>CM035837.1:23828801-26462132 GCA_020510985.1 Pholidichthys leucotaenia
CCTGCAGTTCTTTGGATGATGTTGTGGGGTCTTTTGTGACCTCTTGGATGAGTCGTCGCTGTGCTCTTCAGGTAATTTTGGTCGGCTGGCCACTCCTGGGAAGGTTCACCACTGTTCTATGTTTTCACCATTTGTGGATAATGGGTCTCACTGTGGTTTGCTGGAGTCTCAAAGCTTTAGAAAGGGCTTTATAACCTTTTCCAGACTGATAGATCTCAATTACTTTGTTTCTCATTTGTTCCTGGATGTCTCTGGATTGCAGCATGATGTCTAGCTTTTGAGGATCTTTTGGTCTACTTCACTTTGTCAGGCAGGTCCTATTTAAGTGACTTCTTGACTGAGAACAGGTGTGGCAGTAATCAGGCCTGGGTGTGGCTAGAGAAATTGAACTCAGCTTTCCAAAGATGTGATAAATCACAGCTAATTTATGTTTTAAGAGGGGGGCAATCACTTTTTCCACACAGGGCCATGTAGGGTTGTGCGATATGACAAAAAATTCATATCACGATATATGTCATCTTGTATCACTATAACAATATATATCACGATATGCATTTTCTGTAAATTCTACAGTTTAGATAATCACATAAAAATGACCATTTTTTTTCTTTTTTACATGTACCGTTTTCCCTCATAATTTTGCAGTCATAAGAATAAAAAGTAAACATCGATAAGTTAAATATTTTCTGAGCCACAGGAGAAAAGCAAAAAAAGAAAAAAAAACCCCCAGGTAACAAAAAATCTGAAAATGAGAAAATTACCCATGGCTGTCACCTACAGATATACAGTAAATTAGCTGTTAGTTTAAATCAGTGAAAATTTAAGTGTAGCCCTACAGCCTCCCATTCTGGCCTGATTTAACCCGTTTGCTTCTTAGTAAAAATATTTCAGATTGGTCATCATCTGAAAATCAAAGACACAAAAGGTAATGTAGTAAAATACATACATGTGATGACTTTCAAGGGTACCTGCAGTGAATTTTAATCAAAAACTATTTCAAAGGATCAAATATGATATTAGTGGTTCCGTCCAGTAATTTTGGACATGATTCCTTCTCAAATACGCGTGAGTTTCAAGTCACTGCTCTGTCAGTCAGTCATGGTCAGGGACATCTTGTCTCCTCCATGGCCTGTTTCAGCACTGGTAGTGATGCACAGTCACTGCTTTGTGCGACTGACTGAGCTGCAGTATAGCAGTCAACAAAGTTTCAACATCAGAGTTTTATGTAATTTTTCCAACCATGTACAAGCAAATCTACCTGCACATAATTTAATGAAATAAAATTCTACTATATCAAGATTTAGTCAACGTGTTCTGAAGTTACTTGACTGGGAACTTGCCTGTTTGTCAGGATCCCTTCAGTTGCTGGTCCCCAGAGGTACCTGCGGATCATGCCGTCAATGAAGACCATTTCCAAGGATGGCTTGTGCAGTATATATTCGTGCAGATTTTGCACCGTTTCAACTCGACTCTCGACCCACTTACCTCCTATTAAAACGAGGTTAGCAAACTATCCTCTCTGCCGCATCACGATGGAAAAAAAGTCCCACATCCCTGGCAAACAGGAGTAGCAGCTATCTGAACCGGTAGTTTGGAGTTAGCATTAGCATCCACTGGACTGAAGCCTAGCCACCTACAACACACCTGCTCCATTGTGCGCACTGCAAAGGAGAGACGGGGCGCTGACAAGTAGCGGTGAGGAGCTTTACTGAATAAACGGGAGTATGTGTATTTTAAATAACGATATAAACAATAGAGTATTCTATGAAACAATAGACGTTTTTATATCGTCATCCAATATATACCGTCATACTGCACAGCCCTAGGGCCATGTAGGTTTGGATTTTTTTTACCCTCAATAATAAACACCTTCATCAAAAACTGCATTTTGTGTTAACTTGTGTTATCTTTGTCTAATATTTAAATTTGTTTGATGATCTGAAACATTTAAGTGTGACAAACATATAAAAAATGAGAAATCAGGAAAGGGGCAAACACTTTTTTACACCACTGTACTTCTGCTTAGAACTGGTGGTTCATAGTCATTTTATTCCACTCTGTAACATGAAACAGAAAAGTTTATCATTATACTGGGGAGGGGTGACAAGTCTCTTTTTTCCAGGTTGGGAGGGGCAATGTCCCCACCTTGATTTACACCTATGAATGGGGATGGGGGGGATGGCAGGTTAACAAGGGTGATGCTTTTGCTAACAAAAGGGATCTCCCATTATCCCCGCTCAAATCATCTACCAAGGAGGATGGTGTTGCTGGTTGGAGCTGACAAAGGCAACAGTACCTCACAGCTACTCATTACATTACAGAAAAGCATCCCTGAATGAACATCATGACAAATCCTGAAACTGATGAGCTACAGCAGCAAAACAACAGACCGGTGCACCTGTCACCTAAGATCAGGAAACTGAGTCTACAATCAAACAAGCTCACCAAAATTGGACAGTAGGAGACTGTAAAAACTTTTCCTGGTTTGAAGAGCCTGGATTTCTTCTGCAATATTTGAATGGAAAGATCAAAATTTGGAGGAAACAACATAAAAACATGGAGCATCATCGATGTTCAATGAACAAATCTGCAGCAGCAACTGCCTGAAGCTCTCATGCCACTATGGATGGACCAAAACATCTGAGTAATGTTTCCTAGTTAAATCTGTGCCATCAAGAATTAAGTCCTTCTGAAGGCAAAGTGGGTCCAGCACAGTGGTCGCAAGGTACACTACCGTTCAAAAGTTTGGGGTCACTTAGAAATTTCCTTATTTTTGAAAGAAAAGCACTGTTTTTTTCAATGAAGATAACTTTAAACTAATCAGAAATACACTCTAATATCTAATATACATTGCTAATGTGGTAACTGACTATTCTAGCTGCAAATGTCTGGTTTTTGGTGCAATATCTACATAGGTGTATAGAGGCCCATTTCCAGCAACTATCACTCCAGTGTTCTAATGGTACAATGTGTTTGCTCATTGCGTCAGAAGGCTAATGGATGATTAGAAAACCCTTGTGCAATCATGTTAGCACAGCTGAAAACAGTTTAGCTGGTTAGAGAAGCTATAAAACTGACCTTCCTTTGAGCAGGTTGAGTATCTGGAAAAAAATATTATTTCAAATACAAATCATTATTTCTAACCTTGTCAATGTCTTGACTATATTTTCTATTCATTTTACAACTCATGGTGGTAAATAAGTGTGACTTTTCATGGAAAACACAAAATAATTGTCTGGGTGACCCCAAACTTTTGAACGGTAGTGTATGTCTAATAAAGTGGCCACTGAGTGTGTTAATATTGTGACAACAAAAGAAACATGTGATGGTAAACCCACCTTCACTGTGCCATCTGGCATGTACATCAACCCCCACCCCTTGTGTCAATTAACAGAGCTTAGTGTAGCCATGGTCATGTGATGAAGTACTGAACCCATCAGCATTTTTTGAGTACACATATTTTCAACGAGGCTACTCACATTAAATTTTCACCAGACTTTGGTTTCAACTCAAGAAATCCCTACATAGAAAGAAATCAAAACATTTAAGTTCACGATAAAAAACTAAGATAAAACTGTGTTAAAGCAAAATGAAATGAGGAAAAAAAAAAAAGTATTGTGCATATTAGAATAAGCAGCACACCAAACCACAAAAAGGCAAGGAATCAGCTGGAATCCATAAGTAGTAACCTCCTATCTGTGGAAATTAATATCAGCAGGGTAGGTACTTCATGAGTGGCTATAAAAAGGGTTTTTGTTACCAAGGTGTCATACAACATCTCATGATGGGTAAAAGGCTAGAACTCTGCCAAGACCTTCACAACCTGATTGTTGTGAAACACACTGATGGATTTGGTTGCAGATGCATAGGAAAACCTCTGAATCTTCCCGTAAGCACCATCAGGGCCATTATCCACAAGTGGAAGGAACATTACTTTATCATCAACCGGCCACACACAGGAGCTCCAAGTCCTCACAAGATATCTGACCAAAGAGTCAGCAGGATAGACAGGAGAGTAACCCAAAAAACAACTTGGAAAGCCCAAAAAAACAACTTGGAAAGAGCTCCAGTAAGATCTGGAGGAAGCAGGTACAACTGTGACAGAGAAAACAACAGGCAATGCACTCGACCATCATGGGGCTCCACTGCATGTTCACCTCTAAAGACTCCATTAGTAAAGAAAAGCCATGTTGAAGTTCATTTAAAGTTTCCTAAGCAGTATTTGGACAAGCCTATGAAGTACTGGGAGAATGAAGTGTGGTCAGATAAGACTAAAACAGAACTTTTTGGCCATCATACTACACACCATTTTTGGAGGAGAAATGACAATGCACATCACCCAAAAAAACCTAACCATTCCTATAGCGGAGTTTGGAGGTGGAAGCATCATGTTGTGGGGTTGTTTCTCATCATGTGACACTTGCAGACTTCATATATTTGAAGGAACAATGAATGGAGCCATGTACCACAATATTCTAGAAAATTATGTGCTTCCATCCACCAGGATGATGAGGATGAGATAGGGACGGTGTTGATGTATTCAATACTTGTGTCACCCATTCTACCCCCCCCCCCCCCCCAATACAGTCATGTTATCAAATGGTAAATGGTGTTCACTTACAGTATATAGCGCTTCTTCTCATCTCTGGATGATCAAAGCGCTTTACAGATCCTGCTATCCACCCATTCACACACACATTCAGACACTGACAGTGGCAAAGCTTCCATACACACACAGGTGCTAGCCTGGCCACCAGGAGCAACTAGGGGTTCAGCGTCTGGCTCAAGGACACTTCGACATGCAGACTGCAGACAGAGCAGGAATCGAACCCATGACCCTCCGACCAGTAGTTGGTCACACTACACCTGCGCCACAGCCACCCCAAATCAAGGTTATTTTGTTATGAACGTCAACATATTTGTTATAAAATCACAACCTAAAGACGGCTGTTTATTCTTTTGGGATAAGTGTTGCTATAATCCGTCCCTTCAGCTAGGTTTTGATTTGAGTTCAGCTTTAAGCAGCTGTTTTAACGCTGGTTGGGTGCTTTTATATACATTTGCTAAATAAATGCTGTTTATCTTGAATTAAGCCACATGTAGTAGATAAAATGCATACCCTGGAACTAAAAACACATAATAAAGGCGAAGTGAAGACATCTACCCCGAACTCTGCTATGTGCAGTTTTCCTCATTGTTTACAGGTTGTTGTGATTCCTCCTGCACCTCTCACTACCTGTTTACATAGTTTCAATGTGTATGCCTCTGATAACTTTTTCCTACAATAGACCAGGAAACAGTGATGTTCATCTCATCAGTGTTGCCTCTTTTGTTTTATTTTTAACCCCAGACAAATGTGTGAATTACTGAACATGACTGTTTATCTAAACAGAAGGTGTTCACTTTAACAGTCAAACACAGCAGCTCCATCTGCAGGTGCTACCATCTGACTCACTGCTTCTTCAGCAACATCATCTCCATGGCGACCAAACTGTTGAGTCAATCGATAGACCAAAAAAAAGCCACCATCCTTTTATTGCACGAACAGACTACACTGACAGCAAAAACCATTCAAAGGTCAGTACTGACCATCATCAGCTATAAAAACATCTGCTTTCAGGTTCGAATGTACTAAAGGTGAAAGAAATAGAAACTTAAAATGGATATGTTACTGTATGCTCCGCACAAATATTCACCACAATTAAAAGATCTGCATGAAAATAAGCACAATAAGTCATCTTTAAATCCTTTATACTGAAAGAATTGCCATGGAAACAGTTTCAGTTTCTATCGCCTATCAACAAAGACTCTGTCACAGACTTTGAACCTTCATGTAATGCAAAGTCTTTTTTTTGCAAAAAAATACTGATGTTATATTGTCATTGCAGTATCAATGTCCGCAGTATACAGATCATTAAAGAAGGCTTGAACTGTGATTACAGCTTTTTTCCATGTGCTTAAGCCTGTGTCTCACAGAGTGGCAAATGTTCACAAATGCTGCAATTGTTGGGTTTCATCAGGGTTTGTAAAAGGTTGCAAAACAGTTTGCAAATAGTTTTTAAGGTCCCAACCAGCTTTTTATGTTGTCAACAAATTTTGAACATGTCAAAAATTTTTGCGCAAATGTATTTTTCCATAAACAGTTGCAAATGTTTGCAAAATAGTTGCAAGCGTTTGCAAATGGTTGTAACATGTGTCGCTTAAGTTCCTTTTGGTTTGCCAAGCAGTGAACACTAGCAGCTGTTTAAGAACCTTCATGACAAAACTGTTGGCAAACTGTTTTGCAACATTTTTACGTACCCCGATAAAACCCAAAAAGTGCAACGTTCATGAACATGCCTCAGCACTCGCCACTCCATGATATCCTAGCTTGATTCATCAGAAAAGTTGGACAATCTAAAAATCACAACATTTGTCAGCATTCGCCGCTCCATGAGATCCTACCTGCAGGCCCGAATCTCACAGCGTGTCAAATACTGAGGAATGCTGTGATTGTTGGGGCTATGTCAAGGTTCATAAAAAGTTGCACAACAGTTCGCCAACTGTGTTTCTTGTCACAGACACAGTTTTTCTTTTCAAGAAAAAGTACTTGCTGCGGCGGCATGAAATAAAGCGGCGTTGTTGGAGGTTTTAAGTAGAGTTTTATTATCATACCGCCGTCACGGGATCCCCTCTCCAGCCCAAGTGTGTGCAGGCTGGATGGGGATCCTCTGGCTCTCAGAGAAGAAGACACAGAGTGCGTGTCTGCAGCAGAGGTTGAAGTGTGAGTGAGAGGAAGTGTTACAGAACCTGTGCAGTATTTATACCCAACTCAAACAATACATCAAAGCAGATTCACAGCAGTTTGTCTGATCAAAGGGACTGCAGAACAGGCATGAGATATTTGCATTTGTGAGACATACATCACAATAGGCAGATTTGCTAGACTCTGCTCCAGCTGCAGAACAAAGAGGTTAACAGGCACATCTACATATTGATCTGAGTCTCTAGGTCACAGTAAGGACAGGACACATGAACACAATGCATGAAAGGTGACATTATCACAGTAGTGTAGCGGAAAAAACCAGGAGTAGCGAGTTGTCTGTCCTTAGTCTGTTTGTGGGGGTTTTCCCAAACCGCCACAGCTCCCCCCCGAGGGCTCGGCAGGTGGTCGAGACCTCGATAGTGCAGCTTGGGCAGCGAGCAGGGAAAAGCTCTGTGCAGGAGGGGGTGGAGGGGGGTGGGGGTAGTAAAAGCCGGCCGGAGACAATGAAAATGTCCGGGCCGCGCAAAAATTGCTTGTGGGTCCGCGATGTCGAAGGGCTGGTCCCGTTGAACGTGCAGAGGTCCACAAGAAGAAAAATTAGTCACTGGCTCCTCCCGCGATTAAGTCCTGCAAGGATTAATAGCGGCCATGAAGAAAAGACGAGGCTGCGTGGCGGCTGTGATGAGAGCAGAGGGACTGGCGTGTTGGCTTTAGGTGCGGGCACAACCTTAAAGCTCTCGGGAACCGCAAACCGCTGAATTCCCCTTGTGTGCCGTGGCTAAGACCATAAAATCCAGTCAGCAAGCTGCGTGCCTCAGGTGAACGAGCAAGCCTGAAGGGCCAGTGTGCAGCAGAAGGAAGGCGGTCAGAAAAGCCGTATTTGTCCCGTGCGTGGTGTGCACCGTCCTCGTAACTCCCCGGTGCGTGCGCCGGGGTTCCGTGATGGGTGGGCCAGCTGGAGAGGAGAACCAGGGTCAGGGAGCTTGATCATCCCTGTTCAGTGTGTTGGAGCGGTGAAGGGAAGTAGACGCTCTGTCACTCGCTCAGTCATGGTGCGTTCAGGTCCACGTGTGCTCCGTCGGCCATGGGGATCGCCGTCGTGGAGAGGGGACGAGGTGCATGCGCTCTCTTGTGGAGGGGCTGTGAGCGCGGCCGGTCCAGCGTGGATGTGCCGATCTAGGCGTGCAGATCTCACCATGAAACGTTGCTCAGCTTTCCCGGTCGTGGGTGTTCTCCAACGAGTTTCGCCTGGAAACTCCACGTTGAGGTCTCCCTGAAGCAGAAGGGAGGGCAGATCAGTCAGGCTGCCGCGTTCGCTGGTCGTCGGAGAATCACCGCCGGGCGTTGCGTTCGCTGGCAGCGTGTTCGTTTCAGCGTCGGGTCACCAGTGCGGCGACATGAAATAAAGCGGCGTTGTTGGAGGTTTTAAGTAGAGTTTTATTATCATACCGCCGTCACGGGATCCCCTCTCCAGCCCAAGTGTGTGCAGGCTGGATGGGGATCCTCTGGCTCTCAGAGAAGAAGACACAGAGTGCGTGTCTGCAGCAGAGGTTGAAGTGTGAGTGAGAGGAAGTGTTACAGAACCTGTGCAGTATTTATACCCAACTCAAACAATACATCAAAGCAGATTTACAGCAGTTTGTCTGATCAAAGGGACTGCAGAACAGGCATGAGATATTTGCATTTGTGAGACATACATCACAATAGGCAGATTTGCTAGACTCTGATCCAGCTGCAGAACAAAGAGGTTAACACATCTATTAACACATCATGTAGGCACATCTACATATTGATCTGAGTCTCTAGGTCACAGTAAGGACAGGACGCATGAACACAATGCATGAAAGGTGACATTATCACAGTAGTATAGCGGAAAAAACCAGGAGTAGCGAGTTGTCTGTCCTTAGTCTGTTTGTGGGGGTTTTCCCAAACCGCCACACTTGCCACCATTAAAATTGCTGGCGAACTGTTGTGCAACCTTTTACGAACCCTGACAATCGCAACGCTCATGAACGTTCCTCAGCATTCGTCGCTGCATGAGACATTATTACCCTTACGAATTCACATTCCACCATTTTGAAGCGGTATTTATATTATACTTTGATATTATTACATTCCAATAAAGTAAGTGGTGGGGATGCACCTTAACCTCGCCAGCCCACGTGACAAACGCGCAATGCATTCTGGGCGGGGTAGGTTCAGCAATTGTAAACGGACTGCAAACACACAGCGCCTCGGCATTTCTTGTGAATGAACGGAAAAAAAAAAAAAAAATGGACCGTGAAGGAAAATTTAAAGGGACCGTACTCCGCCAAATTGAATGGGACGGCAAAGGCACACTATTTGGCGAAGCTTGAAGGGATTAATGGACTAGATCTCTACCAACATATCACATGGAGTTCGGATATAAACATTCTGCCAAATTTCGACCATGCCTTCATTTATAATTATACACTACCGTTCAAAAGTTTGGGGTCACTTAGAAATGTCCTTATTTTTGAAAGAAAAGCACTGTTTTTTTCAATGAAGATAACTTTAAACTAATCAGAAATGCACTCTAATATCTAATATACATTGCTAATGTGGTAAATGACTATTCTAGCTGCAAATGTCTGGTTTTTGGTGCAATATCTACATAGGTGTATAGAGGCCCATTTCCAGCAACTATCACTCTAGTGTTCTAATGGTACAATATGTTTGCTCATTGCGTCAGAAGGCTAATGGATTATTAGAAAACCCTTGTGCAATCATGTTAGCACAGCTGAAAACAGTTTAGCTGGTTAGAGAAGCTATAAAACTGACCTTCCTTTGAGCAGGTTGAGTATCTGGAAAAATTATTATTTCAAATACAAATCATTATTTCTAACCTTGTCAATGTCTTGACTATATTTTCTATTCATTTTACAACTCATGGTGGTAAATAAGTGTGACTTTTCATGGAAAACACAAAATAATTGTCTGGGTGACCCCAAACTTTTGAACGGTAGTGTATGACTAAGCATAAGTCCATACACACATGAAGTTTTTAGTAACTATAGGTGTTTGAAGCAAGAAAAAGTGCAGTTCACAGACGGATGGGTGCATGACTTGGAGATGTACAAGGTAGACGTGAAGACAATTGTGCTCACAAAGGTGTTTTTTGTTTTTTTATTATTTTTTTTTAATTTGTCTTGATTACAAGTATTTATTTACTAAATAAAATAAGTGCATGCCATAAATTGAATTATGCACCCAATATACATGTGAAAGTGTGCTTATAATATTTTATAATCAACCCCTCCTTTCCTGAAGTTGGTGCAACCCCTGATGCACTTGTGTCCTGCACCTGTTGTGAAAAAGGCTGTGTGGAAATAAAATCCCCATATAAGCACCGCAACAACAACATCCTGCAGGCCTGTGCAGACAAGGATTTTTACCTGAAACTCTCTGATGGGAGACTAGAACTCAAGCACAGTCACAAGTACTACAAGCAGGTACAAACGCAAATCTTTGTGACAGGCTCACATTTCTGTGACTTTGTTGTGTGGACCACAAAAAGTTGTGTTGTTGTACGTGCCACACCAGATTCTGACCTGTGGGAGCAAATAATTTTACCAGTGGCCCAGAACTTTTTTTTTAATAAAGTTTTCCTACCTGAGCTTGTTGCCCGTCACTTCACTGACTCTGACCCCACAACACAAGAGGAAAGCTGCAGCTGATAAACCCACCCAGAAGCCCAAAAGACGACGTCTAACTGCATTACAGCCCGGTCCCACACACAATCCCAAAAGACAGGCACATAACACAGCAGAAGTGTGGTGGACTTGCAGGCAGCCAGAAGAGCTGGATGACATGATTGCCTGTGATGACCCAAACTGTGAAATTCAGTGGTTCCATTTAGGATGTGTGGGACTCTGAAGCACCAACCCCACAGCAGCCGTGGTTTTGCGACGTGCACATTAAGAGTAGTGCTGTAGCATGAGACAGTTATGCGCTATAACGTTGTGCGAACAATGATACATGTCAATCATGCATGTCAATTTATATTCTTGTATTGTGGCATGGTTATGGTTACAGTTTTGCATCTTTGAAATAAAGAGCTGGAGTTTGTAAGCCATTGTGTACTTTATTCCAAAAATTGTTACAAAGCAAGCAAGTGTATTTATATAGCACATTTCATACACAAGGGCAACTCAGTGTGATTTACATATATAAAAAGAGGAAAGAAAGCAAAATGTTTGAGCAATAAGAAAAATTGAGGAGGTGCTGCTTTCTAACTGCTTCAATATTACTGACACAGTTAAAGACATGATGTCAAAAGGGCTAAACCACACCAAAAACATGTCAGTGCCTACATTCTAAAACTAAAAAGTTCAAAGCAGTCAATAATAACTGTGACCTTACTGCCAAACATTTCAACGTACTGATGTGGCATGCTAACCTGCAAACAAGGTCTCTTTGGCCAGGACACCAAAGGGCTGAGGTGCGCATGGAGCACATTTATGGTGTCGCAGAACAGGATGGATGTGGTTTGTCTGCTTATGTCAAAAAGGTGTGCAATATGTTCAAGAGGCAAATTAAGCCACAAACACATCATAGTTAAAAGGAGAATTTGAAAATGGGGATTTTTTCTGTCTTTGGTAGGCTGGGAAAAAATTGCATCAGCAGAGCCATTAAACTGAAAGATGGAAGCCCAGTGTAGTATTTCACCTTTGCGTCATTATCTTTGAGGAAATTCTCATCCAGGGTCTTTCTGGAGAGCTCTCCCTTTAACTTTCTATTCTCCTCTTGCAAGAGTAAAATTTCTTTAAGCCTAAGGTGACACATGCTGCAGTTCTGTAGTTCTTGTGCATTTTCCACTGGAGCATCATCAGCCTGACAGATCTGTGCTGCTTCATCAGATGTTGTCTCCTCCATCTCAGCCAGAGGTGTGGTGTCATCTGTTGCTGATCAGGACAATAAACAGCTGTAGTTAATATATTTTGTAATCAAAAGGAATCCCAAGACACATTTTAGAAAGAAAAACAGGTAAAAAAAAGACTACCTGAAGGAGCTACATTATCCATCTCAGTCACGGGGCCAGTGATGTTGGGGGTCTGTGCTGGGGGGTGGGGTGGGGGGTGGTCACTTGCATGCCCTGCCGATTCTTTTTGCCATAATCTCGCCCGTCTCCAAAAGCGGTTAAACCTGTCAGGAGTGGTAGCTGGAAGCTCTGCATGCCCAAGGTTTAGAGAAGGTGCCCAGTCAGGATCACAGTCTTAGCATTTCATAAGCTGGTCTGCCTGTTAAAGCAAAGGAAACAGTAAGAAAATACTTTGGTGTAGAACAAATTAAACCCGCTCACACAGGTGTGTGAGTGGTAACTTTCTCTAGTTACTTGGATATCGGAGTCTTTCTTTAGCTTAGCTCTGTTTAGCTTAGCACTGCTGACGTAGGGTAAAAACTATGACCAAGCAAGTCTTAACCACAACACAAGCAAGTTTTAACAACAGACATATGCAATAAATCATAACGTACCTTTATGAAAATGCTTTGAGCACACCACCATCGATACAGGTGTGTGTTTGAAAGTTATGTTGGGTCTTCTGACTGCTGCAATCCAGGCCAGGCGTTGCCTAGTTACAGCCTAAACGTGGGCTGTGCTGTTCTTCTTCCATGCTGGAAAACGATAAAAGCCTATTCCGTGGTTTACCTTTTCTCAACGGCGGTTGTGAGAACGACTATTACAGTTTAAAACACAGCTGCTTTGTGACGATGTCTCCTACGTTGACGTGATCTCAGCGAACTAACGGTTCCTACCCTACCCAGAATGCACTTGGTCAATTCTACGGACACTACGCAACACTGGCGGAATCAATTCAGGAAAAAAGGCAAATTTTAAAAGAAAAACTAGCATATTTACGTGGGGGGGGGGTCACAAATTTATAACAAAGTTGCAAAATTTGCAAGAAAAGGTCACAAATTGTCAAGACGTCACATTTATATAAACAAATGTCACAAAATTATGAAAGAAAAGTAGCAAATTTCATGTAAAAAGTTGCACACCCATGCAGAAAAAATAAAGCACAAATTTAAATTTTATATAAAAAAGCAGCATATTCATTTGGGGAAAAAAATCACCAATTTCTGAAAAGTATTATATATATTGAAAGTCATATCATTATCGCAATATTCAATAACAGCAATATGGCATATTTGACTATTGTGCAGTCCTTGTACTAACAACTGAAAATATTTGCTTTTCCTACACACTACGTACTCTACACATCTGTACTTTACTGTATGTCAGGTTTTTACCTTTTTTTAAGTTCAACATGACTGTTTTCATGGTGGAAGCTTTTAATCTCATGAACTCTTCTCAGTTTGTCTCCCGATAAAGTCAAATCCTCCAAAATCTGGCAATAAAACAGACTTCATTTCTGATGACTGAATCCTTCTTTTTGTACTTTAGACCAATTGTTTGCATTGTTTGAAGACATTTTTACTGTTTTGTTCTATGAAAAAAGTACCTACATAACTGCTCATAATTTGTTAAAAATTGTTTTTATCAAACATTAAACAAGGTGTGTGTGTTTGATTAATTTACAAAACTGGAAGGACTGCTATGAACACTGAGTAGTTATAACATGTAGGTGATATGAGGGGGGCTAAGAGGGGATGGTATCCCCTTTGTTAGTAAAATGACCCACAATCACCTCTCTTGTTAATCTGCCCCCCATCCCCATCCCAATCCACATGTGCAAATGAAGGCGGGAGGCAGTGGAACACTGCCCCTCCCACCGGGTACCTCCATAAACCTTACTATATCATACTACATAACCGAATAACATGACTTTGAACCACCAATTCTAAGCAGAAGTGCAAAAAAAAGTTACAAATTTTCAGCTTTTTCCTCATACATTTGCAACTTTCTTTTCTTGCAGATTTGCAATTTTTTTCTCAAAAATTTGTGACTTTTTTCTCATAAACTTCCACTTTTTTTCTTATAAAATTGTGACTTTTCACTCATTAATTTCCAGCTTTTTCTTGCAAATTTGCAACTTTTTTCTCAGAAATTTGTCTTTTTTTTCCCCTCAGAAATTTGTGACTTGTTATTGCTTGCTATTTTCATCATAGGTATACCTCAACTATGAGAGACAAAATGAGAAAAAAAAAATCCAGAAAATCACCCAGAAATCACCCAGAAAATCACATTGAAGGATTCCTCAGTAAAATAAGAATTTGGTCACCTACAAACAAGCAAGATTTCTGGCTCTCACAAACCTGTAACTTCTTCTTTAAGAAGCTCCTCTGTCCTCCACTCGTTACCTGTATTAATGGCACCTGTTTGAACTCGTTATCACTATAAAAGACACCTGTCCACAACCTCAAACAGTCAGACTCCAAACTCCACTATGGCCAAGACCAAAGAGCTGTCGAAGGACACCAGAAACAAAATTGTGGACCGGCACCAGGCTGGAAAGACTGAATTTGCAATAGGTAAGCAGCTTGGTGTGAAGAAATCAACTGTGGGAGCAATTATTAGAAAATGGAAGACATACAAGACCACTGATAATCTCCCTCGATCTGAGGCTCCACGCAAGGTCTCACCCCGTGGGGTCAAAATGATCACGAGAACGGTGAGCAAAAATCCCAGAACCACATGGAGGGACTTAGTGAATGACCTGCAGAGAGCTGGGACCAAAGTAACAAAGGCTACCATCAGAAACACACTACGCCTCCAGGGACTCAAATCCTGCAGTGCCAGACGTGTCCCCCTGCTTAAGCCAGTACATGTCCAGGCCCGTCTGAAGTTTGCTAGAGAGCATTTGGATGATCCAGAAGAGGATTGGGAGAATGTCATATGGTCAGATGAAACCAAAATAGAACTTTTTGGTAAAAACTCAACTTGTCGTGTTTGGAGGAGAAAGAACACCATACCTACTGTGAAGCATGGGGGTGGAAACATCATACTTTGGGGCTGTTTTTCTGCAAAGGGACCAGGACGACTGATCCGTGTAAAGGAAAGAATGAATGGGGCCATGTGTCGTGAGATTTTGAGTGAAAACCTCCTTCCACCAGCAAGGGCATTGAAGATGAAACGTGGCTGGGTCTTTCAGCATGACAATGATCCCAAACACACCGCCCAGGCAATGAAGGAGTGGCTTCGTAAGAAGCATTTCAAGGTCCTGGAGTGGCCTAGCCAGTCTCCAGATCTCAACCCCATAGAAAATCTTTGGAGGGAGTTGAAAGTCCGTGTTGCCCAGCGACAGCCCCAAAACATCACTGCTCTAGAGGAGATCTGCATGGAGGAATGGGCCAAAATACCAGCAACAGTGTGTGAAAACCTTGTGAAGACTTACAGAAAACATTTGACCTCTGTCATTGCCAACAAAGGGTATATAACAAAGTATTGAGATGAACTTTTGTTATTGACCAAATACTTATTTTAAGATAAGATAAGATAAGCCTTTATTAGTCCCACAATGGGGAAATTCCAGGATTGCAACAGCACAGGGATAGCAACACTCAGAGCAACAATCAGAAGGCAAGAAAAAACAAGCAAGCAAGAGCAGCTAATATACATATGTACATATTACTATAAAATATATATATACACACACACAGACACACAGTGCAGAGCATTGTAGCTGGATGGAATAAATATATGAATATATGAACACAGTGCAGAGCATTGTAGCTAGATGGAATAAATATGTAAATATATAAACACCCACAGTACGGAGCATTGCAGCTAGGTGGAATAAATATGCAAGTATATAAACACACACAGTGCGGAGCAATGTAGCTAGATGGAATAATATGTAGATATATAAAAACACAGTGCGGAGCATTGTAGCTAGATGGAATAAATATATGAATATATGAACACAGTGCAGAGCATTGTAGCTAGATGGAATAAATATGTAAATATATAAACACCCACAGTACGGAGCATTGCAGCTAGGTGGAATAAATATGTAAGTATATAAACACACACAGTGCGGAGCAATGTAGCTAGATGGAATAATATGTAGATATATAAAAACACAGTGCGGAGCATTGTAGCTAGATGGAATAAATATATAGATATATAAATATAAACACCCAGTGCTGAGCATTGTAGCTAGATGGAATAAATATGTAAATATATAAACACACACAGTGCAGAGCATTGTTGCTAGATGGGATGAAACAGCATAACCGTCTACTTAGTTATCCTACATGGTATGATTATGTGCCCATACATATTCTCACCCTCCATAGCGACCGGTATGTTCCTAGTTGTATGCCGGAGAGGACCATTGTGTAAGTCTATTGCATCTTTTGCATTCAAAAAAATGTTACCGAGGAATTTACCAATTAATTCATTAAAAATCCTTCAATGTGATTTTCTGGATTTTTTTCTTATTTTGTCTCTCATAGTTGAGGTATACCTATGATGAAAATTGGAGACCTCTCATCTTTTAAGTGGGAGAACTTGCACAATTGGTGGCTGACTAAATACTTTTTTACCCCACTGTAATAAATTGCCTACTGGTTATAACCACAGTACGTAAATACAACTGCCCCCCTCAGACTAGGGGGCCCTGAGGCTACAATTTCACCCTCAACTGCAAATTCAGGATGAAAATTTTGCAACTGTTGCTTCTCGTAAAGTTGCAACTTCTTCTTACAAATGTTCAACTTCTTCTTCTAAATTTGCATCTTTTTTCTTGTAAATTTTAAACTTTTTTTCAATTAAATTTGTCTCTTATTTCTTCTAAATTTGCAACTTTTTACTTGCAAATTTACAAGAAAAACCGTGCACATTTACAACACCCATATGGATGCTGGTTTACTGTTTTGTTTTTTTCTGTTCATCTCTGATGGCCCAGGGTTGTTTCCAGATATTTTTGTCAGTAGGAGAGGAATTGTTTCCCCCATTTTAAAAAGTTGAACTCTTTGCCATGACAGAAACAAGCGCACCCAAACACCATCTTGGGTAGAGCCTCCCAAAAAACTAGAACGGGCCCTGGACAGAGCTGCAGGAAGAGCCGACAGGTGCCATGGAATGAGACATATATGACATGAGTCCAAACAGCTGCCAGCAGCCTCCTACTGTCTGCTGCTGCAACGTTTACACACGCAGAGGGACCGACCAGACTCCATTCACATTTCCCTCACTTTAACACGGCCTTATTTGCCAGCCACAAGCACCACCGGCCGAAATCACTGTTAAAACCTTATCCTCGCCTTTTATATTGGGAAACATTTATTACACCAACCAGAAGTTACTTTTTAGACACTTTAAACGTGTCAGGTTGGTCCAGTTTTCCGTTTTCTGTTCGTTTTTAAACCCACTTTCTGCTGCGGAGGGCGGTGGCGAGCAGCCCAAATCACTCCTGACAGGTTAAGTCGAACACAGAAACAATAATATTGTTTTATGTGATTTAAATGAGCTCCGAATTTACCAAAATATGCTACCATTTAGAGAAACTTATTCAGTTAAGACCGAGCATGGGTCAGCGTTGACGGAGGACTACATTGCGTCTGACTATTGAATCCGTCAATGGAATTCGGTAGGAGCTGCTCTCCGGAGGGATGAAGCAGCGCAGCCCGAAAACAAGTGAACCGACCACAACTTCACTGTCAGCGGGGATGAAATGCTGCCAAACGCGGCCGTGGATAACTGCTGGTGCCAGGTGCAAAGTCTTACCTGATTCTCCTTCTACGGTCGCCTGGAACGGGCGGAGGATGCCATTTTAAATCGGTTTACTTTCCTCCCAAAAATCACATCGATCCCCCACCTCTCTCAACGGTCGGTCAGAGTATCCCCGCAGGTTAACACTCTCTCGTGGGCTTTTTTTTTTTTTTTCCAAGACGAGAAGGCAAAATCGAACCGAACCATCAGCTCTCCAGCCTCTATTTGCTGGTTAAAATAACACTACCCGGTGGCGTAAAGCAAGCTACTCTGACTGATCCCTACCCGGTCTGAGGAGAGGACTCCGGCTTCGCTTTAGCCTCAGCAGCTGTGTGGAGGAGCAAGGGATAGGAGCTTCCGGTTACACCTTCAAAATAAAACAGCGCTAACGTAAAGACGATGAAAAAACATCTGACCTGCATACAGAGGTGGCGCACATGGTGGCCTCGCCGCGAATTAGCCAATCACAGGGCAGAACTTTAGCCACCAACCAACAAAGCGTCCTGTTACTGGCTAATGGGACCCAGGCTGTCAAACGTGCCAATAGTCTTTCAGTGTTACTACAAGGAACATCAAATTTATAATAACTATAATAATAACTTAATTCAAATGTACTGATATAGCACCAACAGTCTTCTCAAAACGCTTTTAGCTGTGGGGTAAAGTCCCCACGATCACAATCGGGCAATCCCCTGTTGAGCAAGCTAATGCTGTGTCTTTTGTTTTAATCTATTCCATCCTTATTAGTGAAAAGAAAAAAAACAAAGAAGAGAAAAGTAATTTGTATCACAAAACAACTGAACTTAAAATAGTCCCGGATGTTTACTTAATTTGCAGCTCCAGTCTACAGTTGTCTGTTTCAGGTCAAAATCAATGCCACACGACTGGGACACACCAGAGAAATATCAGCTACTCCAGCCTGTATTCCTTTTTCCTTATGTTGCAGTAACCTGGGGATGAATGAATGAATGAAATATTTTACATATATTTTGTAGAAACAGACACATAGCGGACGTTTTGTCACAGAGTGAATCTGTCTGACTTGACTAAAACGCAAATCGCAGCAGAAAACCAATGAAACATCGCTCTCTGGTGGACAGTTGATTCATTGCAAAGTGGAGATTAGCACGGTTCGAAACATGACGTAATGCTGCAGCAAGGAGCATCCCGGTAACCCTAGTAACCCTGCTACCTTGAATGCCTGCTGCTTTTACACTGAGCTACAAAATATACAGTTTACTTTAAAAAAAAAAAAAAAAAAAAGGACAAAAACGGAATAAAAACAAAATCTCATATGGTCACAAACACACCACTACTGTGATTTGGGTCCACATGATGTACGCCTGGTAAACAGATAACTACTTAGTTTTGCACATTAATAGCTTTAAATTTTTTTGCCATCTATTATAAAAGAGGCCCCTGCAGCATATAACACTGTATTACATATTTTTCTTAGGTTTTCCGAATACGTATTTACTAAACTTCTCAGCCAGCACGCCAATGTGGGCCCCAGCAAAGGCTAAAACTGCATCTCAGCACCATTTGAGTTTAATAATGTGGCTGAGCAGGTTTCAGTAACACTGGCACCGCAGACAAAAAGTCAAAAATGTGTGAGAAAAATGTGAAAATTTATGAGGAAAAAGTTGCAAATAGATGAGAAAAAAATTTGAAAATTTACAGAAAAAAGTCAGATTTACTAGAAAAAAACGTCAGATTTATGAGGGAAAAAAATTAAAAATTTAGGAGAAAAAGTTACAAATTTACGAGGAAAAAAGTCACAAATTTACAAGAAAATAGCAAATTTACAAGGAAAAAATTGCAGGATTACAGTAAAATAAAAGTGGCAAATTAATGAGAACGTTCCAAAATTACAAGAAAAAGTTAGCAAACTTGCAAGAAAAACTCACAATTTTACAAGAAAACCTAACAAATTTGTGAGGAAAAAAATTGCAAATTTACAAGAAAAAAAATTGCAAATTTATGAGAAAAAGTTACAAGTTCAAATTTAGAAAAGTTTCAAATTTATGAGAAAGCTTCAATTTTTCAAGAAAATGTATCAAATTTATAGAAAAAAGTCAAACTTACAAGAAAATTGCAAATTTATGAGAAAAAAGTTGAAAATAGTTAAACAGGTAAAGTGGGACCTTTTGTGTATAGTTTAGGCTCTTATTTGTGAGGTACGGGTGGCGGCTCCACCTTCCGGTTCCGCCACCACGTGGCTATAAGAGGGCAGTGGGCGGGAGGGGCGGTCTCTCTGCCACCTCTTCTGCCTGATGGGGATGCCTGTATTGTATAGCGCCTCCCTAATAAACCTGTGTTCAGTTTGACACCTGGCTTTGTCCTTGGCTCCATATATATAGACATAACATTTGGCAAAATAATGGATAAAAGTGGATTAAAACAACGTATGGAATGTGGGGTTTGAAATTTGGCTGTTTTTGGAGCTCTCCGGCGAGCCACCGGTCTCCTGGCCGAGGCGGTGCGCCATTTTCCGGAAGTGCATGGTGGCACTGGTGTGGTGGAGTGTGGTGTGTGTGCTGTAGTGCCCACCCCCTGGTGTGACGTCAGGCGGGCGCAGCCCTTGTGTATAAATAGTTCGGTTCTCATAATAAAGGGTGAACTTACTGCATGATAGACGAAACTCCTGTCCCTCATTTTACTTACATAATAACTGGACCTCGGGAAGCTGGAGAAGTAGTGTGCACGTGAGTTGTTGGTGCACAATCCTGGAATGGAGGAACAGCGTGCACTGAGCACACTGAGTGATTGTGATAGCTTGGCTGCAGTGGTTGAGCTAATGGCGTGCTATTATCGTGCCCTGGAAAACATCATGGTTTGCAAGATTCAGTTTAGACAGCGCCACCAACAGGTAGGCGAGTCTATTCAGCGGTTCGTGACAGACTTGGAGCTGCTGGCCAGTGGGTGCCAGCTTGGACTATTGGAGAAAGGGATGATTCGCGACCAGTTGGCGGAGTATACCAATGGCACCCTTCAATAGGGTTGAAGCTACCTATGTTTTCAGGCGAAGTGACGCTGCCCACAGCCATCAAGTTAGCTCAACAGCTGGAAGCTGCAGATAAACTGCCACGGGAACTGAGTGAGTGCTTGTCACACCGACATTCTGGGATCACCACCAACTGCACATGCAGTGGACCCGGTCAGTGTGGGAAGCGTGGAGGACGACACTAGTGCTGTGAGTGTGAGGTCTGCCCCGGGAAAGCCCAAAGGTGGGGGCTGTGGGCCCAGGAAGCACCGTTTCAGAGACAGAGATTGTTCAGCAAGAGCGGAGTGCTGCGGCATGTGTGGCCGCTTGCTTCATGTCACCAGGGGATGCCACAGATCCGAGCGAGGAGGTCCGTGGCACAAGGAGGACTCTGGCGCCCTCACGGTTGTCCATGCTGTTTCTCCGAGCACCAACGGTCACACATATGGTATGATGGAGTTGGACAGGATGGAAGTGTTGTGGATTGGCGTGGGAGCAGTGGGATCCATACCGGATTGGACGACAGTGAGATGTTTTCCCCCGCACGTTAGAATTGAGAGTGGCCTGACGTCGCTTTGTGGTTGTGGAGGAGGACGGCTGGCCACGGTGGGAACGTTGGAACCGACGGCTTGGTGCAAAATAGCCGAGACGTGGGACTGTCTGACCCTGAGACTGGTAGATGGCGCGGTGCAGGATGAGGAACTGCCTGGCACCCTGGAGAGTGAGCAAGACCAATATCACCCAGGCCCATCACAGGGGGGTTCCGGTACCAGAGCCCAAGTAGCCCTGGACGAGAAAACTGGACAGCACAGTGGGATGCCTGTGACGGCAGATGGTGCCGAGTGGCTGGCTCCATCTGTTACCAGAGTTCGGCCGGAAGGTACCGGTGAACAAGGGGTCACAACGGCAATGGCAGCGCCCCGGGTCGGATCAGGGAGATGGTAGAACTGGTGTTGATCGGGGCCTGGACTGGTGTGCTGTCCAGGCTGTACTGCAGGTACAGCCCTGGCGATTGTCCAAGTCGACCCAGGCGTCCATCAGGGAAAATGTCTGTGGGAGGTGGCAGGTCCCCATCTGTGCCACCTCGCTCTGGGGTTAAAGCCATTGAGGAGCCTGGTTGTCACGGGGTGGGTGCAGGGCAGTAATGAGCGATGTGCCCTGGTTCCCCACGGCAGAAGTGTCCCTCCTCGCACTGCCATCGTCATACTCTCACCAGCCCTGCAGCTGTGGTCTGGCGCAGTTCCTCCTCATCCTCGTTCTCAGCTGTGGCCTGGAAAGCTCTCTGCCTTGGTGATGACACGTCAGCTGCATGATCCATCATTGGCCCCACCTGTTCCGCTTCTGCCACGGCCGTCTCTCAACTGCTTGTGGTGTGAATCCAGATGTGTTCCTGGAGCCGGGCCGGGTGGAGCCCTCAGATGAAGTTCTGTAGGGCGAGCCTCTGCACCATCTCCGGCTTGAAATCCGGGTAGCCACGCTGTCAGCAGCCGTACATCCTCTGCATAGGCTCCCAGGCTCTTTCGGTTGTCTCGCCGGCGGTTGGCCAGCTGTTCCCAGGAGTGATCAGCATGGGTCCCCCTCCCGGACTGCCTCTGGAGCGCTCCTTGTAGCGCTGGCCAGCTGTGATGTTCATCAGGCCAGAGATCAGACAGCATGCAGAGAACTCCACCCTCCAGAGCCAGCACGACCTGCACAGCTGTTTTTTCAAGTGTCCAGCCATTCAGAGCAGCAGCCAATTCAGCCTGGACCAGATAGTTGTCCAGCAGGGTTTCGCCACCAAAGCAGGGAAGCTTGGCCAGTTGGCGGGTTGGTGGGACGGTCGCCTCCCTGTCAATCACTGCCCTCGTTCACAGTGGAATTGCTGGCTTGCAGTTCCCCCATTGGCGCTCCTCGTCCTGCCTTGAAAAAGGCAGAAAACAGCGCATGCTTGCTTTGTCTGGTCCGCTTCCCCATCCATCACAGTGAGCAGCTTTGGGGGCTGACGTGTCTCCTCTGCTGTCCATCTCCATCTCCATCTATGACACGGTGGTGGCATCAGCCATCACTTTTGGAGTGGTCTGCTGGGGCAGTGGCATTACAGCAGCCGATAGGAAGAGACTGAACAAACTGATTAAGAAAGCTAGCTCTGTCCTGGGGCAGCGCCTTGATCCGGTGGAGGAGATAGGAGAGAGAAGGACGGTGGCTAAACTGTCATCTCTGCTGGAGTCCGAGTTCCACCCTATGCAGGACGTACTGAATGCACTGAGGAGCTCATTTAGCAGCAGACTACATCATCCCAGGTGCACAACCGAGAGGTTTCGTAGGTCCTTCCTACCAACAGCTGTCAGACTGTACAACCTAAGCAGGGCTGCTCGCAGAGATAGCAAAAAGACGTAACAAACTAATAGTTTTTAAATGCAAAAGATGCAATAGACTTACACAATGGTCCCCTCCGGCATACAACTAGGAAAATACCGGTCGCTATGGAGGGTGAGAATATGTATGGGCACATAATCATACCATGTAGGATAACTAAGTAGAGGGTTATGCTGTTTCATTCCATCTAGCAACAATGCTCTGCACTGTGTGTGTTTATATATTTACATATTTATTCCATCTAGCTACAATGCTCAGCACTGGGTGTGTTCATTTTTATATATCTATATATTTATTCCATCTAGCTACAATGCTCCGCACTGTGTTTTTATATATCTATATATTTATTCCATCTAGCTACAATGCTCCGCACTGTGTGTGTTTATATACTTACATATTTATTCCACCTAGCTGCAATGCTCCGTACTGTGGGTGTTTATATATTTACATATTTATTCCATCTAGCTACAATGCTCTGCACTGTGTGTTTATATATTCATATATTTATTCCATCCAGCTACAATGCTCTGCACTGTGTGTCTGTGTGTGTGTATATATATATTTTTTATAGTAATATGTACATATGTATATTAGCTGCTCTTGCTTGCTTGTTTTTTTTTCTTGCCTTCTGATTGTTGCTCTGAGTGTTGCTATCCCTGTGCTGTTGCAATCCTGGAATTTCCCCGTTGTGGAACTAATAAAGGCTTATCTTATCTTATCTTATCTTATCTTATCTTATCTGCTTGAGCTGCTGGATCTCTGCCTTGATCCTTGCTTCCATCTCTCAGGAATCCAACTTCTGACACCAGTGTGACATTTCAAGAGTTCACACAATAATGAAAGGGGATTTGTGACATAGTAGGCATTTATTTCATCACTCCCAAATTTCACAGAACGGGGTGGACGTCATTCACAGACATTCACCTCACTTAGGGTGACACAGACATATAATCTTTCACATACAGGGAAAACAGCACTAGCACAACCGGACTTATAACATGATTATAACGATACAACAATAACGCTCAGAACACAAGAATAATAACTGAAGTATGGGGAAATACATATAAAACAAACATATATCCAGTCTTTATGCTTCAGAAGAGAGCTAAGATAAGATAAGATAAGATAAGATAAGCCTTTATTAGTCCCACAATAGGGAAATTCCAGGATTGCAACAGCACAGGGATAGCAACACTCAGAGCAACAATCAGAAGGCAAGAAAAAACAAGAGCAGTGAGTATACATATGTACATATATATATACAGTATATATACAGTATATACGTATATATATATATATATGTGTGTGTGTGTGTGTGTGTGTGTGTGTGTGTGTGTGTATATATATAGTATATATATATATATATATATATATATATATAGAGAGAGAGAGAGAGAGAGAGAGAGAGAGAGAGACACACAGTGTGGAGCATTGTAGCTAGATGGAATAAATATGTAGACATATAAACACACACAGTGCGGAGCATTGTAGCTAGATGGAATAAATATATGAGTATATAAACACACAGTGCGGAGCATTGTAGCTAGATGGAATAAATATGTAGACATATAAACACACACAGTGCGGAGCATTGTAGCTAGATGGAATAATATGTAGATATATGAACACACACAGTGCGGAGCATTATAGCTAGATGGAATAAATATATGAATATATAAACACACAGTGCGGAGCATTGTAGCTAGATGGAATAAATATGTAGACATATAAACACACACAGTGCGGAGCATTGTAGCTAGATGGAATAGATATATGAATATATAAACACAGTGCGGAGCATTGTAGCTAGATGGAATGAAACAGCACAACCGTCTACTTAGTTATCCTACATGGTATGACTATGTACCCATACATATTCTCACCCTCCATAGCGACCGGTATTTTCCTAGTTGTATACCGGAGGGGACCATTGTGTAAGTCTATTGCGTCTTTTGCATTCAATACTATTAGGTTGTCACGTCTTTTTGCTATCTCTGCAAGCAGCCCTGCTTAAGTTGTACAGTCTGACAGCCGTAGGTAGGAAGGACCTGCAAAACCTCTCGGTTGTGCACCTGGGATGATGTAGTCTGCTGCTAAATGAGCTCCTCAGTGCATTCAGTATGTCCTGCATAGGGTGGAACTCGGACTCCAGCAGAGATGACAGTTTAGCCACCATCCTTCTCTCTCCCATCTCCTCCACTGGGTCAAGGCGCTGCCCCAGGACAGAGCTAGCTTTCTTGATTAGTTTGTTCAGTCTCTTCCTATCGGCTGCTGTAATGCCACTGCCCCAGCAGACCACTCCAAAAGTGATGGCTGATGCCACCACCGTGTCATAGAATGTCTTGTACACCAAAAGACCTGAGTCTCCTCAGTAGGAACAGCCTGCACTGTCCCTTCTTGTAGAGTGCGTCAGTATTGTGTGACCAGTCTAGTTTATTGTTCAGATGAACACCCAGGTACTTATAGGATGTCACCATCTCGATGTCTGTTCCCTGTATATTTACTGGTGCTGTGAGGGGTTGTCCTTGCCTGCGGTAGTCCACCACCAGCTCCTTAGTTTTCCTCGCGTTGATCTGGAGGCAGTTCCGATGGCACCAGTCCACGAAGTCCTGGATAAGCCCTCTGTACTCAGCTTCATCTCCGTTGGAGATGAGGCCAACAATCGCAGAGTCGTCAGAGAACTTCTGTAGATGGCAGTGTGTTGTGTTGTGTGAGAAGTCCGCAGTATAAAGGGTGAATAGGAAGGGAGCCAAAACCGTTCCCTGGGGGGCCCCCGTGCTACCGATGATCGTATCGGACACACAGTCCCAGGTTCTCACAAACTGAGGCCGGTTTGTGAGGTAGTCCAGGATCCATGATGACAGGTGCTGGTCTACCCCTGCGCACAGCAGCTTGCCCTTCAGGATCATCGGTTGGATGGTGCTGAAAGCACTGGAGAAGTCAAAGAACATGATCCTCACCGCATTCCCGGGCTTCTCCAGATGGGACAGAGAACGGTGAAGAAGGAAGATCACCGCATCCTCCACTCCAATGCCATGCTGGTAGGCGAACTGGAGTGGGTCCATCACTGGTCCCAGCAGGGGGCGGAGGTGAGCAAGGAGCAGTCTCTCCAGGGTCTTCATCATGTGGGACGTCAAAGCCACTGGTCTGTAGCTGTTCAGATCTTTGGGGTGGGAGGTCTTTGGTACAGGTACCACACAAGATGTTTTCCACAGCTGTGGTACCCTCCCCAGCTTCAGGCTCAGATTGAAGATGTACTCCACAATCCCACACAGCTGGTCTGCACAGGACTTGAGGAGCTTTGTGCTGATGTCGTCCGGTCCCGACGCCTTCCTCACCTTGATCTTCCTCAGCGCCGTCCTCACCTGGGTCTTAGTGAGGGTCAGATTGGGGGTGTTGGTGGAGTGGGGAGTGGGCAGCAGGACTTGATGTCTTTAGAGGCAGCAGTGGTTGTTGTGCAGTCAGGGGGGAGGGCGGTTGGTCAAACCTATTGAAAAACAGATTCAGATTGTTCGCCCACTCCCTGCCCCCCGTGGCCTGGGGGGAGGTATTCTGGAGCCCAGAGATGGTTTTAAGGTTTCTCCAGACCCCGCTGATGTCACTCTGTTGCAGCTTGTCCTCCATCTTCTTCCTGAAGCTGTCTTTGCCTTCTCTGATCTTTCTCCTCAGCTCCCTCTGTACGGACTTCAGCATCTCCCTGTTCCCCAACCTGAAGATCCTCTTCTTCTCTCTCAGAAGTGTTTTTATCTCAGGGTTGATCCAGGGTTTGTTGTTTGAGCAACACCGTATGGTCTTGGTGGGAATGGTGTTGCCCACACAGAAGCTGATGTAGTCCGTGATGGTGTGAGTGAGGCCATCAATGTCCTCACCATGTGGATCGCAGAGCTGCTTCCAGGCAGTGGTTTCAAAACAGCCCTTTAGAGTGTCCATTGCCTCCTCAGACCATAACTTCACCGTGCGCATGGCCGGAGGTTGTCTGTGCACTAGGGGTTTGTACACCGGCCGGAGATGAACCAAGTTGTGATCCGATCTCCCGAGTGGGGGGAGTTGTGATGAGGTGTACGCCTCCTTAGTGTTTGCGTAGAATAAGTCCAGTGTTTTATTGTCTCTAGTGTGGCATGTGACATACTGGGTAAACGTGGGTAGAATGGGAGACAGTGAAACATGGTTGAAATCGCCTGAGATGAGGAGAAGAGCATCTGGGTGTTCTGTCTGCAGCCTGCCAGTTACTGAATGGACGACGTCATGCGCTGTCCCAGCGTTTGCCGTTGGATTTGCATAAATAACAATGCAGATCACGTGTGAGTATTCCCTCGGGAGATATGTAGGCCGCATGCTAACAGCTAGTAACTCGATGTCTTTGCTGCAGTGTTGTTGTTTAACAGTGATATGTCCCGGTCTGCACCAGTTGTTGTTAACATACATTATCACTCCACCGCCCCTTGCTTTGCCACTGTCTGATGTTCGGTCTGCCCATATCGCGTGGAAACCCTCCAGTTCAGTGTTAGCATCTGCTGCTAATTCAGTTAGCCAAGTCTCTGTGAATAGAAACAGGCTACACTCCCGGTATATGCTATTGTAGCGGGAGATAGCCGCTAGCTCATCTACCTTTCCCAGTAACGATCGTACATTCCCCATAACAACGGATGGGAGGGTGGGTCTGTACCTTATATTTCTTGCCCTCCGCCTTACTCCCGAACGACACCCACATCGTTTTCGCCTCAGTTCTCCCGGTATGTCGAGTTTTTCCATTAGCACAGGGTGGCGGTTGAGTGCTAGCAGCTCTTCCCTGCTGTACTGTCTCCTGCTATAAACAGTGGCTCCGTCCACCGGCTTGGGAGACATTTGGGGCGATCTGTGTGTCCGTGATATATATGGAGTGAAAGGTGTGCCGGATCAGCAGAGAGAGGAAGAAAAAAAAGACTCAGAATTGAGCCGCTGTTGCAAAAGGCAGCCAACTCGTGTGGCACCGGAAGTTTACAGGGAATCAACAAACCCACTTTTTCTTAAATTAAAAGCTCTCAAGTTGAAAGATCTGGTTGATTTTTTTTTCCACAGTATTTTTTATTGAACCTTTTTTAACAAACATGAGACAAACAATCAAACACTAACACTAAAGTAATTTTTTAAAAAAAAGTACTAAAAACACCAACAACCATTAACAAAAGCAAGTCATCAGCAATGCTCATCTGTTTAGCCTAGGTAATCCATTACATAAGTATACATATTATACATTCACCAATTTGGAATTTACAAGGTCCACACACATCATTCACCTTCTTCTTCAGAAGTTATGTTTAATTTCTTTACATAATCAATGAAAGGTGTCCATATATTCTCAAACACATTTTCCTTTGATTTCAGTATGTATGTTATTCTTTCTAGTGGAAGGTTTGTTAACATCTGTCTTAACCACTGAGTCACATCTGGTCTATGAGTCTTTTTCCACAGTAGTGCAATACACTTTTTGGCATTAAGCAAACTGAGGTCTATGAATGTTCTTTCACTCTTATTAAAGTTATGTTTTTCTGGATACAGACCCAACAAAAACAGTTTGGAGTTCAATATGAATTGTTTTGAAATTATTTTTTCAATTGTTATCCTTACCTCTTCCCAAAACATTCTAATTTTTCTACATTCCCATAAACAATGAAATAGGGTTCCTTTACTTTCCATACATTTTGTGCACGTATCTGGTATGTTTTTGTTATATCTATTTAACTCCACCGGTGTAACATACATCCGCATTAACCATTTAAAATGTATCAATTTAAGACGTACATTTATTGATTTGGTTTGAGCTTCTGTGCAAGCCAGTTCCCATTGTTCCTCTGAAATTTCATTTTACAGGTCTTCTTTCCAATAATTCATTCTTTTCTGTGAGTTTTCACTTGAGGATAGTGTCAATGAGTTATAAAACTCTGAAATAATACCCTTTTTCTTACTATCTTTCGTCAAAATTTTTTCCAAGGATGAATAGGTAGGTCGGGTGAGAGCATTATTTTGATTTGATCGAATAAAGTTCCTAAGCTGAAGATATTTAAAAAAATGTGTTCTATTAAGATTAAATTTGATCCTCAGTTCTTCAAAAGACATTATATTATCTGAACGTGACAAATATAAGTCTTGAATCTTTTGAATCCCTTTTAAATTCCATAATTTAAATACAGCATCCGCTCTCCCTGGTGTAAAATATTGATTACCCCATATTGGGCTAAATTGTGACAATAAGTGTGGTTCTTTTAAATATTTTTTGATTTCACACCATATTTTGATCATATGCTTTACAATAGGATTTTTAACTTGTTTCTGTAATTTTTTTAGCCGAGTCTGAGTATATGAATATGGGAAGAGGTAAAGGTAAATTGTATGATTCCATTTCAGTCCAGCGAGGAGGATCATTTGATGAAAAATAATATGTCATAGACCTCAGTTGTGCTGACCAGTAATACAACATAAAGTTTGGACATTTCAGACCTCCATGATCAAATGGTAAATATAGTAAGGACAGATGTAATCTAGCCTTCCTATTTTTCCATATAAATTCCACTAACTTTTTTTAATTCTTGAGAATAGATCTGAAGGTGGTGGTAAAGGAATGTATTGAAATAAATATAGTATTATTTTGGGTAAGATATTACTTTTAAGTATATTAATTCTCCCGATCATCGACATTGGTAGTGACATCCATCTCTGAAGCAATTCATTAATATCTGTCATTAAGGCTTCATAGTTGGCACTGGCGACTGATTCTAGCTTAGGCACAATTTGAATTCCTAAATATTTAATCTGATTTACAACATTGAATTGATTTACCTCAGGAGCTGGGTGATTTCTCTGGGTCTCATTTAGCATTAATATTGAAGATTTAGTTTTATTTATTTTATATCCTGATATTTCCCCAAATTGCACTTTGAGTGGTCTTTGTGACTAGAAAAGCACTATATAAGTGCAGGTTAGTTAGTTAGTTAGTAAATTTAATAAGGTCGGAATTGATTTTTTAAGAATCAACATAAACAAAATTATGTCATCAGCATACAGGGAGATTTTATGTTCTGTTGGTCCTACTTTAATTCCATATATTTGTGGATGTAAACGTACTGTCATCGCTAAAGGTTCAATTGCCATAGTAAACAGTAAAGGTGAAAGTGGGCAGCCTTGTCGACATCCTCTATTGATTTTTATTGATTTTGAGATATTGCTATTTGTTAGGATTTCTGCTGTAGCATTATTGTATATTATCTGAACCCATTTTATGAAATTATTTCCAAGTCCAAACCTTTGTAGGACTTCAAAAAGAAAGGGCCATTCAACCCTATCAAAAGCCTTTTCAGCGTCCAATGATGAGAGAGCTGTATCCGGTGCTTCTTTATTAGAATAGATAATATTAAATAGTCTTCTTACATTATGGAAGCCTTGTCTTCCCATTATAAAGCCATTCTGATCTCGGTTAATAATATTTGGTAATATTTCTTGTAGTCGTCTTGCTAAAATTTTACAGATTATCTTAAGGTCAGCATTTAATAGGCTTATTGGTCTCATGTTTTCACATTTATTAGATGGTTTACCTGGTTTTGGCAACAGTATAATTAAGGCATTATTCATGTATGGTGGTAAATTACTATTTTGAAATGCTTCTAAAACTATTTCCAAAAATGGTTTTATTAATTTATTCTTAAATTTTTTTATAGAGGTCAACTGGAAGACCATCTGGTCCTGCACTTTTTCCTGATTTCATATTATCAATGGCTAGCCCAACTTCTTCTTGACTAATTTTTGACTCCAGTATCTCCCTGTTTTCTTTTGGAATATACGGTATAGATAATCCGTCCAAAAACCCATTTAGTTTTGTTAAGTCAGTTTCATTTTTTGTATCATATAGTTTTTCATAATAATCTCTAAAGGTACTATTAATTTCTAAAGGATCTACAACTGCCTGTCTGTTACTTATAATACTGGTAATTGGTATTTTAAATTCTAATTGTTTAATCTGCCATGCCAATAATTTTCCTGATTTTTCACCTTGTTCATAAAAGGTTTGCTTCAATCTTAGAAGACTTGAGGCAGCTCTATTCGCTGATTTTTTGTCATATTCAGCTCTCAGAATCAGTAATTTGTTCTCTAATTTTGGATTACTTCCTGCATACACTTTTTCTTGGAGAATTTTTATTTTATGTTCCAATTGGACTCTCTCCTCTCGAGTCTTCTTAGATTTTGAACCTGTATAACTAATAATATGCCCCCTAATAAAAGCTTTGAAAGCTTCCCATTTATACATGCTGATGTTTGTGTAGTATTGATATCAAAGAACTCATCTATCTGTTTTTCTATGTACTTAACAAATTCCTCATCCTGAAGCCATTTATGCTGAAATTACCACCTACCTGGAACCTTTGTCAATTTCTTATCTACATATATTAGACAGCAGGGTGCGTGATCAGATATCACGATGTTATCATAGAAACAGTTTTGAATTTTGGACCTTAATTCTGTGGAGATCAAAAAATAGTCAATACGTGAAAATGTCTTGTAGGTATTAGAATAACAAGAATAGGCTTTGACTTGTGGTTTCATTTCTCTCCATATATCTAGCAATCTCAATTCTTTCATAAAATGATTAATGGTCATCCTACATCCATTGTGCGTACAGTCCAGTCCTGTTGATCTATCTATACTGGGATTCAATGTACAATTAAAATCCCCTGCTATTATATGTTGCCCTGTGAGTGATGCTAAAGTAAGAAATAAATTAACGAAGAAGTTTTGATCATCTATATTGGAACCGTATAAGTTCACCAGATTTATATTTTCTAATAACAAAAATCCTTGGATGATTAGATATCTTCCCAATTTATCTCCAATTACATTTTTTCACTTGAAATGGAACTGTTTTATGTATGAGAGTCATAACTCCCCTGGCTCGGGATGAAAATGATGAGGTGAACACACTTCCCTGCCATCTTCTCCTTATTCTTTTTACATCCTCCTCTATTAGATGAGTTTCTTGTAAAAACACAATTTTTGAACCTATGTCTTTTATTTTATTCAAAACTTGTTTAAGTTTTTTTAGATTTTGTAGACCTCTGCAATTCCATGAAGTTAAATTAAGATTAATGCTTTGGTCTATGATCAATAAAGAGTTTGAGATTACCTTGCAAAATAAGCATGCTCATACAGAGAAGCAAAAACATGGATGGTTGAACATTCATCCCACAAACTACACAAAAACAAATTCCCCCTCCTCACATTTGTGGTAATCCCCCCAAAATCAAAAAAAAAAATTCCGTCTCCCGTTATAGCCAGTGACTGCTCCTCACCCGCGAGGATCAGTCAAACCACTCACTCTTTTCTCCTCTCAATCACCCTGATTCTGCTACTTTTAATGACATGACAATAACTCTCTTCTGTAGTTTTTCCAACTTAACTCCAAAATTTTATAGCAACTTTGTACATCATAGCTTTTTTATATATATATATAATACAATCTATAATTTGTAGACATGCTATATGTTTCAGATCAGTCAGATACTTGTACACATGCTTAAATATTCTACCTTTATATCTTGTTCTTGCTTCATGCTTAGCTCCTGCCAGTCTCTCCTTGGATCTGCTTAATGAGCTCCTGCGCCTCCTGAGGGGTCTTGAAGACATGGGTTCTCCCTTTATATGTAACCAGCAGTCTTGCTGGATGAATCACTCCGTGACGAATCCCGAGGCTGCGCAGCTCTTTACAGGCGGGGTCAAACTGTTTCCTTAATTTTTGGATTCCCGTGGCCAAATCTGAGTAGAACCGCACCTGTTGATCCTGGAATTTGATTTCTCCTTTAGTACGCGCTGCTTTGGTGACCGTCATCTTGTCTCTGTAGTTGAGGAACTTCATAATCAGCGTCCTCGGTGGTGTCTTATTATCTCTCGGTGGGCCGATTCGGTGAGCGCTCTCCAAGACAACCGATGACTGCAGATCTGCATTGTTCAGCGCTTCTGGAATCCACTTTTCCAAAAAGGAACACGTATCCTGTCCCTCCGTACCCTCAGGGAGGCCCACCAGCCTTAAATTATTCCGTCGCGACCAGGATTCTAAGTCCAGGACGTTATCTTCCAGACGTTTATTTTTTAATTCCAATGTTTGGACCTTTAATTGTAGGCTGGTGACGTCATCTTCAGCGTTGGAGATTCGGAGCTCTGCCTGCGATACTCGTTCCATACAGTCACTTATTTCTTTTCTCATGCCTTCTATCGCTGCTATAATCCCATCAAACTTAGATGAAAAGTCTGCTCTCATAGAGCTGATAGCAGCAAGAACTGCATTCATTCCCTCGGCAGTCACTGCTCCGCCGCTAGCTCCCTCCTCAGCCATAGTCTCTGGAGATTTTTCTGCTTCGTCACGAGCGTGGAAGTCTGTTAACTTGGATTGTCTCGACGAATCAGTTTTTCATCTGCCTGATTTCACAGCCTTGGTTTTTACCATATCCGCGCCTAAACGCTAGGATAGGTTTTTGTTCCAATTGAGAGAGTTTTAGCCTACTTTTTATTATTAGGAGCAGAGCAGATTGAAACATGTCTTCCTACGTGGCCGCCATAACCGGAAGTCCAAGATCTGGTTGATTTTAAAACTGCAGTAATAATGTTTAAAGCGAAGAATCTATCACTGCCCGCAAATATCCAAAAGTTGTTCCAAATAAGGGAGAAACAACATCATTTCAGAGGAACATGTATATTTCAAAAACCTTCAGTGTGACATGGCTGGTTGACCCAGGAGACAGACACTGACACGAGTAGACTGTTTTTAGACAATTATTTATTGAGTGCAGTGTGTAGTGTGTGTGTAGGTGTGAGTGAGTGTGATGCTGTGGGACCACTAGGGCTGAGCGAGTCCTGCCACGACCTGGCAACCCTGGAACACACAAGCACAGATAGGTTAGGCCTGCCCGCAGTACAGAGATGTGACAAAGAGTACTGCTTACTTGCGGGTGGTGCAGGAGGGCTTGCGCTGGCTCTGCGGCTCGCAGTGGCTCCGAGTGGGTGATGCTAGGTGCCGTGGTGAGGTGGTGGAGTCCCGAGGGGAAGGAGGAGTGGCTCCGTTATCCGGGGAGACTAGCCGCCAGGGAGGTCCACCTGTGCACAGGGAATTATACTTTGACAAGGTATGTTACAATGATCCTTACGTGGCGTAGCTTGGCGAGACTGCGTCGTGGATTCTCTAGCGAGAGGCTGAGTCCGTGACGCGTTGCGTGGCGAAGTTGGCAGACGACTCCGTGCTGAGCCCTCAGAGACGCCGGCTTTTAAGACCTGCTGATGATTGGCGGCAGGTGTGTGCGCAGCCGAGGCTGATGACGGCCCAGCGGCCGCCATGACACAGTGAGAACTACCACCAAGCAACACTGTGTCTCAGTGCAAGGAGTCAGACTGTGGAACGCTTTTGGACCTGAATTAAAATCATGTACAACGCTTGGACAATTTAAATAAAAACTAAACGAAGAAATACTCCAAACATATATACAAAACGATATGTAAAATCACATAAGGATTATCATATCCAGTCTGTGTTGTGCTGTTGCTTAGTTTTTTGTCACGTTTTGTCTTGGCTTTATTCTGATTTGTAATCACTTTTATTTTATTTTCCTTTTAAATTCTTAGATGGAACATGGTTGGGCAATATAAGCTGTGGCTTCAGCCATCACCCATTTTGGATAATTTATGTTGAACTGTATAATCCGAAGAGTTATTGTTTAATTTGACCTTGTTGGATTTTTTTCTGTGGCGCAAAAGCATGCTGGGAGAACCCCCCCCCCCCCCCCGTTATCACAGCCCTGACGTTACAATATATTGCCAAAGAAGAAAAAGACAAAGAAGAGGGGGAGCAAACATACAGATAAAAATGGAAATGTAGAAGAGATGGTAGATGAAAGATCCTTAATTTGTCTCAACAGTAGTGAGTGTACCAGGGTGGATGTGCACAGGGGCGCATCATCATGTATTGATCTCACCCTGGTATCTGATTCTTTAGTGAGCGCCTGTGAATGGACTGTTATTGTTGTGATTTCCTGCCTATTTGAGTCAGAAAAGATGAAACCCACACGCAGGAGGACGGTGTGTGTAATTTATTGTGAAAAAGAAGACAAACAGTCCAGCAAAAAACAACAGGAGACACAAAACGGCGAAGAGGCTCTGGGAAGCTCACGAGATGATCCTCAGCTCACCAGTGAATTAGTCCAGGGTGGACCCTAAGTTCTGCAGAACAGCTGAACAGTGGGGAAAGGCAGCCTGGACACCCGAGCGCTTCCTGGACGGGACTGGAAGCGGCGGGCACCAGAATACTCACTGGGCCAGGAACAGAGACGTCCGTGGAGGGAATCCCAGAGCCAACCTGTGCAAACAGAAGAGGGAAACACAAATGACATGCAGAGTGATGCAGTGCGAAAAAGACAAATAGGGCATCTAGTCATGCATGTGAAGTACAACGAGCTGTGCAATACAAGGCAGTACAAACACTGTGGAGGAAAAACAGGTCAAACAATAATCTGGCAATACACGAGGGCAGACACAGGGCTTAAATAATGCCACACATAATGAGGAGAGTGATTGCCGGTGTGTGTAGTGTGAGAGAGTGCGTAGGAATGTGTGGGCTGGACAAAGTGGAAACAGGTGTGCGTGTGAATGTCTATGAGCATGGGAGTGGGGATGAGTGTGTGTGTGTGTGTGTGTGCAAGAGTGTGCATGAGTGAGTGCAGGATGAATGTGGGCAGGCATGTATGTGTGTATGTGCGTGTATGAATGAACAGAGGAGTGAACACAGCGATAATGACAGACAGCTGGTATTACTGGCAGGAGAGGGAGGCGTGGCTGTCAGCTGTCAGGGAGCCGAGAAAACCCCAGAGGCTCCCTGAGAGTGCCTGATGGAAAATAAGGAACAAAAAATGCACAAAAGACCAAGTAGCCACAGCGTCATAGAACTGGGTTTGGAACCATCCAACCCAGTTCATGACAGAGCCCCCCTCTCAAGGGGTGGATACCAGACACCCCAGGTACACCAAAAGAAAACAGAAAACAAACAGAACCCCCGATCCCCGGAGAACTACCACAACTAACCAGGGTGGGAGGTGGGGGAAACAAGTCAGGGGGGAATCAACAAGTAAAATAAGACAAGAATATAATACATGAAAACAAAGTGAACCTCCCCCAAGCCCAAAACCTAGAACAACACCCCCCCAAGACCCTGGAGTCCAAGAGTTCATGGGACTGACCAAAGTCCCAGGCCCAAGGGGCAGTGAAAGGAGGCCGGTTGGGTGGTCTGTCCAAGTCCAAGACCAGACGGACCACCCGGGAGAGCGGGTCAGGCAGCCGACCAGGGAAACTGGGCCACCTAACCCCACAGCACAGTTCACCGGGCGGACTGCCTGGATCCTTGAGCAACCAGCTCAAGAGACATGGCCCAGGAGGCAGCCTCCCCACGGGAAAACCCAAAGCAGGACGGGGAAGCCAGGAAAGGGAAGCCCCAGCGTCATTGAACAGGGACGAAGGCGGACCCCCCGTGGCCCTGAGCTGGGGGACAGCTGCACCCGCGGTGGTCCCGGTCCAGGACATAGCTGCACCGGCGGAGGCTCCAGGGTGAAGCTTAGTTGCACCGGCAGGGGTCCCAGTCCAGGACAAGGCTGCACCCGCAGTGGCTCCAGGCTGGAGTTTCGTGGCACCCGCGGTGATCCCGGTCCGGGACATAGCTGCACCCATGGAGGCTCCAGGCTGAAGCTTAGTTGCACCCGCGGAGTCCCAGTCTGGGACAAAGCTGCACCCGCGGTGGCTCCAGGCTGGAGCTTAGTTGCACCTGTGGGGGTCCCGGTCCGGGACAAAGCTGCACCCATGGTGGCTCCAGGCTGCAGCTTCATGGCGCCCACGGTGGACCCCGGCCAGGCCATGGTTGCAACCTTGATGATCCCGGCTTAGGACTCAGCTTCACCCTCGGTGGACCCCGACTGGGCCAGCGTTGCACCCTTGGTGGACCCCGGCTGGGCCAACGTTGCACCCTCGGTGGACCCCGGCTGGGCCATGGCTGCACACAGAACACACAGAAGGAAGGTCAGGGTCACTGGCAGCGGCGGAGCCCAGTTGGGCAAGATCAGGTGCAGCGGGTGGCTGCACCTGACTCCCCCCACCCCGAGCCAGGCAAGATCTCTCCAAAGCTGAGTAGAGAAAAATTAAAGAGATCACTCGCCTGTACTCAAACTCGACCGCCGTCCAGGACTCCGTCGATCCGGCTGAGGATGATGGTTCGGGTGCTGACTCTGCTGCAGCGGCCCACGCAGCAGGCGTGGTGGTAGCTGCAGTCCTGGTCTCCTCCAGAAAAATCTCCAATGCAGGCGACTCTTCCAGCAAGAATTCTGGAGGAGGAGCCCCACGTTGCGCTGGACCCCGGGAGACTGAAGCCAGGGGACACTCTTCCGTCAGTGCAGGCTTCAGGTAGGTCTCAGCACCTTCCCTCTAACCATGGCGCCTCTGCAGGGCTGGAGTAGACTCATTCAGCACCATGGCCCCCCTCCTTCCTCCGAAGATTGAGCTCTAGGGCCTGTGGACACTCAGAGGAGAAAGAAGGAAATATGGTAAGGGTAGATGGGTTGATCACTGCTGCAATGGGTGGTGAGAACCCAGTGGGCTGCGTGAACTGGGCCTCACTCCTGGGACCCAGGCAAGGTGATTTTTCAGATGAGTGAATAGAATAAGAACACACTTGCCTGTTCAGGGTTTGATGGTTCTCACTGCAGCAAACCCAGCCCCCTGCTTCTTAACGTCTGCGGTGCTCTTGGGCCCCCTGAAACACCTGGAAGGGACCATCCCACAAACTGGAAGGCAGGCAGAGGAGCGGAGGAGTTCTTCCTATGGTCCGAAGCTGGGTTATGGTGCCATGGAGTGGGCGAAGCCGGCGGAACAGGATCTGGCACGCTAGAGATGAAACGGGGCTTCTCTTGCCAAGTTCTCCTACGTGCAGAAGCCAGCCTCGTAACACACAGCGAGGAGAGGGGTGGAGGCAGAGGCGGTAGTGGAGGGAGTGAAAGCGCTATTACCCGGGGATGAAGGCACACGTCAGGTCTCCGCTCCACCAAGTTGGCTACCGCGCCCCAGCAGTCCATTTCATCCCTCCGAGAGGTACAGCACCATGCGCCGGCTGCCAAATCCTCAATCACTGCGACGAGCTTCAAGTCCTCCCGGCTCCACTGCGTCCTCCTCCTGATTGCTTCACCTGCTTGAGGCATGATGGCTCCTCAAAGCAGATGGGTGGAAAAGGCACAAAAAATATGAGAGGGAAAAAAGAAAGCACACACATACACCTCCACTGGGTTTCTTAATGGCCAAATTATTCTGTTGTGATTTCCTGCCTATTTGAGTCAGAAAAGATGAAACCCACACGCAGGAGGACGGTGTGTGTAATTTATTGTGAAAAAGAAGACAAACAGTCCAGCAAAAAACAACAGGAGACACAAAATGGTGAAGAAGCTCTGGGAAGCTCACGAGACGCTCCTCAGCTCACCAGTGAGTAAGTCCAGGGGGGACCCTAAGCGCTGCAGAACAGCTGAACAGCGGGGAAAGGCAGCCTGGATACCCGAGCGCTTCCTGGACGGGACTGGAAGCGGCGGGTACCGGAATACTCACTGGGCTGGGAACAGAGACGTCCGAGGAGGGAATCCCAGAGCCAACCTGTGTAAACAGAAGAGGGAAACAAATGACATGCAGAGTGATGCGTTGCGAAAAAGACAAATAGGGCATCTAGTCATGCATACGAAGTACAACGAGCTGTGCAATACAAGGCAGTACAAACACTGTGGAGGAAAAACAGGTCAAACAATAATCCGGCAATACACGAGGGCAGACACAGGGCTTAAATAATGCCACACATAATGAGGAGAGTGATTGCCGGTGTGTGTAGTGTGAGAGAGTGCGTAGGAATGTGTGGGCTGGACAAAGTGGAAATAGGTGTGCGTGTGAATGTCTATGAGCATGTGAGTGGGGATGAGTGTGTGTGCGTGCGCAAGAGTGTGCATGAATGAGTGCAGGATGAATGTGGGCAGGCATGTATGAGTGTATGTGCGTGCATGAATGAACAGAGGAGTGAACACAGTGATAATGACAGACAGCTGGTATCACTGGCAGGAGAGGGAGGCATGGCTGTCAGCTGTAGGGAGCCGAGCAAACCCCAGAGGCTCCCTGAGAGCGCCTGATGGAAAATAAGGAACAAAAAATGCACAAAAGACCAAGTAGCCACAGCGTCATGGAACTGGGTTTGGAACCATCAAACAACAGCAACAGCACAGGGACAGCAACACTCAGAGCAATAATTAAGAAGATACGGAAAATATAAATAAGAGCAGTGGATATACATACATACACATAAATACAGTTAGGCCCAGAAATATTTGGACAGTGACACAATCTTCATGATTTGGGCTCTGCATGCCACCACATTGGATTTGAAATGAAACAACTACAACGGAATTGAAGTGCAGACTTTAAGGTTTAATTCAAGGGGTTGAACAAAAATATATGATTAAACATGTAGGAATTGTAGCTATTTTACAAACGCTCCTCATTTCATGGGCTCAAAAGTGATTGGACAAATAAACATAACCCTAAGTAAAATGTTACTTTTCAATATTTTGTTAAGAATCCTTTGCAGGCAATGACTGCCTGAAGTCTGGAACCCATGGACATCACCAAACGCTGGGTTTCCTCCTTTGTGATGCTTTGCCAGGCCTTTACTGCAGCTGTCTTCAGTTGTTGCTTGTTTGTGGGTCTTTCTGCCTTAAGTTTTGTCTTGAGCAAGTGAAATTCATGCTCGATTGGGTTGAGATCTGGTGATTGACTCAGCCATTGCAGAATATTCCACTTCTTTGCTTTAAAAAAACTCCTGGGTTGCTTTTGCAGTATGTTTTGGATCATTGTCCATCTGTACTGTGAAGCACCGTCCAATCAGCTTTGCTGCATTTGGCTGAATCTGAGCAGAAAGATATCCCTATACACTTCAGAATTCATCCGGCTGCTTCTGTCTTTTGTCACATCATCAATAAACACAAGTGACCCAGTGCCATTGGAAGCCATGCATGCCCATGCCATCACTGCCTCCATCATGTTTTACAGAAGATGTGGTGTGCTTTGGATCATGAGCTGTTCCAATTCTTCTCCAAACTTTCTTCTTCCCATCATTCTGGTACAGGTTGATCTCATCTGTCCAAAGAATGCTGTTCCAGAACTGGGCTGGCTTCTTCAGGTGTTTTTTGGCAATTCAATTCTGGCCTTTCTATTTTTGAGGCTGATTCATGGTTTGCACCTTGTGGTGAATCCTCTGTATTTACTCTCATGAAGTCTTCTCTTTATGGTAGACTTAGATACTGATACACCTACTTTCTGGAGAGTGTTCTTCACTTGAGTGAATGTTGTGAAGGGGTTGTTCTTCACCGTGGAAAGGATTCTGTGATCATCCACCACTGTTGTCTTCCGTTGACATCCAGGCCTTTTTGAGTTCCCAAGCTCACCAGTGCACTCTTTTTTTCTCAGAATGTACCAAACTGTTGATTTGACCACTCCTAACATTTCTGCTATCTCTCTGATGGATTTCTTCTTTTTTTTTCAGCCTCAGGATGGTCTGTTTCACCTCCATTGAGAGCTCCTTTGACCGCATGTTGTGTGTTCACAGCAACAGCTTCCAAATGCAAATGCCACACCTGGAATCAACTCCAGACCTTTTAACTGCTTAACTGATGACAGGTTAACGAGGGAAGAGCCCATGCAGCCTTGTTATTTTTTTTTGCAGCCTTCTGAGTCAATTGTCCAATTACTTTTGGTCCCTTGAAAAAGAGGTGGCTACATATTGAAGAGCTGTAATTCCTAAACCCTTGCTTCAATTTCGATGTGAATACTCTCAAATTACAGCTGAGAGTCTGCACTTTAAGCCCATATTGATTATATAATTGTATCCTGAATATGTTTTCGTAAACAGCTAAAATAACAAAACTTGTGTCACTGTCCAAATATTTCTGGGCCTAACTGTATATAAATATATATACAAAGTGCGGAGCATTGTAGCAAGATGGAATAAACAGCATAACCGTCTACTTAGTTATCCTACATAGTATGAATGTGTACCCATACATATTGTCACCCTCCGTAGCGACTGATATTGTCCTAGTTGTATACTGGAGGGTGACATATTATTCGGCCCAGGAAACACGCACGCAGGCTCAGGCAGATTTGAAAGCTTTATTTCTAACCAATGTAATGTGTATGGATGCGTGTGTGAGGGATAAGAATGTATTGTGGGTGAAGGGTGCAGGTCAGGACAGAGCAGCACACCGTACAGCCAGGCAACCCTATGAGCGAGAAGAGAACAGGGGTTAGCTGGGCAAACCACACAGGAGAGTGACAAGGTTATGTGCTTTCTTACAGTAACTGTGGTGGCTGGCGTTGGCAGGATCCCAAGCCTGGGAGACAGCGTCCTGCTGTGCGTCTGAGAAGAAGCAGCGTGGCAGAGGAGCGGTGAGGCGGAGGAGAGAGCATCCACCGCCGGGGAATCCACCTGTGCACAGGGGAAGGCTGACAGGCAGGTAAGACAACAATTGACAGCTTACGTGTCGAGAAGAAGGTCAGCAGGCCTGGAGAAAAGGTAATCTGCTGAAGGTTTGAGTACGCAGGGAGACAGACGGCTCCAGGCCGAAGCTCAGGGCGAGGTGGAATAAGTAGCTGCGCACTAATGAGATGCAGGTGTGCACGCAGCTGAGGTGGATGCCCGTGAGCGGCGAGTGGTGACAGTATTCCCCCCCCCCCACCAGCGCCTCCTGGCACTGGCTTACCTGGGTGCGTCCGGTGAAACTCCGCGATGAGGTCCTGATCCAACACCCACGAAGAGCGCACCCAGGATCTCCACTCTGGTCCATAACCTTCCCAATCCACCAGATATTGTAGCCCACGACCTCGGCGCCGAGAGTCCAAGATGGAAGTAACACCCCACGCCGGGTCACTGTCGATCATCCTAGGAGCAGGAGGCGACCTAGGAGGGGGGCAGAGTGGAATGGAAAGCACAGGTTTGATCTTAGACACGTGGAAGGTGGGACACACACGAAGGGAGGGGGGGAAGGCCAAACGCACAGCCACCGGGTTGACAATTTTAGAAATCACAAAGGGGCCAAGAAACCGCGGCGCCAGCTTCCTCTTCTCAGCTTTGAGGTTGATATCCTGGGAGGAGAGCTAAACCCGTTGACCCACCTGGTAGTCAGGAGCTGGCCTCCTGTGGCGATTGGCGGTGGAACTATTGCGCGCCGCTGTACGTAAAAGCGCATTCCTCGTTTTGGTCCACACACCCCGGCAGTGCCTCATGTGCGCCTGGACAGAAGGGACAGCCAACTCACCCTCCTGCTCGGGAAACAATGGGGGATCATACCCCAAGGACGCTTCGAAGGGCGACACCCCAGTAGCAGAAGATCGTGCGGAGTTGTGGGCGTATTCCACCCAGGTCAGGTAGGAGCTCCAGGACGATGGGCTGGAAGAGGTCACGCAGCGCAGGGCAGCCTCCAACTCCTGGTTCGTGCGCTCACATTGCCCATTAGACTGGGGGTGGTGACCAGAGGAGAGACTAACTGTGGCCCCCAAAGCATTGCAGAAGCACCTCCAAACCTGGGAGACAAACTGAGGGCCTCGGTCCGATACCATGTCCAGCGGGATCCCATGCAGCCTGACGACATGTTGGACCAGGAGGTCAGCCGTTTCACGTGCCGAAGGGAGACCCCGAAGAGGCACAAAATGGGCGGCCTTAGAAAACCGATCCACAATCGTCAGGACCGTGTCATAGGTGTTAGAGACTGGGAGACTGGTGACGAAATCAAGGGCGATGTGTGACCAGGGCCTACCCGGGACCGGCAGGGGCTGGAGTAGACCCGCAGACGGAGAGTTCTGGGACTTGCCGGCAGCGCACTGAGGACAAGCCCGGACATAATTGGTGACGTCCTTCTGGAGACCCGGCCACCAGAACGAGCATTGCAGCAGACTCACCAGGCGGGTGATGCCAGGGTGACAGGCAAGCTTGGAGGTATGGGCCATGTGAATCACCTCTCCTCGAACCGCCGAAGGAATGAAGAGCCTCCCCTCTGGCCCCCCACCAGGATCTGGCTCTGTCTCCTGCGCCCTTAGGATCTTGTCCTTGATGGACCAGGAAAACGCCCCCACGACGCACGAGCTGGGCAGGATGGTGTGTTCAGACTCCTCCGGATCCTCAGGGGCGAACTGCCTGGATAAGGCGTCGGGCAACCCATTCTTTGAGCCTAGACGGTACGTGATGGTAAATTGAAAGCGAGCAAAAAACAGAGACCAGCGCGCCTGGCGGGCATTCAGGCGCCCCGCTGACCTCAAATACTCGAGGTTCTTGTGGTCCATCCAGACCACAAAAGGCTGAGCTGCCCCCTCCAACCAGTGTCGCCACTCCTGCAGCGTGAGCTTGACAGTGAGGAGCTCCCTGTCGCCGACGTCATAGTTGCACTCCGCCGCCGATAACCATCGGGAGAAGAAGGCGCAGGGCCGCTTGACTCCATCCACTGGCGAGCGCTGAGAGAGCACCGCCCCCACCCCCGTGTCGGATGCGTCGACCTCCACTAGACACTGCAGCGCGGGGTCGACCTGGGTCAGGACCCGGGAGGATGAGAACTCCGCCTGGAGAGTCTTGAAGGCGGTGGCCGCCTCCTTGGACCACTGGAAGGGCACCTTCGACGACGTGAGGCGGGTCAGGGGGGTGACAATAGCGCCGAAGTTGGGGATGAAGCGCCGGTAGAAGTTAGTGAACCCAATAAACTGCTGCACCTGCTTCCTGGAGGTGGGCGTGGGCCACTCGACCACCGCTTTGACCTTAGCGGGGTCGGGGAGAATCTGGTTGTGTGAGATAACGAACCCCAGGAAGGAGGTGGTCCGGGTGTAGAACTCGCACTTCTCCGCTTTGATAACTCTCTTTATAACAAGGTAGATGAACTGAGACTGCTGATGCGATTTAAGGACCTCTCCACCTCGTGTGCCCTCTGCTTCACTGAGACCTGGCTCAAGCAAAAGACACCGGACAGCGCGCTCCTCCTCGAGGGATTTCAGCTGTTTCGTGCAGACCGCGACATGGGGCTGTCCGGCAAGACCACAGGCGGAGGAGTCTGCTTCTACATCAACAGCAGCTGGTGCTCCGATGTAACTGTGATCTCCCAACACTGTTCTCCCGCTCTGGAATATTTATTCATCAACTGCAAGCCATTTTATTCCCCGCGTGAGTTTGCTTCATTCATCCTGGCCGCTGTTTACGTCCCGCCCAACGCGGACGTGCGCGAGGCTCAGCGCGCACTCGCGGATCACATTCAGCAAGCGGAGCGGACTTTTCCGGACTCTCTGGTTATTGTGGTTGGCGACTTTAACCAGAGCAACCTGAGCCACGAACTCTCCCGGTACAAACAGTTTATTAAATGCCCCACCAGAGGCGAGAACACGCTGGATCACTGTTACACTACAGTTAAGGACGTGTATCGCGCTGTTCCCCGCGCTGCGCTCGGACTATCTGATCACGTGATGGTCCACCTGATTCCCACATATAGACAGAGACTGAAGCTCACAAAACCTGTTGTGAGCACTACGAGGAAATGGACCAGTGAAGCTGGGGAGGAGCTGAGCACATGCTTGGAAATAACTGACTGGAACATGTTTAAAGGAGCCACGCATGATCTGGATGAGTACACGGACACTGTGACCTCATATATCCACTTTTGTGAGGAGAGCATTCTTCCATCGCGCACCAGGGTGAGTTACTCCAACGACAAGCCCTGGTTCACAGCTAAGCTCAGACAGATCAGGAAGGAGAAGGAAGCAGCGTTGAAAAGTGGAGACAGGGACTGCTACAGGGAGGTCAAATACCGGTTTAGCAGAGAGCTGAGGAGAGCTAAATCTGTGTATTCTGAGAGACTCCAGCAACAGTTCACTGCTAACGACTCGGCTTCTGTGTGGAGAGGACTGAGGCAAATCACCAACTATCGGCCTCAGGCTTCTAATAATATAATGTAAGTAGCTGCGCACTAATGAGATGCAGGTGTGCGCGCAGCTGAGGTGGATGCCCGTGAGCGGTGAGTGGTGAGTGGTGACAGAGGGGACCATTTGTGTAAGTCTGTTGCGTCTTTTGCATTCAATACTATTAGGTCGTCACGTTTTTTTTGCTATCTCTGCGAGCAGCCCTGCTTAGGTTATACAGTCTGACAGCTGTAGGTAGGAAGGACAATACTTACAGTCATTAAAACTGAGGTATGTATACAAAAGGGAAGCTGTTTTACTCGATGGTGTTTTGACAAGGCAGACTGGAAAAAATTTAGGCAATACTGTGTGCAATCAGCAGCGCGGTGGCAGGAGTGGTTAGCACTGCGGCAGCACAGCAACTCACCCTTGGCCGGGGGATCCTGTGTTCAATCCCAGCCCCCAACCAACAGTGATCTGTGTGAAGTTTGTATGTTCTCCCCGTGTCTGCGTGGGTTTACTACGGGATTTCTCCGGTTTCCTCCCACATGCCAAAAACATGCAAGTTAGGTTAATTGGCATCAAACTGGGGATTCTAAATTGTCCTTAGGTATGACTATGAGAGTGAACGGTTGTATGTCTCTCTGTGATGGCCCTGCGATGGACTGGTGATCTGTCCAGGGTGTACCCTGTCTCTCACCCAAAGATGCTGGGATAGGCTCCAGCCCCCCCGTGACCCGAAAAGGATTAAGCGGAAGAAGATGGATGGATGGATGTGTGCAATCATGTCATTTGGTAACATTAGAAAGTGGCATAGAAGAATGTTCAAGTCAGGTAACTAATCATATTCTGAATGCTGCAATAGCAAGCATACCTAAGAAAACTACACAGAGTAGGAAGAAGGTCATAGCTTAGTGGAATGAGGAATGTAGTACTGCAGTAAAAGAGTGAAACAAGGCATTCAGAGAGCTGAGGAAAAATATGAATAGTGAAAATTTAATAGATTATATACAGAAATGGGCAGTAGCTCGATGGATAAATAAAAGCAGGAAAAGGTCAACATGGAGAGAATTTTGTTCCACCCTTGGTAGGAAGACTGAATTAGGCGATGTCTGGGGTATGTTTAAAAAAATGAGTGGGAAAAGAATGACAGTTAAAATTCCAGCTTTAGTGGATGGGGCCAAGATGGCTGTATCAGACAAAGAAAAGGCAGAAGTCCTAGGTAGAGCATTTGCAGCAGTTCATCTTGGTGAGAGACACAGACAGCAAAGAGAGCATAAACTTAGAGAAATTGGAAACTTAAAAAAGTAAATGAAAGAGGATATGACTGCTTTAGATGTTAATATTACAATTTTGGAACTTAAGAGCGTTTTGCAAGATAGTGGATACACAGCCCCAGGATACGATCAGTTAAACTATGCTATGTTCAGGCAATTACCAATGCAATCAATGAAACTGGTGTTGAAATTGTTTAGCAGAATATGGAAGGAGGGGGTTATCCCAAGCCGGTGGAAAAAGGCAGCAATTTTGCCTTTTTTTAAAAATTGTATTTATTGAATTTTTTTTTTGTTTTGCACACACAAAAAAACCCCCAACAATCAAAATGTGAAAAACAGCTCACTGACATAATGCACGGCTCAGGAGACACACACGCAGGCTCAGGGTAGATCTAATAGCTTTATTAACAACAAGTGTGTATGAATGTGTGTCTGCGGGATGTGAATGTATTGGTGGTGGCGTCTGCGTCGGGCACGGAGGCGGGAGGCCGTACAGCCGGACAACCCTATGGGAGAAGCAAAGGGAGAAGGGTGACGGGCACCACACCAACACAGGAGATATGCAAATGGTGACTGGCTTACTTGGGATTAGCAGGTGGCTGGCACAGCAAGGATGAGGTCCGGTAGACAGCGACCTGGAACGCCCGGTGCAGCAGCGAGGGAATGGAGGCGGAGAGGAGTGGTCCGCCGCCGGGAAATCCACCTGTGCACAGGGGAGCAGACTGGGAGAAGAATGAGGTAAGGGCTTCTTACCAGAATGTTTGCTGAGCGGTAGAGATTCCTTACAGCAATCATAACGAGTGAAGACTGACGGCTTCAGGCCGAAGCCCAGGGCGAGGTGGCTTAAATCCCTCGCCGCTGATGAGGTGCAGGTGTGCGTGCAGCTGGCGCCGCAGATGAGCGGCGAGGCATGACAGTACTCCCCCCTCTAGCAGCGCCTCCTGGCGATGGTTTCTCCGGGTGCGCTCGGTGGAACTCAGTTATGAGGGACAGGTCCAACACAAATGACGAGGGTACCCATTGCCGATGTTCAGGCCCATATTCCTCCCAGTCCACCAAGTACTGCAACCCGCGACCCCGGCGCCGGGAGTCCAGGATAGAAGAGACAGGCCAGGCCGGATGACCATCAATCATCCGGGGCGCGGGCTGCGCAGCAGGAGGAGGGCAAAGGGGGTCGGAGACTGCCAGCTTCACCTTGGACACGTGGAAGGTGGGATGGATGCGGAGGGAGGGGGGAATAGCTACACGCACAGCCACCGGGTTGATAATCCTGGTGATGGGGTATGGGCCCATAAAACGCTGTGCCAGCTTCCTCCTCTCACCCTTTAAAATGACATCCTGGGTTGACACATAAACACGCTGGCCCACCTGGTACGCTGGGGCAGGTCTTCTGTGCCGGTCCGCCGTGGTTCTGTTGCGCTCCGCCGTGCGTAAAAGCGCATTGCGCGCTGACACCCAGATGGAGCGAAACTGCCTGAGGTGCGCCCGAACTGAGGGAACAGTTACCTCACTCTCCTGCGCTGGGAAAAGAGGGGGGTCGTAGCCCAGGGACGCCTTAAAGGGAGACATCCCTGTGGCAGAAGCGTGGGCGGTGTTGTGGGCGTACTCAACCCAGGCGAGATGGTTACTCCAGGACGCAGGCTTGGCCGCAGTGACGCAGCGGAGCGCAGCCTCCAGCTCCTGGTTGGTCCGCTCACACTGCCCGTTGGTTTGGGGGTGATGGCCGGAGGAGAGGCTTACCTTGGCTCCCAGGGCGTTGCAAAATGACCTCCAAACCTCTGAGGAAAATTGGGGCCCCCGGTCCGAGACCACGTCCACCGGAATCCCGTGCAGCCTGACCACGTGTTGGACTAGGAGGTCCGCCGTCTCCAGGGCAGATGGAAGACCTCGTAGCGGGATGAAGTGCACTGCCTTGGAGAATCGGTCTACGATGGTCAGGACGGTGTCGAAGGTGTTAGAGACTGGGAGTCCGGTGACGAAATCCAGGGCGATATGCGACCAGGGCCTGTCAGGGACGGGCAGAGGCTGGAGCAAACCCGCTGGAGGGGCATTACCTGACTTGCTGGTGGCACATACAGGGCAGGCCCGGGCGTAGCGGGCAGCGTCCTTCCGCAGGCCCGGCCACCAGAAGGACCGTTGAAGGAGGTCGATCATCCGGGAGGAACCAGGGTGGCAGGTGAGCTTAGACGTATGTAGCCAGTGGATGACCTCCCCCCGAACCGTGGACGGCACGAAAAGCCTCCCCTCCGGTCCGCCGCCAGGGTCAGGTTCCACTTCCTGCGCCTTCCGGATCTTGCTTTCAATGTCCCAAGTGACGGCTCCCACGATGCACGACCTGGGCAGGATGGTGTGGACCGTGTCCTCAGACACCTCAGGGGCAAATTGCCTAGAGAGGGCGTCGGGCAGGCCGTTCTTGGAGCCAGGCCTGAAGGTGATGTTAAAGCGGAACCTGGCAAAGAACAAGGACCAACGCGCCTGGCGGGCGTTCAGGCGCTTGGCAGATCTCAAGTATTCCAAGTTCTTGTGATCAGTCAGGACCACGAACGGCAGGTCCGCCCCCTCTAGCCAGTGACGCCACTCCTGCAGCGCGAGCTTGATGGCGAGGAGCTCTCTGTCCCCCACGTCGTAGTTCCGTTCCGCCGGGGACAAGTGCCGAGAGAAGAAGGCGCAGGGCCGTTTGACTCCGTCATCTGGTGACCGCTGAGATAGAACCGCCCCCCCTCCCGTGTCCAAAGCATCCACTTCCACAATGCATTGCAGCGACGGGTCAACTTGGCTAAGGACCCGGGAGGAGGAGAACTCCGCCTTCAGCGCCTGGAAAGCAGCCGCGGCCTCTTCGGTCCACCGGAATGGGACCTTAGGGGACGTGAGGTGGGTCAGAGGGCCGACGACGGTGCCAAAATTTGGGACGAAGCGGCGGTAGAAATTTGCAAACCCAATGAATTGTTGCACCTGTTTTCTCGATGTAGGTGTGGGCCATTCCACCACCGCCTTCACCTTCCCTGGGTCCGGAAGCACCTGGTCGTGGGAGATGACGAACCCGAGGAAGGACGTTGTCTTAGCGTAGAATTCACATTTTTCAGCCTTCACATACAGCCGGTTCTCCAGCAGCCTTTGGAGGACCCGCCTCACATGGACCCGGTGCTCGTCCCTGGATTTGGAGAAGATGAGGATGTCATCCAGGTAGACGAACACAAATAGGCCGATGAAATCCCGGAGGACGTCATTTATTAGGCGCTGAAAGACGGCTGGAGCGTTGGTCAACCCGAACGGCATCACCAGGTACTCGAAGTGGCCGTTCGGGATATGGAAGGCTGTCTTCCACTCATCTCCCTCCCGGATCCGGACGAGGTGGTATGCGCTGCGCAGATCCAGCTTGGTGAACCAAGTCGCCCCCTGGAAGGAGTGGAAGGCGGTGTCCATAAGTGGCAGGGTGTAGCGATCCTTCTCCGTAATATCATTCAGGGCGCCGTAGTCGATACAAGGACGGAGGGAACCGTCCTTCTTGCCCACGAAGAAGAACCCTGCGCCTAATGGGGATGACGAGGGACGGATAATTCCAGCACTCAGCGATTCCTTGAGGTAGGAATTCATGGTCTCCTTCTCCAGCGCCGACAGGCTGTAGAGTCGCCCAGAGGGTAAGGGTGCCCCCTGGCGGATGTTTATAGCACAGTCGTAGGGCCTGTGTGGGGGAAGAGACATCGCCTTGGACTTGCTGAAAACCATACCCAGGTCATGAAATTCTGATGGCACCAGGGAGAGATCCGGGGGCGCAGCGTCCATAGGAGTTGGAGAAGAGGACGGAGAGCAGGCAGCGGATTGCAAGCAGGTGCTCATGCAGAAGGTACTCCATGCCGATACCCTGGCGGACTTCCAATCCAGGACGGGGTTATGGAGGCGAAGCCAGGGGTACCCCAGGATGACGGGCGACACAGAGTTGGGAAGGACGTAGAAGGTGATTTCCTCCCGGTGGTTCCCAGAGATGATCACAGGAACAGGGATGGTCTGATGTGTTACTCTCCCCAGGGAGACATGGGAGAGGTTGACCAGGGCGAGAGGAGATTTGAGGACTTGGCAACGGATGCCCAATCGGGTTGCCAGGCTTTGTGAAATAAAGCTGCCCTCCGCGCCCGAATCCACCAGTGCATGAGTGAGGTGCCCAGTGGAGTTGTGACAAAATCGGACGGACAGCTTCAATTGGGAGAGGGGATTTAACCGATTGATGTCCGCGAGGCCCCCTACAGCGACTCGCGGACCCCGCCGTTTGGCTTCTGTGGGCAAAGCTCCACCGTGTGTTGGCTGTCTCCGCAATACATGCAGAGACCCAACTCATGGCGGCGTTGTCTCTCCGCAGGAGGGAGCTTTGTCCAGCCCGTCACCATCGGCTCCGACTCCTCGGGGCGCGATGGTGGCGGCGACGCCAGGGGGCGAGCTTGGGACAGGCGCGACGAGGCACCACGAGAGCGAGACGAAGACGACTTCCGCTCCGAGGTGCGCTCGCGCAACCTGTTATCCAGGCTGATGGCTAGGGACGTTAGCTCCGCTAAAGTCTCTGGGATGTCCCGCCCAGCCAGTTCATCCCTCAGACCGTCATTGAGACTGCGGAGGAAGAGGCCGCAGAATGAACGCTCATCCCAGCCTAACTCCTCCGCGGCTACCCGGAAGTCAATCGCGTAGTCAGCTGCCGCCCGGCTTCCCTGCTGGAGGCTGAGAAGCCGATCGACCTGAACGCTCTCAGTACGAGAATGATCGAAGACTTCCAGGAATTGTCTCACGAATTGGCCATAGGTGAGAGTGGCGTAACTGGGCCTCGCCATTACGGCATAAGCCCAAGTTAGCGCTCGCCCCTCCAGGAGATTCCCTATGTAGCCAATTCGGCTATGGTCTGAGGGAAAATCTCCGGGCACACGGTGGAACACGGACTCACACTGCATTATAAACCCCCGTGCTCCGCCGAGCTTACCGCTAAAGCGGGCGGGGGTTGGAATGGGTGTGAGCCGAACCGGTGCTACCGGAGCTGGCTGGATGGCCGCTGGAGCAGCAGGAGCCGCGCCGCCCTGACGAGCCGGGAGGAACGGCTGTTGGGGGTCCAAGCGGTCCAATCGGTTAGTAATGATGGTCAATTGATTAAGAATCACCTGTTGCTGGTGGGCTATTAGGTCCACTCGAGCCTCGAGGGTGGAAAGTCGGCGTGTGAGCCCGCCGTCTGCCGAGCCGCTCTGCTGAAGCCGTACTGACATAATGCATGGCTCAAGAGACACACACGCAGGCTCAGGGTAGATCTAATAGCTTTATTAACAACAAGTGTGTATGAATGTGTGTCTGCGGGATGTGAATGTATTGGTGGTGGCGTCTGCGTCGGGCACGGAGGCAGGAGGCCGTACAGCCGGACAACCCTAATGGAGAAGCAAAGGGAGAAGGGTGACGGGCACCACACCAACACAGGAGATATGCAAATGGTGACTGGCTTACTTGGGATTAGCAGGTGGCTGGCACAGCAAGGATGAGGTCCGGTAGACAGCGACCTGGAACGCCCGGTGCAGCAGCGAGGGAATGGAGGCGGAGAGGAGTGGTCCGCCGCCGGGAAATCCACCTGTGCACAGGGGAGCAGACTGGGAGAAGAATGAGGTAAGGGCTTCTTACCAGAATGTTTGCTGAGCGGTAGAGATTCCTTACAGCAATTGTAACGAGTGAAGACTGATGGCTTCAGGCCGAAGCCCAGGGCGAGGCGGTTTAAATCCCTCGCCGCTGATGAGGTGCAGGTGTGCGTGCAGCTGGCGCCGCAGATGAGCGGCGAGGCGTGACACTCAGCACAACATTGATCTACACAAAATTAGAGATTGAAATTTTAAAAAAAAAATGAAAGAAAGAGGGAATAAAAAGAGATATACTTCACAGCTAGAAACTCATACATGTACATACATAAACCAGCACTTGTACACTTGTACAGAGGAGCGTATCCATCACGGCACCACAAACAAGGTCCAGGGAAAAAGAAGTTATATTTAATCCAAGTTAATGCTCCCAAGAATTGAAGCCACTGTAAGGTTAGAGAATTTGAGATATGGAGTCCATATTTTCATAAAATATCTCTTTGTTGAGTAAAGTAAACATGTTAAATATTCCAAAGGGAAACACTCCATGATAATTTTATGCCACTTTGTTTTAGTTGGTAGTTTGTCACATATCCATGACAAAAAAATATTCCTTCTTGCCGCGTATGCAAGGATATTGTACAGTCTTGCAAAGCTTCCAAAAAGTAAGTCCTGGTTTGGGTGTCCCAGTAGCAAAGAGCAAGGATCCATGTCTACATTCACACCATATATCTGACTCATGTTTTGTACAACGTCCAACCAGTATGCTTGGATTTTAGGACAAGACCAAACACAGTGAGTATAGGTACCAACTGAAATTTTACACTTCAGACACATGGGTGAAAGCTGGGGATTCATGTTGGATCTTTTACTGGGAGAAATTTGTAAGTGAGGTAAGATTTTGTATTGCAATAGTCTTGCACAATTGCATATGGAGATCTTCTTGGCACACTCCCAGAATGCATCCCATGAATCCTCACAAATATTTACACCAAGTTCACTTTGCCATTTCTATTTAAGATCCCACATAATTGACACACACACACACACACACACACACACACACACACACACACACACCACATCTGACTGGCTTAAGGCACTACAACAGCGAGTTATAAATTTTTTGGTTGGGCCTAAAAGAGGTAACCGCTCAACTGCAGACACTGTGGCATTTACTTTGAGTGTGGTCTTTCTAGTTATGAAATCTTGGATCTGAAGGTATCTAAAAAAAAATTCTGTCTAGAAAGACCAAATTTCTCCTGAAGCTGTTCAAATGATAACAATGCACCATCAAAAAGGTCATAAATTTTCTTTAACCCTTTAACTGTCCATATATTATACCCACTGTCCATCATACCAGGAACAAAGTCCAGATTGCCTTGAATGGGGATTAATAAAGTAGTTAAATCTGAGCTTCCTTCAAGCTTTCGTGTCATAAACCAGGCCTTTAGAGTGTTGCAAATTATGGGGTTATTATCACAGAGATTTCTAAATGACTTTAAATTCTTACAAGACAAAAGGCCCAACAGTGAACAGGAAGCCTGTGACTTTTCAAAGCCCAACCAAATAGAAGTAGCCATTTAACCCATTCTGCTATAAACCTTAGTTGAGATGCTATTTGATACCATTTAATGTTAGGAACATCCAAACCTCCCATTGAACTTGGAAGTTGTAATTTTGCCATTTTTAACCTCGGCTTCCTTTTATTCCAGATAAAATCACTCAACCAATCACTGAGTAACTTCAAAACCTTATTAGTTATAAGTATTGGAACCATCTGTAGGGGGTACAATAACCTAGGCAGGACATTCATTTTGATGATAGACACTCTGCCAAGTAATGATAGGGGAAGTGAACACCACCTGTTTAAGTCCTTCTTTATAGTGTCTAGGAGAAGGTTAAAATTAGCTTTAAACATCTGATGGAACATAGGAGTAATCTGAATACCCAAGTACACAAAACCTGACATAGACCAGTGAAATGGAAATGATATAAGGGAGTTTGTTCTATTTCTGAGGCTTTCCATGGGCATAGCTAAAGATTTAGAGAGATTAATTTTGTAACCAGAAAAAGACCCAAAATAATTAATGATATCAACCAGTCGCAGAACAGAGGTAGCAGGCTCTGCTACATACAACAAAACGTCATCCGCATAAAGGGAAATTTTATGTTGCGTCTCCCCTACATCTATACCCCTGACAGCTGGATCCTGTCTGATGGCTTCAGCCAAAGGTTCTACCACAAGGGCAAAAAGAGCAGGGCTTAAGGGCAGCCTTGACATGTTGAATGATAAATTGGGAAATTATCCAATCTATAACCATTTGTTATGACTGATGCCAAAGGTTCATTATACAAAAGTTTGATCCATTTGATAAAGTTACCCCCCAGATTAAATTTTTGTAATACTCTAAATAGATAAGGCCTCTCAACTCGGTCGAAGGCTTTCTCTGCATCCAATGAGGTGATTACAGTGTCATTTTCTTGTGATTGACAGAAATTAACAATATTTAAAAGCCTCCTAATGTTGTGACTAGAGCTTCTGCCTTTGATAAAACCTGTCTGGTCCTCCTTAATGATAAAAGGCAAAACCTTCTCTAATCGCAGAGCCAGGATCTTAGATAACAGTTTAACATCTTGATTTAAAAGAGCAATAGGTCTACATCCTGAGCAATCTTCAGGACACTTGCCTTTTTTAAGAATTAGAGAGATGTCAGCTTCTCTTAATGACTGAGGTAAGCTCTCAGAGGTAAAGGAGTGTTCTATCATCTCCAAAAATGGATCCACAAGTATATCCTGAAATTCTTTGTAAAATTCACTGCTCATGCCATCTGGCCCCGGTGCTTTACCTGAATGTAAATTGTTAATTGCTAATACAGCCTCTTCTCTAGAGATGGGAGAATTTATATCATGTCTCTGAGTATCAGAAATAGTAGGGAGAGCTAGGCTGTCCAAGAAAGAGTCCATCTTATATGAGGCCTCTACTGCCTGGTCCACTTTATATAGCTGAATATAAAACTGCTTAAAGGTATTAATAGTTTTGTTATCAAAATAACACGTGCCATTTAGACCTACAACTGAAGGAATCAATAGGGAATTTGTTCAGATTTTTGTTAAACAAGACAAACACTTACTAGGTTTGTCTCCAGATTCATATAACCTCTGTTTTGAGAAAAGAAGAGCACTCTTAGCTTGTTGAGTTGATAATGCATCTAGCGCAGTTTGCAATTTTGGCTTTTAATAAGCCAGGGAAAGATCCAGCTCATCCAGGCAACTACAGGCCAATAGCTTTAATGTCACACTCAGGGAAATGGATGGAGAAGGTATTAGTTTGCAGACTGTCATATATACTAAAGCAAAGACAATTAATCAATAATTATAAGAATGGTTTTAGAAGAGGACGATCCACAGTTGATGCTCTAGTTAGGTAGTAATGATATTGAAAAGACCCAAAATGAAGGAAGTAATGGTTATAGTTTATCTGGATATTGAAAAGAATTATGACTCACTGTGGAGGGATGGACTCTTCATCAAATTGAATAAAATGGGCATTGGAGGTAGGATGTATAATTGGATAATGGATTTTTTAACAAACAGGAAAATTAGGGTTAACGTAGGATCAAAAGTTTCTAATGATTTTTTTTTTCCACAATATCTTTATTGAACCTTTTTTTTTTTTTAACAAACATGATACAAACAATCAAACACTAACGCTAAAGTACTACAAAAAAAAAAAAAAAATGCACTAAAAACACCAACAACCACCAACAAAATCAAGTCTTCAACAATGCTCCTCTGTTTAGTCTAGACAATCCAATACATAAGTATACATATTATGTTCACCAGTTTGGAATTTACAAGGTCCACACACATCATTCACCTTCTTCTTCAAGAGTTATGTTTAAATTTTTTACATAATCAATAAAAGGTCTCCATATATTCTCAAACACAATTTCCTTTGATTTCAGTATATATGTTATTCTTTCTAATGGAAGGTTTGTTAACATCTGTCTTAACCACTGAGTCACATCTGGTCTATGAGTCTTTTTCCATAATAGTGCAATACATTTTTTGGCATTAAGCAAACTGAGGTCTATGAATGTTCTTTCACTTTTATTAAAATTATGCTTTTCTGGGTACAGACCCAACAAAAACAGTTTAGGATTCAATATGATTTGTTTTGAGATTATTTTTTCAATTGTTACCCTCACCTCTTCCCAAAACATTCTTATTAATCTACATTCCCATAAACAATGAAATAGGGTTCCTTTACTTTCCATGCATTTTGTGCATGTATCTGGTATATTTTTGTTATATCTATTTAACTCCTCCGGTGTAACATACATCCGCATTAACCATTTGAAATGTATCAATTTAAGGCGTGCATTTATTGATTTGGTTTGAGCTTCTGTACAAGCCAATTCCCATTGTTCCTCCGAAATTTCAATTTGCAGATCTTCTTTCCAGTAGTTTAATCTTTTCAGTGAATTTTCACTTGAAGATAGTGTCAATGAGTTATAAAACTCTGAAATAATACCCTTTCTTTTACTATCTTTCATCATCATTTTTTCCAAGGATGAATAAATAGGTCGAGTGAGAGCTTTATTTTGATTTGATCGAATAAAGTTTCTAAGTTGAAGATATTTAAAAAAATGTGTTCTATTGAGATTAAATTTGATCCTCAGCTCTTCAAAAGACATTATGTTGTCTGCACATGGCAAATATAAATCCTGAATCTTTTGTATCCCTTTTAAATTCCATACTTTAAATACAGCGTCCGCTCTCCCTGGTTTAAAATATTGATTACCCCATATTGGACTAAATTGTGACAATAACTGTGGTTCTTTTAAATAGTTTTTAGCTTCACACCATATTTTGATCATATGCTTTACAAATGGATTTTTAACTTGTTTTTGTAATTTTTTTGCCGAATCTGAGTATATGAATATGGGAAGAGGTAAAGGTAAATTGTATGATTCCATTTCAGTCCAGTGAGGGAGATCATTTGATGAAAAATAATATGTCATAGACCTCAGTTGTGCCGACCAATAATACAATATAAAATTTGGACATTTCAGACCTCCACGATCAAATGGTAAATATAATAAAGACAGACGTAATCTAGCCCTCCTGTTGTTCCATATAAATTCCACTAACTTTTTTTTTATTCTTGAGAATAGATCTAAAGGTGGTGATAAGGGAATGTATTGAAATAAATAAAGTATTTTAGGTAAAATATTACTTTTAAGTATATTGATTCTCCCGATCATCGACATTGGTAGTGACATCCATCTCTGAGTTAACTCATTGATATCTGACATTAAGGCTTCATAGTTGACGCTGGCGACTGATTCTAGCTTAGGCATAATTTGGATTCCTAAATATTTAAACTGATTTACAACATTGAATTGATTTGCCTCAGGGGCTGGGTAATTTCTCTGGGTCTCATTTAGCATTAATATTGAAGATTTAGTTTTATTTATTTTATACCCTGATATTTCCCCAAAATTCTTTATTAAATTCAACAAGGTTGGAATTGATTTTTTTAGATTCGACATAAACAAAATTATATCATCGGCGTACAGGGAGATTTTATGTTCTGTTGGTCCAACTTTAATTCCATATATTTGTGAATGTAAACGTATCGCTATCGCTAAAGGTTCAATTGCCATAGTAAACAGTAAAGGTGAAAGTGGACAGCCTTGTCGACATCCTCTATTGATTTTTATTGGTTTTGAAATATTGTTATTTGTTAGGATTTCTGCTGTAGCATTATTGTATATTATTTGAACCCATTTTATGAAATTATTTCCAAGTCCAAACCTTTGTAGGACTTCAAAAAGAAAGGGCCATTCAACTCTATCAAAGGCCTTTTCGGCGTCCAATGATAGGAGAGCTGTATCCGGTGCTTCTTTATTAAAATAAATAATATTAAATAGTCTTCTTACATTATGGAAGCCTTGTCTACCCTTTATAAAGCCATTCTGATCTCGATTAATAATATTTGGTAAAATTTCTTGTATTTGTCTTGCTAAAATTTTACAGATTATCTTAAGGTCGGCGTTTAATAGGCTTATTGGTCTCATATTTTCACATTTATTAGAGGGCTTACCTGGTTTTGGCAGCAGTATAATTAAGGCATTATTTATGTATGATGGTAAATTATTATTTTGAAATGCTTCTAAAACCATTTCCAAAAAAGGTTTTATTAATTTATTCTTAAATTTTTTATAAAGGTCAACTGGAAGACCATCTGGTCCTGCACTTTTTCCTGATTTCATATTATCAATGGCTAGCCCAACTTCTTCTTGACTAATTTTAGACTCCAATATCTCCCTGTTTTCATTTGGTATACACGGTATAGATAGTTCGTTCAAAAACCCATTTAGTTTTGTTAAATCAGGTTCATTTTTGGTATCATATAATTTTTCATAGTAATCTCTAAAGGCTCTATTAATTTCTAAAGGATCTATAACTACCTGTCCATTACTTATAATACTGGTAATTGGTGTTTTAATTTCCAATTGTTTAATCTGCCATGCTAATAATTTTCCTGATTTTTCACCTTGTTCATAAAAAGATTGTTTCAATCTTAGAAGACTCGAGGCAGCTCTATTCGCTGATTTTTTGTCGTATTCAGCTCTCAAAATCAGTAATTCATTCTCCAACCTTGGGTCACTTCCTGCATACACTTTTTCCTGAAGACTTTTTATTTTATGTTCCAATTTAGCTCTCTCCTCTCGAGTCTTCTTAGATTTTGATCCTGTATAACTAATAATATGTCCCCTAATAAAAGCTTTGAAAGCCTCCCACTTTACACATGCTGATGTTTGTGTAGTATTGATGTCAAAGAACTCGTCTATCTGTTTTTCTATATACTTGACAAATTCCTCATCCTGAAGCCATTTATGCTGAAATTGCCATCTACCTGATTCCTTTGTCAATTTTTTATCTACATATATTAGACAACAGGGTGCATGATCAGAGATCACGATGTTATCATAAAAGCAGTTTTGAATCTTGGACCTTAATTCTGTGGAAATCAAAAAATAATCAATACGTGAGAATGTCTTGTAGGTACTGGAATAACAAGAATAGGCTTTAACTTGTGGTTTCATTTCTCTCCATATATCTAACAATCTCAATTCTTTCATAAAATGATTAATAGTCATCCTACATCCAATGTGCGTACAATCCAGTCCTGTTGATCTATCCACACCTGGATTCAATGTACAATTAAAATCCCCTGCTATTATATGTTGCCCTGTAAGTGATGATAAGATGAGAAATAAATTAGCAAAGAACTTCTGATCATCTATATTGGGACCATATAAGTTCACAAGATTTATATTTTCTAATAGCAAAGAACCTTGAATGATTACATATCTTCCAAATTTGTCTCCAATTACATTTTTCACTTGAAAAGGAACTGATTTATGTATGAGAGTCATAACTCCCCTGGCTCGGGATGAAAATGAAGAGGTGAATACACTTCCCTGCCATCTACTCCTAATTCTTTTAACATCCTCCTCTATCAAATGAGTTTCTTGTAAAAACACAATTCTTGAACCCATGTCCTTTATTTTATTCATAACTTGTTTAAGTTTTTTTAAATTTTGTAGACCTCTGCAATTCCATGAAGTTAAATTAAGATTAACACTTTGGTCCATGATCAATAGAGAGTTTGGGATTACCTTGCAGTGTAAACATGCTCATACAGAGAAGCAAAAACATGAGTGGTTGAACATTCATCCTACAAACTACACACAAACAAATTTCCCCTTCCCACACTTGTGGCAAACCCCCCAAAATAAAAAAAAAAATTCTGTCTCCCGATATAGCCATCGACCGTTCCACACCCACGGGGAACAGCCTAAGCCACTCCTTCTTCATCCTCCCAATCACCCTAACTCTACTGCTTTTAATGACGTAACATTAACTCTCCTCTGTAGTTTTCCAACTTAACTCCAAAATTTTTAACAACTTTGTACATCATAGTTTTTTTTTTGTTTGTTTGTTTGTTTTGTTTTTGTTTTTTTGTTTTTTTTTCCACAATATCTTTATTGAACCTTTTTTTTTTTTTTAACAAACATGATACAAACAATCAAACACTAACACTAAAGTACTACAAAAAAAAAAAAATGCACTAAAAACACCAACAACCACCAACAAAATCAAGTCTTCAACAATGCTCCTCTGTTTAGTCTAGACAATCCAATACATAAGTATACATATTATGTTCACCAGTTTGGAATTTACAAGGTCCACACACATCATTCACCTTCTTCTTCAAGAGTTATGTTTAAATTTTTTACATAATCAATAAAAGGTCTCCATATATTCTCAAACACAATTTCCTTTGATTTTAGTATATATGTTATTCTTTCTAATGGAAGGTTTGTTAACATCTGTCTTAACCACTGAGTCACATCTGGTCTATGAGTCTTTTTCCATAATAGTGCAATACATTTTTTGGCATTAAGCAAACTGAGGTCTATGAATGTTCTTTCACTTTTATTAAAATTATGCTTTTCTGGGTACAGACCCAACAAAAACAGTTTAGGATTCAATATGATTTGTTTTGAGATTATTTTTTCAATTGTTACCCTCACCTCTTCCCAAAACATTCTTATTAATCTACATTCCCATAAACAATGAAATAGGGTTCCTTTACTTTCCATGCATTTTGTGCATGTATCTGGTATATTTTTGTTATATCTATTTAACTCCTCCGGTGTAACATACATCCGCATTAACCATTTGAAATGTATCAATTTAAGGCGTGCATTTATTGATTTGGTTTGAGCTTCTGTACAAGCCAATTCCCATTGTTCCTCTGAAATTTCAGTTTGCAGATCTTCTTTCCAGTAGTTTAATCTTTTCAGTGAATTTTCACTTGAAGATAGTGTCAGTGAGTTATAAAACTCTGAAATAATACCCTTTCTTTTACTATCTTTCATCATCATTTTTTCCAAGGATGAATAAATAGGTCGAGTGAGAGCTTTATTTTGATTTGATCGAATAAAGTTTCTAAGTTGAAGATATTTAAAAAAATGTGTTCTATTGAGATTAAATTTGATCCTCAGCTCTTCAAAAGACATTATGTTGTCTGCACATGGCAAATATAAATCCTGAATCTTTTGTATCCCTTTTAAATTCCATACTTTAAATACAGCGTCCGCTCTCCCTGGTTTAAAATATTGATTACCCCATATTGGACTAAATTGTGACAATAACTGTGGTTCTTTTAAATAGTTTTTAGCTTCACACCATATTTTGATCATATGCTTTACAAATGGATTTTTAACTTGTTTTTGTAATTTTTTTGCCGAATCTGAGTATATGAATATGGGAAGAGGTAAAGGTAAATTGTATGATTCCATTTCAGTCCAGTGAGGGAGATCATTTGATGAAAAATAATATGTCATAGACCTCAGTTGTGTCGACCAATAATACAACATAAAATTTGGACATTTCAGACCTCCACGATCAAATGGTAAATATAATAAAGACAAACGTAATCTAGCCCTCCTGTTGTTCCATATAAATTCCACTAACTTTTTTTTTTTTTTTTTTTTTTTTATTCTTGAGAATAGATCTAAAGGTGGTGATAAGGGAATGTATTGAAATAAATAAAGTATTTTAGGTAAAATATTACTTTTAAGTATATTGATTCTCCCGATCATCGACATTGGTAGTGACATCCATCTCTGAGTTAACTCATTGATATCTGACATTAAGGCTTCATAGTTGACGCTGGCGACTGATTCTAGCTTAGGCATAATTTGGATTCCTAAATATTTAAACTGATTTACAACATTGAATTGATTTGCCTCAGGGGCTGGGTAATTTCTCTGGGTCTCATTTAGCATTAATATTGAAGATTTAGTTTTATTTATTTTATACCCTATTTCCCCAAAATTCTTTATTAAATTCAACAAGGTTGGAATTGATTTTTTTAGATTCGACATAAACAAAATTATATCATCGGCGTACAGGGAGATTTTATGTTCTGTTGGTCCAACTTTAATTCCATATATTTGTGAATGTAAACGTATCGCTATCGCTAAAGGTTCAATTGCCATAGTAAACAGTAAAGGTGAAAGTGGACAGCCTTGTCGACATCCTCTATTGATTTTTATTGGTTTTGAAATATTGTTATTTGTTAGGATTTCTGCTGTAGCATTATTGTATATTATTTGAACCCATTTTATGAAATTATTTCCAAGTCCAAACCTTTGTAGGACTTCAAAAAGAAAGGGCCATTCAACTCTATCAAAGGCCTTTTCGGCGTCCAATGATAGGAGAGCTGTATCCGGTGCTTCTTTATTAAAATAAATAATATTAAATAGTCTTCTTACATTATGGAAGCCTTGTCTACCCTTTATAAAGCCATTCTGATCTCGATTAATAATATTTGGTAAAATTTCTTGTATTCGTCTTGCTAAAATTTTACAGATTATCTTAAGGTCGGCGTTTAATAGGCTTATTGGTCTCATATTTTCACATTTATTAGAGGGCTTACCTGGTTTTGGCAGCAGTATAATTAAGGCATTATTTATGTATGATGGTAAATTATTATTTTGAAATGCTTCTAAAACCATTTCCAAAAAAGGTTTTATTAATTTATTCTTAAATTTTTTATAAAGGTCAACTGGAAGACCATCTGGTCCTGCACTTTTTCCTGATTTCATATTATCAATGGCTAGCCCAACTTCTTCTTGACTAATTTTAGAATCCAATATCTCCCTGTTTTCATTTGGAATACACGGTATAGATAGTTCGTTCAAAAACCCATTTAGTTTTGTTAAATCAGGTTCATTTTTGGTATCATATAATTTTTCATAGTAATCTCTAAAGGCTCTATTAATTTCTAAAGGATCTATAACTACCTGTCCCTTACTTATAATACTGGTAATTGGTGTTTTAATTTCCAATTGTTTAATCTGCCATGCTAATAATTTTCCCGATTTTTCACCTTGTTCATAAAAAGATTGTTTCAATCTTAGAAGACTCGAGGCAGCTCTATTCGCTGATTTTTTGTCGTATTCAGCTCTCAAAATCAGTAATTCATTCTCCAACCTTGGGTCACTTCCTGCATACACTTTTTCCTGAAGATTTTTTATTTTATGTTCCAATTTAGCTCTCTCCTCTCGAGTCTTCTTAGATTTTGATCCTGTATAACTAATAATATGTCCCCTAATAAAAGCTTTGAAAGCCTCCCACTTTACACATGCTGATGTTTGTGTAGTATTGATGTCAAAGAACTCGTCTATCTGTTTTTCTATATACTTGACAAATTCCTCATCCTGAAGCCATTTATGCTGAAATTGCCATCTACCTGATTCCTTTGTCAATTTTTTATCTACATATATTAGACAACAGGGTGCATGATCAGAGATCACAATGTTATCATAAAAGCAGTTTTGAATCTTGGACCTTAATTCTGTGGAAATCAAAAAATAATCAATACGTGAGAATGTCTTGTAGGTACTGGAATAACAAGAATAGGCTTTAACTTGTGGTTTCATTTCTCTCCATATATCTAACAATCTCAATTCTTTCATAAAATGATTAATAGTCATCCTACATCCAATGTGCGTACAATCCAGTCCTGTTGATCTATCCACACCTGGATTCAATGTACAATTAAAATCCCCTGCTATTATATGTTGCCCTGTAAGTGATGATAAGATGAGAAATAAATTAGCAAAGAACTTCTGATCATCTATATTGAGACCATATAAGTTCACAAGATTTATATTTTCTAATAGCAAAGAACCTTGAATGATTACATATCTTCCAAATTTGTCTCCAATTACATTTTTCACTTGAAAAGGAACTGATTTATGTATGAGAGTCATAACTCCCCTGGCTCGGGATGAAAATGAAGAGGTGAATACACTTCCCTGCCATCTACTCCTAATTCTTTTAACATCCTCCTCTATCAGATGAGTTTCTTGTAAAAACACAATTCTTGAACCCATGTCCTTTATTTTATTCATAACTTGTTTAAGTTTTTTTAAATTTTGTAGACCTCTGCAATTCCATGAAGTTAAATTAAGGTTAACACTTTGGTCCATGATCAATAGAGAGTTTGGGATTACCTTGCAGTGTAAACATGCTCATACAGAGAAGCAAAAACATGAGTGGTTGAACATTCATCCTACAAACTACACACAAACAAATTTCCCCTTCCCACACTTGTGGCAAACCCCCCAAAATCAAAAGAAAAATTCTGTCTCCCGATATAGCCATCGACCGTTCCACACCCACGGGGAACAGCCTAAGCCACTCCTTCTTCATCCTCCCAATCACCCTAACTCTACTGCTTTTAATGACGTAACATTAACTCTCCTCTGTAGTTTTCCAACTTAACTCCAAAATTTTTAACAACTTTGTACATCATAGTTTTTTTTTTTTTTGTTTGTTTTGTTTTGTTTTTTTTAATATATAATACAATCTATATTTTGTAAACTTACTATTTACTTCAAGTCAGTCAGATGCCTGTGCAAATGCTTAATTATTCTACCTTATATTTTGTTCATGCTTAGCTCCCACCAGTCTCTTCTTCTTCTTTGATCTTCTTGATGAACTCCTGTGCCTCCTCTGGGGTCTTGAAGATGTGGGTTCTGCCCTCATACGTGGTCAGCAGTCTCGCAGGATAGATTACACCATGACGAATCCCAAGGTTGCGCAGCTCCTTACGTACGGGATCAAACTGCTTCCTCAATTGCTGGATTCCTGTGGCCAAATCTGGGTAGAACCGCACCTGCTGGTCCTGGTGTTTAATCTCTCCTTTAGCACGTGCAGCGTTGAAGATCTTCATCCTGTCTCTGTTGTTAAGAAACTTCATAATTAAGGTCCTCGGCGGTCCCTTATCTCTCCGTGGGCCAATACGATGTGCTTTTTCCAGAATCACTGCTGATTGCAACTCCTCGCTGCCCAGCACCTCCGGAATCCACTTTTCCAGAAAGGAACATACGTCCCGACCTTCTGATTCCTCTGGAAGACCCACCAGCCTCAAATTATTCTGTCTCGACCGAGATTCCAAATCCAAAATATTATCTTCCAGAGATTTATTTTTTTTTCCAAAGTGCGCACCTTTAATTGAAGACGGGTGACGTCATCTTCAGCACTAGCGAGACGGAGCTCCATCTGCGCCGTTCGTTCTACACAGTCACCCAATTCCTTTCTTATTCCTTCCAACGCTGTCATAATCCCATCAAATCTAGAGGAAAAGTCCGCTCTCATTGAACTCATGGCAGCCATCAGCGCATCTGCGCCATTCCCCGCAGAAATCGCACCGCCGCCAGCCTCCTCCGCCATATATGGAGCCTTGTTTGCTGCGTCACAGACCTGAAAGTCCGTTAATTTGGACTGTTTCGGCGGCTCGCTTTTTCCTTTTCCTGGTTTTCCAGCCTTAGGCTTCGCCGACATATCCTCGCCCAAATGCTGGGATACGTTCTGTCCCAAATGAGAGAGTTATTTGCCGATTTTTTTTCTCCAGGAGCAGAGCAGAGCGAGACACGTCCGTCCTACGTGGCAGCCATAACCGGACTGTTTTGTTTTTTTAATATATAATACAATCTATATTTTGTAAACTTACTATTTACTTCAAGTCAGTCAGATGCCTGTGCAAATGCTTAATTATTCTACCTTATATTTTGTTCATGCTTAGCTCCCACCAGTCTCTTCTTCTTCTTTGATCTTCTTGATGAACTCCTGCGCCTCCTCTGGGGTCTTGAAGATGTGGGTTCTGCCCTCATACGTGGTCAGCAGTCTCGCAGGATAGATTACACCATGACGAATCCCAAGGTTGCGCAGCTCCTTACGTACGGGATCAAACTGCTTCCTCAATTGCTGGATTCCTGTGGCCAAATCTGGGTAGAACCGCACCTGCTGGTCCTGGTGTTTAATCTCTCCTTTAGCACGTGCAGCGTTGAAGATCTTCATCCTGTCTCTGTTGCTAAGAAACTTCATAATTAAGGTCCTCGGCGGTCCCTTATCTCTCCGTGGGCCAATACGATGTGCTTTTTCCAGAACCACTGCTGATTGCAACTCCTCGCTGCCCAGCACCTCCGGAATCCACTTTTCCAGAAAGGAACATACGTCCCGACCTTCTGATTCCTCTGGAAGACCCACCAGCCTCAAATTATTCTGTCTCGACCGAGATTCCAAATCCAAAATATTATCTTCCAGAGATTTATTTTTTTTTCCAAAGTGCGCACCTTTAATTGAAGACGGGTGACGTCATCTTCAGCACTAGCGAGACGGAGCTCCATCTGCGCCGTTCGTTCTACACAGTCACCCAATTCCTTTCTTATTCCTTCCAACGCTGTCATAATCCCATCAAATCTAGAGGAAAAGTCCGCTCTCATTGAACTCATGGCAGCCATCAGCGCATCTGCGCCATTCCCCGCAGATATCGCAGCGTTGCCAGCCTCCTCCGCCATATATGGAGTTTTGTTTACTGCGTCACAGACCTGAAAGTCCGTTAATTTGGACTGTTTCGGCGGCTCGCTTTTTCCTTTTCCTGGTTTTCCAGCCTTAGGCTTCGCCGACATATCCTCGCCCAAATGCTGGGATACGTTCTGTCCCAAATGAGAGAGTTATTTGCCGATTTTTTTTTTTCCAGGAGCAGAGCAGAGCGAGACATGTCCGTCCTACGTGGCAGCCATAACCGGAAGTCCGTTTCTAATGATTTTGAAATAGAAAATGGTGTTCCTCAGGAGAGTGTGATAAGCCCAGTTTTATTCAACATAATGATTAATGACATGTTTGGAGACCAAGAGGGATACATCAAAACATGCTATATGCAGATGATGGAGCCATATGGGTGAGAGGAAGAAATGAGAAGTTTGTGTTCAAAAGCAACAGGAAAACAATGGAGAAAGTGGAAAAGTGGTCAAACAGTATGAGTGGGGATTTAAACTTTCAAACAGTAAAACCTGCTATATGGCTATCCAAAAAAAAAATGCAGAACTGGTACAGAAACGTTAACATTGTAAAAATCAACCAATGGAAAAAGTGAGTGAGTTCAAATATCTGGGACTGGGGTTTGATAGAGCACACACATGGAGAGTTCATGTTAAAAATGTCGAGACAAAGCAAAATCCATTAATCTCATAAAAGCTGTAGCTGGACATGATTGGGGTGCAGATAAACAGGCATTAATTGACATTTATAGAGCACTAATGAGGTCGACAATAGATTATGGATGCATAATTTATGGAGCAGCAGCAAAGACATCTCTGGAAAGAATACAGCATAGAGTGCTTTGCCTGTGCATTGGAGCCGTCGAAACAACACCAAACAATGCAGTTTTAATAGAAGCAGGAGAAATGCCAATGGATTTGAGAAGAGATAAACTCATATTTTCATACTGGGTCAAGCTGAAAGGAAGTGAGGAAGGAAATATTCCTTCACTATAAAACAACACTGTAAGTGTCATAAATTCCCCATGTGCCTCTCCATGGCACACGGCGAGAGGAGAAAAAAGGACGAGGATTTAAACGCTGGGTTACACCACACACACATTTATTGACACAAAACATACAAACACAAAACAGCTCGGATACGCGTAGAGTTCTCAAGGCCGCCCAACACACACACTGGAGGAATACAGTGGCGGACAGCACACAGACAGATACTCACAGTGCGGGGGCAGGCTGAGTAGTCACAGCGATGACAGCGAGCAAACACGGATACAGTCCTTCCTGACGTGACGGTTGGATTGGAATGACCGACCATCCAACACGTACAATGAACCAGCGATGTTTGTCCAGCAATGAGCTGCTTATGAACAAATGCCGCTGATGCAGCAAATAAGGAACACCTGGGCGAGACGCAGGGAAGATGATTACCAGGGTAGGAAACAGCTGATGGAGTCAAGGGAGAGCGAGGGGGTGTGGCCGGACCTACCGGGCTGCACGGTGGCGCAGTGGTTAGCACTGCGGCAGCACAGTTTACCCTTGGCCGGGGGATTGTGGGGATCGTGGGATCGTGGGTTCGATCCCAGCCCCCGACCAACAGTGATCTGTGTGGAGTTTGCATGTTCTCCCCGTGTTGCGTGGGTTTACTCCGGGATTTCTCCGGTTTCCTCCCACATGCCAAAAACATGCATGTTAGGTTAATTGGCTGTTCTAAATTGTCCCTAGATATTTGTTTCCTATAGGCCCTTAGAATAGAGGGTTAGTATTAATGAAAGCGCTTTGAGTGGTCTTTGTGACTAGAAAAGCGCTATATAAGTGCAGGTTAGTTAGTTAGTTAGAAATACACCAAAAATGCACATAACCAGTAAACCAGAATCCCCAAAGAAATCAAGACCAAGCTGGGGAAAACCAAACCGGCTCGGCTCGTGACAGAGCCCCCCCTTTAAGGGATGGATTCCCAGACACCCCAGGTACATCAACTCCCCCTCCCCCCCTCCCCCAGGAGCAACAACAACAAACAACCCGAACTCGGGTGGGAGGTAGGGGGAATAGGAAGGAGGGAACACAGCACCTTGCCCAGGGTCCATGATTAACCCCACCCAAGTCCATGGGCACTGGGGCTCAGAAGGCCGCCCAGAGTCCCAGGCCCAGCAGAAGGTCCAGTGGATGGCATCCGGCGGGCTGCCGGGAAACGTGGGCCACCTGACCCAGGGAGTCAATTCTTCTGACGGCTGGCTAATGTTGCTCAGCCGCTAGGACCAAAGGGGTGAAGCAGGAGGCGGCCTGCCCACCGGAAGGCTGACCGATGGGTACCCGGACCAGAGAGAGGGAACCTCCATGGCGTCCTTCGGGTGGTCCGTGGTGGCACCCGTGGTGGTCCCTAACCAGGCCGGCTCCGCTGCACCCACAATGGACTCCGGCGGGAGCGTAGCTGCACCCATGGTGACCTCTGGCCGAGCCTCGGTTGCACCCACGATGGACTCCAGTGGGAGCCTAACTGTGCCCACGGTGGCCCCTGGCTGAGGCTCAGCTACACCCATGATGGCCCCCAACTGGGCCAGCTCTGCTGCACCCACAGTGGACCCCAACTGGGCCGACTCCGCTGCACCCGCAGTGGACCCTGATTGGGTCGAAGCTGCACCTGCGGTGTGAGGACTGATCTGCAGAAACACCAGGCGGAGGAGGCAATCAATGGGAGGAGCCCTGACAACCTTGGCAGGAGGGGCTGAAGCAGCAACGTCCTCCCTCAACAGGACCAGACCCTCGGTGCCCTCCGGTGGCGACTCCGCAACGCCGGTGGTGGGCCCCAATCGGGCCAAAATAGCACCCACAATGGTCCCCATCTGGGACGTGGCTGCACCCATGATGGGCACCGGTTGGAGCACCATTGCATCAGCGGTGACCCCCACTGGGGGCCTCATTGCTCCCGTGGTGGCCTCCCCACCACGGGATTAAACCAAGATGGCGCCCACAGCGGTCGACATGGTGCTTCGCTGCGCTCTTTGTTTGTTTTTGTTTGTCAATTGTGTGTCTGCTTGCACTTATACCCGTGAAGAACTTTTAAATATCAGGACTTTGACCCCCACGGACCTCCTCCCAGTTTTTCTAGCCCCTGCCGCCGATCTGGTTTATTGTTTGGCTCGGAAAGTGAGACGGCGGAAGAGAGGAAGACGAGCGGGCGCTCTCGTACGACTTCGCAGGAGAGGCTCGCGAACGGCGCTGCCTGGCATATTTCTGTCCAATACCAACTCTCTCTCTAACAAGGTGGATGAACTGAGACTGCTGATGCGTTTTAAGGACCTCGCCTCCTCAGCTGTCCTCTGCTTTACTGAGACCTGGCTCCGGGAAAATATACCGGACAGCGCGCTGCGCCTCGACGGCTTCCAGCTCTTCCGTGCTGATCGTGACACAGAGCTTTCCGGCAAGACCACAGGAGGCGGAGTCTGCTTCTACATCAACTGTAGCTGGTGCTCTGATGTAACGGAAATTTCCAAACACTGTTCTCCTGCCTTGGAATTTCTTGTTATCAACTGCAAGCCTTTTTATTCCCCACGGGAGTTTGCTTCTTTTATACTGATCGCTGTGTACGCCCCTCCCGACGCGGACACGCGCGAAGCTCAGCGCGTGCTCGCGGATCACATTCAACACACAGAGCGGAGTTTTCCAGACTCGCTGATTATTGTGGCTGGCGACTTTAATCAGTGCAATCTGAGCCACGATCTCCCCCGCTACAAACAGTTTATTAAATGCCCCACCAGAGGATTAAACACACTGGATCACTGTTACACCACAGTGAAAGACGCATATCGCGCTGTCCCTCGAGCTGCGCTGGGATTATCTGATCACGTGATGGTTCACCTCATTCCCACATACAGACAGAGATTGAAGCTCACTAAACCTGTTGTGAGCACTACGAAGATACGGACCAGTGATGCTGAGGAGAAGCTGGAAACGTGCATGGAAATATCTGACTGGGGCATGCTTAAAGGAGCCACGCATGATCTGGATGAGTACACGGACACTGTGAACTCATATATCCACTTTTGTGAAGAGAACATTCTTCCATCACGCACCAGGGTGAGTTACTCTAATGACAAACCCTGGTTCACAGCTAAGCTCAGACAGATCAGGAAGGAGAAGGAAGCAGCGCTGAAAAGTGGAGACAGGGACTGCTACAGGGAGGTTAAATACCGGTTTAACAGAGAGCTGAAGAGGGCTAAATCTGTGTACTCAGAGAGACTCCAGCAGCAGTTCACTGCTAATGATTCGGCTTCCGTGTGGAGTGGACTGAGGCAGATCACCAACTATCGGCCTCAGGCTCCTAAAGGTCAGGATGACAAAGCCCTTTGTCAGAGACTGTCCCAACACTATGCCCGTTTTGACACCTCGTCATCTGTGTCCAACTCCCCCCCTCCCTCCAGCTCCACAGCCTCCACATTCCCTACTTCATTTAAGGCACCCCCCCCCACCTCCCCCCCTCCCCTTATCATCAGTGAGCAGGATGTGCTCAAACAGTTCTCCAGACTGAACCCGCGCAAGGCCCCCGGCCCAGACGGCGTGTCTCCCTCCACCCTGAGACTCTGTGCGAAACAGCTGGCTCCTGTATTCACAGACATTTTTAACACCTCCCTTAAGTTATGCCACGTGCCGTCCTGCCTCAAATCCTCCACCATCATCCCTGTCCCCAAGAAGCCACGGATCACTGGACTTAATGACTACAGACCTGTAGCGCTCACCTCTGTAGTCATGAAGTCCTTTGAGCGCCTGGTCCTGTCCCACCTCAAGTCCATCACCACCCCTCTCCTGGACCCGCTGCAGTTTGCCTACCGAGCCAACAGGTCTGTAGACGATGCAGTCAACCTGGCCCTCCACTCCATCCTGCAGCACCTGGACTCCCCGGGAACCTACGCCAGGATCCTGTTTGTGGACTTCAGCTCCGCATTCAACACCATCCGCCCCGCTCTGCTCCGGGACAAGCTGTCCCTGCTCAACGTGCCTGACTCCCTCTGCAGGTGGATCATCGACTTCCTGACGGACCGGAGGCAGCATGTGCGGCTGGGAAAGACTGTCTCAGACTATACTAGCATCAGCACCGGATCACCCCAGGGCTGTGTACTTTCCCCCCTACTCTTCTCCCTTTACACCAACTCCTGCACCTCCAGCCACCAGTCTGTCAAGTTGATCAAGTTTGCGGACGACACCACCCTCATCGGGCTCATCTCCAACGGCGACGAGTCCGCCTACAGGAGAGAGGTGGCCCAGCTGGCGTCCTGGTGCAGCAATAACAACCTGCAGCTGAACGCTCTGAAGACAGTGGAGATGATTGTAGACTTCAGGAAAGTCACTACTCCTCTGCCCCCCCTCACCCTCTCAGGCTCTCCCATCACCACTGCTGATTCCTTCCGCTTCCTAGGCACTACCATCACCAGGGACCTCAAATGGGAGCTGACCATCAGCTCACTCATCAAAAAAGCCCAGCAGAGGATGTTCTTCCTGCGGCAGCTGAGGAAGCTCAAGCTACCCACCAAGATGTTAGTGCAGTTCTACACAGCCATCATCGAGTCCATCCTCACCACCTCCATAACCGTGTGGTACGCAGGAGCCACTGCCAGGGACAGACTAAGGCTGCAGCGCGTCGTGCGCACTGCTGAGAAGGTGATCGGCTGCAAGCTCCCATCTCTCCAGGATCTGTACATCTCCAGGACCCAGAGGCGTGCTGGCCGGATCATAGCCGATCCCTCACACCCTGGTCATGTACTGTTTGCCCCCCTCCCCTCTGGTAGAAGACTTCGGTCCATCCAGACTAAAACCTCCCGTCACATGAACAGCTTCTTCCCCTCTGCCATTAGACTGCTGAACACTAAGTGACTCTCGTGCACCATGTACAGCAGCTCAACCAGACTCATGTCAATCATCACTGTTTTCTTCCTGCATTACCGACTGCACTATATAGTTCTCCACAGTATCTGCTGCTGGCTAATATATATTTTAACTGTTGACCAGTATCACTTAATCTTATCCTACACTTTATTACATGTATAGTTTATTTCTCTTATCTTATCATGTTTAATGTTGCAGCATTGTACCGAGACAAATTCCTAGTTTGTGTACTACATGAACAATGGCAATAAACCTGATTCTGATTCTGATTCTGATTCTGATTCCCCAGCGAGGGAGGTGGTGTTCCTAACGCCACCTGGCACTGGATCCTGATCCTCGGTGGCTTCTGGCGAAATCAGCTGCTCTCCGGCGACCCTGGCTGGGGACTCCAACCCCGGAGGGAGAAAAAAAAGACCAGGCAGAGCCCAGCAAGGTGGCCCCGAGGGCTACTATGAGCTGCCCCGGATCCCCCTCGCCATGAGTCAGGCACTGAGTCCTAGACAAACGACAAATTGACATAATGGAGAACACTTGCCTGAACTCGGGCTCTACTGCTGTCCAGGACTCCAGCAATTTGGGGTGCGTAGCCTCCATCGTTGTGCCCGGTGCTGTGCCCCCGCCGACCTCCTCTAGGGCCGCCAACCTCTCGTCGTTGGTTGGCAACCTCGGTGATAGTAGCTTCTCTCCGGAGACCCTAATGAGGGGCTTGACAGGCATGGGAGAGGAGAAAAGGTTAGGGTCGCTGGCAGCAGCAGAGCCCAGCCAGGGGAGTCCAGGTGCAGCCAGGAGCCGCACCCGGCTCTCCTCCTCAAGAGCCAGACAAGATCTCTCAATCACTGATAAATGAACTACAAGAGCGATAACTTGCCTGTGCTCAAGCTCCACCGCCGTCCAGGACTTCGATGCTGTCGACGGTGACGGTCCGGATCCCGTCGGCTGGGGGTGGCTCTGCTGCAGCGGTCCCTGCAGCAGGCATGATGGGGGTTGCAGTCCTATTGTCCACCTGCAGCAGCTCCAACGCTGGGGATTCCTCCGGTGAGGCTGCAGGGGGACCTCTCCGTGCTGGCTCTGGGCAGGAATCATCCAAAGCCACAGGCTCCGCCACCGTCGGTTGGCCCTGACCCCGGGCTGACAGGTCCTCGGGGTGAGTTGGAGGAGTCAAGGAGAGGGGAAAAAAAATGGGTTAGTGGGTGCAGCTAAAGGAGAGGACCCAGCGGACTACTTATACTGGGCCCCTCCCCTGGGAGACAGGCAAGATTCTGTGTCATTAGCTGGTAAACAATGAAGAAATACTTGCCTGCCCTCGCGGTCATCATCATTCCCAGCTGCAGGCAGGAGACAATCCTCCCTCTCCGTGTCCATAGTGACATGGGCCCCATCGGATGCTTGCGGAGGAGCTGTCTCCACAACGACGGGGGAGGGTGTTACCAGGGTGGACTTGGCGGACCTCCCGGCAGCTGGAGGGTAGAGGGCTGCCGAAGGCAAAGAGGAGTTCTCCCGGTGTCTCCCAACTGGCGGGTTGGTCTTGACAGTCCTGGTCCTACAACGCTCCTCCTCGACCTGGCGGTTGACTGTGGCGAGCAGGTTCATCCACTCCTCGTCAGATGGTGCATTCAGGGTCAGCGTAGGTGTAGGAGATGAGACCCTCACCGCTGGTGAAGCGTGTCTACAGACCTCCCTCTCACGGCGTTCCTCTTCACCCTGGTGATTGAGCACGGCGAGCAGATTAGTCCACTCCTTGTCTGAGGGTGAATCCGTGGGCTGAGCAGGTGTAGGAGGCGAGACCCTCACTGCCTGTGAAGCGCGTCGTCGACCTCCCTCTCTCGCCGTTCCTCCTCGACCTGGCGGTTGAGCACGGCGAGCAGATCCGCCCACTCCTCGTCTGTCGGTGTAGTTGCCGGAGAACACCTCCATGTGGGCTCCTGGGCAGGATCATCCAGGGCCTCAACCTCCTCCATCGTCTGACGGCCCGGTTCTTGGTCCGGCAGGCCCTCAGGGGGAATCGGGAGGAAGCATGGAGGGGAGAAAAAGTGAGTTAGTGTCTGCAGCGGGAGGAGAGGACCCAGCGGACTGTTTAAACTGGGTCTCTCCCTCGGGAGACAGGCAAGATTTAATACTATTAGATGAAATAGAAGGGAAAAATACTTGCTTGTCATCCCGGTCGTTGACATCTGCAGCTGCAGAAGGTAGGCATTCGCCCCTCTCTGTGCCAGCGATGGCTTTGACCCCTCCGCAGGCAATTGGAGGAGCTGTCTCCCTGACGACGGAGGTAGGCATGGCCTGGGTGAATCCATCGGATCTCTTGGCGGCTGAAGCAATGATGGCCGCTGGAGAAGAGGAGGGATTCTCCCGGCGTCCCCTTGCAGGACGACACTGTCCCTTATGTGGCTGAATCGACCATGCTGGAGCGAGTGGAGTGTTGAGCAACGCGCCACGGAGGCCGCCAGTTTGCAGGTAACCCGGCCTCCATTCCGGCATCAAGGGAAATGCCAGACCCAGAGAGGAGTGCTGGAGCGAGCAGACTGTGGAGAGCAAGTCGGCGTACTGCGGGTAGATCCATAGCCAGGGGTATTCTTCCAGAATCCCCACCGCTCCGCGGACGCACCACCAATCCCTCTCGGGCCCACTGGCAGCGAGAAACTCATCCACGTAGCTCCGGATGTAGACAGCTGCCAACTCCTCCTCCTCACTCGGAGACCCCACTGCCGCTCCCTTTCTCCGGCGGGACTGGGGCATAATGAACTCCAACATGGGTTGGTCCAAAACAAAGGAACAGTTAGTGATATGGTGTGTGGGTGAACCTGCTAAATCCTTTTAACGGGCTGGTTCATTCTGTCATAAACTCCCCGTGTGCCTCTCCACGGCGCACGGTGAGAGGAGAAAAAAGTACAAAGATTTAAACACTGGGTTACACCACGCACACATTTATTGACACAAAACATACAAACACAAAACAGCTCGGATACGCGTAGAGTTCTCAAGGCCGCCCAACACACACACTGGAGGAATACAGTGGGGGACAGCGCACAGACAGATACTCACAGTGCGGGGGCAGGCTGAGTAGTCACAGCGATGACAGCGAGCAAACACGGATACAGTCCTGCCTGACATGACGTGATGGTTGGATTGGAACGACCGACCATCCAACACGTACAATGAACCAGCGACATTTGTTTAGCAATGAGCTACTTATGAACAAACGCCGCTGATGCAGCAAATAAGGAACACCTGGGCGAGACGCAGGGAAGATGATTACCGGGGTAGGAAACAGCTGATGGAGTCAAGGGAGAGCGAGGGAGTGTGGCCGGACCTACAGACTGTCAGTAGCGTGGGAGAAAGTAGGTCACAATGCTGACTAACAGCTGCCGGTCAGGCAGTGGCTATGGATGTGTGTATGTAAGTATTGTACAAATACACCAAAAATGCACATAACCAGTAAACCAGAATCCCCAAAGAGATCGAGACCGAGCTGGGGAAAGCCAAACCGGCTCGGCTTGTGACATATAAGACTGCTGGGAATATGCTAACTTCCAGGGGCACGGGTTTGGGTGGACAATTGAAAGAAAAGCCAGAATGTATGGACTAGACACAACTGATATAGTTAACACCAGTCCAGTGAGTAATGTTCCCCCTTGGCTGTTTCCTGGAAAAGAAGTAGACATCAGTAGCCATGTTTACATGGATGCAAGTAACTGGATTAAAAGCCTGATCGGAATGAAAATGCTTCATGTAAACATTCATTCAGTCATCTTCTTCCGCTTAATCCTTTTCGGATTGCGGGGGGGGGGGGGGTGGCTGGAGCCTATCCCAGCATCTTTGGGCGAGAGGCAGGGTACACCCTGGACAGATCGCCAGTCCATCGCAGGGCCAACACAGAGAGACAGACAACCATTCACTCTCACAGTCATACCTAAGGTGTCATGGCGGCCTCTGGGCCGTCATTGGCGTCATCAGTTCCAGCTGCGCACAGACCAACAGGTGCCAATCAGCGGCTGTTAAAAGCCAGCGTTGCTGACAGCCCGTCACGGAGTCGTCTGTCCTCCTCGTCGGAGTATGAACCAGAGCTCCGCTCTCGAGCCTCGTCAAGAACCTCTCGTCAAGTACAACCACGTAAGAGAACTATTTGTTACTCTACCCCTTGTCTTAACCCCTGTGCACAGGTGGACCTCCCAGGCGGCGGACCAGCTTCCCCAGCTGACGGGGCAACGCCACCTCACCCACGTAGCTCCTCGCTACCACCTCGACTACCGGTACGTCTTGCTCCTCAGCTGCAGGAACTGTTATTATCTCAGTTGCAGGAACAGTCGCTACCACGATCAGTGGAATCCCTGTCATCGCTATCGTCAGTGTTGTCATCGCCACGGTCAGAGGAATCACTAACCTCACCATCCTCAGAACAATCATCGTCCCGGTCTGTGGAATCACTGCCGGCATCTTCACTGAAACTCCCCTCGTCACAGCCACGGGTGGATTCACTAGCACGGTCACGGACACCCTCACCTCCACGCTGCACGGCCACTGGAATTCAGCAGGACGCCACCTGTGCTTTACCCAAGTAAGCCTCTTCACCTGCATTTCCTCACGAGTGCTGAACAGCAGTAATTATATCTGCTTGTGTGTTCCAGGGTTGCCGGGTCTCCGTCCGGGCTGCTCAGTTCCAGTGACCAGAACCCAATACTTGCACTCACTCACGCACTACACACTCTCACAATCCAATAAAGGGATTATTGTCACAATCTGCCCGTGTCAGTGTCTGTCTCCTGGGTCCTAAACATGTCATAAGGACCATTTAGAATCCCCAGTTTGATACCAATTAACCTAACTTGCATGTAAACATGCCAATCTGAATATTCTGACCCGATCACACTCATTCGGATCAAAATTTCCTTCCGATTGAGACGGGTGGGTTATGCCGATTGTTAATCCGATTGGTGCGCATATAAGATAAGATAAGATAAGCCTTTATTAGTCCCACAATGGGGAAATTCCAGGATTGCAACAGCACAGGGATAGCAACACTCAGAGCAACAATCAGAAGGCAAGAAAAAAAACAAGAACAGCTAGTATACATATGTACATATTACTATATATATATATATATATATATATATATATACTGTATATATATATATATATATATATATATATATATATATATACTATACTGTATATATATATATATATAGACACACAGTGCAGAGCATTATGGTTGGTGGATGTGCAGCAGAAAGTCTAAGCTCTCTCTCCCTCCGCGGGTGCGGCGGGCCAGCTGGATGTCTTTGGGCATGATGGTGTCCCTCTTTGCGTGGATGGCGCACAGGTTGGTGTCCTCGAAGAGACCCACCAGGTAGGCCTCGCTGGCCTCCTGCAGAGCCATGACGGCGAAGCTCTGGAAGCGCAGGTCGGTCTTGAAGTCCTGAGCGATCTCCCTCACCAGGCGCTGGAAGGGCAGCCTACGGATGAGCAGCTCCGTGGATTTCAGGTAGCGACGGATCTCTCTCAGAGCCACTGTACCGGGACTGTAACGGTGAGGCTTCTTCACTCCGCCGGTGGCTGGAGCGCTTTTTTTCGAGCAGCCTTGGTGGCTAGCTGCTTCCTGGGGGGCTTTTCCTCCAGTAGATTTACGGGCGGTCTGCTTGGTTCTTGCCATCGCTCTTTATTATTCTGTCTTATATTTCTTGCACGCCGCCTAAACTCCAGCCCGGCACCCGCGTCGTTTTCGCCACAGCTCCTCAGCATGTCGAGCTTCTCCGTTACACCGGGTGGCGGTTGGAGCTAGCTAGCCAGCTAACTCTTCCCTGCTGTATTCGTCCCCCGCTGCAAACAGTGGCTCCGTCCACCGACTCGGGAGACTCTTGGGGCGATCTGTGTGTCTGATATAAACACTTATTCCGAAATTTGGGTAGAAAATATGTTTACTGTGCATGTCTGTACGTCAGCCATACGTCGACATGACGTATTTCCACCTTTACAGCAGCTAGCGGAAGACATGGCAGGAGTAAAACAGAACTGGTCTGTATCATCCTGCTGTCTCCCTCTGTTCATCATATGCAGAAGTATGTACTGCTGGACTTCTAGTTTCATTACGGAGACCAGCAGAAACAAAAGTACAGTCTGAATAACACAATACAGAGGCATTTCAAAAAGAGAAAGGCACAAAGCGGGGTTTGTTTACATCGGAAGTTGCTTCTTCTTATGCTATGTCGGATAATTGTGCGCATGTCAAAACTAGAAAAGCACTCGGAGAGCGCAGACCTCCGCCAAGTGCCACAGTTCCCCCCATACAGTGTTTGTGTATACGTTTTCAGATTCCTTGACCATGAAAACATATGACTAGCAATTGGATTGACAATGATAGGATTAGTGGTTCAGTAGTTATTGACGAAAATCGCATTTTCCATAATGGTGGTTTTCTTCTGGACGGTGATCCGGATCACCACCAAAATCTAATCATCTGTAGGATACCCCATTTCTGATCATCTGTGAAAATTTCATGAAAATCCATCCATAACTTTTTGAGTTATCTTGCTAACAAACAAACAAACAAACAAACAGACAAACCAACGCCGATGAAAACATAACCTCCTTGGCGGAGGTAATGATTTAGTCCGTTCAAACGTGTGACACATGGAAACGCATGTCCTAATCGGATCAACTTTTTCAGGAGCCATGCAAACAGTAAAGTTCTGATCTGAATTGTAATCAGATTGAAGAAATTTTGCACATGTAACCGTGGCAATGAGGAAAAAAGACTGGCATATAAATGAGATCGGCATTAAAACAAGCATTTACCTCAGGAATAGTTATTATAACCACTTACAGCTCTATACTGATGGTTCCAAAAACAAAGAGGGCTGTGTTGGAATCAGAGTATACATTCCAGAGTTTAAAGTGACCATCTCAAAAAGACTCTTCAACCATACGTGTATACAGCAGAAATAGCGGCAATAATTATTGGTTTGCTTTGGGTCCAGGAGAAACAGAGATAGGTGCCACCCCTATACACCACATGGTGTCCCACATGCTGTGGAAGGGAATTAACTAAGTGGGTCGAGGAGGTCAGACTGGACAGGGTGGTGGTGTGCACAGATTCACTTGCAGCTTTACAAACCATACAGACGTTAAAATCTACTGTCGTGAACAACCCTTTTCAAGGGCTATTGAAGGACACCAAACACACACTGTGGTTTCTGCACATTTATTAACGTAAACACAGACACAAACGTTAACATACAAAAACTAAACCATAAAGGGCTGGGCACTGACATACAAATACAAACACGGTAAACGCTGGAGGAGAGCGGGGCTCAACGTCCAAGGGGACATGAAATCGGAATGCCGAGCAAAGGGGGTGGAATCCAGTCGGAGTACACCCAGAAACAGCGGGGCTCACGGCTGGAAATAAGGAAAAAACATACCTGGATGGAGCACACCTACTCTCCTCAACAGTGGGACCCCAACACACTCAGGACACACAGCACTGCTCCTGAGGACGGGCATATGTGGAAGAAGGACACAACAACCCCAGAGGTTTGCCCGGCCTTTATATGCAATACATAATTAGACACAGGTGTAGATCCATGAGTAACAGAATGAATAGCAGCTGTGCAGCTCCGAACAGTTTGACAGCTGGAAGCTGCACAGCGCTGTCAAAATAAAACACAACCGGAAACCATAAAGATACAAACACAATAGAACCCAAAATGTACATAATAGTACTACAGATGCAAAATGACAAAAATAAAAACAGGAACCAAATACAACAGACATGAAACCAAGGAACAAGCGGACAGAAAAACACTAAACTAGACCAGAAACTGGGCATGGCGCCCCCCATCCCCCATGCCCCAGGATCATGACAGTGCCGCCCCCCCCCCCAAGGGGTGGAGCCCAGACACCCCAGGGCAACATCAAAAGAAAAATGAACCTCCCCACACAGAAGACCCCGCTCTAACAATAGCAAACTAAAACAAAAAGTTCAATGTCCTTAGCAGGAATTCCACATCTCATATGCAAAGAAAAAATGAGAACTATGCATTTTCAGCAAAAGATCTCTCAGAAAAAAACATTGCACCTATAGCAAAACATATAGTATGAAACAAACCAGAAAAACAACCCACCCTGGGGAGAAGGAGGGGGAACCCAGGTACGGAGGAACCGAGATAAAACAAACGACAAAAACAAACCAAAAGAAAACACTAAAGATCCACAACCTGAACACTACGGTGGCCCAGACTCCCGGGCCCTCAGACGCAGGCTAAGGCAGTTCGGGTGGCCTACCAGAGTCCCAAAACCACTGGAGCGTAGGGCAAAATGCGTCCAATGGCCGCCCAGAGTACCAGAGCCACCCGACCGGATGGTAAAACCCGTCAGATGGCCTCCTAGAGTACAACACACTCTCCCTAGGTGGAAGCAGCTGGAACCCAGGCTCCCAGCGACTCGCCTGGTCATCATCATGGGGAAGGCGGAACCGGAGCAGTGGCAGATTGGCCTTCAACAAAAACTGCTGACCAACAGTGGGGACCGGCGATGGTGGTGGTTGGCCAGCAAGGGGGCAGGACAAGAGAAGAGGCTGTGCTGTGGGGACCTCCAGCGAGGATGGGGAGTCCCTGATGACCTCAGGCTGAGGCACGGCACCCACGGTGGACCTGGACTGGGGTGCTGCACCCATGGCGGCCCCAGGCTGGGATGTAGCACTCACGGCGGCCCCGAGCTGGGGCGTAGTACCCATGGCGGCCCTGGACTGGGGTGTAGCACCCACAACGCCCAGGCTGACCTGCAAGAGCACCAAGCCAAGGAGGCAGACAACCAACGGAACCCCAGGCTGAGGCACTGCACCCACGGTGGCCCTGGACTGAGGCGTGACTGCACCCGCGGAGGCCCCGGACTGGGGCATAGCTGCACCTGTGGAGGCCCCGGGCTGGGGCATAGCTGCACCCGTGGAGGCCCTGGACTGGGGCATAGCTGCACTCGCAGAGGCCCCGGGCTGGAGCATAGCAGCACACATGGAGAAATCAGGCGGAGGGGGAGCAGCACCCACAGAGACCTCAGACAGAGGGGGAGCGGCACGCACAACAACCTTGGGAGAAGGCTCACACACACAGAACACAGACTGTCAGAAGTCTGAAATATAACCTCACAAATACAGAGTACAAAAAGGTATTAGACTGAATCAAAGATCAGACTTAAGACACGCAGAGCCTTTGAAGTTTTTACTTGCAAGGAGTAATCAACCCACATACAGGGCGAGTTGAATACTGAGGCACAGTCCGCAGTTGTTTTCTTTATATACAATGATAGTATGTGACAAACTCAGCAAAAGCAGAACAAACGGAATTACCACATAAGCAAAAGTACTTTCTTTATGAAGACATAGTCTCCAGGTTGATCCGTTTCTTTCTGTGGAGCAGCTTCTGACAGTCCCGTGTGAGACTATGAGAATCAAAACATTCCCTGAGATGTTCACCAAGATCTGTGTATTTGTTAGGTGTGGTTAGTGGTGAGAGGTCAGGTAATACATAAGGATGGTGAGAAAACACATTCAAAAGGTGATAATCCTGTCTTTGGGTCTAGTATAGAGTTAATGGTTAGTCTGACTAATTTCAGAGCTTCTGGCCAAGTAATACCCTTTCCATGTGTGGTTTTTGCCAGCATTTGTTTGATTGTACCGATACTATGAAATTTGATCTTACTTCTTACAGCTTGGATTAAGTCTTGAACTGTTTGTGCTGTAAAATGAGTTCCATTATCTGCATAAATCAGTTCTGGAACCCCAAAAATGGAAAGAGCATCATTCAATAGAGTTTCACAGATGCGGCATTTGCTGGGGATGTGTGATGAATTCCTGTCCACTTTGTGAAGGTGTCAATCAACACCAAGCAATACTGTAGCTTTCCATTGCTCCTTGAGCATTATTTTATAAACAAATGATGCACTTTTGGCATGTTTTTGTTACTTCTTTCAAAATATTAGGACAGTTTTTCCCAACATCCTCATCATTGATTTCCTCCTGTTGGCACATGATTGGCCATGTGCCACCAGGACAGCTCATCTGTATAATGTGGGTGGCAGAGCAAATTTTCATCAGACAAGCCAAATGTATATCTAATTATTTACACATGAAACAGGAGGAAGGTCCATATTATTTTGACAGTCTTTTAAAACATCAACATTATTAATGAGACTGACAGTTCCTAAAACTAACTAACTAACTAACTAACCTGCACTTATATAGCGCTTTTCTAGTCACAAAGACCACTCAAAGCGCTTTCATTAATACTAACCCTCTATTCTAAGGGCCTATAGGAAACAGATATCTAGGGACAATTTAGAACAGCCAATTAACCTAACATGCATGTTTTTGGCATGTGGGAGGAAACCGGAGAAATCCCGGAGTAAACCCACGCAACACGGGGAGAACATGCAAACTCCACACAGATCACTGTTGGTCGGGGGCTGGGATCGAACCCACGATCCCACGATCCCCACAATCCCCCGGCCAAGGGTAAACTGTGCTGCCGCAGTGCTAACCACTGCGCCACCGTGCAGCCAATAGCAGCACAGTGAGTAGCGTTATGCAGGTGGCATGTGCTATAAGCATATTTACTATCTGTACAGAATACAGATAAGTTAACCCCAGACAACACCGTTACAGCATAAGCACACTTCTATTTTTACAGAGCAAGCCTGTCGCTCGCTTCTTCCTTTGCTAAGTAGAGAGAGGGAGAGAGTTGCTGTTCGCCCCCTCCTCCACAACATGGGAAATGTGTAGGATAATAGAGGGCATGATCTTATTATTTGTATTATCCCATAAATAATAAAAAGGTGGTCTGTATTGCCCAGCTTGTATTTGAGTTATAACTGCAGCCATATGTTTATCCTGGGCACTACAGAAAATGAAATGAAAAGCACTTATGTAAATAAAATTGCATTTATTGATAATTTTTATGCATTATCTATTTTTCTGAGGATTGCTAATTATTTGCTAATTAATTTCTTTGATACCCTCTGTTTTGATACATGCAGCAAAGTTACAGGGTATTTGTTTGATTCTTTTACTGCAAGGAAGTGTGTTACCATTTTTAGTTTTAAATAAAAATTGCAGGTAGCCCAGTTCCTTCAAAGATGAGATCTCAATAATTATAGCTTCTTTTTGTGACATCTCTTGAAATAGTTTACAAATTTCATTTAAGAAAAACAAAATAACTATCTGTGCATTTTTGATATGCTTCAGCATTGATAAATAAGATCAGTTTGTCCAATTGAACACAGATGGGTTGAATTTGAAATATTGTCACATTCTTTCAGTCAAAGGAAAGGCGGACGTTTTGCCTAATTTAGAATTCGATTTAATGTTTTACAAGGAATGTCCCTATTTCATATATTCCTTGGTAAATTATGGAGTGCAATGTAGTTCACCCTGACCCAGCTTGGCCACCGCTGAATCAGGAGAAGCACATCCCTCATTGCTGTCACATTTCTGAAATATGTTGTTACCGCACCATTATGTGGTGAGTAATATCAGTATAAAATCATATAAACATTACATTTGTAAAGTCAAAGTCATTTGAATCAGTACACCTTATGTTATCTACAATGTCATACAAAGTCATACTTGGCTTCAAAAAGTGCTTATCAATTTAAGGATTCTTTCTCCAAGACCTTTGTCTGATAATCCACAGCCTCTGGCAGATCATATGCACAGACACATTAATTATCAATCTGTTTTGATCCTCTGTGCTCTAAATCATGTGATATAGGGTAAACATAAAATCTTCAGTGATTAGGCATTATTAAATGACATCATAATATGATCATAGTATGGCCTGTAGTCACATTGTCACACATCAGTCCTTTTTTCTATAAAGTGCACTGTCATATTTCAGTCAAGGACAAAGGTCAGTAATGCGTAAAAAAAAATTTTTTTTTTTAATATGTAAACAGTTTATCACGTACGCAACCTTAATCAAGACCCCACAGAGTTAAATTGAAAAAATAAAAACCCAAAACTTTGTAAACGTACCCATATTTAGACCACTTTCTTCACAGATCAACCACACACACACACACACACACACAAAAAAAAATAGATAATAGATAAAACAACGTTCTCATTGTCCATTTTAACGTTATCCAGTTTTGCTGCCATTTAATTATGATTTTATTTGCTTCCTCCTTTTCCCAACCTCTTGGGCTTCTTGTGAAAGAGTGGAATACGGGCCCGCCTTAGGTCCCGGTTTGGGGTATGGGGGTGGATTTTCCAATAGTGGAGTTTTCATTTGTTTCTGCTTTTCTCTGGCTTCATCAGCTTTCCGTTGGGAAGCCTCTGCCGCTTGTGACCACAAGATGGCACATTGGAGCTCCGCACTGGGTTTGCCTGTTTTAACAGGTTTATTAGACGTAATTTTAATGGTTGTTAACAATGCCTGGCATTCATCCACGTTCAACGTGGGCTTGAATGAGAAATCCTTTTTCCCATTTATTTAAGTATTTTTCTGGATCCTTTATTTTTCCCTTTTCATTTTGTCTGTTATTGTAATTTTTACAGCTGCGCGCGCTATGTCCTGTTTTTTCTTCTGTTTATTCATCTGCCTATCTGGTCTTCTAACACAATTCCCCATTTTTAGATGGCCAGGAACGTTGAACAGTACGCCGACTGCAGCACTATTACCGCCCAATTTTTGAGGTGGGTTCGTGGTCAGGAACGTTGAACAGTACGCCGACTGCAACACTATTACCGCCCAATTTGGGGTGAATTCCTTCACCCTACTTATTTTAAAACCTGACCACCAAACAGTCGAGAATCGCCGTCACACTGTCTCCTGCACCCCTCTTTATTTTAAAACCTGACCGGTCAGTAACCGTGAATCGCCGTCACGTTACTTCCTAAGACCACTGCATTCCTGCAGCGGTTTTTAACCACAAGGAAAAGTACAGGACGCCGCCTTGTACTACCGTTACTCGCTCGTCAGCTGACCCGTGGTTCTTTAAAAATGGGAAATTGTGAATTGTGAGGCTCGGTTATTCTTCATATACGTCTACTACAGTCAATCTGAAAAGGGAAAAATTTGTAACTTACTTTTTAGGCTCTGTCAGTAAGGACAGCCGTCACCAGATTAGAGCCGGGAGAAGGAGAGTCTCTGGCAGCGTTCCCTCAAGTCGGGTTTCCAATTTTCAACCTGCAGGACACACATCCCTTCCCGCTCCACCTGGATCTCAGCTGTCCCGGGTTTTGGCACCAGCTATGTCAGAAGTCTGAAATATAACCTCACAAATACAGAGTACAAAAAGGTATTAGACTGAATCAAAGATCAGACTTAAGACACGCAGAGCCTTTGAAGTTTTTACTTGCAAGGAGTAATCAACCCACATACAGGGCGAGTTGAATACTGAGGCACAGTCCGCAGTTGTTTTCTTTATATACAATGATAGTATGTGACAAACTCAGCAAAAGCAGAACAAACGGAATTACCACATAAGCAAAAGTACGCTCTGTATGTCTTCAAGTGTGTGTAGGAGATAAATTGCATGAACACTCATCGCGGGGAGAACATCTACTTCTCCACTCAGTAAAGGCAGAGAGGGGGAAACAACTCCATATATGGGCCTGCAACAAACCAGTGCTTCCGGTCATAGTTAACAGATGAAATGGTTAAATGATAACATACAACAGTCTTTTGCAGAAAAAATAAGATGCACAGGGTGTACAGGGGACAAGTCTTGATACAGCATAAAGATTTGCATATGTCAACACTCTTTTATCACACATCAGATGAATAAACAGAAGGATGATGCAGCTTAGTCACTAACAGTGATTATAAGAAGAGGCACAAGTTGTATTTTATGACTAATAAGAGAAAAGCATCATACATATAAGAATATCAATCTTCATTTCATGAGTTATTAATAAAATGATAACCATATATTCAATTTTCCAACACAGACACCCGGTCAGAGTCACCGGCAGAAGTGGAGCCCAGGGAGGAGAGCTCAGGCACAGCGGATGGCTGCACTCAGCCTTCCCCACCCAGAGCCAGGCAAGATTTCTCTAAGACAGATAACGTGAAAACAAAAAAGAGAACTTGCCTGAGCTCAAGCTCCACTGTCGTCCAGGGCTCCGGTGATCCAGGTTGGGGCGTCTCAGCCTCCTCCGTCCGGGCGTTTCTACCCAGAGCAGCCACCTCAGGGGAAGGAAAGGGAAAACACACTGGAGAAAAATCACCTGCAGCAGTGGAGCCCGGTGAGGAGATCTCAGGAGCAGAGAACATCCGCAACCGATTCTCCTGACCCCGGGCCAGACAAGAATTCTCAAGAACTGTACATGCAAAAATAGAACTGAGTACTTGCCTGGACTCGAGCTCCACCGCCGTCCAGGACTCCAACGATTCTGCTGCAGCGACCCCTGCAGCAGGCATGGTGGTGGATGCAGCCCGCAGACCTCAAGGTGCGGCGACTGATGCAGGTGGCTCTTCTGGCGTGGCGGCTGGAACTGGAGGCCGTATCACCGCTGGTGCCAAGTCCTGTGCAGCTGAAACCCGGGGACGTTGTGTTGTCGGCACAGGTTTCAGGTCACAAGGAACACTCTTCTCCCATCTTGAACATGGCTGCGGGGTTGGAACGGGGCTCATCAGGACTGCAGGTTCCTCCGTCGCCCAGCAGCTCCACTCCAGGACCAGCGGGTACCCAGGGAAAACAGGAGGAGATACGGGAGTAGCAGGCGAGGTAATGGTGTCAGCAGCAGGCGGTGAGGACTCAGTGAGCTGCAGTTGCTGAGCCTCACCACCAGGAATCAGGCAAGATAACTCATTTTCAGGTAAGGGAGAATGAAAAATCACTTTCCTGCATTCCTGGGGCATGATGGTTGCTGCTGCTGTAAGCCCAGAGTCATTCCTCTCAGTGGCTGCAGCGGGTGTGGGGCTCCCTGAAGAAGATGGAGGAGCTGGCCCTGCAGGCATGTCTCCGGCCAAATCAGCTGCTGTAGAGGGGGAGTCCCTCCCCCTTCTCCGGTGTGAAGCAGCTGGGTAACGGTGAGAGGCTGGGCACATCTGATCCTGGGGATGTGCTGTCAGCTCAGGAACAGACGGGGATGAGTTTCCTACCAGCCCGCAGGGAATGTGTTGCAGGTTGGTCACCAAAACGAGGAGAGCTATAGGCTTTGGGCAGCTCCATAGATGGGGAAATGCCTCCATGAGCTGAGCCGCCCCATCCCAGCATTGCAGCACCTCCTCAGGAGTGTGGCAGGAGTGAGCGTCCACGATGATGTCCTCCAAGAGCTCAGCTGCCCAACACTCCTCCTCATCCAGTCCGACACTCCCGTAGTCCATGTGGCCAGTCATGCCAACAGCGGACTAAAAACGGGAGAACAGAAAAAAGGGAAAAACAAAACAGCAGAAACACACAGTGGCTTGTGTCCTTCTGTCGTGAATGGCCCTTTTCAAGGGCTATTGAAGGACACCAAACGCACACTAAACTAGACCAGAAATTGTCCCCCCCCCCCCATGCCCCAGGATCATGATATCTACAAGGGAAGTCTTGGTGATTGTGTCACGATCTGAGCACGGGGGATTCCGCCGTGCTCAGTCTCATTGCCTTTTTTTCCATATTTGTATAGTATTGTAGTTTTGAGTTCTAGTTCCTGATCCTTGGTTGGTTTTCACTTGTTCTGTATTGTTTCTTAGTGTGACTTATTTTCCTGTTTACGTTCATTGTAGTTTTGTTATTTACATATTTTACATATTTACTTGTATTTTTTCCTTCAGTCTTTATTTGTCATCGCATTATATTTGCATGTTGCCTGTTCCTTCTCTCTCTCCGGGGTTGCAGCTGTCAGAGGCACTTCCGGGTTTTACCCTGGTTATGGGCGGTGCCCCTGTCAAGCTGTCAGCCCCGTCTCCTCTCCTCATGACTCACAGCTGATTGTAATCACTTTCACCCCCAGTTCGTTCATGTGATTCACACCGGATGGGATTTGTGATAATTGTTTGCATACCTACTTAAGGACTGTCTGTTTATTCATTTCTTGCTGGAGTCTCATTGAGGAATCCTATTCCTGTTCCTGTCAGTACCCTGTCTCATTCTGACGATTCATCCATCCTACTCCCTGTTCCATCTGTTTGTAAGTTTTATTTTGTGCACTGTTGAACTTGTGTTTTTTCATTAAATACCACAAACTGCAGTTCAGCGCCTGGGTCTCTCTTCTCAATTCATGAGAAGGCAATTCATGACAGATTGAGCTATATCACAGTTTATTTAGGATACACAGGGGTGGTGGAGATATTCAGTTTTGTTGGGTTCCTGCACATGAAGGGTTGAAAGGGAATGACAATGCAAAAAGTGCACTTGGGAAAGAAATAACTGTCAAAAACAGCCCAGCAGGGGCGGAAGGACGACTCAAGTGCTGAACTGTGAGTTGCTGGTGAATTTTGATTTTTTTTTTTTTTAATCAAAAATATAGCAAGCACCAAAACACTTACTAAGACTGGGGACAAAAAGGCAAGATACTATTAGGCAGAATAGCTTCACACTATTCGCCCCTTCCTGGAGTTTCAGGCGAGTTGCCTGTGCCCTAACCAAGATGGTTTGCGGCCTTTCAAAATTACATCATCACGCTTGACCTGGGTGAGCTAAATAAGTTAAAAACACGTGCGCAACTTGTACACAATTTAGGGATTGAGAGCCAGCGTATCCTATGCACACTCGGGGCTGCAGACTCATTTGAAGACGTAGTCGAACTGCTGGCGAGCCATTTTCACACCCCAGATAGCATGATTGTCCAGAGGATTAGGTTCCAGCAGCGACATCAGCGGGTGGGTGAGCCAGTCCGCCAGTTCATCGCCGACCTGAAGCAGCTGGCTACCGAGTGTCGTTTTGGGCCATCGGAGAAAGAAATGGTATGTGACCAGCTGGCAGAGCACACGAACAGCGCTGCTTTACGAGCTAGGCTACTCACGGTGCCATGTGACTTAATGTTAGCTAGCGTTGTCGAGCTAGCTCTCCAGCTGGAGACTGCGGACAAGCTAACCTCGGAGCTAAATTGGCTTTTATTGGTGGAGCTTTCCACCGCAGCATTAGTAGCGGACCCGGATAGTGAGGATAGCATGGATGACAACGTGATAGAAGCCAATGCTACCACTTGAAGGTCTGCCCCGGGAAAACCCCTGTGCATAGATTTCGGGTCCGCAAAGCACCAGTATAAGGCTAGGGATTTCCCGGCTAGAGGGAAGCATTGTGGAAAGTGTGGACGCTTGAACCATTATGCCAGAGTGTGCTGTATATTTGAGCCGGAGAGCCCACGGAAGAAATCACTCTGCCCGCCCCCGACAACTATACACATGGTGTCCCCAAGTGACAACGGGTAAACATTTTGCAGAGTAACACTGGACAGTGTCGTGGTACTGCTGCTGCTTGACATGGGGGTGGAGGGATCGCTGCTGAATTGGGCCACGGTAAAGAAGTTTTTTCCCCACTACAGGATAAAAGCTAACCCAGTGCCGCTTTATGATTATGGAGGTCGCAGGCTGTGCACGGGTGGAAGGTTGGAGTTAATGGTTCAGCACAAGTCAGCGACGATGGCTGATTTCACGTTCCACGTGACAGCCCGAGGCAACAACATCATGGGCTGTGACTTGTTTTACGGACTGGGGTTCGCCATCAAAAACGATGCTGGGGAAGAATGGTCTGGTTGTGGCCAGTGGAACCCTCCTGTTCTGGTGGTGGAGGACAACGCTGTGTGGGACGCACATCTACCAGACACCACAGCAGTCAAGCAGGACCAGCCTCACTCAGATTCGATGCAGGAGGGTCTCAGTGCCAGCACTCGGGGAATGGTAGGAGGGGGTACTGAGCGTGGTGGCGAGGCGCCTGTATCAGCGAGTGACACCAATGTGCTAGCCCCAGATTCCTCTGGAGCTTGGCTGCAATAGACTGGAGGATCTGCAGCTATGATAGCGACCACTGCAACGGCATTAGAAGAGGTTGGGGCCAGACCGACAGGCACGGAGAAACCGTGTGCCAAACAGTACCATTTTAGGCCAAGCAGAGCCCCTCTTAGAGTTATGGACTTGGTCCGGGCTCGAGGAGAGGAACGTCCACAACGGATACGGGCCAGACGACAGCCAGCGGAACACCAGGGACGCCTGCACATCATGGCTAGGCTGGGCGCAGCTTATTTCCAGCTGTCAGATGGCTCAAGAAGGCATGCAAACAAGCTGCGGCGTGTCCGGGAGGAGGCTTCTGGTGGCAGGGCCAGACGAGAGAGGCAATCGGTGGTGATGAGAAGAGGCGCTTTCATCCATGAGGTCAGCTGCGACCCCGGGGGCATGTTGCTTCCAGGGACGTTAAAGGGCTGCCCTGGGCCCCCCTTGGGCTGGTTCTACCCCTTTCTGCCGGAACGACAATAATGTACATTTAATAAATAGTTCTATGTTCATATGTTTGTGCATGTAAAAAAAAAAATGTTATTGTTCTGGGTGTTTTGAGTAGTATAGGAACACGGCAGTAATTTTAAGTTATATATGGGCTTTGGAGTTAGACCAGCAGGTGGCAGAATAACCCACCTTGCCGTGTGGGGTAGGACGGTAGTCCACCCATCCTCCCTAGTTTAGGTTTTGTTGTGTGAATGTGGTTGGCCATTTAGTAATCTCAATTTAGTTTTCTTAGTGCGTGATTCCGGTCCTAAATTGGTGAGGGTCTTAATTGTGTGTGTGGTTTTGGACTTTCTACGGGGGGGGGGGGGGGGGGGGTGATGTGATGTTGTAATTGTTGCTGTTGGAGATTTTGTATATTTTGTATATGAGTTTTATCATTTTATTCAACAAAGTGTATATGTCACTGTTATGAAACTGTGTACGTGCAAATATTAACCTTCATGATGGAAAAGTTCTTCTGTGACTGTTTGAAGAAAATAATGATTGCTTGACTTGTTTTGTCCTGTGAAAAATGCACTGGGAGTAAGTTTCTGTTATTTTGACTGTGCTGTACGCTCTGTAGTCAAAATGTCAGTATGACCTTGTGGGTGTAGTGTGGGAGTGTATAGCAGATGTTTGATCAAGAGTGTATAAAAATGCTCAAGCACTGAGACTGCCTCAGTGCATGGCTGAAATGTTAACCATTGCCTGTACTCTTTGCGGCAAGTAAAACTCATGAAAGAATATTCTGTGTCTTGAATCTTTATTGAGGTAATGAACTAATATACAGTTTTTTTGAGGTTTTAGATTCCTGACAGTTGCCTTTATTGTGAAGTGCGGTGTAGTGGCGGCCACTTCCTCTTTCGCCACTGCACCGCCCTATAAATACCAGGGGGCATCTATTTTAGGCTCTCTTGGCCGATGCCCCTGCCTGGTGGATGTTGTGTGTCCAGTCTATCAATAAAGCTGAGTTCGTCCATTCACCTGGCCTCATCATTACAAAAGTTATTCTGTCAGACATAACAATCTCAGCGGGAAAAATGGACTTTAACAAAAAATAAACATGGGAAAACAAAAGAGCAAACTCACAGTCTGCTGTGTCCACACTGGCAGCGCCTGTCTGCATTTTAATGACAGGAAGCGGATAAACAGTCCAAGAAACAGATGCATAAATGGAATGGGATACAATGGATTAATTAGACAGGTGAACAGTGCAGGAGACAAAGAGGCATCCTCCAGGACACTCAACTGAACAGGTGAGATGACTTGGAAAAATGTTCCATTACAGACAGCACTGTGACAGAGGAACGTCAACAGTCAGTACTCACGTTTGGCAGGAGCTGTCCGAGCAAGTCCCAATGAAAGTCCTGATGCACGCAAACAACCTGATACAAATAAGCACGCCACCCAGCGCGAAGCAGTACCGTAAATGCAGGCAGGTTTCTAAACATGAGTGGTGGCTGACATACACTGAGGGGAAGAAACACAGTGTAGATTCACAATGATCCGACGATCTCTTCCCACAGAGACGGGGCTAAAGTAATGCCAAACCTAATCAGGGAAGAGATCGCCGGTGTGAGTAATGAGAGTGTAAGTGGAAACAGGTATGCATGAGAGTGAAAATGAGAGTAAGAGTATACAGTATGTGTGCGTGCGTGTGTGTGTGTGCATAACAGAAACCCAGTAATAAACAGCTGGTGAAACTGACAGGAGGGAGGAGGCCTGGCTGAGCTGTCAGGAAGCCAAATGGACCCAAAGGGCTCCCTGAGTGCACCTGATAGAAAATAGGCATACAATACACAAAACAGTCAAAACAGCCACAGCGTCATAGAACTGGGTTTGAGACCATCAAACCCAAGTTCATGACAAAACTAAAGTGGGGAAATACAGAAAATAATCAGACTAATAGAGGAGTGTGAGCACAATTCCCCAATCATGCTCTACATCATTACAATAACTATACCATTGTCACTTGGAAAGGGAGAAGGGAAAAACAGTGATCAAGAAAAAAGGAATTGAGATATGGCAAAAAGATGGGATGAAGATCACAAAGGTAGATCATATTACAAAATACAAAAATTTATTGCAATAAAGAATTATAAAATAACAAACAGGAAGGAAGACATCATTATGACAAGACTCAGTCTAGATCACACAGGTTTAAACAGCACTTTATTCATCATGGGGAAAAGCAATAGTGATAAATGTGAAGAATGTGGAGAAAAAGAAAATGTAGAGCACATCTTATTGCACTGTCACAAGTATGGAAATGAAAGAGAATGGAAAATGAAGTTCGAGAGGCAGGTGTTATGTATGGAAATACCTGGATGATGAATGAGGCAAGATGAAAGTGGTGAACACAGCTTTATTGATGAACTATATACACAACAGTACACGGCAGGCACCAGCAGGATCATCCGGCATAAGAGTAAGATGGTGGCCCTCCCACTATATAGGGCAGTGCTGTGACGTGACAGGAAGTCCACGTCATCACACTGCACTTCATAATAAAGTGCCACATTTCCATATACCCCCCCCCCCCCTTAGAAAGTCCAAAAAAACACACACAATTGAAACCCACCCTGATTTGGAACCCAAATTACCCTCTAAAAAAGCAGAAACTGATGCACTAAATTGGCCTAACACATTTACACAAAACAACCTAAAACAGGACTGGTGGGTGGACTGCCACACAGCCCGCACGGCATGGTGGATTATTCTGCCACCAAATAACTAAAAAGTCCTTTTATTAAACTAAAAATATCTGCCGTGCTCCTAAACTAAAACAATAATACACATGCACATAAGAACAGACATGAACTATAAACAACGTGCTACCGCACAGTCACTTGGGTGGAGGCTGTGGAACCAGCATGGGGGGGCCCAGGGTAGCCCCTCAGCAGGCGTACCCCTGGATGCAGCAGGCCCCCGGAGCGATGGCTAATCTTCTGGATGACGGAGCCCGGATTCCACACCACCATCACCGACTCCTGTCCAGCCTCACCACCTGGAGCATCCTCCTGGGCACGCTGCAGCTGATTGGCATGCCTCGTCGAGCCGTCAGGCAACTGGAAGCATGCTGCTCCCAGCTTTGCCACTATCCACAGACGTGCTTGATGTTTTGCTGGCTGTCATTTGGCCCATATTTGCCGTGGATGTTTATCACCTTGAACCCGAACCAAGTCCATAACCCCAAGTGGAATTTTACTCGGCCCGATGTGCTGCTGCTTAGCATGTGGTAACTCCATGCTCGTCGGTCTGGCCCTGTCCTCTTCTATAAATGTTGTAGTGTTCACTGTCATAGCTGCAGACCCCCACCCAACTGTGGCCAAGTACCGAAGGCATCTGGGGCTATCATGGTGTCGCTCATCGGCATGGGTACTGACACTGAGTGGGAACTGGCCAACGTGAAAGTGAGGGTGTCCGTTAACTCCTCGTACCATTCGCTCCCAATGTCCGTCGGGGGCGGGTGGGATGATTTCTCCCTTAGGTTGCCTGGGTAAGACAAATGGCACACCCTGGCTTAGTGATTCAAGCATCTACATCTACCACAACATTTTCCTCTTGCCGGGCATTCCTTCGCTTTATGGCGGTGCGTTGCTGACCCACAACCCCTGCAACGGGAGTTTCCCGGGACAGACCTTTGGCTGGCAGCATTGCTTTCCCAATAATCTTCATCCAAGCTATCCTCGCGACCAGGGTCCGCAACATTAGCTGAGGCAGGCGGCTCTGGTGGCTTCTGTGGCTGGCGCCATTTTAGCTCCACAGCTGGCTTATTAACCACTTTCAACTGGAGAGCTAGCTCAACTGCTGTTGTGTCCATGGTTGGGTAAAAGCCAACACACAGTTCATATAGTTTACGGAGCTTTATTACAAAGAACGTCATATACATAAAAAGGCTTATGGCACTCGCCTGCATGCCAGGTGGCTCCACGACGAAAGAGGCAGAGCCTCTTCCGCCCTCTTCCTTTATACCTCGGGTGGCGTCACCACCGGAAGCCGGTAGTTAGCCACCCCGATCTAGCCCATGTCCAACCCGGCCGCCATCTTAGTAATACAGCCTCTTTACATACACAACATTTCTCCCACCTTCAAAAAAAATGCCAAGCCATAGCCCTCCCCAATTTGCTTCCCAACTCACACACTAAAACAAAACAATTACAAAAACAAATAAACAACCTATCCATGCACACAACTAGGCTGGGGGGCCAGGTAGACTACCAGCACTCCCACACGGCTGGGCGGATTATTCTGCCACCAAACATGCAAAACAAAGCCGTGTATCTAAAATAATCCCAGAACAGCTCCACATAAAAGACATACAAAACTATAAAATAATAACAACTACTGGTGGCCTCCCCCCCAACACTCACCCCCACACTGGGTACATCTTATCACACATCAACCATTGGGTATGTAAATTTGCACAAATAAACATGTTAAACGGAGTAAACACAACCCACCACCCCAAACTTGGGCAAAAAACTAGCACATTAGTAAAATTCAGTTCTAATATATCCATTAAATTACTGTCATTGAGCCTATAAGATCCTACATTCACGATTCAGGCCTCTTAAAATAAAATTTAACTCCCAGGTGCCACAAAACACCCTACTTCTTGTTATGACCCGAGAACCGGTTCTGATCGCGCTTGGGCTAAGTTATTCTCGCTGCCGGCCTTGACAGCTGCGGGCTGTATTCTGGCCTCGCCGGGCTCTTATTGTGAAAGTGCTCGGTGGGGCTTCCACCTGTCAACGGCCGGTCAGCTGATTGTCATTACCGTCGTTAGTGCTTCGCCCTTTTAAGCCCTGCACTGACGACGGAAAGACGCAGGAGTATTGGTCTACATTCTGTCAACGTCTCGTTTTGCTTGTCAAGTCTGGGTCTACACCTCGTCATGTTTGAGAGTGTCGTGAGACCTTCATGTCAGGTTCGTCTTCTTAGTTTTGTCACAGTTAGCTCGTAGTGGCTGGGTTAGCCCTACGAGCCCAAGTCTAGGTCTTGTGTGTATTTGCCCTAAGGGGTTCATAGTTGTGTTTTGTCACGTCTGAAAATAAATTACATCTTAGCCAAACTCTCTGGTGAACTCTGTGGCATCTCTTGGTGATCCGCGAGGATCACCACATGACACTTCTCACTTTTTTTTTAAAATTTACATCAGGGTACCATACCAGCAGTAAAGCAAACATATCTGACATAATTCTCGACCCAGGAAAACACGCACGCAGGCTCAGGTAAGATTTGATAGCTTTATTCAACAGTAAAGGGATGTTTGGATGCGTGTATGAGATATGGATGTGGATTGTGGGTGGACGATGAGAGTCGGGAATAGAGCAGCATGCCGTGCGGCCAGGCAACCCTATGGGAGAAACAGAGACAGGGAAATTAGCTGGGCTAAACCACACGGGGAAGTAATGCAGAGTGATGCTTACTTGCAGAAAGGAAGGTGGCTGGCGTTGGCTAGGATCTTCGGCCTGGGAGACAGCGCCCTGCTGCGCACACGACGAGGCGTGGAGATGCGGGAGAAGGAGATGGCGAAGATGGGAGAATCCGCCGCCAGGGAATCCACCTGTGCACAGGGGAAGGCTGATAGACAGGTAAGTGATAAACAGCTTACGTGAAGTAGCGAAGACTGGCAGGATGGAAGAGACGATCCTGCTGAGGGCTTGAGCGCGTAGTAGAACAGACGGCTCCAGACCGATACTCAGGGCGGAGTGGAATAAATAGCCCATCACTGACGAGGCGCAGGTGTGCGCGCAGCTGAGGTGGATGCCTGAGAGCGGCGAGTTGTGATAGTACTCTCCCCCCTAGCAGCGCCTTCTGGCGCTGGTTTATCCGGGTGCGCCCGGTGGAACTCCATGATGAGATCTTTGTCCAGCACAAAAGAAGAGCGCACCCAGGATCTCCACTCTGGGCCATATCCCTCCCAATCCACCAAGTACTACAGCCCACGACCCTGATGCCGGGAGTCCAGGATGGAGGCAACTCCCCACGCCGGGTGGCTGGCGATCATCATGGGAGCGGGCGGCACCCTAGGAGGAAGACAGAGTGGGTCGGAGATCACAGGCTTAACCCTGGACACATGAAAAGTGGGACACACACGGAGGGAGGGGGAGAGGGCCAAACGCACAGCCACCAGGTTGATAATTTTAGAGATGGTGAAGGGACCGATGAAATGTGGAGCCAGCTTCCTCTTCTCAGCCTTGAGATTGATGTCCTGAGATGACAACCAGACCCGTTGGCCCACCTGGCAACTGGGAGCCGGCCTCCTGTGGCGATTGGTTGTGGTGCTGTTGCGCGCCTCCGTGCGTAAAAGCGCCTCGCGCGCCCTGGTCCACAAGCTCCGGCAGCGTCTCACATGCGCCTGAATAGATGGAACAGCCAACTCACTCTCCTGCTCGGGAAACAAGGGGGGGTCGTAGCCCAATGACGCCCTGAAGGGGGACATCCCAGTAGCCGATGACCGTGCCGTATTGTGGGCGTACTCTACCCAGGCCAAGTAAGAGCTCCAGGAGGATGGGTTGGAGGAGGTGACGCAGCGCAGGGCAGCCCCCAGCTCCTGATTGGCGCGCTCACACTGCCCATTAGATTGGGGGCGATGACCGGAGGAAAGACTCACCATGGCCCCCAGGGCGTTGCAAAAGCACCTCCACACTTGTGACAAGAACTGAGGCCCCCGATCAGACACAACGTCCACAGGGATCCCGTGCAGCCTGACCACATGTTGGATGAGGAGGTCGCCCGTCTCTGGTGCCGAAGGGAGACCCCTGAGTGGCACAAAGTGGGCGGCCTTGGAGAACCGATCCACAATCGTCAGAACCGTGTCATAAGTGTTAGAGACAGGGAGGCCAGTGACGAAGTCGAGGGCGATGTGGGACCAGGGCCTGCCTGGGACCGGCAGGGGCTGGAGTAGGCCTGCGGGGGGGGGGATTCGGGGACTTGCCAGTGGCACACTGGGGGCAAGCCCAGACGTAATTGGCGACATCCTTTTGGAGACCGGCCCACCAGAGAGAATGTTGAAGGAGGTCCACCAGTTGGGAGACACCAGGGTGACAGGTGAGCTTGGACGTGTGGGCCCAGTGAATGACCTCCCCCCGAACAGCTGATGGAACGAAGAGCCTCCCATCCGGACTGCCGCCAGGGTCCGGTTCAGCATCCAGCACCTTCCGGATCTTGTCCCTGATGGACCAGGAGACCGCCCCCACAACACACGAGCTGGGCAGGATGGTGTAATCCAGCTCCTCCGGAGCCTCAGGAGCTAACTGTCTAGATAGGGCGTCGGGCAACCCATTCTTTGAGCCTGGACGGTAGGTGATGGTGAATTGGAACCGAGCAAAAAACAGAGACCAGCACACCTGGCGGGCATTCAGACGCCGGGCTGACCTCAAATACTCAAGATTCTTGTGGTCCGTCCAAACCACAAAAGGCTGAGCTGCCCCCTCCAGCCAGTGGCGCCACTCCTGCAGCGCGAGCTTGACAGCTAGAAGTTCCCTGTCACCGACGTCATAATTACGCTCGGCTGCCGACAGCCGCCGGGAGAAGAAGGCGCAGGGCCGCTTGATACCATCCACCGGTGATCGCTGGGAAAGCACCGCCCCCACCCCCGTGTCAGATGCGTCCACCTCCACCAGACACTGCAGCGCAGGGTCAACCTGGGTTAGGACCCGGGAGGAAGAGAACTCCGTCTTCAGGGTCTTGAATGCGGTTGCTGCCTCCTCGGTCCACTGGAAGGGCACCTTGGGGGAAGTGAGGCAGGTCAGGGGAGTAACGACGGCGCCAAAGTTGGGAACAAAGCGACGGTAGAAATTGACAAAGCCGATGAATTGTTGCACCTGTTTCCTGGAGGTAGGCGTGGGCCACTCGACCACTGCTTTAACCTTGGTGGGGTCGGGGAGAATCTGGTTATGGGAAATAACAAATCCCAGGAAAGAGGTGGTCTTGGCATAAAACTTACATTTCTCCGCCTTGATGTAAAGCCTGTTTTCCAACAACCGCTGCAGAACCCGCCTTACATGAGCCTGGTGCTCCTCCTGAGGCCTGGAGAAGATGAGAATGTCATCCAAGTATATGAAGATGAAGACCCCCAGGAAATCTCGTAGGACGTCATTGATGAGCTGCTGGAAAACGGCGGGAGCATTGGTGAGCCCAAATGGCATTACTAAGCACTCGAAGTGGCCGCTGGGCGTCCGAAAGGCCGTCTTCCACTCATCGCCCTCCCGGATCCGGACGAGATGGTAGGCGCTGCGGAGATCTAACTTCGTGAACCAGGTAGCCCCCTGGAGGGAGTGGAAAGCGGTGTCCATAAGAGGCAGGGTGTAGCGGTCCTTCACCGTGATGTCATTAAGGGCCCTGAAGTCGATACACGGACGAAGGGACCCATCTTTCTTGGAGACGAAGAAGAAACCGGCACCAAGCGGGGACGAGGAGGGGCGAATGATCCCAGCGCTAAGCGACTCTCTGATGTACGTGTCCATTGCCTCACGTTCAGGAGCAGAAAGGCTGTATAGGCGGCTGGATGGTAATGGCGCCCCCGGGCGGAGGTTTATGGCACAATCATATGGGCGGTGAAGAGGAAGAGACATCGCCTTGGACTTGCTGAACACAATTCCCTAGTCGTGGAACTCCTGGGGCACCAGGGTAAGGTCCGGAGGAGCGGAGACCGGAGCGGGCGGAGGAGAGGATGGGGCGCATGCCGCAGACTGGAGACAAGTGCTCAGGCAGAAGGAGCTCCATGAGAGGACACTACCAGATTGCCAATTGAGGATGGGGTTGTGCAGGCACAGCCATGGGTAACCCAGGATGACGGGAGCCGCAGAGGAAGCCAAGACATACAGGCAGAGGTCCTCACGGTGGTTGCCAGAAATTATTATTGGCACCAGCTTGGTGCAGTGTGTCACTACTCCCAGGGGCGAGCGAGAAAGGGTGACAAGGTTGAGTGGCGCTGACAACGGCTGACAGGGAATACCCAAACGGGTTGCCAGGCTCTTGGAAATAAAGTTTTGCTCTGCCCCCGAGTCCACCAGTGCGTGAGTGAGGTGCCCAGTGGAGTTGTGGCAAAATCTGATGGGCAGAGAGCAGTTGGAGAGGGGATTTGGCCGGTTAGAGTCCGCGAGGCCCCCTACAGTGACTCGCGGAACCCCCCGTTTGGCTTGACCGGACACTGCTCCACGGTATGCTGGTCGCCTCCGCAATACATGCAGAGGCCCAGCTCCCATTCGGCGTTGTCTCTCCGCTAGAGGGAGCCTGGTGCGCCCGACCAACATAGCCTCTGGCTCATCGGCGGATTCCGGAGCGGGTAACGCCAGGGGGCGAGACTGAGGAACGCAGGCAGAGAATCTGCGCGGGCGGCTGACAGACTTCCGCTCGGCAGCCCACTCCCGCAGCCTATTATCCAAACTAATAGCTAGATTAGCTCGGACAGCCGCCCTGGAAGGTCCCGGCTGGCCAACTCGTCCCGCAGACCAGAACTGAGGCTACGGAGGAAAATGCTGCAGAGAGATGCCTCTCCCCAGCCAACCTCCTCCGCTGCCACCCAGAAGTCAACAGCGTAATCCGCCGCCGACCGGCTACCCTGTTGAAGGCTAAGGAGCCGGTCGGCGAGGACGCTGTCACGACGCGAGTGATCAAACACCTCGAGAAAGTCCCGCACGAACTGGTCATAGGAGAGACTTGCGTAGCTGGGCTTCGACATGACGGCGTAAGCCCAAGCTAACGTTCGCCCCTCCAAGAGATTAGCCATATAGCCAATTCGGCTGTGGTCTGAGGGGAAATCCCCGGGAACGCACAGGAACACCGACTCACACTGTAAGATGAACCCCCGTGCCTCACCGAGCTTCCTGTTGAAGTGAGCGGGGGTTGGGATCGGTGTGAGCTGGGTCGGCACTCCCGAGCTAGGCTGGCCAGCCGCGGAGGCGGCCGAAGCCGGTCCGCCCTGATGAGCCGGGGGGAACGCCTGCTGGGGGTCAAGACGATCTAACCGGTGAGTTATAAAAGTCAATTGGTTGAATATCACCTGCTGCTGATGAGCTATCATATCCACCCAAGCCTCGAGGGTGGAAAAACGGCGTGCGAGCCCGCTGTCCGCTGGGCCGCTTTGCTGGAGCCGTACTGACATAATTCTCGGCCCAGGAAACACGCACGCAGGCTCAGGTAAGATTTGATAGCTTTATTCAACAGTAAAGGGATGTTTGGATGCGTGTATGAGATATGGATGTGGATTGTGGGTTGACGATGAGAGTCGGGAACAGAGCAGCACGCCGTGCGGCCAGGCAACCCTATGGGAGAAACAGAGACAGGGAAATTAGCTGGGCTAAACCACACGGGGAAGTAATGCAGAGTGATGCTTACTTGCAGAAAGGAAAGTGGCTGGCGTTGGCTAGGATCTTCGGCCTGGGAGACAGCGCCCTGCTGCGCACACGATGAGGCGTGGAGATGCGGGAGAAGGAGATGGCAAAGATGGGAGAATCCGCCGCCAGGGAATCCACCTGTGCACAGGGGAAGGCTGATAGACAGGTAAGTGATAAACAGCTTACGTGAAGTAGCGAAGAGTGGCAGGATGGAAGAGACGATCCTGCTGAGGGTTTGAGCGCGTAGTAGAACAGACGGCTCCAGACCGATACTCAGGGCGGAGTGGAATAAATAGCCCATCACTGACGAGGCGCAGGTGTGTGCGCAGCTGAGGTGGATGCCTGAGAGCGGCGAGTTGTGACAATATCAGGACTAGAGCAAAAGCACACAAACAGAAAATAAAGACATCACATTCTCAGTCCTTAGACGGGTCCTTCTCCAACCGCCTCCGTCTCTTGACCTCAGGGCTCCCATTGCGCCTCTTCTTCTCCTCCACTCGGTGCAACTCGTTCGAATGCCTCCAGGTCTGGTCAGACAAGCGCAGATACCCGTCTCTCCAAGCAGCCTCCACCCGGAACCGTCTCCTCTCGTTGCGCCGCTCGTGCAAACCATGATCACCTCTAATCTGGGCCTCAACCTTGGGCCGCACCATGTCTCCGACCCACAGGGAAGCCCGTGTCTTTTTCCTCCCGTGATTTTGGGTCTGACTGGTCTCCACCAACAATCTGGTCGACTCGTAGACCCGGTCTGTGTTATCCATGGCAGACCGTCTCTGGTCGTCCCGCTGCTCGCGTGGACTGTGATCCCGTCATACTCGAGCATCAACCTTGGTCTTCGAGGGAGCCCTTTTCCTTTTATCCAGATCACCAATCCTGCGACGGGCCTCTGTCACCGATCACCTCGTCTCGCTGGCTCGTTTCGGTCTCCTGTTGGCAGGCTGTTGCTGGGAGCACTTTATGTTCACTACGCTCTATGGTCTAGCCCCGTTTTCTTCCACCACTGGTGCTTCGTCCTCACGAGCCTCATCGGCGGTCCCGATGTGCCATCCGGCACCCTCGTCCAGGGCAGCCTTCGTGATGGCATCGGGTCCAGCCCGAGACGGCTCCGCGTGGTGCAGCGTGTGCTCTCCCTCTGTCACTTTGTCCAACCAGTCTGAATCCCACACCTCAGTACCCTCCACGACTGGAACAGGTCGGCCCCACAGTCCACATCCAGACCATTCTTCACCTGACATGTTAGCAGTGGAGAACCCAAGACTGTAAAATAGGTTACAACCCATAACATTAACCCTGGATACTGAAACATTGATGCGAACAATGGGTGCCACACTGAATCAGAATCAGAATCAGAAAAAGATTTTATTGCCAAGTACATTAACAGATCACTGATAACATACGAGAGAATTTGACTTGACACAGAAAATGAACCTGCATTTCCAGTGACACGGCTGCATCGGGGACGCGCCTGCCAATAGGATGGTACAGATAAGAAATCATACAATAGGAAGGAGCAAAAAAATCATTGAATTCAGAATATTGACCATAAGTAATCAATATTATGATTACAAAGACAAAAAAAGCCCACGATGCACATTCAAGACCAGAGTTCACAGGACACAAGGAGAGCAGTGAATGTTATCTTGTTGTCAGTTTCTGGGTCAGTGTGGATGTAGTGTTGAAGCAATGTTGTATCAATAGGAGGAGATAGGAGAGAGAAGGACGGTGGCTAAACTGTCATCTCTGCTGGAGTCCGAGTTCCACCCTATGCAGGACATACTGAATGCACTGAGGAGCTCATTTAGCAGCAGACTACATCATCCCAGGTGCACAACCGAGAGGTTTCGTAGGTCCTTCCTACCAACGGCTGTCAGACTGTACAACCTAAGCAGGGCTGCTCGCAGAGATAGCAAAAAGACGTAACAAACTAATAGTTTTTTGAATGCAAAAGATGCAATAGACTTACACAATGGTCCCCTCCGGCATACAACTAGGAACTTACCGGTCGCTATGGAGGGTGAGAATATGTATGGGCACATAATCATACCATGTAGGATAACTAAGTAGACGGTTATGCTGTTTCATTCCATCTAGCAACAATGCTCTGCACTGTGTGTGTTTATATATTTACATATTTATTCCATCTAGCTACAATGCTCAGCACTGGGTGTGTTTATATATTTATATATCTACATATTATTCCATCTAGCTACATTGCTCCGCACTGTGTGTGTTTATATACTTGCATATTTATTCCACCTAGCTGCAATGCTCCGTACTGTGGGTGTTTATATATTTACATATTTATTCCATCTAGCTACAATGCTCTGCACTGTGTGTTCATATATTCATATATTTATTCCATCCAGCTACAATGCTCTGCACTGTGTGTCTGTGTGTGTGTGTATATATATATATTTTATAGTAATACGTACATATGTATATTAGCTGCTCTTGCTTGCTTGTTTTTTTTGTGTTTGTTTTTTTTTTCTTGCCTTCTGATTGTTGCTCTGAGTGTTGCTATCCCTGTGCTGTTGCAATCCTGGAATTTCCCCGTTGTGGGACTAATAAAGGCTTATCTTATCTTATCTTATCTTATCTTATCTTATATGAGCACAAGGACACTTTGGCAGAAGATGTTTTGTCTGGCTGCAGCAATTGTCCTTGGCAATTGTCCCAAGCAGCTACTGTCCAGAGGCCGTGTGCTCAGTGTTTTGAAAAACAAAGACTGGGGATTATCAGGAGGATTTTTGTTAGGGAAATTGAGCCAAATAGACTGAACACAGAGAAAGAACTTTATTTTCTTCTGCAGATTCAGTGCTTAATCCTTCATTGCGGGGCTTTGAGTCCGTCGTGGATAGACTTAAGCGTAGATGTAATCCACCTTCCGAGACAGTTCTCCATTTGTCGCTATCAAAGTCTCCTCCATTTTTCCAATTTGATGGATGCACCTCGCGTGGCCAGCATTTTGATAGGTTGTATCCATCTTCAGCAATTTGTGGTACACCAGGACAATCCCAGTTCCAATCAGAACGATCCCAGTCACCATTATTACGAAGATATACAATTCTTCAATATCTTCGATAGAGAGATTACTCAGGCACAAGATCCTCCAAACACTTGTCACCCGTAAATAGCCCGCTGGAGCCGTCCCTGCGGGGCAAACAGCTTCCCCCGGAGCACTATTCCTTGTTGAAAAAATAGTGTCAATTGCGTTCAAAGCCCAGCTTATCAATTCCATAATTTTCTTTCGATAATCAGCAGTAGACGCAGACAGACAACAGCAAGCTGGGATCCAGTTAGTTAGGGAAGTGGGGAGCTAGAGCAGAGAGAAAAGAGAGAAGCATCTACTCTCCTTGAAGAGCGGAAGTGAAAGTCCCTTATACCGGGCCTCCATTTCCACATAGCCCAAAATAGCCAGCCTGTTCCGTCCATAACCATAATACTCTTCATATCGCCTTCTAATCTGCCGATGGGGAAACAGGCTCTCCATGGTTTCCAGAATCAGGACGGAAATCACCGCTCCAGTGTCCACCAAAAGTGGGATCTCGACGCCATCTAGCGTGATGGTGCAGCCGATCCTCCCCGTCGTCTCCAGGGAAACCGCATGCACCACTGTTGGAATCTTCTGCGCAGCACCTGGTTCACTCCTACAGCTCCTGCGTATGAAGTTGTTGCACACCCTGGCAAAATGGTTCAAAACACCGCACTTGCCACAACGCTCTCCTTTCGTCGGTCACATCCTGGACTTATAGCAGTGAACAGTGGACCCACACCCATAACACTTTGGCTTAACTGGGGCAGACCTTATCCTGACCACGGAGGCAAAATCTTCCTCTCCGCATTCACCATCACAAGGGTCCCAAAACAGTGACTTAGCACAAGACCCATCCTCACCCAGAAAAGCCCCTCCAGGAAGGCCTCTCACGATGGTCTCTGCTGCCTCGAACCACTGGGCGAGCCCGATAGCCGTGGCTAATGTCAACTCTCCTGGATACCCCACAACACCAATGAAGCTATCAGCCCCCCCCCCCCGCCCCCGGCTCTCCAATACTCTCCGCTCCTCGATACCTAACTTATGGACCAACACAGCCCTCGTGCGAAGCCTCTCATGCTTGCCGAGGCTCAAAACCATGAGGTAGTTGGTAAAAGCAGTGAACCAACAAGGCCATGGCGTGGGCGGCCTGCCCAGCGCCTCCAATAATGGCCGAAACTCAGCATCACACTTCTCCATTCCCGCTTTTACCTCGCCGCCAAATGTTGTGTCCATAGATGGGTAAAAGCCAACACACAGTTAATATGGTTTACGGAGCTTTATTACAAAGAGCGTCATATACATAAAAAGGCTTATGGCACTCGCCTGCATGCCAGGTGGCTCCACGATGAAAGAGGCTGAGCCTCTTCCGCCCACTTCCTTTATACCTTGGGCGGCGTCACCACTGGAAGCCAGTAGTTAGCCACCCCGGTCTAGCCTATGTCCAACCCGGCCGCCATCTTAGTAAAACAGCCTATTTACTTACACAACAACTGCTTCAGCTAACGTCAAGTCAATAGGCACCAGTAATAGCTTAGCATGCAGCTCAGCGTTGCACGTGTGCTCTGCTAGTTGGTCATGTACCATCTTATCTTCAAGCGGTCCAAAACGACACTCGATAGCTAGCTGCTTCAAGTCAATGACATACTGGAAGATAGGCTCACCTACACGCTGGCATCTCTGATGAAAGCGAATTCTCCGAACAGTCACGCTGTCTGGGGTGGAGAAACGTTTAGCTAGCAGCTCCACGATGTCCTTGTATGAGTCCGCTGTGCCTAGGGTCCGTAAGACAAACCAGCTTTCAATACCCAGGTTGTGGACGAGAAGAACCCACATCCTCACCTTATCAAGCTTCCCGAGGTCCAGCGCGTAATATACGTTTGATAGGCCTCCAACCAATGCGGCCATGGAACCAGTGGCTCACCTGGGAGCTCAAGGAAGGGACAGAGTGGTGTAATGCATGCCTCCATACATTAATCCTCAGTCGCCAAATGTTGTGTATGGAAACACCTGGGTGATGAATGAAGCAAGATGAAGCTGGTGAACACAGCTTTATTGATGAACTATATACATAGAAGTACACAGCAGGCACCAGCGGGATCATCCGGCATAATAGGCCGTAAGCTGGTGACCCTCCCACTATATAGGGCAGTGCGGTGATGTGACAGGAAGTCCATTTCACCACACTACACTTCACAATAAAGTGCCACATTTCCATATACCACAGCAAGTAGGGAATGGGATTTACAGTGCATCCGGAAAGTATTCACTGCGCTTCACGTTTTTCCACATTTTGTTATGTTACAGCCTTATTCCAAAATGGATTAAATTCATTTTTTTTCAAAATTCTACACACAACACCCCATGATGACAATGGGAAAAAGTTTTTTTGAAATTTTTGCAAATTTATTAAAAATGAAAAAAAAAAAAGAAGTCACATGTACATACTGTAGGTGTTCACATCCTTTGCCCAATACTTTGCTGATGCACCTTTGGCAGCAATTACAGCCTCAAGTCTTTTTGAATATAATGTCACAAGCTTGGCACACCTATCTTTGGGCAGTTTGGCCCATTCCTTTTTGCAGCACCTCTCAAGCTCCATCAGGTTGGATGGGAAACGTCGGTGCACAGCCATTTTCAGATTTCTCCACAGATGTTCATTTGGATTCAAGTCTGTGCTCTGGCTGGGCCACTCAAGGACATTCACAGAGTTGTCCTGAAGCCACTCCTTTGATATCTTGGCTATGTGGTTAGGGTCATTGTCCTGCTGAAAGATGAACCGTTGCCCCAGTCTGAGGTCAAGAGCACTCTGGAGCAGGTTTTCATCCAGGATGTCTCTATACCTTGCTACATGTTGTCACTTCCCACATTGACTACTGCAACTCACTTCTCTTTGGTCTCCCAAATAAATCCCTCCACAAGCTACAGCTCCTTCAGAACGCTAGTGCCCGGATCATCACTCGTACTCCACTCATAGAGCACATTACCCCTGTCCTTCAGCATCTTCACTGACTCCCAATAAAGGACAGAATAAACTTTAAGATACTGCTCCTCACCATCAACGCCCTTCATAACATACCTGTCTGAATTCCTCCACATCGTCACCCCTAGCCGCTTTCTCAGGTCCTCTTCTTCCCTTCACCTCATTGTTCCTTCTGCCTGCCTCATCACTATGAGGTATAGAGCCTTCAGTCGTTCTGCCCCCCAGCTTTGGAACTCACTCCCACCAGCCATTCGCAACATTGACTCTCTTCCTATATTTAAATCCAGACTCAAAACTTATTTGTTTAAACAGGCTTACTCTCTTTGATAATTTACTTTTAATTTATTGTTTTGGTGTGTTACTTAAGTTTTGTTTTTGCATTTTAAATCTGTTTTTAATGTTTTGATGCTCTTTGTAAGGTGACCTTGGGGGTTGAAAGGTGCCTAGAAATAAAATGTATTATTATTATTATTACATTCATCTTTCCCTCTATCCTAACTAGTCTCTCAGTTCCTGCTGCTGAAAAACATCCCCACAGCATGATGCTGCTACCATCATTGGCATGGTTATGAACGGTGCCTGGTTTCCTCCAAACATGACGCCTGGGATTCACACCGAAGAGTTCAATCTTTGTCTCATCAGACTAGAGATTTTGTTTCTCATGGTCTGAGAGTCCTTCAGATGCCTTTTGGCAAACTCCAGGCGGGCTGCCATGTGCCTTTTACTAAGGAGTGGCTTCCATCTGGCCACTCTGTGACGACGAGGTGTCACCACTGTTATGATTGCTTGTATGTGTAACTGTATTATTTGTGTAATATTGTAAATGTTAATTTGATTGTTTCTAAAGTGCACATTATTGTATCTGTCTGGGACTAATTGAATGCCCTTGTGAGATATTGTACGGTTAATTATTTGGGTAGACAACTGATAATTAATTATTCACATACCTTTGCCAACATGCTTCCTGTGGGTGTCCGGGCAAAAGACTCTGTCAGAGGGTGAATGCCTTTTAAAGGACACCAGCAGGAAGGATGCATGTTATGGTGAGTTATAGGGGAGATTTAAATTTGTAAATAGGGGTTAAATTATTTATTGAATTATTTATGGTGTTATTTATTGTGTGTTATTTATATTTATTCTGTTTATAGCTGGGGAAAATATTATGGACTTTTAGATATTAATGGGTATGTGTAAGGAAAAAGGAAAATGTTGTAGAGGAGCTGGAAATAATGAGGCAATTTTGTTTAAAAGCAGCGTTTTAATGAACAGCTCTCCTAACTTGTCTCATCAGGTGCAGAGCATGGCAGAAGGTAAAAAGAGACAGAGTTCTGCCAACTCGCTGATTAAATGCAGGCACACATCAAAGACAGGCATTACAAAGGCTGACATCCCTCGTTATCTTAATCCCCCCATTGTCCTGTTATCTCCTCTCCTCGTCTTGGGAGGTGATGGGAAATCCTCTCCTCGTCTTGGGGGGTGAGGGTGACTCCTCCGGTCTCCGCCGTCGCGCCCTGGGACGTCTTTGTTCTTCACACGGCGGGTGAGATTCCTTTGTCCTTTCAGAGGTGTGAAGTTCCTTACATATGCAGTCACTAAGCATTTCACATGTCCTAACATATGTAGGTATGGAATATATGAGTAATATAGACCACAGGCCCCCCAAACAACTAGGAAAGGACAACAGAAAGATTCACAGTCTAGAACAGTTACTACGACATACTACGTGTTACAGCTGTTGCCACAGAAGAACTTTCTAGCAGCCATGCTTCTAAGATAGTTCAGTGGTAATCATAACAGTATAGTAAAATCATAAGTCGGTCCTAAACTGTTGCAGCACAATTAGAGAATAACTGTGGAGTGGTTGGTATCAGTCCCTGTGCAGCCTGGGTTTAATTCTTCTCCCAAAACTGCTGTAGGTTGGTTTAGGCGTCCTGCTGGGACCTTCTTGTGGGAAATCTGCAGTGTGGGAAGGAGGGAGATTATTTGTTCCCTGCCTGGGGGCTGAGACTTTTCCCTTGGGGGGTCTACCTCGCCGAGGTGCTCGTGCCAACTGTGCGGGCTCGTCTTTCAACAAGAAGGCAGGTTTAAGTCTGTCAATGCTGACTGTTTCTTTTCTGTCCCCATAATCAAGCACAAAGTGTTTATCACCATGTTCCAGCACTCTGTAAGGGCCATCGAATACTGGGCGTAACGTTGGTTTTAGAGCTTCATGCTTAACAAAAACGAATTCAGCTTTTTTTAAAGTTTGAGGGACAAAAACTCGTGGAAAGGAGTGATGAGCTGGACCGGGAAGAGAGTCCGGTCCGTTGCTGCCTAAAAACCTTGGGACTGGCTCTGGGTTCTCTGGTAAAAATTCACCTGGGAGTCTGAGAGGCTGAGCAAAGACTAATTCTGCAGGGGAAGCGTCTAGATCCTCTTTAGGTGCAGCACGCAACCCCAATAAAACCCAGGGAAGTTTATTTACCCAATTTGTGTCCGTTAGTGAGGCTCTGAGGGCGGCCTTTAAGGACCTGTGAAAACGCTCGCATAACCCATTAGCCTGAGGGTGATAAGTGGTGGTGCGATGAATTGTTGCCCCTAAGCTGTTGGACATGGCTGACCAGAGCTCTGAGACAAATTGAGGCCCCCTATCGGACGTGATGTCCGATGGGACGCCAAAACGTGCCACCCAGTTTGCTAGAAAAACGCGAGTGACTTCCTCCGCTGTAGTTGCCGCTAGAGGAACTGCCTCTGGCCAGCGCGTGGTGTGGTCTATCATTGTTAGCAGGTGTGTGAAACCTTGGGAGGAAGGCAGTGGTCCCACTAGGTCGACATGGATGTGGTCGAACCTTCTAGCAGGGATTGGAAAAGGCTCCAGAGGGGCTTTTGTGTGTCTGTGTATTTTGGCGCGTTGACAAGAAATGCAAGTTTTTGCCCACTCTTTTACGTCTTTGCGCAGGCCTGGCCACACAAACTTTTCAGCAACCATTTTGACAGAGGCGCGCACACCTGGGTGCGCGAGGGAGTGAATTGCGTCAAAAATGCGGCGGCGCCAAGCAGCTGGTACTAACGGGCGAGGTCGGCGGGTTGAAATATCGCATATTAGGGGGGGCACGCCGTCGCGTAACCCTTTTTTCTCCAGCCTTAACCCTGTTGGTCCAGACAAGAGCGCGCGCACGTCCGCGTCGCTGTTTTGTTCTTCTGCTATGGCTGCATAATCTATCCCTTCAAGGATAGGTGCTGCGTATGTGTCTGCGTTAGTGAAGAGTTCCGCTGCTGAGGCAGTGTAATCTGTCTCCTCACGCTCTGGCGGTGCCACAGCGCGAGAGAGACAGTCCGCTACTACATTAAGTTTGCCTGCTACGTGTCGAATGTCTGTGGTGAACTCTGAAATCGCAGCTAGCTGTCTCTGTTGTCTGCCCGACCATGGTTCTGAAATTTTAGCCATAGCAAAGGTGAGCGGTTTATGATCTACAAAAGCCGTGAAACTCCGCCCTTCTAACCAAAACTGGAAGTGGCGGATGGACAAATGAAGCGCCAGCAGCTCTCTGTCAAAAGTGCTGTATTTGCGTTCAGTTGGGTTTAGCGATTTGCTAAAGAATGCTAAAGGTTGCCAGACCCCGCTGACAAGTTGCTCTACAACTGCCCCTATGGCCAGGTCTGAAGCATCTGTGGTTAGTGCAATGCGGGCCGCGGGATCTGGGTGAACTAACATTGTGGCGTTAGCTAGAGCGTTTTTAACTTCCGCGAAAGCGCGTTCGCGCTCCGGGGTCCATTCGACCGCGCTGGAAGCCTTCTTTTTTTTGAGCGCGTCATATAGGGGCTGCATGAGCTGAGCTGCGTGGGGGAGGAAACGGTTGTAAAAATTAACCATCCCCAAAAATTCCTGTAGCGATTTGACCGTGTGGGGCCGTGGAAAACTTTCTATCGCACAAACTTTGTCTGGAAGCGGAACTGCCCCCTTCGGGGAGACTTTGTGTCCCAAAAAATCAATTTGCGAAACGCCGAATTTGCATTTGGCTGGATTGATTATTAGTCCGTGCTCTTCCAGCCTCTGAAAAACGGTAGTGAGGTGCTGCTCATGTTCCTCCTCGGACGAGCTGGCTACCAGCATGTCGTCGAGGTAGACGAAGACAAAGGGGAGGTCGCGTAGGACCGCGTCCATCATACGTTGAAAAGTTTGGGCCGCACCTTTGAGGCCGAAAGGCATTCGCAAGAATTCAAAAAGGCCGAAAGGGGTTATAACCGTCGTTTTCGGGACGTCTTCAGCTCGGACTGGGACCTGGTGATAACCGTGGACTAAGTCTATCTTTGAAAAAATGCGCGCACCCGCTAGATGCAGTGAAAAGTCCTGAATGTGAGGGATTGGGTAGCGGTCATGCGCTGTAGCATTGTTTAATCTGTGGTAATCTCCGCACGGTCTCCAAGAACCGTCGGATTTCGGAACCATGTGAAGTGGTGAAGCCCAGGGGCTCTTCGAGCGTCTAACAATGCCCAATTTTTCGAGAGTTGCAAATTCATCCCATGCTATGTTGAGCTTGGCCGCGTCTAAGCGGCGAGCTTTGGCAAAAACGGGAGGTCCCGTTGTTGGAATGAAGTGTTTAACTCCGTGTTTAGCTACAGTGGCTGAGAATTTGGGGGTTGTGAGTGCTGGAAATTGGGTGAGGAGTTGCTCAAACTTACCTCCTGCCGTGGTGACGTTGGCCTGCACAGGTGGTGGAGAAACTCGAGCTGAGCATGGAATAGAAGCAAAAGATAGTGCATTAACCAGGCGCCTATTTGCTAGATCCACTAATAACCCGTGTGCACACAAAAAATCTGCGCCTAACAAGTTAAAACTCACTGCCGCTACAACAAATGTCCATCTGTAGCTGCGGCCGTGGATGAGGAGGTGCAGGCTCTTTTCGCCGAACGTGTTAATGTCAGAGCCGTTGGCTGCCACTGCTCCGTTGCCCCGGGTGCCCATGGCTCGATCTGCGTGGGAGGGCATGACGAAACTCAGCTGAGCTCCTGTGTCGATGAGGAACTGCTTGCCTGTGTGTCCATCCGTCACGTACAACAGCTTGTTTTTCTCGCCGAGAACCGCTGCTGTTAACGGCCCTCGGCTTTGGCGTTTCCCGACATCGTGAATTTGCAGGGTGGGAACGCATTTGCGGGCTTTCTCAGCGAAGCGGTGGTGGTAATAACAGACGTCGTTCTGTTTGTTACGTTTGGACCGCGCCGCTGTCACCGTGGGCTGGGTCTGCTCCGCGGGTTGTGGCTCTCCATGGCTCAGGGCGTCAGTTTTGAGGTCTGCGGATGCCGCTGTGGGTGTCAGCTCCTTGCAGGCGTTGACGAGCCGGTAAGCCTCGTTGACCAGTGTACGGAAGTCTTGGTGGTCGTTGCACTTCATGCTGGCGAGTGTCCCTCTCATGTGTGGCGGCAGCGTGCTAAGGAAAATAAACTGGAAGAGGAAATTGTCATTGTCCTCTTCCTTGAGCTGCAGCAAATCCTCCATGAGGGCCTTCGGATTGCCCCCTCTGTGGCCGTAGACCGCCAGGATTTTCTCGGCTCTTTCCTCCGCTGACGGGACGTAGTTCGCCACGATGGTCGCCTTGAGCGTCTCGTACTTGTCCCGGGTCGGTGGTCGCCGGATCAAGCTCCGCACACACTTCGAAGTGGCGGAGTCGAGTTTGGAGACGATATGATAGAACTTCGTATCGTCTGCTGTGATGCCCGCCAGTATGAATTGGGCTTCAGCCTGCTGAAACCAAGAGGCGGGGTCTTCTCGCCAGAAGTCTGGCAGCTTGACAGCAACGGCGTTCGCGCACACCATCACTGTTGTGCCCGCCGGGTGAGGGTGCCTTGCTTCGGCTCTCACGGCGGTGCTGGAGCTCGGTTGAGCTCTCTCAATTCCTTCTGCCGGGGGAAACAGTTGTTCGTCCGCTCCCTCGTCTGCGTAGTTGCTGGCGTCTGCCTGAGTCGCCACGGATGAGTCGCTTGAAGAAGAACGCCTCCGGTCCATACTCGCGTCAAGGTCACCAGTGTAGAGGAGCTGGAAATAATGAGGCGATTTTGTTTAAAAGCAGCGTTTTAATGAACAGCTCTCCTAACTTGTCTCATTAGGTGCAGAGCGTGGCAGAAGGTAAAAAGAGACAGAGTTCTGCCAGCTCGCTGATTAAATACAGGCACACATCAAAGACAGGCATTACAAAGGCTGACATCCCTCGTTATCTTAATCCCCCCATTGTCCTGTTATCTCCTCTCCTCGTCTTGGGAGGTGATGGGAAATCCTCTCCTCGTCTTGGGGGGTGAGGGTGACTCCTCCGGTCTCCGCCGTCGCGCCCTGGGACGTCTTTGTTCTTCACACGGCGGGTGAGATTCCTTTGTCCTTTCAGAGGTGTGAAGTTCCTTACATATGCAGTCACTAAGCATTTTACATGTCCTAACATATGTAGGTATGGAATATATGAGTAATATAGACCACAATGTTATTGTTTTACCTGGGATTTGGTATTGTCTTAATTAACGTTAATTATCTCTGAGAGTATATAACAGGTAATGGTTGATTGTTATAGAGTTTGATGTTAAAAAGGATTGAGAGATTTTCATGGTGAATCATTGAAGATCGTATCATTTGGATTGATGTTGGTGTCGTTTATTTACCTGAGAGACTGGAGTTTTGAAAATAAAGAAATCGAAAACTGAAATCTCGCATCGCCTCGCTGTCACAACGTTACATTTGGTAGCAGCAGTGATCCGTTCCCAGGACGTCGTAGCGTTTGGTGGACGGAAGGACTCGTGGCGAGAAGGAAAGCGAGACAGGAGGAGCAGTCTGACCTGGACGCAGGTATGGCGGCTGAGGACCCGGGAGTCAGCGGACTGGGCGAGCTCGAGGAGCTAACGTGCCTGGTGAAATCTTTGGTGCGTTCGCTGACTCTCAGAGATCGCCAGCTGGAGGAAGAAGCCGCTCGTCAGGAGCAAAAGTGGCAGACTGTGGAAAATCACATTCATCGGATGGAGTCGCAGGTTGCGAAGCTGAGAGAGGAGTACGGTATGGGAGCCGGGCTGAGTGTAGTTGTGACGATGGCGCTTCGAGGGAGGATCCCAGGGTGACGGCCAGTCAGGTCGGCCCCGCAGGAGGATGATTTGCCGCTGCAGGTGCAGCCAAGGAGGCCACGAACGCACCACGAGCCCAGGCTGAATCCTCTCTCTCCCGAGGATGACATCGAGCATTACCTGGCGATGTTCGAGAGGATTGCTACAGTCTGCCGCTGGCGTGAAGAAGAGTGGGCTATCCAGCTAGCTCCTCTGCTTACAGGTAAAGCACGGAGTGCATTTGTATTGATGGATATTGTTGACACGGACAACTATGGAAAAGTGAAGGAAGCAATCCTTAATAAATATGAGATAACGCCTGACATATATAGGAGGAGGTTTCGGTCCCTGGACGTTTATCAGGACGAAACCCCTCGGGAATTATATGTACGTTTGAAAGACCTGTTAGGTAAATGGGTTAAACCAGAGACCTCAACTATAAAGGAGTGGTGGCTCAGTTGGTAGAGCATCCGCCCCACACCCGGGAGGCAGGGGTTCAAATCCCGGCCGGGTCATGCCGAAGACCATATAAAAGTGGAACTTCCTGCCGTCCAGCTTGGTGCTCAGCAATAATGGAATGGAGGAGGGAAATTTGTGGCGGCGCCTTGCATGGCAGCGGCCCTCTGATTCTACACTTGGGGTGTGTGTGATTAACACTGTAGATAGGTAAAACACAATCTCGTTCTACTGTACATGATTGGTTGTACAGGTGAATGACAATAAAGGGTGATTTAAAGGACATTATGGAACAATTGATTTTGGAACAGTTTTTGAACATGGTGAACCCGGAACTGAGAGTCTGGATACAAGAGCGGGACCCGAAGACTGCAGAGGACGCTACGCGTCTGGCGGAGGTTTTTCTGTCAGCCAGGTCTGGGAGCAGGAGACCTACTCTTGGCTGTGACAGATCTTTCACCACACGGAGTGAGTTTAATGAGGGTGAAAGGGGTGGTCCAGCTCGAAATAGGTTGTATTCCAGGCCCAGTCAGATCACAAATAGCAAATATGATAGCAGCAAGAAGTCACGTGTTGTTTCAAACAAAGCTATACGCTGTTACCAGTGTAATAAAATCGGTCACACCCAGTATTCTTGTCCTGCCATAAAAAATGAGAAACCGTCATTATTGTGTTCAGTTCCAAGACCTACTCTGGCAGCACCAATTCATAATGAAATATATAAAACTACCGTTGTGGTGGACACACACATGGGACCTGTGGGACCTGTTTTGTGACTCACATTTTAGGTCAGAACAAAGGTAGGAAGCTGCAGGGATCTTAGCCTTGGTATGCAAGGCTTGAGACTGTGGGGGGTTCAATTAAAGGATTAAGGAAGGGATGCATTGGAGACAGTGGAAGTGATATCATGGAGAGAAATGCATTGTGACTGTCTTTATAATGCAAGGTGGTCTGTGTGACATGTGATCTGTGAAGTTCCTGATATTTAAGGACGAGAGTTTACTGTGTCATTCTCTTTCTCTGCTTTGAGATGATGGTGCTGTGAATAAAACTGACTTTGAGAGAGAACTCTGCCTCGTCATTTTCACATCACCACACCGTCTTGCTTAATGGTCAGTGTGAAGAGGCCTTGTTAGACTCTGGTTGTTTTTAGACTGTTATTTTACCCAGCTTAGTCCCTAGAGATTCATGGAGTGAGACTACAGTGAATATTAGTTGTGTCCATGGGGATAAGAAGTTGTACCCGACCGCTGAGGTCTATTTGACAGTGGGGGGGCAAACTTATCTCCTTCCTGTAGCTTTTGTGCCTGATTTGCCTTATCCAATCATTCTTGGCAATGATGTTCCAACTTTGCTGGACATCATACAACAGGTCAGAGATGAACAAACTGAGGGACAGGCAGGTGGTGCTATTGAGCAGAGGCTTGATGCACCTGCTGGGAAAATTTGTAATATGGTGACAACCAGGGCACAGAGGGCACAGAGGGCTGCCAATGTTCTTCAGGAGCTGCCTTTTTATGATTCTGAGATAGAGGCAGGCCCTATTAAACAACCTAAATCCAAGGCACAAAGGAGAAGAGATAAGGTGTTAGTTTCTGTAAAGAACTTGGGTGAAGAAATACCACAATTAAGTCAGTCAGAGTTTGACATCCCTCCTGACATAGCTGCATTACAGAAAGCTGACCCAACACTTAGACCATGGTTTAATAAAGTTTCGGAGATTGAGGGTGTGAAACAGGGTAGAACTGATTGTTTGGCTGAGGCCTTGTATGTCATTAAAAAGGGCATTTTGTACCAGCAACAAGGTGAAGTTATGGCCATAGCTTTGCCACAGGACCTCACACCAAAAATTATGGAACTGGGACATGTTATTCCTTGGGCAGGTCATCTAGCATTCCAAAAAACTCTGCAGAGAATTGCTAGGTTTGTGTGGCTGGGAATGTATATCCAGGTAAAGGACTTCTGCACTTTGTGCCCAATATGTCAGATTACATCACCTAGGGGAGTAGCCCGTGCCCAACTACACCCATTACCAATCATTGGAACACCATTCAATAGAATAGGGATGGATATAGTTGGCCCCCTAGAGAGAAGTTCTGCTGGTAATAAATATATTCTGGTAATTTGTGATTATGCTACTCGGTACCCAGAAGCCTTCCCCCTGAAATCTATCAAGGCTAGGCAGGTTGCCAACTGCCTTATCCAGTTGTTTTCAAGGGTAGGCATACCCAGAGAAATTTTGACAGACTGTGGAACAAATTTCTTATCAAAATTGTTGCAGCAAGTATATAAGCTGTTGGGTATTAAGACCACCCCATATCACCCTCAGACTGATGGACTAGTGGAGCGTTTCAGACTCTCAAAAACATGCTGCGGAAATTTGTTTCTGAAACGGGCTCGGATTGGGACCAATGGGTACCTTATTTATTGTTTGCTTATCGGGAGGTGCCCCAGGCTTCAACAGGGTTCTCACCTTTTGAACTGCTGTATGGTCGTCAGGTGAGGGGCCCACTGGATTTATTAAAGGAGCACTGGGAGAGTCCACCGAGTGATCAGGACAATGTGGTCTCTTATGTTATTAAGATGAGAGAGAAATTAGATCGAATGACTGCTTTGGCTCAGGAACACATGAGGATGGCGCAGGCCAAACAAAAAACTTGGTATGACAAGAAGGCCAGAAAAAGGGTTTTTCACTCAGGACAACAGGTTTTGTTATTGCTGCCCTCGTGTGACAGTAAGCTGTTGACTCAATGGCGGGGGCCATATGAAATTTCTAAGAAACTAAGCTCAGTGACATACGAACTATATATGCCTGACAGGAAGGTAAAATATCAGACCTTCCACATTAACTTGTTGAAAGAGTTTCAGCAGCCTGGTCATCAGCAGCAGCAACCTGTTCTTCAGGAGACACCACAGCTCTTCATTTGTGCGACGGAAGTGGATGAGGAGAGAGAACAGACTTTTCCCACAAATGTGTCAGAGCCTTATGTGTTTCAAGTGTCTCATTTGCAGGAGGACCAACAGAGAGAGTTAAAGGCACTATTAGATTGAGAATTGTTTCAGGAGAGACCTGGTTTCACCACATTGGTACGTCATAAAGTTTATTTGAAAGAAGCTGTTCCACGTAGTAAATCTTACAGGATCCCGGAGCGATTGGCTCCAAAGATGAAGCAGGAGATTGATCTGATGTTGCAGCTGGGAGTGATCGAGGAGTCAGTCAGTGAGTGGTGTAGCCCGATTGTGCTGGTACCCAAAAAGGACAGCTCTTTGAGATTTTGTATTGATTTCAGATATCTCAATTCAGTGTCCAAGTTTGAATCATACCCCATGCCCCGGATTGATGAACTGTTAGAGAAAGTGGGCAGGGCTAGGTTTATTTCCACACTGGACCTATGCAAGGGGTATTGGCAGGTGGCATTGGCACCAGAAACAAAGGAACTTACAGCCTTTAAAACACCTTATGGCAGTTTCCAGTTTAGGGTCATGCCATTTGGCCTTCAGGGGGCACCTGCAACTTTTCAGCGGCTTATGGACCAAGTGTTAAGAAAGGTACCAAACTTTGCAGCTGCCTATCTGGATGACGTGGTCATCTATAGTCAGACCTGGGAAGAACATTTGGTACACCTTGGGCAGGTCCTTCAATTAATTAAGAGGGCAGGACTGACAATCAATCCACGCAAATGTGCGTTTGGACAGCAGCAGGTGGAGTACTTGGGACATGTGGTTGGTCAGGGGGTCATTAGACCACGAGTAGGTAAAGTTGATGCCATCAGGACCTATCCTGTACCTACCACTAAGAAAAAGGTACGATCATTTATGGGAATGGTAGGATGATACAGCAAGTTTATTCCCCACTTTGCTGAAAGAGCAGCAGTGTTGACTGACCTCACCAAGGCTTCAGCACCTAATAAGGTAAAATGGACAGAGGAATGTGACAGAGCTTTTGAGGATCTGAAGAGGGCTATTTCTGGGGAGAAGGTTCTCTACAGTCCAGATTTTGCTTGTCCATTTATTTTGCAGACAGATGCTTCAGGAGTTGGCATTGGAGCAGTACTTCTCCAGGAGGAGAGGGGAGAGAGACACCCAGTACTGTTCTTGAGCCGTAAATTGTTGGACCAGGAGACAAGATACTCTACAATAGAAAAAGAATGTCTTGCCATGAAATGGGCAATAGGGTCTCTGAGATATTATTTATTGGGGCGTCATTTTGTGTTGGAGACAGATCATCGGGCCTTACAGTGGCTGGACAGGATGAAGGATGTAAATAGTCGTCTCACAGGGTGGTATGTGTCCCTTCAACCGTATGATTTTACTGTTCGATATGTGGCAGGGAAGACCAACCTTGTGGCAGACAGCCTCTCAAGAGTACATGACTCATAGAGTACTGTACTCTCGGGAAAGGGGGGAGGATATGTGACGACGAGGTGTCACCACTGTTATGATTGCTTGTATGTGTAACTGTATTATTTGTGTAATATTGTAAATGTTAAGTTGATTGTTTCTAAAGTGCACATTATTGTATCTGTCTGGGACTAATTGAATGCCCTTGTGAGATATTGTATGGTTAATTATTTGGGTAAACAACTGATAATTAATTATTCACATACCTTTGCCAACATGCTTCCTGTGGGTGTCCGGGCAGAAGACTCTGTCAGAAGGTGAAGGCCTTTTAAAGGACACCAGCAGGAAGGATGCATGTTATGGTGAGTTATAGAGTTATCCTTTTTGCGCAAGATGGCGCCCACAGTGGTCGCCATGGTGCTTCGCTGCGTCCTTTGTTTGTTTTTGTTTGTCAATTGTGTGTCTGCTTGCTCTTATACCCGTGAAGAGCTTCTAAATATCAGGACTTTCACTCCCACGGACCTACTCCCAGTTTTTTTAGCTCCTGCCGCCGATCTGGTTCATTGCTTGGCTCGGAAAGTGAGACGGCGAAAGAGAGGAAGACGAGCGGGCGCTCTCGTTCGGCTCCGCAGGAGAGGCACGCGCACGGCTTTGCCTGGCATATTTCTGTCCAATGCCAACTCTCTCTCTAACAAGGTAGATGAACTAAGACTGCTGATGCGTTTTTAAGGACCTCTCTACCTCGGCTGCCCTCTGTTTTTCTGAGACCTGGCTCAGGGAAAATACTCTGGACAGCGCGTTGTGCCTCGAGGGATTTCAGCTGTTTCGTGCTGATCGTGACACAGAGCTCTCCGGTAAATCCTCAGGAGGTGGAGTCTGCTTTTACATCAACAGCAGCTGGTGCTCTGATGTAACAGTAATTTCCAAACACTGTTCTCCCGCCCTGGAATTTCTTTTTATTAACTGCAAGCCATTTTATTCCCCGCGGGAGTTCACTTCATTCATCCTCGCCGCTGTGTACGTCCCTCCCGACGCGGACGCGCGCGTAGCTCAGCGCGCGCTCGCGGATCACATCCAACATACGGAGCGCACTTTTCCGGACTTTCTGGTTATTGTGGTTGGCGACTTTAACCAGAGCAATCTGAGCCACGATCTCCCCCGCTACAAACAGTTTATTAAATGCCCCACCAGAGGAAAAAACACGCTGGATCACTGTTACACTACAGTTAAGGACGCGTATCGCGCTGTTCCCTGCGCTGCGCTCGGACTATCTGATCACGTGATGGTCCACCTCATTCCCACTTACAGACAGAGACTGAAGCTCACTAAACCTGTTGTGAGCACTATGAAGAAATGGACCAGTGAAGCTGAGGAGAAGCTGGAAACGTGGATGGAAATAACTGACTGGGGCATGTTTAAAGGAGCCACGCATGATTTGGATGAGTACATGGACACTGTGAACTCATATATCCACTTTTGGGAGGAGAGCATTCTTCCATCGCGCACCAGGGTGAGGTACTCAAATGACAAGCCCTGGTTCACTGCTAAGCTCAGACAGATCAGGAAGGAGAAGGAAGCAGCGCTGAAAAGTGGAGACAGGGACTGCTACAGAGAGGTTAAATATCGGTTTAACAGAGAGCTGAGGAGAGCTAAATCTGTGTATTCTGAGAGACTCCAGCAGCAGTTCACTGCTAACGACTTGGCTTCTGTGTGGAGAGGACTGAGGCAAATCACCAACTATCGGCCTCAGGCTCCTAAAGGTCAGGATGACAAAGCCCTTTGTCAAAGACTGTCCCAACACTATGTCCATTTTGACACCTCGTCAGCTGTGTCCAACTCCCCCCCTCCCTCCAGCTCCACAGCCTCCACGGTCCCTACTTCATCAAAGGTGGCCCCCCACTCCTCCCCCCCTGCCCTTGTCATCAGTGAGCAGGACGTGCTCAAACAGTTCTCCAGACTGAACCCACGCAAGGCCCCCGGTCCAGACGGCGTGTGTCCCTCCACCCTGAGACACTGTGCGAAAGAGCTGGCTCCTGTCTTCACAGACATTTTTAACACCTCCCTTAAGCTATGCCACGTGCCGACCTGCCTCAAATCCTCCACCATCATCCCTGTCCCCAAGAAGCCACGGATCACTGGACTTAACGACTACAGACCTGTAGCGCTCACCTCTGTAGTCATGAAGTCCTTTGAGCGCCTGGTCCTGCCCCACCTCAAGTCCATCACCACTCCCCTCCTGGACCCGCTGCAGTTTGCCTACCGAGCCAACAGGTCTGTAGATGACGCAGTCAACCTGGCCCTCCACTCCATCCTGCAGCACCTGGACTCCTCGGGAACCTATGCCAGGATCCTGTTTGTGGACTTCAGCTCCGCATTCAACACCATCCGCCCCGCTCTGCTCCGGGACAAGCTGTCCCTGCTCAACGTGCCTGACTCCCTCTGCAGGTGGATCACCGACTTCCTGACGGACCGGAGGCAGCATGTGCGGCTGGGAAAGACTGTCTCAGACTCTGTTAGCATCAGCACCGGATCACCCAAGGGCTGTGTACTTTCCCCCCTACTCTTCTCCCTTTATACCAACTCCTGCACCTCCAGCCACCAGTCTGTCAAGCTGATCAAGTTTGCGGATGACACCACCCTCATCGGGCTCATCTCCAACGGCGACGAGTCCGCCTACAGGAGAGAGGTGGCCCAGCTGGCGTCCTGGTGCAACAACAACAACCTGCAGCTGAACGCTCTGAAGACAGTGGAGATGATTGTGGACTTCAGGAAAGTCACAACCCCTCTGCCCCCCCTCACCCTCACAGGCTCTCCCATCACCACTGCTGATTCCTTCCGCTTCCTAGGCACCACCATCACCAGGGACCTCAAGTGGGAGCCAACCATCAGCTCCCTCATCAAAAAGGCCCAGCAGAGGATGTTCTTCCTGCGGCAGCTGAGGAAGCTCAAGCTACCCACCAAGATGTTAGTGCAGTTCTACACAGCCATCATCGAGTCCATCCTCACCACCTCCATAACCGTGTGGTACGCAGGAGCCACTGCCAGGGACAGATTAAGGCTGCAGCGCGTCGTGCGCACTGCTGAGAAGGTGATCGGCTGCAAGCTCCCATCTCTCCAGGATCTGTACATCTCCAGGACCCATCTCCAGGACAATTTACCATTCCAAATTACAAGTTAATGTAAAGCAAAAAACATGTTATAATTCCTTTGAGGGCCTGGTCCTCAGTATTGGGCACTTTAGCAATTTCAGGTTAAACCCAATTTTATTTGCCATTGTTTATCGTCCCCCATCAACCTATTCAGAATTTTTATCCGAATTTGCTGATTTCTTAGCTGATTTAGTGTTGAAATCTGATAGAATAATTATAGTAGGGGACTTTAATATACATGTGGATGTAGATAGTGACTGCCTTAATGTGGCTTTTAATTCAATATTAGACTCGATTGGGTTTTCTCAGAGAGTAGGAAATTCTACTCATTACCTCCACCATACATTGGACCTTGTTCTGACATATGGCATAGAAATAGAAAATCTTGTAGTGTCTCCTCATAACCCTGTACTGTCAGACCATTGTCTGTTAACCTTTGATTTTACTATTTCTGACTATTTGGCTCCTAAAGAAAAATATTATCACAGTAGATGCCTCTCAGATGATGCTGTTTCCAAATTTATGCAGATTGTTTCCTCTATGCCATGTGTGAACACAACGGAAATAAGCTATAGACAGCTTGCTCCTTCTGTAATTGATAACATGGTGGATAGTGTTTCAGCTTCTCTGCATCAGGCTCTAGACTTGGTGGCCCCCTTAAAAAAGAAAAAGTCTAATCAGAGATTTTTAACTCCTTGGTTCAACACAGAAACTCGTAGCTTAAAACAGAAGACTCGTCAGTTAGAAAGAAAATGGCGCTCTACTAATTTAGATGAAATCTATTTAGCTTGGAGAAATCATCTTTTAATTTATAAAATATCTCTTAGAAAAGCTAGAACGAGTTATTACTCTGCATTAATAGAAGAGAACAAGAATAATCCCAGGTTTCTTTTCAGTACTGTAGCCAGGTTGACAAAGAGTCAGGACTCTGTCAATCCTAGCATCCCCTTAGAGCTTACTAGTCAGGACTTTATGAACTTTTTCAATAATAAAATTTCATCCATCAGAGATAAAATCAATCAGATTCTTCCCACAGTTAACTTAAATACTGTAACTACTACAACTCCTTCTATTGATGTCTGTCTTGATGAGTTTACTCCAATCGACCTTTGTGAGTTAGACAAAGTAGTTTCCTCATCCAAACCTTCAACTTGTCTTTTAGATCCTATTCCTACCAGGTTATTTAAAGAAGTCTTCCCACTTATTGGTAGCTTTATTCTTCATATAATCAATTCTTCATTAACTTTAGGCCATGTACCGCAGGCTTTTAAAACGGCTGTAATTAAACCCTTACTCAAAAAGCCAACGCTAGATCCAGGAGCTTTAGTTAACTATAGACCAATCTCTAATCTCCCTTTCATTTCAAAAATCTTAGAAAGAGTTGTTGCTACGCAATTATTTGACCACCTGCAGGGAACTGGTTTACTTGAAGAGTTTCAATCTGGGTTTAGAATCCATCATAGTACTGAAACAGCCTTAGCGAAGGTCACTAATGACCTCCTCATTGCATCTGATAATGGACTAGTTTCTGTACTTGTCCTTTTAGATCTTAGTGCAGCTTTTGATACTATTGATCATAATATTCTACTTGATAGATTAGAACACTATGTTGGACTTAATGGAACTTCGTTGCAGTGGTTTAGATCTTATTTATCTGATAGGTTCCAGTTTGTTCATGTAAATGATGAGTTTTCTTTCAGCTCAAAGCTTAGTCATGGAGTTCCACAGGGATCTGTGCTAGGCCCTACTCTTTTTAGTTTATATATGCTTCCGTTAGGCAACATTATTAGAAAGCACTGTATACATTTTCATTGTTATGCAGATGACACACAATTATACCTGTCAATGAAGCCAGATGATACTAATCAATTAGCCAAGTTAGAAGCCTGTCTTAAGGAAATCAAAGCTTGGATGACTTGTAATTTCCTGCTATTAAATTCAGATAAGACTGAAGTCATTCTTGTTGGTCCAAAAAACCTTAGAAATTCCTTTCCAAATCAAACTTTCAGTTTGGACGCAGTTACTCTTTCTCTTAATAGCTCTGTGAGGAACCTTGGAGTTATTTTTGATCAGGATTTGTCCTTCAATTCACATATTAAATTTGTTTCTAAGACTGCCTTCTATCATTTGCGTAATATTGCCAAGATTAGGAGCATCTTGTCTCAGAGTGATGCTGAGAAGCTGATCCACGCTTTTGTTAGCTCGAGATTAGATTATTGTAATTCTTTATTATCAGGCTGTCCTAAAACATCTTTAAAAAGTCTTCAGCTGATCCAAAATGCTGCAGCAAGAGTTTTAACAGGTACTAGAAAGAGAGATCATATCTCTCCGGTTCTGGCCTCCCTTCATTGGCTTCCCATAGAGTTTAGAATTAAGTTTAAAATCCTTCTTCTCACTTACAAAGCTCTAAACAATCAGGCTCCTTTTTATTTAAAAGATCTGATACTACCGTATTATCCTAACAGAGCACTACGCTCTCAAAATGCAGGATTACTTGTAATACCTAGAATCTCCAAAAGTACAATGGGAGGCAGAGCCTTCAGTTATCAAGCTCCTCTCCTGTGGAATCAGCTGCCAATCTGGATTCGGGAGTCAGACTCGATCTCTGTTTTTAAGAATAGGGCTAAAACCTACCTTTTTGATCTAGCCTACAATTAGGGAGGGATCATGTGTTTCTGAACCCTCCCTTAGTTATGCTGCTAATAGGTTTAGTCAGCCGGGGGACCTCCAGTAATGCACTGGGCCTCACTCCTTTCCTCACTCTCTATGAAATATTTTTTTTTTGCTGGTCATTAACATTTGTTTGTTCTCTCCCATAGATTGAGTCCCCATCGTGCTGTTTGCTCTCTACATGTCTGTTCTTTTCTTCTTCTCTATCCCCTCACCCCCCAGCCAGTCGCAGCAGATGACTGCCCCTCCCTGAGCCTGGTTCTGCTGGAAGTTTCTTCCTGTTAAAAGGGAATTTTTCCTCTCCACCGTCGCCAAGTGCTTGCTCACAGGGGATCGCCTGATTGCTGGGGTCTTTCTGCAACTGTGGGGGTTCCCCCTACAGTTGATAGTGCTATGAGATGACTGTTGTTGTGAAATGGCGCTATATAAATAAAGTTGAATTGAATTGAATTGAATTGAATTGAATTGAATTGACCCGGAGGCGTGCTGGCCGGATCATAGCCGATCCTTCACACCCTGGTCACGTACTGTTCGCCCCTCTCCCCTCAGGTAGAAGACTTCGGTCCATTCAGACTAAAACCTCCCGTCCCATGAACAGCTTCTTCCCCTCTGCCATCAGACTGATGAACACTAAGTGACTTATTGACTCTCGTGCACTATGTACAGCAGCTCAACCAGACTCATGTCAATCATCACTGTTTTCTTCTTGCATTACCGACTGCACTATATGGTTCTCCACATTATCTGCTGCTCGCTAATATAGTTAAACTGCTGACTAGTATTACTCATTCTTATTCTACACTTTATTGCATGTATAGTTTATTTCTTTTATTTTATCATGTTTAATGTTGCAGCATTGCACCGAGACAAATTCCTAGTTTGTGTACTACATGAACAATGGCAATAAATCTGATTCTGATTCTGATTCTGAGATTTAAATTTGTAAATAGGGGTTAAATTATTTATTGAATTATTTTTGTGTTATTTATTGTGTGTTATTTATATTTATTCTGTTTATAGCTGGGGAAAATATTATGGACTTTTAGATATTAATGGGTATGTGTAAGGAAAAAGGAAAATGTTATTGTTTTACCTGGGATTTGGTATTGTCGTAATTAACGTTAATTATCTCTGAGAGTATATAACAGGTGATGGTTGATTGTTATAGAGTTTGATGTTAAAAAGGATTGAGAGATTTTCATGGTGAATCATTGAAGATCGTATCATTTGGATTGATGTCGGTGTCGTTTATTTACCTGAGAGACTGGAGTTTTGAAAATAAAGAAATCGAAAACTGAAATCTCGCATCGCCTCGCTGTCACAACGTCACACACTCTACCATACAGACCTGATTGATGGATTGTTGCAGAGATGGCTGTCCTTCTGGAAGATTCTAATCTCTTCACAGAGCAACGCTGGAGCTCTGACAGAGTGGCCATCAGATTCTTGGTCACCTCCCTGAATAAGGCCCTTTTGACATGGATGTCCCTTGCGGGGCATCATTGAGACGCTATAGGCCAACCAGTGAGTTTGCATGTTTTATTAATGAAAGACACAAGGACAAAATAAACAGCCATGTGGGGCAAAAACATGAACAAAGGCTAAGACACAAGATTGAAGACTCTGAGGAGGAATAACACTTACAGAGAACGAAGAATCAAAAAGGAGACTGGAGTCAGGGATAGGGGCCCCAGTCACGTACGCGGAGGAGCCCATACTGTTGTGTAGACCGCAGCAAGGAGTAAGCCTCAGCTGCTCCCTTAAATGATAACTCAGAACCAATCAGAAAAGGGGAATGCAATTAAATGAAATGACAAACAGCTGTCACAATGCGACTTGGCTTTGACAGCTGGAAGTCCCGTCGTGACGCTGTCAAAATAAGAGCCCAGATGAAGGCCACCACCCACACCCACCCACCCATACACACACACACACACACACACACACACACACACAAGGCTCGAAATGGGGAAAATATGATGGATGGATGGAATCGGCGGTCAGGCCATAACACCTTTTCCCCGATCGCTCAGTTTAGACGGCCGGCCAGCTCTAGGAAGAGTGCCGGTGGTTCTGAACTTCTTCCATTTACGGATGCTGGAGGCCACTGTGCTCATTGAGGCCTTCAAAGCAGCAGAAATTTTTCTATACCCTTCCCCAGATTTGTGCCTCGAGACAATCCTGTCTCGGAGGTCTACAGACAATTCCTTTGACTTCCTGCTTGGTTTGTGCTCTGACATGTACTGTCAACTCAACTGGAAACAGGATGTACCTGAGCTCAATCTGGAGCTTCATGGCAAAGGCTGTGAATACTTATGTACATGTTGTGGCGGGTTGATTCAAACCCCCCCCCCCCCCCACAACACACAGGACAGTCAGCTCTCTTCTCTTGGTTTTTCCCGCTGCACTACTGAGATGTAATGGGCCATTCATGTATTGTGATGCAATGTGCCATGCATGTATTGTGATGCAATGTGCCAGGCATGTATTGTGATGCAATGTGCCATTCATGTATAATGTTCATGCATCCTGTCCTTACTGTGATCTAGAGGCTGAGATCAATATGTAGATGTGCCTTGTAACCTCTTTGTCCTACACCTGGAGCAGAGGCAAGCAAATCTGCCTATTGTTATGTAGGTCTTTCAAATGCAAATATCTCATGCCTGTTCTGCAGTCCCTTTGATCGCACCAACTGCTGTGAATCTGCTCTTTGATGTATTGTTGTAGTTGGGTATATAGGCTGCAACTCTGTAACGCAAACTTCTCTCATTCTGATTCTGCAACTGCTGCTGCAGGACACAGACAGTGTGTTCTCCTTCTCTGAGAGCCGTGGGCTCGCTCCTGGCGCGCATGCACGGAGCCGGGAGCGGAGCTCGTGACGGCGGTATGATATAATAAAACTTCCTTAAAACCTTCAGCATCGCTGCTTATATTTTTACATCCGCCGCACTGGTGACCCCGAAGACGCACACGCTTTGTGCGACGCAGCCTTCTGGTCTGGACATCCACGCCGAACCGGCCGAGGGACACAAGACATCTCCTTCCTCTCGCCGCCCCAACGCATCATGACCTGAAGGCAGAAAAGAACACGCTGCCAGTGAACGCTTCACTGGTTACCCCGAACATGCACACGTTTTGTGCAAAGTAACTTTCTGATCTGGACAGCTGCACTGGTGACCCGTTCTTCAGGATGAGATCTGCACGTCTGAGATCTGCTCATCCACGCTGGACCGGCCGCGCTCGCAGTTCCTCCACACGAGAGCGCAGGCACCTCGTCCCCTCTCCACGACGGTGTCCTCCATGGCCAGCGGAGAACGCAACACGTGGACCTGAACGCACCACGGCCGAGCGGTGCCAAAGATCGCCTATTCCCTCCCACCGCTCCAACGCATCTGCACGAGCCTGAGGGACAAAAGATTGTCTATTTCCTCCCACCGTTCCAACGCACCATGGCCAAGCTGCAGCCACAGCCCAAAACTGGATTTTATCGGCGCCGTCTGCACCGATCTCCACCAAGATTCTGCACCCTGACTCGCCACTCCAGCGGCCCACCCACGCACGGAACCCCCGCGCGCGCACCAGGGAGTTACGAGGACGGCGCACCACGCACGGGGCAATAAAGGCTACAGAGACCGCCATCGTCCTCCGCCGCTGCACATGCCCGAGAAAAATGGCCGATCACCACCCTCGGAACCTTCAGGGCTGCTCGTTCACCTGAAGTAAGCACGCAGCTCGCCACTGGATTTTTTAATGGTCTCAGCCACGGCACATAAGGGAATTCAGCTGTCAGCTTTTCCCAAGGGCTTTAGAGTTGCGCCTGCCCTAAAGTGAACATGCCAGTCCCTCTGCTTTTATTTTTTTTTTTCTTACAGCCGCTCCCGCTTTTCTTCATGGCCACGAGAGGAGTCAGAGACAAATTTTTCTTCTTGTGATCTCCGCACGCGCAACGAGCCAGCCCCTCGACGTCGCGGAGCAGCAAGCAATTTTTGCGCGGCTCGGACGATTTCACCGCCCCTGCCGGCACTTACTACCCCTCCCCTCCCTCCCCCTCCGCCTGCAGCAAGCTTCTCCCACAGCTCGCTCCCATAGATGGATTATCGAGGTCTCGGCCCTCTGCCGTGCCCTCTGGGGGGGAGCGTGTGGCGGGTTGATTCAACCCCCCCACAACACACAGGACAGTCAGCTCTCTTCTCTTGGTTTTTCCCGCTGCACTACTGAGATGTAATGTGCCATTCATGTATTGTGATGCAATGTGCCATGCATGTATTGTGATGCAATGTGCCAGGCATGTATTGTGATGTAATGTGCCATTCATGTATAGTGTTCATGCGTCCTGTCCTTACTGTGATCTAGAGGCTGAGATCAATATATAGATGTGCCTTGTAACCTCTTTGTCCTACACCTGGAGTAGAGGCGAGCAAATCTGCCTATTGTTATGTAGGTCTTTCAAATGCAAATATCTCATGCCTGTTCTGCAGTCCCTTTGATTGTACCAACTGCTGTGAATCTGCTCTTTGATGTATTGTTGTAGTTGGGTATATAGGATGCAACTCTGTAACGCAAACTTCTCTCATTCTGATTCTGCAACTGCTGCTGCAGGACACAGACAGTATGTCCTCCTTCTCTGAGAGCCGTGGGCTCGCTCCCGGTGCGCATGTGTAGTAGTCTTAAGAATAAATATGTTCCTGCAGTAATGAACTTCCCAAAATGTCCGTGTTGTAAATATGTCAAGTGTTTCTGATGGGGCGATAATTAGTGTGACACATCTGGGAACTTCCTCACACGCTGGAAGCCTGGGAAGGGGAATGCCAGCACTTGTCCCCATTCCCGTGTCATGTGTAAATTGTCTGCCCCAATCTGTTTCAGAAATAAACAGACTACTGACTGATCGAGATCCTGCCTGACGTCTACTTCTCTGCATCGGCCAAGATTTATTTTATTTTGTTATTTTAATGTAGCTGACTAGTTCGAGTCCGTTACATAAACTGGTGCCGTGACCTTTCAAGGATTCTTCTGATCAGCCACAGCTGATCTCCGGGGTCCAGCTGCCTGCTGAGTGGAGGTTCGCAAGGAGAGTCCAGTCTTCATCAACACAACGCATCCTTCAGTTACTTAAGGTTTTTGACAGAAGCTCATTCAGTATTATTTGGCTTTGAATTTTATTTTATGTGTGTTATATCAGAGTAGCCTGTTTTGAAATTTCTATTTTGTGTTTATTACCATTAATTAAGCTAGTTTTTAGTAATGGATGGTGATATGTCTCATAGCCTTTATTCTCACACCCCTGTAGCTGGGGCAGGTAGAGGCAGGGGTCTTTTTTTGTTGAGGGGTGGGGGAGTTAAACAGTTAACTTTCACTGACATGGTGGGAGAGGGTGGTACTATGCATACACACCCAGTGGGGGCTACTTATGTTGTACAGACACCACAGCCACATATCAGTGATGGGGAGGGCGATTTACCAGCACAGGCATGTGAGGTAGGGCCCGCATCCTCCACGCCCATGTTTCCTCCTGGTAGCAATGACCCCTCAGCTGAGCTGCGTGATCTAATTACTGAATTAGAAAATCGAATTGGAGATTCCATAGCCAGTCGGCTGTTACCTTCTACTCAGCCTGTCACACAGTCATGTGACCCAGTCTCTCCAATGGCGCCAGACAGGCATGAACAATCTAGTAACATCAGTGGCACTCTTGATCTCACCAATGTCAATGTGGTAGTCAAGTCAGATGTTCGTGGGCCTGCTGTGTTCAGAGGGGAGGGGTCTGATAAATGCTCAGTACAGGAATGGATAGAGCTGATGGAAATGTATTTACGCAAAAAGAAATTCCCCACTTCAGATCAAGTTGATGAGATCCTGAGTCATCTGATGGGAAAGGCCAAGAAAATAGTTAAAGTGGGAATAAGGAGTAGCTTAACCCCAGACCATGCAGTCCAGCCAGACATGATCTATGATATCCTGCGGAAGTATTTCAGTGAGTCCCCTGCATCATGCTTACCGTTGGCTGATTTTTATGCCACTCAGCCCAGTGTGGGTGAGAATCCAGTGGATTATTGGGTGCGCTTGAATACAGCAGCAGAGCAGGCAGATCGTCTCCTGAAAAAGCAAGGCAGGAAATTGGAGAACATGAATGCTGAAATATCCATGATGTTTATTAGGAACTGCAATGATCCTGAGCTGTCCAGTGTATTTAAGAGTAAACCTATGAGCAAGTGGTCTTTGACAGAGGTGCAGGAAGCGATCGATGAGTATCAGAGGGAGTTCCTATCCAAGAGGAAGCCAGCGGAAGTTAAACCATCTAAGGTGACTGCGGCTGTCGCTTACTCCATGCCAGACGTTAAGGAGGAAGTGAGTGTTCGTGAGCATAGTGCGTCTAGCCCGTCCAGTTTCAGCGAGTCCTCCAGTGCGGAGGGGGGTGCGTTTGAGCGTGTCCTGTGTATGCTGGAGAGGGTGCTGGAGAAGACAAACCAGGCCACAGCACCGGGTGTTGCGCAACCAGCCCAGTGGGTTCGAGTCACTCCCTGCCGCGTCTGTGGCGACAGCACCCACTCTACAAGATCGCACTGCATGAGAGAAAAGCGATGCTTTGCTTGCTTTGAAACTGGACATCAAAAAAAGGACTGCTCCAAGCGCAGGACAGCAATGCCCAACACCACTGTGCCTGCTCAGGGAAACTAGGCCACCCACATGTGGGAGGGGACGATGTGGGTGCATTTAGTCAGTCCCTCAGTTTTGAAGATGATGTGCAATCTACTTATGAAGAAAAATGCAAGTGTGCTCCTGCTGGAAATAAGATTGTTTATCAAAATGTGCACAAATTAGCAAATTCCGATAGTCTCTTTTATACTGACGTCTCAGTGAAGAACCAAGTTTTGTTGCATGCATTAATTGACAGTGGGTCCATGGCCTGCACAATGAATGAAGAGGCCGAACAGAAACTACGTAGTGTGGGCTTATGTGCTGAGAGCATTACTGCAGACACAGGTATGGTACTGGTGGGGTGTGGTGGGGTTCAAGAGAAGCCGAAGTGCATTTATCAGCTGGAGATGACTGTGTATGGACAGGATGTGAGTGTTCCCACACTGGTCGTGCCAGGTCAGTGTGACGAAATGATCCTGGGCTCCAACGTGATAAAGCACTTGATTCATCACCTCAAACAAAACTCCAGTTACTGGAAAGTGATTGAGAAGCCTGAATCAACGAATGACCCAGGGGTTGAACATTTTCTTAACATGTTATCTGGAATTAACAGATGGAGGGGGAATGTGATTCCTGACATGATAGGTACAGCCAAGCTGACACAAGCCGTAACACTGCTGCCACATCATGAACACCTTGTGTGGGGTAGGCTCCCAGCCAACTCACCTGTTTCAGCAGGGAGCGCTATTCTTGTTGACGCTCCAAGTTCCAACACACACAAGAAGGGTATCATGGTGGGGAGGGCTGTCGCTACAATGTCAGGGGACAGATGGGTACCTATTAAAGTGATCAATCCAAGTGACAAACAAATTACATTGAAGCGAAACACTAAGTTAGCTGATGTGTTCCCGTGTGTTGCGTTGGAAGACCTGGATGTACCCACTTCCAAACCCCCCCCAAATGACCTTCTGGTGAACAGCCAGAGCCTACATGATGCTGACTCATCCTCCTCTACCCCTGATTTCAGTGATGCTCTGAATCGACTCGGATTGAGTGACCTCGACATTGATTCATGTGATGTTACAGATTATTGGAAAGGCCAGTTATTCGACTTGATACGGAAATATGAGAGCCTATTTTCTAGGAACAAGTTGGACTGCGGTGAGGCCACCGGTTTTGTTCATCGGATCCACCTGACTGATCCTCGGCCATTCAGACTCCCGTATCGACGTGTCCCACCTGGTCATTACCAAAAGCTGAGACAGGTGCTGTCTGAGATGGAGGAAAAAGAAATCATCCGTAAGTCTTCCAGTGAGTGGGCGTCACCCCTGGTACTCGTATGGAAGAAGAACGGTGATCTGAGGGTTTGTGTGGATTACAGATGGCTGAATTCCAGGACTATCAAAGATGCCCACCCATTGCCTCATCAGGCGGATTGCCTGGCTGCTCTTGGGGGGAGTGCATTCTTCAGCACCATGGACTTAACATCAGGATATTACAATATCCCCATATGTGAAGAGGATAAGAAACTGACTGCCTTTACCACGCCCATGGGGCTGCATGAGTTCAATCGCATGCCTCAGGGGCTATGTAATGGGCCAGCCAGCTTTATGCGCCTCATGACAAACATCTTTGGTGACCAGAATTTTTTGACTCTGTTGTGTTATTTAGATGACCTCTTGGTTTTCGCGCCGAATGAAGGTGAGGCACTGAAGCGGCTCGATGTAGTGTTCAGCAGGCTGAGTGCGCACGGATTAAAGCTTGCGCCCAAAAAGTGCCATTTTCTTCAGCGCAGTGTGAAGTTTCTGGGCCATGTCGTTGACGAGAGTGGAGTAGCGACTGATCCGGAGAAAGTACAAGCAATTGCTGCCATGACTGAACAAGCACTAATGCATGAAGATGGCGTGACCCCATCCCCAAGAAAAATAAAGTCCTTTTTGGGCATGGTCATGTATTATCAGCGCTTCATTCAGAATTGCTCTAGCATTGCTAAGCCTCTCTTTGCCCTCACTGCAACACCAAAGAAGAGTAGAGGCCATACAAAGCATGTGGCCTTTAAGAAACTCAAGCCGAGTGACTGGACAAGTGACCAACAGAAATCTTTTGAGCAACTGAAGTTGGCCCTACTCGAGTCAGTCGTCTTAGCTCATCCAGATTTCAGCCGTCCCTTTATCCTGTCCACTGATGCGTCATTAGATGGGTTAGGGGCAGTCATCTCTCAAGTCCCGGAAGGGGAGAACAAGGCCCGTCCGATTGCTTTCGCAAGCAAGTCTCTGACGCAATCCCAGACCAAGTACCCAGCGCATCGTCTGGAGTTCTTGGCCCTTAAGTGGGCAGTCTGTGATAAATTTAGTCATTGGTTAAAAGGGCATGAGTTCACTGTCTGGACGGATAATAATCCATTGACATATATACTGACTAAGCCGAAGTTGGACGCATGCGAACAGAGATGGGTTGCGAAGTTAGCCCCGTACAACTTCAGTATCAAGTATATTCCTGGCAAGAAAAACATTGTGGCGGACGCCCTCAGCAGGCAGCCTTTCGTTCAGGGCTGTGTCAGCAAGAGGCTTGTGTCTGAGCCATACGGAGCGCTGCTGGAAGAAGCACAGCTGATTAAGGACAATATGATACAGGAAGTCTTTAGACTGAGTGCCAACCACCAGGAGGTCAGTTGTCTCTCGCAAGTCTCCAGGCTGGAGCGTTCCTCACTCGACAGCGAAAAAGTGAAGGCCGTGTTCGAGGGTCATGCTGAGTGGGAGATGGGATCAGCTGAGAGAGCCTCGTGTTGGCTTGTCCAGGGCGTGCAGGAGCTGGCTGCCTGTGGTCAGAACCCCTTACCTGTGTTTTCCATTCAGGAGTTGCAAGGCCAGCAACAGCAAGATGCCTGCCTCTCCAGAGTCATCTCTTTTGTGACACGCGGGAGACGACCGTCGCGAAGAGAAAGGCCTCACGAGACAGATGGCGTCTTGAGAATGTTGAAGCATTGGGACAAACTCAAGATGTTAGATGGGCTACTGTACAGGGTGAGCAAAGATCCACTGACTGGCAAGAAAAGACACCAGTATGTTGTTCCAGCTTCATTGGTTCAGCGAGTGCTGCAAGGCATCCATAATGACGCAGGCCACCAGGGCCAGCAGAGAACTTTATACTTGGCAAGGCAGAGGTTCTTCTGGACTGACATGGAACGGGATGTCCGTGAATATGTGAAAACATGCAAGCGTTGTGTGGTCAGTAAGACTCCTGAACCGGAAGCCAGAGCGCCCCTCGAAAGCATTAAGACAACGAGCCCATTAGAACTTGTGTGCATTGATTTTTGGTCCGCGGAGGACAGCAGTGAGAAAAGTGTGGATGTGCTAGTGGTCACTGACCATTTTACTAAAATGGCCCATGCCTACCCCTGCCGTGACCAATCTGCAAAACAAGTTGCCCGCCAGCTCTGGGACAAATACTTTTGTGTGTATGGGTTCCCTGACAGAATTCACTCAGACCAGGGTGCCAATTTTGAAAGTGAGCTGATCAGGGAATTGTTGCAAGTTGCTGGGGTCAAAAAGTCCCGAACTACTGCCTATCACCCCATGGGGAATGGGAACGTTGAACGGTTCAATAGAACTTTGGGCAGCATGATAAGAACCCTTCCCCCTAGAGCAAAGCAGAAATGGCCGCAGATGCTACAGACTCTAGCGTTTGCTTACAACTGCACTGCACACGAATCCACCGGTTATGCGCCATTCTTTTTGATGTATGGCAGAGTGCCACGTCTACCGGTGGATGTCATGTTTCAGAATGCTGTAAGGGACTGCGACACTGTGGACTATGACCAGTATGTTGCTAGGATGAGACAAGATCTGAAGGAGGCTCTATCAGCTGCTCAGGCCAACGCTCTTTCAAGCCAGGAACGTCAAGCAGACTTGTACAATAGGAGAACTAAAGGACGTGACATTGTGGAAGGTGATCGAGTCTTGTTGGCAAACAAGGGTGAACGGGGGCGCAGGAAATTAGCAGACAAGTGGGGGTCCACCCCGTATGTCGTCGTCTCTGCCGACCCTAGGTGCCATACTTACCGTGTCAGGAACACAACCAATGGGCAAGAAAGGGTTGTTCACCGCAATCTGCTTCTCTTGGTCAACTTTCTGCCAATTGAAATGGACAGTGCTGCTCATGAAGTGACCCTGAGTGAGTCGTATGAGTCAGGTGATGATCTTGATTCACATGTTGCTGCATCAGAGATCGACAGGACTGCTTGGACAGCCAGTTGGGTGGCAGGGACCTCTGCCTCCAATCAGCTACAAGAGGCTTCATGCACACAAGATTCTGACCTGCCCGTGCAGTTGAACACAGCGGAGACTGTTCAGTTGACCAATGATCTTTCAGAAATGCCCTGTCTATCTGCCAGTTTTTGTGGTGACCAAAGATCTGAAGTGTCTATGCCGCCTTCCAGCATTGGGAGTTCCCCTAGTAGTACAGTGGGCGCAGTGAGAACCAGGTTAGGGAGGGTAGTTAAACCAGTGAATCGGCTGATTCAGAACATGGCCCAACAGTATACTCAACGCTGAAACAGTTCAGTTCTTAGTTTGGCTAGGGCACTGATGCCGTAGGGGAAGACACACACACACACACACACACACACACACACACACACACCACATAGGCCTTCTGTCCAGTTGAAGAATGACAGATTTGTTCTTTTTCTTTGTTTTTTCTTCTCTTTATTTCCTTTTCTCCAATTCATGTGAAGTCAACTGGTGGTATTTAGTCTGGTATGATATGGGTAGTGTATGTATTGATATGTGAAGTTCATATGGAGTCACCACTAGAGGGCAGTATGACCCCGGCCATGACCTGACTATAAAAGGAGATGTACATGTGCCACTGTGTGGTTAGTGGTTAGTTGCTGTTGAAGGGACAAGTAAAAAGTCCTAACTGACACCCGGTGTGTGCGCCTCGTCATTACATGTTCCAGGAGAACATTACATGGTACCAGGAGTAAATTACATGATACCAGGATATAAAACTACGAACCGACGACGAAGATGAACGCTCTTCGACAGCCGGACGAGTTAAAGTTGACCGGTAACGTCAACGAGAACTGGAAAGCATTCAAACAGAGTTTTGAACTTTATTCGCTTGCTATCGGTCTCCGTGACGAGGAGAGGAAAATAGCATTACTGCTAACAGTAGCAGGGCGAGCGGCGCTAAATGTGTTTAACACATTCGTCTTCACGGAAGAAGAAAAAGGCAACTTCGACGCCGTGATGAAGAAATTTGACGATTATTGCACACCGAGAAAGAATGAAACGTACGAGAGGTATGTGTTCAGAAAAAGACTTCAGAAAGAGTCAGAGTCCATCGAGCTGTATGTCACAGACCTACGGTTGAGATGTCAGTCATGCAACTTTGGAACATTGAATGAGTCAATGATACGGGACCAAATTGTAATAGGGGTCCAAGACAGCAAATTGCGGATGCAATTACTGAAAGAGACTAACTTAACGCTGGAGAAAGCGATACAGATTTGCCAAGCGTCTGAGAGTACAAAGGCACAATTAAAGACTTTTAGCAGCAAGGAAAAAGAGACTGCTGAGGTCGATGCAGTGCGGCGCGCAAAGCCGAAAGGAACGTTGCATGCAAGAAAAAGGGAGGCAAACCCAGAGCGCGCGCGTGGGAACTGTGAGCGGTGTGGAAGGCAACATGCGCCGAAGCAGTGTCCAGCATTCGGGAAGGAATGTCGCAAGTGTGGCAGAAAAAATCACTTCGCAAAGACCTGCTTCTCAAAGAGGAGGGTGCAACTCGTGGAGAAAAAGAGCGACAGCGAAGAGGATCACTTTTACGTGGACGCCATCGAGGGAGAGACGAGCGCTGACGAATGGATAGTGTGCCTGGAGATGAATGGCACGGACATGTCACTGAAGCTCGACACAGGTGCGCAGGTAAACATCCTGCCAATGAAAGATTTTAAAAGACTGAAAAACAAACCGAAAATAAGAGATAAAAAGATTAATCTGAGAACATATGACGATAAGCCAATACCCACTAAAGGGATGTGCAGGGTTACACTGTCAAACAAAGGTAAAACAGTGAATGCATTGTTTGTACTTGTTGATGGAAATAGACAAGCAATTTTGGGTTTAAAAACATGCGATCAGCTAGGTCTGATCAAAAGGGTGAATGTCATTGATACAGACAAAGTGACAACACGAGAAAATACAGAGGCTACAACAAGTAAGCACAAACACACTGACTGGGTGAAAGAATACAAAGAGGTGTTCAAAGGAATAGGCCGCCTACCAGGCAAACAAAAAATTAGGCTGAAAGAGAATGCAGAGCCAGTCATACATCCAGCAAGAAAAGTGCCAATAGCTCTTAAAAAGAGGCTGAGAGAAACACTAGACTCACTGATAGCAGACGGAGTGGTCAGAAAAATAGAAGAACCAACCTAATGGGTTAACTCACTAGTTATAGTGGAGAAGCCAAATGGAGATTTGAGATTGTGCATAGATCCAAAAGATCTAAATAAAGTAATACAGCGGGAGCATTACAGGCTACCAACAAAATCTGACATAACCAGCACAATGAGTGGAGCAAATTACTTCACAAAATTAGATGCCAAATCTGGGTTTTACCAACTAGTGCTCGACGAGGAAAGCGCTAAATTGTGCACATTTAATATGCCATTCGGAAGGCATTGCTTTCTACGAATGCCGTTCGGGATTAGCTCAGCCCCTGAAATTTTCCATAGAACTGTGCAGCAATTGTTTGACGGAATAGAAGGGGTGGGAGTTTTTCTTGATGACGTGGTAGTCTGGGGAAAAACAAAAGAGGAGCACGACGAAAGGTTGGCAAGAGTTCTCACACAGGCGCAAAAGTCAGGTATGAAACTGAATAAGAGTAAGTGCCAATTTGGGGTACAGGAGATTACATACCTGGGAGAGAAATTATCTGGGGCAGGCGTGCAACCAGATCCGGAAAAAGTGCGGGCCATAGCAGAGCTGCCAGTACCGCAGGACAAAAATGACTTGCAAAGAGCCCTAGGGCTAGTCAATTACATGGGGAAATTTATCCCAAATTTATCAGCTAACACAATAGCTCTAAGAAGCTTGTTAGAGACCAATACAATGTGGAAGTGGATGGCAGAGCATGCCAGAGAATGGGAGTGGCTCAAAAGCAGTCTAATAAAGGAGCCAGTGTTAAAATTCTATGATCAGGACAAACTGCTAAAAGTGTCCACAGATGCGTCCAAAGCCGGCCTAGGAGCTGTGCTATTGCAAAAACATGACACAGAGTGGTATCCAGTCGCATACGCATCACGCACCATGACAAGCGCAGAAAAAAATTACGCGCAAATAGAGAAAGAGACTCTAGGTGCAGTGTTTGGATGTGAGAAGTTTCATGAATATGTGTATGGAAGGTCAGTAATACTAGAAACAGACCACAAACCACTGATTGCAATCTCACAGAAGCCACTGGGTGACGCACCACCGCGCATCCAGCGTCTAATGTTAAGATTACAGAAATATGACTTGAAATTTGAGTTTACACCAGGCAAGCAACTAATTGTAGCCGATGCGCTGAGTAGGGCTAGCTTGAGCAACACCAGCAGCACAACAGAGGAAGCTGTGCAAATACATGTAGACTCTATTAAGGCACACATGCCAGTGTCAGATGCAAAATGGACGAAGATAGTGAAAGAAACACAAAAAGATGAGAAACTAAAAAGAGTAATGGAACAGATACATCAGCCAGGACAGGTTATGATTGACAAGCCTTACCAACACTTTAAAGGTGAACTGTCTGTGTTAGATGGGGTTCTGTTAAAAGGTACAAGGATAGTCATACCTACCTCCATGAGATCAGAAATGGTTAAATTAGTGCATGAGGGGCATTTGGGTATTGAAAAGTGCAAAAGACGTGCACGTGATGTTTTGTATTGGCCCAACATGCACAAGGACATTGAGGCATATGTGCAGCGCTGTGAGATTTGCCAGCGCCACAGGTATCAACAGCCAAAGGAGCCTATGAGGCCCCATGAGAAGCCTCAAGGGCCATGGAGAAAAGTGGGCATGGATCTATTTCAGCTTAAGGGCAAGGACTATCTGTTAGTCATGGACTATCATTCCACCTACCCAGAGTTTGCAGGGTTGAGTGACACAACAGCAGAAAAGGTGATTGCACATACAAAGACAATGTTCGCACGCCATGGAATTCCAATGACTGTTGTAAGTGATAACGGACCACAATTCACGAGTCAGTGCTTCAAAGACTTTGCAGACACATATGGGTTCAAGCACGTGACCTCAAGCCCTCTGTACCCACAGTCGAATGGGTTAGCAGAGAAAGGGGTGCAAATTGTGAAGCGCATACTGAAAAAGGCTGCAGACAATGCAGAAGACCCACATCTGGCGATCCTGAATTACCGAGCATCACCACTGGAGAATGGACTGTCCCCAGCAGAAATGCTCATGAACAGAAAACTCAGAACGCGACTTCCATCAGCATCTCAGGTGATGGAAAAGAGAGATGTGAGGCGTGATGAGAGGCAAACTGAACTGTACAACAGAACAGCACGACCTCTGAGACCACTTGCACATGAGGACATAGTGCGAGTGAGATGTGATGGAGAATGGGGGCCGCTGGCAAAAGTGGTTAAAGAAACAACTCCCAGATCATATGAAGTCATCACAGAGCATGGGAAAACAATGAGGCGAAACCGACGTCACTTACTGAAAGTGCCTCAGACAAAAATGAGAGTCACAGACAGTGAAATAAGCGACATGCTAATTTACAGCCAAACCGAACAACCAGAAATGGCTGAGAACCAGAACATAGAGACAGACACTAACGAACAGACTGAGGTGACACAAAGGAGATGCTCACAAAGGCAAATTGTGAAACCGAAAAGATTGATTGAGGAAATGTAAGGAGTACTGAAATGAAAAAAAAAAAAAAAAAAAAGGTGTTGATGTTGAATTGTAAACAGAGGAAAAAAGGTGTTGATGTTGAATTGTAAACAGAGAAAAAAATTGAACTTGTGATTCAGTGTACAAGGTTGAAAGAAATGTAAATAGAAATGGAGTTTATTTTGTATATAGAAATTTGAGAAAAAGTTTATAGTTGGACATGACCTTTACTAGAAAAAAAAGGGAGATGTATTGATATGTGAAGTTCATATGGAGTCACCACTAGAGGGCAGTATGACCCCGGCCATGACCTGACTATAAAAGGAGATGTACATGTGCCACTGTGTGGTTAGTGGTTCGTTGCTGTTGAAGGGACAAGTAAAAAGTCCTAACTGACACCCGGTGTGTGCGCCTCGTCATTACATGTTCCAGGAGAACATTACAGTGTATACGGCACTCCTGTAGCAAGTACACTATGGGGGGGGTCTACGCAGCCCTCCGTAGTTGCTTTCCCTTTGAATTGGGTGACATACATGTTGCAGTATACTGTGGGATATACTTATCCAGTGGTTTTTTGGTGGTTGACTTGTAGTGGTATTTTGGTGAAGTTCAGAGGGGAGTATGTAGTAGTCTTAAGAATAAATATGTTCCTGCAGTAATGAACTTCCCAAAATGTCCGCGTTGTAAATATGTCAAGTGTTTCTGATGGGGCGATAATTAGTGTGACACATCTGGGAACTTCCTCACACGCTGGAAGCCTGGGAAGGGGAATGCCAGCACTTGTCCCCATTCCCGTGTCATGTGTAAATTGTCTGCCCCAATCTGTTTCAGAAATAAACAGACTACTGACTGATCGAGATCCTGCCTGACGTCTACTTCTCTGCATCGGCCAAGATTTATTTTATTTTGTTATTTTAATGTAGCTGACTAGTTCGAGTCCGTTACACATGCACGGAGCCGGGAGCGGAGCTCGTGACGGCGGTATGATATAATAAAACTTCCTTAAAACCTTCAGCATCGCTGCTTATATTTTTACATTCGCCGCAATGTGATTTCTTAGTTTTTTTAATTTTTAATAAATTTGCAAAACTCTCTCCAAAAAAAAAACGTTTTTTACGTTGTCATTATGGGGTATTGTGTGTAGAATTTTGAGGAAAAAAAATAAATTTAATCCATTTTTGAATAAGGCTGTAACATAACAAAATCTGGAAAAAGTGAAGCGCTGTAAATACCTTCCGGATGCACTGTAACTACGATTCTGGGAACAGAAGGAGATGGAGACGCGATAAGGATCACGAGAAGGGCTCTTTTTTCTTCTTTAAATAATAGGATTAAGTCACTGAATTTAGGGGTCGGGTTTAAATGACATAATGTTACACACTCTTGTACAGTAGATGGCGGTATGCACCTTTCAGTTGTTTGCTAGCTGCCAGTAATTGAGAGACGAAGAAGACGAAGAAGAGGTTAAGGAGCTAAGCTCAGCTCTGCTCCGGTGTGTAGTCTGGGTTTTGATTGAAGAAGAAAAAGAAATAAAGATGTCGGTGAGAAGTGCCCTTCCCTGTTCCGACATGACCAGGTTAGATCAGCTGAAAGTGCTGGTGAATGAGCGGCTAACGGCAGCAGCAGAGGAGATCCTCGGCGCCGTGGAGAGAGTCCTGGTAGACTTCATGAGAGATGTTTATGTGTGTCGACACATAGAAGAAGACACAGACAAAGAGGAACGGCTGCTGCCGCTGTCTGCTGCTGCTCTGAAAACGGAGCAACGGGAGCAACAGGAGGAGCAGGAGCAGGAGGAGGAGTTCCCAGAAGGTAGGAGCGCTGCAGATGGATTAACCCTTATCCTAATCCTAGTTCAGGCTTTTTCCTCACTTTTTTTTTTTTTTTTTTTAGCAAATACTGTATATAAATAATAGAACTTTATCTATTTCACTTATAGTCTTGCAAATGTACTGTTTATAAAATAACATTAATATTAAAGGTCCCATTCACTGGAAAAAAAAATGTTTTTGTAGGTTTTCACCTGAAATGGTGAAATGGTCACATGATTATCAAAAAGAACATCAGATTCATCACTTCTCTTAAAAATCACACGGGCTTTATATCGTTTTTGTCTGAGAAGATCTGATGTTACTGTTATGTATGGGAATTGGACTTTGGGGTTTGCCGTAGCACCGCCGGGGTGGGGGGAGTAGGTGATGTCAGGCAGGCTACGGTGGGGAATATAAATGGAATAAGAGCTCAGTAAAGTTCAGTTGTATGTTCCTCAAGAAGCTCTCCGTTCTGTATTATTTCCGACTCAACATTTGGCGACGAGGATGGGATAATGGGTGCGTGCAGGATACCTCAGTGACCAGTGTTGTTTCTGGAGAACCCTGGCGAGCCAGTGATTTTGTGGCCGGAGTGGAGACAGAATTTCGAGGAGTACCTCCGAGAGCTGAATGTCCCTTGGCTCGACGGGAGACAGCACTGGGCGATCCTGGGTTTTCACCTCAGTGAGGAGGGCCGGCGGATCCTCAACTCGCTATGCACGGATGAGTCCTACGAAGAGGCCGTCGTGCACATGGAAGCACACTTCGCAGAGCAGACGAGGGCAAAGGAGCTTTTGGCGCTAGGGACAACAGAGCTAGTTAGCTTGGGAAAGCTAACGGCTCAGTCAAAGTCTATGGACAGGCTAGCCGACAGGCTAGTTTCGTGCCGAAACAAAGCTAAGGGCGCCAAGCTGGACCTCGAAGCAGAACTGGGGCCATGTGTGGTGGAGCCCCCTGGCCGCTGACAACAGCGGACACGGTGTCAACGTTGCGCGCCCCGAAGGATGGTCAGGACCGCAACGGGTGGTGAAGCTGGATGGCGTGAGGGTACCCATGTTGATAGCCACCGCCGCCACGTGGTCCATTGTGAGTGAGGCCTGGGTTCGGAGGCGCACACCCCAGCGCCCGGATACGGTGGAACTGCCGGACGACGAGGACTCTGGTAACGGCAGGAGTATCACGTTGACGGTGCAGTACTGCAAGAAAACTCTTCCAGTGTTCTGGTTCCAGGTGGCATGCCGGGGCGAAAATGCCATGGGGTGGGACCTGTTTGATGAGCTGGGATTCACCTTGGAAATCGGCAGTCGCACAGTCAGCGGCCCAGAACCAGAGCAGGAGTCAGCCCCGCTGATGGAAGCTGAAGAGCGGGAGAGCGGGACCATGCATACTGAGAGCTCCAAGGAAGAGGCGCAGCCGGACACGATGACGGCGCAGTGGAGCACCAGCACCGAGAGCGCTGGATGCAGCGGTCTGGGATACTGTATAATTTCACTTCTTAATTGATTAAAAAAAAAAAACTGCAGATACAGTGGGGAAAAAAGGTATTTAGTCAGCCACCAATTGTGCAAGTTCGACCACTTAAAAGATGAGAGAGGTCTCCAATTTTCATCATAGGTATACCTCAACTATGAGAGACAAAATGAGGGAAAAAAAATCCAGAAAATCACATTGAAGGATTTTTAATGAATTAATTGGTAAATTCCTTGGTAAAATAAGTATTTGGTCAATAACAAAAGTTCACCTCAATACTTTGTTATATACCCTTTGTTGGCAATGACAGAGGTCAAACGTTTTCTGTAAGTCTTCACAAGGTTTTCACACACTGTTGCTGGTATTTTGGCCCATTCCTCCATGCAGATCTCCTCTACAGCAATGATGTTTTGGGGCTATCGCTGGGCAACACAGTCTTTCAACTCCCTCCAAAGATTTTCTATGGGGCTGAGATCTGGAGACTGGCTAGGCCACTCCAGGACCTTGAAATGCTTCTTATGAAGCCACTCCTTTGTTGCCCGGGCAGTGTGTTTGGGATCATTGTCATGCTGAAAGACCCAGCCATGTTTCATCTTCAATGCCCTTGCTGATGGAAGGAGGTTTTCACTCAAAATCTCACGATACATGGCCCCATTCATTCTTTCCTTTACATGGATAAGTCATCCTGGTCCCTTTGCAGAAAAACAGCCCCAAAGTATGATGTTTTCACCCCCATGCTTCACAGTAGGTATGGTGTTCTTTCTCCTCCAAACACGACAAGTTGAGTTTTTACCAAAAAGTTCTATTTTGGTTTCATCTGACCATATGACATTCTCCCAATCCTCTTCTGGATCATCCAAATGCTCTCTAGCAAACTTCAGACGGGCCTGGACATGTACTGGCTTAAGCAGGGGGACACGTCTGGCACTGCAGGATTTGAGTCCCTGGCGGCGTAGTGTGTTACTGATGGTAGCCTTTGTTACTTTGGTCCCAGCTCTCTGCAGGTCATTCACTAGGTCCCCCCGTGTGGTTCTGGGATTTTTGCTCACCGTTCTCGTGATCATTTTGACCTCACGGGGTGAGACCTTGCATGGAGCCCCAGATCGAGGGAGATTATCAGTGGTCTTGTATGTCTTCCATTTTCTAATAATTGCTCCCACAGTTGATTTCTTCACACCAAGCTGCTTACCTATTGCAGATTCAGTCTTCCCAGCCTGGTGCAGGTCTACAATTGTGTTTCTGGTGTCCTTTGACAGCTCTTTGGTCTTGGCCATAGTGGAGTTTGGAGTCTGACTGTTTGAGGTTGTGGACAGGTGTCTTTTATACTGATAACGAGTTCAAACAGGTGCCATTAATACAGGTAACAAGTGGAGGACAGAGGAGCCTCTTAAAGAAGTTGTTACAGGTCTGTGAGAGCCAGAAATCTTGCTTGTTTGTAGGTGACCAAATACTTATTTTACCAAGGAATTTACCAATTAATTCATTAAAAATCCTTCAATGTGATTTTCTGGATTTTTTTTTTCTCATTTTGTCTCTCATAGTTGAGGTATACCTATGATGAAAATTGGAGACCTCTCTCATCTTTTAAGTGGGAGAACTTGCACAATTGGTGGCTGACTAAATACTTTTTTGTCCCACTGTAACTTGTTGTGCATGGGTTCTGTAGGTACCCATGCCCAACAATGACAAATTATTACCTCCGCCAGGCCGAAAAGGCCAGGAGGAGGTTATGTTTTTGCCAGGGTTTGTGTGTTTGTCTGTCTGTTTGTCTGTCTGTCTGTTTGTCTGTTGGTTAGCAAGATAACTCAAAAAGTCTTGGACGGATTTGCATGAAACTTTCAGGCGTTGTTGGAAATGGTACAAGGAAGAACTGATTAAATTTTGGGGGTGATCTGGTTCACCGTCTGGATACAGGAATTTTTTTAATGCATTTTTCCACACTGTGACATAGGGCCATTTTCAACATGTGCGCAGGCGCAATGGAGGGCGCTGGGCGTCGTGTCTGACCAACACAAACTCCGCCTTCTTCAACGTTTTAGCCACAAAAGCATGCGGAAAACACTGCTGGCCTCGGACCCCCAGCGTGCTTGTGCCAGCCATAGGCGCTGCGCACATTGCGCTGGTCGTCGTGTCTGACCAACACAAACTCCGCGTTCTTCAACGTTTTAGGCACAAAAGCACGCGGAAAACACTGCTGCCCTGGGCCCGCCAGCGTGCGTGTTTTTGCGCCACGCTGCAAAACCTGACACGGACACCTGTCCGCCGCCCCATTATTTGCCACAAATTCCCCGCCCAGCTATTGGCGCTGCGTAAAAACGACCTCTCTGCCGGGGAAGACTCTAAATTCTGTTTTGCCGCGGAGCGCAACCCCAATATAATATAAAACCCACGGCAACCTGTCTAACCAATCTGCATCCGTCAGTGGAGGAGATGGACACACCAACACTTCAGTTTATTACCTCCGCCAAGGAGGCAATGCTTTTACAACCGTAAAACGGGGCTATAAGGGACGGCGGGGTAATATGGCACACTTTTCTAAATGTAATTCTGCTTTTTTAATTTTGCTTCCGCCTAGATTTGATGAAGGATTCATGGATATTTGACAATAACAACACAACTCAGCGTCCTGCTCAAAATAAAAAAATCAGAATTACATTTAAACATTTCCCACAAAAGTGTCCCTTATTAACCCGCCGTCCCTTATAGCCCCGTTTTACACTACTGAACCACTAATCCTATCACTATCACATTGATTGTCATTCATTAATTGTCTGTTTATTGCACTGTCCATGTCAAATAAACAAATAATCATTGTGAATCCAATTGCTACTCATATCTTTTCATGCTCAGGGAATCTGAAAACGTACACACAAACACTCTATGGGGGGAACTGTGCCGCTTGGCGGAGGTCTGCGCTCTCCGAGTGCTTTTCTAGTTTTCAGTATTTTTTGTACCAATTAAGAAGTTAAATTAGACAATTTCCCACAGAAACCTGAATGTTCCAGGTAGGGCTTGGAATCATCACTAATTTAATCGATTTGATTCCGATTCTTGAGGTCCTGAATTGATTCAATTCCGATTTGATCTGATACGATTCAGTCAGGGAAATTACCATTTTAATAGCTATTTTACTTGCCAGGAAAAAAAAATCTTAGAGACCTAATTCTGCAAATTGTACCAGGAATACTCTTTGTTAATACATAAATTATCACATAAAGAACTGACCCAAAATCAGTTACAATAATGCACTTTTTATTATTTAACTTATGATTTCATGAAGTGCTCACAAGTGTTTTCTTGAGTGCAAAGGGTGTGTCGTGTCAAGTTAACAACCCAGAGTCAGTAAACAAATTCATGCATGAAGCATGTAGACATAATCTCACTGCATTTCAGTCCCTCTGGGATTTCGCCAGCAGTTTTGTGATTGTTGTGGCCCAAAAAGCCTGAATTTGTGGGAGTTTTTCCTAAAAGTTGCAACATATTTTTTTTAGAGTTTTTTTGCACTGGAAGTTGTGTGAGGAAGTATAGGTTTTAAAGTAGCTGCTTTTTCCATAGTTTACAGCAATGCTCTTCTATGTAACACCACAAGAAAAGCTCAGGATTGCTAAAAAATTTCCTGTTAAACAGTGATTTATTTAGAATTAAATGCTCAGCAAAATTGTCAAAAAATGACATTGTATTCTTGCTGAGAACTTAAATAAAAAAGATAAATAAAAGAATTAGTCATTACAACAACTGAATTGCATTGAATGCATATTAGAGTATGGAGAAAATTATGGCAGCATCTTTTTGAATCTTGAATTTGAAAACCAAGACCCCTGAAAAATTTGAGGTCTTCTGTGCTGAAATCCACAATGAAGCAGGGATGGCTCCTCCTCTGACAACCTCTTCCCTTCAGAAGGTCTCAGTGCAGGATGGACCTTGGAGTGGAACCCCAGTCTTCATCGATCTTAAGGGGATATGAAAAGGAGAATAGATTTCAAAGTAAAATTAATAATCATATTTTTAGATCCTCACACCACAGTAGGGTTTAATAATTTAGTTTCTTTTAGTTTTTGTTGTTTATATTTTAATTACAAATTAACTTTCAATTTTTCAAAAGGGTTTCAATTCATTCTTCTTCTTCTTCTTCTTCTTCTTTCTCTTCTTCTTCTTCTTCTGTTGCCACAGCAGATCATCTGTCTCCTCCATCTCACCCTAGCCCTTGCATCTTCCTCTGTAACATCAACCCTCTCCATGTCCTTCACTACATCCATGAATCTTCTCTGTGGGCTTTCTCTTTCCCCCCTGCTTGGCAGCTCCATCTTCAACATCCTTTGTCCAAGGATCCCACTATCCCTCCTCTGCACATGTCCAAACCATCTCAGCCTCATCTCTGTTACTTTGTCTCCAAACCACTGAGCTGGTTTGGAGCTGTCCCTGACCTGAGCTGTCCCTCTGATATACTCATTTCTAATTGTGTCCCTTCTAGTCACTAACAATGAAAATCTTTGCACCTTCAACTCTGCCACCTCCAGCTCCATTTCCTATCTTTTTGTCAGCGCCACGTCTCCAAACCATACATACATCATCGCAGGTCTCACTACCGTCTTGTAAATCTTCCCTTTCACTCATTAAGGAAAGAGAGTCTGGAGCACACTGTCCAATTTACAGCCTTTAATGGTGTACTTCCCTTTCACTCTTGCTGCTACGCTTCTGTCACAAATCACCCCTGACACTCATCCCCACCCACTCCACCCTGTCTGCACTCTCTTCTTCCCCTCTCTTGTGCATTTTCCATTGCTTTGGATGGTTGACCCCAGGTATTTAAACTCATCTATTTTCACTACCTCTACTCCTTCCATCTTCACCATTACACCTGCCTCCCTCTCATTGACACTCGTGTATTCTGTCTTGCTTCTACTGACTTTCATTCCTCTTCTCTCCAGAGTATACCTCCACCTCTCCAGGTTCTCTCCCACCTGCTCTCTACTTTCACTACAAATCACAGTGTTGTCTGCAAACATCATGGTCCACAGAGACTCCTGCCTGACTTCATCTGTCAGCCTGTCCATCACCAGGGCAAACATGTTTGCTAAGATTTTCATTGGGAGTGACAAGGAGGGACAAGATTAGAAATGAGTATATCAGAGGGACAGCTCAGGTTGAACAGTTTAGAGGCAAAGTAAGAGAGGCAAGGCTGAGATGGTTTGGACATGTGCAGAGGAGGGATAGTGGATATATTGGACAAAGGATGTTGAATATGGAGCTGCCAGGCAGGAGAAAAAGAGAAAGACCACAGAGAAGATTTATGGATGTAGTAAAGGAGAACATGGAGAGGGTTGGTGTTACAGAGGAAGATGCAAGGGATAGGGTGAGATGGAGGCAGATGATCTGCTGTGGCGACCCCTAAAGGGAGCAGCCGAAAGAAGAAGAAATGTGAATCGATTAGAATCGGAGAATTGATCTTTTGAACCCACCCCTAGTTCCAGGGACCCCTTGTTGAAAAACATTGGTTTAAATTGTTATTTTCTTTAAATTTCAGTCACTCTATTAGACATCCCTGTTTCCACCTGATTCACTAATCCACAGTCGATAATGTCATTCTGGCTTATTGTTGAGTTTACTGTCATTTGTTTTCTTTCACCAGTCATGCTGTATTTCATTCTTTCTTTAAGAAGAAGTTATGTTAGCTGGCTCAGCTGGCTATTTGAACTAGGAGCTATATAGCTAACATTAGTAATGGTGACAAAAGAGGAAGGTGGAGTGAACTGCAACTCATGGGCATTTAAAGAGACATGCACTGAAATGAGCTATTCTGAAGAAGGCTGCAAAAGATTATTCACAATGATGTTGCAATAATTAAATAATTAAAGGCAATTTGGCCAAAGCATGTCACAAACATTTCACTAAGAGCTGTCAACATGTTTTAAAAAAAAGTGCAGTGAATGAGACCTTTGATGAAATGAATTGAATTGATGTTATAAATTTTGTGTGATTATGCAATTATGGAGACTGACATCATGACTTTAGTTGGATTAATTGTGCATCCCTTTTTAAAAATGTATTTTAATTAATTTATTTATTGGTGTCTGTCATTCTTAACCTGTTTATTTAAAAAATGAATTAAAACAGCATCCATATTGAATGAGATGGGGAAAAAAACTAGTCTTTCCTTGTTTTTTTTCCCAGCCTCCCATGATATCGGTCAGTCTGAAGCAAAGGCCTCCATCCCGACAGTTTATACAGAGACCAGTGGGATGCTGCTGAGGAAGGTCGCAACAAGACCAGAATTTCTGGATTATCAGGAGCACTGGCCAACTCAGTTGAAAGGGAGGCAGCAGGACTCATTTCAAGATGACGACGTGTCTTGTTTGAAGCCTGAGCAGAGCACACAGTCCTCATCCTTGTGCTATGATAGCCAAACTGAGACCAGAGAAGAGGGGGGCCCTCTTTTCCCTTATGCCTCAACAGAATGGAGGGAAACCATAGAGGAAGCAGATGGGAATGAAGAATCTGGTTTTTACCAGCGTCTCTGTACTGATAGTGGACCTGAAGATGACACCTGTGATAATGATGGACCTGAAGATGACACCTGTGATAATGATGGACCTGAAGATGACACCTTAGATAATGAAATGATGGAGACTGAGAGCAGAGGATCTGACTCATGCCCGAAGACAGCGGCATCAGAAACAAAGAACAAGCAAACAGAAAAAAAACCCATGACAAATCCTTTTACCTGTAAGCTCTGTAAAGAATCGTTCCACCACAAGAATTCACTAATGGCACACCTTAAAACCCATGGAGAGAGTAGCCTGCAGTTTGGACCGCACAAGGAGGAGATTCTGTGCCACATTTGCGCCAAAACCTTTTCCACAAAGTCCCATTTAAAAAGGCACATGCTGATTCACACGGGTCAGAAGCCCCACTGTTGCAATGAATGCGGGAGGAGATTTGCACGGGCCGAGTGCCTGCGCGTGCACATGGCCATCCACACGGTGGAGAGGCCGTATGTGTGTGGGGTGTGCAAGAAAGATTTCAGACAGAGGAGTAACCTGCTTGCCCATATGAAGAAGCACTCTGGTGAGAAACCATACCGTTGCAACATCTGCTCCAAAATGTTCGCAGATAAGAAGGTCATGATGAGACACACAACGATACACACCAGAAAGTGAAGCCACACAGTTGTGTTTCACGCTAACGGAAACATTTACTCTAGAACTGCGATAGATTTATCGCTGTACATCTGTGCAGTGTGTTGTTTAATGATAATATGCTAGAATTGGAGTAAAAAGGCTCTGGTTTGTGTTTGAAGAAACACACAATCATCCTTAACTGACTATGCAGTAGAATCTCATGGCCAGTACAAGAGTTTGAGCAATAATGAGGCGTTTGTGAATGCATTCTTGTGTCTCATTTAAGCCTTTTATTTTTTAATTTCCTTTCGTTGCATCTTGCAATATAAATGATCTGAACTAGAATAAGGCTTTAGCATACACATTTTTGAGTCAGTTTAAGGAGGATGTACAAGTCTAATTGTTGAAAATGCTCTAAATATTTGTGTGCTTCCCTTTAAGACCAGAGTTAAAGGGGTCATTTACTGCAGTTTTTCCAAATGTTAATAACTCCCACAGGCCTTAAAGCAGCACTATGTAAGATTTTCACCTTAAAATAATAGTCCAAAAAATTTGATGGTACGTCACCCTTTGACTGGGTGAATGTCACTTGGAGACAGACAGAGGACGAGATACAGTCCAAGGATGGATAATTTTTTTCATGCATAGGGAGTTGTTCAGAACTCCTTATACAAAGATATATCAAGTCAGTGGTGGTAATGCACCTGTAAGCTGGTTGCCAACCGCCAATCAAATCTAAAAGAAGAAGAAGAAGGTCACTTCCCTCATAGCCTGAGTGGGCTGCTGTTACCTGCAGCATCTCTGTTTTTGATATTAACACATACAGGACTACAACTATGACGACTATGACCTCAGTCCCAACAGCCAATCACATTACGCAATTGTAGCCATCAGCAACTAAGCACCCTATGATTGGCTGTTGGAAGTGAGGTTATAGTTGCCATATTTGTTGTTCCAGTATTCCTACTGTAAAAAGATAGTTATATAGTGCTGCTTTAATGAAGTGTTTGTAACATACTGACAGTATGTGAATGACAAGAAGTAAGTTTATAGTTTTAAGTGTCGTGTGTGTATTTCTTACCATATTCTGTAGACATGTTAGCGGTCACAGTAAGTTAGTAGTTTGTTCCCATCATATTAACCATGATATGGTAGCGATCACATGGTCAGTGTGTGTTACATATATAAATTTCTGTAAGTTTATTCATATATATTCATAGACCATATAAGCGTGTTTAGTGATGTTTTGTGATGAGTGGTTATAAATTCATTATTAATCTAGAATGTAGGATTGTATTAGATTTAAATTCGTTGGGATGTAGATGAGTGAATGTGGCCATTTGTGATCTTGGGGTGCCCTCTAGTGTCCATAGTTGTGTAGCAGTAGGAACGACGTTATAGCTAATGCATATCTTGTTTGTTCTTTCTTATTTGTGTATTTGTTTCAGACCACATGTTCCAAACTCAGCCATTAAAGATTTGCTAAATAGCCCTTAAGTTTTCATTCTTGACCGGATGTAGTTGTAAACTTTTGAACCCTCTAATGAAGTATGTACAGACGAGGACAAAATTGTTGGTACCCCTCTGTTAATGAAATAAAAACCCACAATGGTCACAGAAATAACTTGAATCTGACAAAAGTGAAAATTCTATGAAAATTAACCAATGAAAATCAGACAATGCTTTTGAATTGTGGTTCAACAGAATTATTTAAAAAAAAAAAAAAAAAACAAACTCGTGAAACAGGCCTGGACAAAAATGATGGTACCCCTAGAAAAGATTGAAAATAATGTGACCATAGGGACATGTTCAACGAAGATGTGTCCTCTAATTAACATCACAGGTGTCTGCAAACTTGTAATCAGTCAGTTGGCCTATTTAAAGGGTGACAAGTAGTCACTGTGCTGCTTGGTGACATGGTGTGTACCACACTAAACATGGACCAGAGGAAGCAAAGGAGAGAGTTGTCTCAGGAGATTAGAAAGAAAATTATAGACAAGCATGTTAAAGGTAAAGGCTGTAAGACCATCTCCAAGCAGCTTGATGTTCCTGTGACTACAGTTGCACCTATTATTCAGAAATTTAAGGTCCACGGGACTGTAGCCAACCTCCCTGGACGTGGCCACAGGAGGAGACTGATAATACGAATGGTAACAAAAGAGCCCAGAACAACCTCTAAACACATTCATGGTGAACTCCAAGGTCAAGGTACATCAGTGTCAGATCGCACCATCCGTCATTGTTTGAGCCAAAGTGGACTTTGTGGGAGACAAGCAAGGAGGACACCACTGTTGAAAACAAATCATAAAAAAGCCAGACTGGAATTTGCCAAACTGCATGTTGACAAGCCACAAAGCTTCTGGGAGAATGTCCTATGGACAGACGAGACAAAACTGGAAGTTTTTGGCAAGGCACATCAGCTCTATGTTCACAGACGCAAAAATGAAGCATACCAAGAAAAGAACACTGTCCCTACTGTGAAACATGGAGGAGGTTCTGTTATGTTCAGGGGCTGCTTTGCTGCATCTGGCACAGGGTGTCTTGAATCTGTGCAGGGTACAATGAAATCTCAAGACTATCAAGGTATTCTAGAGAGAAATGTGCTGCCCAGTGTCAGCTTGGTCTCAGTCGTAGGTCATGGGTCTTGCAACAGGATAATGACCCAAAACACAGCTAAAAACACCCAAGAATGGCTAAGAGCAAAACATTGGACTATTCTAAAGTGGCCTTCTCTGAGCCCTGATCTAAATCCTATTGAACATCTGTGGAAGGAGCTGAAACATGCCGTCTGGAGAAGGCACCCTTCAAACCTGAGACAACTAGAGCAGTTTGCCCATGAGGAGTGGGCTAAAATACCTGCTGAGAGGTGCAGAAGTCTCATTGACAGTTACAGAAATGGTTTGATTGCAGTGATTGCCTCAAAAGGTTGTGCAACAAAATATTAAGTTAAGGGTACCATCATTTTTGTCCAGGCCTGTTTCATGAGTTTGTTTTTTAAAATAATTCTGTTGAACCACAATTCAAAAGCATTGTCTGATTTTCATTGGTTAATTTTCATAGAATTTTTATTTATTACCACTTTTGTCAGATTCAAGTTATTTCTGTGACCATTGTGGGTTTTTCTTTCATTAACAGAGGGGTACCAATAATTTTGTCCACGTCTGTACAGTGCTGTGAATAAGTATTTGCCCCTTTCATGATTTCTTATATTTTTGCATATTTGTCACACTTAAATGTTTCAGATCATCAAACAAATTTTAATATCAAAGATAACCCGAATAAATGCAAAATGCAGTTTTCAGATGATGATTTCATTTATTAAAGAAAAAAAAAACTATCCAAACCAACCTGGCCCTATGTGAAAAATAATTGCCCCTCTTGTAACATCATGAATTAACCTTGATTAATCATATTTTTTTGAAAAGCTGAGTTAAGTTTTAGTAGCTACATCCAAGTCTGATTACTACCAGACTTGTTGAATCAAGAAATCACTTAAATAGAACCTGTCTGACAACCTGAAGTAGGCTAAAAGATCTCAAAAAGCAACACATCCCACTGTGATCTAAAGAAATTCAAGAACAGATGAGAAACAGAAACCCAGAACAACGTCTAAAGAACTGCAGGTCTCACTTGCCTCAGTTTGGATACTGGTCCGCAATGGAACAATAAGAAAGAGACTGGGCAAAAATGGCATCCATGGAGAGTTCCAAGACAGAAACTGCTGCTGGACAAAAAGAACACAAAGACTCATCTCACACTTGCCAGAAAACATCTAGATGATCCTCAAGACTTTTGGGACAATATTCTCAGGACTGACGAGACAAAAGTTGAACTTTTTGGAAGATGTGTCCTGTTTTATCTGGCATAAAACTAACATGTTTTTCATAAAAAAGAACATCATATCAACAGACAAACATGGTGATTGTAGTGTCTTGGTCTGGGGCAGCTTTGCTGCTTCAGGACCTGGACAGCTTGCTTTAATTGACAGAACCATGAATTCCGCTCTCTACCAAAAAATCCTGAAGGAGTACGTCCGGCCATCAGTTCATGAAGCCCTCCAATGTGACTGAATTTAAACAGTTCTGCACAGAAGAGTGTGTCAAAATTCCTCAGCAGCGATGAGGACACAACCAGTTATTAGGTTTAGGGGGCAGTTAGGGGCAATTACTTTTTCACATAGGGCCAGGTAGGTTTGGATAGTTTCTTTCCCTTAATAAATTAAATTATCATCTAAAAACTGCATTTTGTATTTACGCAGGTTATCTTTGTCTAATATTAAAATTTGTTTGAAACATTTAGATGTAACAACTATGCAAAAATATAAGAAATCAGAAAGGGGCAAATACTTTTTCGCAGCACTGTACAATGGTGTGAAAAAGTGCTTGCCCCTTCCCAATTTCTCTTTTTTATATATATTTGTCACATTTAAATGTTTCAGATCATCAAACAAATTTAAATATTAGACAAAGATAACACAAGTAAACACAAAATGCAGTTTTTAAATGAAGGTCTTTATTATTAAGGGGGAAAAAAAAATCCAAACCAACATGGCCCTGTGTGAAAATGTAATTGTCCCCTAAACCTAATAACTGGTTGGGCCACCCTTAGCAGCAACAACTGCAATCAAGCGTTTGTGATAACTGGCAATGAGTCTTTTACAGTGCTGTGGAGGAATTGTGGCCCACTCATCTTTGCAGAATTGTTGTAATTCAGCCACATGAGAGGGTTTTCGAGCATGAACCGCCTTTTTAAGGTCATGCCACAGCATCTCAGTCAGATTCAGGTCAGGACTTTGACTAGGCCACTCCAAAGTCTTCATTTTGTTTTTCTTAAGCCATTCAGAGGTGGACTTGCTGGTGTGTTTTGGATCGTTGTCCTGCTGCAGAACCCAAGTGCGCTTCAGCTTGAGGTCACAAACAGATGGCCGGACATTCTCCTTCAGGATTTTCTGGCAGACAGCAGAATTTATGGTTCCATTTACCACAGCAAGTCTTCCAGGTCCTGAAGCAGGAAAACAGGCCCAGACCATCACAGAACCACCACCAAATTTTACTGTTGGTATGATGTTTCTTTTCTGAAATGCTGTTATTTTTATGCCGGTTGTAATGGGACACACACACACACACACCTTCCAAAACGTTCCTTTTGTCTCGTCAGTCCATAGAGTATTTTCCCAAAAGTCTTGGGGATCATCAAGATGTTTTCTGGCAAAACTGAGATGAGCCTTTATGTTCTTTTTGCTCAGCAGTGGTTTTCGTCTTGGAACTCTGCCATGCAGGTCATTTTTGCCCAGTCTCTTTCTTATGGTGGAGTCATGAACACTGACCTTAACTGAAGCAAGTGAGGCCTGCAGTTCTTTGGATGTTGCTGTGGGGTCTTTTGTGACCTCTTGGATGAGTCGTCACTGCACCCTTGGAGTAGTTTTGGTCAGCCGGCCACTCCTGGGAAGGTTCACCACTGTATTCACTACAATGTTTTCACCATTTGGGGATAATGGCTCTCACTGTAGTTTGCTGGAGTCCCAAAGCTTTAGAAGTGGCTTTATAACCTTTAATCTCATTTACTTTGTTTCTCATTTGTTCCTGAATTTCTTTGGATCATAGCATGATGTCTAGCTTTTGAGGATCTTTTGATCTACTTCACTTTGTCAGGCAGGTCCTATTTAAGTGATTTCTTGATTGAGATCAGGTGTGGCAGTAATCAGGCCTGGGTGTGGCTAGAGAAATTGAACTCAGCTTGCCAAAGATGTGATAAACCACAGTTAATTCATGTTTTAACGGGGGGGATTGTGGCGGCAGGAGAAAGGACGAGGTATGTTCGGGGTCACCAGTGCAGCGGCATGAAATAAGGCAGCGTTGGTGAAGGTTTTAAGCAGGTTTATTAAATCATACCGCCGTCACGAAGCTCGCCCAATGGGCGGCTTGGAGGCTCTCCAGCAAAGAGACACAGTGTGTGTCAGCAGCAGTTGAAGGAATCAGAGCAATGAGAGAATGAACATGAAAATCAGACAGCTTATATACTCAGCTCAGACAATAGATCGAAAACATTCACAGTATGAGATATGGGCATTTGCACATGAGAGACACACATAACAATGAGGAGATTGCTGGCCAGGAATTCGCCTCTGCTCCAGCTGCAGGACAAAAGAAGTTACAAGGCACATCTACATATTGATATCAGTGTCTAGGTCACAGTGAGGACAGGAAGCATGAAACACAATGCATGAAAGGCACATTAACATCACAGTAGTGAGCCAGAAGAAGCGGGGCTGCCTGTAGACATTAATACACACATTTCACTGTTCTGTTAATTGCTCTAGCCGAGCGCTGTGTCTGTCCAGTCTGTTGTGGGGGTTACACCAACCCGCCACAGGGATCACTTTTTCACACAGGGGCATGTAGGTCTGGATATTTTTTTGCCCTTAATAATAAACACCTTCATTTAAAAACTGCATTTTGTGTTTACTTGTGCTATCTGTGTCTAATATTTAAATGTGTTTGATGATCTGAAACATTTAAGTGTGACAACCATACAAAAAAAAAAAAGAAATCAGGAAGGGGGCAAACACTTTTTCACACCACTGTATGTGTAAATATACAATTGCAAGAAAAAGTAAATGAACATTTTGGAAATATCTAGTTTTCTGCATTAATTATTAATCTATATACAGTGGGGAAAAAAGTATTTAGTCAGCCACCAGTTGTGCAAGTTCTCCCACTTAAAAGACGAGAGAGGTCTCCAATTTTCATCATAGGTATACCTCAACTATGAGAGACAAAATGAGAAAAAAAAATCCAGAAAATCACATTGAAGGATTTTTAATGAATTAATTGGTAAATTCCTCGGTAAAATAAGTATTTGGTCACCTACAAACAAGCAAGATTTCTGGCTCTCACAGACCTGTAACAACTTCTTTACGAGGCTCCTCTGTCCTCCACTCGTTACCTGTATTAATGGCACCTGTTTGAACTCTTTATCAGTATAAAAGACACCTGTCCACAACCTCAAACAGTCAGACTCCACTATGGCCAAGACCAAAGAGCTGTCAAAGGACACCAGAAACAAAATTGTAGACCTGCACCAGGCTGGGAAGACTGAATCTGTAATAGGTAAGCAGCTTGGTGTGAAGAAATCAACTGTGGGAGCAATTATTAGAAAATGGAAGACATACAAGACCACTGATAATCTCCCTCGATCTGGGGCTCCACGCAAGATCTCACCCCCGTGCGGTCAAAATGATCACAAGAACGGTGAGCAAAAATCCCAGAACCACACGGAGGGACCTAGTGAATGACCTGCAGAGAACTGGGACCAAAGTAACAAAGGCTGCACGGTGGCGCAGTGGTTTAGCACTGTGGCAGCACAGTTTTACCCTCGGCCAGGGGATGGCGGGGATCATGAGATCGTGGGTTCGATTCCAGCCCCCGACCAACAGTGAGCTGTGTGGAGTTTGCATGTTCTCCCCGTGTTGCGTGGGTTTACTCCGGGATTTCTCCGGTTTCCTCCCACATACCAAAAACATGTAGGTTTAGGGCGCTCGCGCACGCAGCGACCGGCAGCCGGTGGCTTGTCACCAGACTACAAACCAAATCTACCTACGGGTACAAATAAGTAACAAAAAAAAAAAAAAAAAGGCTACCATCAGTAACACACTACGCCGCCAGAGACTCAAATCCTGCAGTGCCAGACGTGTCCCCCTGCTTAAGCCAGTACATGTCCAGGCCCGTCTGAAGTTTGCTAGAGAGCATTTGGATGATCCAGAAGAGGATTGGGAGAATGTCATATGGTCAGATGAAACCAAAATAGAACTTTATTGTAAAAACTCAACTTGTTGTGTTTGGAGGAGAAAGAACACCATACCTACTGTGAAGCATGGGGGTGGAAACATCATGCTTTGGGGCTGTTTTTCTTGCAAAGGGACCAGGACGACTGATCCGTGTAAAGGAAAGAATAAATAGGGCCATGTATCGTGAGATTTTGAGTGAAAACCTCCTTCCGTCAGCAAGGGCATTGAAGATGAAATGTGGCTGGATCTTTCAACATGACAATGATCCCAAACACACCGCCCGGGCAACGAAGGAGTGGCTTCGTAAGAAGCATTTCAAGGTCCTGGAGTGGCCTAGCCAGTCTCCAGATCTCAACCCCATAGAAAATCTTTGGAGGGAGTTGAAAGTCTGTGTTGCCCAGAGACAGCCCCAAAACATCATTGCTCTAGAGGAGACCTGCATGGAGGAATGGGCCAAAATACCAGCAACAGTGTGTGAAAACCTTGTGAAGACTTACAGAAAACGTTTGACCTCTGTCATTGCCAACAAAGGGTATATAACAAAGTATTGAGATGAACTTTTGTTATTGACCAAATACTTATTTTACCAAGGAATTTACCAATTAATTCATTAAAAATCCTTCAATGTGATTTTCTGGATTTTTTTTTTCTCATTTTGTCTCTCATAGTTGAGGTATACCTATGATGAAAATTGGAGACCTCTCTCATCTTTTAAGTGGGAGAACTTGCACGATTGGTGGCTGACTAAATACTTTTTTGCCCCACTGTATATAAAAGTGATTCTACGGTGTGGGTATGTACAGCGGGGAAAGTAAGTATTGAACACAGCAACATTCTTCTCATTAAACACATTTCTGATGGAGCCATTGACCTGAGATTTTCACCAGATATCAGTAACAACCCAAGTAATCCATACATACAAAGAAAGGCAACTGTGTTCACAAAACAAGTTATAGTTAATAAAGTGGAATGACATTGGGAATAAGTATTGAGCCTGCTTCGTGAAATTCATTTAATATTTAGTAGAAAAGCCTTTGTTGGTAATAACACCTTCCAGACACCTTTATGGAGAAACGAGGCACGGGCATTGCTCAGGAGTGATTTTTAGCCCATTCTTCCACACCAGGGATGGGCAAACTGGCCACCCCTGGTGACGGGGCAGGCTGCCTTCATCCATTATGGCCCTCCAGTCCATTTCCAAAAATCAATTATTTATTTATATCACATTTGCCGTATTTGGAACTGCATTCTTAAATGCAATTATAGAGTCTGTCAGCAGAGGGAGTGCTACTTGAAACCTCAGACCCACTTTGTGCAAGTGATCAAGTGAGAGAGCAGAGTGAATTTGGATATGAATACCAAGAGGTCTTGGTCAGGGTCAAGACGGATAATTTTTTCACACATGAGTTGTTCAGAACTCCTTATAAGAACTCCTTCTACAAAGATATAGAGTGATGATAATCAAGTCAGTGGTGGTAATGCACCTCTAAGCTGGTTGCCAACCACCAATCAAATCTAAAAGAAGAAGAAGAGAGCAGAGTGAGGGAGCCACAGAGGGAACAGTGTACTGGCGGAGAATGTGTTTTTAAGGTATATTGCCTGCTAAGATCATATTAATAGGCTGTAAACAGCAGTAAATGTACAAAGTAGGCTGCTTTTAAACAAGAATAAATACTACTGAGGAGCTGTAGCATTTATTCTTGTTTGGCAGGTGAAGCCTCATGGAGCTCGGAGGCTTTCCTTGTAATTGTGCAGAAAAATATTCAAGGCTTTGAAGTTTATTTCTAAAGAGTACGACTGAAGCACTGATAGTTTCAATCCCATGTCAACAGTGAAAGTTCAGAGACTGTGGTCATCGTAATCTGCTGATTATTTTGTTCATTTATACCAGTGGCTCTTAAACTTCTTTTTTTATTCCCCATTTTGGGGAGCCAGACGATTAACAAGTCCACCTGCCCACAACTATTTCTCTGCCCCTCTACACCCACAATGAATCAAAGAACAAGCTAAGCATCATCATATTTCCTTTTCTTCTTGGCTTTTTTTTTTGTTAATTATCAGCTGCAATTTCTCTTTGGTCATCATTTTGATGGAGAGAGTTTTAAAAATTAGGTCATGATATAATTTTATCCATCCATCTTCTACTACTTAATCCTTTTTGGGTCGGGGGTGTGGGGGGTGGTGGACTGGAGCCTATCCCAGCATCTTTGGGTGAGAGGCAGGGTACACACTGGACAAATGGCCACTCCATTGCAGGGCAGATATAATTTTATCAGTAATTTTAATTCTAACATGATAAAACAGTGAGCAGCTTTTATTTTCATTTTCAGTTTTAATAGTGAAAGTTTTGACTTTGCAGGAAATAGTACCCCACCCCCCCACGGAAAGTTTACATGTAAATCTGGCCCTCGGGAAATGAGGAAAAAATTTTGTGGCCCCCACTACTAACAAAGTTGCCCATCCCTGTTCCACACAAACTGTCTTCAAATCTTGACAGTTCTGTGGTTTTCTTCAACAACTTCAGCAACTTTTTTCTCAAAAAATTGACTTTTTTTCCTGTAATTATGCTGTTTTTTCCTCATAAATCTAAAACTTTTTTCTCAAAAATTTGCATTTTTTTCCTTGTAAATTTTCAACCTTTTTCTTGTAAATTTGCAGTCCTCATATGGATGCTTGTTAAATTTTTATTCTGTTATTACATTGTAATTTGTGACTTTTAATTTTTAAACTGGCATCTTTTGTCATATCTTTGTACCTTTATCCTTGCAAATTTGTACCTAATTTACATTTATACATTTGTACCTCATGCTATATTGGTGAATATCCCTATTCCCCTTGCTAAAAAATAAATTGCCTACTGACTTACATCTAAGTTCGAAGTATTGACAAACACAATGTGCTTAACCTCATAAAACACAATTATATGCTCATTCTACTGGGGCACCATTAAAAGCATCCTCACCAGCTGCATCACAGTGTGGTATGGAAGCTGCACCACCCCCTGCCAGAAGACACTACAACGCACAGTGAAAGTGCCAGGAAGGTCATCGGTGCCCCAATGCCCCCCCTCTCGGACATCTACCTCACCCATAGAGCCATCAACATTGTAGGCGACACCTCCCACCCCTCACACTCCCTCTTGAGCCCCCTGCCCTCGGGAAAAAGGTACCGGAGCCTCCAGCCTCCGAGCCTGCTCCACAAGACTGCTAAACAGCTTTGTTCATCAGGCCATCAGGACCCAGAACTTTGTCCACTTCCTTCTCCCCCCGTTCTGTAATGCACTCACCCATACAATAACTACCTCAGCTGCTGGCACAGAAAAACTGGCACACCAACAGTAATACATCTGCTGCTCTATGTCTCTGCACCGTACTGCAACCATTTCCACAAATTCCATACCTGCTGTCTGTTATTGCAGTATTGATCATGTGACGCCCAAACCTGTCACTGTCTGCGCCTACTCTACCACATCGAACTTGCAACTACGAATATTACTGTGGTGTAGTGAGTGTGGCATGTGTGAATGTGCTGCCGTACCTGCCCCTGGCATGACGTCAGGCAGACACGGCCCTTGTGTATAAATAGTTTGGTTCTCTATAATAAAGGGTTGTTGTTGTTGTTGGCTGCATGAAGATTGACTCTGACTCTCTCATTATTCATACATAACATTTTGGCAACGAGAAGAAAACTATGGAAGTGTATGGGCTACCTCAACCCCTGATACCGTTCCTAGAGTACATGGGAGAGCCGGTGATCCTGTGGCCACAGTGGTGGGCCATGTTTGAGGGTTACATCGGAGCAGTGGGCCTAAGCAGACTTGATGAGGGACGACGACAAGCGCTTTTGGCTCACCATCTCAACACTGAGGGCCGAAGAATTATTGGTACGTTGGGTGTGACGGAGTTGTATGAGGATGCTGTCAAGCGGCTGGCTGAATTCTTTGTCGGGCAGATGAGGACCACGAAGCTGTGGGTGGCAGGAGTATTGGCGCCAAGAGCGGCTAGGCTAATTAGCTTGGAAAAGCTAATGGCCCATTCTGTGCCTACGGGCAGGTTAGCCGCAAAGCTAACTGCACACCAAAAGAGAGCTCCAAGCTGCCAGCTAAACTTCATGGTGGGAATGGGACTGCAAGAGGGAGAGTCCCCGGTTACTGAAGACCGCGGACCAGCCGCGAAGCGCAGGAAGGTGGAGGACTGGAGCGCTGATGAGTTGGACGGCTCGGTGTGCAATGACAGCGGAGAGGGAGAGCAGCAGGAGTCATCCCCGCAGCTGGAGGCTAGGCAGTGAGTGAGCGGGACCATGGAGGCTGAAAGCCCCGGGGAAGAGCAGTGACAGTTGGGCGCAGAAATGATGCAGTAGAGAGCCTGGGATGAGGGTGCTGAGAGCAGCAATGAGGCGCATGGATCGGAGAGTGCCGCTGACCAGAGCGAAGCTGAGAGCCCAGGGAGAGAGCAGCTACGACCGGGCATGGAGACAGTGCAGAGGAGTGCCTAGAACGAGGGTGCTGGGAGCAGCGGCGAGGTACCTGGGTCAGGAAACAACGCCGGTGAAAGCGATGCTGTGGGCCCTGGGAGAGAGCAGCTACGGCTGGAAACAGAGACAGCGCAGCGGAGCGCCTGGGACGAGGGTGCTGAGAGCAGCAGCGAGGTGCCCGGGTTGGCAAGCGGCGCTGACGAGCAGGCTTCGGGTTTCCCCGGAGTTTGGCCACAGGGGGCCGGAGTAGCTGGAGCTACGACGGCGGTGTTGAAGGCGGTCGGGGGCAGACTGACGAGCACGGACGGACGGTGTGCCGGACAGCAGCGCTGCGGGTCCCGGGAAAAGGAGCAGGTGATGGTGAAGAGAGACACTCTTACGAGAGAGATTGTTTTTGATCCCAGGGGCAGACTGCGGCCAGGGTCACGCACGTCGTAGAGCTGCCCGGGGCCTCCGAGCCTGGCTTATCTTCGGCGGCCAAAGGAGTGGATGGTTTGGGGCTGTCCTGGGCCCCCAGGCTGGTTTTACCCCTAGCTGCCAACGGACATCGGTATAACTTAAATGTTGGAATGTAAATATGTATATTGCTGGTGTGCATGAGCGTATGTATGTGGTGTTATGGGATTATTTTTTATACGTTTTAAGAGACTTAGTCCAATTTTGTTATTCATTTGGATGTGTGTGCTAGGATATTTTATTACAGTTAATTATTCCTCGTTCCCTTCGTGTGTGATTCGGGTCCTAAATTGGGGAAGGTCTCAATTGTGTGTGTGGTCTTACACTTTTGTAAGGGGGAGGGGAATTGTGGCGTAGTGAGTGTGGCGTGTGTGTGTGCTGCCATACCCGCCCCTGGCATGACGTCAGGCGGGTACAGCCCTTGTGTATAAATAGTTCAGTTGTCTATAATCAAGGGTTGTTGTTGTTGGCTGCATGAAGATCGACTCTGACTCTCTCATTATATACATAACAATTACTGCTCTACCTTTTCTGTATGTAGGATTGCTGGGCTTTATCATTTATCTTTATTTGCACTATGGGATGTATGGGTTTTATCTTTTACCGTTATTTGCAGTACAAGTAGCACTGCTGTACATAGACTGCTGTTGTTGTTTTTCCAGCCTTATTCCTTTTTTGTTTGTTTGTTTTTATGTTGTGCACACCACTGAAGAGAGAGAAACGACATTTCAATTTTCCTGTATGTCCTGTACGTGTAGTAGTATTGACAAATAAAATCTTTGAATCTTGAGTCTTATAATATTTCATGTCTTTATTTGACACATCCATTAAACATTCACAGTGCTGGTGCAAAAAGTATGTGAACCCTTAGACTTAGTAACTGATTGAACCAATCTGGCAGCAATAACCTGAAACAAACTCTTCCAGTAGCTGCTGATCTGACCTGCACAACACTGAGAAGGAATTTTGGACCATTCTTTCTTACAAAACTTTTTGTGAATTTGCTATTCACAAGAAGCACCTGCTGATGTGAGCCATGCCTCTCAAAAAAATAAAAAAAATAGATTCCCAAAGGCCTATGGTCAGGAATGGTTGATTTGCATAAGTCTGGAACGTTTACATGCTACAGGAAATTAGTAGTGTGACGATAATAAACCTCACATGTTGTTTGCCAACTGTTAAAAAGAAGAATGGTCATGACCAATCAGAGAGACTCCTCAGGCCCAGAGTGTTCCGATTGGCTGTTCAACCCATGAACCACACCATAGTGTTATTACCCTGGACAGGTGGGCTGTAGTGATGGGATACATAGTTCACGGAGATGTACTGATTCAGTCCTGTTCGTACAATATAAAGATTTGTTTGAAATATTCATTCAACAAATCACTCAGTGCTACACTGGAGCTCCAACTACCTACTAGTGGTGTGCGATACTTCAAGATTTGGTATTGATCTGATACCAAGTAAATGCAGGGCCAGTATCGCAATACCAATACAATACTAATACTTTTTAATAATTAAGGTACTGTAGATGCATCATCAGATTACTAAATCTGAATGAATTTTCATGATTTTTAAGTGTTTTGTGATTTTTCCTTTGGATTATTAATTAATTACTGTAAAACTCAGGACAGACTTTGGGCAAAGTTTAGAGGTAAATAGAAAATAGTTTACAATTGTGGTGGACACAATACACATGGCACTCCACCCAGGACAAGGGGATTGGTGGGGGAGAAGATAGTCAGAGATGCTAAAGGGGAAAGCTGAGAGGAGCCAACCAAACAAAAATGTGCCTTTCGCCCCCTGCCGCGCCAGGCTGACACCTGAGGACGCAGGGGTGTGAATGTATTGTAGCAAGACCTGCTCTGTAACATGTGGGTCAATGTTATGTTAATGTGTGTGCATGTCTTGCAGTCTGAATGTTAATGTGTGTACCCTGAGTGCCGGAGGCAGGAATTAAAGTGTATAAAGAAGTTCGCTCAGGCACTCATCTTTCAGTTTCTGTGTTTCTGTTGGAAGTGGAATAAAGTTCATGTGTCATTCAGCTCACTGTCTCGTCTGCTTCCATCTTCCACATTGGTGACCCTAAGACATGCAATGGAGAATGAGCCAAGCACCGCCCCAGAGGCAACCCAGAGGGAGAACACCAGTACGGCATGCGCTGTCACAGTCAGGCTCCCAGACTTCTGGCTTCACAATCCGACCGCTTGGTTTCTACATGTTGAAGCCCAATTCGCACTCCACGGGATCACAACAGACAACACCAAATATTATCATGTGGTCGCTGCGCTGGATGTGTGTGCCACGCAGCAAGTGACGAGCCTACTTCAGGAACCGTTGATACAGGGGAAATAGGACTCACTCGAACAGATACTGATTCAGCGTTATACCCTGTTGGACAGTGAGAGAGCAGAGAGACTCCTAACGTGTTCAGAGTTAGGTGGCAGATCAGCTGTGGAGCTGATGGAGAGCATGTTAGCATTGAGGGGGAAGAACGACGAATCCTTCCTTTTCGCACACCTCTTCCTCAGGAACCTACCTGCTACAGCGAGGGCGATCCTGGCCAACTCACCGCTGCTGGTAACCAGGAGCTACCACGCTCTGGCGCAGGAAGCGGACCGCATCATCCTAGCGACCAGAACTCTCACTTTGCATGCAATGACACCGGCATCCGAGAAGGACTCCAGCGTGGTCAAGGAGCCGTTGGTGGTGACTGGGACGGATGCCAAGACACGCAGGAACAGGACGCTCTGTGTCTATCACTGCTGCTTTGGCTCAGATGCCCAACACTGTCTGCCACCGTGCCAATTCAGGAAGCCAGGGAAACGGCACGGCCAGCAGTCAGTAGCAGCTGTGACTGCTGGCGACAGGAACAAGCTGCTGTTCATCACAGACACACATTCGGGGAAACGTTTCTAAGTGGACTCCAGCTCCCAGAAGAGCCTCATTCTGCCAGTCAGTGCAGACAGATGGGTAGGAGGCAGCGGTCCCGAGCTCACGGCCACCAACGGATCCAACATCAGGACGTTTGGCAAACAGACGTTGACGGTATGCTTACACGGACGCAATTACCAATGGGATTTTGTGGTGGCGGCATGGTCTGTCCCCATTTTAGACGCAGATTTTTTATGTGCTTATGGGTTGTTAGTCAATGTTGCCAACAGACATTTAGTGGATGCTGTCTCTTTTACCTCCTTGCCCTGCACAGCTCGGGGAGTTGGGCCAACAACACATGCTAGCGTTATAGCTCCAGGGGATAAGTACCAGCATTTACTTTCACAGTTCCCAGCACTCACGGTTCTGATATTTTCTGCTACAGTAACCAAACACGGGGTCGAACATTTCATAACCACAAAAGGCCCGCCAGTGTTTGCGCAACCTCGGTGCCTGGACGCAGTTAAACTAGCCAGTGCGCACGAGGAGTTTATCAACTTAGAGCAGCTGGGCATCGTTAGGCGCTCCAACAGCCTGTGGGCATCCCCACTACACATGGTGCCTAAAGCCGATGGATCGTGGCGACCGTGCGGCGATTTCCGGAGCTTGAATAATGCCACGGAACACGATCGCTATCCCATTCCGCACAGCCAGGATTTTTCAGTGCACCTGGCCGGGATGTGTGTTTTTTTGAAAGTGGATCTGGTCCGCGGGTACCACCAGGTCCCGGTGCACGCGGAGGACGTTCCCAAAACACTGGTAATAACTCCTTTTGGCCTTTTCAAGTTTTTACGCATGCCATTTGAGTTAAAGGGTGCAGCTCAAACATTCCAAAGAATGATGGACGTGGTGCTCTGTGACCTGCCCTTCATTTTTGTCTACTTAAACAACATTCTGGTGGCTAGTGCGTCCAAAGAGGAGCACCTCACCCATCTCAAACTAGTTTTCCAGAGGTTGGAAGCACACGGGCTTACCATGAACCCGGCGAAGTGCTAGTTTGCTGTGCCAGTGATTGATTTTTTGAGTCACCGCATTTTGGCGGAGGGCGCGATTCCGCTGCCTGATAAGATGCGTGCTGTGTCGGATTTTCCGCATCCACAGACCGTAAAGGCCCTGCAGGAATTGTTGGGCATGGTCAACTTTTACAACCGTTTCCTCCCTGAGCAGCCCAGCTGCTGCAGCCGTTGTACACTGCGCTAAAGAAAAAGAAACCCACGGAAAACATCGACTGGACCCCCAAGCGAGTCCAGGCTTTCACGAACGCCAAAACAGCGCTCACTAACGCTGCTTTGCTAGCCCACCCTGTCCCGTCAGCGCGGATAGCACTCACCACTGACGCGTCTGACGTTGCCATAGGTTCAGTGGTGGAGCAGTACTTTTTACAGTGTGTGGCAGCCACTCGCATTTTTCAGTCGGACTTTGCGCGACAACGAAGGCAAATACAGTATGTTTGACAGAGAGTTGTTGGCTCTCCACCTGGTGACAGGCCATTTCCAGTTTTGGCAGGAAAGGCACGAGTTCACCGCATTCGTTGATCATAAGCTGCTAACGTATGCAATATCCAAAGTCTCGGAACCGTGGTCGGCCCGGCAGCAATGACATTTGGCCACGATCTCGGAGTTCACGACCGACATTCAACACGTAGCCGGTAAGCTTAATGTTGTGGCTGACTGCCTGGTGCACGCGTTAATCTCCCTGGTCTACATGAGAATAGATTTCCCCACCATGGCTGCGGAGCAAACCGGGGACACAGACATTTGCACGCTCCAATCCGTGCCTACTGGGTTAAAACTGGAGAGCAGGATGGTGCAAGAAGGGTGCTTCCCCTTGCTCTGCGACATCTCCACTGGTCGCCCATGCCCGGTGGTTCCGAGCCCTTGGCGCCGCCGTGTTTTTGAGTCAGTCCACTCCCTTTCACATCCTGGTGTGCACGCCTCAGTTAAACTGGTGGGGGCAAAATTTGTCTGGCCTCACTTACACAGGGACGGGAAAGAGTGGGCTGCAACGTGTGTCGCATGCCAGCGGGCCAAAGTGCACAAGCACACCAAAGCCCCCCTCAAGCCGTTTCAAATTCCGGCCAGGAGGTTTGACCACGTCCTTTGGTGGATTTGGTGGGATTTGGTGGGCCCCCTTCCGCCGTTGTAAGGGTTCACGCACCTTTTGACAATCGTGAACTGCACTACGTGTTGGCCTGAAGTGGTCCCGCCGGCTTCCACCACATCCGCAGAAGTGGCTTGCGCTTTTCTGTTGGCTTGAGTTGCACAGTTCAGATCCCCATCGGACATAACTTCCGACAGGGGTCCGCAATTCATTTCGGAACTCTGGTCCGGGATGGCCCAGAGCCTGGGGGTCAAAATCCACTGCACCACCGCGTACAAACCCCAGGCTGACGGGTTATGCGAACGTTTTCATAGGTTGCTTAAAGCAGTGCTCAGAGCCTCACTCACGGATGCAAATTGGGTCGACCGCCTGCCCTGGGTCCTATCGGGGTTGCTCTCTGCGCCTCAGGAGCATCTAGCAGCCTTCCCGGCAGAACTTGTTTTTTCTCAGCCACTACGGATCCCCGGGGAATTTTTACCGGAAAACCCCATACCTGGGACCGACCCGCCCACGCAATTATTTTACAGTACAGGGGCCGCTAACGTGCCGGGTCCAGCGCATCATTGTTTTCCCCACACCTTCATCCTAAAGACCTTACAGAGCGCCAAGTTCATTTTTGTTAGGCACGATGCACACAGAACCCCACTGCGCCCATCATATGATGGACTGTTCAGAGTGCTGGAAACCGGGGCAAAGCATTTTGTGATAGACTTGGAGGGAGCATAAGGAAACTGTATGCATTGACAGGCTTAAGCCCACTTATGTGTTGGCAGACTAACAGGTGGTGTTGGCTCAAGTTCCCCGGCGCGGACGCCCACCTACAGTGGTTCCACAAGTTGGTGTTCCCCCTGCAGAGAACTGCTGGCAGCAGACTAGGTCTTTCCCCTCCAAAACCCTTTCCCCCTCCACAGGACTGTGCGCCGGAGACCGAGTTTGTCTCCTGCCCTCCTCAACAGCAAGAAACTTCGGCCAGTCTACATTACAGCTGTCACGGGCACTGGCTAAAGCCCAAGGTGCCAGAGGGTTAGAGCCCCTTCTGGGTGTTTGGGGGGAAGGGAGGGCTGTGTGGTGGACACAAGGGGGAGAAGATAGTTAGAGATGCTAATGGGGAAAGCTGAGAGGAGCCAACTAAACAAAGGTGTGCCTTTTTCCCCCTGCTGCACCAGGCTGACACCTGAGGACGCAGGGGTGCGAATGTATTGTAGCAAGACCTACTCTGTGACATGTGGGTCAATGTTATGTTTGTGTGCATGTCTTGCAGTCTGAATGTTAATGTGTTTACCCTGAGTGCCGGAGGCGGGAATTAAAGTGTATAAAGGAGTTCGCTCAGGCACTCAGCTTTCAGAGTTTCTGTGTTTATGTTGGAAGTGGAATAAAATGTGTCATTCAGCTCGCTGCCTTGTCTGCTTCCATCTTCCACACTATCATAATAAAACTTTTTGTTCAGAAACAATAGAACAGTAACAAACAGTTTTTCCCCATACATTGTCTTGTCTGGATTTTTTGCTTCAATAAACAAACTGCAGAAAATATATCACTCAAGAACAAATTAAAACAAAATATTTTGTTTTCTGAGGTAGTGTTCAGAAACTACAATACAAAAATTAAATAAAACGTCTCCCTTCATTTGAAAATATTGCCACACGGCACTCCTCTTCCTCTCTGCCATTCTTCTGCTCTGTCTCTGTGCTGCTCGTGTGTGTGCGTGGCAGCCAGCGGCTGCTGCTTGCAAGCTTGTTTACCTGACGCTGCTGAGTCACGTGATGGCAAAACATAAAACCACAAAAGGTAGGAGGAGGAAGTGAGGAGTAGATAGCGGTGGTGGTAATGCACCTAAATGCTGGTTGCCAACTGCCGTGAAACCACAAGAAGAAGAGGAGCAAAGTGTGCCTGCTCCATGCTGTGACGGGAGCGGCACTACACAGACACAGAATATCGATCTCATTACACTGGTATTGATCAATATCAATATCAATGTTGGTATTGATATTATCAATATTTGGATCGATCCACCCACCACTACTGCCTACCACTCGCTGAACAGAGCGGGCAGCGTTCGTGCGCTGCTTACATGACTGCAGCTTTTAAAAATATGCATGTGGTGTTTGGACGTGGTGACATGTACACAGGTGATGTCATCACGTGGTGAACTGGCTGTGGCGCTATATGGTGTCACCTTTCTGTATATAGTTGGGTAGTGTGTTCAATAAAGGAGAGTTCAGCTCACGTCTGTTATCAGCCTCTCATTACCGACATAACAATGGCAACAAGGGTATAAGAAACTATATCACAGCCCTTGGAACTGTTCCTTGCTCTCCCACGTGAGCCACCAATTCCCTGGCTCTGCTGGCATGAGTCATTCCAGACTTTTATTGACGCTGTTGACTTCACTGATGCTAGCAACAAAAGGCTAAGGGATGTGTTAATACACAGCCTTGGTAGCGAGGGGCAGCGTGTGTTCCATTCTCTTGGCCCTGTGGACACATATGAGGACTGTGTTGCTGTGATGGATAGACATTTCGCTTGCGCACGTAGTATCACAGCGCGGAGGGTCACTTTTAGCCAGTGTGGCCAACGTGAGGATGAGACGGTCCACCAGTATGTCACCGAGCTCCATTTCCTAGCTAGCATGTGCACCTTTGGCAACAGAGAAGAAGAGGCGGTATGTGACAAGCTAGCGGAGTATGCTACAAACTTGTGGCTGCGGGAGCAGCTGGTGCTGGTGAAGAACGGCATGAAATTAGACAAGGATGGCATCCCAAATGGAAACGGCCAAGCAACTATCATTGCAGCTAATGCCGCCTAGTCGACAAGCCCCTTGTCTGGCCCCATGAGCGCAGGCCATCACCACCGCCACCCGGCACTCTGACCCCACATCCCCCCACTACAACCAAAAGAAGAAGGGTAGGAAACAGGACAACACGGGTGAGTGCCTGCCCTGTGGTAACTGTGGTTCATCTAAACACCAGACTCAATCACCTGCCTGCCAAGCCAGGGGGCAGAAATGCTACTGTTGTAAGAAGCTCAACCACTTTGCTAGAGTTTGCCTCTCAACCTTCACAAATTCAACGGCCTGCCCACCAGGCCCAACCACCATTCACTCAATTGTCGCCAAAAGCTGGCCGTTCAAGTGGAGCACAGTGGAGCTGGACAGCATCGGAGTGCTGTTGCTGCTGGATACGGCGACCTTGAGGTCTCTTCTGAGTGAGTCTAAGGCCAGGAAACTGTTCCCTTGGAAGACCATCATAGCTAATGCAGAGGATTTATTCGGCTACGGGCATGTCAGGATTGACATGGTAGGGACAGTCGCCTTTTCTGTACGCTGCGGCTCTAAAACCATTCCATTGTTCACCTTCCAAGTGACGCGCCAGGGAGCTAACCTGCTGGGCATCAATCTGATCAGTGAGCTGGGTTTCTCCATCACCAACCCAATGGGCTCTACCGTTTTAACAGTCTCTTCATCCTGGCAGCACCGTTGGACGGCGCTCTTCGCGAGACTGGGCTGCTTCACCTCTTTTAACCACCGACCGTCGGGCAGAGGAAACGTGGCAGACCTATTGTCCTGGGCCACACCTAACCCCACACTGAGTGTTGACCAGGACCCTTTAGAGCCAAAACTGGCCCACTTCAGACCGCCGTCTCCCTGCAAGAGCTCCAGGACGCATCTGAGCAGGATCCAGTACTATCCCAGCTCCGCACCTTCATTCATAAGGGCTGGCCATCCAAAGTACCAGAAGAACTAGCACCCTTTCACAGAGTCAGAGATGATCTATCATGCTGGAACAATGTCTGCAAGGGGGCTCTGCACAGTGATTCTGGAGGCGCTAAAGGGCTGCATCCTGACCATGGTACACAAGGACCACCTGGACGTTGTCAGAGTCAAACAGTGCTGTAGGGGCTCAGTCTGGTGGCCAGGCATCAGCAAGGACATGGAAATCATGGTGAAAGACTGTATGTCCTGCCTAACCAGTGGAAAAACCGCTGTACCACCACCCCCGCCCCTACAGCCACTGCCATGGCAGTCGGCCCCGTGGAAACACGTCCAATTGGACATATGCGGCAAACTGCATAGCGCCCCCCACACCAACGCTTTCTCCTAGTGGCCTACGATCTCCACTCAAAATGGTCTGAGGTGTTGCCCACCGGCTCAATCACTATTGACATAGTCACTGATTTCCTCACCTCCCTTTTTGCCCGCTGGGATGTACCAGATGCAAACACAACAGACAACGGACCGCAGTTCACGTCAGCGGACTTCACAGCCTTCGTGGGGGGAAGAGGCATTACGCACACAAGGACTGTCTTCTACCACCCTCAAGCAAATGGGGGGGGGGGGGGTCAACTAGTCCCTCAAGAACGGTCTCAGGGCATACCTAGCGGATAGGCTCCCATTTCTGGCCATACTGCAGAGCACCCTACTACATTACAGAGCGACACCTCATGCCACGATGGGCAGCTCCCCGGCCCTACTAATGCTAGGACGAGAGATGTGCCTTCCCCTGGACCGACTACGCCTTTCATTGGACACTACCCCGACAGAAAGGCCCTCACCCAGGGGAGGGGTGGTCGAACAACAGCAATGTATGAAACGAAAGTTTGACAAGAAACGCCGGACGAAGCGACCCAGGCTCGCAGTACTGGATTGGGTCCGGATCTGGCACCCTAACCACGTTCACAAGCTGCAGTTGTTTTGGACAATGCCAATGCACATCACAGCTCATTTGGGGCCAGCCACCTTTTGTCTCGCTGATGGGTCATGGTGGCATGCCAGTCACCTCAGAAAGGTGACACTGACTTTGGCCCACGATCAGAAGATGGCTGTGGACACGATGGGATTGGGTTGGGACTTCGGCGACACAAGACCCACAATTCCTGAAGAGCATTCGCTGGAATTGCAGCGGCAGCACAGCCCAAGCGCTGTTCATCCCAGGTTTGGCAGAGATCCCGCCACCTAAAGGACTTTGTGGCTAACTTTTGAATTTGGTCTTTTATGTAATTAGGTAGGATAGGACGTGACCGACTGAAGTGGCAGAATAATCTACTTGGTCACGTGGGCACACCAGTAGTCTACCAGGGTTCCCTTGCAGTTTTAAGTTCATTGGGTTTTTTCAAGGGGGGGTAAATGTGGTGTTTGGACATGGTAGCGTGCACACAGGTGACGTCATCATGTGGCGAACTGGCTGTGGCGCTATATAGCGCCACCCTTCTGTATATAGTTGACTAGTGTGTTCAGTAAAGGAGAGTTCAGCTCACGTCTGTTGTCAGCCCCTCATTACAGACATAACAGTGCATTTGTGGCTTTGTAAGTGTAACTTTCTCATGTTATCTTCCTACTGTGGTGGCACGGGTGAGGGGGAATCTCCACGCAGAGAAGGCAGCTGGGATAAGGGGGAACAATGGACCGGAGGAGGAAGTGCCACCAGAGGGTCTCAAAAGGGACAATATGGACTATGCACCCCCCGGGGAGAAGAGGAACCGCCGGAGCCACTGGAAGGGAGATGAGTGTGAGTAGCGGGGCCGACATTATGTTATGTAATGTGCCATACAGGTCTTTGTTCCAAACAGTGTATTATGGTCAGAAGTTCCGGGTCTCAATGCATGGAATTAAAGGTAGAAAAGAGGAATGCACAGAGACCCGGAAGCTCTTTTACTGTACAATATGTCGGAGAAGGAATAAAGTTCATGTGTCGTCCAGCTCGTTGCCACGCCTGTTTCCTTTCTCCACATTGGTGACCCTAAGACGTGCCATGGAAAGCGAGCCGAGCACCAGCCCAGAAACTACCTGGAGGGGGCGCACCAGCGCCGCATGCGCTGTTTCCGTCAAGCTCCCAGACTTCTGGCTTCACAACCCGACTGCGTGGTTCTTGCACATAGAATCCCAGTTCGCACTCCGCGGGATAACAACGGACGATACCAAGAATTACTACATGGTCGCTGTGCTGAATGCATGTGCCACGCAACAGGTGACGAGCCTGCTCCAGGAGCCGCTGGTTCAAGGAAAATATGAAGCGCTCAAGAGGATGCTTCTCCAGCACTATACACTTTCTGACAGTGAGAGGGCAGAGACACTCCTAACGTGTTTGGAGTTAGGTGACAGATCAGCAGTGGAGCTCATGGAGAGCATGTTGGCGCTGAGGGGGAGGGACGATGGTTCTTTCCTGTTCACCTACTTGTTCCTCAGGAATCTATCGGCTACAGCGAGGGCGATCCTGGCCAACTCGCCGCAGCTGGTGGCTAAGGACTACCGCGCCCTGGTTCAGGAAGCGGACCGCATCTTTTTGGCAACCAGAACTCTCAGTGTGCAGGCAGTGGCACCGGCATCCATGAGGGACTCCAGCGAGGTCGAGGAGCCATTGGTGGTAGCCGGGACAGACACAGGGAGACAAAGGAACGGGGCGATCTGTTCTTATCATCGCCGTTTCGGCTTGAATGCCCAACGCTGCCTGCCGCCATGTCAATTCAAGAAGCCAGGAAGATGGCACATTCAGAATTCAGTTGCAGCTGCAACCGATGGCGACAGGAACAGACTGCTTTATGTCACGGACACACGTTCAGGGAGACGGTTTTTGGTGGACTCCGGCTCCCAGAAGAGCCTTATCCTGCCGGTCAATGCAGACAGGGTGGCAGGATGCAGTGGTCCCGAGCTCACAGCCGCCAACAGATCCACCATCAGGACATTTGGCGAGCGGACACTGACGATATGCTTACACGGACACAACTTTCAGTGGGACTTTGTGGTAGCTGCATGTTCCGCCCCCACTTTAGGCACAGCTTTTTATATGCTTATGGGTTGTTAGTCAATGTTGCTAATAGGAGATTAGTGGATGCTGTCTTTTTTACCTCACTGTCTTGTACAGCTCAGGGAGCTGGGTCGACAACACTGGGTAATGTTATAGCTCCAGGGGGTACGGACCAATACTTGCTCACACAGTTCCCAGCACTCATTGTCCCGACTTTTTCAGCTACGATAATGAAACATGGGGTTGAACACTTCATAACGACAAAAGGCCCGCCGGTGTTCACGCAACCTCAGTACTTGGATGCAGTTAAACTGGTCAGCGCTCGAGAGGAGTTTGCCAACTTAGAGCAGTTGGGCATCGTCAGGCACTCCAACAGCCCATGGGCATCCCCGCTACACATGGTGCCTAAAGCCGACAGGTCGTGGTGATCGTGCAGCGATTTCCGGTGCTTGAATAACGCCACGGAACACGATCGCTATCCCATTCCGCACATCCAGGATTTTTCCGTGCACCTGGCCGGGACGTGTGTTTTTTCAAAAGTGGATCTGGTCCGTGGATACCATCAGGTCCCATTGGCGTGGAAGACGTTCAGAAAACAGCAGTAATAACTCCTTTTGGCCTTTTTGAGTTTTTACACATGCCATTCGGATTAAAAGGTGTGGCGCAGACTTTCCAGAGGATGATGGACGCAGTGCTTCGCAACTTGTCCTTCGTTTTTGTCTACTTAAGACGACATTCTGGTGGCTAGTGCATCCGAGGAGGAACAAATCGCCCATGTCAAGACAGTTTTCCAGAGGTTGGAAGCGCATGGGCTTATAACGAACCCGGCAAAGTGCCAGTTCGGTGTGCCTGTGATTGATTTTTTGGGCAACCACATTTTGCCGGAGGGCACAATTCCATTACCAGATAAAGTGCGCGCTGTGTCGGACTTTCTGCATCCGCAGACCATGAGGGCCCTGCAGGAGTTTTGGGGGATGGTCAGTTTTTATAACCTTTTCCTTTCCCAGGCAGCCCAGCTGATGCAGCTGTCGTATGCCACGCTGAAAAAAAAGAAGCCCGCGGAAAACGTCAGCTAGACTCCCGAGCAAGTCCAGGCTTTCACAAACACCAAAACAGTGCTTGTGGATGCCGTGTTGCTAGCTCATCCGGATCCATCGGCACGGATAGCGCTCACTACGGACGTGTCTGATGTTGCCATAGGAGCAGTGGTAGAGCAGTACATTTCCGGTTCGTGACAGCCACTCGCATTTTTCAGTCGGACTTTGCGCGACAGCGAATGCAAATACAGCACATTCAACAGAGAGTTGTTGGCTCTACACCTGGTGACGCACCATTTCCAGTTTTGGCTAGAAGGGCGCGAGTTCACCATGTCCCTGGACCATTAGCCGCTGACGTATGTGATGTCCAAGGTCTCGGAACCGTGGTCGGCCCAGCAGCAACAGCATTTGGCCGCGATCTCGGAGTTTACAACCGACATTCAACACATTGCCGGTAAGCTCAACGATGTGGCTGATTGTCTGTCCTGCTCGTTAGTCTCCCTGGTCTACATGGGAATAGATTTCCCTGCGATGGCCGTGGAGCAAGCCGAGGATGTGGAGATTTGTGCGCTCCAGTCTGCGTCTACTGGGTTAAGGCTGGAGAACAGGGTGGTACAAGAAGGGTGCCCTCTCTTGCTCTGTGATGTCTCCACCGGCATTCCGAGTTCTTGGTGCCGTTGCGTTTTTGAGTCGGCTGACTCCCTTTTGCATCTGGGAGTGCGTGCTTTGGTGAAGCTAGTGGGGGTGAAATTTGTCTGGCCACGCTTTTGCAAGGACGTGAAGGAGTGGGCTGCAGCTTGCGTCACGTGCCAGCGGGCCAAAGTGCCCAAGCACACCAGAGCCTCCCTCGAGCTGCTCCAAATCCCAGCCAGGAGGTTTGACCACGTCCATGTGAATTTGGTGGGGCCCCTCCCGCTGTTGCAAGGTTTCACACACCTTTTAACAATCGTGGACCGCACCAGGTGCTGGCCTGAAGTGGTCCCGCTGGCTTCTACCACATCCGCAGAAGTGGCTCGTGCTTTTTTGTTGGCCTGGGTTGCACGGTTTGGATCCTCATCAGACATCACTTCTGACAGGGGTCCACAATTCATTTCAGAACTCTGGTACACGATGGCCCAGAGCCTGGGGGTCAGAATTCACTGCACCAAAGCGTACAAACACCAGGCTAACGGGTTATGCAAGAGTTTTCATAGGTCGCTTAAAGCAGCACTCAGAGCTTCACTCACGGACACAAATTGGGCCGACCGCCTGCCCTAGGTTCTTTTAGGGTTGTGCTCCGCACCTAAGGAGGATTTGGCAGTCTCCCCGGCAGAACTCGTTTTTTCTCAGCCGCTGCAGATGCCGGAGAGTTTTTACCGGAAAACCCCGCGCCTGAAGCTGATCCACCCGTGCAATTTTTGCACAATACAGAGGCTTTTAACGTACCGGGCCCGGCCCACCATTGTTTTCCCCGCACTTTCGTCCCCAAGAGTTTACAGAATGCCAGCTTTGTTTTTGTCAGGCACGATGCGCACCGGACCCCACTGCGCCCACCGTACAATGAAACGTTCAGGGTGTTGGAACCTGGGGTGAAACATTTTGTGTTACACTTGGGGGGGGGTGCGTAGGGAGACCGTCTGCATTGACAGGCTGAAGCACGCTTTTGTGTTTACAGATGAGCAGGTGGTGTTGGCCCAAGCTCCCCGGTGCAGAGGTCCATCGTTGGTGGCTCTGTAAGTTGTTGTTCCCTCAGTAGGGACCTGCGCACACGGAGTTGATGCGTTTTCCCCCCTCCCTTTCTCCCTCCACAGACTGACGAGCCCTCCGGTACACCTCACCAGCAGGGTGCTCCGACTGGATCGGTGACCCCTCGCTACAACCGCTATGGGCACCGCTCAAGCCCAAAGGACAGGGGGGTTAGTGCCCTTTCTGGGTGTTTGGGGGGACTGTGTGGTGGCATGGGTGGGGGGATTCTCCACCCAGAGAAAGCAGCTGGGATAAGGGGGAACAATGGACCGGAGGAGGAAGTGCCACCGGGGGGTCTCAAACGGGACAGTATGGACTATGCACCCCCCGGGAAGAAGAGGAACCACCAGAGCTGCTGGAAGAGAGAAGGGTGTGAGCAGCAGGGCCGGCGTTATGTTATATATACAGTATGTGCCACACAGGTCTTTGTTCCAAACAGTGTATTATGGTTGGAAGTTCCGGGTCTCAATGCATGGAATTAAAGGTATAAAAGAAGAATGCACAGAGACCTGGGAGCTCTTTTACTGTACAATATGTTGGAGAAGGAATAAAGTTCATGTGTCGTCCAGCTCGGTGCCTCGCCTGTTTCTTTTCTCCACCATCATCATCATCATCATAGCAGTCTGTCGGAGGCGACAATGACTGTTTCATTTAGGGCTGATCAGATTCCTCCACACAGCTCTGTCCTTTGCCTTCCGCTGCCAGGAACTCCTGACCTTGTTAACCCGGACAACGGCCGAGCTGGTATGAGTTGCTTTCTGACGATTTCATGAAACTGCTTGCAAAGTATTTGAGTACCGCTAGCTTTTGCTGGACTAGCGGCACATTCTTGGCAGATAGAGGTATAATCAGTGGCAAAGACAGGCCACAATAATTCAATTCAATTCAATTCAACTTTATTTATATAGCGCCATTTCACAACAACAGTCATCTCATAGCACTATCAACTGTAGGGGGAACCCCCACAGTTGCAGAAAGACCCCAGCAATCAGGCGATCCCCTGTGAGCAAGCACTTGGCGACGGTGGAGAGGAAAAACTCCCTTTTAACAGGAAGAAACCTCCAGCAGAACCAGGCTCAGGGAGGGGCAGTCATCTGCTGCGACTGGCTGGGGGGGTGAGGGGACAGAGAAGATGAAAAGAACAGACATGTAGAGAGCAAACAGCACGATGGGGACTCAATCTATGGGAGAGAACAAACAGATGTTAATGACCAGCAAAAAAAAAATATTTCATTGAGCGTGAAGAAAGGAGTGAGGCCCAGTACATTATTGGAGGTCCCCCGGCTGACTAAACCATTAGCAGCATAACTAAGGGAGGGTTCAGAAACCCATGATTCCTCCCTAATTGTAGGCTATATCAAAAAGGTAGGTTTTAGCCCTATTCTTAAAAACAGAGATCGAGTCTGACTCCCGAATCCAGATTGGCAGCTGGTTCCACAGGAGAGGAGCTTGATAACTGAAGGCTCTGCCTCCCATTGTACTTTTGGAGATTCTAGTGAAGAGGATGATAAAATAAAGGCAGCGTTGGATTTTTAAATAGCTTTATTATCACCCGCCTTCATCAGAACTCGGCTCCAGCCCATAGTGTGAGCAGGCTGAAGCCTCGTTCCTCCAGCTCTCAGATAGGAGACAGTGTGTGTCTCGCAGCAGATGCAAAATCAGAATGAGTGAATGAGAGGCAGATTAACAGCACAGTGCAGCTTATATACTCAACTCAAACAATAGATCAAAGACATTCACAGCAGTCAATCTGGGCATTTGCATATCAGAGGTACAGACAGGATGCATGAACACAATGCATGGGTGGCACATTAACCTCACAGCTGTAAATGCAGCATGCAGCGGAAAAAAAACCCAGGAGTGCGAGCTGACTGTCTCTGTGTTGTGGGGGTTGAATTCAAACCGCTACACTGCTCCCCCCCAGAGGGAACGGTAGGGGACCGTGACCTCGATGTTGCAGTCTGGGCAGCGAGCAGGGAAAAGCTCTGTGCGGGGGGGGGGGGGGGGTGTAGTACATGCTGACGGGGCGCGGGAAAATCGTTCAAGTCGCGCCAAAAGTGTTTGCTGCTCCGCGATGTCCCGTCTGAACATGCAGAGATCAGAAGAAGAAAAATTAGTCTCTGACTCCTCTCGTGGCCGTGAACAAAAGCAGGAGCGGCGGCAAGAAAAAAAATAAAAGCAGAGGGACTGGCGTGTTGACTTTAGGGCAGACGTAACCCTACAGCCTCGGGAACCGCAGACAGCTGAATTCCCCTTGTGCGCCGTGGCTAAGACCATAAAATCCAGTGAGCAAGCTGCGGGCCTCAGGTGTACAAGCAAGCCTGAAGGGCCAGTGAGCGGCAGAAGGAAGGCGGTCAGTGAAGCCATTCTTGCCCCGTGCGTGGTGTGCCGTCCTCGTAACTCCCCGGTGTGCGCGCGGGGGTTCCGTGCTTGGGTGGGCCACTGGAGAGGAAATCGGGGTTGGAAACTTGGTGGAGATCGGCGCAGTCTGCGCCGAAAAACATCTCTGATGAGCCGTGGCTGCAGATTAGCCATGGTGCGTTCAGGTCCACGTGTGCTCCGTCGGCCATGGGAGTCGCCCGCATGTGCGCTGATGTGGAGGAGCTGCGCGGCCGGTCCCGCGTGGATGTGCCGATCTCGGCGAGGGTGCGCCATGACGTTCTCTGCCGCTTACCCGGTCTTGGTTGATGTCCTGAGAGCGGCTCACCCGCCGTGGGCTCTGCGTCGAGGTCTCCCTGAGGCCGCAGGGAGGGAAGACCAGTCAGGCCGCTGTGACGGAGCATTCATGCCCAGGTGCTGCGTTCGCTGGCCGCTCGTTTTCTTCAGTCTCGGGTCGCCAGTGTGGCTGTTCAGATCAGAAGGTTGCGTTTGCACAAAACGTGTGCATTCCGGGGTCACCAGTGAAGAGGATGATAAAATAAAGGCAGCGTTGGATTTTTAAATAGCTTTATTATCACCCGCCTTCATCAGAACTCGGCTCCAGCCCATAGTGTGAGCAGGCTGAAGCCTCGTTCCTCCAGCTCTCAGATAGGAGACAGTGTGTGTGTCTCGCAGCAGATGCAAAATCAGAATGAGTGAATGAGAGGCAGATTAACAGCACAGTGCAGCTTATATACTCAACTCAAACAATAGATCAAAGACATTCACAGCAGTCAATCTGGGCATTTGCATATCAGAGGTACAGACAGGATGCATGAACACAATGCATGGGTGGCACATTAACCTCACAGCTGTAAACACAGCATGCAGCGGAAAAAAAACCCAGGAGTGCAAGCTGACTGTCTCTGTGTTGTGGGGGTTGAATTCAAACCGCTACACTAGGTATTACAAGTAATCCTGCATTTTGGGAGCGTAGTGCTCTGTTAGGATAATACGGTAGTATCAGATCTTTTAAATAAAAAGGAGCCTGATTGTTTAGAGCTTTGTAAGTAAGAAGAAGGATTTTAAACTTAATTCTAAACTCTATGGGAAGCCAATGAAGGGAGGCCAGAACCGGAGAGATATGATCTCTCTTTCTAGTACCTGTTAGAACTCTTGCTGCAGCATTTTGGATCAGCTGAAGACTTTTTAAAGATGTTTTAGGACAGCCTGATAATAAAGAATTACAATAATCTAATCTCGAGCTAACAAAAGCGTGGATTAGTTTCTCAGCATCACTCTGAGACAAGATGCTCCTAATCTTGGCAATATTACGCAAATGATAGAAGGCAGTCTTAGAAACAAATTTAATATGTGAATTGAAGGACAGATCTTGATCAAAAATAATTCCAAGGTTCCTCACAGAGCTATTAAGAGAAAGAATAACCGTAATTATCAGTGGCAAAGACAGGCCACAATACTACATTAAACATAAGCCTGGGGGAAATCGCCCAGTTGGTGATTCAGTACACAGTAGGCAGTGAATCAGTGCTTTATATACAGTATGAGTTCTAAAGTTCCTAATGTGTTTTCTTAATTCTTTTATACCAATCAAATGTTCATTTATCTGGTACTAGACAATCTAGACAGCCTCACTTTTCATTTTGTTCAAGCAATGTGTTATGGAACTTATGGATGTATCTCAATGGGCAACATCATTTCCTTCTTTCAAAAAATACTGAAACAAACTTTATCATAATCGGTCTCATTTTGATAGGTGGAAGACCATTTCTTTTTTGCTCAGGGAAGGGTCTCAGTAGAAGCTTGTTGCTTTACACTCCTGCACGAGAATTATGTCTAAATGTATTGACATGATCTGTAAAATAATTAAGATTTTTTTTTGACTTCTTTTCTTTTGTGTATTGTCATGCAAAATAAATCAGTAATTAAATAAATAAACCAAAGTTTTCGGGGATCATCATCATCATCATAGCAGTCTGTCAGGGGCAACAATGACTGTTTCATTTAGGTCTGATCACATTCCCCCACGCAGCTCCATCCCTCGCCCTCCGCCGCCAGGAACCCCCAACCTTGCTTGCAAAGTATTTGAGTATCACTAGCTTTTGCAGGACTAGCAGCACATACTTGGCAGATGGAGATATTATCAGTAGCATGGACCCAAAAACCGTCAAAGAAACAGGAGAAAAATACTTGAAGTAGTTTTGATTTCACAAAATAAATAAAACCTAAACAAAAGTGGAACATGATTATTTTATGGTGTTTAATGATGGTTGTAGCTTTAAAAAGAAAAAAAATTGTGGGGCTTTTATTTTGATATATGAGAACAGGAAAAAGAAACCTTATTCATGCTGCATTTCCTCTCGAGTCCGTTTTGGTCCGCGTGCGCTTTGGACGAGCCCGGCACGCACGCGGCGCTGTTCATTTTTCGTCTACCCAGGCGGTTGACGCATGCCCACAACCATCATTTGTAGTTTCACTCCCGCCCGATAGGTAGCGCCAATGCGCTGACGCACCAGGATTTTCACCAACGAAGAGACGGTGCTTGCGTTCGCTCGGCTGCTTGACCTCCCGGTTGTCACTTCTTTTTCACAAAGATGCTTCCGCTGCTGCCGAAGTATTTATGATTCATGTATTTATTCTCGTCTTCTGCGTCCTCGTTGTCTTCTTTGTCTACTTTGTATTGGTATGCTGTGCCGATATTGCCACCTCGTGAATGGGACGTTCATCTTCTTCTTTTAGATTTGATTGGCGGTTGGCAACCAGCTTACAGGTGCATTTCCGCCACTGACTAGATTATCGTCACTCTATATCTTTGTATGAGGAGTTCTGAACAACTCCTTATATGTGAAAGGAAAAAACTGTCCCCGGACTGTGTCCTGGTCTGGTCCCACTGCAAGTCGCGCATGCGCTTTTCAACGCGTTCGGGTGGTGGGCAGGCGGCGCGGTCGAGCACTCTCTGCGGACACTCGCGGAGTGGAGACGATGACGCAAATTTCGTCACACGAGGTTTCCGGCTACACGGACACGGACAGCAGACGTGCAGCGTCCGCGAGTAACCGAGAGAAGAAGAAGCATGAATCCAGCACTGCTAGCGTATTTGCCGTTTGTGCTGCGGTGCAGGGGGAGGATCAGGCGTGATTACTTCTTTCTCCTTCTTTTACCTACAGGTGAGTGTAAGTTTGACCGTTTTAAATCCGTTAATTTCGGATTGTTTTTTTCTCTCGGTCTGCTTCCACTGTCATTAAAGAAAAAATAATAATTTTTACAGTTTTAGAGCCTGTGAGGAGAGAACTACGAGCTGCTGTGGATTTACTAAAATACTAAAGGAGGGCATAGAAAGTCCTGCGCTGCAGACGGAGAAACACAGACGACCTGGTGGGAGAAGAAGCGAATCGCTCTGGAAACGCAGTTTGACTCGCTCTGTTGTTTTCATCCGCGGTCGGAGACAAAATGGCGTCCAGCAGCAGCAGCTCTGAGGAGGCTCTCCGCTGCCCGGTGTGTCACGAAGTGTTCAGGGATCCCGTGGTGCTGTCCTGCACCCACAGCTTCTGCAAACAGTGCGTGGACAGCTGGTGGGAGCAGAGGCCCAGGCAGTGCCCGGTGTGCAGGAAGAGGTCTGCCAGCGATGACCCGCCGGTGAGTCTGGTGCTGAAGAACTTGTGCGAGTCCTACCTGAAGGAGAGGGACCCCAAAACTTCAGTGCCCCTGTGCAGTCTGCACACCGAGCAGCTGAAGCTCTTCTGTCTGGACCACCAGGAGCCCGTGTGCCTCATCTGCAGGGACTCTGAGAGACACGCTGACCACAAGTTCAGGCCCATAATTGAAGTAGCGCAGCAGCATAAGGATGAGCTCCAGAAAGCTCTGGAGCCGCTGAAGGAGAAGCTCAAGGTTTCGGAGCGGGTCAAGGCCATGTTTGACAAAAGGGCCGGGTACGTGAGGTTCCAGCTGCAGCAGACGGAAAGGCTGATCAAGAAGCAGTTCAAGAAGCTTCACCAGTTCCTCACCGAGGAAGAGGAGGCCAGGCTGGAGGTGCTGAGGAAGGAGGAGGAGCAGAAGAGCGGCGTGATAAGGGTGAAGATGGAGGCTCTGAACAAAGATATCGCCACTCTCACGCACACCATCCGGACCACGGAGGAGGAGCTGAAAGCCGAACACGGGACCTTCCTGCTGAGCTACAAAGCTGCGGCGGATCGGATCAAACGGTGCCCCCAGAGGGACGACCCGCAGCTGCCGCCGGAGGCTCGGATAGACCAGGCCAAACACTTGGGGAACCTGAGCTTCCACGTCTGGAGCAAGATGAAGGACAAGATCTCCTATAGCCCCGTGATTCTCGACCCGAACTCCACAAAAATACGCTACATGTTCAGCGAGGATCTGACCGGTGTGTGTGTGGAAACTGTGCCGCAGCCGGAGAGGACTGACTTCGTCCTGGGCTCGGTGGGGTTCGACTCTGGGGTCCACAGCTGGGACGTTGACGTCGGGAACAGCGCCGGCTGCGAACTGGGCGTGGCGGAGAAGAACCCCCTGTTGAAGGGAGACATCCAGTCTGGCGTCTTTAAAATCAAATACATCAAATGTGCTGTGGAGGACCACTCGGGCAACTCCTCGGGCAGCTCCTCAACTCTGAAGATACCCCAGAAGATCCGGGTGGTTCTGGACAGGGACAAAGGGGAGCTGTCTTTCTCCGACTTAAACACTAACGCAGTCATTCACACCTTCTCACACCCATTCACGGGGAAGGTGTTTCCATACTTTGTTAACATAGATAGATCGCCACTGAGGGTGCTACCGGCGAAGCTCTTGGTCAAGAGGGAACTGGGCAGTTTGACGAACATGAAAACTTGATGCTTTCAGCTGCTTCAACACTGCATTTGTCTCCAGAGGGGTTTATGGTCCCAAATTTCTGTTACTTCAAAAACTGACTTGAATTAAAGAGGACAAGCAGAGCTGTTTCTAACCATAAAGCAGAGTGCACAATTTTAATAAGCTTTAAGCTGTATTTTCTTCTCATGAATTTGACCTTTTTTAACTTTATTTTCTTTCCTCTTAAATTTTCAACTTTTTTGTAATAAATTTGTGACTTTTTTTAAACAGTATTTTTGCATATTAAACTTTGGTTGAGACTAAATCATAATTAAAAAGGGGAAAAAAACCCCTCAGAATTATTGCTAAAAAGCACCAAAAATCACTAAATTGAGCTTAAAAGAATGACAGGACAAAAACTCATTGAAGAAAAAAAATCACAAATCAGCAGTGTTGTGCAAGTTACTAAAAATAACTAGTTACATTTACTAGTTACTTCTTTTCAAAAGTAACCAAGTTACCAGTTACTGCATGATTAAAGTAACTAGTTACTTGGAAAACTAACTTTTTCACGTTACTTTTAAATGCGTACTTAAATCATCTTGCACACATAGGAAGATCAAGGGCTCCTTGTTCTCAGAAAAAAAAGATGAAAAAGTCATCTTACAGAGAAAAATGTCTGTTTTACATAGACTGTTGTAATCAGTAGAAAGTCGGAAATTTACTAGAAATAAAGCTGTAAATTCACAGAGAAAATATTGGGACCCCCTGGTGGGCCATTTTTGGCCCAAGAGCCGTAGGTTTAACACCCCTGGACCAGCCCATTAAAAACGGGTATTTAGAGGATTTACTTCCATGCATATCACAACAGCATGTAAATGAAAAAGGTAAGATAAAACAGAAAGCACAGATAAATGAAAGTTCACCTTAAACCACAGGTGTCAAACTCATTCCATGGAGGGCCAAGACCCTGCATTCAACAGGTGATTTCACTGAATTTCTTCCCACTGATTGTTGATCAGTGAAAACACCTGCTGAAGACACTGGGTAGAAGCAAAACATGCAGGGTCTTGGCCCTCCATGGAATGCGTTTGACACCCCTGCCTTAAACTGTTCTCTACAGCAACAAATCAGTCACTTTTTCTCTGTGCGGTAAAAAACCATTTACACAAATGTGGACATTAAATGCAGCTTCTGGCTCTAAAAATATTCATGTTTAACCACAGAGGTAGGAGCTGTTGGGGGCTACTCACCACTCGGACAACAGGTGATAAGGGCTTGATATGAGAAGTCGCCACCACCACGGCATTTTTTCCCACTGGGTTGGGGCGTGAACTGGGGCAGGACAGGAAACCCACCTGACGGCTGTGTGAGCAACGTAGGATCAGTTTATATTTTTTTGCACTAAAAGTATTGTAGCGAACTCAATATGAGCACCCTACTTGGCTTGCCAAGTGGGTTGACCCTATTGGCGACACAGGTAGAGTGCGGGACTCCGGAGCGGGAGGCGTGAGTTCGAATCTCCCGGTGGGACGTTGCCATGTCGAGCAGCACGTTACAGTATCTATCATAGTAATAAAACAAGTAACGCAAGTAACGCATCTGATCACATTTCAGTAACTAATGCGTTACTGAATTTTTAAACAGTAATTTCGTTACACAGCACGTTCCTGCAAAAGTAGTGGCGTACCTGCGTTACTCCCACACTGCAAATCAGTACAGTCAATAATGTAGAAATTTCATTTTTTTTTTCCCCTTCACGCCAAAGTAGAATCACTGACGATTTCGTGTTCCAATAATTTCTTTTGTGTTTTTACAGAAGCAAAATTGGAAATAAAAGCGGAACTTTGTGATGAGTTATGAGCAAGAATTAAATCATACTTGGACTTTAAAGCAGCGCTATGTAACTTCGTCTTTCTGCCAAGAACAGGGCTGTTGCAGGCAGTGCAGACCCCATCAGGCCATGGGGAAGTGACATTCAGCCAGTCAAAGGTTGATGTACCCACAAAATAATCTTGGAAACATTATTTTAAGGTTGCATAGTGTTGCTTTAATGCAGAAGTAGCTCAATACATCTAAATCCCCTTAACAACGAGGAGCAGTTTGGTAAATGTAATTGGACTGCAGGATGTCATTAATTGCATTTATCTCAAAGTTTGCATAAATTTGATAATAGTCTGTCAACTGAAGATTTAAATATTGCTCCTGTTTTGTCAGGAAAATGGGGATGGATGGATGGATGAGACTGGTGACAAGCTACCTCAAAGTCAAAAATAACTTCACCATGACAGAGTCCAACATCCAAGATGGCTGCATCTATGTACATCATCGGCGAAAGCGGTGTCAGATTGGCGCCTCTTTTGTTATGCACGCAGTATTACCAAACTTCTATACCTGAACGCATCGCTACAGTGTTTTGATTGATCGTACTTTGCTAACCATGGCTAACAGGAGTCAGGGCTGTAATGCTGGAGCGACATCTGTCCAACATCCGATTTTCTAAAAAGAATGCACCATCTGCTGCCATGATGATCTTGCTCGGTAAGCAGAGCGGTGCCTCAGTGACTTCAGCACCCCCAGTTGGTTAATTTCGTAGTAAACCCCTCTGGACACACTGTTCTGTTTATCCTCGTTTATAGTTTAAGGGCAACTTGCAGTTAAAGAATTCTGAGCTCTTAGAAAATCTATCTTAGAATATCCTCCATGTTTTATTTCTCTACAAGTTGCTCTTTAATGTGTGTGGCTATAACCTTCAAAACACCATTAACTGCATTCTGGCTGTGATTCATGACCACTGTTGGTCACCATCGTTACGCTACGTGTCCACCTAGGCGTGCGTTTTTCTGTTTCCAATTCATCTACATTCGTGAAAAAATTAGGGCACCCCATTAAATATTCAGTTCTTTATTAATAAATGTTCACGTATCTGTGTTTATCCTTGCTTTGTTCTTATTTGCATTTTTTAACATTTATTTTAGCCATTTTAAGTGGGATTGAATGTGGGGGTGTCCTAATTTCTTCCTCACTATTTGTTCAGAATTAGTGTCACATCTAGACTCACAAGCCATCATGTTGGGCTGCCCACTCCTTCATTTTTTTACATAAAGTTGAGGGCCTCTCTACTTGATGCAAATGAGGAACAGGCACGTGGAGGCCGTCGGTTCAGGGACCGCACACCATTTATTTCTTGCCACGATTGTTTTCACCAACTTGTTTCACTGTTTAGTTTTGAAGCCATCTTGGACACGGTTGAGCGGACTTGAACAGATCGTCCACCAGAAGATAGTTTTGCCGTATGTCAGCTATTTGTTGTGGTCCCTGTGGTTACCACCCATTTGTGTTCCTGACAGTTCCCTGAAGCGGAGGCGGCGCGGAGATACAGCCGCCTAGGTGGACACGTACCATTACTCTTAGTGTTGGCATGTTTCTTCTAAAAAATGAAAGGTCTAAAGCAGGCGTGTCCAATCATGTGCCATGAAGGGCTAAGACCCCGGAGGTTTTCTCTAATACCCAGTCTGTTCAGCAGGTGTTTTCACTTATCAGTCAGTGGGAAGAAGTTCAGTGAAATCTGCTGTTGAAGACGCTGGTTGGAGGTAAAGCCTGCAGGGTCTTGGCCCTCCATGGCACATGATTGGACACCCCTGGTCTAAAGGAAATGAAACACAGGCGAGCCGGCGAATAATAGTGGATGTCTGTGAGAGGTTGAACAAATTTTCTGGTTTTGAAACACCTGCTGAAGTGATGGTTTAGTGCAACCCCCCACCCCCCCAAGAAAAAAAGTAATCTTTTTTTTTTTCTTTAAGTTTGACCCGTCTCCCCTCAAATTTTCACCATCGGGTGAAAACCTCATATCTCCATATTTAGCCCTTTTTTTTTGTATAAACCAGGGGTTTCCAACCTGTTTTGGGTCGTGACCCCATTTTGACTTCACAAATATCTCGCGACCCCAGAGACATTTTTTTTTGCTATAATTATTTTTTGATCATGTTTGTTATACTGTCTTACAAATACAGAGTAGCCAGATTAGTGCACAAAGTGTCATTTTATTTTCTCTGATCAGGATGTACAGTTAGTGCAACTTGTATTTAAAAGGCTTAAAATTAATACTGAGCAAACAATTTCTCAATGAATTATGGGGGGGGGGGAGAAAAGCTGCAGCATCTTAAACTGGCCACAGTGAACATTTGAAAGATGGACAGTATCATAGTGCTTCAGTTTCAGCTTCAGTCATGTCTTTTATATATACTGAACTACAAAAGAAATGCACATGTCTGTGTTTGAAACTGTTTTATTTACAATGAAACATATTCTTTATTCAAGAGTGGCAATTGAGAAACTGTTTTGCTTTGTTTTGATTAACAAGTACTCCTTGAACAAGTTTGAGGTCACATGGTGCCACATGATGAAGTCATGTCCTTGACCTTCAGGGTTAAAGTCAGTAGCGTGTGTGTCCACCATTAGCGTTGATAACCGCCATGCAACGCCTGTACATGGAGTGTATCAAACGGTTGAAGGCCATCGGGACAGCATTCCACACTCTTTGAAAGGCTGCGGCGAGTTCTGCAGCAGTTGTGGGCCTTGGTCGAATGTCATTCAGCCTTCTCTGAATTTCGTCCCAGAGGTGCTCTATCGGGTTTAGATCCGGGCTTAGAGCAGGCCATGGCAGTGTGCGGATGTTGTGTTGTTGGAGGAAGTCTCTCGTTAATCTGACAGTGTGAGCACGTGCATTGTCCTGTTGAAACACGTGGTTGGGATGACGAGCAAAATGTGGCACAATGTGGGGTCTTAACACCTGATCGATGTAGCGAACAGCAGTCACTCCGTTGCCTCGACCTGGACCAATATTCTGGAAGACTTGGGGTCCAAGTGTGTGGTTCAGTCCAGTGCCACCCCAAACCATGATGCTTGGTCCTCCCCATGCGTCCCTCTCCATGTGACATGCATCAGTGTAACGTTCGCCCATTCTTCTCCAAACTCTAGCTCTGCCATCAGCCACAGATATGCAATAACGACTCTTGTCGGAGAAGATGACAGTCCTCCACTGCTGATAGCGCCAGTTCTGACGTTGTTGGGCCCACAGGAGACGTTCCCGACCATGTCGAACGGTGAGGATAGGGCCCCGAGTAGGACGCCGACAGGACAAGTTGAAACTTCTCAGCCGACAACGAACAGTTGCTGCAGAAATTGGTCTGTTGTGTGTGCCAATAGTCTGTCGAGCCGATTCTGTTGCTCTGCGGAAGCGATCCTGCAAGTGGTCCCGGTGAAGATGGCGATCTTGACGTGCTGTTGTCACCCTGGGACGACCACTGTGCTGACGATCGTTGGTGCTGTTGGTTGCATTGTATCGCTCCCGCAGTCTCTCTACTGTCCGAACGCTGCAGTTGAAGTCGTTGGCAATGACTCTAGGACGTTGACCAGCATGAAGACGTCCGATGGCTTGTTCCCTCTGATTTCGAGTCAGACGTGGCATGGTGACAGCGCTCAGGAAACGAATGACAGGATGAAGGTTTTGGGTCCCTTTTATACCCACTGGATAGAGGATGTGCACGTGCATCATGCTTTTCAAAAAGCTGCGTTCGAGAGCACTACCATGTTCACAGAAAGGATATGAGTTTTAATCCTACACAGAAATCACATTTTGTTATGATGTGTTATGGACGGTCAATGCCATATCTGTGATGTTAAAAAAGCATAAAATGTGAATTTACGTATCAAATTCCAATATCATGTGTAAAAGATATAAATTTGAAAAGTGCGATGTTTCTTTTGTAGTTCAGTATATTATTATCCTCTCAACTCACCACATTTAATGGGATGGCTGAGCCTGCACACCTCGCTGCAGCTTTTCAAAGTTGGGTGCTGTAGTAGACACAGCGCATCTCATCTCTGACGTAGCATCCAGTCGGGAACGGAACTTTGACTTCATACACACAAGGGCACTGAATCCAGCTTCACACAAATATGTGCTTCCAAAAGGAACCAACATTTTTAAAGCACACAGTGAGATCTCTGAGTACTCAAATTCTTGCTCCAAACCAGAATTCGTCCACGGCCACTCGCGGATGTATTCCCTGATGCGTTTTGTCACGTGACAGTTCAATCAGCTGTTCAACAGCGGTGGCAGGCAGGTCCACTGCGCCTGCATCACAGTGAAATGGGTCCCTCACCCAGTCAAACTTTGACATATTCACATCTGGAAAATAAGTGGCGAAGTGCTCTTCCAGGCGTTTCAGGTGGCTGCACATCTCCTTTGTGCAGCACTTATCGATGCTGTTGTCTTTTAAAAACTGACTCAGCTTGGGGAAAGGGGTGAAGTTTGCCTTTAAAAGGCTTTCTTTCCAGTATGTGAGCTTTCCCCTGAATCCATCAATACGATCACTCATCTGCATGACATTCTTGTTTTTCCCCTGCATGCTTGTGTTAAGTTTGTTTAGTTTTCCAAAGATGTCCGTTACATATGCAGGGAGGCACATTTTCTGCTGGTCACACAGAAAGTTGATAAAATCAGTTTTTTCCACATCCATGGAAAATGCCAACAGTTCGTTTCTCAGCTCGAAAACCCGCTCCAACACCTTACCTCTGGACAACCACCGTGCCTCTGTGTGAAACAGTAAATTTTCATATTCAGAGCCCATGTCGACGCATAGTTTTGCAAACAGACGTGCGCGCAGAGGATGTGGCTTGATGTAGTTCACCATGGTGAGATAGCTGGTCTACGTCTGGTGAGATAGCTCACCTCAAAAGATGCTTTCAGGGCCCGCTCACTAACAGTCGCAGCTTTTTTAAAGTACACTCGCTGCTTGTTCAACTCTGTGTATTTATTTTCGAAAAAAGATATCGGCTTGCCGACATGTTCTCTGTGTGTTGTCTCAAAATGCCTTTTGAGTTTGTTGGGTTTCATGCTCTCCACAGACAGGACACTACCACACAGCGAACACTTTGGCCTCTCGTCATTGTGTTCAATGACACTCGTAAATCCATATTTCATGTAGCTTTTGTCATATTTTCTCTGTCTTTTTCCTCCTGGAACTGTCTTCACAGGGGCAGGCGGACGAAGAAATCTCTCCATTTTTCCCAACTGACTAGGTTGTGTTTACACAGTTAGCAGGAAATCAAATAGGGGTCACGTGATCGCCGCCATCAATCAAGATGTGCCAGCGCCGATATTTTTATATACTACATTTTATTTGAACTGATTTATATTGAAAGTGAAAGAATATAGTTCTTTAAGAGTGTGTGTGGAGCGTTAATCAAAATTTTGAAAAGAAAAATAATTAGTTGAAAAAAATTTATCAGTAATTTTTTTTTTATCACTTATTAGACATTTCAGGTGACCTCATTTGCGAACCCAAGGTTGAAAACCCCTGGTATAAACACATTTTATTTGTCACAGTTTGTCTTTGGATGTTTTTTATTACTAATATCAAACCAGTGATGAGCATTAAAGAAATCTCATAACTCTTAAGTACACTATGTTGCAAAAAGTTTTCAGACACTTCACCAAATGACTGAGCACCAACGGACAAAGCAAGGTCTATAAGGACATGGACCGGCCTGCACAGACCCCTGACCTCAACCCGATGAGGCCTTCTTGTCCAAAATCAGTGCCCAACCCCACAAATGCGTTTTGGGAAGAATGGTCAAAGATTCCCATAAACACACTCCTAAACTGTAGCTGTCGCAGTAAAGAATGTTTTTCTTTTACTGTTTGTTTGTTTATATACAGTATATTGTAATACCCATCTAAGAGTTGATTTACACCTGTGTTACGTTACTGCTGCCGTCTAGTGGATGGCAAATGACATGCAACCCAGTGGTAGAAGAGAGCGTGTAAACTAGCATACAGTGCTCACGTGCTCAGTTAGCAGAGAGAGAAGCTAAGAAGCTGCAGACTCGGGCACAGAGAGAAGAAGCTCCTAAAGCCCTGAGTAAAACTAAAGAAAATGGACTCTAACCACTCCTAAATGTTTGGACAGAAGGCGCACACGGTATGTAATGTGTATTTGTGAGAATGTGGAGGTATTATTTTTGGTTGTGATAAATTTCAAAATGTATTTTTTGTTTTGTTCTTTCACCGTAGTTTTTCACGGTGGTTGGTCGGAGGTCCAGCTAAGAAAATGTGCTTGCTGTGACAAAATAAATCCTGGCTAAACATCAGTTGGAGCGTGGCTTTATCTGTTTCAAACAAAAAACCTTTGGGAGCAGTTATAGTGAAAAACGTGTCCCGTTGGTGCCATGTGGTCTGCATGCTGCCGGTGAAGGAGCACGTGTCTAATGCCGCTGACAACAAGGGAACAACGCGGAGGCCAGTCGGCGACAGAGCGGCGACATAACAACGAGAGAGCGGGGTGGCTTCGGTGAGACCATGCTCTGAGGGAACAAGACCCACATGGAAGTCAGCCTCTGGGATCCTGCAGAAGCTGGACACCCAAACTTCTACAGCCTTTCCAGCTGAATATGGAAGAAGGCCTAAAGCTTCAGCTCAACACCACGCAAGTTTTCAGTAAACTACAGTGTCTCTGGGATACCAGGTCAGACTGTATCTACAGAGTTTAATATATCAACCATAATACCAAGAAAACGAACATTGAAGAGAAGAGTTAAAGTAAAAGGTTGTGAATATGTTTTAAGTTCATTCTGTGCTGTGACACTGATTGTTTATTTTCATTGTGAAATATTTCAGATTTACTGTAAAATAATACTTCGATATGGATCCAAGTATTCCAGACACTCGTGTTTTGGAGGAAGTTATTGAAGCTTTAGAAAGGGAAAAGGCTCAGTTAGAAGCTACACTACAGACTGATCTTGAAGATGCACAAAGAGAACAACTTGAAACACGTTTAGGGGAGATCTGTGCAGATCTTGAAATACACAAAATAGGTCAACCCCAACCCGTATCAGAAGTTGAAACAGAATTGAGGCGTTCAGAAAGAGATAGACACCTAACTGAGAAAATGTTAGAGCTTAAAAGGGATGACATAATGAGTAAAGAAAGAAAGTTTATGTCAACATATTTGCACTTTAAAGCAGAGGTTCAACTCGTAAGGTCCAAACTGAAAGTACACTGCGCTAAAGCTGAGTTGGGCAACATGATTCAAAAGGTTGAAAATTGTGAGTCAGAGTTAAAACAAGACTATTTAGCATTGCGTGCACTGACCACACCATCTCAGGATCTAAGGAGAAAAATGGACAACTGCAGTTCTGTCTCCACTGAGATCATTGTACTTTTGAAAAGGCGTTATGCAGATGTGGATAAGGAGTTTGATGCACAAGCTGTAAAAGAATCACTCCGTCTATTATTGCAACGAGAGGACGCAAAGTCAATATATGGATCAACAGTATCAAGAGCTGAAAAGAGCCAATATAACAATATCAGTGAACAAGGGACTGTTGTATCTGCAAAACGAGCAGAAGCAGCGGCGCGCTTAGCGTCAAAACGAGCTGAAATAAATAGAGAAAGGGAAATCTCAGCCCAGAGACAAGAGATTGTAGCTCAGCAGGAAAAGCTAAAAATGTTGGAAAGTCAAAGAGATCTGGAGGCAATAGAGGCAGAATACAATGTATATGCTGAAGAGGAATCAAAGGTGAATGCTGAAATAAGAGAAAGTGAAATGAAGGTCACTTCAAGTCAGCTTCCTATACAGCAATACAGCTTCCCACGCCCACAAGTTTTCCAAAATTCTGCTCCAGTTACTTTCCCTGTGATTAGTAAAAGGACTTCTCAAAACATGTCAGTCCCGCAGAGCATAGACAACAAGATACTGCCAAATGATAGTGAAGTTTCTCTAGTTCAAGCGTTGAAAGAGTCGTTAACTATGACTAGACTTCCAGCACCTGAACCATTTGTGTTTAGTGGGGACCCGCTCAAGTTCCTGGAGTGGAGCACTTGCTTCAAGGCTCTCATAGAGACAAGTTGTGTAGATCCAGCACATAGACTCTTCTATTTAAAAAGGTATATAAGTGGAGATGCACTTAGTGTATTAGAAGGGACGTTTTACAGAAGTGATGAGGAAGCCTATACACAGGCTTGGGAAGCTTTGAGCAAACGTTATGGCCATCCCTTTGTAGTTCAGAGAGCTTTCAGGGGAAAACTAAGCAGTTGGCCGAAGATTGGGTCAAAGGATTCGTTGAAATTGAGAGAGTTTAGCGATTTCCTCATTTCATGTAAAAACGCTATGCCCCATGTACAAGGACTCAGGGTCTTAGATGATTGTGAGGAAAATCAAAAAATACTCCTCAAACTTCCAGACTGGGCAACAACTCGATGGAATAGACATGTGACCAAACTACTGGATGAAGGAAACGAATATCCAGGTTTTGCTGAATTTGCTGAGTTTGTGGCTGAAGAAGCACGCATAGCATGCAACCCAGTCTCATCCCTGTTTGCATTATGTACATTTGACAAACCAGACAAAGAACAAAGACGTCTAAAGGCTAGTATCCTAACTACTACAACAGAAGTGACCAAAAATACAAAGACTGCAAACACAACTCCGAGTCACAAGAGATTCAAACCTAATCCTGCAGCTCAGAGTAAAAGGCAAATCGAGTGCATTTGTTGTAAGCAAAGTCACTTTATTTACAAATGTGATAAATTTTCTGAGATGCCTCTAGAGGAGAAGAAAAGGTTCATTACTGAAAATAACATGTGTTTTAGTTGCCTTAGAGTTGGCCACTTCTCAGAAGATTGTCGTCAGAAGGCTACTTGTAATGTTTGCAGGAAAGGTCATCCTACACCACTTCATGAGGATCGTCCACGAGTAGACAAACTGGAAACGCCACTAACAGAGGAAAACGCTTCTGCGGTGTCAAACAATGTGACAGTGGACAGTAGCGATCGGACTTCGATGATTGTACCAGTGTGGCTATCTTGCACAGAAGGTAATGGACTTGAAATCCTGGTTTACGCACTGCTAGACACTCAAAGCAGCAACACGTTTATTGTCCATGATGTTTGTGAAAAGATTCAAGTGTTCACAGAACCAGTCAAGTTGAAACTGACAACAATGACAAACAGAGGAACACTCGTACAGAGTCACAGAGTGGATGGACTGAAAGTAAGAGGGTATTATTCACAAGACTACATTGAGTTACCCCCTGCTTACACTCGTGAGTACATTCCTCTTGAACGAGACAGTATTCCCACTCATGAAACTGCCAAAGCTTGGACACATCTCCAAAGTATCACAGGAGAGATGCCAGAGTTGCTAGATTGTCCTGCAGCACTTCTGATTGGTTACGATTGTGCGAGAGCTCTGAAACCAAGAAAGGTAATACCAGGCAATGACTATGATCCCTATGCAGTTAAAACAGACTTAGGTTGGAGTATTGTGGGATCTATTAAGCCTTGGACAAGTTCAGCAGAGGTGGCGGGAGCATGCCATCGTGTTTCTCTCAAAGAGTTGCCATCTATCACACCTTCCTCGGTGATTAAAGTACTGGAAACAGATTTTAAGGACACAAATCCTACAGAAGGAAACATATCACAAGAGGACATTCAGTTTTTGCAGATGTTGCACAAAACCATACATTTTAATGAAGAAGGCCATTTGGAAATGCCTTTACCTTTCAGAGAACGTCCACAGCTTCCAAATAATAAACAGCTTGCAATAACACGGCTGAGACATCTGATAGCAAAGATGGAAAGAATTCCAAAGTACAGAGAAGACTATGTGAGATTCATGAACAGTGTCTTTGAGGATGGTGATGCGGAAGAAGCAGTTGGCACACCTGCAAATGGTTACACATGGTATATACCTCACCATGGGGTATATCATCCGAGAAAGTCAGAGAAAATAAGAGTCGTGTTTGACTGCTCTGCAAAATTTGAGAACACCTCTTTAAATGACCACCTCCTCACTGGCCCAGACTTGACCAATGCTCTCACAAGCGTACTCTGCAGATTTAGAGAACACCAGATCGCCATTACATGTGATGTAGAGAAAATGTTCCACCGCTTCCACGTCACTCCTGAAGATAGGGATTTCCTAAGGTTCTTGTGGTGGCAGGACGGGGACACTAGTACAGAGCCCAAAGAGTATCGCATGCGTGTTCACATTTTTGGAGCAGCATCTTCGCCAGGATGTGCGAACTATGGCATGAAATATCTTGCTCATGAACATGAAAGGGACTATCCATTGGCAGCCAGCTTCATTTACAAAAACTTTTACGTGGATGACGGGTTAATCAGTGTCGACTCAGTCCAAAGGGCAAAACAGTTGGTCGTTCAGGCACAAGAGCTCTGCGCAAAAGGCAAGCTGCGGCTTCACAAATTTGTGTGCAACAAAAGGGAGGTCTTGGAAGTTGTACCAGAGTCGGAGCGTGCTAGTAATGGCAAAGATGTGAGCCTAAACTACTCTGACATTCCAATGCAAAATGTTTTGGGGATGAAATGGGATGTTGAGGCAGACATGCTCTCTTTCAATGTCATTCTCAAAGAAAGGTCAGCTACACGACGAGGAATCCTGGCAACGGTTGCAAGCGTTTATGATCCATTGGGATTTCTCTCTCCGTACATTTTAACTGGAAAACAAGTGCTACAGGAAATGTGCAAACGTGGCATAGGATGGGATGAACCTATTCCCCCTGCATTGGAGGCCAAATGGAAAGCATGGCTAAATGATTTTGAAAATCTACCAAATATTCAAATACAAAGATGCTTCATTCCTAAGAACACAGGCACGTTGCAAAAGATCGAGCTGCATCATTTCTCAGATGCAAGCAGCAGTGGCTATGGACAATGTTCATACATAAGGATTGTTGCAGAAGACAAAGTACACTGTGCTCTGGTTATGGGAAAGGCTAGAGTGGCCCCCACTAGAGTTGTCACAATACCGCGCCTTGAGCTTACTGCAGCAGCAGTTTCTGCCGGAGTAAGTAACTTTCTAAGAGCAGAGCTTGAGCTGAAGATAGATGAAGAGTTTTTCTGGACTGATTCCCAAGTAGTGCTCGGGTACATTAAAAACGATGCTCGGCGCTTTCATGTCTTCGTCGCCAACAGAGTTCAGAAAATCAGAGACTTTACAGATCCAAAACAATGGTTCTACATAGAAACTGATCAGAATCCAGCAGATCATGCTTCTAGAGGTCTCAAGGTGGCAGAACTCATAGATTCAAACTGGCTCAAAGGACCGAGATTTCTGTGGGAACGAGAGCTTGTCACACAACCACATTCCCCAGAGCTTTTAGTAGGAGACCCTGAAGTTAAAGTTTTAGCAACTACTGCCTTAGAGAGTGAGGTTTTTCTTGAGAGGTTCTCTAGGTTCTCAGACTGGAACACAGCAGTTAATGTTGTTGCAAAGATAAAGAGACTTACTAAAAGAGTACTTAACCAACATAAGCCTAAGACAGCAGTGGCATTTGCCCAAAAGAAATGTACAAGTTGGAGATGTAGTGATAGTTAAAGAAGAGAATATTCCCAGAAATGAATGGAAACTGGCAAGGGTTGTAAAAGCGAAAGAAGATGATGACGGATTGGTTCGAAAGGTTAAGATTCAAATGGGACAAAGAGATTTAGGGAAGAAAGGTGAACGTGTGAACCAGTTATCTTTTCTTGAGCGTCCGGTTCAGAAGCTAGTGGTACTAGTGCAAAATGAGTCCACTTAAGTAAAAGGTTTCTGAGATGTGAAACAAGGATATGGTTCCAAGGTTAATGTTTTTGGAAAATTACAAGTTTTATTTTGTGTGTAAAATTAACCTTTGTAATTTTGGTGGCAGTGTAGCTGTCGCAGTAAAGAATGTTTTTCTTTTACTGTTTGTTTGTTTATATACAGTATATTGTAATACCCATCTAAGAGTTGATTTACACCTGTGTTACGTTACTGCTGCCATCTAGTGGACGGCAAATGACATGCAACCCAGTGGTAGAAGAGAGCGTGTAAACTAGCATACAGTGCTCACGTGCTCAGTTAGCAGAGAGAGAAGCTAAGAAGCTGCAGACTCGGGCACAGAGAGAAGAAGCTCCTAAAGCCCTGAGTAAAACTAAAGAAAATGGACTCTAACCACTCCTAAATGTTTGGACAGAAGGCGCACACGGTATGTAATGTGTATTTGTGAGAATGTGGAGGTATTATTTTTGGTTGTGATAAATTTCAAAATGTATTTTTTGTTTTGTTCTTTCACCGTAGTTTTTCACGGTGGTTGGTCGGAGGTCCAGCTAAGAAAATGTGCTTGCTGTGACAAAATAAATCCTGGCTAAACATCAGTTGGAGCGTGGCTTTATCTGTTTCAAACAAAAAACCTTTGGGAGCAGTTATATAAACCTTGTGGAAAGCCTTCCCAGAAGGGCTGAGGCTGTTCTAGCTGCAAAGGGTGGCTTTCCACAAGGTTTAGGAGTGTGCTTATGGGAATCTTTGGCCATTTTTCCATGAGAAGGCGTGACGTCACGCGCAGTCTCCACTCTAATCAGGTTGAGGTCAGGGCTCTGTGCAGGCCAGTCAAGTTCCTCCACACCAAACTCGCTCGTCCATGTCCTTACGGACCTTACTTGGTGCCCATTCATTTGCAGGGGTGTCCCAATATTTGTGGCAATATAGAGTATCTCAAAAGTTTTGTTGTTTTTTTTTTTCCCGAAAAATGTTTGTTTTGGAGCTAGGAGAGGTTTACGCCCAACAGTGACGAAATGGGACTTGTTTTTCCTCTACTCAAGCTCAACAGGATTTATTGGTGCAGGAACCCAACTGTGTTCACGCCGATCCAGAACATCCCATAAGTTTTCTTATGGAGAGTTTTATGCATTCAGATGACTGGAATTACTTTGCTACTGTTTCAGAGCAGATAAGATAAGCCTTTATTAGTCCCACAATAGGGAAATTGCAGGATTGTAACCATACGCAGAATTTTGTTTTTTGTATTTTTAATGCCTCCCTACATTTTCCTCGGATGTTTTTGAATGGATGGGCTCACATATTTGAGGATAACGAAATTGGAGAAAAGTCAAAAAACTTATGTAGATTTTATGCATATGAAACACGATCTAAACCCGATGTTCAAGTGAATATACTGTATCTGTCATCACTGTTCCTCAACTAGAGTTTTTATGACGTTACCAGAATTCATCAAGTTCAGTTGGAGTTTCTCCAAAAATGAAAAATCAGAATGGCCAGAAATGTCACAAACGCTGTAGTAAATGCTCATGATTGTGGTTGTCCCTAATAAAAGTATAGTTCCACACAGATTTTGCTTAAGTTTTGATTTATTGTGTAAAAATATAATTACATTCTTTTCCTTTTTATCCACAGATCCTTAAATATGCTTCTCACAAAATAGTTGCACATAGAAAAATATCAGGAAAAAGACAATGAGGTAATCCTTGGAAAGCTGAAAGGAGTTAATGCGATGGCGCGTTGTCCCTCTGTCCACATTTGACGGGAATCGTTACTCCTCCCCGGCAGCTGGCCGACTGCTCGCCACACTCGATCCTCAGACGGGTCTGCATCCAGGCTGAGCTTCAGGTCAGGAGATCTGGGCATTTGGGTGGTTTCATGAAGATCATTATTCCTCCTGGGCAGTTGCCCCAATGTGGTTTTTTTTCCCCCCAAGTTAATTTGTGATTTTTTTTCTTTTACTGTGTTTTTCCTATTAAATTTGCAGAATTTTTCTTGCATTTTTTCTTGAATGTTTTTTTTTTCTTAATTTTGCAGCTTTTTTCTTGTTGGCTTTATTTGTTTTTTAATTTCTGTGTTTTGTAAATTTTACTTTTTTTGAAAAATCCATTTCCAAATTTATACTTGTAAAACTGCAACTTTTTTTATATAAATTGGCAACTTTTCTTTTATAAATTAGCAATTACCAAATTCACAAGAAGCAACATTTTAAAGATGATTTTCCCTTTTTTTGTAATCCAGAATTTAAGCCTCAAGCTTAATTTAAATTCATATGAAAAAGGTAAAGCAGAAGTACGCCGTGACCCCTTGGCTCTCCAACCCAAAATACAGGTTCACCCTCAGCATGTTTTGGGGGATAATTAGAATTATATTAAAGTTGGGTTTTGGATGTTTTTCACTTAAATTTTTTTGTCATCAGTTTGCTTTAATTTTTCTTATTTTTTCATGAAAATGTGACCCTTTTATCTTGTAAATTTGCTACTTTTTTCATGTAAATCTGCAGCTTTTTGCATTCATTTTTCATTTGCTACTTTTTTCCTGTGAATTTTTACTCAAAAGTTTTCACCTTTTTTTCAAATCTGGTGTTTTTTCTTGTAAATTTGCAACTGTTATCTTGTAAATCAGACACTGGGGGGGGGGTCGCAAGGGACAAGTTCACGGTCAACATTTTGGAGGGATAATTAGAATTACATTTAAGTTTTTCATGTAAATTTATTATCTTAAACTTACAATTTTAAAAAATATTTTGTGTTGTAAAATTGACTCAAATTTGTAACTTATCTTGTAAATTTGCAACTTTTTTCCTGTAAATTTGTGAATCTTCACTTGTAAATTTGACTTTGTCACAAATTTGCAACTTTCTCATAAATTTGCAGCGTTCATGTGGATGCTGATTATTTCTGTTCATCTCGACAGTGTTGTCCTCCTGCCGTTTTTTGCGGAAGGGACAGATTTTTCCCCATTTTAAAGGGTTTAAACATTACATTACAAAATTCCCATTACAAAAATCCCCCAGACACAATCTTGCTCAGGGCCTCAAAAAATCTAGGAACTGCCCCAATTTGACTCATTTCTCTAATTTCTCTGTTGACACCAGTAAAGACAAAACCAGAAAATGGAAGGATTAGTCCATTTTTATTATCTTTAGGTTCAGTTGCTTTAAAAGCCACAAAAGAACAAAAAAACAAATCAAAGTAAGCAGGTCCATTTTAGATTAAATCCTCATTTTCACAGTAAAGTCTAAAGTGCTCAACAGTCCAAAGATTCTATAAAATTTCAGTGATTGTTCCCTTTTTCTACTGAGAATAAAATGCTGTAAGGCTTCAGTTACTTCACTGTGGTGTGTGAGGAGTCCAGAGCTTAGTTGTGCACATATTTACAGCAAAGGCAGTTCACTCATCCTGTAATACAATCTGATTTTTTTTTCTAATGTCACATATATAAATTTTCTGTTAGCATTTTAAAAAAAAAATCATAGAAAATTAAAAAAAAAAAAAATCCATTAGAGTAGGTAAAACTGACAGTGTTTTATGTCTGATCGGGACTGAGGAAAACTTGAAGGTAAAATAAGTTCACAGCAGCAGAAAACATTTTGTGGAAGGAAAAACCAGTGACCAAACACAAACCAGGGTGTTTTCATGTCCCATATTGTACATTTTTCAGGGATTCAGTTTAATTTTTTTGATGTTTTCCGGGACAAGTGTATGTTTTAAAGACCAAAAACTTTTCTGTATTGTTTTACAGCTCCACAAAAAAATCTTTCTGAAAACAGTGGGTTCTTACCCTGCTCAGTAATATTAATGAGGCCCTAATCTGATTGGTCAAAGATTTTCTGAGCGGGCCAGTCACACTTAAGGAGGGTGTGTGGGGTTTTTTGGTGTGTTCCTAAACCTCAAGGCAATGTAAATTCTGTCATGTCCAACAGCAGATATTTCCAGGTCAGTAAAGGTGCAGAAAGTGTTTTTTTTTTTTTTAATTATAATAAAAGAACAACTGCAATCTTTAGCAGTGGCTAAGTCCCGTCAGCCACTGCTATGACCTGCCTGTTTTTCTGTTGATTCTCAGACCCTTATTTTCTAGGTCCTCCCCTTGAAACGTTTGACCCACCTCTTGCATGGCAACACGACGTAAAGCCATCATGCTGCAAAGCCTTATGGGAGTGAACAGCCATATTTCATAGCAGTCATAGCTAGTGTGTTGTTACTCAGCTATTAAATATTTACCCAGTCCAAATATCACAAGATGGTCTAATGAACCTGTGAATCACACCAAAATTTACATCTTAGTCCCATGTATTATGCATCTTATTTTATCATTGACTTATGTGCTCTCATGTCCTGTGGCTATCATTTGTTAGCCCAGTTAGCGTCACATAATAGCATAGTTATCATTTTTGCTTCCAGATAACGGTCCATGGGCTCTAATGAACCTGTGAAACAAACTGAAACATGTCTCAGTCCCCGTGGTTATGTGGCTTCTTTTATTGGTAAGTTATGTGCACAGTGTCCTGCAGCTATCATCTGTTAGCCTGGTTAGCATTATGTAGCACATTTATCGTTTTTGTTTACACATCTTATTAAACATTTACCCATTCCAAATAACAGTGCACGGGCTCTGATGTTTCACATGTTCATCAGAGCCCGTGCACTGTTATTTGGAATGGGTAAATGAATGAATACATTCATTCATTTACCCATTCCAAATAACAGTGCACGGGCTCTGATGAACATGTGAAACAAACCAGAACATGTCTTAGAATGATTATGTGGCTTCCTTTATTAAGTAATGTGCACATTTTGCACATTTATCAGTTATTGCTATTAAGGTGCATCCAGACCAAACACAAAGTGAATTTTTTGCATGTGTGAATATATGTAAATTACTGTAAACATGCAGAAAATACACAAATTTGTGCATTTGCCTCCGAGGGATAACGCTAGCTAGTATTCAGCCTTGAGAGTCTGCCATCACAGGAGTAAAAGTATCAACACTGGAGAGTAAGCTAGTTTGAAAATGAGACTGACATTCACGTGCAGACAGATGGGCTGGGGGCTCTGAAGCTGAAACGGAGTGTCTGTTGTTTATCAATCCATGTACTCCCGCTACAGATGTGCTAACGAAGGCCAGCAACCAGCTAGCAGTGTAAACAACCGTCATCCAGGTGAAGTTTTGGAGAAGGCTGTGACAAATCTCCATGTTAGAGCTCCGATAACATTGTAACCTTAAAAATGGCTGCGTTTTGGGGATTTCCACAGCAGGCAGAAAGCAGCTCCAGAAGTTATGAAGGCAACTCCACCCCTGCGAAACTCACTCAGACATGAATTCACATCTGTTTGCATGTTTACACCGAATTAGCATGTAATCGCACCGTGCCAAAAAATTCACGTTTGGTCTGAACACACCATTAGCAAGCTGACTTGCTCTTTTCAGGTCTCTCTTGTCTTCCGTTTTCAGCCCACAGGTCTCTTGAGGTTCCTTTCTGGCATCTGTCACACACAGGCCCCAGGGGTGGGGAGCAGGCCTCTGCACCAGAACGAACCCCCTCCCTGAGGCTCGTCTGACAGGGTCCCGTTATGCTTCGCTCATTGGACGCTACAAAGGAACCACATGAGACTCGTTGGCTGGGACAGGAAACTCTTTTGGCAGAAGGCAACAGGAGAGTGCAGTCAGCCTGTGGTTAGCTGTTAACATGGGTTCTAAAAGCAGAGGGAAGGTGAAAGAGGATGCGGTGGTGTGGCCAAGCTGGAGCTTTGCTCTGGTTTGGCAGTGGCACTTTGGTGCAACATCCAGTGGTGGATTAAAACCCTGAGTGCGCTTTTAGGTGAGGTTATTGTAAAATTGTCACCAAAAATTAAAAAAAAAACCCAAAAACTCTAGCAGTGCTGATGAAGCTCGTTTGAAATGTGGAAGCCAGTGTCATTTATTTCATATAAACTTAATCATGTTACAGAATGTTTCACACCGACTGCAAAATGAAGTTTTTGAAATTCTAAAAATGTCTATGATCACATGTATATTATTAAAAATATTAAAACACTGTCTTTTTTTAAGATAAACTCTCAGAGAAATTATCAGATTGCACTTCCTGGGTTTTATGATGTCACAAACCAACCTTACATGTGATTTGCCAACTCAAAACCTTTGCCCAATCAAGATAATGGGCTCATTAATATTAATAATGAACAGCCTGAAAAGTAACCTTTTTTTTTTTTTAATGTAAAACGACACTGAAATGTGTTTTGGTTTTTTAACGACCTGTGTACATTCTTGAAGATGTTAAACTTAATCCATAGAAAATGCAGAATGTGGGAACTTTAACTTTGTGTCCTAAAACAGGACAATAATGTTTTTATTTAACAATACACCTTATTCTGATCTCTGAACCTTCATGTCACCGATTTATTTCTGCAGAGTTCTACATTATTTCAGGGGTTTAAATCATAACATTTCCAGCATTTTAGATCCTGGAAGTACAAATAAATTTGATACTTTTTGAAAGTATTTATAGGAGGTAATAAAAAACTAGTTGGATAGTTTTGTAGCAAAACTCAAAATTGACCATAGATGGAAACAGTTACTCCAGTCAGACACGTGTATATAAAAAAACCCTCATACCTGGACTTTTTATATGTAAATCATAGTTTAAAAATACTTGATTTCATAACTACAGCAGTGTCAGAACTAAACATGGCAAAATAAAAGGAAAATACACAGTTTTAGTTTTCCAGCATCTGTAAAACCAAACTTCACAAAACCAACCTGTAAATACATCAGCTGTTGACTAAAGAGTCTGATGGCAGCAGAGCTATGGAATAAATCTGGGGTCAGTAACATTTTGATATTGTATATTACTGTTTAAAACCTGTTTGTGTGTGTGTGTGTGGGGGGGGGGGCTCTGCCTTTTGCCTCCAATCCTATTCATAGTTTTTATGGACAGGATTTCTAGGAGCCACCAATGAACGAAGGGCGTCATGCTCAGTGGGCAGAGTCTCGTCTCTGCTGCTTGCAGATGATGTGGTCCTGTTAACTTCATCCCGTTCGCAGTGACCTAGAGGTCTTTCTTTGATGGCTTGCTACTGAGTGGGAAGCAGCCATGATGAGAATCAGCACCTCTAAATCAGTCCATGGCCCTCAGCCGGTAAAAGGTGGATTGTCCCCTCCAGGTCAGGATGAGCTCCTACCCAAGTGGAGGAGATCAAGTATCTCGGAGTCTTATTCACGAGTGAAGGGAGAATGGTGTGAGCGACTGACGGACGGATTGGAGCAGCATCTATAGTGATGTGGAGTTTGTCTTGGTCTGTCACGGTGAAGAGAGAGCTGAGCTCTAAAGCAAAGCTGTTGATTTACTGCTCAATCTATCTTCCTACCCTCACCTATGGTCGTGAACTGTGGGTAGTGACTAAAAGAATGAGCTCACAGATCCAAGCAGCTAAAATGAGCTTTCTCCACTGGATTGCTGGACTCACCCTTAGAGGTAGGGTGAGGAGTTCAGTTATCTGGGAGAGGCTCAGAGTGGAGCCGCTGCTCCTCCACATCGAAAGGAGCCAGTTGAGGTGGTTTAGGCATCTGATCAGGACGCTTCCCACACAAGGTGTTTCGGGCACATCCCACTGGGAGGAGACCCCGGGGCAGACCCAGGACACGCTGGAGAGACAATGTCTACCAGCTGGCCTGGGAACGCTCTGGTGTTCTTCCTGAAGAACAGAAGAAGGTGGCTGGAGAGAGGGAAATCTGGGCTTTGCTGCTCAGACTGCTGCCTCCATGACCCGGACCCCAGATAAGAGGTAGAAGATGGATGGATGGAAGTTGGAAACAGTAATATCAAAATATTATTGACCTCATATTTATTCCATAGAGATGTGGGTAGAAACTCAAGTACATATACTCAAGTAACTTTCACTAAATCTTCTTCTTCTAAGTAGTTTTATAGTAGCGTAATGGTTACTCTTGCTTGAGGAGATTTTTTTTAGAAATACTCTGAGTAACTTTTGATTTCCTTGATATGGAGTAAATGCAAGTCAAGTTTTTCTCATCAGTTTTGCTTCTTTGTGGATTTTAAATCTGTTCTTCTGTTCTGGCGTCGTAAATAATGGTATGTTAGCGGGCACATGTGACTATTTTACTCTGGCTAGCGCATCTGAGTAAAAACCTCAAATTTCATATGTACAAGAAAACAATTGTAAATTTACAATTAAAATACAAAAAAGTTATAAAATTATGTGGGGGGAGTCAGATTTACAAGAAAAAAAATACTACATTTATTAGATAAAATCTGAAAATTTTCATGACAAAAGTGAGAAATTTATTAGGGAAAAAATGCTAATGTATAAAATGTAAAAAGAAACATGTCACAAATTTACAAGAGAAACCCTGGTAAGAGTCATTACTCACTACTCAAGTGACTTTTTTAGTAGATCCTTTGTTATGGGAGTAATTTTTTTTCGGGGGGGGGGGGATACTTTCATTTGGTATTACTACTTTTACTTGAGTACAGTTTCTGGGTACTCTGCCCACCTCTGGATGGCAGTGACTTTAGACAGAAAAGATTTAACGGGATGAATAAAATCCCAACGATTGTCAAAGGTTTCCAGGTTGCATTTTAGCTCTTCTGCACTTCTCGTGGACTGTCCAACAAAAAATAATGCTCAAACCTGACTGGTCAGTACCAAAGAAAGCGCGTCGCCTCTTACAGGTTCTGCAGATTGTCCTCTTTTTTGGAGGTGTTGGTGGGAGGGTTCTAATAATCACTGATGCGGGTTGTTTGTTCTGAGCTTCCATCATAATCCACCACCATCGTCATGATCTGAGACGTCCCAGTGGTCAGTGTCTGTGTCCTCAGGACCTTCAGTGAGCCCGTAAACACGTGTGGACTCCGTCTCCTCAGCCCGTCTGTGTCCTCTGAGTGGACAGCCTGCTCCTCTGTCCCCTGCAGGACATGGCTTTTCCCCTCCGCGTCTACACCTCCTTCTCCTCTTTACTGTGAAAGGACGTCCGTCTCAGCTTCTCTTTGACCTTGACGAACTCCGGCGCCTTCAGCTCCTGCTGCTGCTGCTGCTCCTGCTGCCGCTCCAGCTGAAAAACACACGCGCTCATAAGGGAGAGACGTCACAGAACGTTCTGGCTATACAGCAGAGTACGCAAATGCTATAGGTGCCCGAAGCCACCAGCAGGCCCCAAGATGCAAGTTCGTCCTCAATGGTTTTTGGGGGAGAATTAAAATTTACCTTTAACTTTTATGTAAATTTGATCCGTTTTCTAATAAATTTGATTTTTTTTCTTATAAATTTGCAAGTATTTTCCCATGAATTTGCAGCTTTTTTCTTGTAAGTTGGTGACTTTTTTTTCCCTCAAAAACATGTAACTTTTTTGTTACAAATAAGTTTCCTCCCTTTTTCTTGCAAGTTTGCAAGTGTTTTCTCATGAATTTACTGCTTTTTTGGAAAATGTGAAACTTTTTTGTAAATTTGCAGCCTTTTTTCTAAAAAATACGTAACTATTCTCTAATAAATTTTCAACTTTTTTACTGTAAATTTGTGCCTTTTTCTTGCAAATTTGAATTTTTCTCATAAATATTAAACTTTTTTCTTGTTTTGTAGCGTTTTTTTTTTTAAAAATTGTAACTTTTCCAAGTAAATTTGCAACTTTTTTCTCATAAATTTGAAGATTTTTTTTAAAAATAAATTTCCTACCTTTTTCTTATAAATTTGCAAGTATTTTCTCATGAACTTTATGCTTTTTTTGTAAATTTGCAGCTTTTTAAAAAAAAAATTATTTTACATTTTTAACTTTTCTCAAATTTGACTTTTTTTGTAAACTTGCAACTTTTTTTTTTATAAATTTGCAAATGTTTGTCCTCATATTTTGCATTTTTTTCTCAAAAACTTACAACTTTCTTCTCTGAAATTTGCAGCTATTTTTTTTGTAAATTTGCAAATTTTCGTTTTCATAAATTTGTGACTGTTCACCCAAAATGTATTTCCTACCCTTTTCTTATACATTTGTAATGATGCCTGTAAAATTTGTTATTCGATGTGATGGTGTGTGTGTGTGTGTGTGTGTGTGTGTTTTAACCTCTTCCAGCTTTTTGTGTCTCTTGAGCAACTCCGCCTCCAGAGGAGAAATCTTCCTCCGAGCCTCGTCCTCCTCTTTCCTCTGTTTGATCAGCTGGTCTCTCTTTCTTGACTCCAGAACCCTCTGCAGCTCTGGCTTCATCTCCACACTGACCCCCCCTCTGAACAAAAACACAAACACGTCACACACACACACCAGACTACTGTATTAACAGTCAAACAGCTGCAGAGATTAATCTCTTCTCAGTTTGTGATGTTTTTAATGTGGTCTGTCTGTGATGTAATGAGTGTTTCAGCCAGCAGAGGGCACTGTCACACAACAACAAACATCACTATAAACCCATCAGTCTGAAATAAGATAGAATTTAATTAAAACTGGTAGTTGCTCAAGAATTCCAGGATACCTAGGCAAGGCAAGTTCATTTGTATAACACATTTTGTGTACAAGACAATTCCAAAGTGCTTTACATAAAAACAAAACATTACAGCAAGTTGCAAAAGGAATACATAAGAATTTAAAAGCAAACTAAAAAGTAAATTAAAGAGAAACAAAAACAAGCTAAAACAGAATAAGACAGAAAACGTGCAAAAAGTAAAAGTTACAGTACATTGTAGGAACAATTGTTCTACTGAAAGGCGGCAGCAAATAAGAACGTTTTTAACCTGAATTTAAAGCAGCCCTGATGCTTTCTGGGAGTTTGTTCCATATGTGAGGAGCATAAAAACTGAACACTGCCTCACCATGTTTGGTTCTAACTCTGGGCGCAGATAGTAGGCCTGACCCTGATGACCCAAGGGCTCTGGGTGCTTAATAATAGACCAGCAGATCTGAGATGGATTTTGGCCCTATACCATTCAGAGCGTTATAAACCAACAGCAGTATTTTGAAATCTATTATTTGACAGACAGGAAGCCAGTGTAAAGATCTGAGAACTGGAGTTATATGATCTACTTTCTTGGGCTTAGTGAGGACTCAAGCTGCAGCGTTCTGAACCAACTGCAGCTGTCTGATGGACTTTTTAGAGAGACCTGTGAGGACAGCATTACAGTAGTCCAGTTTAGTGAAGATAAATGCATGGATGTGGGGAGACTTGAATAACGAAACCGAATTGTCTTCCATTCCAGTTTATTCAAGAAATCATTCCACTGTCTGCTCTTATTCTTGAGCAGCGAACAAAGAGACTGAACACACCAAAGTTCTCTCATTTAAACATTCTCACATCAAACCATTTCCCTCGCGGGGGAAATCACACATCTATATCAAAGTCTCTTTATTCACATTCATTAGCCTTTTATTTACATAACTCCCCCTTCTCTCCTCTCGAGCCTCAGTGGTCAGGAAGTCTTCTGTCCCCTGTCCTCCGCAGGGGGTCCAGGCTCTGTGGCTCCGCACCGCAGGGGGCTGGCTCTCCTTCATCGTGAGGTTAAATCACATATGCAGTGTCCAACATATACATGTCTCACAACACAGCCATATAACCCCCCCCAAACGATGAAGAACAGACTAATTCCCAAAATTTAATAGCACCTTACTCACTACTGAATAATCAACACCAACATTCAGTCTGTGCGCCGCTTGGGCTTCAGCCATCTGCCGAATCTGCTGTGCGTTGGCCCCGCCTTGCCTGCGGTGCTGTTCTGCTTCGGGTCTGTTGACTGAGGAAGAGAGTGGTTAATTGCCCTCTGCGGGGGCCTGCCTCGTCGAGGTGCCACCGCGACCGGTACAGACACGTCCTTCATGACAAAAGCAGGTTTTAGTCTGTCAATACTGACTGTCTCTTTTCTGTCTCCAAAATCTAGCACAAATTGCTTATCACCTGCCTCCAGCACTCGAAATGGCCCTTCGTAAGGTGGTTTGAGCGTTGCTTTAAGGGCTTCGCGCCTGACAAAAACGAAATCGGCATTTTTCAAAGCCTTGGGGACGAAAACTCGTGGAAAAGCGTGATGAACCGGACCCGGGAGCGTGTCTGCCCCCGTGCCGACTAACGGTCCCAGAGCAGAGAGAGGTGGGGGCTCTGGGTGCTCTGGTAAAAACTCGCCCGGCAGCCTCAGAGTTTGTGCGAATACCAGCTCCGCTGGGGAGGCGTCTAAGTCCTCTTTAGGCGCAGAACGCAACCCTAATAAAACCCATGGAAGTTTATTTACCCAATCTGCATCCGTGAGCGACGCTCTGAGTGCTGCCTTCAAAGACCTATGAAAACGCTCGCATAAACCATTAGCCTGAGGGTGGTAAGCCGTAGTGCGGTGAATTTTGGCTCCTAAGCCGTTGGCCATCGCTGACCACAGCTCAGAGATGAATTGCGGTCCTCTATCGGACGTAATGTCCGACGGAACCCCGAAGCGCGCCACCCAAGCCGTTAAAAAAACGCGAGCCACCTCCGCGGCCGTGGTCGTCGCAAGTGGGACCACTTCCGGCCAACGTGTGGTGCGGTCCACCATTGTCAAAAGATACGTGAACCCCTGTGATGCCGGTAGGGGGCCCACAAGGTCGACGTGCACATGGTCGAACCTTCTGGCCGGAATGCGGAACGGTTCTAACGGGGCTCTTGTGTGCCTGTGAATTTTGGCCCGTTGACAGGAAATGCAGGTTTTTGCCCATTCCTTCACGTGCTTGCGCAGGCACGGCCAAACAAACTTTTCCGCCACTAGTTTCACCGACGCGCGCACCCCCGGGTGCGCCAGTGAGTGGACCGAGTCAAAAACACGGCGGCGCCACGTGGCCGGAACCACCGGACGCGGGCGCCCCGTCGACATGTCGCAGATCAGGGGGGGCATACCGGTTTGTAAACACTTGCTCTCCAGCCTCAACCCTGTTGGTCCAGACTGGAGCGCGCGCACGTCTGCGTCCGCCCCCTGGTCCGCTGCCATGGCTGCGTAATCTATACCCACGTGCACCGGGGCTGCGCGCGCCACCGTGCCGCTCTCCTGCGGCGCGGTCACGGTGGCCCGTTCTGCCTCTGCGCGTGTTGGGGTCGTGAACGCGCGTGAGAGGCAATCCACTACTACATTGAATTTGCCCGCGACGTGCCTAATGTCAGTGGTAAATTCCGAGATTGCGGCCAGCTGCCTCTGCTGCCTGCCGGACCACGGATCTGAAATTTTGGCCATGGCGTATGTGAGCGGCTTGTGGTCCACATAAGCGGTGAAGCACCGTCCTTCCAGCCAGAACTGGAAATGACGAATAGCCAAATGCAGCGCCAACAGTTCTCTGTCAAACGCGCTGTATTTTCGTTCAGCCGCGCTTAAAGATTTGCTAAAGAAAGCCAAAGGCTGCCAAACTCCGGCTACCTGTTGCTCAATAACGGCCCCTATGGCTAAATCTGAAGCGTCTGTCGTCAGCGCGATACGTGCTGCAGGGTCTGGGTGGGCCAGGAGCGCAGCGTCAGCCAAGGCTTTTTTAACCTCTGTGAACGCGCGCTCCCGCTCCGGGGACCATTCGACCGCCTGGGTCGGCTTTTGTTTTTTGAGCGCGGCATATAACGGTTGCATGATTTGAGCTGCGTGGGGCAGGAATCGGTTATAAAAATTCACCATCCCCAAGAATTCCTGTAGTGATTTGACCGTTTGTGGACGGGGAAAATCCGCTACCGCGCGTACTTTCTCTGGTAACGGAACCGCTCCCTCCGGGGAGACGCGGTGACCCAAAAAATCGATCCGCTCGACGCCGAACTGGCACTTGGCTGGGTTAACTATTAAGCCGTGCTCTCCCAGCCTCCTAAAAACTGCTGTGAGGTGCGTTTCGTGTTCGTCCTCTGAAGTACTCGCGACCAAAATGTCGTCGAGGTACACAAACACGAAAGGGAGATCGCGTAACACGGCATCCATCATCCGCTGAAATGTTTGCGCCGCCCCTTTGAGACCAAACGGCATGCGTAAAAATTCGAAAAGTCCGAACGGGGTTATTACCGCTGTTTTAGGAATGTCCTCCGGTTGGACCGGGACTTGGTGATAGCCGCGAACTAGATCAATCTTTGAAAAAATGCGCGCCCCCGCCAGGTGCACCGAAAAATCCTGAATGTGCGGGATGGGATAACAATCGTGCGCCGTAGCGTTGTTTAGCCTGCGGTAATCCCCGCACGGTCTCCAGGAGCCATCGGCTTTCGGTACCATGTGCAGCGGCGAAGCCCACGGGCTCTTCGACCTACGAACGATGCCCAGCCTCTCCAGGCTGGCGAACTCCTCGCGCGCAATGGCGAGCTTAACTGCATCCAAGCGCCGAGCTTTTGCAAACACGGGAGGACCAGAAGTGGGGATAAAGTGTTTCACCCCGTGCTTCGCGACCGTCGCTGAAAAAGTGGGCACAGTGAGCGCTGGAAATTGGGTGAGGAGTGTGTGAAACTTACCACCTGCTGTAGCGACGTGGGTCTGTACTGGTGGTGGGGACACTCGAGCTGAACAGGGGAGAGAGTAAAAAGAGAGTGCATTTACCAGCCGTCTATTAGCAAGATCAACTAACAGATTGTGTGAACACAAAAAATCCGCGCCCAACATGTTGAAACTCACCGCCGCTATTACAAAAGTCCATTCATATGTGCGGCCATGTAAGCATAAAGGCAAGGTCCTTCTCCCGTAGGTGTTGATGTTCGAGCCATTTGCCGCTGTAGCTCCGTTACCGTGGGGTCCAGCCACCCGGTCCGCGTATGTTGGGGTGATGAAGCTCACTTGTGCTCCGGTGTCAATGAGGAACACTCGTCCGGAGCGCGCATCCGTGATGTAGAGCAGCTTGTTGCGTTCTCCGAGGGTCGAAGCTGCTAGCGACCCCCGGTCTTGCCGTTTCCCGAACTCCTGAAGATGCAGGGCGGCACACACCTGCGTGCCTTCTCTGCGAACCTCCGATGGTAAAAGCAGAGATCTTCTCCTCCGCTGTGTCGTGCCCACACTTCTGCCGCCGGGCTATTGGCTCCCCCTCGTCGCGGTCGTGTTGCCGCCGTCGTCGGCCAGTCTGGTTCTGCCGCCTCTGGCTCCCCGCTGTCTCGGGTCGCTGCTGTGGTTGCTTGCCCGCCGCAGGCGTCCAGGATCCCATCTGCCTCCTGGGCCAGCTCCCGGAACTCCTCCAGGGTGTGACACTTTTTGCCGGCCAGCGTGCTTCTCGCATGCGCCGGGAGGTTGGAGAGGAAGATGAACTGAAAAATGAAATCATCGTTGTCCAAACCTCTCAGCTGTATCATCTCCTCCATCAGGGCGCTCGGCCTGTGTCCACCTTGGTCTAGCAAAGACAGGATCCTCCTCGCCCTCACTTCAGCCGAGGGGGTGAAAAACTTGATGAGGGTGGATTTCAGCTTGCCGTACCTGTCGGTCGCGGGTGGCTGCTCCACCAAGCTTTGCACGCACCGAGCTGTGCTGTTGTCCAGTTTAGCGATGACATGGTGGAACTTAGTGTCATCCACCGTTACTCCTGCGAGCGCGAACTGCGACTCTGCTTGCAGAAACCACGACCGTGGGTTATCCTGCCAGAAATCAGGCAGCTTAACGGCCACTGCGCTCGCCAGCTCTGAGCGCTGTGAGTCCGGGACCCTGAGAATTTCTTCGTTCATTCTCAACGTCGTCAGTCACCAATGTGGGGAGACTTGAATAACGAAACCGAATTGTCTTCCATTCCAGTTTATTCAAGAAATCATTCCACTGTCTGCTCTTATTCTTGAGCAGCGAACAAAGAGACTGAACACACCAAAGTTCTCTCATTTAAACATTCTCACATCAAACCATTTCCCTCGCGGGGGAAATCACACATCTATATCAAAGTCTCTTTATTCACATTCATTAGCCTTTTATTTACATAACTCCCCCTTCTCTCCTCTCGAGCCTCAGTGGTCAGGAAGTCTTCTGTCCCCTGTCCTCCGCAGGGGGTCCAGGCTCTGTGGCTCCGCACCGCAGGGGGCTGGCTCTCCTTCATCGTGAGGTTAAATCACATATGCAGTGTCCAACATATACATGTCTCACAACACAGCCATAATGGACAAGTTTTTCTAGATCCTGCTGAGACATCAGACCGCTAATCCTCGCTATGTTCTTTCAGTTTTAATAGGCTGACTTTCCTACTGTCTTAAAGTGGCTGTTAAAATTCAGGTCTGAATCCAGAACCACATCCAGATTTCTGGCTTGGCTGTTGGTCTTTAACATCATTGATTGAAGCTGAGTACTAACTTTGAGTCTTTCTTCTTTGGCTCCAAAAACTATTATTTTGGTTTTGTCTTAATTTAACTGAAGAAAATTCTGGCACATCCACTCTAATTTGACCAGTGCATTTGATCAGGGTTTTAATTGGACCATAGTCTCCTGGTGAGGCGGTTATTTAGATTTGTGTATCAGCTGCATAATTATGGTAATATATTTTGTTGTTTTTTATGATTTGAGCTAGTGGGAGCATATAGATGTTGAAAAGCAAAGGTCCCAAAATGGAACCTTGGGGAACTCCACAGGTTGTTTTTGTTCGCTCAGATTTGTAGTTACCTGTAGACACAAAATATTCCCTGTCTTTTAAATAGGACTCAAACCAGCTAAATGCTGTATCCGAAAGTCCCACCCAGTTTTTCAGTCGGTCTAGTAAGATGTTATGGTCGACCGTGTAGAGTGCAGCACTGAGGTCCAATAGAGCCAAGACTGAAATGTTGCCACTATCTGTATTGGAGTGAATGTCATTAAGGACCTTAACTAGAGCTGTCTCAGTGCTGTAGTGTGGCCGAAAACCTGACTGGAAAACATCAAAACAGTTACTTAATGTCAGGAAGTTGTACAATTGTTGAAAAACAGCTTTCTCTATTATTTTACTAAGAAAGCGGAGGTTTGATATGGACCTATAGCTGTTCATGAGTGACGTGTCTGGGTTGCTCTTTTTTAGAAGTGGCTTGATAACAGCTGTTTTTAAGCACTGAGGGAAGACACCTGAATGTAGAGACATATTTATGATCTGTAGTAGATCTGAGGCCATACAATATGAAACGTTTTTTAAAAAACCCTGTTGGGAGGGTATCAAGGCAGCAGGTAGTGGATTTCAGGTGGCGTATGATGTCATCCAAGATTTTATGATTGATTGGAAAAAAATTTGCCATGGTGTTTAGCTCTTCTTTACATGGACACAGAGGAAGCACATGTCCAGTACCTGGCATAGGAGCACTGACTGACTGTGTAATTTTCTGAATTTTGTCAGTTAAGAAAAAGGCAGTCATTACAGGCACGGTTGAATAGAAGTTCAAGAGCAACTGACACAGGGAGATTTGTTAGCCTGTCAACAGTAGTGAACAAGGTGCGTGCATTATTGTTGTTTTGGGGGGGTGATTGTTATGGCACAAATTGCAGCTGAATAAAATGCATTCAAAGCACCAGTGCTAAGTATGTTTTTTCTTGTAAATTTGCAGCTTTTCTCATGAATTTACTACTTTAAAAAAAGTATATTTTTCTCATAAAAATAGGACTTTGTTCTTGTAAATTACTGCTTTTTGCATTTTAAATTTGATTGATTGATGCCTTTATTTCAAACGTAAAATTTACATTAAAAAAATCAAAGTTAACAAAGTAAAAAGAGAAAAAAAGTAGTTGCAGAGCAATTCCATTCACAATACCCATTTCCACCTGAAAGCAGATCAAGTGTAAAAAGGCTGGGCACCGCTGGCCTATGACATGTGGCAGGAGGACGAATCTAAGGTCTCAGTTTTAAGTTAAAGGAAACATAAAATTATTTCTAGAAACATTTTTTTTCTCGTTTACCCACTTGGTAAAGCAGAAGCTGCATCTTCAGCTCTTTGATAATAATAATAATTATTGTTGGAGGTGCAGAGGTTTGTCGACGGTGTGAATTGTTCCGGAGGTTTCATGCTTCAGCTCTCCCCTGGAATGATCAAACTGGCAGGGAGAAGTCGACCCAATCTCGACACCGCCGAAGCTGTGTGACTGAGGTGAGAACTTTCCCAGCGTCTACGGCGGTGGAGGCCTGCGAGGTGGGAGGCTGTTGCTTAGCAGCCCTGTCTTCACAGACTCCACACGGTCTGAACTCAACACCACCACCCATCCTCTTCATGTTATCGCACAAAAGCAGGAAAACAGTGCTGCTCTCCGATTGGTCAGCAGCTGTCAGCTAAGTCATTAGAATCATATTTTTATCCTAAAATATGATTAATTGACCCCTGATAATTGGACCAGCTTTAAATTTAACCCCCAAGTCGTGACTCTGTAGCCATCAGAGTTGAAAATAGCAGCTCGGTGTCAGCGTGTCGAAGACAGAACAGCAAACATCCAAAAATACACTCTGCTCTTTGTTACAGGAACATTGTGTATGTTCTCAGTTAGAAGCCATAAAAACATTTAAAAAACATGTTCCCACTGTCTGTCGATCCCCATAAAGTTTATCCTTTATAAAGGATAGTTTATAAAGGAAAAACTATCCTTTATAAAAGTTAACATTTTGGAAATGGTCAGGGTTCAAGTCCTGGCTGGGTCATGCCAAAGACCATATAAAAATGGAACTTCCTGCCGTCCAGCTTGGTGCTCAGCAAAAATAGAACGGAGGAGGGAAATGTGGGTGGCAGTGGCTCAGGAGGTAGAGCGGGTCGTTCACTAACCAGAGGGCTTGCGGTTCGAATCCCACTCTCCCTAGCCATCCTTCTGTTGTATATAACTATAAAGGATGAGATTTGCATTTTGGACATAAAATATGTACTTGTCAAGTCTAATATGATCTGCTTTCAACTGACAGGTGACCGTGGCTACCCACTAAATAGGTACATATTGTCTTCTTTTTCATGACTGTTTTCCGTTAATTCAACCAGCTGATCCACCCGGCAGGTCACAAATTGATTGATTCATCGTTTAAAATAACATTGTATAAAAGATACAACATATATTTAAAAATAATGGGATGACACAAGAAAGTGTGCACATGTAGGAGCATGCTCAAATAACGAGGCTGAGTTTCAGTCATAAACCAGCTTTATTTGACAGAACACAAGCTCCTAGCATTCTCAAAGCAGGAAAGAGAAAGAATCATACTTCAACCCCCTTTTATACATTTCCAGCATCAGAATTCAAGTCACATGGTGTCTTCAGTCAACATACAGTTACAAAGCATCCCTTTGAAGCTTCACCATTGTCTCTCATTTCTTGATGAACCGGAATACCCTCCGGGGCGTCTTCTGTGGGACAAAGAGACAAATCTCACACTTCCTTGTTACCTCCTGTAGATTTGAGTCCTCAGTCCTTGCAGACGTGACACCCCACAATACACATTCAGTTCTGTCTCTGTGGCAGCGTGAGCCCACAATGTGTGTCGGCCACACTACCCCCCCCCAAACGTCGAGTAAGGCAAAATCTGCATGGCATAACAAAAAGAGAAACACAAAGCACTCCATACATCGCTAATCAATCCACCAACTGCCTAGGTTTTAATCTTCTGCCGAATCTGCTGCAACTTGGCTTGGCTGCCTCTGCAACATCTCTCTGCACCTGTGGATTAAAGCTGTTAGCACCTCTCTGTGAAGACTTTGGAGAATGTCTTCTCAGCGGCCTGCCCCGGCGGGGGGGCCTCGCGAGCTGCACCTCCTCGTCAGCCAGAACAAAAGCGGGTTTGAGCCTGTTAATGCAAATCAGCTCCCTTCTGCCCCCTAAATCTAGCAGAAAATGCTTCTGCCCGGTCTCCAGCACTCGAAACGGTCCGTCGTAAAATGGCCGCAAACTTGGACGCTGGGCGTCATGTTTAACAAAAACAAACTCTGCATTTTTTAAAGCCTTGGGCACAAAAACGTGTGGGAAACTGTGATGGACCGGGCCAGGAAGCGTGTTTGTTCCTGAGCCGCTCTGCCACGGCTGAGCGGGGGGGCCATTAGGTGCGGGATTATCAGGAAGAAATTCCCCGGGCAAACGGAGCGGCTGAGCGAAAACTAATTCAGCCGGGGAAGCATGCAAATCTTCCTTAGGTGCAGAACGCAACCCTAATAACACCCATGGAAGTTTGTCTACCCAATTTGTATCCGTTAGCGACGCTCTGAGGGCTGCTTTCAATGACCTGTGAAAGCGTTCCCATAAACCATTGGCCTGGGGGTTATACGCGGTGGTGCGATGAATCTTCACCCCCAAGCTGCGGGCCATCGATGACCATAGCTCGGAAATAAATTGGGGACCCCTGTCGGACGTTATGTCCGACGGTACACCAAAACGCGCAACCCATGCTGTTAAAAATGCTCGCGCAACTTCTTCCGCTGTGGTTGATGTCAGAGGAATCGCCTCTGGCCAGCGCGTGGTGCGGTCTACCATTGTCAAAAGATGTGTGTGCCCGTGTGATAACGGAAGCGGGCCGACTAGGTCAACATGCACGTGATCAAAACGCTTAGCGGGGATGTGGAAAGGTTCTAACGGGGCCTTAGTGTGTCTGTGTATTTTAGCTCGCTGACACGCTACGCAGGCTGCTGCCCATTCCTTGACCTGTTTGCGCAACCCGGGCCAAACAAATTTCTCCCCCACCAATTTGATCGATGCGCGCACCCCCGGGTGCGCGAGAGAATGGACCAAGTCAAAAACACGGCGACGCCACGCGGTTGGCACCACAGGGCGGGGCCGTCCCGTGGAGACATCGCAGATTAGCGGGGGCATACCGTTTTGTTGCACCCTGTGCTCCAGCCTTAACCCTGTTGGTCCAGACTGGAGCGCGCGCACGTCCACGTCGTTAACCTGCTCCGCAGCCATGGCTGCATAATCTAACCCAACACAGACCGGGGCTGCGCGCGCTCCCGCGTCGCTGCCCGGGCCCGCGGCCATGGCTACAGAGTCTGCCCCTATAGGGCTTGGCGGTGCTATTGCACGCGAGAGGCAGTCTGCTACAACATTGTGTTTACCCGCGACATGCTGAATATCAGTAGTAAACTCCGATATTGCGGCTAGTTGCCTTTGTTGCCGGCCTGACCAGGGTTCTGAAATTTTGGCCATCGCAAACGTTAGCGGTTTATGATCCACAAAAGCGGTGAAACGTCGCCCCTCTAACCAGAACTGAAAATGACGGATGGCCAAGTGTAGGGCCAAAAGCTCCCTGTCAAATGCGCTGTATTTCCGTTCACTATCGCGCAAGGTCCTGCTGAAAAACGCGAGGGGTTGCCAGGTACCTGCCACAAACTGTTCAACTACCGCCCCCACCGCTACATCGGAAGCGTCAGTGGTGAGCGCCATGCGGGCCGTTGGAACTGGGTGCGCTAACAAAACTGCATTTGCCAGGGCTGATTTGACCTGGGCAAAAGCGCGCTCCCGCTCCGGAGACCATTCGACTTTATTTGCGGGCTTTTGTTTTTTTAACGCGGTGTACAATGGCTGCATGAGTCGTGCTGCGCTTGGGAGGAAACGGTTGTAAAAATTAACCATCCCTAGAAACTCCTGAAGCGCCTTAACCGTTTGAGGTTGCGGAAAATCTGTTATGGCACACACTTTATTTGGAAGGGGAACTGCTCCCTCTGCCGAAACGCGATGTCCCAAAAAATCAATCTGCGCCACCCCAAACTGGCATTTCGCTGGGTTCACTATTAACCCGTGCTCTGCCAACCTCTGGAAAACTGCTGTGAGGTGTTTTTCATGTTCGCCTTCGGACGTGCTGGCTACCAAAATATCATCCAAATAAACGAACACGAAAGGCAGGTCGTGTAAAACTGCATCCATCATGCGTTGGAAAGTCTGCGCGGCCCCCTTGAGGCCAAAAGGCATGCGCAAGAACTCAAAAAGGCCGAAAGGAGTTATGACCGCTGTTTTGGGTACATCGTGCGCGCGCACTGGAACCTGGTGATAGCCGCGCACCAAGTCTATTTTAGAAAAAATGCGCGCCCCCGCCAAATGAACAGAAAAATCCTGAATGTGCGGAATCGGGTAGCGGTCATGAGCTGAAACGTTGTTCAACCTGCGGAAATCGCCGCAAGGCCGCCACGAGCCGTCAGCCTTTGGGACCATGTGTAACGGCGAAGCCCAAGCGCTCTTGGAGCGTCTAACGATGCCTAGTTTTTCCAGATTAGTGAACTCCTCGCGCGCGATGGCCAGTTTAGCTGGGTCCAAACGCCGAGCCTTTGCAAAAACGGGAGGGCCTGTGGTTGTTATGAAATGTTCTACCCCATGTTTGGCCACCGTTGCTGAAAAAGTGGGGACTGTGAGTGCTGGAAACTGAGCAAGCAGAGTGTGAAACTTACCACCCGCGGCTGAGACGCTGGCATGTGCAGTTGGCGGGGCCACCCGAGCTGTGCAGGGAATAGAATGAAAAGACAGTGCATTAATCAGACGTCTATTAGCAAGATCAACCAATAAACCATGTGAGCACAAAAAATCAGCCCCTAACATGTTGAAACTGACTGCTGCTACAATAAATGTCCACTCAAATGAACGGCCTTGTAAGGACAGAAGCATGGTCCTCTCACCAAACGTTTTAATTGTGGAGCCGTTCGCTGCTGACACTGACACCCAGGGGGCTTTAGAAGGCGACAGCCGTTCCGCGTAGGTGGGCGTGACGAAGCTCAGCTGCGAGCCCGTGTCCACGAGGAACTGTTTCCCCGAGCGTGCATCCGTCAGGTAAAGCAGCCTGTTCTCATTGCCGAGAGTCGCGGCTGCTACCGGCCCTCGGTCCTGGCGTTTAAAATTGCACGGTGGGACGCACCTGTGCGCTCTCTCTGCAAAACGGCGGTGGTAGAAGCACGAGCCGTTCTCCGCTCCGCGTCGTCTGGCTCCGGTCGCCGCCGTTGTTGGTGCGTCTGGTGCCGCTGGACCCAAGCTGTCTCCGGACGCCGTTCCCGAACTAGCCGCCGCGGCCGAAACCGCGTTCTGCTTGTGGGCGTCGACCAACTTCTGCGCCTCCTTGCTCAACCCATGGTAGTCTCGCTTGGCCAATCGGGGTGACTCTGCCAGGGCCACTCTCACTGCTGGTGGCAGGGTTCGAAGGAATAGGTGGGCGAAAATGAATTCGCCATCCTCGGAGGCTTTGAGCTGCAGCATCTTCACCATCAGGTCCGCAGGTCTATCGTTTTCTGCCTCCGTCAGCGCCAGGAGCCCCTCTGCTCTTTGTTGGACTGAGGGGGTGAAATGGCTGATCAGCGCGTCTTTCAATGCGCTGTACTTGTCGCTGTCTGGTGGATGATTAACCAAATCCTCCACTCTCTGGACCGTGTCGCTGTCCAGTTTCGCTACCACGTGGTAGAATCTTGTGTCGTCGTTGGAGATTCTCCGGAGGTTGAACTGCGCCTCGATTGCGCTAAACCATGAGCGCGGACTGTGCTGCCAGAAATCGGGCAGCCGGAGCGTGGAGGCGGCCATCAGGCTGGCTTCCACCGAGCCCGGTTCGGAAGAATTCTCATTGCTCATTCTCCGTCGTAGGTCACCAGTGTAGGAGCATGCTCAAATAACGAGGCTGAGTTTCAGTCATAAACCAGCTTTATTTGACAGAACACAAGCTCCTAGCATTCTCAAAGCAGGAAAGAGAAAGAATCATACTTCAACCCCCTTTTATACATTTCCAGCATCAGAATTCAAGTCACATGGTGTCTTCAGTCAACATACAGTTACAAAGCATCCCTTTGAAGCTTCACCATTGTCTCTCATTTCTTGATGAACCGGAATACCCTCCGGGGCGTCTTCTGTGGGACAAAGAGACAAATCTCACACTTCCTTGTTACCTCCTGTAGATTTGAGTCCTCAGTCCTTGCAGACGTGACACTCCACAATACACATTCAGTTCTGTCTCTGTGGCAGCGTGAGCCCACAATGTGTGTCGGCCACACACACTTATTTCCATTGTGGTCCCTAAAAGAGGTTGCAGCGAGTCTCATACCTGGAACCTTCCACTTTGTAGTCTGGCACTTTAATCACTAAGCTATACACCCTACCAATCACAGCAATCAGCTGATGCTTCTGAGGATGACTGCTGATGTCAGTCAAAACATGTCAAGGTTAAATAAACATCTCCTTCTCATCCTTGTCTCAATAAAGGAAAACAGTAAACTAACCTTATAAGGCACGAATGCTGGAGGACAGCATGCCAAACAAAATGTTTTTAAGTGCCTCTACCTCATTCAGGAGCGCCTCCAACTCACAGTCTGTGAAATTCCATTAAATCCATTATTTTTGATCGTGGATACAGGAGAATCAAATGTGCAGGGCTTGTATTTATCTATTTGCATACCTATTTGCATCCAACTGCATATTCAAATGGAGGCGTGTCAAAGGAGGAGTCTGGTATTTCCTCACGTGTGTTCAATTTCAAGCAGACTGGGATGGGAAATGTGGAAATGCGCTTGGATTCCTGCATATGCACCGTTTATACATCTGGATTTTTTTTTTTTTTTTTTTTTTTTTTTGCTTATGGTGTTTTCTTGATTTAAATATATGCCATCTTTCAGTAGGAAATCCACACAAGTCTTCGTACATGAGGCCCCAGGTAGGAGACTTTTTTAAAAAAAATTTTTTTGATTTTGTGTACTTTATTGATCCCCAGAGGGGAAATTGAGGGCGTCCACCTGGATGGATGAAGCAGCCATGTTACGGCGCTATCCCTTAACCATTCACACACACATTCACACCTAGGGCCACTTCAGAGTCTCCAATTAACCTAACCTGCATGTTTTTGGCCTGTGGGAGGAAACCGGAGAAATCCCGGAGTAAACCCACGCAGATACGGGGAGAACATGCAAACTCCACACAGATCACTGTTGGTCAGGGGCTGGGATCGAACCAGGGATGCCATGGCCAAGAGTGAGTTGCTGTGCTGGTGCAGTGCTAACCACTGTGCCACCGCACCGCCCCTGCCTTAATGAAATGTGAGTGACACACTTTGGTCAGAATACATCAGGCTTTAATTATTTCAGTATAATTTTCAACTCATTTTCCCCAGCATTCCCCAGAGCAACTCATTTCTGTGCATGTATCTTTAAATCCTCATGAGCGCCAGTTCATCCCACCCTTACTCTTTCATCACCTCAAGAAGTTTGGTTGAGGTGCGGCTGGTGCCATTTTGTGCTCAACATCGTTCTGGCAGCTCCTGCGACGGCGCTGGTGCCAAACTATAGCAGCCCTGCTGTTCCTTTGGATTCATCAGTGACGTGGAGAGGGGGGACATGCTGCATGGGTAACGTCTTGTCCTCCATATCTTCCTGCCCAGGCTTGAATCCTACCAACGCCCAACGCTGGAAGGTAGAACACCGGTGCGCATTGGCCTGTTCAGCCACAGGCGGTGCTGTTCCAGCAGAGTAGACGTTTAGGATTCTCTTCCATGGTCATCATAGACTGACGGAGGCCGACGACGGTGCCATTTTGAAGCTAATGTTAGCCGTTAGCTCTGAATGATGAAGCCAGACTGGGCTAACTAACATCACCAGCAGCATTGATGATGGATTTCCTGGCAAAGGGTACCACAATTACTGTGACTTACTATGCTTCACTCCTACAGAAATTGCGGAAGGCCATCAAAACTGAGAAATGTGACACGCTGGCCAAAGGTGTCCGCCTCCTGTAAGACAACACCAGAAGCACGGTCCTGCAGCTATGAAATTCTTCCTCACCTGGGTGGCAGTGGTTCAGGAGGTAGAGCAGGTCATCTAATAACTGGATGGTTGGCGGTTCGAATCCAGCTCTCTCCAGATATTTTGCCGTTGTGTCCCTGGGCAAGACACCTCACCCACCTTGCCTCCAGTGTCCATAACACTGGGTGTGAATGTGTATAAAATGTTTGGTGGTGGCCGGAGAGGCCATTGGCGCAGATTGGCAGCCGCGTTTCCATCAGCATGCCCCAGGGCAGCTGTGGCTACAGTAGTAGCTTGCCACTACCATTGTCTGTCTAGAGTGAATGAATAATGTATCTATTTGTAAAACGTCTTTGAGTGTCTATGATAAAGCCCTATATAAATCTGATGCATTATTATGGTACGTGTCCACTGGTCTGTTTTTTTGTCGAAAGGCATCGCATAGGGATTGCATTGTGCTGCGGTGCACTAACAGACGTAACCAGGTGGAGTTACAAAAAATAACTGCAATTATGGAAAACCAATAGTCAAAGAGCTCTGTCAAGGGGGAAAGAGTCTCATTGGTCCTGCTGCTGAGAACACACAGGCTGCACCTGACTGGTCACCAGATCCGGCCGTGAGCGGTCTTCCATGGACTGAAGCTCCTGGACAACATGGTGGATTTCGAGTGTCATATCTTTATAACAAACCAGCAAAAAGTGCTTCTGACAATACTTCGTGCAAGAAATAGTAGGCACGGTTAATGAATCAGTCGTTTTCTGACATCAAAAACCGCTGGTTTAAACATTCAGCATAGACACAGACACACTGACAGACAGAAGAACAGGGTGATGACAGTACTTGGTTACCGTTTATAGCTGCTCAGCAGCTCCCGGTGAAGCTCTTGATGACTTTTTGAAGCTTTGACCGGGTTCACCAGTTTCTTGGGTTTGATGAGGTCCTCATCCTCGTCTCCCTCCAGGTAATCGGGCTGGGGGACGTAGACAGTCACGGGGGATGGCTTCCTGTGGACGCCCTCAAACCGGTGCTGTTGCAGGTCTGCATACGCTGAAGCTAAAGACATGAAAACAGAGAGGACAGAATTATTGGGAAGGAAACATCAAACACACAAGACAGACCCAGAGCCATTTCTGTCTATAAAGCAGAGTACACAGATGCTACAGGTCCCGTCAGCCACTAGGGGGCACCCAAGCTTCAAGTTCATCCTCAACATTTTTTTTTAGAATTAAAATTACCCTTCAACCTTTTCTCTCAAATTTTCAGCTTTTCTCCTAAATTTGTGACTTTTCCTCATCAATTCACTACTTGTTTCTCATAAATTTGACTTTTTCTTGTAAATTTGCAACTTTTTTCTCATAAACATTCTACCTTTTTCCTCATAAATTCACGACTTTTAAGTTTGTGACCTTTTTCTTGTAAACTTGGGACTTTTTCTTCCAAATTTGCAACTTTTTTTCTCATAAATTTGCTACTTTTTTCTCATAAATTCAGTACTTTTTCTCGTGAATTTGTGATGTTTTTCTTGTAAATTTGGGACTTTCTTCTTCCAAATTTGCAACCTCCATCCATCCATCCATCTTCTACCGCTTTTCCAGAGGTCCGGGTCGCGGAGGCAGCAGTTCAAGCAGAGAAGCCCAGACTTCCCTCTCCCCAGCCACCTGCTCCAGCTCTTCAGAGGGGATACCAAGGCGTTCCCAGACCAGCTGGGAGACATAGTCCCTCCACTGAGTCCTGGGTTTGCCCCGGGGTCTCCTCCCAGTGGGACGTGCCTGAAACACCTCAAGTGGGAGGCGTCCAGGAGGCATCCTAATCAGATGCCCATACCACCTCAACTGACTCCTTTCAATGTGGAGGAGCAGCGGTTCTACTCTGAGCCTCTCCCGGATAACTGAGCTCCTCACCCTATCTCTGAGGGTAAGTCCAGCAATCCTACGGAGAAAGCTCATTTCAGCCGCTTGTATCCGCAATCTCGTTCTTTCGGTCATTACCCAAAGCTCGTGACCATAGGTGAGAGTAGGAACGTAGATTGACTGGTAAATCGACAGCTTTGCCTTAGAACTAAGCTCCCTCTTCACCACAACAGACCGGTACAACGTCCGCATCACTGCAGATGCTGCTCCAATCCGTCTGTCGATCTCTCGCTCCATTTTCCCCTCACTCGTGAACAAGACCCCAAGATACTTAAACTCCTCCACTTGGGGCAGTAGCCTGTCCCCAACCCGGAGAGGACAATCCACCTTTTTCCGGCTGAGGACCATGGACTCGGACTTGGAGGTGCTGATTCTCATTCCAGCCGCTTCACACTCAGCGGCAAACCGTCCCAGCAAGAGCTGTAGGTCATTGCTGGATGAAGCCAACAGGACAACATCATCTGCAAACAACAGAGATGAGATCCTGTGGTCACCAAGCATGACACCCTCCATTCCCTGGCTGCGCCTAGAAATCCTGTCCATAAAAATTATGAACAGGATCGGTGACAAAGGGCAGCCCTGGCGGAGTCCAACTCTCACTGGGAATGACTCCGACCGAGAGTTGGCAATACGAACCAAACTCTCACAACGGTCGTACAGAGACCGAATAGCTCGTAACAATAAGCCCGATACCCCATACTCCCGAAGCACCCCCCACAAAAATCCACGAGGGACGCGGTCAAACGCCTTCTCCAAGTCCACAAAACACATGTAAACTTTCTTTCAAATTTGCAACCTTTTTCTTGTAATTTTGCAAATTTTTTTGCTCAAATTCATGGTGTTTTTTGTAAATTTGTGCAACACAATTTTGCACAGAGCCCTTAAAATGCGAGCAATGGCCCTGGATAGGCCACTCATTTAGGAAAATTATTGTGTGAAATACCAAAAACACCATAAAATGAATTGTTTTTAACAGTTCCCAAATTGTTTTGCACATTTTTAAACAAACATTCTTGCACACCAATAACGTCTCGACTTTAAATCCTACATGATGCTTCACTGTTTGTCAGAATGACGCTTGCCGGTGTATTTTTGAACACAGTTACAATTTCATGTTTCCCCAGTCTGAACCATCATTTTCCACTCTGTAGCCCCCACCTCTGTCCATCTTCTCTACGTGTCTGAGAGGACAGAGGGAGCAGATTAAGAGGCATCTGATCCCAGTCCTCAGATATTCTGGGAGACAGAGATCAGATGTCATACAGTTCACTCTGCACAATGGCCGCTTTCTCAAGTGCAACCAGAGCCCGACTTCCACCGCTGCTTCATATTTCATAAAAATGAAACAAGCTCTGAATGGTTCCTCATCAGCTCCTCTCCATCCTCAACACCGACACGCTTCATATGAGCAAAAGTCTGTGGAGAGCTGATCTAACAGCCTCTGTGTATTTTTTTCCACATCGACGCTGATCCAGCTGTTAAGGCATGTAATGATGATCTAGTCAATTGTGCATTGTCAAAGGCGCAAAACTCATTTATGATGAGTCACTCAAGTCACTGATGAGGGCTGTGCCATCCATGTCTCACCACACACCAGACACCCTGTAGGATTTTATGAAATAGAATTAAGTAAAATATCCATCAGTGTGTTCTTCTGATGTAGCCCCATGTCTCTGGTGTCACTGAAATAATAAGTGACCCACAGTCTGGTCACCAGTTCAGTTAAGGAGAGGTTACAATAAATAAATGCTTAATGTGTACATTTGTCTTGTAAGTTCATAATTAAAACTGAAAATGTAAAAGAACAAACACTATTCAGTCTTTTGTTATATGAAAATTAAGCTGACAGGTAATTAATGGATGATGACATATTTTTCAAAACTCAATCCATCAAAATAACAGACATGGAGAAATTCTAGCCCCTGTGTAGGAACAGGCACACACTACTCACAAAAAGTTAGGGATATTTGGCTTTCGGGTGAAATTTATGGAAAATGTAAAACATTGATGCTACAGTGATATTACAGGTGCATCTCAAAAAATTAGAATATCATGAAAGAGTTCAAGATTTTTGGTCACTCATTTCAGAAAGTGAAACCCATATATTATATAGATTCATTACACACAGAGTGATATATTTCAAGTGTTTATTTTAATTTTGATGATTATGGCTTACAGCCCATGAAGTCCCCAAATTCGGTTTCTCAAAAAATTAGAATATTACATAAAATTAATTTTAAAAAATAGTTTTTTAATAGAAATGTTGATCGACTGAAAAGTATGTCCATGTACACACTCAGTACTTGGTTGGGGCTCCTTTTGGATTAATTACTGTATCAATGTGGCGTGGCATGGAGGTGATCAGCCTGTGGCACTGCTGAGGTGTTATGGAGGCCCAGGTTGCTTTGATAGTGACCTTCAGCGCGTCTGCGTTGTTGGGTCTGGTGTCTCTCATCTTCCTCTTGATAATACTCCATAGATTCTCTATGGAGTTTAGGTCAGCAGAGTTTGCTGGCCAATCAAACACAGTGATGCCATGGTCATTAAACCAGGTTTTGATACTTTTGGCAGTGTGGACAGGTGCCCAAGTCCTGCTGGAAAATGAAATCAGCTTCTCCATAAAGCTTGTCAGCAGAGGGACGCATGAAGTGCCCTAAAATTTCCTGGTAGACGACTGCGCTGACTTTGGTCTTGATAAAACAGTGGACAAACACCACCAGATGACCTCTGTTCAGATAAAAGTAAATTTTGCATTTCATTTGTAAATAAAATCCCAGAGTCTGGAGAAAGAGTGGAGAGGCACAGAATCTAAGTTACTTGAGGTTTAGTGTGAAGTTTCCACAGTCAGTGATGATTTGAGGAACATGTCATCTGCTGGTGTTGGTCCACTGTGTTTTATCAAGATCAAAGTCAGCGCAGTCGTCTACAGGAAATTTTAGAGCACTTCATGCCTCCCTCTGCTGACAAGCTTTATGGAGAAGCTGATTTCATTTTCCGGCAGAACTTGGAATACCCCCCCCCCCCAACACACACACACACACACTGCCAAAAGTATCAAAACCTGGTTTAATGACCATGGCATTACTGTGCTTGATTGGCCAGCAAACTCTCCTGAACTAAACCCCACAGAGAATCTATGGAGGATTGTCAAGGGGAAGATGAGAGACACCAGACCCAACAATGCAGACGAGCTGAAGGTCACTATCAAAGCAACCTGGACCTTCATAACACCTCAGCAGTACCACAGGCTGATCACCTCCATGCCACACCACATTGATACTGTAATCAATCCAAAAGGAGCCCCGACCAAGTATTGTGTACATGGACATACTTTTCATTCGGCCAACATTTCTATTTAAAAACTATTTTTTAAAATTAATTTTATTTTAATTTTATTCTAATTTTTTGAGAAACCGAATTTGGGGTTTTCATGGGCTATAAGCCATAATCATCAAAATTAAAATAAGCACTTGAAATATATCACTCTCTGTGTAATGAATCTATATAATATACAGACGTGGACAAAATTGTTGGTACCCCTCTGTTAATGAAAGAAAAACCCACAATGGTCACAGAAATAACTTGAATCTGACAAAAGTGGTAATAAATAAAAATTCTATGAAAATTAACCAATGAAAATCAGACAATGCTTTTGAATTGTGGTTCAACAGAATTATTTTAAAAAAACAAACTCATGATACAGGCCTGGACAAAAATGATGGTACCCTTAACTTAATATTTTGATGCACAACCTTTTGAGGCAATCACTGCAATCAAACAATTTCTGTAACTGTCAATGAGACTTCTGCACCTCCCAGCAGGTATTGTGGCCCACTCCTCATGAGCAAACTGCTCCAGTTGTCTCAGGTTTGAATGGTGCCTTCTCCAGACGGCATGTTTCAGCTCCTTCCACAGATGTTCAATAGGATTTAGATCAGGGCTCATAGAAGGCCACTTTGGAATAGTCCAATGTTTCGCTCTTAGCCATTCTTGGCTGTTTTTAGCTGTGTGTTTTGGGTCCTTATCCTGTTGCAAGACCCATGACCTGCGACTGAGACCAAGCTGTCTGACACTGGGCAGCACATTTCTCTCTAGAATACCTTGATAGTCTTGAGATTTCATTGTACCCTGCACAGATTCAAGACACCCTGTGCCAGATGCAGCAAAGCAGCCCCAGAACATAACAGAACCTTCTCCATGTTTCACAGTAGGGACAGTGTTCTTTTCTTGGTATGCTTAATTTTTGCGTCTGTGAACATAGAGCTGATGTGCCTTGCCAAAAACTTCCAGTTTTGTTTCGTCTGTCCATAGGACATTCTCCCAGAAGCTTTGTGGCTTGTCAACATGCAGTTTGGCAAATTCCAGTCTGGCTTTTTTTATGATTTGTTTTCAACAGTGGTGTCCTCCTTGGTCGTCTCCTATGAAGTCCACTTTGGCTCAAACAACGACGGATGGTGCGATCTGACACTGATGTACCTTGACCTTGGAGTTCACCATGGATGTGTTTAGAGGTTGTTCTGGGCTCTTTTGTTACCATTCGTATTATCTGTCTCCTCCTGCGGCCACGTCCAGGGAGGTTGGTTACAGTCCTGTGGATCTTAAATTTCTGAATAATATGTGCAACTGTAGTCACAGGAACATCAAGCTGCTTGGAGATGGTCTTATAGCCTTTACCTTTTTTTTTTTTTTTTTTTGTTACTTATTTGTACCCGTAGGTAGATTTGGTTTGCAGTCTGGTGACAAGCACCTTTAAAACACTAGAAGTCCCAGAGAGGGGCCATTTGGCCTTTTTACCTAGAAAACCCACAAGAGGGCCAACTTCTGGGACTTCTAGTTTATTAACATGCTTGTCTATAATTTTCTTTCTAATCTCCTGAGACAACTCTCTCCTTTGCTTCCTCTGGTCCATGTTTAGTGTGGTACACACCATGTCAACAAACAGCACAGTGACTACTTGTCACTCTTTAAATAGGCCGACTGACTGATTACAAGTTTGTAGACACCTGTGATGTTAATTAGAGGACACATCTTGGTTGAACATGTCCCTATGGTCACATTATTTTCAATCTTTTCTAGGGGTACCATCATTTTTGTCCAGGCCTGTTTAATGAGTTTGTTTTTTAAAATAATTCTGTTGAACCACAATTCAAAAGCATTGTCTGATTTTCATTGGTTAATTTTCATAGAATTTTTATTTATTACCACTTTTGTCAGATTCAAGTAATTTCTGTGACCATTGTGGGTTTCTTTCATTAACAGAGGGGTACCAACAATTTTGTTCACGTCTGTATGGGTTTCACTTTCTGAAATGAGTGACATTTTTTTCATGATATTCTAATTTTTTGAGATGTACCTGTATAGCACTGCGGCAGCACAGTTTACCCTTGGCCGGGGGATTGTGGGGATCGTGGGATCATGGGTTCGATCCCAGCCCCCGACCAACAGTGATCTGTGTGGAGTTTGCATGTTCTCCCCGTGTTGCGTGGGTTTACTCCGGGATTTCTCCGGTTTCCTCCCACATGCCAAAAACATGCATGTTAGGTTAATTGGCTGTTCTAAATTGTCCCTAGATATTTGTTTCCTATAGGCCCTTGAATAGAGGGTTAGTATTAATGAAAGTGCTTTGAGTGGTCTTTGTGACTAGAAAAGCGCTATATAAGTGCAGGTTAGTTAGTTAGTTAGTTAGTTATATCATGAATGTAGGGCATTTAAGTAGAAGCATACAATGCTGATTTCCTCATCTCAAACAATTTACTGAAACAAAAGCCAACAACAGTGGTGGGTATACCACAACAAAAAATGTCGGTGTCTCAGTAACTTGTCATGTGCCCTTGAACATCAATTACAGCTTGACAATGACGTCTCATGCTGAGGCATGGCATTCCACTCTTCTTTAAGGGCTGCCCTCAGGTCATTGAGGTTGTGGGGTGCAGGGTTACGAGCCTCTACACGGTGACTCATCTGATCCTATAGGTTTTCTATGGGATTCAGGTCTGGAGAAAGTGCAGGCCACTCCATTTGAGGTACCCCAGCCTCCAGCAGCCATTCTCTAATGATGTGACCTCAGTGAGCTGGAGCATGAAGATGAAATTATGCCTGTGTTGTTCATGCAGGGGCAGAATGACTGGATTAATGATGTTATTCAGGTAGTATTGGCTTGTCACTGCACCATTCACAAGGTGTAGGGCAGTTCTGTATTGATTAGACACACCTGCCCAGACTATGACATGGTGACAACAGTGACTGATGCATAGTGGTCTCCTTGACCTCTCCAACATTGTTGGCGGCCATCATTTCTGCTCATCGTGAATCAACTTTCATCAGCGAATGGCACTAAAGCCCACTGGTCCCTTGTCCAGTGTAAATGCTCCCTGGCCCATGCAAGATGATAATGCCTGTGCCTGGTGGTGTGGTCAGGTACCCTTGTAGATCGTCTAGCACACAGACCACGCTGATGTAAATGGTTTCAAATGGTCTGACGTGACATTTGGGTGCCTCTCACTTCCCTCAAATGTGCCTGGAGTTGAGTGGCATTTATCTGGTTCCGCAGGGCACTGTTGAATGAATCTTTATTTTATTTTTGGATAGATTAGATTAAAAGATTAAAAGAAAGGAACAGAATAATATAACAAAGGGGAAAAAAAAAATCCAACAAGGTCAAATTAAACAATAACTCCTTGGATTATACAATTCAACATAAGTTATCCGAAATGGGTGATGGCTGAAGCCGCAGCTTATATTGCCCACCCATGTTCCATCTAAGAATTCAAAAGGAAAATAAAATAAAAGTGATTACAAATCAGAACAAAGCCAAGACAAAACGTGACAAAAAACTAAGCAACAGCACAACACAGACTGGATATGATAATCCTTATGTGATTTTACATATCGTTTTGTATGTATGTTTGGAGTATTTCTTCCTTTAGTTTTTGTTTAAATTGTCCAAGCGTTGAACATGATTTTAATTCAGGTCCAAAAGCGTTCCACAGTCTGAATCCTTGCACTGAAACACAATGTTGCTTGGTGGTAGTTCTCACTGAAGGTTTTTGAAATATACATGTTCCTCTGAAATGATTTTGTTTCTCCCTTATTTGGAACAAATAATAATCCTTATTTGGAGATATTTGTCACGCCGCGCCACTCATCAGCGGCGCCACCTGCTCCCGCACCTGCTCGTCATCAACGGCGAGGGATAAAAGCCGTCTCGCCCTGAGCTTCGGCCTGAAGCCGTCAGACTTCATCCCTCACCGTTGTGAGTCATTCCAAAACTTCAGCACGAACATTTGGGTAAGAAGCCCTTACCTTCTTTTTCTCCAGTCTGCTCCCCTGTGCGCAGGTGGATTTCCCGGCGGCGGACGACGTCCTTCCAACGCCTATTCCTCGCTGCTGCACCGAGCTCTCCAGGTGGCTGTCTCCCGGGTCTCGTCCCTTGTTGTGCCAGCTATCCATTCCATCCAAGTAAGTCCTTCTCTTGCCATTATTCCTCCTGTGTTGGTGTGTGCCCGTCACCCTCTCCTTGTGCTTTTCCCATAGGGTTGCCCGGCTGTACGGTCTCCTGCCTCTGTGCCTGAAGCAGACACCGCCACCAATACATTTACATCCCGCAGACACTCACTCATTCACGCCTGTTGTTAATAAACTGTTTGAACTACTCTGAGCCTGTGTGTGTGCGTCTCCTGAGCCGTGCGTTATGTCAGTACGGCTTCAGCAGAGCGGCTCGGCAGACGGCGGGCTCGCACACCGGTTTTCCACTCTCAAGGCTCGAGTGGATCATATAGCCTATCAGCAACAGGTGATTTTTAATCAATTATTGAACTTAACTAACCGGTTGGGCCGCTTGGATCCTCAACAGCCGTTCCCCCCGGCTCATCAGGGTGGCGCGGCTCCTGCTGCTCCAGTGGCCGTCCAGCAGGCTCCGAGTGCACCGGTTCGGCTCACGCCTATTCCAACCCCCGCCCGCTTTAGCGGTAAGCTCGGCGGAGCGCGGGGGTTTATTATGCAATGTGAGTCCGTCTTCCACTGCGTGCCCGGAGATTTTCCCTCAGATCATAGCCGAATTGGTTATATCGGGAATCTCCTGGAGGGGCGAGCATTAACGTGGGCCTACGCCGTTATGGCGAGACCCAGTTATGCCGCCCTCACATATAACCAATTCGTGAGGCGCTTCCTGGAGGTCTTTGACCACTCTCTAACCGAGACGGTCCAGATTGACCGGCTTCTCGCCCTCCGGCAGGGAAGCCGGTCGGCCGCGGACTACGCGGTCGACTTCCGGGTAGCGGCGGAGGAATTAGGCTGGGAGGAACGCCCCCTCTGCAGTCTTTTTCTCCGCAGCCTCAATGACGATCTGAGGGATGAACTGGCTGGACGGGATATTCCTGAGACGCTAGCGGAGCTGACATCCTTAGCGGTTAGTTTGGATAACAGGCTGCGCGAGCGCTCCTTGGGGCAGAAGTCGTCTTCTTCTCGCCCTCGTGGAGTCTCGCCGCACCCGTTCCAAGCTCGCCCCCTGGCGGCGCCGCCAGCATCATGCCCCGAGGAGTCGGAGCTGATGGTGACGGGCTGGACAAAGCTTTCCCCTGCGGAGAAACAACGCCGCCGTGAGTTGGACCTCTGCATGTATTGCGGAGGTGACCAACACACTGTGGAGCTTTGCCCACGGAAAGCCAGTCGGCGGGTTCCGCGAATCACTGTAGGGGGCCTCGTGGATCTCAACCGGTTAGACACTCATACCCAATTGAAGCTGCCCATCCGTTTCTGCCACAATCCCACTGGGCATCTCACCCACGCACTGGTGGATTCGGGCGCAGAAGGCAGCTTCATTTCACAAAGCCTGGCAACCTGATTGGGCATCCGCTGTCAGGCACTGAAAAACCCCATCTTCCTGGTCAATCTCTCTCGTGCCTCCCTTGGGAGAGTTTCACATCAGACCGTTCCCGTCCCAGTCATCATCTCAGGGAACCACCGGGAGGAGATGGTTTTTTACGTCCTGCCCCGTCATCCTGGGTATCCCTGGCTACGCCTCCACAACCCTGTCCTGGACTGGAAGTCAGCTGGGGTATCGGCATGGAGCACGTTTTGTATGGGCACCTGCCTTCAGTCCGCTGCCTGCTCTCCGTCCACGTCTACCCCTGTGGCGGACGCAGCTCCTCCGGACCTGTCTCTGGTGCCTCCGGAATTTCACGACCTGGGTATGGTGTTCAGTAAAACCAAAGCAATGTCTCTCCCCCCTCATCGGCCCTACGACTGTGCCATCAACCTCCGCCAGGGGGCTCCCTTACCTTCTGGTCGGCTCTACAGCCTGTCTGCGCCGGAGAAGGAGACAATGAACACCTACCTGAAGGAATCACTGAGCGCTGGGATAATTTGCCCATCGTCATCTCCCGTGGGGGCAGGGTTCTTCTTCGTTGGGAAAAAGGACGGCTCCCTCCGCCCCTGCATAGACTACCGTGCGCTCAACGACATCACTGAGAGGGACCGTTACACCCTGCCCCTCATGGACACTGCCTTTCACTCCCTCCAGGGGGCGACTTGGTTTACCAAGCTGGATCTACGCAGCGCTTACCACCTTGTCCGGATCCGGGAGGGAGATGAATGGAAGACAGCCTTCCGTACCCCGAACGGCCACTTTGAATACCTGGTCATGCCGTTCGGGTTAACCAACGCTCCTGCCGTCTTTCAGCGCCTCATCAATGACGTCCTCCGGGATTTCATCGGCCTCTTCGTGTTCGTCTACCTGGACGATATCCTTATCTTCTCCAGGTCCAGGGACGAGCACCAGGTCCATGTGAGGCGGGTCCTCCAAAGACTGCTGGAGAATCGGCTCTACGTGAAGGCTGAAAAGTGTGAATTCTACGCTAGGACCACATCCTTCCTGGGATTCATCATCTCTCAAGACCAGGTGCTCCCAGACCCAGAGAAGGTGAAGGCGGTGGTGGAGTGGCCTACTCCCGCATCCTGGAAGCAGGTGCAACAGTTTGTTGGCTTCGCCAATTTCGACCGCCGCTTTGTCCCCAACTTCAGCTCGATCGTCGGACCGCTGACCCGCCTCACGTCCCCGAAGGTCCCTTTCCGGTGGACAGAAGAGGTCGCTGCTGCCTTTAAGGCGCTGAAGGCGGAATTCTCCTCCTCCTGGGTTCTTCGCCAGGTCGACCCCGCGCTGCAGTGCATCGTCGAGGTGGACGCCTCGGACACGGGAGTGGGAGCAGTTCTATCCCAGCGGTCGCCTGACGATGGCGCCAAACGACCCTGCGCCTTCTTCTCCCGGCGCTTGTCCCCGGCGGAGAGGAACTACGATGTGGGGGACAGAGAGCTCCTGGCCATCAAGCTCGCCTTACAGGAGTGGCGTCACTGGCTAGAGGGGGCGGACCTGCCGTTCGTGGTCCTGACGGACCACAAGAACTTAGAGTATTTACGATCTGCCAAGCGCCTGAACGCCCGCCAGGTGCGCTGGTCTTTGTTCTTCGCCAGGTTCCGTTTCTCCATCACCTTCAGACCAGGCTCCAAGAACGGCCTGCCTGATGCCCTCTCTAGGCAGTTTACCCCCGTGGAGGCTGAGGAGATGCCCCACACCATCCTGCCCAGGTCGTGCGTCGTGGGTACCATCTCTTGGGACATCGAGAGCAAGATCCGGAAGGCGCAGGAGGTGGAACCTGATCCTGGCGGCGGACCGGAGGGAAGACTGTTTGTGCCATCTGCGGTCCGAGGAGAGGTCATCCACTGGCTCCACACCTCCCGGCTCACCTGTCATCCCGGCACCTCCCGGATGGTCAACCTCCTCCAACGGTCCTTTTGGTGGCCAGGCCTGCGGAGGGACGCAGCCCGCTACGCCCGGGCTTGCCCAATCTGTGCCACCAGCAAGTCAGGAAATGCCCCTCCAGCGGGTCTGCTCCAGCCCCTGCCCGTTCCTGGCAGGCCCTGGTCGCACATCGCGTTGGATTTCGTCACCGGACTCCCCGTTTCCAACTCCTTTGACACCATCCTGACCATCGTGGACCGTTTCTCCAAGGCGGCACACTTCGTCCCCCTGCGAGGTCTCCCTACCGCCCTGGAGACGGCGGATCTCCTCGTCCAACACGTGGTCAGGCTGCACGGGATTCCGGTGGACGTGGTCTCGGACCGGGGCCCCCAATTTTCATCCGAGGTTTGGAGGTCGTTCTGTAACGCCATCGGAGCCAAGGTGAGCCTCTCCTCCGGCCATCACCCCCAATCCAACGGGCAGTGTGAGCGGACCAACCAGGAGCTGGAGGCTGCGCTCCGCTGTGTGACCACATCCAAACCTACATCCTGGAGCAACCATCTCGCCTGGGTTGAGTACGCCCACAATACCGCCCGCTCTTCTGCAACGGGGATGTCCCCCTTTAAGGCGTCCCTGGGTTACGACCCCCCGCTGTTTCCAGCGCAGGAGAGCGAGGTAACTGTCCCCTCAGTTAGGGCGCATCTCAGGCAGTTCCGCTCCATCTGGGCTGCCGCGCGTAATGCGCTTTTACGCACAGCGGAGCGCAACAGGACCGTGGCGGACCGGCACAGAAGACCTGCCCCGGCGTACAGAGTTGGGCAACAAGTTTATGTGTCTACCCAGGACGTTACATTGAAGGGTGAGAGGAGGAAGCTGGCACAGCGGTTCATGGGTCCCTATCCCATCACCCAGATCATCAACCCGGTGGCTGTGCGCGTGGCTATTCCCCCCTCCCTCCGCATACATCCCACCTTCCACATGTCAAAGGTGAAGCTGGCAGTCACCGACCCCCTTTGCCCCCCCTCCCGCTGCGCAACCCGCGCCCCGGATGATTGATGGCCATCCGGCCTGGTCCGTCGCCTCCATCCTGGACTCTCGACGCCGGGGTTGTGGGTTGCAGTACTTGGTGGACTGGGAGGGCTATGGGCCCGAGCATCGACAGTGGGTACCCTCGTCGTTTGTGTTGGACCCATCGCTCATCGCGGACTTCCACCGAGCGCACCCAGATAAGCCATCGCCAGGAGGCGCTGCTAGAGGGGGGAGTACTGTCACGCCGCGCCATTCATCAGCGGCGCCACCTGCTCCCGCACCTGCTCGTCATCAACGGCGAGGGATAAAAGCCGTCTCGCCCTGAGCTTCGGCCTGAAGCCGTCAGACTTCGTCCCTCACCGTTGTGAGTCATTCCAAAACTTCAGCACGAACATTTGGGTAAGAAGCCCTTACCTTCTTTTTCTCCAGTCTGCTCCCCTGTGCACAGGTGGATTTCCCGGCGGCGGACGACGTCCTTCCAACGCCTATTCCTCGCTGCTGCACCGAGCTCTCCAGGTGGCTGTCTCCCGGGTCTCGTCCCTTGTTGTGCCAGCTATCCATTCCATCCAAGTAAGTCCTTCTCTTGCCATTATTCCTCCTGTGTTGGTGTGTGCCCGTCACCCTCTCCTTGTGCTTTTCCCATAGGGTTGCCCGGCTGTACGGTCTCCTGCCTCTGTGCCTGAAGCAGACACCGCCACCAATACATTTACATCCCGCAGACACTCACTCATTCACGCCTGTTGTTAATAAACTGTTTGAACTACTCTGAGCCTGTGTGTGTGCGTCTCCTGAGCCGTGCGTTATGTCAATATTGTTATATTATACTGTATTATGGAGATATATCTCCCATATAAAATATGGGAGAAACAAACTGTTCACAATGAAGCGGTCATAAGCATGGGATGTGGCCAAAGGACGTTCACTTCTGCACCTTTCTCTGACTCTTCCAGTCTCCCTGTATCTCTGTTGCAACCTGCTAATAACACTCTGTGACACTCTTAAGCTCAATGGCCACTTTCCTCTGACAACATCCTGTTTGAAGCCTCGCAATGGCGAGGTACTGTTGATCAATTGTTTGGTGTTGTCTTGGTCTCATGATGTCAAAATGTGAACAGTATGATGAAGAGGACTGTTTAAATACCAATTCTAATTGAATCAGAAAATTTATTGGCCAATTCATGGATAAAGCACCTGCTGTGAATTTTGCCATTAAGCACCTTGTTAGAGAACAGCAAGTTACACAAAAAGTACTGAAACACTGAATAGTTGGATATGTGCATTCAAAAGGTTAGAGAAGGTCAAATTAAGTTCACCTGTAAAGGTTATAGTGTATTTTAGGTGCATCCTGAAATTTCACCCGAAAGCTGAATATCCCTAACTTTTTGTGAGTAGTGTATGTGAATGCTTGTGCCTTTTAAATACAGACTTGAATAGGGATTGATAATGCACCACTGACTTTAGATGTGTTTTTTGTTGATCAGAAGCAAATTGCCAGAAAATGCAAAATGATAACAATATGATGGCTTTGTGCCCAGTCGCACCCCTTTTAAATGAGTCCCCTCCCAGACTGAAACACAGCTTCTTTCTCCAGGCTGTGAAAAGTATCACCCCACCTCCATCCCATTCCCCCCAGGACTGATGCATCCCCTCTCCCCCTCCACAACTGCCTTACAATAATTACTGTCTGCATTGTTCTGTTTTATTGTTTTTACTTTATTTATACTACTACTACTGGAGAGTTGCTAAAACTGCATTTCACTGTTAATATTTTATACAATGAATGAATGAATGAAACATCCAGGGAACAGACACTGAGATGGTGACATCCTACAAGTACCTGGGTGTTCATTTGAACAATAAACTAGACTGGTCACACAATACCGACACACTCTACAAGAAGGGACAGCGCAGGCTGTTCCTACTGAGGAGGCTCAGGTCTTTTGGTGTACAAGGGGCACTCCTGAAGACCTTCTACGATACGGTGGTGGCATCAGCCATCACTTTTGGAATGGTCTGCTGGGGCAACGGCATCACAGCAGCGGACAGGAAGAGACTGAACAAACTGATCAAGAAAGCTAGCTCTGTCCTGGGGCAGCGCCTTGACCCAGTAGAGGAGACAGGAGAGAGAAGGATGGTGGCTAAGCTGTCATCTGTGCTGGAGTCCGAGTCCCACCCTATGCAGGACATACTGAACGCACTGAGGAGCTCATTTAGCAGTAGGCTACATAATCCTAGGTGCGCGACCGAGAGGTTTCACAGGTCCTTCCTACCTACGGCTGTCAGACTTTATAACCTAAGCATGGCTGCCTGCAGAGATAGCAAAAAAACGTGACAACCTAATAGTATTGAATGCAAAAGATGCAACTGACTTGCACAAAATTGTCCCCTCCAGTATACAACTAGGACAATATCAATCGCTACGGAGGGTGACAATATGTATGGGTACATATTCATACTATGTGGGGTAATAAATAGACGGTTATGCTGTTTATTCCATCTAGCTACAATGCTCCGCACTGTGTATATACTATATATTTATATATTTATGTGTACATATGTATATTCACTGCTCTTATTTTCTTATCTTCTAAATTATTGCTCTGAGTGTTGCTATCCCTGTGCTGTTGCAGTCCTGGAATTTCCCCATTGTGGGACTAATAAAGGCTTATCTTACATCTTTATTTTTTTTTTTTTACATCTTTATTTTGGATAGATTAGATTAAAAGAAAGGAACAGAACAATATATCAAGAGGAAAAAAAAAATCCAACAAGGTTGAGTGACAATAAAGATCTATCTATCTTTCCTTTAAACATAGACCACAATTGATCTCTATTTGGATGATGAGGGCAAAGTGTAAAACATAGACAATGCACTGCCAGACACTAACAAAACTATTTGCACAAGAGGCAAAAGCATAGAGCAAATGTGCACTTCAGATCATCATAATAGGGCCCTATATGCTGTATGGTGTAAAAAATAGTGTTTTATGAGAGCTGAAAATTGTTGCATTCTGTTTTTATTTCCATTTTACACAGTGATCCAACCTTTTTTGTTTGGAACTGAGGTTGTATATCTTGCCCCCCCCCCCCCCCCCCGATTCTGTTCCACTTCAAAATCTAATGGAGTCCATTGTGGTCCAAACTCTATCCTTCCACTAAATTTCTTTGAAATCAGGTCAGTAGTTTTTTTTGTGTGTGTGTGTGTGTAATTTTGCTAACAAACTAACACAACTGAAATCATAACCTCCTCGGTGAGGGTAGTGACTCAGTCATTTAATTTTAGTAACAATGTGGTAACACCTGGAATGAAATGCATCGACGTACAGTATATGATAAATGTAGCTGCAGATTCTGCTGATGAAGGGTCATCAGATTCTTAGACATTAAATGCATCTCACTGTAAGATCCCTGTTTGTTCAGAAGACCTCAGGTCTGGTACAGAAAACCTCAGACTCTGAGATATCCCGAGGTTTCATACTGAGGTTTCATATTGATTGAAGGCAGGGCATGCAAACTAAAACCCTGGGTTTAGTTTATCGACGTTTTCTGTGAGTGCTGGTTATCTGATTTCTGCTCCAGTCTGAAAACCTGCATCTGACTCCACCTCTGCAGGGAGGAAATGTGATCATGTTGGCCGGTAATATCAGACGGTAATGCCTTTTTCTCTCTTTCATTCATATATCCAGAGGAAAGAAAAAGCACCAAAATCTAAATCAGATCAAAATCTGTTGCAAATTAGCAGAGTACTAAAAGCACCACTCCAAAACTTTTTGAGACTGGTGTCGTCTGTCTGTGAGCAGGAAGCTGAGACTCCCTCTGACTTGCTGACAGTAATTCATCCACACATGCATCAGAAATAAGTACACAGGAAATCCCCAAGTATTGATTGTTCACTTTAGATGCATAATATAAAATATACCACACAGGGCTGAAATTAGATCTCAAGGTAACCACTGTTTGAGGGTCAAAAGGTGCATACATGTCAGTAAAATGTACATATTTGTACATTTTCATCTTGTTTTAAATACCCAATATTGGTTAATTTGTTTTATTCCCACAGAAGCAGTCTAAAATAACAAGCTAAATATCTCATAAGACTTTTTTTCTCATTACAAACAGATACTTTTCTCATAATAAGATAAGATTACTTTAAGAGAAAATTATCTCATTATAATGACAGTTTTCTTGTTATTCCGATAATTATACAACAGTTCCGATCGAGTAATCTGATTGGACAATGGTGATTCCAGGAGTGACTATACTGTATTCCCCGATAACTGTACTCGGACATTTCACCAGATATGTATCAGTCTGTGGTTGAGCTATACTTTCTCATTACCTGTCATTTTGAAAAACAGGGTTATAAAAATTCTGTCATAATCTATTACCTGTAATTTTTGTTTTCATTTACAGTGCTGTGAAAAAGTATTCACCCCTTTCCTGATTTCTTATATTTTTGCATATTTGTCACACTTATATTGTTCAGATCATCAAACAAATTTTAATATTGTCATGAGTCTGAGTGCATGTTTCCTCAGAGCTCAGACTGTCATTTTATTGTATGTCTGTTAGAGACATGGAGAGGAATGACTGTTCGCCTGCTGCAGCAAATAACATTGCACCCCGGGATGACAGGCAAGTTCCATTTCATTCCATGTCAGTTTATGACGATATACCTTGCCTGATTCCCGGTAGAGAGACTCAGGTTGTGCAGTCCCCTGACTCTCTCCATCTGCTGCAATCAATAAATCCTCACCTGCCCTCTCCGTGTCTCCTCCCGTTATTCCTGAGTGTCCGTCGGCCCCAGAACTGAGCGGCCGGACGATGGAAGAGCCTGTGGCCTTGGAGGACCCTACTCCAGTGCCAGTGGTGAGCGGAGCCCCAGCTACCACGCCGGATGAGTCCCCAGCGTGGGTCACTCCGCCTGGGGACACCAGGACTGCAACCACCATCATGCCTGCTGCGGAGGCTGCTGCAGCAGAGTCAACAACAGAGCTGGACCTCCAAGAGACCGGGCCCAAGACGTCGTCGTCTGGATCGACGGAGTCCTGGACGGCGGTGGAGCTCGAGCTCAGGCAAGTGCTCTCTTTTGTTTTTCTCTTTTCTGTCCTGGAGAAATCTTGCCTGGCTCTTGCTGAGGAGAGTCGGGTGCACCTGAGCTCACCTCGCCGGGCTCCGCCACTACCAGTGACCTTGATCCTGTACCTCTGCCTGTCTTTTCCGAGCCTTCTCCCAGGGTCACCGGGGAAGCTCCACCGCTGCCAGATGACTCCGTGGGTCCAGGCTCGCCACCTGAGGACGTCGTGGGTCCAGCTCCCCCTGCGGAGGTCGTCATGGGTGTTTCATCCCAGCCCGAGACCTCCGTGGCTGCAGCCTCCCCTCTGCCCGAGGCCATCGTGTGGGTCCCTCCTCGGTCTGAGTCTCCGTGGGTGCTGTGCCCTAGTCGGGGACCCTCGTGGGTGCTGCGCCCCAGCTTGGGCCCGCCATGGGTGTCACGTCCCAGCCCGGGGTCCACCGAGGGTGCAGCACTGGCCCAGTCCGGGTCCACCGAGGGTGCAGCAGAGCTCCAGCCCGGAGCCACCGCGGGTGCTGCAGAGCTCCAGCCCGGAGCCACCGCGGGTGCTGCAGAGCTCCAGCCCGGAGCCACCGTGGGTGCTGCAGAGCTCCAGCCCGGAGCCACCGCAGGTGCTGTGATGCTCCAGCCCGGAGTCACCACAGGTGCAGCTACGTCCCAGTCCGGGACCCCCGTGGGTCACCCGAACAGCTTAGTTCTTTGGCCTAGGAGGCCCAGGGGACTGGCGTAGCATGGGTGTGGGTCTTGAGTGGGCTCCACACTTTTTCCCTCCTCACCCTTTTCCCCCCCATCTCCCACCCGGGGTGTTTTTTTGCTGTACCCTTTTTCTGGGGGGGGTTCTTTTTTGGTGTTACCTGTGGGTGTCTGGAATCCACCCCTTAAAGGGGGGACTCTGTCATGAGTCTGAGCGCATGTTTCCTCAGAGCTCAGACTCTCATTTTATTGTATGTCTGTTAGTATGATTTTGTTAGTTTCTGTATATACTTTGGTTTGTGACTAGAGCCCTTCTTGTTTCTCCAGACACTCCCACCAGCTGCTCACTGTCTGCTCTTCTGCCATCCCAGCTGTGAGCAGTTATGCAATTAGGTCACCTGCTTGCTCAAGGGGCGCGCACCTGCCGCTCATTGACTGCCAGCTATTTAAAGACTGCCTGGTCATTTTCTCACTGCGGCAGTATTGTCAATTGTCTAAATGTCTATGGACTGTTACCTGATGTCTGATGGATTTATCCTTCTTCCCTCTTGCAGTGTGATTTCAGCTCTGGAGAGTTCTCCTCTGTAAGTTACTTTAAGTTCACATGTTTGTGTGTCCTGCGCAGTTTGTTTTGTGTTTTCCTTTATTTAATAAATGTCACTACTGCAGTTCAGCTACTGGGTCTGTCTTTCTGCCCCAGAGGGGCCATTCATGACAAATATTAGACAAAGATAACCCGAGTAAATACAAAATGTAGTTTTTAAAATGATGATTTCATTTATTAAGGGAAAAAAGCTATCCAAACCTACCTCGCCCGATGTGAAAAAGTAATTGCCACCCGTTATATCATGAATTAATTGTGATTAACCAAATTTTTTTGAAAGCTGAGTTCCATTTCACTGTTCACAGCCAAGCCTGATTACTGCCAGACCTGTTGAATCAAGAAATTACTTAAATAGAACCTCTCTGGTGAAGCAAAGTAGGCTAAAAGATATCAAAAAGCAACACATCATGCTGTGATCTAAAGAAATTCAAGAACAGATGAGAAACAAACCCAGAACAACAGAACTGCAGGCCTCATTTGCCTCAGTTTGGACACTGGTCCATGATTCAACAACAAGATAGAGAATGAAAAAAAAATAGCATCCATGGGAGAGTTCCAAGGTGAAAACCACTGCTGATTAAAAAGAACATAAAGGCTTGTCTCATATTTGCCAAAAACATCTTGATGAGCCCCAAGACTTTTGGGAAAATACTCTGTGGACTGATGAGACAAAACCTGAACTTTTTGGAAGGTGTGTGTCCCATTACATCAGGCATAAAACTAACACAGCATTTCATAAAAAGAACATCATACCAACAGTCAAACATGGTAGTGGCACTGTGATGGTCTGGGGCTGCTTTGCTGCTTCAGGACCTGGACGACTTGCTGTAACTGATGGAACCATGAATTCTACTCTCTGAAAATCTTGAAAATCCTGAAGGAGAATGTCTGGCAATCAGTTTGTGACCTCAAGCTCAAGCCCTCCAATGTGAGTGAAAAAACAATTCTGCAAAGAAGAGTGGGCCAAAATTCATCAATGGTGATGTAAAAGACTCATTGCCAGTTATTACAAACACTTGATTACAGTTGTTGCTGATAAGGGTAGCACAACCTGTTATGATGCTTTAGGGGCATTTACTTTTTCACATAGGGCCAGATAGGTTTGGATAGCTTTTTTCCCTTAATAAATTAATCATCATTTAAAAAAAATGTGCAAGAAATATGAGATGTGTGAGAAATATGCAAAAATATAAGAAATCAGGAAGGGGGCAAATATTTTTTCACAGCTCTAAGATACCATATATCTTTTGGTTTTGTTCACAAGTTCAGTTTTAATTATGAAAATACAAGGTACAGAATGCAGATTATGCATTTATTTCTTTATTAATTGAGCTAATGAACAGAGTGGGTCAGTGTTGTAATATGTACGCATATCGCGCTGTTCCCCGCGCTGCGCTCGGACTATCTGATCACGTGATGGTCCACCTCATTCCCACATACAGACAGAGACTGAAACTCACTAAACCTGTTGTGAGCACTACGGAGAAATTGACCAGTGAAGCTGGAGAGAAACTGAACACATGCATGGAAATAACTGACTGGAACATGTTTAAAGGAGCCACACATGATCTTAATGAGTACACGGACACTGTGAACTCCTATATCAACTTTTGTGAGGAGAGCATTCTCCCATCGCGCACCAGGGTGAGGTACTCTAATGATAAGCCCTGGTTCACTGCTAAGCTCAGACAGATCAGAAAGGAGAAGGAAGCTGCGTTGAAAAGTGGAGACAGACTGCTACAGGGAGGTTAAATATCGGTTTAACAGAGAGCTGAAGAAAGCTAAATCTGTGTATTCTGAGAGACTCCAGCAGCAGTTCACTGCTAATGACTCGGCTTCTGTGTGGAGAGGACTGAGGCAAATCACCAACTATCGGCCTCAGGCTTCTAAAGGTCAGGATGACAAAGCCCTTTGTCAAAAACTCTCCCAACATTACGCCCGTTTTGACACCTCGTCAGCTGTGTCCAACTCCCCCACTCCACCCAGCTCTACTGCCTCCTCGGCCCCTAATTCATCAAAAGCGGTCCCCCCCTCCTTCCCCCCCCCCCCTGCCCTTGTCATCAGTGAGCAGGACGTGCACAGACAATTCTCCAGACTGAACCCGCGCAAGGCCCCCGGGCCGGACGGTGTGTCTCCCTCCACCCTGAGACACTGTGCGAAATTGCTGGCTCCTGTCTTCACAGACATTTTTAACTCCTCCCTTAAGCTATGCCACGTGCCGACCTGCCTCAAATCCTCCACCATCATCCCTGTCCCCAAGAAGCCACGGATTACTGGACTTAACGACTACAGACCTGTAGCGCTCACCTCTGTAGTCATGAAGTCCTTTGAGCGCCTGGTCCTGTCTCACCTCAAGTCCATCACCACTCCCCTCCTGGACCCGCTGCAGTTTGCCTACCGAGCCAACAGGTCTGTAGACGACGCAGTCAACCTGGCCCTCCACTCCATCCTGCAGCACCTGGACTCCCCGGGAACCTACGCCAGGATCCTGTTTGTGGACTTCAGCTCTGCATTCAACACCATCCGCCCCGCTCTGCTCCAGGACAAGCTGTCCCTGCTCGGCGTGCCTGACTCCCTCTGCAGGTGGATCACCGACTTCCTGACGGACCGGAGGCAGCATGTGCGGCTGGGGAAGTCTGTCTCGGACTCTGTTAGCATGAGCATCGGATCACCCCAGGGCTGTGTACTTTCCCCCCCTACTCTTCTCCCTTTATACCAACTCCTGCACCTCCTCCCACCAGTCTGTTAAGCTGATCAAGTTTGCGGACGACACCACCCTCATCGGGCTCATCTCCAACGGCGACGAGTCCGTCTACAGGAAAGAGGTGGCCCAGCTGGTGTCCTGGTGCAGCCACAACAACCTGCAGCTGAACGCTCTGAAGACAGCGGAGATGATTGTGGACTTCAGGAAAGTCACAACCCCCCTGCCCCCCCTCACCATCACAGGCTCTCCCATCACCATTGCAGATTCCTTCCGCTTCTTGGGCACCACCATCACCCGGGACCTCAAATGGGAGCCAACCATCAGCTCCCTCATCAAAAAGGCCCAGCAGAGGATGTTCTTTCTGCGGCAGCTGAGGAAGCTCAAGCTACCCACCAAGATGTTAGTGCAGTTCTACACGGCCATCATCAAGTCCATCCTCATCTCCTCCATAACCGTGTGGTACGCAGGAGCCACTGCCAGGGACAGACTAAGGCTGCAGCGCGTCGTGCGCACTGCTGAGAAGGTGATCGGCTGCAAGCTCCCATCTCTCCAGGACTTGTACATCTCCAGGACCCGGAGGCGTGCAGGCCGGATCATAGCCGATCCTTCACACCCTGGTCATGTACTGTTTGCCCCCCTCCCCTCAGGTAGAAGACTTCAGTCCATTCAGACTAAAACCTCCCGGCACATGAACAGCTTTTTCCCCTCTGCCATCAGACTGCTGAACATTAAGTGACTTATTGACTCTCGTGCACTATGTACAGCAGCTCATGTCATACATCACTGTTTTTCTGTTGCATTATCGACTGCACTGTGGTACCCCATATTATCTGCTACTTGCTAATTTATTTAAAACTGCCTTGACTAGTATTACTCATTATTATTATTACTTATTATTCTACACTTATTGCATGTTTTTAGTCTTTTAGTTTTTTAGTTTATCTCTTTATCTCATCATGTTTTTAATGTTGCAGCATGGCACCGAGACAAATTCCTAGTTTGTGTACTACATGAACAATGGCAATAAATCTGATTCTGATTCTGATTCTGATGTACTATAAAGAGGACATGTAGGAATTACAAGTAAAAGTTAAAATAGATCATGCTCAGTGCAGTCTGTCAAAATGACAGACAGCCTTCAGATTTTTCTTCTTCTTTCGGCTGCCCCCTTTAAGGGTGGCCACAGCAGATCATCTGCCTCCATCTCACCCTATCCCTTGCATCTTCCTCTGTAACACCAACCCTCTCCATGTCATCCTTCACTATATCCATGAATCTTCTCTGTGGTCTTCCTCTTTTCCTCCTGCCTGGCAGCTCCATCTTCAATATCCTTTGTCCAATATTTCCACTATCCCTCCTCTGCACATGTCCAAACCATCTCAGCCTTGCCTCTCTTACTTTGTCTTCAAACCGCTCAACCTGAGCTGTCCCTCTGATATACTCATTTCTAATCCTGTCCCTCCTAGTCACTCCCAGTGAAATTCTTAGCCTCTTCAACTCTGCCACCTCCAGCGCCACCTCCTGTCTTTTTGTCAGCACCACCATCTCCAAACCATACATCATAGCAGGTCCCACTACCGACTTGTAAATCTTCCCTTTCACTCTTGCTGCTACCCTTCTGTCACAAATCACCCCTGACACTTGTCTCCACCCACTCCACCGTGCCTGCACTCTCTTCACCTCTCTAATGCATTTTCCATTGCTTTCAATGGTTTTTAAACAGGTATTTAATACAAGATTTTTTGTTTTTTGAATCCTTTATTAGTCCCACAATGGGGAAATTACAGGGCATCCACATGAATGGATGAGGTAGCCACTGGCGCAGCGCCCAACCCTTTCACCATTCACACACACATTCACACCTGGGGCCACTTTAGAGTCTCCAGTTAACCTAACTTGCATGTTTTTGGCATGTGGGAGGAAACCGGAGAAATCCCGGAGTAAACCCACGCAGACACGGGGAGAACATGCAAACTCCACACAGCTCACTGTTGGTCAGGGGCTGGGATCAAACCCAGGATCCCCTGGCCAAGGGTGAGTTGTTGTGCTACTGCAGTGCCAACTACTCCTCCACCGCACTAATTTTGACTAATATTATGACTAATTTTATTTCCTGTTGCTCTGAGTGCTACTATCCCTTTGCTGCCGCAATCCTGTAATTTTCCCATTGTGGGATGAATAAAGGCTGATCTTGTCTTAATGCATCTCCATTTTTCTCCACTGGGGCAACTCTGCACTTCTGTATGTTCTTATAGTCTGTGTAGTGCAACAATTTGAGCCGGACAGCATGCAACCCACTGGGAAATTTACTGAACAGGTTACGAGCGGTTCTTGTATCAATCCTTTCTCCGTAGGATTGATATTATCTTCAGAGCATCAAAATGTCTCTTTGTTTTATGTAAATATGTCACAACTTTTGTTTTTTTTCTCCACCTTGTAGTAAGATAAAGTTTGAAGATTGAGCCCCACCTCCGTTCATAACCTGTTAAGTAAATTTCCCAGCATACCAAACAATAAGCTCCTCAGTGAAGGTAAATATAATCTGTCAAAAACATTCACTGAATTACATCAGTTCAGCACCTTTCTTGTACCGTTTCCCTGAGGTACTGTACTTTGGTCTTCTTCTCAAAGTCTAAAGGCAGACATGTTTGGTTAATGGGTGAGTGTTCACTGGCATGTAGGCTAAAATGTGGCACAGATAAATCTGAGTCAGTTAGGACAGAAAGCTGGTGTTTAAAGGACAAAGAAAAACAACCTGATAACGACTGAGAGAAACAATCCAGACTTTAAAAACATGGTGCAGGGAGAAGAGTAATAAGAGGGAGAAGAACTCAGGAGCCCCTATTATGCCTTTAAAGGATTTCCCTCCATTTTAGTGTGTTCTGTAGGCCTTTTGTGACATTATATGGTCTGCAAAGTCAAACAGCCCCAAGTCCTCCTGCACAGGAGCTCTCTTCTCCCACAGAAACTAGGACAACTCTGACTGAAACACCTCATTTGGATTGGCTGTTCTCTTCCATGAGGTTATCACATTATTACTTAACAGACCTGATACAGACCTGCCCCTGGATAGTCTGGTACACCCTCTCCTGGGAGGATAACAGGAAGTTTCCCATTGAGCCTCAGAGCTCATATGCTAGTTAGGTTAGCTGGCTGCCTGGCCGTGGTTTTTAGGTCATTCTGGCTTATTTTCTTGCTTTTTTTTTTTTTTTTTTTTTTTCTAGGATGACAGCGGTACCGGGGTTTCTGTGCTCATTATGCCTCAGGGATTGGTCATATGCTACCGACCACTCAAACTAAACACACCTGTCTCAGATAATTTATTTGTCCTTTAAAGTCTAACATTTAACCAGTAATTGTTAATATGTTACTCAGTCTGACAAGCAAAACTAAAAAGCTAACTTTAGCCTCAAATATGGAATCACCGTCAAAACAAAAATCTTAGAGATATGACAAAAGATGAAGGGGGATGAGGGTTATTACCATTTAACGCAATATGCTACAAAAATAACCTGTTTTGAGGAAAGTTCCTTCCCCGTGTGTAAAATGGTACTGCAATAATTGAACCCTGAGTTGTTTTGATCAAAGCATGTCACAAGCATTTCATTAACGCCCCTGGAGTGGTGTCAACATGTGGAAAAGGAAGAATAGAAGCTCTTTAATCAAGGTCAGAAGAAGTCACACAAGTCAAACAGCTATAAAATAAATAAAATAGGAAACAGAAAGAGCAAACAAAAATTAACTCACACAAACACTGAGAGGATAACATAGACATGAAATGAATGACATTTTCTAATTCTAGGAAATTAGTGTAAAGTGAGAACTATCCATCCATTTTCTAGCACTGACCCGAGATTCTTGATCACAGTAGCTGCAGTCAAAAACAAGATACACAGATTTCTCTCTTCAGTGACCAATCAGCTACAGAAATAATCTCTGGGTCTTCTTCAGGGTCTGGAACACCTCATCAGGGGCCTCATGTACAAAGACTTGTGTGGATTTCCTACTGAAAGATGATGTACGTATAAATCAAGAAAACACCGTAAGCAAAAAAAAAATCCAGATGTATGAAACCGTCTGTACGCAGGAATCCAAGCACATTTCCTTTGTACATTCCGATCTGCTTGAAATTGAACGCATGTGAGGAAATACCGGACTCCTCCCTTGACACGCCGCCATTTGAAAATGCAATTACACTAGATACAAATAGGTATGCAAATAGATATATACAGGCCCAGCACATTTGATTCGCCTCTATTCACAATCAAAAATAATGGATTTAATGGAATTTCACGGAATGTGAGTTAGAGGTGCTGTTGAATGAGGCAGAGGCACGTAAAAACATTTTGTTTGGCACGCTGTCCTCCAGCATTAGCGCTGGATACAGGTAGTTCAATAGCCTGCTCACAGCCGTAGAAAATTAGTTTACTGTTTCATTTATTCAGACAGGAATAAGGAGAAGTTTATTTAACTTTGACATATTTAGACTGATGTCTGCGGTCGTCCTCAGAAGCGTCAGCTGATCACTGTGATTTGGACCATGTAAAGCTTAGTGGTTATAGTACCAGATTTCAAAGCAAAAGGTTGCAGGTACGAGACCAGCTGCAATCTCTTTTAGGGACCACAGTGGAAATAAGTGTGTGCACTTTCTTGTGCCATCCCATTGTTTTTAGATGTATGCTGTATCTTTTATACAATGTTCTTTTAAATGATGAATAAATCAATCAATCAATTTGTGACCAGCCAGGTCAATCACCTTGTTGAATTAAGGAAAACAGTCACGAAAAAGAGGACAATATGAACCTATTTAGTGGGCAGCCATGGTCACCTGTCAGTTTAAAGCAGATCATATTAGACTCGGTAAGTACATATTTTAAGTCCAAAATGCAAATCTCATCCTTTATAGTTATATACAACTTACATGGATTACACACACACTATTGTAAATGAATGAAGTGTGCCGGGGAACGGGTGAGACTGCTGCATTTCAAACTTTACGCATGTATTTACTGACATAACTACTGTACAGACAGAGACAGTTGGGAGCTTGGTAGAATGCTGTCAAACTGTAGTTTAACCAGCAATAAAAGAAAGTCACTTACTCAAATCACTGAGTTGTAACGAAGCCTTGAAGACAGGATGATATATGCGGGCACACAGGCGCGTTCCACAAGGACTGCCCGTGAAAACCTAAACAGGCTGACAAGCCAGTCATCATCATGAGCCAGAAAATCTTCAGTCTCAAAAATACCCCTTCTCTTCTCACTGCACGATTTGCAATATCCTCTAATCCTCTGTTATTAGAGGCATTTTCTGTACTTCTTTGTGATTGCTTTTATATCCACTCATCTAATTGTGCACACTTGAATGTTTGTTCATCATGTGTCTCTGGTGTGTACAATCATTTTCACGTCATTATCAGTCTCCCAACATCACCTCTAAGTGTCGCCCACGGACCAATAACAGTAGAAACGTACGTAGGCCAGCCATGAAGTTGGTGTGGGGCTGCGCATATTTCCATGGTCATGTCATTCTTGATACATCTGAAATTTTCTGTGGAAAAGGACATACGCCATGTGTGGTGTTCCGAGCGCAGATCAGCTCTGTGCTCAAGTCACTCAGTGTTTTCCCTTTTTTCCTCTGCATTCTAGCTCTGTTATTATTTGTCCCTTCGGTGCTTTTATTGTGACAGCGCCGCGGTCGAACATCCGGCTGTCAAGTGGAGCTGGCTCTGTCACAACTGACTATGATTTGCTGATTATGTTTTCTCTTCACCTGTTGGCCCTTAGCTTTTGTGTTTTGTAAGTTAGGGAGCAGCTGAGGCTCACTCCTCGCCGCAACCTCGTTGTTCCAGACTGGGATCCCTATCCCCGGTTCCAGTCTTTGTACCGTGTTAGGTTTCGCCCTCGCTCTCTGTACGTAAGTGTTTAGTATCTCTTTATTTCTCTCTTTAGTTCACCCTCCGGGGTCGCATGTATAGTGATTTGTATCTTGCCCCACGTGGCTTGTTATTTTGTCACTTTACTTTAATAAATATACACAAACTCACTGTCGGCATCTGGCGCCTCATTAATGCCCTGAAAGGGGCAAACATGACACCATGTTTTTGTGCCTAAGTACCCTTCGTACATTAGGCCCCAGGAGGACTCAAAGAGAGCTAAAAGAATATGAAGAAAGGAATAACAAACAAAATATTGTAATGGGCCTAGGACTGAACCTTGTGGAACCACACATCAGGGAAGAAGATGCAGAATAAAAGAATAAAACTCACCCACCTTTACAGAGAAACTCCTATCAGATAAATAAGAAGAAAATCAATCTAATGCAGAGCCAGAGATGCCTGCCAGAAACTTTAGCCTATTAATTAAAATATTGTGAGCAACAGTATCAAAGGCTGCACTGAGGTCAAGCAATAAAGTTGCTCCTTCCAGTTCTGAGGAGCAGCAATACTATTCTGAAACATTCCTGGATAGCCGAGAAAGCTGAAAGTCTGTACTCAGAGACACAGTCTTATTCTTCTGGTCACTATTCAAAGTTCATGTCAATAGGTGAGACTACTGTATAAACACAGTTGTGGACCAATTTCCCCACTGGGCAACTGCATTCCTCCCTCAGGGTAATTCCCCCGGGCAACAGAACCAGACAATAGTCTCCTAAGTTGGAGGCATAAATTGAGAATAATATACCACCCCCTCTGTCAAAAATAACGGTACTGGTAGAACAAATGAAGTAGAATATGAAGCAGGCTGTAAAAATCTGCATCCGCTGTCATCTTTGGCTGGTTCTGGGGGGGAAGCCTACAGACGTGGACAAAATTGTTGGTACCCCTCTGTTAATGAAAGAAAAACCCACAATGGTCACAGAAATTACTTGAATCTGACAAAAGTGGTAATAAATAAAAATTCTATGAAAATTAACCAATGAAAATCAGACAATGCTTTTGAATTGTGGTTCAACAGAATTATTTAAAAAAAACAAACTCATGAAACAGGCCTGGACAAAAATAATGGTACCCCTAGAAAAGATTGAAAATAATGTGACCATAGGGACATGTTCAACCAAGATGTGTCCTCTAATTAACATCACAGGTGTCTACAAACTTGTAATCAGTCAGTCGGCCTATTTAAAGGGTGACAAGTAGTCACTGTGCTGTTTGTTGACATGGTGTGTATCACACTAAACATGGACCAGAGGAAGCAAAGGAGAGAGTTGTCTCAGGAGATTAGAAAGAAAATTATAGACAAGCATGTTAAAGGTAAAGGCTATAAGACCATCTCCAAGCAGCTTGATGTTCCTGTGACTACAGTTGCACATATTATTCAGAAATTTAAGATCCACAGGAATGTAGCCAACCTCCCTGGACGTGGCCGCAGGAGGAGACGGATAATATGAATGGTAACAAAAGAGCCCAGAACAACCTCTAAACACATTCATGGGGAACTCCAAGGTCAAGGTATATCAGTGTCAGATCGCACCATCCGTTGTTGTTTGAGCCAAAGTGGACTTCATGGGAGACGACCAAGGAGGACACCACTGTTGAAAACAAATCATAAAAAAGCCAGACTGGAATTTGCCAAACTGCATGTTGACAAGCCACAAAGCTTCTGGGAGAATGTCCTATGGACAGACGAGACAAAACTGGAAGTTTTTGGCAAGGCACATCAGCTCTATGTTCACAGATGCAAAAATGAAGCATACCAAGAAAAGAACACTGTCCCTACTGTGAAACATGGAGAAGGTTCTGTTATGTTGTGGGGCTGCTTTGCTGCATCTGGCACAGGGTGTCTTGAATCTGTGTAGGGTACAATGAAATCTCAGGACTATCAAGGTATTCTAGAGAGAAATGTGCTGCCCAGTGTCAGACAGCTTGGTCTCAGTTGCAGGTCATGGGTCTTGCAACAGGATAAGGACCCAAAACACACAGCTAAAAACAGCCAAGAATGGCTAAGAGCGAAACACTGGACTATTCTAAAGTGGCCTTCTATGAGCCCTTATCTAAATCCTATTGAACATCCGTGGAAGGAGCTGAAACATGCCATCTGGAGAAGGCACCCTTCAAACCTGAGACAACTGGAGCAGTTTGCTCATGAGGAGTAGGCCATAATACCTGCTGAGAGGTGCAGAAGTCTCTTTGACAGTTACAGAAATGGTTTGATTGCAGTGATTGCCTCAAAAGGTTGTGCAACAAAATATTAAGTTAAGGGTAACATCATTTTTGTCCAGGCCTGTTTCACGAGTTTGTTTTTTAAACTAATTCTGTTGAACCACAATTCAAAAGCATTGTCTGATTTTCAATGGTTAATTTTCATAGAATTTTTATTTATTACCACTTTTGTCAGATTCAAGTTATTTCTGTGACTATTGTGGGTTTTTCTTTCATTAACAGAGGGGTACCAGCAATTTTGTCCACATCTGTAGGTGGGAGAAGTCCAGAGGGCAGTTTCCTGGGAGGAAATCGGCCTGACACCTATAAATATAGACAGACCAGTAAACCAACGATTTGGCTTCACACTTAGCTCTTTTTTCATCACAATGAATCAGTAATCCAATGCACTGAAATAACTTTTCCCATTTTTTTTTCTAACTTCAGGATCTGTCAGTTAATCACAGACTCAGATGTGTTAACCGTTCAAACACAGCAGGTTGAAGTCTGACCTCCTCTTACATAAACACTCAGGTTCCACACTCACATGTTGCAAAAGACAAACAAGTTTGCCCCACGTCAAACTGTGCAGCTATTGATCGACACGACAAACACCATCAATACTTTTAACTGGGAAAAACCTTTTAAAAGCCTCACTGCAGCAGCAGATTAATTAGACTGAATCAGACTGAAAACAGCAGAGAACCCACGTTCCTTCCATTATCCTGATGACAACACCTCTGAAAATCTCACATTATGTAACAATCTCAACATAGTAAGTTGGTATAAACGCCCACTCAAATCAAATTTGTGTGCCAGCAGTGACTTCATCACCGTCTTCATCATCCTACGCTCTCTGCGTCCACAGCATCCTCATGCTGGTTTATTAACACTCAGTTCCTCAGTACACGACTCAAGACATCAATTATTCATCCAGATATGAGAGCAGAATCAACAGGTGCTGCTCCAGTCTGGAATAATAACTATGTTTTGATTTCAAATGTGAATTGTTAATTTTTCTCCAGCTTTAGCTATTTGTTAGGAACACTACAAAAAAATAACACTGTACATATACTGTATATTAAAGGCATACATGTCTTGATAAATGATATTATATTCTCTAATCTTAAAATTTAATATAGTATCAAAATGCTGCTTTAGATTCAATTAGTATTGTAGTCAAGACCAGAGTCTCCCAAGACAAGGTCAGACAAGACTTGGTCTTGACTCCTTTATGTTTTGGTCTTTCTGCACTCTGGTCTCGGTCTGGTCTTGACTACGACCCTATGTTCAATACGATTTCTTCTGTGTCTGTTTATTGATACAGTTCTTTCTTTCTTTTTGTAGTGTCCCTATTTAAAAAAAAAATAAATGTTTTGCTTCAACAAGTCGAATATTTCTAACACAAATATTCCCATTTTTTTAGACTTTTTTTAAAAGAAAATTATTTTTCCAATGCAAAATTATGTAAATTCATAACAAAAACAGGAGGGATATTTAAAATGAAAATGATTTTTTAATTCAGCAAATCATAAAATAATTTTATTATCAATAATATATATATATATATATATATACTGTGTATATATATATATATATATTATTAATTCAGAACAGCAGGAAACTGTTAATTCAGAGATGATTTTTAAAATAAAAAATTATCTTAATTCAGAAAAACTGCTTTTTAGTCCAAAGTGAATGCAACATGCTTCTGTAAATTTCTGCAAAAATAATACAACTTAAATTATAGGTGATTGGGGTGTTCTTAGACAACTCTGTTTTTTGTTTGCTTACTTGTTTGTTTTTTGAGTTGGAAATGTAGTTATTTGCACTATTTCAACAAACAGACTTCTACTTTTCTTTTTCTTTGGTTAATATTTCTTTAGCTTTGCATCTGAGAGAAAATTCAGCTGGAATTTACCAAAAACTAAGACTGGAGGGTACTGTGATTTATAATAAAATTACATATTTGACTGAACTCATGAGCACTATAAATCAGTACCGAACAGCAGATAAAGTCATGTTGGCTAATGTCATCTGAGCTAAATCACAGACAGCCTGCAGGGTCAGAGGCTGCAGGTGGACTCAGGACCAAAGTCTTACCGGACTTCACCATCATCCCCTCCCTGGGGGCAGTGGTGGGCCGACCGTGTCCTCCTCTCTGATCCATCGGAACCAGCTGGTCCTCCGCCGTGGTTCAGGTTGTGGGAACCTTCATCCTCCTCCCCGCTCCGGCAGCACGGCTCCTTTCCTCCCGGCTGAATCATGCCAAGTGTAAAACAGCGGTCACATGATCCTCTGTGTTCCCCTGCCTCCTCCTCTCCTTCACACTCCTCCTCCTACTCCTACTCTGTAAAGCAGCATCTCTACTCTCCTGCCTGCTCCTCTCAGCTTTTCCCACGCTGCTGTTTTGCTGCTTCTTTTTTTCCAGATACACCAGTTTTCAAAATAATAATTTTAAAAAAGTGTCAGAGCAAACAGACTCAGAAAGTAAAATACAGTTTTCCAGTCATGATGGCACTAAAAAATAAAATAAAAATTCAGGTGGAACTCTAATATATACTCCTACAACCACTGGGAGCCTTGAATTCTTCTCACTATGTGATTGGTCCATCTGTCTGTTAGCAGGATTATGCAATAACCTGAGGATGGATTTGCATGAACCTTTCACAAGAGCTGCAGCTTGCCCCAACTCATGAGGAGGACGTAGTTTGATGGAGGACATCTATACCATATGACATATGGGGATTAATGCAGATAAGGCCAAAGCAGCATCATAACTGGTATCAGAGTCAGTGACAGAAAGCAGACTTACTCGTGGGCTAGGGATCACAAACTGAAATAATGACTATGACCGTATGTCTGCAGATCATCTGGAAAGATGGAAACAACAAACTGACCACAAACATCAGACTGATACACTCTTTATTGAAGCAAAGATGCAACAGTTGTACAGTAATTCCTGTGAGATGCAATGCATATGTTTTAAAACCAGACCATTAATGACAGTAACTCATTCTGGCCTGATGAAATACCCAGAGAGTGCTCAGTTCCCCTGACAGTTTACCTTGACCTTGAGCACAGCCTAGATGCAGACCCACTTGAGTATTACTGTGCATGAGTTTGCCAAACATTAGGGCAATTGCCTTGGAGGAGTAACAACTTTCATAAAATCATACAAGCGCTAAGCTCTCCTGACCTTTGACCCTGACCTTGAGCACAACCTTGATGCAGACCCACCTGACAATCATTGTGCATGAATGTGTTGAGAAAGAAAGCAATTGCCTAAGAAGAGTCCTGATTTTTCCAAAATCACATACAATAAGTGCTGAGATTGCCTGACCTTTGGCCTTGACCTTGAGCACAACTTGGATGTAGACCTACCTGAGGATCATTGTGAGTGAGTTTGATGAGCATTGAGGCAATTGCCTAGTAGGAGTAAGTAAGTAAAACTTTATTTATATAGCATTTTTAAAAACACACGGTTACAAAGTGCTGGACAAGCATAAAAAAGTATTTCCAACATTTCCAACACAACAAAACTGAGCACATCAAAGGAGACAGACATACCACAAACACGCAGCCAAAAACGCCTGTTTGTGGCCCAATTACTGCCACACCTGTTCTCAATCAAGAAATCACTTAAATAGGACCTGCCTGACAAAGTGAAGTAGACCAAAAGATCCTCAAAAGCTAGACATCATGCTGCGATCCAAAGAAATTCAGGAACAAATGAGAAACAAAGTAAATGAGATCTATCAGTCTGGAAAAGGTTAAAAAGCTATTTATAAAGCTTTGGGACTCCAGTGAACCACAGTGAGAGCCATTATCCACAAATGGCGAAAACATGGAACAGTGGTGAACCTTCCCAGGAGTGGCCGGCCGATTAAAATTACCCCAAGAGCGCAGCAACGACTCATCCAAGAGGCCACAAAAGACCCCACAACAACATCCAAAGAACTGCAGGCCTCACTTGCCTCAGTTAAGGTCAGTGTTCATAACTCCACCATAAGAAAGAGACTGGGCAAAAATGGCCTGCAAGGCAGAGTTTCAAGACGAAAACCACTGCTGACCAAAAAGAACATAAAGGGTTATCTTTGAATGAAGCACACTTGGGTTCTGCAGCAGGACAATGATCCAAAACACACCAGCAAGTCCACCTCTGAATGGCTTAAGAAAAACAAAATGAAGACTTTGGAGTGGCCTAGTCAAAGTCCTGACCTGAATCTGATGAGATGCTGTGGCATGACCTTAAAAAGGCGGTTCATGCTCGAAAACCCTCCAATGTGGCTGAATTACAACAATTCTGCAAAGATGAGTGGGCCAAAATTCATCCACAGTGCTGTAAAAGACTCATTGCCAATTATCGCAAATGCCTGGTTGCAGTTGTTGCTGCTAAGGGTGGCCCAACCAGTTCCCTTCCCAATCAGGAAGGGAGCAGACGAGATGTGGAGTACGGAACCAGGAGGTCAGAAATGTAATCAGGGGCAAGATTCTGCAGTGCTTTCAATGTAATTAGGATAATTTTGAATTGAATCCTAAATTTTACTGGGAGCCAATGAAGGGATGCAAGTGCAGGAGTAATGTGAGACTGACAGCTGGTTCTAGTTAATGACCTGACAGCTGAATTTTGGATTAATTGTAAATGATTTATTGCAGATTGACTGAGCCAGGTGTATAGATAGTTACAGTAATCTAAATGTGAGAAGATGAAAGTGTGAATTAAGAGCTCAAGATCGGACCGAGGAAGTATATGTTTGATTTTTGCAATGTTTCTAAGCTGTAGAAAACAGGAATGGATGAGCTTGTTTATGTGGGAATCAAAGGACATGTAACGGTCAAAGATGATGCCAAGGTTTTTAGCAGTGGGTGTGACGTTAGAGTGACGGCAACCAATAAACTGTTCAACACAGACAACAAAGTTATCTGGACCAACTATAAGGATTTTGTTTTTACTGGAATTTAAGTGAAGAAAATTAATAGACAACCAATCTTTGATAGCAGCTAAACAATTATGGAGGGAGGATAGTTGATTTAGGTTATTGATTTTGGTAGATTTGAATATCGTCGGCATAACAGTGACATTACATCCAAAAATTGGCTGAAAAGGTGACCTAGTATTAGGGCTGTAACGACTAGTTGACTAATAGTTGACGGCAAAATTCTTTGACAATTAATTTAGTAGTCGACGCATTGTTAGTGATGTCATCGTGTGTATCCCACAGCATGCAATGCCAAGCTAAACAATCACCGTAACCAACTGAAGTAGTTCAGAGTGAGACATCACGCTTTTTCAGCTCTTTGGTGCACTAACAGAACATGCACGCTAGTGATCGGGAACAGAGCAGGGGAACTAGCACCATGACAGAGGCTGAAATGGAGCTCACGCGAAACAAATGTTCCAATATTTGGGAACATTTTGTACATGACTCAGCCAACAAAACTGTTCAATGCAAGCTCTGTAAAGTGAGCCTTGTGTACCATGGGGCCACTACAGCGATGTACAAGCATTTGAAGAGAAAACACTTTTTGGAAAAGTCAGACACCCCTCAGTAAGATCACTACCTCCCATGCTAGTAGCTACTGTAGCTTGTTACTGTAGGTGTGTGTGTGTGGAGGATCATGACAGTTTAAAGAGTAATGTCATTTTATCTGACAATTTCATTATAAAATTTATGCAGCATAAAAAAGAGGACAGGGACCATGGATGGCTTTTTGCAGAAAAAGCAGACATGTACTCTGCAACAAGCTACTGCTCTCACAGAGTCAATTCTAAACATGATGGTCAAAGACATGAGGCCACCTTCCATGGTTGACGGGGAAGGATTTCAACAAATGATTCACCAATTCAACCCTGAATATTCGCTGCCATCCAAAACCCATTTCACCCACTTGATGGAGAAGAAATATAAGACAACCCTGACAAACGTGATTTTCTCTCTCTCTCTCTTTCTGTCTCTCTTTCACACACACACACACACACACACACACACACACACATTTAACAAATGTTAAATGTTATGCATTGTTTGTTATGCAAAAAATGCACTTTAGGGAAAATATTTATTTTATTGCTGATTGCAATTCTTGTGCTTGTTGTTCACCAAATGCTGTATTTTTTTAAAAGGAAAATGTTTTATTTTTTGCAATAAAAAGAAATGAGATTTTTTTTGTGTGCAGTTCTTAATGAACTGCACAAACAACTATTGCGACTAGTCGACAACTGAAATAGTCATTACTTGCAGCCCTACCTAGTATAGCGAAAACAAAATAGGTCCAAGGACCGAACCCTGGGGGACTCCACACAGAAGAGGAGCAGAGGAGGAAATACAGTTGCCACTCTGGATGTTAAAGTGTCTGTTAGTTAAGTATGAATTAAACCAGTTTAATGCTGTACCAGAAATGTCAACCCAGTTATGAAGTCTGTCTAGCAGGATGGGGTGATTGATGGTATCAAATGCTGCCATCAAGTAGAATGAAAATGGTGAATTCACCTTTATCTGCACGCATGAGAATGTCATCGGTTACTTTAAGAAGTGCGGTTTCTGTACTGTGCTTATGCCGGAATCAAGATTGAAATTTATCAAAAATTTTGTGGTCTTCAACGACCTGCAGGAGTTGATCGGTTACTTTTTTTTTTGGAGAACATTGGACAAGAATGGTAACTCGGAAATCGGATGATAATTTGCTGAGTTGGATCTAGAATGGGTTTTTTGAGAAGTGGCTGGATACCAGCCATTTTAAAAGAAGTTAGTGATGTTTCTGAAATTGAAAGTAATCTTATGACTTTCAGCCTTGACACTGACTTTAAGCACAACCTGGATTCAGACTTACCTGAGGATCATTGTGAGTGACTCTGAAGACCATCGGGACAAATGCCTAGGAGGAGCTGCAATTCCTGTGAAATGTGGATGGACGATGTGTCATTTTGGTTTGGAATGACCTAAAAAAAATTTGGTAAGTTTGTTGACTGGATTTTTCATCAGTGAATTATCCACATAAATCTGTTTTGCTATGTGTTTCTAAATTGTAAATACTGTGACACACATTTGTGAGCATTATTGGGACTACCTTTTCTGTAGATTTAGTAAAAAGATCAACTATTACAACGTACTGCAGGGACTCCATACAACACAACACACAGCTGTGAGCTCACACGCCACAATTTAAAATTCATTTGCTTTAAAAGCTGCAGATTGGTTTAACTCTGATTCTGATTCTGGATCAGTTTCATATGGATTCACTGAAGTTAAGCCTTTTAAATTCACACCTCTGCCACAGTAAATACAGCAGAGGCTAATGGGAAATATAGTGTTTACTGAGCAGTCAGATAAAAACTGAATGATTCGTAAGATAAACCTGCAGGTTTGTCAGATGATCCTGGGTCACCGTGCTGTAGTTAACGGTGTCTCTTACATCTGGTATAGAGACATTTTTTTTGTCTTTCAGTCCACTTTGATCTGTGTGTGATCCGAGCCCAGCTGGCAGGATTAACAGTTGACTAATCTCTGAGGATCACAGAGATTATCGGCATTAACTTTACACTCAGAACTCATCATACAGAGAGCTAAAGCTGGCAGAGAGGAAATTAACCCTTGTGGTGACACTAGACACTGCGGGTGGACATTCTCTCACACCCAGAACCAGGAAGACGGGCTGAATAATGAAGTGAAGGAGGTAGCCCCCCAGCGGGGTAATTAGACCAGACTATGAGGCGCCTTCCCCCCTGCTGCTCCATGCTGTAGCATGTAGTGCAGGGAGGCAAATGTATGTGATGAATGTAACATGTGTTATGATAATCGTGCCACACATTGCCTTTGTTCATACCCACGCATAATGCGCCAGCCCCAGTCTCTATGTGAGGTAATAAAGTTATATAAAGAGAACACAGAGAGACTGGGGGGGCTTCTAGGCTCTTCTACAGAACACGGCCCCAGCGGGGCCATAGGCTGTACATATATGTTAGAGGATGAATAAAGATTCTGTGTCAACCTACGCTCGTGCCTCGCCTCCACATCCTTCCCTTTTACCCTCTACATTGGTGACCTGAAGTGAGATGGACCGTCTACTCCCTTTCACTGCGCTGTGGACTCCGGAGTACCAGGGATCGTCTGCATCCTTCCCATCTACACTGGAGCGCGCATGCCTGTTCCTCTCCACGATGGCGACCTCAAGGGCCGGAGGGAGCGAGCAGCGCGGGGACCGAGACGCACCAGGATCAGCGAGACGAGCACTACACAGAAACAGCCTGAATGGGGAAGATCGCCACTGTCTGCGTTGGTTCCCATCAAGCTCCCCGACTCTGACTTCACCTCCCGACAGCGGCATTTCAGTGCACAGAAGCCCCATGTGCACACCGCAGGATTACGAGGACAGCACAACTTACAGCTATGTGGTCACTGTGCCAGAGCGCGTGCCACGCACCAGGTACAAACCGGCTCCAAAGACATATATTGTCCTCAGCCGCTGCACATTCCCAGGGAACACGGCCGATCGCCATCCTCAGATCCTTTAGGCTTTGCGCATCGCACCTAAAGCAGCCGGGCAGCTTCGCACACAGGACATGTATTTGTTTCTCAGTCCCTGCGCATCAACGGGGAATTAAGCCGATTGCTTTGCCCGGAGCCTTTAGGACTGTCCCCGCTCCTAAAGCAAGATTGCCAAGTTCCCTGACACAGCTTAAGTTTTTTCACTGCCGCGACGCACCCTCGGGGAATTGGGCTGTTTGCGTTCCCCAGATCCTTGCAGGACTGGGCCAGCACAAGAAGTTGTCAGAGACAAATTTTTTCACAGCCTCTGCGGATCACCGGAGGGTTTACTGGAAAAGTCCCTCGCCTGAGGCTGATCTGCACGCAATTTTTGCGTGACCCAGATGCTTTTAACGTCCCGGGCCGGCACTCCATTGTTTTCCCCCACCTCCCCCTCATCCTCCACATCGTTCTGCTCCCACCTCTATCCCAAAGACCTGCCGATCGCCAGCTTTGTTCCGTCAGCATGACATGCACCAGCCCCCGTGAGCCCACAAACCACGGCCATCAACGTATTGGAACTTGAAGCGGAGCAGAAAGTGCTTTTCACCCCTCCCCCTTTCCCCCCGCGGACTGACATGCCCTCCAACACACTTCACCAATAGGACAGTTCTACCGGAGCAGCAACTCCCTGCTGCAGCTGCCAGGGGCGCTGACTTGAGTCCAAACGACCGGGGGGTTACAGCCCCTTCTGGGTGTTCGGGGGGTGGGGTGACACTAGACACTGCGGGTGGACATTCTCTCACACCCAGAACCAGGAAGAGGGGCTGAACAACGGACTGAAGGGGGTAGCCCCCCAGTGGGGTAATTAGACCAGACTATGTAATGTAATGTACTTTATTTATATAGCCCTTTAAAACAGCCCATAGGTGACCAAAGTGCTTTACAGAAAATTAAACAGCATTAAAAACACACACACACAGCATTAAAAACAAATAAACAAAGAAATAAGAATAAATACCTAAAAATGAGAATAAAATAAAAACAAATGCCGAAACAAATATCACCACTACTGGGTATTAAAAGCCATCCTAAACAAATATGTTTTAAGTTCTGATTTAAAAAGGGCCAGGTCAGAGATAGCACGTAGGTCAGGGGAGAGATTATTCCAGAGCCTGGGGGCGACAACAGAAAAGGCTCGGTCACCCCAATGTTTATACCTTGACCTGGGCACATCCAGCAAAAGCTGATTGGATGACCTCAAAGCCCTGCCTTGTTCAAGGACAGTCAAAATCTCAGACATATAAACCGGAGCAAGGCCATTAAGGGCTTTAAAAACAAAAAGCAAAAATTTAAAATTAATTCTAAAATGGACTGGAAGCCAATGAAGTGAAAAAAGGATTGGAGTAATGTGCTCTCGCCTAGGTGTATTGGTCAAAAGACGGGCCGCTGCGTTTTGCACAAGTTGAAGGCCGCCGAGAGAAGACTGAGAGATGCCAACATAAAGTGCATTGCAGTAATCAAGTCGAGACTTGATTAAAACATGAATGGCTATCTCAAGATCATGACGGCTCAGGAAAGGTTTGGCTTTGAATAACAGACGTAATTGATAAAAGCTCATCTTTACTTCATTGTCAATCTGTTTATCAAATTTTAAATAGCTGTCAAAAATCACCCCCAAATTTCTGACAGCTGAACCTTAAAGAGAGGGTACCAAAACCAGTCATTACAGTATCCCCAAACGCAATACATTCTGTTTTTTCTTCATTTAAGTGGAGAAAATGTTGGCTTAACCACAACTTTAATGTCAGTGATGCAGTCCAATAGAACACTTTGTGAGTTAGTTTGTTCAGAGTTCAAAGGGAAATAAAGCTGCAAATCATCCGCATAACAGTGGAAAGACATGTTGTGTCTGGCTATTATTGGCCCGAGTGGCAGCATATATAATGAAAACAGAATAGGGCCAAGGATAGAACCCTGTGGGACCCCACAGGAGAGAGAGGCACTAGAAGAAGACATGTCACCAATCATTACAGAAAAAGTTCTATTAGGTAGGTAGGATTCAAACCACTTAAGTGCAGTGCCATGGATGCCATCATGGTGATTCAGGCGTGACAAAAGGATAGTATGGTCCACAGTGTCAAAGGCTGCTGTAAGATCTAGCAGCACTAAGACCACAGGGCATTTGGCATCATCAGATATCATAATATCATTGTGCACCTTAAGCAGGGCAGACTCAGTGCTATGACGAGATCTAAACCCAGATTGAAACTTCTCAAAAATAGAATTGTCTTCTAAAAAAGATTGCAACTGTATAAAAACAGCTTTTTCTAAAACCTTAGATAAAAAGGGCAAATGAGAAATGGGTCTAAAATTAGATAAAACTGAAGGGTCAAGGTGAAGTTTTTTAAGAAGGGGCCTAACCACAGCATGTTTAAAAACAGGTGGGACAAATCCTGAACTAAGGCAGGAATTAATAAAAACCAAAAGACCAGGTCCTACAGTATCAAAAACCCTTTTCAGGATTCCAGTGGGAACAACATCCAGTGAGCAATTTGTTGGCTTCAGAGACTTCACTCTGTCAGCAAGTGATGATAAAGAAACCAATTCAAACTGTTCAAACACAGCAGAGTAACCCGGGACAACAGACAAGCTCCCATTAAAACTGTTATTAATAGCTCGTCTGACAGAGTCCACTTTATCAACAAAAAAGTGAAGAAAAGTCTCACATATTGTGAACGAATCATCTATAACAGAGTGTGTGGGTTTATAAAAGAGTTAATTGTGTTAAATAGCACTCTAGGACAGTGACTGCTACTGGAAATAATATCAGAGAGATACTGAAATTTTGCCTTTTGCACGGTCCTCTGGTAATCAGCAAGACAATCCCTAAAAATCCCTAAAAATTCCCTAAAAAAAAGTGTGCAGAGGAGCACAGAGAACATGGAGTTGGATTCGCTGTCAGGAACTCCTTGCTGAAAATGGTTGAACCAGGTGACATGGGGTGTGAACGTCTGTTGACGCTCCGACTCCACACCTCTGATGGTCCAGTCACCCTAATCAGTGCGTACGCTCCTACGCTGACATCCACATCTAAGGCAAAGGACAAATTTTACACCAAGCTTCGCAACATCATCAAGAACATCCCTAGCAATGAACACCTTGTCCTCCTTGGTGACTTCAATGCCAGGATGGGCGTCAACCATGATTCTTGGCCTTCCTGTCTGGGACATTTTGGAGTTGGCAAGATAAATCAGAACAGGCAGCGCCTGTTAGAACTTTGCTCTTATCACGGTCTCTGCGTGACCAACTCCTACTTCCAGATGAAGCCACAACACAGAGTGTCATGGCGACACCCTCGCTCAAAGCACTGGCACCAGCTGGACATGGTCATTGTCAGATGCACAAGCTTGAAGCTCATGCTCCTTACTCGCACATACCATAGTGCAGACTGCAACAGTGACCACTCACTAGGGAAGCCACGCATCAACACCACCAAGATGCAGTATCCAGAGAAAATTAAGGAATTTGTCAAGTCCTTTGAGGACGCCCTGTCCACAGACCACCCGCACAGCTCTGCCTCTGCAAACTGGGACCACCTGCGGGAGACTATTCAGAAAACAGCTTTCACAACCTTTGGGAGGAAGACTTCTAAGAACTGCGACTGGTTTGGAGCCAAGTTGAGCGAGATGACTCCCGTTATTGAAGCAAAACGTGCTGCTCTTACTGAATACAAGCGCTCACCGAGCAAGAAATCCCTTCAAGCACTCAAAGCAGCCAGAAGTAAAGTACAGTAGACAGCAAGAAGATGCGTCAATGAGTAGTGGCAGCAGCTCAGCAATGACATCCAGACTGCAGCTGTAACTGGTAACATCAGAGGGATGTACGAGGGGATCAAGAAAGCTCTCAGTCCAACTCAGAGCAAGACGGCCCCCCTCAAATCATCCAGCGGAGAAGTGATTACCGATAAAGGTAAGCAGATGGAGAGATGGGTAGAACACTACTCAGAGCTGTACTTCAGAGAAAACATCACGGCAACTTCAGCTTTAGATGTCATTGAACCTCTGCCCATCATGGAGGAGCTAGATGTTGAGCCAACATTGGAGGAACTTAGCAAGGCTATTGATAGCTTAGCCTGTGGCAAGGTACCTGGCATGGATGGCATCCCGCCAGACCTGATTAAACGCTGCAAAACCACCATCTTGCAGCCATTACCTGGTGTTCTCTGTCAGCGCTGGAGTGAAGGAGCTGTACTGTAAGACATGCATGACGCTAAGATTGCCACCTTGTACAAGAACAAGGGTGACAGAAGTGACTGCAATAACTACAGGGGCATCTCCATCCTGAGCATTGTAGGCAAACTCTATGCCCGTGTCATGCTCATGCAGCTCCAGAAGCTGGCTGAGCGCATTTATCCAGAGTCCCAGTATGGCTTCTGAGCAGAACGTTCAACAGTAGACATGATCTTCTCCCTATGCCAATTACAGGAAAAGTGCAGAGAGCAGCAGAAGCCCCTCTACATTGCCTTTATTGACCTTACTAAGGCATTCGACCTGGACAGCAGGGATGGGCTCTTCAACATCCTCCTGAAAATAGGATGCTCCCCAAAATTACACAGCATGATCAGATCCTTCCAAGACAACATGAAGGCAGCCATCCAGTATGAGGGCAGCATGTCTAAACCATTTGGCATCAAGAGTGGTGTGAAACAAGGCAGTGTCCTTGCGCCCACCCTCTTCAGCAACTTCTTTTCTCTGCTCTTGAAGCACGCCTTTGCGACCTCGACAGAAGGAGTGTACCTACACACCAGATCAGATGGACAACTCTTTAACTTCGCTAGACTGAGAGCAAAGACCAAGGTGCACAAGGCCATCATCAGAGACATGCTCTTCGCTGATGACACTGCAGTCATTTCACACACTGAGCAACAACTCCAGTGTCTCATGGATAGATTCTCCCAAGCATGCAAAGACTTCGGGCTCACCATCAGCCTGAAAAAGACCAACATGTTGGGCCAAGATCTGGAAACACCACCTGTCATCACCATCGACAGCTATGAACTAGTTGTTGCCCACCAGTTCACATATCTCGGGTCTACCATCAGCAACAACTTGTCCCTTGATGTAGAAATCAACCAGCACATCAGAAAGGCCTTAACAACTATAGGCCGACTAACAACCCGCGTGTGGGAGAATCCCAAGTTGACAGTGTCAACCAAAATGGAAGTGTACAATGCCTGCATCATCAGCACACTGCTGTACGGCAGCAAGGCATGGACAACATATGCCAAGCAAGAGAAGAAGCTGAACAGCTTCCACCTGTACTGTCTACGTTGCATCCTTGGCATCATATGGAGTGACAAAGTGCCTAATGCCCAGGTCTTCACACACGCTGGTCTCCCCACTATGTATACGCTGCTCAGGCAATGTAGGCTGAGCTGGCTCGGCCATGTGTGTCGTATGGAAGACGGACACATACCTAAGGACGTTCTGTATGGCAAGCTTGCCTCTGGCAAGAGATCTGTTAGCCATCCCCAGTTGCACTACAAGGATGTCTGTAAGCATGACATGAAAGCCCTGGGCATCACCACTGAGAGTTGGGAGGATATAGCAGGTGACCGCAGTAGATGGCACAGCACTCTCCAGAAACAACTCAAGGAAGGAGAGGGAAAAACTCCAGACCTTGGCCGAAGAAAACAGAGCCAGAAGGAAGGTGCATGCCTGCGAAGTAAATACTGTGACCACCCACACCTGCACCAGATGCAGTAGAAACTGTCATTCCCGTATTGGACTGATCAGCCACAGCCAATGCTGTACTAGCTGAGACAGCTCCACAACGGTAAACCAAGAGGGCGCATCATCTATGGTCAACATTGACAGACAGAGGCCACCCACTATACATACACATACAGTACATACACACACACACACACACGTGTGTGTATATATACTGTATATATATGTGTGTGTGTGTGTGTGTGTGTGTGTGTGTGTGTGTGTGTGTGTGTGTGTGTGTGTGTGTGTTTTGTATATACTAGTACATACCCGTGCATACCCGTCCATGCCCGTAGAAACCAAGTATAAGCAAGTATTTCTGCATGCCTGTTGCTGAAGGGTCTCCGCCTGTCTCAGATAGCTGTGCTGTTCACAGTCATGCCTGCGGTGTACTGGTGGAACCTGAGGTGTTTCATCTTCACGGCATCTTTTCTGACGTGCAGCAGTTCTCTTCATTCTATTACTCTCCATCTGGTGGGTCTTCTTCTTCTTCGCTCAGACCACTGGTTGAGGGATAGATGTGTCGTAATTCCAGTTCATGGGCAGGATCCTGAAAATAGATCTGAGCAAAAAGTAGCTTTTGACCCTGTTCAGGAAGGCCCGTGTATGCCCATAGAAACCAAGAAACCGGAGCACCCGGAGAAAATCAGCACTTTGCTTGGCATTTTACACATTTGTAGTGTAGACTGCCATTCTTCAAGGTTACACATTTTTACTGTGTCAGCACCTCTTTAAAAATGACATTGCTGAGAAAGCAACGCTTTTGCTTTGTTTCTTCATCTTGAGCAAGAATACAAAGACTGCTTGATCTGGCAACTCTGCTCGTGGCAACGTAGAATTGGCCATGGCTGCAGAAATCTGTTGTGCAGAAAACACGAATGCGCTGTAAAGACTGGCCCTGTGACTTATTCACCTTGCCAGTTTTGAGCCATATGACATCATAAAGACACATTTGTCTATGTGCCGTCATATAGACATCATATCTTTTGATGGTCTATATGACATCACCTCGAATCCTATGATGCCTGAGTTCATAGGACATCCTATGATGATCAGGCAGAGATCATAGGCCGTCCTATGATGTCCTATAAACGTGACAGAGATTTCTTGCTTTTCTACAGTGATATGTATATGTATGTATTTATGTACTGTACATATATACAAAACCATACACACACACACACATATATACTGTATATATGACAGCTCGGTGACACAGTGGTTAGCACTGTGGCAGCACAGTAAGAAGGTCACGAGTTCAATCCCAACCCCTGACCATTGGTGACTCTTCTTTGTGGAGTTTGCGTGTTCTTCCTGTGTCTGCGTGGGTTTTCTCTGGGTACTCCGATTTCCTCCCACAGGCCAAAAACATGTAGGTTAGGTGAGTTGGCATCAACTGGGGATTCTAAATCGTTCTTAGGTATGAATGTGAAAGTGAATGGTTGTCTCTCTGTGTTGGCCCTGTGATGGACTGGCGATCTGTCCAGGGTGTACCCTGCCTCTCGCCCAAAGATGCTGGGACCCCCCCCCCCCCGGACCCAAAAAGGATTAAGTGGTTCAAGATGAATGGATGGATAACTTTACTCTATCACTCTATAAAAAGCAAGAAATCTCTTGTGTGTCTGTCTATGTGTCTGTCACATTCATAGGATGGCCTATGATCTCTGCCTGAACATCATAGGACGTCCTACGAACTCAGGCATCATAAGACACATTGATAAATGTGTCTTTATGATGCCATATAGACCATGTGTCTTTGAACTCAGGCATCATAGGACACAGACAAATGTGTCTATGATGTCATATAGAACATGTGTCTTGAAACTCAGGCATCATAGGACACATAGACAAATGTGTCTTTATGATGTCATATAGACCATGAACTCAGGCATCATAGGACGACTTGCAATGTCTATATGACAGCACATAGACAAATGTGTCTTTATGATGTCATATACATCAAGCCCACGGCACATAGACAAATACAGTATGTCTTTATGATGTTATATACATCAAGCCTGCCTTCATGTCTTTATGATGTCATATACAGTGAGTCCATGCCTGAAAACCTCTTTTTGCTCAGATCTATTTTCATGATCCTGTCCATGAATTGAAATTACGATGCACCTATCCCTCAACCAGTGGTCTCAACGAAGAAAAAGAAGAAGAAGACGACCCACCAGATGGAGAGCAATAGAACGACAACAACTGAAAAAAAAAAAGAAGAAAAAAAAAGATGGCGGCGCGCCTAGACGCAGCGGCCCCTCTTGGCATCAGCGAGTGTGAGAGTTTTAATCATCCCAGACGTACATTCTGTAAAACTTACAACCGTGAGACCTTACTAAACATCAAGGTACTGCACACTGCAAGAATCGCGGCGATCGGTTGTGATTTGGACATTCTACGCCAGCATGGAATTTTGGTGGAGTCTCCGCTGGAAGCTACCTGGGAGAGGAGGAAGCGGAAGCGGAGCGAACGCAAGCAAAAGCGAGGAAAAAGGGCCGGGATCCATGCTAGGCTAAAGGCTAACCCCTCCAGACCAGCGGTACCGTCACTTCTTCTATCAAACGTCCACGCCCTCGAAAACAAGGTAGACGAGCTGCGTTTGCTGAAAGAAACCCGGAGAGAATGGAGGGACTGCTGTGTGTTTGTTTTCACCGAGACATGGCTCCACGACAACATTCCTGACGAGGCCATTCAGCTGGAAGATATGGCGATGTTCCGTGCCGACAGGGAAACGGCGAGCTCCGGTAAGAGCCGGGGGGGTGGGCTATGCATCTATGTTAACAAGAACTGGTGCGTTAATGCCACGTTAGTGTCTAAACACTGCTCTCCGTTGGCGGAGTTCCTTATTGTTAATTGTCGGCCATTTTATCTGCCGAGGGAATTCAGCAACGTGTTTGTAGTTGGTGTTTACATAGCGCCAAGCGCTAACGCTAAAGCTAATGCTAAGAAGGCACTCGGGGTACTGCACAATACGATCAGTGAAATCCAAACGTCACACCTGGACAGTTTTGTGGTGGTTGCGGGGGATTTTAACCACACCAGCTTAAAGACTGTGCTCCCCAAGTTTAAACAATGTGTAGACTTTAAGACCAGAGGAGAGAATATGTTGGACTTAGTGTACACAAACACAGATGCATATAAAGCGATACCCCGCCCCCATCTCGGCCGTTCTGATCACATATCCGTGATGCTGCTGCCTGCCTACAAACCTTTATTGAAGCGCAGCAGGCCAGCAGTGAAACAAGTCAGATTTTGCCAGAGAGTGCAACCTCTGCACTGCAAGACTGTTTTCAGCACACAGACTGGAAGATCTTCAAAATAGCAGCCTCCCAGGAAGACAGGACAGATGTGGAGGAGTATGCTGATTCGGTCACCAGCTACATCGCGAAGTGCACAGAGGATTTCACTACAGTGAAGACCATCACTATGCGGGGTAATCATAAGCCCTGGATGACTGCAGAGGTGCGCTCACTGCTTAAAGCCAGAGATGCAGCGTTCAGAGCGAAGGACAGGATTGCCCTCCGCTCAGCCAGGTCTGCGCTTTCAAAGGGAATTAAGGCGGCAAAGCGCGCCTATGCGGAGAAAATCCAGGGACACCTCTGTGAGACTAGGAACACCAAGCAGATGTGGCAGGGAGTTCGGACACTGACGGGCTTTAAGTCTAGGCAGGGGGTCGATGATGACGACGCTTCGCTTCCAGACAGGCTTACCGACTTCTTTGCACGTTTTGAAGCATCAAACTCGACAGTCAGAGGGAGGGCCGGCCCACTCCCACCATTGGTCAGACCAGCTTTTACCATTAACACAGCGGACACACGGAGGACCCTATCCAGAATCAACCCACGCAAAGCTGCAGGTCCAGACAACATTCCGGGATGTGTGCTCCGAGACTGTGCGAGCGAGTTGGCGGATGTCCTGACTGACATTTATAACATCTCCCTGAGTCAGGCCATCGTTCCCAGATGCTTCAAGACCTCTATCATTGTACCGGTGGCAAAGAAACCAGTGGTGTCCTGTTTGAATGACTATCGTCCTGTTGCACTTACACCAATTGTGATGAAGTGTTTTGAACGGCTTGTCAAACCACACATCACAGCCTGCCTCCCTGCATCACACGACCCGCTCTAGTTTGCATATCGTTCAAACCGCTCCACGGAGGATGCTATAGTCACCACCCTACACTCTGTCATCACCCACCTGGACCAGAAAGACACCTACGCCAGACTCCTGTACATTGATTTCAGTTCAGCATTCAACACCATTATTCCCCAGAGACTGATAGAGAAATTACTCCTTCTCGGTCTGAACACCGCCACATGTCTCTGGATCCTGGATTTCCTGACTGAGAGACCTCAGTCTGTCCGGGTTGGAAACAACATCTCCAACTCTGTCACGCTGAGTACCGGAACCCCTCAAGGCTGTGTACTCAGTCCACTGTTGTTTACACTTCTAACACATGACTGTGTATCCAAACACGAGGGGAACCAGATTATTAAATTTGCAGATGACACCACGGTGGTGGGACTTATTCAGAGGGATGAGGAATCAATGTACAGGGAAGAAGTGAGAGACCTGGAGGGCTGGTGCAGGGAGAACAATCTGGTGCTCAACGTGGACAAAACGAAGGAGATGATTATCGACTTCCGGCGGTCACAGCCTGAGCACGTCCCCCTCAGCATCGGCGGCCGTTTAGTGGAGAGAGTAGAGAACATCAAGTTCCTCGGAGTGCAGATCTGGCAGGACCTGACCTGGAGCAAGAATTCCTTGGAGATCAGGAAGCGAGCTCAGCAGAGACTACACTTCTTGAGGAAACTCAAACAGGCCTCTCTCCCCATCTGCATCCTCAGGACCTTCTACAGAGGTGTGGTGGAGAGTGTTCTGACGTACTGCATTGCTACATGGTACTCCAGCTGCAGTATGTCAGACAAAAAAGCCCTGCAGAGGATAGTCAAGGGGGCGGAGAGGGTAATTGGAGTCTCCCTCCCCTCTGTCCAAGAACTTTTTCAGAACTGTTGTAGGAGCAGGGCACTGAACATTGTCAAGGACCGTTCTCACCCTCTGCATAAACACTTTGAACTTCTTCCATCTGGTAAACGATTCCGGAGCATCAGAGGCAGAACCACCAGACTGATCAACAGCTTCCTCCCACAAGCTGCCAGGATGCTGAACAGCTGACCCGGAATCTCACATACACACTACTGCACCTATGGTCATTTTGTATATTATAGTTAGTTATTCTTTTTCCCCAAGTATGTCTCAGGGATGTGTGAATGGATGGGGGGGTGGGGGTGGGGTGGGGGGTGGAGCTATGTGGGAGTGTGTCTTAATCATGCTGCTTCTTATATGGATGCCAAGAGAAACGCAATTTCATCTTGCCTGCACTACAGTTGTATGTACAGCAATATGACAATAAAGTTTGATTTGATTTGAACTGCTGCATGTCAGAAAAGATGCCATGAAGATGAAACACCTGAGGTTCCAGCAGTACATCGCACCCGTCTGAGACAGGAGGACACCCTTTACCAGCATAGGGTACAACAGACTTTAAAGCACATTTCTAGGACATCATAGGACGGCCTATGATCTCTGCCTCATCATCATAGCGCGTCCTATGAACTCAGGCATCATAGGACGACTCGCCATGTGTATATGATGGCAAATGTGTAGCCTTGATGAATGCCAGTCTACACTACAAATGTGTAAGGTGCCAAGCAAAATGTTGATTTTCTCCGGGTGCTCCGGTTTCTTGGTTTCTATGGGCAAACCAAGAAACCGTACAGAAACCGGGTTCTACACCTGTAGAAACCGTACAGGTTCCACCAGTACGTTGCAGGCATAACTGTGAATAACACAGTCATCTGAGACAGGAGGAGACCCTTCAATGGTCTGAACGAAGAAGAAGAAGACCCACCAGATGATGTCTATATGACAGCACATAGACAGGGCACATGACTCCCTACAAGACATATACTGTATATAGACACAGGTAAGCAATATAACACAGAACAGCGACAGGCAGGAGAAGAAGTAACAAGTAGGTTTCAACAGCCCCAGATGGCAGGGCATATTTTGCGTGATTTTTATGTTTTGCTGCATACACAAGCCATCACATGTGATTGCCACTTAGTGCTGTGTTGCTATACCAACTGTCCTGTAACTGGCAAGAATTCTGTTCCAATGCATCCCGTCTACGGGCATGCATGGGTATGCACTAGTAATGACAATAATAGCAACCCAGGATAATAACAATAAGGTGAAATACAGAAAATCCCAATTCAAAGCGAGGGTGTGGGCTGGGACCCATGCCCTTGAGACAAGGAATATCACGCTATATATAATTCAAGAAATCTCTGTCACAATGTCATGATGTCACAATCATAGGACTCGCTAAAACATCATAGGACTTGCAAAGAGATCAAAGGCAGGCTTCACTCCCGATCATAGGACTTACTATGACATCATCAAAAATCAAAGGCAGGCATTACTCATGATCATAGCACTTGCCATGACATTATCAAAGATCAAAGGCAGGCATCACAGATCAAAGGCAGGCATCAACAAACGAGAGGGGCGCATGTGCACGAGGCGACCGGCAGCGGGTGAAAAAAGTTTGACGTCTTTGTCTATGTTTTTATGCACTTTAATGTGTTTTAACGTAATTCTCTGTGCCGTTTTTGTCCTTAAATGTTTGTGGATTATATAACGAAGAGCTCCCTGGTTCCATCAGTATGGATTTCCTTCTTATTTTTGCAGTTGTTTCTTTCTTATCGGCTCTTTGTCTTGGAGGTAAGCGCAATCACACCGGGTAGAACATAGTATTCCAGAGACATGTTACTGCATTTAAAAATGGATAATGCAGCATCTGTGTTTGAGTCTGTGCCGCAACTGTTGGACTTTATTTTAAGAGATTTTCATGGACACAGCAATGAAAAAAGAGACAAGAAGAGAAAACGCGGAAAGCGTGGAGGCATAAGATTAAACCTGAGGAGGCGTCAGTTTAACCGCATTCCTCTTCTTTCCATTACTATGGGGAACATAAAATCCCTGAGAAATAAAGTGGATGAAATTCAAGGAAGTGTCCGATATCAGAAGGATTTCAAGAACTGCTGTGTCATGGCTTACACGAAGACGTGGCTTACGGCGCATGACCGGGACCCGGACCTGTGTATTGACGGCTTTGGAGCCCCACTTCGCTTGGATCGGCAGGAAGAGGTAACGGGGAAACGTCAGGGGGGCGGCGTATGTTTGTATATTAATAAACAGTACTGTACATCTGTCACGGTCAGAGAGTGCATCTGTACACCAGATGTGGAGCTTCTGTCCATGTCACTACACCCTTTTTATCTGCCCTGCGAGTTCCCCCAACTTTTCATAATGACTGTGTACATTCACCCGAGAGCGGATGCTGCCTCAGCCTCCAGCACCGTCTTTGATGTGGTCCAGCGGTTGCAGTCGATTTCCCCAGAGGCTCCATATTTTATCCTTGGGGATTTTAACCATGTGTCTCTAAAGGAGACACTTAAAAACTTTTATCAGTACGTCTCCTGCCCAACCAGGCAAAAAAAGACATTGGACCTGTGCTATGGTTCCATAGAGAGGGCCTATAAATCTCTTCCCCTTCCTCCTTTAGGATCCTCAAATCACAACTGTGTATATTTGCTGCCCACATATAAAACTGCTCTCAGAAGAGACAAGGTGAAGACCAGAGTGTCACGCCGCGCCATTCATCAACGGCGCCACCTGCTCACGCACCTGACAATCATCAGCGGCGAGGGATAAAGGCCGTCTCGCCCGGAGGCTCGGCCTGAAGCCGTCAGACTTCGTCCCTCACCGTTGTGAGCATACTTCCCTTCAGCGTCACCATTTTGGTAAGAAGATCGCTTACCTCTTTTCTTCAGTCTTCTCCCCTGTGCACAGGTGGATTCCCCAGCGGCGGACATCTCCACTCCATCGGCCAATCCTCGCTGCTGTACGGAGCTCTCCAGGTGGCTGTCTTCCGGGCTTCGCCCCCTTGTTGTGCCAGCTGTCCTGACCCACCAAGTAAGTCCTTCTCTCGCCATAAATTCCTCCTGTGTTGGTGTATGCCCGTCACCCTCTCCCTGTGCTCTCTCCATAGGGTTGCTCGGCTGTACGGTCACCTGCCTCTGTGCCTGGAGCAGACACCATCACCAACACATTTACATCCCGCAGACACGCACTCATTCACTCCTGCTGTTAATAAACTCTTTGAACTACTCTAAGCCTGTGTGTGTGCGTCTCCTGAGCCGTGCGTTATGTCAGTACGGCTTCAGCAGAGCGGCTCGGCGGACGGCGGGCTCGCACACCGGTTTTCCACTCTCGAGGCTAGAGTGGATCAAATAGCTTATCAACAACAGGTGATCTTTAATCAATTATTGAATTTAACTAACCGGTTGGGCCGCTTGGATCCTCAACAGCCGTTCCCCCCGGCTCGTCAGGGTGGCGCGGCTCCTGCTGTTCCAGCGGCCGTCCAGCCGGCTCCAGTGGCACCGGTTCGGCTCACACCGATTCCGACCCCCGCCCGCTTTAGCGGTAAGCTCGGCGGAGCGCGGGGGTTCATTATGCAGTGTGAGTCCGTGTTCCACCGTGTGCCCGGAGATTTTCCCTCGGATCACAGTCGGATTGGTTACATAGGGAATCTTCTGGAGGGGCGTGCGTTAACTTGGACCTACGCCGTAATGGCGAGGCCCAGTTATGCCACCCTCACCTATGACCAGTTCGTGAGGCGCTTTCTGGAGGTCTTTGACCATTCTCAAACCGAGACGGTCCAGGTCGATCGGCTCCTCGCTCTCCAGCAGGGAGGCCGGTCGGCAGCGGACTACTCGGTCGACTTCCGGGTAGCGGCGGAGGAATTGGGCTGGGAGGAACGCTCCCTCTGTGGCCTGTTCCTCCGCAGCCTCAATAGTGATCTGAGGGATGAACTGGCTGGACGGGATATCCCTGGGACGCTAGCGGAGCTGACATCCTTAGCGATAAGTTTGGATAACAGGCTGCGCGAGCGCTCCTCGGGGCGGAAGTCTTCTTCTTCTCGCCCTCGTGGAGTCTCGCCGCACCTGTTCCAAGCTCGCCCCCTGGCGGCGCCGCCAGCATTGTGCCCCGAGGAGTCGGAGCCGATGGTGACGGGCTGGACCAAGCTTTCCCCTGCGGAGAAACAACGCCGCCGTGAGTTGGGCCTCTGCATGTATTGCGGAGGTGACCAACACACTGTGGAGCGTTGCCCGCGGAAAGCCAGTCGGCGGGGTCCGCGAATCGCTGTAGGGAGCCTCGCGGGTCCCAACCGGTTAGACTCTCTCACTCAATTAAAGCTGCCCATCCGTTTTTGCCACAATCCCACTGGGCACCTCACCCACGCACTGGTGGATTCGGGCGCAGAGGGCAGCTTCATTTCACAAGGCCTGGCAACCCGATTGGGCATCCGCTGTCAGGCATTAAAACACCCCATCTCCCTGGTCCATCTCTCCCGTGCCTCCCTTGGGAGAGTTTCTCACCAAACCATGCCTGTCCCAGTCATCATCTCAGGGAACCACCGGGAGGAGATGGTATTTTACGTCCTGCCCAACTCTGTGTCGCCCGTCATCCTGGGGTATCCCTGGCTACGCCTCCACAACCCTGTCCTGGACTGGAGGTCCGCTGGGGTATCGGCATGGAGTACCTTCTGTATGGGCACCTGCCTTCAGTCCGCTGCCTGCTCCCCGTCCGCGGCTCCCCCTGTGGCGGATACAGCACCTCCGGACCTGTCACTGGTGCCTCCAGAATTTCACGACCTGGGTATGGTATTTAGCAAATCGAAAGCTATGTCTCTTCCCCCGCATCGACCATATGACTGTGCCATCAACCTCCGCCAGGGGGCTCCCCTGCCATCTGGTCGGCTCTACAGCCTGTCGGCACCGGAGAAGGAGACCATGAATACATACCTGAAGGAATCTCTGAGCGCTGGGATTATTCGCCCATCGTCGTCACCCGTGGGGGCAGGGTTTTTCTTTGTCGGGAAGAAGGACGGATCCCTCCGCCCCTGCATAGACTACCGAGCGCTGAATGACATCACTGAGAGGGACCGTTACACCCTGCCCCTCATGGACACTGCCTTTCACTCCCTCCAGGGGGCAACCTGGTTTACCAAGCTGGATTTACGCAGCGCTTACCACCTCGTCCGGATCCGGGAGGGAGATGAATGGAAGACAGCCTTCCGTACCCCGAACGGCCACTTTGAGTATCTCGTCATGCCGTTCGGGCTGACCAACGCTCCTGCCGTCTTTCAGCGCCTCATTAATGACGTCCTCCGGGATTTCATCGGCCTTTTTGTGTTCGTCTACCTGGATGACATCCTTATCTTCTCCAGGTCCAGGGACGAGCACCAGGTCCATGTGAGGCGGGTCCTCCAAAGACTGCTGGAGAATCGTCTGTACGTGAAGGCTGAGAAATGCGAATTCTACGCTAGGACCACATCCTTCCTGGGATTCATCATCGCTCAAGATCAGGTGCTCCCAGACCCAGAGAAGGTGAAGGCGGTGGTGGAGTGGCCTACTCCCGCATCCCGGAAGCAGGTGCAACAGTTTGTTGGCTTCGCCAATTTTTACCGCCGCTTTGTCCCAAATTTCAGCTCGATCGTCGGACCGCTGACCCGCCTCACGTCCCCGAAGGTCCCGTTCCGGTGGACTGAAGAGGTCGCTGCTGCCTTTAGGGCGCTGAAGGCGGAGTTCTCCTCCTCCCGGGTCCTTCGCCAGGTCGACCCCGCGCTGCAGTGCATTGTGGAGGTGGACGCATCGGACACGGGAGTGGGAGCAGTGTTATCCCAGCAGTCACCTGACGATGGCGCCAAACGGCCGTGCGCCTTCTTCTCCCGGCGCCTGTCCCCGGCGGAGAGGAACTACGATGTGGGGGACAGAGAGCTCCTGGCCATTAAACTCGCCTTACAGGAGTGGCGCCACTGGCTAGAGGGGGCGGACCTGCCGTTTGTGGTCCTGACGGACCACAAGAACTTAGAGTATTTACGATCTGCCAAGCGCCTGAATGCCCGCCAGGCGCGCTGGTCTTTGTTCTTCGCCAGGTTCCGCTTCTCGATCACCTTCAGGCCGGGCTCCAAAAACGGCCTGCCTGACGCCCTCTCTAGGCAGTTCACCCCCGTGGAGGCTGAGGAGACGCCCCACACTATCCTGCCCAGGTCGTGCGTCCTCGGTGCCATCTCTTGGGACATTGAAGACAAGATCCGGAAGGCGCAGGAGGTGGAACCTGATCCTGGCGGCGGACCGGAGGGAAGACTGTTCGTCCCATCTGCGGTCCGAGGAGAGGTCATCCACTGGCTCCACACCTCCCGGCTCACCTGTCATCCCGGCACCTCTCGGATGATCAGCCTCCTCCAGCGGTCCTTTTGGTGGCCAGGCCTGCGGAGGGATGCAGCCCGCTACGCCCGGGCTTGCCCAATCTGTGCCACCAGCAAGTCGGGAAATGCCCCCCCAGCGGGTCTGCTCCAGCCTCTGCCCGTCCCCGGCAGGCCCTGGTCGCACATCGCACTGGACTTCGTCACCGGACTCCCCGTTTCCAACTCCTTTGACACCGTCCTGACCATTGTGGACCGTTTCTCCAAGGCGGCGCACTTCGTTCCCCTGCGAGGTCTCCCTACTGCCCTGGAGACGGCGGGCCTCCTCGTCCAACACGTGGTCAGGCTGCACGGGATTCCGGTGGACGTGGTCTCGGACCGGGGCCCCCAATTTTCATCCGAGGTTTGGAGATCCTTTTGTAACGCCATCGGAGCCAAGGTGAGCCTCTCCTCCGGCCATCACCCCCAGTCTAACGGGCAGTGTGAGAGGACCAATCAGGAGCTGGAGGCTGCGCTCCGCTGTGTTACTAGATCCAAGCCGACGTCCTGGAGCAACCATCTCGCCTGGGTGGAGTATGCCCACAACACCGCCCGCTCTTCTGCAACGGGGATGTCCCCCTTCAAGGCGTCCCTGGGTTACGACCCCCCGCTGTTTCCAGCGCAGGAGCACGAGGTGACTGTCCCCTCCGTTAGGGCGCACCTTAGGCAGTTCCGCTCCACCTGGGCTGCCGCGCGTCATGCGCTTTTACGCACAGCGGAGCGCAACAGGACCGTGGCGGACCGGCACAGAAGACCTGCCCCGGCGTACAGAGTTGGGCAACTCGTGTATGTGTCTACCCAGGACGTCACATTAAAAGGCGAGAGGAGGAAGCTGGCACAGCGTTTCATGGGTCCCTTTCCCATCACCCGGATCATCAACCCGGTGGCTGTGCGCGTGGCTATTCCCCCCTCCCTCCGCATCCATTCCACTTTTCATGTGTCGAAGGTGAAACTGGCAGTCACTGACCCCCTTTGCCCTCCTCCTGCAGCGCAACCCGCGCCCCGGATGATTGGTGGCCATCCAGCCTGGTCCGTCTCCTCCATCCTGGACTCCCGGCGCCGAGGTCGTGGGTTGCAATACTTGGTGGACTGGGAGGGCTATGGGCCCGAGCATCGACAATGGGTGCCCCCGTCGTTTGTGTTGGGCTCATCGCGGACTTCCACCGAGCGCACCCGGATAAGCCATCGCCAGGAGGCGCTGCTAGAGGGGGGAGTACTGTCACGCCGCGCCATTCATCAACGGCGCCACCTGCTCACGCACCTGACAATCATCAGCGGCGAGGGATAAAGGCCGTCTCGCCCGGAGGCTCGGCCTGAAGCCGTCAGACTTCGTCCCTCACCGTTGTGAGCATACTTCCCTTCAGCGTCACCATTTTGGTAAGAAGATCGCTTACCTCTTTTCTTCAGTCTTCTCCCCTGTGCACAGGTGGATTCCCCAGCGGCGGACATCTCCACTCCATCGCCCAATCCTCGCTGCTGTACGGAGCTCTCCAGGTGGCTGTCTTCCGGGCTTCGCCCCCTTGTTGTGCCAGCTGTCCTGACCCACCAAGTAAGTCCTTCTCTCGCCATAAATTCCTCCTGTGTTGGTGTATGCCCGTCACCCTCTCCCTGTGCTCTCTCCATAGGGTTGCTCGGCTGTACGGTCACCTGCCTCTGTGCCTGGAGCAGACACCATCACCAACACATTTACATCCCGCAGACACGCACTCATTCACTCCTGCTGTTAATAAACTCTTTGAACTACTCTAAGCCTGTGTGTGTGCGTCTCCTGAGCCGTGCGTTATGTCACAGAGACATAAATGTGTGGACAGAGGATTCAGTGCACTGCCTCCAGGAATGCTTTAACTGTACAGACTGGGAGGTGTTCACGCTCGCCTGCTGAGAAGATTTGGACTCTTTAGTGGACGTAACATTCTCATACATGGCTTTCTGCTGGGACATGATCATTCCATGTAAACATGTCAAAATATATCCCAACAACAAGCCATGGGTCACTAAATCAGTTAAATCCTGCTAACAGAGGAAAGCACTTGCCTTTAAACAGGGGGTTGTTTCTGAGCTGCAGGTTGCCATAAAAGAGCTGAAGTCTGAAATTTTAAGAGCAAAACAGAATTATAAATCAGAATTGGAAAGCAAGATGGCAACGGAGAACATGCAAACTCCACACAGCTCACTGTTGGTCGGGGGCTGGGATCGAACCCACGATCTCATGATCCCCGCGATCCCCCGGCCGAGGGTAAAACTGTGCTGCCACAGTGCTAAACCACTGCGCCACCGTGTTGCGCGGGTTTACTCCGGGATTTCTCCGGTTTCCTCCCGCACACCAAAAACATGTAGGTTTAGGGCGCTCGCGCACGCAGCGACCAGCAGCCGGTGGCTTGTCACCAGACTGCAAACCAAGTCTACCTACGGGTACAAATAAGTAACAAAAAAAAACAAAACAAAACAAAAAAAAAAACAAAGAAGCTTGGTTCAGCCTGGGCTAGTATGAAAACTATTGCAGGCCTTCAGAGCACAGAGCGCAGTAATCGTGTGTTTTTAGGTGGTTTTAACTCAGACTCAGAGCTGGCTAATGCTCTTAATTGTTTTTATTGTCGTTTTGATTCCTTTGATTTTAGCACAGAAACCCAAGACTTGAAACAGAAACTCAAAGACAATCAGCACTTTAATACTGAGGTGCAGGATGTTAAAAGGGTGTTCTGTGCTGTAAAAGTGAACAAAAGTCAGGGCCCTGGTAATGTATGTGGGTGCTTGGTAAAGTCCTGTGCACATGAACTGAGTCCTGTGTTTCACTACATTTCTAATAAGTCCTTACAGACACAACATGTGCCCAAGATCTGGAAAGATGCTATGGTTGTCCCAGTTCCAAAATCCAGCTGTCCTAAAATGGTAAATGATTTTAGACCAGTTGCCTTGACTTCAATTTTAATGAAAATTTTTGAAAAACTGGTCAGATTTGAGGTCCTAAAGCAGACTGAGCATGCATTGAATCCTTTGCAGTTTGCCTATAGGCCTCAGAGGAGTGGAGGATGCCACTGTCACGCTGTTTAACATGCTTTTTAAACATCTGGATTTTAATGGGACACATGCCAGGCTTTTATTTGTGGACTTTTCTTCCGCTTTTAATACAATCCAACCTCATATTTTAGTTGAAAGGCTCCTGCAACAATTTGACTTGAGTAATAATCTGGTGGGTTGGATTCTGGATTTTTTAACCAACAGGACACAGAGAGTAAGGGTCAATGGTACATTGTCTGACCTAAAGTGCTCTTCTACTGGCTCTCCTCAGGAGTGTGTGTTGTCACCACTACTCTTCATCCTGTACACAAGCATGTGTCGGAGCAGACATGACAACAGACGCATTATAAAGTATGCTGATGATTCAGTTGTTGTCAGTCTCCTCCAGGATGGTGAGAGTGGCCACAACCCAGTAGTTGATGATTTTGTTCACTGGTGTGAGGATTCCTACCTGCAGCTGAATACGACAAAAACTAAATATATGATTACTGACTTTAGGAGGAAAACTCCCAGGCACAAAGTCACTGTACTAAAAGGCCAGACCATTGAATGTGTGCAATCTTACAGATATCTTGGAACATTATTGATAGTAATTTAAACTTTGAAGAGAACTGTGAAAGGGTGTGCAAAAAGGGTCAGCAACATTTGCATTGTTTAAGGAAACTTGCACGCTTCCAAACTGACCGAACCATAATGACAATGTTTTATCGGGCTTTTATTGAATCTGTTTTATCCTGTGGGACACATATGTGGGTTTCATATGCACAAATGTATATCACCTTATGCTTCATATGTATATCACTGTATGCTTACTGTATGCTTCACGTCTCAGATGAACAAAGGACTGAGCCTCCTCGGAGATAACAGGAGGATGTGAAATGTGGTCTTTGGTATGCAAAGAGATGGCCGTGGGGGACTTCCTGGCTGCCAGTGACTTTGGGTGGAGGTGATAAGATCTGAAAGGGATGCATTGTTACTTGGGATTAAATGCAATGTGACTGGAGCTTTGAAGCTCCTGGGGTATAAAAAGGGATGAAGGTCTGGGTTTCTTCCTCTTTCTGTATTGCTGATGTTGGAGAATGTGAATAAACCTGACTCGTGAGATAAACTCTGCCTCGTCCTTTCACATTTCCACACTGGTGACCCTAAGACGATGAGTGAAAGAAATTCCCCCGAACCAGCCGGGTCAGGAGCTCCCAGCCAGGCGTATGCCGCTACCGTCCAGCTATCGGACTTTTGGCGAGACAACCTGTGCTCCTGGTTCCTCTTGGTCGAAGCACAGTTCGCCCTCCGGGGGATAACGGTAGATGAGACGAAATTCTACCATGTAATTGCCAAGCTCGACAACCGCACGGCTCGGCATGTGCAGAGCCTTTTGGAGAAGCCACCAGCCGACGACAAATACGACGTGTTGAAGGCTGCGCTCATCCAGCGCTTCACTCTCTCAGTCCAGGAAAGAGCGGAGAGACTCCTGGCTCTGAACGACTTGGGAGATGGCACGCCCGTTGACCTGATGGAGGACATGCTGAGGTTGAGGGGCTCAGACGGCGACGACTTCCTCTTCACCCACATTTTCCTGAGAACCCTACCGTCGGCCACGAGAGCGACCCTGGCCGGTTCGCCGTTGTTGGCCCAGCGGGACTTCTGCGCGCTGGCCCAGGAGGCGCACCGGATTCTCAATGCCAGCAAACAGCGCGCGGCCACCGCAGCAGCGACAGAGCACGGCGCGACGGCCGGAGACGGCAAGGGGCCAGAGACGGCGGTAGCAGACCCACCGACAGCGGCGGCGGCGGCGGGGGCCAAGGATCACGGAGGAGACACCCTCTGTTTCTACCATCGCCGTTTTGCAGAGAAGGCACGCAAATGTATACCACCGTGCCATTTCAAGCGCTCGGGAAACGCCAAGACCGGGGGTTGGTAGCAGCTGCGGCCCTCGGAGAGGAGAACAAGCTGCTCTACTTGAAGGATGCGCGCTTGGGGAGGCATTTCCTCGTGGACACAGGCTCCCAGTTGAGTTTCATCACACCTTCCTCCGCTGACCAGCTGGCGCCTTCCAGTGGTCCCGGGGTGTCAGCAGCGAACGGCTCGGCGATTAAGACCTTTGGTGAGAGGACTCTGCTTCTGTCCCTACACGGCCGTACATTTGAGTGGACTTTTGTCATAGCTGCAGTGAATTTCAATATGTTAGGGGCTGATTTTCTGTGCTCACACGGTTTGTTGGTTGATCTTGCTAACAGGCGCCTGGTTAATGCACTCTCTTTTTATTCTATTCCCTGTACAGCTCGAGTGGCCCCGCCAACAGCACAAGCCAACGTCACAGCTGCAAGTGGTAAGTTCCACACACTGCTCACTCAGTTCCCAGCACTCACGGTCCCAACATTTTCGGCGTCCGTGGCTAAACACAGGGTGGAACATTTTATTACTACCACTGGACCGCCCGTTTTTGCAAAAGCCCGGCACTTGGATTCAGCTAAACTGACCATAGCGCGTGAGGAGTTCGCCAACCTGGAAAAGTTGGACATCATCAAGCGTTCGAAAAGCCCATGGGCTTCACCGCTTCACATGGTCCCGAAAGCTGATGGCTCGTGGTGACCTTGCAGAGATTTCCGCAGGTTGAACAATGCTACAGCGCATGACCACTACCCAATCCCGCATATCCAAGATTTTTCAGTTCATTTGGCGGGGGTGCACGTTTTTTCTAAGATAGACTTGGTACGCGGTTACCACCAGGTCCCAGTACGCGCTGAGGACATACCCAAAACAGCGGTAATAACTCCGTTCGGTCTATTCGAGTTTTTGCGCATGCCGTTTGGGCTTAAAGGCGTGGCGCAGACGTTCCAACGCATGATGGACGCGGTGTTGCGCGATCTCCCCTTCGTGTTCGTCTACCTGGACGATATTTTGGTAGCCAGCGCATCCGAAGACGAACACGAAAACCACCTCACGGCAGTTTTCCGGAGGTTGGGAGAGCACGGGTTAATAATCAACCCAGCGAAGTGTCAGTTTGGGGTGACGCAGATTGATTTTTTGGGGCATTGCGTCTCTCCAGAAGGAGCGGTTCCTCTGCCTGACAAAGTGCGCGCGGTAACAAATTTTCCCCAGCCACAAACGGTCAAAGCGTTACAGGAGTTTTTGGGAATGGTGAATTTTTATAACCGTTTCCTCCCCCGCGCACCGCAGCTCATGCAACCATTATATGCCGCACTAAAAAAACAAAACCCCACAAATAAAATCGAATGGTCTCCGGAGCGAGAGCGAGCATTCTCAGAAGTCAAAACAGCCCTGGCAAACGCTGCGTTGTTGGCACATCCAGACCCAACGGCCCGCATAGCGCTCGCTACTAATGCGTCAGATGTGGCCATAGGGGCGGTTGTGGAGCAGCATGTAGCCGGGGCTTGGCAACCGCTCGCCTTTTTCAGCAGGACCTTGGGCGATAGTGAACGAAAATACAGCGCATTCGACAGGGAGTTGTTAGCTCTCCACTTGGCCATTCGCCACTTCCAGTTCTGGCTGGAGGGACGCAGTTTCACCGCGTTCGTTGATCACAAGCCGCTGACTTTCGCGATGGCCAAGGTTTCAGAACCGTGGTCAGGCCGGCAGCAGAGACAGCTGGCCGCGATCTCAGAGTTTACTACCGATATCCAGCATGTGGCAGGTAAACTTAATGTAGTGGCAGACTGCCTCTCGCGGGCCGTGGCGGCTCCAGTCCGCGTGGGGGTAGATTATGCAGCCATGGCCGCGGATCAGGTTAGCGACACGGACGTGCACACGCTCCAGTCTGGACCAACAGGGTTAAGACTGGAGAACAGGGTGCTGCAAGACGGTATGCCCCCCCTAATCTGCGATGTCTCCACTGGGCGACCGCATCCGGTGGTACCCACTGCGTGGCGCTGCCGCGTTTTTGACTCGATTCATTTTCTGGCGCACCCGGGAGTGCGCGCGTCGGTCAAAATGGTGGGAGAGAAATTTGTATGACCGAGCCTGCGCAATCAAGTTAGGGAGTGGGCAGCAGCCTGCATGGCCTGTCAACGAGCCAAGGTACACAGGCACACAAGAGCTCCTTTGGAGCCGTTTCACATCCCGGCTAAGAGGTTCGATCATGTTCACGTGGACCTCGTAGGCCCCCTTCCGCTGTCACAGGGGTGCACACACCTTCTGACAATGGTAGACCGCACCACGCGCTGGCCGGAAGTGGTCCCACTGGCGTCAACCACAGCCGAGGAGGTGGCGCGCGCGTTTTTAACAGCATGGGTAGCACGTTTTGGAGTCCCGTCGGACGTTACGTCCGACAGAGGCCCTCAATTTGTTTCAGAACTTTGGTCAGCAATGGCCCGCAGCCTGGGGGTAACGATCCACCGCACAACCGCGTACAATCCACAGGCTAACGGGTTATGCAAACGTTTTCACAGGTCATTGAAAGCGGCTCTCAGAGCATCGCTTACGGATGCAAATTGGGTGGACAGGCTACCATGGGTTTTATTGGGGTTGCGTTCTGCACCTAAAGAGGATTTAGAAGCCTCCCCGGCGGAGCTAGTTTTTGCGCAGCCACTTCAGCTGCCCGGGGAGTTTCTCCCAGATAACCCTGCGCCAGATAGCTCCCTGTCTCAGCTGTTGCAGCGTGGCATGGAATCGGGCGCGCTGCCTGGCCCCGTTCACCACAGTTTTCCGCGCGTTTTTATACCTAAGGCTTTAAAAACGCGGAGTTTGTTTTTGTCAGACATGATGCCTATCGCCCGCCGCTACGACCACCTTATGATGGGCCATTTAGAGTGCTGGAAACAGGGTATAAGCATTTTTTGCTAGATTTGGGGGGCAGGAAGGAGAAGATTGGCATTAACAGGCTCAAACCCGCCTTTGTGTTGGCGGACGACGATGTGCTGTTGGCCAGGGCTCCTCGGCGCAGCAGACCCCCTAGAGAACATCCCCCAGAACACCCACAGGGATTGACTAACAATTCTCACCCTCAGACAGCAGTCCCCCAGCAGGATGGAGCCACGGAAGTGTTGAAGCCGGCTTACAGCAGATACGGGAGGAGACTGAAGCCCAAGCAACACGTGGGCTGATGTGTAGTGATTTTATCATGACAGGCTGACTGTTATTCCGTTGTTACATCTTAGACGTTTGGGGGGGGGGGTCATGTGGGACACATATGTAGGTTTCATATGCGCAAATGTATATCACCTTATGCTTCATATGTATATCACTGTATGCTTACTGTATGCTTCACGTCTCAGATGAACAAAGGACTGAGCCTCCTCGGAGATAACAGGAGGATGTGAAATGTGCTCTTTGGTATGCAAAGAGATGGCCGTGGGGGATTTCCTGGCTGCCAGTGACTTTGGGTGGAGGTGATAAGATCTGAAAGGGATGCATTGTTACTTGGGATTAAATGCACTGTGACTGGAGCTTTGAAGCTCCTGGGGTATAAAAAGGGATGAAGGTCTGGGTTTCCTTCCTCTTTCTGTATTGCTGATTTTTTTTTTTTTTTTGTTACTTATTTGTACCCGTAGGTAGATTTGGTTTGCAGTCTGGTGACAAGCCACCGGCTGCCGGTCGCTGCGAGCGCCCTAAACCTACATGTTTTTGGTATGCGGGAGGAAACCGGAGAAATCCCGGAGTAAACCCACGCAACACGGGGAGAACATGCAAACTCCACACAGCTCACTGTTGGTCAGGGGCTGGGATCGAACCCACGATCTCATGATCCCCGCGATCCCCCGGCCGAGGGTAAACTGTGCTGCCGCAGTGCTAAACCACTGCACCACCGTGCAGCAGATGTTGGAGAATGTGAATAAACCTGACTCGTGAGATAAACTCTGCCTCGTCCTTTCACATTTCCACAATCCTTTTCTTTAGTGTCATGGTTTGGTCAGATAAAACTGAAAGAGGAAATCCTTGGATCAGGTAGTTAGATGGTCCAGTTGTTTGCCTGGTGAGTCACAGCTGAGCCTGACATCCCTGTACACCAGACAGGTACAGAGGATTGCTACCTCCATTTTAAATGATGACTCCCACCCTTTGCACTGCCACTTTCAGCTTCTTCCCTCCAGACGGAGGTTTGCTGTCCCAAAAAGTAAAACCCAGCACTACAAAAACAGCTTTGTTCCAGCTGCTGCCAAAGAGTTGAACAAGATGTAATAATATATTGCACATAATTTAGTTACCTATTTATTAATTTTTATTTTATATTTACTTATTTTTGTAGGTTTTTTTATTTGGGTTCTAAATCTTTTATTGGGTTTTAGACTTTTGAGTTTTTAACCTCTTTGACTAGTCTTTAACTTTTTAATATGACCCTTCTTTCTTATCTCTTTGTTTTTTCTCTTATCTCTTTGTCATATGTCCTGATTGGTGGAGCCTTGAGTACTTTTATCGTGTTTATAGTCAGCTTCATGTGTGCCTGTGTTTGTGTTCGTGTTGAATGTAATTGTGGTTTGTACATATGGATGTCACCTGACTGCAAAACAAATCTACCTACGGGTACAAATCAGCAGCACACACATTCTGCCTTTAATATATATATAAAGGCAGTGTGTGTGTGTATATATATATATATATATATATACGTATATATACTGTATACACACACACACACACACAGCTATCCAAGTTAAATTCACTATAATTAATTTGTTTGCTTGCCAAATAATTTAACCTATATCAAAACTGTTAATCCCCAATAACTTTTATTCTTCAAACATCGTCTTCTTTTACAACAATGTATCTTTAACCAACCAAAATTTAATCAGTTCTGTCTCTAAATTAATAAGATTTGCAAAACTTATAATATTATCTCAAAGTGAATACATAGGTAAAAATGAAAGGGAAAGAAAAAAAATTGTCAACAAATAAGAAAACTGTTCCCAAAGTATATTCCAAATATTGACACCCCCCTTTTTTCCCCTCTACATCACCCCAAGGGGAGGTAGACAAACATAGACCAAATAAACAATTCAGGACAAAACAAACAAACATTAAACAACAGAAGAGAGAAGAAAAACAGAAAAGGTAGAAGAAGGTAGATTATTGGTGTCATCTGAGGTCATTCTAAATGTAGGAGATAATAATCAAATTATCTAAGTCCAGTCTCTAAATGTCAAACTTCAAAACATCAGGAGTTTACTTTAGAATCAAACTATATTTCATTCAGATTGTCTTGAGGCCTTCTCCCACTGACAGTGTGTCATCAGGGGTGCCTGCATTTTGATTAAGCATGCTGATAGAGAGGATCCCTCATCAATATTATCTTTACTTAACCATGGTGTCCAACATCTTGTGAAATACTGAATATTACTGTCACTGAGGATGTGAATTTAATAAAGCTAAGGTCTCAGTGTCTCAAAAAGAAAAGAAAAACATTATTATTGTATCCAAGTGTCATACTTCTTGTTATTGTGACGTAATTTTATCTATCTTAAGTTTTCTTTTAAATTTTGTACGTATGTGATCACAATTCAGATTAATCTTTTCTTTACAAACCAAATTATAATTTACTTATTTCAATTTATGGCCATGTAGTCAAAATACTCTAATTACTTGTTAGACTTTATAGTTTCTACTTTGTTGATCAACATTTTATGAAATTAATTAATCATACAGTTCACAGGACTGCCTCCTCTGGATGCCAATTTTTCAAGATTTACTCCATAACCCATGCTCAGGTTTGTCCTGTAATGAGAAAAAAAACAGTAATTTTTCTAAATTTATTTTGTAGTCACCCTTGAAGGCAGAAATCTGAGAAGGGTATGAGTAAGATTCTTAGTTTTCAGGCAATGGAAGAGCTCATCAGTTTCTATTTTTGTCATTTTGATCTCAAAATATATTTATTTCATGCATGGTTTAGATAAACCTTTAAGTAATTATCATTTTGAAATTCAAATATAAGCATATACTTTTACACTTTAGAAGTATATTTAGACGTTAAAAGGTTAACCATTATCTCAAACTTGTTGGCTGCCATTTTAAATAATGTTGCACATAACTTTAGATTAAAATTTATCAGCACTGGTGGCTTAAAAACTTTTTTCTCTCTGGTTTGCAGCTGGTCATGTCAAACTCCCCCGTGCGCCCTTCATTGCGCACAGTGGAGAGAGAAGGAAGAATGAGGATTTAAATGCTGGAGTTCACCACACACACATTTATTGACAGTCAGTGTAAAGATACAGACGACAAATGAATAGTGATACAAATTGGCTGCGCTCGGGAGGGCAGGGAGGACAGCGGGTAGCTCAATAAACTTGAGGGGAACGTAAACTGGGCTCAGCTTAAGCGTAACAATTGTGCAGCGGAGAGGAAATGCTGCCAGAAGTGAAGTGGGATACTACCGGGAAAAGAACGCTTCTGGTACAGCGTAGAGGCAACACAAAGGAAACCCTAACAATTTACTCACAAGTTGGAGCAGTCCCAAAAAGTCCAGTACTCCAGGCGAGCAAAAACAATAATGCTTCTTGACGTGGCGATCACCCCGTGGAGAGCAGGAGTGACTCGCTCAATGACCCAACGGTGTTTGTCAAGCGAAGAGCTGCTTAAATCCAAACGCCGCTGGTCACACAAATTGGGAACACTTGAGGTGCGGGAAAGATGATTACCGGGGCTGGGACAGCTGGTGGAATCATGGAGAGCGAGGGGGCGTGGTAGGACTGACAGACTGTCAGCAGCGTGGGAAAAAGATCAGAGGCTGACTAACAGCTGCCGGTCAGGCAGTGGCTAAAATAATGGAAAGAATACACAAAATGTACATAAACAGTAAAGCCAAAACCCACAAAGCGATCAGGGCCGAGCCGGGGAAAACCAAGCCGGCTCGGCTCATGACAGGTCAAGCATTTGTTCACTTATGCACACATTCACTCATCTGTCTACTCCAGTTCTGGTCTGTAATCTGTCTGGTGTGTAATCAATTAAGCGTGAGGGCATTATTATTATCATTATTATTCTTTTGTACTAGTAAAGGTGTGATTAATTAAGAAATAATTATTACCGTGTACTCATAACTGTAAACTATATCTCAAATGTGTATGTACTTTGTCTGGCTATTGTCCTACGTATAAAAAATATATCATGTTGACAGGAAAAACAAACAATAAAACAAAAAAACAAAAAAAAAAAGGTTGGTGTAGGCATCATGTTCACTGCGTAACTTCGCAGCGAACATATGAAATAGAAGCGAGCCCAAAGTGCAGTATGTAACGTTTTATTGACAAAAGATTAATATGCAACAGAGTCCAAACAACAGTCACTATGACATGAATGAGACAACCGGCTCCAGCTTAATTGCTAATGTTAAATGCCAAATGCGCTCCAGACAGGGTAGGAGCGGAGAGGAAAGGCATAAACAAGGGAGGACTTACGTACACTACCGTTCAAAAGTTTGGGGTCACTTAGAAATTTCCTTATTTTTGAAAGAAAAGCACTTTTTTTCAATGAAGATAACTTTAAACTAATCAGAAATACACTCTATACATTGCTAATGTGGTAAATGACTATTATAGCTGCAAATGTCTGGTTTTTGGTGCAATATCTACATAGGTGTATAGAGGCCCATTTCCAGCAACTATCACTCCAGTGTTCTAATGGTACAGTGTGTTTGCTCATTGCGTCAGAAGGCTAATGGATGATTAGAAAACCCTTGTGCAATCATGTTAGGTCTGCAATGCTGTAATTGCTGCAAATGGAGGATTCTTTGACGAAAGCAAAGTTTGAAGGAAAAAATTATTATTTCAAATACAAATCATTATTTCTAACCTTGTCAATGTCTTGACTATATTTTCTATTCATTTTACAACTCATGGTGGTAAATAAGTGTGACTTTTCATGGAAAACACAAAATAATTGTCTGGGTGACCCCAAACTTTTGAACGGTAGTGTATATGTTGGAGAAGAAAGGCTCTGAGGAACAATACTATTCAGTCCAGGAAAAGAGTCAACTGTCGTGAGCCAGGAAGTCCAATGTTGACATTTGAAGCTGCCGCAACAACTGGTCGCACTCAACTCTATTAATACCCGAGCCTAAATGGGAGCATGTGGACACAGCTGTGAAGAGGCAGGAGTGTGACTGATTGAGTGTGTGTGTGTGTGTGTGTGTGTGTGTGTGTGTGTGTGTGTGTGTATGTGGTGAACCAGAAAACTGGTAAATGCCTGGTGAGAGGAGGGGCGTGGCTGTGGGACAGGTGGAGAGTAAGGTTCAATCCGTCAGCTGGAATTAATAAGCAATAATTAACCCCAACAGCCACAAGTCATGGACGGGGTGACCACCCCGAACATGACAGTAGGTGCGTTTTACCACAGGGTTTTTTGTTCCCCCTATCTGTTGGGCTAGTAAACCATGGCAAACAGTGTCCATTCGTCCCTCTCTTCGGCACCCAGAGAATGTCCATCTTATCGTTGTCTTTGTCCATTCTTCGGCTCTCAGCTGTGATCATATTTTTGGCACACACACATAGAGCAGAGAATGTTCATGACCCACTTACAGAGGCGGGGTTATGTTACTCAGCAGTTCTTGGAGATGACTGCCACAAACGAAGTACACAGAGGTGGAGTTATGTTTGTCACTCAGAAGTTCTTGCTTACAGGCAATTGCCACAAGCAAAGCACTGGCCTGTTGTTGTCTTCAGCCACCCGCCGGTGACTAGCAAGAGAGTTCTTAGTCCGTTGTGCCAGAGAGCTGCTCATTCAGGAAGTGTGCATGCTGTAGTGCTGGTTGATGGATGGATTTGGTGATGACGTCGGTGTTAACACTGGGTGATGACGCTGGGGTGAGGGAGGCAATGAGACAATAAAGTTAGCACTGGTCTGCCGTGGTTCAGTTTGCCTCTCAAAAAAAAAAAAAAAGCGAAAAAAATTCCTGAGACATACAGTATATTGTGTTCATATTCCATCCACATGGAAATTAAAACTAGGACTTAAATAAAATGCCACTGTTTCTCTGTTGTGGGTGTCAGTCTGTGAGGTTACTGTCTTAATACAATTAAAATATGTGATTCCTTGAAACTGATTTAAAAATGTATAGAATTATAAGATTATTAAGTACAATGAAAAGTATAAATTAGGTCATAATATATTCCTTGATAAGTGATACTATTATGTTGTCAAATGTTGCCCTCTTTTTTTTTTTAAATCCAAGGATAAATTGCAGCTTGTGGTGATGTTTACTGGGCATTAGTGAGCATGTCATGTGATAGTTGTTCTGTTAATGTCAAAAGAAGAGATGCTAAGGCATGATTTCCTGTGTGACCTTGTACAAAACCAACAACAAAAAAAAAACAAAACGTATTGACTGTCAGTGTATACTGTGAGTGCTTTTCCCTGGCCTCATTTACAAGTCTCAGTTAGAGCAACTAATTCAGCTGCTTGTGCAGAATAATGTGATGGGAGTTTCATGTTTGCTTTATGAACCTAAAATAAAACAAAACATGTTTTCTGCTTAGATTCATAGGGCCACATGAATTTATGCATCCTTGGACTTTAACCACTTGCACTCCGTTGTTCCGCGGGCGGGCAAGTCTCTGCATTCTAGGGCGCACGAGAGCGCCCTCGTGCGCACTTGGACGCATGACGCATGATGATGGTGATGGTGATGTAGTGGCGTCCAAGCGCCACTAAAAAAAAAACTGCAGAGACAGCCGCGAACAGATTAGTTCATCTGATTGACCTCTCATTCGACTAATAAGAGCCTTGAATTGGGTTTCTGAAACCTTGAAGAGCCAATGAATGAAAATCTAGGAAGGAGGACCTGCCTACTGTGAACGCAGGAGCCAATTGAAGCACAGAAATTCAGGCTGGGTGAAGAGAGATTTACTGTTGCAACAGATGAAAACAAAGGACGCTGGACGAATCTACTACAGACCCCGCAGCATGGAGACCACCCACAAGTGGGACCTGCACTCATTCCAGCAGAATAGACGTTTAGGATTCTCTTCCGTCATCATAGACCGACGGAGGCCGACGACAAAGGTCGTAAATCATTCACCAAAACCGCAATAATGGAATTATGTTTTGATCGGGATCCACGAGCCGAGCAGCGTCGCGTTCGTCTTACAATGGGGAAGAGAAGTTCGCCACGACTCTGCTGCTGTGAAGAGGTAAGGTGTTATAAGGTAAATTATTATTTCTCCCTGAAAACTGTAATCCAAAAATGACTTTTGACCGATCAGTAAATTACAACTGTACTGCGCACGAAGTACGAAGTGCGTGCGCCGCGATAAACGGTTCATTTGCCGTGTTCGGACCGTGAACGCCCCCCCCCCCCCCCCGGCCGAAGAGGGGCGGGGGGGGGGGCGTTCACGGTCCGAACGCCCCCGGTCCGCGGGGGGAAGCATATGAGTCTATTCCTTCATGTAGCGATGGCCGTCTTCTGCAGCGAGGGGGGGGGGACAACCCCCCCCCACACACACACACAGTAGCAAGGGGGGGGGCGCTGTGAAAACATGCAAGGAGTGTAATCCGTCTTTTTTAGCGGGGGGGGGACAACCCCCCCCCACACACACACCCACAGACACAGCCCTGAGTGTGACCTTTCATTAGAGCCCAAAATGAAGATTCTACATTGAATTATTCAAAAGTTACAGATGTTTTTCCAAACTGTGCCATTTGGCACAATTTGGCACAGTTCCAAAACGCCTGGGAACTACCTGAGAACAAAGCTGTGTAAAATATTCATTTTTTGTGGTATTGTTACCAAATTTGGATCTCAGCTTGATAACACTTGGTTCTACATTTCTGTTGCATTTTCCAGCCGGATCGGACAGCTGTGTGTTATTTGTAAGCATTTGTATCCAAAAAAACACTGTGTCCAAATTTATTTTCTTCAAGTTCAGTATGTTTAGATGACTGTAACTCAGTGGCCGGAGCACGTAGAGAGATTATGGTTTTTTTGCCAAAAAATTCAAAGTGTTTTCTTTTAAATGAGACCAACCCCATGAAGATGCTGCAAAGGGTTGAATAACAGCTTTCGATTTACTTTGGGCACGTTATTTTTGGGCATTTTTAGGAAAATTGCCCGGAGTGCAAGTGGTTAAATAAAGTCACAAGTTCAACAATAAAAGTGGAAATAAAATGTAAAATGTGAGCCACAGAATTATTACTAAAAATTCAAAACTGGCTAAAGGGTATGCCGAGGAGAGAAAAATAAAAATCAAAAGAAGAAAACGCATTAATTTAAAGAAAAATGCATCCATAGGGACCTAGTTTTTTTTTCCCCTAATAAATATTTATTTATTTCAAATCCTTCTGACATTGCTCTAATACTTGGGGTCATACAAGCATTTTAATAGCCCAAACCTTTAATTGATTCAAACAGATGCTGTTGGTAAAAATAAATAACTATATAGTCAGCAAATAGGCTTTTGTTTTCACTTTTATAACTTCTTGTGTTTACGTTCTCACACATTTTCATACAAACACATTCTCGCACAATGTCATATGAAATTAATTTACCTTTCATGTACATGATGTCATAATTTATTTAGATTGAAGAAGCTCTCTTTTATTTATCATACATTCTTATTTTCTGCTTTTTCCTCATCTAACGTTTCTTTTAGATAATGTAATTGATGGAGACTAAATTATCCTCCATCTGGAAGACCCAGTTCAGATCAGATAGGCGCCAGCCAGACACTTTCATCACCATATTTTTGCCTCATATTTTTACATATGGGAATTGTTGTAAGGGCTCACACTGTTACTTTGATTTTCCCATATTCCATCAAAGTAAAACCCTAGAGATGTTATTTATTTAAAAAACAAACAAACAAACTGCAGTTATTTATTTTAATTTATTTAATATTTTATCTTAGTTTAAAGGCTATTTATTCTATTTTAAGCTTATTTTAAGTTATATCTTATGGTATTTTTTTTATCCGGTTCTGGTTCTGCCGGACCGGCAGCGCCACACGAGTTGGCTGCCTTTTGCAACTGCCTTTTCTTTATCTTCCTTCTTCTTTCTACACCTTTCACTCTCTATATACTTATATCACGGACACACAGATTGCCCCAAAGGTCTCCCGAGTCAGCGGACGGAGCCACTGTTTACAGCAGGAGACGATACAGCAGGGAAGAGCTAGCTAGCACTCAACCGCCACCCGGTGCCAACGGAGAAACTCGACATACCGGGGAACTGTAGCGAAAACGACGCGGGTGCCGAGCTGGAGTTTAGGCGGCGTGCAAGAAATATAAGACAGAATAATAAAGAGCGATGGCAAGAACCAAGCAGACCGCCCGTAAATCTACTGGAGGAAAAAGCCCCCCAGGAAGCAGCTAGCCACCAAGGCTGCTCGGAAAAAGCGCTCCGGCCACCGGTGGAGTGAAGAAGCCTCACCGTTACAGGCCCGGTACCGTGGCTCTGAGAGAGATCCGTCGCTACCAGAAATCCACGGAGCTGCTCATCCGTAAGCTGCCCTTCTAGCGCCGGGTGAGGGAGATTGCTTAGGACTTCAAGACCGACTTGCGCTTCCAGAGCTCTGCCGTCATGGCTCTGCAGGAGGCCAGCGAGGCCTACCTGGTGGGTCTCTTCGAGGACACCAACCTGTGCGCCATCCACGCCAAGACGGTCACCATCATGCCCAAAGACATCCAGCTGGCCCGCCGCATCTGCGGAGAGAGAGCTTAGACTTTCTGCTGCACATCCACCAACCACAATGCTCCGCACTGTGTGTCTATATACACTACCGTTCAAAAGTTTGGGGTCACTTAGAAATGTCCTTATTTTTGAAAGAAAAGCACTTTTTTTCAATGAAGATTGACATAATGCACGGCCCAGGAGACACACACGCAGGCTCAGGACAGATTTAACAGCTTTATTAGCAACAAGGAAGTGTATGGCTGCGTGTCTGTGGAATAAGAATGTATTGGTGGTGGCGTCTGCGTCAGGCACGGGGGCAGGAGGCCGTACAGCCGGACAACCCTGTGGGAAAGAGCAGAGGGAGAAGGGTAACGGGCACCACACCAATACAGGGAATAATGATGGTAGCTGGCTTACTTGGTTGTGACAGGTGGCTGGCGTCGACAAGGGCGGAGCCCGGGAGACAGCGACCTGCGGTACCTGTGGCAGCAGCGTAGAGCCAACGACGAGGAGATGAAGTCCGCCGCCGGGAATGTCCACCTGTGCACAGGGGAAGGCTAGAGGAGAGAGGTAAGGGGAGCTTACCCAGGATATCTTCACTAGTAGGTTTGAGGTCCGTAGTAGCGAAGGGGCCGAAGTAGAGAGACGGCTTCAGGCCGAAGCCCAGGGCAGAGTGGATTAAATACCTCGCCGCTGACGAGGAGCAGGTGTGCACGCGGCTGGCACCGCTGATGAGCGGCGAGTCATAACAGTACTCCCCCCTCTAGCAGCGCCTCCTGGCGATGGTTTTTCCGGGTGCGCTCGATGAAACTCAGAAATGAGTGACTGGTCCAACACCAGCGAGGAAGGCACCCACTGTCTCCACTCGGGTCCATAGCCCTCCCAATCCACCAGGTACTGCAATCCGTGACCCCGGTGTCGGGCGTCCAAGATGTCAGCGACGGTCCAGACCGGATGGCCACCAATCATCCGGGGAGCGGGGTGCGCCGCAGGTGGAGGGCAGAGGGGGTCAGAGACCACCGGTTTAATTTTGGAGATGTGGAAGGTGGGATGGATGCGGAGGGAGGAGGGAATAGCCACACGCACAGCCACCGGGTTGATGATTCTGGTTATGGGATAAGGGCCGATGAACCGTTGGGCCAGTTTTCTCCTCTCACCCTTTAGGTTTACGTCCTGTGTGGATACCCAAACTTGCTGTCCCACCTGGTAGGCAGGTGCAGGTCTCCTATGTCGGTCCGCCGTAGACTTATTGCGCTCCGCCGTGCGTAAAAGCGCATTACGCGCCGTGGACCAAAGGGAACGGCACCGCCTCAGATGTGCCTGGACAGAGGGAACAGCCAACTCGCCCTCCTGCGCGGGGAACAGGGGTGGATCATAGCCCAAGGATGCTTTAAAGGGCGACATCCCGATGGCCGTAGAGCGAGAGGTGTTGTGGGCGTACTCCACCCAGGCGAGGTGAGAACTCCAGGACGTGGGTTTGGACGACGTAATGCAGCGGAGCGTAGCCTCCAGCTCCTGGTTAGTCCGCTCACACTGCCCGTTAGACTGGGGGTGATGGCCGGAGGAGAGGCTTACCTTGGCTCCCAGGGCGTTGCAAAATGACCTCCAGACGTCCGAAGAAAACTGGGGGCCGCGGTCGGAGACCACGTCGACCGGGATTCCATGCAGTCTGACCACGTGCTGGATGAGGAGGTCCGCCGTCTCCAAGGCTGAGGGAAGTCCACGTAGGGGCACAAAGTGGGCGGCCTTGGAAAAACGGTCTACAATGGTCAGAACTGTGTCAAAGTTGTTGGAGACAGGGAGCCCGGTGACAAAGTCCAGAGCGATGTGCGACCAGGGCCTGCCAGGAATGGGCAGGGGCTGGAGCAGACCCACAGGGGGAGCATTACCTGACTTATTGGCAGCACAGACGGGGCAGGCCCGGGCGTAACGGGCGGCATCCTTCCGCAGGCCTGGCCACCAAAAGGATCGCTGGAGAAGGTCAATCGTCCGCGAAGCTCCAGGATGGCAAGTGAGCTTGGAGGTATGGAGCCAGTGTATCACGTCCCCCCGGACGGCAGATGGCACGAAGAGCCTCCCCTCCGGTCCGCCGCCAGGGTCCGGTTCCGACTCCTGCGCCCTCCGGATCTTGTCTTCTATGTCCCATGTAACAGCCCCCACGACGCACGACCTGGGCAAGATGGTGTGAGCAATGTCATCTGCGGCCTCCGGGGCAAATTGCCTGGAGAGGGCGTCGGGCAGGCCGTTCTTGGAGCCAGGCCTATATGTGATGCTGAACTTAAACCTTGCAAAGAACAGGGACCAACGCGCCTGGCGGGCGTTCAGACGCTTGGCAGATCTCAGGTAGCGCTATATAAGTGCAGGTTAGTTAGTTAGTTAGTTAGGTACTCCAGGTTCTTGTGGTCAGTAAGGACCACAAAAGGCAAGGCTGCCCCCTCCAGCCAGTGACGCCATTCTTGCAGGGCAAGCTTGATGGCAAGAAGCTCTCTGTCCCCCACGTCGTAATTTCGTTCCGCCGGGGACAGGCGCCGAGAGAAGAAGGCACAGGGTTGCTTGACTCCATTGGCTGGGGACCGCTGGGACAACACCGCCCCCACCCCCGTGTCCGAAGCGTCCACCTCCACAATGCACTGCAGCACGGGATCGACCTGGCTGAGGACCCGGGAGGAGGAGAACTCCGTCTTCAGCGCCTGGAAGGCCGAAGCGGCCTCCTCAGTCCACCGGAACGGGGTCTTAGGAGAGGCGAGGCGGGTCAGGGGCCCGACGATGGCTCCAAAGTTCGGGACAAAGCGGCGGTAGAAATTGGCGAACCCGATGAATTGCTGAACTTGCTTTTGAGAAGTTGGTGTGGGCCAATCCACCACCGCTTTGATCTTCGCTGGGTCCGGAAGCACCTGGTCATGGGAGATGACGAACCCCAGGAAGGAAGTTGTTTTGGCGTAGAATTCACATTTCTCCGCCTTGACGTACAGACGGTTCTCCAGCAGTCTCTGCAGGACCCGCCTCACGTGGACCCGGTGTTCATCCCTGGACCCGGAGAAGATGAGAATGTCGTCCAGGTAGACGAATACGAACAGGCCGATGAAGTCCCGGAGGACATCATTGATGAGGCGCTGAAAGACGGCTGGAGCGTTGGTCAACCCAAATGGCATCACGAGATATTCAAAATGCCCGTTTGGGGTTCGGAAGGCGGTTTTCCACTCATCTCCCTCCTGGATCCGGACGAGGTGGTAAGCGCTGCGGAGATCCAGCTTAGTAAACCAGGTCGCCCCCTGGAGGGAGTGGAAGGCAGTGTCCATAAGGGGCAGAGTGTACCGGTCCTTCTCCGTGATATCGTTGAGAGCTCGATAGTCGATACAAGGACAAAGAGATCCGTCCTTCTTTCCAACGAAGAAGAACCCTGCACCTACTGGAGAGGAGGACGGTCGGATGATCCCAGCACTGAGCGACTCCTTCAGGTAGCTGTTCATTGCCTCCTTCTCCGGCGCTGACAGACTGTAGAGGCGTCCTGAGGGTAAGGGCGCCCCCTGGCGGATGTTAATGGCGCAGTCGTAGGGCCGGTGAGGAGGTAGAGACATCGCCTTGGACTTACTGAAAACGGCACCCAGGTCGTGGAACTCTGAGGGCACTAGGGTGAGATCCGGGGACGCGGTGTCCTGAGCTGTGGGAGGCGAGGACGGGGCGCAGGCCGCGGATTGGAGGCAGGTACCCATGCAGAAAGTGCTCCACGCTGAAACCTTCCCAGTCTTCCAGTCCAAGGCGTGGTTGTGGAGGCGGAGCCAGGGATAACCGAGGATGACAGGCGTTACTGAGGTGGGCAGGACGTAAAAGGAGATATCCTCCCGATGGTTTCCAGAGATGATCACTGGGACAGGGGATGTTTGGTGAGTTACCTTTCCCAGGGAAACTCGGGAGAGATTAACCAGGGCGAGAGGAGTATCGAGGGGGTGACAGTGGATGCCCAGTCGGGTTGCCAGGCTTTGTGAAATAAAGCTACCCTCCACGCCTGAATCCACCAGTGCATGTGTGAGATGCCCAGTGAGGTTGTGACAGAAACGGATGGGCAGCGTCAAATGTGTGAGGGGACTTAACCGATTAGCGTCCGCGAGGCCCCCTACAGTGACTCGCGGACCACCTCGTTTGGCTTCTCCGGACAATGCTCCACCGTGTGCTGGCTACCTCCGCAATACATGCAGAGGCCCAGGTCACGACGGCGCTGTTTCTCCGCCAGGGGGAGCTTTGTCCGGCCCGTCACCATTGGTTCTGACTCCTCGGAGACCTCCGGCGGCGGCAACGCCAGGGGGCGAGCTTGGGGCAGACATGCAGAGGCACCCCGCGAGCGAGAAGACTGCTTCCGCTCGGAGGCGCGCTCGCGCAGCCTGTTATCCAAACTGATGGTGAGAGAAATCAGCTCTGCCAGCGTCTCCGGGGTATCCCGTCCAGCCAACTCATCCCTCAGACCGTAATTTAGACTGCGGAGGAAGATGCCGCAGAGCGCACGCTCTTCCCAGCCAACTTCCTCCGCGGTAACCCGGAAGTCGATCGCGTAGTCGGCCGCCGATCGGCTCCCCTGTTGGAGTCCGGGAAGGCGGTCGACCTGGACACTGTCCAAACGCGAATGATCGAACACTTCCAGAAATTGTCGCACGAACTGGCCATAGGTGAGAGTGGCGTAGCTGGGCTTCACCATAATGGTGTAAGCCCAGGTAAGCGCATGACCCTCAAGGAGATTACCTATATAGCCAATTCTGCTATGGTCTGAGGGAAAATCTCCGGGAACGCGAAGAAACACGGACTCACACTGCATAATAAAACCCCGAGCTCCACCCAGCTTACCGCTGAAGCGAGCAGGAGTGGGGATTGGTGTGAGCCGTGTTGGCGCACCCGGAGCAGGCTGGACGGCCACCGGAGCCGCAGGAGCCACGCCACCCGGACGAGCCAAGGGGAACGGCTGCTGGGGGTCCAAGCGGTCTAATCGGTTAGTAATGATAATTAATTGATTCAATATCACCTGTTGTTGATGAGCTATTAAATCCACCCGAGCCTCGAGGGTGGAAAGACGGCGTGCGAGCCCGCTGTCTGCCGAGCCGCTCTGCTGAAGCCGTACTGACATAATGCACGGCCCAGGAGACACACACGCAGGCTCAGGACAGATTTAACAGCTTTATTAGCAGCAAGGAAGTGTATGGCTGCGTGTCTGTGGAATAAGAATGTATTGGTGGTGGCGTCTGCGTCAGGCACGGGGGCAGGAGGCCGTACAGCCGGACAACCCTGTGGGAAAGAGCAGAGGGAGAAGGGTAACGGGCACCACACCAATACAGGGAATAATGATGGTAGCTGGCTTACTTGGTTGTGACAGGTGGCTGGCGTCGTCAAGGGCGGAGCCCGGGAGACAGCGACCTGCGGTACCTGTGGCAGCAGCGTAGAGCCAACGGCGAGGAGATGAAGTCCGCCGCCGGGAATGTCCACCTGTGCACAGGGGAAGGCTAGAGGAGAGAGGTAAGGGGAGCTTACCCAGGATATCTTCACTAGTAGGTTTGAGGTCCGTAGTAGCGAAGGGGCCGAAGTAGAGAGACGGCTTCAGGCCGAAGCCCAGGGCAGAGTGGATTAAATACCTCGCCGCTGACGAGGAGCAGGTGTGCACGCGGCTGGCGCCACTGATGAGCGGCAAATCATGACAAAGATAACTTTAAACTAATCAGAAATACACTCTATACATTGCTAATGTGGTAAATGACTATTCTAGCTGCAAATGTCTGGTTTTTGGTGCAATATCTAGATAGGTGTATAGAGGCCCATTTCCAGCAACTATCACTCCAGTGTTCTAATGGTACAATGTGTTTGCTCATTGCATCAGAAGGCTAATGGATGATTAGAAAACCCTTGTGCAATCATGTTAGGTCTGCAATGCTGTAATTGCTGCAAATGGAGGATTCTTTGACGCAAGCAAAGTTTGAAGGAAAAAATTATTATTTCAAATACAAATCATTATTTCTAACCTTGTCAATGTCTTGACTATATTTTCTATTCATTTTACAACTCATGGTGGTAAATAAGTGTGACTTTTCATGGAAAACACAAAATAATTGTCTGGGTGACCCCAAACTTTTGAACGGTAGTGTATATATATATTTATAGTAATATGTACATATGTATACTAGCTGTTCTTGTTTTTTCTTGCCTTCTGATTGTTGCTCTCAGTGTTGCTATCCCTGTGCTGTTGCAATCCTGGAATTTCCCCATTATGGGACTAATAAAGGCTTATCTTATCTTATCTTATTTTAGTTATTGCTACTACACTAAGGCTATTCCTTATATTAAAGTTATTTGTCTTTATTTTAAAGCTATTTCTTATTATAACCATTTTTTCCCTCCGTTTTTCTCTATTTTTCTTCTATTATATATTTTTTTTCTTCTTCTTCGGCCGTTAATATCACTCCGCGGTACTCTGTATCCTTCTGTGCGCCTATTTCCCAAATTTAGACTCAAACTAAATTCCAGTAAAAATGCATTTTCACCAAACAGTTCTATATAACCGTGGTACTTTTACCCAACCGGACTCAAACCAGCACTACCTTATCTCAACTTTTATGCGTAATTATAACCACCGGACTCAAACCGGCGGGAGACATCTATAAACCATTAATAATTAAATTTACTCACTTCACACAATCTACCTTGAGTTCAGCTCCATCACCCTCCCATCCACTCCCAGCATTTCCGGACTTCGCTTCTGCAAAGCCGACCCTTTGGAATTGGTGGCGGAGGTCTTCTCAGCAGCTGTGCACTAGCTGTCTTGGTCCAAAAACGCCAGAACCAGGAAAAGAGGGATATCTGGAGTCCCTTGTTCGGTGCGCCAAGTATGTTGGAAAAATTCCTTATCAAAAATCAGGCAGGATCAAAGTTTCAGCAAATTTAATATGTACTGATCAGCGGAAGACAATACAGAGTACAGCTTTCACAGACTGCCAGAGTGCATTTGCTTAACTAACAGAGTGTTTCTGGTTAATATATATACATCAAAGGGACCATCGGGTGGGGTCTCTTCTTGATAAGTTCATTCATGACTCAGTGTGATAAGGTTTGCTGAGCCTCTATTTTGTTTATGACTAAGATTGTATCTGCTGAGTTCATGCAGAAAACACTAGTGATAAGCTGAACAGTCAGTGATAGAACTGAACATTCACAGTCACATCACCATCCTTCAATCTGTTTTTCCACTACTCAACAACTCCAAATATGGTAACAGGATTTCCTAAGTATACCTTTTTCGGTTCCGGTTCCGCCGGACCGGCGGCGCCACACGAGTCGGCTGCCTGTTGCAACAGCCTTTTTTTTTATCTTCCTTCTTCTTTCTACACCTTTCACTCTGTATATATATCACGGACGCATGGATCGCCCCGGGGGTCTCCCGGGTCGGCGGACGGAGCCACGGTTTGCAGCGGGAGACGTTACAGCGGGGAGGAGCTAGTGCTAGCTAGCACTTGGCCGCCGCCCGGTGCTAATGGGAAACTCGACATACCGGGAGCTGTAGCGAAAACGAAGCGGGTGCCGGGCTGGAGTTTAGGCGGCGTGAAAGAAATATAAGACAGAATAATAAAGAGCGATGGCAAGAACCAAGCAGACCGCCCGTAAAATCTACTGGAGGAAGAAGCCCCCCAGGAGACAGCTAGCCACAGGGCTGCTCGGAGAGGCGCTCTGGCCACCGGCAGAGTGAAGAGGCCTCGCCGTCACAGGTCCGTGGCTCTGAGAGAGATCCGTCGCTACCAGAAATCCACGGAGCTGCTCATCCGTAAGCTGCCCGTCCAGCGCCTGGTGAGGGAGATCGCTCAGGACTTCAAGACCGTCCCGCGTTTCCTGACTTTCGCCGTCATGGCTCTGCAGGAGACCAGCGAGACCCACCTGGTGGTCTCTTCTTCGCTAAGGGGGTCACCATCATGCCCAAAGACTTCCAGCTGGCCCGCTGCATCCGCGGAGAGAGAGCTTAGACTTTCTGCTGCACATCCACCAGCCATAATGCTCTGCACTGTGTGTCTATATATATACATTTATAGTAATATGGACATATGTTTACTAGATGTTGTTTTTTCTTGTCTTCTGATTGTTGCTCTGAGTGTTGCTATCCCTATGCTGTTGCAATCCTGGAATTTCCCCATTGTGGGACTAATAAAGGCTTACCTTATCTTGTATACACATTAAGCTTTATAAAGAAAAAAAATCATATTCATAAAAATTCATATAACTTAGTGTAACATAGAATTTTTCCATCAGTTACCCAGCCACGGCAGGGAGCACAAGCCAGTGTATTCTCATGCTGGTCTCAAGCTTGGGTAAATGGGGAAGACTGCATCAGGAAGGGCATGATCCGGCATTAAATCGCTGCGAAGTCAAAGATTCTGAATTAAATCTAGGAAAAGGGTCGTCCAAGCAAACCCAGACTCAGTAAAAAATGCATCTAATAAATGTTTTCCCACCCCTCTAAAAACATACATATGCACGTTAAATTAAAAAAAAAGTGCCTTGGGACATTTTTACAAGTTCACTCACTGTGCGCACAGTCCTCACCGCGCATGCGCAGAACAATGCATCATTTACTTTGGTTTCCCCAACGCTTATTTGGTTGGTGGGAGGGGAATGGTGGACAGTTCCTTACACAGCTCTTTCAGAAAAAACACACGAGTTCGACTCCAACTCTCGTCTCTCACTGACCTTTTTCTTCATTTTTTTTTTCCTTACTTTGTTTTTCACTCCAGTAATGAAAAGTTCCTGTGGGGTTAGGGTTAGGGATTAAAGTATGGGTTAGCTGGTCGATTCTGAAAGCCACAGTCAAAAAGTGGAAAAAAAACAAAAAACAAACCGCAGTTACAGACCTTTCTTAAAGGTGTAAATGCCACGTACCCACTGCACGTCAAAAATTTTTCACGTGCTTCTGTACGTTTTCTCTCAATGACAAAATGTGCAGTTGCACGTTTTTTGCAGAGACTGGGGTCTCCAAGCACATGTACCGTACCATCTCTTCAGTGACACATAAATTGTATTTCAAAATTTGGAGTTAATGTGAATATCATGTTTCCATGTATTACTTCTTTAGTACATATTCAAAATTTGTATAAATACAGTAGAATGGAAACACAATTTATCTACAGTATATTAACTAATAGAGATCTATGAACCAGACACAAATACCTGGGTGTTCACCATAGTGAACAAACCAGACTGGTAAAATCTGCTGAGGAGACCGAGGTCCTTCAGAGTGAGCAGGACAGCGTTAAAAACATTCTACCACACTGTGGGGCCGTCAGCTCTTGTTTATACAGTGAAGTATTGAATAGGGCGAACAAAAGGAGGCTGAATAAACTAATTAGGAATGCCAACTCTGTCCTGGGGTCCCCCTACCCAAACCCATACTCAGGAGGATGACAGAAGTGAGAAGAATATTGCCAAGCTGCCCTCCATTCCGAACACCACTACCCCCATCTCTAGAGATGCAGTGAGGGTCATCAAAAGGTCCTTCATAAAAAAAGGAACTAATAATATGCACGATTATCTATTTACCCTTCCATATTTTAATCATGTACTGTACTTTCACAATTTTGTTCTGATGAAACAGACTGTTCTAATCTATCCTAACTGCACATTTACTGTTAATTCTGCTCACCAAAAGTAGACCATAACCACAATCCATACCCAACTACAAACCAGTGAGCTGATTTTATACCCATTAAAAATTTGTAAGCCAAAAGGGATTTAGTTTTGACTCCAGGACCTATTAACACTCACTTAGACCAGATAAAGTACACCACTGAACATCAGCCATCCAGAATCGACTATTAGAGGCTTGGATTAGCGTTTCTCTCCAATACCCAGATCAGATGACTGATTTGCACATGAAGACCTCTGCAAACCCTCACAGAGTATCCTCTGGCTTAGCCCTGCCCAGGAATGGTTCAACACACTTGTGACTGTGGAATCTACCTATCCACTCCTTAGTTCCACAACAACACACTCTGACACTTTGAGGTCAAAACAAGAACAGCTAGTACCGCCATGATATTAGAAACCCCTAGAAGGGCAATCTATTAGCCGGTTGTGTTACAACACACTCAGAAGACATACAGAATAATGAACTGCTGGTATTCCCTTTTTCCATATGTTGACACAGCTCCCAGAGGTGCTAATGAAATGTCTGTGACATGCTTTGCTCTAAATACCTCAGGGTTTAATTACAGCAGTGTCCTTTTACACATAGCAGAGGAGCTCTCCTGAAAATAAGCTGTTTTCTAGTGTATTGTTTTAAATGTCAATTCTTGAGTGCATTCTTATCCCACCCTTCATCATTTATCTGATGTTTTTGTTTTGACAGTGACACCATGTTTGAGGCTAACATTAGCTTTTACTTTCAGTTGTTAGACTGAGTAACACACTAACAAATACTGGCTGAATGTGTTAGGGAAGGCAGGACCCAAACACAGGACTGAGTTTGCAAGATTTATTGATCAAAACAGAAAATAATTCAGCTCGTGGACTGAAACAAAAACAGAGGCTGAGCAAGGCAAAAACTCGAGCCATGAATTATCAACAGGACAAGGCAAAAACAAGGCTACGTTGAAGTATGCAATCAAGCCAAATTCACATAAGGACACTGCACCCAGGTAAGGGGCGACGTTCCTTAAATAACCGGGACTAATTAACTAAATACAAACAGATGTGGACAACCGGGAAATTAAGAAGACCAAGCCCAAGCTAAGGGGAAACCCAGAAATAACAAGACACATGAACTCAAACCTAAGACCAGAATAAAAAGCATAAACATGACTATGGTAATGACAAACTAGAAAAGCACTCATAGAGCGCATACCTCCGCCAAGGCTCCTTCCGTTTCTCATGGATCACCTCCAAAATGTAATGGGTTTGTGTGTAGGCCTATAGCCACTTGTGGTGAAAATTGCATCAAAGTCTGTCCATCAGTTTTGGAGTATTGTTGCTAACACACTGTGAGAAGATAAGAGCCTTGGCTGAGGTATGCACTCTCAGATCATCACCAAAATATAATGGTTCCCCTCTAGCCCAAGAACCACCTCTGGTGAAAATTTCATCCAAATCCATCCAGTAGTTTTTGTGTAATCCTGCTGCACAAATACAAACAAAGCCCTTGGTAGAGGTATGCACTCTCAGATCATCACCAAAATCTAATCATCTGTTCCCCGTGCCATTACACACCTTTCCTGAAAATTTTGTCAAAAGCCGTTCATAACTTTTTGAGTTACGTTGGTAACCGGAGTGGTGGCTCAGTTGGTAGAGCATCCGCCCCACACCCGGGAGGCAGGGGTTCAAATCCCGGCTGGGTCATGCCGAAGACCATATAAAAGTGGAACTTCCTGCCGTCCAGCTTGGTGCTCAGCAATAATGGAATGGAGGAGGGAAATTTGTGGCGGCGCCTTGCATGGCAGCGGCCCTCTGATTCTACACTTGGGGTGTGTGTGATTAACACAGTAGATAGGTAAAACACAATCTCGTTCTACTGTACATGATTGGTTTTACAGTTAAATGACAATAAGGGTGATTTAATTTAACAGACAAACCCCAGTAAAAACATTACCTCCTTGGCAGAGGTAATAAAGAACTAAGGAACGGATAATATAATCATGACATGAAAATAATGATACTAATGATGACCATAAAGAACAAACGCTAAGACTGGAAAAAATATTAATAATGAAAACCAGAACTAAAGACAAGACAGGGATAAATATAAGCCAAGAACACGGCCCTGACACTAATAAAACAGAGAATCTCAAAAACTAACTTAAAGCCAGGACGTGGGCTGAGCCCATGTCCTGGTGACAAGAAAATACACAAACTATAAATCAAGGCAAGGACATGGGGCCCAGCCCACGTCCTGACAGAATGTTAGAGTTTAAAAGCCCAGATAAAGCATTATCAGAGACAGGGGTGTGTGATTTGAGTGACTGATGGCATATGACTGGTCCCTGAGGTGTAATTAGCACAGAAACAACCCTGAATGAGTGAATGGCTAACTTAATGTTTTATAAACTATACTCTATATAATAAAATAAGGTGGGAAATAACATCTATGAATGAACTACAGTCATGTGAAAAAATTAGGACACCCTGTATAAGCTTGTGTTTTTATTAACATATTTAGACTATGGATGTTTAATATCAATGTTAAAAATACTGGGAGATTCATGTAATACAACTAAGTAATTAAAAATGAATTAAAAACTTTTTTCAAATTTTCTGTAAAATGTAATTCTAAACAAATAGTGAGGAATAAATTAGGACACCCCATCTTTTTTAGGACACTCCCACATTCATTCCCACTTACAATGGCTAAAATAAATGTAAAAAAAAACTGCAAATAAAAACAAGGTTACACATTGCTATGTGAACATTTATTAATAAAGAACTGAATATTTAAAGGGGTGTCCTAATTTTTTCACATGACTGTATACGGCCAAGAGCTGATAGCTGATCCAACTGCAGATGGATAGAATACACAGAAAATAGGTAAAAACAGACATGTCGCAGTTGAAGGCTAGCGGATGACATGGCTCCCCAAATCATCACTGACTGTGGAAACTTCACACTGGACCTCAAGCATCTTTGATTCTGTGCTACTCTACTCCTCCTCCAGGCTTTGGGGCCTTGATTTCCAAATGACAGGACTTGGCACCTGATTTAGGGATCCATGTCATCTGCTGGTGTTGGTTCACTCTGTTTTATCAAGTCCAAAGTCAGCGCAGCTCTCTACCAGGAAATTTTTAGAGCACTTCATGCTTCCCTCTGCTGACAAGCTTTATGGAGATGCTGATTTCATTTTCCAACAGGACTTGGCACCAACTCAGACTGCCAAAAGTACCAATACCAGGTTTAAGTTTAATAACCATGGTATCACTGTGCTTGACTGGCCAGAAAACTTGCCTGACCTAAACTCCATAGAGAATCTATGTGGTAGGAAGATGAGAAACGGCAGACCCAACAATGCAGACAAGCTGAAGGCCGCTATCAAAGCAACCTGGGCTTCCAGAATGCCTCAGTCTCATGATCGAGACATGGGCTGTGACCATGTCCTCGCCTTTTGTTGATTCTTGGACTTTCTTCATTATTACTATTATTATCAATATTGTTATCTTTGTTATCTTTCTCAGTTATATTGATAAGGTTCATGTATTGTTTTTTTACTCACCTTGTCATTGTTTCTGAGTTGTCTTTTATTCTGGCAGTGCCTTTTGTTTACTTCCGTTCTAGTGTAGTTCATTCCTGTTTTTTTCCATTTCCTCTTACTCCTAATTGTTCACGGCTGTTTCTTATTTTACAGTTATTTATTCATGCCGCCCTCTAGCCTCAGTGTGGCCTCCTACTCTGTTCTGGCTACATGGTTTCCAGCTATGTTGTATTCAGCCACTTGCATTATTTACGTTTGGTCTCCCGTGGCACCATTACGCCTGGCATTGCCTTGAGAGACTGTTAATGTATTTGCCGTTCTCTGCTTGAACTGCTGCCTCCGCGACCCGGACCTCCAGAAAAGCGGTAGAAGATGGATGGATGGATGGATGGCCTGTTTGTGTTCTCCAGCCTCCAGGCCGAGTTCTTTTTAATAAATTTGCAACCTTCAGTCCGGCATTTGGGTCCATCCTTTGTGCCACAGAGGGGCACTCACTGACACTCAGCAGTAGCACAGGCCGACTGCCTCCATGCCATGCCACAATGATGCAGTAATTTATGCAGAAGGAGCCCCAGCCAAGTATTGAGTATGCACATGGACATACTTTTCAATAGGCCAACATTACTTTTTTTTGTGACTATACAGTACTTTTTATCATCATTATTTCAACATTTTCATTGAACAAAAACTTATAGGATATCAAAATATATTACAATTTCAACAGTGTAATAAAGTATACAGTATATAGCACATCCAGAGGGTAGGGGTAGTCAATAGAGAGGATGCATTGGAACAGAATTCTTGGCAGTTACAGGGTAGTTACCATAGTTACCCAGCACTGAGTGGCAAGCACATGTGGCAGTTTTAGTTTCCATGCAGCAAAACATAAAAATTGCACAAAATATTTAGTCTCAGTAGTACAGAGTTCTTTTAACTTTTTAATTTTACATGTTAACACCACATTGTTTACTTGACTGTAGTGATGTGTGGGTAAGAGCACACATAAGTGAAGAACTAATTCTGAGCTTTCAGCCTTTTCTTCATTATTTTTGTCAATTAATACATGATGAAATGATAAGAGTAAGACTCTGTAATGCAAGCTGGCCCTGTGTTTACTGCTGTGACAGAAAACTGTCTGTTTTGGGGGTTTTACTGCATACAACCTAATGCTGCCATTCATTTTTGCCACTCAGTGTTTTGTAACTGCCATGAATTCTGTTCTGTGACATCATGTGCATACCCTCTATAGTGAAAGAAAGGGGGAAAAAAAGAGAAAAAAGGGGGGGGGGTGTTAACTGAAATTAGCACACATATATAAGAGCATTTAACAATACTCGTATGCGATTTATGTATATATAGCAGCAAAAACAGCAACAGCTTATTTCCAAAGTATAGTTTCTACTAGATATATGGGTTAACGCCTCCATCACCATGATACATCTATCTAATAAATAGTGTAATTTGCATCATTGAGATAAACGTCATTAATGACAGCTCAAATATGATTGTACAAACATTATGTTTCACTGTTATGTGTAATAAATTTTCCCCATTTAGTATGATAGAGATCTAGCTGGTTTATCATCCTGTATGTCAATTCTTCATAGGCCGCCACTGTACTCAACTGGATAAACCAAATGCAGGATGGGGCAGTGATGTTATGCTCAACACCGCCCACTCGACAATGACTCAAGCAATATAACGCGCAGTGTTGTGAGCAGAGTGTTGAGCACTGTGTCAATATGCCCACAGTCATGTGACCGTAGCAAGTGAGGCCTTGTTATGTCGGTCACCTCATGTGACTTGAGGGCTCATAGGAAGTTTGAGAGGGAATTAGCTTTTTTTTTATTTGCTTTGTATTGTTTGTTCCTGCCATCCAGTTTTGAATAGACCTCAGATGGCCAAATGCTCAAAAAAAAGTATTGAGATTTTTTCAGGTTTTTCAACTCTGATGCAGTTCTGACACTCAGTCACCAGATGACAGTCTTTATTAGATGTTTCATGACACTGTGTCGCTCATGAAGCTATTGTCTCAAAGTTGCTCATTGTTTCATGAGGCCTCGGTTTTAACATCACTAGGATGGGGCAGGTTCTGCAATTTCCATTCCCTAACAAGAATCTTACATCCCAGCATTATAGCTGTGAGGATCTAATTAATATAGTTTTCAGGAGTCTTTTTAAGATTAGTAGAATCCACAAGTATATATAAATTTGGTGAAAATGGAATATCCTGGCCCACGATAATCTTAATATTTTCATGAATTGCTATCCACCATTTCTGAGCTTTAGGACAGGACCATAGCATATGAACCAAAGTACCTAGGTTGTCTCCACATCTCCAACATGTGGCAGCATTTGTCAGTCCTGCTTTATACATTTTTGTAGGAATCTAATATCTTCTGTTTAAAATGTTAAATTGTATAAGCCTAGTTTTAATCTCTTGAGAAGACTTTTTCAAGTTATTTAGAATAGTGCACCATTCTTCATCAGTAAATGAGTAATTGAGGTCTACTCCCCATATCTGCTTGAGAGCATCTCTTTGTTCCCCTAGATGATCCAGTAAGGCATAATAATATCTAGAGGCCTCCCTGCCTTTCCCAAAAACAGCTAGCAATTCATGTAATGTATCTGGATTAAAGAATGTCTCTCGGGGATTTGATACAGCTTTACCAAGCAGGTGTCTGATCTGGAGATATCTCCAAAAGTTATTTTGAGGTACCCTATACAGTTCTTTTAATGTACTAAAAGATTTCAAAACTAACCCATTGTATAGGTTTCTAAGGGTATTAATAATACCTTTTCTGATCCATATTTTCCAGTATATCGGTTTTTTATCAATAGTAAGCTTTGGATTCAACCAGAGCCATGTTGAGGGAAATAGGTATGGGTCAGTCTTATATGCTGCTGACACTTTTTTCCATATCTCCTGCATGTGAAGGATAATAGGATGAGTTTTAGCTTTCCCTGACAGTTTGGCAAAAATTAAGTTGAGAGGCGGTAGATCATCTAGGAGGGAAGTCTCAGTTGAGAACCAAGGTGGTGCTCTCTCAGGTGGAAGGGACCAGTGGGGTAAATGTCTTAGACTAAAAGCATAATAGTATTGTCATAGAGTGGAAGTATTTTATTGTGTTTTTTGGATTTCAGTGTTTCCTCTGGCTTAAAGACCTTGGCGCGGTGGCAACATATTTTTCCGGGGGGGGGGGGGGGAGCAGAAAACACATATGTATGAATATGTTAATTTTATACTATTTATTTCTTTTTTTTAATTTTGCACAGTAACTTTGCATATAATAATAATGCATCAGATTTATATAGCGCTTTATCATAGACACTCAAAGATGCTTTTTACAGATACATTATTCATTCACTCCAGACAGACAATGGTAATAGCAAGCTACTCCTGTAGCCACAGCTGCCCTGGGGCAGGCTGACGGAAGTGTGGCTGCCAATCTGGGCCAACAGCCTCTCTGGCCACCACCGAACATTTATACAAATTCATACCCAGTGTTATGGACACTGCAGGCAAGGTGGGTAAAGTGTCTTGCCCAGGGACACAACGGCAGGATATCTGGGGAGAGCGGGATTCGAACCGCCAACCATCCGGTTATTGGACGACCCGCTCTATCTCCTGAGCCACTGCAATTTGAAGTATTGTACAACCAAGGCTTGAATGTTGGAATATTGGGCCATTTGGGGTCCCACCCAGACGTCCTGTATTTGGACTTTTTACTGGTGTCCTCCTTCTCTCCTTCCTCTGCTCTCACCTCTCCTGGACCCTCTGCCTGAACACTTTCCTCTCCTTGGCTCCTCTCTTCTGTCTAATCTTGCCCTCTCTGAGCTCTGTCTAATTCAGGTTCTCTCTCTGTCTATGATGGTATACAAACAGGTTAGAAAACATCAAGTGCCATGTAAATTAAAGGAGACAACCAAATATTTCTAGCTAAGGGTACAAAGAGCACCCACTTAAAACATGAGTAATAACTTCAGTCTTGAAGGTTTGAGGTTTTTCTCCAAAATTTATAACAATTTTCTTAAAGTTTTTTACTTTTCTCTGTAAATTTATCTAAATTTGAAACCATTTTCCTCAAATTTGTAATTTCCTCTTGTAAAATTGACTTCTCTTGTACATTTGAAACTTTATTATAAATTTGTGGATTATTTTATGGCTTATTTTTGTCTGTTTTTTAAAATAAAATTATTGTTTTTTTAAATAAATTTGAAACAGACTGTGGTATTTTTTTTCCTTTTTCCTTTTAACAATTTATATTTTTGACCATAACTTTGCAGTCAGAACAGAACAATAATTTAACTCGCATTACAACGAAAAAAAATTAATAAAATTGTATTTAATGATTTAAATTTACTTAAATGACCAAGGATGCCGTTATTTCTGTTATAATATTTCTATATATTTATAGTTTTTTTTTTTTTTAGAAATCTCCTCACCACCAAGAAAAACCTCCCTTATTTTGAAATCCAAATGCTGGCACATTTAGTTTGTCTGAAGGCTGCTGACAGATTAAAGTCACTGACTTCATGAATTTTGGTCATCTTAACTTGCCAGGTACATAACTGGGAACATAACTTAATATTGTAGTGGCTGGTGAAATATATCCTCAGCAATTCAGTAGTCCCCTTGCCTTTCCCTTCATATGAAGCCGGCTGCATTTGAATTCTAACCACATCTCTTAGCTAAGGAACTCTTCCATTATTGCTCCCATTTCCAGCGGGTTAAAACCATGATAAATGCCTCCAATGCTTACATACAGTGGGGTAAAAAAGTATTTAGTCAGCCACCAATTGTGCAAGTTCTCCCACTTAAAAGATGAGAGAGGTCTCCAATTTTCATCATAGGTATACCTCAACTATGAGAGACAAAATAAGAAAAAAAAAATCCAGAAAATCACACTGAAGGATTTTTAATGAATTAATTGGTAAATTCCTTGGTAAAATAAGTATTTGGTCAATAACAAACGTTCATCTCAATACTTTGTTATATACCCTTTGTTGGTTCTGTAAGTTTTCACAAGGTTTTCACACACTGTTGCTGGTATTTTGGCCCATTCCTCCATGCAGATCTCCTCTAGAGCAATGATGTTTTGGGGCTGTCGCTGGGCAACACAGACTTTCAACTCCCTCCAAAGATTTTCTATGGGGTTGAGATCTGGAGACTGGCTAGGCCACTCCAGGACCTTGAAAAGCTTCTTACGAAGCCCCTCCTTCGTTGCCCGGGTGGTGTGTTTGGGATCATTGTCATGCTGAAAGACCCAGCCACGTTTCATCTTCAATGCCCTTGCTGGTGGAAGGAGGTTTTCACTCAAAATCTCACGATACATGGCCCCATTCATTCTTTCCTTTACACGGATCAGTCATTCTGGTCCCTTTGGAGAAAAACAGCCCCAAAGTATGATGTTTCCACTCCCATGCTTCACAGTAGGTATGGTGTTCTTTCTCCTCCAAACACGACAAGTTGAGTTTTTACCAAAAAGTTCTATTTTGGTTTCATTTGACCATACAGTATGACATTCTCCCAATCCTCTTCTGGATCATCCAAATGCTCTCTAGCAAACTTCAGACGGGCCTGGACATGTACTGGCTTAAGCAGGGGGACACGTATGGCACTGCAGGATTTGAGTCCTTGGCGGCGTAGTGTGTTTCTGATGTAGCCTTTGTTACTTTGGTCCCAGCTCTCTGCAGGTCATTCACTAGGTCCCCCATGTGGTTCTGGGATTTTTGCTCACCATTCTCATGATAATTTTGACCCCACGGGGTGAGATCTTGCATGGAGCCCCAGATCGAGGGAGATTATCAGTGGTCTTGTATGTCTTCCATTTTCTAATAATTGCTCCCACAGTTGATTTCTTCACACCAAGCTGCTTACCTATTGCAGATTCAGTCTTCCCAGCCTGGTGCAGGCCTACAATTTTGTTTCTGGTGTCCTTTGACAGCTCTTTGGTCTTGGCCATAGTGGAGTTTGGAGTCTGACTGTTTGAGGTTGTGGACAGGTGTCTTTTATACTGATAACAAGTTCAAACAGGTGCCATTAATACAGGTAACGAGTGGAGGACAGAGGAGCCTCTTAAAGAAGAAGCTACAGGTTTGTGAGAGCCAGAAATCTTGCTTGTTTGTAGGTGACCAAATACTTATTTTACTGAGGAATTTACCAATTAATTCATTAAAAATCCTTCAGTGTGATTTTCTGGATTTTTTTTTCTCATTTTGTCTCTCATAGTTGAGGTATACCTATGATGAAAATTGGAGACCTCTCTCATCTTTTAAGTGGGAGAACTTGCACAATTGGTGGCTGACTAAATACTTTTTTGCCCCACTGTACCTCTTATGATTTTTTTTTCCGCGTTTAAAGTACTTTAATACACTCATGTTTCTGTCGGACAGTCAAGCCTTATTATGCTGCATTTCCCCTCTAGTCCGCCTTGGTCCGCTTACACTTTGGACGAGCCCGGCACACCTGCGGCGTTGTACCTGCTCACTTTTTTCATCTACCCAGGCCAAGCGGTTGACGCATGTACATAACCATCATTTGTAGTTTCACTTCCGCCCGATAGATAGCGCCAAGGCACTGATGCGCCAGGATTTTCACCAACGAAGAAATGGCGGACTTCTTCACAAAGTTTCTCTTCAAATAGAATCCATTTTTGCTGTTTGATTTCCCGGTTTTCACTCCTTTTCCATGAAGATGCTGCTGCCGCTAGCAAGACACTACCTGCTGACTGACTGGAAAGCTCGTGTGAGCGGGGTGCTTCTAAACTCCGCGCGGATAATGGCCACGCGTGTTGTTCGTGTGCACACTTGCGGAACATCATTGCTTCATATATTTTTCTTAAATTCATATCTCCTTGTTGGCGTGGTGGTAATATTTCTGGTGAGGCAGCCCGCCACCGAGAAATGTTACCAGAGGAAACCCTGGGATTTTATATAGTTTTAAATTTATGTTGCATGTTTTATAAGTTTGCATGTTTTGCAGTTTTTGTATTTTAACTGTGTTTTTAAATTGGAGGCGTTTGTCTGCTTCCACCCTGTGCTTCCCCAATTTCTGATCAGCAGCACCTGGTCGATTGGGGATGTGCAGCGCCTGTGGCTAAAAATAATATAAGAGGTGCTCTGGCAGTCCACGGGAGTGAGCAGCAGAAATATTGTATGGTGTGGTGACTTTAATGGACACAACACGTTATGGGGAAGTGGGAAGACAGACGTTAATGGCCAAGTAATTGAAGAATGGCTTGTTGTGAAGAATATGGCGTGTATAAATAATGGCAGTTGCACAAGAATTGATATAAACTCAGGGAAAGAGTCTGCTTTGGACCTAACATTGGTGTCTAGTGCCATTGAAACAAAGTGCAGTTGGACAGTAAATAAGGAAGGGATAATACGAAGCTATGGGGGACCCATGCTGTGGTATTCATCTCAGACTGGAAGGAAGGGAGATGCAGTAAATTCCTCTGACGGAAGAGCATGGGGATTAAGGGGCTGGGGGACAATAGGAATTGTGATGCAAGAATGAATTGTGATGCAAGACCTCAGGCAGCAGGGACGTGCGAGTGTTGTAATATAAAAGAGAGTCCATGCAACATGAGGTCAGTGTTTTCTAATTCTGAGAGATGGGAGAGAGTGAATAAAGTTCATCTGCTCTGAATGCTTGACCTGGTTATTCCTCTCCCCACACTGGTGACCCTTAACGAATAATGGAACACGAGGCAAACACCCCAGAGATGACCCGAACAGGAAGCCCCAGCAACGCGTGCACCGTTTCGGTCAAACTACCAGACTTTTGGCTGCATGACCCGAAGTCTTGGTTCCTCCACACTGAGGCCCAGTTCGCGCTCCGGGGAATAAAGGCAGATGACACCAGATATTACTACGTGGTCACAGCGCTGGACGCTCGCATGACTCAGCAAGTAGCCAGCCTGCTCCAACAGCCCCCAGCCCACGACAAATACGGGGCTCTCAAAGCCGCGCTGACCCGGCGCAACACACTCTCGGACTGCGAGAGAGCGGACAGGCTCCTGACACGCTCCGAGTTAGGAGACAGGTCGGCGGTCGAACTGATGGAGAAGATGTTGACTTTGATGGGCACGGACGACGGGCATTTTCTATTTGCCCACCTTTTTCTCTGGAACCTCCCAACGGTGGCCAGAGCGGTCCTTGCCAACTCGCCATTGCTGGCCCTGCATGACTACCGTGCGCTAGCCCAGGAGGCAGATCGGATCATCCTCGCCACCAGAGCCCTCACAGTGAACGCAGTGGTGTTGGAACCCAGCGAGACGGCCAGTGGAAGCGAGGAGCCAGTGATGGTAGTGGCAGTGGGGGCCAGGAAGCGCCAAACAGAAACACTCTGCTCATACCACCGCCATTTTGGAGAAGACGCACGCCGATGCGTGCCACCGTACCAATTCAAGCGTTTGGGAAATGCCAGGACCCGCAGTCGGTAGCAGCTGCGACCGCCGGTGAAGAAAGCAACCTGCTCTACGTGACAGACTCGCACTCAGGGAGACGGTTCCTCGTGGACTCCGGCTCCCAAAAGAGCCTCATCCTGCCATCCTATGCCGACCGGCTAGCGGGAGCTAGCAGCCCCGAGCTGACGGCCGCAAACGGTTCAGACATTAAGACTTTTGGAGAAAGGACACTGACTGTATCCCTGCACGGCCGTACGTACCAGTGGACATTTGTCATAACGGCATGCAGTTTCCCAATCTTAGGCGCTGATTTTTTGTGTGCACACAGACTACTAGTTGATGTTGCTAACAGACGCCTGATTAATGCAATGTCTTTTGATTCTCTCCCCTGTACAGCTCAAGGAGCCGGGCCAACAACGCTAGCCAACGTCACAGCTCCAGGTGGTAAGTTCCACACACTGCTCACCCAGTTCCCAGCACTCACGGTCCCAACATTTTCAGGGGCCATCACTAAACACGGGGTGGAGCACTTTATTACCACCACCAGGCCACCCATTTTTGCACGACCTCGGCACCTGGACACAGCTAAACTGGCCATAGCGCGCGAGGAGTTTGCCAACTTGGAAAGGCTGGGCATCATCGACGATCAAATAGCCCATGGGCATCCCCACTACATATGGTCCCTAAAGCCGAAGGATCGTGGCGACCTTGCGGAGATTTCCGCAGGTTAAACAACGCCACAGCGCACGACCGCTACCCGATCCCCCATATTCAGGATTTTTCCATTCACCTCGCCGGGGCACGTATTTTTTCTAAGATAGACCTGGTCCGTGCTTACCACCAGGTCCCAGTGCGTGCGGAGGACATACCTAAAACGGCAGAATTAACCCTGTTTGGCCTGTTTGAGTTTTTACGCCTGCCTTTCGGGTTAAAAGGCACAGCACAGACGTTCCAACGCATGATGGATGCGGTGTTGCGTGATCTGCTGTTTATGTTTGTCTACCTGGATGACATCCTGGTGGCCAGTGCGTCCGAGGACAAACACGTAACCCACCTCAGGACGGTTTTCCGGAGGTTAGAGGAGCATGGGTTAAAAATCAACCCCGCGAAGTGCGAGTTCAGCGTGACGGGGATCGATTTTTTGGGACACCGCATCTCACCGGAGAGAGCGATACCCTTGCCGGACAAGGTGCGCGCAGTGGCGAATTTTCCCCGGCCTCAGACGATCAGGGCGCTGCAGGAGTTTTTGGGGATGGTTAACTTTTATAACCGTTTCCTCCTTCGCGCAGCCCAGCTCATGCAGCCGTTGTACACCGCACTCAAGAAACGGAAACCGGCAGACAGAGTCAACTGGACTCCTGAGCGGGAGCAGGCGTTCTCTGAGGTTAAAACAGCCCTGGCAAACGGCGCACTACTGGCGCACCCGGACCCGGTGGCTCGGATAGCGCTCACTATCGACGCCTCGGACGTGGCCAAAGGGGCCGTCGTGGAGCAATGCGTCGCCGGTTCTTGGCAGCCTCTCGCCTTTTTTAGCAGGTCTTTGCGCGACAGTGAGCGTAAATACAGCGCGTTCCACAGAGAGTTACTGGCTCTCCACCTGGCCATATGCCACTTTCAGTTCTGGCTGGAAGGGCGCAACTTCACTGCGTTCATGGACCACAAGCCGCTAACGTACGCGATGGCCAAGGTTTCGGAACCATGGTCGGGCTGGCCGCAGGGACAGCTGGTCGCGATCTCTGAGTTTACGACCGACATTCAGCATGTGGCCGGTAAACTTAACGTGGTGGTGGACTGCCTCTCACGTGCATCAGTGGCCCCAGTCTACGTAGGGATAGATTACACGGCCATGGCCGCGGAGATCGGCGTCCAGACCGCCGCGAGCAGATCGGCGATGTGGATGTGTGCGCACTCCAGTCTGGACCAACAGGGTTAAGGCTGGAGAGCAGGGTACTGCAAGACAGGGGGCCCCCCCTCCAATCTCTGACATCTCCACAGGACACCCGTGCCCGGTGGTCCCACGCACTTGGTGCCGCCGCGTTTTTGAATCCGTTCACTCCCTGGCACACCCAGGAGTGCGCACATCAGTCAAAATGGTGGGAGCAAAGTTCGTCTGGCCGAGCCTGCGTAAACAGGTGAAAGAGTGGGCTGCAGCCTGCGTAGCGTGCCAACGAGCCAAAGTGCACAGGCACACAAAGGCCCCTTTGAAGCCATTCCATATCCCGGCTAAGAGGTTTGACCACACTCACATGGACGTTGTGGGCCCCCTCCCGCCATTGCAGGGGTTCACGCACCTCCTGACAGTGGTGGACCGCACCACACGATGGCCAGAAGCAGTCCCGCTAGCTTCCACCGCATCTGCAGACATGGCACGTGCTTTTTTGACAACATAGGTGGCACGTTTTGGCACCCCTTCGGACATCACGTCCGATCGGGGCCCTCAGTTTGTTTCAACCTCTGGTCCATGATGGCCCGGAGCCTGGGCGTCGCAATTCATCGCACAACCGCGTACAACCCACAGGCCAATGGGTTATGCGAGCGTTTCCATAGGTCACTGAAAGCAGTGCTCAGGGCTTCGCTTACGGATGCAAATTGGGTGGACCGGTTGCCGTGGGTTCTATTATGGTTGCATTCCGCACTGAAAGAGGATTTGGAGGCTTCCCCAGCAGAGCTTGTTTTTTCTCAGCCGCTGCGGCTGCCTGAGGAATTTTTACCAGATAACCCCGTGCCGAACACCCATCCGTCCCCATGCTCATGGCATAGCGCAGACGCAGGGATGCTACCTGGCCCGGCCCACAACTGTTTTCCCCGCACTTTTGTGCCAAAAACCTTGAAGGATGCGGCGTTCGTGTTTGTCAGGCACGATGCCCACCGGCCCCCATTGCGCCCACCCTACGATGGCCCGTTTAGAGTGCTGGAACCCGGGGACAAACATTTTGTGTTAGACTTGGGGGGGGGGGTCGCTGGGAGAAAATCTATATAGACAGGCTTAAGCCCGCCTTTGTGGTGGCAGATGAGCAGGTGGTGTTGGCTCGAGCTCCTTGGTGCGGAAGACCCCCCCCCCCCCCGAGAACTCCCCAAGTAAACAACTCATCAGAGCAGTCACACGAGCATGCTGAATGTTCCCCCTCCCCATTGTCCACCCACAGACGGACACACCCCCAGGAACCCCCCACCGGCACAGCAGTGCTGCGGAGCCGAAGACCCTGCTTGGCTACTAGAAAATCCTATTGTAGATATGGAGCTACTCAGAGTAAAACTGAATAGAAAGAGTGTTGATATGAGAAGTGAATATTTTAGTTACATCTTTAGCATTGGAGGATCGTCACTTCCTTGTGGTAACGTAACGTATCGTCACTTCCTGTTTTGCTGTCTGCCTGTGTGGTTGCTCTCCAGCTATTAGCTATGGCTACTAGCTCTCTTTCCTCTCCTCTGGTGTGCTCTCTCTGTCAGATGTTTAGCTACACCTCTGCCTCTTTTAGCGATAACGGTAAATGTAATAAATGTTGTCTTTTTGAGGCGCTCGAGGCGAGGTTGTCTGATTTGGAATCCCGGCTCCGCTGCATTGAAACACCGTCTGCGCCAGTTAATCTCGACGGACGCCCATTAGCTGCAGCGGAGCTAGCTAGCTTAGGCCCCCCTGTCAGCGGTTCCCCGGCTCTCCTCAGCAGCGAGGAGACTGGGTGGGTGACGGTGAGAAGGAAGCCTAGTCGCAAAGCCCCGGTTCACCACCAACCTGTTCACGTTTCTAATCGTTTTTCCCCGCTCAGCGACACACCCGCTGAGGAAAAAACTCTGATCATTGGCGACTCTGTAGTCAGAAACGTGAACCTAGAGACTCCAGCGGTCATAGTCAAATGCATTCCTGGGGCCAGAGCAGGCGACATCGAGTCAAATCTGAAAATGCTGGCTAAAAGTAACTGTAAATACTCCACAATTGTTATTCACGCCGGCATTAATGACATCCGTCTCCGGCAGTCGGAAGTCACCAAACTTGACGTAGAATCGGTGTGTGACTTTGCAAAAACGATGTCTGCCACTGTAGTATTCTCTGGGCCCCTCCCCAATCTGACCAGTGATGACATGTTTAGTCACTCGTCATCCTTGAACCGCTGGCTGTCTGTGTGGTGTCCTAAAAATGACGTGGGCTACATTGACAATTGGAGCTCTTTTTGGGGAAAACCTGGTCTTATGAGACGAGACAGCATTCATCCCACTTTGGATGGTGCTTCTCATTTATCTAACAATCTGGCATCTTTTTTATCCAAATTTCCAAAACCATGACTACTCAGAGTTGGGACCAGAAAGCAGAGTCGCAGTCTTACACGCCTCTCTGCAGCTCCTCTTCATCCGCCACCCCTCAGCTTAGCCCCTGACTTCCCCATCAGAGAATCGTTGTCTGCTCCCTCCAAAGTAAATAAAAATATCATGCATAAGCATCCCAAAGTGATAAAGCAAAACATTGGTAAAACTCAAATTAAACATAAAGCCTCTAAATTGAATGATTTGGCCTCTGTTCCTCCTCATAATTTAAAAATTAAATGTGGTTTACTAAATATTAGGTCTCTAACTCCCAAGTCTCTGTTAGTCCATGATCTGTTAATTGATCATCAGATTGATTTAATTTCCCTTACAGAGACTTGGTTAGGGCAAGAGGATTATGTTGGTTTAAATGAATCAACTCCCTCTGGTTATTTAAACTGTCAAAATCCCAGAAGTTCTGGTCGTGGAGGAGGAGTAGCAACAATTTACCATTCCAAATTACTAGTTAATGTAAAGCAAAAAACATGTTATAATTCCTTTGAGGGCCTGGTCCTCAGTATTGGGCACTTTAGCAATTTTAGGTTAAACCCAATTTTATTTGCCATAGTTTATCGTCCCCCATCAACCTACTCAGAATTTTTATCCGAATTTGCTGATTTCTTAGCTGATTTAGTGCTGAAATCTGATAGAATAATTATAGTAGGGGACTTTAATATACATGTGGATGTAGATAGTGACTGCCTTAATGTGGCTTTTAATTCAATATTAGACTCGATTGGGTTTTCTCAGCAAGTAGGAAATTCTACTCATTACCTCCACCATACATTGGACCTTGTTCTGACATATGGCATAGAAATAGAAAATCTTGTAGTGTCTCCTCATAACCCTGTACTGTCAGACCATTGTCTGTTAACCTTTGATTTTACCATTTCTGACTATTTGGCTCCGAAAGAAAAATATTATTACAGTAGATGCCTCTCAGATGATGCTGTTTCCAAATTTATGCAGATTGTTTCCTCTATGCCATGTGTCAACACAACGGAAATAAGCTATAGACAGCTTGCTCCTTCTGTAATTGATAACATGGTGGATAGTGTTTCAGCTTCTCTGCATCAGGCTCTAGACTTGGTGGCCCCCTTAAAAAAGAAAAAGTCTAATCAGAGATTTCTAACTCCTTGGTTCAACACAGAAACTCGTAGCTTAAAACAGAAGACTCGTCAATTAGAAAGAAAATGGCGCTCTACTAATTTAGATGAAATCTATTTAGCTTGGAGAAATCATCTTTTAATTTATAAAAAATCTCTTAGAAAAGCTAGAACAAGTTATTACTCTGCATTAATAGAAGAGAACAAGAATAATCCCAGGTTTCTTTTCAGTACTGTAGCCAGGTTGACAAAGAGTCAGGACTCTGTCAATCCTAGCATTCCCTTAGAGCTTACTAGTCAGGACTTTATGAACTTTTTCAATAATAAAATTTCATCCATCAGAGATAAAATCAATCAGATTCTCCCCACAGTTAACTTAAATACTGTAACTACTACAACTCCTTCTTTTGATGTCTGTCTTGATGAGTTTACTCCAATCGACCTTTGTGAGTTAGACAAAATAGTTTCCTTATCCAAACCTTCAACTTGTCTTTTAGACCCTATTCCTACTAGGTTATTTAAAGAAGTCTTCCCACTTATTGGTAGCTTTATTCTTCATATAATCAATTCTTCATTAACTTTAGGCCATGTACCGCAGGCTTTTAAAACAGCTGTAATTAAACCCTTACTCAAAAAGCCAACGCTAGATCCAGGAGCTTTAGCTAACTATAGACCAATCTCTAATCTCCCTTTCATTTCAAAAATCTTAGAAAGAGTTGTTGCTACTGTGACAGAGATCATCCTGCGCAGTTCGCCCCACACGGGACACGAACCCGCGACCTCTCAGTCAACTACACAGTTCGAGCATGGGAGACACAGCACGATCGCGCTGAGCTAAAGGTCCGACCGATAGCTCAGCGCTACCGATACTGTATGAGGCTTTAGGAGGGAGGTTTACTAACGTTCTACGCCGAACAGTACTAGTTGGCATCCGTTACACTCTCCCCCCTAAACCTCACTCCCATGCCGGGTCACGGCACCAGTGTGACAGAGATCATCCTGCGCAGTTCGCCCCACACGGGACACGAACCCGCGACCTCTCAGTCAACTACACAGTTCGAGCATGGGAGACACAGCACGATCGCGCTGAGCTAAAGGTCCGACCGATAGCTCAGCGCTACCGATACTGTATGAGGCTTTAGGAGGGAGGTTTACTAACGTTCTACGCCGAACAGTACTAGTTGGCATCCGTTACACTACGCAATTATTCGACCACCTGCAGGGAAATGGTTTACTTGAAGAGTTTCAATCTGGGTTTCGAATCCATCATAGTACTGAAACAGCCTTAGCGAAGGTCACTAACGACCTCCTCATTGCATCTGATAATGGACTAGTTTCTGTACTTGTCCTTTTAGACCTTAGTGCAGCTTTTGATACTATCGATCATAATATTCTACTTGATAGATTAGAACACTATGTTGGACTTAATGGAACTTCGTTGCAGTGGTTTAGATCTTATTTATCTGATAGGTTCCAGTTTGTTCATGTAAATAATGAGTTTTCTTTCAACTCAAAGCTTAGTCATGGAGTTCCACAGGGATCTGTGCTAGGCCCTACTCTTTTTAGTTTATATATGCTTCCGTTAGGCAACATTATTAGAAAGCACTGTATACATTTTCATTGTTATGCAGATGACACACAATTATACCTGTCAATGAAGCCAGATGATAGTAATCAATTAGCCAAGTTAGAAGCCTGTCTTAAGGAAATCAAAGCTTGGATGACTTGTAATTTCCTGCTATTAAATTCAGATAAGACTGAAGTCATTCTTGTTGGTCCAAAAAACCTTAGAAATTCCTTTCCAATTCAAACTTTCAGTTTGGATGCAGTTACTCTTTCTCTTAATAGCTCTGTGAGGAACCTTGGAGTTATTTTTGATCAGGATTTGTCCTTCAATTCACATATTAAATTTGTTTCTAAGACTGCCTTCTATCATTTGCGTAATATTGCCAAGATTAGGAGCATCTTGTCTCAGAGTGATGCTGAGAAACTGATCCACACTTTTGTTAGCTCGAGATTAGATTATTGTAATTCTTTATTATCAGGTTGTCCTAAAACATCTTTAAAAAGTCTTCAGCTGATCCAAAATGCTGCAGCAAGAGTTTTAACAGGTACTAGAAAGAGAGATCATATCTCTCCGGTTCTGGCCTCCCTTCATTGGCTTCCCATAGAGTTTAGAATTAAGTTTAAAATCCTTCTTCTTACTTACAAGCTCTAAACAATCAGGCTCCTTTTTATTTAAAAGATCTGATACTACCGTATTATCCTAACAGAGCACTACGCTCCCAAAATGCAGGACTACTTGTAATACCTAGAATCTCCAAAAGTACAATGGGAGGCAGAGCCTTCAGTTATCAAGCTTCTCTCCTGTGGAATCAGCTGCCAATCTGGATTCGGGAGTCAGACTCGATCTCTGTTTTTAAGATTAGGGTTAAAACCTACCTTTTTGATATAGCCTACAATTAGGGAGGGATCATGTGTTTCTGAACCCTCCCTTAGTTATGCTGCTAATAGGTTTAGTCAGCCGGGGGACCTCCAGTAATGCACTGGGCCTCACTCCTTTCCTCACTCTCTATGAAATATTTTTTTTTGCTGGTCATTAACATTTGTTTGTTCTCTCCCAAAGATTGAGTCCCCATCGTGCTGTTTGCTCTCTACATGTCTGTTCTTTTCATCTTCTCTGTCCCCTCACCCCCCAGCCAGTCGCAGCAGATGACTGCCCCTCCCTGAGCCTGGTTCTGCTGGAGGTTTCTTCCTGTTAAAAGGGAGTTTTTCCTCTCCACCGTCGCCAAGTGCTTGCTCACAGGGGATCACCTGATTGCTGGGGTCTTTCTGCAACTGTGGGGGTTCCCCCCTACAGTTGATAGTGCTATGAGATGACTGTTGTTGTGAAATGGCGCTATATAAATAAAGTTGAATTGAATTGAATTACATGGATTATAAGTATAAAGACGGAACACAGATTTTTACTGATGGGTCAAAGGACCCTCAAATGGGGATGATGGGGTCGGCGGTGGTGGTGCCAAGCTGTCAGGTGGGGATCAGCAAGAGGGCATCTGATTTTTTTGTGTTTATGCAGTTGAACTGTATGTCATCCTGATGGCATTAGAGTGGAGTGTAGCTGTAAGCTATAGGAGCATTCTAATATGCAGTGACTCTGTGTCAGCTCTGACAAGCGTCAAGTCATGTGTGGCTAAAAGACATCAAGGCCTAGTGTATGGAATACTGCATGTGCACTCAGGGGTAGTGTGGGGGGGGGAATGTCACATTCTTGTGGGTCCCAGCACGCTTGGGTGTCCCAGGGAACGAAAGCGCTGACAAGCTGGCAAAGGAAGCAACAAAGAAGGAAATGGTAGACACTAGGTTAAAACTGTCAAAGTCGGAGGGGAAAAGCATAGTGTGGGGGAAAGCAAAACAACAGTGGCAGCAGATGTGGGACACAGAAACAAAAGGCAGACATTTGCACTCCATTCAGAACACAGTAGGTGAAACAAGAGACAGGAGAACGAAATGCAAAGAACAAGTTCTAATAAGTAGACTGAGAATTGGACATGGTTATCTCAATGGCATTTTATACATCTTGGGAAAGCACCCAACTGGCCTATGTGAAAACTGTCAGAAACCAAAATCAATAAAGCATATACTTTTGTCTTGTAGGAAATTTAATCAGGAAAGGGAGGAAATGATTCAACAACTACAGAAAATAGGACAGGTAGAAAAGACTGTAAAAAGCATACTGGACTATGGGGACTGTGCGCAGGGGAGGAAATGGATAACACAGTTCCTAAGAGTGACCGGACTGGACAGGCAGATTTAAAACATGATGATTAGAGGCATGTAGAAACCAGAAGATGGCAGCAAAGCAACAATACGGATACCAGCTGCCGTTAAACCCCAAAGAAGAAGAAGTCCACGGGAGCGCTTTTGCCACGAGGGCAAAGCCCTGCCTGAGGGAATTCCTGGCTGGAGGAGGGCCTGCTTGGAGGAGAGTTCTGCCTGAGGAGAGGCCTACCAGGACAGCCAGCCAGATGAGCTTGCTGGACAAGAGAAGGCTGCTGGTCCCAGGAAGATGGCTGCAGCCTGCAGGAGGGCATAACTGAGGAGGAGGAGTTCTGCCTGGGCTGTAAATATCTGGTTCCCAGATAGCAGCACCCCATGACGATGACGACGACGACGATGATGTCTGACAATGGAAATCTGGATATATTGCTGGTAAGTGTAGAGGAGCCTGAAATAACGAGGCGATGTGATTCACAAACCAAAGTTTATTATCAGCTCCTCTAACAAGTCTCATCTAGGTGCAGCAGCAGAAGAAGTAAGAGAGCGAACACATTCGGCTCTACGAACTTATACTCGCACATAACAAAAGACATGCATATCAAAAGCTGACATCCCTCATTATCTTAATCCCCCCATTGTCTTCGTACTCCTCCGCCTGGCCCTGGGGGGTCAGGGCAACCCATCCGGTCTCCACCGCAGTGCCTTGGATGCTCTTTGATCCTCACTGGCGGTTGAGACTCTTTGTCCTGTTCTGAGGTGTGAAGTCGCCTTACATATGTAATCACCAAACATTCTCACATGCTTAAACATATGTTGGTTATGGAATATATGATTAATATAGACCACAGTAAGTGTCTTTCCCTATACAGGTTTCCTGAGGGCATCTGTGTTGTGGTGGCAGACCAAACTTGGCCTGGAAGAGTGGATCCTCCTCCTCAGCTTTTAAGGCCTTTTATCATTTGTTTTAGCCCAGTATTCTAGTTTGGCTTAATTTAATTTAATTTTTAATTCTTAGGTTTTAATTTAGGCTTTTTACTTTAGTGTGCTTTTGTGTATATTTTATGTAAATAAACTCCTTTAAACATCTGCTTTAAGGTTTCCCCTTTGATTGCTACCTGTACTCTTCACCTGGTTTTTAAAGAACTTGCAGGTTGCTTTTTTAACTATCCCCTCGGTACCCATGTTACAGTATAATAGAAGATTCGGAAAGCCCAACCCTCCTTTATCAATCGGTCTCTGTAGTTTTTTTAAGTCAAGTCTGGGACGGCCATTCCCCCACAAGAATTTTTTACAAAGATCGTCAAATTGTCTAAAATATCTGAGGGATATTAAGTGGGACAGCTTGTAATAAATAGTGAAATTTGGGAACACTAATCATTTTAATAAGGTTTGTCTTCCCCCATAATGAAAGGTGGAGAGGTGTCCATCTTTCCAAATCCATTTTAAATCTATGAAGACAAGGTTTAATATTGACTTTAATTAAAGTGTTAAGGTTAAGGAGAATGTAACACCCAAATGGGTAATGCCTTCCACAGGCCACTGAATATGATCAGGGTGAAACTTTTTTGGGGACAGTAGGATGTGAGGGGAAGAGCCCCCAATTTCTCCTAATTCACTTTACAGTATACCCAGATACCTTAGAAAATACTTCAACTTGATTTAAAAGTGCAGGTATGGAATACTCTGGGTATGATACAAACAGTAAGATATCGTCAGCATATAGCATCAGTTTATGTGACACTTGACCAATCTTTATACCAGGAAATAAAGGATTCTGGTGTATAGCTTGTGCAAAAGATTCTAAAGCTAATGCAAAGAGAAGAGGGGACAGGTGGCATACCTGTCTTGTGCCTCTATTCAAGCTGAATTGATCTGAGATCAAGCCATTTGTCGATATTGCAGTCTGTGAATTAGTGCACAGTAACCTTACCTATGAAATAAACCCTTCTCCAAAACCAAAGGCCTTTAGAGTGCTAAACAAAAATGGCCACTCCACTCTGTTAAATGCCTTTTCCACATCCAACAAGATACTGTAGCTGCCATAGGATAATTTTCATCTTCAGCAGCCCACGTGATGTTCATAAGTCATCCTGTACACAAAGCGCAGAGATAAACAAATCTATCATCTGGTCAGTCACTGCAACAGATACTGGAGTCAGTTTGTCTTGGCCTGTCCTTGCCACTGATAATAGCTCTGTCTGCCAAGAATGTGCTGCTAGTCCAGCAAAAGCTAGCGGTACTCAAATACTTTGCAAGCAGTTTCATGAAATGGTCCGTCAGAAAGCAACTCATACCGGCTTGGCTGTCATCCGGGTTAACAAGGTCAGGAGTTCCTGGCAGCGGAAGGCGAAGGACAGAGCTGTGTGGAGGAATCTGATCAGACCTAAATGAAACAGTCATTGTCGCCTCCAAGAGACTGCTATGATGAGAGCTAAAAAGCGTAAATTTTATTTTTTTTGTTTCTAGTAAATTATATTGATATTTCAACTTAGATAAATGTATTAAATTAGCAGGGGATGTGTTTAGCTTAAAGTTAGTCTCTGCTTCTTTAATTTTCCCCTCTAAAGCCAAGTATTGTCTTTTTTCAATTTTCTTCTTCAGAGATGCTTGTTGTATTAGGCAGCCATTACTCAGTCCTCACCACGTGGCTTCATCGCCACTCATTAGTGGAGTAGTAGGCCAACATTACTATTAAAAATCTATTTTTTCTTATGGGTCTCATGTAATATTCCAATTTTATGAGAAACTGAATTTTTGGTTTTCATTAGCTGTAGCCATAATCATCAAAATTAAAAGAGGTAAACACTTGAAATATACTATATTACTCTGCATGTAATGAATCTACAGCGGGGAAAATAAGTATTTAACACACCAACATTTTTCTCCATCCATCCATCTTCTTCTGCTTAATCCTTTTCAGGTCGTGGGAGGGCTGGAGCCTATCCCAGCATCTTTGGGCAAGAGACAGGGTACACCCTGGACAGATCGCCAGTCCATCACAGGGCCAACACAGAGAGACAGACAACCATTCACTCTCACATCCATACCTAAGGACAATTGTTACCCCTATGGGGTAACTTTTTAATGATATAGGCACACTGATTTTTTGAGAATATTTCAACTTTAGAACTCATTTTCTCAAAATAATGGTTTTGTGGGATAGCCCACTTTACCTCTGAAAGGCACAATTTAGAATCCCCAGTTTTTTGATGCCAATTAACCTAACTTGCATGTTTTTGGCATGTGGGAGGAAACCGGAGAAATCCCGGAGTAAACCCACGCAGACACGGGGGAACATGCAAACTCCACACAGATCACTGTTGGTCGGGGGCTGGGATCGAACCCAGGATCCCCCGGCCAAGGGTGAGTTGCTGTGCTGCCGCAGTGCTAACCACTCCGCCATATTAAGGGGAAAAAAAATCCAAACCTACATGACCCCGTGTGAAAAAGTGATTGCCCCTTAAACATATTTCTGATGGAGCCACTGACCTGAAATTTTCACCAGATATCATCAACAACCTAAATAATCCATACATACAAAGAAATCAAGGTAACTGTGTTCACAAAACAAGTTATATTTAATAAAGTTGAATCACACAGGGAATAAGTATTGAACACGCTTGGTGAAATTCATTTTAATATTTAGTAGAAAAGACTTTGTTGGTAATAACAGCTTCCAAATGCCTCCTGTACGGAGAAACTAGATGCAGTCATTGCTCAGGGGTGATTTTAGCCCATTCTTCCACACAAACTGTGGTCAAATCTTGCAGGTTCCATGGGCATCTTCTATGAACTCTGTTCTTCAGTTGGTTCCAGATTTTCAATTGGATTCAGGTCAGGTGACTGACTGGGCCATTCTTGCAGCTTTATTTTCCTTCTCTGGAGCCTGTTGAGAGTTTCCTTGGCTGTGTGTTTGGGATCGTCTTGCTGAAATGTCCACCCTCGTTCCATCTTCAGCATCTTGGCAGATGGCAACAGGTTCTTATCAAGGATATCTGTACCTTTGTCCATTCATCTTTCCAAATTCATTTGCACTGATGGGGGATGGGATGACTTCCTAAATTTTGATGGATTTCAGCTGGTTTCTTGGCTTTCTATGCCTTTTTGCACCGCTTTTTCTTCATGTGTTCAACATTTATTCCCTGTGTCATTCCACTTTATTAAATATAACTTGTTTTGTGTACACAGTTGCCTTGATTTCTTTTTATGCATGGATTACAATACATGTATGAATTATGCATTAACTGGAGTAGTGGCCTAGTAACCGGAGTGGTGGCCTAGTTGATAGAGCATCCGCCCTACAACCAGGAGGTTGGGGTTCAAGCCGCAGCTGGGTCATACCAAAGACCATATAAATTGTACTTTCCACCTTCTAGCTTGGTGCTCAGCATAATAGAATGGGGGAAGGAGAAGGTTTTTGTGGCAGTGCCTTGCATGGCAACGACCCCTCTGATTCTACATGTGATTAACATTGTAGATAGGAGAAACATAATTTCGTTCTACTGTACATGATTGGCTTGATGGACTGAATGACAACAGAGATGGCTTCTTCTTACTTGGGTTGTTACTGATATCTGGTAAAAATCTCAGGTCAGTGGCTCAATCAGAAATATGTTTAATGAGAAAAATGTTGACATGTTCAATGCTTATTTTCCCCACTGTATATAATATAGGAGTTTCACTTTTTGAACTGAATTACTGAAATAAATCAACTTTTCAGTGATATTCTAATATACTGAGATGCACCTGTAATGTCACAAAAATCTTACATGAGCCACTAAGTCACTCAGAGCAGCCTCAGCCGAGTTGCACACCTAGCAGTCTAGTCTTCACAGTCTAGCATACACGTGGCAAGCTCACCAGTGTTGGCCACCCCAGTGTCTCCCTTCAGAATGTCCACGAATGATGTTAATGGTTGTCCTGGGGGGCGAAAGCCATGCGTCTGATTCCAGAGTACCAGGTGGCCTGCTGGGAGCTCTTAGTGATGGCAACAGTGCCCCACGAGGCCAAGTCTTTGCCAAGCAACCTTGTCTGATATTCTGGAAAGGTGCCCATAGAGATCTTCATTGGAGACTGGTCTTGCCAGTTTACACAGGGGACAGTGTGCAGCATCCGGGTGCAGAAGCTGTCCAATGACCTCTGAAAGGAGACGTTCAATGACCAGTACTCGCTTCCGTATGAAACGGAGACAGGCGCCGCCCCATGTGATGTGGAAGGGATTAACTTAACTCTCTTTCGTATAGCAGTATGGATTCCACTGTTGCACAGAAGAATTTAACTTTTAGCTGACCAAATAAAATCAAGGGGAAACCCCAAAAAGCATAATAGGGGGTCTTTATTAAGGTCATCAAAGTTGGCACACAGGTTGACCTTGGGACCCTCACCTCAAGTGGTCAAGGTCATAAGGTTAGCAAACATGCATACAGCATATCACTAAATATGCATTATGTACAGTATGTCTCACATCTTGAGAGACAAGTAAGAGATGAAGCAGCTAGTCAGAGCTGTTGTTAGAGAATTCAGAGGCATGGGCCTGCATTTCTGTGGAGTGACATTCTACTCTGATTTCTCCAACAAAAATAGAAAAGTAATTTTTCTCAACGTCTGGTAACATTCATGACCTAAATTCACAGCATTTTCCTTCACTCAGTTTTCTTATTTTTGTTCTAGCTGGTGAAATAAAGCTCACAAAGGGATTAAGGGATTATCCCAAAAATGTTTCTTAAAAGATTCTTCCACTGCTTTAAAACCTTTTGCATCTTCTCATGCTGTAATCAGAGCTGTCGACCTTTTCCAGGTTGTTCCCCAACATTAGGCCCATTACAGCCTCATCCACCGTGAGACTGATAGTCCAACTCGACCATTCACAGGTCAGAGAGCCATTGTTCTCCCAGGCTGAGGGTAACCTGAGAAGAACAAACTTACCTTTGCCATTTGGGCGCTTTCCATTTTTCACACGCTGCTGCTTCGGTGGAGGTTCATGCTCGATAGTGTACGCCTTCTGGAAACCAAAGAGCAAGACAGGGGCGGTATGAGGCTAGAAATCAGCTAGATTGTATTTTCAATGGATAAATCACAAAAAGTTACAGTTAATATACAAAACAACTATAAAATGTTAGTAAAAGGACAAAAAAAAGTTGAGTCAGAAATCAGAAGGGTGTCACAAGTTCATATTAGATGTGATTTTTATAGTGAGTCCTTGTTTTTTTTTCTAACAGCCTGTATTATTCTTTTGAAGTTTACCTTGTATTTTAGTGGGCTATGTAGGAGTTTTGACATTATACTGTCAAACAGCCCAAAGTCCTCCTGCACATGAGTTCTCTCCCACTGAAACTGGGACTACAACTCTATCCTCGTTTGGCTTGGCTGTTCTCTTATGTGAGGCTATCACGTCATTACTTAACAGACCTGATACAGACCTGCCTCCTGGATAGTCTGGTACACCCTCTCCTCCGAGGAGAACATGACGTTTCCCACAGAGCCTTGGAGCTCACCTAGCTACAGTGCAGCTAGCTTAGCTAGCGGGCTGATCATGGTTTTTAGAGCTCTTAACAATAAATTCTATGCACATCATCGTGTTCCCAGCTCATTTATTAATCCACAGTTGATAATATATCTCATGCCATTCTGACCCATTTTGTTATATTTTGGATGTTATAGCCAGGTAGGATGGGCTGCTAATGTTAGCGGATCCTGAGTGTCTACAGCTGGGAATCCTGACCAACTTCATGGTCAATCTGCCGGGTTTAAACTAAGGGTAGTATCTCATGGAGCTGAGGAACATTCATGAATGTTGCAATTGTTGGGGTTTCATCAGGGTTTTTAAAAGATTGCACAAGAATTTGCCAACAGTTTTTATGGTGGCAGTTTTTTCTTGTTGCAAGAAAACACTTGTCTTCAAGAAAAACTGTTTCTGCAACAAAAAAACTGCCGCCATAAACACTCTTAGCAAACTGTTGTGCAACCTTTAACGAACCAAGACGAAACCCCAACAATCGTAATGTTTGTGAACATTCCTCAGCATTCACTGCTTCGTGGGATACCAGCCTAAAAGAGAAGTTGCCTTGTCTCGCCGGTAGATATCCATTTATATTTATTTTCCATACATTCTATCTATCCCCGCTAGACACCCGTTTTCCCAGCCTGATCATCTACCAACCAGTGGCCATATATTTGATTCATAGATGTTATTTTAGCTTATTTTTTCATAGCTTATTATACCATAGATCGGACATTAGCTGCCGTCAGCTGGCATTAGCAGAGTTAGCCATTCATTCATTCATTCAGGGCAGGGCCGGAGTGCGACCAGTTTTCAACCCAGGAGCTTCATGCCCAAAACCAGCCCACGTTTTGTTTTGTTTTTTGTCAGGTGGAGGAAATTGAAGCAAAAGTTCTATTTCTATCCAATTATTGCAGTCATGTTTTGATAAGAATATAGAGCTAAAAATCATAGTTCACCTCAGTAAACCACCAGTCAAATAAATGAAAAACTGAAAGACAAATGACAAACTGGAAAATCAATTCAGTGGCATAAAATTTTTGACAGAAAAAACTATTTGCTATTCAAACAATTTTAACCTGGTATTATTTAGTCATTTTAGATTTTTAAGGGCTCTAGTATTTAGTACCTTGAGTTTATGAATGTGAGATGTGCTGTACACAAAACTGATTCAACTATACTCATTAACTGAATTTTGGCAGGCCTTTGTTTTCATTTTAATTCACAATATCAAATTTCATCAATACACAGGGAACACGGGACTGTGTGTCCGACACGATCATCAGTAGCACGGGGGCCCCCCAGGGAACGGTGCTGGCTCCCTTCCTGTTCACTCTTTATACTGCGGACTTCTCACACAACACAACACACTGCCATCTACAGAAGTTCTCTGATGACTCTGCAATCGTTGGCCTCATCTCCAATGGAGATGAAGCTGAGTACAGAGGGCTTATCCAGGACTTCGTGGACTGGTGCCATCGGAACTGCCTCCAGATCAACGTGAGGAAAACTAAGGAGCTGGTGGTGGACTGCCGCAGGCATGGGCAGCCCCTCACAGTACCAGTAAATATACAGGGAACAGACATCGAGATGGTGACATCCTATAAGTACCTGGGTATTCATCTGAACAATAAACTAGACTGGTCACACAATACTGATGCACTCTACAAGAAGGGACAGCGCAGGCTGTTCCTGCTGAGGAGACTCAGGTCTTTTGGTGTACAAGGGGCGCTGCTGAAGTCATTCTATGACACGGTGGTGGCATCAGCCATCACTTTTGGAGTGGTCTGCTGGGGCAGTGGCATTACTGCAGCCGATAGGAAGAGACTGAACAAACTGATTAAGAAAGCTAGCTCTGTCCTGGGGCAGCGCCTTGATCCGATGGAGGAGATAGCAGAGAGAAGGACGGTGGCTAAACTGTCATCTCTGCTGGAGTCCGAGTTCCACCCTATGCAGGACATACTGAATGCACTGAGGAGCTCATTTAGCAGCAGACTACATCATCCCAGGTGCACAACCGAGAGGTTTCGTAGGTCCTTCCTACCAACGGCTGTCAGACTGTACAACCTAAGCAGGGCTGCTCGCAGAGATAGCAAAAAGACGTAACAAACTAATAGTTTTTTGAATGCAAAAGATACAATAGACTTACACAATGGTCCCCTCCGGCATACAACTAGGAACTTACCGGTCGCTATGGAGGGTGAGAATATGTATGGGCACATAATCATACCATGTAGGATAACTAAGTAGACGGTTATGCTGTTTCATTCCATCTAGCAACAATGCTCAGCACTGGGTGTGTTTATATATTTATATATCTACATATTATTCCATCTAGCTACATTGCTCCGCACTGTGTGTGTTTATATACTTGCATATTTATTCCACCTAGCTGCAATGCTCCGTACTGTGGGTGTTTATATATTTACATATTTATTCCATCTAGCTACAATGCTCTGCACTGTGTGTTCATATATTCATATATTTATTCCATCCAGCTACAATGCTCTGCACTGTGTGTCTGTGTGTGTGTGTATATATATATATTTTATAGTAATACGTACATATGTATATTAGCTGCTCTTGCTTGCTTGTTTTTTTCTTGCCTTCTGATTGTTGCTCTGAGTGTTGCTATCCCTGTGCTGTTGCAATCCTGGAATTTCCCCGTTGTGGGACTAATAAAGGCTTATCTTATCTTATCTTATCTTAACACGGAACAACATAGTACCTTAACTTATAAATATTATCTTTGAGTACACAGACATACATATACAGTATATGAAAAGGACAAAAAATTTAAATGGGAAAATTACCCAAAATGCAGTCGAATATTCATCTTTTTTTGTTCTTTGATATAATTACTAACACTGAACTGACATAACTGTATATACTGTTATATATTATTGTAATATATTATTGTTTAGATTGACAGCAGCATGTATGCACATTGTAGCATTAGAAATTCATGGTTATATCCTTATCCTCCTGATTGTCTGACTGAACAACCTCCTCCTGAGTAATTAGGAGATGGGGAACCTGAGCAGTAGGCAGTTTGATGGGGGATGCCATCCCCCTTGTTAGCAAAAGACCCAAATCACCCCCTTGCTAAGCTGCCATCCCTCCATGCCACTGAAGAGTGCAATCATAGCGTAGTAATGGACTGCATTTATGTACTCAAGTAGCTTTTTCACAAAGTTGTACTTTCATGCCTCCTTTTTTATGATTTTCCTCAGACTAACACTTCTAAGAGGAAAATGTCCCAATCAGGTGAGAGGAATTTATCACAAAAAGTGGTAAATTTATTGGAAAAAAGTACTAAACTTAATAGAAAAGTCACAAATTTACAAGAAAAATGTTATAAATGTCCAAGGATGTTTACAAGAAAAGCCTCACTAATTTGATAAAATATAGGGAGTTTATGAGAGAAAAACAAACATTTCTATAAATCTGCAACTTCATTCTTGTCAATTTACGGGGGGGGGGGGGGGGAATGTGCCATTTCTCCCCTGCATTCATCATTTTTTCTCACAAATTTGTAACTTTTTTTCTCATAAATTTGCAATTTTACTTGTAATTTAATTCAACTTTATTTATTCAATTCAATTCAACTTTATTTATATAGCGCCATTTCACAACAACAGTCATCTCATAGCACTATCAACTGTAGGGGGGACCCCCACAGTTGCAGAAAGACCCCAGCAATCAGGCGATCCCCTGTGAGCAAGCACTTGGCGACGGTGGAGAGGAAAAACTCCCTTTTAACAGGAAGAAACCTCCAGCAGAACCAGGCTCAGGGAGGGGCAGTCATCTGCTGCGACTGGCTGGGGGGTGAGGGCATAGAGAAGAAGAAAAGAACAGACATGTAGAGAGCAAACAGCACGATGGGGACTCAATCTATGGGAGAGAACAAACAAATGTTAATGACCAGCAAAAAAAAAATATTTCATAGAGAGTGAGGAAAGGAGTGAGGCCCAGTGCATTACTGGAGGTCCCCCGGCTGACTAAACCTATTAGCAGCATAACTAAGGGAGGGTTCAGAAACACATGATCCCTCCCTAATTGTAGGCTATATCAAAAAGGTAGGTTTTAGCCCTATTCTTAAAAACAGAGATTGAGTCTGACTCCCGAATCCAGATTGGCAGCTGATTCCACAGGAGAGGAGCTTGATAACTGAAGGCTCTGCCTCCCATTGTACTTTTGGAGATTCTAGGTATTACAAGTAATCCTGCATTTTGGGAGCGTAGTGCTCTGTTAGGATGATACGGTAGTATCAGATCTTTTAAATAAAAAGGAGCCTGATTGTTTAGAGCTTTGTAAGTAAGAAGAAGGATTTTAAACTTAATTCTAAACTCTATGGGAAGCCAATGAAGGGAGGCCAGAACCGGAGAGATATGATCTCTCTTTCTAGTACCTGTTAAAACTCTTGCTGCAGCATTTTGGATCAGCTGAAGACTTTTTAAAGATGTTTTAGGACAACCTGATAATAAAGAATTACAATAATCTAATCTCGAGCTAATAAAAGCGTGGATCAGCTTCTCAGCATCACTCTGAGACAAGATGCTCCTAATCTTGGCAATATTACGCAAATGATAGAAGGCAGTCTTAGAAACAAATTTAATATGTGAATTGAAGGACAAATCCTGATCAAAAATAACTCCAAGGTTCCTCACAGAGCTATTAAGAGAAAGAGTAACTGCATCCAAACTGAAAGTTTGATTTGGAAAGGAATTTCTAAGGTTTTTTGGACCAACAAGAATGACTTCAGTCTTATCTGAATTTAATAGCAGGAAATTACAAGTCATCCAAGCTTTGATTTCCTTAAGACAGGCTTCTAACTTGACTAATTGATTAGTATCATCTGGCTTCATTGACAGGTATAATTGTGTGTCATCTGCATAACAATGAAAATGTATACAGTGCTTTCTAATAATGTTGCCTAACGGAAGCATATATAAACTAAAAAGAGTAGGGCCTAGCACAGATCCCTGTGGAACTCCATGACTAAGCTTTGAGCTGAAAGAAAACTCATCATTTACATGAACAAACTGGAACCTATCAGATAAATAAGATCTAAACCACTGCAACGAAGTTCCATTAAGTCCAACATAGTGTTCTAATCTATCAAGTAGAATATTATGATCAATAGTATCAAAAGCTGCACTAAGATCTAAAAGGACAAGTACAGAAACTAGTCCATTATCAGATGCAATGAGGAGGTCGTTAGTGACCTTCGCTAAGGCTGTTTCAGTACTATGATGGATTCTAAACCCAGATTGAAACTCTTCAAGTAAACCATTTCCCTGCAGGTGGTCAAATAATTGCGTAGCAACAACTCTTTCTAAGATTTTTGAAATGAAAGGGAGATTAGAGATTGGTCTATAGTTAACTAAAGCTCCTGGATCTAGCGTTGGCTTTTTGAGTAAGGGTTTAATTACAGCCGTTTTAAAAGCCTGCGGTACATGGCCTGAAATTAATGAAGATTTGATTATATGAAGAATAAAGCTACCAATAAGTGGGAAGACTTCTTTAAATAACCTGGTAGGAATAGGGTCTAAAAGACAAGTTGAAGGTTTGGATGAGGAAACTATTTTGTCTAACTCACAAAGGTCGATTGGAGTAAACTCATCAAGACAGACATCAATAGAAGGAGTTGTAGTAGTTACAGTATTTAAGTTAACTGTGGGAAGAATCTGATTGATTTTATCTCTGATGGATGAAATTTTATTATTGAAAAAGTTCATAAAGTCCTGACTAGTAAGCTCTAAGGGGATGCTAGGATTGACAGAGTCCTGACTCTTTGTCAACCTGGCTACAGTACTGAAAAGAAACCTGGGATTATTCTTGTTCTCTTCTATTAATGCAGAGTAATAACTCGTTCTAGCTTTTCTAAGAGATTTTTTATAAATTAAAAGATGATTTCTCCAAGCTAAATAGATTTCATCTAAATTAGTAGAGTGCCATTTTCTTTCTAATTGACGAGTCTTCTGTTTTAAGCTACGAGTTTCTGTGTTGAACCAAGGAGTTAAAAATCTCTGATTAGACTTTTTCTTTTTTAAGGGGGCCACCAAGTCTAGAGCCTGATGCAGAGAAGCTGAAACACTATCCACCATGTTATCAATTACAGAAGGAGCAAGCTGTCTATAGCTTATTTCCGTTGTGTTGACACATGGTATAGAGGAAACAATCTGCATAAATTTGGAAACAGCATCATCTGAGAGGCATCTACTGTGATAATATTTTTCTTTAGGAGCCAAATAGTCAGAAATAGTAAAATCAAAGGTTAACAGACAATGGTCTGACAGTACAGGGTTATGAGGAGACACTACAAGATTTTCTATTTCTATGCCATATGTCAGAACAAGGTCCAATGTATGGTGGAGGTAATGAGTAGAATTTCCTACTTTCTGAGAAAACCCAATCGAGTCTAATATTGAATTAAAAGCCACATTAAGGCAGTCACTATCTACATCCACATGTATATTAAAGTCCCCTACTATAATTATTCTATCAGATTTCAGCACTAAATCAGCTAAGAAATCAGCAAATTCGGATAAAAATTCTGAATAGGTTGATGGGGGACGATAAACTATGGCAAATAAAATTGGGTTTAACCTGAAATTGCCAAAGTGCCCAACACTGAGGACCAGGCCCTCAAAGGAATTATAACATGTTTTTTGCTTTACATTAACTAGTAATTTGGAATGGTAAATTGTTGCTACTCCTCCTCCACGACCAGAACTTCTGGGATTTTGACAGTTTAAATAACCAGAGGGAGTTGATTCATTTAAACCAACATAATCCTCTTGCCCTAACCAAGTCTCTGTAAGGGAAATTATATCAATCTGATGATCAATTAACAGATCATGGACTAACAGAGACTTGGGAGTTACAGACCTAATATTTAATAAACCACATTTAATTTTTAAATTAAATGTGGTTAAATTTAGCATCTTTTGTCATAGTTTTGCACAATTATTTGTGAAAAATTATACTTAACTTACATTTATAGGCTTTACCTTATATTAAGGTAAAGCCTATAAATGTAACACTGTGTATGGTGCGGATGGGACACTGTTGACTTCAACTGGGGATATCGTCAGGCGGTGGAAGGAATACTTCGAGGATCTCCTCAATCCCACTGATACGCCTTCCACAGAGGAAGCAGGGTTTGGGGACAAGGGGGATGACTCGCCTATCACAGGGGCTGAGGTCGCCAAGGTGGTTAAAAATCTCCTTGGTGGCCGGGCCCCGGGGGTGGACGAGATTCGCCCCGAGTACCTCAAGGCCCTGGATGTTGTTGGGTTGTCATGGTTGACACGCCTCTGCAACATTGCGTGGAGGTCGGGGGCAGTGCCTTTGGCATGGCAAACCGGGGTGGTGGTTCCTCTCTTCAAAAAAGGGGACCGGAGGGTGTGCTCCAACTTTAGAGGGATCACACTCCTCAGCCTCCCTGGGAAGGTCTATGCCAAGGTACTGGAGAGGAGAGTCCGGCCGTTGGTCGAACCTCGGATTCAGGAGGAGCAATGTGGTTTTCGTCCTGGCCGTGGCACATCGGACCAGCTCTTTACCCTCTCGAGAATTCTTGAGGGTTCGTGGGAGTTTGCCCAACCAGTTTACATGTGTTTTGTGGACTTGGAGAAGGCATTTGACCGCGTCCCTCGTGGATTTTTGTGGGGGGTGCTTCGGGAGTATGGGGTATCGGGCTTGTTGTTACGAGCTATTCGGTCTCTGTACGACCGTTGTGAGAGTTTAGTTCGTATTGCCAACACTCGGTCGGAGTCATTCCCAGTGAGAGTTGGACTCCGCCAGGGCTGCCCTTTGTCACCGGTCCTGTTCATAATTTTTATGGACAGGATTTCTAGGCGCAGCCAGGGAATGGAGGGTGTCATGCTTGGTGACCACAGGATCTCATCTCTGTTGTTTGCAGATGATGTTGTCCTGTTGGCTTCATCCAGCAATGACCTACAGCTCTTGCTGGGACGGTTTGCCGCTGAGTGTGAAGCGGCTGGGATGAGAATCAGCACCTCCAAGTCCGAGTCCATGGTCCTCAGCCGGAAAAAGGTGGATTGTCCTCTCCGGGTTGGGGACAGGCTCCTGCCCCAAGTGGAGGAGTTTAAGTATCTTGGGGTCTTGTTCACGAGTGAGGGGAAAATGGAGCGAGAGATCGACAGACGGATTGGAGCAGCATCTGCAGTGATGCGGACGTTGTACCGGTCTGTTGTGGTGAAGAGGGAGCTTAGTTCTAAGGCAAAGCTGTCGATTTACCAGTCAATCTACGTTCCTACTCTCACCTATGGTCACGAGCTTTGGGTAATGACTGAAAGAACGAGATCGCGGATACAAGCGGCTGAAATGAGCTTTCTCCGTAGGATTGCTGGACTCACCCTCAGAGATAGGGTGAGGAGCTCAGTCATCCGGGAGAGGCTCAGAGTAGAACCGCTGCTCCTCCACATTGAAAGGAGTCAGTTGAGGTGGTATGGGCATCTGATTAGGATGCCTCCTGGACGTCTCTCACTTGAGGTGTTTCAGGCACGTCCCACTGGGAGGAGACCCCGGGGCAGACCCAGGACTCGGTGGAGAGACTATGTCTCCCAGCTAGTCTGGGAACGCCTTGGTATCCCCTCTGAAGAGCTGGAGCAGGTGGCTGGGGAGAGGGAAGTCTGGGCTTCTCTGCTTGAACTGCTGCCTCCGCGACCCGGACCTCCGGAAAAGCGGTAGAAGATGGATGGATGGATGGATGGACCTTATATTAAATTTGTGAGTCCACCACTACCACCACTACTATCTGCCTTGTTAAAAAATAATAAATCACCCGAGAACAAGCAGGATTTTTTTTTTTTTTTTCATTCAGCAACATGTACTAAAGAGGCATTTTTCACCAAATGTGTCAACAAAAATCTGCAAGGAGCAGTATTTTAGCCTAAGATCAAGATATGTAAAAAAGTAATAACTGCTAGGAATGTTTATTATAAATATACAGCTTTTTTCTACATGTGGATTTTTTTTTCCACATAAAAACATTTTTTCTTTAACTTTAGAACTTTTAAATGTAATTTTAAAAAATCCTTTTCCATAAAAAATTGCAGCTTTTGCTTATACATTTTCGTATTAACATATAGGTTTATTTAGCCTGTTTTTTTCTTGGAAATTTAGAACTTTAAAAATCTTCGTAATGAGGAATTAATTAGTTTTTAAATTATGCCTACATGAGAAAAGAGATGTTGGAATCAAATAAGTGTGAGCTGTTTGATGGCAGCTAAATATTTAGAAGTTGTTCTGAGAGTCAGGTCACTAACCTGAGGTGCTGGGAATCTCATGGTCTCTTCTGCAAAAGAACACACTCCTCTACTGCCTGCTCTTCCCTCATCTGCGCCTTCTAACTATTTTACTTTCTGGGAAAAGGCCTCTTATATCCATTTCTTCCTTAACTTGTTAACTACTGAAATATGAACACAACTTCTGGAGTCCTGTGCCCTGTTGAATCCACCTGACGCAGACAATCAGATTATAATGATATTCACATTAATTAATTTTCCTTCCAACTGCAGCACCGGCCCGTAAGTGAAGCAGCCCACCGGGAATCCTCCCAACTCTCCCTATGGGCCACTGTGGGCTTGATTCAGGGTTTTTTCTGTGCTTATTACACCTCAGGAACCGGTCATATGCTATCAGCGACTCAAACCACACACCCCTGTTACTGATAATGCTTTATTTGGGCTTTTAAACTCTAACACTGAGTCAGTATTTCTTAATATGTTACTTAGTCCACAACTAAAGCTAAAGGATAGCATTAGGTGAAAACTGTTAGGATTCCTGCCTGCTCTGTGTCCCTGCCTCTCTCCCTCTCTCTCCTCTCTGATTAGACACTGCTCCATGCAGCTAATGACACCACCTGTTGCTAATCAGAGGAGCCCTTTAAATTGGACGCTGTGGCAGAGCTTCTGCCTGCCTGTATCCTACCAGAGTTTACCTGTTAATATCTGTGAAATTTGTCTCCTGTGCTTTGACCGCCTGCCTTAGAACCCTGAGCTAGTGATAGCCAGATGAGGCTTTCTGGAGGACTTGAGGCCTTTCATCAAAATGGCTCATATAGACGATGCCTCATGTGAAACTTCATTTTCTCTACCAGGCCATCTAGTGGACAAAATATATGCAACATGGAGATTTTTACAAGGGTATTATTGGTTTATGTGTATTTTTTTCATTTCAGTAAATGCAGTCTTAAGAAATATCAATGATCATCATCATCACTCTATAAATTCAAGAAATGTCTGTCACGATCACGGGACAGCCTATGATGTCTGCAGGATGTCCTATGATCTCAGGGTACATAGGACTCGCAATGATGTCATATAGGCAATGCTGTCATATAGGCAATAGGACTGGCTACCTGTGATGTAGTGTCCTATGATGCCAGCCTGGACATCTTTATGATGTCATAGAGACCCTCAGACTACCTGTGATGGAGTGTCCTATGATGCCAGCCTGGATGTCTTTATGATGTCATAGACCATCACTCACGATGCCTGCCTACCTATGATGTAGTGTCCTATGATGCCTGCCACAGGAGGAGACCCTTCACCAGCATAGGGTACAACAGACAAGGGATGCACAGACAGACAGGAAACGTGTGGCAGTGCGCCATGCACATGCTGAGTCACTTGAAGCCCGAAATGTCCACAAAGCAAGCAACGCTGCACGTCACGCAAGGCATAGACAAGCTGAGACCCAGGAGATGCGGAATAGTCGGCTGGCCGCCAATGCTGCATGCCAGGCAAGGCACAGAGAAGCTGAGACCGAATACGACACACTACTTTAAACCACACCCATTCAAACCAGGACATCGGGAAATCTCACTCAGTAAGGCAGAAGGCACTCTATAAATTCAAGAAATCTCTGTCAGTGATGCCTGCGGCATGACTGAACAACACAGCCGTCTCACACAGGAGGAGACCCTTCAGCAACGGACATGCAGAAATACTTGCTTATACTTGGTTTCTACAGGCATGGATGGGTACGTACTAGTAAGGGAAAAAAATAATAAAACTGAGGTGACTACAGTGAATGTGCTTGTGCTACTTATCCATTTTTTTTTAAGAAATAATAACTTTTCAACAGTCTTATACTGTCTTTCCCAGTACATTCATCTCTGTCCTTATTCTCATGCAGGGCACAATAATGCCTCAGCATAATGATGTGCTATTGTTGTATCCAAGCTTTTTGAAACACAACAGACACTTCACCTTGCAAATAAAAATAAGTTTCAAGAATAACCCTACTGGAACTTGAACCCCAGCTCTCCAGATACAAGACAGACCTTTTACCTCTAGACTACCTCTTAGTGATTGCCAGATAAGGCTTTCTTGAAGACTTGAGCCTTTCCATCAAAATGGTTCATATAGACAAAGCCTCATGTGAAACTTCATTTTCTCTACTAGGCCATGTAGTCGACAAAAAGCATACAGCATGCAGATTTTTACAAGGGCATTATTGGTTGAATGTGTATTTTTTCAATTTCAATAAATGTGTTGTCTTAAGAAATATCAATGATCATAAGGGAAAAAAGAAATAATAAAACTGGGGTGACTACAATGAATGTACTTGTGTTACTTCGTGTGCTTGTATTACTTATCCATTTTTATTAAGAAATAATAACTTCAACACGGACGGACTTCCGGTTATGGCTGCCACGTAGGATGGACGTGTCTCGCTCTGCTCTGCTCCTGGAAAAAAAAAAATCGGCAAATAACTCTCTCATTTGGGACAGAACGTATCCCAGCATTTGGGCGAGGATATGTCGGCGAAGCCTAAGGCTGGAAAACCAGGAAAAGGAAAAAGCGAGCCGCCGAAACAGTCCAAATTAACGGACTTTCAGGTCTGTGACGCAGCAAACAAAACTCCATATATGGCGGAGGAGGCTGGCAACGGTGCGATATTTGCGGGGAATGGCGCAGATGCGCTGATGGCTGCCATGAGTTCAATGAGAGCGGACTTTTCCTCTAGATTTGATGGGATTATGACAGCGTTGGAAGGAATAAGAAAGGAATTGGGTGACTGTGTAGAACGAAAGGCGCAGATGGAGCTCCGTCTCACTAGTGCTGAAGATGACGTCACCCGTCTTCAATTAAAGGTGCGCACTTTGGAAAAAAAAAAAAAAATCTCTGGAAGATAATATTTTGGATTTGGAATCTCGGTCGAGACAGAATAATTTGAGGCTGGTGGGTCTTCCAGAGGAATCAGAAGGTCGGGACGTATGTTCCTTTCTGGAAAAGTGGATTCCGGAGGTGCTGGGCAGCGAGGAGTTGCAATCAGCAGTGATTCTGGAAAAAGCACATCGTATTGGCCCACGGAGAGATAAGGGACCGCCGAGGACCTTAATTATGAAGTTTCTTAGTAACAGAGACAGGATGAAGATCTTCAACGCTGCACGAGCTAAAAAAGGAGAGATTAAACACCAGGACCAGCAGGTGCGGTTCTACCCAGATTTGGCCACAGGAATCCAGCAATTGAGGAAGCAGTTTGATCCCGTACGTAAGGAGCTGCGCAACCTTGGGATTCGTCATGGTGTGATCTATCCTGCGAGACTGCTGACCACGTATGAGGGCAGAACCCACATCTTCAAGACCCCAGAGGAGGCGCAGGAGTTCATCAAGAAGATCAAAGAAGAAGAAGAGACTGGTGGGAGCTAAGCATGAACAAAATATAAGGTAGAATAATTAAGCATTTGCACAGGCATCTGACTGACTTGAAGTAAATAGTAAGTTTACAAAATATAGATTGTATTATATATTAAAAAAACAAAACAAAAACAAAACAAACAAAAAAAAAACTATGATGTAACAAAGTTGTTAAAAATTTTGGAGTTAAGTTGGAAAACTACAGAGGAGAGTTAATGTTACGTCATTAAAAGCAGTAGAGTTAGGGTGATTGGGAGGATGAAGAAGGAGTGGCTTAGGCTGTTCCCCGTGGGTGTGGAACGGTCGATGGCTATATCGGGAGACAGAATTTTTCTTTTGATTTTGGGGGGTTTGCCACAAGTGTGGGAAGGGGAAATTTGTTTGTGTGTAGTTTGTAGGATGAATGTTCAACCACTCATGTTTTTGCTTCTCTGTATGAGCATGTTTACACTGCAAGGTAATCCCAAACTCTCTATTGATCATGGACCAAAGTGTTAATCTTAATTTAACTTCATGGAATTGCAGAGGTCTACAAAATTTAAAAAAACTTAAACAAGTTATGAATAAAATAAAGGACATGGGTTCAAGAATTGTGTTTTTACAAGAAACTCATCTGATAGAGGAGGATGTTAAAAGAATTAGGAGTAGATGGCAGGGAAGTGTATTCACCTCTTCATTTTCATCCCGAGCCAGGGGAGTTATGACTCTCATACATAAATCAGTTCCTTTTCAAGTGAAAAATGTAATTGGAGACAAATTTGGAAGATATGTAATCATTCAAGGTTCTTTGCTATTAGAAAATATAAATCTTGTGAACTTATATGGTCCCAATATAGATGATCAGAAGTTCTTTGCTAATTTATTTCTCATCTTATCATCACTTACAGGGCAACATATAATAGCAGGGGATTTTAATTGTACATTGAATCCAGGTGTGGATAGATCAACAGGACTGGATTGTACGCACATTGGATGTAGGATGACTATTAATCATTTTATGAAAGAATTGAGATTGTTAGATATATGGAGAGAAATGAAACCACAAGTTAAAGCCTATTCTTGTTATTCCAGTACCTACAAGACATTCTCACGTATTGATTATTTTTTGATTTCCACAGAATTAAGGTCCAAGATTCAAAACTGCTTTTATGATAACATCGTGATCTCTGATCATGCACCCTGTTGTCTAATATATGTAGATAAAAAATTGACAAAGGAATCAGGTAGATGGCAATTTCAGCATAAATGGCTTCAGGATGAGGAATTTGTCAAGTATATAGAAAAACAGATAGACGAGTTCTTTGACATCAATACTACACAAACATCAGCATGTGTAAAGTGGGAGGCTTTCAAAGCTTTTATTAGGGGACATATTATTAGTTATACAGGATCAAAATCTAAGAAGACTCGAGAGGAGAGAGCTAAATTGGAACATAAAATAAAAAGTCTTCAGGAAAAAGTGTATGCAGGAAGTGACCCAAGGTTGGAGAATGAATTACTGATTTTGAGAGCTGAATACGACAAAAAATCAGCGAATAGAGCTGCCTCGAGTCTTCTAAGATTGAAACAATCTTTTTATGAACAAGGTGAAAAATCAGGAAAATTATTAGCATGGCAGATTAAACAATTGGAAATTAAAACACCAATTACCAGTATTATAAGTAACGGACAGGTAGTTATAGATCCTTTAGAAATTAATAGAGCCTTTAGAGATTACTATGAAAAATTATATGATACCAAAAATGAACCTGATTTAACAAAACTAAATGGGTTTTTGAACGAACTATCTATACCGTGTATTCCAAATGAAAACAGGGAGATATTGGAGTCTAAAATTAGTCAAGAAGAAGTTGGGCTAGCCATTGATAATATGAAATCAGGAAAAAGTGCAGGACCAGATTTTTGGAAATGGTTTTAGAAGCATTTCAAAATAATAATTTACCATCATACATAAATAATGCCTTAATTATACTGCTGCCAAAACCAGGTAAGCCCTCTAATAAATGTGAAAATATGAGACCAATAAGCCTATTAAACGCCGACCTTAAGATAATCTGTAAAATTTTAGCAAGACGAATACAAGAAATTTTACCAAATACTATTAATCGAGATCAGAATGGCTTTATAAAGGGTAGACAAGGCTTCCATAATGTAAGAAGACTATTTAATATTATTTATTTTAATAAAGAAGCACCGGATACAGCTCTCCTATCATTGGACGCCGAAAAGGCCTTTGATAGAGTTGAATGGCCCTTTCTTTTTGAAGTCCTACAAAGGTTTGGACTTGGAAATAATTTCATAAAATGGGTTCAAATAATATACAATAATGCTACAGCAGAAATCCTAACAAATAACAATATTTCAAAACCAATAAAAATCAATAGAGGATGTCGACAAGGCTGTCCACTTTCACCTTTACTGTTTACTATGGCAATTGAACCTTTAGCGATAGCGATACGTTTACATTCACAAATATATGGAATTAAAGTTGGACCAACAGAACATAAAATCTCCCTGTACGCCGATGATATAATTTTGTTTATGTCGAATCTAAAAAAATCAATTCCAACCTTGTTGAATTTAATAAAGAATTTTGGGGAAATATCAGGATATAAAATAAATAAAACTAAATCTTCAATATTAATGCTAAATGAGACCCAGAGAAATTACCCAGCCCCTGAGGTAAATCAATTCAATGTTGTAAATCAGTTTAAATATTTAGGAATCCAAATTATGCCTAAGCTAGAATCAGTCGCCAGCGTCAACTATGAAGCCTTAATGTCAGATATCAATGAGTTAACTCAGAGATGGATGTCACTACCAATGTCGATGATCGGGAGAATCAATATACTTAAAAGTAATATTTTACCTAAAATACTTTATTTATTTCAATACATTCCCTTATCACCACCTTTAGATCTATTCTCAAGAATAAAAAAAAAGTTAGTGGAATTTATATGGAACAACAGGAGGGCTAGATTACGTTTGTCTTTATTATATTTACCATTTGATCGTGGAGGTCTGAAATGTCCAAATTTTATGTTGTATTATTGGTCGGCACAACTGAGGTCTATGACATATTATTTTTCATCAAATGATCTCCCTCACTGGACTGAAATGGAATCATACAATTTACCTTTACCTCTTCCCATATTCATATACTCAGATTCGGCAAAAAAATTACAAAAACAAGTTAAAAATCCATTTGTAAAGCATATGATCAAAATATGGTGTGAAGCTAAAAACTATTTAAAAGAACCACAGTTATTGTCACAATTTAGTCCAATATGGGGTAATCAATATTTTAAACCAGGGAGAGCGGACGCTGTATTTAAAGTATGGAATTTAAAAGGGATACAAAAGATTCAGGATTTATATTTGCCATGTGCAGACAACATAATGTCTTTTGAAGAGCTGAGGATCAAATTTAATCTCAATAGAACACATTTTTTTAAATATCTTCAACTTAGAAACTTTATTCGATCAAATCAAAATAAAGCTCTCACTCGACCTATTTATTCATCCTTGGAAAAAATGATGATGAAAGATAGTAAAAGAAAGGGTATTATTTCAGAGTTTTATAACTCATTGACACTATCTTCAAGTGAAAATTCACTGAAAAGATTAAACTACTGGAAAGAAGATCTGCAAATTGAAATTTCAGAGGAACAATGGGAATTGGCTTGTACAGAAGCTCAAACCAAATCAATAAATGCACGCCTTAAATTGATACATTTCAAATGGTTAATGCGGATGTATGTTACACCGGAGGAGTTAAATAGATATAACAAAAATATACCAGATACATGCACAAAATGCATGGAAAGTAAAGGAACCCTATTTCATTGTTTATGGGAATGTAGATTAATAAGAATGTTTTGGGAAGAGGTGAGGGTAACAATTGAAAAAATAATCTCAAAACAAATCATACTGAATCCTAAACTGTTTTTGTTGGGTCTGTACCCAGAAAAGCATAATTTTAATAAAAGTGAAAGAACATTCATAGACCTCAGTTTGCTTAATGCCAAAAAATGTATTGCACTATTATGGAAAAAGACTCATAGACCAGATGTGACTCAGTGGTTAAGACAGATGTTAACAAACCTTCCATTAGAAAGAATAACATATATACTGAAATCAAAGGAAATTGTGTTTGAGAATATATGGAGACCTTTTATTGATTATGTAAAAAATTTAAACATAACTCTTGAAGAAGAAGGTGAATGATGTGTGTGGACCTTGTAAATTCCAAACTGGTGAACATAATATGTATACTTATGTATTGGATTGTCTAGACTAAACAGAGGAGCATTGTTGAAGACTTGATTTTGTTGGTGGTTGTTGGTGTTTTTAGTGCATTTTTTTTTTTGTAGTACTTTAGTGTTAGTGTTTGATTGTTTGTATCATGTTTGTTAAAAAAAAAAAAAAGGTTCAATAAAGATATTGTGGAAAAAAAAGAAATAATAACTTTTCAACAGTTTCATACCGTCTTTCCCAGTATAGTCACGTTTGTCCTTATTGTCATGCAAGGCACAATAGCAATAGTGCCTCAGCATAATGATGCGTAATAATGATCCAAGCTCTCTGAAACACAACAGACACTTCACCTTACAAATAAAAATAAAATTACAAGAATGACCCAGCTGGGATTTGAACCCTAGCCTTCCACTTGGACAGCAGATGCTTTACCGCTAAGCCACTACCTCAGTTACAATAAATATTCACTATTTGTGGAAAATACATCAATGGGAGAAATGAGCTCAAACTGGTCCCAAATGGGAGAAATCCGTGTTTTTGCTGGTGGATCCATCTGAAAATTGGCTGTGATAAATCCCTTACACAGTCAAACATGACAACACAAAACATGAGGAACAGGGATTTCAATAAGCGACTTTCGCATCTCGGCTCGCACAAAGCACCATGGGAAAGTGGCTACCAAACATGCTCTATCGATACATTTAATTTATGGAAAGTTCCTGATCCACAAGCATATTGTATGCATAGGGGTCTTCCTGGTTGTACTCGCAAACACAAGGATGAACTAGTCGTGCGTATTCGTGGCCACATTGCAGAAATTGGCCAAAATGCCCCCCCCCCGTATGTATGCTGACATAGAAGATTTTTTGTTGTCAAAGGATCAAGCACCCTTACTTGTGAGACTCCGAAACGACTACAAAGAAGGTAAGCGAGTGGTTTGGCAGCTCAACTTTGGTTTTGTCATTTTGAGTAAATTTCACTACAAGGCATAGCCTGCTTACTTAGATCTATAGGTCGATACTACTGTAGTTTAAGTACCACACATTTTCAATGATTTACAATTTTATTTTATACCAGCCTATTTATCAATGGCCTTAATTACATGTGTGTGTAGATCAAGCTTCATTACCAATATACAAAGAACTATATCCTAGATCCCTGCATGCCTGTCCATACCTACTACTTCAGGGTTTAGACTCGTGTCATTTAGGCTAGAACTTGAACAAAACACAACACTAATTATGTTATAATATACTTACTGCTTTAATCCAACAATTATGTCCGTCCAAATCCTTCAGCTCCGTGGGGAATGTATAAAACGTGAATGGCAGCAGACATGTGCACAGCCTGGTCCCGAAGTTACACACATGTATGTTGCAAATTTGCTTTTCCACTGCTCTAGATGATACATGCCGTTCCACACTTCCCTACGGCACAATGTGCACCTGGCATAACGGTGATTTAAAGCTTAAAGCAGACTTTAAATGGCAATTGTTCAGATGTGATAGTACTGTCTCTATACAAAAGCAAGGCAGCTACCGGAATGTTTGGTAGTCGTGAACTTTGAACTTCACATAGTCCGCACATGCGCACTCGTAATGCGAAAGTCGCTTATACTGTATCGCTACTCACTTTATTTCATGTTGCGTGCAAAATCCTGAATGGCTTCCTGACCCAGTCACATGGTACAACGTCAACACATACATCAGCAATACATGCCTCGAAACACGCTTCGCCAAATATTTACTGGATAAGCTCGGAGCACCTTCGAAGCTCTGGAGCCTGCCGTCCCATCACTACCCTGAGCCTGCATGCTGATTTGGATTTGCCTGCCTGATCATTGTTTGCCTGCCATGCTCTGACCCTCGCCTGTCTCACGGACTGGACTGTTTGCTCCCCGGATTGTGCATGTTCCCCTCTCCCACGTAAGTCAACTTACCACTGTTTACCTTCACTGCCTCGTCCACTCCTTTCCCCAGCACTCAGGCTTGGTCAGCCTGTCATTATTTCCCCTCTGGAGTCCAGCACAGCATCTCCAAAGAGACTCACAACCTGATATTCAGTTTTCCCTGCACTGGAGAATACAGTATCTTCTGATCCATGCATCTCTCCCCGGAGAAACCTGTTAACATAATTATCTAATTAATCACCCAATTATCTATTGTCCCACTCATACCTCTGTGTTTGCTCTCTCCCTGCAGGGTTGCCAGATCCTTGCCACACTTATTTGTACAATTACTGTCAATAAAATCATTGTTAAACGCTACACTAACATGTTCATCAGTGTCTGTTTCTAGGTCTGGATTTGTCTAACCAAGTCAGTAAGCAATCAGCAGTCAGACCCAGCTGGTACCGCGATGGGAACGCTAGCTGCCCGACTCAGTGTCCTGGAGCGCTGCTCAGATCAAATGGCGTATCAAATTCAGGTTCTGCTGAATCAAGTATCTAAAATGTCTGAGCAGCTAACCCAGCTAAACGTTAACTTACAGGGCCTGATGGCAGCATCCCCCATCATGGTTATCCATCCAGGCAGGGTATCAGTTTCTTTGCCTCCTCGCTATGAAGGGAAGTTAGGGGGGGGCAAGTGGATTCCTATTTCAGTGCCCCCTAGTTTTTGATCGTGTCCCCGACGATTTTCCATCCGACCACAGTCGCATTAGTGTCTCCTAGAAGGGCGCGCCCTCGCCTGGGCTCAGGCCATTATTCAGGGTCCCAATTTCCATGTGTATTCCTTCGACCAGTTCATGGAGAAATTCACCCAGGTGTTTGATCATACCGACCGGGAGGGGAGCGTGTCCACACGGTTAATGAATCTTTGCCAGGGTACCAACGCAGCAGCGGAGCATGCTCTCAAATTCTGGGTCTTGGCAGCCGAGGTGGGGTGGGACGACAGCTCTGTGCTTGGTATTTATTCATGGATTAAATTCAGACCTTCATGACGAGCCCAATTCGTTTGACTCTTTGATTTTGCTTGTAATTAAGCTTGATAATAAGCTTCGAGAGCGAGCTAGGGAACGGCAGTCTGGGGCCCATTCTACTCCCCGCACCATGCCACCCCATCCTCAGTTTCTCGCACTGCTGTAAGCCGTCTCCACCCACGAATCACCAGAATCCATGGCTATCGGTCGATCCAAACTCACCCCCTCCGAACAACAGCGACACTATGACAAGGGGCTGTGCATGTACTGTGGGCAAGCAGGTCAGGTGGTAGCGCAGTGTTCCCAGAAACCAAAAGGCCGAGCCCGTCAGAAGCAGTAGGGCGACTGGTGGGCTAGAGATCCCGCACAACCTCATTTTTCACTTCCGGTTCGTTTGATGCTTCAGGCCACCGAGTATGTGGGCACGGCTCTGGTTGATTCGGGGGCTGAACAAAATTTTATTTCTGAGGGTCTGGCAACGCAGTTCAGAATCCCCTGTAGACAGTTACGCAGGCCACTTAGCCTCATAGCCCTCTCTGGTTAGCCCCTTTGTCAGACCACCAAACGCATGTCCCAGTAGCTGTACTGGTGTCAGGAAACCACCTTGAACAGTTATCTTTTCTAGTTCTCTGACGTTTCAAGTAGGCGTCAGACAGGCAAGGTTCACACAGTTGACGCTGTGAACCTTGCCTGTCTGACCCCCTCGCCTGATTCCTGGACTGGACTGTTTGCTCCCCGGATTTTGCACGTTGCCCCTCTCCCAAGTAAGTTGACTTACCACTGTTTACCTTCACCGCCTCCTCCATTCCTTTCTCCAGCACTCAGGTCTGGCCAGCCTGTCAATATTTCCCCTCTGGAGTCCAGCATAGCATCTTCTCACTCCAAAGAGACTCAGAACTTGGTATCCAGTTTTCCCTGAACCGCAGAGTATCTTCTGATCCATGTATCTCTCCCTGGATAAATCTGTAAGCATAATTATCTAATTAATCACCCAATTAACCTATTGCTTCACTCATACTGCAGGGTTGCCAGATCCTTGCCACACTTATTATTTGCACAATTATTGTCAGTAAAATCATTGTTAAACACTACACTAATGTGCTCATCAGTTTCTGCTTCTGGGTCTGGATTTGTCTAACCATGTCAAAAACATGATGTCACCGTCAAAACAAAAATCTCTGATAAATGACAAAAGAGGGAGGGGAGGGTAAACTGGGGCTCATTAGCATTTAAAGCAATATGCCGTCATATGCCATAAAGCAACTGGCTTTGAGCTTCTTCACCATTTGTTAAATGGTGCTGCAATAACTAAGCTGTGGAGAAGGTAAGCAGCACCAAGTTCCTGGGGGTGGACATCTCTGAGGACCTCTCCTGGTCCAACAATACCACTTCAATTCAATTCTATTCAACTTTATTTATATAGTGCCATTTTACAACAACAGTCATCTCATAGCACTTTCAACTGTAGGGGAAATCCCCACAATTGCAGAAAGACCCCAGCAATCAGGCGATCCCCTGTGAACAAGCAATTGGCGATGGTGGAGAGGAAAAACTCCCTTTTAACAGGAAGAAACCTCCAGCACAACCAGGTTCAGGGAGGGGCAGTCATCTGTTGCGGCTGGCTGGGGGGTGAGGAGAAGAAGAAGAAAAGAACAGACATGTAGAGAACAAACAGCATGACGGGTACGCAATCTATGGGAGAGAACAAACAGATGTTAATGACCAGCAAAAATATTTCATTGACAGTGAAGAAAGGAGTGAAGCCCAGTGCACTGTTGGAGGTCCCCCGGCTGTCTAAACCTATTAGCAGCATAATTAAGGGAGGGTTCAGGGACACCTGATCCCACCCTAACTATAGGCTATATGAAAAAGGAAGGTTTTAACCCTATTCTGAAAAACAGAGATTGAGTCTGACTCCCGAATCCAGATTGGCAGCTGGTTCCACAGGAGAGGAGTTTGATAACTGAAGGCTCTGCCTCCCATTGTACTTTTGGAGATTCTAGGTATTACAAGTAATCCTGCATTTTGGGAGCGTAGTGCTCTGTTAGGATAATAAGGTAGTATCAGATCTTTAAAAAAAAAAAAAGGCTCACGATTATTTAGAGTTTTGTAAGTGAGAAGAAGGATTTTAAACTTATTTCTAAATTCTATGGGAAGCCAATGAAGAGAGGCCAGAACCAGAGAGATGTGATCTCTCTTTCTAGTACCAGTTAAAACGCTTTCTACAGCATTTTGGATCAGCTGAAGACTTTTTAATGATGTTTTAGGCCAGCCTGACAATAAAGGGTTACAATAATCTAATCTAGAGCTAACAAAAGCGTGGATTAGTTTCTCAGCATCACTCTGAGACAAGATGCTCCTAATCTTGGCAATATTACACAAATGATAGAAAGCAGTCTTAGAAACAAGTTTAATATGTGAATTAAAGAACAGATTTTGATCAAAAATAACTAAGGTTCCTCACAGAACTATTAAGAGAAAGAGTAACTGCATCCAAACTAAGAGTTTGATTTGGAAAGGTATTTCTAAGGATTTTTGGACCAACTAGAATGACTTCAGTCTTATCTGAATTCAGTAGCAGGAAATTACAAGTCATCCAAGCTTTGGTTTCCTGAAGACAAGCCCCTAATTTGGTGAACTGATTACTGTCATCTGGCTTCATTGACAAGTATAATTGTGTGTCATCAACATAACAATGAAACTATGCAGTTGTAGCGGTTTGATTCAACCCCCACAACACAGAGACAGAACACAGAGACAGTCAGCTCGCACTCCTGGGTTTTTTCCGCTGCATGCTGCGTTTACAGCCGTGAGGTTAAAGTGTCATCCATGCATTGGGTTCATGCATCCTGTCTGTACCTCTGATATGCAAATGCCCAGATTGACTGCTGTGAATGTCTTTGATCTATTGTTTGAGTTGAGTATATATGCTGCACTGTGCTGTAAATCTGCCTCTCATTCTCTCACTCTGATTCTGCATCTGCTGCGAGACACACACACTGTCTCCTCTTTGAGAGCTGGAGGAACAAAGCGGCAGCCTGCTCAAACCATGGGCTGTAGCCGAGTTCTGATGAAGGCGGGTGATAATAAAGCTATTTAAAAATCCAACGCTGCCTTTATTTTATCATCCTCTTCACTGGTGACCCCGGAATGCACACGTTTTGTGCAAACGCAACCTTCTGATCCGAACAGCCACGCTGGCGACCCGAGACTGAAGAAAACGAGCGGCCAGCGAACGCAGCACCCGGGCATGCATGCTCCGTCACAGCGGCCTGACTGGTCTGCCCGCCTCAACGCAGAGCCCACGGCGGGCGAGCTGCTCTCAGGACGTCAACCAAGACCGGGTAAGCGGCAGAGAACGTCATGGCGCGCCCTCGCCGAGATCGGCACATCCATGCGGGACCGGCCGCGCAGCTCCTCCACATCAGAGCACATGCGGGCGACTCCCATGGCCGACGGAGCACACGTGGACCTGAACGCACCATGACTAATCTGCAGCCACGGCTCGTCAGAGATGTTTTTTGGCGCAGACTGCGCCGATCTACACCAAGTTTCCGACCCCGATTTCCTCTCCTGCGGGCCCACCCACGCACGGAGCCCCGGCACGTGCACCGGGGGTGACGAGGACGGCGCACCACGCACGGGACAAATACGGCTTTTCCGACCGCCTTCCTTCTGCTGCACACTGGCCCTTCAGGCTTGCTGGTACACCTGAGGCCCGCAGCTTGCTCACTGGATTTTATGGTCTTAGCCACGGCACACAAGGGGAATTCAGCTGTCTGCGGTTCCCGAGGTTAGGGTTACGTCTGCCCTAAAGTCAACACGCCAGTCCCTCTGCTTTTATTTTTTTCTTGCCGCCGCTCCTGCTTTTCTTCATGGCCACGAGAGGAGTCAGAGACTAATTTTCTTTCTTCTTCTGATCTCCGCATGTTCAGACGGGACATCGCGGAGCAGCAAACACTTTTGGCGCGACTCGAACGGTTTTCCCGCGCCCGGTCAGCATTTGCTACCCCCCCTCCCCCTCCTCCTGCACAGAACTTTTCCCTGCTCGCTGCCCAAACTGCAACACCGAGGTCACGGTCCCCTACCGTGCCCTCTGGGGGGGGGAGCAGTGTAGCGGTTTGATTCAACCCCCACAACACAGAGACAGAACACAGAGACAGTCAGCTCGCACTCCTGGGTTTTTTCCGCTGCATGCTGCGTTTACAGCCGTGAGGTTAAAGTGTCATCCATGCATTGGGTTCATGCATCCTGTCTGTACCTCTGATATGCAAATGCCCAGATTGACTGCTGTGAATGTCTTTGATCTATTGTTTGAGTTGAGTATATATGCTGCACTGTGCTGTAAATCTGCCTCTATTTCTCTCACTCTGATTCTGCATCTGCTGCGAGACACACACACTGTCTCTTCTTTGAGAGCTGGAGGAACGAAGCGGCAGCCTGCTCAAACCATGGGCTGTAGCCGAGTTCTGATGAAGGCGGGTGATAATAAAGCTATTTAAAAATCCAACGCTGCCTTTATTTTATCATCCTCTTCACAGTGCTTTCTAATAATATTGCCTAGCGGAAGCATATATAAACTAAAAAGAATAGGGCCTAGCACAGATTTGAACTGATTATTTGAATAATAGAGCTACCAATAAATGTGAAGACTTCTTTAAATAACCCTGTAGGAATAGAGTCTAAAAGACAAGTTGAAGGCTTGAATGAGGAAATTATTTTATCTAACTCTAAAAGGTCAATTGGAGTAAACTCATCCAAAGAGATATCAATTGAAGGAGTTACAGGAGTTACTGTATTTACAGTAAGTTAACGGTGGGAAGAATCTGACTGATTTTATCTCTGATAGATGAAATTTTATTATTGAAGAAATTCATAAAGTCCTGACTAGTGAGCTCTAAGGGAATGCTAGATTTGATAGAGTCCTGACTCTTTGTCAGCCTGTGTCATGAGCTCCCCGTGCGCCTCTCTAATGTGCACGGCGAGGGAAGAAAGGACGAGAGGATTTAAGTGCAGGGTTACACAAAACACACATTTATTAACACAAAACTTAACATACAGACACAGAACAGCTTGGATCCTCGTTAGCGTCCTCAAGGTAGCCCCACACACACACTGGAGGAAAACAGCAGCAGAACAGCGCACAGGCAGTTACTCACAGTGAGGGGGCAGACCGAGTCGTCACAGCGAAAATCCAAAACACACAGACAGTCCTTACTGACGTGACGGTTGACGGTGGAGAACGACCATCCAACACGTACAATAATCCAGCGGCGTCTGTCTAGCGAAGAGCTCCTTTAATACAGATGCTGCTGGCGTGACAAATAGGGAACACCTGGGCGAGCACGGGAAAGATGATTACCGGGGTGAACAGCTGACTGTCAGAAAGAGGGGGGCGTGGCCGGACAGGCCAGAGCGGCAGCTACAGGCAGGAACAGAAACGGTGCACGGACAAGAAAACAACAAGAAATCAAAACACAACTCCACATAATAAACCCACTGCCTGAGCCACCAGGATCGATCAGAACACAGCCCACAGGAAACACGGGCTCGGTTCATGACAGCCTGGCTACAGTGCTGAAAAGAAACCTGGAATTATTCTTGTTCTCTTCTATTAATCCATCCATCCATCCATCCATCCATCTTCTACCACTTTTCCTGAGGTCCGGGTCGTGGAGGCAGCAGTTCAAGCAGAGAAGCCCAGACCTCCCTCTCCCCAGCCACCTGCTCCAGCTCTTCAGAGAGGATACCAAGGCGTTCCCAGACCAGCTGGGAGACATAGTCTCTCCACCGAGTCCTGGGTCTGCCCCGGGGTCTCCTCCCAGTGGGACATGCCCGAAACACCTCAAGTGGGAGGCGTCCAGGAGGCATCCTAATCAGATGCCCATACCACCTCAACTGACTCCTTTCAATGTGGAGGAGCAGCGGTTCTACTCTGAGCCTCTCCCGGATAACTGAGCTCCCCACCCTATCTCTGAGGGTGAGTCCAGCAATCCTACAGAGAAAGCTCATTTCAGCCGCTTGTATCTGCGATCTTGTTCTTTCGGTCATTACCCAAAGCTTGTGACCATAGGTGAGAGTAGGAACGTAGATTGACTGGTAAATTGACAGCCTTGCCTTAGAACTAAGCTCCCTCTTCACCACAACAGACCGGTACAATGTCCGCATCACTGCAGATGCTGCTCCAATCCATCTGTCAATCTCTCGCTCCATTTTCCCCTCACTCGTGAATAAAACCCCAAGATACTTAAACTCCTCCACTTGGGGCAGGAGCCTGTCCCCAACCCAGAGAGGACAATCCACCTTTTGGCCGGCTGAGGACCATGGACTCGGACTTGGAGGTGCTGATTCTCATCCCAGCCGCTTCACACTCAGCGGCAAACCGTCCCAGCAAGAGCTGTAGGTCATTGCTGGATGAAGCCAACAGGACAACATCATCTGCAAACAACAGAGATGAGATCCTGTGGTCACCAAGCATGACACCCTCCATTCCCTGGCTGTGCCTAGAAATCCTGTCCATAAAAATTATGAACAGGATTGGTGACAAAGGGCAGCCCTGGCAGAGTCCAACTCTCACTGGGAATGAGTCCGACCGAGTGTTGGCAATACGAACCAAACTCTCACAACGGTCATACAGAGACCGAATAGCTCGTAACAACAAGCCCAATACCCCATACTCCTGAAGCACCCCCCACAAAAAAACACGAGGGACGCGGTCAAATGCCTTCTCCAAGTCCACAAAACACATGTAAACTGGTTGGGCAAACTCCCACGAACCCTCGAGAATTCTCGAGAGGGTAAAGAGCTGGTCCGATGTGCCACGGCCAGGACAAAAACCACAATGCTCCTCCTGAATCCGAGGTTCGACCAGCGACCGGACTCTCCTCTCCAGTACCTTGGCATAGACCTTCCCAGGGTGGCCCCCTCATGGATCGTCACCTTATCGTGGTGGGGGGGGTTTGCGTGCCCCAGTCATCCCAGGAGCTATGTTGTCCAGGGCAATTTGCCACTGATAGGATCACCCAAGACAAACTGGTCCTGGGTGAAGGGCCAGACTAAGAACGATCCAACAGACTCATGATAAATTCTAGATCAAGGATTCAGAGTACCCCGCCTGGTATGGGGTTACCGGGGCCCCACCCTGGAGCCAGGCCTGGGGGAGGGGCTCGATGGCTAGCGTCTGGTGGCCGGGTTTCCACCCGGGGACCCAGCCGGGCTCAGCCCAAAGGAGTTACATGGGTCCACCCTCCAGTGGGCTCACCACCTGCAGGAGGGATCATGGGGGTCCGGTGCTATTTTTTTTTTTTTTTTGTTACTTATTTGTACCCGTAGGTAGACTTGGTTTGCAGTCTGGTGATAAGCCACCGCTGCTGGTCGCTGCGTGCGCGAGCGCCCTAAACCTACATGTTTTTGGTATGCGGGAGGAAACCGGAGAAATCCCGGAGTAAACCCGCGCAACACGGGGAGAACATGCAAACTCCACACAGCTCACTGTTGGTCGGGGGCTGGGATCGAACCCACGATCTCATGATCCCCGCGGTCCCCCGGCCGAGGGTAAAACTGTGCTGCCACAGTGCTAAACCACTGCGCCACCGTGCAGCCCAAGGCGCACAGTGAAAGCAGTCAGCAAGATCATCAGTGCCCCTCTGTCCCCCCTTCGGACATCTACCTCACCCACAGAGCCATCAACATCGCAGGAAACACTTCCCACCCCTCACACTCCCTCTTCAGCCCCCTGCCCTCGGGGAAAAGGTACCGGAGCCTCCGAGCCCGTTCCACAAGACTGCTAAACAGCTTTGTTCATTATATGCTATGTGGATTAGGTGGCGGTCAAAGGCAGAGACCTTGGCGGACTGATCCCAAGCTCTTCTATTAATGTGGAATAATAACTTGTCCTAGCTTTCCTAATAAATTTTTTATAAATTAGAAGTTGATTGTTCCAAGCTAAATAGATTTCATCTAATTTAGTGGCGTGCCATTTTCTTTCTAATTGATAAGTCTTCTGTTTTAAGCTACGAGTTTCTGTGTTGAACATCACTGGCCAAGAAGGCTCAAACTTGCCTCTATTTCCTACACAAACTGAGGACAGCATGAGTCCCATCCCCCATCATGTGCTCATTCTACCAAAGCACCATTGAGAGCATCCTCTCCAGCTGCATTACGGTGTGGTATGGAAGCTGCATCGACTCCTGCCGGAAGACACTACAACGCACAGTGAAAGCAGTCAGCAAGATCATCAGTGCCCCTCTGTCCCCCCTTCGGACATCTACCTCACCCACAGAGCCATCAACATCGCAGGAAACACTTCCCACCCCTCACACTCCCTCTTCAGCCCCCTGCCCTCGGGGAAAAGGTACCGGAGCCTCCGAGCCCGTTCCACAAGACTGCTAAACAGCTTTGTTCATCAGGCCATCAGGACCCTGAACTCTGTCCACCTCGCCCCCCTGGACCGTAACGCACTCACCCACACAATAACTATCTCAGCTGTTGGCACAGAAAGACTGGCGCACCAACAGTAATACATTTGCTGCTATATGTCTCTGCACTTTACTGCAACCATTTGCACAAATGCCATATCTGCTGCTGTCTGTCATTGCAATACTGATCGTGTGCAGTCCTATCCGTCACTGTCTGCACCTACACTACCACACTGAACTTGCAACTACGGGTACTACATCTCTACTTTTCTGTATATAGGATTGCTGGGTTTCATCATTGTTAATCGCTTATCTTTATTTTCACTATGGGAGGTCTAAATCTATCTTTTGTCCCCATTTGCGCTACGGAGTTTTTCCAGCCTTATTCCTTTTTCTTTTTTATATTGTGCACACAACTGACGAGAGAGAGAGAAACGCCATTTCAATTCTCCTGTATGTCCTGTATGTATAGTAGAGTTGACAAATAAAATCTTTGAATCCTGAATCTTAAATCCTGAGCTGTTTTGGCCAAAGCTTGTCACAGATATTTCATTAACACCTCTGGGAGACGTGTCAACATGTGGAAAGAGAGCACAATATGTGTTCTTTCATGAGTTTGAGTTGATATTCAGAAAAATGGTGACAGTATTTTGTTTTTATCATGTTGTAATTTGCTGTGGACTATATGGTTTCATGTCATGAATAAAGGTTGATTGATAACTGTGTAGTGCTCCCCTGTGGAAACTTTTTAGTCTGTCATGTTTACTGCTTGTTAGTCAAAATTAAAACTTTAGAAGCTTGGTTACTTCTTACACTCAATCCAAAATAGCAGAAGAAGGATTTGAATGACCCTTGTGGCAGACTGGGACCCCCACCCCCCAAACCTTGAATGGTCCTCTCAGATCCCATTAACAACATTCATGTCACTTTCTGAGGAAGAGGAGGGGTTGTTTGGGGTCTATGGGACAGTGAGGGCCTTGTCACCATGTTGCAGCCTGATGAAGTCGCTCCTAGCAACCAACAAAGTCCATGCAGTTACGAAGGAGGAAGAGGAGGAGGAGGAGGAGGCCAGAAACATGTGAAGCAGAAAAACAAAATACTTGACGCTGAATTTTGTGAAAGGAACATTTTGAATTTAGTCTTGTGATAATGTATTGGTAGACTCCACTTCCCAGTTACATAACGTCCTTTAATGTTGGTTGTAATAAACTTCCAAAAACATCCATCTAGTTTTCAAAAAAGTAGTCTCTGACACACTGTAAACCAGTGTAGCTAAAGGAGAATTATGATGTTATTATGAAAATCTGAAAGCATGCAGGCACAGTTGAAAAAGCAGGATACATCTGGCAGCAGATTAATGAACTGTTGACCTATGGATGACACAGGCCAAAAGGTCAGATTCCACTACAAATTCCACAGCATGCCACTTATTAATCTTCTGAGATGCACTAATTTCATACAAATTTGTGTAATTAGATAACGTCATAGGGAAACTCAAAGTGTCACAAGATTAACAAATCAACTATCCATAATATTGCCAGAGATAATTTAACAATGGCTATTCAATACTACATTGCTGTGAAAAAGTATTTTCCCCCTCCTGATTTCTTCTATTTTTGCATATACTGTATGTCACACTTAAATGTTTCAGATCGTCAAACAAATTTTATTATTAAACAAAGTTAGCCTAAGTAAATACAAAATATGTCAGAGCATGGGTTGGGGCCATGTCCTCGCCTTATGTTTTAGTTTACATTCCTTGTCTCCAGGACATGGTCTCCAGCAAACATCCTCGCTTTAAGTTTCTATTTTGGGATTTTCTGTATTTATTATTATTTATTAGAATCATGGTTATGTTTTATTATTTTTGCCATAGTTCTCCATTGTTCTGTTTATTATTATCTCAGTCATGTTTGTGTTCTTTGTTTTGGTCTTGGGTTTGAGCTAATGTGTGTTATTTTTCACCTTAGTCTAGCTTGGTTCTCGTTCTGTTAATTTCCTGATCATTCACGGTTGTTTGTGGTTTGGTTATTTGTTCTGCTCCATTTAAGGGATGCGGCCCCTTACCTGGGTGCTATGTCATTGTCATACCATGCGTAAATGGCACGCTTCTGCCTGCCTAGCCCGTGAAACCCTAGCCTGTGTGTTTGCCTGTCTGCCAAGTTGTTTTCTTTTCCAGGCCACAAGCTGAGTTTTATTTCTGTTCTTTAATAAAATATCAAATGCTTGCGAAGCATACAAGTCCTGCCTTCTACCCAGTCTAGGCACAACCCATGACAGAATGATGCACCCAGTTAAGGACTCAGCGGGCGAGCCCGGCAGGAGGAAGAAGGGGTGAAGCCAGGATGAGCTACAGCTAGTAGCTGCAGTGGAGGATCTCGCGGCCGCTGCCCGGAGCTGCTCATCCCCAGAGGACAGTTGGGACTGTTGGGGGGGGGGGGGGGGGAAACTTGATGACAGCTAGACTGAATTTGCACTCCCACCCCTGAATACAGATACTGGCGCTCCCTCCACTACCACCGCTGCCCTCCTCCTCGGCAAAGCAAACTTTCCGGCCACCTGTTCTCTCTCTGACAGAGTGGAAAGAGCTTCTCAGCTGCAAGCTGGCGTTCAAGGGCCCCGGGTGGAAGGATAATTCGAGGAGGCGCCGCATCTCTCGCTGCTCCTCTTGCTGCTCCTCTCGCCACTTCACCTCCACATCTGCAGCTCCCAACCAGATGATCTCCAGAGCCACCCAGAGGAAGTCATCTGGACCATCAGCGGCAGCAGAGCGGGAACTCAGGCAAGTACCATTTCATTTTTTAACATCAATAAATGGATTCTGCCTGGTTCCCGGTGGGAGGGCTCAGTGCCGGCCGGCCACCAATGCTAGACTCTCACCACCTGCCTCTGCCATTCTCTCTGCTGCCACCTCCATCCACCCATCCTCACCTGCACCTCCTTTATCGCCTTCTGTTTTTCCAAGAGTTTGCCCATACTGGGTGGGAACCAGCTGGTGTGGGAAGAGTCTGCTGTCCCAGAGGCCCCACTAGCAGCAGCTGCCTCTGCGCCAACGCCGCATGACCCCATGGTTTGCCAGATCAGGTTTGTGGCCTCGGCGCCTCAGTGTATGGTCGACCAGGAGGAGCAGGAGGAACACTGGCAGGCTGTGCTCACCCAGACGGAATTGTTGTTGGACTGCAAACTGTGGCTTCTCCCAGAGCATGTGCCCCTGCTGGGTTGGAACCAGCTGACGATGGATGACCCAGCTGCTCCAGCTCCAGTACCAGCTCCATGTCGCTCCCTAGCTCCAAGCTCCAAGCTCCACACCCAAGGACTTGGCCTCCCACGAGGATCTGTGGACTGTCATCAATGAGCTGGCAGAGTGTTACATGCTCTGTCACCGGAGGAATTGGTGGCAGGACATGGTGTGGAGAAGGGCTTGTTAGATAGCAGCATTCAGCCCTATTTGTGGAAAGATATTCCAGCCTTCCATAAGGCAATTCTGCTCTCCAACGAATTCTCCTCCACACCAGAGGTGGATGAGCCCTTTGTTTTTGGCTCACCAGAGACAGTGGTCTCCTCTCCAGACGCAGCTCTCCACGTCTCCCCACGCCATTTGCATCAGCTCCACCAGTCATCCCGTCTGCAGCTTTGCCGGGCCCCACTGCTGTGACTGGTGGTCACCTGGTTCATAATTCCTCCTCCCCATCAAAGGTAGCTGTGTCGGAGATGAAGCCTCAAGGGCTGGGCTCAAGGTCCTCCAGCCCGAGTCGCCTGGTCTCATCGCTGATCAGCATGCATCATCTGGGTTCACCGCTGATCAGCCGGCTCCGTGTGTTCCGGAGACCAGTGAGCCTCCCCCGTGTGTTCCAGAGGCCAGTGAGCCTCCCCTGTGTGTTCCAGAGGCTGGTGAGCTTTCCCTGTATGCTTTGTTTTGGACTCGGGGGGGGGGGGGGGTTCGGCCTGCCTAGCCTTGACCTTCCACCGCCCACCCTGGGAGAGTGTTTTTTTTTGGTTGATGTTTCTTTGAGGGTCATCTGGAAACCGCCCCTTAAGAGGGAGGTACTGTCAGGGCATGGGTTGGAGCCATGTCCTCGCCTTATGTTATAGTTTATATTCCTTGTCTCTAGGATATGGTCTCCAACCCACATCCTCGCTTTAAGTTTATATTCTGGGATTTTCTGTATTTATTATTATTTATTAGAGTCATGGTTATGTGTGAGTGAGAGGCAGGCAGGTGCAACGGTGAAGATGGCACGAGGAACGGTAGTGAAAGTAGATGAATTTAAATACCTGGGGTCAACCATCCAAAACAATGGAAAATGCATGAGAGGTGAAGAAGAGTGTGCATGCAGGGTGGAGCGGGTGGAGACAAGTGTCAGGGGTGGTTTGTGACAGAAAAGTACCAGCAAGAGTGAAAGGGAAGAGTTACAAGATGGTAATGAGACCTGCTATGATGTATGGTTTGGAGACAGTGGCACAGACAAAAAAACAGGAGGCAGCGCTGGAGGCGGCAGAGTTGAAGATGCTAAGATTTTCATTGGGAGTTACTAGGAGAGACAAGATTAGAAATGAGTATATCAGAGGGACAGCTCAGGTTGAGTTGTTTGGAGACAAAGTAAGAGAGGCAAGGCTGAGATGGTTTGGACATGTGCAGAGGAGGGAGAGTGGCTATACTGGACAAAGGATGTTGAAGATGGAGCTGCCAGGCAGGAGGAAAAGAGGAAGACCACAGAGAAGATTCATGAATGTAGTCAAGGAGGACATGTGTTGGTGGTACAGAGGAAGAAGCAAGGGATAGAGTGAGATGGAGACAGATGGCCCGCTGTGGCGACCCCTAAAGGGAGCAGCCAAAAGAAGAAGAGTCATGGTTATGTTTTATTATTTTTGCCTTAGTTCTCCATTGTTCTGTTTATTATTATCTCAGTCATGTTTGTGTTCTTTGTTTAGGTCTTGGGTTTGAGTTAATGTGTGTTATTTTCAGTGTTGGACAAGTTCCTAAAAAATAGTAACTAGTTACAGTTACTAGTTACTTCTTTTCAAAAGTAACAGTTACTTTACTAATTACTGCACGATTAAAGTAACTAGTTACTTAAAAAAGAAACTTTCACATTACTTTAAAATGCATACTTAAATCATCTTGCACATAAAACAAAATAATTTAATTAATGGATTGCATTACAGGTTTATTAATGTCAGGCTGAACACAGACTGTTTCAGACAGAACTTTTAGAACATGTTCAGTCTGCTTTATCCTGCCTTGAGAGCTCTTATTGTGGGAATAATATGAAGAAAATCAATCAATACAAAATTGCCAGTACTTTCCTCATTTTGGAGTAAGAAATAGGGTTTGTGGCTTGAGAGAGGGAAAAAAAGAGTGAGAATCACTCCAAAAGAGTAAATTAGCAACACTGCATAAAGCTATCACTGTTTTTCACCTTTAATATTATAAATTTAATCTGATGTGCAGTGATCCAAAGAAAATGTCCATTATCCACAGTCCAAATGTCTGCTGTGACAGAGGCATGGTCCAGTCCCGTAAATTCCTTTTGGAGAGCAAAATTCATTTTTGAATAATCTTTATCCAGGTAGCAAGTAAATGTGTTTAACTTCAGTGGCTCACAGTCTCAGCTGTCTGATGGAAAATGACTGTTATCAGATCTTCATTCTGTAACGACGTATCTGGCAATCAGTCGGTTTAATTCTTGCTGGGTCACAAACTGTCCAGATGCATACCTGTGCTTGAAATCCAGCGTAGCTGTTCAGATAACGTAAATCCACTAATAACACGGTGCTAGCATAGCACTAGTTTTGATCTTGTTGCTGTTCAGGCGCTTCTGAAGACTGCAGTCGGTCTCACACGGCCCACCAATTTTCTTTAGTCCTTAACCACGACAAAGGAAAAATAATCTATTTCCACAAAAACAAAGCAGCTTCATCTTTTCCCAGCAGCAGCAAGCTCCATTTGTGGCTGCTGGCTGCAGCAGTGAAGAGGATCTTTGCAACACGTTGACTGGCAGCTATGTTAGCTACATAGGGTCAGTTTGCATTTATTTGCGCTAAAAATATCTATCCATATTAATAAAACAAGTAGCGCGAGAAACACATCTGATCAAATTTCAGTAACTGTAAGGCATTACTGAATTTTTAAGCAGTAATTTCGTTACACAGCACGTTACTGCAAAAGTAGTGGCGTTATAGTAACGTGTTACTCCCAACACTGTTTATTTTCACCTTAGTCTAGTTTGGTTCTCGTTCTGTTAATTTCCTGATCATTCACAGCTGTTTGTGTTTTGGTTGATTTGTTCTGCTCTATTTAAGGGATACTGCCCCTTACCTGGGTGCTGCGTCATTGTCATACCATGTGTGAACAGCACGCTTAAGCCTGCCTAGCCCGTGAAACCCTAGCCTGTGTGTTTGCCTGTCTGCCAAGTCATTTTCTTTTCCAGCCCACGAGCTGAGTTTTATTTCTGTTCTTTAATAGAATGTTTTGATTTTTTTTTTTTATTTTGTATACTTTATTGATCCCCAGAGGGGAAATTGAGGGCATCCACCTGGATGGATGAAGCAGCCAAGGTACGGTGCTATCCCTTTACCATTCACACACACATTCACACCTAGGGCCACTTTAGAGTCTCCAATTAACCTAATGTGCATGTTTTTGGCCAGTGGGAGGAAACCGGAGAACTCCCGGAGTAAACTCACGCACGGGGGGAACATGCAAACCACACAGATCACTGTTGGTCAGGGGCTGGGATCGAACCAGGGATCCCACGGCCAAGGGTGAGTTGCTGTGCTGCCGCAGTGCTGACCACTGCGCCACCACACCACCCATGTCCATGTCCATGTCCATGTCCATGTCCATGTCCATGTCAATGTCAATGTCAATGTCAATGTCAATGTCAAATGCTCGCCATGCATATGAGTCCTGCCTTCTGTCCAGTCTGGGCACAACCCATGACAGAATGCAGTTTTTAGCTGATGATTTCATTTATTAAAGGGAAAAAGCTACCCAAAAATACCTGGCCCTATGTGAAAAAGTAATTGCCCCTTGTACATGCCCACTTGCTGCATTAACTGTGATTAACCATATTATTTGGAAAGCTGAGTTCAGTTTCACCAGTCACACAGAGGTCTGATTACTACCAGACTTGTTGAGTCAAGAAATCACTTAAATAGAACCTGTCTGACAAAGTGAAATAGGCTAAAAGATCTCAAAAAGCAACACATCATGCCTTGATCTAAAGAAATTCAAGAACAGATGAGAAACAAAACCCCAGAACAACATCTAAAGAACTGCAGGCCTCACTCACCTCAGTTTGGACACTGGTCCATGATTCACCAATAAGAAAGAGACTAGGCAAAAATGGCATCCATGGGAGAGTTCCAAGGCAAAAACCATTGCTGAGCAAAAAAACAAATAAAAACCTGCAAAGGCTGTAACGGATTGCCCATCTAATTTAACTTTTTGGGGTGCCAGTCGAAGCAAACTTTGACAAAAAATGAAAAAAACAAAAAAACAAAAACTTGTTTTATACTTAGGACAATCCCCCCACAATGATGCAGGTAAATAAAACAAATACCATGGGCCCTTAAGTAACTCAAATAGCTCAACTTCACAAGCACATTTAGGTAATCCAGGGATGTCCAATCATGTGCCATGGAGGGCCAAGACCCTGCAGGCTTTATCTCCAACCAGTGTCTTCAACAGCAGATTTCACTTAATTTCTTCCACGGAGGCGCAGTGGTTAGCACAGTGGCAGCACAGCAAGAAGGTCATGGGATCGATTCCACCCTTGACCATCGTGGGTTCGATCCCACCCCCAGATCATCGGTGACCCTTCTGTGTGGAGTTTGCATATTCTCCCCGTGTCTGCGTGGGTTTACTCCGGGCACTCCGGTTTCCTCCCACATGCCAAAAACATGCAAGTTAGGTTAATTGGCATCAAAACTGGGGATTCTAAATTGTCCTTAGGTATGGATGCGAGAGTGAATGGTTGTCTGTCTCTCTGTGTTGGCCCTGCGATGGACTGGCGATCTGTCCAGGGTGTACCCTGCCTCTCGCCCAAAGATGCTGGGATAGGCTCCAGCCCCCCCGCGACCCGAAAGGATTAAGCGGTAGAAGATGGATGGATGGATGGATGGATGGATGGATGATTGCTGATAAGTGAAAACATCTGCTGAACAGAAAACCTGCAGGGTCTTGGCCCTCCATGGCACATGATTAGACATTCCTGAGGTAGTCAATATAAAGAAGGCAGTATATTAAAAAAAAAAACTCAAACCATAAACTCAAATGTCCCTTTCAGGCAAAACCACAAAATGATATCAAAGGTAACAAAAATCTCAACTCAAAAACAGCAAATGGTTCAGTTCAGTTTTTCAGTTCAACTCAGTTCAATTCAATATAATCCTTTTAATCAGTTCAGTTCTCTGTAACCCTTTTGGTTCAGTTCAATGTAACCATCTAGGTTCAGTTCAGTTCTATTAAGTTCCATTGTTCAGTTCAACAGTTCAACCTTGGTGTGTTCAGTTTAATTCAGCCCCTTTGTTCAGCACAGTATTTTTTTTTTAAAGCGACAACCCACCTTTACCTCTTCCCCCTTCAATTGCATTAGACAACCCACCTTTTCTTCTTCCCCTTTTAACTGTTTTACCTCAGCTGGGCTTAAGGTTAGTGGAGGGTATCACTATCCCACTCACATAAACTCACAGATGTTTACATGATTGTTGTGACAGTATCCAGTATTTGGTTTGACAGGAAAAAGTTTTAAAAAGTCTACATGAGTTCAGTTGGGAGGGTGTTCCATTGATTTAAGGCAACAAAAGAGAAAGACAAGTTACCAAATGCTGTCCTACGCTTAGTGTTTGTTGCTTGATTGCTTTAATTTCTTCTATAATGTTTTTTAGCTTGAGACTATTAGCAGTTGTCTGTTCCTGCAGATGAGTGATTGAGGCATCTATGGGGTTCATTACATCATACATGCCCTTTAGGATATCAGTATTGTTGTAAGATGTGCCTAATGCAGGTGTTTAGAAAGGACAGCTCAGTGCGTGAACGTGAGTGAGTGCGTGCGTGCGCGCAGCCGAGACGCGCCCCAGGGGTGTGTGGAATGGCCCCGACGAGTGAACGGTGTGTATGATTTTGGGCGGATGAGAGACAGAGAGCGAGGCGACCGGAGCAGGTAGATATCATTGCTATCAACAGTGCAGTCTGTAAATAAAGCCCCAACGCTTCAGCAATACAGCCTGTGCCTCTGTGTACCACCATATCTCCTGCTTAACAAGAGTGAGGTTTACTCGGGAGTTGACCCCGGAGGAGGAAAAAGCGCCTCCGGCCCTGGAGAAGACAGATCTCCCCTGCGTCCCCCAACCACGGTTAGGAGATGAGAAGCAGGAACGGTTAACACTGGCGACCACGAAGGGACTCTCACGTTGTTAAGAGGGTGGTGAGTACCGAAGAAAAGGACAGCGGCAGTTGGGCCGAGTGACTGTGATGGCAGCTAAGCTAATGAGACATGGCGACCGCTCGCTATCCCGCCGATATCTACAAACAAGATACTAGCTGCTCAAACCCGTTCATGTCGCTAAGCAATCGTCAGGAGTGCAGACGAGGTGCTGTGAGGGCTCATGAATGTCGGGCTGAGACGAAGTGTGGGCATTATGGCCCATTTCTGTGTGATGAGAGCTGCGCGGGCGCACCTGTTGATGGAGAGGATTTGTTCGCGCCATTCGGCAGCCCCGCGCAATTTGCCACCGGCTGTGGATGGGGACCCAGCAGACCAGGACCTCAGCCTGTACAACCTGTTCGCTACCGCCTCCAGTGATGGCCCCAGCAGTTCCCGGCCGTCCACTCCACCTACTAATGCTCCCAATGTGATCGGGTCTCTTCCACCCACTGCTTCCCATGTGATATTTGGCCATGGTGGGGGTGCGGTGGGAGAACCACGCCATCAGGCTCAGCACGTGTCACGGCCCAAACGTCGGCGCAGAGGACCGGACCGTTACGGGGACTGGGTTACTGAGTGAACCAACTGTAGCAGTTCCTGTTTGCACTAGAGACTCTCCAGTTCACATTTTTGGACTCTAGTTTGGTTATAATGTTCTATATGTTTGTTTGAAAAAAAAAAAAAAGCTGAAGTAACAATGCTTTCATATACCCACCTGCACTTGATTCCATTTGAATGTATTGTATTTTGATTAGTTAGACAGTATTACTCCCGGTCGCCTAGAAATAGATTTCAAAGTATAATGTACCTCCTTGTTTAATTAGAAACAATGGTATTTCCATGTATTTGCCCCTCACGTTTTCACTGCCAAATGAGCTAGTTTTACCACTGCATAGACACTCGTAACCTACCTACCTATTTGAATCCCTGTTATATATTGGACACTGCTACTGCTACTGCTAGGCGTACAAATGTAGAGAGTGTGTACCAATTTTATATTGTTTGGATGGAATGGAATTAATATTAATTGCCAATCCATGGTGGGGGTAGTGTTGTAAGATGTGCCTAATGCAGGTGTTTAGAAAGGACAGCTCAGTGCATGAACGTCAGTGCGTGCGTGCGCGCAGCCGAGGCGCGCCCCAGGGGTGTGTGGAATGGCCCCGACGAGTGAACGGTGTGTATGATTTTGGGCGGATGAGAGACAGAGAGCGAGGCGACCGGAGCAGGTAGATATCATTGCTATCAACAGTGCAGTCTGTAAATAAAGCCCCAACGCTTCAGCAATACGGCCTGTGCCTCTGTGTACCACCATATCTCCTGCTTAACAAGAGTGAGGTTTACTCGGGAGTTGACCCCGGAGGAGGAAAAAGCACCTCCGGCCCTGGAGAAGACAGATCTCCCCTGCGTCCCTCAACCACGGTTAGGAGACGAGAAGCAGGAACGGTTAACAGTATGTTGTTGCTGCAGTTTCCATTTGATAAGATTTGCAAGTTGACATCTCACATAATTTGCTTGTTTCTTCAGCAATTCTTTCCAGTTCTGACATTTTGTGTCTTGGTTATCATTGATTACTTGCGTCAACAAACTTTTAGTCATAACTAGATGTTGTCTTTGTTCTGTTTTTAGCTCTGATATTAATGTTTTTAATTCCTGTAGCTCTTTATGCAGACCTCCATTTATCTGAGTTATTCTTTTGTCATCTTCTGGAGGAACAGCAATGGTGCAGGAAGATCATAAAGTGCTAATTCCATGTCCACGAAACAGTGCTGAGCTTGGTCCTTCAATTTTTCCATTTCTGGATGTTTGGTCTGTTGTAGGTTCCTTTGATTTGCTGTAGGGGGAGCCTGTTGTCCAAGGGGTTCTTCCTCCAGTAAGTGTATGGTATTGTGCCAAAAATCCACCATTCCAGTAAAGGGAGGAGAGACATGCCTGAGGGCCACCTTTCCATTTCGTTTGATGTTATTTCATCTAGTGTTTAGAAAATTGTTTGGAGGGAGGGTAGAGTTTAAGTTTATAAAGGGAGAGTAATTATTGTCCTTCACTGATTGTGCTTGTTTTAGTTGAGTTTTTCACCAGGTCTGTGGTATTCTTCTTTTAGATTTGACTGGCGGTTGGCAACCAGCTTACAGGTGCATTACTGCCACTGACTTGACTATCATCACGCTATATCTTTGTATAAGGAGCTCTGAACAACTCCTTATGTGTGGTCTGTTTCATGAGTTTGTTTTTTAAAATAATTCTGTTGAACCACAATTCAAAAGCATTGTCTGATTTTCATTGGTTAATTTTCATAGAATCTTTATTTATTACCACTTTTGTCAGATTCAAGTTATTTCTGTGACCATTGTGGGTTTTTCTTTCATTAACAGAGGGGTACCAACAATTTTGTCCACGTGTGTATATGAACAGAATACAGTATATGTCTGAGGAATCTTTTTCTCCTTTTTTTTTTTTTTTTTTTTTTTTTTTTAGGGGTGAACTGAACCATGGCAGACCAGTGCTATCTTTATTGTCTCATTGCTTCCCTCACCCCAGCATCATCACCCAGTGTCAACACTGACGTCATCACCAAATCCATCCATCAACCAGCACTACAGCATGCACACTTCCTGAATGAGCAGCTCTCTGGCACAACAGACTAAGAACTCTTTTTCTAGTCACCGGTGGGTGGCTGAAGACAACAACAGGCCAGTATTGCTTTTCTTGTGGCAATTGCCTGTAAGCACGAACTTCTGAGTGGCAAACAAAACTCCACCTCTGTGGAGCAAATGTGTAACCTTGACGAATGCCAGTCTACACTACAAATGTGTAAAATGCCAAGCAAAGCACTGATTTTCTCCGGGAGCTCTGGTCTCTTGGTTTCTATGGGCACGCACAGGCCTTCCTGAACAGGGTCGAAAGTGACTTTTTCAGGATCGTGCCCATGAACTGGAATTACGACGCACCTATCCCTCAACCAGTGGTCTGAACAAAGAAGAAGACCGACCAGATGGAGACATATATATATATAGACACAGGTAAGCAACATAACACAGAACAGTGACAGGCAAAAGAAGAAGTAACAAGCAGGGGCAAACAGCCCCAGATGGCAGGGCATATTTTGTGTGATTTTTATGTTTTGCTGCATACAAAAGCCATCACATGTGATTGCCATGCAGTGTTGTGTTGCTATAGCAACTGTCCTGTAACTGGCAAGAATTCTGTTTCGATGCATCCCCTCTACGGGCATGCATGGGTTTCTACGGGCATGCACAGGTATGCACAAGTATATTAAAGGCAGAATGTGTTCTGTGGGTCTGTTTTCCACCCACGACAGACTGCTATGATGATTTCTGTCCTGTTTTGGACATCGGTGGGGGGATACCTCTGAGGAAAGATTCCTGCCTCTACACCTCAAAACAAATTGGTCTGAGATGAGGGGGACTGATGTCCAGCAGGAGGGGAGCTGACTCTGCTATGATAACCTATCTTTGAAAATAATTTTTGTATGCCTGATAAGAATGGGAATTTCTAAATTAATAAATTAGTAAATTAAATGGGTATTTTACTGAATCCATTGATAACTTGGTAGGATGAATTAGGTAGTTTGTTGAATTTAAACCAAAGTTGATGAATTTAATGACCTTTAAACAGATTGGTAAATACAGGAAAAAACGAAGCTGAAGAAAGTTAAATACTGACATAAAAGATGAGTATATTATGGGTAAATGAAATCTAGAAAATTACTGGTTTAAACATTCATATGTCTGAGGAAAATGCAGACCAAGGGGCCATCAAGCAGATAATTAAATATCTAGTTTTCTTTGAGATAAACTCTTACTGGGTGCATGAACACTGACTGAAATCCTGAGCTTAATCTGAACTCTTACTGGTTGCATGAACACTGACTGAAGTCCTGAGCTTAATCTGCCACCTTTAATCTATCCCGTCATAGACACAACTAATATGTGAATGATCACTAACCTATGAGCTTGCCTTGTCATGACTACCATCGAAACATAACATTGTTTGCACAATAACACATTTCAAATGAATTAGGTTTAGATAGTATATAGGTAAGTGGTAAGTATTTGGAGATATGGTTGTTTTTGTTCTGCTTTCTCCATAGGTAAAAGCAGTAAACAAAATAAGAAGATGCTTTTATAGGTGAGTTAAATTTTAATTTCTACAAGATTAAAGTGAGAGCAGACAGGAAATGAAAGCAATATGATTTAACAACGTTAAATGCTCTTTTCTTAATCCTAATGATCTGTTATCTATCATGCACTCTGAGTTACAGTTTTTGTCTGGAAAAGAGCTATACAAATATAGCTTTGATTGATTGATTAACTGATATGAGCTGATAATACATTTGCAAATCTGGTCAAGTTTGGTGTAAAGCCTGATTATCGGCTGAATGTGTGTATGTCAAGAGGAGTGACCCTAGCACACTACACGTGAAGGTTGGAAAGACCTGGAGACTCATTGAGGAAACTGAATGACTAATCAATGTACAGATTAATTTGTTATATACTGCACTGATGCACAGTTTATTTAAAACTAAGAGAATAAAAGCAGTCCTGTCTGCTACTGCTTTAATCAATTTGAAATATTATGATTGTAAGAAAAATAAAAACAAAACACCATTGGATTTAGCAAGCGAGACTTATATTCTTTTTTCCTTTCTCTCAGGCGGAGTGTGGAAAGAGACTGAGGCAGATAAGGGGGAGCCCAGATTGCCATCATGGAGACATTGTGAAGATGCTGATAGCTTCATTTCAACGAGCAATAATTTGAGTGTGACTATACAATGGAAAGAGGATCATCTGCCTGAAACCGCGCCACAAAGGTCCTGTCGATGGCCTTCACAGCTGTCAAGGTTGCAGAAAGATCCACAGTGGGGAATCAACCATTGCAAAAAGGCCCCGAATCCAGGACTCATCAACACTGCCCACTAACCACTAGTGAACTTTTGCTGGTCACCTGGCGAGGTGATTGAAGCAGTGGGATGAAGAATTGTTAAAAACACGGTTTTGGACATCATAACTTGTAACCACTTTTCTTTTAAGATGACGTTTTTGGGCATCAAAGGGGGTAAATGATGGAAAATTCTATGTTACACTGAGTTAAATGAATTTTTATGTATATGAATTTTTCTTTATAAAGCTTAATGTGTATACTTAGGAAATCCTGTTACCATATTTGGAGTTGTTGAGTAGTGGAAAAAACAGATTGAAGGATGCTGATGTAACTGAATGTTCAGTTTATCACTGACTGTTCAGCTTATCACTAGTGTTTTTTGCATGGACTCAGCAAATACAATCTTAGTCATGAATGAAATATCAAGAGGCTCAGCAAACCTTATCACACTGAATCATGAATGAACTCATCAAGAAGAGACCCCACCCCAATGGTCCCTTGGATATATATATTAACCAGAAACACTCTGTTAGTTAAGCAAATGCACTGCAGCAGTCTGTGAAAGCTGTGCTCTATATTGTCTTTCACTGATCAGTGCATATTAAATTTGCTGAAACTTTGATCCTGCCTGATTTTTGATAGGGACTTTTTCCAACACTAAGCTAGCTAGCTCGGGGGAGCTAATGGCCCAGCTAGTAGCAATGGAGAAATTAGCCACAGAGCTAGGTGGGTGCCAAACACAGAAGCTAGATGCTACAGGCTACAAGCTAGATAACATGGTGGAATCGGAGCCACAGGACAGGGAGCCCGTGTCCAGTGAGAATGACAAGTCAGCCGAAGAGCACAGCACGGAGAGTGAGTGCAGTGAAAAGGGAGAGCGGCAAACAGACTCGGCTCAGTTATTTTCACTGCCAGAGTCGGAGCCGCAGGAGAGGGAGAGCAAGCATGCTGAGAGCTCTGAAAAAAAGCAGTGGCAGCCAAGCACAGAGACAAAGAGCGACACCGGAGTGGTAGCAGACTGCTTTTGTACCCAAGACAAGCCACAGTCAACGACGGAGACAGCGGATGAAGGGTCCGCAGCAAACATGGTGACAACGGAACCGCCTCAGCACGGCGGAGGGCCAGAGCCAAAAGAGCAAGCAGAGCCACCGGGAGCGCAACGACAGCGTATGAAAACAAGTAAGGCGCCGTTTCACGTTATGGACTTGGTTCGGGTTAGGGGTGAAGGACATCCACGATGAGGATGGGCCAAACGACAACCAGCAAAACATCGAGAGTGTCTGCACATTGTGGCTAAGCTGGGCACAGCATGCTTTGAGTTGTCTGACGGCTCATCAAGGCACGCCAATCAGCTTAGGTGTGTCCGGGAAGATGCTCCAGGTGGCGAGGCTGGATGGGAGTTAGTGATGGCAGTGTGGGATTCAGGCTCCACCATCCAGAAGATCAGCCATCGCTCCGGGGGTCTGCGGTCTCCAGGGGCGCACCTGCTGAGGGGCTGCCCTGGACCCCTCCATGCAGCTTCCAGCTTTTTTCATCCAAATGACTGTGCTGTAGCACTTTATTTATAGTTCTGGTGTTTTGTGCATGCATGTTATGTTATGGGGTTATTGTGTGTTATTATATTTAGTTTAGGAGCACGGCTGATATGTTTAGTTTGAATAAAGACTTTTTAGTTTATGGGCGGCAGAATAATCCACCCCGCCGTGCGCGTTGTACAGTAGTCCACCCGTCAGCCCTATTTTTAGGTTGCTTTGTGTGAATGTGATTGTGAATGTGTGTGTGGCCAATTTACTACATTGTTTTTTGTTATTTTAGTGTGTGATTCGGGTCCCAAATTGGGGAGGAGGGTCAATTGTGTGCATAGTTTTGGAATTTTCGAAGAGGGGGGGTGATGTGTGACTTTGGGAGGATTTGAACCCTGGGGCTTGCCGTAACCATCTGAGGGGGATGACGTCAGGCGGGCTGCAGCTGTTGTATATATTCACCCGTGTCTATAATAAAGTTCAGTTGGATGCTTGGCATTGTGGTGATCTGAACGCAGAGCTGATCCGCACTCGAGTCACTCAGTATTTCTCTTTTCCTCTGCATTCCTAGTCCTGTTATTTGTATCACAGGGGCTTTTACTGTGACAGCGCCGCAGCCGGACTTCCGGCTGTCAAGTCGAGCCAGCCCTGTCAGAGCTGATCATGATTCTGGGATTATGTTTTCTCTTCACCTGTTTGGCCCTTAGCTTTTGTGTTTCAGTATTTTTTTTTTTTTGTCCTGTCAGGCAGCTAGGCAAACAGAACAGGGATCTGTCACCCTACTGTGCCAAAACAGATTTACTTTGCCAAGAGGAGCCTATACAGTGCCAGTGTTTCAGTATTTAAGGTGGTAGCTGAGGCTCACTCCTCGCTGCTACCTCGTCGTTGTTCCAGGCTAGGATCCCTATACCCGGTTCCAGTCTTTCTTCAGCATAGGTTTCGCCCTCGCTTCATTCATTCATAAGTGCTACTCTACGGCGTTAGGTTTCGCCCTCGCTCTTTGTACACAGTAAGTGCTTGTGACTTTTTATACCTCTCCTTATTTCACCCTCCGGGATCGCATGTATAGTTATTTGTATTTTGCCCCACGTGGCTTGTTATTTTGTTACCCTTCTTCAATAAATATACACAAACTCACTGTCGTGTCTGGCGCCTCATTAATGCCCTGAAAGGGGCGAACATGACAGTAGGTAGCAGCCAAGCGAGGTGCCAGCCACAGTGAGTGTTGTTTTGGCTCTGTTTTTTCTCTTTTACCGGGTGCCTGCAGGATTTTTTTTCGGAAGGAATTATGGCATCACTTTGGAACCTCCTATGCAACGCTCGCCACCGCTCCCCCGAGGATGCTGTGCAGTACCTGGGCCTCGCGATGGCGGCTAAACACTATCCTTGCCTTGCTGATCACGCTGAGGGTAGGGAGAGGATGGTTGAGGGATTGGCGCTTCTCCAGAGGAACCGGGAGTGGGACAAGGAACCCTCCAGGAAGCCTAGTTCGGCGCCGTCGGGAAGGCACTCCTGTGGCCCGATTCAAGCAACTCCTCACCAGGCTCCTGCTCTGGCTCCAGCCCCCACTTCATTGCCTAATAAACGCCGTCCCCCGGTGCAGAACTGTTCTCCTGCCCATGACACAGCTGTACCTAAGCAGGTGGAGGAGAATAACCTTGTGAAAGCGCCACAAAGCTCCCGCCATTACCCAGCCACGGACGGCCAGAAGAATTTCCCCGTCTCCCAGCCAGCAACTTGTTCTACGCCACGGCAGAGAGGAAAATCAGCAGCTGCAGCCCTTGGGTTTCCCTCGTTGGCTGTTTTGCCAGCCTCCCGTTCCCGGGTCCTCGCAGCTGTTACCCCCTCCTCCATGACGTCATCCTTCGCTGCTGAGAGCCCAGCTGTTTTTCTTCTGGCCCAGCCCATGACCGAGCCTGTAGAAGCAGCTCCTCTTCATCTGCCAGAGGGGTCCACATCCTCCACAGTCACAGAGAGGGAGAGAATTGAGCCCGCTGCAGCAGTCACCATCGTTCCCCGGGAAAGCAGCCAAGTGTTTTTTCATTCTAATTCTCATTTTGATGAATTACCTTGTCTGATTCCTGGGGGTGGAGGTCAGGTTTCTCAGTCCACTGAGCTTTCACCATCTGCTGCAGCCATTAAAATTCATCCTGCTACACCTGTGTTTCCTCCTATTCTCCTCGAGCATTCCCCAGTCCCAGGATTAGACTGCCGGATAAAGGAGGAGCCTGTGGCCCTGGAGAGCCTGGTTCCAGCGCCGCAGCCACGTCATGGGCAGAGGAGGAGGGCTGAATGCCATTGGGAGCCTGTGCCGACGAGTAAGCGTCCCCGGGTCTCTGCTGAGCAGCATTCAGCCCCTGCAGGCAACACATCTCCTGCCACCACTCCGAGTGAGCCAGCGGTGTGGGTTTCAGAGCCAGGGGGTCCGCGGACTGTTGTGACCATCATGCCAGCTGCAGAGGCCACTGCAGCCGAGTGGGAGCCTGGAATCGACCTTCTGATCGCCGAGCCTGGATTGTCAGAGTCCTGGACGGCGGTTGAGCTCGACATCGGGCAAGTGCTCTATATTGTCTTCCTGTTTTCTGTATTAGAGCAATCTTGCCTGTCTCTTGGGGAGGAGAGCCGGGTGCAGCCGGCCACTGCATCCGAGCTCGTCTCGCCGGGCTCTGCCGCTGCCGGTGACCCTGACCCCTGTTTTCCTTGCTTTTCTGAGCCTTCTTCCAGGGTCACCGGAGAGGAATCAGCTCCGTCCGATGTCGCCAAGGCTCCGGGTTCGTTTCTGGAGGTCATCCCAGGTGCAACATCGGCCTGGTTGGGGTCCACCGTGGGTGCGGTGCTGGCCCAGTCGGGGTCCACCGTGGGTGCGGCGCTGGCCCAGTCGGAGGTTGGTGAGTGAGCTGCAGATCCCCCACTGCTAGACACCATGCTGGTTCCCTTTTCTCCCTCCTTTTCCCCCTATTCTCCACCACTGGACACCACTGGGGTCCCTCTCATCCGGTCCAGCTTCTTCTTATTGAGCCTCTTGGTTGGGAAGCCGCTTCCGAGCTCACCCCTCCGGTCCTGGTGGTCTAAGGACATGGGTCGGCCGCCTGAAGGACTGTCTCACCGGTTCTGCAACCTGGGTCGGCCACCTGAAGAGCTGTTTTGCCGGTTCTGGGACTTCAGTAGGCCGCCTGAACTGTTTTCCTTTTTTGGAGTATGGATGCCGGTAAGCCACCAGAACTATTTTTTGCTTTACCTGCCGGTTTTCCCAATGCTAGTGCGTTGCATTAAGGTCTGAGTGAAAGTGTACATACATGTTTTGTTGTTGCAGTGTATCTGAGTTTTTTATGTGTGTTTCCTCAGACTGCGATTTATTTGTATTTGGACATTTCTGTTTGAAGGTCTCTCTTTGTAGTTGTGGTCAGTTCTTTGCCACTTCTTTATTTTGAACTTGCAATGGTAGTATTGGCCACGATATTTTTGTTTCAGAATCGTGGATGTTTTTCATTTGATCTGTGTGGGGTTCTATTTTCTTGTATCCTGCTGTTAGGTATTTTTGTATATTTTCCTTCTAGTTTCTCTCCCTCTGAGCCTGGATTCCCCCTCCACCCACCCGGGGGTGGTTTTCTGGTTGGGGAGGGGGGGGTCCCTTTTTTCTTTTTTCTCTGCTGGATGGCACAGCGGGATGCCTGGAATGCATCCCTTAAACGGGGGGCACTGTGGTGATCCGAGCGCGGAGCGGATCCGTGCTTGAGTCACTCAGTATTTTCCCTTTTCCTCCGCATTCCTAGTCCTGTTATTATTTGTATCGTGGGGGCTTTTACTTTGACAGTGCCACAGCTGGACTTCCGGCTGTCGAGTCGAGCCAGCCCTGTCAGAGCTGATCATGATTCTGGGATTATGTTTTCTCTTCACCTGTTTGACCCTTAGCTTTTGTGTTTCAGTATTTAAGGTGGTAGCTGAGGCTCACTCCTCGCTGCTACCTCGTCGTCGTTCCAGGCTGGGATCCCTATCCCCGGTTCCAGTCTTTCTTCAGCATAGGTTTTGCCCTCGCTTCATTCATAAGTGCTACTCTACGGCGTTAGGTTTTGCCCTCGCTCTTTGTATACAGTAAGTGGTTGTGACTTTTTATACCTCTCCTTATTTTACCCTCTGGGGTCGCATGTGTAGCTATTTGTATGTTTCCCCACGTGGCTTGTTATTTTGTTACCTTTCTTCAATAAATATACACAAATTCACTGTCGGCGTCTGGCGCCTCATTAATGCACTGAAAGGGGCAAACATGACGGGCATAAGATGACTCACGTCTCGCTTGTTTCCATACATAACAGTAACTATCTAGGTTCAGTTCAATGTAACTATTTAGGTTGAGTTCAGTTCCATTGTTCAGTTCAGCCATGGTGTGTTCAGTTCAATTCAGCCCCTTTGTTCAGCACAGTTTTTTTTTTTAACAAGAGACAACCCACCTTTTTTTCTTCCCCCTTCAATTGTTTTACCTCAGCTGGGTTTAAGGTTAGTGGAGGGTACAGCTCTTAATTACCTCCCTGGAAAACCAAGCAGCTGGCAGCAGATGAACAAATCCTTATCACTTGTGAAAATCCAATTCTATGGAGGTGTGGGGACTTGTTCTAAACCTGAAGTACTTTGAGAAAATGCCAAGGATAGGAACGGTACTGAATGGAGTTCACAGATAGACTTGCCACCTCTGTTTGTTCCTTTGGCCACCCTTAGTGGCAAGGAGGGGGGGAGCATGTCTTAAAGGGGCAGCACTTCAGGAAATTGTCACAGGTTCATCTCACATTTGCCAAAAAACATCTTGATGATCCTCAAGACTTTTGGGAAAACATTCTGTGGACTGACGAGACAAAACCTGAACTTTTTGGAAGGCGTGCGTCCTGTTACAGCTGGTGTAAAACTGACACAGCATTTCATAAATAGAACATCATATCACCAGTCAGACATGGTGGTGGCACTGTGATGGTCTGGGGCTACTTTGCTGCTTCAGGACCTGGACGACTTGCCGTCATTGATGAAACCATGAATTCTGCTCTCTATCAAAAAATCCTGAAGGAGAATGTCTGGCCATCTGTTCATGATCTCAAGCTCAAGCCCTCCAATGTGGCTGAATTAAAACAATTCTGCAAAGAAGAGTGCGACAAAATTCTTCAACAGTGATGCAAAAGATTCATTGCCAATTATTGCAAATGCTTGATTGCAGTTGTTTCCACCAAGAGTGACACAACCAGTTATTAGGGCTAGGGGCAATTACTTTTTCACATCAGGCCAGGTAGGTAGGTTTGGCTAGCTTTTTTTCCTTAATAAACCATCATTTAAAAAATGCATTTTGTATTTACTTGGTTATCTTTGTCTAATATTAAAATTTGCTTGATGATCTGAAACATTTACAGTGGGGAAAATAAGTACTGAACACGTCAACATTTTTCTCATTAAACACACTTCTGATGGAGCCATTGACCTGAGATTTTCACCAGATATCACCAACAACCCAAGTAATCCATACATACAAAGAAATCAAGGCAACTGTGTTCACAAAACAAGTTATATTTAATAAAATGGAATGATACAGGGAATAAGTATTGAACACGCTTGGTGAAATTCATTTAATATTTAGTAAAAAAAGCCTTTGCTGGTAATAACAGCTTCCAGATGCCTCCTGTATGGAGAAACTAGGTGCAGTCATTGCTCAGGAGTGATTTTAACCCATTCTTCCACACACTGTCAAATTTTGAAGGTTCCATGGGTGTCTTCTATGAACTCTGATCCTCAGTTTGTTCCATAGATTTTCAATTGTATTAAGGTCAGGGGACTGACTGGGCCATTCTAGCAGCCTTCTCTGAAGTCAGTTGAGAGGTTCCTTGGCTGTGTGTTTGGGATCATTGTCTTGCTGAAATGTCCACCCTCATGTCCACCCTCATCAAAAAAACAAGATGGCGCCCACAGCGGCCGCCATGGTGTATCGCTGCCCTTTAATTTTTATAATTTGTCTGTTTTTGTTCACTGATTGTGCATCTGCCGGTTCATACACCCGTGAAGAACTACTAAATATCAGGACTCTCACCCCCATGGACCTTCTTCCAGTTTTTTTAGCTCCTGCCGTTGATCTGATCCATTGTTTGGCCAAAAAAGCAAGACGGCGGAAAAGAGGGAAGAGAGGAGGGATTCTCGCTCGGCTACGAAAAAGAGGCTCGCGAACAGCCTTGCCTGGCATATTTCTATCCAATGCCAATTCTCTCCTGAACAAGGTAGAAGAATTAAGACTGCTGATGCGTTTCAAGGACCTCGCTTCCTCGTCTGTCATCTGCTTCTCTGAGACCTGGCTTAATGAGAACATTCCAGATAGCGCGATCAGCCTCGAGGGTTTCCAGCTGATTCGTGCTGACCGCGTCACAGAGCTGTCCGGTAAGTCTATCGGAGGAGGAGTGTGCTTCTATATTAACAACAGCTGGTGCTCTGATGTAACGGTGATTTCCAAACACTGTTCTCCCGCCCTGGAATTTCTTTTCATTAACTGCAAGCCATTCTATTCCCCGCGTGAGTTTGCCTCATTCATTCTCGTCGCTGTGTACGCCCCTCCTGACGCGGACACGCGCGAAGCTCAGCGCGTGCTCGCAGATCACATCCAACTTACGGAGCGGAACTTTCCAGACTCCCTGGTTATCGTGGTGGGCGATTTTAACCAGAGCAATCTGAGTCACGAGCTCCCCCGCTACAAACAGTGTATTAAATGTCCAACCAGAGGAAATAACACGCTAGATCACTGTTATACTTCAGTAAAGGATGCATATCGCGCTGTTCCCCGCGCTGCGCTGGGACTATCTGATCACGTGATGGTTCACCTCATCCCCACATACAGACAGAGACTGAAACTCACTAAACCTGTGGTGACCACCACAAAGAAATTGACCAGTGAAGCTGGAGAGAAACTGAACACATGCATGGAAATAACTGACTGGGGCATGTTTAAAAGAGCCACACATGATCTTAATGAGTACACATACACTGTGAACTCATATATCAACTTCTGTGAAGAGCACATTCTCCCATCGCGCACCAGGATAAGATATTCTAATGACAAGCCTTGGTTCACAGCTAAGCTCAGACGGATCAGGAAGGAGAAGGAAGCAGCGTTGAAAAGTGGAGACAGGGACTGCTACAGGGAGGTCAAATATCGGTTTAACAGAGAGCTGAGGAGAGCTAAATCTGTATATTCTGAGAGACTCCAGCAGCAGTTCACTGCTAATGACTCGGCTTCTGTGTGGAGAGGACTGAGGCAAATCACCAACTATCGGCCTCAGGCTTCTAAAGGTCAGGATGACAAAGCCCTTTGTCAAAGACTGTCCCAACACTATGCCCGTTTTGACACCTCGTCAGCTGTGTCCAACTCACCCACTCCACCCAGCTCCTCTGCCTCCTCAGCCCCTAATTCATCAAGAGCGGTCCCCCCCCCTCCTCCTCCTCCTCCCCCCCTCCCCTTGTCATCAGTGAGCAGGACGTGCACAGACAGTTCTCCAGACTGAACCCGCGCAAGGCCCCCGGGCCGGACGGTGTGTCTCCCTCCACCCTGAGACACTGTGCGAAAGAGCTGGCTCCTGTCTTCACAGACATTTTTAACACCTCTCTTAAGCAATGTCACGTGCCGACCTGCCTCAAATCCTCCACCATCATCCCTGTCCCCAAGAAGCCACGGATTACTGGACTTAACGACTACAGACCTGTAGCGCTCACCTCTGTAGTCATGAAGTCCTTTGAGCGCCTGGTCCTGTCTCACCTCAAGTCCATCACCACACCCCTCCTAGACCCACTGCAGTTTGCCTACCGTGCTAACAGGTCTGTGGACGACGCAGTCAACCTGGCCCTCCACTCCATCCTGCAGCACCTGGACTCCCCGGGAACCTACGCCAGGATTCTGTTTGTGGACTTCAGCTCCGCATTCAACACCATCCGCCCCGATCTGCTCCAGGACAAGCTGTCCCTGCTCAACGTGCCTGACTCCCTCTGCAGGTGGATCACCGACTTCCTGACGGACCGGAGACAGCATGTGCGGCTGGGGAAGTCTGTCTCAGACTCTGTTAGCATCAGCATTGGATCACCCCAGGGCTGTGTACTTTCCCCCCTACTCTTCTCCCTTTATACCAACTCCTGCACCTCCTCCCACCAGTCTGTTAAGCTGATTAAGTTTGCGGACGACACCACCCTCATCGGGCTCATCTCCAACGGTGACGAGTCTGCCTACAGGGAAGAGGTGGCCCAGCTGGTGTCCTGGTGCAGCCACAACAACCTGCAGCTGAATGCTCTGAAGACAGCGGAGATGATTGTGGACTTCAGGAAAGTCACATCCCCCCTGCCCTCCCTCACCATCACAGGCTCTCCCATCACCTTTGCAGATTCCTTCCGCTTCTTGGGCACCACCATCACCCGAGACCTCAAATGGGAGCCAACCATCAGCTCCCTCATCAAAAAGGCCCAGCAGAGGATATTCTTTCTGCGGCAGCTGAGGAAGCTCAAGCTACCCACCAAGATGTTAGTGCAGTTCTACACGGCCATCATCGAGTCCATCCTCACCTCCTCCATAACTGTGTGGTACGCAGGAGCCACTGCCAGGGACAGACTAAGGCTGCAGCGCGTCGTGCGCACTGCTGAGAAGGTGATAGGCTGCAAGCTCCCATCTCTCCAGGACCTGTACATCTCCAGGACCCGGAGGCGTGCTGGCCGGATCATAGCCGATCCTTCACATCCTGGTCACGTGCTGTTTGCCCCCCTCCCCTCAGGTAGAAGGCTTCGGTCCATTCGGACTAAAACCTCTCGGCACATGAACAGCTTTTTCCCCTCTGCCATCAGACTGCTGAACACTAAGTGACTTTTGACTCTTGTGCACTATGTACAGCAGCTCAACCAGACTCATGTCATTCATCACTGTTTTTCTGTTGCATTATTGACTGCACTATGTGGTACTTCACATTATCTGCTACATGCTAATTTTTTAAACTGCCTTGACTAGTACTACTCATTATTACTAGTATTATTATTATTATTACTTATTACTACTTATTTTTCTACACTTATTGCACGTTTCTAGTCCTTTAGTTTTTTAGTTTATCCCTTTTTCTCATTATGTTTTTAATGTTGCAGCATGGCACCGAGACAAATTCCTAGTTTGTGTATCACATGAACAATGGCAATAAACCTGATTCTGATTCTGATTCTGATTCATTTCATCTTCAGCATCTTGGCAGATGGCAACAGATTCTTATCAAGAATGTCTCTGTACATTTGTCCATTCATCTTTCCTTCAATTATATGAATTATATGAATGAATATGTCGTGGCCAGTTTATGGTAAAATGATGTTCTTTCCACTTCCGAATGATGGTTCCAATAGTGCTGACTGGAACATTCAGCAGTTTAGAAATGCACCTGTAACCACTGCCATCATTATGTTTTTCAACAATAAGGTTCCAAAGGTCTTTGCTTCTACCCATCATGATTTCTTTGTGATGTGACAATCTGATATTCACAGACCTTTTTAAAGGCTATCAGTTAGGACTTAACCAGACGAAATTAGTTTGCACTGATGGGGGATGAGATAACTTCCTAAATTCTGATGGATTTCAGCTGGTTTCTTGGCTTTCTATGCCTTTTTACACCTCTTTTTCTTCATGTGTTCAATATTTTTTCCCTGTGTCATTCCACTTTATTAAATATAACTTGTTTTGTGAACACAGTTGCCTTGATTTCTTTGTATGTATGGATTACTTGGGTTGTTACCGATATCTGGTAAAAATCTCAGGTCAATGGCTCCATCAGAAATATGTTTAATGAGAAAAATGTGGACACGTTCAATACTTATTTTCCCTGCTGTATATGAGTTTCACTTTTTGGACTGAATTACTTAAATAAATCAACTTTCAGTGATATTCTAATTTATTGAGATGCACCTGTAATGTCACAAAAATCTTACATGAGCCACCAAGTCAGTCAGAGCAGCCTCAGCCGAGCTGCACACCTAGCGGTCTAGTCTTCACGGTCTAGCATACAGGCGGCAACCTCGCCACTGTTGGCCGCCCCTGTGTCTCCCTTCAGAGGGTCCAAGAATGATGTTACGTGACGTGTTCAATACTTATCTTCCCCACTATAAGTGTGACAAATATGCAAAAATATAAGCAATTAGGAAGGGGGTAAATACTTTTTCACATCAGTGTAGATACTAGACTGGGAATTTGTTGTGCCATCGTTTTTAACTAATCTTCACAAGGTACTTGCAAGCTGTAAATACTTGACCTTAACTAAAAAAATTATGAAATAGAAAACAGTATACAAACAAAAAGGTATAAATGCTGTCTATTAGCACAAATACATATAAAATGGACAAACAGATGCAGCCCTGTGGCATTTGCTTATTTTCGCCTTTGCCACAATAAATTAAAATATCCATCCATCCATCCATCCATCTTCTTCTGCTTTATCCTTTTCGGGTCGCGGGGGCTGGAGCCTATCCCAGCATCTTTGGGCGAGAAAATACACAGGAGGACCAGAACTGAGCTCATTCATCTTACATATTGTACTTTCATTTTCAGAACAGAATATCTTCCAAACAATCAAGTTTTAGACCAGGACATTATACCAGGGCAAAACTTGAATAGGATCCTCATGGTTTTAGCTGAAGGCTAGGGGGCCGGCACCCACAGGTTGGTACCTCAGGGTCAGTCTGACATCTGCTGGAAATACAGCAGCAGTACAACTCAGAGGAAGGGCATAATCCATATTTTATTCAACTATGTAGTGTGAAATATAGTGGAGATCAAAATTAGAGAACAATGTATTTACACTTGATTTATTCTGAAATATTGCTATTCTTCATTGTTCAGAATAAATCAGAATATCAGCTGTGGCTATACCACTGCTGTACTAGCATGCTTTAAAAAAAAAAATAGCCAAGGCACTTCAACACAAGCATTTATTTTGTAAAGACAAAAAAAAGTGAGCAGAATTAGAGAACAGTGACTATGGTGTCAGAAGAGAAAATTTAAACTTTTTTTATGGCTATAGGATTAAAAACTTAATAGGAAGTGTAGAGGCCCTTCTTTAAATGACTTCAGCACATCTGCGCCCATAGAACATCATTAGTTTCTCACATCTCACACTGCTCTGGTCTGGGGGACAGGATTATACGAAGACTCTCAATGTGGAATCAGTTCAACACCGCAGCTGGAATTGCTTGCCAGTTCACTGCTGAACAGGGCAAGGATCTGTCTCGGCACACAGTGTGTCACCACTTAAGACAATTTGGACTCAAAGCTCACTCTGCAGAGACTGAACCTCTCATCAGCAGAAAGAATAAAAAGGGATAAGGGACCTGCACTTATCTAGTCTCAAAGAGCTTCACTAGTACTAGCCCTCTATTCCAAGGGACAACAGTGCTCACCACTGCACCACCGTGCTGCCCAAAGGCTAGACTTGCCTTTGCTGAAGACCATGTTGTGTGGACAGAGGAGGACTGGTCCAGAGTGCACTTCAGTGATGAGAGTAAGTTCAGTTTATTTGGGTCTGATGGGAAACAATATGTCCGGTGTCAATCTGGGGAAAGACTGAATCCAAAGTGTGTAAAGAAGTCAGTTAAATCTGGAGAAAAAAGTGTCATAGTTTGGGGGATGTTTTCTGCAGCAGGAGTTGGGCCTCTTGTGCAGCTACATGGCAGGGTGAATGCAGATGTTTATGTGAACCTCCTTCAGCAACATGCAATTCCTTCACTGCAATTGTCTCCCAGTCAGCCTGCATTTTCCATACAAGTCAATGACCCCTGTCACGCTGCAAAACGAGTTCAACAGTTCCTTGAATCTAACAATATTTAAACAATGAAATGGCCAGCCCAGAGTCCAGATCTAAACCCCATAGAGAATCTCTGGAAGATCCTTGGTGACAAAGTAATGGCTAAGAAACCCACTACAGTTACTGAACTGTGGAAGAAACTGAAGAAGAATGGACCAAGATCAAAGCAGAACAGAATTTTTGAATCCTTTAGCCCTAAAAAAAAAAACCCACATTGTTTAAATCTTTTCTTCTGACACAGTGGTCACTGTTCTCTAATTTTGCTCAATGATTTTTTTTTTTCCTTTACAAAATAAATGTTTGTGTTGAAGTGCCTTGGTTATTTAAAAACACGCTAGTATAGCAGTGGTATAGCCACAGCTGATATTCTGTTAAATTCTGAACAATGAAGAATAACAATATTTCAGAATAAATCAAGTATTAATACATTGTTCTCTAATTTTGATCACCACTGTATATTCACCCAGCCTTCAAAACAAGACTGGGTAAGTTCCATATTCTTTAAAAAAAAAAATCATCCTGAATAGATAAGGCTGAGTCAATGTGCCACTGATTTAAAATATGATGCCTGAAAAATAAAATATGCCATTACCTACTCAAGTTCATGTTCTCAAGTCACTTTTGGTTTTAGATGACCTTATTTTACTGATAAGTTTTACAGTAAGATACTGTTATTAAATATATTTATAAAGGAAGAACTGGATTCAAGTAAATTTGGTTTAATTCCACATTTATAAACTGATGGACTCTCAGGGTTGGTACATCACACTACATTTTTGCAACATTTACTGATAATGAAGACGTCATCTTTACTTTGGTCTTGTTAGATCATTATTGCCTGCTTTTATTTACAAGTTTCAAGAGCTCATATTAAGCTCTTTTTTTATGTGTTAACACAGATCCCAGAGGAGTTAATGAAATGTCTGTGGCATTATTTGGTCAAAATACCTTAGGGTTTAATTATTGCGGTACAATTTTACACACGGGGAAAGATGGTTGTTTTATGCTTTAATGTTTGAGGCTTCCGTCCCAGCACAAATTGGTTGAAAAAAAATGTTGAAAAGATTGCTTTGCCAACCGTCTAAAAAAATGTCTGGATTTGGATGAAAAGTGAAAGCTGAAAAGCCGTCTTTTTAGGTTGTTGGAAGCAGTTTTCATATTGATGTCTCTGTATGGTCTCAATTTGGTTGAAAAATGAAGATGAAAAGCTGTCTTTTTAAGGTTGTTCTAAAAAAAGCATCATGTAGTAACCAACATCATTTATCTTCTGATTCTTTTTGGTTTGTGAGTGCACCCATACCAGCATCTTTGGGCAAGAGGCAGACAGATCACCAGTCGGTCACAGCATCTGGTATTTCCAAGCCATCTCCCATCCAAGTACAGTTGTGCTCATAAGTTTGCACACCCTGGTGGAATTTGTGATTTTTTTTGGTCATTTTTCAGAGAATATGAATGATAATACAAAAACTTTTCTTTCACTCATAGTTAGTGGCTGGGTGAAGCCATTTATTTTCGAACAATTGTGTTTGCTCTTTTTAAATCATACTGGCAACAGAAACTACCCACTTTCCGCTTTCTCACTTGGTGCTCAGCATAATAGAATCAGAATCAGAATCAGAATAAAGTTTATTGCCAAGTACATTTACAAGTAAACAACAGGTAAACATACGAGGAATTTGACTTGACATTGGAAAACGCCTGATAGGCCGGGAAGGCCAGGACAGGCGCATTCAATGACACGGCAGCCATGCAAGGCGCCTGTCATAACAGTGGGGGGTAAAGAGGGGGAGGAGGGGAGGGGGGGGAACACAATAGGCAGAGAGAAAAAAGCATTGTTGATCAAAATAAAGCTCATTATATGACCAAAATTATGATTACAAGAAAAAAACTCTCAAATGCACAATTAGCAGACAATAGAAAGATCACACAACATACAGAAACAGTAGAGAGCAGTGAATGATGATAATAGAATGGGGGAAAGGAAAGTTAGCACACAGAGCTACGAGAGGACTGACCTCCCACTGCAGCTTTCACTACTTACAGTAGCTGTGTGGCCTAGGGTCAGAGAAATGGAGACAGGCGTCGCCCCATACACCACATGCTGTCCCACATACTGTGGAAGCGAATTAACTAACTACCTAACCTGTTTAGGTCCTTTGATAATTCTTTTGATTTCCTCATGGCTCGGAATCCAGCAACGTCAGTGCAGCACTGGATGAAACATTCAGGGGTCAGTCAGGAGCCCAAAAACTCACTGACTTTTTACACACACACACACACACACACACACACACACACACACACACACACACACACACACACACACACACACACATTAATTACAAGTAAACAGATCATGGGTGAGGATGGTTACCATTAGTAGCCATTTAAAGCCACATGTGTCAACATGTGTGTGTTATCAGGCCAAAACTTCCAGGGTATGTAAACTTTTGATCAGGGTCTTTTGGGTAGTTTCTGTTGTCATTGTGATTTAAAAAGAGCAAACACAGTTGTTTGACAACATATGGCTTCACCCAACCATTAACTATGAGTGAAAGAAATGTTTTTGCATTATCATTCATATTCTCTGAAAAATGGCCCAAAAAAAAATCACAAATTCCACCAGGGTATGTAAACTTATGAGCACTGTACTAACCAAGGTAGACCCTGTTTAGCTTTCAAGATCAGACAAGACCAGGGGTATCTGGGGACACCCAGAGCCCAAGGTGTGAACATCAATAAAGACACAACACAGAGAAAAATTTGTAAAATGTACCCAAACAGTGCTTTATAAGTGTATAGCACAAGAGCACTAGCACTGGTTGCAGATTGTTCTAGATATTATTGTCATGACTGATACAATAATTCAACCCAAGTGCAAGATGCAACAACAAAGAGACAATCAAACAATTGCACACATTTGAGTTCACTTTATTAAATAGCAAAAGCCCTCACACAGCTACAGAAATAGTCACTCGCCAGAGGAAGGAGCCTGTGGAAAGAAGATGAGAACTGTGAGAGAAGGAATGGAGTAAGGGGGAAAATGGGCTAGCCAAATTACCACTTACGTGGGCACCAAGGGAGCACTGGCAGGACTCCAGCAGGGAATAAACGAACCAGTAGGGTGGGGAATGAGCTGGTGATGCCTGACCGGGTGGAGGTTACTGTAGGCAATGGTGATGTGGCAGAAGAGCGCGCGCAGTCCCGGTAACACACCCGCACGATGGCAGCAACCTGAACAAAAGGGGAAAAAGCACACTGGTTAATAACTTCTTAACTCAGTGTGATCGGGACCTGCTGTCTTATGTCAGTACACCCAGATGAGCCAACATTGAATCACTGAAGGATGCTTCCTTAAGTACGCTGGCTGATGAGAGGGTGCAGGTGTGTCCTCTCCCTCAGGTGTACTGATGAGCTGGAGAGGGATGAACAGGAAGGAGGGGGCGCGCTCTCGCCACCCATGACAGGGCCTCCCCTTCTACGACCGCCTCCTGGCAGTCCATACGGTTTATTGGGATGGGCATGATGATAGGACCGGAGCATCGGTTTGTCCAAGATCCGGGACGAAGGGACCCAGAAACGTTCCTCTGGGCCGTAGCCCTCCCAATCGACCAAATACTGGAGCACCTGGCCTCGACAGCAAACATCCATGATCTGGTGGACCATATGGGCAGGGTGACCGTCGATAATCCGGGGAGGAGGAGGCGGCTTTTTGGGGGGGGGGGCAGAGAGGACTGACCGAGAGAGGCTTAATACACATGGAAAGTCGGGTTCACCCGTAGAGTTGGTGGTAACTTGAGCCAAACAGACGTGTTGTTAACAATCCTGGAGATAGGACAGGGCCCCAAGAAGTGAGGAGACAGCTTCTTTGATGTTGTCTTCAAGGGGATCTGGCTGGCCGCCAACCAAACCTGCTGCCCTATGGTGTACTTAGGGGCAGGCACCCGTCATCTGTCCGCCGTAGCATGGTTGCACTCAACAGAGCGGGTGAGGGCGGCGCGTGTGGATCTCCAGAGACGCTGGCAGCGGCGAGCGTGAACCTCCACAGAGGGAACCGCGACCTCCCTCTCGGCCATTGGTAGCAAGGGGGGCATGTATCCCATGGACACCTCAAACGGAGTGAGCCCGGTTGCCGTGGAAACAGCCAAGATCATAGCATACTCCACCCAGGTCAGGTGCGTGCTCCAGGAAGATGGGTGTTTGGCCGCTACACACCACAGGGTGGCCTCCAAGGACTGGTTGGCGCACTCTGCCTGCCTGTTGCTCTGGGGGTGATTACCAGAGGAGAGGCTCACCGTTGTTCCCAGGGTGTGGCAGAAGGCCCTCCAAACCTGCGAAGTGAACTGCAGACCACGGTCAGACACAATGTCCTTCGGTATCCCATGGAAGTGGATCACATGGTCAGTCAGGAGGCTGGCCGTCTCCAAGGCCGAGGGGAGTTTGGGAAGAGCCACCAGATGCACGGCCTTGGAGAAGTGGTCCACGATGGTCAAAATAACCAATAAAGTCCACGGCGATGTGAGACCACGGGCGACCGGGGATGGGAAGGGGATGGAGAAGTCCAGCCGTGGGAGAAGAGTTGGACTTGCCCCGGACGCAGGTCTGGCAGGCCCGTACATACTTCTGCACATCCCGCTGCAGCGTGGGCCACCAGAACACCCGCCGAACCAGGTCCATGGTGCGGGTGATCCCAGGATGGCAAGCAAAGCAGCTGGTATGGCCCTACTGGATGACCTCACTGTGGAGGGCAGCGGGGATGTACAGGCAGTTCCAGGGGCTCCCGAGACTGGGCCTGACGGACCCTCCACTTGATATCCCACGTAAGGGCGCCGAGGACACAAGAAGGAAAAAGAATGGTTTGGGGATGGGAAGGGGGCGGTATCTCCTCAAAATCAAACTGGCACTATAGCACATCTGGTTTGGTGTTCTGAGACCCAGGCTAGTAAGTGATGATGAAATTAAACCGCTGGAAAAACAGGGCCCAACGGGCCTGCCTGGCGTTAAGTCGGTGGGCCCACCGCAAATACTCGAGGTTTTTGTGGTCAGTCCACACAACAATGGGGTGAATAGCCCCCTCTAACCAATGTCTCCATTCCTCCAGCGCCAGTTTAATGGCGAGCAGCTCTCTGTCCCCCACGTCATAATTCCTCTCAGCTGGCGTAAGCCAACGAGAGAAATACGCATACGGGTGGAGCTTCTGGTCGGGGGATGCATGCTGTGAAAGGACAGCGCCCACCCCCAAATCAGATGCATCCACTTCGAGGACAAACTGGAGCTGCGTGTCGACCTGAGCCAAGATAGGAGTGTTGGTGAATAGGTCCTTTAATTTAAAAAAGGCCTGTTCAGCTGCCTCGGTCCACCAAAAGGGGACCTTAACGGAGGTCAGCTGTGTCAAGGGCAGTCAACACTTCCTCGAGTTGTGTCAACCCAAGGAAGCATTGAAGCTCCCTACAGGAGTGGGGTGTTGGCCAATCAAGCACAGCCCTCACCTTGGTCCGGTCGGCAATCAGTCTGCCTTCAGCCACTATGAAGCCCAAGAAGGTGGTAGATGTTGTGGAGAACTCACACTTCTCGGCCTTAACGTAGAACTGGTTCTCCAAGAGCCATTGTAGAACTGCTCTGACATGGACCTCATGTTCGTCAGGAGAGCGGGAGAAAATCAAAATGTCGTCCAAATAGACAAACACAAATTGGTAAAGCATATCGCAGAATACGTCGTTAATTAACCGTTGGAAGACAACGGGGGCGTTGGTGAGCCCAAACAGCATCACCAAATATTCAAATTGCCCCAGGTGGGTTTTAAATGATGTCTTCCACTCATACCCCTCACAAACGCGAATTAGGTGGTATGCGTTGCGTAAGTCTAATATGGTGAAAACCCGTGAGCGCTGAAGGAGCTCAAACGCAGAATCCATCAAGGGCAGAGGATATTTGTCCGTAACTGTAATAGCGTTGAGATTGCGATAGTCGAACAATCCTTCTTACTGATGAAGAAGAACCCGGCCCCGAGAGGGGCCGAAGATAGCCGAATAAGGCCAGTGTTCAGTGACTCCTTGACATATTTCTCCATTGCCTCTCTCTCCGGCCCTCTCTCTCCGGCCCTCTCTCTCCGGGCCAGAAATGATGTAGAGCCGGCTGGACGTTAGCTTCACCCCCAGGATCAGAATCAGAATCAGAATCAGGTTTATTGCCATTGTTCATGTAGTACACAAACTAGGAATTTGTCTCGGTACAATGCTGCAACATTAAACATGATAAGATAAGAGAAATAAACTATACATGTAATAAAGTGTAGGATAAGATTAAGTGATACTGGTCAACAGTTAAAATATATATTAGCCAGCAGCAGATACTGTGGAGAACTATATAGTGCAGTCGGTAATGCAGGAAGAAAACAGTGATGATTGACATGAGTCTGGTTGAGCTGCTGTACATGGTGCACGAGAGTCACTTAGTGTTCAGCAGTCTAATGGCAGAGGGGAAGAAGCTGTTCATGTGACGGGAGGTTTTAGTCTGGATGGACCGAAGTCTTCTACCAGAGGGGAGGGGGGCAAACAGTACGTGACCAGGGTGTGAGGGATCGGCTATGATCCGGCCAGCACGCCTCCGGGTCCTGGAGATGTACAGATCCTGGAGAGATGGGAGCTTGCAGCCGATCACCTTCTCAGCAGTGCGCACGACGCGCTGCAGCCTTAGTCTGTCCCTGGCAGTGGCTCCTGCGTACCACACGGTTATGGAGGTGGTGAGGATGGACTCGATGATGGCTGTGTAGAACTGCACTAACATCTTGGTGGGTAGCTTGAGCTTCCTCAGCTGCCGCAGGAAGAACATCCTCTGCTGGGCTTTTTTGATGAGTGAGCTGATGGTCAGCTCCCATTTGAGGTCCCTGGTGATGGTAGTGCCTAGGAAGCGGAAGGAATCAGCAGTGGTGATGGGAGAGCCTGAGAGGGTGAGGGGGGGCAGAGGAGTAGTGACTTTCCTGAAGTCTACAATCATCTCCACTGTCTTCAGAGCGTTCAGCTGCAGGTTGTTATTGCTGCACCAGGACGCCAGCTGGGCCACCTCTCTCCTGTAGGCGGACTCGTCGCCGTTGGAGATGAGCCCGATGAGGGTGGTGTCGTCCGCAAACTTGATCAACTTGACAGACTGGTGGCTGGAGGTGCAGGAGTTGGTGTAAAGGGAGAAGAGTAGGGGGGAAAGTACACAGCCCTGGGGTGATCCGGTGCTGATGCTAGTATAGTCTGAGACAGTCTTTCCCAGCCGCACATGCTGCCGATGCAGGAGTGACACAACAGTTTACTTCTTCACCTTCTTCGCTGCAGGCTTCTTGGGCTTGACAGCCTTAGTCTTCTTGGGAGCAGCAGCCTTCTTAGCGGACTTCTTTGCGACCTTCTTTGGGCTCTTTTTCACCGCTGGCTTCTTGGCTGCAGCCTTCTTCTTGGGGGTGCTCTTCTTCGCTGGCGCAGCCTTCTTGGGAGTGGTGGCCTTCTTCTTGGGGGCGGCGGCCTTCTTCTTGGGTGTTGCGGGTTTCTTGGCCTTGGCGGGCGTTTTCTTGCCGGCCTTCTTCTTGGCTGGTTTCGCCGCGCCCTCCTTCGCCAGCTTAAAGGAGCCGGCGGCCCCTACCCCTTTAGTCTGGGTCAGAACGCCTTTGCCAACCAGCTTCTTGACGGCGGAGTTGATGATTCTCTTCTTCTTCTCCACATCCACTCCCTTCGAAACCAGAACTTTCTTGATGGCTGCTGCGGAGGACCCCTTCTTGTCCTTGGACTCCGCGACAGCCGCCAGAATCAGCTTGGGGATGCTGGGTCCACCTTTGCCCGCCCCCGCCGCCTTCTTCTTCCTGGGGGCTTTAGCCGGGGCTTTTGCGGGCGCCGCTGCGGGAGCTTCCTCTGCCATGGTCGCTTCGTTTCTTCTGCGAGTTTGTTGTTCCTCTGAACGTGTCTGGATGAGGATGAGGTCCACAGCACAGTCATAAGAGTGGTGAGGTGGCAGCGACAACGCTCTCGACTTGCTGAAAACCTCTCCCAAATCGTGGTATGCCCAGGGAACGAGGCTGAGGTCCGACGGCTTGACCGAAGGAAGAGAGACAGGGAGAGCTGGAGCACATTCAGCTGAATGTAAACAATTGGCCAAACAAAATGGGCTTCAGGAGGAGATGGAATTACAAGCCCAGTTAATAATGGGGCTGTGCCTCTGGAGCCAGGGAAAACCTAGAATCATCGGGGAAGATGAAACTGAGAGAACTAGGAACGTGAGTTCCTCCCAATGATTCCCGGAAAGGAAGATGGCGACCAGCACCATGCGTTCGGCAACTACCGCAACCTCACATCCAGATATGGTGGGGATACGTTGAGGATGGGGCAGTTTATGTGTGGGAATACCCAGGTCCTGAACGAGCCGGACCGACACGAAATTTCCCCCTGCCCCTCAATCAACTAACGCCATGACCCTCCTCTTGACCCCCGGCAATTGCATGAGGGCCGGAATAGATAAATTACCGGGGGAGTTAATTTAGTCGCGTCCGCCAGACCCCCCACGGTTACTGACAGGCCGCGTCTTTTGGCCGCTGGGGGCACTCGTCCCAACCGTATTTCGGAGAAGCACAGTACATGCACGCACCAGTCCTCCTCCTTCACGGGCGCTCAGCATCGGTTAGCTGAAACCGGCTGAGGTCCATCGGCTCGGGAGGAGGACCGCCCCCCACCCCCCAGTGTTAGTCCCTGCAGCGGGCACCCGCTCGGCAGACGAGCAAGAGGAGGCCTGTTGCTCCTTCGCATGCTCACGATAATGGTTATCCAACCCCACATCCTGATCAATAAGACCATCGAGAGTGTCAGGCACAGCATCAACCACCAGGTCCTCACAGAGGTGGGTGTTTAACTCATGGAGGAACGCACTGCATAACGCAACCTCATTACCCCCTGAGTCCGCCGCTTCGACCCAAAACGCCACCGAGTACTCAGCCACAGACCAAGCACCCTGTTAGAGAGTCATAAGGTGGCTCATAATGTTTCCTTGACTCTCGGTGTGGTCAAACGCATGGGAAAAAGCGACCACAATTTGCTCAAACGTGTAGGATCGCCCCTCCAGGCTATCTGCTGCAGCCCGAGCCCAACTAAGGGCTCGGTCCCGCAGCAGTAGGATAAAGAATTGAATTTTAGCCACATCCCCCGGGTACTCCCCCCGACCTGCTCCAAATACATTCATACCTGGTGAAGAAATTCCTTACATTTCCCCACCTCCCCCACATACGGAGCGGGTGTGGGAACGGAGGTGGTACAGCGTACTGGTGGTTGAATAATAGGAGCAGCTTGAGGAGGAGGAGCTGGAGGAGCCGTCCCGGCCAAATGCTGCGTGATGGTGTCCAATTGCCGGATCAATGTTTGCAGCTGCTGGGCCATCACAGTAATCTGTTGCTCGTTCGCTTCTAAGCGATCCAGAGCTGATTGCCCTGCTGCTGCACCTGCTGAGCCAAGGTTCTGCCTGGCTCATTCTGTCATGACTGATAACAATAATTCAGCCCACGTGCAAGATGCAGCAACAAAGAGATAATCAAACAATTACACACGTTTGAGCTCACTTTATTAAATAGCAAAAGCTCTCACACAGCTACAGAAACAGTCACTCGCCAGAGGAAGGAGCCTGTGGAGAGAAGACGAGAACTGTGAGAGGAGGAATGGAGTAAGGGGGAAAATGGGCTAGCCAAATTACCACTTATGTGGGCTCCAAGGGAGCACCGGCAGGACTCCAGCGGAGAATAGATGAACCAGCAGGGTGGGAAATGAGCTGGTGGTGTCTGACCAGGTGGAGGTTACTGTAGGTGATGGTGATGTGGCAGGAGAGCACACGTAGTCCCGACGACACACCCGCACGATGGCAGCAACCTGAACAAAAGGGGGAAAAGCACACTGGTTAATAACTTCTTAACTTGGTGTGATCGTGACCTGCTGTCTTATGGCAGTATACCCAGATGAGCCAGTGTTGAATCACTGAAGGATGCTTCCTTAAGTACGCTGGCTGATGAGAGGGCGCAGGTGTATCCTCTCCCTCAGGTGTACTGATGAGCTGGAGAGAGATGAACGGGAAGGAGGGGGCGCGCTCTCGCCGCCCATGACAATTATATAACAAGCATTATGCCAAATTTATCAATTTATCTTTAGTTATCAAGCTCCTCTCCTGTGGAATCAGCTGCCAATCTGGATTCGGGAGTCAGACTTGATCTCTGTTTTTAAGAATAGGGCTAAAACCTACCTTTTTGATATAGCCTACAATTAGGGAGGGATCATGTGTTTCTGAACCCTCCCTTAGTTATGCTGCTAATAGGTTTAGTCAGCCGGGGGACCTTCAGTAATGCACTGGGCCTCACTCCTTTCCTCACTCTCTATGAAATATTTTTTTTTTGCTGGTCATTAACATTTGTTTGTTCTCTCCCATAGATTGAGTCCCCATCGTGCTGTTTGCTCTCTACATGTCTGTTCTTTTCTTCTTCTCTGTCCCCTCACCCCCCAGCCAGTCGCAGCAGATGACTGCCCCTCCCTGAGCCTGGTTCTGCTGGAGGTTTCTTCCTGTTAAAAGGGAGTTTTTCCTCTCCACCGTCGCCAAGTGCTTGCTCACAGGGGATCGCCTGATTGCTGGGGTCTTTCTGCAACTGTGGGGGTCCTCCCTACAGTTGATAGTGCTATGAGATGACTGTTGTTGTGAAATGGCGCTATATAAATAAAGTTGAATTGAATTGAATTGAATTGAAATGTCAAACTAAAATGAAATCTGTTAAAAATATGTATTTTTATAACGCACTTTTATACAGAGTCCCACTGCTGGTAAAAGTGTATTTGACTTTTGAGAGACAGACCCCCACCACCATCACCAAATGCCAAAAACTATTTTGAGAATAAATTTGGGCCAAATCCTGTGGACTAAGCAGCCCAATTATTGGACTTTCTTTTTGTTAATATGGTCAGGCACAGCTTAAACAACTGTTTTCTGGTTAAATATGGTCAGTATTAGATGAGCTAAACACAACCCAATGTTCAACGTCTATTTTTGGGTTAAATATGGTCTGTATTAGATGAACCCAGCCACAGGGGGTGCACAAGCCAGTGTACTCCTAGTGCCGGTCCCAAGCCTGGGTAAATGGGGAGGGTTGTGTCAGAAAGGGCATCCGATGTAAAACCTTTACCAAATCAAACATAGGGATCATGACAAATGAGACTTACATACCGGATCGGTCGAGGCCCGAGTGAACAATAACCGCCACCGGTGCTGTTAACGGACAGGGTGCCGGTGGAAACTGTGCTACTGTTGGTTGAAGATTGAGAAGGAAGAAAGGGGGAAGCGTGTTAGGAGGGAGAGAGAGAAAAGGAAAGGTAGAAGTGTGGAGGTGAGAGTAGGGACCTTAAATGTAGGGACTATGACTCGTAAAGGCAGAGAGTTGGCTGATATGATGGAGAGAAGAAAGGTAGGTATACTATATGTTCAAGAAACCAGATGGAAGGGAAGCAAGGCTAGGAGAATTGGAGGTGGATTTAAACGATTCTACCATGGTGTAGAGGAAGAGAAATGGATAAGGACCTGTACTTATATAGCACTTTTCTAGTCTCAAAGACCACTCAAAGCGCTTCACTAGCACTAACCCTCTACTCTAAGGGCCCATAGGAGACAGATATCTAGGGACAATTTAGAACAACCAATCAACCTAACATGCATGTCTTTGGATTGTGGGAGGAAACCGGAGCTCCCAGAGTAAACCCATGCAGCACAGGGAGAACATGCAAACTCCACACAGAAAAGTTCCTACCCCTGCCAGCCTGGGGATTTGAACCTGGAACCTTCTAGCTGTAAGGCAACAGTCCTAACCACTGCACCACCGTGCTGCCCATGGAAAAATGGAGGAGTAATCTTGAAGGAAGAGTATGTGAAGTGTGTTCAGGAGGTAAAGAGGGAGTCAGACAGAATCATGAGTTTGAAGCTAGAAGTCAAAGGTATGATGTTGAGTGTTGTCAGTGCGTATGCCCCACAAGCTGGATGTCAGGTAGTAGAGAAAGAGGAATTCTGGAGTAAGCTGGATGAAGTGATAGTGTTCCCAAGGGGGAGAGAGTGGTTATTGGAGTGGACTTTAATGGACATGTATTTAGCACTGTGGCAGCACAGTTTTACCCTCGGCCGGGGGACCGCAGGGATCATGAGATCGTGAGTTCAATCCCAGCCCCCGACCAACAGTGAGCTGTGTGGAGTTTGCATGTTCTCCCCGTGTTGTGCGGGTTTACTCCGGGATTTCTCCGGTTTCCTCCCGCACACCAAAAACATGTAGGTTTAGGGCGCTCGCGCACGCAGCGACCAGCAGCCGGTGGCTTGTCACCAGACTGCAAACCAAGTCTACCTACGGGTACAAATAAGTAACAAAAAAACCAAAAAAAAAAAATGTAGGTGAAGGGAACAGAGGTGATGAGGGGGTCCTGGGTAGGGATGGTTTTAAGGAGAGAAATGTGGAAGGACAGATGATTGTGGATTTTGCTAAAAGGATGTAAATGGCTGTGGTGAACACATATAGTGGTGTGAAAAAGTGTTTGCTCCTTCCTGATTTCGCATTTTTTTGTATGTTTGTCACACTTAAATGTTTCAGATCATCAAACAAATTTAAATATTAAAGATAACACAAGTAAACACAAAATGCAGTTTTTCAGTGAAGGTGTTCATTATTAAGGGAAAAAAAAATCCAAACCTACATGGCCCTGTGTGAAAAAGCGATTGCCCCTAAACCTAATAACTGCTTGGGCCACCCTTAGCAGCAACAACTGCAATCAAGCATTTGCGATAACTGGCAGTGAGTCTTTTACAGCGCTGTGGAGGAATTTTGGCCCACTCATTTTTGCAGAATTGCTGTAATTCAGCCACATTGGAGGGTTTTTGAGCATGAACCACCTTTTTAAGGTCATGCTACAGCATCTCAATCGGACTCAGGTCAGGACTTTGACTAGGCCACTCCAAAGTCTTCATTTTGGTTTTCTTAAGCTATTCAGAGGTGAACTTGCTAGTGTATTTTGGATCATTGTTCTATATGATATGCAATTAATCATTGTCCTGCTACAGAAACCAAATGTACTTCAGGTTGAGGTCACAAACAGATGGCCGGACATTCTCCTTCAGGATGTTTTGGTAGACAGCAGAATTCATGGTTCCATTTACCACAACAAGTCTTCCAGGTCCTGAAGCAGCAAAACAGCCCCAGACCATCACACTACCACCACCATATTTTACTGTTGGTATGATCTTCCTTTTCTGAAATGCTGTGTTACTTTTATGCCAGACGTAATGGGACACACACCTTCCAAAAAGTTCACCTTTTGTCTTGTCAGTCCACAGAGTATTTTCCCAAAAGTCTTGGGGATCATCAAGATGCTTTCTGGCAAAACTGAGACAAGCCTTTATTTTCTTTTTACTCAGCAGTGGTTTTTGTCTTGGAACTCTGCCATGCAGGCCATTTTTGCCCAGTCTCTTTCTTATAGTGGAGTCATGAACACTGACCTTAACTGAGACAAATGAAGCCTGCAGTTCTTTGGATGTTGTGGGGTCTTTTGTGACCTCTTGGATGAGTTGTCGCTGCGTTGTTGGGGTAATTTTAGTCGGCCGGCCACCCCTGGGAAGGTTCACCACTGTTCCATATTTTCACCATTTGTGGATAATGGCACTCACTGTGGTTTGCTGGAGTCCTAAATCTTTAGAAATCTTTAGTCTTTTCCAGACTGATACATCTCACTTACTTTGTTTCTCATTTGTTCCTGAATTTCCCTGGATCGCAGCAAGATGTCTAGCTTTTGAGGATCTTTTGGTCTACTTTACTTTGTCAGGCAGATCCTATTTAAGTGATTTCTTGATTGAAAACAGGTGTGGCGGTAATCAGGCCTGGGTGTGGCTAGAGAAATTGAGCTCAACTTTCCAAAGATGTGATAAACCACAGTTAATTTATGTTATAATGGGGGGGGGGTGTCACTTTTTCACACAGGGCCATGCAAGCTTGGATTTATTACCCTTAATAATAATCACCTTCATTTAAAAACTGCATTTTGTGTTTACTTGTGTTACCTTTGTCTAATATTTAAATTGTTTGATAATCTGAAACATTTACAGACGTGGACAAAATTGTTGGTACTCCTCTGTTAATGAAAGAAAAACCCACAATAGTCACAGAAATAACTTGAATCTGACAAAAGTGGTAATAAATAAAAATTCTATGAAGATTAACCAATGAAAATCAGACAATGCTTTTGAAATGTGGTTCAACAGAATTATTTAAAAAAAAAAAAACTCATGAAACAGGCCTGGACAAAAATGATGGTACCTTTAACTTAATATTTTGTTGCACAACCTTTTGAGACAATCACTGCAATCAAAAGATTTCTGTAACTGTCAATGAGACTTCTACACTTCTCAGCAGGTATTTTGGCCCACTCCTCATGAGCAAACTGCTCCAGTTGTCTCAGGTTTGAAGGGTGTCTTCTCCAGACAGCATGTTTCAGCTCCTTCCACAGATGTTCAATAGGATTTAGATCAGGGCTCATAGAAGACCACTTCAGAATAGTCCAGTGTTTCGCTCTTAGTCATTCTTGGGTGTTTTTAGTTGTGTTTTGGGTCATTATCCTGTTGCAAGACCCATGACCTGCGACTGAGACCAAGCTGTCTGACACTGGGCAGCACATTTCTCTCTAGAATACCTTGATAGTCTTGAGATTTCATTGTACCCTGCACAGATTCAAAACACCCTGTGCCAGATGCAGCAAAGCAGCCCCACAACATAACAGAACCTCCTCCATGTTTCGCAGTAGGGACAGTGTTCTTTTCTTGGTATGCTTCATTTTTGTGTCTGTGAACATAGAGCTGATGTGCCTTGCCAAAAAGTTCCAGTTTTGTCTCGTCTGTCCATAGGACATTCTCCCAGAAGCTTTGTGGCTTGTCAACATGCAGTTTGGCAAATTCCAGTCTGGCGTTTTTATGATTTGTTTTCAACAGTGGTGTCCTCCTTGGTCGTCTCCCATGAAGTCCACTTTGGCTCAAACAACAACGGATGGTGCGATCTGACACTGATGTACTTGATGTACTTGATGTACCTTGGAGTTCACCATGAATGTGTTTAGAGGCTGATCTGGGCTCTTTTGTTACCATTCATATTATCCGTCTCCTCCTGCGGCCACGTCCAGGGAGGTTGGCTACAGTCCTGTGGACCTTAAATTTCTGAATAATATGTGCAACTGTAGTCACAGGAACATCAAGCTTCTTGGAGATGGTCTTATAGCCTTTACATTTAACATGCTTGTCTATAATTTTCTTTCTAATCTCCTGAGACAACTCTCTCCTTTGCTTCCTCTGGTCCATGTTTAGTGTGGTACACACCATGTCAACAAACAGTACAGTGACTACTTGTCACCCTTTAAATAGGCCAACTGACTGATTACAAGTTTGTAGACACCTGTGATGTTAATTAGAGGACACATCTTGGTTGAACATGTCCCTATGGTCACATTATTTTCAATCTTTTCTAGGGGTACCATCATTTTTGTCCAGGCCTGTTTCATGAGTTTGTGTTTTTAAAATAATTCTGTTGAACCACAATTCAAAAGCATTGTCTGATTTTCATTAGTTAATTTTCATAGAATTTTTATTTATTACCACTTTTGTCAGATTCAAGTTATTTCTGTGACCATTGTGGGTTTTTCTTTCATTAACAGAGGGGTACCAACAATTTTGTCTATTTCTGTAAGTGTGACACACAAAAAATGAGAAATCGGGAAGGAGGCAAACACTTTTTCACACCACTGTACTTAAAGAAGAGAGAGGGTGACTTACAAGAGTGGAGGAAGGTGCACACAGGTGGACTACATCTTATGCAGAAGGAGAAATCTGAAAGCGATAGGAGACTGCAAGGTGGTGGCAGGGGAGAATGTAGCTAGACAACATCGGGTTGTAGTCCGTAGGATGACTTTGCAAAGCAAGAAGAGGAAGGGAGTGAAGGCAGAACTAAAGATTAAGTGGGGGAAATTACAGAAGGAAGAAGGTCACACAGAGTTCATGAATTTGTTGATACAGGCTCTGGGTGGTAGGGAAGAACTGCCAGATGACTGGGAAAGTACAACAAAGGTATTGAGGGAAACGGGTAGAAAGGTATGTGGTGTATCCAGTGGAAAGAGAAAGGAAGACAAGGAGACTTGGTGGTGGAATGAGGAGGTACAGGAAAGTATTCAAAGGAAGAGGTTAGCAAAGAAAAAGTTGGATAGTCAGGGAGATGAAGAAAGTAGACAGGAGTATTTGGAATCTAGGCACATGGCAAAAAAGAGGAGGTGGCAAAGGCAAAGGAAAAGGCACCATAGTGAGTTGTATGAGAGGCTGGACACTAAAGAAGGAGAAAAAAACTTGTATCGATTGGCTAGAGAGATCAAGCTGGAAAAGATGTACAGCAGGTTAGGTTGATTGAGGACAGAAATGGTAATGTACTGACAAATGACGAGAGTGTGTTGAGAAGGTGGAAGGAGTACTTTGAAGAGTACTTTGAAAACAGTCTTGTTTACTGATGAGTGCCATACAACCCTTGATGGTCCAGATGGATGGAGTAGTGGATGATTGGTGGGTGGCCACCATGTCCCAACAAGGCTGCGACCTCAACAAGGAGGTGGCGGAGTCATGTTTTGGGCCATGGTACAAAAAGAAGAACAGTGCCTTCTGTAGCAAAATTATCTTCATGCATGACGATGTACCATCTCATGCTGCAAAGAATACCTCTGTGTCGTTGGCTGCTATGGGCATAAAAGGAGAGAAACTCATGATGTGGCCCCTATCCTCCCCTAACCTCAACCCTACTGAGAACCTTTGGAGCATCCTCAGGCAAAAGATCTATGAGGGTGGGAGGCAGTTCACATCAAAACAGCAGCTGTGGGAGGCTATTCTGACAACTTCAGAATCAGAATCAGAATCAGAATCAGATTTATTGCCATTGTTCATGTAGTACACAAACTAGGAATTTGTCTCGGTGCAATGCTGCAACATTAAACATGATAAAATAAAAGAAATAAACTATACATGCAATAAAGTGTAGAATAAGAGTGAGTAATACTAGTCAGCAGTTTAAATATATTAGCGAGCAGCAGATAATGTGGAGAACCATATAGTGCAGTTGGTAATGCAGGAAGAAAACAGTGATGATTGACATGAGTCTGGTTGAGCTGCTGTACATAGTGCCCGAGAGTCAATAAGTCATTTAGTGTTCAGCAGTCTGATGGCAGAGGGGAAGAAGCTGTTCATGTGACGGGAGATTTTAGTCTGGATGGACCGAAGTCTTCTACCTGAGGGGAGAGGGGCAAACAGTACGTGACCAGGGTGTGAGGGATCGGCTATGATCCGGCCAGCACGCCTCCGGGTCCTGGAGATGTACAGATCCTGAAGAGATGGGAGCTTGCAGCCGATCACCTTAATTCAAGCAGAAACTGTCCAAAAACTCATAAATTCAATGGATGCAAGAATTATGAAGGTTATATCAAAGAAGGGATCCTATGTTAACTTGTAACTTGGCCTGTTAAGATGTTTTTGATTGAAATAGCTTTTGATTTCAGTAAATATGACCTCCTAATGCTGCAAATTCAACAAATGACCATTTTCAGTTCTTTACAACCAATAAAATGTTTTGAAACTCTGCTGTGCATAATAATTTCAAACAGCGCATTTGGGTTTTTTTTTAATTTTTCAAAAAAAATAGTTATTATTGGGAGGTTTGTTCATTAAAATTTGAATTATGCTCTAATGGTTGATGACTTGAAAATTACACTGACTGTCATTTGCATTGACTATTTAGGAAAATCAGAGACAAATATCATTTGCATGATAATTTGGAATGTGGTGTAGAGAAAGCATATGATAGGGTGCCAAGAGAGGAAGTGTGGTACTGGATGACAAAGTCAGGAGTGGCAGAGAAGGATGTGAGGGTGGTACAGGACATGTATGAGGACAGCGAGACAGTGGTGAGGTGCACTGTAGGAGTGACTGATGGATTCAAGGTAGGGGTGGGATTACATCAGGGATCTGCTCTGAGCCCCTTCTTGTTTGCCATGGTAATGGACAGGCTGACAGACGAGGTCAGGCAGAAGTCTCCGTGGACCATGATGTTTGCAGATGACATTGTGATCTGTAGTGGGAAGAAGGAGCAGGTGGAAGAGAACCTGGAGAGGTGGAGGTATGCTCTGGAGAGAAGAGGAATGAAAGTCAGTAGAAGCAATACAGAATACATGAGTGTGAATGAGAGGGAGACAGGTGCAATGGTGAAGATAGACCAAGTAGCGGTAGTGAAAGTAGATGAGTTTAAATACCTGGGGTCAACCATCCAAAGCAATGGAGAATGCACAAGAGAGGTGAAGAAGAGAGCGCAGGCACGGTGGAGTGGGTGAATACAAGTGTCAGGGGTGATTTGTGACAGAAGGGTAGCAGCAAGAGTGAAAGGGAAGATTTACAAGACGGTAGTGAGACCTGCTATGATGTATGGTTTGGAGACGGTGGTGCTGACAAAAAGACAGGAGGTGGAGCTGGAGGTGGCAGAGTTGAAGATGCTAAGATTTTCATTGGGAGTGATAGGAGGGACAAGATTAGAAATTAGTATATCAGAGAGACAGATCAGGTTGAGTGGTTTGGAGACAAAGTAAGAGAGGCAAGGCTGAGATGGTTTGGACATGTGCAGAGGAGGGATAGTGGATATACTGGACAAAGGATGTTGAGGATGGAGTTGCCAGGGAGGAGGAAAAGAGGAAGACCACAGAGAAGACTCATAGATGTAGTGAAGGAGGACATGGAGAGGGTTGGTGTTACAGAAGAAGATGCAAGTGATAGGGTGAGATGGAGATGGATGTTCCACTGTGGCAATCCCTAAAGGGAGCAGCCAGAAGAAGAAACAGAAGAAGAAGAATCAGAAGAAGAAGAAGAGGAAGAAGAAGCAGAAGAGGAAGAAGAAGCAGAAGAAGCAGAAGAAGAAGGTCTGTATTAGATGGACTAAACACAACTCAATTTTCAATGTCTATTTGTGAGTTAAATTAAGACTTGGACCGACAGACGTAATTTAGCCTAAAATACAACGTCTAAATTACGGCTTGTGCTGGAAGAGGTTAGCCTTTAGCTTCAGTTGTCGAACTAAGTAACACTAACATAGTGTCTGCCTATTAAGAGTTGTGGATTAATGAAGGAGCTGGGGGGCCTCATGTATAAAGGATACAGGCCCAAATGTAGGCTGTGTTTGAAAGTGGAATACAGGGGTGTAGCCTATATGTAGGCAATCACACATTAGACTTTGACAAATACGAAAGGGACTGAACACCACTAAGATTTATTTGAGTGTATGAATATTAATTACAGAATTATTGAAAATGAATGGGACATCCAGTATTAGCGACTGTTTAAGAACCGCTTGTTTATTTGTTTGTCAGGCCACTTATTTGTGTGATCTTTTATGACTTATATTCATAAGTGTCGTATCTTACACTTTGGGGAATGGGAGTTGTTCAGTCACCATTATAATTGTTTTAGTTTATATGTGTAGTTTATAGTGGGGAAGGAGCCTGAGCTGGTGTACGAGGTTGAGTGATACCGGCTAGATATAGTCGGCCTCACCTCAACACACAGCTCCGGTTCCGGAACCAGTCTCCTGGAGAGGGGCTGGAGCTTGGCCTTTTCTGGAGTTGCCCCGGGCGAGAGGCGACGAGCAGGGGTGTGTATTCTTGTATCGCCCCACCTTGCGGCCTCTATATTGGAGTTTTCCCCGGTGGACGAAAGGGTTGCTTCCCTGCGCCTTCGGGTTGGGAAACGGGTCCTGACCATCATTTGTGCCTATGCACCAAATGATGTTTCAGAGTACCCACCCTTTCTGGAGTCTGTGACTGGGGTGCTGGAGGGTGCTCCTCCTGGAGACTCCATTGTCCTACTGGGGGACTTCAATGCGCACGTGGGCAACGACAATGAAACCTGGAGGGGGGTGATTGGGAGGAACGGCCTGCCCGATCTGAACCCGAGTGGTGTTCAGTTATTGGACTTCTGTGCTAACCACAGTCTGTCCATAACGAACACCATGTTCAAGCATAAGGGTGTCCATATGTGCACCTGGCACCAGGACACCCTAGGTCGCAGGTCGATGATCGATTTTATTATCGTATCATCAGACCTGCGACCGTATGTCTTGGACACCCGAGTAAAGAGAGGTGCAGAGCTGTCAACTGATCACCACCTGGTGGTGAGTTGGATCCGATGGCAGGGGAGGAAGCCATTCAGATCTGGTAGACCCAAACGTATAGTGAGGGTGTGCTGGGAGCGTCTGGCTGAGGCCCCTGTCCGGGAGGTCTTCAACTCCCACCTCCAGAAGAACTTCAACCACATTCCGAGGGAGTCTGGAGACATGGAGTCTGAATGGGCCATGTTCTCCACCTCTGTTGTTGAAGCGGCAGCCCAGAGCTGCGGCCGCAAGGTAGTCGGTGCATCTCGTGGTAGCAACCCCCGAACTAAGTGGTGGACACCAGTGGTGAGGGGGGCCATTAAGCTGAAGAAGGAGTCCTATCAAGCTTGGTTGGCTTGTGGGACTCCCGAAGCAGCTGAAGTGTACTGGCAGGCCAAGCGGAGTGCAGCTCGGGTGGTTGCTGAAGCAAAAACCCGGGTATGGGAGGAGTTCGGTGAGGCCATGGAACAAGACTTTCGGTCGGCTTCAAAGAGATTCTGGCAAACTGTTCGGCGGCTCAGGAGGGGAAAGCAGCTCCCTGTCCACACTGTGTATGGTGCTGATGGGACACTGTTGACTTCAACTGGGGATATCGTCGGGCGGTGGAAGGAATACTTCGAGGATCTCCTCAATCCCACTGATATGCCTTCCACAGAGGAAGCAGGGTTTGGGGACGAGGGGGATGACTCGCCTATCACAGGGGCTGAGGTCGCCAAGGTGGTTAAAAATCTCCTTGGTGGCCGGGCCCCGGGGGTGGACGAGATTCGCCCGGAGTACCTCAAGGCCCTGGATGTTGTTGGGTTGTCATGGTTGACACGCCTCTGCAACATTGCGTGGAGGTCGGGGGCAGTGCCTTTGGCATGGCAAACCGGGGTGGTGGTTCCTCTCTTCAAAAAAGGGGACCGGAGGGTGTGCTCCAACTTTAGAGGGATCACACTCCTCAGCCTCCCTGGGAAGGTCTATGCCAAGGTACTGGAGAGGAGAGTCCGGCCGTTGGTCGAACCTCGGATTCAGGAGGAGCAATGTGGTTTTCGTCCTGGCCGTGGCACATTGGACCAGCTCTTTACCCTCTCGAGAATTCTTGAGGGTTCGTGGGAGTTTGCCCAACCAGTTTACATGTGTTTTGTGGACTTGGAGAAGGCATTTGACCGCGTCCCTCGTGGATTTTTGTGGGGGGTGCTTCGGGAGTATGGGGTATCGGGCTTGTTGTTACGAGCTATTCGGTCTCTGTACGACCGTTGTGAGAGTTTGGTTCGTATTGCCAACACTCGGTCGGAGTCATTCCCAGTGAGAGTTGGACTCCGCCAGGGCTGCCCTTTGTCACCGATCCTGTTCATAATTTTTATGGACAGGATTTCTAGGCGCAGCCAGGGAATGGAGGGTGTCATGCTTGGTGACCACAGGATCTCATCTCTGTTGTTTGCAGATGATGTTGTCCTGTTGGCTTCATCCAGCAATGACCTACAGCTCTTGCTGGGACGGTTTGCCGCTGAGTGTGAAGCGGCTGGGATGAGAATCAGCACCTCCAAGTCCGAGTCCATGGTCCTCAGCCGGAAAAAGGTGGATTGTCCTCTCCGGGTTGGGGACAGGCTCCTGCCCCAAGTGGAGGAGTTTAAGTATCTTGGGGTCTTGTTCACGAGTGAGGGGAAAATGGAGCGAGAGATCGACAGACGGATTGGAGCAGCATCTGCAGTGATGCGGACGTTGTACCGGTCTGTTGTGGTGAAGAGGGAGCTCAGTTCTAAGGCAAAGCTGTCGATTTACCAGTCAATCTACGTTCCTACTCTCACCTATGGTCACGAGCTTTGGGTAATGACTGAAAGAACGAGATCGCGGATACAAGCGGCTGAAATGAGCTTTCTCCGTAGGATTGCTGGACTCACCCTCAGAGATAGGGTGAGGAGCTCAGTCATCCGGGAGAGGCTCAGAGTAGAACCGCTGCTCCTCCACATTGAAAGGAGTCAGTTGAGGTGGTATGGGCATCTGATTAGGATGCCTCCTGGACGCTTCCCACTTGAGGTGTTTCAGGCACGTCCCACTGGGAGGAGACCCCGGGGCAGACCCAGGACTCGGTGGAGAGACTATGTCTCCCAGCTGGTCTGGGAACGCCTTGGTATCCCCTCTGAAGAGCTGGAGCAGGTGGCTGGGGAGAGGGAAGTCTGGGCTTCTCTGCTTGAACTGCTGCCTCCGCGACCCGGACCTCCGGAAAAGCGGTAGAAGATGGATGGATGGATGGATGGTGTAGTTTATAGTCTATCGTCAAAAAACTCAAGCAGTACTATAACAGGACATGTTTACAAATATTTGAGACCCATTCTCGTGCACATCCTTTTATATTTTAGCACAAAACGCCCAATATTATTATACACAGCAGAATGACCTGTTTAGCTACAACTGTTTCATCAGTGTTGGCTATTTATCTGTAAATATTTAAATAAAAATGATTTATTTCATTATTTGGGCATTTTTGTGTCTTGTTTGGTCATGGTCATCACTTAGTCAAAGTGTACATATGTGTCCGTATATGATATGCAATTGATCTGCCCATTCCACTCCACAATCATGGTGGTAGGATTATTAAATAGATAGATTTGTTTATTTGACAGGGACAGTGCAATAAACATAGACAATTAGTCAATGACAATCAATCTGATGTGTTGCACAGAGTGTATAGCTATTAGCTAATTTGCAACTCAGTTTTTAATTTTTAGATACTCGTGCGAGAGGGGGAACTCACGGTCCTGCAAAGGACAGTGGTACCACACAGGTGAAGCAGCAGTCAGGACTCGTGTCTACCACTGACCGGGCAGGCTGGGCGTGCCTCCCCACGAAGGATCGTGGTCTGCCCGGTCGGACACCAGTGTTGGAGAAGCAGAACTGGTGGATCGCAGTCCTTTGCAGGGAGCCAAGCCCAGCCTGCTCAGTTAATGGGAGTCTTGGCTGCTGCTTCATCCATATGCCACTGCTGCCCACCCCCCACCCCCACGCACCTGCTGTTCTCCACATATGCCAAATTATCCTTTAGACCTACACAATCATGGCAACCTTATGGTATAATTTTTTAAGCATTAAATCTTCAGTATTTTTCTAGTCATATTTGTTGCTTTTTGTGTCCTTGTTTTGCTCACAGAGCGCTGTGGTTACTGATGCCGTGATGCCACGTATTATCCAATCAGTACAGAGTCAATCCAAAACCCCGCCCACACCTCTAGAAGCCAGAGCATGAGGAGAGAGTGATGACTAAACTTTTATTAATAACAATTACATATTTTGACTAAACAACTCCATGCTTGGGGATGCACACCATCATAACCTCAGCAAAGCACTTATAAAATCTGAGGCCAGTCTGACGAACGGTTTAAGAGATGTGACGAACAGATACACAGACGGACACACACACACACACACACACACAGAGATTTGATGCATTTATAGATGGATTACAAACCAAATCTGTGTCAAAATCCAAATTATGCACGACAGCCAGGAAGAAGCGTTTTATTTCCAGATTGAAATCTCCAAACATATTTTAGACTATGCAAGCATCTCTTCACTCTGATACAGCTGCAAATGTCACCGCTGCAGCTACCGGGATTCACCTGCAGGAATCCGCAATCCAGCTGCCTCAGCACCTATTGCGCTGGAGCTGGGGCTTGATTAGAGGGCATTTTGCCCAACAGAATTCCTCCCAGGAGAGATGGATCTGTGCGCGTTGCCTCATTGAGTCAACTGTATAGTCTCTGGTAAAAAAATTTTTACCTCTATGTCATATTTACAGAGACGGGATCCAGTTTACAGTGGTGCTGGTTTTGGACCATGAATGAGGCAGGTTTTATCTGAGGGAAATCAGTTATCATTCATCGGGGTTTCACTGCGCTCAATAAGCTGAGTTATGGAGATAAATCACGTAATAATTATTATTATGTTTTTCAACCACTAATTTTTAGGCAAATCGTTTTAACTCTAGTTGAAACTTTATATTAACATGTTTTGTGAGTTTCAACTGTTATGTAGTTTAACAGATCCAGCTGATAGAGTCAAACAGAATTTTGCGGAGAGCCTGCAACTTCTCACAGCAAGTGAAAACTTTATGGCTTGGTCTGCAGATTCTCACATCACGTTTGTTTTTATACATCCTACTGTGTTTGTGAAAATCAGTGTACGCTGTGTTTTTGTGCATGTGCACCATTTGCACATGAGGCCCCTGGTCTATTACAGTCTACGAAAAAGAGCCCCAGACTCCACAGTCGTGCTGATTTGTGTCACAAGTCTAGCAATGCTAATGGCCCCCAGTATCACTGTGTCATGCCAGGGGAAAAAAAACAATAAAATAGGCAAGAGAGGGTGTACCAGATGATCCAGGAGGCAGGTCTGTATCAGGCCTGTTAAGCAATGACATGATAACTTCACAGAAGAGAACAACCAATCCAAATAAGGCGTTTCAGACAGAGTTGTAGCCCTAGTTTCTGTGGTAGAGGAGAACTCCTGTGCAGAAGGACTTGAAGCTGTTTTACTTTGCTGACCATAATGTTTATATTCTGTAATACTACAGAACCCACTAAAATAAAGTGGAAACCCCAAAAAGCACAATAGGGGTTCTTTAATACCTTTAATTCACTCTGCTTCTGTCAAACAATTTCAATATCTTATAATCTTTTACCAAACGGTACTGACAATACCGTAAGAGAGTGGTTCATCTGATTCCAAACAGCTTGGTGAGTCCCTTTGTGAAAAGTTTCTGTGGAGAAGACGCACCTGTTTGAATCTCTGTAGTTCTCCCCTTTGTATTTTTAGCTGCAGGATTTTCTCTGATTGTCTTAATCTGCCTGTCTGGTTGGAGCTGGATTTAACCCACTGCTACATGCTGTGACAGTGACCCATGAGCCATCAGCCTGAATATTCACTCACATGTTTCTCTCCCAGCTAATGAGTGAAGTTGCATAACTGTAGCTGAAAATACTCTGCTGCTATTTACTCCCTCAGACCTGGCATACACACACACGCAAGTGCACAAACCGGCCTTTCACACAAAAGAGAATCAGAGCTCTGATAGGCTGATGACAGCCCAACAGGCTCTGATTGTTCCACAGAAGCTGAGGCTCTGAAATCACCTCGATAACAGCAGCCGCAGGCTCTGATTCCTCCCTTATTGTTCTGCCTCATCCTGATGTCTTTATATATCAGCTACATGAAAATGGAAATGTCATTTGAATCTTTTACTTGGAATAAAACCAACTTTATTACTATTGATAAGGAGAACAGCTGAAAGAGTCCTACTCTGGCACTGGATCCGTGGAAAGAGGCTACATAAATGCTACATCTGCTATGGGGAAATACTATGGGCCCTTTCAGCCACTAGGGGGCCCGCAAGCTTCAAGTTCACCCTCAACATTTTTGGGGGGAAGGAAAACAAACGCCTGCAACTTTTTTTTCTTGCAAATTTGCAACTGTGTTCACTGTAAATTTGCAGCATTCATATGCATGCTGGTTAAATTTTTATTCTCTGTTGTCTCATCATGAAGCCAATGGCCCAAGGATATTTTTAATTTTTTTATGTTATTGGTGAGAGGGGAGAGATTCATTTTCCATTCCAAACGATTTGAACTCTTTCCCATTACACCCCCCCCACCCCAAACAAAATCTTGCACAGGGCCGCTAAAAAGCTAGAAACAGCCCTGCTTTCCACAGTAGAGGCTGCCAACCCCTGCATTAGTGAGTGTTTTCCATAACAACACAACTGATGCCAGCTGCTTGACTAAAGGTCACAAATAGCTCCAAAGTCTCATTTCCCAAACGACTGTCATTCCAACAGCAGACACGAGCAGTCCTGACAGTCTAGGATTAAAAAAAAAAATGAGGCAAGACCCCCCAAAAAATGCCAGCGGGGTAGGGGCGAGGTGATCTACCATTCAGGTGTTTATGCCATCACACCAGGCTGTGTCTCTGTTCTGATGAATCTGTATTTCACCTCCCATCTGAGACAGAAACACAACTGCAGCAGCTCAGAGTTTTTGCTTCGTCTCCACCTGCTCCTCCAAAAATAGACGGAGGACTCTGACACCTCCATCCAGCCCTACAGCCTGCTGTCAGCTGTCTGCAACGAACACACCCCAGCACGCCCTCCCCAACAGGTGTGCCACCATCTCATAACTCAAATATTTGTCTGCGCTTGGCTTTTCTCTCTGAGGGTGTTTGAGATTGGCATTCCTGTGAGTTCGGCTTTGTTTTCACTCTCTGTGGAATTTGACAGGACAAAGGAGCAGAAGAAGAAAAGACGTACAAAAAATAAGGAATAAAACACCAAAAACTGTATTCGTCCCAGTAGTGTCTTCTGTTAAAATTATGTCTCTTCTGAGCAGAGGTGGGTAGAGAATCTAGAAACTGTATTAAAAAAAAAGTCGAGGTACCTTAAGATACTAATTACTCAAGAACATGGAAGAGTAGTCACTATTTAAACAAATTTACAATTATTTCTTTTATATAACTTTTGCAACTTTTTTACCGACATTTTTTTACCCAATCAGTGAGGTTTTTCTTATACATTTATGATTTTTTTTCTTATAAATTTGCAGCTTTTTATTATAAACTTACGCCTTCATTCACATACATTTGCAATTTTTCCCCTGCTTATTTTGAATTTTTTTCTCACAAATTTGCATCTTTTTCATGCATCTTTTCAGCCTTTCATCTGTAAATTTGCAACTATTTTCTTGCGGTGGTTGGAGGAAATAAAATATAAACTATCAACATGTACATAACCAAAACAATTAAAAAAAGAAAACAAAGAAAATTAATGCATTCAGTATATGCTGAGTTTGAACAGCAAAAACATTATCAAATCTGAGGTGAGAAAAACTTGCACTCAACTAAAATTAATAAAACAAAGTAAACGGTATGATCGAATGTATTTGAGTTAAAGTACAGGTTTTTTTTCTTCAAAAATGTACTCAAGAGTAAAAAGTATCCTGTAATAAAACTTTGTGAAAAAGTTACTTGAGTACATGTACTCGAGTAAATGTAACTAGTTACTACCAATGTCTGAGTCTGAGTTTAGAATTTTTACTTGTCTTTTTTTAAATTCTTTCAATGCAAGTTTAACAAAGTCAAAAAACTAAACACATCATAGAAAACTGTCATGCCTCCTCGAGTCCTCAGAGTCCCTGCTTCCTGCTGTTTGGTCTCTCTCCACACTGATCACCTGCGGTGTGCTGATCTGCTTCACCTGCGTCTAGTTACTCCTCCCACTGAGTTTTCTTAGTCCCTGAGATTCCTTCACTCGTCTTTCATCTTTGTTCTTTGTAGCAAGTGCACCAGCCTTTTTTATTTATCCCTAGAGTAAAGCTTGTCTGAGTTTTTTGCCATCCTGCATTTTGGTTCGTTTGGATTGACCAGTGCTCCCCTAATATGCCAATAAAAGAGCCAAACTTTTCCTGCTGTTTGAGTCGTGCATTTGAGTCCAGCTGCCAGACCTGTGACAGGATGAACTGGTCAACAATGGACTCAACCGGCTCTGACCCTATGTGAGCAGCAATTCAAGGGCAGGGGGAAAGGATTAACCATCAAGAGGAGCAACTCAGTTCTCTCTGCCTGGGAGTCAGGGAGATGTTGGAGCAACATCTGAACTTTCAGGCTTTGGTCAGCAGCCAGATGCAATCAATCTCCAACCAGCTCCGACAATTAACTGTTTACTTGGATACACAAGGTGCTCCTTCTTCTGCTTCTTCTTCTGTCATAGCTCCCCCTCCAGCTGCTTCTCCTGACCAAGCTCCTCTGCTGTCCTCTCAGTTACCACACCTCTCAAGAGCTGAACATTTTTCTGGTGATTCTGGGGAATGCTGGGCCTTCCTGGTTCAATTTGGGCAGCACTTTTCACTGCATGCTGCTGTCTACCCCAATGAGAAGTCTAAAGTAGCCTTCATTATCTCTCACCTAACTGGTAGAGTTGAGGCCTGGGCTTAGTGCTGAGTGGGCAAGGAAATCCCCTATATGTGAGTCCATTCAGCTCTTTTCGTCCACGCTCAGCAACATTTCTGATCACAACCCTCCGGGGCGGGAGGCTACCCGAGCCTTATTTGCTCTCAGGCAAGGAAGGCGTCATGTCACTGATTATGCCATTCAGTTCCGCAAGTTGGCAGCAGACGGTGGGTGGGATTCTGCGACCCAGTTTGATACCTTTCTTCATGGATTCAATGAACCTATTAAGAATCAATTGGGTCCTTTAGATCTCACTGCAGACCTGGATAACCTCATTGCCCTAGCCACAAGGATTGACAATCAATTGAGAGAGAGAGAGATGGACTTCAACCTGTGTCCTCTAGGCCTGTTCCATGGAGGCAGCCCAATCAGCCCCTTTCTCGACACTTTCTGACCCTACCTACTCCTTCTACTATATCCTCATTGAATCCTGTACCTTCTGAGGAACCCATGCAGCTGGGTAGAGCAAGACTCACCCCTGAGGAGCGTCAACGATGTTTACGAGAGGGCAGAAGCATTTATTGCTCTCAACTGGGTCACTTCCTCGCCTCCTGTCCAGTCAAAGACCAGACTTATCAGTGAAGAAGAGGGTGCTGGTGAGTCAAACTTTTTCCTCTTCCACCTCACATAGACAGTTCACTCCAGACCAATTAATTACACCTTTAGCATCTGTCAATCAGATTCTGATTGAAATTTTGATCAGAATCTGATCAAAATTTTATGGATTGGGCTTTAGCCAAGAGTCTTAAGTTGCATGCTGTTCCATTAAACGTGCCTCTAGAAGCCTATGCTTTAGATGGACATTTGCTTTGCTAAGTCACTCACTGCACTCAGCCTATACTTTTGCAAAAGGCCCACAATCACTCCAACAACATACGTTTTTATTTGTTTCGTTCCCCACTGCAGCCCCTTATTCTGGGCCTCCCATGGCTAGTTCAGCATAATCCTCAAATAAATTGGTCCTCTGGGGAGGTGTTGCATTGGGACAAGAAATGCTCCTTTACCTGCCTTCCCACTGTCACCGCTCATGCCTCTCTTCTGCGCAGTCCAGCCTCTCTTTCTAAGTCCTCTCTGTCCCCAGCAACCCGCACAAGCCCTCCTGTGGAGCCATTTGACCCTGACTATCCAGATCTCTCCAAGATGCTTCTACTCTATCATGACCTTAAGGAGGTTTTCAACAAGGCTCATACTATATCTCTACCATTCCATAGCTCTTATGACTGTTCCATCGATTTGCTGCCTGGAACCACTCCCCCCAGGGGCTGCCTCTGCCCTTTGTCTGCCAAGGAGAAGGAGGTAGTGAAGGATTACATTGATTCCTTCCTTGCTGCTGGACTAATCCGTGCTTCTTCCTCCCCAGCTGCTGCAGGTTTTTTCTTTGTGGAGAAGAAGGACTCAACTCTATGCCATTGTATTGACTACCGGAGTCTGAATGACATTACCATCAAGAACCACTATCCAGTCCCCCTTATTTCTTCAGCCTTTGAACTCTTGCAAGGAGCCAAGATCTTCACTAAGCTTGATTTAAGGAATGCTTATCATTTGGTAAGAATTAGGGAAGGGGATGAGTGGAAGATGGTCTTTAACACTCCCACTGGACGCTGCGAGTACCTGGTCATGCCCTCCCCAGCAGTATTTCAGGCCCTCATGAACAATGTTCTGCGTGACATGCTTGACCGGTTCATCTTTGTCTACTTGGACGATATCCTCATCTTCTCCTCCAATATGGCCTCCCATGTGCAGCATGTCTGCCAAGTCCTTTGACGTCTTCTCGAACACCAGCTCTTTGTCAAGGCAGAGAAATGCAAATTCCATGTCTCCTCTGTAGCATTCCTTAGCTATATCATCTCTGAGAACAACATTAGGATGGATCCTGCTAAGATCAGTGCTGTCAAAGAATGGCCTATTCCCTCAAATCACAAGCAACTTCAGCGCTTTTTGGGTTTTGCAAACTTCTATAGATGGTTCATTAGAAATTTTAGTACCGTTGCTGCCCACCTGCATGCCCTAACCCCCTCTTCTGCAAAGTTTCTATGGTCATCCAAGGCCGAACAGGCTTTTGAACAACTCAAGGATCTTTTCACCTCTGCACCGATCCTCCCACTCCCTGATCTCCATCTCCAATTTGTTGTTGAAGTGGATGTTTCTGACGTAGGGGTTGGGGCAGTTCTGTCTCAATGTTCTCCAGTAGACAACAAGTTCCATCCTTCTGCTTTCCTATCATGCAAACTCAGCTCTGCCAAGAGAAACTACTGTATGGGTAACAGAGAACCACTAGCTATCAAGGTCACTCTGGAGGAGTGGCACCATTGGCTGGAGGTAGCTGAAGACTTTTTCCTTGTATGGATAGACCACAAGAACCTGGAGTACCTCCATTCAGCCAAACGTCTCAACTCCAGACAAGTCAGGTGGGCTCTATTTTTTAATAGGTTTAATTTTTCCCTGTCTTACCACCCTGGCTCCCAAAATTCCAAGCCAGATGCCCTTTCCCGCATTCACTGTCCTGAGGATTTCCCCAAGTCCAACTCCAACGTCCTCCCTTCATCCTGTTTGATTGGTGCTGTAACATGGGCTATTGAAGAAAAAGTAAAGCGTACTGTAGGCAAGACCAAGGTGCCTAGTGCTTGCCCTGCTAATTGGCTATTTGTTCCCCCTGCTCTGCGTTCTCCAGTGATTCATTGGGCCCACTCCTCTTGTCTGTTCTGTCATCCTGGTGTACGCCGGACCGTCTTTGTAGCCAAGCAGTGGTTTTGGTAGCCATCCATAGGCAAAGACATTGGGGACTATGTTGCAGCCTGTCCCATGTGTGCTCGCAACAAGGCTTCCCACCAGCGCCCTTTTGGCCTTCTTAACCCCCTTCCCATACCAAGTCGGCCCTGGTCTCATATTTCTCTGGATTTTGTTATCAACACTGGTGAGCCAAGAGTCCAGCTCCTTCATGGTCGCTCTGATAGCAGTTACATCCTTGAGGCTGCAGTCAAAAACATTACCAAGGCTCTTGACTGGTTTCTCAGTGATGGATGGAACTATGATGCCATCCAGCTGAAATCGAAATTTGTCAACCACGTTTCCCTTTCTCAGCACCATGGATCTGGATTTGGAGGGTTTAAAACTCATTCTGGACCAAGATATAAGCTTTTCCGGGCCCTGGAGAATCCACTGACTTCCTGGAAATGATGTTGTGGTGATTGTGAGGTTGTCCATAAAGGCTCTGATGGGTGGCTATCGCACACCAGATTTGGACCGGGGGCCTCTACACTCGGCTTCTGCTAAATTAACTACCAAGTTCATGGCAAGGGCAAAGAGGATAACTGACATTGTGCACCCAGTTACAATTCCTTTCTCTAGCCGATGCCATTCTGATGTAAAGTTCCCAGCAGTAACTCTAAGCCTGAAACTCCCATAGTAGTTCAGGACGAGATCCTTGATGTTACTGGGTACATGGTGTCGGTCCAGGGATGTTTCCATGAGTTTGTGCAGAATGGAACGCTAAGCATTGGCCAAATCAAGCCAAAGCACCACAAGATCACTATTCCCCTCACGGGCCTCCTTGATGAGTTGTGTGATGACCCCAGTATGTTCCAGACTTCCTGGAATTCTTGGGATGCCACCTTTCTGAACTGAGGTGTCGATGAAGCTGTTTTTTTGAAGAGAAAGACTGTCATTCGTCTAGCTAAAACACTGAAAAAGATCTTGCCCTCCACACTAAGAAGTGAGATGCCTCTGAGCTACTTTAGCTTGGTAGACTTTTCCTCCTTTGGAATCCAGACTCCCTCTGCTTGTCTCCACTGGGCTGCCACTCTTCCCCTGCACCACACTGCTCGTAGAATCTTCCAGAGAACTTTGAGAAGTTCTGGACAGTGCTTATACACCATTTGGTCCTGGTGCAGAGCTGGATCTGGCTTCTTTCACCACCTCTTGTACCTCCTTCCATGAAGGCTCACTGATGTTAACTCTACTGATGGAGAAGGCACATCCAATACGGCTTGAAAGGGGAGAGGTCCTAAGTCTTTTTCCCTCTCTGAATCGCTTAGTGCATTATGCAAGGAACTATCAGCTTCCTCCTTTGAGCAAGTCAGCCGTCCATTGCGCTTCTGCCCTAAGAGTTGTTTAGTAAACTAAAAGGGGTTAGCAATAAATGCTGTTCTCTCCCTGGCTCTCTCTCTCTGCTGCCATCTATGCCATTGTGCTCTTTGCAGGGTCATCAGTTTCTTCCTTAAGATGTAACAGAGTTCAGCGAGTGGCGGCTTCTCCTCTTCAGTTGCTCTCTTTACTGCTTTGTCAGTGCTCAAAGATCTTGGTGGAGCCGGTGGATCTGCTCTGCCCTACGATTCATGGTGTACCTTGGACCACCGGCCTTTCTCTCTTCAACACCAAATCTCTTGGTCGCAAAACTGGTGATGATGGTAGTCATAATTGGAGCCTCTCATCCACATTGCCCTTTGCAGTGGTGATGATGATGATTTGTGCCACATCTTCATCAAACTGGGACCGGAGACTGTTCTGGCTTGCTGCTGGCCAATGGATCCGCTGCTGCAAGACTACTCCGCATGGAGTTGAAAAGTTTGACACTTGGAGGTTCTGGGCACTGTGGGCTGTCTCCGGGCTGGGCTCCTCCTGCGTCTCACCAGAAGTGCCTTCTGTGTGCTGTGCTGCACTTTCCTTCCCCTTGCATATTGTCTTGGTCTGATGGATTTTAAGACCGCGTGTATTTCTGCAGATCTTGCCACGAATACATTTTGCTGTTATCATTGTCATTGTTTCATTTGCCGAGGTTGTCATCGATTGGTCCATCCAATTGGGATGATCATCCCCCCTTCCCCCTTTCGGGCACCCCTGGGGGTATGGCTCTATACTTGGATCCGTAGCTTAGTTGAGCTCTTCCTCACGGAAGAAACAGGTTAGGCTGCTAACCCTTCCTGCCCCTGGTCCCGTCTTTCCGAGCCATTAACTGTCTCTCCAGTTGTCACCAACTGTATCATGATACTTGGGTCACATTGCAATACTATCACAATACTACAATTCCTTAAGTATTGCGATACCATACATACATACACACACATACACACACACACACACACACACACACACACACACACACACACACATATATATATATATATATACACGTATATACTATATATATATATATAAATATATAAATAATTAATAAAAGACTAGTAAGTGCGTCTAGGGATCAGTGCATCATCACGAGAGTCAAGTATTGCAATACTACACTGAAACAATCTTTTGCCCCACCATAGCCCCATCTAATGGACTGAAAAGTCTTATGTTTTGTATTACTCTGGTACCTAAATAGGTAGGTTTGCATCTGTAAAATTTCAATAAAGTATCATAATACTGCATCTCTGAATCGATACAGTATCACCACCACAAAGTATCACAATACACTGATGAATCGATTTCCCCCCACCCTTAAAGTTTAAAGTGCTGATGACACGTTTTTGACATTTTTTAGCATGTTGTGTAAACCCAAACATCATTGTCTATGATCAATATAATATTTACAACAGCACCTGCATAAACTAGTTATCATCAAAAAACCACAGCTGCTGACTGGACTGTGGTGCCACCCACCAAATTAAAGGCGGCACCCCAATGACGTAATCGACAGAACAGACTCTGGTGTTGTTAACTAGAATGACAGCAGCTTTGTAGCTCACAGTTTCTCTGGTTTCTTGTTTTAATTTTACGGCTATGTCTTCACGTTGTGTCGCAGGCTTAGATAAACCTGATGACCCATGAGAGACCACATCACACGCTTCAGCTCCAACTGTCAGTAGCCTCCTCGTGTGCTTTTAGGCAGGAGGAGCGCACCACGAGGGGGAGGATTAATGGATTTACGCGCAGCTTTGACCTACTTTCTGTGATCCCATGCTAACAGCTCAGTGGTCCGGCCACGTCCCCTCTCTCATTATCACCAGCTGATTCAAACTCCCGCTGATCATGTTTCCCGGTCCTCTCCCAGGTGTTTCTCATCACAACATCACCAGCAGTGCGTGTACATATTAGCAGCCGTTTGCCAGTAACGCACCGCTGGTCAATAGTATTGTCATCTGTGCTGTTAGTCTGCCAGTATTTTCAGCACTCTCACGACGTTAGTCACTCCATGTTCGCTGTGGTTCTCGTGCGTCCTTGAAGCGATGTTGGCTCTGGGGCGTACCTGTGGCTAACACGTCTCCTCTCATTCGTTCTCTGGGCGATGCCGGTCCCTGAACGCCATCAGTAAGTGTGTTTGTGTTTTTTGTACGTCTTCATCTTTTTGGGAACTGTCTGTCATTCTATTTTAAATGTGCTGTGGTGAACCCTGCACGTAAATCCTCGTTATTTCATCCTCCCTCTGGGTGCCCTGCGTAAGAGCGCACGGAGGGTTATGATGAAAGGATTTACACGCAGGATTCACCACAGTACATGTATTGAACATAAGAATGATGACAACAGTTCCCAAAAAGGTGAAGACTTACAAAAATACACAGAAACACAAACAGTAGGCGTTCGGGGCCGACATCGCCCAGCGAACATGGAGAGGAAACGTGTTAACCACGGTTGCACCCCAGAGCCGACATCGCTACAAGTGCGCAACAGAACCACAGCTGTGTGGAGTGGCTAACACGTCGTGATAGTGTTGGCAATATTGGCTGGCTGACAACACAGCAGATGATGCACACAAAACATGAACAGTTGACTGTCACTGAGTCTGACTCGCTAGGCACGATGCCCGCTTGGCACGGCTCAAACCTATACGGTTTGATGCCCCCAGATTCTTCATTGTCATCCCATTCTTCCGAACTATAATCGTCTGAAGATTGGACAACACAAACCAATTCCAGGCTACATGTGCTGAAACCATCGTCGATGTTTTCTACCACTTCCATCCTGTGTGCACAATGGGCAGGCAAGCGCTGTGTTCCGTCGATGACGTTACAACATGGCCGGGGGGTTTTCCAGCCACTGACGCAATTGGTGATGTGGCACTCATGAAAACGTCGGATATTCGCGTGAAAAAAAGCCTGTTTGACTTAGAACTGCACAGACCAACTTATTTCGTCATGTTGTATTATGTGTTGAAAAATTAGATGAAGTCAAAAACGTGTCATCAGACCTTTAAGGCTCCTTGGTTATATGTACTCAAAAAAATGTTTCTAGTCTATTTAAATAATGAGTTTTATTTTATACATATACATTTAAATAAAGAATAATCAGCATTTTTAACAACTGAGTCTGGAGCATCTAATACCTGTGTTGGAGACACTAAATGTGACACAGTCCTTCAGTTTTAGACAAAAGTTTCTACCTTTGGAAGATAAATCACTTGTAGGACACATATAGAGGGTATGTGTATGATGTCACCGAATGGAACTCATGTCAGTTAAAAATCACTGACTGGCAAAAATGAGTGGCAGCATTAGGGTGTATGCAGTACAACATAAAAATGCACACAATATTCAATCACAGCAGTACACAGAGTACCTGCTTGTATTGTGGCGAGCTAATCTTATAATTCTAACTTGATCAATTGGCAAAAAATTAAATAAATAAATAATTAAAGGCTCTGACTGTCATGATCCTGGGCACAGGTGGGGGCCGTGCCCAGTTTCCGGTTTGAGTTCAGTCTTTTTCTGTTTGTTTGTTTCTTTATTTTTTTCATGGACTGTTGTATTTTGTCTGTCTATTTTTGGAGTGTTGCATTCTTGGTTTTGTCCTTATGGTCTCGTCTACTTATTGTGGGTTATTTTGTATTTATGGGTTTTGTTACATCTTTTTGGGGTTATCTTATTCTTGTGTCATCATAAGTTCTGGTCCATGCTTTTATTTTGACAGTGTCTATCCAGCTTCCAGCTCTCAAACTCTCAAACTCTTTCACGGGCTGCACAGCTGCCACTCGTTGTTGATTATTTTTTCACTCATACCTACACCTGTGATGCATTTGTTATCGGAGCATTTATCTATTTAAAGGCCAAATGTCACGTAACAGGGTACTTTAAATATCTTGAAACTAGATATAAAAGGGAACCGATCTGTTCGGGTCTTGGTGCATATGCTTCAGTAACAACGGAATATTCGTTAATTTAAAACTGCCGCGCTTGGCCTGACACGGCCCCTGGAATCGCCTGGGGAAGAAGGCGGAAGTGACGAAATCGATTGTACCCGAGTTTGATGCTTGGGGTATTTCAATTGATTGTTTATATGGAGACTGGAAGGTTGAAGTGAGCAACAAGAAAGAAAAAATTGGATATTTCACCCATACCTTAAAACGGGACTATCAGGGACAGCTGGGTAATAAGGGACACTTCTCTGGGAAATGTTTTCATACCTGTCAAGTGAGACGTTTTCGCCGTACTTCAACACCGTAAAAAGCGGCTATAAGGAACGGCGGAGCAACAAGGCACACCTCTCTGGGATCTCTGTCTGTTCCGCAATCGCTGCACAGCTCAACGTGTTAAACCATTGTCCTAATGACTTCTCATTGTAGTGAGAACAGCTCAAGCTGAGCGATCAGCCCGCCCAGACAATTAAACTAATGAGTGACTCCACACTTCTCATGGTAGTGCGAATAGCTCACGCTGAGCGATTTGCCAGCACCAGCTGTGGCTGATCACACACACGAGTGCTCCGCAAAACACTCAATTTTTTTTCCAGTATATTTTTCCTTTTGGGCGTACAGAAATGGCAATACGCCCGTTTTTGCTAAAATTGCATTTTCCCCGTATTTTCCTTAAAATATTTGACAATAACAACACGAACTACATTTAAAACATTTCCCAGAAAAGTGTCCACCACCACTCCGCCCACCAAAATACGGCGAAAACGTCTCCCTTGACAGGTATGCGCCTCCATTTTCATATTGATCTGGTCAATTTCTTGACAGCAGCGGCTCTCCTCCACTGTAATAATAATGGCTTCCGAAAAATCAATATTTATGGGGCGCCCTCGACAGACCCCCTTCGGCTTCGCAATTCTGGAGGCGATTAATGTCCAGTTCAATGACATTTTCCACTGGTTCTGCTCTCTGGTCATCATTGGAACTGTTGTCATCAGACAAAGCATCTGATTCCGTCTCGGACGGCTCGAACCGGTAAGGTTCCATGCCTCTGTCACTGTCTGAACCACTGACAAAAAAAAAAAGACAAAAAAAAAAGACAAAACTAAACTAATTTGTTCACAATCGCTGTCACTTTCCGTCATGATTGTCCAATGTTGATAAGTGTGAATGTGGATAGGCAGGGCAGCCAGGGTACAACTGGTGATGTCAAAAACATGGGCGTGGTCTGGACTGGCTGTCACAAGCCAGCAAGCAAGGTGGGGCCTTCACCTGGTGTATTTTGTGCAATTATGTAAATACAGGTGGGTGATATGGTCTCCGGTATGAATATTTGGTTTAAGCTATGTGTATTTTATCTAAATTCGTTGTCATTTAGAAAAAAAAATTACGTGACATTTGGCCTTTAAGGATACGGCAACCCTTCTCTAGTTGCCATGTCCTACTGTGATGTCCTCAGAGGTTCTGCCGTGACTGAGTGTTTATTGGTTTTGCCGTGAAGCTGAACAGGTGTGCGCCAACCAGGTAAGATTTATCCTTCTCTCCCTTCCCCTCGGCCATGAGCCCCAGTTCTCTTCGGGTGTGACTCCGGCTGAGCTACCTCTTTCCCCAGCGAGGTTGCACGCTTCAGCTGGTGTTTTTTCCCCCGGCTGTTTTTCCTCCTCCTGGTTGTAAGCCCCGCTCTCCTCCAGCACCTCCACCCCCTCGTTATTTGTAAGTGTAGCGTTTTTCTGTCCACTTGTCTTATGTTAATAAATGTGCAAAACCTATGGCATGTGTTTGGTGTCCTTCTTAGCCCTTGAAAAGGGTGTTTTATGACACTGAATCAGTTCTTCACTTACCATATGCTCCTTGCTCTTTACCCATACATCACTACAGTCAAGTGAATGGTGTGGTATTAATATCCAAAGTAAAAAAAAAAAAAAGTACTCTATGCACTGCTGTGACTAAATATTTTGTGTGTTTTTTATGTTTTACTGCATACAAAATAAAGTTGTCACATATGATTGCCACTCCGTGCTATGTTGCTGTAGTAACTGTCCTATAACTGCCAAGAATTCTGTTCCAATGTATCCCCTCTATTAAATGTATTTCCAATTTTTGGAATAAAACGTTGAAACTTGGGTCATACCCTGTCAGGATACAAATCAGGGTGAAGGTCTGACATCACATGGGTTTGTCCCAGAAAGTAACAGCAGCATCTGACTTCAGCCATATGTGTAAACTGGGACATCTATCACAAAGTAAAGACTACAGTATATCACATTCTGTTTTTTTTTAAAGATGAGGTTTGCTACTATTGTTGGAGCAACTAAGAACTGCACATGTTCTTTCCTGATATTTTTGTCAAAACTAATGTTAAATAAAAGACAAAAATAAATTATACAGTTATAAGGACAGCTTGCTATCAAATGGTGCATATCTCTGCCACCACAGTAATGGCGGCTTGTTGATTGGTCTATACTAGTGTTGTAGTCAAGACCATATGGAGACCAGTGTAGAAAGAACTAGACTTTAAGGGGTCAGGACCAAGTTGAGACCCAGACTACTGTGTAAGTCTTGGTCTGGACTTGGACTTGACCACTTATAGTCTTGGTTTTGTCTGGGTCTTGGGAGACTCTGATCTTGGTCTGGTCTTGACTGCAACACTAGTCTACACGGTAATATTTTGTCTCTTTCTCTTTCCTTTTCTTTTTTGTCTTGTTATGATCCGACAGAAATAGAATGAATGAATGAATGAATAATGGCCTGCCGAAGACACATATGCGTGACGTCATCCACTCAGTAACTGGCAGGCAGCTGACAGAACACCCAGATGCTCTTCCCCTCATCTCAGGTGATTTTAACCATATTTCACTGTCCCCCATTCTACCCACGTTCACCCAGTATGTCACATACCACACTAGAGACAATAAAACGCTGGACTTATTTTATGCAAATACTAAGGAGGCGTACACTTCATCACCACTCCCCCCACTCGGGAGATCAGATCACAACTTGGTTCATCTCCTGCCGGTGTACAAACCCCTAGTACACAGACAACCTCCGGTCATGCGCACGGTGAAGTTATGGTCTGAGGAGGCAATGGACGCGCTAAAGGACTGTTTTGAAATCACTGCCTGGGAGCAGCTCTGCGATCCACATGGTGAGGACATCGATGGCCTCACTCATACCATCACAGACTACATCGACTTCTGTGTGGACAACACCGTACCCACCAAGACCATACGGTGTTGCTCAAACAACAAACCCTGGATCAACCCTGAGATAAAAACACTTCTGAGAGAGAAGAAGAGGATCTTCAGGTCAGGGAACAGGGAGATGCTGAAGTCCGTACAGAGGGAGCTGAGGAGGAAGATCAGAGAAGGCAAGGACAGCTTCAGGAAGAAGATGGAGGACAAGCTGCAACAGAGTGACATCGGCGGGGTCTGGAGAAACCTTAAAACCATCTCTGGGCTCCAGAATACCTCCCCCCAGGCCACGAGGGGCAGGGAGTGGGCAAACAATCTGAACCTGTTTTTTAATAGGTTTGACCAATCGCCCTCTCCCCCGACTGCACAACAACCACTGCTGCCTCTGAAGTCATCGAGACCTGCTGTCCACACCCCACTCCACCAACACCCCCCCACTCCTAGCACACAGCCCCCCAACCTGACCCTCACTAAGACCCAGGTGAGGACGAAGCTGACGAAGATCAAGGCAAGGAAGGCCTCGGGACCGGATGGCATCAGCGCGAAGCTCCTCAAGTCCTGTGCAGACCAGCTGTGTGGGATTGTGACGTACATCTTCAACCTGAGCCTGAAGCTGGGGAGGGTACCACAGTTGTGGAAAACATCTTGTGTGGTACCTGTACCAAAGACTTCCCACCCCAAAGATCTGAACAGCTACAGACCAGTGGCCCTGACATCTCACATGATGAAGACACTGGTGAGACTGCTCCTTGCTCACCTCTGTCTCCTGGTGGGACCAGCGATGGAGCCACTCCAGTTTGCCTACCAGCATGGCATTGGGGTGGAGGATGCAGTGATCTTCCTAATTCACCGTTCTCTGTCCCACCTGGAGAAGCCCGGGAATGCAGTGAGGATCATGTTCTTTGACTTCTCCAGTGCTTTCAACACCATTCAACCGATGATCCTGAAGGACAAGCTGCTGTGCGCAGGGGTGGACCAGCACCTGTCTTCATGGATCCTGGACTACCTCACTAACCGGCCACAGTTTGTGAGAACCCGAGATTGTGTGTCTGACACGATCATTGGTAGCACGGGGGCCCCCCAGGGAACGGTTTTGGCTCCCTTCCTGTTCACCCTTTATACTGCGGACTTCTCACACAACACAACACACTGCCATCTACAGAAGTTCTCCGACGACTCTGTGATCATCGGCCTCATCTCCAACGGAGATGAAGCTGAGTACAGAGGACTTATCCAGGACTTCGTGGACTGGTGCCATCGAAACTGCCTCCAGATCAACGCGAGGGAAACTAAAGAGCTGGTGGTGGACTGCCGCAGGCAAGGACAACCCCTCACAGCACCAGTAAATATACAGGGAACAGACATTGAGATGGTGACATCATACAAGTACCTTGGTGTTCATCTGAACAATAACTAGACTGGTCACACAATACCGACGCACTCTACAAGAAGGGACAGCGCAGGCTGTTCCTACTGAGGAGGCTCAGACCTTTTGGTGTACAAGGGGCGCTGCTGAAGACATTCTACGATACGGTGGTGGCATCAGCCATCACTTTTGGAGTGGTCTGCTGGGGCAGTGGCATTACAGCAGCCGATAGGAAGAGACTGAACAAACTGATCAAGAAAGCTAGCTCTGTCCTGGGGAAACGCCTTGACCCAGTGGAGGAGATGGGAGAGAGAAGGATGGTGGCTAAACTGTCATCTCTGCTGGAGTCCGAGTCCCACCCTATGTAGGACATATTGAACGCACTGAGGAGCTTATTTAGCAGCAGACTACTACATTCTAGGTGCACAACCGAGAGGTTTCGCAGGTCCTTCCTACCTACGGCTGTCAGACTGTACAACCTAAGCAGGGCTGCTCGCAGAGATAGCAAAAAAACGTGATGACCTAATAGTATTGAATGCAAAAGATGCAACAGACTTACACAAAAGGTCCCCTCCAGTATACAACTAGGACAATATCAGTCGCTACGGAGGGTGACAATATGTATGGGTACATTTTCATACTATGTAGGGTAACTAAGTAGACGGTTATGCTGTTTATTCCATCTTGTTACAATGCTCCGCATTTTGTATATATATTTATATATTTATGTGTATGTATGTATATCCACTGCTCTTATTTATATTTTCCGTATCTTCTTAATTATTGCTCTGAGTGTTGCTATCCCTGTGCTGTTGCAATCCTGGAATTTCCCCCATTGTGGGACTAATAAAGGCTTATCTAAACTTATCTTATCTTATATCTCCACCTTAAAATTAGTAGTTGGAATTCAAAAGAAAAACAAAACTGTATTCCAAAAGATACAATATATGAACAGCAATCATTTTATCTTCACCAAAACTCAATAACCAGACTGTTAATGATGGAGTAGCTTATTCCAACCTGATGAACACACTCTGAGGTCACCAAGAACCTTTGCCTCTCTCTCTCTCTCTACAAAAACACACACACACACACACACACCCCTGTACAATGGGAGGAGTAAGTATTGAACGTGTCAGTGCGAATTTCAGTACATACTGTATATTTCCAATGAGAATATTAAGATCAGAGATAAACTATCGAGAAATAAAAGAAAAAAAACAAAGTGTTGGGTCACTATGACCTGAACAGCTTGAATCTGCAAATTTACCGTTGTTCCATTCAGTCCATTTTTGATTCCTTTATCTGCTGCTTTAACTTCCACGTATTTGCTGCTTTACATCCTGCCATATGATCTAATACCACAGGATATGATTCACATCACTTTTATCTTCATGAAATCATTCAGTGACCCTTCAGATTTTACAGGAAAATAATGAAAAATGTTAATTTATGAGAAAAAAGCAACAAATGCAATTATTTTTTTTTTCACATTTCACGTTCACGCATACTGGAGAGAGGAAAGTTATTACTCTCTACTCAAGCTGCTTTTAAGTAGATATTTTCATACTCTTACTCAAGTAATTTTTGGTGACCACTCATACTTTAATAATTTATAGCATAAGGTAACTCTACTTTTACCTGAGTACAACTTCTGGATAGTCCACCCACCTCTGCACTTGACTAACTGATAAACAGTAATCACATCAGAACTGTAACCAGGAGCCACATTTATGAGTGTTTCTGTTTACACAGATGTAACTATAAACCAAATGCACAAATCTTCCACCAAACCAAACTTTTCCCCAACTTTAGACCAACCACCACTGCTGCTGCACTGACCTTCTTCCCATAAACTGCTCCCATTCTTCCTCCGCTGAGTCTTTGTTGTTTGTTTGTGACCGTCAGTTCACAGTCCACACAGCCTTCCTGCCTTTCTTTCCTCTCCACAGCACCACTTCTTCTCTTTCCCAGCAGCCTCAGCTCCCCCGTTCTCCTCCTCCTTCACCTCCTCCTCTTCCACCCGCCACTTGGCAGCCTGACAGCTTGGTCGATGGGGTCCGTTAGCCTGCCACACAGTGAGGTGGCCCAACCAGCTTCATACCAGCAAACCAACCCCGAACCAGAGAGGAGAGGGCAGCCGGTCGAAGCTGAGAGGGTCTTGACTGTGAGGAGGAGGAGGAGCAGGAGGAGGTGGTGTCCCTGCCACCTGTTACTGCAGCCTGACTCCCTGCTCTCAGCTGTGAGGAGTTAAGGTGCTCTGAGTGGATTAAAGAAATGAACAGTGACAGGGAGACAGAGTAGTAGCGTGATAGTCAGGAAACACGTTCTGGAGGAGGGGAAAGTTTCCACAGACCTCCCTCAGGAAGAATAAAGTTTGTTAGAACTCTGGTCGGACTGATGGAGATCATTCATAAGTATGAGAAGAGTTACAGCACCAGTGTCAATAACAAGAACCAGGGGCCAGATATGGTCCCCCACCCCCACCCCCAACTATATTTTGTTTGGCCCACAATATAAATTTGCAACCTTGCTCCCCAGAATAGTAAATTTCTGACTTTTTCTCCAGTCCCTTAAATTTATTACACATCCCCCAGCTTCATACATTTGTTACATTTTGCAACCCTTCCCCCAGTTTTGTATGTCTGTGACTTTCTCCCCCAGTTTTGTAAATTTACATTATTTTTCTCCAGACTCTTAAAATTTGTGACTTTTTCTCGATAATTGGGTGAGAGACAGGGTGGACAGATCACCAATGCATGGCAAGGCCAACACAGACAGGCAGACAACCATTCACTCTTACATTCACACCTAAGAACAATTTATTCCCAGTTGATGCCAATGAACCTAACATGTATGTCGTTGGACTGTGAGAGGAAACCCATACAGACACTAGGAGACCGGTGGTGACATTTCTGGGTGGAGAACACACTCCACACAGAAAGGAGTGGAGTGTGTTCTCCACCAGCAGTGCCAGTGATGGGGTCAAACCCATAACCTTCATGCTGTGAGGCGACAGTGCTAACCACTACTCTACTGAGCTGCCCTTGGTGGCGCAGTGGTGGCACTGGCAACCAAGGGTGGTGGGACTTCTTTCCCAGTTTTGCAAATTTGCAACTTTCTCCCATCCATCCATCTTCTTCCACTTAATCCTTTTTGGGTCGCGCGGGGGGGCTGGAGCCTATCCCAGCATCTTTGGGTGAGAGGCAGGGTACACCCTCGACAGATCGCCAGTCCATCGCAGGGCCAACACAGAGAGACAGACAACCATTCACTCTCACAGTCATACCTAAGGACAATTTAGAATCCCCAGTCGATGCCAATTAACCTAACTTGCATGTTTTTGGCATGTGGGAGGAAACTGGAGAAATCCCGGAGTAAACCCACGCAGACACGGGGAGAACATGCAAACTCCACACAGATCACTGTTGGTCGGGGGCTGGGATTGAACCCAGGATACCACAGCCAAGGGTGAGCTGCTGTGCTGCCGCAGAGCTAACCACTCCGCCACCGTGCTGCTCTGCAACTTTCTCCCTGTTTCATAAATTACAATATTTTCACCCCAGACTTAAATGTGCAACTCTTCTTCAGTTTTGCAAATGTATAGCCTTTTGTCCCAACTCGTAAATTTGCAACTTTTTCCCAGTCTTGTAATTTTGCAGTTTTTCCCCCTTAGAAATTTGTGACCTAGCTCTTTCACTAAATCACATACACACACACCCCCACCGCAGTTCCTTAATTTGCAGCTTTTACCCTGTCTTGAAGATTTACCACTTTTTCCCCAGTTTTGAAAATGTGTGACTTTTTCCCCAGAATTGTACATTTTGGACTTTCTCCCCCATAGTCATAAATTTGTGACTTTTCCGCCCAGTCCTTTAAATTTATGACATTTCCACCAGTTTTATAAATTTACCTTTTCCCTCACTTTACAATATTTTCCCAAGACTCTTACATGTGCAACTTTTCTTCAGTTTTGCAATTTTCAAGAAAAGTTAAGGCACTAATTTTGGGTTGTGGAGAGTGTAAATAACGAGACTGGTTCATGCAGCAGACGATTTTATTCACTCTCACATCAGTCATACACAGAAAAGAATGTCTTAGTACACCATGGGTTCTCCTTTTATACCAACCGCCCATCTCACATCTGCATGACATCTCACATCACAATTCATTCATTCATTCTCCCCCCAACTCCTTCTTCCTGCTACCTCTCCATAATCTCCATAGCCATTGTCCTTCTCTCTTTACCCCCTGCATCCAGTCTGAGATGATTAACCCAGTCTCTACACCGCCCCCCCCAGAATCTCAGACCAAGTTTCAGTCGTCATGTCCTTTTGGCTTCAGTCTCCTCCCATATCTGCTGTAACGGGGGTTTACTGCCTCCGTGGCGCTGCTGTGCCGGCGGGGGGCTCCTGGGGGTGTGTCTGTCTGCGGGTGGGCCATGGCGAGGGGGGAGAAACCTTCGACTTGCCCGTGTGGCTGCTCTGAAGAATCGTTTACCTGGGGAGTTCTCAGTGGGGGTCTTCCGCGCCGAGGGGCCTGAGCCAACAGCACTTGCTCGTCCGCCACCACAAAGGCGGGCTTAAGTCTGTCTATGCATATTTTCTCCCGACGACCCCCCAAGTCTAACAAAAAATGTTTGTCCCCTGTTTCCAGCACTCTGAACGGGCCATCGTAGGGTGGGCGCAATGGAGGGCGGTGGGCATCATGCCTGAAAAACACGAACGCCGCATTCTTCAAAGTTTTTGGCACAAAAGCGCGTGGAAAACAGTGGTGGGCCAGGCCTGGCAGTGTGCCTGTGTTTGCACTATGCTGCAAACGCTGAGACGGGCAGTTGTCCGGTGCGGGACTATCTGGCAAAAATTCCCCGGGCAGCCGCAGTGGCTGAGAAAAAACAAGTTCCGCCGGGGAAGCCTCCAAATCCTCTTTTGGTGCGGAACGCAACCCCAATAAAATCCACGGCAACCGGTCTACCCAATTTGCATCCGTCAGCGAAGCCCTGAGTGCTGCTTTCAGTGACCTATGTAAATGCTCGCATAACCCATTGGCCTGTGGGTTCTACGCGGTTGTGCGATGAATTGCAACACCCAGGCTACGGGCCATCGCGCCCAGAGGTCTGAAACAAATTGAGGGCCCCTATCGGACGTGATGTCTGACGGGATTCCAAAACGTGCCACCCATGTCGTCAAAAAAGCGTGCGCCACGTCCACGGACGTGGTTGCCGCCACCGGGACTGCTTCTGGCCAGCGTGTGGTGCGGTCCACCACTGTCAGAAGGTGCGTGAACCCCTGCGATGGCGGGAGGGGGCCCACGAGGTCCACGTGAACATGGTCGAACCTCTTAGCCGGTATACGAAACGGTTCCAAAGGAGCCTTTGTGTGTCTGTGTACTTTGGCTCGTTGGCACGCTACGCAGGCTGCAGCCCACTCTTTCACTTGTTTGCTCAGGCCTGGCCACACGAACTTTGCTCCCACCATTTTGACTGACACGCGCACCCCTGGGTGCGCCAGAGCGTGAACTGACTCAAACACGCAGCGGCGCCAAGCAACTGGAACCACCAGGTGCGGGCGTCCCGTGGAGACATTGCAGATTAGGGGGGGCTTGCCGTCTTGCAGTACTCTGCTCTCCAGCCTTAACCGTGTTGGTCCAGACTGGAGCGCACGCACGTCCATATCGCCAATCTGCTCTGCGGCCATGGCTGTGTAATCTATCCCCAGGCAGACCGGGGCCACTACTGCACGCGAGAGGCAGTCCGCTACCACATTCAGTTTACCCGACACATGCTGAATATCGGTCGTAAACTCCGAGATCGTGGCCAGCTGTCTCTGCTGCCGGTCCGGTTCCGAAACCTTGGCCATTGTGAACGTTAGCGGCTTGTGGTCCACGAACGCGGTGAAGCTGCGCCCTTCCAGCCAGAACTGGAAGTGGCGTATGGCCAGGTGGAGAGCCAGCAACTCTCTGTCAAACGCGTTGTATTTATGCTCACTGTCACGCAAAGCCCTACTGAAAAAAGCGAGCGGCTGCCAGGAATCGGTGACACGTTGCTCCACGACGGCCCCTATGGCCACATCCAAGGCGTCGGTAGTGAGCGCTATCTGGGCCGCTGGGTCCTGGTGCGCCAACAGTGCGGCATTTGCCAGGGCTGTTTTAACCTCAGAGAATGCCTGCTCTCGCTCCGGAGTCCATTCGACTCTGTCCGCGGGTTTCCGTTTCTTGAGGACGGCATACAATGACTGCATGAGTTGAGCTGCGTGGGGGAGGAACCGGTTATAAAATTTAACCATCCCTAAAAATTCTTGCAGCGCCCTGACCGTCTGAGGCCGGGGAAAATTTGCCACGGCGCGCACTTTGTCGGGCAAGGGTATCGCTCCCTCTGGTGAGACGTGGTGCCCCGAAAAGTCAATCCCCATCACGCCGAACTGGCATTTCGCCGGGTTGATTATTAATCCGTGCTCCTCCAACCTCCGGAAAACCGTCCTGAGGTGGGTTACGTGTTCGTCCTCGGACGCACTGGCCACCAGGATATCATCCAGGTAGACAAACACAAATGGGAGATCGCGCAACACCGCATCCATCGTGCGTTGAAATGTCTGTGCCGCGCCTTTTAATCTGAAGGGCATGCGTAAAAACTCAAACAAGCATAACGGAGTTATTACCGCTGTTTTGGGTATGTCCTCCACGTGCACTGGGACCTGGTGGTAACCGCGGACCAGGTCTATTTTAGAAAAAATGCGTGCTCCGGCGAGGTGAACGGAAAAATCCTGAATATAGGGAATCGGGTAGCGGTCGTGCGCTGTGGCGTTATTCAATCTGCGGAAATCTCCGCACGGTCGCCACGATCCCTCGGACTTAGGGACCATGTGTAGCGGGGATGCCCATGGGCTGTTCGATCCCCTGATGATGCCCAACCTTTCCAGGTTGGCAAACTCCTCGCACGCTATGGCCAGTTTAGCTGCGTCCAAGTGCCGAGGTCGTGCGAAAACGGGCGGCCCGGTGGTGGTGATAAAGTGTTCCACCCCGTGTTTAGTGCTGGCTGCCGAAAACATCGGGACTGTGAGTGCTGGGAACTGAGTGAGCAGTGTGTGGAACTTACCACCTGGAGCTGTGACGTTGGCTTGTGTTATTGGCCCGGCCCCTCGAGCTGTACAGGGGAGAGAATCAAAAGACAGTGCATTAACCAGGCGCCTGTTAGCAACATCGACTAGCAACCCATGTGCAGACAGAAAATCAGCTCCCAGGATTGGGAAACTCAGTGCCGCTATGACAAAAGTCCACTCGTACATACGGCTGTGTTGGGATAAAGTCAGTGTTCTCTCACCAAAAGTCTTAATGCCCAAGCCGTTTACTGCTACCAGCCCGGGGCCGCTAGGTCCTGCTAGCCGGTCGGCGTAGGACAGCAGGATGATGCTCCTCTGGGCTCCGGTGTCTATGAGGAACCGTCTCCCCGAGCGCGAGTCCGTCACGTAGAGCAGCTTGTTCTCTTCACCGGCGGTCACAGCTGCTACCGACTGCCGGCCTTGACGTTTCCAGAGCGTTTGAATTGGCACGGTGGCGCACATCTGCATGCATTCTCTCCAAAGCGGCGGTGGTAGAAGCAGAGCGTGTCTCTCTCGCGCTTCCTGGCCTCCGTTGACACTACCGTCGGCGGCTCCTCGCCTCCGCTGGTCGTCTCGCTGGGTTCCGACGCCGCCGCGTTCACTGCGAGGGCTCTGGTGGTGAGGATGATCCGATCTGCCTCCTGGGCTAGCGCACGGTAGTCACGCGCGGCCAGCAACGGTGAATTGGCAAGAACTGCTCTCACCTCTGTTGGGAGGTTCCGGAGGAAAAGGTGGGCAAACAGAAAATGTCCGTCGTCCGTGCCCATTAACGGCAACATCTTCTCCATAAGTTCGACCGCCGAACCATCTCCTAACTCGGAGCGCCTCAAGAGCCTCTCTGCTCTCTCACAGTCCGAGAGCGTGTAGCGCCGGGTCAGCGCGGCCTTGAGAGCCCCGTATTTGTCGTGGGCTGGAGGCTGTTGGAGCAGGCTCGCTACCTGCTGAGATGTGCGAGCGTCCAGCGCTGCGACCACATAGTAATATTTGGTGTTATCTGCCGTTATTCCCCAGAGGGCGAACTGAGCCTCGGTGTGGTGGAACCAAGACCGCGGGTCGTGCAGCCAAAAGTCCGGTAGTTTGACCGAAACAGCGCACGCGTTGCTGGGTGTTCCTGTCCGGGCCGTCTCTGGGATGCTTGCCGCATCGCTGGGGCTTCCCGTCCGGGCCGACTCCGGGGTTCTTGCCTCGTGTTCCATAATTCGTCAAGGGGTCACAAGTGTGGAGAGTGTAAATAATGAGACTGGTTCATGCAGCAGACGATTTTATTCACTCTCACATCAGTCATACACAGAAAAGAATGTCACAATACACCATGGGTTCTCCTTTTATACCAACCGCCCATCTCACATCTGCATGACATCTCACATTACAATACATTCATTCATTCTCCCCCCAACTCCTTTTTCCTGCTACCTCGCCAGTCTCTACAGGATGAGTGTATTTAAGACTTTTTAAAGATGAGGTACTACAGTAAGGGTTGGCCACCTCTGCAAAGAGAGACAATTTGTTCATAAAACATATTTAAGCCTTAAAATTAAGGTAAAACTGTCAAATATAATGGCCTGCCAACTCAAATTTTTCCTTTTAAATGCGCATCTTTTCTTATTTTTCTTCATTCATGACCTTTTTCTTCCATATTTTTTCTTTAAAAAAATGACTTTGTTCCCATACATTTTGAGTTCTTTTCTCACATTTGCATTTTTTCTCAAATTTTATGATTTTTTTTTTTCCCCTCAAAATTTTTTAGAACTTGGTGTCGTCTGCTGTTACTCCCCGGAGGGCGAACTGGGCCTCGGTGTGGTGGAACCAAGAGCGCGGGTTGTGCTGCCAGAAATCCGGTAGCTTGACTGAAACTGCACACGCGTTGCTGGGGGTTCCAGTCCTGGCTGTCTGCGGGTTGGCTTCAGCGTCTCTGGGGCTTCCCGACCGGGCTGGGTCCGGGGTTCTTGCCTCGTGTTCCATAATACGTCTTGGGTCACCAGTGTGGAGTGAGTAAATGAAGAGGCATATTCATTTCAGACGATTTATTACACACTCACATCTCACAGGCAAAGAACAGACTGACTGGTCACATCAAGCATTCCTCTCTCTATATCAAGTCACACTTCACAAGGTTTAAGGCACTTCCTCATACACAGCATGACATCTACACTACACTTCATTCAACCCCCTCTCACCCACTTGGACATTGTTCTCCCATGTGTATTCATTGTCTCTGTCTAAGGTGTGAAATAACCTGAGGCCCACACCATCCCCAAAACTCCTGCAGCGCCCTGACCGTCTGAGGCCAGAGAAAATCTGCCACTGTGCGCACTTTGTCCGGTAAAGGTATCGTGCCCTCCGGTGAGATGCGGTGGCCCAAAAAGTCAATTACTGTAACCCCGAACTGGCACTTCATCGGGTTGATTATTAACCCGTGCTCTTCCAACCTCTGGAAAACCGTCCTGAGGTGGGCTACGTGTTCGTCCTCAGATGCGCTGGCCACCACGATGTCGTCCAGGTAGACAAACACAAAAGGCAGATCGTGCAGCACAGCATCCATCATGCGTTGGAAGGTCTGCGCCGCACCTTTTAACCCGAAAGGCATGCGTAGGAACTCAAAAAGACCGAATGAGGTTATTACTGCCATTTTGGGTATGTCTTCTGCGTGCACAGGGACCTGATGGAACCCGCGGACCAGGTCCACCTTGGAAAAAATGCGTGCCCTGGTGAGGTGGACAGAAAAATCCTGAATATGGGGGATTGGGTAGCGATCGTGTGCTGTGGCGTTGTTTAATCTGCGGAAATCTCTGCATGGTCGCCACGATCCCTCGGCTTTAGGCACCATGTGTAGCGGGGACACCCATGGGCTGTTTGAGCGCCTGATGATGCCCAACCTTTCCAAGTTGGTGAACTCCTCGCACGTGCTGGCCAGTTTAGCTGCGTCCAGGCGCCAAGATCGTGCGAAAATGAGTGGCCCCATGGTGGTAATGAAGTGCTCTACCCCGTACTTAGTGACAGCTGCCGAAAAAGTCGGAACCGTGAGTGCTTTATGGCTGCGAGCTCAGGGCCACTACTTCCAGCCAGCCGGTCTGCGTAGGACGGCAGGATGAGGCTCTTTTGGGAGCCGGAGTCCACGAGGAACCATCTCCTCGAGCATGAGTCTGTCACATAGAGCAGCTTGGTTGTGTCACCGGCGGTTGCAGCTGCTACCGACTGCCAGTCCTGGCATTTCCTGAGTGCTTGAACTGGCACGGTGGAACGCATCGCCATGCATCTTCTCTGAAGCAGCGGTGGTAGAAGCAGAGCGTGCCCCTCCAGTGCTTCTTGGCCTCCACTGCAGCCACCATCGATGGCTCCTTGCCCTCGCTGGCCATCTCACTGGGTTCTGATGCCACTGCGTTCATAGCAAAGGTTCTGGTCGCCAGGATAATCCGGTCTGGTTCTTGTGCCAGCATCCGGTAGTTCTGCGTGGCCAGCAGCGGTGAATTGGCGAGGACCGCTCTGGCCGCTGTCGGGAGGTTCCGGAGGAAAAGGTGAGCGAACAAAAACATATTTGCCGTGGGCTGGGGGCCGTTGGAGCAGGTTCGCCACCTGCTGTGTTGTGCATGCGTCCAGCGCTGCAACCACGTAGCAGTACTTTGTGTCATCCGCCGTCACTCCACGGAGCGTGAACTAGGCCTCGGTGTGGAGGAACCAAGCCGTGAGGTCGTGTAGCCAAAAGTCTGGGATCTTGACTGAAAAGGCGCACGCAGTGCTGGCGCTTCTAGTCCGGGCTGTCTCCAGGGTGTTTGTCTCGAGTTCCATTTTACGTCAAAGGTCACCAGTGTAGAGAGAAATGAGCAGGCGGGGCAGTGAGCTGGATCAGCGTGGACTTTATTCTCTCTAACCACAAGTCAACAAGAATAACTCAGGTCGCTGGGCAACTCTCTTTTATATCTTACATCCTTGCCTAGCGACCTGGGAGTTCACACCACAATACACACAATCACAATGCACGTCATCACAAAGCCTGTCGGCGCATTAACATGCAGTCTGGTGGAGAAAACACAGTCTGCCCAGCGCATCTGCCTAACAGTCCTTTAGCGTCTCCACCTCCGTTGTCCCGTCTCGACCCCCCGTCGGCTTCTCTCCTCCTGTGCCATTCAGTCTGAGCGGAGAATGTAATGTCTAGGTCCCCCACAATGTCACAGAGAAACACACACACAGTGAACGAGGTGATTAGGTGACTGAGGCTGTAAGTCAAATGCAGTGATTTATTAGTGTGACACTGGCGGTGAAGAAACATTTACATCCCACCGTGTAAAACAGGGTGGGATTGGCGGGCGGTTTGTGCACGCGCAATTCATTTGCAGTCTGGACGTGAGTGCCGTGGGTCTCCTCTCTGACTGCAGCTCACTGCTGCACGAGGCTGCTGTGGCTACGGTCACACTGTAGGTCTGAATGCTCAATTCCAATTTTTTTGCTGAGATCTGATTTTTTTGTGTGGGCATTCACATTATAATTTAGATGCAACCCCCATCAGACTCCAGTGTGAACAATCTACTGCTCTGAAATGACCCGCATGCGCAGAAGAAAACGTAACATCAGACACAGCGTTGTAAATATGAGCCAAGAACGACTGAGGGGGACAGAACTTCTTTACCTTGATGCAATGCAGCAAAATAAAAGGTTGAAATCATTCAGAAATAATTATGCACAAAATAAATATGAGACTGTGGGGGACCTAGACGTCACATTCTCCACTCACATTGAAGGGCACAGGAAGAGAGAAGCCAACAGGGGGTCGAGACGGGACAGCGGAGGTGGAGGCGCTAAAGGTCTGTATGTTAACGGCACTGAAGGACTGTATGTTAAAGTGCTGATGACAAGTTCTTGACTTCCTCTAATTTTTCAACACATAATACAATATGACAAAATAGGTTGGTCTGTGCAGCTCTAAGTCAAACAGGCATTTTTTCACGCAAATAGCCAACGTTTTCATGAGCGCCATGTCACCAATTACGTCAGTGGCTGGAAAACCCTGCTGCCATGTAGTCATGTCATTGGGAAAGCACAGCGCTTGGCTGCCCATTGTACACACAGGATGGAAGCAGTTGAAAACATCGACGATGGTTCCAGCACATGTAGTCTGGAATTGGTTTGTGTTGTCCAATCTTCAGATGATTATAGTTCGGAAGAATGGGATGACAATGAAGAATCTGGGGGCATCAGACCATATAGGTTTGAGCCATGCCAAACGGGCATTGTGCCAAGCCGGTCACACTCACAGAGTGACAGTGGAGAGGCACACATGCCCACCGCAGCAGCAGCGACAAACACACGGCAGGGTAACACCAGTGTTATTCTTTTGTTACAGATATTGCAACAAATTATTTGTTCATAACTATAATTTATTTAAATCCGATTTTTCAATAAAATAGCAGTGTATTGTCTGCGGCTCAGGCATCGGGTTTATTATGGATTATATTTTGAGTTCTTGTTGTTTTTGTTTTGTACATGTGTTTTATGTGCGTTTTGAACCACTTTCAGGTGGGCACTGTCCAAGATTTGCCAGTCCGAACACACACGCCCTCTCTCTTTGACAGTCAGCTGTTCATGGTCTGTGTGCACCATCTACCGTGTTGTCAGCCAGCCAACGTTGCCAGCGCTATCACGACATGTTGGCTGCTCCACACAGCCATGGTTCTGTTGCGCCCCTTGAAGCAATGTCTGCCCTGGGGCGCAACCGTGGTTAACACGTCTCCATGTTCACTGGGCGATGTCGGCTCCAAACGCCAACTGTGGGTGTTTGTGTTTATTTTTGTGGGTCTTCACCTTATTGGGAACTGTTGTCATCATTCTTATGTTCAGTACATGTGCTGTGTTGAATTCTGCGCGTAAATCCATTCATCATGACCCTCTGTGTGCTCTTACGCAGGGCACCCAGAGGGAGGATGAAATAACGAGGATTTGTGTGCAGGGTTAACCACAGCACATTTAATACAGAAAGACAGACAATTCCCAAAAAGGTGAAGACGTACAAGAAACATAGACACACTTGCTGATGGTGTTCGGGGACCGGCATCGCCCAGCGAATGAATGAGAGGAGACGTGTTAGCCACAGGTGCGCCCCAGAGCCGACATGGCTTCAAGGACGCACGAGAGCCACAGCGAACATAGAGTGACTAGCGCGTCGTGAGAGTGCTGAAAATACTGGCAGACTAACAGCACAGATGACAATACTATAGACCATCAGTGCATGACTGGCAAACAGGCCGCGAAGGACACGCACTGCTGGTGATGGTGTGATGAGAAGCACCTGGGCAAGGACCAGGAAAGATGATGAGCGGGAGTTTGAATCAGCTGATGATAATGAGAGAGAGGACGTGGCCAGACCGGCGAGATGTCAGCATGGGATCACATACAGTAGGTCAAAGCTGCGCGTAAATCCATTAATTCTTCCCCTCCTTGTGCGCGCCTCCTGCATAAAAGCACACAAGGAGCGGAGGAGGCTTATAACAGTTGGAGCTGAAGCGTGTGATGTGGTCTTTCACAGCTTGCTGTTTATCTAAGCCTGTGACACAACGCGAAGGCATAGCCGTAAAATTAAAACAAGAAACCAGAGAAACTGTGAGCTACAAAGCTGTTGTCATTCCAGTTAACAACACCGGATTCCGTTCTCCCACTTACGTCATGGGGGTGCCGCCCTTAATTCGGTGGGCGGCACGGTACCACAGTCCAGTCAGCGGCTGTGATTTTTTGATGATAACTAGTTTATGCAGGCGCTGTTGTAAATATTATATTGATCATGGACAATGACTTTTGGGTTTACACAGCATGCTAAAAAATGTCAAAAACGTGTCATCAGCACTTTAATGCGCCAACAGGCATTGTGATAATGTGTCTTGTGGTGTGAGCCCCCAGGTCGCTAGGCAAGGCATGTAACATATAAAAGAGAGATGCCCCGCGACCTAGGATTATTCTTGTTGACTTGAGGGTAGAGAGAAATAAAGTCCATGCTGATCCAGCTCATTTCTCTCTACACTGGTGACCTTTGACGTTGAATGGAATTCAAGGCAAACACCCTGGAGAAAGCCCAGACTGGAAGCGCCAGCACTGCGTGCGCCATTTCAGTCAAGCTCCCAGACTTTTGGCAGCACGACCCAACAGCTTGGTTCCTCCACACCGAGGCCCAGTTCGCGCTCCGTGGAGTGACGGCGGATGACACCAAGTACTACTACGTGGTTGCAGCGCTGGGCGCACGCACAGCACAGCAGGTGGCGAACTTGCCCCAACAGCCCCCAGCCCACGGCAAATATGACGCTCTCAGGACAGCGCTGACCCAACGCTACATGCTCTCGAACTGCGAGAGAGCGGAAAGGCTCCTGACATGCTCCGAGCTGGGAGACAGGTCGGCGGTCAAATTAAAGAAGAAGATGTTGGTGTTGATGGGCACAGATGGCGAGCCGTTCTTGTTTGCCCACCTTTTCCTCAGGAACCTCCTGACAGCGGCCAGAGCGGTCCTCGCCAGTTCACCGCTGCTGGCCACACAGAACTACTGGACGATGGCACAAGAGGCAGACCGGATTATCCTGGCGACCACAACCTTCGCTGTGAACGTAGTGGCACCGGAACCCCGTGAGACAGCCAGCAAGGGCGAGGAGCCATCAATGGTGCCGCCGCGGAGGCCAAGAAGCACCGGAGGGGCACGCTCTGCTTCTACCGCTGCCGCTTCAGAGAAGATGCACAGCAATGCATGCCACCGTGCCAGTTCAGGTGCTTGGGAAACGCCAGGACCAGCAGTCGGTAGCAGCTGCGCCCACCGGTGACACAACCAAGCTGCTCTATGTGACGGACTCATGCTCGGGTAGACGGTTCCTCGTGGACTCTGGCCCCCAAAAGAGCCTCATCCTGCTGTCCTACACAGACTGGCTGGCTAGAACTAGCGGCCCCGAGCTCGCAGCCGCAAATGGCTCAGACATTAACACTTTTGGTGAGAGGACACTAACCATATCCTTGCACGGCTGTATCTACCAATGGTTCTTCGTCATAGTGGCATGTAACTCCCCCATTTTGCGCGCAGATTTTTTGTGTGCACACGGGCTATTACTCGATATGGCTAACAGATGCCTGATTAATGCTATGTCTTTTGATTCTCTGCCCTGTACAGCTCGAGGAGCCAGGTCCACAACACTGGCCAACGTCACAGTTCCAGGGGGTAAGTTCCACACACTACTCACCCAGTTCCCAGCACTCACGGTTCCAACGTTTTCAGCGGCTGTCACTAAGCACGGGGTAGAGCACTTCATTACCACCACGGGGCCGCCCATTTTCGCACAACCTTGGCGCATGGATGCAGCTAAACTGGCCAGTGCGCACGAGGAGTTCACCAACTTGGAAAGGTTGGGCATCATCAGGCGCTCAAACAGCCAATGGGCGTCCTTGCTACACATGGTGCCTAAAGCCGAGGGATCATGGTGACCATGCGGCGATTTCCGCACACGATCGCTACCCAATACCCATATTCAGGATTTTTCCGACCATCTCACTGGGGCATGCATTTTTTCCAAGGTGGACCTGGTCCGCGGGTACCACCAGGTCCCGGTGTGCACAGAAGACATACCCAAAACAGCTGTAATAACTCCGTTCGGTCTTTTGGGGTTCCTACGCATGCCTTTTGGGTTAAAAGGCACGGCGTGGACCTTCCAACACATGATGGACGCTGTGCTGTGTGATCTGCCTTTTGTGTTTGTCTACGAGGATGAAAACATAGCCCACCTCAGGATGGTCTTCCAGAGGTTGGAGGAGCACGGGTTAATCATCAACCCGGCGAAGTGCCAGTTCGGGGTTACAGTAATTGACTTTTTGGGCCACCGCATCTCACCGGACCACCGCATCTTACTAGACAAAGTGCGCGCAGTGGCAGATTTTTCCCAGCCTCAGACGGTCAGGGCACTGCAGGAGTTTTTAGGGATGGTTAACTTTTACAACCGTTTCCTCCCTCGTGCAACCCAGCTCATGCAGCCGGAGTACACCGCGCTTAAGAAACGGAAACCGGCAGACAGCATTGACTGGATCCCCGAGCAGGAGCAGGCGTTTTCCAATGCCAAAACAGCCCTAGCAAACGCCGCACTACTGGCGCACCTGGACCCGGCGGCTCGTATAGCGCTCACTACCGATGCATTGGACGCAGCCATAGGAGCCGTCGTGGAGCAATGCATTGCCAGTTCTTGGCAGCAGCTTACCTTTTTCAGCAGGTCTTTGTGCGACAATGAGCGTAAATACAGCGCATTCGACAGAGAGTTACTGGCTCTCCGCCTGGCCATACGCCACTTCCAGTTCTGGTTGGAAGGGTGCAGCTTCACTGCGTTTGTGGACCACAAGCCGCTAACGTACGCTATGGCCAAGGTTTCAGAACCATGGTCGGCCTGGCAGCAGAGACAGCTGGCTGCTATCTCGGAGTTTACGACCGACATTCAGCATGTGGCCGGTAAACTCAACGTGGTGGCAGACTGCCTCTCGCGCACATTAGTGGCTCCAGTCTACATAGGGATACATTACACGGCCATGGCCGCAGAGCAAGTCGACGGCACGGACGTTTGCGCGCTCCAGTCTGGACCAACAAGGTTAAGGCTGGAGAGCAGAGTACTGCAAGACGCCCCCCCCCACTCTGTGACGTTTCCACAGGCCTCCCGCACCTGTTGGTTCCACGTGCTTGGCGCCACCGCGTTTTCGACTCAATTCACTCCCTGGCACACCCGAGAGTGCGCGCGTCAGTCAAAATGGTGGGAGCAAAGTTCGTCTGGCTGCATCTGCATAAACAGGTGAAAGAGTGGGCTGCAGCCTGCGTAGCGTGCCAACAAGCCAAGGTGCACAGGCACACAAAGGCCCCCCTCGAGCCGTTCCATGTCCCAGCTAAGAGGTTCGACTATGTTCACGTGGACCTCGTGGGTCCCCTCCCGCCATCGCAGGGGTTTACGCACCTCCTGACAGTGACGGACCACACCACGCGCTGGCCCGAAGCGGTACCGCTAGCTTCCACCACATCTACAGAAGTCGCACGCGCTTTTTTGGCGACATGGGTGGCATGCTTCGGCACCCCTTCAGACTTCATGTCCAACAGGGGCCCGCAGTTCGTCCCGACCTCTGGTCCGCAATGGCCCAGAGCCTGGGCATCACCATTCATCGCACAACCATGTACAACAACCCCCAGGCCAAAGGGTTATGCAAGCATTTCCATAGGTCGCTTAAAGCAGCACTCAGGGCTTCGCGTATGGACACAAATTGGGTGGACCCAAATTGGGAGGATTTGGCTGCTTCCCCAGCAAAACTTGTTTTTCCCCAGCCGCTGCGGCTCCCTGGTGAATTTTTGCCTGACAACCCCACGCCAACACCATCCCATCCCTGCCTTCACTGCGTAGAGCAGAGGCAGGGATGGTATCGGGCCCGGCCCACCACTGTTTTCCCCACGTTTTCCTCCCAAGGACTTTGAAGGGTGCATTGTTCATGTTTGTCAAGCACGATGCCAACCGGACCCCGTTGCGCCCACCCTACGATGGCCCGTTCAGAGTGTTGGAACCTGGGGCTAAACATTTCGAGTTAGACTTGGGGGGACGCAGAGAAAGAGTCTGCATAGACAGGCTTAAGCCAGCGTTCGTACTAGCAGACAAGCAGGTGGTGTTGGCCCGAGCTCCTCGGCGCGGACGACCCCCACTGACAGCTCCCCAGGTAAATGATTCGTCAGCTCAGGCACAACGGCATGATGAGGATGTCCCCCCCCCCCTTCCCCAATGTCTCCCACAGATGGACGTGCCTCCAGGAGCGCCCCACCAGCACAGCAGCGCCTCGGAGCCGGCGATCCCCCATTGCAGCCGCTATGGACGTCGGCTGAAGCCCACAGGACATAAGAGTTAAGGCCCATTCTGAGTGTTCGGGGGAGGGGGACCTAGATGTCACATTCTCCACTCACACTGAAGGGCACAGGAGGAGAGAAGTCGACGGGGGGTCGAGACAGGACAGCGGAGGTGGAGGCGCTAAAGGACTGTATGTTAATGGCGCTGAAGGACTGTATGTTAATGAGCCAACAGGCATTGTGATAATGTGTATTGTGGTGTGAGTCCCCAGGTCGCTAAGCAAGACATGTAACGTATTTTAGCACCTTGGGGGAGCCAGATTATTTAGCATCTCAGACAAGAGACAGTGGATAAACATGGGAGAACAATACTCAGGAGGTTCCTTGCGAGATAGCAGGAAGGAGTCAGGGACGTAGGGGGTTGAATGCAGTGTGATGCAAATGTCATGTTGTGTGTGGAGAAATGCCATGAAACTTAAGAGGAGAGTGCCTGCTGAAATGATCAGTCTGTTCTGTGCTAGAGAGATGTGGTGTGTAATAAACTGTGTGCCATGGAGCCCGACTCTTATTTTCACACACTCCACACTGGTGACCCAAGACGTATTATGGAAAACGAGGCAAGATCCCCGGAGCCAGCCCGGTCAGGAAGCTACAGTGAGGCGGCAGCCATCCCACAGACAGCCCGGACTGGAACCTCCAGCCACACGTGTGCGGTTTCAGTCAGGCTACCGGATTTCTGGCAGCACAACCCGCGCTCTTGGTTCCACCTCACCAAGGCCCAGTTTGCCCTCCAGGGAGTAACGGCAGACGACACCAGATTCTACCATGTGGTCGCAGCCCTGGACGCCCGCACAGCTCAGCAGGTAGCGAGCCTGCTCGATCAGCCACCAGCCAGCAGCAAATATGAGGCGCTCAAGGCTGCGCTCATCCAGCGCTACACGCTCTCGGACTATGAGAGAGCGGAGAGGCTCCTGAAGCAGACCGAGTTAGGAGATGGTTTGGCCGTAGACCTGATTGAGAAGATGCTGGCGTTAATGGGCACGGACGACGGGCACTTTCTGTTTGCCCACCTCTTCCTCCGGAACCTTCCGACAGTGGCGAGAGCGGTTCTGGCCAATTCGCCGTTGCTGGCCGCGCGCGACTACCTAGCCCAGGAGGCAAACCGGATCATCCTCACCACCAGGGCAATCACAGTCAACGCGGCAGCGGCGGAGCCCAGCGAGACGACCAGAGGAGGCAAGGAGCCACTGAATGTAGAAGCAGCGGGGGCCAAGGAGCGCCAGAGAGACACGCTCTGTTTCTACCACCGCCGCTTCGGAGAGAAGGCACGCAGATGTGCGCCACCGTGCCAATTCAAGTGCTTGGGAAACGCCAAAGCTGGGGGTCGGTAGCAGCTGCGACCCTCGGTGAAGAGAACAAGCTGCTCTACTTGACGAATGCGTGCTCGGGGAGGCGTTTCCTCGTGGACACCGGAGCCCTGAAGAGTTTCATCCTGCCGACCTACGCTGACCGGCTGGCAGGACCTAGCGGCCCCAAGATGTTGGCAGCAAACGGCTCGGATATTAAGACCTTTGGTGAGAGGACTCTGCTCTTATCTCTTCACGGCCGTACATATGAGCGGACTTTTGTCGTAGCAGCACTGAATTACTATATCCTGGGGGCTGATTTTCTGTGTGCACATGGTTTACTGGTTGATGTTGCTAACAGGCGCCTGGTTAATGCACTGTCCTTTGACTCTCTCCCCTGTATAGCTCGAGTGACCCAGCCAACAGCACAAGCCAACGTCACAGCCACAGGCGGTAAGTTCCACACACTGCTCACTCAGTTCCCAGCACTCACGGTCCCGACGTTTTCCGCGGCCATCACTAAACACGGGGTGGAGCCCTTTATCACCACCACCGGGCCGCCCGTTATTGCAAGACCTCGGCGCTTGGACGCAGCTAAACTGGCCATAGCGTGCGAGGAGTTCGCCAACCTGGAAAGGTTGGGCATCATCAGGCGCTCAAACAGCCCATGAACATCCCCGCTACACATGGTCCCTAAGGCTGAGGGATCGTGGCGACTGTGCGGTGATTTCCGCAGGTTGAACAACGCCACAGCACACGACCGCTACCCAATTCCCCACATACAGGATTTTTCCGTTCACCTTGCCGGAGCACGCATTTTTTCCAAAATAGACCTGGTCCGCGGTTACCACCAAGTCCCAGTGCGCGCTGAGGAAATGCCCAAAACAGCGGTAATAACTCCGTTTGGTCTATTCGAGTTCCTGCGCATGCCATTTGGGTTAAAAGGAGCAGCACAGACGTTCCAGCGCATGATAGATGCAGTGCTGCGCGATCTCCCGTTCGTGTTCTTCTACCTGGACGATATCCTGGTAGCCAGTGCGTCTGAAGACGAACACGAAACCCACCTCAGGACGGTTTTCTGGAGGTTCGAGGAGCATGGGTTAATAATCAACCCAGTGAAATGCCAGTTCGGCGTGACGGATATTGATTTTTTGGGGCACTGCGTCTCTCCGGAAGGAGCAATCCCGCTGCCCGACAAAGTGCGCGCCGTGGCGGATTTTCCCCGGCCTCAGACGGTCAGGGCGCTGCAGGAATTTTTGGGGATGGTGAACTTTTATAACCGTTTCCTTCCCCGCGCGGCGCAGCTCATGCAACCATTGTACGCCGCACTCAAGAAACAGAAACCTGCAGATAGGGTCAAATGGACCCCGGAGCGAGAGCAGGCGTTCTCGGAAGTTAAAGCAGCCCTGGCAAACGCCGCACTGCTGGTGCATCCGGACCCGGCGGCCCGCATAGCGCTCACCACCAATGCTTCAGACGTGGCCATAGGGGCTGTCGTGGAGCAGCGCGTCGCCAGGGCTTGGCAGCCGCTCGCCTTTTTCAGCAGAACTTTGCGCAACAATTAACGTAAATACAGCACGCTCGACAGAGAGTTGCTGGCTCTCCACCTGGCCATACGCCACTTCCAGTTCTGGCTGGAAGGGCGCAGCTTCACCGCGTTCGTGGACCACAAGCCGCTAACATTCGCGATGGCCAAGGTTTCAGAACCGTGGTCGGGCCGGCAGCAGAGACAGCTGGCCGCGATCTCAGAGTTTACTACCGATATTCAACATGTGTCAGGTAAACTGAATGTGGTGGCAGACTGCCTCTCGCGCGCCGTGGTGGCCCCGGTCTGCGTAAGGATAGATTACGCAGCCATGGCCGCGGAGCAGATTAGCGATGCAGACATGCGTGCGCTCCAGTCTGAACCAACAGGGTTAAGGCTGGAGAGCAGGGTGCTGCAAGATGGCGGCACCCCCCCCAATCTGCGATGTCTCCACGGGTCACCCGCGTCCGGTGGTCCTGGTCACGTGGCGCTGCCACGTGTTTGAGTCGGTTCACACTCTGGCGCACCCAGGAGTGCGCGCGTCGGTCAAAATGGTGGGAGAGAAGTTTGTGTGGCCGAGCCTACACAAACAAGTGAAAGAGTGGGCTGCAGCCTGCGTGGCGTGCCAACGAGCCAAGGTACACAGACACACGAAGGCTCCCTTGGAGCCGTTTCGTATCCCGGCTAAGAGGTTCGACCATGTTCACATGGACCTCGTGGGCCCCCTCCCGCCATCACAGGGGTGCACGCACCTCCTGACAGTGGTGGACCGCACCACGCGCTGGCCAGAAGCAGTCCCGCTGGCGGCAACCACATCCGCAGATGTAGCGCGCGCTTTTTTAACAGCATGGGTGGTGCGTTTTGGAGTCCCGTCGGACATTATGTCCGACAGGGGCCCTCAATTTGTTTCCGAACTCTGGTCCGCGATGGCCCGCAGCCTGGGTGTTACAATTCACCGCACAACCACGTACAAACCACAGGCCAATGGGTTATGCAAGCATTTTCATAGATCACTGAAAGCAGCACTCAGGGCTTCATTGACGGATGCAAATTGGGTAGACAGGCTGCTGTGGGTTTTATTGGGGTTGCGCTCCGTGCCGAAAGAGGATCTGGAAGCTTCCCCGGCAGAGCTCATTTTTGCGCAGCCCCTACGGCTGCCCGGGGAATTTCTGCCAGATAATCCCGCGCCGGGCAGCTGCCCGTCCCAGCTTTTGCAGCATAGCACAAACACAGGCACGCTGCCGGGCCCTGCCCACCACAGTTTTCCGCGTGTTTTCGTGCCTAAAACTTTGAAGAGCGCGGAGTTCGTGACACGACGCCCACCGCCCTCCATTGCGCCCACCCTATGATGGACTGTTCAGAGTGTTGGAAACAGGGGATAAGCATTTTTTGCTAGACTTGGGGGGTAGGCGGGAAAAAATTGGCATAGACAGACTCAAACCCGCTTTCGTTGTAGCGGACGAGCAAGTGCTGTTGGCTAGGGCCCCTCGGCGTGGAAGACCCCCACGGAGAGCTCCCCAGGGAAACGATTCACCAGAGCAGCCACACGGACAGACCGAAGTGGCCCCCTCCCTAGTCACAGCCCACCCGCAGTCAGACACACTCCCAGCAGCCCCCCACCGGCACAGCAGCGCCACGGAGGTGGTAAACCCCAGTTACAGCAGATACGGGAGGAGACGGAAGCCCAAACAGCATGTGGACTGTTATTCTATTGTTCTATCTAAGATGCTGGGGGCGGGGGAGTTTAGCACCTTGGGGGAGCCAGATTATTTAGCATCTCAGACAAGAGACAGTGGATAAACATGGGGGAACAATACTCAGGAGGTTCCTGGCGAGATAGCAGGAAGGAGTCAAGGACGTAAGGGGTTGAATGCAGTGTGATGCAAATGTCATGTTGTGTGTGGAGAAATGCCATGAAACTTAAGAAGAGAGTGCCTGCTGAAATGATCAGTCTGTTCTGTGCTAGAGAGATGTAAAGTGTGTAATAAACTGTGTGCCATGAGCCCGACTCTTATTTTCACACACTCCACAGTATAAAAGAGAGATGCCCCACAACCTGGGATTATTTTTGTTGACTTGAGGGTAGAGAGAAATACAGTCCACGCTGATCCAGCTCACTGCCTCGCCTGCTCATTTCTCTCCACAAGACCAGCTTCATTCCTCTACAGGCCAGATGACCACTGTGATCAGCTCTGCTTTAACAGAACTGATTGATTAAACAGCTGTACTGAAAATGAGACCCCGAGACTCAATGGGATTACCTGTATAAATAAGGCTAATAATTAATCCTAGCGATTACAATAGGGCCCTCGCCCACTGACGTTGTCAGTGGCTCGTACCAGCGGTCCCGCACAAGAAGGAGAAACCACCACAGAATCCCCTGTCCTGTGTCCCCCTATCTGGCCTTTCCTCTTGTAGCATCATCGTCCTCCTCAAAACCAAGACAGAAGATCACTTCTCTCCAGTTTACAGGAATTTAATTTTATTCATTACACAGGAATATCACCTTTCTGCCTTCTCAGGAATATCACTGGCTTTTATGCCGACTCATGCAGGCTTCTTTCAGGCCTGACCAAAGATGCTTGCTTTCCCAGGACCCCAATGTAAACAGTTGCCGCTTTCAGAGATTGTAAGGATCAGAGTTTGCTTTTAAAGGCTCAAAGGAACATAAAACTCAGGAGACCAGACCTCTCAACATGAACACTGCATTTGATAACGTACCTTTTCACAGGAAACCAATGTTTTTAAAAGAGTCATAAACCACTTAATCTGACGGTTTTATAGTCTATGCTGTCCAGGTACCTTCGCCAGATACTAAAGGAAATCATCTACAGCTCAACAGTACCTCCTAGCGGATACCTACGGAATGTGTTTTCAGTACGTAGGATGACTTTTAATTTGTTCTAAATATTAAGTTCCTTTCAGCTTATCCCCTGGATCCTAAGGACACTGAAAATCATCCCTCTTATCACCAACCATGGTTTGCTGCATGTTCTGCTGTTCTAATCTTGATCTAAATGTGAATGCATGTATTATAATTATGTATAAGAAATGTTATATTCATGAGTGTTATTGGAGTAATGGTATAAATGCATGATCACCATATATTAGCCAAGTCATTTAATTTAGTTAGATTTTATAGTGAGCATTTATTTTATAAGAACTGAGTGTTGATTTTCCCTCTGAAATTTCATGGGATGGTGTCTTCATTTGATTGGCTGCTCTCAAACAAAGAAGTGTTCTCACATTGGATAGCAGCCATTTCAAACTGCTTCTGAAAAAGCCGATTGGTCAGTCTTGCAACTACATCATCAGTTTTACGACCCGGCGAGGTAACTTTAAAAGACAGAAGTTAGATTTGAGTTTGGTTAAGAGAAAAGAAAAAGTCAGCAGGATCAGCAGAATTAGAAAAAGAGATCAAAGAAGTTAAGAGAATGAAAAAAGTGTAGAAGTAGAGACAACAGGCAGGAAGATTAGAACAAGATTAGCTAGAAATAGAATTAAGAATTAGAAACACAGAAAGAAGAAAGAAAGAGATTTTGAGAAAGATTAGGAACTAAATTAAGATTAAAGAAGCAGAATAGTAATCTAGATCTCAGAAGAAGATTTTATTCCGCCGTTTCAAGGCCCTGTGAAGTTTTATTTTATTCTCTGTGTGTTTGTCAAATCTTTTCTTATATTCTGGAAACTGAGGAGGAACCATTTTTCTTTAGAGCTCGTCCCTTTTTAGAGAATCAAATTCTCAAACTTTTTCCTTCACCTCAGAAGCCATTCTTATCCTAGTAAATGTTTTTCTAACACTTTTTTTTTAATGACTTTTCACGCCATTAAAGTGGACCTTTAATTTGCCTAGTTTAAAGTGAACAGAGACTGAGAAGATTTTCCTTCAGTTTTCGGGTCGATCCTGCTACAAGAGACCCCAAATTTGGATTCTTTTCCCAAGGACTTTTCACGCCGCCCTGAGACAAACCACCCACGGCTGCAAATGTCTCTTTGAAGGGCCCCCCAGCTGAGTTATCACCCCACGGCTGTGAGTGAGGACAGCAGCCGCTTCCTCCCGACGTCCTAACTTCAAAACCCAGCGGTACCGACCCGCGGAACTTGGACCTACGGCCGTGTGTGAGTGAGATTCTTATTTCTCCTATTTCTGGGTTAAAACGTGATGTCCTAACGATTAAATTACAATTGAATATGGCCCGTATTTCAGGGCTCAATTAGTCTCAGCCACAGGATAGGACTGTAAACTGAACGAAAACTTTCAGTCATTTTTAAGTAACTGCCCTTAAATTTTGTAGATTAATTCAGGAGTCATTTTTAGATAATTAGCTTATGAATTTTCCCCATAAAATTGCGATGTTTTGTTAAAACATTCCAGCCTCATTTACCGTTGAAACCTAAGTCTAGTTTCTCCTTGGTTCTGCAGAGGTGTAAAGCTGGATTTTATGTTCAGGAACCCAATATCAGTTGAAGTGATATTTTACGCTGTCATCATCTGAATCTGTTTATTCATCATTTGAACGCCATGCCATGTAACCTGAATGATTTTAATAAACGAGTGAATAAGAGCAGTAGAAGCGTTTTCCTTTTGCATATACAGGTTTCCTAATCACGGCAGGACAAAAACTCACTGAAACTTTGAGACTGATTCATGAAGTAATTTAAGGTACAAAATTAATTAAAACTAAAGTTAATTTTATTGTCCGTTAGGACTGGTGTCCCTTTTACGAGTGCTTTTATTTAATTTAGCGGGTGTAGAAGTGACTGCTTAACTCCGCCCCCTTTCACACCCACTATTAAATAAAATAAATAATTCCTGTACCTTATGACAAATAATTTTATAGGCACTTCATCCTACACTCTCCACAGTCATGTTGGTATTAACTTTACATTTTAGATATTACAGCGGCCAGGACTCACGGTGAGCTGTTTACAGGGGAACAGGAATTTGCAGCGTCCAATAAATGTGTTGTTACTATTTTTAAAAAATGTGCCATTACTGTGCGCCTGCTTGTCTGACGGTTTCAGCCCCAAACTTCCCTCCCGCCGCAATTTTGGAATTATTGTGCAGTCGGAGCTGACAAAATTACAATCCAGTGATAAAGAGAAGATGATTGATTAAAAAGAGAGAACAAATCAGCTGTCTGTCATGCTTGCTGCATCCTCCACCGCAGAATTGTAGCATTGTGGAGAGTGTAATAATGAGGCAAGTTTCATCTCAAGGCAGTTTATTACACGCGCCAACATGAGCAAAGTAGAAAAGAGGAGATCACAGAAAAACCTCGTCCCTTATATACCCAGGACTCTCACAGCTCACAAGTCACATTGCATTATAATAACAAGTAACAATGCCTTTCCTCTTAAATCCCATAGCATCCCCCTCACAGTCCCGGGTTATCCGGGAGAAACTCCCCGGGCAGCCGCAGTGGCTGCGCAAAAACGAGTTCAGCTGGGGAAGCCTCTAAGTCTTCTTTAGGTGCAGAACGCAACCTTAATAAAACCCACGGAAGCTTGTCCACCCAATTTGCATCCGTCAGTGACGCTCTAAGAGCTGCTTTCAATGACCTGTGAAAACGTTCGCACAACCCATTAACCTGCGGATTATACGCGGTTGTACGGTGAATTGTGACACCTAGGCTGCGGGCCATTGTCGACCAAAGCTCGGAAACAAATTGCGGGCCTCTGTCGGATGTAATGTCCGACGGGACTCCAAAACGCGCCACCCATGCCGTTACAAACGTGCGCGCCACCTCCTCGGCTGTGGTTGACGCCAAAGGGACCGCCTCCGGCCAGCGCGTGGTACGGTCCACCATTGTCAGAAGGTGCGTGTACCCCTGTGATGGCGAGAGGGGGCCCACGAGGTCCACGTGAATGTGGTCGAACCCCTTGGCAGGAATGAGGAATGGCTCCAATGGAGCCTTCGTGTGTCTGTGTACCTTGGCCCGTTGGCACGCCATGCAGGCTGCCGCCCACTCTTTAACTTGTTTGCGAAGGCCGGGCCACACGAATTTTTCCGCTACCATTTTGACCGACGTGCGAACCCCCGGGTGCGCCAAAGAATGAATCGAGTCGAAAACGCGGCGGCGCCACACTGCCGGCACCACGGGATGCGGTTGTCCTGTGGAGACATCGCAAATTAAGGGGGGCATACCGTCTTGCAGCACCTTGCTCTCCAGCCTTAACCCTGTTGGTCCAGACTGGAGCGCGCGCACATCCGCGTCACTACCTTGCTCCACGGCCATAGCTGTATAATCTATCCCCACGCGGACGGGGGCAGCCATGGCGCGCGAGAGGCAGTCTTCCACTATGTTCAGTTTACCCGACACATGCTGAATATCGGTAGTAAACTCTGAAATCGCAGCTAGCTGCCTCTGTTGCCGGCCCGACCACGGCTCTGAAACTTTGGCCATCGCGAATGTTAGCGGCTTGTGGTCGACGAACACGGTGAAACAGCGCCCTTCTAGCCAGAACTGGAAGTGGCGAATGGCCAAATGGAGAGCTAGCAACTCCCTGTCGAACACGCTGTATTTACGCTCACTATCGCGCAAGGTCCTGCTGAAAAAGGCGAGCGGTTGCCAAGCTCCGGCTACCTGCTGCTCCACGACCGCCCCTATGGCCACGTCAGACGCGTCAGTGGTGAGCGCTACGCGGGCCGTTGGGTCCGGATGTGCCAACAACGCAGCGTTTGCCAGGGCTGTTTTGACTTCCGAGAACGCTCACTCCCGCTCCGGGGACCACTCGATCTTATTCGCAGGTTTCTGTTTTTTGAGTGCAGCATACAGCGGTTGCATGAGTTGTGCTGCACCGGGAAGGAAACGGTTATAAAAATTCACCATTCCCAAAAACTCCTGTAACGCCCTGACCGTCTGCAGCCGGGGGAAATCTGCCACCGCATGCACTTTGTCAGGCAGTGGAACCACTCCTTCGGGGGAAACTTGGTGTCCTAAAAAATCGATCTGCGTCACCCCGAACTGACATTTCACTGGGTTGATTATTAACCCGTGCTCTCCCAATCTCCAGAAAACTGCCGCGAGGTGGTTTTCGTGTTCGTCTTCGGACGCGCTGGCTACCAAAATATCGTCCAAGTAGACGAACACGAAAGGGAGATCGCGCAGCACTGCATCCATCATGCGTTGAAACGTCTGTGCAGCCCCTTTAAGCCCGAATGGCATGCGCAAAAACTCGAATAGGCCAAATGGCGTTATCACCGCTGTTTTGGGTATGTCCTCAGCGCGCACTGGGACTTGGTGGTAACCGTGGACCAAGTCTATTTTAGAAAAAGCGCGCGCCCCTGCCAAATGAACGGAAAAATCCTGGATATGCGGGATTGGGTAGCGGTCATGCGCTGTGGCGTTGTTCAACCTGCGGAAATCCCCGCACGGTCGCCATGAACTGTCGGCTTTTGGGACCATGTGAAGCGGGGAAGCCCATGGGCTGTTCGAATGCCTGACGATGCCTAACCTCTCCAGACTGGCAAACTCCTCGCGCGCTATGGCCAGTTTAGCTGGGTCCAAGCGCCGAGCTTTTACGAAAACAGGCGGTCCGGTTGTGGTAATAAAATGCTCCACCCTGTGCTTAGCGATGGCTGCCGAAAACGTGGGGACCGTGAGTGCTGGGAACTGAGTGAGCAGTGTGTGGAACTTACCGCTTGCAGCTGTGACGTTGGCTTGTGCTGTTGGCCGGGCCGCTCTAGCTGTACAGGGGATAGAATCAAAAGAAAGTGCATTAACCAGGCGCCTGTTAGCGACATCAACTAACAAACCATGTGAGCACAAAAAATCAGCCCCTAAAATATTGAAATTCAATGCTGCTATGATAAAAGTCCACTCAAAAGTACGGCCGTGTAGCGACAGAAGCAGAGTCCTCTCACCAAAGGTCTTAATTCTCGAGCTGTTCGCTGCTGCCATCTCGGGACCGCGGGAACCTGCCAGCCGGTCAGCAGAGGAAGGCGTGATGAAACTCAACTGGGCACCGGTGTCCACGAGGAAATGTCTTCCCAAGCGTGCGTCCGTCAAGTAGAGCAGCTTGTTCTCCTCCCCGAGGGTCGCAGCTGCTACCGACTCCCCGGTCTTGGCGTTTCTCGAGCGCTTGAACTGGCACGGTGGTATACATTTGCGTGCCTTCTCTGCAAAACGGCGATGGTAGAAACAAAGGATGTCTCCTCCGCATTCCTTGGCCCCGCCGCTGCTGTCGTTGGCGGCTCTGCTACCGCTGTCCTTGGCTCCCTGCCATCTCCGGCCGTCGCGCCGAGCTCCGTCGCTGCCGCCGTGGCCGCGCACTCTCTGCTGGCGTTGAGAATCCGATGCGCCTCCCGGGCCAGTGCGCGGAAGTCCCGCTGGGCCAACAATGGCAAACTGGCCAGGGTCGCCCTCGTCACCGACGGTAGGGTCCTGTGGAAAATGTGGGTAAAGATGAAGTGGTCATCGTCTGAGCCTTTCAACCTCAGCATCTTCTCCATCAGGTCAATGGGCGTGCCATCTCCCAACTCGGTCAGCGCCAGGGGTCTCTCTGCTCTCTCCTCGACCGAGAGGGTGTAGTGCTGGATGAGTGCAGCCTTCAACGCGCCGCATTTGTCACTGGCTGGTGGCTGCTCCAGAAGGCTCTCCATGTGTTGCGCCATGTGGTTATCGAGCTTTGCGATCACATGGTAGAATTTCGTGTCGTCTACCATTATTCCCCGGAGGGCAAACTGTGCCTTAACCAAGTGGAACCAGGAGCGTGGGTTGTGCTGCCAAAAGTCCGGTAGCTGGACCGTAACGGCGTACGCTTGGTTGGGGGCTCCCAACGAGGCTGGCCCCGGGGAATTCACTTCTTGCTGCATGCTACGTCTTGGGTCACCAGTGTGGAGAGTGTAATAATGGGGCAAGTTTCATCTCAAGGCAGTTTATTACACGCTCCAACATGAGCAAAGTAGAAAAGAGGACATCACAGAAAAACCTCGTCTGTGGCTTATATTGTTCATATATCCATACCTACATATGTATAGACACAAGAGGAATGTTTAGAGATTGCATATGTGGAATGACCTCACGTCTCAGAGCAGGACAATAGGTCTCGACCACCGGCAGAGATCAACGAGCAGACGGAGACGCAGCGGTGGAGACTCGAATGGACTTCCTGACCCCCCAGGGTCAGGTGGAGGAGAGAGAGGACAATGGAAGGAGATAACACGGATGTGTGATGTCGGCTTTTGTTATGTGATGTATAAGTATGAAGCCCTAGCCCACTGTGCGCATGTGGAGAGGAGCAAACAATGGAACACATCATAGAGGCTTACCCGCTCCAAAGACTGGAAGGAGGATTACACACCCTCCATACAGCAAACCAGGAGGCAACTGCTTGGCTTAAGGACTTTGCATTCGCTAAATAAATAAAAGGTCTCACTGCGCTCAGCCTCTTTTCTGCTTCTGCATTGAGATGAGACATGTTAGGGACTGGAAGCCGACAATAAACCTGATTTATAAAATCACTTCGCTTCCTTATTTCAAGCTCCCTACATTGGTGACCAGACATGAGAATGGACGAAAGACGTTCTCCCGCTACAGGCTCGTCAGAGGCGACCCAGACAAGCGCCGTCGCCAACCCGGACATGGGAACGGATGAAAGGCGTTCCCCCGCAGCAGACTCGTCGGAGACGGCCCAAGCAAGCGCCGTCCCCAACCCTATCGTGAGAACCGAGGAAAGACGTTCTCGCGCTGCAGACTCGTCGGAGGCGGCCCAAGCAAGCGCCGTCGCCGTCAAAACTCCCAGAGTTCTGGCAGAATGACCCAAACTCGTGGTTCAAGCAGGCTGAGGCTCAGTTTGCACTCGCGGGGGTGACGGCTGACGAAACCAAATTCTACCACATCGTCGCCAGACTCGATGCCGCCACAGCACGATGTGCGCGGAGTGTGATACAGCAGCCGCCCGCCAACGACAAGTATAAGGAACTGAAGGCGACCCTCATCGAGAGTTTCGTCCCCTCGGCCGAGGAAAGGGCCGGGAGGATACTGGCGATTTACGGCCACGGGGGGTGCAGACCGATGGCCCTCATGGAAGACATGCTGCAGCTGAGGGAGGCAGACAACGACAACTTCCTTTTCCAACACATCTTCCTCAGCACTCTGCCGGTGCACATGAGAGGGATCCTGGCCAACATGTGATGTAAGACCCAGCAGGACTTCCGCGCGCTTGCCCAAGAAGCGCAGCGGCTCATCAACTCCTGCGGCGAGCAGATGGCCACAGCAGCATCGGCAGATCTCGGCGTGGAAGCCCAGAGCATCGGGGAATCAGAGGCGATGGAGCAGAACCCGCCCACCATGGCAGCGACGCGACCAAGGCGCAACAAACGAGATGACCTCTGCTACTACCATCAACGTTTCGCCGAGAGGGCATACAAATGCGTGCCCCCCTGCAGTTTTAAGAGCTCGGGAAACTTCAAAGCTGGGAACCGATTAGCAGCTACGGCTCTCGGCGAGACAAACAAGCTGCTCTACGTGACTGACAGACACTCCGGGAGACAGTTCCTCATTGACACCGGAGCTCAGGTGAGCTTCATCACCCCGTCCTACGCAGACCGGGCAACGGGACCCCATGGAAACGGAGCGACGGCAGCTAACAGCTCCATCATCAACACTTTTGGTGAAAGAACCCTGCCTCTGTCCATACACGGCCGCAACTATAGGTGGACCTTTATTATAGCGGCGGTGAGTTTTAACTTGTTGGGCGCTGATTTCTTATGTGCACATGGGTTGTTAGTCGATCTTGCAGACAGATGCTTAATCAATGCACTGTCATTTGCTTCTATCCCCTGTTCAGCTCGAGTGTCCCCACCATCCGTGCAGGCCAGCGTCGCCACAGCAGGAGGTAAGTTTGACCAACTCCTCACCCATTTTCCAGCACTCACAGTTCCCAAATTTTTGGCAACAGTAGCGAAACACGGGGTGGAACACTTCATTCCCACAACGGGCCCACCGGTGTTCGCTAAAGCTCGGCGCTTAGACGCGACCAAGCTCGCCATGGCACGCGACGAGTTCGCCAGCCTGGAAAAACTGGGCATTATTCGGCGCTCGAAAAGCCCATGGGCCTCGCCACTGCATATGGTCCCGAAAACCGACGGTTCCTGGAGACCTTGCGGTGATTATCGCAGATTAAACAATGCTACAGCACATGACCGCTACCCAATCCCTCACATTCAGGATTTTTCACTACATCTGGCGGGTGCGCGCATTTTTTCTAAAATAGACCTGGTCCGCGGCTACCACCAAGTTCTGGTCAGACCTGAAAATGTCACTAAAACGGCCGTAATAACCCCTTTTGGTCTTTTTGAATTTTTGCGAATGCCTTTTGGCCTCAAAGGCGCTGCACAAACTTTTCAGCGTATGATGGACGCTGTGTTACGCGACCTCCCTTTTGTGTTCGTCTACCTCGACGATATTCTGGTAGCCAGCACATCTGAGGAAGAACACAAACAACACCTCACTACGGTTTTTCAGAGGCTGGAAGAGCACGGGTTAATAATTAACCCGGCCAAATGCGGATTCGGCGTGTCATAGATTGATTTTTTGGGACACAGAGTTTCACCAGAAGGGGCAGTTCCATTACCGGACAAAGTGCGCGCAGTAGCAAATTTCCCCCGACCACAAACGGTCAAATCGCTGCAGGAATTTTTAGGAATGGTAAATTTTTACAACCGTTTCCTCCCCCGCGCAGCTCAACTCATGCAGCCCCTATATGCCGCACTCAGAAAGCAAAAGCCCTCCAACGCAGTTGAATGGTCCCCGGAGCGGGAACGCGCATTCGCGGAAGTAAAAAGAGCACTAGCGGATGCCGCATTGTTGGTCCACCCCGACCCCTCGGCCCGCATAGCGCTTACCACAGACGCTTCAAACCTGGCCATAGGGGCGGTCGTGGAACAACATGTTGACGGAACTTGGCAACCGCTAGCATTTTTTAGCAAATCTTTAAACGAAACCGAGCGCAAATACAGCACTTTTGACAGAGAGCTGCTAGCGCTTCATTTATCCATCCGCCATTTCCAGTTCTGGCTGGAAGGGCGGCGCTTCACGGCCTTTGTCGACCACAAACCACTCACTTTTGCGATGTCAAAAATTTCAGAACCGTGGTCGGGCCGGCAACAAAGGCAGCTGGCCGCAATTTCGGAGTTTACCACAGACATTCGACACGTAGCAGGCAAACTTAATTTGGTGGCAGATTGCCTCTCCTGCGCCGTGACATCGTCAGGGCACGCGGAAGCAGATTATACTACCGCAGCCGCAGAGCACATGGCCAACGCAGACGCGTACGCGGCCCCAATTCACGTAGGGATAGATTACGCGGCCATGGCAGCGGAACAAAGCAGTGACGCGGACGTGCGTGCACTCCAGTCTGGACCAACAGGGTTAAGGCTGGAGGAAAGGGGTTTGCGTGACGGTGTGCCCCCCCCAATCTGCGACGTGTCAACCGGTCGACCTCGCCCGGTAGTCCCAGCCGCGTGGCGCCGCCACGTTTTTGACTCGGTGCACTCCCTCGCGCACCCAGGGGTGAGCGCCTCGGTGAAAATGGTCGCGGAGAAGTTTGTTTGGCCAGGCCTGCGTAAAAACGTAAAGGAGTGGGCAAGAACTTGCATGTCTTGCCAACGCGCCAAAATTCACAAGCACACAAAAGCCCCTCTGGAACCCTTCCGGATCCCGGCCAGGAGGTTTGACCACGTGCACGTAGACCTCGTGGGCCCTCTACCGTCGTCCCAGGGGTTCACACACCTTTTAACAATGGTTGACCGGACCATACGCTGGCCAGAAGCGGTCCCGCTGGCGTCAACCACGGCCGCGGAAGTTGCTCGCGTTTTTTTCACGACCTGGGTGGTGCGTTTCGGCGTTCCGTCGGACATCACGTCCGATAGGGGGCCTCAATTTGTCTCAGAGCTCTGGTCAGCCATGGCCAGCAGCTTAGGAGCGACAATTCATCGCACCACCGCGTATCACCCTCAGGCTAACGGTTTATGCGAGCGTTTTCATAGGTCTTTAAAGGCCGCCCTCAGGGCCTCACTGACGGATGCAGATCGGGTAAACAAACTTCCCTGGGTTTTATTAGGGTCGCGTTCTGCGCCTAAGGAGGATCTAGACGCCTCCCCGGCAGAATTAGTTTTCGCACAACCTCTCAGGCTCCCGGGTGAGTTCTTACCAGAACATCCAGAGCCCGGGCGCCTCCCAGCCCTGAGGCCCCTAAGCAACACGGACCGGACACGCTCCCCGGACCCATACATCACTCTTTTCCGCGGGTTTTTGTTCCCCAAGCTTTGAAAAACGCCAAGTTCGTTTTTGTTAGGCACGAAGCTTTAAAACCAACCCTCCGCCCACCATATGATGGACCATATAGAGTGCTGGAACCTGGTGATAAGCATTTTGTGCTTGATTTAGGGGACAGAAAAGAAACAGTCAGCATTGACAGACTTAAACCTGCCTTCATGTTGAGCGACGAACCTGCACGGGTGGCGAGAGCACCTCGACGTGGTAGACCCCCCAAGAGACACACCTCAACCCCCCCGCAGGGACCAAATAACCACTCTTCTCCCCAAGCTGCAGATTCCTTACAGGATGGCCCTGCCAGGACGCCGAAGCGGGCGTACAGCAGATTTGGGAGAAGATTGAAACCCAGACGACACATAGACTGATGTAAAATTGACAAGGGGTTGTAAGCTATGCTGTCGAATTTTGCCGTTGCAGTTTTAGGGCTGACATATGACATAGACTATACTGTTGCTGTTATCACTGAATTTTTAACATGATCATGCCATATAGCTTGAAGGTTGGCATGGCTGCTAAGGATATTTTTCCTTTTTTCCTATTGATGTGAATAACGGTATAATATGTCATGGATGTTACCTTAGGCTGTGAACTTAATTTTATTGTCCTTTTCTTAGACGTTTGGGGAGGGGGGGGTGCTGTGGCTTATATTGTTCATATATCCATACCTACATATGTATAGACACAAGAGGAATGTTTAGAGATTGCATATGTGGAATGACCTCACGTCTCAGAGCAGGACAATAGGTCTCGACCACTGGCAGAGATCAACGAGCAGACGGAGACGCAGCGGTGGAGACCCGAATGGACTTCCTGACCCCCCAGGGTCAGGTGGAGGAGAGAGAGGACAATGGAAGGAGATAACACGGATGTGTGATGTCGGCTTTTGTTATGTGATGTATAAGTATGAAGGTCTGACTGCGCTCAGCCTCTTTTCTGCTTCTGCATTGAGATGAGACATGTTAGGGACTGGAAGCCGACAATAAACCTGATTTATAAAATCACTTCGCTTCCTTATTTCAAGCTCCCTACACGTCCCTTATATACCCAGGACTCTCACAGCTCACAAGTCACATTGCATTATAATAACAAGTAACAATGCCTTTCCTCTTAAATCCCATAGCATCCCCCTCACAGTCTTCGGCCTACAAAGGATTCTCCAAGCCGTCTCTCGGCACACAAAGAATCCCCCCAAGCAGTCTCTGCATACCAAAGGTTACCCTTTCACAGTATCCTGTTATCTCCAAGGAAACTCTGTACCTCGTTCTTATCTAATATGTGAGGTCTTATGCAAAGCATTAAATAAGTCACACGAGTGGCTACAGTGTCTCACTTCAATGAGAAAAAAGTTGGATGAAATGCGACATGACCATTCAGACGGAGGTCGCTTTAAAAAATATCAGATATGTATCCGAATTAGGACCACATATGACAGTGGCCTGGGTCTGGTGTGAAAAAATTGGATATGTGCTGTTCAGACAATCATTTAAAAATCAGATATGGGTCACATTTGTGCAAAAAAATTGGAATTGAGCATTAAAACCTGCAGTGTGACCGTATCTTCTGAGACTGACTGCCTGTGAGTGCTTTGGGATGGGAAAAGGCTCACGGTAGCACCCGCCGCTTGAGGACAGTAACTGCAGAGCAATAGTGCTTTCACGTCAGTCTCCGATAATACCAGAAAAAGTTGCGAGATTTGTCGCTTGTCACATTTGACCAAAAAAGTCGCCAAGAGGATCTGAAAAGTCACCAAATTTAGCGAGACAGTCAGAAGTTGGCAACACTGCCTGAAAATTAACATCTTAACTACTCCCTTTGACTTTTCCATTTATGGCCAAAAACATTTTTAACCAGTTTTAACAGGCTGTGAAGCTGAGCTACTTTACTTACAGCTGGTGGCTCTGACTGCTCAGCATCTGACTTTATATTCTATCTATCTGTGTGTCTGTATATATATATACGTATATATATATATATATATAATAAATTTATAATAATATAAATTTATTTAATATATAATAAAATTTAATAGCATTAGCGTAGCCTGAAAATTAGCTACATACCTATTCCTACTTTTCTTTTATGGTCAGATACATTTTCCCCACCAATTTCTGCCTTTGTGAATCTGTTCGAGAGCTACTTAACAAAGGAGACAGTCTGGGAGAGGCCAAAAACTGGTATCCAACTGAAAAAAAAAAAAAAAAAAAACATTACCTAAAACTTTCAGCTTGCAGGGATCTTCAACCATGCAGCTCTGGAGCTACATATTACTCTATTTTGCCTAATTCCATTGACTTTGACCAAAAAATATCAATTATTCATAAGAAAAAAAAAGTTCAAGACCATGTAATGAATTTGTGATAGAAATTTGTAACAAAATGCTTCAGCTGTTAAAAAAAATCCTAAGAATTTCTGACAGTTTTTAAATTTATATTGTCTATATACAGTATATGAGCAGCGCAGGTTGTTGGGGGCAACAATGATTTTCATTTAGGTCTGATCAGATTCCTCCATGCAGCTCTGTCCTTTGCCTTCTGCTGCCAGGAACTCCTGTCTATATCCAACTTCTTCAGATTCCTTTTGACGACGATGATAGGCGGAGTGGTTAGCACTGCGGCAGCACAGCAACTCACCCTTGGCCGGGGGATCCCGGGTTTGATCCCAGCCCCTGACCAACAGTGATCTGTGTGGAGTTTGCATGTTCTCCCCATGTCTGCGTGGGTTTACTCCGGGATTTCTCCAGTTTCCTCCCACATGCCAAAAAACATGCAAGTGAGGTTAATTGGAGACTCTATAAAGTGGCCCCCGGTGTGAACAGTGAAAAGGCTGGGTGCCGCACTAGTGGCTGCCTCATCCACTCATGTGGATGCCCTGTAATTTCCCCATTGTGGGACTAATAAAGGAATCTAAATATATAAACAAATTTTAACCTGACAGTGTCAACACTGATCATTATTATCAGTCAGTGATAACCATTATTGTGATTATATTACTGTGATCTGATTGCTCACAAGTTGAGTGGATTAAAATTTTTGACAGCACAAAATAATCTTTTTAACTGATTTCAGTATTTGTCCATTCATCCTTTTCCTACATGATCCACAATTTCAAAAACTCTCACACAATGATCTGATCCTTGGCTGGGTCTGAACCTGGTTTGCACTCAAGATCAAGGTTATAAGTGTCAACAATTTTTTTTCAGTAGTACATGTATTTCCAACGATGCTACTCACCTGAAATTTTCACCAGACTTTGGTATTAACTCAAGAAATTCATACAAATAAAGAAATCAAAACTTTTAAGTTCATAAATAATGTATAATAAAGTGAAATGAAAGAAGAAAAAAATATTGAACAAATCAGAAAACGCAGTACACCAAGGTATGGAAATGAATGAAATCGATAAGTCTTTAGAATGTAGTTCTATCTCCCATCTGTGGAAATTAATATTAACTTGGTAGGTACTTCATGAGTGGCTATAAAGGTTTTTGTTACCAAGGTGTCATACAAGAAACATCTTATGGTGGTTAAAATCCAAGCGCTCTCCCAAGACTTTAACAACCTGACTGGTGCAAAACACATATCAAACCTTCCACTACCCATTATTGGGACTATTATCCACAAGTGGAAGGAACCTCACTCTACCATCAACCAGCCACATATAGGAGCTCCTCACAAGACATCTGACCAGGGAGTCTGGAGAATAGTGAGAAGAGTAATGGAGGCAGGAGGTACAATTGTAACAAAGAAAATAGGCAATACACTTCACCATCACAGGTTCCATGTACAGTCACCTCACAAGACTCCATTATTAAAGAAAAGGCACGTTGAAGCTTTAAGTTTGCTGAGCAGCATTTGGACAAGCCTATGAAATACACACACCGTGTCTGGAGGAGAAATGGAACTGAACATCACTCCAAAAAACACTACTCCAACACTGAAGTTTGGAGGTGGTATCATCATTGGCAGATTGCATACAAAGAAAGGAAAGGAACAATGAATGGAGCATTGTACCAGAATATTCTTGAAAATAATCTGGTGCTATTTATAGACTTCTCAGTGTGGATTTCTTGAGTTTCTCTGAGTTAACCAAATTCTGCTGAAAATTTCATGCGAGTATCCTCATTGGAAATATGCAGATGATACTGGAAATAATGCCAACATATTCAGCACTTATTTCCCCAATTGTACATGTACGGGGGGGCTGAAAAGTTCATAGTGGTCAAATTTGACCAAATGTGGTTTAACCGCTGGGATTCAAGCACTGCAACACCGATGGAAGAAGTGTGTGGACCAAAGGGGAGACTATGTTGAAAAATAAACCACATTTGGTTAAATTTGACCACTATGAACTTTTCAGCCCCCCCTCATATATAAATTTTAAAAAAGAAGGCAAGACTGTCTGTCACCTCAGGATGTTTGTACTACATTAATGGTCTGCGTCATTCATGCTGCATGGCAGCTTCTTCAACAATATGACAATCAAAGGCATTCCTGGCTACTACAGAATACCTCGCTTTTGAGTCTTTAGGCACATTTATGATGATAATTCATAACAGAAACATTGTAGATAAGGCAGAAAACGTGGAAAAGCATGTCATGGGCTCTTTAAATATATTGTATTTGCTGGTGTCGTAATTGTTGGCAGCAGCATGATCACAGAAAGGAAAATGAATCACACAACACCACAGTCGTGTTCACACTGATTCTGTATTTACTCATGTACACAATAAATACACCATCAGTAATCGCATCAAACCTGTGGACACTATGGAACACAACACATAGCTGCAGTGGTCATATGACTGGATGTAGATGAAACATGGCCTCCACTGGACCACAGGTTAAAATGGAGACTACTGGTCTGCAGAGGATGGAGTCTCTGCCTCATCCTGACTCGGACCAGACATCTGCATGAAGAGTTCCCTCAGCTCTGTAATGTCATCATGGAGGGAAGGCAGGGGTGGCACTGACCGCTGCTCACGCTCCTCGATGAAGTCCCACAGGCGGACGTTGTTCATGAACTGAACGAAGAATCAGAGACGACATTCATAAACAACAAAACCCATCCACCATGAGCTCAAACCAGATACCAGGTGTCTCCTTACCCGGACGCTCCCCTCGGAGCTTAGCTGCTTCCGGGGCCGTTCAGGTTCTGCTCGGGTTCCATCCGGAAAGGCGTGGAGGTACAAACACTTTGCTCCAAACGGACATGAGCCACGACCCTGATCAAAGTACTTGCAGGCCTTTTTACTGCAGAAAGACAGAAAACATTAGCTGTGAGTCAGCGTGGTGCGGTGTGGAAATGGATTCAGAATCAGAATCAGAATCAGATTTATTGCCATTGTTCATGTAATACACAAACTAGGAATTTGTCTCGGTGCCATGCTGCAACATTAAAAACATAATGAGAAAAAGGGATAAACTAAAAAACTAAAGGACTAGAAACGTGCAATAAGTGTAGAAAAATAAGTAATAATAATAATAATAATAATAATACTAGTAATAATGAGTAGTACTAGTCAAGGCAGTTTTAAAAAATTAGTATGTAGCAGATAATGTGAAGTACCACATAGTGCAGTCAATAATGCAACAGAAAAACAGTGATGATTGACATGAGTCTGGTTGAGCTGCTGTACATAGTGCACGAGAGTCAAAAGTCACTTAGTGTTCAGCAGTCTGATGGCAGAGGGGAAAAAGCTGTTCATGTGCCGGGAGGTTTTAGTCCGAATGGACCGAAGCCTTCTACCTGAGGGGAGGGGGGCAAACAGCACGTGACCAGGATGTGAAGGATCGGCTATGATCCGGCCAGCACGCCTCCTGGTCCTGGAGATGTACAGGTCCTGGAGAGATGGGAGCTCGCAGCCTATCACCTTCTCAGCAGTGCGCACGACGCGCTGCAGCCTTAGTCTGTCCCTGGCAGTGGCTCCTGCATACCACACAGTTATGGAGGAGGTGAGGATGGACTCGATGATGGCCGTGTAGAACTGCACTAACATCTTGGTGGGTAGCTTGAGCTTCCTCAGCTGCCGCAGAAAGAACATCCTCTGCTGGGCCTTTTTGATGAGGGAGCTGATGGTTGGCTCCCATTTGAGGTCCCGGGTGATGGTGGTGCCCAAGAAGCGGAAGGAATCTGCAATGGTGATGGGAGAGCCTGTGATGGTGAGGGGGGGCAGGGGGGATGTGACTTTCCTGAAGTCCACAATCATCTCCGCTGTCTTCAGAGCATTCAGCTGCAGGTTGTTGTGGCTGCACCAGGACACCAGCTGGGCCACCTCTTCCCTGTAGGCGGACTCGTCGCCGTTGGAGATGAGCCCGATGAGGGTGGTGTCGTCCGCAAACTTAATCAGCTTAACAGACTGGTGGGAGGAGGTGCAGGAGTTGGTATAAAGGGAGAAGAGTAGGGGGGAAAGTACACAGCCCTGGGGTGATCCAATGCTGATGCTAACAGAGTCTGAGACAGACTTCCCCAGCCGCACATGCTGTCTCCGGTCCGTCAGGAAGTCGGTGATCCACCTGCAGAGGGAGTCAGGCACGTTGAGCAGGGACAGCTTGTCCTGGAGCAGATCGGGGCGGATGGTGTTGAATGCGGAGCTGAAGTCCACAAACAGAATCCTGGCGTAGGTTCCCGGGGAGTCCAGGTGCTGCAGGATGGAGTGGAGGGCCAGGTTGACTGCGTCATCCACAGACCTGTTAGCACGGTAGGCAAACTGCAGCGGGTCTAGGAGGGGTGTGGTGATGGACTTGAGGTGAGACAGGACAACAGCATACTAGGGCTGCAACGATTACTCGAATAATTTGATTACAAAAATTTCTCGATTTAAAATTTATGCTTTGACGTGTCATTTAATGTAGCATTTCCGGTCTATATGACAAACAAAACACAGATTTGTTTAACGGTGCCATGTCAGAGCAGCATAGTGATGGACCAGCAAAGAGGAAGAAAATTTAAAAACAAAAACCAAAAAACAAAAAAAAACGACCAAAGTATCTCAAGTCTGGGATCATTTGAAGCTCAAGTTGAAGGAAAACATCGTGCAGTGCGTACATGGTAAAGCTGAGCGGCGAGCTAGCATTCTACAATGTCGGACGTTACAGTGTCTCGGCAGAAAGCATCCCATATCATGCACAGCCAGCGCACCCAAGACAAGGTATGTGATTGAAATTTTAAATTAAGATGAACAGAATGTAGTCAGCTACACTAATTATGCTTTTATGACCAAAAACCATATAGCCATCGCCATTAGCATCCGCCAGCGGCTAGCGCTAGCAGATGCTAACAGCTAGCAAAAGGAACTTTATGGTGCAATGTGACATTTAAAGTTGCGTTCTATGCAATAAACATTGCAATCAACATTGTAATAAATGTGTACCTGTGTTATTGAGTGTCTAGTACAATTACTACTGCTCTTTAGGAAAGAACGTTCCGCAAATGTTGCTCAATGCAAGTTTCTACAAAAAAAGTATCAGATTACTCGAGTAATCTTCGATTAGAGTGGGCGATTACCCAAGCCATAAAACAGTCATTAGCTGCCGCCCTACAGCATACACAAAACAAACTCTTGGGAGTACTCTAGAGTTTCTAGCAGTAAACTCTATGCTTGTAACTCCCATTGATTTCATAGGCTGAATTCTGGGGAGGACACAGGAAACTTACCCAACTCCAGACTTGAAGAGCTCCACAAGATGGTCCTTATCATCCTGGTCTTCCACCCAGTAAACTGAAGGGATGACAAACTCGGAGATGACCCGACACTCTGGACACGACCTGAGTCACAGAACAAGACAATCAGTACACGTCGGACCCAACAGGCTATATCCCTGACTCTGGTTTCCCTCCTGTCTTACTTGATGATCTTGTTGTCGAAGGTTCTGGTGCAGCGCCACTTTCTGATGCAGGCCAGGCAGAAGGTGTGGCAGCAAGAGGACAGGATGCCGAACCTGCGCTCCGATGGGTTCGCCTTCTGAACCACCACCTCCATACAGATGGAACACACCTGCACAAGAACAACAACATTCAGTGCTGCTGCCATCACAGCAAATAAATCAGAGACAGGATGAACGAACCTTATCTTGGCTGAGCTGGGCTGCAAACGCCTTCTCCATGTCGGCCTCGAATGCCAGCATACACATCTGAACACACACACACACACACACACACTGACTTTAAATGGTTACTCTCCATTTTATCCACTGTCATTATTGTTAGTATAATAAATGATTGACTGACTATAACTTTATCTTTGCATTTAGTTCATCTTCACTTTATTTATTTTAAAATCATCTAAAATGTGCAAACTGGGGGAAATAAAACAGGACATCAATTAACTGACATGGTTAACCTGGGAATTGCTCTGTTAAGGCTCAAATATATTTACTTTTTTTATGGCTGGAACCCCCCCCCCCCCCCCCCCCAATCTTTCCATAGTAGAGTTTGCCTACAGCTACACAACAGAGACATTCACACCTTCTCGTGTGCTTTCCTCTGCTCGGGGTCATGGGGATGGAGCACCTTCAGGCCACACACGTCACATGGGTCGCCATGCAAATACGTACATTTGTCCTCAAAGAAGCAGTGACCAACAGCAGCGTAGGGACACACCTGGGGTAGGTCGTGGTGTGCCCCTCCCAAAGGGGGAAAAGCTGCAGGGAGAAACAGATAACTTTCCTGGCAGAAATCAGGATGCACACACATTACGACACACACAACAAAAACTACAGCCAATCACATCTGATTCAGCCCTCTGACCAACCTTGTTCCTGCTCTGAGGAGTCCAGACCCGTCCTGATGGCGTCCACGTATGTCTGAGGAGGAGGAGGAGGAGCTGCTGCTGTTGTGATCTCTGATGCTGAGCTGTCTGCTGGACCTCTGAATACACCGTCAGCCCCCAGAACTGAATGGATATAGACAAAGTAGGGGTAGGAGATATAAGATACAATTATTACTATCACAGTATTTTTCATTTTTAGACAGTGACAGTATTATATCACAATACTACTTTTTTCTCCAAGTTTTGGGAGGAACAACTTGTCCTGTCCCCTTATGTACTGTATACAAAATATTTTGATATTGTATTAAAGGGCTGGTTAGTATGGCCGTTTTTTTTTTTGTTTTTTTTTAAGTGGACTCATATCCAACATCAGTGTAAAAATAGAAAATAAATAAGATAAAATCACATAACACAGATTGCACATATGGTGCGAGGATGAGTATTCAGACGAAAGAATGGGAATTGACATCATGCCGTGCTGCATTCTGGGCCGTCGTTACCATTTTCGTGGTCTGGCTTCTTTGTTTACCTGTAGTCTACAGCAACTGCTAACACGAACAGACATACGTTCGATGGAACACAGCAAACAGAAAATTAAAATTCCTTATTCAGAGAAGCTGAATAAGGACGCAAAGGAGCGCTACCTCCAAAAAATTAAAGAAATAAATGGGACTGATCCATATGAGCACAAGGTATGGACCAGGGAGCTTGACCAACTGCCTCGAGTCACGCTGTCAAATGTGTTTGCCTACCTGGTTTTTGGGGTGAGCGCATACACCCAAGAGCAACTTAACAACAGCACTCTGAGGCGAGTGCAATATCCCCCCCTCCATTTTCTTTGAAGATCCCAATACTTACTGACGGAGAGCAGTTTTCAACTTTTTTTTTTTTTCCACAATATTTTTTATTGAACCTTTTTTTACAAACATGGCACAAACAGTCAAACACTAACACTAAAGTAATTTAAAAATTAAAAAAAAAAAAACTAACAAAAAAAAATGTACTAAAAACAACAACAACCATTAACAAAAGCAAGTCAACAACAACAACAATGCTCCTCTGTTTAGTCTAGGTAATCTACTACATAAGAATACATATTATACATTCACCAGTTTGGAATTTGCAAGGTCCACACATATCATTCACCTTCTTCTTCAGAAGTTATGTTTAATTTCTTTACATAATCAATGAAAGGTCTCCATATATTCTCAAACACATTTTCCTTTAATTTCAGTATATATGTTATTCTTTCTAGTGGAAGGTTTGTTAACATCTGTCTTAACCACTGAGTCACATCTGGTCCATGAGCCTTTTTCCACAGTAGTGCAATACATTTTTTGGCATTAAGCAAACCAAGGTCTATGAATGCTCTTTCACTGATCCTACCTGAACCCTGATCCTACCACACATATGTTCTTATGCACAACACGGACATATTATCGATCACAGCTATCATGCTTTCTGACTTTGTCATCATCTGTGAATCACAAAAAATAAATCTGATTTAAAATACAGTTTTCTTCTGTACTGTCAGTTCAGATTTTTCATTGAGGTCCAATCGGACCCCAGGGAAAAACATGATGTTAATGATATTAAATGTATGAATTTTGTGTTATATTTCAGTGAATGATGGCTCAACGAGGTAGACGTTGGTCAGAGAAAGAAGGAAGACCTATCTTTAGTGCCACCATGTCGCGAACTAGGTTCACCGGAAGTGTTTTTCAACCACTTCCGGCTACTCGTGCTGAAAGGCAGGCAACCGAAAAACTAGCCCCATTCCGGGATTTTTGGATCATGTTTCAAGCACAACTCTTTGTTTTAACCAAATAAAACATTTTAAGTGAAAAAAATACTTTGGTATTGCTTAATAATCCAATTAACAGTTAAATTTTGTGTGGGGTCCAAACGGACCCCAGTTGGTACTATTTGTATGTAAAATATGTTGGTAGGATGAGGGTTAAAGTTATGTTTTTCTGGATACAGACCCAACAAAAACAGTTTAGGGTTCAATGTGAATTGTTTTGAAATTATTTTTTCAATTGTTACCCTCACCTCTTCCCAAAACATTCTGATTTTTCTACATTCCCATAAACAGTGAAATAGGGTTCCTTTACTTTCCATACATTTTGTGCATGTATCTGGTATGTTTTTGTTATATCTATTTAACTCCACTGGTGTAACATACATCCGCATTAACCATTTAAAATGTATCAGTTTAAGACATACATTTATTGATTTGGTTTGAGCTTCTGCACAAGCCTTTTCCCATTGTTCCTCTGAAATTTCAGTTTGCAGGTTTTCTTTCCAATAATTCAGTCTTTTCTGTGAGTTTTCACTTGAGAATAGTGTCAGTGAGTTATAAAACTCTGAAATAATGCCCTTTCTCTTACTATCTTTCGTCAAAATTTTTTCCAAGGATGAATAAGTAGGTTCGATGAGAGCATTATTTTGATTTGATCGAATAAAATTTCTAAGCTGAAGATATTGAAAAAAATGTGTTCTATTAAGATTGAATTTAATCCTCAGTTCTTCAAAAGACATTATGTTATCTGAGCGTGACAAATTAAGTCTTGAATCTTTTGAATCCCTTTTAAATTCCATACTTTAAATACAGTATCTGCTCTCCCTGGTGTAAAATATTGATTACCCCATATTGGGCTAAATTGTGACAGTAAGTGTGGTTCTTTTAAATATTTTTTGGTTTCACACCATATTTTGATCATGTGCTTTACAATTGGATTTTTAACTTGTTTCTGTAATTTTTTAGCCGAGTCTGAGAATATGAATAAGGGAAGAGGTAAAGGTAAATTGTATGATTCCATTTCAGTCCAGTGAGGGAGATCATTTGATGAAAAATAATATGTCATAGACCTCAGTTGTGCTGACCAGTAATACAACATAAAGTTTGGACATTTCAGACCTCCACGATCAAATGGTAAATATAGTAAGGACAGACGTAATCTAACCTTCCTATTGTTCCATATAAATTCCACTAACTTTTTTCTAATTCTTGAGAATAGATCTGAAGGTGGTGGTAAAGGAATGTTTTGAAATAAATAAAGTATTTTTGGTAAGATATTACTTTTAAGTATATTAATTCTCCCGATCATCGACATTAGTAGTGACATCTATCTCTGAAGTAACTCATTAATATTTGTCATTAAGGCTTCATAGTTGGCACTGGCGACTGATTCTAGCTTAGGCAAAATTTGAATTCCTAAATATTTAAACTGATTTACAACATTGAATTGATTTACCTCAGGAGCTGGGTGATTTCTCTGGGTCTCATTTAGCATTAATATTGAAGATTTTGTTTTATTTATTTTATATCCTGATATTTCCCCAAAGTTCTTTATTAAATTTAACAAGGTCGGAATTGATTTTTTAAAATTCGACATAAACAAAATTATGTCATCGGCATACAGGGAGATTTTATGTTCTATTGGTCCTACTTTAATTCCATATATTTGTGGATGTAAACATACTGCCATCGCTAAAGGTTCAATTGCCATAGTAAACAGTAAAGGCGAAAGTGGACAGCCTTGCCGACATCCTCTATTGATTTTTATTAATTTTGAGATATTGCTGTTTGTTAGGATTTCTGCTGTAGCATTATTGTATATTATCTGGACCCATTTTATGAAATTATTTCCAAGTCCAAACCTTTGTAGGACTTCAAAAAGATAGGGTCGAATGGCCCTATCAAAGGCCTTTTCGGCGTCCAATAATAGGAGAGCTGTATCCGGTGCTTCTTTATTGGACTAAATAATATTAAATAGTCTTCTTACATTATGGAAGCCTTGTCTTCCCATTATAAAGCCATTCTGATCTCGGTTAATAATATTTGGTAATATTTCTTGTAGTCGTTTTGCTAAAATTTTACAGATTATTTTAAGATCAGCATTTAATAGGCTTATTGGTCTCATGTTTTCACATTTGTTAGGGGGTTTACCTGGTTTTGGCAACAGTATAATTAAGGCATTATTCATGTATGGTGGTAAATTACCATTTTGAAATGCTTCTAAAACCATTTCCAAAAGTGGTTTTATTAATTTATTCTTAAATTTTTTATAGAGGTCAACTGGAAGACCATCTGGTCCTGCACTTTTTCCTGATTTCATATTATCAATGGCTTGCCCAACTTCTTCTTGACTAATTTTAGACTCCAGTATCTCCCTGTTTTCATTTGGAATACACGGTATAGATAATCCACCCAAAAACCCATTTAGTTTTGTTAAGTCAGTTTCATTTTTTGTATCATATAGTTTTTCATAATAATCTCTAAAGGCACTATTAATTTCTAAAGGATCTATAACTACTTGTCCGTTACTTATAATACTGGTAATTGGTGTTTTAAATTCTAATTGTTTAATCTGCCATGCCAATAATTTTCCTGATTTTTCACCTTGTTCATAAAAAGTTTGCTTCAATCTTAGAAGACTCGAGGCAGCTCTATTCGCTGATTTTTTATCAGGTGCCTCGATGGGATCACCACCTTATCGTGGTGGGGCACTTTGAGCGTCTCCATGACCCCTAGAGCTATGTCGGCCGGAGTCTCGTACTCCTGGCAGGGTCACCCAAGCCGAACAGGTCGAAGGGTAGAGGCCAGACTAAGAGTGATCCCGAAGACGAAGACGAAGATTAAGACCTCAACGGTAGAGCAGGCAGAAGCTGGTAGTAACGATAAACACCACAATGGCTGTAATAGCGGACGAAGGCTAAGGGAGCACACCCTGACAAAAAGCAAGCTGGTGGTGGCACGCTTTGAGGCGGTTTCCCAAAAATCTGGATTCCGGCAGCCTCCTGCAGTTGTGAGAAGATGCCTGTCGTCTAGGGTCTCCCTCACCACTGGAACCATCTTCTCTACAATCAAGGTAGTGGCATCGGGAAAAGCGCACCCCCCATGCCACTCTAAAAACCATCACTGCGCAGGTATCTTCTTTACCTGAGTCTCCGACCTCTAAAGTCTGGCGGCGATGGAGCATCCAGTAACGGGGGCAGGTTTGAATGAGCTGGAAGCTTCTAGCTGGAACTCTGCACGTCAGCGGCACAGGACAACGGTCGTTAGCAGTTGGGATTGAGTGGCAGCTGCTTCCGGCAGACTCCTGTGCGTCTGAGCAGCCCTATTTAGGGACCGCACTGCTCACCCCAATTGGGGAAAGGCCTAGAAAAGGTGGCCTAAACATTGCCCACTCAGCACAGCACCCAGATAGGAAACCGCACCTGTCGGGACATTCCACTATGCGGTTGAAAAATAAAAACAATACCATTTAGAATTGCAGCATGGAACATAAGGACACTCCTGGATGCCAGTCCGGACAGACCACAGCGCAGAACAGCACTCGTTGCCAGCGAGCTGAAGCGTTACAATATGGATGTGGCAGCACTCAGTGAGACACGACTCCTCGAGGAAGGCTCACTCAATGAAGTAGGAGAGGGTTATACATTCTTTTGGAAAGGATACCCCATTGGCGGTCAACTCCTTCATGGAGTTGGTTTTGCAATCAAGAACAGCCTCCTGCACAAGCTCACAGAATCACCAGTGGGTGTCAGTGAAAGGCTCATGACTCTTCGCATCCCCCTTGCAAAATGCAGGTATGTCACTTTGGTAAGTGCCTATGCACCAACTCTGTCATCGAACGCTGAAGAGAAGGACCGCTTCTACCAGGCACTCGATGACATCCTCAGTCACATCCCGAAGGGTGACAAAATCATGCTGCTTGGTGATTTCAACGCAAGAGTCGGAAAGAACTTGCCAAACTGGAATGGTGTGATCGGTGCCCATGGCATTGGAAAAGTCAACCCCAATGGCATGAGACTTCTTAGTCTCTGTGCGGAACATGATCTTACCATCACTAACACAATCTTCCAACAAAAGAACAAATATAAGGCATCCTGGATGCATCCCAGGTCCAAACATTGGCACCTGATCGACTATGTGATCGTGAGGAGGGCTGACCTCAAGGACGTGCTCATCACAAGAGCTATGCGAGGGGCAGACTGCTGGACCGACCACCGCATGATTCTGTCAAAGGTCAGAATGCATGTTCGGCCTCTAGCTCGCCACGGTGGCCCAAAGAGGAAAACACTCCACTGTGCCAGACTCTCCAGCAGCGACATCTGTGACAACTTCCGTCGCTCCCTAGCTGAGAGGCTGGCAGGTATTGAACAACTGATCATCTCAGAGTCTGGGATGGATGAGAAGTGGACCGCTCTATCTACCATTCTCTTTAACACTGCAGCCCAAGCCATCGGTTTCAAAACCAAGAAACATCAGGACTGGTTTGACCAGAATGCTGGAGAGATCTCCACCCTCCTGGACAGAATGCACAGGGCACACAGAGCCACCTTGAACAACCCACAATCCCAATTCCATAAGAAGCAATGGCAAGCCCTTCGTTCTGAGGTCCAAACAACTCTCAGGAAACTGCAAGATGAGTGGTGGATCTCAAAGGCCAACGAAATCCAGACTCATGCTGATAGAAACGATATGCACAGTTTCTATGATGCAGTCAAAACCATCTACGGCCCCAGAAACTGCTCCCTGGCACCTGTGAGATCTGTTGATGGTTTTTCTTTAATCAAGGATCAGGCTATGATAGTGGAGCGGTGGGCTGAGCATTTTAACACCGTGCTTAACCAGCCCACCTCAGTGGACCCAACTGTCATTGCAGAGCTCCCTGAACATCCTACCTTGCCAGATCTCGACCTCCCCCCAACCTTCAAAGAAATCCTGCAAGCAGTAAAAACCCTGAAAAACAATAAATCCCCTGGACCTGATGGCATCCCAGCTGAACTTCTCAAGGAAGGAGGCTACCTCTGTACTCGGACACTGTATCTCTATATCTCAGAGGTGTGGAGACGAGAGTGTGTCCCACAACAGTGGAAAGACAGCAACATTGTGACCATCTACAAGAACAAAGGAGACAAAGCCATCTGCTCCAATAGTAGGGGTATCTCTCTGTTGGCTACTGCTGGAAAGGTCCTTGCCAAGGTCATGCTCCGCAGACTCATCTCTGCAATATCAGAGCGGGTCACCCCAGAGTCACAGTGTGGTTTTCGGAAGGACAGGGGAACAGTTGACATGATCTTTGTGACGCGTCAGCTCCAAGAGAAATGTCGGGAGCAGCATAAGGACCTGTTCATTGCCTTTGTCGACCTGTCAAAGGCATTTGACACAGTGAACAGGGAACTACTGTGGCAAGTCCTAAAGAGATTTGAGTGTCCACCCAAGTTTCTCACCATCCTTGCGCAGTTCCATTCTGGGATGATGGCCCAAGTGGTAGTGGGAAGGCACAGCTCAGAACCTTTTGGAGTGCAAACCGGAGTGAGGCAAGGCTGTGTGCTGGCCCCAGTTCTCTTCAACATCTTCCTTGTCTGTGTAACAACTCTGCTACGTAGGAGGGTGGAGAAACAAGCTGGAGTTACCATTGACTTCAGGCTTGATGGTAACCTGTTTAACATCAGGAGGCTACAGGCAACTTCCAAACTGACATCAGAGACCATCATTGAGCTACAGTACGCCGATGACTGTGCCCTGGCTGCTCATACACCAGACGCTCTACAAAACATCCTCTCGGCAGCTGTAACTGCATACACCAGAATGGGACTGACAATCAACACCCAGAAGACAGAGGTACTCTGTCAGTCCAGTACCGACCCCCCACAAAACCCAATAACCCTCACAGCAGCAGGGCAACAGCTGCTCACAGTGCCCACATTCAAATACCTGGGGAGCATAATGTCTGACACCTGCTCAATGGATGACGAGATCCAGAACCGCCTCAAGCAAGCATCAGCATCTTTTGGTCGTCTAAGGAGAAGGGTTCTTCAGAACAGCAATCTCAAACTCCACACCAAAGTGCTGGTCTACAGAGCTGTATGTATCACCACCTTACTATATGGATGTGAGGCATGGACTATTTACAGCTGCCATCTGAGAAGCTTGGAGACCTTCCATGTAAGATGTCTCCAGAAGATCCTTGGCATCACTTGGAAGGACAGAGTGCCGCACACAGAAGTGCTGGAGAGAGCTGGCAGCTGTAGCGTGGAATCCATCATGGCCCAGCATCAACTCAGGTGGTTGGGGCATGTCATCCGGATGCCCAGCCACAGACTCCCACGCAGAATCCTGTATGGTCAGTTACACCGTGGCCAACGCAGCGCTGGTGGGCAGAAGAAGCGCTTCAAAGATCAAATGAAGTCCATCCTGAAGAGATGTCAGATCAACCCTTCTTCACTGGAGGAACTCGCTTCCTGCCGAGACATCTGGCGCTTCCACTCCTCACAGGGAGTGGATTATATGGAGGAACAGCGCACACAACACCGGACAGCAAAGCGTGCAAAGAGGCATGCTCGCCAAGTCCCCCCTGCTCCCCCCAGCACCTCCTTCACATGCCCGGTCTGCAACCGAATCTGCAGATTCAGGATCGGACTATTCAAACACCAGCAGACTCACAAATAAAGAAGATGGTCATCATCGAATCGATGGACTACCAGAGAGAGAGACACCTTTTCTTGAAGAATTTTTATTTTACGTTCCAATTGGACTCTCTCCTCTCGAGTCTTCTTAGATTTTGAACCTGTATAACTAATAATATGTCCCCTAATAAAAGCTTTGAAAGCCTCCCACTTTATACATGCCGTTGTTTGTGTAGTAATAATATCAAAGAACTCATCTATCTGTTTTTCTATGTACTTAACAAATTCCTCATCCTGAAGCCATTTATGCTGAAAATGCCACCTACCTGGATCCTTTGTCAATTTCTTATCTACATATATTAGACAGCAGGGTGCATGATCAGAGATCACAATGTTATCATAGAAACAGTTTTGAATCTTGGACCTTAATTCTGTAGAGATCAAAAAGTAAGTTTTCAACTTTTTAATATAATTACTGTGGCATAATTACTTTGCGTGCCCCAGTGATCCCAGGAGCTATGTTGTCCAGGGCAATTTGCCTCTGACAGGGTCACCCAAGACAAAACTGGTCCTGGGTGAAGGGCCAGACTAAGAACGATCCAACAGACTCTCATGATAAATTCTATATCAAGGATTCAGTGTACCCCGCCCGGTATGGGGTTACCGGGGACCCACCCTGGAGCCAGGCCTGGGGGAGGGGCTCGAAGGCTAGCGTCTGGTGGCCGGGTTTCCACCCACGGGACCCGGCCGGGCTCAGCCCGAAGGAGTTACATGGGTCCGCCCTCCAGTGGGCTCACCACCTGCAGGAGGGATCATGGGGGTCCGGTGCTATGTGGATTAGGTGGCGGTCAAAGGCGGAGACCTTGGCAGACTGATCCCAAGCTTTCTAAACTGGCTTTTGGTACGTGGAATGTCACCTCTCTGGTGGGGAAGGAGCCTGAGCTGGTGTACGAGGTTGAGAGATACCGGCTAGATATAGTCGGCCTCACCTCAACACACAGCTTCGGTTCCGGAACCAGTCTCCTGGAGAGGGGCTGGGTATTCTTGTATCCCCCCACCTTGCTGCCTCTATATTGGAGTTTTCCCTGATGGACGAAAGGGTTGCTTCCCTGCGGCTTCGGGTTGGGAAACGGGTCCTGACCATCATTTGTGCCTATGCACCAAATGATGTTTCAGAGTACCCACCCTTTTTGGAGTCTCTGACTGGGGTGCTGGAGGGTGCTCCTTTTGGAGACTCCATTGTCCTACTGAGGGACTTCAATGTGCACGTGGGCAACGACAGTGAAACCTGGAAGGGGGTGATTGGGAGGAACGGCCTGCCCGATCTGAACCCGAGTGGTGTTCAGTTATTGGACTTCTGTGATAACCACAGTTTGTCCATAACAAACACCATGTTCAAGCATAAGGGTGTCCATATGTGCACCTGGCATCAGGACACCCTCGGTCGCAGGTCGATGATCGATTTTGTTATCGTGTCATCAGACCTGCGACCGTATGTCTTGGACACCCGGGTAAAGAGAGGTGCAGAGCTGTCAACTGATCACCACCTGGTGGTGAGTTGGATCCGATGGCAGGGGAGGAAGCCATTCAGACCTGGTAGACCCAAACGTATAGTGAGGGTGTGCTGGGAACGTCTGGCTGAGGCCCCTGTCCGGGAGGTCTTCAAATCCCACATCCGGAAGAACTTCAACCACATTCTGAGGGAGTCTGGAGACATGGAGTCTGAATGGGCCATGTTCTCCACCTCTGTTATTGAAGCGGCGGCCCAGAGCTGCGGCCGCAAGGTGGTCGGTGCATCTCATGGTGGCAACCCCCGAAGCAAGTGGTGGACACCAGTGGTGTGGGGGGCCACAGTATCTGCTGCTGGCTAATATATATTTTAACTGTTGACCAGTATCACTTAATCTTATCCTACACTTTATTACATGTATAGTTTATTTCTCTTATCTTATCATGTTTAATGTTGCAGCATTGTACCGAGACAAATTCCTAGTTTGTGTACTACATGAACAATGGCAATAAACCTGATTCTGATTCTGATTCTGATTCTAAGCTGAAGAAGGAGTCCTATCAAGCTTGGTTGGCTTGTGGGACTCCTGAAGCAGCTGAGGTGTACCGGCAGGCCAAGTGGAGTGCAGCTCGGGTGGTTGCTGAAGCAAAAACCCGGGTATGGGAGGAGTTCGGTGAGGCCATGGAACAAGGCTTTCGGTCGGCCTCGAAGAGATTCTGGCAAACTGTCTGGCAGCTCAGGAGGGGAAAGCAGCTCCCTGTCCACACTGTATATGGTGTGGATGGGGCACTGTTGACTTCGACTGGGGATATCGTCGGGCGGTGGAAGGAATACTTCGAGGATCTCCTCAATCGCACTGGTACGCCTTCCACAGCAGGGTTTGGGGACAAGGGGGATGACTCGCCTATCACAGGGGCTGAGGTCACCAAGGTGGGTAAAAATCTCCTTGGTGAACGGCCCCGGGGGTGGACGAGATTCGCCCTGAGTACCTCAAGGCCCTGGATGTTGTTGGGCTGTCATGGTTGACACGCCTCTGCAACACTGCGTGGAGGTCAGGGGCAGTGCCTTTGGCATGGCAAACTGGGGTGGTGGTTCCTCTCTTCAAAAAAGGGGACCGGAGAGTGTGCTCCAACTTTAGAGGGATCACACTCCTCAGCCTCCCTGGGAAGGTTTATGCCAAGGTACTGGAGAGGAGAGTCCAGCCATTGGTTGAACCTCGGATTCAGGAGGAGCAATGTGGTTTTCGTCCTGGCCGTGGCACATCGGACCAGCTCTTTACCCTCTCGAGAATTCTCGAGGGTTCGTGGGAGTTTGCCCAACCAGTTTACATGTGTTTTGTGGACTTGAAGAAGGCATTTGACCGCGTCCCTCGTGGTTTTTTGTGGGGTGTGCTTCAGGAGTATGGGGTATCGGGCTTGTTGTTACGAGCTATTCGGTCTCTGTACGACCGTTGTGAGAGTGTGGTTCGCATTGCCAACACTCGGTCGGACTCATTCCCAGTGAGAGTTGGACTCCGCCAGGGCTGCCCTTTGTCACCGATCCTGTTCATAATTTTTATGGACAGGATTTCTAGGTGCAGCCAGGGAATGGAGGGTGTCATGCTTGGTGACCACAGGATCTCATCTCTGTTGTTTGCAGATGATGTTGTCCTGTTGGCTTCATCCAGCAATGACCTACAGCTCTTGCTGGGACGGTTTGCCGCTGAGTGTGAAGCGGCTGGGATGAGAATCAGCACCTCCAAGTCCGAGTCCATGGTCCTCAGCCGGAAAAAGGTGGATTGTCCTCTCCGGGTTGGGGACAGGCTCCTGCCCCAAGTGGAGGAGTTTAAGTATCTTGGGGTCTTGTTCACGAGTGAGGGGAAAATGGAGCGAGAGATTGACAGATGGATTGGAGCAGCATCTGCAGTGATGCGGACGTTGTACCGGTCTGTTGTGGTGAAGAGGGAGCTCAGTTCTAAGGCAAAGCTGTCGATTTACCAGTCAATCTACGTTCCTACTCTCACCTATGGTCACGAGCTTTGGGTAATAACCGAAAGAACAAGATCGCGGATACAAGCGGCTGAAATGAGCTTTCTCCGTAGGATTGCTGGACTCACCCTCAGAGATAGGGTGAGGAGCTCAGTCATCCGGGAGAGGCTCAGAGTAGAACCGCTGCTCCTCCACATTGAAAGGAGTCAGTTGAGGTGGTATGGGCATCTGATTAGGCTGCCTCCTGGACGCCTCCCACTTGAGGTGTTTTGGGCACGTCCCACTGGGAGGAGACCCCGGGGCAGATCCAGGACTCGGTGGAGAGATTATGTCTCCCAGCTGGTCTGGGAACACCTTGGTATCCTCTCTGAAGAGCTGGAGCAGGTGGCTGGGGAGAGGGAAGTCTGGGCTTCTCTGCTTGAACTGCTGCCTCCGCAACCCGGACCTCCGGAAAAGCGGTAGAAGATGGATGGATGGATACTGTGGCAGAACCAAATTATGATAAACCCATCATCCACGAATATACAACAAAGTATACAACCCGTAGCTGTAGGTCAGGATCCCAAGGTGAACCTGTGTAGCAAGGATGGTGACCCTAGAGAGCTTTACATGTTTTATAGTAAGAAATCATAGGGAGTGCCAACCTTGACCTTTGACCTTTTGACTCCAAACCTGTAATCAGAGGTTATGGTCTCACAGTGAACCTGTGTACCAGGTTTGGTGGCCCTAGCTTCACTCGGTGTACAGTAATAAGGCATAAGAAATGCTAACCTTGACCTTTGACCTTTTGACCCCAACCCCATAGTCAGAGGTCAGGATCCCAAGGTGAACCTGTGTAGCAAGTTTGGTGACCCTATCTTTCTTTGTTGTTGAGATATAGTTTATGAGCCATTTTGATGTTGACCTTTGACCTTGCGATCCCAAAACCATAGTCATACTTCAGGGTCACAGGGTGAACATGTATACCAGGTTTGGTGGCCCTAGCTTTATGCGTTGTATAGTAATAGTAAATTTAACATTTACCATAGTGCAACTGCAATGTTAACTTTGAACCTTTGATCCTTTGACCCCAAACCCATAGTTAGGTGAGGGTGTAAGTCGTCCAAGATGTATATTAGATACAACTACTGTATCGATTTGAAAAGCCTACACCATTTCTTTCAGTAGTTACTGTGTTTAGAAGATTTAGGCATTATTCAGACCTGACCTTTGACCTCAAGGTCATCCAATAAGAGTGAAATTGCAATATGCCCATCATCAGAGTATATCAAACCATGGTACCAAGTTTCAAAATAATCGGACCAAAACTGTAGGAGGTGGTGATTTCACAAAATAGATACTGTCTATGAAGTAAGGTGGAACAGGAAGTCATGGGACAGGGGCTACAATTCCTGCAAAAATCATCCGATCAGAACCAAATTGCAATATGCGCATCCTCAGTATATTTCAAACCATGGTACCGAGTTTCAAAACAATCGGACCAAAACTGTAGGAGTTGATTTAACAAAAGTGTGACAGACGGACTGACCCATAACATACGTAATTCCCCTTCGGTCTTCACCCAAAGGGCTCTTCAACCCCTTTGGGCTTCGACTGGCAGGGTATAAAAACTATAAATCCTTAGATGCTCATGTTCAATTCATCAATGGGTGGTCCGGCCGCCTCAAATCTTCCGGGTGAACGACCAGAAAACCATTGTTTGCACAAAGGTAAGCAGTCATTGTTTCTACACAGTTTTCTGCACTAGCGTGTGTCTCTGCAACTACACGCATTTCTAAGTCCCAGTGGTAAAATGTTGGATTTATGTTCAAATTTGTCATATGATGCTTGATAAGTATATACACATTATTACACAACTGCACATGCAATACTATTCAAGTAATGTGATTTATATTAAACCCTTAAACCCCACACTCCCGCACTGAAAAAATTACAGATATAATTAGCCGCGATAAAACATACTAAATCAGGACAGTAGTGGTCGACCGATTATCGGTTGGGCCGATTATCGGGGCCGATATTTGGAATTTTGACGTATATCGGCATCGGCCTTTTTTTAAATCTGACGGGCCGATATCAAGAAATCAATTTAAAACTGGGTTATTTTTGCTCAGATGCAGCCGCGCCTCTCTCTCTCCTGCCACTTCGGTCTCCAGCCACCACCCATGGCGCCATCTGATTGGTTAAGCAAGCCACAGCATGCGAAAGTGGCAGAGCCAATCTGAAGCGAAAGCTGTCCTCCCACACATGGCGGAAAGGAAAGTTTTTTGTGTGGAGAACGTACGGAGAGCAAGCACACATGTCAAGGTAAACGCAGAAAACTCTCTCAAAATTGTAATAAACATCCCCATGCTCTACATCTCACAACTACTACTAACGTTACAGTGAGCAGGAGAATAACGTAAGAGCGGAGTAAACATTAGCAGCAGCTCTGCTAGCTTGTAGTACCTCCCCATATGTCTGTGAATTACTTGAAACCACTTACTTGAAGCCGTCTCACTGGAGAGCACGCTGAACAACTTTGCTTTTTGCACCACAGTCTCGTGCTGCTCAATTGGGACTACTAATTGATTTGACACTCACATTTCTGTGCAAATTCTGTTTAACTTTGTTTGCTATACTTTATAAAACCTCTGGAAGCAAGTTTTTATTTAACTTTACTAGAGATGCTGCTGAGCCTGAGAACTCCCTGCACTTTTTGTTTTTGTTTGAAGTTAAAACAATGATAAGTCATTTCAGTTATATTGAAATTTTACTTTGTTTACTGTGGAAAATTTCAGGGAGCTATTTAAGTTTTTATTTAACTTTACAAGAGTTGCTGCTGAGCCTGGGAACTCTGCACTTTTTGTTCCAACTTTAAACAAAGTTCAAAGTCATTTCAATTATTGTGAAATTTTCCTTTATTTTTTACTGTAAAAAAAGTCACGGAGCTATTATATAAGTTTTTATTTATTAACTTTACAAGAGTTGCTGCTGATCTTGTTAACTCCCTGTACTTTTTGTTGTGTTTGAACTTAAAACAAAGATAAGTTATATTTAAATGCTACTTTATTTACTGTGGAAACATTTCAGGGAGCTGTTTAAGTTTTTATTCAACTTCTGGAGCTATTTTTCTATTTGTTTGGTTAAATAAACATGCTTTAGGCAGTTAAACGAAGTTAAGTGTTTGTATTATTCAACATTTTTATGCCAATTTTTTACACTTTTACTGCAAATGAATATCAGCTCCAAATATCGGTTATCGGCCTCCTTAACTACTAATAATCGGTATCGGTCCTGAAAAACCCATATCGGTCGATCTCTACAGGACAGTGAATTTTTTTTTCAATTGCTGCTCAAACTTTAGACCACAATGTTTACAAAACAAGAGCAGAAGTGTATTTTAGCGCAAACATTAACCTGTTTAGGGGTTTAAAAGGGATGTGGGACAAGATGGAAACAAGGATTAAATACTGCCTTGACCCAGATGTTTTTACAGTCACCTGAAAGAGGAGAAGCTGCTGAATTTAATGATACCAAACATTCTATGGACTTCTGTCCCCAGTTGATTTTAAATCCATGTGTAACGAAGACAACAACATGCACCCTGTACACCTCCCAGCGGGAATCCCAGCGCCGGGTGTAGCAGTTTGTGTCCAGGTTTTTTTTGTTTTTGATAGTTTTATCAGACATATTTTTTTTCACCTTCAGACACCCCAATAATAATAACCCTCTCAAAAACTTTAGCTTAACTGCTTTCGTCGCTCACTAGTAAACAAAGACAGGCAGACCACCTTTCCCACAATTCCTTGCGGTTTTTACATTGGGTGATGCCATGCACCCATTCTCTATAACAGAAGCTTTGATGAAAATCAAACACTTGTCATAGACAGGCTGTTGATTTGATTGATCCATATCATAGCACAATCACACCAGTGGTGTCATGATACGGTATACCACCCACCCCTAAGACAGAGGTGTATGCAATAAAGTATGTTTTCAAATAAATACTCATCATCATAGCAGTCTGTCGCGGGCGACAATGACTGTTTCATTTAGGTCTGATCAGATTCCTCTATGCAGTTCTGTCCCCCGCCCTCTGCTGCCAGGAACTCCTGACCCTGCAAACCCGGGCAATGTCCAAGCCGGTATGAGTTGCTTTCTGACTGACCATTTCAGGAAACTGCTTGCAAAGTATTTGAGTACCACTAGCTTTTGCTGGACTAGCGGCACATTCTTGGCAGATAGAGGTATATCAGTAGCAAGGACAGGCCAAGACAAACTGACTCCAGTATCTGTTGCAGTGACTGACCAGAATGTCACAGAAAATTAATAAAGGAAGAAGAGAAGCTAACTATGCAGTTAGAGCACATGGAGCCCTGAAGGAAGCGAGAGAAAGCACTGAAACGGGAGCAAGAAAAATGCAACAAAAGAATGAAAAAGTGCTTTCAGAGATCCATGTGTGATACCAAGAAGAGAACAGGAGGGAAGCTCATGCCCAGATCCATGCCTGCCACTTGTTTGGCGCTTCCACTGCAATACTATATTCCTCACTCCACCAGGGCACAACCCTCCTCCCACCCCGTGCAGCACCCCCCAGGCACACTTGCTATTGCTGCATTCAGAACACGATTGGTCACCTGACCTGAACACCCCTCCACGCCACCCTCTAATGCCACCAAATGACATGACTGTACAAAGCATTGCCTAAATTTTCCCTAGTCTGCCTTATCAAAACACCATCTTATAATGTATCTGTAAAAAGCATCTTTGAGTGTCTGTGATAAAGCGCTGTATAAATCTGATGCATTATTATTATTATTATATGCAAAGTTACTGTGCAAAATTTAAAAAAAAAATACACAGTATAAAATTAACATTCATACATACACTACCGTTCAAAAGTTTGGGGTCACCCAGACAATTATTTTGTGTTTTCCATGAAAAGTCACACTTATTTACCACCATGAGTTGTAAAATGAATAGAAAATATAGTCAAGACATTGACAAGGTTAGAAATAATGATTTGTATTTGAAATAATAATTTTTTCCTTCAAACTTTGCTTTCGTCAAAGAATCCTCCATTTGCAGCAATTACAGCATTGCAGACCTAACATGATTGCACAAGGGTTTTCTAATCATCCATTAGCCTTCTGACGCAATGAGCAAACACACTGTACCATTAGAACACTGGAGTGATAGTTGCTGGAAATGGGCCTCTATACACCTATGTAGATATTGCACCAAAAACCAGACATTTGCAGCTAGAATAGTCATTTACCACATTAGCAATGTATAGAGTGTATTTCTGATTAGTTTAAAGTTATCTTCATTGAAAAAAAGTGCTTTTCTTTCAAAAATAAGGAAATTTCTAAGTGACCCCAAACTTTTGAACGGTAGTGTATTTGTTTTCTGCCCCCCCCCCCTCGGAAAAATATGTTGCCACCGCGCCAAGGTCTTTAAGCCAGAGGAAACACTGCAATACTGTGTACAATCATGTCACCTGGCAACATCAGAAGGTGGCACCCAAGTCAGGCAACCAACCACACTCTGAATGCTACAACAGCAGGGCAGGAAGAAGGCTGCACCCCGACGGAATGAGGAATGCAGCACCACAGCAAAAGAGCGAAACAAGGCATTCAGAGAGCTGAGGAAGAATATGAATAGTGAAAATTTAATAGATTATAAAAAGGGCAGTAGCTCGAAGGATTATTAAAAACAGGAAAACGTCAACATGGAGAGAATTTTGTTCAACCCTTGGTAGGAAAACAGAACTAGGTGATGTCTGTGGTATGTTTTAAAAAAATGAGTGGGAAAAGGGTATCAGTTATTAAAATCCCAGCTCTAGTGGATGGGGACAAGATGGCTGTACCAGACAAAGAAAAGGCAGAAGTCCTAGGTGGAGCATTTGCAGCACTGCATGGAGGAGAACATCTTGGTAAGAGTCATAGACAGCAAAGGGAGCATAAACTCACAGAGAAAATGCAAACTTAAAAAAGGAAGTGAAAGAAGATACGACTGCGTTAGACCTTAAGCTCACAATGTCAGAGCTTAAGAGAGCTTTGCAAGATAGTGGATACACAGCTCCAGGATATGATCAGTTAAGCTATGATATGTTCCGGCAGTTGTCTATGCAATCAATGGAACTGGTGCTGAAATTGTTGAACAGAATATGGAAGGAGGGGGTTATCCCAAGTGGGTGGAAAAAGGCTGTAATTTTAACATTTAATAAGCCAAGGAAAGATCCAGCTCATCCAGGCAACTACAGGCCAATAGCATTAACGTCACACTTAGGGAAATGGATGGAGAAGGTGTTAGTTTACAGACTCTCATATGCACTAGAGAAAAGACGATTAATAAACAACCATCAGAATGGTTTTAGAGGAGGAAGATCCACAGTGGATGCTCTAATTAGGGCAAGTAATGAGATTGAGAAGACTCTCAAAATGAAAGAAGTAATAGTTATAGTTTATCTGGACACTGAAAAGGCTTATGGCTCACTGTGGAAGGATGGACTTCTTATCAAACTGAATAAAACGGGCATTGGTGGTAGGATGTATAATTGGATAATGGATTTTTTTAACACACAGGACAATTAGGGTGAAAGTAGGATTAGAAGTTTCTAATGACTTTGAAATAGAAAATGGTGTTCCTCAGGGGAGTGTGATAAGCCCAGTTTTATTCAACATAATGACTAATGGCATGTTTGAGGATCAAGAGGGATCCATCAAAACAGCACTATATGCAGATGATGGAGCCATACGGACGAGGAGAAGAAATGAGAAATTTGTGTTCAAAAACATCAGGAAAGGAATGGACAAAGTGAAAAAGTGGTCATATGAGTGGGGATTTAAATTTTCAAACGGTAAAACCTGCTATATGATTTTAACAAAAAAAAATGCAGAACTGGTACAGAACCATTAACATTATATAATCAACCAATAGAGAAAATGAGTGAGTTCAAATATCTAGGATTGTGGTTTGATAGTGCATACACATGGGGAGTTCATGTTGAAAATCTGGAGACAAAGTGCAAAAAAGTCAGTCTCATAAAAGCTGTAGCTGGACATGAATGAGTGCAGATAAACAGGCATTAATTGACATTTACAGAGCACTAATGAGATCGACAATAGATTATGGATGCATGATTTATGGAGCAGCAGCAAAGACAACTCTGGAAAAAAATAAGACAGAATACAGCATAAAGCGCTTCGCCTGTACATCAAACAATGCAGTTTTAATAGAAGCAGGAGAAATGCCAATAGATTTGAGAAGAAATAAACTTGCATTATCATACTGGGTCAAGCTGAAAGGAAGTGAGGAAGCAAATATTTCAAAAACAACACTACAAGGCTGCTGGGAATATTCTAACTTCAAGGGACACGGGTTTGGGTGGACAATTGAAAGAAAAGCCAGAACGTATAGACTAGACACCACTGAAATAGCTAACACCAGTCCAGTGAGTAATGTTCCCCCTTGGCTGTTTTCGGGAAAAGAAGTAGACATCAATCTGCTAATGAGGAAAAAGGATTGGCATATGAGTGAGGTTGCGGTTAAAACAAGCATTGACCTCAGGAATAATTACTATAACTACTTACAGCTCTATACTGACAGTTCAAAGAACAAAGAGGGCTCTGTTGGAGTTGGAGTATTCATCCATCCATCCATCCATCTTCTACCGCTTTTCCGGAGGTCCGGGTCGCGGAGGCAGCAGTTCAAGCAGAGAAGCCCAGACTTCCCTCTCCCCAGCCACCTGCTCCAGCTCTTCAGAGGGGATACCAAGGCGTTCCCAGACTAGCTGGGAGACATAGTCTCTCCACCGAGTCCTGGGTCTGCCCCGGGGTCTCCTCCCAGTGGGACGTGCCTGAAACACCTCAAGTGGGAGGCGTCCAGGAGGCATCCTAATCAGATGCCCATACCACCTCAACTGACTCCTTTCAATGTGGAGGAGCAGCGGTTCTACTCTGAGCCTCTCCCGGATGACTGAGCTCCTCACCCTATCTCTGAGGGTGAGTCCAGCAATCCTACGGAGAAAGCTCATTTCAGCCGCTTGTATCCGCGATCTCGTTCTTTCGGTCATTACCCAAAGCTCGTGACCATAGGTGAGAGTAGGAACGTAGATTGACTGGTAAATCGAGAGCTTTGCCTTAGAACTAAGCTCCCTCTTCACCACAACAGACCGGTACAACGTCCGCATCACTGCAGATGCTGCTCCAATCCGTCTGTCGATCTCTCGCTCCATTTTCCCCTCACTCGTGAACAAGACCCCAAGATACTTAAACTCCTCCACTTGGGGCAGGAGCCTGTCCCCAACCCGGAGAGGACAATCCACCTTTTTCCGGCTGAGGACCATGGACTCGGACTTGGAGGTGCTGATTCTCATCCCAGCCGCTTCACACTCAGCGGCAAACCGTCCCAGCAAGAGCTGTAGGTCATTGCTGGATGAAGCCAACAGGACAACATCATCTGCAAACAACAGAGATGAGATCCTGTGGTCACCAAGCATGACACCCTCCATTCCCTGGCTGCGCCTAGAAATCCTGTCCATAAAAATTATGAACAGGATCGGTGACAAAGGGCAGCCCTGGCGGAGTCCAACTCTCACTGGGAATGACTCCGACCGAGTGTTGGCAATACGAACTAAACTCTCACAATGGTCGTACAGAGACCGAATAGCTCGTAACAACAAGCCCGATACCCCATACTCCCGAAGCACCCCCCACAAAAATCCACGAGGGACGCGGTCAAATGCCTTCTCCAAGTCCACAAAACACATGTAAACTGGTTGGGCAAACTCCCCACGAACCCTCAAGAATTCTCGAGAGGGTAAAGAGCTGGTCCGATGTGCCACGGCCAGGACGAAAACCACATTGCTCCTCCTGAATCCGAGGTTCGACCAACGGCCCGGACTCTCCTCTCCAGTACCTTGGCATAGACCTTCCCAGGGAGGCTGAGGAGTGTGATCCCTCTAAAGTTGGAGCACACCCTCCGGTCCCCTTTTTTGAAGAGAGGAACCACCACCCCGGTTTGCCATGCCAAAGGCACTGCCCCCGACCTCCATGCAATGTTGCAGAGGCGTGTCAACCATGACAACCCAACAACATCCAGGGCCTTGAGGTACTCGGGGCGAATCTCGTCCACCCCTGGGGCCCGGCCACCAAGGAGATTTTTAACCACCTTGGCGACCTCAGCCCCTGTGATAGGCGAGTCATCCCCCTTGTCCCCAAACCCTGCTTCCTCTGTGGAAGGCGTATCAGTGGGATTGAGGAGATCCTCGAAGTATTCCTTCCACCGCCCGATGATATCCCCAGTTGAAGTCAACAGTGTCCCATCCGCACCATACACAGTGTGGACGGGGAGCTGCTTTCCCCTCCTGAGCCGCCGAACAGTTTGCCAGAATCTCTTTGAAGCCGACCGAAAGTCTTGTTCCATGGCCTCACCGAACTCCTCCCATACCCGGGTTTTTGCTTCAGCAACCACCCGAGCTGCACTCCGCTTGGCCTGCCGGTACACCTCAGCTGCTTCGGGAGTCCCACAAGCCAACCAAGCTTGATAGGACTCCTTCTTCAGCTTAATGGCCCCCCTCACCACTGGTGTCCACCACTTGGTTCGGGGGTTGCCACCACGAGATGCACCTTCACCACCTGCAGGAGGGATCATGGAAGTCCGGTGCTATGTGGATTAGGTGGCAGTCAAAGGCGGAGACCTTGGCGGACTGATCCCAAGCTTTCTAAACTGGCTTTTGGTTGGTTGGAGTATTCAATTCAACTTTATTTATATAGCGCCATTTCACAACAACAGTCATCTCATAGCACTATCAACTGTAGGGGGAACCCCCACAGTTGCAGAAAGACCCCAGCAATCAGGCGATCCCCTGTGAGCAAGCACTTGGCGACGGTGGAGAGGAAAAACTCCCTTTTAACAGGAAGAAACCTCCAGCAGAACCAGGCTCAGGGAGGGGCAGTCATCTGCTGCGACTGGCTGGGGGGTGAGGGGATAGAGAAGATGAAAAGAACAGACATGTAGAGAGCAAACAGCACGATGGGGACTCAATCTATGGGAGAGAACAAACAAATGTTAATGACCAGCAAAAAAAAATATTTCATTGAGAGTGAGGAAAGGAGTGAGGCCCAGTGCATTACTGGAGGTCCCCCGGCTGACTAAACCTATTAGCAGCATAACTAAGGGAGGGTTCAGAAACACATGATCCCTCCCTAATTGTAGGCTATATCAAAACGGTAGGTTTTAGCCCTATTCTTAAAAACAGAGATCGAGTCTGACTCCCGAATCCAGATTGGCAGCTGGTTCCACAGGAGAGGAGCTTGATAACTGAAGGCTCTACCTCCCATTGTACTTTTGGAGATTCTAGGTATTACAAGTAATCCTGCATTTTGGGAGCATAGTGCTCTGTTAGGATAATACGGTAATATCAGATCTTTTAAATAAAAAGGAGCCTGATTGTTTAGAGCTTTGTAAGTAAGAAGAAGGATTTTAAACTTAATTCTAAACTCTATGGGAAGCCAATGAAGGGAGGCCAGAACCGGAGAGCTATGGTCTCTCTTTCTAGTACCTGTTAAAACTCTTGCTGCAGCATTTTGGATCAGCTGAAGACTTTTTAAAGATGTTTTAGGACAGCCTGATAATAAAGAATTACAATAATCTAATCTCGAGCTAACAAAAGCGTGGATCAGTTTCTCAGCATCACTCTGAGACAAGATGCTCCTAATCTTGGCAATATTACGCAAATGATAGAAGGCAGTCTTAGAAACAAATTTAATATGTGAATTGAAGGACAGATCTTGATCAAAAATAATTCCAAGGTTCCTCACAGAGCTATTAAGAGAAAGAGTAACCGCATCCAAACTGAAAGTTTGATTTGGAAAGGAATTTCTGAGGTTTTTTGGACCAACAAGAATGACTTCAGTCTTATATGAATTTAATAGCAGGAAATTACAAGTCATCCAAGCATTGATTTCCTTAAGACAGGCTTCTAACTTGGCTAATTGATTACTATCATCTGGCTTCATTGACAGGTATAATTGTGTGTCATCTGCATAACAATGAAAATGTATACAGTGCTTTCTAATAATGTTGCCTAACGGAAGCATATATAAACTAAAAAGAGTAGGGCCTAGCACAGATCCCTGTGGAACTCCATGACTAAGCTATGAGTTGAAAGAAAACTCATTATTTACATGAACAAACTGGAACCTATCAGATAAATAAGATCTAAACCACTGCAACGAAGTTCCATTAAGTCCAACATAGTGTTCTAATCTATCAAGTAGAATATTATGATCGATAGTATCAAAAGCTGCACTAAGGTCTAAAAGGACAAGTACAGAAACCAGTCCATTGTCAGATGCGATGAGGAGGTCGTTAGTGACCTTCGCTAAGGCTGTTTCAGTACTATGATGGATTCTAAACCCAGATTGAAACTCTTCAAGTAAACCATTTCCCTGCAGGTGGTCAAATAATTGCGTAGCAACAACTCTTTCTAAGATTTTTGAAATGAAAGGGAGATTAGAGATTGGTCTATAGTTAGCTAAAGCTCCTGGATCTAGCGTTGGCTTTTTGAGTAAGGGTTTAATTACAGCCGTTTTAAAAGCCTGCGGTACATGGCCTAAAGTTAATGAAGAATGATTATATGAAGAATAAAGCTACCAATAAGTGGGAAGACTTCTTTAAATAACCTGGTAGGAATAGGGTCTAAAAGACAAGTTGAAGGTTTGGATGAGGAAACTATTTTGTCTAACTCACAAAGGTCGACTGGAGTAAACTCATCAAGACAGACATCAATAGAAGGAGTTGTAGTAGTTACAGTATTTAAGTTAACTGTGGGAAGAATCTGATTGTTTTTATCTCTGATGGATGAAATTTTATTATTGAAAAAGTTCATAAAGTCCTGACTAGTAAGCTCTAAGGGAATGCTAGGATTGACAGAGTCCTGACTCTTTGTCAACCTGGCTACAGTGCTGAAAAGAAACCTGGGAATTATTCTTGTCCTCTTCTATTAATGCAGAATAATAACTCGTTCTAGCTTTTCTAAGAGATTTTTTATAAATTAAAAGATGATTTCTCCAAGCTAAATAGATTTCATCTAAATTAGTGGAGCGCCATTTTCTTTCTAATTGACGAGTCTTCTGTTTTAAGCTACGAGTTTCTGTGTTGAACCAAGGAGTTAGAAATCTCTGATTAGACTTTTTCTTTTTTAAGGGGGCCACCAAGTCTAGAGTCTGATGCAGAGAAGCTGTAACACTATCCACCATGTTATCAATTACAGAAGGAGCAGCTGTCGATAGCTTATTTTCCGTTGTGTTTGACACTGGCATAGAGGAAATAATCTGCATAAATTTGGTAACAGCATCATCTGAGAGGCATCTACTGTAATAATATTTTTCTTTAGGAGCCAAATAGTCAGAAATAGTAAAATCAAAGGTTAACAGACAATGGTCTGACAGTACAGGGTTATGAGGAGACACTACAAGATTTTCTATTTCTATGCCATATGTCAGAACCAAGGTCCAATGTATGGTGGAGGTAATGAGTAGAATTTCCTACTTTCTGAGAAAACCCAATCGAGTCTAATATTGAATTAAAATCCACATTAAGGCAGTCACTATCTACATCCACATGTATATTAAAGTCCCCTACTATAATTATTCTATCAGATTCAGCGCTAAATCAGCTAAGAAATCCAGCAAATTCAGATAAAAATCTTAGTAGGTTGATGGGGGACGATTAACTATGGCAAATAAAACTGGGTTTAACCTAAATTGCTAAAGTGCCCAATACTGAGGACCAGGCCCTCAAAAGGAATTATAACATGTTTTTTGCTTTACATTAACTAGTAATTTGAATGGTAAATTGTTGCTACTCCTCCCTCCATGACCAGAACTTCTGGGATTTTGACAGTTTTAATAACCAGAGGGGATTTGATTCATTTAAACCAACATAATCCTCTTGCCCTAACCAAGTCTCTGTAAGGGAAATTAAATCAATCTGATGATCAATTAACAGATCATGACTAACAGAGATTTGGGAGTTAGAGACCTAATATTTAATAAACACATTTAATTTTTAAATTATGAGGAGGAACAGCGGCCAAATCATTCAATTTAGAGGCTTTATGTTTAATTTGAGTTTTACCAATATTTTGCTTAATCACTTTGGGATGCTTATATATTATATTTTTATTTACTTTGGAGGGAGCAGACAACAATTCTCTGATGGGGAAGACTGGGGCTAAGCTGAGGGGTGGCGGATGAAGAGGAGCTGCAGAGAGGCGTGTAAGACTGCTACTCTGCTTCCTGGTCCCAACTCTGAGTAGTCATGGTTTGGAAATTTGGATAAAAAGATGCCAGATTGTTAGATAAATAAGAAGCACCATCCAAAGTGGGATGGAATGCTGTCTCGTCTCATAAGACCAGGTTTCTCCCCAAAAAGAGCTCCAATTGTCAATGTAGCCCATGTTATTTGCAGGACACCACACAGACAGCAGCGGTTCAAGGATGACGAGCGGCTAAACATGTCATCACTGGTCAGATTGGGGAGGGGCCCAGAGAATACTACAGTGGCAGACATCGTTTTTGCAAAGTCACACACCGATTCTACATTAAGTTTCGTGACTTCCAACTGCCGGAGACGGATGTCATTAATGCCAGCATGAATAAAAATTGTGGAGTATTTACAGTTACTTTTAGCCAGCATTTTCAAATTTGACTCGATGTCGCCTGCTCTGGCCCAGGAATGCATTTGACTATGCCGCTGGAGTCTCTAGGTTCACGTTCTGACTACAGAGTCGCCAATGATCAGAGTTTTTTCCTCAGCAGGTGTGTCGCTGAGTGGGGAAAAACGATTAGAAACGTGAACAGGGTTGGTGGTGTACCGGGGCTTTGCGACTAGGCTTCCTTCTCACATCACCCACCCAGTCTCCTCGCTGCTGAGGAGAGCCGGGGGACTGCTAACAGGGGGGCCTAAGCTAGCTAGCTCCGCTGCAGCTAAGGGGCGTCCGTCAAGAGTAACTGGCCGCAGACGGTGTTTCAATGCAGCAGAGCCGGGATTCCAAATCAGACAACTCGCCTCGAGCGCCTCAAAAAGACACATTTATTACATTACCGTATCACTAAAAGAGGCAGAGGTGTAGCTAAACATCTGACAGAGAGAGCACACCTGAGGAGGAGAGGAAGGAGAGCTAGGTAGCCATCGCTAGTGGCTAACCCAAAGCTCAGGAGGAGTGAGGAGAGCATACATTCCAGAGTTTAAGTGACCATCTCAAAAGACTCTCCAACAATACATCCGTGTTTACAGCAGAGATGGTGGCAATAATTATTGCTTTGCAGTGGGTGGAGGAGATCAGACCGGTCTGGGTGGTGGTGTGCACAGATTCACTTGCAGCTTTTAAAAACCATACAGACACTAAAATCTACAAGGGAAGACTTGCTGATCGAGCTATATCACAGTTTATTTAGGGTACACAGGGGTGGCAGAGAAGTTCAGTTTTGTTGGGTTCCTGCACATGAAGGGTTGAAAGGGAATGAGTGTGCAGACAAATCAGTAAAAAGCACTCTTGGGAAAGAAATAAACTATACCATTGTCTCTTGGAAAAGGAGAAGGGAAAACAGTAATCAAGAAAAAAGGAACTGAGCTATGGCAAAAAAGATGGGATGCAGATCATAAAGGTAGATCGTATTACAAAATACAAAAAATGTATTGCAATAAAGAATTATAAAACAACAAACAGGAGGGAGACATCATTGGGGCAAGACTCAGACTGGATCATACAGGTTTTAAACGGCACTTTATTTTATCATGGAGAAAAGCGAAACTGACAAATGTAGAGAATGTGGAGTAAAAGAAAATATCGAGCACATGTGGCTGCTCGGTGGCGCAGTGGTTAACACCGCGGCAGCACAGTTTACCCTCGGCCGGGGGATCGCGGGGATCATGAGATCGTGGGTTCGATCCCCTGCCCCCGGCCAACTGTGATCTGTGTGAGTTTGCATGTTCTCCCCGTGTTTGCGTGGGTTTACTCCGGGATTTCTCCGGTTTCCTCCCACATGCCAAAAACATGCAGGTTAGGGAGTTAAGGGGCGCTTGCGCACGCAGCGACCGGCAGCTGGTGGCTTGTCACCAGACTGCAGAACAAATCTACCTACAGGTACAAAATAAGTCCCAAAAAAAAAAAAAAAATGTTATTACCTGTCATCAAGTATGGAAATGAAAGAGAGAGAATGAAAAATGAAGTTCGAGAGGCCGTTGGGAATGGGATTTAACTGGGAGTCTTGGAACTGATGGAGATGGAGAGGCATTAAGAATCACGAGAAGGGCTCTTTTCTCTTTTTTAAATAACACAGGAAAAGAATTTAGGGGTCGGGCTCAAATGACATAATGTTACAACACTCTTGTACAGTAGGTGGCAGTATGCACCTTTCAGTTTGTTTGCTATCCGCCAGTAACCGAGAGAAGAAGTGTCTGTGTATAGAGTGAAGTGGTGATATAGAGTGAAGTACGAGGAGACGAAGAAGAGTGATGTCTGAAGATAGAGTTGAGGTTTGATTGGACACAGCAATGATGATATCATCACTCTATCTCCAGTATATACAACTAGGACAGTATCGGTCGCTACGGAGGGTGACAATATGTATGGATACATATTCATACTTTGTAGGATAACTAAGTAGACGATTATGCTGTTTATTCCATCTCGCTACAATGCTCCGCACTTTGTATATATATTTATATATTGATGTTTATGTATGTATGTATATCCACTGCTCTTATTTATATCTTCCGTATCTTCTTAATTATTGCTCTGAGTGTTGCATATCCCTGTGCTGTTGGCAATCCTGGAATTTCCCCATTGTGGGACTAATAAAGGCTTATCTTATCTTATCTGTTCAGGAGCTGTAGTCCAAAAAAATACTACTTTACTGAGTATTTCAGTGCACTATACATTGAGGAAGTAAAAACTAAGCATCACATGGGGGAGTGTGCTGTTGTACTGAATATCATCACAGAGTGGTGGCACTCTAACAAATACATACATGCTGGAATCCAAAAGAAGTGACTGATTATCGCTTACCTCTGTCTCTCAGCACCAGAGTCTTCTTAACTCCACTTCTGCCTCCAACTCTTTCTCCAACTTTGGGTTCCTCTGAAGTTCCACCTCCTCCACTTCCTCCTCCTCTATATGAAGGTTTAATGTGATCATACCTGCACACAAAAAAAAAAAAAAAAAAATCACAAGTGATGCAACAGAAGGGTTTTAACCCAATGGAGAATTGACACAGGTGTTAATTACCTGCAGCGTCTCCATAAGCGCACGTTCCTCTCTGGTAGTACTTACAGATGTGGAAGGGTTGCTGTTGTTCGGGTCGTGGGAGAAAAGGCAGCGGCTGCCCCTCCTGCACACACCATGCAAGAAGTACCTGAAAGGAAGCACACTTGTAAAACTGCTGCACAGGAGGGGAAATGACAGCAACTTCAAACTTCTGTATATTTGTGATCGGGTGGTAGCTCGAGACAAGTTTTTGACTTTAAAAAAAAAAAGAAGCTTATAATTGTAATTAGGTATTTAGAAAAAAAAAGACAGTTATGACATTATACTAATGATGCAAATGTACCCGGTTAATTTCATGAGCATCGTAAACATGGTCAATGACCACATGTTTACATGCACACTAATAACCGGTTATGATTGGATTTCTGCAGTTATCTGATTATTCAAGTGGCCTTGTACTCCGATAAAGGCCTTGTAACTGGGGTCATTAAATGAAGTGGTTTACCCTCCAATAATCTGTTTATTCAGTGCATGTAAACAAGAAAACCAGACAGAAGAGAAGCAAGGCTTGGAGCACTGGAGGTGGATTTATAAACTGTTCTACCATGGATAGATAGGAAGACAAATGGAGTAGGAGTAATCTTGAATGGAAGAGTATATGAAGAGTATTCAGGAGGTAAAGATGGAGTCAGACAGAATCATGAGTTTGAAGCTAGAAGTCAAAGGTGTGATGTTGAATGTTGTCAGTGCGTATGCCCCACAAGTTAGATGTCAGGTAGATGACAGAGGAATTCTGGAGTAAGTTGGATGAAGTGGTAGAGAGTACTCCAAGGAGAGGAGAGAGAGGTGATTGAGTGAACTTTAACCACTTGCGCTCCGTTGGTTCCGCGGGCGGGCAAGTCGCGCGCCCCTCGTGCGCATGACGCATGATGGTGGTGATGGTGATGTAGTAGCGTCCAAGCGCCACTCAAAAAAAAACTGCAGAGACAGCCGCGAAACAGATTAGTTCATCTGATTGACCTCTCATTCGACTAGTAAGAGCCTTGAATTGGGTTTCTGAAACCTTGAAGAACCAATGAATGAAAATCTAGGAAGGAGGACCCGCCTACTGTGAACGCAGGAGCCAATTGAAGCACAGAAATTCTGGCTGGGTGAAGCGATATTACTGCTGCAGAAGGACTCTGTACGAATCTCCTACAGACCCAGGCTCACCCAGCAGCATGGAGAACACCCACAAGTGGGACCTGCACTCATTCCAGCAGAATAGACGGAGGCCCGACGACAAAAGTCGCAAATCATTCGGCCAAAACGGCAATAATGGAATTATGTTGATCGGGATCCACGAGCGGAGCAGCGTCGCGTTCGTCTGACGCGTGGGAAGAGCTGTTCGCCACGACTCTGCTGCTTTGAAGAGGTAAGGTGTTATAAGCTAAATTATTATTTATCCCTGAAAACTGTAATCCAAAAATGACTTTTGACCGATCGGTAATTACAACTGTACTGCGCACGAATTACGAAGTGCGTGCGCCGCGATAAACGGTTCATTTGCCGTGTTCGGACCGTGAACGCCCCCCCCCCCCCGCTGCAGAATAGGAGCGGGGGGAGGGGGGGGTTCACGGTCCGAAAGCCCCCCCGGTCCGCGGGGGGGAAGCATATGAGTCTATTCCATCATGTAGCGATGGCCCTCTTCTGTAGCGAGGGAGGGGGGGGGCGTTCACGGTCCATTCACGGTCCCCCCCCCCCAAACACACACAGTAGCGAGGGGGGGGAGCCGCTGTGAAAACATGCAAGGAGTGTAATCCGTCATGTAGCGAGGGCCGAACTCGGTCCTTGGTAGCGGGGGCGGGGGGGGGCGACCCCCCGCCCACACACACACACACACACACAGACACAGCCCTGAGTGTGACCTTTCATTAGAGCCTAAAATGAAGATTCTACATTGAATTATTCAAAAGTTACAGACGTTTTTCCAAACTGTGCCATTTGGCACAATTTGGCACAGTTCCAAAATGCCTGGGAACAGCCTGAGAACAAAGCTGTGTAAAATATTCATTTTTTGTGGTATAGTTACCAAATTTGGATCTCAGCTTGATAACACTTGGTTCTACATTTCTGTTGCATTTTCCAGCCGGATCGGACAGCTGTGTGTTATTTACAAGCATTTGTATCAAAAAAAACACTGTCCAATTTTTTTTTCTTCAAGTTCAGTATGTTTAGATGACTGTAACTCAGTGGCCGGAGCACGTAGAGAGATTATGTTTTTTTTTGCCAAAAAATTCAAAGTGTTTTCTTTTAAATGAGACCAACCCCATGAAGATGCTGCAAAGGGTTGAATAACAGCTTTCGATTTACTTTGGGCACGTTATTTTTTGGCATTTTTAGGAAAATTGCCCGGAGTGCAAGTGGTTAATGGGCATATAGATGAAGGAAACAAGAGGTGATGAGGAGGCCCTGGGTAACAGGGCTGCAACTAAAAGATTATTTTAGTAGTTGACGCGGTGGCGGAGTGGTTAGCACTGCGACAGCACAGCAACTCACCCTTGGCCGGGGAATCCTTGGTTCGATCCCAGCCCCCGACCAACAGTGATCTGTGTGGAGTTTGCATGTTCTCCCCGTGTCTGCGTGGGTTTACTCCAGGATTTCTCTGGTTTCCTCCCACATGCCAAAAACATGCAAGTTAGGTTAATTGGCATCAAAGTGGGGATTCTAAATTGTCCTTAGGTATGAATGTGAGAGTGAATGGTTGTCTGTCTCTCTGTGTTGGCCCTGCGATGGACTGGCAATCTGTCCAGGGCGTACCCTGCCTCTCGCCCAAAGATGCTGGGATAGGCTCCAGCCCCCCCGTGACCCGAAAAGGATTAAGTGGAAGAAGATGGATGGATGGGCTAATCTACCGACTATTTTTTTCAACTAGCCAACTTATCACGTTTATTTTTCTCATGTCCATCATCTCTGCTTGTTGGGATTCTAGTCTAGTGCATATTTTAACTCAGCCGCTGTTTAATACCTCTTAATGTTCCATCTCCCGTGGGCGGGAGGCATTTAAATGCATTTTGTCTCAGCTGGACACAGTGTAACTAATATTCAGAATGAGGACTAATATTAACAAAGATGAAAAAGAGATAGCGACTCCTATAATTCAGTTATTTACTGCATTCAACATGTTAGCCATGACAGCTCAGCCCTCAGCAACCAGAGAGCTTACTGTCAAACAGGTAAGCTAACATTAACAGCATGTACTAACAGTATTGTAATTTTTCTACCTTTAAAACTTCTGCAGCTGTGTTCAACCTGCTGTGGAAATTCCCAAAATAACGTCATGCTTAGGTTTACATTATCCGACCGGGAAGGGGAGGGGGGCTCACCTGAAAATGTCTTAGCCTCCGATGGATGTTTCCATTACTAGCTTGCTAAGCCTGTAGCCTCGTCAGCACGTCCATAGCAGAAAATCGTGCGTAAATAACTCCAAAATCCCAATTCAGCTGAAGAGCTCCCGGTCCTCCTTTCTCCAGGTGAGTGAGTTTGATTTTCAAACTAGTTTACTCTGCAATGGTGATACTTTTACTCCGGTGATGGCAAACTCTCAAAGCTAGCAACTAGGTAGCTAGCTAGCCTCGGGTGCGAATGCGCAATTTTGCATGTCCTCGCCTCTTTCCATCCACTTTGTATGGATTTGCACTGTCCGTTCGCGTTTGGTGTGAACGCACCTTAAAATGTTCTCAAACAACAGAAAGTTTGGGTCTGCTTTTTTTTAAATCCATTTAGACATTCGCCATACTCAGAGCTCCTGTTCTTCTTCGCTGGAAACTGTTCACACATGCTGGACAACAGAGGTGCTACTGCCCTCAGCAGTTCCAGTCGTGCACTGCACTTCCGGTTGTGCACTGCCATTACAGCTAAAGCACATTACAGCGGCATGCATATAAACTTTATAATTAAACGATTTGTCGACAATAAAAATATTTGCCAACAAATTTTTATTGTCAACGTTATCGACAACGTTGACTAATCGTTTCAGCCCTACTGGGTAGGTATGGTTTTACGGAGAGAAATGTGGAAGGACAGATGGTTGTGGATTTTGCTGAAAGGATGGAAATGGCTGTGGTGAACACATACTTCAAGAAGACAGACGAACATAGGGTGACTTACAAGAGTACAGGAAGGTGCACACAGGTGGACTACATCTTATGCTGAAGGAGAAATCTGAAATCTGGCTTTTATCGGGCTTTTATTGAATCTGTTTTTATCCTTTTCTTTAATGTCATGGTTTGGTCAGATAAAACTGAAACCAGAGGAAATCCTTGGATCAGGTAGTCAGATGGTCCAGTCGTTTGCTTGGTGAGTCACAGGTGAGCCTGGACATCCCTGTACACCAGACAAGTACAGAGGATGGCCGACTCGATTTTAATGATGACTCCCACCCTTTGCACTGCAACTTTCAGCTTCTTCCCTCAGACGGAGGTTTGCTGTCCCAAAAAGTAGAACCCAGCGCTACAAAAACAGCTTTGTCCCTGCTGCTGTCAAAGAGTTGAACAAGCTATAAAAATTATATTGTACATATTTTATATTTACCTATTTTGTAAGATGTGTGCCTGTGTTTGTGTCTATGTTGAATGTAATTAGTGGCTTGTAAATATGGATGTCACCAACTGCAAAACAAATCTACCTACGGGTACAAATAAAGTAACCTGAACCTGAACCTGAAAGAGATAGGAGACTGCAAGGTGGTGACGGGAGAATGTAGCTAGACGGCATTGGATGGTAGTCTGTAGGATGACTTTGGAGGATGACTTAAGTGGGGAAGTTACAGAAGCAAGAAGGTCATGCAGAGTTCAGGAAGGAGTAGATACAGGCTCTGAGTGGTAGGGAAGAATTACCAGATGGCTGGGAAAGTACAGCAAAAGCATTGAGGGAAACGGGTAGAAAGGTATGTGGTGTATCCAGTGGGCAGAGGAAGGAAGACAAGGAGATTTGGTGGTGGAATGAGGAGGTACAGGAAAGTATTCAAAGGAAGAGGTTAGCAAAGAAAGTGGGATAGTCAGAGAGATGATGAAAGTCGACAGGAGTATTTGGAATTTAGGCGCATGGCAAAGAGAGAGGTGGCAAAGGAAAAGGCATATAGTGAGTTGTATGAGAGGCTAAACACTAAGGAAGGAGAAAAGGACTTGTATGAGTTGGCTAGACAGAGAGATCGAGCTGGAAAGGATGTGCAGCAGGTTAGGTTGATTAAGGATGGAAATGGTAATGTACTGACAAATGATGAGTGTGTTGAGAAGGTGGAAGGAGCACTTTGAAGAGCTAATGAAAAAAGAAAATGAGAGTGAGAGAGAGAGAGAGAGAGAGAGAGAGAGAGAGAGAGAGAGAGGAGGATGAATGAAGGAAAGATGGTAAACAAGGAAGTCCCAAGGATTAGCAAGGCAGAAGTGAGGGCAGCTTTGAAAAGGATGAAGAATGGAAAGGCAGGTGCTCCAGATGACATACCTGTGGAGGTATGGAGATGTTTAGGAGAGATGGCAGTGGACTTTTTAACCAGATTGTTTAACACAATCTTGGAGAGGGAGAGGATGCCTCAGGAGTGGAGAAGAGGTGTTTTGATACCAATTTTCAAAAACAAGGGTGATGCTCTGAGCTGTAGTAACTACAGAGGCATAAAGTTGCTCAGCCACACTATGAAGATATGGGAAAGAGTTGTTGAAGCCAGGTTAAGAGGAGGGGTGACAATCAGTAAGCAGCAGTACGGTTTCATGCCAAGAAAAAGTACTACAGACACAATGTTTGCTTTAAAAGTGTTGATGGAGAAGTATAGAGAAGGTCAGAAGGAGTTGCACTGTGTCTTTGTGGATCTCGAGAAAGCACGATAGGGTGCCAAGAGAGGAAGTGTGGTACTGTATGAGGAATTCAGGAGTGGCAGAGAAGTATGTGAGGGTGGTGCAGGACATGCCGCCATCAGTGTGTGAATGTGTGTGTGAATGGGTGGATAGCAGGATCTGTAAAGCGCTTTGGTCATCAAGGGATGAGAATAAAAGCATTATATAAGTGAATGCCATTTACCATTTACCATGTATGAGGACAGCGAGAAGGTGGTGAGGTGTGCTGTAGGAGTGACAACTGGGTTCAAGATGGGGGTGGGGTTACATCAGGGATCACCTCTAAGTCCCTTCTTGTTTGCCACGGTGATGGACAAGCAGACAGATGAGGTCAGGCAAGAGTCTCCGTGGACCATGATGTTTGCAGACGACATTGTGATCTGTCATGAGAGTAGAGAGCAGGTGGAAGAGAACGTGGAGAGATGGCAATAGTATGTTCTGGAGAGAAGAGGAATGAAAGTCAGTAGAAGCAAGACAGAATACATGAGTGTGAATGAGAGGAAGGCAGGTGTAACGGTGAAGATGGAAGGAGTAGAGGTAGTGAAAGTAGATGAGTTTAAATACCTGGGGTCAACCATCCAAAGCAACGGAAAATGCACAAGCGAGGTGAAGAGAGTGCAGGCAGGGTGGAGTGGGTGGAGACGAGTGTCAGGGGTGATTTGTGACAGAAAGGTAGCAGCAAGAGTGAAAGCGAAGTGTTAGAAAAATTCTTCTTAACCTTCCGTCAAGAATCAGGCAGGATCAAAGGTAAAGCAAACTTAATTACACCGGCCAGTGGAGAACAATACAAAAACAGTCTCAGAGCCTATTTGTGCATCATTCTGACTCAAACACACATCGCTCAGTCCTTTAAGCCCTTCGTTATCCGAGAGGTGGAGGAGAGAATGTCCATGATGATTGGTTCAGTACATCTGGTCAAAACTTGGTGTACAGATTATCTCTTTCTCAGGAACCATGACACTCACTCAACACCAGTCACACAGGAACAGTACAAGTGAACTAAACAAAATGATAAAAGTACAGCTGCATCAGCAACTTTAGCACTTTCACACAGACTCTGAGACAAAGCAAATCACAAATATGAAACTTCTCTATCAGGAAGACTTACAAGATGGTAGTGAGACCTGGTATGAAGTATGGTTTGGAGATGGTGGCGGTGACAGCAAGACAGGAGATGGAGCTGGAGGTGGCAAAGTTGAAGATGCTAAGATTTTCAATGGCAGTGACTAGGATGGACAAGATTAGAAATGAGTATATCAGAGGAAGCTCAGGTTGAGTGGTTTGGAACAAAGTAAGAGATGCAAGGCTGAGATGGTTTGGACATGTGCAGAGGAGGGACTGGGAATTGACAAAGGATGTTGAACATGCAGCTGCCAGACAGGAGGAAAGAGGAAGACCACAGAGAAGATTCATGAATGTAGTGAAGGAGGACATGGAGAGGTTGGTGTGACAGAGGAAGATCCAAGGGATAGGGTGAGATGGAGGCAGATGATCTGCTGTGCTGACCCCTAAAGGGAGCAGCCGAAAGAAAAAGAAGAAACATGAGAAAAGTGATTACTGGCATAGTCAGTTTATTGCCAGTTTATTGTGACCATATAACCGGGGCCATTGTTCCAAATACAAACAAGTACCAGGACTAAACAGGAGATGGCAGCAATACGATATCTAGTTCCAATGGCACTTGTTTTTATCGTGATTAAGATATTGTTCGGCAGCAGCTTCAGTTCAAAACAGACCAGGAAAGAAAAAAAAGATTCAAATTGTTCATACTTTGATGAATATTCATCATTCAGGTAGTTCACATTTTGTAAAAGATCAATGGTTCAATAAATGTAAACATTTCATCATGTACTTGTGCTTCTTTGTACTAAATTTGGAGTTGCCATTAGGTTGTTTTGCTATTTTACTGGTCCGGCCCACTTGACATTAAATCCGGCAGTATGTGGCCCCCCGAGCTAAAACGAGTTTGACACCCCTGTCATAGATCATCATAAATACCCCCAGACCTATAGACAATTTTCATAACAAAGATTGAATAAATTGTACTGAATCTGTCTTTAACTGTCCGATTTCCCAAATTTTTCAATATCCAAATTCATTCCATTGTGCTTTTTCTAAACTGTACTGTAGCTGGACCTGCTGTTGGAAATACCTCAGATTGTGAACCTGTTAGCTCAAACCTCTGCACCGATTTGTCTGGGTTTCTTGTCTATGTAGCTGGGAAATATCGGATAACTTGAAAAAAATGTAGTAGTAGTAGATTAGTTTATTTGACAGGGACAGTGCAATAAACATAGACAATTAATCAAAGACAATCAATCTGATGTGTTGCACATAGAGTGTATAGCTGTTAGCTAATTTGCAACTCTTGTCCCTGGATGGGCTTTAGAAAAAAGAATCAAGTAAAGATGGGAAAAAAAAATAAATAAAATAAAATATACACAATAACCACATACATCAATGCAGAAAAATTATAAATACACAATTATAAATATTATAAATATTATAAATACTCAAATATAACAGCCTGACTCACATTTAACATAAATATTATAAATACACAAATATAACAGCCTGACTCACATTTAACACATATAACATAACTCACATTTGCCTATTTCAGGCCTTCCTCCCTCCGTCACTCACTATAAACAAACACATTTATTCCTTCCCTTCATTCACTCTCACTTTGCAGACAATTAATTCATACATGAGTACATTCTTGTCCATATCATACCATAATGGTCCATAACAAGGCTCGATCTTGCACAGCCCAGTAAGCGACTTTCGCATTACTAGTGCGCATGTGCGGACTATGTGAGTTCAAAGTTCACGACTACCAAACATTCCAGTAGCCGCCTTTCTTTTGTATACAAACAGTACTGTCACACCTGAACAATTGCCGCTTAAAGTCTGCTTTAAAGTAGAACTGAACTGAACGGCATTGAACGGCACTGGGTGATAGTACATACAATTATAAAGATAATTTATCATTGGCACCCCCTCCACAAATCCCGGAATCTTGGAGAAAATCGCGATTTAGAATTTCCCGCCCTGAAAAATCAGACAAATCCGCCGAAGCGCAGCCGGAGTTCCGCGTGACGTCACTAGTGAGACACAGTCCTCATGTTTACCATTGCGAGCACGTCGACACTGGTTGTTTTTGGTGCATTTTGTCGTGATAGTCGACTACAAAACACTTCCAACACCTGGGAAGATCTGTTCAGTGGCCAAGGAAAGCTGTCATGGCGACGAAAGAAAAGAAAGGGGGAGGAAAAGCGACTGGGAAGCGATGCGTTTCTAGATATACAGTGATCCATCACTTATCGCGTTTAATGGGGACCAGAACCGACCACGAAAAGTGAAAAACCGCGAAGTAGCGTCACTCGCCCCCCCCCCCAAGGGCGTCACAAGCACTATTTTGCACAAAAAGGCACAAGAGAACAGCGAAAAGTGCCACTAAGCAACACGAGCGATAAAGAACAATGAATGCGGTCTTCCTTCGCTGGTAAAACGTCTCGGCCAATCAGCTTGCGAGGTAAAACGTCTCGGCCAATCAGCTTGCGAGATTCCCGAGCGGTGAAGAGGAGGGCGGAGAGGAGTGGAGCGGTGGTCAGAGAGGTAGATTTTGAGCTGTGCGGGCTCTCCGTGTTGATACCTGATGTTCTAATGAGAAGGCAGGGAGACAACATTAGAACATCAGGTATCAACACGGAGAGCCCGCTCTCCCCGGCTCCCCAGCCCGCTCGGGAATCTCGCAAGCTGATTGGCCGAGACATTTTACCTCACAAGCTGATTGGCCGAGACGTTTTATCTCGCAAGCTGATTGGCGGAGACGTTTTACCCAGCTTCGCTCCCTGCCGAGCGCCTATACCCAGCGAAGGAAGACCGCATTAAACGCGATAAGTGAGGGATAACTGTAATAAGTTGGAAAAATGCTGATGTTTTTTTTTTCCCTTTCTTTTTTATTGTTAATTTTCCTTATCCTGACACCCTGAACATGCCAAAGTAAAGACTCACCATTCTGTATTCAATAAGCGACTCTCCTCCCCATCACTGCTGTGGTCTGAGTCGGTGCCGGAATCCCCCCGAAAATTCTGGCTCTAATCTGTACGGTTCGATGCTCCCTCGCTCTCTTCCTGTTCACTTGACACTCCTGCATCCTCTCTGTCTTGTCACCGATCCATGAATGCCTCTCACTCTGATAAACCTGGTGTTCTTGACTGCTGGAATGCTATCATCTGCCATTGTTGTTTTGATAAGGGTCACACTCGTGACGTCCGCGGTCGTCTGCACTACTTCCGGTTTGTTGCACTGCCAGCCAGAGGCAAAAGTTTATCGCTTATTGCTTGGCCATCGCACTGTCCTAAAATTATCTTTTATGTGTTGAAAAATACAATAGGTAATAAGGAATTAATCTGCTATTCTACTTTTTGGCAAAAGGTGAGTTCAGTTCTACTTTAAGCTTTAAATCTCTGTTATGCCAGGTGCACATTGTGCCGTAGTGAAGTGTGGGAACGGCATGTATCATCTGGAGTGGTGGAAAAAGCAAACTTGCAGCATACATGCGTGTAACTTCGGGACCAGCGTGTGCACATGTCCGCCGCCATTCACGTTATATACATTCCCCACAGAGCTGAAGGATCCGGACGGACGTAATTGTTGGATAAAAGCAGTAAGTCTATATTATAACATAATTAAATAGTGTTGTGTATTGTTCAAGTTCTAGCCTAATTGACACGAGTCTAAACCCTGAAGTAGTAGGTACGGACAGGCAGGCCTGGATCTAGGATATAGTTCTTTGTATATTGGTAATGAAGCTTGATCTACACACACATGTAATTAAGGCCATTGATAAGTAGGCTGGTGTAAAATAAAATTGCAAATTATTGAAAACGTGTGGTACTTAAACTATAGTAGTGTCGACCTATAGATCTAAGTAAGCAGGCTATGCCTTGTAGTGAAATTTACTCAAAATGACAAAACCACAGTTGAGCTGTCAAACCACTCGCTTACCTTCTTTGTAGTTGTTTCAGAGTCTTGCAAGTAAGGGTGCTTGGTCCTTTGACAACAAAAAATCTTCTATGTCAGCGTACATACAGGGGGCCCATTTTGGCCAATTTCTGCAACGTGGCCACGAATGCAAGTGCAACTAGTTCATCCTTGCATTTGAGGGTACAACCGGAAAGACCCCTACGCATACAGTATGCTCGTAGATCCGGAACTTTCCATAAATTAAGTGTATTGATAGAGCATGTTTGGTAGCCACGTTCCCATGATGCTTTGCGCGAGCCGAGATGCGAAAGTCGCTTATTCTCAACTACTATTAAACAAAGCTGGAACCTGACAGATTAAGAATATTGTTTTTCATTAGTCAAGTCAATGCATCAAAGAATGTAAGCCAGAGGAGGTGAAACTGAGTACTAATTGCTTGTGTTATGATTCCATTTTTTTTCCTTCAAGGTTGAAGTATTCAATAATTTACCTCTACTTGAGCTGAAAACAAATTATTTATTGGAGCAATGTAACTGATTTTTTAAAAGTATGTTTTACAAAGCCAAATTGTTCCGACAGATAAAAATTGTTGGGCTTTTTTCTATAAAACAGATGAATAAACGTCATCCAAGAGTGGTGACACTGGAGTGGTGGCCTAGTTGGTAGAGCATCCACCCCACAACTGGGAGGCCGGGGTTCAAACCCCAGCCGGGTCATACCAAAAACCGTGTAAAAAAATTGTACTCTCTGCCTTCTAGCTTGATGCTCAGCATAATGGAATGGGGGAAGCAAAGTGAATGCACAGAGCTACCAGAGGACTGACCCCCCACTGCAGCTTTCACTACTCACAGTAGCTGTGTGGCCTAGGGTCAGTGAAACGGAGAAAGGCGCCACCCCGTACACCACAGGTGTGGAAGGGATTAATTTAAGAGTGGTGATTCCATTTATTTTCTAGGGGTTGTATGATGATCAATGTGCACTGTTTAACCAGAGATATACCATATTACCTTCCATATATAAGTAAGGTCAAAGTGCAAAATGATGACCAAAAAAATCTTGAATCGCTCTTTGTGGTAACCCGGTAACTGCCGTGACGTCATCCCATCTGTTGCCAGGACACCGCTGCCTAGTTTCCATTTTTTATCCTTATTTAAATCTTAACTTAAAGACTACATTTTGCCATGCCATTGTAGAGATGACAGAGTTGTGCTTTCTCATCATTGTATTTTTTTTTAACTTTGGCAGACTTCCAGATTCTTGGTAAATGCACTATAACCTCCATAATGTCATTTCAATGCTCTGATTTATGACTATTTTACACTCGATAGAAGCTTAGCTAATTATTACAAATATTTCAGTCCCAGACATAGCTGCTGTATTGTCATTATTTTCTCCGCCCAGGATAAATCTGCGATTTTTATCTTTATTTACAGAAGTGTGATCCAGCAGAGTTCTGAGCTAAAGGCTAACAGCTAAAAACATTAGCCCGATGGTAATGGCTAACACAACGGGCCGGACCGGAAACGGAGCGCGTAGTGAACAGACGGACAGACAGAGAGGCGATTCCCGGACAGACAGACACAGCCACGCGTTTACCTGCAGGTCACCTGCTTGGTGCTTGCCATCTTCGTCGCGGACCTTCAAAAAACCAGCTGCGCTCAACTTGTCACCCCGGTGTCCTGATCCAATAGTCCCGGTTGGGAAACTGGAGACACAACAGACGGTTCCTACCAGACACAAAAAAGGTACAACACATTTGAGCTTCAAAATCTAAACAGCCGAGTTATAAACCCATCAATATTATTAGCAGTTTTTAACGAGAAGTTTTAGGTACCACTAATTTCTTCATATTTTCTAAAAAGGAATTAGGAAAGGAATTAGGAAAGCTTAAACTGTGGTTTGATTCAAACAAATTAACGCTCAACTTAAGACAAAATTTATAGTCTTTAACAACCATCACAACAACTTAGTATCTAAACTCAGTGTAAATGGTGTAGAGATTGAAAGGGTATCAGAAACTAAATTTCTTGGAGTAATAATTGATAATAAACTGTGTTGGAAGTCACATATTAATTATATTAAGGTAAAATATCCAAATCAATTGCAATACTACACAGAGTGAAATATTTGCTGATCAACCCACACTATATACTTGTATCATTCATTAATACTCCCTACATGACATTATTGTACTGAAGTATGGGGAAATACATATAAAACAAACATAATCCAGTCTTTATGCTTCAGAAGAGAGCTATTAGAATAATAAACAAAGCTGCTTACAGGGAACCATCAAACCCACTTTTTCTTAAATTAAAAGCTCTCAAGTTGAAGATCTGGTTGACTTTAAAACTGCAGTAATAATGTTTAAAGTGAAGAATCTATCACTGCCCGCAAATATCCAAAAGTTGTTCCAAATAAGGAGAAACAATATCATTTCAGAGGAACATGTATATTTCAAAAACCTTCAGTGAGAACTACACCAAGCAACACTGTGTTTCAGTGCAAGGAGTCAGATTATGGAACGATTTTGGACCTGAATTAAAATCATGTACAACGCTTGGGACAATTTAAACAAAACTAAAGGAAGAATATCCAAACATATATACAAGATGACATGTAAAATCACATAAGGATTGTCAGATCCAGCCTGTGTTGTGTTGTTGCTTAGTATTTTTGTCACGTTTTGTCTTAGCTTTGTTTCTGAATTGTAATCGCTCTTGTTTGTTTTTCTTTTGAATTCTTGGATGGAATATGGGTGGGCAATATAAGCTGCGGCTTCGCCATCACCCATTTCGGATAACTTATGTGAACTGTATAATCAGAGGAGTTATTGTTCTAATTGACCTTGTTGATTTTCTTTCCCCCCTTGTTATATTATTCAGTTTCTTTTAACTGTACTTTTAACTATCCGAAATAAAGATTCATTCATTCATTCATTCATTCATAAATAAAAAAAAGGGAAATAGATGCAGTGATTTATTTGGCAAACACCGAATTCGTCAGCAGGAGAACCTTCATCATTTCAAGTCAAAACCCTTAAAGTCAGCAGTACTTTTAGAAACGAGTTGACTTCGTGCTGCATGTTTAATGTGGTAAACGGATTAAGCATAACCTCTGTGGATCAGGTATAAGTGTTATCAGAAACACCTGAGCTACCTGATCAGGTCACTGAGAACAGCAGAGATGGAAAACAATCAGACCTGAATCCTGCACATGTCCTCCACCAATCAGAGTGTAGCCTGCATGGCTTGATCGGGTCTTTGGAAAGTGGACATTTTTAGCGTTCTAATTCAGCAAGAAGTCAGAGTAAACATCACAGAGTTTGGCAAACACTGTATCTGACCTATCAGGTATTGTTCCAAGTTACTAGACACCACAGGTGGAATATCCAAAAATTATACTCCTTACCTTCCATCCATCCATCCATCTTCTACCGCTTTTCTGGAGGTCTGGGTCGCGGAGGCAGCAGTTCAAGCAGAGAAGCCCAGGCTTCCCTCTCCCCAGCCACCTGCTCCAGCTCTTCAGAGAGGATACCAAGGCGTTCCCAGACCAGCTGGGAGACATAGTCTCTCCAGCGAGTCCTGGGTCTGCCCCGGGGTCTCCTCCCAGTGGGACGTGCCCGAAACACCTCAAGTGGGAGGCGTCCAGGAGGCATCCTGATCAGATGCCTATACCACCTCAACTGGCTCCTTTCAATGTGGAGGAGCAGAAGTTCTACTCTGAGCCTCTCCCGGATGACTGAGCGCCTCACCCTATCTGTGAGGGTGAATCCAGCAATCCTACGAAGAAAGCTCATTTCAGCTGCTTGCATCCGCAATCTCATTCTTTCGGTCAGTACCCAAAGCTCATGACCATAGGAGAGGGCAGGAACATAGGCTGACTGGTAAATCGACAGCTTTGCCTTAGAGCTCAGCTCCCTCTTCACCACAACAGACCGGTACAACGTCCGCATCACTGCAGATGCTGCTTTGATCCGTCTGTCAGTCTCTCGCTCCATTCTCCCCTTACTCGTGAATAAGACCCCAAGATACTTAAATTCCTCCACTTGGGGCAGGAGCCTGTCCCCAACCCGGAGAGGACAATCCACCTTTTTCCGGCTGAGGACCATGGACTCAGACTTGGGAGGTGCTGATTCTCATCCCAGCTGCTTCATACTCAGTGGCAAACTGTCCCAGCAAGAACTGTAGGTCATTGCTGGATGAAGCCAACAGGACAACATCATCTGCAAACAACAGAGATGAGATCCTGTGGTCACCAAGCATGACACCCTCCGTTCCCTGGCTGCGCCTAGAAATCCTGTCCATAAAAATTATGAACAGGATTGGTGACAAAGGGCAGCCCTGGCAGAGTCCAACTCTCACTGGGAATGAGTCCGATCAAGTGTTGGCAATACGAACCAAACTTTCACAACGGTCGTAACAACAAGCCCGATACCCCATACTCCCGAAGCACCCCCTACAAAAAACCACGAGGAACGCAGTCGAATGCCTTCTCCAAGTCCACAAAACACATGTAAACTGGTTGGCCAAACTCCCACGAACCCTCAAGAATTCTCGAGAGGGTAAAGAGCTGGTCCGATGTGCCATGGCCAGGACAAAAACCACATTGCTCCTCTTGAATCCGAGGTTCGACCAACAGCCGGACTCTCCTCTCCAGTACCTTGGCATAGACCTTCCCCGGGAGGCTGAGGAGTGTGATCCCTCTAAAGTTGGAGCACACCCTCCGGTCCCCTTTTTTGAAGCGAGGAACCACCACCCCGGTTTGCCATGCCAAAGGTACTACCCCCAACCTCCATGCAATGTTGCAGAGGCGTGTCAACCATGACAGCCCTACAACATCCAGGGCCTTGTGGTACTCAGGGCGAATCTCGTCCACCCCCCGGGCCCGGCCACCAAAGACATTTTTAACCACCTTGGTGACCTCAGCCCCTGTGATAGGCGAGTCGTCCCCCTCGTCCACAAGTCTTGCTTCCTCTGTGGAAGGCGTATCAGTGGGATTGAGGAGCTCCTCAAAGTATTCTTTCCACTGCCCGACGATATCCCCAGTCGAAGTCAACAGCGCCCCAGCCGCATCATACACAGTGTGGACAGAGAGCTGCTTCCCCCTCCTGAGCCGCCAGACAGTTTGCCAGAATCTCTTCGAGGCCGACCAAAAGTCTTGTTCCATGGCCTCACTGAATTCCTCCCATACCCAAGTTTTTGCTTCAGCAACCACCCAAGCTGCACTCCGCTTGGCCTGCTGGTACACCTCAGCTGCTTCGGGAGTCCCACAAGCCAACCAAGCCTGATAGGACTCCTTCTTCAGCTTAATGGCCCCCCTCACCACTGGTGTCCACCACTTTGTTCGGGGGCTGCCACCACGAGATGCCCCGATGACCTTGCGGCTACAGCTCTGGGCCGCCGCTTCAACAACAGAGGTGGAAAACATGGCCCATTCAGACTCCATGTCTCCAGACTCCCTCAGAATGTGGTTGAAGTTCTTCCAGAGGTGGGAGTTGAAGACCTCCTGGACAGGGGCCTCAGCCAGACGTTCCCAGCACACCCTCACTATACGTTTGGTTCTACCAGGTCTGAATGGCTTCCTCCCCTGCCATCGGATCCAACTCACCACCAGGTGGTGATCAGTTGACAGCTCTGCACCTCTCTTTACCCGGGTGTCCAAGACATACGGTCGCAGGTCTGATGATACGATAACAAAATCGATCATTGACCTGCGACCTAGGGAGTCCTGGTGCCAGATGTACATATAGACACCCTTTTGCTTGAACATGGTGTTCGTTATGGGCAAACTGTGGTTAGCACAGAAGTCCAATAACTGAACATCACTCAGGTTCAGATCGGGCAGGCCGTTCCTCCCAATCACCCCCTTCCAGGTTTCACTGTCGTTGCCCACACGCGCATTGAAGTCCCCCAATAGGACAATGGAGTCTCCAAGAGGAGCACCCTCCAGCACCCCAGTCAGAGACTCCAAAAAGGGTGGGCACTCTGAAACATCATTTGGTGCATAGGCACAAATGATGGTCAGGACCTGTTTCCCAACCCGAAGGCGCAGAGAAGCAACCCTTTCGTCCACCAGGGAAAACTCCAATATAGAGGCAGCAGGGTGGGGGGATACAAGAATACCCACCCCTGCTCATCGCCTCTCGCCCAGGGCAACTCCAGAGAAGGCCAAGCTCCAGCCCCTCTCCAGGAGACTGGTTCCGGAACCGGAGCTGTGTGCTGAGGTGAGGCCGACTATATCTAGCCGGTATCCCTCAACCTCATGCACCAGCTCAGGCTCCTTCCCCACCAGAGAGGTGACATTCCACGTACCAAAAGCCAGTTTAGAAAGCTTGGGATCAGTCCGCCAAGGTCTCCACCTTTGACCGCTACCTGATCCACATAGCACCGGACCCCCATGATCCCTCCTGCAGGTGGTGAGCCCACTGGAGGGCGGACCCATGTAACTCCTTCGGGCTGAGCCCGGCCGGGTCCCATGGGTGGAAACCTGGCCACCAGACGCTAGCCATCGAGCCCCTCCCCCAGGCCTGGCTCCAGGGCGGGGCCCCGGTAACCCCATACCAGGCGGGGTACACTGAATCCTTGTTCTAGTATTTATCATGAGAGTCTGTTGGATCGTTCTTAGTCTGGCCCTTCACCCAGGACCAGTTTGTCTTGGGTGACCCTATCAGAGGCAAATTGCCCCGGACAACATAGCTCCTGGGATCACTGGGGCATGCAAACCCCTCCACCACGATAAGGTGACGATCCATGAGGGGTACTGCTTACCTTATGATATTAAATTCTCAAGTACAAGAAATTGCCTGTTGTGTATATGTATGGCCGTAAAAATCTGATTCCCCTCTCCCTATTACTCCCTATTCTCCCTATTACATGTGTACATACTGTATGTATGTTTATTTACTGCTTTGGCTAACCTATTCTTATTATCTTATTTACTATTTACTATAGTGCTGCTATCCTTTTGCTGCTGCAATCTTGTAATTTCCCCATTGTGAGTTTAATAAAGGCTTATCTTATCTATTGCTGGATGGTTTTCTGAAATAAATGGTTGTATCCCTTTAGAAAAAAAACAATCTTATAAAAGACATGATACATTCTTAAAAATCTGGCTACCTTGTTGAGTATATGTAGATATATCACTGATCATGTTTACATGTGGACTAATAAACCGGTTATGATTGGATTTCTGCAGTTATCTGATTATTCAAGTGGCCATGTAAACAGAATAATCCAATAAAGGCCATGTAACTGAGGTCATTAACGCAAGTGTTTTACCCTCCAGTAATCTGTTTATTCAGTGCATGTAAACACAAGAAAACTGATTATTGGCATTATCAGTTTATTCCCGGCAATCAGTTTATTGTGACCATGTAACTGGGGTCAGTGATTACAATATAAAGATGCAATCTCTTTAACGTGCCTTATATCTCTATGAAAATAATCTACTGTCTGCATGTTTCAGTTTTTGCACTTGCCCGTTCCTGTTTGTGTGTGTGTGTGTGGGGGGGGGGGGACTGCATTTTGTAAAATGGCTTTAATAAATAAAATTAAAACTTAAGTACAAGGAAGTGTGCTCACCAAAACAGTTATTTGAGTAAGAGTAATATATCAACTAAAAAAAGTTACTTAAGTAGTAACAACTTTACACTCAAGTTTTACTCTTTTCTCTTGAATTTGTGCCTGTTGTCTAGTAATTTTATTATTTTTTTTGTAAATTTGAAACTTCTTTCAAGCAAATTTACATATTGCCCTGATACATTTTCTCACACAATTTTTTTCAACTTTTCTTCAAATTTGAGACCCTGTTTTTAAGGAAATTTTGTGAATATTTTTTTGTAAATTTCTGACTTTTTTTCTATGAAATTTGCATTTTTCCTCCATAAATGCTTTTTTTTCCCCTCATACATTTGACGTTTTTCCCGCACCATAAATTGTGTGGCCTTTTTCTCAGAAATTTTAGATTTTTTCAGTAAATGTAGGACTTTTCTCTTGTCATAAATTTGTTTGTTTTTTAAACAAATTTGTGAGTTTTTGTATCTATATTTTGTCTGTGATACTATGTGTTCTTATTTTTGTAGAATGCATTAAAAAATGGCTAAAAGAAGAGGAGCAGAACAAGGTTTACAGGGGGCCCCAAGTTTGCGTTTGCCCTGGGCACCAAAATCACTAAATCCACCCTGTGTAAGATTAGACGGCCAGTCAGACTGAGTCATAAATGTTTATCACATATACAATAAAGTTCACTGATGAGAATTTACATCACATTTTTTTTTTTTTTTTTGCATTTTATATTCTAGAACACTTCATTAAACGCCCAGTTGGAAAAAGTGTCATTAAACTCCCAGAATGCATTACGACACCGATGCCACACCAACACAAGGTTGCAGGACAGCGCCACGTTTCCATGACGTCGCTGCCCACTCAGTCAAAGGTCACCTGTTCAGACTGAACTCAACAAGGTGAGCTGGGTCACGTGGCCGTCTGCGACCTGCAACCTGATAGGCTGGAGCCAGGGCAGCGGTGCCACCTGCTATGCTGGAACCAGGCAACCAGGTGAGAAGGAGAAGAAGAAGCTTCAAAAACGGAAGGAACAGAGGAGTGAGAGGAGCGTGAGGAGGCGATGGAGCGCAGTGTGATCCGCCTGAGTCACTGTCAGAAGGAGATCTTCTGCTTCTCTGTGCCGGAGGTGTGTCCGAGCTGCGGGGAGGAGCTGATGGGGGAGCAGGCTGGCAGAGGCACCAATCAGCCTCCCCTCTCCCCTCACCAACGGGCCACAAGAGCTCCTGCTGCCTGCTGGTGGCCCCCGCACGTGACAACCACGACAGGTAAATACACGCAAACGCAGGTGAATGTACTGAGGATACAAGGAAACAAATACACACATCGGTAAACAGTCAGGTGCACACAAGAGACACAGGTAAGTACACATGCACTCAGGTAAATACAGAGTATTACAATGGAATTTGTCATCACGTTTCCCAGTAAATACAGTGGTGTGAAAAAGTGTTTGCCCTCTTCCTGATTTCTCTTGTTTTTGTATGTTTGTCACACTTAAATGTTTCAGATCATCAAACAAATTTAAATATTAGACAAAAACAACACAAGTAAACACAAAATGCAGTTTTAACTGAAGGTGTTTATTATTAAGGGTAAAAAAAACAACAACAAAACCAACATGGCCCTGTGTGAAAAAGTGATTGCCCCCTGTTAAAACATAAATTAACTGTGGTTTATCACATCTTTGAAAGCTGAGTTCAATTTTCTAGCCATTTCTAAAGCTTTGGGACTCCAGCGAACCACAATGAGAGCCATTACCCACAAATGGCGAAAACATGGAACAGTGGTGAACCTTCCCAGGAGTGGCCAGCCGACTAAAATTACCCCAAGAGCGCAGCGACGACTCATCCAAGAGGTCATAAAAGACCCCACAAACAACATCCAAAGAACTGCAGGCCTCACTTGCCTCAGTTAAGGTTAGTGTTCATAACTCCAGCATAGGAAATAGACTGGGCAAAAATGGCAAAAATGGCTTGGAGTTCCAAGACGAAAACCACTGCTGAGCAAAAAGAACATAAAGCTTGTCTCAGTTTTGCCAGAAAACATCTTGATGATCCCCACGACTTTTGGGAAAATACTCTGTGGACTGATGAGACAAAGTTGAACTTTTTGGAAGGTGTGTGTCCCATTACATCCAGCATAAAAGTAACACAGCATTTCAGAAAAGGAACATCATACCAACAGTAAAATATGGTGGTGGTAGTGTGATCAGAATCAGAATCAGAATCAGAATCAGAATCAGGTTTATTGCCATTGTTCATGTAGTAACACAAACTAGGAATTTGTCTCGGTGCAATGCTGCAACATTAAACATGATAAGATAAAAGAAATAAACTATACATGCAATAAAGTGTAGAATAAGAGTACGTGATACTGGTCAGCAGTTAAAATATATTAGCGAGCAGCAGATACTGTGGAGAACTCTATAGTGCAATCGGTAATGCAGGAAGAAAACAGTGATGATTGACATGAGTCTGGTTGAGCTGCTGTACATAGTGCACGAGAGTCAATAAGTCACTTAGTGTTCAGCAGTCTGATGGCAGAGGGGAAGAAGCTGTTCATGTGACGGGAGGTTTTAGTCTGGATGGACCGAAGTCTTCTACCAGAGGGGAGGGGGGCAAACAGTACGTGACCAGGGTGTGAGGGATCGGCTATGATCCGGCCAGCACGCCTCCGGGTCCTGGAGATGTACAGATCCTGGAGAGATGGGAGCTTGCAGCCGATCACCTGCTCAGCAGTGCGCACGACGCGCTGCAGCCTTAGTCTGTCCCTGGCAGTGGCTCCTGCGTACCACACGGTTATGGAGGTGGTGAGGATGGACTCGATGATGGCTGTGTAGAACTGCACTAACATCTTGGTGGGTAGCTTGAGCTTCCTCAGCTGCCGCAGGAAGAACATCCTCTGCTGGGCTTTTTTGATGAGTGAGCTGATGGTCGGCTCCCATTTGAGGTCCCTGGTGATGGTAGTGCCTAGGAAGCGGAAGGAATCAGCAGTGGTGATGGGAGAGCCTGAGAGGGTGAGGGGGGGGCAGAGGGGTAGTGACTTTCCTGAAGTCTACAATCATCTCCACTGTCTCAGAGCGTTCAGCTGCAGGTTGTTATTGTTGCACCAGGACGCCAGCTGGGCCACCTCTCTCCTGTAGGCGGACTCGTCGCCGTTGGAGATGAGCCCGATGAGGGTGGTGTCGTCCGCAAACTTGATCAACTTGACAGACTGGTGGCTGGAGGTGCAGGAGTTGGTGTAAAGGGAGAAGAGTAGGGGGGGAAAGTACACAGCCCTGGGGTGATCCGGTGCTGATGCTAGTAGAGTCTGAGACAGTCTTTCCCAGCCGCACATGCTGCCTCCGGTCCGTCAGGAAGTCGGTGATCCACCTGCAGAGGGAGTCAGGCACGTTGAGCAGGGACAGCTTGTCCCGGAGCAGAGCGGGGCGGATGGTGTTGAATGCGGAGCTGAAGTCCACAAACAGGATCCTGGCGTAGGTTCCCGGGGAGTCCAGGTGCTGCAGGATGGAGTGGAGGGCCAGGTTGACTGCGTCGTCTACAGACCTGTTGGCTGATGGTCTGGGGCTGTTTGCGGCTTCAGGGACCTGGAAGACTTGCTGTGGTAAATGGAACCATGAATTCTGCCATCTACCAAAAAATCCTAAAGGAGAATGTCTGGCCATCTGTTTGTGACCTCAAGCTGAAGCGTACTTGGGTTCTGCAGCAGACAATGATCCAAAACACACCAGCAAGTCCACCTCTGAATGGCTTAAGAAAAACAAAATGAAGACTTTGGAGTGGCCTAGTCAAAGTCCTAACCTGAATCTGATTGAGATGCTGTAGCATGACCTTAAAAAGGCGGTTCATACTCGAAAACCCTCTAATGTGGCTGAATTACAACAATTCTGCAAAGATGAGTGGGCCAAAATTCCTCCACAGTGCTGTAAAAGACTCATTGCCAGTTATGGCAAACGCTTGATTGCAGTTGTTGCTGCTAAGGGTGGCCCAAGCAGTTATTAGGTTTGGGGGCAATCACTTTTTCACACAGGGCCATGTAGGTTTGGATTTTTTTCCCCCTTAATCATAAACACCTTCATTTAAAAACTGCATTTTGTGTTCACTTTGTGTTATCTTTGTCTTGTGGTGACCCACCACAATCTATACGAGCATTCTTCACAATCAGCAGGGCTGGAGAAAACGGAAGACAATTTGCATCCAGAGGACAATGCACAGATGGACAAAGAGCCACAGGGGACAGTACAGCACAGTAGCGCACAGAGCTACAATGTGCGTCTCATTATGTTGGAGGAAAATAAAACTCTGCAACCTTCCAGCTCGTCGCATCTCGCCTGATCTTATTCCTCCACACTGTGACCCTAGACGTGTCATGGAGTGTCCCTCGCCCAATCTTTTCCCTCCACACTGGTGACCCGACGTGTCATGGTGCACCCCTCGCCTGATCTTTTCCCTCCACACTCGTGACCTGACAAGAGAGAATGACCGTCTACTCCCTCTCCCCGCGCTGTGGATCCCAGAGGACCAGAGAATGCCTGCAACCTCTTCATCCTCACTGGAGCGTGCTCCCCGGAGCAGGCAGCGCTGGGACTGGCACGCACCATGAATGGCGACACGAGCGAAACGAAGGAAGCAGCCTGAACGGGGAAATCATCAACTCTGTCTGCGTTGATTTCCACCAAACTCCCCAACCCTGACTCAGCTCGCGACAGCGGGCCTGTGATAAACCACAGTTAATGTATGTTTTAAACGGGGGGGATCCCTTTTTCACACAGGGCCATGTAGTTTGGGATTTTTTTACCCTTAATAATAAACACCTTCATTTAAAAACTGCATTTTGTGTTTACTTGTGTTATCTTTGTCTAATATTTAAATTTGTTTGATGATCTGAAACATTTAAGTGTGACAAACATACAAAAAATGAGAAATCAGGAAGGGGCAAACACTTTTTCACACCACTGTGTATGTCAGATGAGGCTACTTTTATAAATTTTTTTTAAATTGTATTTCCTTTTTCACAAGTTTTAATCAAGCTACATGTACTTTATGTATTTGAGATGAGATGAGATTCAACTTTATTGTCATTACACATGTATGAATACAAGGTAACGAAACGTGACTTGGCATTTGGGCACGCTCTGCAGAGCGCATCCAAGGCCGGGGCAGCCGCTAGGCGCCAGTCAGTTAAGAAAATACCAGATGAATAAGCCAGCTTATTCCTCTTTGTCCGTGTGACCGAACTGAACCCAGTTTAACCAGTGTGTTTATGTTCTGTCCTGCTGTTTGATCCACAGAGATTTTACTGGGACATCAGATCTGCACACCGGCATCTCCAACACTAAGGGTAGGAGGTCAGCTGAGTCTGTTTTTCTGCTCAGAGAGGAGACAGGAGCAGAAAGATGATTCATAGCAAACAGCTTGGTGGATTCTGCCACATTTATCAAAGCTCTTGCATGTGGAAATGAACAGGAACAGACCATCATTGAAGGAGTAGCTCATTCCAGCTTGTTGAAATCACCTCAGCAGTGCCATGATTTCCTGATTGTTGACCTTGAGCACAGCCTAGATGCAGACCTGTGGGAGGATCATCGTGCATGAGTTTGCCAAACATTAGGGAAGTTCCATCCATCTTCCTCAGCTTAATCCTTTTCGGGTCACGGGGGGCTGGAGCCTATCCCAGCATCTTTGGGCGAGAGGCAGGGTACACCCTGGATAGATCGCCAGTCCATCACAGGGCCAACACAGAGAGACAGACTCTCACACTTCATTCTCACAGTCATACCTAAGGACAATTTAGAATCCACAGTTTGATGCCAGTTAACCTAACTTGCATGTTTTTGGCATGTGGGAGGAAACCGGAGAAATCCCGGAGTAAACCCACGCAGACACGGGGAGAACATGCAAACTCCACACAGATCACTGTTGGTCGGGGGCTGGGATTAAACCCAGAATCCCCCGGCCAAGGGTGAGTTGCTGTGCTGTCGCAGTGCTAACCACTCCGCCACCGCGCTGCCCATTAGGGAAGTTGCCTAAGATAAATGCCCAGATCATCTGACCTTTGACCTTGACCTAAATGTTGAGCTCAGGGTGGATGCAAGCCCACCTGAGGATCATTGTGAGTGAGTTTGGTCACCACTGGGGCAATTGCCTAGGAGGAGTAGCAATTCCCATGAAATGTGGGTGCACGGATGGATGGACAGACGGACGGCGGAGGTCACACCACCGCATTAGCTCCTTTCAGCTTTGCTGGAATGATCCAAAAATTGACTTGGATCATTGAGGAACAAAAATTTGCATAGAATAACAATTTAACCAGCATCCATATGAACACTGCAAATATACAAGAAAAAAGTTGAAAATTTACAAAAGCGAAATAAAAAAAAAAAAATCGAGAAAAAAGCTGCACATTTCCAGAAAAAGTCACAAATTTATAATAAAAGAAAGTTGCAAGTTTTTGAGGGGAAAAAAGTTGAAGGTCATTTTAATTTCCCCCAAAAAAATGTTGATGGTGAATTTGTACCTTGGGGGCCCCCCTAGTAGTTGAGGGGGCCCATAGCTTTTGCGTACTCTGCTTTATAGCCAGAAATGACTTTGAATATGAAAACTTTAATAATCCACAAACATGTGGAATTTTAACAGTAAGTCAAACCTTCTGCAGCTCATCAGTTCAGATGTGTGTTTTTTCTGTGTGTGTAGGAGTTGTGTATAACTACACTAAGGAGGGGGTCCGCAGAGACCAAAGTGGGTGGGAGCGCTGCGTCAGCGTTCCTCTAGTCCGACCCGACATGTTCCATCTGATGGCTCAGTGGGACCAGTACCTGGAGCGCTTCTCCGACAGCCCCATGTGGGACCCCGCCTGGCACAAGTAACTCACGCCAAAGTCCTTCTAGAGCTGGTTCTAGTTCACGTCCATAAAACACAGTCACCTGTGACTGTGACCAATAAATAACATCAAATTGAATCTCTAATGCTCAAGAAAAAAGTTGTAAATTTATGGTGCAACTGCAAGATTATGAGAAAAATATCACAACCTGACAAGAAAAAATGTGATTTTTTTTTTTTCTTTAAACATTTCTAATTTACAAATTTGTGTAAAAACAGAAACAAAAAATTATGGGGGAAAAGTCACAAAACTGTGAGGAAAAAAGCTGCAAATGCTTTAGAAAAAGAACATTTAAAATTTGCACGTTAAAAAAAAAATCAGAAATTAAGTTAAAATTTGCAACTATACATGAAAACAGATGCAAAATTATGTGGAAAAAAGATGTAAATTTAGGTATAAAAGTTGCAAACTTACATGAAGAGAGTTGCAAATTTATTGAAGAGAATGTTTCAGATTTCTGAGAGAAAAATCTTAACTATATGTGAAAAAAGTTGGAAAATTATTAGAAAAAAATGCAAATACACCTGAAAAAAAGTTGCAAATGATACTGTATGTGAAAAAGATGCAAATTTAAGAGAAAAAAAATTAAACTTTCATGAAAAAAGCTATTTTTGAGAATAAACTTGCAAATTTATGAGAAAAGTTGCAAATATTGGGGCGCAGCATGTTTACAAGAAAAACAATCCTAAATTTACAAGTAAAAAAGTGGTTAAATTATGAGAAGAAAACTGCAAACTTACATGGAAAAAAAGGAATTTTTTAGGGAAATGCTTCATGTTTATGAGAAAAAAATACATAATATTATAGAGCTAGATGTTGACGGGCCTTTTTATGCTCAGCTGGTTAAGCTTTATTTTAAGGCTCCAACACTTCTAGGCACTTATTTGGGGAGTTTTATCAAAACGTCATTTCTAACATTTAACCAGTTTTATGTTAGACCGACATACGGAGCTGAGCACCTAATGTAAGGCTTAAACATTCATCGTCATCAACACACACAACATACAGAGAAATGATGCAGGAGGGAAGGTAGGGTGAACTTTTTCCACTAGAAACCAGGAACCAATTTCACAGGAACTTCCCCCATAGTGTGTCTGTACTACAGGAACCTCCCCAAAAGGCAAGTTTTCTAGAACTCGTAGCAGCCGAAATAAGGCTCCGGTCAGGGGCAGATCAGAGCGGTCCCTGAAAACTGCTGTGTGGGGTTTAGGATTGACTCAGTGCTGATTGGATAAAACCCAGCATCACGATGTCAATCAATCTATCAAACTTTATTTGTATAGCACTTTTCAAACATTAGATGCTGCGCAAAGTGCTTTACACAGATAAAAACAGTAGACACATTAAGTTGCATATATTTACACGATACATCCCCACCCCTTCCAACCCTTCCATAAACATACCCACAAAACACACACACACACACACACACCACCCCCTACTTCTCTTACACACATATAAAATAAAAGAGACATTGCTTGGCACCGAGGCACCATGGGAAGGAGCAACCATTCTGTGGAGCCCCCCACGCCGGGAGATCACACAGCCCATAACCACAGGGCGTGCCACAGAGGCCACCCTAACCAGGACAGGCCGGGGCCCACACCACAGCTGTAGGCAGTGGCATAAAGCCCCCACCCACCCAAGCTAGAGTGACCCAGAAGACCAACACCCCTGCAGATGGGTCAAGCAGCATCCGGCATGAGGGGCTCCACTGAGGAAACACTGGAGCTAAAACACATAAAATACAAGATAAAACTAAGAACACATAAAACAAAGGGAACTAAAAACCCATGCTTATAAACTGAGCTAAAAACCCATCAAAATAAGAAATCTAAAAGTAAATGGAGCTAAGAAGAACATAAAACAATGGACAGAACAGAAGGAAATGAGAAGCACCAAAAGTGACCAGAAAAACATAATACTGAACTTCTACAATGGTTAAGAATTGATAATATAATACTGCCGTGATTGTTGAGGGTCTGAATGATTATTCCGCACATGTGGCCATGCATTGCAAGCTTCAGGAAGACACAAGCATTACGGCTGTCCTTTGCTGGGATGTGTACCCGCACAGTTGGCTGTGTTGGCTCGGTATGCTCATGCATCATTTCATGCATAATCACTTCTGTATGATTTCAACATATTTTAAACTGATTTTACTTTGCCGCGTTGCATTGCGGTCGAAACTGTCAAACAATTACATCACGAATAAATGCTCAGGAGACTGACGGTTCCCACCCCCTAATGGAGACACGACAGGGGAGAGGACCAGATACAGGGCCGGCCCTTATCAAGTTCCTGTCCCCTAAAATTGGTTCCTAGTTCCTGTAGTGGAAATGGGGCGATTCAAAGAAATCTGCCATAAAAACAGCCTGTTTTGAGGAGAGCTCCTTGCCCATGTGTAAAATGGTACCGCAATAATTGAACCCTGAGGTTTTTTTTTTTTAAACCAAACCATGTCACAGACATTTCATTAACACCTCTGGGAGCTGTGCCAAAATGTGGAAATAATACATACAGGAGCTTTTTAAAATTGCAAATTTCTGCCATAAATTCAGGATTCTGCCATGGACCTCCTAAAATGTCTGACCACATTTACTCGTCCCTCCACCTCTCTGTCTCTCTCAGGTTTGACGAAGACGAGCACAACTGCTTCAGTTTCTGTCTTCAGTTTGTGAACAGCGTCCTGGCCGCTGAGGGCCGCGGCGCCCTGAGCAGAGACGACTTCACGCGCAGCTTCATCCTGCCGAGGATGAGGCGGGTGTCCAAATACACCACCCTGTACCAGCACATCCAGAGACACCAGTTCTACATGGTGGACAGGCAGGAGGGCGCCGAAGGGGACGAGCAAGGCACCAGTTAAACCAGCATTGCTACCACACTTAGGTGAAGCAGTTTAAGCCAGTTTGGGAACTTATTTTTTTCATCATTTTATTCCAGAACTGTTTGTAGGAGCACTGTGACCAGTGTTGCCATGCAACAGAGGTCAAAGCTGAATGATGAACAGATTCTGAACTGAGCATACAGAGGGAATGTTGATGATTTTAACCTCTCAGCATGTTTTCACTCTGAGGAGAATCTGAGGAGTCAACAAGGAGCAAAATGAGACGATCTGCACCAGTTTCATGTTTCAGAATGATCCTGGTTCTGGTTTTACAGGTTCAGCTGAATGAGGGTGTCAGACAGAGTCCTGCTTCTCATCTGAGTCCCATTCATTTAGTTCTTCTCCAGATAATAATAATGATAAAGTTAGTTATTATGTTGTTTTCATTGTTACAGTATGTTCAAAGATAAAATTCTCCAGACTTTATAATGTGACATCACCAGAAAAGTTACATGAGTAGTGGGTAACAACTTCACCCTCACCAATTTCTGTTTTTTTTTTCTTAAATTTGTCATTTTTCACTCATAAACTGGCTGTTCTTTCCTTCTGAATTTTTTGCATTTCAGAAATTTTTGATTTTGTATACTTTATTGATCCCCAGAGGGGAAATTGAGGGCATCCACCTGGATGGACGAAGCAGCCACGGTATGGCGCTATCCCTTTATCATTCACACACACATTCACATCTAGGGCCACTTTAGAGTCTCCAGTAAACCTAACCTGCGTGTTTTTGGCCTGTGGGAGGAAACCGGAGAAATCCCGGAGTAAACCCACGCAGACATGGGGAGAACATGCAAACTCCACACAGATCACTGTTGGTCAGGAGCTGGGATCGAACCCAGGATCGATGGCCTCATTCACACCTTCACGGGCTACCTCAGCTTCTGTGTGGACAAATCCGTTCCCACCAAGACCATACGGCGTCACTCAAACAACAAACCCTGGATCAACCCTGAGATAAAAACACCTCTGAGAGAGAAGAAGAGGATCTTCAGGTCAGGGAACAGGGAGATGCTGAAGTCCGTACAGAGGGAGCTGAGGAGAAAGATCAGAGAAGGCAAGGACAGCTTCAGGAAGAAGATGGAGGACAAGCTGCAACAGAGCGACATCAGCGGGGTCTGGAGAAACCTCAAAACCATCTCGGGGCTCCAGAATACCTCCCCCCAGGCCACAGGGGGCAGGGAGTGGGCGAACAACCTGAATCTGTTTTTCAATAGATTTGACCAACCGCCCTCCCCCCTGACTGCACAACAACCACTGCTGCCTCTAAAGAAATCAAGTCCTGCTGCCCACTCCCCACTCCACCAACACCCCCCCACTCCCAACACACAGCCCCCCATCCTGACCCTGACCAGGACCCAGGTGAGGACGGAGCTGAGGAAGATCAAGGCGAGGAAGGCGCCGGGACCGGACGGCATCAGCGCAAAGCTCCTCAAGTCCTGTGCAGACCAGCTGTGTGGGATTGTGACGTATATCTTCAACATGAGCCTGAAACTGGGGAGGGTACCACAGCTGTGGAAAACATCTTGTGTGGTACCTGTACCAAAAACTTCCCACCCCAAAGACCTGAACAGCTACAGACCGGTGGCCTTGACGTCCCACTTGATGAAGACCCTGGAGAGACTGCTCCTTGCTCACCTCCGCCCCCTGGTGGAACCAGCGATGGATCCACTCCAGTTCGCCTACCAGCATGGCATTGGGGTGGAGGATGCGGTGATCTTCCTCCTTCACCGTTCTCTGTCCCACCTGGAGAAGCCCGGGAATATGGTGAGGATCATGTTCTTTGACTTCTCCAGTGCTTTCAACACCATCCAACCGATGATCCTGAAGGACAAGCTGCTGCGCGCAGGGGTGGACCAGCACCTGTCATCATGGATCCTGGACTACCTCACGAACCGGCCTCAGTTTGTGAGAACCCGGGACTGTGTGTCCGACACGATCATCAGTAGCACGGGGGCCCCCCAGGGAACGGTGCTGGCTCCCTTCCTGTTCACTCTTTATACTGCGGACTTCTCACACAACACAACACACTGCCATCTACAGAAGTTCTCTGATGACTCTGCGATCGTTGGCCTCATCTCCAATGGAGATGAAGCTGAGTACAGAGGGCTTATCCAGGACTTCGTGGACTGGTGCCATCGGAACTGCCTCCAGATCAACGCGAGGAAAACTAAGGAGCTGGTGGTGGACTGCCGCAGGCATGGGCAGCCCCTCACAGTACCAGTAAATATACAGGGAACAGACATCGAGATGGTGACATCCTATAAGTACCTGGGTATTCATCTGAACAATAAACTAGACTGGTCACACAATACTGATGCACTCTACAAGAAGGGACAGCGCAGGCTGTTCCTGCTGAGGAGACTCAGGTCTTTTGGTGTACAAGGGGCGCTGCTGAAGTCATTCTATGACACGGTGGTGGCATCAGCCATCACTTTTGGAGTGGTCTGCTGGGGCAGTGGCATTACTGCAGCCGATAGGAAGAGACTGAACAAACTGATTAAGAAAGCTAGCTCTGTCCTGGGGCAGCGCCTTGATCCGATGGAGGAGATAGGAGAGAGAAGGACGGTGGCTAAACTGTCATCTCTGCTGGAGTCCGAGTTCCACCCTATGCAGGACATACTGAATGCACTGAGGAGCTCATTTAGCAGCAGACTACATCATCCCAGGTGCACAACCGAGAGGTTTCGTAGGTCCTTCCTACCAACGGCTGTCAGACTGTACAACCTAAGCAGGGCTGCTCGCAGAGATAGCAAAAAGACGTAACAAACTAATAGTTTTTTGAATGCAAAAGATGCAATAGACTTACACAATGGTCCCCTCCGGCATACAACTAGGAACATACCGGTCGCTATGGAGGGTGAGAATATGTATGGGCACATAATCATACCATGTAGGATAACTAAGTAGACGGTTATGCTGTTTCATTCCATCTAGCAACAATGCTCTGCACTGTGTGTGTTTATATATTTACATATTTATTCCATCTAGCTACAATGCTCAGCACTGGGTGTGTTTATATATTTATATATCTACATATTATTCCATCTAGCTACATTGCTCCGCACTGTGTGTGTTTATATACTTGCATATTTATTCCACCTAGCTGCAATGCTCCGTACTGTGGGTGTTTATATATTTACATATTTATTCCATCTAGCTACAATGCTCTGCACTGTGTGTTCATATATTCATATATTTATTCCATCCAGCTACAATGCTCTGCACTGTGTGTCTGTGTGTGTGTGTATATATAAGATAAGATAAGATAAGATAAGATAAGCCTTTATTAGTCCCACAACGGGGAAATTCCAGGATTGCAACAGCACAGGGATAGCAACACTCAGAGCAACAATCAGAAGGCAAGAAAAAAAAAAAACAAGCAAGCAAGAGCAGCTAATAAACATATGTACGTATTACTATAAAATATATATATATACACACACACACAGACACACAGTGCAGAGCATTGTAGCTGGATGGAATAAATATATGAATATATGAACACACAGTGTGTGTATATATATATATATATATATATATATATATATATATATATATACATATATATATATATGTATATATATATATATTTTATAGTAATACGTACATATGTATATTAGCTGCTCTTGCTTGCTTGTTTTTTTCTTGCCTTCTGATTGTTGCTCTGAGTGTTGCTATCCCTGTGCTGTTGCAATCCTGGAATTTCCCCGTTGTGGGACTAATAAAGGCTTATCTTATCTTATCTTATCTTATCTTATCTTATCTTATCTTAGGATCCCATCCCAGCCCCCCTGACCAACAGTGATCTGTGTAGAGTTTGCATGTTCTCCCCGTGTCTGCGTGGGTTTACTCCGGGATTTCTCCGGTTTCCTCCCACAGGCCAAAAACAGGCAGATGTGTACCTTTTTTCTCAAATTTAGATTTGACTAACACCATCTTTAAATTTACAAAAAAGTAGCAAATTTATGAGGATAGTTGCTAATTTAGGACAAAAGTAGATAATTTATGCAAAAAATGGCTAATTTATATGAAAAAGACAAATTTATGACCAAAAAAATCCCTAAGTTACAAAAATGGGCTAATTTATGAGGGAAAAAAGTCACAAATTTACAATAAGTCTCAAATTTAAGAGGAAAAAAGTTGATAATTTATGAGAAAATGTTGCTGAGACATTAAATTTGTCAGGTTTTTCTCACGCATAAGAAATTTTTAGAATAAAATTTGACACTTTTCCTTTAATTTGTGAATTTTTGTGATGAAATGATTTTTTTCCCATAAATTTTAAACACAAATAGAAGTGCAATGATTTCAATGAGATAAAATGATTAAATTGTTTTTAAAAATTACTAAAGATTTATTTTATTTCTTTAGTATACTTGATCCCAGAGGGAAATTCAGGGCATCCACGTGGATGGATGAGGCAGTCACGGAGCCGCGCCAATCCCTTCACCAAACACACATTCACACCTAGGGTCACTTTAGAGTCTCCAGTTAACCTAACCTGCATGTTTTTGGCCTGTGGGAGGAAACCAGAGTACCCGGGGTAAACCCACACAGACACGGGGAGAACATGCAAACTCCACACAGAAGGGCCACCAATGGTCAGGAGGTGGGATCGAACCCACGACCTTCTTACTGTGTTGCCACAGTGCTAACCACTGTGCCACTGAGCTACCAGATAGAGTTGTTTCTGGTGAGAACAGGTTATCACAGTATAAATGAGCACATTTCAATTAGTATTTAAATTGGTGAAATCAACAGTAACACAAAGCATACAGCCAGATGTACTTGAGTAAAAGTACAGGTTTTTCATAGAAAATGTACAGTATTCAAGTAAGAGTAAAAAGTATCTTGCATCTACCCATAAAAGTACAATTCTATGAAAAATGTACTTGAGTAAATGTAACCAGTTATTACTACTAGTAACTGGGACCCAAAGTTTAGAGCAGGGATCTACAACTTGTGGCTCCAGAGCCACATGTGGCTCTTTTGCCCATATTCAGTGCCTCCCTGATTTTGAAAACTTTGCAAATTTACAGAAAAACAGTCACAAATTTTTGCAAGAATAAATTCACTAATGTACAAGAAAAAGCTGCAAATTAAAGAAGAAAAACTCTAAAATATGAGAGAAAATTGACAAATTTATGAGAATATGCTGCTTATTTATAAGAACAAAATTGTGACTTTACAAGAAAAAATTTGAACTTAATGAGAAAAAAATGAAAATTTACAGAGTTGTAAGTGTAAAAAAAAAGGAACACTACACATTTACAAGAAATAAAGCCTCAGATTTATGAAAAAGTTGCAAATTTTAAAAAAAAGTCACAAATTTATGTGGAAAACTGCTGCAAATTTAGAGTTAAAAAGCTGCACATTAAACAGGACAAAGTTGCAAATTTGAGAGAAATATGCAAATTTACAAGCAAAAAGTTGCAAATTAACCAGAAAAACTTTGCAAATTTTTGTGAAATAACTTGGGTTAAACAGTTGCAATTTTATGAGAAAAAGCCATTAATTTAGAAGAAAAAGGCTCAAATTTACATCGCAAAAACTGTTAGTTTTCAGGAAATAAGTTGCAAATTCATTTCATATTTGGGAGAAAAAAAAATCAGAAGCTCAGAGGAAAAAAGCCTCAAATTTATGAGATAAGTTGCTAATTTGCATGAAAAATAGCAAATTTATGTTTAAAAAAATAATAAAAATCTGTTTATGAGAGAGCTATGTTGCAGTTTTATTTGGTTCTTTTACCTCTTTTTTTAAGGCTCAAACAAGTTTTGTTTCTCCATGTAGATTTTGTGAACAAAAATTGCTTAAAATGGCTCTTTTCATATTGCTGACCCCTGGTTACGCATTACAGATGTGTATGTGTGTGGTGGTGTGTGTGGGGGGGTGTTTCTGTCTTGTTAAAGTGCTTTAGGATATTTGTGATCTGTTAACTTCATAATAAAGTAATGTCCATCTGTTTGTATCATGGACTGTATTTAAATAACAGAAATGTACCGTGAAGACCAACCATAATTAGACAACAGGCTGAAGTCCAAATTTATCACCTATTCTGTCAAGTTTGGCAAACAGGCTTCTTCTATAGATTACATATACAACACAAACAGATATGGAGTGTTATACTTACCAGTGAAATTTTTAGTGGTGCAGATTTAGTCTATATTCTCTTATCATTAAAAACAAGGGTTTTCCATGGTTATACAGAGCACTTTTAACCCCAGAAGTAATAACTGTTAAGGTCTGTCTAAACATCTAAACAAAGCTTAAATTTGCACCCCCACCTCCACCCCCATATAACTGTAATTTCCTCCACGAAATTCATATTATCTGTCATGATAATATTATGGTGAGTTGTAAGAATGGTCCAAAAATTGGAAAAAACTGTCTATGCAGCTGCTAATTAAGGATCTTCCCTAAATGTAAGCCTCAAACTTTGAAAGGTGTTGGGCAGTAAATAGGGCATCTTAACATGACTCTATGGGGACTGACTTATTTAGGAGCTCAAAAGTCTCAAGTGGCTGCACTGATATATGCATGTATTTTTTTTCCCTCATATGACAAGAAAATCTTTCAGACCATGTGCCGTTAGTGTAGTAATACATGAATAAACTGGTCCACTTTTCGGAACACAGATGATAGTTTAGTTTAATGTTTATTTGAAAGGGACATTACATACTAATGAACATTAATACAAATGTAAGTATGCCAGATTTAGCAATACTGCTAATTTGCATCTATAATCCCCCGGTGGGTCACAAAAACACACAAACAATTATAAACGAGAAGAACATCTGCAATGAAACTGTACAAAGTGGATATGCTAAAGTGCAAGATTTAAGATGCTACAAAACTGTTGGAAAAATTCCTTATCAAAAATCGGGCAGGATCAAAGTTTCAGCAAATTTAATATGCACTGATCAGCGGAAGACAATATAGAGTACAGCTTTCACAGACTGCTGCAGTGCATTGGCTTAACTAACAGAGTGATTCTGTCTATATATATTCAAGGGGCCGTCGGGGTGAGGTCACTTCTTGATAGCTCATTCATGACTCAATTGATAAAGTTTGTTGAGCCTCTTGATTATTTCATTCATGACTAAGATTGTATCTGCTGGGTCCATGCAGAAAACACTAGTGATAAGCTGAACAGTCAGGGATAGAACTGAACATTCACAGTCACATCAGCATCCTTCAATCTGTTTTTCCACTACTCAGCAACTCCAAATATGGTAATGGGATTTCCTAGGTATACACATTAAGCTTTATAAAGAAAAATTCATATTCATAAAAATTCATATAACTCAGTATAACATAGAATTTTTCCATCAAAAACAAAACATTCAAACATCACACGAGTGAAGTGCTTTGTATGTGTACACACATGCACCCAAGCTCCTCACAGCAACAACAAACAACAGCAACAAACAAGAGGCAGGGCATATGTGTGTGATGCATGGGCACATATACTGTATATATGCGCATGCCGCATAGCATAGCAACCACTAGTTATGGGTACAGTTTTGGTTGTTTAAAAGCCAATTTTTACAATGAGTCTTAAAAGTGTTTATTATGGTACATTCTCTGATTGCAGGTGGGATAAGATAAGATAAGCTGGTTATGAGTACACGGGGAATATGTACCCAGACAGTATATTTTGCATTTGAATCAAGTGTTGTTGCCACCCTCAGTAATGATTGTTATTGTCCTAGCTGTGTATTGGAGGGGACGATCTCTATTGTGCAAAGTTGTTATGTTTAGAACATTTAATACGACCTCTACGAGCAGCACCAGCCAGATTCTAAAGTCTGACAGCCATAGGTAGGAAGGACATGCGGAATCTCTCCGTCGAACACTTAGGATGGCACAGCCTACCGCTAAATGAGCTCCTCAGTGTGTTAAGCACGTCCTGCAAGGGGTGGGACTCTGACTCCAGCAGAGATGACAGCTTAGCCACCATCCTCCTCTCTCCTATCTCCTCCACTGGGTCAAGGCGGCGCCCCAGAACAGAGCTAGCTTTGTTGATCAGCCTGTTCAGTCTCTAATTGTCGGCTTCCGTGATGCCGCTGCCCCAGCAGACCCCTCCAAATGTGATGGCTGATGCCACCACCGAATCGTAGAAGGTCTTCAGGAGTGCCCCTTGCACTCTAAAAGACCTGAGTCTCCTCAGGAGGAACAGCCTGCGCTGCCCCTTCTTGTAGAGCGCATTGGTGTTGTGTGACCCGTTCAGTTTATTGTTCAGGTGAACACCCAGGTACTTGTAAGATGTCACCATCTCAATGTCTGTTCCCTGGATGTTTACCGGTGCTGTGGGGGGTTGTCCTCACCTGCACCAGTCCACCACCAGTTCTTTGGTTTTCCACACATGGATCTGGAGGCAGTTCCGCAGGCACCAGTCCACAAAGTCCTGGATAAGTCCTCTGTACTCCACATCATCCCCATCAGAGATGAGGCCGACGCTCGCAGAGTCATTAGAGGACTTCCGTAGAAGGCAGTGTGGTGTATTGTGTGAAAAGTCAGCAGTGTAGAGGGTGAACAAGAAGGGAGCCAGAACTGTTCCCTGGGGGCCCCCGTATTGCAGATGATGGTGTCAGACACACAGTCTTGGGTTCTCACAAACTGTGATCGGTCTGTGAGGTAGTCCAGGTTCCACGATGACAGATGCTGGTCCACCCTTGCACACAGCAGCTTGTCCCTCAGGATCACTGGTTATATGGTGTTGAAAGCACTGGAGAAATCAACGAACATGATCCTCACAGTGCTCCCAGGCTTCTCCAGGTGGGACAGGGAATGATGTAGGAGGAAGATCACTGCATCTTCCACCCCGATGTCATGCTGGTAGGAAAATTGAAGTGGGTCCATTGCTGGTCCCACCAGGGGGTGGAGGTGGGCGAGGAGCAGCCTCTCCAGGGTCTTCATTAGGTGTGATGTGAGGGCCATTGTGTTATGTCCACAAACTTGGAATGAAGACAGACAAGGATGCTGTGCTCGAACTGAACTTTACTACAAGTCGTTGTAGTAATAAGCATGTGTACACTCAGTCATAGCTCTGGACATGCACCCCTCTAACTAGCTGTAACTCCCAACCAGTTCTCAACTCACTCTCAACTGCCATGAGATGGCGGACTGCCCCAATATATACTGGCGTGGTGATGTCAGCCACAGGCCACGTTCCACTCCACATATTCCCAATATTCTTACACTACACACTGGTCTGTAGCTGTCCAGGTCCTTGGGGTGTGGAGTCTTCATTATGGGTACCACACAGGATGTTTTCCCCAGCTGTGGTACCATCCCCAGCTTCAGGCTCAGACTGAAGATGTGCTCCACGATCCCACACAGCTGGTCTGCACAGGACTTGAGGAGCCTCAAGCTGATGCCCTCTAGACCTGCAGCCTTCCTCGCTTTGATCTTCTTCAGCTCAGCTTTCACCTGGGTCTTAATACCGGAGTGGTGGCTCAGTTGGTAGAGCATCCGCCCCACACCCGGGAGGCAGGGGTTCAACTCCCGGCCGGGTCATGCCGAAGACCATATAAAAGTGGAACTTCCTGCCGTCCAGCTTGGTGCTCAGCAGTAATGGAATGGAGGAGGGAAATTTGTGGCGGCGCCTTGCATGGTAGCGGCCCTCTGATTCTACACTTGGGGTGTGTGTGATTAACACAGTAGATAGGTAAAACACAATCTCGTTCTACTGTACATGATTGGTTGTACAGTTGAATGACAATAAGGGTGATTTAATTTAATTTAATTTAATTTAATTTTTAATGAGAGTCAGGCTGGGGCCATGGGGCTGTGTGCTAGGAGGGGGGATGTTGGGTCTGTGAGGGGAAAAAACAGCAGGGGATGTACGGGAGGTGGAGGGAGGGCAGTGGACAGCAGGACTGGATGAAGGTGGAGGCAGCAGTGGTTGGTGGGCAGGCGGAGAAGAGGGCGGTTGGTCAAACCTGTTAAAGAACAGGTTCAGATTGTTCACCCACTCCCTACCCCCCACAGCCTGGAACGAGGTATTCTGGTGCTCAGAGATGGTTTTGAGGCCTCTCCAGACATTGCTGACGTCACTCTGCTGCAGTTTGTCCTCCATCTTCTTCCATATTATTCCAGATCTTGGTGCCCCTCACAGATAACACAGATTGAGCAAATGTGGTGCGTGTGTGTGGGACCTCACAGGCTCCTCTAGTGATTGCTCCGGTAGTTGTGCTGATGACAGTCCTCGGTTTAACATATTCTCATAGCCATTTAATATTTTATAAATTCAACAGGCAAATTTGAGAGTTTTATAATTTTCAAAAGACAGAAAATTGCATTTCTTGTAAATGTGACAGCAATGATATGTGGGATCTTTCTTATCAAAGATTTTCATGGCTTTTTTGTATAAGGATTCAATGGGTTTGATTATGGTTATATCAGTGAGTCACCAGTCGGTAAAACAGTAATTGATGTGTGAGAAGATCATTGCATGCAGGAGCATTTTGGCTGCGCTGTCAGCGATGGTCTAATTTGTTTAAAATTTATTAGATTGAATTTGATTATGTTTGAGATTTTTTTGATGTGTTTTTTAAAGGTTAATGAGGAATTTAAAATCACACCGAGGTACTTAAATTCCTCAACTAATTGCAGCTCCTCTCCTTTTCAGAAAATATTTGAGTTTGTAATATTTGATCATTGCTTGGTAAACATCATGCAAACAGTTTTTTGTGTTTAGTAGGAGACATAAATTATTGAGCCAGTCATGGATTTGGGTCATCGTTGTTGTAAGAATACAGGTGGCTTCTTGTGTGTTTTTTGCAGTGGTGAATATTAACGTGTCATGTGCATACATTTGTATATGAATGTTTCTGCATGCATTTGTTAAATCATTTATGTATAAGGAGAATTATATTGGTCCAAGTATAGAGCCTTGTGGGACACCCATTTGATATTTCAAATATGGCGATTTGACACTGTTGATCATTACACATTGCTGTCTGTCGGTTAAATAGGATTTCATCAATTTGATAGCGTGTTCTGAAAAATTAAACTGAGTAAGTTTGGTTAAAAAGATGCTGTGGTCAACGGAGTCAAAGGCCTTCTTCAGATCTAAAAACACAGCACCTACACAATTGCACTTACAGTATCTCACAAAAGTGAGTACATCCCTCACATTTTTGTAAATATTTTATTATATCTTTTCATGGGACAACACTGAAGATATGACACTTTGATACAATGCAGTCAGTGTACAGCTTGTATAACAGTGTAAATTTGCTGTTCCCTCAAAATAACTCAACACGGCCATTGATGTCTAAACCGCTGGCAACAAAAGTGAGTACACCCCTTAGTGAAAATGTCCAAATTGTGCCCAATTAATCATTTTCCCTTCCCGGTGTCATGTGACTCGTTGGTGTAACAAGGCCTCAGGTGTGAATGGGGAGCAGGTGTGTTACATTTGGTGTTATCACTCTCACACTCTCTCATATTGGTCACTGGAAGTTCAACATGGAATCTCATGGCAAAGAACTCTCTGAAGATCTGAAAAAAGAATTGTTGCTCTACATAAAGATGGCCTAGGCTATAAGAAGATTGCCAACACCCTGAAACTCAGCTGCAGCACGGTGGCCAAAACCATACAGCGGTTTAACAGGACTGGCTCCACTCAGAACAGGCCTCGCCATGGTCGACCAAAGAAGTTGAGCGCACGTGCTCAGCGTCATATCCAGAGGTTGCCTTTTGAAAATAGACGTATGAATGCTGCCAGCATTGCTGCAGAGGTTGAAGTGGTGGGGGGTCAGCCTGTCAGTGCTCAGACTATACGCCACACACTGCATCAAATTGGTCTGCATGGCTGTCATCCCTGAAGGAAGCCCCTTTTAAAGATGATGCACAAGAAAGCCTGCAAACAGTTTGCTGAAGACAAGCAGACTAAGGGCATGGATTACTGGAACCATGTCCTGTGGTCTGATGAGACCAAGATAAACTTATTTGATTCAGATGGTGTCAAGTGTGTGTGGCGGCAACCGGGTGAGGAGTACAAAGACAAGTGTGTGTTGCCTACAGTCAAGCATGGTGGTGGGAGTGTCATGGTTTGGGGCTGTATGAGTGCTGCCGGCAATGGGGAGCTACAGTTCATTGAGGGAACCATGAATGCCAACATGTACTGTGACATAATGAAGCAGAGCATGATCCCCCCCCCCCCTTTCGGAAACTGGGCCGCAGGGCAGTATTCCAACACGCTAATGACCCCAAACACACCTCCAAGACAGCTACTGCCTTGCTAAAGAAACACAGGGTAAAGGTGATGGACTGGCCAAGCATGTCTCCAGACCTAAACCCTATTGAGCATCTGTAGGGCATCCTCAAACGGAAGGTGGAGCCAACGCAAGGTTTCTAACATCCACCAGTTCAGTGATGTCATCATGGAGGAGTGGAAGAGGATTCCAGTGACAACCTGTGAAGCTCTAGTGAACTTCATGCCCAAGAGAGTTAAGGCAGTGCTGGAAAATAACGGTGGCCACACAAAATATTGACACTTGGACACAATTTGGACATTTTCACTTAGGGGTGTACTCACTTTTGTTGCTAGCGGTTTAGACATTAATGGCTGTGTGTCGAGTTATTTTGAGGGGACAGCAAATTTACACTGTTAAACAAGCTGTACACTGACTACTTTACATTGTATCAAAGTGTCATATCTTCAGTGTTGTCCCATGAAAAGATATAATAAAATATTTACAAAAATGTGAGGGATGTACTCACTTTTGTGAGATACTGTATCTAAGAAAGATTTAGTTTTCTCTAAAAACAAACTTATTGCAGATTCTGTTGAATGGTGGGCACGGAACCCAAACTCTGCATGATGCAGGGGGTGTTCCCATTACTCAGATGTTCACGTAATAGTGTGGCCACCCATTTTTCAATTATTATCAGGTGAACACAGCAGGATGTGCTCACACAGGATTCGGTCACGAAAGTGGTGGTGGGAATTTGGTATTAAAGACTTCAATCACAGAGTATGACTTAAGTATGCTTTAAAAGTGCCAAGACATGATTTATAACAGAATATTGACCTGAGCTTTATCAGTTTTCATCCAGAAATTATTTCATTCATTCATCCACCTTCTTCCGCTTAATCCTTTTCGGGTCGCAGGGGGGCTGGAGCCTATCCCAGCATCTTTGGGCGAGAGGCAGGATACACCCTGGACAGATCGCCAGTCCATCGCAGGACCAACACAGAGAGACAGGCAACCATTCACTCTCACAGTCATACCTAACGACAATTTAGAATCCCCAGTTTTGATGCCAATTAACCTAACTTTCATTCAAAAAAAATGTGGAATGCAAGAATATCTAGATTCTTCTTGGGATGGAGGCCTCAGGGTATAATTACACAAAAAAGTTAAAGGAAGATACAAGGGTACGGTAGGCAAAATTTGGTCATCTCTTGACAAATAGCATATTTGGCGGTTTTAATTAATATGTTTAATTATTTAAGTCTGTAAAGTGACTTTTGCACATGACACATCTATCTATCTAATGAATAAAAAGTAAATGCAAAAATGTTTGCTAGCATTATTGCATTTTTCCATATCATGTCATAGAGACTTCATGACACTATGGGAGGAACTGACGTGGAGAGGCGATAGTTCCAGTCGGACGTAGATTTAGTGACGCCATACGGACAGTAAAACAAAGCTAACTGTTAGCATCTTTAGTTCCTGCGCACTCACCTGCCCGGTTCTGAGCCGGTCCGACCCGTTTCTCCACGGGATGCAGGCGGAGTTCCGGCCTCCTCGGAGGAGGTCCCGGGTTTACGAGGAGTACAAGGCTCCGCTGCCGGTGAGCTGCAGTCCGGAGGAGGAGGAGAACAGACACTTCCGGGGGGAGCTCCTCAACCACCACGTGCTGGTCTGTGATCCGGACCACATCCAGAGGATCCACAACCAGGTCTGAGTCAGTCTACGACATAAAGAAAAAAACAGCACATACATACACAGGAAAAGTCATATAGAAGATTAAAAAAAATGTTACTGGCAGTAGCTCCCCATCTCTCGCTCTCATCCTTCGTAGGATATGAGCAGACTTACACAATACAAGCACATGCATCAGGTTCCATAGTGTGTGTCTGTGTTGGATTTCCAGGCTCATGACTTTGTCACTTTTACCACTGACCATTTTTGACCTTTCAAAACCACAGCCATACCTGCTTGTCCCAAGGCCAACCTGTGTTGGTGACCCCCTGCAATAAGAATGATTTTTCTTTTTTGGCCAAAGTCGATTTTATCATTTGATGACATCTTGACCTTTTGACCCATCTAGCTGGAGTGTGACATCCAGTGGTGGATAAAAACCCTGATGGATCTTTTAACAACAATTAAGCTCGCTAACAAGAAGCCTGGATATGTTGAATGATCTTTTTATATCCTGTAGACCGATTAGGTTTGTTGTTTCAGGGTTATTTTGGTAAAGGGATCCTGTCCAGAGCCAGACCAGACCACAGCATCTCTGACCAATGGGAGCGTGAGTTCACACCTGCATGATGGCATCGCTGTCACTGTGGTCCAATCAGTGTTGACGTCAGCCCATCTTTGTTTTTGTCACAGATCATGAAGGTTTGTTTCTACCTGTTGTCTCGCAGTCCAGGTGAGTGGCATCATACCCTTTCTGTAGACGTGATGACATCACTTAATGTCAGCTTCACGTGGCGACACCACCTCTCCACAGGTACGAGGAGCTGCTCAGGTGGGCTGGCACCACACTCTCTGCTCAAGGACTGGATGAAGAGGCCGTCAGTCAGACTCTTCTAAAACTCTCCCAACCAGTAGAGGTGGAGGACGTGAGGGGGGGTGAAGAAGTGGTGGTGGAGGAGGAGAAGAATGGACAGAACGAGGACAAGGAGCCCGGAGTCTGTCCACAAACGAAGAGGCCACTGTCAGAGGTGGAGCCCGAGGCCAAGAGAAGCTGCAGGTAGTGATGTTAAAACCGAGGCCTCATGAACAGCGAGCAACTTTGAGACCGTAGCTTCATGAGCGACAGTGTTATGAAACATCTAATAAAGACTGCCATTGGTGACTGACTGTCAGAACTGCATCAGAGTTGAAAATCCAGAAAAAAATCTCGATACTTTTTTTTTTTTTTTTGAGCATTTGGCCATCTGAGGTCTATTCAAAATTGGATGGCAGGAACAAACAATACAAAGCAAACAAAAAAAACCTAATTCCCTCTCAAACTTCTCACAAGTCCTCAAGTCACATGATGTGGCCGACATAACGAGGCCTCGCTTGCTACGGTCACGTGACTGTGGGCATGGTGACACAGTGCTCGACACTGCTCGCGACACTTCCACGTTATATTGCTGGAGTCGGTGTCGAGTGGGCGGTGTCGAGCATAACATCACTAGCTGCAGGTAGAGCTTTTACTAAACTCAAAGTGGCAAATTTAAAAACACAACAACAGACTTTTCAGTTAACAGTTTTCAACTTGATTAGGAAAAAAAAAATAAACATTTGGAGAGACAATGTCACTAAATTTATGATTAAGCTAGAGAGCACCCAGAGAGCGCATACATCCACCAAGTCTGATGGTCCACACATTAAAATGTGTCGACTGACAGAACATCAGTTCGGACCACTGCGGAATGAATCCGGCTCATCAGATTTGGTTCCGTAATGAAACGCAACGAGTCTATTTTTGTCACATGCCGGATCCAATCCGCAAGGAAATGCCACAGTATCTTGCAGTATTTAATAGCCGTTTGATCATTAATAACGATTTAAGGATCGTCTGTTATGTTCTGAGGTCTTCTCCTCCACCACTGTGTCAGAGAAGGTAAAAATTTGACTTAACATACAAACAGAATTAAAATTAACGGGCTACTTACATTTTATTTACAGTCCAGAAATCCAGGTGGAGAGCCGCTACATCACACCTCCTTGTTACCATCACGTGATCGCGATTGGTTCATCTCGGTCACTCTCAGGTCTTTCCCGTGATCTTGCGTTATTTAGTATAATGCTCGTGCAATCTTATATTCCAAACCTTCTTATCCATGCCGCTGCAAAACACAAACGGAGCAGGTAGGGATGAACGCAACGGAACATCCGCACTGCATCTGCAACGGACTGCGTCCGGAGTCAGTGTGAATCCTGGGTTACTGTGCTTGTGTACTTTTCAGGTTGATTAGACCATTATTTTTTTTTATGATATTACTAAAAGAAAAGAAAAAACTATCACACAGCTTTTAAAAAAATGAAAAAGTGATCCATGATCTGCATCCTGGACAAATCACAGATGTGCCCCAGCTTATAATGATTTCATCCTTCGCCCAAGGGCCGTCTCAAATAAAAACGTCATCAAAATACATCCAGTATGCTTTGTGTAATCTTGCTGATGGGCAGAAAAACAAACTATGATGAAAACCCTGGCAGAGGTAATGAAAATGTCAAATTTATGGGGGAAAAATGTGTTAAGGATTACAAAAATGACAAAACTTGGTGTAAAGACATAAATTTCCATGAGTAGTAAAAAAAAAATTGTAAATGGACTCTCAGATTTATGAGGAACTAGAGGGCACTCAGAGAGCGCATACCTCCGCCAACGCCCCGTCCGTCTGTCCGTACCTCAATCCCTCCGTGCCTCCATTCCTCCATACATTGCAATATACAGTAGGTTCTCAGTGGAAGTCTGCACTCATAGATTACCTCCAGAATCAAATGGGTTCATCCAGAGGCCAAGGGCAACATCTGGTGAAAATTTCATCAAACTCCGTGCAGTAGTTTCTGAGTAATCTTGCTAACACATTTTGAGAAGATGGGGGCCTTGGCAGAGGTATGCACCCTCAGATAATCTCCGATATCTAATGGGTTTATCTGTAGCCCAGGAACCACTTTTGGTGAAAATTTCATCCAAATCCACCCAGTAGTTTTTACGTAATCCTGTTTTTACGTAATCTGCTTTTACAGACAAACAGACAGACAAGTGCTGGCAAAACATTAAACCTCCGTGACAATTTTACAAGATAATGTGCAAAATTAGAGACAAATTTATAAGAAAATATTCATGTTTACAAGAAAAGTTGCATATTTTTGATGAAAGAAAATGCGCATTTGCAACAAAAACATTTCATATAGATAGATAGATGTACTTTATTAATCCCAAACTGGTAAATTACAGTGTAACAGCAGCATGACAGTAGACAACCCAAAACCCAACAAAAATACACACAGCATAATAGAAAAAGGAGTCACCCAGGGAAGTTAAAAAAAAAATGCTGAGATACCTTTATATACAATATAGGCTACTACTAGGTTAAATAGATGATGATCCTTATGAGTCTATGGATAGTACTGACTGTACAAAGGAGGATTATAAGTTGCAGGGTGAAATGTGAGGTACCAATTAGACTGTAAGGTGCAGTATGGCAGCATTGTTATGACCAAAATTCCACATTAGAGTGAGTTATTGTGCAGTGAAATGGCATGTGGCAGAAAAGATTTCCTGTACCTGGCCGTTCGGCAGCGAAGCTGTAGCAGTCTGCTGGAGAAAGTGCTCTGCTGTCTGAGATATTTCACCCATCAGTAATGATGGAGGGTCTGTTTATACTTAAAACTCAACTTTTTACCTTTATTTTAATTCTGGTGTGTTTTGGGGCTTCATCGTGGTTTTTTTGGACACAAATAGCTTAAAATGGCTCTTTCTGTAGATGAGTTACAGACCACCGTCTTATCTATTTTGCCTTTGTTTATTCTTACTTTTATTATCATGGTATACATTTTTGGAAAGTTGGGGTATTTGATCAGACTATTTTCCCCACTCTTGGTTCATGTGCTTGTTTGGAAAACAGCTTGTAATTTCAGCTGTAATTTCTCAGTTTGGGATCAATAAAGTACATCTATCTATCTATCTATTGTTAAAAGTATTGCTGCACAAGGATTTTGTATCAATGATTTTGCTGCAAAGATTGAATAAATGGAAATACGTGTCAAAAGCAACTGTCCCATCAAGAATATGAAACTGTTACAGGGCTGCACGGTGGCGCAGTGGTTAGCACTGCGGCAGCACAGTTTACCCTTGGCCGGGGGATTGTGGGGATCGTGGGATCGTGGGTTCGATCCCAGCCCCCGACCAACAGTGATCTGTGTGGAGTTTGCATGTTCTCCCCGTGTTGCGTGGGTTTACTCCGGGATTTCTCCGGTTTCCTCCCACATGCCAAAAACATGCATGTTAGGTTAATTGGCTGTTCTAAATTGTCCCTAGATATCTGTTTCCTATAGGCCCTTAGAATAGAGGGTTAGTATTAATGAAAGCGCTTTGAGTGGTCTTTGTGACTAGAAAAGCGCTATATAAGTGCAGGTTAGTTAGTTAGTTAGTTAGTTAGTTAAGTGACTCTCGTGCACCATGTACAGCAGCTCAACCAGACTCATGTCAATCATCACTGTTTTCTTCCTGCATTACCGACTGCACTATATAGTTCTCCACAGTATCTGCTGCTGGCTAATATATATTTTAACTGTTGACCAGTATCACTTAATCTTATCCTACACTTTATTACATGTATAGTTTATTTCTCTTATCTTATCATGTTTAATGTTGCAGCATTGTACCGAGACAAATTCCTAGTTTGTGTACTACATGAACAATGGCAATAAACCTGATTCTGATTCTGATTCTGATTCTGATTCTAGTTCATGCTGAATTTGTATAATAAAGTTTGGAGCTGTTGAAACTTAGACTTTAGTGACACCTTGTGGGTGCTACTTGAACTGCAGCCCTAATCACTCCATTCATTCGAATGAATGAATGGAGTGATTCATCCATACATACAGTACAGTTCAGTAGTCGGTGATTTGTAGGGGGATGAGGAGGGATGCCATCCCTCTTGTTAGTAGAATGACCCAAAATTATACCCCTTGTTAACCTGCCACCCCAAATATCTCCATCCACATTCATAGATGTAAATCCGGGGGGGGGGGGGGGGATTTACCATCCAACCTGGAAAAAAGACACTTGCCCCCCAATATCATCATAAACCTATCTATATCATGTTACATAATTGGATAAAATGACTTTGAACCACCAATTCTAAGCAGCTTTTTTTCTCAAAAATTTGCAAATTTTTTGTAGATTAGCTTTTTTCCTGTAAATGGTCAGATTTTTTTCTCATAAATTTGCAACTTTTTCACTGTAAATGTGCAAATTTTTTCCTGTAAATTTGCAACTTTTTTCTCATAGATCTATAACTTTTTTCCTTTAAATATTCAAAATTTTTCTCAAAAATTTGCAGCTTTTTTCCTGTAAATTTGCAACTTTTTCTCCTGAATTTGTTACTTTTTCCTGTATGTTTTTACATTTTTTTCTCATAAATTTGCAACTTTTTTCTTGTAAATCTTCAAATTTTTTCTTGTAAATTTGCAACATTCATTGGATGTTAAACATTTATTGTATGTGATTAAATTATGATTTGACTTTATAAATTGCCATCTTTCATCATATTCTTGCGCCATTATTCTTGCAGATTTGTACCTTTTCATGTGATATTCTAATATGTGACTACCCCCCATCCCCCTTGTTAAAAAATAATCAGTTGCCCGCTGAGTACATTACATACAGACATATATAGAGTGGATGAAGCTACAGTTCAGATCAATTATCCTCTGAAACCAGAAAGATGTTTTTGCTTGAACAGAGTTTTCTCATTAAAATTCTTTTATTCCTCCTAAATATACAGGTCAGCCCCTCAAGACTCAAACCTTGACTCTGACCCTGATCCCAGCTCAGATCAGGATTCTGAGTCTGACTCCGATTCCGACTCTGATTCTGGGCCCAGTCCTCTGGTTCCTGGTCCTGGCTATGTCCTAGTGGTCTCCAACAGTGAGGTGAGTCTTCATCTGAAGCTGTTTGTTGTTGCGGTTAACAGCTGCCTGATCAATGTGTGTGATTTTGGTGTTGTACCTCTGCAGGCTGAAGGGGGGACCAGGGAGGTGAAGCGGACTCCGCTGTCCCTCACAGAGTACCTGCAGCTCAGTCTGGAGGAGGTCTTGCACACGCTACACATTCAACTCAGCTATTTCTCAACCACACACTTTTCCTTGCTAGGTTTTAAACCTGAAATAACATAGTGGTGATCTTTTCCTTCTTCCTCCTCCTTCTCCTCCTCCTCCTTTAGGGGACACCACTGCAGATCATCTGCCTCCATCTCACCCTAACCCTTGCATCTTCCTCTAACACCAACCCTCTCCATGTCCTTCACTACATCCATGAATCTTCACTATGGTCTTCCTGTCGTCTTCATGCCTGGCAGCTCCATCTTCAACATCGTTTGTCCAGTATCTCCATTATCCCTCCTCTGCACATGTCCACACATCTCATTCTTGCCTCTCTTACTTTGTCTCCAAACTGCTCAACCTGACCTTTCCCTCTGATATACTAATTTCTAATCCTGTCCATTCTAGTCACTCCCAGTGAGAATCTTGGCATCTTCAACTCTTCAAGCTCTGCCTACTGTCATTTTGTCAGTGCCACCGTCTCCAAACCATACATCATAGCAGGTCTTGATACATTAACTTATCTTCAGACATCAACCATACACCTGGTCTGTCCTTGAATAAGATTTTCTGTAAACCCCATCAGGACAGTTCACCACAGTTTTTATTCCCTGCCAGTTGAAGCCCCAACTGAAGGGTGATTATGTTATGGGTCCGTCTGTCTGTTCCACTTTTGTGAGATCAACTCCTCCTACAGTTTTGGTCCAATTGCTTTGAAACTTGGTACCATTGTTTTATATACACTGAGAATGCGCATATTGCAATTTGGTTCCGAGTGGATGATTTTTATGGGAATTGTAGCCCCTGACCCATGACCTCCTGTTTCACCTCACTTCACAGACAGTAACTGTCTTGTGAAATCAACTCCTCATAGAGTTTTGGTCTGCAGCCATATGTTCCATCTCGGACAACATGGATAAGTAAGTAACAGTTTTGGTCCGATTCTTTGGAAACTTAGTGCCGTAGTTTAAAATACTCTGATGATGTGCATATTGCAATTTCACTCTCATCTCACATGCTCTGCACTGTGTGTTCATATATTCATATATTTATTCCATCCAGCTACAATGCTCTGCACTGTGTGTCTGTGTGTGTGTGTGTATATATATATTTTATAGTAATACGTACATATGTTTATTAGCTGCTCTTGCTTGCTTGTTTTTTTTTTTTTTTCTTGCCTTCTGATTGTTGCTCTGAGTGTTGCTATCCCTGTGCTGTTGCAATCCTGGAATTTCCCCGTTGTGGGACTAATAAAGGCTTATCTTATCTTATCTTATCTTATCTTATCAGATGACCTTGAGGTCAGAGGTCAGATTTTCCCTAAGTCTTGTAAACACAATAACTACTGAAAGAAATGATGTAGGCTTTTCAAATCGATACAGGAGTTGTATCTAATACACATTTTGGATGATTTACACCCCTCACCGAACTATGGATTTGGGGTCAAGAGTTCAGGGTCCTGATGGCCTGGTGAACAATGCTGTTTTGCAGTCTTGTGGAGCGGGCCCAGAGGCTCCGGTACCTTTTTCCTGAGGGCAGAGGGTTGAAGAGGGAGTGTGAGGGTTGGGAGGTGTCGCCTGCAATGTTGATGGCTCTACGGGTGAGGCAGGTGAGGTGGATGTCCGAGAGGGAGGGAAGAAGGGCACCAGTGATCTTGCTGGCTGCTTTCACTGTGCATTGTAGTGTCTTCCGGCAGGAGGCGGTGCAGCTTCCTTATCACACTGTGATGCAGCTGGTGAGGATGCTCTCAATGGTGCCCCGGTAGAATGAGCAAATGAATGGGGGGGGGGGCTCGTGCTCTCCTCAGTTTGTGGAGGAAAAAGAGGTGAGTTTGAGCCTTCTTGGCCAGTGATGTTCAACCAGGAGAGGTCCTCAGAGATGTGCACCCCCAGGAACTTGGTGCTGCTCACCCTCTCCACAGCTGCTCCATCGATGATCAGAGGGGGATGCTGTATGTGTCCTCTCCTGAAGTCAACCGTAATCTCCTTGGTTTTCCCCACTTTCAGGAAGAGACTATTGTCTTTACACCACTGGACCAGTTGGCTTACCTCATTTCTGTAGTTGGCCTCCTCATTGTTGGTGATGAGGCCCACCACCGTCGTGTCGTCCACAAACTTGATGATGTGGTTGGTGTTGTAGGTTGGTACGCAGTCATGGGTCAGCAGGGTGAAGAGCGGCGGGCAGAGCACGCACCCTTGTGGGGCCCCTGTGCTCAGTGTGATGGTCTTGGAGGTGTTGCTGCCGACTCGCACGTTCTGTGGCCTCCCTGTGAGAAAGTCCAGCACCTAGTTACAGAGAGATTTGTAGTTGGTGAGGGAACGTATATCTCTGGTGTTGCTGAAGTGTCCCGATATTTTCTTGCTGTACTGTCATTTTGCCTCCTTGATACCAGGGGACAGGTTAGCCCTAGCTGTTGTTAGTCCTGCAGTGTCGCTGGCACTGAAGGCTGCGTCCCGAGCCCTCAGGAGTCTGTGGACCTCTGCTGTCATCCATGGTTTCTGGTTAGCATGAACAGTGATGGTTTTGCAGTGAGTGACATCATCAATGCATTTACTGTAGCTATGTATGCTACAACAACCTCATTGTACTCTTCTAGGGTTGTGTGTTCATTGTGAGTGGCCTGAAAAGGTTAAAGGTCAAGGTTCACATTCCCTATGCCTTATTACTGTACATTGAGTAAAGTTAGGGTCACTGAATTCGGTACACAGGTTCACCCTTTGACCCTGAAGTGTGACTGTAGTTTTGGGATCGCAAGGTCAAAAATCAAAATCAAAATGCCTTATAAACTATATCTCAACAACAAAGAAAGCTAGGGTCACCACACCTGGTACACAGGTTCACTCTGAGACCATGACCTCTGACTACAGGTTTGGGGTCAAAAGGTTAAAGGACAAGGTTGGCACTCCCTATGATCTCTTACTATAGAACATGTAAAGCTCTCTAGGGTCACCATAATTTGTATCTTCAAAGAAAATGGAGGCGGGGGATATTGCACTTGCCTCAGAGGGCTCTTGTTAGAAAATAATTTCAAACTTCACAGAGTTGTAACTCCCAAGAATGCAACTGATTCTGTTGTTGGAAGAACTCAATCAAAACTAACAGCTGTGTTCTGTCTGACCTACAGGCCTTCTTCCTGGTTTATGGTCTGGGCTGCCTGTCTGTCCACCTGAGTCAGGTAGCAGTCTTTATCGCTCATATTTCATGTGGAAACGCAAATCTAGAGTCATGTGATTTGATCTTCCTTTCTGTGTTGTGATTGGTCAGGAGCCCCTCTCGGTTCTGCAGCTGTGGAGGAAGTTCCGGTCCATCAGCCCGCAGTTCGTCAGCTCGTACGCAGCCTACCATTACTTCCGCAGCAAGGGGTGGGTCCCCAAAGGAGGGGGCGGAGCCAAGTATGGCGTCGACCTTAGTAAGAGAAACACGCTGGAATTTAAGTTCAAGTTTTCTAAACTAAATTATAGTCAGTTCATTTGTGAGGTTATTTGCATCTTTTGCTAAGATGTGATTGGTCTGTCACACTCACTGAAAGTCTCATACATTTTCGACTTCTTTACCCATTTTTTCAATTGGAAAAGAAAATAAAGAAAAAAACCCCAATAAAAATGAATGCCTGGCTTTAATTATTACCCTCTTGTTGGCTTTCAGTAAGATTGAATTTGACACCCTGTTTTAGAAATATTCCACAAGATTTTTCTGCAGCCACAGAAACTATGAAATACATTTTATAATTTATCATGTTATGACTCTGGAGTGTAGGAGGTTTTAGTGAAAATAATTCCAACATGTTCTTGTTTTACTGGTTGTCTGTTTGCAGTGTTATACCGCAAAGGACCACCATTCTACCACGCCAGGTAATTCACAGACAAATGTCACATGAGAATGTACATAAAATGGTGACACTCCTGAATTTCCTCTCTGCGGTGTGCTATTTTTATTAGTTTTAAAGTATTAGAAACATTTTTTTCCTCGTTCATAAGAAGCACTTAATAAAAACACTTGTGCAATTGTGTTTTTAAAATGATCTCCTATTAATGCTTTCAGTCAATCTTTGACTATTCAATTCTCAGGAAAATATTTCTTTACTTCTAGCTCATTCTGGCGAAGGTCAAAGGAGGTCATGTGATGGTGCGGTGTCTGCCATCCATCCACATTTCACAAAAATTGCTACTGCTCCTCGGCAGTTGCCTCAGTGTTCACCAAACTCGTGCACAGTGATCCACAGGTGGGTCTGCATCAAGGTCGTGTTCAAGATCAAGGTGAGGGTTAATAGTCAGGAGCTCTGGAAGCAAATATTAGTTCACCAAAATTGGGATTCCTCCAAGGCAATTTGGCAATTGCCAAAGGGCAATTGCCCTTTGCCAAAAGGCAATTGCCCCGATTTTCAACAAACTCATGCACAATGATTCTCTAGTGGATCCACATCAAGTGTGCTCAAAGTGAAGGTTAAGGTCAGAGGTCAGGAGATCTGAGCACTCTTGGGATGATTTCGTCAGACCGAAATGAGCTACTCCGTCATTTATGGTCTGATTTCTATTACGATAGGAATTTTTTGTTTGATTTTTTTTTGCAGTCATGCAGTTTTTTTTTCAGCCAGGGTGCCTTTAGAGATCACTGGGAGTGCCGTGGGAAATTGGCAAATTTTTATCCTTCGCCAGTTGAAGACCAAAAGGGGATTATGCTATGGGGAGGTTCGTCTGTCTGTCCGTCTGTACTATTTTGGTGAAAGCAGCTCCTCCTACAACTTTGTTCCGATTGTTTTGAAACTTGGTACCAGGGTTTGATATACACTGATGTTGCTTATATTGCTGTTTGACTCTGATCAGGTGATTTTTGCAGGAATTATAGACCTTGAGGTCAAGATCAGAGGTCAGTTTTTCACTAAATCTTGTAGACAAAATGACTACTGAAAGAAATGAAAGCACCAAGGTGCCAGTGCCTCAGTGCCAGAGCCTTGGTGGAGGTATGCATTCTCGGATCATCACCAAAATGTTATGGGTTCCTCTCTAGCCCAAGGACCACCTCTGGTAAAAATTTCATCCAAATCCATCCGGTAGTCTTGGAGTACACGCATGCACAGTGAAAATAATCTGCAGTTCACATGCCCATACTGTCGGCGGCAGCCAAGAGCCACTAAACTGATTTGAACAGCTACAATCCAAACAAAAGAAGAGCACGGTGGCAGACGTTTTAAATGGCGAAAGCGATGGAGGTACATTAATACAATGACAATCAAGACAAACAGGAGCTTTTGCTGTTCAGTGGCGGATTAAGAAAACAGATGGGCAAAAAGACGGACATTTGTTCACCCAGTATTGGCGGATTGCTCAGTGCTTCCCTGTGGTGGGAGTTTCCGGACGCATGTGCAGTTCACTGCGACCATTTGCGGGCGAGGGATGTTGGGACTTGGAGTTTTTAGCAAGTTTTTAATGAGTTTTACCTTGTCCTTCCCCTGCAAAACTAAACAACAAAACCAGTGTGAAAACAATCGATGTGATGAATAAATGGTGTAGTTGCTGAATACTTTTTTTTTTTCCAGTAACCGCTATTTTAGAACAGTTCAGCTACATGTGCTGTAAAAAAAAAGTGCTGTGTTGTGCTGTAAAAACATCCCACTACTGCAGTTATTACAATACCTTTTCCCCCGGCTTCATTGACCTTAAAGGTGAGTTAAATTTGTATTTATTTCAAAAACAAAGCCTTATCTCAGAATTCTAGCAAATTAAAAGTTGAGAAAATATGGCCATACAATGATACAAGCCTTTAGTTTTGACTGGGCGAGCTAAAAAGCTGGCAACAGGCAGGCAGACACATGGACAGACACATCAACTGATTACTTTATGCCTCTCCATTTCACCGAGGCATAATTGTGCAGGATTTTCCAAATATATACCATGGTTAGGTCTAACCCAAACCTTGGACAGCTTTACAACATAAGCTGACTATGGGTTTGGGGTCAAAAGGTCAAAGGTCACAGTTAACATTCCATTTGCACAATTTCTATGGAATGAGAAAAGCTAGGGTCACCAAGCGTGGTACACATGTTCACCCCATGACCCTGAACTGTGAATACAGTGGTGTGAAAAAGTGTTTGCCCCCTTCCTGATTTCTCATTTTTTTGTATGTTTGTCACACTTAAGTGTTTCAGATCATCAAACAAATTTAGAATATAAAATAAATAAATAAATAAAATAAATATTAGACAAAGATAACACAAGTAAACACAAAATGCAGTTTTTAAATGAAGGTGTTTATTATTAAGGGTAAAACAAATCCAAAACTACATGGCCCTGTGTGAAAAAGGGACCCCCCCCCGCCCCCACCGTTAAAACATAAATTAACTGTGGCTTATCACATCTTTGGAAAGCCAAGTTCAATTTCTCTAGCGACACCCAGGCCTGATTACTGCCACACCTGTTGTCAATCAGGAAATCACATAAATAGGACCTGCCTGTTAAAGTGAAGTAGACCAAGAGATCTTCAAAAGCTAGACATCATGCTGCGATCCAAAGAAATTCAGGAACAAATGAGAAACAAAGTAATTGAGATCTATCAGTCTGGAAAAGGTCATAAAGCCATTTCTAAAGCTTTGGGACTCCAGCGAACCACAATGAGAGCCATTATCCACAAATGACGAAAACATGGAAGAGTGGTGAACCTTCCCAGGAGTGGTCAGCCAAAAAAAATTACCTCAAGAGCGCAGCGACGACTCATCCAAGAGGTCACAAATCAGAATCAGAATCAGATTTATTGCCATTGTTCATGTAGTACACAAACTAGGAATTTGTCTCGGTGCCATGCTGCAACATTAAAAACATGATGAGATAAAGAGATAAACTAAAAAACTAAAAGACTAAAAACATGCAATAAGTGTAGAATAATAAGTAATAATAATAATAACGAGTAATACTAGTCAAGGCAGTTTTAAATAAATTAGCAAGTAGCAGATAATATGGGGTACCACAGTGCAGTCGATAATGCAACAGAAAAACAGTGATGAACGACATGAGCTGCTGTATATAGTGCACGAGAGTCAATAAGTCACTTAATGTTCAGCAGTCTGATGGCAGAGGGGAAAAAGCTGTTCATGTGCCGGGAGGTTTTAGTCTGAATGGACCGAAGTCTTCTACCTGAGGGGAGGGGGGCAAACAGTACGTGACCAGGGTGTGAAGGATCGGCTATGATCCGGCCTGCACGCCTCTGGGTCCTGGAGATGTACAGGTCCTGGAGAGATGGGAGCTTGCAGCCGATCACCTTCTCAGCAGTGCGCACGACGCGCTGCAGCCTTAGTCTGTCCCTGGCAGTGGCTCCTGCGTACCACACGGTTATGGAGGAGGTGAGGATGGACTCGATGATGGCCGTGTAGAACTGCACTAACATCTTGGTGGGTAGCTTGAGCTTCCTCAGCTGCCACAGAAAGAACATCCTCTGCTGGGCCTTTTTGATGAGGGAGCTGATGGTTGGCTCCCATTTGAGGTCCCGGGTGATGGTGGTGCCCAAGAAGCGGAAGGAATCTGCAATGGTGATGGGAGAGCCTGTGATGGTGAGGGGGGGCAGGGGGGTTGTGACTTCCCTGAAGTCCACAATCATCTCCGCTGTCTTCAGAGCGTTCAGCTGCAGGTTGTTGTGGCTGCACCAGGACACCAGCTGGGCCACCTCTTTCCTGTAGACGGACTCGTCGCCGTTGGAGATGAGCCCGATGAGGGTGGTGTCGTCCGCAAACTTGATCAGCTTAACAGACTGGTGGGAGGAGGTGCAGGAGTTGGTATAAAGGGAGAAGAGTAGGGGGGAAAGTACACAGCCCTGGGGTGATCCGATGCTGATGCTAACAGAGTCCGAGACAGACTTTCCCAGCCACACATGCTGCCTCCGGTCCGTCAGGAAGTCGGTGATCCACCTGCAGAGGGAGTCAGGCACGCCGAGCAGGGACAGCTTGTCCTGGAGCAGAGCGGGGCAGATGGTGTTGAATGCAGAACTGAAGTCCACAAACAGGATCCTGGTGTAGGTTCCCGGGGAGTCCAGGTGCTGCAGGATGGAGTGGAGGGCCAGGTTGACTGCGTCGTCCACAGACCTGTTGGCACGGTAGGCAAACTGCAGCGGGTCCAGGAGGGGAGGGGTGATGGACTTGAGGTGAGACAGGACCAGGCGCTCAAAGGACTTCATGACTACAGAGGTGAGCGCTACAGGTCTGTAGTCGTTAAGTCCAGTAATCCGTGGCTTCTTGGGGACAGGGATGATGGTGGAGGATTTGAGGTAGGTCGGCACGTGGCATAGCTTAAGGGAGGTGTTAAAAATGTCTGTGAAGACAGGAGCCAGCTGTTTCGCACAGTGTCTCAGGGTGGAGGGAGACACACCGTCCGGCCCGGGGGCCTTGCGCGGGTTCAGTCTGGAGAATTTTCTGTGCACGTCCTGCTCACTGATGACAAGGGCAGGGGGGGAGGAGGAGGAGGGGGGGACCGCTTTTGATGAATTAGGGGCCGAGGAGGCAGTGGAGCTGGGTGGAGTGGGGGAGTTGGACACAGCTGACGAGGTGTCAAAACGGGCGTAATGTTGGGACAGTTTTTGACAAAGGGCTTTGTCATCCTGACCTTTAGAAGCCTGAGGCCGATAGTTGGTGATTTGCCTCAGTCCTCTCCACACACAAAAGACCCCACAACAACATCCAAAGAACTGCAGGCCTCACTTGCCTCAGTTAAGGTCAGTGTTCATGACTCCACCATACGAAAGAGACTGGGCAAAAATGGCCTGCATGGCAGAGTTGCAAAACAAAAACCACTGCTGAGCAAAAAGAACGTAAAGGCTCATCTCAGTTTCACCAGAAAACATCTTAATGATCCCCAAGACCTTTGGGAAAATACTCTGTGGACTGATGAGACAAAAGTTGAACTTTTTGGAAGGTGTTTGCCCCATTACAGCCAGCGTAAAAGTAACACAGCATTTCAGAAAAGGAAGATCATACCAACAGTAAAATATGGTGGTGGTAGTGTGATGGTCTGGGGCTGTTTTGCTGCTTCAGGACCTGGAAGACTTGCTGTGGTAAATGGAACCATGAATTCTGCTGTCTACCAAAAAATCCTGAAGGAGAATGTCCGGCCATCTGTTTGGGACCTCAAGCTGAAGCGCACTTGGTTTCTGCAGCAGGACAATGATCCAAAACACACCAGCAAGTCCACCTCTGAATGGCTTAAGAAAACCAAAATGAAGACTTTGGAGTGGCCTAGTCAAAGTCCTGACCTTAATCCGATTGAGATGCTGTAGCATGACCTTAAAAGGCGGTTCGTGCTCAAAAACCCTCCAATGTGGCTGAATTACATCAATTCTGCAAAGATGAGTGGGCCAGAATTTCTCCACAGCTCTATAAAAGACTCATTCGCAAACGCTTGATTGCAGTTGTTGCTGCTAAGGGTGGCCCAAGCAGTTATTAGGTTTCGGAGGCAATCACTTTTTCACACAGGGCCATGTAGGTTTGGATTTTTTTTCCCTTAATAATAAACACCTTCATTTAAAAACTGCATGTGTGTTTACTTGTGTTATCTTTGTCTAATATTTAAATTTGTTTGATGATCTGAAACATTTATGTGTGACAAACACAAAAAAATGAGAAATCAGGAAGGGGCAAACACTTTTTCACACCACTGTATGGGTTTGGAGTCAAAAGGTCAAAGGTCAGGGTTGGCATTGCTTATGCCCTTTTACTATACAACGAGTAAAACTAGGGTCACCAAGCTCTGTATACAGGTTCACCCTGAAACCATGATCTCTGACTATGGTTTTGGGTCACAGGTCAAGGTTGGCATTACCTATGCCCTCTTACTATAGAAGCTCTCTACGGTCACCAAATTTGCTACACAGATTGACCTTGGGATCCTGACCTACAACTATGGGTTGCATACAACAATTTTTGTTGTATATTCTTGGATGATGGGCTTATCATAATTTGGTTCTGCCCCAGTAATTATATGGAAAAGTTGAAAACTGATCTCCTTCAGTGACATATTGGGATCTTCAAAGAAAACAGAGGTGGGGGATGTTGAACTACTACTACATTACTTCTACTTCTTCTTGACTCTTAACTTCTGCAGCCACTTTGTGTGTGCCATGGAAATCCCCCAAAACACACTGTCTTGTTTGAATTCACAACATTATCCAGAGGGGCACACCAGCTGGGAATATGTCACTGCCCCTTCCAGAAACTCCATCGTGATGGCAGCTGTTTTCAGCACTGAACAAGTGGTGGTTACAAACTGTCACAGAGCTCCGCCGGTCCATCTGCCTCACTTTCAAACCAATTTAATCCCCTAGTAATGGCATAATATCAACACTGATTTGTATGTAATCACATCATCTTTCACACTGAGTATAAACAAATTACAGCATGAGTGCAGGACTGCTCTCAGCTAAGTTTCCTGACAGCTGCACAATTCCAGAAAGTTTGGAAGAATAAATAGAAAACTGAATTCCAAAGCTCCAGTGTGGGACTAAAGCAAATGAGTGGGGAGAGCCCAGTAATGTCAACGAGCCAGTATGTGACCTATATTTGAAAACATTTGGAACAAAAACTGAAAAATGCATCAAAAACATACCCATCCCCCTCAATTTTTCCAAGTGGGAACAAAACTGCTCAGACGTGCAGAATCCTCCATTTTCCCACAGTCTGTTATAAAGGACCCTTTGACCAACAATGCAGATATAAACATGACAGAGATAAATGAAAAAAATTACTATGAAAAATGTATTGACTGCCAAATTTTTTTTATGGTTACAGGCCTAATTACAAGTCTAAATTATCTTTATGCTGTTAATAGGCTACAATTTGTCGTTTTATAACATTTTGCGTGGTGGGGTGCCACAGGATTTTTTTCAATCTAAGAAGGGTGTCGTGGCCCAAAAAAGGTTTAAAAAGACTCTTTAAGAGGACAATTGTTTTGGGTTTAACTTAAAAGGATGGAGTCACTTATTTGTTGAGTAAAATCTGGCTACCCGTCTGATTCTTCCCCAGTTACTCGGTGGTGATCGAACGAGTCAACGGTGCATTTGAGGGCTCAGCTTTGCGTCCTTTTTCATGGCGTTCTCTGGCGGCTCTCAGCAGGATCACAGCGAACGTATCCAAGGTAACGACCCATCAGACATTCTTCTTCTCCAAGAATGGGAAGTAACTAGTTACATTTACTGAAGTAATGTTTTCGCACAATTGTACTTTGAGCAGTTTTATTGTTGATACTTTTTACTCTTACTTGGGTACATTTGTGAAGAAAAAAACTGTTCTTTTACTCAGTTACATTTGGTTGTACTCTTTAAGTCAGTTTTGATTTTTTTGAAAAATATGTTTGAATTCAGATGAATAAAATTTGAAAAAAAGTCAGAAGTTTATAAGAAAGAAGGTTGCGAAATTCTGAGTAAAAAGTTGGAAATTTATGTTGAAAAAGTTTTACTTTTATCACAAAGTTGCAGTTTTTGAGGAAAATCGATGAAAAAAGTTGTAAATTTACTATAGAAATGTCTTAAATTTAGGAATAAAAAATGTCTCAAATGTGCAAGAAAAATGTCACAAATTTACATCAAAAAGTGGACATTTATGTGAAAACAAGTTTGAAAATTATGAGAATTTTTTTTTTATTTTATAAATGGAAAGGTCAGATTTATGCAAAAAAGCATCTAATATGAGTAAAAGTAAGAAGTTTGAGGAGAAAAAGGGATGCTGCTCCTCCACATCGAAAGGACCCAGTTGAGGTTTGGACATCTGATCAGGATGCCTCCCACGTGAGGTGCTTTGGGCATGTTTCACTGGGAGGACACCCTAGTGCAGACCCAGGACACACTGGAGAGATGTCTCCCAGTTGGCATGGGAATGCCTTCGTGTGTGTGTGTGTGGGGGGGGGGGGGGGGTATGGGAAGAAGGAAGTCTGGGCTTCTCTGCTTAGACTACTGCCTCCTGCCTCCGTGACTCGGTCCCCGGGTAAGTGGTAGGGGATGGATAGATGGAACAAATTAAGAGAAAAATCTCTCAAATTGGAGGAAAAGGAAAACTCAAAATAGTATTACATTTACAAGAAAAAAAGACACATTTATAAGGAAAAAACTGCAAATTTATGTGAAAATAGTCAAGTTTTAGAGAAAAACCTCACAAATTGGCAAACATTACTCACTACTCAACTTTTTAGTAGATGTTTTCTTACTCTCTTACTCAAGTAATATTTTTGATGACGACTCTCACTTATACTTGAATAATTATCAGTATCATTTGGTAATGCTTCTTTTACTTGCGTCGACTTTCTGGCTGCTCTACCCACCTCTGGGCTGGTCGTTTCTCATCATGGCTGACCTGTGTTTGTCAAACAGGAGCTGATGCTGTGTTACGTCATCTATCCATCCAACCTATCGGAGGCTAAGCTGGACTCACCTGAGTGTCTGAGCAGACTTAAAGTTCAGGTAAAACACCGCTTTGAAGGAGGAGGTTTGGGTTTATAATTTGGAATAAAATAGAACCTGATTATTCATAAAATTGTTCTTGGGGTTTAAAATATTGGGACATGTGCATGAGACCTTTTGAGTCTATATTAATCTAACCTCTACCCATTCTGCTTTTTACATTTATAAATGTAAACTTCTGTGTGATCGAAGTGTTAAACAATGAGAGATAATTTCAGGACCACCATTTTCATCTACAATTGAATACATTCCTCAGTCCACATGCAAACTGTAACATAGTTACAGTGGGGCAAAAAAGTATTTAGTCAGCCACCAATTGTGCAAGTTCTCCCACTTAAAAGATGCGAGAGGTCTCCAATTTTCATCATAGGTATACCTCAACTATGAGAGACGAAATGAGAAAAAAAAAAATCCAGAAAATCACATTCTGATTTTTAAAAAATTTATTTGCAAGTTATGGTGAAAAATAAGTATTTGGTCACCTGCAAACAAGCAAGATTTCTGGCTCTCACAGACCTGTAACAACTTCTTTAAGAGGCTCCTCTGTCCTCCACTCGTTACCTGTATTAATGGCACCTGTTTGAACTCGTTTTCAGTATAAAAGACACCTGTCCACAACCTCAAACAGTCAGACTCCAAACTCCACTATGGCCAAGACCAAAGAGCTGTCAAAGGACACCAGAAACAAAACTGTAGACTTGCACCAGGCTGGGAAGACTGAATCTGCAATAGGTAAGCAGCTTGGTGTGAAGAAATCAACTGTGGGAGCAATTATTAGAAAATGGAAGACATACAAGACCACTGATAATCTCCCTCGATCTGGGGCTCCACGCAAGATCTCACCCTGTGGGGTCAAAATGATCACGAGAACGGTGAGCAAAAATCCCAGAACCACATGGGGGGGACCTAGTGAATGACCTGCAGAGAGCTGGGACCAAAGTAACAAAGGCTACATCAGTAACACACTACGCCGCCAGGGACTCAAATCCTGCAGTGCCAGACGTGTCCCCCTGCTTAAGCCAGTACATGTCCAGGCCCGTCTGAAGTTTGCTAGAGAGCATTTGGATGATCCAGAAGAGGATTGGGAGAATGTCATATGGTCAGATGAAACCAAAATAGAACTTTTTGGTAAAAATTCAACTTGTCGTGTTTGGAGAAGAAAGAATGCTGAGTTGCATCCAAAGAACACCATACCTACTGTGAAGCGTGGGGGGTGGAAACATCATGCTTTGGGGCTGTTTTTCTGCAAAGGGACCAGGACGACTGATCCGTGTAAAGGAAAGAATGAATGGGGCCATGCATCGTGAGATTTTGAGTGAAAACCTCCTTCCACCAGCAAGGGCATTGAAGATGAAACGTGGCTGGGTCTTTTCGGCATGACAATGATCCCAAACACACTACCCGGGCAACGAAGGAGTGGCTTCGTAAGAAGCATTTCAAGGTCCTGGAGTGGCCTAGCCAGTCTCCAGATACCAACCCCATAGAAAATCTTTAGAGAGAGTTGAAAGTCCGTGTTGCCCAGCGACAGCCCCAAAACATCACTGCTCTAGAGGAGATCTGCATGGAGGAATGGGCCAAAATACCAGCAACAGTGTGTGAAAACCTCGTGAAGACTTGCAGAAAACGTTTGACCTCTGTCATTGCCAACAAAGGGTATATAACAAAGTATTGAGATGAACTTTTGTTATTGACCAAATACTTATTTTCCACCATAATTTGCAAATAAATTCTTTAAAAATCATACAATGTGATTTTCTGGATTTTTTTTTCTCATTTTGTCTCTCATAGTTGAGGTATACCTATGATGAAAATTGGAGACCTCTCTCATCTTTTAAGTGGGAGAACGTGCACAATTGGGCGTTGACTAAATACTTTTTTACCCCGCTGTAAATACAGTAGCAACACAAATACTTAAAGAGCCCCTGTTGGGTTTTTTAAATTACTTTTTGGAGTTTCTCCTTCATTTTAGAGGGTTATGTAGGATTTTTGTGATATTTTATGATCTGCAAAGCCAACAGCCCAAAGTCTTCCGACACAGGAGTTCTCCTCTCCCACAGAACTAGAACTACAACTCAGACTGAAACACCTCGTTTATATTGGCTGTTCTCTTATGTGAGGTTATCATGTCATTACTTCAGAGACCTGATACAGACCTGCCTCTTGGATAGTCTGGTACACCCTCTCCTCAGAGGAGAAGAGGAAGTTTCCCACTGAGTCTCGGAGTCCACTGAGCTAGGACGCTAGTTAGCAGCTTGACCATGATTTTTAGAGCTCTTGTATGTAAATTCTAGTCACCCCACTAGACATCTGTGGTTCCAGCTCATTCACTAATCCACAGCCAATTATCTCATGCCATTCTAGTTTATTTTGTAAATATATAGCTGGGTACATCTGGTTGCTAACATTAGCTGGTCCGAGTGGCCAAAGCTGGGATTTCTGACCAACTTAGAGGTCAACCTGCCAGGTACGAAATGAGAGAGAGGAGTCCGCTAGCCTTCTGATTGACTGTGAGTCAGTGTCCGCTTGTGTCTATTTTCTACTGTACATATTTTATCCATCCCTGCTCGACACCCATTTATCCGAACTGATCATCTACTAGCCCTTAATCATATATTTCATTCGTAGATGTTTTATCCACTGTAAGTGCTTGATAGGCTTTGTGATGCTTGGACAGTTGATTGTATGTAACTGATAAACCTTTTAATATGGCCCATAAGTTTAACAGCAAATGAAAGGAATGAAGAAAAACTTTAATAGAAAAAACTCATATAGTCACCTTGATGGCTCTTTTCTGGTTATAGTTCAGTAATAAAGGTTTTTTTTCTACAGGAAGTGATCGTCAGCAGGTGGGTTTCCTCCAAAGAACGAGCTGAACAGGATGACATTTGACTGGCTGACTGAAGAAGATGAGGAAGTTCTGAGATGGCAATCTCAAGGATGATGACTGGAGAGAGGATATACATTGTCCTGAAGATTGTTACAAAAGCTTAGGACACCCCGTTAATGGCTGAAAAATGACAGCGACTGCACGGACGATGTTCATCACTGACATCCATAAACACGTTTGCAGCAGAAATCCAGATGTTGGACAACACTCAGAAATTACTCAGCAGTATAAAATCACCAGACTTTTGCTGCAGGTGTTCTGGTAGCCGTTTTTCAGTCTGGGACAATGCACTGTAAATGACCTGTATGTCAGAAAAAACCCACGCTGATCCCTGCTGCCAGGTATTTATTGATGAGTCCTGTTTTCACTGAACCACACAGGTGACCTATTGATACAATGTTCAAATGTGCAGTTTATATTTTCACATGATTTATGTTTGTGAAAATGTAGGGCAGCGCGGTGGCGGAGTGGTTAGCACTGCGGCAGCACAGCAACTCACCCTTGGCCGGGGGATCCTGGGCTCGATCCCAGCCCCCGACCAACAGTGATCTGTGTGGAGTTTGCATGTTCTCCCCATGTCTGCGTGGGTTTACTCCGGGATTTCTCCGGTTTCCTCCCACATGCCAAAAACATGCAAGTTAGGTTAATTGGCATCAAACTGGGGATTCTAAATTGTCCTTAGGTGTGACTGTGAGAGTGAATGGTTGTCTGTCTCTCTGTGTTGGCCCTGCGATGGACTGGCGATCTGTCCAGGGTGGACCCTGCCTCTCGCCCAAAGATGCTGGGATAGGCTCCAGCCCCCCCACGACCCGAAAAGGATTAAGCGGAAGAAGATGGATGGATGGATGGATGATTTATGTATCTCACTTAAAAAAACAACTTCAGCTGATGCAAAACTCAGCTTCAGGTTTTCATTTTCACCTTTGATTGTTTTGTAATCTTGCTTGACATTATCCAGTTTTGTTTTTTCTAGCAGGTGAAAAAAAGATAGGATTTTTGTACTTTGGGGTCTTGTAACATTTCCAGAATTAAAAAAAAATCCTTCACAGCTGACCATTTAATAGCTAAATTGTTTTCTAAGATTCATAAACCTCACATTGTTTCAAACAGTGACCTGCACAGACATTTTGAGCGGTTGGTGCCGAAAGGCAAAATTACAAGGAAAAAAAAAACAATTTATAAGACAAAAGTCACAAATTCATGAGAAATGTAAATTTATAAGCAAAAAAAAAAAGAAAAACATGTACAATAATGATCACTGAAAAAGTGTAAGAAATTTTTTTTATCCAAGATACACTAATTTTGTGAGAAAGTTCCATTTTTTTGAGAAACCGTTACAAGATATACAGTGATGTGAAAAAGTGTTTGCCCTCTTCCTGATTTCTCTTTTTTTTTCTATATTTGTCACACTTAAATGTTTCAGATCATCAAACAAATTTAAATATTAGACAAAGATAACACAAGTAAACATAAAATGCAGTTTTTAAATGAAGGTGTTTATTATTAAGGGTAAAAAAAAAATCCAAACCTACATGGCCCTGTGTAAAAAAAGTGATTACCCCCCCCCCCCGTCCTGTTAAAGCATAAATTAACTGTGGTTTATCACATCTTTGGAAAGCCAAGTTCAATTTCTCTAGCCACACCCAGGCCTGATTACTGCCACACCTGCTCTCAATGAAGAAATCCCTTAAATAGGACCTGCCTGACAAAGTGAAGTCGACCAAAAGATCCTCAAAAGCTAGACATTATGCTGCAATCCAAAGAAATTCAGGAACAAATGAGAAACAAAGTCATAGAGATTTATCAGTCTGGAAAAGGTTATAAAGCCTTTTCTAAAGCTTTGGGACTCCAGCGAACCACAGTGAGAGCCATTATCCACAAATGACGAAAGCATGGAAGAGTGTTGAATCTTCCCAGGAATGGCCGGCCAAACAAAATTACCTCAAGAGTGCAGTGACGACTCATCCAAGAGGTCACAAAAGACCCCACAACAACATCCAAAGAACTGCAGTCCTCACTTGCCTCAGTTAAGGTCAGTGTTCATGACTCGACCACATCTCTAATTACAAGAAAAATCATCTCAAAATGAAAATTAAAAATTATCAAAATTTCAAAGAAAAAAGGCCACTTTATATTTAATTTATGATTTAAAAAGTTGGGAATAAATGCTCAAAATTACATGGAAAAAATAACAGAGAAGCAAAAACTACAAACTTACTAGTATAAAGTGACATACAGTATAAAGTCACATATTAGAAAATGCCCCAAATTTGAAAAGGAAAAGTTGCAACCTGACAATTTAATTACAGAAAACTTGCATATAAGGCTTTTTGGACCTATTTCTAATGTTGATAATCTCTGAAACTCAAGGGAAAAAGAAATTAATTTCTCTTAAAGGATTAAACAGCAAGAAATTTCACAAGTTCCATTTTTTTCTTGATTTTTTTCTCCTGCTGCACCCAGTTTTTCTAAGTCTCTAATAAACCTATTGTTTTAATTTTCCTGGTCTAAATAAAGTACATTTCTCTTTGTTTTAGCAGAAACAGCTTTTTCTTTTGATTTCTTTTCACATATGGTGAGAGCATAACATTTTTGATACTGTGGTATTGGGTTCCGTTAAATAAAAGGGGGTAAAAGACCAAACTTTGTCTTTAATTATTTAACACATAAGTATTTTTTATTGAACAGAGTTTATTACCCCTACCAAGGAGGTAATGTTTTTGCCGGTGTGTGTTTATCTGTTAGCAACATCACTCAAAATCTACAGATCAGAGGGGTATTGCATAAAACCAAGATAAGGGATTAAGCCACGATTTTCAAGTAGTCCTGGCTTGATTTATACTTGACTTGGTTATATAAAAGTAGGATAAATTAGCCCAGTCAAGTTGCTATAGGGATTTATTCTCTGGAGCTAGCCTGGTCTAGCACCTCCCAAGTCCGAGTCCATGGTCCTCAGCCAGAAAAAGGTGGATTGTCCTCTCTGGGTTGGGGACAAACTCCTGCTCCAAGTGGAGGAGTTTAAGTATCTTGGGGTCTTATTCATGAGTGAGGGGAGAATGGAGCGAGAGATTGACAGATGGATTGGAGCAACATCTGCAGTGATACGGACGTTGTACCAGTCTGTTGTGGTGAAGAGGGAGCTGAGCTCTCAGGCAAAGCTGTCGATTTACCGGTCAGCCTACATTCCTACCCTCTCCTATGGTCACGAGCTTTGGGTACTGACCGAAAGAATGAGATTGTGGATGCAAGCAGCTGAAATGAGCTTTCTTCGTAGGATTGCTGGACTCACCCTTAGAGATAGGGTGAGGAGCTCAGTCATCCGGGAGAGGCTCCAGAGTAGAACCGCTGCTCCTCCACATTGAAAGGAGCCAGTTGAGGTCGTATGGGTATCTGATCAAGATGCCTCCTGGACACCTCCCACTTAAGATAAGATAAGATAAGCCTTTATTAGTCCCACAATGGGGAAATTCCAGGATTGCAACAGCACAGGGATAGCAACACTCAGAGCAACAATCAGAAAGCAAGAAAAAACAAGAGCAGCTAGTATACATATGTACATATTAATATATACGTATATATATATATATATATATATATATATATATATATATATATATATATATAGACACAGTGCAGAGCATTGTGGTTGGTGGATGTGCAGCAGAAAGTCTAAGCTCTCTCTCCGCGGATGCGGCGGGCCAGCTGGATGTCTTTGGGCATGATGGTGACCCTCTTGGCGTGGATGGCGCACAGGTTGGTGTCCTCGAAGAGACCCACCAGGTAGGCCTCGCTGGCCTCCTGCAGAGCCATGAGGTCTGCAGCCACTTGAGGTGTTTCGGCCATGTCTCACTGGGAGGAGACCCCGGGGCAGATCCAGGACTCGCTGGATAGACTGCGTCTCCCAGCTGGTCTGGGAACGCCATGGTATCCTCTCTGAAGAGCTGGAGCAGGTAGCTGGGGAGAGTCTGGGCCTCTCTGCTGCCTCCGTGACCTGGACTTCCGGAAAAGCGGTAGAGGATGGCTGGATGGATGGCTCCATGGCCGCCTTCTGACACTAGTGGGATATGGAGAATAGAGCTAATACGCCACCAGTAAATCCTGCTCACCAGCGTCAAGTGTAGCCAAGGGGGCGGGCAGTTAAGCCCAACTGGCGGTTCGAACCCATAACCTCTGGCTCCAGAGTCGAGCACTCTACCTGTGTCACCAAGAGGGTTGATGCTTTTATTGACTGCTACTGTGGAAGTTGTGTTCAATGACGAGACTTGAGTTTATTCCTCAGGTTCGGCTTTATTGCAGAACACAATCATCCAACATTCTCAAATAGCAAGAAGAGGCAGAATCATGTTACATCACATTCTTATACCTCCGGGGGATTAAGAACTCAAGTCACATGGTGCTTCTGCAAACATTTAATCACAATGCAAGTCTCTGAAGATTCACCATTGTCTCTTATTCTCTGGTGTTCCGGGGATCCCCCCAGGGCCTCCTCTCTGAGTCAAGGGTCCGACTTCACACCTCCTCGACATCTCCTGTCGGCCCCCGTCGATCCAGACTCTTTGTTCCTCCAGACGTGAAGCCCCAATCCACATAAGCCATACATTTGTGGGAGATATGAACCAGACATATGTGCCACACTCTTGTGGGAAATATGAACCAAACATATGTGCCACATGACCCCCCCCAAACGTCTGCATGGGACAAACATACTCGTAAATGCATAACATAAAAGACATTACCACATAACCAACAATCAATCCCCCAATCTCTTAGGTCTTAACTTCCTGCCGAATCTGCTGTAAGCCGGCTTCGCTGCGTCTGCAGCGTCTCCTCGCACCTGGGGATTAGATTTGTTAGCACATCTCTGTGGGAGCTCTGGAGCATGCCTTCTCGGTGGCCTGCCCCGGCGGGGGGCTTTCGCCAACTGCACGTGTTCATCAGCCAGGACAAAAGCGGGCTTGAGTCTGTTTATGCAAATTAGCTCCCTTCTGCCCCCCAAATCTAGCGTTTTTTAAAGCCTCTGGCACAAAAACGCATGGAAAACTGTGATGCACTAGGCCAGACAGCGTGTTTGATCCTGTGCCGCTCTGCAACAGCTGAGCGGGGGGACAATTTGGCGCAGGATTTTCCGGAAGAAATTCCCCCGGCAAACAGAGAGGTTGTGCGAAAACTAACTCCGCTGGGGAGGCCTGCAAATCCTCCTTAGGTGCAGAACGCAACCCCAATAAAACCCATGGCAGTTTGTCCACCCAATTTGTATCCGTGAGCGATGCTCTGAGGGCTGCTTTCAATGACCTATGAAAGCGTTCACATAAACCGTTGGCCTGCGGGTTATACGCGGTAGTGCGGTGTACCTTCACCCCTAAGCTGCGGGCCATAGACGACCACAGTTCGGAAACAAATTGAGGGCCTCTGTCGGACGTTATGTCCGACGGAACTCCAAAACACGCGACCCAAGTTGTTAAAAACGCGCGCGCAACCTCTTCCGCCGTTGTTGACGCCAGAGGTACCGCTTCCGGCCAACGCGTGGTGCGGTCCACCATCATCAAAAGGTGTGTGTGCCCTTGAGACGAGGGAAGCGGGCCCACCAGATCAACATGCACATGATCGAAACGCTTAGCCGGGATGTGAAAAGGCTCCAAAGGGGCCCTCGTGTGCTTGTGTATCTTTGCCCTTTGGCACGCTACACAAGCTGCTGCCCATTCCTTGACCTGTTTGCGCAACCCGGGCCAGACAAATTTCTCCCCCACCATCTTGATCGATGCGCGCACCCCCGGGTGCGCCAGCGAATGGACCGAGTCAAAAACGCAGCGGCGCCAACCGGCTGGAACCACGGGACGAGGCCGACCCATGGAGACATCGCATATTAAAGGGGGCAAACCTATTTGCTGCACCCTGTGCTCCAGCCTTAACCCTGTTGGTCCAGACTGGAGCGCGTGCACATCCGCGTCACCAACCTGCTCTGCAGCCATGTCTGCATAATCCAAACCTACGTAGACCGGGGCTGCGCGCGCTCCCGCGTCACTGCCCTGGCCCACAGCCACCGAGTCTGCCCCCACGTGGCCTGGCGTTGCCACAGCACGTGAGAGACAGTCTGCCACTACATTGTGTTTACCTGCGACATGCTGGATATCGGTGGTGAACTCCGATATTGCGGCAAGCTGTCTTTGCTGTCGGCCTGACCAAGGTTCTGAGATCTTGGCCATCGCAAAAGTTAACGGTTTGTGGTCCATGAAAGCGGTGAAACGACGCCCTTCCAGCCAGAACTGGAAATGGCGGATGGCCAAGTGTAGGGCTAAAAGCTCCCTGTCAAACGCGCTGTATTTACGCTCGTTATCGCGCAAGGATTTGCTAAAGAACGCGAGCGGCTGCCAGGTCCCTGCCACACACTGCTCAATGACTGCCCCCACCGCTAGATCAGAAGTGTCGGTGGTGAGCGCCAAACGGGCTGTTGGAACCGGGTGCGCTAACAAAACGGCGCTTGCAAGGGCTGATTTGACCTGGGAGAAAGCGCGCTCCCGCTCCGGAGACCATTCGACCTTATTCGTGGGTTTTTGTTTTTTTAGTGCCGTGTACAGTGGCTGCATGAGCCACGCTGTGCTCGGAAGGAACCGGTTGTAAAAATTAACCATTCCTAGAAACTCCTGCAGCGCTTTTATCGTTTGAGGTCGGGGGAAATCTGTTATTGCGTGCACTTTCTCAGGCAGGAGAACCGCTCCTTCTGGTGAAACGCGATGCCCCAAAAAATCGATTTGCGCCACCCCGAACTGGCACTTCGCTGGGTTAATTATCAACCCGTGCTCTGCCAGTCTCCAAAAAACCGCTGTGAGGTGGGTTTCGTGTTCGTCCTCGGACGTGCTGGCTACCAATATGTCGTCTAAATAGACGAACACGAAAGGCAGGTCGCGTAAAACTGCATCCATCATGCGTTGGAAAGTTTGCGCGGTGCCCTTTAACCCAAACGGCATGCGCAAAAACTCAAAAAGCCCAAACGGAGTTATTACCGCGGTTTTGGGAATATCCTGCGCGCGCACGGGGACTTGATGGTAGCCGCGCACCAAGTCTATTTTAGAAAAAATGCGCGCCCCCGCCAAATGAACTGAGAAATCCTGGATGTGCGGAATCGGGTAGCGGTCGTGTGCGGAGACGTTGTTCAACCTGCGGAAATCGCCACAAGGTCACCACAAGCCATCAGCCTTTGGGACCATGTGTAACGGGGAAGCCCAGGGGCTGTTCGAGCGTCTAATTATGCCCAGTTTTTCCAGGTTGGCAAATTCCTCGTGCGCTATTGCCAGTTTAGCTGAGTCCAAGTGCCGGGCTTTTGCAAAAACGGGCGGCCCAGTGGTGGTGATAAAATGCTCCGCCCCGTGTTTGGCCACTGTCGCCGAAAACTTTGGGACTGTGAGTGCTGGAAAGTGAGTGAGCAGAGCATGAAACTTACCCCTCGCAGCTGTGACGCTGGCGTGTGCAGTCGGCGGGGCCACCCGAGCTGTGCAGGGGATAGAATGAAAAGACAGTGCATTAACCAGACGTCTATTAGCAAGATCAACCAATAAACCATGTGAGCACAAAAAATCAGCCCCTAACTTGTTAAAACTGACTGCCGCTACAATAAAGGTCCACTCAAATGAACAGCCCTGTAAGGACAGAAGCATGGTCCTCTCACCGAAGGTCTTAATCGCTGAGCCATTCGCTGCTGATACTGACACCCAGGGAGCTTTAGACGGCATCAGCCGTTCCACGTAGGTAGGCGTGACGAAACTCAGCTGGGAGCCCGTGTCCAGGAGGAATTGTTTCCCCGAGTGTGCATCTGTCAGGTAAAGCAGCTTGTTTTCTTCTCCGAGGGACGCAGCTGCTACCGGTCCCCGGTCTTGGCGTTTCCCTGACACTTGAAGCGGCACGGTGGGAGACATCTGTGTGCCCTCTCTGCAAAACGGCGGTGGTAGAAGCACAAGCCGTCTTCAGCTCCGCGTCGCCTGACGCCTGTCGCTGCCGTCGTCGGTTCGTCTGGCGCCGTCACCACTGGCTCCAAACCATCTCCGGGCGCCGTCCTCTGCTCAGCTGCCGCGGCCGAAACTGCGCTCCGCTTGTGGGCGTCGACGAGTCGCTGCGCCTCCTTGCTGAGCCCATGGTAGTCCCGCTTGGCCAATCGGGGTGAGTCTGCCAGGGTCACTCTCACTGCTGGCGGCAGAGTCCGGAGAAAAAGGTGGGCGAAAATAAATTCGCCATCCTCGGAGTCTTTCAGTCTCAGCATCTTCACCATCAGGTCCACCGGTCTGTCATTCTCCGACTCCGTCAACGCTAGGAGCCCCTCTGCTCGCTGTTGCACCGAGGGGGTGAAATGGCTGATCAGCGCCTCCTTCAATGCGCCGTACTTGTCGGTGTCCGGTGGGTGGTTAACCAGGTCTTCCACCCTCTGGACCGTGTGACTGTCCAGCTTCGCTACCACATGGTAGAACCTCGTTTCATCCTTTGAGATTCTCCGGAGGTTGAACTGCGCCTCGACCGCGCTAAACCAGGAGCACGGGCTGTGCTGCCAGAAATCGGGCAGCCGGAGCGTGGAGGCAGCCATCAGGCTGGCCTCTGATGAGCTCCGCTCGGGAGAATTCTCTCTGCTCATTCTTTGTCGTGGGTCACCAGTGTGGAAGTTGTGTTCAATGACGAGACTTGAGTTTATTCCTCAGGTTCGGCTTTATTGCAGAACACAATCATCCAACATTCTCAAATAGCAAGAAGAGGCAGAATCATGTTACATCACATTCTTATATCTCCGGGGGATTAAGAACTCAAGTCACATGGTGCTTCTGCAAACATTTAATCACAATGCAAGTCTCTGAAGATTCACCATTGTCTCTTATTCTCTGGTGTTCCGGGGATCCCCCCAGGGCCTCCTCTCTGAGACAAGGGTCCGACTTCACACCTCCTCGACATCTCCTGTCGGCCCCCGTCGATCCAGACTCTTTGTTCTTCCAGACGTGAAGCCCCAATCCACATAAGCCATACATTTGTGGGAGATATGAACCAGACATATGTGCCACACTCTTGTGGGAAATATGAACCAAACATATGTGCCACACTACAAATATTTCCCATCAGCTTTATGATTGCATTCTCCCAGAATGCTACAATATTTCTCTCTTTATTTACAACAGCCATTTTTCCTTTTTATTACCTCCACCAAGGGAGGATGGAGGTAAGGTTTTTAGAGGCATTGGTTTGTATGTCTGTTAGCAACATTACTCTAAAAGGTGTGAACAGATTTTGATGAAATTTTCAGGAAAGGTGTGTAATGGCATGAAGAACAGATGATTTTTGTGGTGATTTGGATCATGATCTGGATGCAGGAATTTTTTGAATATTATATATATTAATATGGCACTTTTCATGTACTACCCCTTTAAGACTGTCACGGTGGATGGAAGATTCTTCTTCTTCTTCTTTCTTCTTTTAGATGTGATTAGCGGTTGGCAACCAGCTTACAGGTGCATTACCGCCACTGACTAGATTATCATCTCTCTATATCTTTGTATTAGGAGTTCTGAACAACTCCTTATGTGTGAAAAAATTAACCGTCCTTGGACTGTGTCCTGGACTGATCCTACTGCCACTCGGATTGGACCCAAACACAGTATTTAAAGCGGGCAGTGATGATTTATTAACGAGCTGACCAGGTGGGCGCAGCTAAAAAAACACAAAAACTGACAGCTCAGGAGCTGTAACAAAAACTTACAAAACAGGCAGGAATCACGGTCAGACACAGAAGCATGATGATCTTGCAAATATGACTAATGACACACATGAGGAGACACAGTCTGGGGCTTGACATAAATAGAGACAGGAGCAATCAAACATAACACAGAAGAGGTGAGCGCAGTAAGTGACAAAAGAGACGGCAGGGATTAATCACAGACACGGGATGGGCGGGGCTACACAGGTGATCATAGACAGAGGATGCACAAAACATGAACAGAGGAAACAGGGGAGACAAGACCATGACAATAATAATAATAATAATAATCATCACTCTAACTTGCGATGCCGTCATATAGACAATAGGACTCACTAAAAGATCATAGGATTGCCTATGATGTTCTGATGATGTCTACATGATGTCAGTATGATATATAGACACCATAGTATAGAGTTGCCTATGATAGTCCTATGATGTCTACATGATGGCTATATGATGGCATATAGACAACGTACACACGGATTCCAGAAAATCTGTGTCACATGTGAATCAGAATCAGATTTATTGCCATTGTTCATGTAGTACACAAACTAGGAATTTGTCTCGGTGCAATGCTGCAACATTAAACATGATAAAATAAAAGAAATAAACTATACATGCAATAAAGTGTAGAATAAGAGTGAGTAATACTGGTCAGCAGTTAAAATATATTAGCGAGCAGCAGATAATGTGGAGAACCATATAGTGCAGTCGGTAATGCAGGAAGAAAACAGTGATGATTGACATGAGTCTGGTTGAGCTGCTGTACATAGTGCACGAGAGTCAATAAGTCACTTAGTGTTCAGCAGTCTGATGGCAGAGGGGAAGAAGCTGTTCATGTGACGGGAGGTTTTAGTCTGGATGGACCGAAGTCTTCTACCTGAGGGGAGGGGGGCAAACAGTACGTGACCAGGGTGTGAGGGATCGGCTATGATCCGGCCAGCACGCCTCCGGGTCCTGGAGATGTACAGATCCTGGAGAGATGGGAGCTTGCAGCCGATCACCTTCTCAGCAGTGCGCACGACGCGCTGCAGCCTTAGTCTGTCCCTGGCAGTGGCTCCTGCGTACCACACGGTTATGGAGGTGGTGAGGATGGACTCGATGATGGCTGTGTAGAACTGCACTAACATCTTGGTGGGTAGCTTGAGCTTCCTCAGCTGCCGCAGGAAGAACATCCTCTGCTGGGCCTTTTTGATGAGGGAGCTGATGGTCGGCTCCCACTTGAGGTCCCTGGTGATGGTGGTGCCTAGGAAGCGGAAAGAATCAGCAGTGGTGATGGGAGAGCCTGTGAGGGTGAGGGGGGGCAGAGGGGTTGTGACTTTCCTGAAGTCCACAATCATCTCCACTGTCTTCAGAGCGTTCAGCTGCCGGTTGTTGTTGTTGCACCAGGACGCCAGCTGGGCCACCTCTCTCCTGTAGGCGGACTCGTCGCCGTTGGAGATGAGCCCGATGAGGGTGGTGTCGTCCGCAAACTTGATCAACTTGACAGACTGGTGGCTGGAGGTGCAGGAGTTGGTATAAAGGGAGAAGAGTAGGGGGGAAAGTACACAGCCCTGGGGTGATCCGGTGCTGATGCTAGCAGAGTCTGAGACAGTCTTTCCCAGCCACACATGCTGCCTCCGGTCCGTCGGGAAGTCGGTGATCCACCTGCAGAGGGAGTCAGGCACGTTGAGCAGGGACAGCTTGTCCCGGAGCAGAGCGGGGCGGATGGTGTTGAATGCGGAGCTGAAGTCCACAAACAGGATCCTGGCGTAGGTTCCCGGGGAGTCCAGGTGCTGCAGGATGGAGTGGAGGGCCAGGTTGACTGCGTCGTCTACAGACCTGTTGGCTCGGTAGGCAAACTGCAGCGGGTCCAGGAGAGGGGTGGTGATGGACTTGAGGTGGGGCAGGACCAGGCGCTCAAAGGACTTCATGACTACAGAGGTGAGCGCTACAGGTCTGTAGTCATTAAGTCCAGTGATCCGTGGCTTCTTGGGGACAGGGATGATGGTGGAGGATTTGAGGCAGAGCGGCACGTGGCATAGCTTAAGGGAGGTGTTAAAAATGTCTGTGAAGACAGGAGCCAGCTGTTTCGCACAGTGTCTCAGGGTGGAGGGAGACACGCCGTCCGGACCGGGGGCCTTGAGCGGGTTCAGTCTGGAGAACTGTTTGAGCACGTCCTGCTCACTGATGATAAGGGCAGGGGGGGAGGAGGGGGGGCGCCTTTGATGAAGTAGGGATCGTGGAGGCTGTGGAGCTGGAGAGAGGGGGGGAGTTGGACACAGATGACGAGGTGTCAAAACGGGCATAGTGTTGGGACAGTCTTTGACAAAGGGCTTTGTCATCCTGACCTTTAGGAGCCTGAGGCCGATAGTTGGTGATTTGCCTCAGTCCTCTCCACACAGAAGCCGAGTCATTAGCAGTGAACTGCTGCTGGAGTCTCTCAGAATACACAGATTTAGCTTTCTTCAGCTCTCTGTTAAACCGATATTTAACCTCTCTGTAGCAGCCCCTGTCTCCACTTTTCAGCGCTGCTTCCTTCTCCTTCCTGATCTGTCTGAGCTTAGCTGTGAACCAGGGCTTATCCTTAGAGTAACTCACCCTGGTGCGCGATGGAAGAATGTCCTCCTCACAAAAGTGGATATATGAGTTTACAGTGTCCGCGTATTCATCCAGATCATGCGTGGCTCCTTTAAACATGCCCCAGTCAGTTAATTCCATGCACGTTTCCAGCTTCTCCTCAGCTTCACTGGTCCATTTCTTCGTAGTGCTCACAACAGGTTCAGTGAGCTTCAATCTCTGTCTGTATGTGGGAATGAGGTGGACCATCACGTGATCAGATAATCCCAGCGCAGCGCGGGGAACAGCGCGATATGCGTCTTTCACTGTGGTGTAACAGTGATCCAGCGTGTTTATTCCTCTGGTGGGGCATTTAATAAACTGTTTGTAGCGGGGGAGATCGTGGCTCAGATTGCTCTGGTTAAAGTCACCAACCACAATAAGTGGTGATGTTATAATAAGGCACGGCGACTGGAGTTTTTAAGGAAGTTTATTCATCAATCATCGCCATCATAGGAACTCACTCCAGCCCTGTGGAGACGGGCTGGCTGGTCCTCAGGCTCTCAGGCAATGGTGTGGCCAGTTGAGCAATCAGAGTGAGAAGAGGATTGAACATATCATATTCAGCCACTTAAATACCCAGCTACAGACAATACATCAAAGACATGTTATCATCAAAGGAACTGCAGTCAGGCATGGGACATTTGCAACACAATGAGAGCAGGAAGCATGAACGTTTGCATTTGAGTCATACATATCCACAGGATACTGGCGCCTGAACTGGAGAGGCTGCCTATTGATCTGAACACACACATCTCATTGCTCTGCTAATTGCCCCGGCTGAGCGCTCTGTTTGTCCGTGGCTGTTGTGGGGGTTACCCCATATCACAGTGTCTATGCCTATGGTGTCTATATGATGTCATACAGACGTCATAAGCACATCATAGGCTCAGTGATGCATCAAAACTTTGTTAAACAAGAAAAACAATACAACAATGCATTGGCAATGGCAAGTACTGGCATTAAGGAGATCTCTGCTTCAATCTAGGCATACGTATACAAGGTAAAGTTTATCATTACAATGTTAAACAAGCAAAACATTACAACAGTGCGTTGGCAATGGCAAATATTGCCATTAACGAGATCCCTATGCCTCACTTCAACCCAGGCATATGTATACAAGGTAAGGTTAATTCAAGAAATCTCTGTCAGTGTGTCACGATCATAGGACTGCCTGTGATCGTGATAGGACTCACAAAAGATCAAAGGCAGGCATCACTCACGATCATAGGACTCTCTATGACATCATCAAAGATCAAAGGCAGGCGTCACTCACGATCATAGGATTCGCTATGACATCAGCAAAGATCAAAGGACTCGCTGTGACATCATCACAGATCAAAGGCAGTCATCACACGATCATAGCCCTCACTATGACGTAAAGGATCATAGGACTCACTATGACGACATCAAAGATCAAAGGCAGGCATCACTGAACAAGTGCTGACGTGCTTGCTTACACCCTTATTTACACCTGCTTTCTTCTTCTTCTTTTAGATTTGATTGCCGCTTGGCAACCAGCTTACAAGTACATTACCGCAACGTACTTGGTGGTGTTCACATTGTAAGTTCTTCTTTTCTACACCTGCTATCTACGGGCATGCAGAAATACATGCTTATACTTGGTTTCTACGGGCATACATGGGCATGCATGGGTATACACTAGATATACTGTATAATTCAAGAAATCTCTGTCTGTCAGTGTGTCACGATCATAGGACCTGTTTGTCTGTCTGTATGTCACGATCATAGGACCGCCTATGATGTTCCTACGATGCCTACATGATGTCTGTATGATGTCATATAAGCCATTAGACTGATGTTCCTATGATCTCTACATGATGTACATGATGTCATTTAGCCCACAGGACTCACCAAAAGAGCATATAATTCAAGAAATCTCTGTCTGTCAAGATGTCACGATCATAGGACTCATGAAAAGATCAAAGGTAGGCATTACTCACGATCATAGGATTCGTTATGACATCAGCAAAGATCAAAGGACTCGCTATGATATCGTCAAAGATCAAAGGCAGTCATCACCTGCTATCATAGCCCTTGCTATGACATCAAACATCATAGGACTCGCTATGACACCATCAAAGATCAAAGGCAGGCATCACTGAACGAGTGCTGACGTGCTTGCTTACACCCTTGCATATGGCAAGTGGCTCAGGAGGTAGAGCGGGTCGTCCAATAACCGGATGGTTGGCGGTTCGAATCTCACTCTCCCCAGATATCCTGCCGTTGTGTCCCTGGGCAAGACACTTTACCCACCTTGCCTCCAGTGTCCATAACACTGGGTATGAATGTGTATAAATGTTCGGTGGTGGCCAGAGAGGCCGTTGGCGCGGATTGGCAGCCACGTTTCCGTCAGCCTGCCCCAGGGCAGCTGTGGCTACAGTAGTAGCTTGCCACTACCATTGTCTGTCTGGAGTGAATGACACTTGTAAAGCGTCTTTGAGTGTCTATGATAAAGCGCTATATAAATCTGATGTATTATTATTATTACCTGCTTTCTTCTTCTACATGCTTATACTTGGTTTCTACGGGCATGCACGGGTGTGCCTAAAAAAAGTTCAACTTTTCAGACTACTGTACAGCTGCACTCGTCAATGTCAGACCTTTCTAAACAGCCAATCAGAATTAAGGAAAGGCGGGACATAGGACTCCGGTACAGGAAGACGAGAACGGTAGGTAACGGTGGAGGATGAACTTTGCAGCATCACACAGCCTGGTACTCTTTGATCTGACACAAAGGATATCATAATCAAAATTTGAAAGCAAACACTTGGAGGAACATATCCGCATCTGTTGGTGTGCTAGGTGAGCGTTTATGCCTTTGTCATGGTCATATTTCTTACAAGTTTGTTGCGGTAGATAATATGGACACTGTGTGAATTTGTAGTTGATAACTGCAAAAAAATGGAGTGATACCACACTGTTGTGTAAAATTGCTTAATAATTATGAACCTTGTCAGTAAATTGTAAGGGAGAAGAGAGGAGGAAAAAAGAAAACCAAGAAAGATTCAATAAACAATGATGTTGCTTTAAGGTGGAATTGCCCAGCCCCAATGTATGGTCAATACAGTTATGACAGTCTTCTTATTATTATTACTAGTACATATCCGTGCATACCCATCCATGCCCGTAGAAACCAAGTATAAGCAAGTATTTCTGCATGCCCGTTGCTGAAGGGTCTCCTACTGTCTCAGATGGCTGTGTTGTTCACAGTCATGCCTGCGGCGTACTGCTCGAACCTGAGGTGTTTTATCTTCACGGCATCTTTTCTGACGTGCAGCAGTTCTCCTCACTCTATTGCTCTCCATCTGGTGGGTCTTCTTGTTCTTCTTCTTCATTCAGACCACTGGTTGAGGGATAGGTGCGTTGTAATTCTAGTTCATGGACAGGATCGTGCAAATAGATCTGAGCAAAAAGTGGCTTTTGACCCTGTTCAGGAAGACCCGTGCATGCCCGTCGAAATCCAGAAACCAGAGCACCCGGAGAAAATCAGCGCTTTGCTTAGTATTTTGCACATTTGCAGCGTAGACTGCCATTCTTCATGGGTACTGCTTCGAATGGGTGTGGTTTAAAGTAGTGTGTCCTATTCTCAATGGGGTGACAGACTGACACACTGACAGAGATTTCTTGAATTTATAGAGTGCCTTCTGCCTTACTGAGTGAGATTTCCAGATTTACTGCTTTGAATGGGTGTGGTTTAAAGTAGTGTGTCCTATTCGGTCTCAGCTTCTCTGTGCCTTGCCTGGCATGCAGCGTTGCCGGCCAGCTGACTATTCTGCATCTCTTCGGTCTCAGCTTGTCTGTGCCTTGCCTGGCATGCAGCATTGCTCGCTTTGCGGGCCTTTCGGGCTTCAAGTGACTTAGCACGTGCATGGCGCACTGCCACACATTTCCTGTCTGTCTGTGCATCCCTTGTCTGTCGTACCCTATGCTGGTGAAGGGTCACCTCCTGTGGCAGGCATCATAGGACACTACATCATAGGTAGCCAGTCCCATTGTCTATATGACGGCATCGCAAGTCCTACAGTATGTAGCCTGAGATCATAGGATCATCATAGGACATCAAGCAGACATCATAGGCCATCCTATGATGTCCTATGATCGTGACAGACACACAGACAGAGATTTCTTGAATTTATAGAGTAATTATTATTATTATTATTATTATTATTTTTACTAGTACATACCTGTGCATACCCGTCCATGCCCTTAGAAACCAAGTATAAGCAAGTATTTCTGCATGCCCGTTGCTGAAGGGTCTCCTCCTGTCTCAGACGGCTGTGTTGTTCACAGTCATGCTTGCAGCGTACTGCTGAAACCTGAGGTGTTTCATCTTCACGGCATCTTTTCTGATGTGCAGCAGTTCTCCTCATCCTATTGCTCTCTATCTGGTGGGTCTTTGTCTTCTTCTTCTTCGTTCAGACTACTGGTTGAGGGATAGGTGCGTCTAATTCTGGTTCATGGACAGGATCATGCAAATAGATCTGAGCAAAAAGAGGCTTTTGACCCTGTTCAGGAAGGCCCGTGCATGCCCATAGAAACCAAGAGGGATAGGTGCGTCGTAATTCCAGTTCATGGACAGGATCATGAAAATAGATCCTAGCAAAAAGTGGCTTTCGACCCTGTTCAGGAAAGCCCGTGCATGCCCGCAGAAACCAAGAAACCAGAGCACCCGGAGAAAATCAGTGCTTTGCTTGGCATTTTACCCATTTGTAGTGTAGACTGGCATTCTTCAAGTTTACACATTTTTGCCGTGTCAGCACCTCTTTAAAAACCACATTGCTCAGAAAGCGACGCTTTTTCTTAGTTTCTTCATCTTGAGCAAGAATACGAAGACTGCTTGATTTGAGAACTGTGTTCATGGAAACGTAGAACTGCCCATGGCTGAAGAAATGTGTTGTGCAGAAAACCCCAACGCGCCGTAAAGACTGGCCCTGTGACTTATTTACCTTGGCAATTTTGAGCCATATGACATCATAAAGACACATTAGTGTAGGCATCGTGAGTGATGGTCTATATGACATCATAAAGACATCATGCAGACATCATAGGGTGTCCTATGAAGTGCTATGTCTATATGACATCATATAGACATCATATCTTTCTGACGGCATCGCGAGTCCTATGATGCCTGAGATCATAGGATCATCATAGGACATCAGGCAGACATCATAGGCTGTACTATGATGTCCTATGATCGTGACAGACACACAGACATATCTTTCTGACGGCATCGCGAGTCCTATGATGCCTGAGATCATAGGATGATCATAGGACATCAGGCAGGCATCATAGGCCATCCTATGATGTCCTATGATTGTCACAGACACACAGATTTCTTGAATTTATAGTGATTATGTCATATAATGTAGTCATATTGAATAATAATAATAATAATAATAATAATAATAGATTACATTTATATAACTCTTTTCATTCAGATTTTCAGGAAAGGTGTGTAATTGCACACTGAACACGATTAGATTTTGGTGATGATCTCAAAATGCATACTTCTGCCAAAGCTCTTATCTTCTCAGAGTGTTAGCCAGAGGCGGACTTGCCATTAGGCAAATGTAAGCGACTGCCTGAGGCCCGATCTGCTAAGGGCCCCAATCTCCTCGGAGCCCCATATATTTTTTAAAAATGTTTAGCATATTTAACATGATGCCCGACAAAATAAGGAAACACCAGTATTTACATAAATGGCATATCAAATCATGACTGTAACATCCTCCCCCCTTCTCCTCAGACTGTTGGACTCTTCCATGTTGTCTCTGAGATATACACATGCGCATATTTTTCGTTACATTGTAAACAAACCGTACAGCATTTAGAACAGTGGCAAAAGGAAACAAAGTTATCCCAGTGGTGCAGAGAAATGGAGAAAAGGGGAAGAATGTGGAGAGTGCAAATAATGGAGGCAAACTCTTGCAGCAGACTACTTGATTCACTGTCACATCAGTCATCACAGAAAAAGCATTTTCCTAATACACCAGGGTCTCTCCTTTTATATCCTCCACCCATCTCACATCTGCATGACATCTCACATCACAATACATTCAACCCTTCTCCCCCCACTGTCTCCCAGCTCTCCTTCCTGCTACATTACCATAATCTCTCCCATCTCAATAACTATTGTCCTCATCTGTTTACCCTCTGCATCCAGTCTGAGATGATTAATCCCGCGTCTACACCGCCGCCCCCCCCCCCCGCCAGAATCTCAGACCGAGTTTCAGTCCTCACGTCCTTTTGGCTTCAGTCTCCTCCTGTATCTGCTGTAACGGGGTTTCTCCGCCTCCTCGGCACTGCTGTGCCAGTAGGGGGCTCCTGGGGGTGTGTCTGTCTGCGGGTGGGCAATGGTGAGGGGGGGGAACCTTCGACTTGCCCGTGTGGCTGCTCTGATGAATCGTTTACCTGGGGAGTTCTCCGTGGGGGTCTTCCACGCCGAGGGGCCCGAGCCAACATCACTTGCTCGTCCGCCACCACAAAGACGGGCTTAAGTCTGTTTATACATATTTTCTCCTGACGACCCCCCAAGTCTAACAAAAAATGTTTGCCCCCTGGTTCCAGCACTCTGAACGGGCCATCGTAGGGTGGGCACAATGGGGGGTGGTGGGCATTGTGCCTGACAAACACGAACGGCGCGTTCTTCAAAGTTTTTGGCACAAAAGCGTGTGGAAAACAGCGGTGGGCCGGGCCCGGCAGCATGCCTGTATCTGCGCTATGCTGCAAACGCTGAGACGGACAGTTGTCCGGCGCGGGATTATCTGGCAAAAATTCCCCAGGTAGCCGCAGTGGCTGAGAAAAAACAAGCTCCGCCGGGGAAGCTTCCAAATCTTTTTTTGGTGCGGAACGCAACCCCAACAAAACCCAAGGCAACCGGTCTACCCAATTTGCATCCGTCAGCGAAGCCCTGAGCGCTGCTTTCAGTGACCTATGGAAACACTCGCATAACCCATTGACCAGTGGGTTGTACACGGTTGTGCGATGAATTGCAACACCCAGGCTACGGGCCATCACGGACCAGAGGTCAGAAACAAACTGAGGGCCCCTATCAGATGTGATGTCCGACGGGATGCCAAAACGTGCCACCTATGTTGTCAAAAAAGCGTGCGCCACGTCCGCAGACGCGGTTGCCGCCAGCGGGACTGCTTCTGGCCAGCGTGTGGTGCGGTCCACCACTGTCAGAAGGTGCGTGAACCCCTGCGATGGCGGGAGGGGGCCCACGAGGTCTACGTGAACATGGTCGAACCTCTTAGCCGGTATACGAAACGGTTCCAAAGGAGCCTTCGTGTGTCTGTGTACTTTGGCTCGTTGGCACGCTATGCAGGATGCGGCCCACTCTTTCACTTGTTTGCGCAGGCCTGGCCATACGAACTTCGCTCCCACCATTTTGACTGACGCGCGCACTCCTGGGTGCGCCACAGCGTGAACTGACTCAAACACTCGGCGGTGCCAAGCAACTGGGACCACCGGGCACGGGCGTCCTGTGGAGACGTCGCACATTGGGGGGGGGGCTGCCGTCTTGCAGTACTCTGCTCTCCAGCCTTAACCCTGTTGGTCCAGACTGGAGCGCGTACACGTCTGCATCGCCAGTCTGCTCTGCGGCCATGGCTGTATAATCTATCCCCACGCAGACCGGGGCCACTACTGCGCGCAAGAGGCAGTCTGCCACCACATTCAGTTTACCCGACACATGCTGAATATTGGTCGTAAACTTCAAGATCGCGGCCAGCTGTCTCTGCTGCCGGCCCGACCATGGTTCCGAAACCTTGGCCATCGCAAACGTTAGCGGCTTGTGGTCCACGAACGCAGTGAAGCTGCGCCCTTCCAGCCAGAACTGGAAGTGGCGTATGGCCAGGTGGAGAGCCAGTAACTCTCTGTCGAACGCGCTGTATTTACGCTCACTGTCGCGCTAAGCCCTGCTGAAAAAAGCGAGTGGCTGCCAAGAACCGGCGACATATTGCTCCACGACGGCCCCTATGGCCACGTCCGAGGCGTCAGTAGTGAGCGCTATCCAGGCCGCCGGGTCTGGGTGCACCAACAGTGCGGCGTTTGCCAGGGCTGTTTTAACCTCAGAGAATGCCTGCAACCGCTCCAGAGTCCATTCAACTCTGTCCGCGGGTTTCCGTTTCTTGAGCGCGGCGTACAATGACTGCATGAGCTGAGCTGCGCGGGGGAAGAACCGGTTATAAAAGTTAACCATCTCCAAAAACTCTTGCAGCGCCCTGACCGTCTGAGGCCGGGGAAAATTCGCCACAGTGTGCACCTTGTCGGGCAAGGGTATTGTTCTCTCTGGTGAGACGCGGTGCCCCAAAAAGTCAATCCCCATCACGCCGAACTGGCATTTCACCAGGTTGATTATTAACCTGTGCTTCTCCAACCTCCGGAAAACCGTCCTGAGGTGGGTTACGTGTTCATCCTCGGACGCGCTGGCCACCAGGATATCATCCAGGTAGACAAACACATACGGCAGATCGCGCAACACCGCATCCATCATGCGTTGGAATGTCTGTGCCTCGCCTTTTAATCAGAAGGGCATGCGTAAAAACTCAAACAAGCCAAACGGAGTTATTACCGCTGTTTTGGGTGTGTCCTCCGCATGCACTGGGACCTGGTGGTAACCACGGACCAGGTCTATTTTAGAAAAAATGCGTGCCCCGGCGAGGTGAACGGAAAAATCCTGAATATGGGGAATCGGGTAGCGGTCGTGTGCTGTGGCGTTATTCAACCTGCGGAAATCTCCACACGGTCGCCACGATCCCTCGGCCTTAGGGACCATGTGTAGCGGGGATGCCCATGGGCTGTTTGAGCTCCTGATGATGCCCAACCTTTTCAAGTTGGCAAACTCCTCGCACGCTATGGCCAGTTTAGCTGCGTCCAGGAGCCGAGGTCGTGCAAAAACAGGCGGCCCAGTGGTGGTGATAAAGTGTTCCACCCCGTGTTTAGTGCTGGCTGCCGAAAACGTTGGGACCGTGAGTGCTGGGAACTGAGTGAGCAGTATGTGGAACTTACCACCTGGAGCTGTGACGTTGGCTTGTGTTATTGGCCCGGCCCCTCGAGCTGTACAGGGGAGAGAATCAGAAGACATTGCATTAACCAGGCGCCTGTTAGCAACATCGACTAGCAACCCGTGTGCACACAGAAAATCAGCTCCCAGGATTGGGAAACTCAATGCCGCTATGACAAAAGTCCACTCGTACATACGGCCGTGTAGGGATAAAGTCAGTGTTCTCTCACCAAAAGTCTTAATGTCCGAGCCGTTTATGGCTACCAGCTGGGGGCCACTAGCTCCCGCTAGCTGGTCGGTGTAGGACGGCAGGATGAGGCTCTTTTGGGAGCCGGTGTCTATGAGGAACCGTCTCCCCGAGCGTGAGTCCGTCATGTAGAGCAGCTTGTTCTCTTCACCGGCGGTGGCAGCTGCTACTGACTGCCGGCCTTGGCGTTTCCCGAACACTTGAATTGGCACGGTGGCACACATCTGCATGCGTTCTCTCCAAAGCGGCGGCGGTAGAAGCAGAGCGTGTCTCTCTGGCACTTCCTCTTCCTGGCCCCCGCTGCTGCTACTGTCGCCGGCTCCTCGCCTCCGCTGGTCGTCTCACTGGGTTCCGACGCCGCCGCGTTCACTGTGAGGGCCCTGGTGGTGAGGATGATCCGAGCTGCCTCCTGGGCTAGCGCCCGGTAGTCACATGCAGCCAGTAACGGCGAATTGGCAAGGACCGCTCTTGCCTCTGTTGGGAGGTTTCAGAGGCAAAGGTGGGCAAATAGAAAATGCCTGTCATCCGTGCCCATCAACGCCAACATCTTCTCCATCACTTCGACCGCCGACCCATCTCCTAACTCGGAGCGCCTCAGGAGCCTCTCTGCTCTCTCACAGTCTGAGAGCGTGTAGCGCCGGGTCAGCGCGGCCTTGAGAGCCCCGTATTTATCGTGGGCTGGAGGCTGTTGGAGCAGGCTCGCTACTTGCTGAGACGTGCGAGCGTCCAGCGCTGCGACCACATAGTAATATCTGGTGTCATCTGCTGTTATTCCCCGGAGGCCAAACTGAGCCTCGGTGTGGTGGAACCAAGACCGCGGGTCGTGCAGCCAAAAGTCCGGTAGTTTGACCGAAACAGCGCACGCGTTGCTGGGGTTTCCCGTCTGGGCCGTCTCTGGGATGCTTGCCGCGTTGCTGGGGCTTCCCGTCAGGGCCGACTCCAGGGTTCTTGCCTCGTGTTCCATAATTCGTCAAGGGGTCACCAGTGTGGAGAGTGCAAATAACGGAGGCAAACTCTTGCAGCAGACTACTTTATTCACTCTCACATCAGTCATCACAGAAAAAGCATTTTCCTAGGTTCCAAGGTTGTCATAGCCAGGATCGGTACTGGGGTTAAGCTCCCAGTGCTCATAAAATGCTCCTTACGGCGTGCGTCTCGAAAAGCCTCTGACAACTAAGTCCAACTCCTAGCCTGCCCGTGTGGTTTAGTCTCTAAGCCCGGCGGAACTGCTTTTACTAATAGGAGAAGGGGCGAGGGCGGATCTCTGGCGCCTTAAAACCAGATGCTTCGGGTAGATGGTGGCTCGTCAACCTGGGAAGGTAGCCCATCTAGGGGAAGGTAAACCCTGATTTCAAACCTCCACTGCCTTGCGGCACACCCAGTCACGGGAAAGGCTTCGGGAGTCAACCCTGAGGAAAAATCCGGAGTCGGAGCCTTCCTAAGGCAGTTCTCTGTTGTGCTCAACATCGTTCTGGCAGCTCCTGCGACGGCGCTGGTGCCAAACTATAGCAGCCCTGCTGTTCCTTTGGATTCATCAGTGACGTGGAGAGGGGGGACATGCTGCATGGGTAACATCTTGTCCTCCATATCTTCCTGCCCAGGCTTGAATCCTACCAACGCCCAACGCTGGAAGGTAGAACACCGGTGTGCATCGGCCTGTTCAGCCACAGGCGGTGCTGTTCCAGCAGAGTAGACGTTTAGGATTCTCTTCCATGGTCATCATAGACCGACGGAGGCCGACGAACGAATACACCAGGGTCTCTCTCTCCTTTTACATCCTCCACCCATCTCATATCTGCATGACATCTTGCATCGTAGTACATTCAACCCTTCTCCCCCCACTGTCTCCCAGCTCTCCTTCCTGCTACATCACCATAATCTCTCCCATCTCAATAACTATTGTCCTCATCTGTTTACCCTCTGTATCCAGTCTGAGATGATTAACCCCGCGTCTACAAGAGCACAGAAAACTTTTTTCAAAGCAACCCTTTTCGTTTCATCCAGGGAGGAGACTAACCCTCCCGAAGTGCAGATAGAGAGCAACACTGCATGTATGAGCATACATGATGCTAATGACAGCACCTGTTGTTAATGAGGAGGCAGCAGGTGACGCCGGTTACTGAAAGTACAGGTAAACAACAAAATTTTTTACTATTTTTTCTAATTGCAGCATTTGCAGAGGCCAAGGCTCACAAGGTTAAATTTAAGTATGACCGACTGTGCTCCCCAGGCATGCACAGGATATCTGCAGCCTCAGCAGATGACATTACTGTACATGAGATTAAATATAGTTTGTTTTATTAAGATCCCCATTAGCACTTGTATAAAACATTGGCTATTCTTCCTGGGGTCTAACATATACATTCTCCCTTGTGTCTACATTGTACAGAGGAGGAAGCACAGTAGATGCCTCTGCAAAATGGACCAGTTAGCAGACCATGAACAGGACTCAGCTGGCAAATGTGGGTAAGTCAGTCCCTGCAGGATTCCATAGGATGTTTTTATGATTGCTGCGGCCCAAACAGCCTGAATTTGCAGGAGCTTTTTTAAAAAGTTGTGATAAAAGTTGTGATGTTTTGAGAGTTTTGTTTTGTTTTGTTTTTTGCACTAGAAGTTGTGGGAAGAATTACAAATTTTAAAGCAGATGCTTTTTTCATAGTTTACTGCAATGATATTCTCTATAACACCACAAGAAAAGCACAGCATTGCCAAAAATTTCCTATTAAACAGTGATTTGTAAATTAAGCAGAAACTTCTGCTATACAGAAAAACTCTTTTGTGCAACAGCAAATACAGACTTTAACACAGTTAAGTGAGAATGAAGTAGCTACTCATAAATTTGTTGTAAAAATGACCAACACAGGCTACTCTTGCTGAGAACTTGAATAAAAAGGATGAAAAAATAATTATCCATTACAACAGCTAAATTGCATTGAATGCATGTTAAAGAGAATATATTTGGAAATTATTGCAGCACCTTCATTTGAAAACTCCCTAACTGCAGCGGTCCCCAACCACTCAGTACAGAGCGCAGAGGAAAAAGAATTAATTTATTCTGCTGCTCTGTATTGTCTATTGAAGTCTGTGTTTTTCTGAAAAAATTACTGAATATTCTCTGTCTTTCTATGCCTGACTCCTACTTGTCTGTCTATCTGCTGTGCGTCTTGACACACACCTGTCTCATCAGATACTCATCTTTCCTTTACCGGGAGTTTTACCAGGAGGAGGGGCTCTCCTTGGGAGTTTGCCGCGGCACACGTTGGTCCGTGTCCAGATTGGAGAGTCACAGCTTTAAAGCTCATTGACAAGATGTAGTAATGATTTTTCCTCTAAAGATATAAAAAATGTTACAACACTGGCTGCAGTGTTAGAGTTGCTTGTTTGTTTGTGGTTTTACAGCGTCTCTCCTCACATGCGCCTCCACGACGGGGTGCTTTTCAGGCAGGCGAACTTTTTTCAACACAAACCCAGCACTTCATACATGCGGTCAAGACAGAGACGTGGGGAGACGTCCCCCGGTGGGCCGGGGGAGACAGAGGAAGGGACGGTGTGGGACAACTCGCAGGTGAGTGTTTTTTGTTTTTTTTTAAACACATTCCGTTTTTTGCCGATGTGTTCTGTTAATACTCACTGTAAACACGAAAGTGAGCGCTGTACAGCGACGCATTTAGTCAGACTGAGTGTTTGAGTGCTACTCAGGGACAAATTTGATTGGCGAAATTGGTGGAAATTGACGAGGATTAGCCAAAATTGTGGGGAAGTTGTGGTGATTGGACAAAGTTGCAAGGACGCTCAAAAGATGCGGCGATGGCCTGATTTCACGTAAATTAGTGCCATCGCAATATCGCGAAATCCTAGAGGGACTGGTAAGTGTGAACAAACAATAGATCTTCCACGTGAATTGTTGTTTTTTTTTAAATAGACGAGTCTACATTCAGTATGTTAAACTTCTTTGTTTTTCTACAGATGTAATTCCTGATGCCTGAATGATATCATCATTTAAAGACTTCTGAGGACAGTAAGTTTCAGGTAGGATTTCAATAAGGTGTGGCGGATGATAAAATAGGCAGGGAACTGAGGGTTTTAAGTAGGTTTATTAAATCATACCGCCATCATAGGAACTCGCTCCAGCCTTTGTGCAAGCAGGCTGGAGCGGGTCCTCAGGCTCTCAGCAGCAGTAGTAGAAGCAGTCGTCAGAGTGAGAGAGTGAGTTACAGAGCAATGCAGCTTATATACCCAACTACAGACAATACATGAAAGGCATTCACAGCAGTAGGTATGGGCATTTGCATTTGTGAGACACACATAACAATAAGGAGATTACTGGCCGGAATTCGCCTCAGCTCCGGAGCTGCAGGACAAAAGAGGTTCCAAGGCACATCTACATATTGTTATCAGTCTATAGACACAGTAAGGGCAGGAAGCATGAACACAATGCATGAATGGCACATTAACATCACAGTACTGAGCAGGAAAAAGCTAGACGAAGCTGGGCTGCCTGTTGACATTAATACACACATTTCACTGTTATGTTAATTGCTCTAGTCGAGCGCTGTGCTTGTCCCAGTCTGTTGTGGGGTTTTTCCCACACTACTCCCCCCCAGAGGGCTCAGCATGTGGCTGAGGCCTCGATAGTCCGGCTTTGGCAGCGAGCAGGGAAAGCTCTGTGCAGGAGGAGGTGGAGGGGTGGGGGGTAGCAGTGCCGGCCCGGGACGGCGAAATCGTCTGGGCCGCACAAAAATTGCTTGTGGATCTGCGATGTTGAGGGGCTGTCCCATTGAACGTGCGGAGATCCACAGCGGCTGTAAGAGAAAAAAAAATTAGTCACTGACTCCTCTCGCGATTAAGTCCTGCGAGGATTAATAGCGGCCATGAAGAAAAACAGGAGCGGCGAGGATTAACAGCGGCCATGAAGAAAAACAGGAGCGGCGAGGCTGCGTAGCGGCTGTAAGAAAAAAAAACCAAAAGCAAAGGGACTTGGCGTGTTGACTTTAGGTGCGGGCACAACCTTAAAGCCTTCGGGGACCGCAGACTGCTGAATTCCCTATGTGCGCCGTGGCTAAGACCATTAGAAAATCCTGTGAGCGAGCTGCGTGCATGCCTCAGGTGTACGAGCAACCCTGAAGGCTCTGTGTGCAGCGGCGAAGGACGATGGCGGTCTGTGGAGCCGTATGTGTCCCGTGCGTGGTGCGCCGTCCTCGTAACTCCCCGGTGCGTGTGCCGGGGTTCCGTGCGTGGGTGGGCCTGCTGGAGAGGAGAGTCAGGGTCAGGGAGCTTAATCATCCCTGTTGTAGTTGTTGCGGTAGTTCGCTGTGCTGGGTCATGGTGCGTTCAGGTCCACGCGCTGCGTTCTCCGTCGGCCCTGGAGGTCGCCGTCGTGGAGAGAGGACAAGGTGCGTGCGCTCTCGTGTGGAGGAGCTGTGAGAGCGGCCGGTCCCAGCGTGGATGTGCAGATCTCAGGCGTGCAGATCTCACCATGAAGCTTGCTGCGGCTTTCCCGGTCGTGGGTGATGTCCGGAGAGTTCGCCTGGTAGTGGCTCTGCGTCGAGGTCTCCCTGAAGCAGAAGGGAGGGCAGATCATTTGCGTCAGGCTGCTGTGTTCACTTGTTGTCGGAGCGTCACCGCCGGGTGCTGCGTTCGCTTGCAGCGTGTTCTTTTCAGCGTCGGGTCACCAGTGTGGCGGATGATAAAATAGGCAGCGAACTGAGGGTTTTAAGTAGGTTTATTAAATCATACCGCCATCATAGGAACTCGCTCCAGCCTTTGTGCAAGCAGGCTGGAGCGGGTCCTCAGGCTCTCAGCAGCAGTAGTAGAAGCAGTCGTCAGAGTGAGAGAGTGAGTTACAGAGCAATGCAGCTTATATACCCAACTACAGACAATACATGAAAGGCATTCACAGCAGTAGGTATGGGCATTTGCATTTGAGAGACACACATAACAATAAGGAGATTACTGGCCGGAATTCGCCTCTGCTCCAGAGCTGCAGGACAAAAGAAGTTACAAGGCACATCTACATATTGTTATCAGTCTATAGACACAGTAAGGGCAGGAAGCATGAACACAATGCATGAATGGCACATTAACATCACAGTACTGAGCAGGAAAAAGCTAGACGAAGCTGGGCTGCCTGTTGACATTAATACACACATTTCCCTGTTGTGTTAATTGCTCTAGTCGAGCGCTGTGCTTGTCCCAGTCTGTTGTGGGGGTTATCCCACAAAGGCCTGAAAAGAAAGTGGGCTACAGAGGAACCCAGTATATTTTGGTGATGATCTGAGAATGCGTACCTCAGCCAAGGCTCTTATCTTTCACAGAGTGGTAGCAACAATACTCCAAAACTAATGGACAGACTTGCAATTTTCACCAGAGGTGGCTCTAGGTCTACACACAAACCCATTACATTTTGGAAGTGATCCATGAGAGACGGATGGAGCCTTGACGGAGATCTGCGCTCTCTGAGTGCTTTCTAGTTTACATATTGTATGCTTCACCTCCTCATAGGTTTCCATGAGAAGTTGCTGTTCTGCTGGTGAGAAATATGCTGCTCATGTTTTGCCTACTGTCTTATCTGCAGTAGGCCTGGTGATTCTGTGATCAGCCCTGTGATCTATTTACGTTTGCCATGAACGTGCACTTATCCCAACTACGGGGGGGGAGGGGGGTTCATGGGCTGACCATGATGCAGTGATCAGTTTGACCAAATGTGGTTTATTTTTCAACATAGTCTCCCCTTCAGTCCAAACACTTCTTCCATTGGTGTTGCAGTGCTTGGATCCCTGTGGTACAGAAGCTTTCTTCTTGATCCTCAAAAACATAACTCCTTCTTAGTCAGCCTATGAACTTTTCAGCCGCCCCCCCTCATATTTATGTACACCTGGCTTGACATAGTTTCATCTTCTCATCCTGACTTAACAATGGTGCAACTGAATAAGCTAGGATAAGCAGGCGCAACTACAGCGGGGAAAATAAGTATTGAACACGTCAACATTTTTCTCATTAAATATTTCTGATGGAACCATTGACCTGAGATTTTTACCAAATATCTGTAACAACCCAAGTAATCCATACATACAAAGAAATCAAGGCAACTGTATTCACAAAAAAAGTTATATTTAATAAAGTGGAATGACAAGGAATAAGTATTGAACACGCTTGGTGAAATTAATTTAATATTTAATAGAAAAGTCTTTGTTAGTAATAACAGCTTCCAGATGTCTCCTGTATGGAGAAACTAGGCATAGGCATTGCTCAGGAGGGATTTTAGCCCATTCTTCCATACAGTCGTCAAATCTTAAAGGTTCCGTGGGTGTCTTCTATGAACTCTGATCTTTAGTTTGTTTCATAGATTTTCAATTGGGTTCAGGTCAGGTGACTGACTGGGCCATTCTGCCAGCTTTATTTTCCTTCTCTGGAGCCAGTTGAGAGTTTCCTTGGCTGTGTGTTTGGGATCATTGTCTTGCTGAAATGTCCACCCTAGTTTCATCTTCAGCATCTTGGCAGATGGCAACAGGTCCTTATCAAGGATGTCTCTGTACATTTGTCCGTTCATCTTTCCTTCAATTATATGAAGTCTGCCTGTACCATGTGCTAAAAAACACCACCACACCATGATGGTCCCACCTCCAAACTTTACTGTTGGAATGGTGTTTTTGGGCTGATGTGCAGTGCCATTTCTCCTCCAAACATGCTGTGTGTTGTAGCAGCCAAAGTCAAAAAATCAAAAATCAAGACCAAAAAGCTGAATTTTGGTCTCATCTGACCAGACTACTGTATATTTTCCCTGTATTTTACTGGCTTGCCCAAATATTGTGCAGCAAAGATTAAATGAGCTTCAACATGCTTTTTCTTCAGCAATGGAGTCTTGCAAGGAGAGCAGGCATGGAGCCCCTGTTGGTTGAGTGCATTACTGCTCAAGTACATTCATTTTGTCCTTGTTTTCCATAATTAATTTACAGTTTCTTTTTTTTTTCTCAGAAAAAAAGTTAGATTTTTTTTTTAACTTAACATGCTTCAACTGACACCTGCAGTCATCTTCTGAAGCGCCAACCTCAGGAAAACAGCTGATAAACGACACGTCACAGCTAATGCAGCTTTGCTGGCCCACCCAGCCCCGTCAGCACGGATAATGCTCACCACAGACGCATCTGACGTTGCGGTAGGAGTCGTAGTGGAGCAGTATGTCTCCGGTTCATGGCAGCCCCTTGCCTTTTTCAGCCGTACTTTGCGCCACAACGAGCGAAGTATAGCGCTTTCGACAGAGAGTTGTTGGCTCTCCACCTCTCTACGTGTCATTTTCAGTTGTGGCTTGAGGGTCACAAGTTTACCGCATTTGTCAATCATAAACCACTGACATACACGATGCCCAAAGTGTCAGAACCATGGTCAACTCGGCAACAACGACACTTGGCCACAATTTCGGAGTTCACGACCGACATCCAACATGTAGCCAGTAAATTGAAAGTTGTGGCAGACTGCTTGTCACGCGCACTGGTCTTTCCGGTATACATGGGCATCGATTTTTCCACAATGGCCACCGGCCAAACCGGGGACGCAAAGATTTTCACGCTCCAGTTTGCAGCTACCTGGTTAAAACTTGAGAGCAGGGTGGGACAAGAAGGGTGCCCCCCCCTTGCTCTGCAATATCTCCACCAGTCGCACCTGCCCTTTGCTTCCGAGCTCTTGGTGCAGCCACGTTTTTGAGTCCGTCCACTCCCTTTCACATCCCGGCGTGCGAGCCTCGGTTAAACTAGTGGGGTCCAAATTCGTCTGGCCTCACTTATGCAGGGATGTGAAAGAATGGGCTGCAGTCTGTATCACGTGACAACAGGCTAAGGTGCACAAGCACACTAAGGCCCCCCTCGAGCCTTTTCAAATTCCAGCCACGAGGTTCGACCACGTACACGTGGATTTTGTGGGTCCCCTTCCACCGTCGCAGGGATTCACACACCTTTTAACAATCGTGGACCACACTATGTGTTGGCCAGAGGTGGTTCCACTGAGTTCCACCACGTCTGCCAAGGTAGTCCCCAAGTTTTTGTCAGCTTGCATGGTTCAGATCCCCGTCGGACATCACTTCCAACAGGGGTCTGCAATTTGTTTCAGAACCTTGGTCCGCGATGGCCGACAGCCTGGGGGACAAAATCCACTGCATCACCATGTGCAACCCACAGACTAGTGGTTTGTGCGAGTGCTTTCACAGGTGCTTAAAGCAGCACTCAGAGCCTCGCTAACGGATGCAAATTGGGTGGACTGCCTGCCTTGCGTCCTATTGCGGTTGCGCTCTGCACCTAAGGAAGATTTGGCAGCTTCCCCGGCAGAACTCGTTTTTCCTCAGCCATTGCAGATCCCAGGGGAATTTTTGCCAGAGAGCCCTGCGCCCGATACCAATCTGCCCATGCACCTTTTTTCCGGTACAGTGGCTGCCAGTGTTCTGGGCCCAGCACACCATTGTTTTCCCCTGTGGCACACATATGTGGGGTTCATATGCTTCATATGTATTCACTGTATGCTTACTGTATGCTTCACGTCTCAGATGAACAAAAGGACTGAGCCTCCTAGGAGATAACAGGAGGATGTGAAATGTGGTCCTTTGTATGCAAAGAGATGGCCTTGGGGAATTTCCTGACCACCAAGGACTTTAGGTGGAGGTGATAAGACCTGGAAGAAGACGCATTGTGACTTGGGGAATAAATACAATGTGACTGTGTGCTTTGATGTCCTGGGGTATAAAAGGACGAATGTCTGGGGAGTTTCTCTCTCTTTTTCTGTTGTTGATGATGTTGGAGAATGGAATAAACCTGACTTGTGAGATGAACTCAGCCTCGTCATTTCCACATTCTCCACACTGGTGACCCTAAGACGTATCACGAGCGAAAGAAATTCCCCCGAGCCGGACTCGTCAGGAGCCAGCCAGGCGAACGCAGCCACAGTCAAGCTACCAGACTTCTGGCAAGACAACCCGTGCTCCTGGTTCCACTTGGTCGAAGCACAGTTCGCCCTCCGGGGGATAAGGGTAGATGACACGAAATTCTACCATGTTATTGCCAAGCTCGACAACCGCACGGCTCGACATGAGCAGAGCCTTTTGGAGCGCCCACCGGCCGACGACAAATACGGCGGGTTGAAGGCTGCGCTCATCCAGCGTTTCACTCCCTCAGTCCAGGAGAGAGCGGAGAGGCTCCTGGCTCTGAACGACTTGGGAGATAGCACGCCCGTCGACCTGATGGAGGACATGCTGAGGTTGAGGGGCTCAGACGGCGACGACTTCCTCTTCATCCACATTTTCCTGAGAACCCTACCGTCGGCCATGAGAGCGACCCTGGCCAGTTCACCGTTGTTGGCTCAGCGGGACTTCCGCGCGCTGGCCCAGGAGGCACAACGGATTCTCAACGCCAGCAAACAGCGCGCAGCCACCACGGCAGCGACGGAGCTCGGCGCGACGGCCAGAGATGGCAGGGGGCCAGAGGCGGCGGCAGCAGACCCACCGACAACGGCGGCGGCAAGAGCCAAGGATCGCGGAGGAGACGACCTCTGTTTCTACCATCGCCGCTTTGCAGAGAGGGCACACAAATGTATACCACCGTGCCAGTTCAAGCACTCGGGAAACGCCAAGACCAGGGGTCGGTAACAGCTGCGGCCCTTGGGGAAGAGAACAAGCTGCTCTACTTGACGGATGCGCGTTCGGGGAGGCAATTCCTTGTGGACACAGGCTCCCAAGTGAGTTTCATCACACCTACCTATGCTGACCGGCTGGCGGGTCCCGGAAGTCACGGAGCGTCAGCAGCGAACGGCTCGAGGATTAAGACCTTTGGTAGAGGACTCTGCTTCTGTCCCTACACGGCCGTACATTTGAGTGGACTTTTATTATAGCTGCAGTGAGCTTCAATATGTTGGGGGCTGATTTTCTGTGCTCACATGGTTTGTTGGTTGATCTTGCTAATAGGCGCCTGGTTAATGCACTTTCTTTTTATTCTATTCCCTGTGCAGCCCGAGTGACCCCGCCCACAGCACAAGCCAACGTCGCAATGGCAAGCGGCAAGTTCCACACACTACTCACTCAGATCCCAGCACTCACGGTTCCCACATTTTCAGCAGCTGTCGCTAAACACGGAGTGGAACATTTTATTACTACCACCGGACCGCCCGTTTTTGCAAAAGCTTGGCGCTTGGATGCAGCTAAACTGTCCATAGCGCGCGAGGAGTTCGCCAACCTGGAAAAGTTGGGCATCATCAGGCGTTCGAAAAGCCCATGGGCTTCCCCGCTTCACATGGTCCCTAAAGCTGACGGCTCGTGGCGACCTTGCGGAGATTTCCGCAGGTTGAACAACGCTACAGTGCACGACCGCTACCCAATCCCACATATCCAAGATTTTTCCGTTCATTTGGCGGGGGCACGCGTTTTTTCTAAGATAGACTTGGTACGCGGTTACCACCAGGTCCCAGTGCGTGCTGAGGACATACCCAAAACAACGGTAATAACTCCGTTCGGGCTATTCGAGTTTTTGCGCATGCCGTTTGGGCTTAAAGGCGCGGCGCAGATGTTCCAACGCATGATGGACGCGGTGTTGCGCGATCTCCCCTTCGTGTTCGTCTACCTGAACGACATATTGGTAGCCAGCGCGTCCGAAGACAAACACGAAAACCACCTCACAGCAGTTTTCCGGAGGTTGGCAGAGCACGGGTTAATAATCAACCCAGCGAAGTGTCAGTTCGGGGTGACGCAGATTGATTTTTTGGGGCATCGTGTCTCTCCAGAAGGAGCAGTTCCTCTGCCTGACAAAGTGCGCGCAGTAACAAATTTTCCCCAGCCACAAACGGTCAAAGCGTTACAGCAGTTTTGGGGAATGGTGAATTTTTATAACAGTTTCCTCCCCCGCGCAGCGCAGCTCATGCAACCATTGTATGCTGCACTAAAAAAACAAAAACCCGCAAATAAAATTGAATGGTCTCCGGAGCGAGAGCGCGCATTCTCGGAAGTCAAAACAGCCCTGGCAAACACTGCGTTGTTAGCACATCCAGACCCAACGGCCCGCATAGCGCTCACGCGTCAGATGTGGCCATAGGGGCGGTCGTGGAACAGTATGTAGCTGGAGCTTGGCAACCGCTCGCCTTTTTCAGCAGGACCTTGCGCGATAGTGAACGAAAATACAACGCATTCGACAGGGAGTTGTTAGCTCTCCACTTGGCCATTCGCCACTTCCAGTTCTGGCTGGAGGGACGCCGTTTCACCGCGTTCGTTGACCACAAGCCGCTGACTTTCGCGATGGCCAAGGTTTCAGAACCGTGGTCAGGCCGGCAGCAGAGACAGCTGGCTGCAATCTCAGAGTTTACTACCGATATCCAGCATGTGGCGGGTAAACTTAATGTAGTGGCAGACTGCCTCTCGCACGCCGTGGCGGCTCCAGCCCGCGTGGGGGTAGATTTTGCAACCATGGCCGCGGATCGGGTTAGCAACGCAGAAGTGCGCGCGGCCCCAGTCCGCGTAGGGATAGATTATGCAGCCATGGCCGCGGATCAGGTTAGCGACGCGGACGTGCGTGCGCTCCAGTCTGGACCAACAGGGTTAAGGCTGGAGAACAGGGTGCTGCAAGATGGTATGCCCCCCCTAATCTGCGATGTCTTCACTGGGCGACCGCGTCCTGTGGTACCGGCCGCGTGGCGCCGCTACGTTTTTGACTCGATCCATTCTCTGGCGCACCCGGGAGTGCGCGCTTCGGTCAAAATGGTGGGAGAGAAATTTGCATGGCCGAGCCTGCGCAAACAAGTTAGAGAGTGGGTGGCAGCCTGCATGGCTTGTCAACGAGCCAAGGTGCACAGACACACGAGAGCTCCCTTGGAGCCGTTTCACATCCCGGCTAAGAGGTTTGATCATGTTCACGTGGACCTCGTAGGCCCCCTCCCGCCCTCACAGGGGTGCACACATCTTCTGACAATGGTTGACCGCACCACGCGCTGGCCGGAAGTGGTCCCACTGTCGTCAACCACAGCCGAGGAGGTGGCGCGCGCGTTTTTAACGGCATGGGTAGCGCGTTTTGGAGTTCCGTCGGACATTACGTCCGACAGAGGCCCTCAATTTGTTTCTGAACTTTGGTCAGCGATGGCCCGCAGCCTGGGGGCAACGATCCACCGCACAACAGCGTACAATCCGCAGGCTAAAGGGTTATGCGAACGTTTTCACAGGTCATTGAAGGCGGCCCTCAGAGCGTCGCTTACAGATGCAAATTGGGTGGACAGGCTACCATGGGTTTTATTGGGGTTGCGTTCTGCACCTAAAGAGGATTTAGAAGCCTCCCCGGCTGAGCTAGTTTTCGCACAGCCACTTCGGCTGCCCGGGGAGTTTCTCCCAGATAATCCTGCGCCAGAGTGCTCCCCAGCTCAGTGGTTACAGAGTAGCACGGAATCGAGCACGCTGCCTGGCCCCGTTCACCACAGTTTTCCGCGCGTTTTTGTGCCTAAGGCTTTAAAAAATGCGGAGTTTGTTTTTGTCAGACACGATGCCCATCGCCCAACATTACGACCACCTTATGATGGACCATTTAGAGTGCTGGAAACAGGGGATAAGCATTTTTTGCTTGATTTGGGGGGCAGAAAAGAGATGATTGGCATAAACAGGCTCAAACCCGCTTTTGTGGTGGCTGACGAAGGTGTGCAGTTGGCCAGGGCTCCTCGGCGCGGCAGACCCCCTAGGGAGCATTCCCCAGAGCTCCCACAGGGATTGACTAACAGTTCTCATCCTCAGACAGCAGCTCCCCAGCAGGAGGGCGCCGCGGAGGCGGTAAAGCCCGCTTACAGCAGATACGGGAGAAGACTGAGGCCCAAGCAGCATGTGGACTGATGTGTGTGATTTTATCATGACATGCAGACTGTTATTACGTTGTCCCATCTTAGACGTTTGGGGGGGGTCATGTGGCACACATATGTGGGGTTCATATGCTTCATATGTATTCACTGTATGCTTACTGTATGCTTCACGTCTCAGATGAACAAAAGGACTGAGCCTCCTAGGAGATAACAGGAGGATGTGAAATGTGGTCTTTTGTATGCAAAGAGATGGCCTTGGGGAATTTCCTGACCACCAAGGACTTTAGGGGGAGGTGATAAGACCTGGAAGAAGACGCATTGTGACTTGGGGATTAAATACAATGTGACTGTGCTTTGATGTCCTGGGGTATAAAAGGACGAATGTCTGGGGGGTTTCTCTCTCTTTTTCTGTTGTTGATGATGTTGGAGAATGGAATAAACCTGACTTGTGAGATGAACTCAGCCTCGTCATTTCCACATTCTCCACACCCCATACTTTTGTTCCAAAGCGCTTAGAGAACGCCATATTCGTTTTCGTCAGGCATCATGCCCACAGAACCCCACTGCATCCACCGTACGACGACCCGTTCAGAGTGTTGGAAACTGGGGTGGGGGTGGGGGTGGGGGCATAAGGCATAATGTCTGCATTGACAGGCTGAAGCCCGCTTATGTGTTGGCAGACGAGCAGGTGGTGTTGGCTCAACCTCCCCGGCGCAGGCACCCACCTACAGTGGGGCCGCAAGTTAGTGTTCCTCCTACAAAGGATTGTTTCCAAGAAACTAACTTTTTCCCCTCCCCACCCTTTCCCCTTCCAGAGACCAAGTCTTTCTCCTACCCGCCTTAACAGGAAGGCGCTTCGACCAGCCCACATTACAGCTGCTACGGGCGCTTGCTCAAGCCCAAAGGTCCAGAGGGTTAGGACCCCTTCTGGGTGTTCGGGGGGGGGGGCTGTGTGGTGACACAAAGGAGATGATACTCCACCCAATACTTCAGGGTGTTAGGGGGCCAGCCAAGGGCGCCAGAGCGCTGGGGGGTATGAAGTAAATAAAGATGTGCCTTTTGCCCCTGCCATGCCAGGCTCACACCTGAGGATGCAGGGGCACGAATGTATTGTACTATGCCTTGCTCTGTGACGTGTACGTTAATGTGTATGTTGATGTGTGTTCACGCTTCGTAACCAGTATGTTAATGTGTTTACCCTGAGTGCCAGAGGCAGGAACAAAATGTACAAAGCAGTTCGCTTTGGCACTCAGAGTTAGTCTGTTCTGTGTTGGAGGAGAAATAAAATTCTGTCATCAGCTCGTGTCTCGTCTGCTTTCATCCTCCACAATATGTTTAATACTTATTTTCCCCGCAATGTCATGCCACTGTAGAAGAGCTTGAGGCGATTTGATATATAAACCAAAGTTTATTTATCAGCTCTCCTAACAAGTCTCATCTAGTGCAGAGGTAGCAGAAGGAAAAAGAGACCGAATATCTCCGGCTCTCTGACTTTATACTTGCACATAACAAAAGACATGCATATCAAAGGCTGACATCCCTCATTATCTTAATCCCCCCATTGTCTTGGTACTTCCTCTCTTCGCCCTAGGGGGGTGAGGGTAGCTCCTCCGGTCTCCACCGCAGTGTCTGGGAACGTCTTTGTACTTCACTTGGCGGTTGAGAGTCTTTGTCCTTTCAGAGGTGTGAAGTTGCCTTACATATGTAATCACCAAACATTCCCACATGCTTCAACATATGTAGGTAATGGAATATATGATTAATATAGCCCACAGCACCCCCCCCCCAAATGACTAAGAAAGGACAATAGAAAAATTCACAGTCTAAGATAATTACTATGACATACTAAGTGTTACATCTCTTGCCACAGAAGAAACTTTCCAGCAGCCATGCCCCTAATAGAGTTCAGTGGTAATCATAACAGCATAGTAAAATCACAAGTCGGTCCTAAACTGTTAAAGCACAATCAGTGAACAACTGTGGAGTAGTTTGCATCAGTCCCTGTGCTGTCTGGGTTTTAATCTTCTCCCAAAACTGCTGTGGGTTCGTTTAGGCGTCCTGCTGGGACCTTCTTGTAAGGAATCTGCAGTGTGGGAAGGAGAGTGGTTAATTGTTCCCTGCAGGGGGGCTGAGTCTTTTCTCTTGGGGGGTCTACCCCGCCGAGGTGCTCTCGCCAACTGTGCAGGCTCGTCTCTCAACAAGAAGGCAGGTTTAAGTCTGTCAATGCTGACTGTTTCTTTTCTATCCCCAAAATTAAGCACAAAGTGTTTATCACCATGTTCCAGCACTCTGAATGGCCCATCGTATGCTGGGCGGAAAGTTGGTTTTAAAGCTTCATGCCAAACAAAAACGAACTCAGCGTTCTTCAAAGCTTGAGGGACAAAAACCCGTGGAAAGGAGTGATGAGCTGGACCGGGGAGAGAGTCCGGTCCGTTGCTGCCTAAAAACCTTGGGACTGGAAGATGCCCTGGCTCTGGGTTCTCTGGTAAAAATTCACCTGGGAGCCTGAGAGGTTGTGCAAAAACTAATTCTGCCGGAGAGGCGTCTAGATCCTCTTTAGGCGCAGCACGCAACCCCAATAAAACCCAGGGAAGTTTATTTACCCAATTTGTATCCGTTAGTGAGGCTCTGAGGGCGGCCTTTAAAGACTTGTGAAAACGCTCGCATAACCCATTAGCCTGAGGGTGATAAGCGGTGGTGCGGTGAATTGTTGCCCCTAAGCTGCTGGACATGGCTGACCAAAGCTCTGAGACAAATTGAGGTCCTCTATCGGACGTGATGTCCGACGGGACGCTGAAACGTGCCACCCAGTTTGTCAAAAAAACGCGAGCGACTTCCTCCGCTGTAGTTGACGCTAGAGGGACTGCCTCTGGCCAGCGCGTGGTGCGGTCTATCATTGTTAACAGGTGTGTGAAACCTTGGGAGGAAGGTAGTGGCCCCACGAGGTCGACATGAACGTGTTCGAACCTTCTAGCAGGGATTGGAAAAGGCTCCAGAGGGGCTTTAGTGTGTTTGTGTATTTTGGCGCGCTGACAAGAAATGCAAGTTTTTGCCCATTCTTTTACGTTTTTGCGCAGGCCCGGCCACACAAACTTTTCGGCGACCATTTTAACCGAGGCGCGCACACCTGGGTGTGCGAGGGAGTGAATTGAGTCGAAAATACGGCGGCGCCATGTAGCTGGGACTAACGGGCGAGGTCGGCCGGTTGAAATATCGCATAGTAGGGGGGGCACACCGTCGCGTAAACCCTTTTCCTCCAGCCTTAACCCTGTTGGTCCAGACAAGAGTGCGCGCACGTCCGCGTCGCTGCTTTGTTCCTCTGCCATGGCTGCATAATCTATCCCTGCATGGATAGGTGCTGCGTATGTGTCCGCGTTAGAGAAAAGTTCTGCGGCTGAGGCAGTATAATCTGTCTCCTCACGCTCTGGTGATGTCACAGCGCGAGAGAAGCAGTCTGCTACCAAGTTAAGTTTGCCTACCACATGTCGAATGTCTGTGGTGAACTCTGAAATCGCAGCTAGCTGTCTTTGTTGCCTGCCTGACCATGGTTCTGAAATTTTAGCCATAGCAAAGGTGAGCGGTTTATGGTCTACAAAAGCCGTGAAACTCCACCCTTCTAACCAGAACTGGAAGTGGCGGATGGATAAATGAAGCGCTAGCAGCTCCCTGTCAAAAGTGCTGTACTTACGCTCAGTTTGATTTAGCGATTTGCTGAAGAATGCTAAAGGTTGCCAGATCCCGCTGACATGTTGTTCTACAACTGCCCCTATAGCTAGGTCCGAAGCGTCTGTGGTTAGCGCAATGCGGGCTGAGGGATCGGGGTGAACTAACAATGTGGCATTAGCTAGGGCGCTCTTTACTTCCGCGAAGGCGCGTTCGCGCTCCGGGGTCCATTCGACCGCGTTGGAAGCTTTCTTTTTTCTGAGTGCGTCATATAGGGGCTGCGTGAGCTGAGCTGCGTGGGGGAGGAAACGGTTGTAAAAGTTAACCATTCCTAAAAATTCTTGCAGCGATTTGACCGTTTGTGGCCGTGGGAAACTTTCTATCGCTTGAACTTTGTCTGGAAGTGGAACTGCCCCGTTCGGGGAGACTCTGTGTCCCAAAAAATCAATTTGTGACACACCGAATTTGCATTTGGCTGGATTGATTATTAACCCGTGCTCTTCTAGCCTCTGAAAAACCGTAGTGAGGTGCTGCTCGTGTTCTTCCTCAGACGAGCTGGCTACCAGCATGTCGTCGAGGTAGAAGAAAACAAAAGGAAGGTCGCGTAATACCGCGTCCATCATCTGCTGAAAAGTTTGCGTGGCATCTTTGAGGCCGAAAGGCATTCACAGGAATTCAAAAAGGCCGAAAGGGGTTATTACCGCTGTTTTAGGAATGTCCTCTGCTCGAACTGGGACTTGATGATAACCGCGGACCAGGTCTATTTTTGAAAAAATGCGCGCACCCGCCAGATGTAGTGAAAAATCCTAAATGTGAGGAATTGGGTAGCGGTCATGCGCTGTCGCATTGTTTAATCTGCGGTAATCTCCGCACGGTCTCCAAGAACCGTTGGGTTTCGGAACCATGTGAAGTGGTGAGGCCCAAGGGCTCTTCGAGCGTCTAACAATGCCTAATTTTTCAAGGGTAGTAAACTCATCCCGAGCTATGGTGAGTTTGGCCGCGTCTAAGCGGCGAGCTTTGGCAAATACGGGTGGGCCCGTTGTGGGAATAAAGTGTTCAACCCCGTGTTTAGCCACAGTGGCTGAGAATTTGGGAATTGTGAGTGCTGGAAATTGGGTGAGGAGTTGATCAAACTTACCTCTTGCCGTGGTGACGCTGGCCTGCACAGGTGGTGGAGAAACTCGGGCTGAGCAGGGAATAGAAGCAAAAGACAGTGCATTAACCAAGCGCCTGTTCGCTAGATCCACTAATAACCCATGTGCACACAAAAAATCTGCGCCTAACAAGTTAAACCTCACCGCCGCTACAACAAATGTCCATCTGTAGTTGCGGCCGTGGATGTGGAGGTGCAGGCTCTTTTCGCCGAAGGTGTCAATGCTGGAGCCGTTGGCTGCCACCGCTCCGTTGCCCCGTGTGCCCATGGCTCGATCTGCTTGGGAGGACATGACGAAACTCAGTTGAGCTCCTGTGTCAATAAGGAACTGCTTGCCGGTGTGTCCATCCGTCACATATAACAGCTTACTCTTCTCGCCGAGAACCGCTGCCGTTAACGGCTCTCGGCTTTGGCGTTTAAATTTGCAGGGGGGAACACATTTGTGAGCCTTCTCGGCGAAACGGTGGTGATAATAACAGACGTCGCTCCGTCTGTTACGTTTTGGCCGTGTCGCTGTCACCGCGGGCTGGATCTGCTCAGTGGGTTGTGGCTCTTCGTGGTTCTGGGCGTCAGCGTTGAGGTCTGCGGATGCTGCTGTGGGTGTCAGCTCCTTGCAGGCGTTGACGAGCCGTTGAGCTTCGTTGGCGAGCACGCGGAAGTCTTGCTGGGTGCTGCATCTCATGTTGGCGAGTGTCCCTCTCATGTGTGGCGACAGCGTGCTGAGGAATATGAATTGTAAGAGGAAGTTGTCGTTGTCCTCCTCTTTAAGCTGCAGCAAATCCTCCATGAGGGCTTTAGGTTTGCACCCTCTGTGGCCGTAGACCGCCAGGATCTTCTCGGCTCTCTCTTCAGCTGAGGGGACGTAATTTGCCACGATGGTTGCTTTCAGTGTTTCATATTTGTCTTGGGCCGGCGGCCGCCGGATCATGCTCCGCACACATCTCGAAGTGGCGGCGTCGAGTTTGGAGACGATATGATAGAATTTCGTATCGTCAGCCGTGATGCCCGCCAGTGCAAACTGGGCTTCAGCTTGTTGAAACCACGAGGCGGGGACTTCCTGCCAGAAGTCCGGCAGCTTGACAGCGACGGCATTCGTGTAGACCATCACTGCTGTGTCCGCAGGGTGAGAGTGCCTTGCTTCAGCTCTCTCAGCGGTGCTGGTGCTCGGTTGAGCCCTCTCAATCCCTTCTGCAGGGGGGGAAAGTCGTCCATCTGTTCCCCTGTCTGCGTGGGCGCTGGCGTCTGCCTGGGTCACCACAGATGAGTCGATTGCGGGGGAACGCCTCAGGTCCATGCTCGCGTCAGGGGTCACCAGTGTAGAAGAGCTTGAAATGATGAGGCGATTTGATATATAAATCAAAGTTTATTTATCAGCTCTCCTAACAAGTCTCATCTAGTGCAGAGGTAGCAGAAGGAAAAAGAGACCGAATATCTCCGGCTCTCTGACTTTATACTTGCACATAACAAAAGACATGCATATCAAAGGCTGACATCCCTCATTATCTTAATCCCCCCACTGTCTTGGTACTTCCTCTCTTCGCCCTAGGGGGGTGAGGGTAGCTCCTCCGGTCTCCACCGCAGTGTCTGGGAACGTCTTTGTTCTTCACTTGGCGGTTGAGAGTCTTTGTCCTTTCAGAGGTGTGAAGTTGCCTTACATATGTAATCACCAAACATTCCCACATGCTTCAACATATGTAGGTTATGGAATATATGATTAATATAGCCCACAGCCACGATTTTTCACTTATTCTGGCTTGCTTAATTCTACTTTTATGCAATACCCTTCTGATTTGAATGAAATTTTCACCAAAGGTAGCCCTTGGCCAAAGGATGAGCCCATTAGAGTTTGGTGATGATCCAAGAGTGCATTCCTCCGCCAAGGCCCTTGGTTGTGTTTGTGCAGCAGGATTACACAAAAACTACCAGTGCGGCGGCATGAAAAAATATAAACAGCGATGCTGTGGTTTTAAGTGAAGCTTTATTATATCATCCAGCCGTCACGAGCTCCGCTCCCGGCGCCGTGCATGCGCGCCGAGAGCGAGCCCACGACTCTCAGAGAAGGAGGACACAATGTCTGTGTCCAGCAGCAGCAGATGCAGAAGTGAGATTGAGAGGGTGAGAGCATGGTTACAATGCAGTATATATACACCCAACTACAACAATACATCAAAGCATTCACAGCAGTTGGTCTGATCAAAGAGATAACAGGACAGGCATGAGACATTTGCATGAAAGGCAACATTAACATCACAGAAGTGAGCCAGACGAAACGAGTCTGCCTGTAGACATTAATACACATTTCACTGTGTGGGGAGCCTTGAATAACGAAACTGAGTTGCATTTAATTCAAGTTTATTTCAAGCAACATTCCCACAGTCTGCTCTCATCCCTGAGCAGAGAAAACAAGAGGAAGACACACACCCCAGCCCTCACCTTTAAACATTCTCACATCAAAGCATCTCACATCAAAGAATCTCCCTTTATTCCCCTACATCAATTTATTCCCCTACATCAACCTTTTATTTACATAACTCCCCCCCTCTCTCTTCCCGAGCCTCAGAGGTCAGAAAGCCTTCTGTTCACACCTATGGTTTGAGCCTCAGAGGTCAGGAAGTCTTCTGTCCACCACAGGGGGTCCGGCTCTCCTTCAGAGGTCAGGAAGTCTTCTGTCCACCACAGGGGGTCCGGCTCTCCTTCATCTTGAGGTTAAATCAAATATGCCTGTGTCCCACATCTGCATGCACAACTACACAGCCATATAACCCCCCCCCCAAACGATGAAGAAAGGACTATTCCCTAAAATTCAATAACACATTACTGGCTACTGTATACTCAATACCAACATTCAGTCTGTGCGCCGCTTGGGCTTCAACCGTCTGCCGAATCTGCTGTGAGATGGCCCCGCCTTGCCTGCGGCGCCGTCCTGCTTCGGCTCTGTTGGCTGAGGAAGAGAGTGATTATTTGCCCCTTGCGGGGGCCTGCCTCGTCGAGGCGCCACTGCGACCGGCACAGATCCGTCCTTCATGACAAAAGCAGGTTTTAGTCTGTCAATACTGACTGTCTCTTTTCTGTCTCCCAAATCTAGCACAATTTGCTTATCACCTGCCTCCAGCACTCGAAATGGCCCTTCGTAAGGAGGTTTGAGCGTTGCTTTTAGGGCTTCGCGCCTGACAAAAACGAAATCGGCATTTTTCAAAGCCCTGGGGACGAAAACTCGTGGAAAAGCGTGATGAACCGGACCCGGAAGCGTGTCTGTTCCCGTGCAAACTAACGGTCCTAGAGCAGAGAGAGGTGGGGGCTCCGGGTGCTCTGGTAAAAACTCGCCTGGCAGCCTAAGAGTTTGTGCGAATACCAGCTCCACTGGGGAGGCGTTTAAGTCCTCTTTGGGCGCAGAACGCAACCCTAATAAAACCCATGGCAGTTTATTTACCCAATCTGCATCCGTGAGCGACGCTCTGAGTGCTACCTTCAAAGACCTATGAAAACGTTCGCATAAACCATTAGCCTGAGGGTGGTAAGCCGTAGTGCGGTGAATTTTGGCTCCTAAGCCGTTGGCCATCGCTGACCACAGCTCAGAGATGAATTGAGGTCCTATCGGACGTAATGTCCGACGGAACCCCGAAGCGCGCCACCCAAGCCGTTAAAAAAACGCGAGCCACCTCCGCGGCCGTGGTCGTCGCAAGTGGGACCACTTCCGGCCAACGTGTGGTTCGGTCCACCATTGTCAAAAGATGCGTGAACCCCTGCGATGCCGGTAGGGGGCCCACAAGGTCGACGTGTATATGGTTGAACCTTCTGGCTGGAATGCGAAACGGTTCTAACGGGGCTCTTGTGTGCTTGTGAATTTTGGCCCGTTGACAGGAAATGCAGGCTTTCGCCCATTCCTTCACGTGCTTGCGTAGGCCCGGCCAAACAAACTTTTCTGCCACCATTTTCACCGACGCGCGCACCCCCGGGTGCGCCAGCGAGTGGACCAAGTCAAAAACACGGCGGCGCCACGTGGCTGGAACCACCGGACGCGGGCGCCCCGTCGACACGTCGCAGATCGGGGGGGCATACCGGTTTGTAAACACTTGCTCTCCAGCCTTAACCCTGTTGGTCCAGACTGGAGCGCGCACACGTCTGCGTCCGCCCCCTGGTCCGCTGCCATGGCTGCATAATCTATACCCACGTGCACCGGGGCTGCGCGCGCCACCGTGCCGCTCTCCTGCGGCGCGGTCACGGTGGCCCGTTCTGCCTCTGCGCGTGGTGGAGTCGTGAACGCGCGCGAGAGGCAGTCTGCTACAACATTGAATTTGCCCGCAACGTGCTTAATGTCAGTGGTAAATTCCGAGATCGCGGCCAGCTGCCTCTGCTGCCTGCCGGACCACGGGTCTGAAATTTTAGCCATGGCGTATGTGAGCGGCTTGTGGTCTACATAAGCGGTGAAGCACCATCCTTCCAGCCAGAACTGGAAATGACGAACAGCCAAATGCAGCGCCAACAGTTCTCTGTCAAACGTGCTGTATTTTCGCTCAGCCGCGCTTAAGGATTTGCTAAAGAAAGCCAAAGGCTGCCAAACTCCGGCGACCTGTTGCTCAATAACGGCCCCTATGGCTAAATCTGAAGCGTCTGTCGTCAGCGCGATACGTGCTGCCGGGTCTGGGTGGGCCAGGAGCGCAGCGTCAGCCAAGGCTTTCTTAACCTCTGTGAACGCGTGCTCCCGCTCCGGGGACCATTCAACCGCCTGGGTCGGTTTTTGCTTTTTGAGCGCGGCATATAATGGTTGCATGATCTGAGCTGCGTGGGGCAGGAATCGGTTGTAAAAATTCACCATCACCAAGAATTCCTGTAGTGATTTGACCGTTTGTGGCCGGGGAAAATCCGCTACCGCGCGTACTTTATCTGGTAACGGAACCGCTCCCTCTGGGGAGACGCGGTGACCCAAAAAATCGATCCGCTCGACGCCGAACTGGCACTTGGTTGGGTTAACTATTAAGCCATGCTCTCCCAGCCTCCTAAAAACTGCTGTGAGGTGCTTTTCGTGTTCGTCCTCTGAAGTACTCGCGACCAAAATGTCGTCGAGGTACACAAACACGAAAGGGAGATCGCGTAACACGGCATCCATCATCCGCTGAAACGTTTGCGCCGCCCCTTTGAGACCAAAAGGCATGCGTAAAAACTCGAAAAGTCCGAACGGGGTTATTACCGCTGTTTTAGGAATGTCCTCCGGCTGGACTGGGACTTGATGATAGCCGCGAACCAGATCAATCTTTGAAAAAATGCGCGCCCCCGCCAGGTGCACCGAAAAATCCTGAATGTGCGGGATGGGATAACGATCGTGCGCCGTAGCATTGTTTAGCCTGCGGTAATCACCGCACGGTCTCCAGGAGCCATCGGCTTTCGGTACCATGTGCAGCGGCGAAGCCCACGGGCTTTTTGACCTACGAACGATGCCCAGCCTCTCTAGGCTGGCAAACTCCTCGCGCGCAATGGCGAGCTTAACTGCATCCAAGCGCCGAGCTTTTGCAAACACGGGAGGACCAGATGTAGGTATAAAATGTTTCACTCCGTGCTTCGCGACTGCCGCTGAAAAAGTGGGCACAGTGAGCACTGGAAATTGGGTGAGGAGTGTGTGAAACTTACCACCTGCTGTAGCGACGTGGGTCTGTGCTGGTGGCGGGGACACTCGAGCTGAACAGGGGAGAGAGTAAAAAGAGAATGCATTTACCAGCCGTCTATTAGCAAGATCAACTAACAGATTATGTGAACACAAAAAATCTGCGCCCAACATGTTGAAACTCACCGCCGCTATTACAAAAGTCCATTCATATGTGCGGCCATGTAAGCATAAAGGCAAGGTCCTTTTCCCGTAGGTGTTGATGCTCGAGCCATTTGCCGCCGTAGCTCCGCTACCGTGGGGTCCAGCCACCCGGTCCGCGTATGTTGGGGTGATGAAGCTCACTTGGGCTCCGGTGTCTATGAGGAACTCTCGTCCGGAGCGCGCATCTGCGATGTAGAGCAGCTTGTTGCCTTCACCGAGAGTCGAAGCTGCTAGCGACCCTCGGTCTTGCCGTTTCTCGAACTCCTGAAGTTGCAGGGTGGCACACACCTGCGTGCCCTCTCAGCGAACCTCCGATGGTAAAAGCAGAGATCCTCTCCTCCGCTGTGTCGGGGCCGCGCCTCTGCCACCGGCCCAATGGCTCCACCTCGTCGCGGCCGTGCTACCGCCGTTGTCGGCCAGCCTGGGTCTGCCGCCTCTGGCTCCCCGCTGTCGTGGGTCGCCGCTGCGGTTGCTTGCCCGCCGCAGGCGTCCAGAATCCCATCTGCTTCCTGGGCCAGCTCCCGGAACTCCTCCAGGGTGTGACATTTCTTGCCAGCCAGCGTGCTTCTCGCATGCGTCGGGAGGGTGGAGAGGAAGATGAACTGGAAAAGGAAATCATCCTTGTCCAACCCTCTCAGCTGTATCATCTCCTCCATCAGGACGCTCGGCCTGTGTCCTCCCTGGTCTAGCAAAGACAGGAGCCTCCTCGCCCTCACTTCGGCCGAGGGGGTGAAAAACTTAATGAGGGTGGATTTCAGCTTGTCGTACCTGCCGGTCGTGGGTGGCTGCTCCACCAAACTCTGCACACACCGAGCTGTGGTGTTATCCAGTTTAGCGATGACATGGTGGAATTTAGTGTCATCCACCGTTACTCCTGCGAGGGCGAACTGCGACTCCGCTTGCAGAAACCACGACTGTGGGTTATCCTGCCAGAAATCCGGCAGCTTGACGGCCACCGCGTTCGCCAGCTCTGGACTTCGTGAGTCCGGGACCCTGAGACCTTCTCCGGTCATTCTCAACGTCGTTAGTCACCAATGTGGGGAGCCTTGAATAACGAAACTGAGTTGCATTTAATTCAAGTTTATTTCAAGCAACATTCCCACAGTCTGCTCTCATCCCTGAGCAGAGAAAACAAGAGGAAGACACACACCCCAGCCCTCACCTTTAAACATTCTCACATCAAAGCATCTCACATCAAAGAATCTCCCTTTATTCCCCTACATCAATTTATTCCCCTACATCAACCTTTTATTTACATAACTCCCCCCCTCTCTCTTCCCGAGCCTCAGAGGTCAGAAAGCCTTCTGTTCACACCTATGGTTTGAGCCTCAGAGGTCAGGAAGTCTTCTGTCCACCACAGGGGGTCCGGCTCTCCTTCAGAGGTCAGGAAGTCTTCTGTCCACCACAGGGGGTCCGGCTCTCCTTCATCGTGAGGTTAAATCAAATATGCCTGTATCCCACATCTGCATGCACAACTACACAGCCATACACTGTTCTGTTATTTGCTCTAGCCGAGTGCCGTGTTTGACCAGTCTGTTTGTGGGGATTTACACCAAAGCACATCTACATATGTAAGATGCTCAGAAGAAGCACAGTAAGGACAAGACGCATGAACACTATACATGAATGGCGCATTACATCACAATACATGCATGTGTGGTCTATATTTATCATATATTCCATAACCTACATATGTTGAAGCATGTGGAAATGTTTGGTAATTACATATGTAAAGCAACTTCACACCTCTGAAAGGACAAAGGCTCTCAACCGCCAAGTGAAGAACAAAGACGTTCCCAGACACTGCGGTGGAGACCAGAGGAGCTACCCTCACCCCCTGGGCGAGGAGAGGAAATACCAAGACAATGGGGGGATTAAGATAATGAGGGATGTCAGCCTTTGTTATGCATGTCTTTTGTTATGTGCAAGTATAAAGTCAGTGAGCCGGAGATATTCGGTCTCTTTTCCTTCTACCACCTCTGCACTGAATAAGACTTGTTAGGAGAGCTGATAAATAAACTTAGGTTTATATATCAAATCGCCTCATCATTTCAAGCTCTTCTACACTGGTGACCCTGACGCGAGTATGGACCTGAGGCGTTCCCCCGCAATCGACTCATCCGTGGCGACCCAGGCAGACGCCAGCGCCCACGCAGACAGGGGAACAGATGGACGTCTTTTCCCCCCGGCAGAAGGGATTGAGAGGGCTCAACCGAGCACCAGCACCGCTGTGAGAGCCGAAGCAAGGCATTCTCACCCTGCGGACACAGCAGTGATGGTATACACGAATGCCGTCGCTGTCAAGCTGCCAGACTTCTGGCAAGAAGACCCCGCCTCGTGGTTTCAACAAGCTGAAGCCCAGTTTGCACTGGCGGGCATCATGGCTGACGATACGAAATTCTATCATATCGTCTCCAAACTCGATGCCGCCACTTTGAGGTGCGTGCGGAGCATGATCCAGTGGCCGCCGGCCCAAGACAAGTATGAAATACTGAAAGCAACCATCGTGGCAAATTACGTCCCCTCAGCTGAAGAGAGAGCCGAGAAGATCCTGGTGGTCTACGGCCACAGAGGGTGCAAGCCTAAAGCCCTCATGGAGGATTTGCTGCAGCTTAAAGAAGAAGACAACGACAACTTCCTCCTCCAATTCATATTCCTCAGCACGCTGCCGCCACACATGAGAGGGACACTCGCCAACACGAGATGCAGCACCCAGCAAGACTTCCGCGTGCTCGCCAACGAAGCTCAACGGCTCGTCAACACCTGCAAGGAGCTGACACCCACAGCAGCATCCGCAGACCTCAACGCTGACGCCCAGAACCACGAAGAGCCACAACCCACTGAGCAGATCCAGCCCGCGGTGACAGCGACACGGCCAAAACTTAACAGACGGAGCGACGTCTGTTATTATCACCACCGTTTCGCCGAGAAGGCTCACAAATGTGTTCCCCCCTGCAAATTTAAACGCCAAAGCCGAGAGCCGTTAACGGCAGCGGTTCTCGGCGAGAAGAATAAGCTGTTGTATGTGACGGATGGACACACCGGCAAGCAGTTCCTCATCGACACAGGAGCCCAGCTGAGTTTCGTCACGCCCTCCCACGCAGATCGAGCCATGGGCACCTGGGGCAACGGAGCGGTGGCAGCCAACGGCTCTAACATCGACACTTTCGGCGAAAAGAGCCTGCACCTCCACATCCACGGCCGCAACTACAGATGGACATTTGTTGTAGCTGTGGTGAGGTTTAACTTGTTAGGCGCAGATTTTTTGTGTGCACATGGGTTATTAGTGGATCTAGCAAATAGGCGCTTGGTTAATGCACTGTCCTTTGCTTCTATTCCATGCTCAGCTCGAGTTTCTCCACCACCTGTGCAGGCTAACGTCACCACGGCAGGAGGTAAGTTTGAGCAACTCCTCACCCAATTTCCAGCACTCACAATTCCCAAATTCTCAGCCACTGTGGCTAAACACGGGGTTGAACACTTTATTCCCACAACGGGCCCACCCGTATTTGCCAAAGCTCGCCGCTTAGACGCGGCCAAGCTCAACATAGCACGGGACGAGGTTACGACCCTTGAAAAATTGGGCATTGTTAGACGCTCGAAGAGCCCTTGGGCCTCGCCACTTCACATGGTTCCGAAATCCGACGGTTCTTGGAGACCGTGCGGAGATTACTGCAGATTAAACAATGCTACAGCGGGACCACTACCTTCCTCCCAGGGTTTCACACACCTGTTAACAATGTTAACACCTGTTAACACTTTTTCAGTGCTGAGACAAAGTCACTGATTTTGCCATTAAAAGTGGCTGGCCTGCAGCGATCGGCGCTCGTGGCGAACACGCACGGGCTGAATTGCCACCTCCGCTGGATTGCCCTTTAATCGCCTTCTCCAGCGACTTCCTGCGCCTTCCTGAAGCGATTGCTAAGCTAACACTAGTTAGCTTAATGCTACCTGAAGCGATTGCTAAGCTAACACTAGTTAGCTTAATGCTGGCGTCAGTCTCTAAATAACTAACCTACAGCGATCGGATATACCTCCGGTGGATTACCCCTTTGATCGCTTTTATCCGGCCACTGTGAGTAAACTGACCAGCGATTCCAGCGCTTCCTTGTGATTCACTGATGTGCCCTACCTGAAGCGATTGCTAAGCTAACGCTAGTTAGCTTAATGCTGGCGCCAGCCATTCCACCTAACACCAGCCTGAATCAAAGCCCAGCTGCGAGGCCCAGCGGAGATACTACCAGGCAGGCGGCTATTTGTTGACGGGGCTCAGCAGAGATTTCACCCAGGCAGACGGCGGTAGGCGGCGGTGCCCAGCGGAGGACTTACCGTGACTGCAGCGGCGGTGTGCGACGAGACTACCCGAAGCGATTGCTAAGCTAACGCTAGTTAGCTTAATGCTGGCGCCAGTCATTCCACCTTACACCAGCCTGAATCGAAGCCCAGCTGCGAGGCCCAGCGGAGATACTACCAGGCAAGCGGCTATTTGTTGACGGGGCTCAGCAGAGATTTCACCCAGGCAGACGACGGTAGGTGGCGGTGCCTAGCGGAGGACTTACCGTGACTGCAGCGGCGGTGTGCGACGAGACTACCCGAAGCGATTGCTAAGCTAACGCTAGTTAGCTTAATGCTGGCGCCAGTCATTCCACCTTACACCAGCCTGAATCGAAGCCCAGCTGCGAGGCCCAGCGGAGATACTACCAGGCAAGCGGCTATTTGTTGACGGGGCTCAGCAGAGATTTCACCCAGGCAGACGACGGTAGGTGGCGGTGCCTAGCGGAGGACTTACCGTGACCTCAGCGGAGCTCGGTGGCAGCGGCGGTGTGTGACGAGACTCGGTTGGAGGAGCGGGACGGGAGACCAGTTACGGCGACTATGAGCAACGAGACCAGCAACGGAAGGGGCTAGTTGGCTAGCTGAGGCCCAGCTGGATTCGAGGACGATCGGATCAGATTCTGGCGATATAAGCAGAATTTATTTTACTATCCACAGATTTTCTTTTTCCTTCTTTCCAAGAAAGACTGAAGATGGCTGCCACCGGATTAAAAAGTGGGCTGATGGGCACCACTAATAAGCCTTCTCTACTTCTCTACTTCCTCTTCGTTTTGTCTTTGTGTGTCTGGACCTGCAACAAGAAGGATTTTCCGACAAACTCAACCAAAGGTGAAGTTAAAAAGTTTTATCTGTATGGATTTGGGCTTGGACATCTCACCCTACACTCTATGTGGTCTTTAAAAGCCCTGAGCAAAAACTTCCAAATTAAGGCAAACATGGCTGTTAAGCAAAAATCACAATATGGCAGAGGATATACAATTAAAGTTCTGTTAGTTCTGCTACTTCTGGCAGGAGATATTCACCTTAACCCTGGACCTGCCACTATTAAACAGCAGACCACTGGGTTAGCACAAAACCGAGCTGTACAAAAGCAAAAACAACATTTATTTTTCCAAACTGTTAATCATGCACGAGTTCTTTGGGACACCAAGGCTAAACCAAAGGGGATCCTCGGCGGTCATTTAAACATACGGAGCATAATCCCCAAAAGAGATGAGATTTCGGTGTTGCTGTTGGACTCAAATCTGGACTACCTTTGTCTCTCAGAAAGCTGGCTACACAGGAACATAGACACTAATATGATCGATATTGTGGGCTACCAGTGTTTTAGAAAAGACAGGCAGGTAGGGAGGGGAGGAGGTGTTTTAATTTACATCAAAGAGAAATATAAATGTCAACTGGTTGATTTGAATACTTCACTTGAATGCCATCCATCCATCCATCTTCTACCGCTTTTCCGGAGGTCGAATGTTTAGCTGTTAATGTATGTCTCTCTCCGGTAATGAATTTCAACATTGCAGTAGTGTACAACCCACCGTCACACAACTCTTCCTTTTATAATGAATTAAGTGATCTGGTTAAACAACTTGAGAAGAACAGAGAAACGATAATTCATGGTGACTTTAATATCAACTGGTCTGATAAAAAAGACAAACAAAAACTGAAAAGCCTCATGACTAAATTTAATTACCAGCAAATCATCAAAGGACCCACCAGGATAACCAAACAATCCAGAACACTTATTGACATGGTATTTACTAATAAACCAGAACGAATAACCAGAACCTATAATCTTGTAACTGGTCTCTCAGATCATAACATGGTTCTTGCTGTCAGGAAACTTACTAAAAAGCGACTACAGTATTTTGGGGGAGTCGATATTGACAAATCAAATTTTATTATCCCCAAATCAAAAAATGAGGAGTTTGAACATTACTTAGAGAATCAAAATTGGGAGCAGCTCATGTCAACATGTGAAGTAGATGATTGTTGTAATTTTATAACTGCAACAATCACAAAGTCTATAGAAAAATTTTCAAAGCAAATTAAAAGTAGACAACAGAAGATTAGCCTACCATGGTTAAATAATGAAATAAGAAAACTTATGAAGAGGCGAGACTATGCACTGAAAACATCACTAACCTCCAAACTACAAAATGATCACCTTGTGTACAAAAGTTTAAGAAATAAAGTGGTACATGAGCTGCGAAAATCAAAAATATCTTATTACAATAAACTGATAGATCATGCAAAGGGTAACAACAGTTCCCTGTGGAGGCATTTAAATAACTTAACTAATAAAAAAAACGATCAGAAGGGGGTAAAGGAACTTAGAATCAATGGCAAGACCGTCAGTGACAAGGCTACTTTGGCAAATGAATTTAATTCACACTTTGTGGGCTCTGTGGAAGACTTAACAAAAAATTTTGTGCTGCCAAATGTGCTCAACAACACAAATTCCATACTTCCAACAGATACTTTTCACATCGATGAGGTAAATGAGAAGTTAATTGCTGGTATTGTTAAAACACTGTCAAACTCAAAAACTAATGATATCTACAATATGAGCACCTCCTTTCTCAAAATGCACAGCAAAATATTAATCAAACCACTGACTCATCTCATTAATCTCTCCATTAGGTCTAGTACATTTCCATCTGGCTGGAAAAAAGCTGTCGTCATACCAGTTCATAAATCAGGCAGTAAAGACGATATATGCAATTACCGCCCAATCTCTATTTTACCAGTCCTATCTAAGGTTCTTGAAAAAGTTGTAGCTACACAGCTGATAGACTACTTACAAGACAGTCAACTTCTTCATCCACATCAATTTGGTTTCAGACCAGGATACTCAACAGAAACAGCAAATTGTTGCCTTATTGAAAACGTCAAACAGTCCTTGGACAGGGGTAATGTGGTAGGAGCTGTTTTTCTAGATCTCAAAAAGGCTTTCGATACTGTAAACCACAGTTTGCTTTTATCCAAAATGGTATCTTTTAACTTCTCCCCAAATACATTAGAATGGTTTGCATCTTATCTCCAGAATAGAGAACAGTGTGTAAAAGTTCACCAGGATAAATCCTCATTTTTAAACAACCGCATGGGTATCCCACAAGGGTCCATTCTTGGTCCTTTACTTTTCAGCATTTTTATTAATGACTTGCCATTACACTGCTCAGCTGCAACATGCCAACTTTATGCAGATGATGCAGTTATTTACACAGCTGCCAAGACTCCAGCACAGGCTGCAGATGTACTGTCCACAAGTATGGTTGATGTCCAAGAGTGGCTCCTCAAGAACCATCTATTGCTGAACCTTCAGAAAACAGTCTCAATGTGCTTTTCAATCAAAAAATGTAACCTGCAACATTTTAAAGTTAATATACATGATCATGACATCAGTTTAGCTACAGAATTCAAATACCTTGGCATTGTACTAGATCAGGGGTGTCCAACCATGTGCCATGGAGAGCCAAGACCCTGCAGGTTTTACCTCCAACCAGTGTCTTCAACAGCAGATTTCAGTGAACTTCTTCCCACTGATTGCTGATAAGTGAAAACACCTGCTGAAGAGACTGGGTAGAAGAGAAAACCTGCAGGGTCTTGGCTCTCCATGGCACATGGTTGGACACCCCTGTACTAGATCCTCAACTCAAATTTAATCTTCATATAAAGAAAATTTCAAAAACAGTAAAAAAAAATCTGAACTGCTTTAAATTAATTAGATATTACATACCTTACGAAGCAGCTGCACTGTATATGCATTCTATGGTTTTTTCTCATATATCATACTGTTTGACAGTCTGGGCTCAAGCAGCCCCTTCCACAATAAGACATATAGGTTCATTATATAATCAAACCCTAAAAATCTTGGACAAAAAGCCCATTAGGTGGCATCACTGTAATGTTTTAAAAAAATACAACCTATTGAGTTTTGAGAGCTTCATTGACCTCTGTCTTCTGAAATTAACGTTCAAATGTTTCCATAAATCAGCACCCGAGCCACTTGCTGGTTTCGTCCAAAGACAGGACAGCAGCAGAGCCACCAGGAGTTCTGTTAACAATAACTGTAAAATATTCCACCGCAGAACCACATTTGGACAAACAGCTTTCTCTATAAAGGGCAGTCACATCTGGAACACAATGCCAAATGAAATTAAAATAACGGACTTTAAAACATTCACTAAAAATGTTAAAAACTGGCTGAAAAATAAACAAGAATGTACTCATGTATGAATTAATTGTCTGCAAAGTGAGAGTGAATGAAGGGAAGGAATAAATGTGTTTGTTTATAGTGAGTGACGGAGGGAGGAAGGCCTGAAATAGGCAAATGTGAGTTATGTTATATGTGTTAAATGTGAGTCAGGCTGTTATATTTGTGTATTTATAATATTTATAATATTTATGTTAAATGTGAGTCAGGCTGTTATATTTGTGTATTTATAATATTTATAATTGTGTATTTATAATTTTTCTGCATTGATGTATGTGGTTATTGTGTATATTTTTTATCTTGATTCTTTTTTCTAAAGCCCATCCAGGGACAAGAGTTGCAAATTAGCTAATAGCTATACACTCTATGTGCAACACATCAGATTGATTGTCTTTGATTAATTGTCTATGTTTATTGCACTGTCCCTGTCAAATAAACTAATCTACTACTACATGATAGACCGCACCACAAGCTGGCCAGAGGCAGTCCCTCTAGCGGCAACCACAGCGGAGGAAGTCGCTCGCGTCTTTTTGACAAACTGGGTAGCACGGTTCGGCGTCCCATCGGACATCACGTCAGATAGGGGGCCTCAATTCGTCTCAGAGCTCTGGTCAGCCATGTCCAGCAGCTTAGGGGCAACAATTCATCGCACCACCGCTTATCACCCTCAGGCTAATGGGTTATGCAAGCGTTTTCACAGGTCTTTAAAGGCCGCCCTCAGAGCCTCACTAACGGATACAAATTGGGTAAATAAACTTCCCTGGGTTTTATTGGGGTTGTGTGCTGCGCCTAAAGAGGATCTAGATGCCTCTCCTGCAGAACTAGTTTTTGCACAACCTCTCAGGCTCCCAGGTGAATTTTTACCAGAGAACCCAGAGCCAGGGCACCTTCCAGTCCCAAGGTTTTTAGGCAGCAACGGACCGGACTCTCTCCCCGGTCCAGCTCATCACTCCTTCCCACGGGTTTTTGTCCCTCAAGCTTTAAAAAACGCTGAGTTCGTTTTTGTTAGGCATGAAGCTTTAAAACCAACTTTCCGCCCAGCATACGATGGGCCATTCAGAGTGCTGGAACATGGTGATAAACACTTTGTGCTTGATTTTGGGGATAGAAAAGAAACAGTCAGCATTGACAGACTTAAGCCTGCCTTCTTGTTGAAAGACGAGCCTGCACAGTTGGCGAGAGCACCTCGGCGGGGTAGACCCCCCATGAGAAAAGACTCAGCCCCCTGGCAGGGAACAATTAACCACTCTCCTTCCCACACTGCAGATTCCTCACAAGAAGGTCCCAGCAGGATGCCTAAACCAACCTACAGCAGTTTTGGGAGAAGATTAAAACCCAGACAGCACAGGGACTGATGCAAACCACTCCACAATTGTTCACTAATTGTGCTGCAACAGTTTAGGACTGACTTATGATTTTACTATGCTGTTATGATTACCACTGAACTCTCTTAGGAGCATGGCTGCTGGAAAGTTTCTTCTGTGGCAAGAGATGTAACACTTAGTATGTCATAGTAATTATCTTAGACTGTGAACCTTTCTATTGTCCTTTCTTAGTCGTTTGGGGGGGCCTGTGGTCTATATTTATCATATATTCCATAACCTACATATGTTGAAGCATGTGGAAATGTTTGGTAATTACATATGTAAAGCAACTTCACACCTCTGAAAGGACAAAGGCTCTCAACCGCCAAGTGAAGAACAAAGACGTTCCCAGACACTGCGGTGGAGACCAGAGGAGCTACCCTCACCCCCCTAGGGCGAAGAGAGGAAGTACCAAGACAATGGGGGGGATTAAGATAATGAGGGATGTCAACCTTTGTTATGCATGTCTTTTGTTATGTGCAAGTATAAAGTCAGAGAGCCGGAGATATTCGATCTCTTTTCCTTCGACCACCTCTGCACTAAATGAGACTTGTTAGGAGAGCTGATAAATAAACTTTGGTTTATATATCAAATCACCTCATCATTTCAAGCTCTTCTACACATGGCACATTACATCTCAGTAGTGCAGCGGGAAAAACAGAGACAAGAGAGCTGAGTGTCCTTAACTGTTGTGGGGGTCAACCGAACCGCCACACCAGATGGATTTTGATGACATTTTCACCAGAGGTGGCCCTTGGCCTAAGGATAAGCCCATTACATTTTGGTGATGACCCGAGGCTGCATACCTCCGCCAAGGCCCTATTTTCTCACACTGTGTTAGCAAGATTACTCAAAAACTACTGGACAGATTTTGATGACATTTTCACCTTGGACAACAGACAAACTCATTAAATTTTGGAGGTGATTCATGATCACATGCCTCCACCAAGGCCATATCTCGCAATGTACGGAGGGCCAGAGGCGCGGTAGTACAGACAGATGGATGGACAAAGAGATAGAGGAAGGGACGGAGCCTTGGCGGAGGTATGCGCTCTCTGAGTGCTTTTCTTGTTTGAAATAACATAACCACAACTAATACACTTTGTGACTGAATGTGCATCAATATGCGCATCAGTTGGCGCTTATATAAAACGGAGTTAAATAGATTAATGTTAAATTCCTTTGTAGTTTTTATCCTTGTACATAAATTTGACATTTTTCATAATGTTCTTTCTGCAATATCTAAAACATTCTTCATTTCTATTGCTTAATAATTTGTTATATATAAGATAACAAATGATACCGCTTCTATCATATAAGTATCCTCATATACTTTAAAACCGTTATCAATAATAAACTGGGCATTTCTTTTTTATAACAGTCTACGATCCTTGGCGCTCGATGTTTTGAGCTGGCCGACAAGATCTCGCGATAATACATCTCCGAATTCGCCATTAAGAGCTTCCTGTAGTGTAACGTCAACGAACAACAACGGCTCATCGTTAACCGAACTAAGCGACCGTTTTTCCAGCTTATACCCACCGAGGCGTTGTGTATCCAGGTAAAACTACACTCTGCGGTCACATGCGAATCACACTGACCGGTTCAAGACGAAGAAGTAGCCTCTAGATACCGAAAAAGCTGGAAGGGCCGTTAGGCCCGTTAGTTGTTCTGAGTGTTAACATGCTGAGCTAGCTGTCAGTGTCAGTCGAGGAGGCCAGACGGTAGTTTTTCTGTCTGGTGAGCTCATACGCGTTGACCCAGTTGAGCGGCCACTGTTTGGTTGTAATGGTACACTGTTGAAAAGAGCAACTCTTATCCGTGGTGTGGCAATACGTTGGTTCAGAGTCCGAGTAGAAAGGTCAGCTGAAGTCGCCCTGGTTCCTACCGGGGTGCAGAACACCTCTCAGTGGGCTGGTTTTTATATTGAAAGCTCTCCTCATCAGTTTTATGTTAAATCTATCACGAGTGGTCCTTTCCTCTGGTCAAAAGGTGTTTACCGCCGAATCGCGAGAAATAAGTGAACACAACATACATGTAAACAACGTGAGACGCTGCTTGTGCCCGTTGAAATACAGTATACACTCACCGGCCACTTTATTAGGTACACCATGCTAGTAACGGGTTGGACCCCCTTTTGCCTTCAGAACTGCCTCAATTCTTCGTGGCATACATTCAACAAGGTGCTGGAAGCATTCCTCAGAGAGTTTGGTCCATATTGACATGATGGCATCACACAGTTGGCGCAGATTTGTCGGCTGCACATCCATGATGCGAATCTCCCGTTCCACCACATCCCAAAGATGCTCTATTGGATTGAGATCTGGTGACTGTGGAGGCCATTTGAGTACAGTGAACTCATTGTCATGTTCAAGAAACCAGTCTGAGATGATTCCAGCTTTATGACATGGCGCATTATCCTGCTGAAAGTAGCCATCAGAAGTTGGGTACATTGTGGTCATAAAGGGATGGACATGGTCAGCAACAATACTCAGGTAGGCTGTAGCGTTGCAACGATGCTCAATTGGTACCAAGGGGCCCAAAGAGTGCCAAGAAAATATTCCTCACACCATTACACCACCACCACCAGCATGAACCATTGATACAAGGCAGGATGGATCCATGCTTTCATGTTGTTGACGCCAAATTCTGACCCTACCATCCGAATGTCGCAGCAGAAATCGAGACTCATCAGACCAGGCAACGTTTTTCCAATCTTCTATTGTCCAATTTCGATGAGCTTGTGCAAATTGTAGCCTCAGTTTCCTGTTCTTAGCTGAAAGGAGTGGCACCCGGCGTGGTCTTCTGCTGCTGTAGCCCATCTGCCTCAAAGTTCGACGTACTGTGCGTTCACAGATGCTCTTCTGCCTACCTTGGTTGTAACGGGTGGTTATTTGAGTCACTGTTGCCTTTCTATCAGCTCGAACCAGTCTGGCCATTCTCCTCTGACCTCTGGCATCAACAAGGCATTTCCGCCCACAGAACTGCCGCTCACTGGATATTTTTTCTTTTTCGGACCATTCTCTGTAAACCCTAGAGATGGTTGTGCGTGAAAATCCCAGTAGATCAGCAGTTTCTGAAATACTCAGACCAGCCCTTCTGGCACCAACAACCATGCCACGTTCAAAGTCACTCAAATCACCTTTCTTCCCCATACTGATGCTCGGTTTGAACTGCAGGAGATTGTCTTGACCATGTCTACATGCCTAAATGCACTGAGTTGCCGCCATGTGATTGGCTGATTAGAAATTAAGTGTTAACGAGCAGTTGGACAGGTGTACCTAATAAAGTGGCCGGTGAGTGTATACTGTATGTTGAAATGACAGCAAGTTTGTTTAGATTTTAACTTGCTGTAACAGAACTCAAGTGGGAGTAATTGGTTAAAAAAAATCCCTTGCTAATATTATTTGACAGCTGAAGGGGACGTGACTCAGTCATCTAATTCAATGATTTTTAACCAGGGTCCCCTGGTACGTACAGGTTTCTGTGGAAAATTATTTAATTTCACTTCTTAGTTGATCCAAAAAAATTGCAAACATTTTGCCGTTGTTGTGCATGGGTTCTGTAGAAACCTGAATGTACCAGGGCAGCTTTTTTGAAAAACACTGATCTAATACCTCCGTTTGTCTGATTGCACTGGGAGACGGGAGAGATGGGAGATGTTGGTTTTAAAACATTGTTTCCAAACCAACTCTCACACCAGTGTTGACTGTAGTCTGCATCTGCTTATTTTAATAGGCTATTTGTAATTCAGATAAACTGTGATGAACCATGTTTTCTAACACAACTTCAATAATACACCTAAATATCTCACCTGTCACACTTATGAGTGTTCCTCTGTACAAACTACAGAAGTCGTGTGTTGTCTTTTATCAGATTTGGCCCCATTATCTAAGCATGTTGATTATGGTGCTACAAGCAACTTTTCCCTAAAGCAGTTGTGCGAGAGTTCTCACAGACTCGATGCTCAGCCAAAGGCATACTGACCAAAAGATTACTTAACTAATCCTGTTAATGTATTTATTTTGTAAGTGGCATTTGTGTACATTAGGAAATGATTTATTTATTTATGATTTATTCGATTATCACAGTTGTCTGTCTGTGTTGTTCTGTGATCAGCATGACTGAAGGAGTATTAATTGTCATTAAGCGTGTCGTATAAAGAAACCTGATCTTGCAGTTGCTTGTGTTTCTGTATGCAGGACAGCCGCAACAGCAGAATGGCTGACGACCTGGACATCGAGGCGATGCTGGAGGCTCCGTACAGGAAGGTTAGAGTTCATTTTGTCTTATGTGTTCCTGACACACTCAGCCAGACTCTACTGCTCCTCACACAGCTGCCAAGTTGATTCTCTCCAACCAGAAATGAAGGGGGGGGGGGGATTGTGTTTTTAGACTTTTTTTTAAAAAAAGTTGTGAATTTCATTCACGGAGTTGTAAGGCTGAAGAAAACTAAATTAGATTAGAGTTTATCTTCAAGAAAGCTGCAAATTAACTTGGTACACCCACACACATTGCAGTTTTTCCCCACATAATTAGATTCTGGTTGTAGCAGTGGCAGGTGAGCACATAAGTGAGCCTTAAGTAAAACTTGCTTGTGACTAAAATAACAGCAGTAGAGAGGGAATCCAGATTTTATTCTGCCCTGATACGTATCTGCTACAGCAGCATTGGTGTTCAACGATGGGAGATTTCCTATTTAGGAAGGCAAGCATTACTTAATAATCTCCCATTAAAATAGTTCGTATTAGATGCTTTGGTACTACAGTCATTCTGAGAAAAGAACTTAATGAATAGTGCTGTAGTACTTTTTAAAGTCTGTGTGTGGGAAAGGCTTCAGTGTTCACTGATGTTGGGTCATTTTGATCCAGACAGATTGTACAGGATTCTGGCTCTTCTCAGGGCTGAAGATGATGCTGAATGTTTGTCCGACTGCAGATCAGATAAATATGAAGGATGAAATGCTGTGTGTGACACGCAAGCAGGACATATCTGATGTGTCAAGGTTTTAGTGTGTTTCAAATGTTGTGCTTCCTAAATAACATCCACAAACTGGTTCCTGCTTGTGGCGGTAAGTTATGGGTTTATTACATGTCAGTTGTGCAGGAAAACTCAGCTGCGTCAAATGGAAACACCTGAACGTGTGGCAGTTTTGGCTCCTGTTGTTGCAGACATTTATTTCCTGCTGGCTGGAACCACCACACGTTTCCTCTACTGTGTGGCGCTTGCGAGCAGTAGAGTCCGGCTGACACTGATGATGCTGATGATGGCATTGCCTTCACATACTGTCATGAATAAATGCCCATCTATCTCTCTTTGTAGACTTGCCTAACGATTTCTCACCTCTACTCCCCTGAATGCCAGTGTGATCTGTCACAAACATAAGGTAGTAAAAAGTCCCCATCATGCATTGCTGTACTGTGGTTCCCTTGGTAATTCTACACTGTCAACTGGTTTTGGCCCAATCCCCATGGAGAGGAATAGCAGAGGATTATGGAAGGCCAGGTGTTAAGTCAGACAGGTGAAAAAGGGGAAGTTAGTTTAGCATCGGCAACCGTCTGAATCCCAACTGATAGCTGTGAGAATGGAGGTGAAAGTGACGCTGCTCTCTGCCCACGCTGGTGAAGACAGAGTGAAGCGTCATGTTTTATATTAGCAGTAGGTGTGTTTTACATGTTCCAGTCTGAACAATGCCAGACATTAGTTGGTTTCCTTCCTCCTAGCTTCTGCCTGAATTTCCCAATGATCTGAATTTCCCAATGATCTCATACATCTCAAAAGCAGCCTGCCAGATTTCTGCAGGTGGATAAAAATGGTACATCACTAATTGTGGTGCAAAATGCCATAAGCAAATATTTGAAGCGTCGAAAGCTGGATTCATGCTGCAACTCTGCTGTCCGCGTATGTGTAACCGGAAACCTCGTGTGATGAAATTTACGTCATCCTCTCCAGTCCGCTAGTGCCCACAGTGCCTGACCGCAGACGACCGCGTGCAGCCCAAATTTTGTGACCGCACCGCCTGCCCACAACCTGAACGCGTTGAAAAGCGCATGCTCAAGACTGAACGTCCCTTTCACAAGGTGGCGATCTCGGCACAGCAAACCAAGACAAAATAGACGAAGAACACAACAGGACAACGAGGAAGCGGAAGACGAGAATAAACATACATGAATCATACATAAATACTTCAGCAGCAGCAGCATCTTCGTGGAAAAGGAGTGAAAATCGGGAAGTCAAGCAGCAGAAAGCAAGCAGCGTTTGTTCGTTGGTGAAAATCCTGGTGCGTCAGCACATTGCGCTACCTATCGGGTGGGAGTGAAACTACAAATGATGGTTGTGTGCATGCGTCAGTCGCTTGGCCTGGGTAGATGAAAAAAGTGAGCATGAACAGTGCCGCGTGTGTGCCGGGCTCGTCCAAAGCGCATGCGGACTAGAGGGGAAATGCAGCATGAATAAGGCTTTAAAGGACGTGGCTGGATTGTCCTCTGCAAAATCGCATGCTTAAGTTAAATGTTATCATAAAGTTCACTGCAGCTCAGTTTATCACATACATGTACAAACTGTATGACTGCAGCGACTGTTTGGGTAAGAGGAAGATGCACTACTTCTGTCTGCCCTACAGGATTGTCCCAACTTAAATTATATAAGCCCCGTTTGCACAACAGGAACCAGAAACTAATTTTACAATAACATCCCCTGCGGTGTGTCTCCACTACAGGAACCTCACCGAAAGGGTAAGTTTTCAGGAACATGTCGTGGCTGAAATAAGGCTCTGGTCAGGGGTAGGTACTTCAGAGCAGCCCCGAAAACTGCAGGGTGGGATTTGAGATTAACTGTATACTGATGGGATAAAACTCGACATGAACTAGAGTACTACATAAACACAACACACAGAAATAAAAAGCACCAAATTTGACACTAGCATTATGGTGGTCCGGCATGGCACATAAGACCAACAGCTACCAGTTTCATTCACCAGAATGTGAACCCCCACAGCCAGCCAATGGGAGACTGAGTCCATGGTGTTGCTTCTCCTGGTGTGTTCACGCAGCTAATGCCATGTAATGCCCAAAAATGTAAAAGTTAATACCTCCATGACTGTGGACAGGAATGGCCAGATCACTTGTATATCATATGCAGCCACATATACATCAGGGTAGCACGAACACAGTGGAGCGGCAAGGCTGGTGGCGCAGGCTATTTTTTTTTTTTTTTAATTTATTTTATTTTTTTTTTAGCCAGAGAGTGAACACATACGGTCGGCCAGCTGGGAACAGAGTGCCCCACTGGTGCTGCTCGTGCAGCTCTGTTCCACTCTGCGATTATTAAATAAACAATGTTGGCAGCTTGGTCCCATGCACTCCACTTTACATTATTTCCTAGCATAATTGCGTCTGTATGATTTCAAAGTATTTTTAACATATTTTATTTTGTTGCACTGTGTCACGGCTGAAACTGTCAAACGATTATGTCATGAACAAACGCTTCTGAAACTGCTGGTTCCTACCTCCATAATGGAGACACAACAATGGAGAGGGGTGAGATACATGAAGTTCCTGTCCCATAAAATTGGTTCTTGTACTTGAAACAGGGTATAATTCAATTCACCTTTATTTATATAGTGCCATTTCACAACAGTAGTCATCTTATAGCACTTTCAGACTGTAGGGGAAAACCCCACAATTGCAGAAAGACCCCAGCAATCAGGCGATCCCTGTGAGCAAGCACTTGGTGATGGAAAAACTCTGTTTTAGCAGGAAGAAACCTCCAGCAGAACCAGATTCAGGGAGGGACAGTCAACTGCTGTGACTGGCGGCGGGGGCGGGGGGGGGGGGGTTGAGGGGATAGAAGAAGAAAAGAACAGACACGTAGAGAGCAAACAGCACACTGCATAACGGGGACTCAATCTATGGGAGAGAACAAACAAATGCTAATGACCAGCAAAAATGTTTCATTGAGAGTGAAGAAAGGAGTGAAGCCCAGTGTATCATTGGAGCCCCCCCCCCCCTCGGCTGTCTAAACCTATTAGCAGCATAACTAAGGGAGGGTTCAGGGTCACCTGATCCCATCCTAACTATAGGCTATGTCAAAAAGGAAGGTTTTAACCCTATTCTTAAAAACAGAGATCGAATCGGACTCCCGAATCCAGATTGGCAGTTGGTTCCAAAGGAGAGGCAGCCTGATAACTGAATGCTCTGCCTCCCATAGTACTTTTAGAGAGTCTTGGTATTACAAGTAAACCTGCATTTCGGGAGCATTGTGCTCTGTTAGGATGATGAGGTACTACTATCAGATCTTTTAAATAACAAAGGGCCTCATTATTTAGAGCTTTGTAAGTGAGGAGAAGGATTTTAAACTTGATTCTAAATTCTATGAGAAGCTAATGAAGGGAGGCCAGAACCGGAGCGATACGGTCTCTCTTTCTAGTACCTGTTAAAACTCCAGCTGATCCAAAATGCTGCAGCTAAAGACTTTTTAGAGATGTTTTAGAACAGCCTGATAATAAAGAGTTACAGTATATCTAATCTAGAGCTAACAAAAGTGGGGATTAGTTTCTCAGCATCACTCTGAGACAAGTTGTTCCTAATCTTGGCAATATTACGCAAATGATAGAAAGCAGTCTTAGAAACAAGTTTAATATGTGAATTAAAGAACAGCTCTTGATCAAAAATAACTCCAAGGTTCCTCACAGTACTGTTAAGAGAGAGTAACTCCATCCAAACTAAGAATTTGGTTTGGGAAGATATTTCCAAGTTTTTTTTTTTGGCCCAACTAGAATGACTTCAGTCTTATCTGAATCTAATGGCAAGAAATTACAAGTGGGGCTGCACAATTATGGCCAAAATGATGATCTCAATTATTTTGCTCAATATTGAAATCGCAATTATTAATCACAGTTTTTCATTAGCTTTAGGAAAAACACAGATTACATAAAATTCATTTTTTTAAAATTCATCCTACTTACCAATTGCTAGATGAAGCCTGTGGCCAAAGCAGTGGAGTCTCATCCGTTTACTATGCCTCGGTGAAATGGAGAGGCATAGGGTAATCGCTCAGTGCGTCTGTTTGTGTGTGGTTGGTGTGGTTGGTTGGTTGTATCTGTCTGCCTCTCTGTTTCAGCTTGTCCGGTCAAAATTAAGTGGAACTAAAGGCTTGTATCATTGTATGGCCATATTTTCTCAACTTTTAATTTGCCAGAATTTCGAGATGTCTTATTTTTGAAACTAGAAAAGCACTCGGAGAGCACAGACCTCCGCCAAGCGCCACAGTTCCCCCCATACAGTGTTTGTGTGTACGTTTTGAGATTCCTTGACTATGAAAACATATGACTAGCAGTTGGATTCACAATGATAGGATTAGTGGTTCAGTAGTTATTGATGAAAATGGCATTTTCCGTAATGGCGGTTTAGCGCCACAGTTCCCCCCATACAGTGTTTGTGTGTGTGTTTTCAGATTCCTTGACCATGAAAACATATGACAAGCAATTGGGTTGACAATGATAGGATTAGTGGTTTAGTAGTTATTCACGAAAATGGCATTTTGCGTAATGGCGGTTTTCTTGTGGACGGTGATCCGGATCACCACCAAAATCTAATAATCTGTAGGATACCCCATTTCTGACAATCTGTGAAAATTTAATGAAAATCAGTCCATAACTTTTTGAGTTATCTTGCTAACAAACAGACAAACAAACCAACGCAGATGATCACATAACCTCCCCCTTTGGCTGAGGTAATAAACACAAATTTAACTCATCTTTACAGTCAATGAAGCTGAGAAAAACGGTGTTGTAATAACTATGCCGGGCCACTAGAGGAGACAGTGCGACTTTTTGTACAGCACATGGATGACTTCCTGTCACAGTCAGTCTCTAGCTGAGCGATATTATAAAATAGTGGTTACTGGGAAAAAAAACATGTATTCAGCAACTACACCATTTATTCATCACATCGATTGTTTTCACACTGGTTTTGCTGTTTAGTTTTGCAGAGGAAGGATGAGGTAAAACTCATTAAAAACTTGCTACAAACTATAAGTCCCAACATTCCTCGCCCGCAAGTGGTTGCAGTGGACTGTGCATGCGCCCAGAAACTCCCACCAGAGGGAAGTACTGAGGAATCCGCCAGTACTCGGTGAATAAATGTACGTCTTTTTGCCCGTCTGTTTTCTTCCTCTGCCACTAAATGGCAAAAGCTTGTTCGTCTTGATTGTCATTGCATTCACGTACCTCCATCGCTTCTGCCATTTAAAACGTCTGCCATCGTGTTCTTCTTTTGTGTTTGGATTGCAGCTGTTCACATCAGTTTGGTGGCTCTTGGCTGCTGCCGACAGTACAGGTATGTGAACTGCAGATTATTTTCACTGCGCATGCATGTACTCCAAAACTGCTGGATGGATTTGGATGAAATTTTTACCAGAGGTGGTCCTTGGGCTAGAGAGGAACCCATAACATTTTGGTGATGTTCCGAGAACGCATACCTCTGCCAAGGCTCTGGCACAGAGGCATCAGCACATTGGTGCTTTCATTTCGAGAAGCTGCTTTGACGACATAAGATCCACTGTCTGTGCTGCAGACTAGTCCGTCCTCCTGCAGGCTCCAAGATGATTGCGCTTCCATCTGTCCATGGGCTATCGCTCCTCCTGTGCGGTCTTGTTGAGAAAAACGACATCTGCAAACATCGACTCATTTTAAAATCTCCATCGGTGTAGTGAATTTTCAGGGACAGGTACGGCTCCGTTATTCTGCTTGACCATCGGTCAGTTGTAGTTGCAAAGTACTCAACAGTTGTGATATCATCTGTATCTTTCATACAGCGCAGGTAATGCAACTTTGGAGAATCATGTGGGGATCACGTATTTCTTGTCCAGTGTTTTGACCGTGTTTCTGAAGCCTTCTTGCTCATACAGTATTTAGTTGACACGTCTTTGGCCAAATAAAACACTATTGCATCAGTTGCTTTAGCGTGTCTTTGGGAGGCAGATGGATGGGGTGAAGCTCTGTGCAGGGTTGATACTATGGTTGTCTGGGTCGGCGCCAGACAGACTGTGATTTAGTGAAGTGACATTCACTTTAGCCTTCATGCATTTATCGTACTTGTGTTTGTGGTGTTTTTTTCAGGTGATTGAATAAGTTAGTTGTGTTGCCCTGCGGCACAGACACAGCTCTATGGCACTGTTTGCATAGTATAATTTCTTTTTAGTCAGCATCACATGCCCTGAATCCAAAATAGGGCTGAAATGATTACCGTATTTTTGGGACTATAAGGCACATCGGATTATAAGGCGCACTATCAATGAACGGTCTATTTGATGGTCTAATTTCATACATAAGGCGCACCGGATTATAAGGTGCATTAAAGCGAGGTAGTCGGAGCCGGGAAAAAATTTTTTTTGCGTGCATGGAAAGAAAATCCTATCTATAGTCATTATAGACACATATAGCGCGATTGTCTGCAAGTGTGAATGACCTGTTCCATGAGCAGGCGGAACGTTTTTAGTCTGTGGCTGTTTACATCGCCATATTGGCCAGGATACTCGCTGGGTACTCGCTCGGTGCTCGATACGGCTCACTCTCCGGCGGCGGCCCTGATAAGTAAACATATGCTGGGACACTTGAATTCTTTCGTCCCAAAAATATCATTTTTGAATATTTAATTACAGCTAAACGGGAGCAGTTTCGATGCTGAAATTTCACATACAAATCCTAATATACGTGTTCTATACACCATCGACTTTTGGGTATCGACTACCTCGCAAGGTAGTCGATACCCAAAATTTGGGATCTGGGAAATTTTTTTTTTTTTATTTTTTATTTATTATTTTTTTTTTTTTGCGTGCATGGAAAGAAAATCCTATCTATAGTCATTATAGACACATATAGCGCGATTGTCTGCGAATGTGAATGACCTGTTCCACGAGCAAATGTACGTTTTTTGGTCCGTGGCTGTTTACATCGCCATAGTGGCCAGGATACTCGCTCAGTACTCGATGCGGCTCGCTGTCCGGCAGCAGCTCCGAGCAGTAAACAATGCAAACAAATGCCGGGACACTTGAATTCTTTCGTCCTGAAAATATCATTTTTGAATATTAATTACAGCTAAACAGGAGCAGTTTCGATCCACGATCCATTGGCAGATAGTGGCGTAACTCGCTAGCAATTTAACTTTGAATGACCTGTTGACACCAATATAGCGGTTGGAGTTCTTTGGTTAATCCACCTGGAATGATGGCAAGCTCCGAATTAGTTTGCTTCACTTGGGTTTTGACAATATCGGTGAGATGGGCGCGCATGGAGTGGCAGATCAATAGGGATGGAGATTTGTGGAAAAAGCCATCCAGCCATTATGTTGAAGCACATATTACTCCGCGAGGCTCCTGACTACCGTAATGCTCCGACAATCCATCAAGCGGTTCGGCTTCGTAGCTTACCAAAGTCGTACTAAAACATTTTTGACAGATTTTTGAGCGCCGTGTACCACATAAAATCGGTTCGAGGTCAGTAAGCACAACCAGAATTAATACATGAGGCACACTGGATTATAAAGCGCACTGTTGATTTTTGAGAAAATTAAAGGATTTTAAGTGCGCCTTATAGTCCAAAAAATACGGTAACGTTGTCGACAATAAAAATTTGTCAATGCAGATTTTTATTGTCGAGAAATCGTTTAATTTTAAAGTTTAAATGCATGCTGCCGAAGTGTTCATTTGTAACTGCAATGCATGACCGGAACTGGTGCGGACAGTAGCGCCTCTGTTGTCCGGCATGCGTGAACAATTTCCACCGAAGAAGAACAGGAACACAGCATGGCGAAGCGAAAAGATAAAGAACTCGAAGTGGAGCTAAAAAAAGCAGACCCAAACTTTCTATAGTATGGGAACACAAAAGCAAAACGAAATAAGTAAAATGCAGACTTTGCAAGGCAGACCTTTCCTATTATGGCAGCACTACAGTGATGCATGAGCATCTGAAACGACGGCACCCGGGAGCTGCGACATTAACGGTTGCTTCTGCTTGATACATTTTAGCGAGTAAAGAAAGTTAGCGCTGCTTATTTTCAATGGCCAACTGTTTCAAGCTTTAGAAAAATAACAATACTGTTAGTAAGTGCTGTTTATATAAGCTTACCTGTTTGACAGTAAGCTCTCTGGTTGCTGAGGGCTGAGCTGTCATGGCTAATGTGTTGTTGAATGCAGTAAATGACTGAATTACAAGAATCGCTATTTCTTTTTCATCTTCATTAATATTAGCCCTCATTCTGAATATTGGTGCATCTCAGTTAATTAGAATATCCCAGTGTGTAATTTAGTTAAGACCTACAACCGTAATCATCAAAATTAAATCAAACGGCTTGAAATATCACTCTTTTAAGTGCAGTGAATACTGAATATGAATGTTTACCTTTCTGAATTATATTGTTAAAAAATGCACTTATAGAAAACTTCCATCTAATGTTAGTTTGTGGGTTGGAGCAGATCAGTAATTCACTTGTAAGATATTTAATCAATTGTTTAATTGACATTAGGCATTATGCTGTCTGTTATAAATTGATACCTGCTTATAAAACGTTAAATTAAAGCAGGGACTGACAAGAAGGTGATTTTCATAGGTGCGCAGGCTTAAACAGCGGGTGAGGTAAAATATGCACTAGAGCCCCAACAGGAAGCAGAGATGGCGGACACGATTGAAATAATCACGATTAGTCGACTAATTGAAAAAATAGTCGTTAGATTAATCGACTACCAAAATAATTGTTTGTTGCAGCCCTAATCCAAAATGCGTCCAGACAACGGATGATGATCCTTTCAAGGCACTAACTCCTCACTTCCACGTGTTGCCATACTGTCACCTTGTGCTTCCAACACCTGGTTTGTGTTTCACCATCACACCAGTCTGCTATTGAAAACTTAAGGCTGCAGCTACAGGATGCACTCGCTTGTCAGTTCTGCAGCTTAATGTTGCCCTAACATGCATTTGCCCTCTGGTGGTCGGCTGGCTGTTGGTTGAGAAAATGCTTGATTTGACATGCGGCAGAGCCCACATTTTAGATGTTAATATCGCTGACTATCACGGTAATTTAATCGTGGCAGCCAAGATCGTGATCAAAATTTGTTTAATTGTGCAGCTCGAATTACAGTAGTCATTCAAGCTCTGATTTCCTTAAGACAAGCCTCTGATTTGGCTAATTGACTACTTTCATCTGGCTTCACTGACAAATATAATTGTCATCTGCATAACAGGGAAAATGTATGCAGTGCTTTCTAATAATATTGCCTAGCAGAAGCATATAAATTGAAAAGAAGAGGGTCTAGCACAGATCCCTGTGGAGCTCTATGGTTGAGCTTTGAATTAGAAGAAAACTCATTATTGACATGAACAAACTGGAACCTATCAGATAAATAAGATTTAAACCACTTCAAAGAAGTTCCATTAAGTCCAACAAGGTGTTCTAGTCTAACAAGTAAAATGTTATGATCAATAGTGTCAAAAGCTGCACTAAGGTCTAAAAGGACTAGTACAGAAACAAGTCCATTATCAGATGATAGAAGGAGATTGTCAGTGACAGTCATTAAAGCTGTTTCAGTACTTTGATGAATTCTAAACCCTGACTGAAACTCTTCAAATAAACCATTTCCCTGCAAGTGGTTAAATAACTGTGTAACAAAAACTCTTAAGATTTTTGAAATAAAAGGCAGATTAGAGGGCTTGTTGCTACGAGCTATTCGGTCTCTGTACGACCATTGTGAGAGTTTGGTTCGTATTGCCAACACTCGGTCGGAGTCATTCCCAGTGAGAGTTGGACTCCGCCTGGGCTGCCCTTTGGCACCGATCCTGTTCATAATTTTTATGGACAGGATTTCTAGGCGCAGCCAGGGAATGGAGGGTGTCATGCTTGGTGACCACAGGATCTCATCTCTGTTGTTTGCAGATGATGTTGTCCTGTTGGCTTCATCCAGCAATGACCTACAGCTCTTGCTGGGACGGTTTGCCGCTGAGTGTGAAGCTGCTGGGATGAGAATCAGCACCTCCAAGTCCGAGTCCATGGTCCTCAGCCGGAAAAAGGTGGATTGCCCTCTCCGGGTTGGAGACAGGCTCCTGCCCCAAGTGGAGGAGTTTAAGTATCTTGGGGTCTTGTTCACGAGTGAGGGGAAAATGGAGCGAGAGATCGACAGACGGATTGGAGCAGCATCTGCAGTGATGCAGACGTTGTACCGGTCTGTTGTGGTGAAGAGGGAGCTTAGTTCTAAGGCAAAGCTGTCGATTTACCAGTCAATCTACGTTCCTACTCTCACCTATGGTCACGAGCTTTGGGTAATGACCGAAAGAACGAGATCGCGGATACAGGCGGCTGAAATGAGCTTTCTCCGTAGGATTGCTGGACTCACCCTGAAAGATAGGGTGAGGAGCTCAGTCATCCGGGAGAGGCTCAGAGTAGAACCGCTGCTCCTCCACATTGAAAGGAGTCAGTTGAGGTGGTATGGGCATCTGATTAGGATGCCTCCTGGACGCCTCCCACTTGAGGTGTTTCAGGCACGTCCCACTGGGAGGAGACCCCGGGGCAGACCCAGGACTCGGTGGAGAGACTATGTCTCCCAGCTGGTCTGGGAACGCCTTGGTATCCCCTCTGAAGAGCTGGAGCAGGTGGCTGGGGAGAGGGAAGTCTGGGCTTCTCTGCTTGAACTGCTGCTTCCGCGACCCGGACCTCCGGAAAAGCGGTAGAAGATGGATGGATGGATGGATGGCAGATTAGAGATTGGTCTATAGTTAGCTAAACTACTGGATCCAGTGTTGACTTTTTAAGTAAAGATTTAATTACAGCAGTTTTAAAAGCCTGTGGTACATGGTCTAATGTTAATCAAGATTGATTATTTGAAGAATAGAGCTACCAATAAATGGGAAGACTTCTTTAAATAACCTGGTAGGAATAGGATCAAGTAGACAAGCTGATGGCTTGGATGAGGAAATTATTTTATCTAACTCTAAAAGGTCAATTGGAATAAACTCGTCCAAATGCATATCAGTTGAAGGAGCTGTAGTTGTTACTGAATTTAAATTGGTGGTGGGAAGGATCTGACTGATTTTATCTCGAAAAGATGAAATTCTATTATTGAGTGAGTTCATAAAGTCCTGACTAGTAAGCTGTAAGGGGATGCTAGATTTGAGAGTGTCCTGGCTTTTTGTCAGCTTGGCTACAGTGCTGAAAAGAAACCTGGAATTATTCTTGTTCTCATCTATTAATGCAGAATAATAACTCGTTCAAGCTTTCCTAAGAGATTTTTCTTTTTTTATAAATTAGAAGTTGATTTCTCCAAGATAGATTTCATCTAATTTAGTGGAGCGGAATTTTCTTTCTAATTGCAAAGTCTTTGTTTTAAGCTACAAGTTTGTGTGTTGAACCAAGAAGTCAGAAATCTCTGATTAGACTTTTTGTTTTTTAAAGGAGCCACCATGTCTAGAGTCTGATGCAGAGAAGCTGTAACACTATCTACCATGCTATCAAATACAGGAGGAGTAAAATCTCCATAACTTACAGTGGTGCGAAAAAATGTTTGCCCCCTTCCTGATTTCTCAGTTTTTTGTATGTTTGTCACACCTAAATGTTTCAGATAATCAAACAAATTTAAATATTAAAAATGGTAAATGGCATTCACTTATATAGCACTTTTATTCTCATCTCCAGATGACCAAAGTGCTTTACAGATCTTGCTATCCACCCGTTCACACACACATTCACACACTGATGGCGGCATAGCTGTCATACATGGTGCTGTCCTGACCCACCAGGAGCAACTGGGGGTTCAGTGTCTTGCTCAAGGACACTTCGATATGCAGACTGCAGACAGAGCCGGAATCGAACCCCTGACCCTTCGATCAGCAGTCAGCCACAGTACACCTGCGCCACAGCCGCAGGTGTAGTGTGTGTATTAGACAAAGATAACACAAGTAAACACAAAATGCAGTTTTTAAATGAAGGTGTTTATTATTAAGGGAAAAAAAATCAAAACCTACATGGCTCTGTGTGAAAAAGTGATTACCCCCTAAACCTAATAACTGGTTGGGCCACCCTGAGCAGCAACAGCTGCAATCAGGCATTTGCGATAACTCTCAATGAGTCTTTTACAGTGCTGTGGAGGAATTTTTGCCCACTCATCTTTGCAGAATTGTTGTAATTCAGCCACATTGGACAGTTTTTGAGCATGAACCGGGGGCGGCAGTGGCTCAGGAGGTAGAGCAGGTCGTCCAATAACCGCATGGTTGGCGGTTCGAATCCCACTCTCCCCAGATATCCTGTCGTTGTGTCCCTGGGCAAGACACTTCACCCCCAGTTGCTCCTGGTGGGTCTGGAAGCGCCATGTTAGGTAGCATGCTGCCATCAGTGTGTGAATGGGTGGATAGCAGGGTCTGTAAAGCGCTTTGGTCATCAAGAGATGAGAATAAAAGCGCTATATAAGTGAATACCATTTACCATGAACCGCCTTTTTAAGGTCATGCTACAGCATCTCAATTGGATTCAGGTCAGGACTTTGACGAGGCCTCTTCAAAGTCTTCATTTTGTTTTTCTTAAGTCATTCAGAGGTGGACTTGCTGGTGTGTTTTGGATCATTGTCCTGCTGCAGAATCCAAGTGCGCTTCAGCGTGAGGTCACAAACAGATGGCTGGACATTCTCCTTCAGGATATTTTGGTAGACAGCAGAATTCATGGTTCCCTTTACCACAGAAAGTCTTCCAAGTCTTGAAGCAGCAAAACAGCCCCAGACCATAACACTACCAGAACCATATTTTACTGTTGGTATGATGTTCCTTTTCTGAAATGCTGTTACTTTTACGCCGGATGTAATGGGACATGTGACTATGTTTTATCGGGCTTTTATTGAATCTGTTTTATCCTTTTCTTTAATGTCATGGTTTGGTCAGATAAAACTGAAACAGAGGAAATCCTTGGATCAGGTAGTTAGATGGTCCAGTCGTTTGCTTGGTGAGTCACAGCTGAGCCTGACATCCCTGTACACCAGACAAGTACAGAGGATGGCCGACTCGATTTTAAATGATGACTCCCACCCTTTGCACTGCAACTTTCAGCTTCTTCCCTCCAGACGGAGGTTTGCTGTCCCAAAAAGCAAAACCCAGCGCTACAAAAACAGCTTTGTCCCTGCTGCTGTCAAAGAGTTGAACAAGCTATAAAAATTATATTGTACATATTTTATATTTACCTATTTTGTAAGATGTGTGCCTGTGTTTGTGTCTATGTTGAATGTAATTAGTGGCTTGTAAATATGGATGTCACCAGACTGCAAAACAAATCTACCTACGGGTACAAATAAAGTAACCTGAATCTGAACCTGAACCTGAACATACACCTTCCAAAAAGTTCAACTTTTGTCTCGTCAGTCCACAGAGTATTTTCCTAAAAGTCTTGGGGATCATCAAGATGTTTTCTGACAAAACTGAGACAAGCCTTTATGTTCTTTGTGCTCAGCAGTGGTTTTCGTCTTGGAACTCTGCCTTGAAGGACATTTTTGCCCAGTCTCTATCTTATTGTGGAGTCATGAACACTGACCTTCACTGAAGCAAGTGAGGCCTGCAGTTCTTTGGATGTTGTTGTGGGGTCTTTTGTGACCTTTTGGATGAGTCGTCGCTGTGCTCTTGGGGTAATTTTGGTCGGCCGGCCACTCCTGGGAAGGTAGTTCCGTTCCATGTTTTCGCTATTTTTGGAAAATGGTTCTCACTGTGGTTTGCTGGAGTCCCAAAGCTTTAGAAATTGCGTTATAGCCTTTTCCAGACTGATAGATCTGTTACTTGGTTTCTCATTTGTTCCTGAATATCTTTGGATCGCAGCATGATGTCTAGCTTTTGAGGATCTTTTGGTCTATTTCACTTTGTCAGGCAGGTCCTATTTAAGTGACTTGTTGATTGAGAACAGGTGTGGCAGTAATGAGGCCTGGGTGTGGCTCGAGAAATTGAACTCTGCTTTGCAAAGATGTGTCAAACCACAGATAATTTATGTTTTAACGGGGGGCAATCACTTTTTCACACAGGGCCATGTAGGTTTTGATTTTTTTTTACGCTTAATAATAAACACCTTCATTTACAAATTGCATTTTGTGTTTGTGTTATTTTTGTCTAATATTTAAATTTATTTGATGATCTGAACCATTTAAGTGTGACAAACAAATGAGAAATTGGTAGGGGGCAAACACTTTTTCACACCACTGCATCACCATTGATTTGACACATGGCATTGAGGAAACAATCTGCTTAAATTTGGTAACGGCATCATCTGAGAGACATCTACTGTAGTAATATTTTTCTTTAGGAGCCAAATAGAATAGAGAATAGTATAGAGTTCTGAACACTCACTTGTAATTACCTGCAAATGTAGAAGTCTCCAGTTTATACAGTGGGGAAAATAAGTATTGAACACATCAACATTTTTCTCATTAAACATATTTCTGATGGAGCCATTGACCTGAGATTTTCACCAGATATCAGTAACAACCAAGTAATCCATACATGCAAAGAAATCAAGGCAGCTGTGTTCACAAGGCAAGTTATATTTAATAAAGTGGAATGACAGAGAATAAGTATTGAACACGCTTGGTGAAATTCATTTAATATTTAGCCAATAGTGCGAATCTGAAACCCTTGGAATCCTTGTATAAACAATCCATAAAAATTCACAACAGTATCACCATTGTGGTATACTTGTAAACACAAGATGTTAAGCTTTGAAAATATGATCATACATGCATATACAGTATCTCACAAAAGTGAGCACACACCTCGCATTTTTATAAATATTTTATATCTTTTCATGGGATAACACTGAAGATATGACACTTTGATACAATGTAAAGTAGTCAGTGTACAGCTTGTGTAACAGCGTAAATTTGCTGTCCCCTCAAAATAACTCAACACAGCCATTAATGTCTAAACTGCTGGCAACAAAAGTGAGTACACCCCTAAGTGAAAATGTCCAAATTGTGCCCAAGTGTCAATATTTTGTGTGGCCACCATTATTTTCCAGCACTGCCTTAACTCTCTTGGGCATGGAGTTCACTAGAGCTTCACAGGTTGCCACCGGAATCCTCTTCCACGCCTCGATGATGACATCACAGAGCTGGTGAATGTTAGAAACCTTGCGCTGCTCCACCTTCCGTTTGAGGATGCCCCTCAGATGCTCAGTAGGGTTTAGGTCTGGAGACATGCTTGGCCAGTCCATCAACTTTACCCTGTGTTTCTTTAGCAAGGCAGTAGTCGACTGATGACCCCAAAGTCATTAGCATGTTGGAATACTGCCCTGCTTCCCAGTTTCCGAAAGGAGGGTATCATGCTCTGCTTCATTATGTCACAATACATGTTGGCATTCATGGTTCCCTCAGTGAACTGTAGCTCCCCAATGTCGACAGCACTCATGCAGCCCCAAACCATGACACTCCCACCACCATGCTTGACTGTCGGCAACACACACTTGTCTTTGTACTCCTCATCTGGTTGCCACCACACACACTTGACGCCATCTGAATCAAATAAGTTTATCTTGGTCTCATCAGACCACAGGACATGGTTCCAGTAATCCATGTCCTTAGTCTGCTTGTCTTCAGCAAACTGTTTGCGGGCTTTCTTGTGCATCATCTTTAAAAGGGGCTTCCTTCAGGGATGACGGCTATGCAGCCCAATTTGATGCAGTGTGCGGCGTATGGTCTGAGCACTGACAGGCTAACCACCCACCCTTTCAACCTCTGCAGCAATGCTGGCAGCACTCATATGCCTATTTTCAAAAGACAACCTCTGGATATGACGCTGAGCACGTGCACTCAACTTCTTTGATCGACCATGGCGAGGCCTGTTCTGAGTGGAGCCAGTCCTCTTAAATCGCTGTATGGTTTTGGCCACCGTGCTGCAGCTGAGTTTCAGGGTGTTGGCAATCTTCTTATAGCCTAGGCCATGTTTATGTAGAGCAACGGTTCTTTTTTTCAGATCCTCAGAGAGTTCTTTGCCATGAGGTGCCATGTAGAACTTCCAGTGACCAGTATGAGAGAGTGAGAGCGATAACACCAAATTTAACACATCTGAGACCTTGTAACACCGAGTCACATGACACCGGGGAGGGAAAATGGCTAATGGGCACAATTTGGACATTTTCACTAGGGGTGTACTCACTTTTGTTGCCAGTGGTTTAGACATTAATGGCTGTGTTGAGTTATTTTGAGGGGACAGCAAATTTACACTGTTATACAAGCTGTACACTGACGACTTTACATTGTATCAAAGTGTCATATCTTCTGTGTTGTCCCATGAAAAGATATAATAAAATATTTACAAAAATATAGTTTTTTGAATAGTTTTTTGAATGCAAAAGATGCAATAGACTTACACAATGGTCCTCTCCGGCATACAACTAGGAACATACCGGTCGCTATGGAGGGTGAGAATATGTATGGGCACATAATCATACCATGTAGGATAACTAAATAGACGGTTATGCTGTTTCATCCCACCTAGCAACAATGCTCTGCACTGTGTGTGTTTATATATTTACATATTTATTCCATCTAGCTACAATGCTCTGCACTGGGTGTGTTTATATTTATATATCTATATATTTATTCCATCTAGCTACAATGCTCAGCACTGGGTGTGTTTATATTTATATATCTATATATTTATTCCATCTAGCTACAATGCTCCGCACTGTGTTTTTATATATCTACATATTATTCCATCTAGCTACATTGCTCCGCACTGTGTGTGTTTATATACTTGCATATTTATTCCACCTAGCTGCAATGCTCCGTACTGTGGGTGTTTATATATTTACATATTTATTCCATCTAGCTACAATGCTCTGCACTGTGTTCATATATTCATATATTTATTCCATCCAGCTACAATGCTCTGCACTGTGTGTCTGTGTGTGTGTGTGTGTGTGTATATATATTTTATAGTAATATGTACATATGTATATTAGCTGCTCTTGCTTGCTTGTTTTTTTTCTTGCCTTCTGATTGTTGCTCTGAGTGTTGCTATCCCTGTGCTGTTGCAATCCTGGAATTTCCCCGTTGTGGGACTAATAAAGGCTTATCTTATCTTAAAAATGTGAGGGGTGTGCTCACTTTTGTGAGATACTGTATATGGTCAGTCTTTAAAATTATCCATGGCTCTGCACCCCCACCCCTTAAGACTTTTGTGTACTTGACTTCTGAACAAAATACCAGAGTAAGAAGGACTTATTCTAGGTGGCATTGTTGCATCTCCCACGTAAAACAGCTTTCTTATACAAAGCTATAACGGCATGGAACAAGCTCCCCACTGCTTTAAAGATCAGAACAAGTTAGAGATTTTACCACAGAGATTAAAAACTGGATTTTAAGTAATCAAGCCTGCCAGCATTGACTCTCCCCCTTAAATGGGATTTTGAAATTGTACTCTTAAATTACTACCATTAAATTGTTATTACCATGTTATTTATTTGTGCCGCCTCTTGTCTTTTTACCTTTAAACTTACTCCCTGCATGTTTCAGGGTCAACAGTTTCTGAAACCCAACCTGAATTGCTTTCTATATGTGCTGTTTTTCTGGTAATATCTTCCTGCCTGCCTCAGGGACTACAGATGGAAATTAGTGAGAATGCTATAATCTGGTATAGAGCATCTTTACCCAGTGTTTAATATTTTTTTTTTTTTTTTGTATATGGTCCCTGACAAATAAACCAATAAACTAAACTAAAACTTTGTTGGTAATAGCAGCTTCCAAATGCCTCCTGTATGGAGAAACTAGGTGCAGGCATTGCTCAGGGGTGATTTTAGCACATTCTTCCACACTGTCAAATTTTGCTATGAACTCTGATAGATTTTCAATTGGATTCAGGTCAGGTGACTGACTGGGCCATTCTAGCAGCTTTATTTTCCTTCTCTGGGGCCAGTTGAGCATTTCCTTGGCTGTGTGTTTGGGATTATTGTCTTGCTGAAATGTCCACCCTCATTTCATCTTCAGCATTTTGGCAGATGGCAACAGGTTCTGTTTCTGTACATTTGTTCATTCATCTTTCCTTCAGTTATACTAGTGTATACCCGTACATGCCCGTAGAGGGGATACATTGGAACAGAATTCTTGCCAGTTACAGGACAGTTGGTATAGCAACACAGCACTAAGTGGCAGTCACATGTGATGACTTTTGTATGCAGCAAAACATAAAAATCGCACAAAATATGCCCTGCCATCTGGGGATGTTTGCTCCTGCTTGTTACTTCTTTTCCTGCCTGTCACTGTTCTGTGTTATGTTGCTTACCTGTGTCTATATATATATATATATATACAGTATATATACTGTATATATATATATATACAGTGATCCCTCACTTATCGCGGTTAATGGGTTCCAGAACCGACCGCGAAAAGTGAAAAACCGCGAAGTAGCGTCACCCCTAATGACGTCACCCATAAATAATACGTACGTTCATTCTCTCACTCTCTCTCTCATATGATACGTGTGTGTGTGTGTGTGTAAGTGTACATACATATGTAGATGTAAATAAAGTGTACATAAATATGTTTTTAGAACTCTTTTATTCTTATAACAAGATACGTAACTCAAGATGAAGATGATTTACTGCACAGGTTAATGAGAGCTTTACTGCTCCACAGGTGACGCCTCATCGTCAGGTGCTAGAGGCGCAGCATCGTCGAGGGCAGCTTCCGATAGAGCTGGAGAAGCTGCAGGAGGCGGCGTAGTGGCTCGACGGGAAGACTATTTCGCACAAAATGGCACAAGAGAACAGCAAAAAGTTCCACGCGGCGAGACTAAGCAACACGAGCGATAAAGAGCAATGAATGCAGTCTTCCTTCGCTGGGTGGGCGCTCGGCAGGGAGAGAAGCTGGGTAAAACGTCTCGGCCAATCAGCTTGCAGGGTGAAACGTCTCGGCCAATCAGCTTGCGAGATTCCCGAGCCGAGCCAACATGAGAACAGCGAACAGAGAGGTGGATTTTGAGTTGTGCGGCTCTCCGTGTTGATACCTGATGTTGTAATGTAGTCTCCCTGCCTTCTGCTAGCGCCCGCCCATTATTTCTCAATTTTGAATTTTTGATGAATATTTTTGAAAAATCCGTGATGCACTGAGGGCGCGAAAGGTGAAGCGCGAAGTAGTGAGGGATCACTGTGTATATATATATATATATACAGTATATTGTAGCGTGGAGGAATCTGATCAGACCTAAATGAAACAGTCATTGTCGCCCCCGACAGACTGCTATGATGATGATGAGGGAGTCATGTGCTCTGTCTATGTGCCGTCATATAGACATCATCTGGTGGGTCTTCTTCATTCAGACCACTGAAGGGTCTCCTCCTGTCTCAGACAGCTGTGTTGTTCACAGTCATGCCTGCAGCGTACTGGTGGAACCTGAGGTGTTTCATGTTCATGGCATCCTTTCTAACGTGCAGCAGTCCTCATTCTATTGCTCTCCATCTGGTGGGTCTTCTTCTTTGGTCAGACCACTGGTTGAGGGATAGGTGCGTCGTAATTCTAGTTCATAGGCACAATCCTGAAAAAGTGTCTTTCGACCCTGTTCAGGAAAGCCCGTGCATGCCTGTAGAAACCAAGAAACCGGGGCACCCGGAGAAAGTCAGCGCTTTGCTTGGCATTTTACACATTTGTAGTGTAGACTGGCATTTGTCAAGTTTACACATTTGCCGTCATGTAGGCATGGCGAGTCGTCCTATGATGCCTGAGTTCATAGGACGCGCTATGATGATGAGGCAGAGATCATAGGCTGTCCTATGATGTCGTATCCTATGCTGGTGAAGGGTGTCCTGTCTCAGATGGTGCGATGTACTGCTGGAACCTCAGGTGTTTCATCTTCATGGCATCTTTTCTGATGTGCAGCAGTTGTCGTCATTCTATTGCTCTCCATCTGGTGGGTCGTCGTCGTCTTCTTCATTGAGACCACTGGTTGAGGGATAGGTGTGTCATAATTCCAGTTCATGGACAGGATCATGTAAATAGATCTGATCAAAATGAGGCTTTCTGGCATGGACTCACTGTATATGACATAAAGACTTGAAGGCAGCCTTGATGTATATGACCTCATAAAGACATGTTGCCTGATGTCTGTCACTGTATATATCATAAAGACATGAAGGCAGGCTTGATGTATATGACAACATAAAGACACATTTGTCTATGTGCCGTGGGCTTGATGTATAGACTTACACTTAACTTTATTAATCCCTTTGGGATGACTCCCTCTGGGAAATTTAAAATGTCTATATGACATCATAAAGACACATTTGTCTATGTGCCATCATATAGGCATCACAAGTCGTCCTATGATGCCTAAGTTCATGGTCTATATGACATAAAGACACATGTCTCTTCTGTGTCCTATGATGCCCGAGTTCAGACACATGGTCTATATGACATCATAAAGACACTTGTCTTCTATGTGTCCTATGATGCCGGAGTTCATAGGACGTCCTATGATGTTCAGGCAGAGATCATAGGCCGTCCTGTGAATGTGACACACACACACACACACACACACACACACACACACACACACACACACACACAGATTTCTTGCTTTTATAGAGTGATTAAGTCTGCCTGTACCATGTGATGAAAAACACCCCCACACCATGATGGGATGTGCAGTACCATTTCTCCTCCTAACATGTGTTGTGGCATCCAACAAGTTCAATTTGGTCTCATCTGACCAGACTATATTCTCCTAGTATTTTACTGGCTTGCCCAAATGTTGTGCAGCAAAGTTTAAATGAGCTTCAACATGCTTTTTCTTCAGCAATGTAGTCTTTCGAGGTGAGCGAGCATAGAGCCCATGTCAGTTGAGTTTGCGATGGAACTTCCAGCACCGGAGCTTCGGAGTGTGTGCCGAATAATCCAGGAAATAATTTTGCAAAGCGTGTATCAAGGTGTGTGTTGATGATGTATAAGGCAGCGTGTCTACCAAATGCATTTTTTCCACTGTTTGAGACTATTTTCTATTCGTTCTCTATGTATTCCAGTGTCTACAGTGGTGAGTGCACTTGGCGCTGAACCGCTCTTGGTGGTGGCCGCTTTTTGTCGTGGTAATCGGGGTGCTCCGGACTAAAAAAAAGTTCAACTTTTCACACTACAGCTGAGCTCATCAGTGTCAGACTTTTCTAAGCAGTCAATCAGAATTAAGGAAGGGCAGGACATAGGATGCCGGTAGTCTGTACCCAGACTCCTGTTTTCTTTTCCATGTCATCATATTTTGCTTCCAGAGCTGCTACCAATGCCAGAATACGTTTCTTGTCCAGTTATTTAGACTGCTATTAAACAATAAGTAGAAAGTTTGACCATAGGAAGAGCAGAAGTGCTGAGCTTTGAGTGACAAGCTGGCGCTAGGGTACAAACACAGACTTTTTTTTTTTTTTTCCCAGAGCGCAGTGCACAAGCACTGGAAAAAAAAAGGCGGTCAGGCAACAAAAAACGTGTTTGGTGGACACGCAGCCTAAATAAACAATGTGTTTACTGTGGATACAATTTTCTATGATTTTGATATTAACCTGTTTCTTACATTATATTTGTCACCCACAAAGGATTCCAATGAGCTTCTTTATTCAAGAACTCTCATTCATTTCTGCCTGAGATATTAAGTGCTCTATGTAATCTCTCCAAATCTAATGAATTAAATGTAGTTGGTCAACACCTTCTAATTTAGTGCCTTTACATAGCATTGCCATTGTGGCACGTGTAGAGTGTTGGACTGTGGTGCTGAAGGTTGCAGGTTTGAGTCTTTGTTTAGCATGATTTTGTAGTGTCATCAGTATTACATTTTTGCTCTCTGCTTCAGTTATGGACCTTGAGTTAATAGTGAAAAAGACCCATGGCCATTTTTAACAGCAGGAAATGTATATAAATATACACACACCCAAAACTGCAGACGCATTCCAGCACACACAATGAGAAGCTGAGATTGTGTGCTACAGATAGATCTTTTATTCATGGTCACTCCATGGTTCTTTTTCAGTGTGTATCTATTTATATATATTTCCTCCTGTTAAAAATTACTGACCTGCATCCTCTGTGCCCTGTGAGAGTATTCTCAAAAGCTGGTGAAATAAAAAGAAGACCTCTCCTTAGACCAAAGACTATTGAAAATATTTTTTAATAAAAATGGATAAGTAACACAAGCACATTCATTGTAGTCACCCCAGTTTTATCTCCCCCCCCCCATGATCATAGATATTTCTTAAAGGACAGTACATTTATTGAAATGAAAAAATACACATCAAACCAATAATGCCCTTGTAAAAAATCTACATGTTGTGTACTTTATGTCCAGTAGATGGCTTAGTAGAGCAAATGAAGTTTCACATGAGGCCTCGTCCATATGAGCCAGTTTGATGAAAAGCTTCAAGAAAGCCTCATCTGGCCATCACTAGGTTGAGTACATTACTTATTGTTTTCTTTGAAATAGCAGTACCTGCTAATGCCAGGTCTTTCTAGAGCTCTCCATGAGTGGTCTTTGGCTCTTGGATAATTCTTCTGTTTATTCTTTTGACTCCTCTTGTTAGAAATCTTGCGAGGAGCTCCTGGTCATGGCCGGTTTATGGTAAAATGATGTTCTTTCCACTTTCGAATGATGGCTCCAACAGTGCTCACTAGAACAATTCACCTGTTTAGAAATGTGCCTGTAACCAATGCCATTGTTATGTTTTGCAACAGTAAGGTTGTGAAGGTTTAGAGAGAGCTCTTTGCTTCTACCAATCATGAGTTCTTTGTGGTGTGATAATCAGATATTCACAGACCTTTTTAAAGGCTATCAGTCTGCTGAAATTAATTTGCAGTGATGGGGGATGGGATGGTGATGTATTTCAGCTGGTTTCTTGGCTTTCTATGCCTTTTTGCACCTCTTTTTCTTCATGTGTTCAATACTTATTCCCTGTGTCATTCAACTTTATTGAATATAACTTGTTTCGTGAACACAGTTGCCTTGATTTCTTTGTATGGATTACTTGGGTTGTTACTGATATCTGGTGGAAATCTCAGGTCAGTGACTCCATCAGAAATATGTTTAATGAGAAAAATGTTGACGTGTCCAATACTTATTTTCCCCACTGTAACAGTGTGGTAAAGAAAGCCACAATGATTAAAATTAAAAGGACTTCTACACAGCAAATGGTCCGTTTGTTGGTTCCACTTCAAACCTGATGCCTACATTACCAACTGTGTGTGGGTGCTTGTTCGATGTAGACACTTGAGGTTCCACACACTCACATCTTTAATTACACTAAAGTCTGATTTCTCCTTCCACATCAAAACAGTGTTGTAGCTCCAGTGTTGCCGTGCACCTTACAATGTACTTGCATCATAGCCTACGCCGTAACTTGATGTGCACCACTCCAGAAATGTTCCCATCGTGGCAATGCAGACCACAACAGCTGTGATTGGTCCACATTATCTTCTCCTACACATTTCCTGCTTCGTCTCAACAGCACCACTTCCAAAATGAGTTGGATAAACAATGGACTGAATCATGGAAAGATTGGCAGGAAGCCAGCAGATATGGACATTTGTATAACTTACCCTCACCCCATTACAAAGTTGTCGGATGGCGGCAGTGGTTCAGTAGAAGTGGGTGTCTCCAGCATCTCCTCTCTTTTCAATCTGCTCACTGTCCGTCTCCATTTAAAACCCATCAAAGGCCCGTTAACCATTGTAAAAGTGATGTCAGGTAAATATAGACCAGAGTAATGATTAGTTGTGCGACATGATCAGTCATCTGGGGGGAGGGAACCAAATAAAAGCTGAAACATGTCGGACACAGCACAGGTGTTCTCTGGGAACAGGTTAGGAGGAGAGATGTCAGGTTTAGTGTGGAGGGTTTGTCCTTGGTTCTGGTGTTGGGCTCAGTGAGTGACTAAGACTCCTGTCTGCTTCAGGGCCCTTCAGAGGAGTCCCAGCACCCAAAGCCAGCACAGCATCTGCACGGCTGAAGAAGAGCTGGACTGTGGAATGTGTGCCTGCTGCTGGAGCTCCAGCCAGCCACCGGGGCTGCAGCCACACTGACACCCCCAGATACACAATCTGACCCCCATTGATCCAGACTGCCCCCCCACTCACCCCCTTCTGTTTAAATGTGACTCATTAAACTGTGTTTATATTCTCTTTTGCCTCCCTCTCCCCCCTCCCTGACATCTCCTCATGCTGTTCTCTGTCGACCCTGCTTAGGAGGACAACAAGGCTCAGAGCCCCAATGGACAGGAGGACAGAGCAAAGAGGTAAAAGAATCCAGAATTTCTGCTTGTGAACTTATTTTTAATGCTGCTTTAAAGAAGTGTATGTTCAGCTGAATTAATTCAACTGATGTTGGCTGAAAATTAAAAATCTGTAGATGTCCCAAATACAATCCCACTGTTGGAAGGCAGTCATCTGTTTGTAACAGCTGATCTGAGAAATTATTGGCCAGTCATCTTGTTGTAGTGTGTTAGTGTGTTAAACATTTGTGCCTGTTATTCTAGTAAGTTTACTTACTTGTTTTTCTTGGAATGATGCATCCATCATGAAAAATAATATTGTATTCACGAGTGCGCCCTCATTGGCTCTAGTTGGTCCGTGCTGCTCCAAAGGCCTCCTGGCCTCAACTCACACTGCATAGTGATTTCCCATCGTGCCAGTGATCCTCTTCCTCGCTCCACCACTGAAGTACTGTCACAAATTTTATCAGACTGGATAATTTTATCTGGATAATCATATCTGCTAAAGAGGAAACACTCGACATCCACATTGGACCAACTTGTCGCTGTTGCTGTTCAACTGAGAGGAACTGTGGGGAGGGCATTTGCCCTGTTCTCTAGGCTACCTTTAACGGTCATGCTGAACAGTACAAAGTAATCATGCTAGTTAAATGTCAGACTTTGTGGCTGAAACATCAGTCAGTATGGTACAGACAAGCTAGTGTGAGCAGTTCCCAAGTTCTCTGATGGGGAGAACAATTGACAAAGATCACATGGACAGCCTCACTTCAGCAAAGATTGAAGGAATTGAGATGATTTACATTATGACTGACCATTTTATATATAAAGTTTTGAACAGTGTTGAAGCCTCTTTTTTTATGGTAGGGGTTGTGGAGAAGTCACCAGACATTTGATGGGGTTTTTATTGTGTTTCTCTGCTCGTGGCCATCATCAGTTTTTATCCCCTGCCAGCTGAAGCCTAAAGGGGAATTATGTTATGGGTCAGTCCGTCCGTCCATCTGTCCCACTTTGTGAAATGAACTCCTCCTACAGTTTTAGTCCAATTGTTTTGAAACTTGGTATAATGGTTTGATATACACTGAGGATGCACATATTGCAATTTGGTTCTGATTGGATGATTTTTGCGGGAATTGGAGCCCCTGACCTCTGACCTTCTGTTTCACCCCAGTTCATAGACAATAACTGTCTTGTGAAATCAACCCCTCCTACAGTTTTGGTCCGATTGTTTTGAAACTTGGTACCATGGTTTAATATACTCTTGATGATGCGCATATTGCAATTTCACTCTCATTGGATGACCTTGAGGTCAAAGGTCAGGCCAGATTTTTCCCTAAATCTTGTAAACACAGTGACTACTAAAAGAAATGGTGTAGGCTTTTCAAATCGATACAGTGGGTGTATCTAATACACATCTTGGATGATTTACACCCTCACCTAACTGTGGGTTTGGGGTCAAGGGGTCAAAGGTTCAAAGGTAACATTGCAGTTGCACTATGGCAAATGCTACATTTACTATTACTATGAAACAAGTAAAGCTAGAGTCACCAAACCTGGTATACAGGTTCACCTTGGAATCCTGACTTGTGACTATGGGTTTGGGGTCAAAAGGTCAAAGGCCAAGGTTAACATTTCTTATGCCTTATTACTGTGCAACGCATAAAGCTAGGGCCACCAGACCTGGTACACAGGTTCACCTTGGAATCCTAACCTCTGACTATGGGTTTGGGGTCAAAGGTTAATATTTCCTATGCCTTATTACTGTACGAGTAAAGTTAGGGTCACCAAACTTGGTAAACGGGTTCACCATGTGACCCTGAAGTGTGACTATGGTTTTGGGATCACAAGGTCAAAGGTCAACATCAAAATGGCTTATAAACTATATCTCAACAACAAAGAAAACTAGGGTCACCAAACTTGCAACACAGATTCACCTTGGGATCCTGACCTCCGACTATGGTTAAAGTAACATCTTATTAAATTTTCCAGTAGTTTAAGTCTCTCTTACTGTCAGGCAGTGCTGTAATTGGCTGTGTCCCCCAACAGAAAGAAGCGTAGCCGCAGCCGCGACAAAAGCAGGAAGCGCAGCCGGAGTCGAGACAAGAAGAGGAGTCGAAGTCGAGAGCGTAAACGGAGTCGCAGCAGGGAAAGGCGGAGGAGTCGCAGCCGCAGCAGAGATAGGCGGAGAAGTCGAAGCCGCAGCAGAGAGCGTGGAGGGCGCTACAGAGACCACCACAAGTAGTGAGTTACTTCCTGTTTTGGTTTCAGTGCACAGAGGAGTTGTGGTTTAACTTGAACTTTATGCTTGCACCTTCATCTCCACCCAGGCTACAAATGATCTAAATGAATTTTTGTTTAACATAATAAGATGACACATGAGACTTCCGGTTATGGCCACCGCGTAGAAGGACATGCTTCACTCTACTCTGCTCCTAAAAAAAAAAAAAAAAAAAAAAAATCGGCAAATAACTCTCAATTGGAACAAAACCTATCCCAACGTTTGGGCGAGGACATGCCGGTAAAGCCTAAGGCTGGGAAATCGGGTGGAGGAAAAACTGAATCACCGAAACAGTCCAAGTTAACGGACTTTCACGTCCGTGACGAAGCAGAAAAATCCCCAAATATGGCGAAGGAAGCTAGCGGAGGAGCAGTGACTACTGGCGACGGCACAGGTGCGGTGCTCGCTGCCATTAGTTCAATGAGAGCAGACTTTTCCTCTAAACTTGACGGGATTATTGCAGCAATAGAAGGAATGAAAAAGGAGTTAAGCGACTGTATGGAACGGGTGTCGCAGGTGGAGCTCCGAATTTCCAGTGCTGAGGATGACGTCTCCGGCCTACAATTAAAGGTGCGCACATTGGAATTAAAAAATAAACATCTGGAAGATAATGTTCTGGATTTAGAATCCCGGTCGAGACGGAACAACCTGAGGCTGGTGGGTCTCCCGGAGAGAACGGAGGGTCTGGATCCATGTTCCTTTTTGGAAAAGTGGATCCCAGAAGTGCTGAACAACGCGGAGCTGCAGTCATCAGTCGTCTTAGAAAGCGCCCACCGAATTGGTCCACCAAGAGATAACAAGGCATCACCGAGGACGCTGATTATGAAGTTCCTCAGCTACAGAGACAGGATGACGATCTCCAACGCGGCGCGAGCCAAAGGAGAAATTAAATACCAGGATCAACAGGTGCGGTTCTACCCAGATTTGGCCACAGGAATCCAACAATTAAGGAAACAGTTCGACCCCGCCCGTAAAGAGCTGCGCAACCTTGGGATTCGTCATGGAGTGATTTATCCTGCAAGACTGCTGGTCACGTATAAGGGCAGAACCCACATCTTCAAGACCCCTGAGGAGGTGCAGGAGTTCATCAAGAAGATCCAAGAGAGACTGGTGGGAGCTAAGCATGAACAAAATATAAGGTAGAATATTTAAGCATTTGCACAGGCATCTGACTGATCTGAAGCATATAACAAGTTTACAAAATATAGATTGCATTATATATTAAAAACCAAAAACCCTATGATGTACAAAGTTGCTATAAAATTTAGGAGTTAAGTTGGAAAACTACAGAAGAGAGTTAATGTTACGTCATTAAAAGCAGTAGAGTTAGGGTGATTGAGAGGAGAAAGAGTGGTTTTGACTGATCCTCGCGGGTGTGGAGCAGTCAATGGCTATAGCGGGAGACGGAATTTTTTTTTTTTATTTTGGGGGGATTACCACGAATGTGGGAAGGGGGAATTTGTTTGTGTGTAGTTTGTAGGATGAATGTTCAACCACTCATGTTTTTACTTCTCTGTATGAGCATGTTTATTAGGAGAAGATGGCAAGGAAGTGTATTCACCTCATCATTTTCATCCCGAGCCAGGGGAGTTATGACTCTCATACATAAATCAGTCCCATTTCAAGTGAAAAATGTAATTGGAGACAAATTTGGAAGATATCTAATCATTCAAGGATCTTTGTTATTAGAAAATATAAATTTGGTGAACTTATACGGTCCCAATATAGATGATCAAAATTTCTGTACTAATTTATTCCTTATTTTATCTTGACTTACAGGGCAACATATAATAGCAGGGGATTTTAATTGTACATTGAATCCCAGTATAGATAGATCAACAGGACTGGACTGTACGCACAATGGATGCAGGATGATCATTAATCATTTTATGAAAGAATTGAGATTGCTAGATATATGGAGAGAAATGAAACCACAAGTTAAAGCCTATTCTTGTTATTCTAATATCTACAAGACATTCTCACGTATTGACTTTTTTTTGATCTCCACAGAGTTAAGGTCCAAGATTCAAAAGTGCTTCTATGATAATATTGTGATCTCTGATCATGCACCCTGCTGTCTAATATATGTAGATAAGAAATTGACAAAGGAACCAGGTAGGTGGCAATTTCAGCATAAATGGCTTCAGGATGAGGAATTTAAGTACATAGAAAAACAGATGAGTTCTTTGATATCAATACTACACAAACATCAGCATGTATAAAGTGGGAGGCTTTCAAAGCTTTTATTAGGGGGCATATTATTAGTTATACAGGTTCAAAATCTAAGAAGACTCGAGAGGAGAGAGTCCAATTGGAACATAAAATAAAAATTCTTCAAGAAAAAGTGTATGCAGGAAGTGACCCAAAATTAGAGAATGAATTACTGATTCTGAGAGCTGAATATGACAAAAAATCAGCGAATAGAGCTGCCTCGAGTCTTCTAAGATTGAAGCAATCTTTTTATGAACAAGGTGAAAAATCAGGAAAATTATTGGCATGGCAGATTAAACAATGAGAATTTAAAAGACCAATTACCAGTATTATAAGTAACAGACAGCCAGTTGTAGATCCTTTAGAAATTAATAGTGCCTTTAGAGATTATTATGAAAAATTATATAATACAAAAAATGAAACTGACTTAACAAAACTAAATGGGTTTTTGGACGGATTATCTATACCGTGTATTCCAAATGAAAACGGGGAGATACTGGAGTCTAAAATTAGTCAAGAAGAAGTTGGGCTAGCCATTGATAATATGAAATCAGGAAAAAGTGCAGGACCAGATGGTCTTCCAGTTGACCTCTATAAAAAATTTAAGAATAAATTAATAAAACCATTTTTGGAAATGGTTTTAGAAGCATTTCAAAATAGTAATTTACCACCATACATGAATAATGCCTTAATTATACTGTTGCCAAAACCAGGTAAACCCTCTAATAAATGTGAAAACATGAGACCAATAAGCCTATTAAATGCTGACCTTAAGATAATCTGTAAAATTTTAGCAAGACGACTACAAGAAATATTACCAAATATTATTAACCGAGATCAGAATGGCTTTATAAAGGGAAGACAAGGCTTCCATAATGTAAGAAGACTATTTAATATTATCTATTCTAATAAAGAAGCACCGGATACAGCTCTCCTATCATTGGACGCCGAAAAGGCCTTTGATAGGGTCGAATGGCCCTTTCTTTTTGAACTTTTACGAAGGTTTGGACTTGGAAATAATTTCATAAAATGGGTTCAGATAATATACAATAATGCTACAGCAGAAATCCTAACAAACAGCAATATTTCAAAATCAATAAATATCAATAGAGGATGTCGACAAGGCTGCCCACTTTCACCTTTACTGTTTACTATGGCAATTGAACCTTTAGCGATGGCAGTACGTTTACATCCACAAATATATGGAATTAAAGTAGGACCAACAGAACATAAAATCTCCCTGTATGCCGATGACATAATTTTGTTTATGTCGAATCTTAAAAAATCAATTCCGACCTTGTTGAATTTAATAAATAATTTTGGGGAAATATCAGGATGTAAAATAAATAAAACTATATCTTCAATATTAATGCTAAATGAGACCCAGAGAAATTACCCAGCTCCTGAGGTAAATCAATTCAATGTTGTAAATCAGTTTAAATATTTAGGAATCCAGATTGTGCCTAAGCTAGAATTAGTTGCCAGTACCAACTATGAAGCCTTAATGACAGACATTAATGAGTTACTTCAGAGATGGATGTCACTACCAATGTCGATGATCGGGAGAATCAATATACTAAAAAGTAATATTTTACCCAAAATACTTTATTTATTTCAACACATTCCTTTACCACCACCTTCAGATCTATTCTCAAGAATTAAAAAAAAGTTAGTGGAATTTTTATGGAACAATAGGAAGGCTAGATTACGTTTGTCCTTACTATATTTACCATTTGATCGTGGAGGTCTGAAATGTCCAAACTTTATGTTGTATTACTGGTCAGCACAACTGAGGTCTATGACATATTATTTTTTATCAAATGATCTCCCTCACTGGACTGAAATGGAATCATACAATTTACCTTTACCTCTTCCCATATTCATATACTCAGACTCGGCAAAAAAATTACAGAAACGAGTTAAAAATCCATTTGTAAAGCATATGATCAAAATATGGTGTGAAACCACAAAATATTTAAAAGAACCACACTTACTGTCACAATTTAGCCCAATATGGGGTAATCAATATTTTAAACCAGGGAGAGCGGATGCTGTATTTAAAGTATGGAATTTAAAAGGGATTCAAAAGATTCAAGACTTATATCTGTCATGTTCAGATAACATAATGTCTTTTGAAGAACTGAGGATCAAATTTAATCTTAATAGAACACATTTTTTTAAATATCTTCAGCTTAGGAACTTTATTCGATCAAATCAAAATAACGCTGTCATCCGACCTACTTATTCATCCTTGGAAAAAATTTTGACAAAAGATAGTAAGAGAAAGGGTATTATTTCAGAGAGTTTTATAACTCATTGACACTATTCTCAAGTGAAAACTCACAGAAAAGATTGAATTATTGGAAGGAAGACCTGCAAACTGAAATTTCAGAGGAACAATGGGAATTGGCTTGTACAGAAGCTCAAATCAAATCAATAAATGTACGTCTTAAATTGATACATTTTAAATGGTTAATGCGGATGTATGTTACACCGGTGGAGTTAAATAGATATAACAAAAACATACCAGATACGTGCACAAAATGTATGGAAAGTAAAGGAACCCTATTTCATTGTTTATGGGAATGTAGAAAAATTAGAATGTTTTGGGAAGAGGTGAGGGTAACAATTGAAAAAATAATTTCAAAACAAATCATATTGAATCCTAAATTGTTTTTGTTGGGTCTGTATCCAGAAAAGCATAGCTTTAATAAGAGTGAAAGAACATTCATAGACCTCAGTTTGCTTAACGCCAGAAAATGTATTGCACTACTGTGGAAAAAGACTCATAGACCAGATGTGACTCAGTGGTTAAGACAGATGTTGACAAACCTTCCACTAGAAAGAATAACATACATACTGAAATCAAAGGAAAATGTGTTTGAGAATTTATGGAGACCTTTCATTGATTATGTAAAGAATTTAAAGTAGAACTGAACCCACCTTTTGGCGCAAAAAGTAGAATAGCAGATTAATTCCTTATTACCTATTGTATTTTTCAACACAAAAGAAATTTTTAGGCCATGCGATGGCCAAGCTATAAGCCGATAAACTTTTGCCTCTGGCTGGCAGTGCCGAACAAACCGGAAGTAGTGCAGACGACGCTGTGTGACGTCACGAGTGTGATCCCTAAACAAAACAACAATGGCAGATGATAGCCGTTCCAGCAGTTCCAGCAGTCAAGAAAACCAGAGTTTTACGTCACCCCCCCCCCCCAAGGGTGTCACAAGCACTATTTTGCACAAAAAGGCACAAGAGAACAGCGAAAAGTGCCACTAAGCAACACGAGCGATAAAGAACAATGAATGCGGTCTTCCTTCGCTGGGTATGTGCGCTCTGCAGGGAGAGAAGCTGGGTAAAACGTCTCGGCCAATCAGCTTGCGAGGTAAAACGTCTCGGCCAATCAGCTTGCGAGATTCCTGAGCGGTGAAGAGGTGGGCGGAGAGGAGTGGAGCGGTGGTCAGAGAGGTGGATTTTGAGTTGTGCGGGCTCTCCGTGTTGATACCTGATGTTCTAGACATCAGGTATCCGTGTTGATACCTGATGTTCTAGACATCAGGTATCCGTGTTGATACCTGATGTTCTAGACATCAGGTATCAACACGGAGAGCCCCGCACAACTCAAAATCCACCTCTCTGACCACCGCTCCACTCCTCTCCGCCCACCTCTTCACCGCTCGGGAATCTCGCAAGCTGATTGGCCGAGACGTTTTACATCGCAAGCTGATTGGCCGAGACGTTTTACCCAGCTTCTCTCCCTGCTCGTGTTGCTTAGTGGCACTTTTCGCTGTTCTCTTGCGCCTTTTTGTGCAAAATAGTGCTTGTGACGCCCTTGGGGGCGGGGGGGGGGGGGGTGACACTACTTCGCGGTTTTTCACTTTTCGCGGTTGGTTCTGGTCCCCATTAAACGCGATAAGTGAGGGATCACTGTAATATCTACAGTATATCTAGAAAAACAGCGCTTCCCAGTCGCTTTTCCTCCCCCTTTCTTTTCTTTCGTCGCCATGACAGCTTTCCTTGGCCACTGAACAGATCTTCCCAGGTGTTGGAAGTGTTTTGTAGTCGACTATCACGACAAAATGCACCAAAAACAACCAGTGTCGACGTGCTCGCAATGGTAAACATGGAGGACTGTGTCACACTCGTGACGTCACGCGGAACTCCGGCTGCACTTCCGGTTAATCGGCGGATTTGTCTTGATTTTTCAGGGCGGGAAATTCAAAATCGCGATTTTCTCCAAGATTCCGGGATTTGTGGAGGGGGTGCCAATGATAAATTGTCTTTATAATTGTATGTACTATCACCCAGTGCCGTTCAATGCCGTTCAGTTCAGTTCTACTTTAAACATAACTTTTGAAGAAGAAGGTGAATGATGTGTGTGAACCTTGTAAATTCCAAACTGGTGAATGTATAATATGTATACTTATGTAATGGATTGCCTAGACTAAACAGAGGAGCATTGTTGAAGACCTGTCTTTGTTAGTGGTTGTTGGTGTTTTTTAGTACAATTTTAATTTTTTAATTTTTATTTATTTATTTATTTTTAAATTACTTTAGTGTTAGTGTTTGATTGTTTGTGTTGTGTTTGTAAAAAAGGTTCAATAAAAAATATTGTGGAAAAAAAGAAAAAAGATGACACATGAAAGAGGGTGATGGATTTGTTCCAAATGTTTTTAAACATAGTACCAGGGTTTGATATACACTGGCACATATTACATTTTGACTCTGATGGGATGATTTTTGCAGGAATTGTAGACCTTGAGGTCAAGGTTAAGGTCAGTTTTTCCCTAAATCTTGTAAACACAATAACTACTGAAAGAAATGATGTGGGCTTTTCAAATCGATACCATAGTTATATCTAAGAAAAATTTTGGACAGCTTACACCCTGACTTGATGATGGGTTTGGGGTCACAGGTCAAGGTTAGTTGGATGATGGCGAAGCATAGAAAAAAATTTAAACATTAGTAAAAAATTTAAACATTAGTAAAAACCTCTGAGCCTTTGCCTTTTTAACCTGTTTCCCAGTCGACGACGGTCAAGGAGTAAGAGTCCCTTCAAGAAGGAGAAGAGTCCAATCAGGTAAGAGCCTCGGCACCAAAGCTGCCTTAGAAATGTGTTTATTTCAATGGGACACAGACTCACTTTAAGACCTGCGTCTGTTGTTTACAGGCAGCCGATAGACAACCTGACTGCAGAGGAGCGTGATGCCCGGACGGTGTTCTGCATGCAGCTGGCAGCCAGGATCCGACCCAGAGACCTGGAGGAGTTCTTCTCAGCTGTGGGGAAGGTATGACTCACTAGGTGGTTTAGTTCTTAGACTTTTCTTTACTGTAGCTCTCGAGCTGTAAACTGGTGCTGTGTGAGCTGGACAACACTTAAGCTGTGTTCACACCAAATGCAGACGGGTGGCGCAAATCCATTGAAAATCAATGGGAAGACGCGAGTACGCGCGAATTTTCGTTGTCGTGCATTCGCATCCGCAAGCTAGCTCCACTAGCAGCTAGCTAGCTAGCTAGCTAGCGGATGTAGTAAAATTATCACCATTGCAGAGTAAACTAGTTAGAAAATGAAACTCACTCACCGGGAGACAAGAGGACTGGGAACTCTTCAGCTGAATCAGGTTTTTGGAGTTATTTCCCCATGGTTTCCAGCCACGGACGTCCTAGCAAGCTAGCTAGCAACGTAAACACGGGATCATCTCTGAAGTGTAGGAGGCTTGAGACATAATTTTCAGGTGAGTCCCCATTCGGATAATGTAAACATAAGCATGACATTATTTTGGGAATTTCCACAGCAGGTTGAACACAGCTGCAGAAGTTTTAAAGACAACTTCGCCTAGTCTGCATCTCACTATTCATGTCTGTTGGCATGTTTACACTGAGTTATAATGTAATCATGCCGCACGAAAAATTTGCCATGTTCGCATTTAGTGTGAATGCACCTTTTAGTTCAAGTAAATCTTCATTTTGTTGTTAAGCTTTGCATTGCTGACATTTAATCTCTTCATTTATATGCTCTTTTGTTCCTTTACAGGTTAGGGACGTGAGAATTATCTCAGACAGGAACTCCCGCAGGTCGAAGGGAATCGCCTACATTGAGTTTGTGGAGTCCAGTTCAGTTCCTCTGGCCATTGGTCTGACAGGGCAAAGGCTGCTGGGAGTTCCCATCATTGTACAGGCCTCACAGGTAACACAGCTTATATCATCATTTTTATTACACTTTTCACAAAAATATGTATGTTTAATCGATTGCAAGTTTAGAATTCTTTATTTTTTTGAATGTGTAAATTAAATTTAAGCATGATTTGAGGTCCTTGAAGCTTTTCCTACACAGTTATAACTTATATGTATTTGTATTTTGTTAAAACATGGCAATCAGTTCATTAAATTATTAGTTATTAAGCACTTAATCTTAAATTAGTATTCAGGACTTTTCTCCAGCATTGGATGTTGCATTAGAGCTCCACTTTTAAACTAAAACAAAACCAAAAACAATCCAAACCAAAACCTCTTAACACTGTTGTCACCGTCTCATGTTCCAAATATCACCACAGCCCATGCTAATGAATAACCACAATGGTATCTGTCTGTGGTGGTCTGGCTTCCCACGCTTTTCCTTTAAACAACTGAGGATCTACCGTTCCAGTAGGCGAGTCACCTGTGGTTCCTTTGTGGCTTCCAACAAGCAGAGCAGGCCAGGCACCCATTCAAAGGGCTTCAGAGAGTGATCTTGCTATGGCATAGAGGTTGTCTTCTACCCCCAGGGGCTTTGTGTGACAGATGCTGGAAAGAAACCTTGAGAGACCATGGGTTGAAAACGGGGAATGGCAGGGGTTCAAAAAGAGCAACCAGCTTGCCACTGTCGGAGGAGGGAATGCTAATAGTAATGCTAACAGCAAGTTAATAATATTAAATAAGCCACATAACCACTGAGATTAAGACATGCGTTTTGGCTCCTTTCACAGGGTTAAATGATGGAAACAACTCGACTGCTAGGCTAGGCTAAGTTTGGTAACATCAACCACGGTACGCTGCCTATATGAATTAACCTCTTGCACTCCGGTGTACCGCGGGCGGGCACGTCTCTGTGTCCTAGAGCGCACGAGTGCGCACAAGGGCGCTGCATCCTAGAGCGCACTGAAAAAAAAGCTGCATTTCCGTTCTTCCACTACAGACACAGCCGCGAACAGATTAGATATGATTGACCTCTCATTCGACTAATAAGAGCCTTGAATTGGGTTTCTGAAACCTTGAAGAACCAATGACTGAAAACCTAGCAAGAAGGACCCGCCTACCAACGGCTGCGAATGCAGCGAGCCAATTGAAGCACAGAAGTTCGAAAGCTGTTTTGTGTAAGGCTGGGTGAAGAGAGACTGACTGCTGCAGCAGATGAAAAAAGGACCCGCAGGAAGAACCGCCACAGACCCAGCAGCACGGAGACCACCCACAAGTGCAACCTGTGTGACAGGGACTGCCATTCGCGCATCGGCCTGTTCAGCCACAGGCGGTGCTGTCCCAGCAGAGTAGATGTTTAGGATTCTCTTCCATGGTCATCATAGACCGACGGAGGCCGACGACGAAGGCTGGGTGACACACACGCGTTCGCCAGTCTTTTTTTATTAGTACTGTTACAGTCTTTTTTTATTACTACTGTTGTTTTGAAAAATCGTTCGCCAAAACCTCAATCATGGAAGCGCAAAACCGCAATAATGGAATTATATTTTGACCGGGTCGCAAGACCAGAACCACAAGTCCGTAATAAGCGGACCAGCTTCATGTTCGTCTGACAATGAGAAAGAGAAGTTCGCCAGCTACGCTGCTGTTGTGAACAGGTAAGTGTTATAAGCTAAATTATTCTTTATCCCTGAAAATTGTAATCAAAAATGACTTTTGAGCGATCGGTAAATTACAACTGTGTGGTACACGGTTCGTGCGCCGCGTCCGGACCGTGACCCCCCCCCCCCCCGCTACTCTTCTGTAGCGAGGGGGGGGGGGGCCGCGGTGACTGTGCGCCGCGGTCGCCACATCGCCACATGACTATTCCGTCATGTAGCGATGGCCGATGTCCGTCCTCTGTAGCGGGGGGGTGGGGGGTGGGTGGGAGTTGTTATCTTCTACATTACAAATATTTTAGAATAATTTTTAGTGCACTGTAGGTTATTTTTTCTTGTAAAAAAAAAAAAGCCACATTTTTTACGTGGCATGCTTCTTTGTGTGTGGGGGTTTGTTTGTTCATTCATTCATGAATGAATGAATAAACAACCCCCCCCCCCCCACACACACACACACACACACAGAGCCCTGAGTGTCACCTTTCATTAGAGCCCAAGATGAAGCTTCTATATTGAATCATTCAAAAGTTACAGACGTTCTTCCAAACTGTGCCATTTGGCACAGTTCAAAAACGCCTGGGAACTACCTGAGAACAAAGCTGTGTAATATATTCATTTTTTGTGGTATTGTTACAAAATTTTGACCTCAGCTGGATAACACTTGGTTCTACATTTCTGTTGCATTTTCCAGCCCGGATCTGAAGCTATGTGTTATTTGCAAGCATTTTTATCCAAAAAAACACCCAGGCGAAATTTATTTTCTTCAAGTTCAGTATGTTTAGATGACTGTTACTCAGTGGCCGGAGCACTTAGAGAGATTATGACTGTTTTGCCAAAAAATTCAAAGTGTTTTCTTTTAAATGAGACCAACCCCATGAAGATGATGCAAAGGGTTGAAGAACAGCTTTTGATTTACTTTGGGCACGTTATTTTTTGGCGTTTTTAGGGAAATTGACCAGAGTGCAAGGGGTTTTAATAAGATAAACCAGTCCCACCAGGATTTCGCAATGTTGCGATCGCACTAATTCACATGAACTCACCCAATCACTGCATTTTTTGTGCAACCTTGCACCTTTGATCCTGTCCGTAACTTTCCAGCAATTTTGGCTAATCCTCGTCAACTTCCGCCAATTTCACCATTCAAATTTGTCTGAGTAGCACTTAAACGCTCAGTCTAACCAGTCAGGTGTGTTGCTGCGCCGCGCTCACTTCCGTGTTTACAGTGAGTATTATTGGAACACATTAGCAAAAACAGTGTGATTTATAAAAAAAAAAAAAAAAAAACCCACTCACCCGCGAGTTTTCCCACACCATTCCTTCCTCCGTTTCCCCTGGCCCGCCGGTGGACATCCCTCAACGTCTCTGTCCTGACCACGTGTATGAAGTGCCGACTGTGTTGAAAAAGTCTGCCTGCCTGAAAAGCACCCCATCATGGGAGCGCACAGGAGGAGAAACACTAAAACCACAAACAAACGAGCAAATCAAACACGACTGCCAGTGTTTGAACATTTTATCCATCTTTAGAGGTAAAAGCATTACTACTTCTTGTCAATGAGCTTTAGAGCTGTGAATCTCAGGTCTGGACACAGACCAATGCGCACCCCTGGCAAACCCCCAAGGAGAGCCCCTCCTCCCGGTAAAGGAAAGATGAGTATCTGATGAGACAGGTGTGTGTCAAAATGCACAGACAGGGGTGTTTTTATTTATTAGGGGTCCAATGTGTGACATTGGTGGCAAAATTTAAAATTGATCAAATCTGCACATGAAATTGACTAATCACTATCCAATTGTGTCAGGTTTATGAAACTATTAACTATTTTCGTAACGGCATTCGCGTTCAGGAACTCTTGAGGATGAGCGCTCACTTCAACTACTTGTAAATGGAGACGTAAACGGGACACTCGGGCTTTTGTTTCCCCGTATGCCAATGCACTTTGCAATGGCACACGTTTTACACGAAACAACTTCAACACTTCCAGTATTTTTCACGCATCAAAACTCATCAACAGCTACATTTTCATGACATATTAAGATGTGATAACGTGTATAGATACCTTCAAATTCTCCCTGTTTGTTGGATAAGACGTAAAATCACAAAAGGCGTAAATGCGGGACACGGAAGTTTGGACCTTCGATAACTTCAATATAAAGTGACCACGGTTAATCCTCTCCACATGGGTTGAGCACATCCGGGGTAGAGAAAATAAAAGTGCTTTCCCAGGGCGCTCACCTCGCCAGACGGGGCTGCGTGCGGCCGACCAAGACCGAAGACATAAATTTTTTAAAGGACACCATATTCGATGTGTCATAAATGTTTGAGATTTTATTGAAATATTCTACATCTGAGCTTCACAAAGACTGATCTCCTTTTTACGTGTATGGTTTGGGATTTGAAAGGTGCAAAGTGAAAAGCATCAGCACTTCCTGTTTTCTGGTTACTTTACCAAATAACTTGCATGTTGCTGCGTAAATTTGGGGACACGGAAATTTACGTCGTACGAGTAAATTTGCAGGGGTCGCCGTACAAAAACCATAGAGCCGATCACATTGGGGAATGTTTTATTTTGAATTTGCATTACAACTCTGTTATCTCTTGCATTTTGAGTAGAAAGAGTTACTCAGAGATCACGTTACAGTACTTTGAAACTGATGCGATTTTCATGTCACACAAAAACTGGGAAAAATGAGGGGACACGACCAATAGTTTCGATTCTAACGGCAAAATCAATGATTTTTTTTTTTAAAATTGCAATGCAAGTCTGAAACTCTTTTATGTTCCCTTGCATATTATAAAAACGAAACCGACATCTGCAAATTACAGAAAAAGAGAGAGCGCTTGAAAGTCGGATACCCCTGATATAGTGCACTGGACCCCCCCCCCCCCAAAAAAAAAACCCACCAACAGATGAGTAGGAGTCAAGCGCAGAAGGACAATATTCTGTATTTTTTTCAGAAAAACACAGACCTCAATAGACAGTACAGACCAACAGAATAAAGTATTTCTTGCGCTTGGTACCGAGTGGTTGGGGACTGCTCTGATTAGGGAGTTTCAAATGAAGGTGCTGCCATAATTTCCAAATCTATACTCCTTTAACATGCGTTCAGTGCAATTTAGCTGTTGTAATGGATAATCATTTTATTCATCCTTTTTATTCAAGCTCTCAGCAAGAGTAGCCTACAGTAGTCATTTCTATGACAAATTTATGAATAGCCACTTCATTCTCACTTAATTGTGTTAAAGTCTGTATTTGCTGTTGCAGAAGAGTTTTTCTGTATAACAGAAGTTTCTGCTTAATTTCCAAATCAGTGTTTAATAGGAAATTTTTGACAGTACTGTGCTTTTCTTGTGGTGTTATATAGAATATCATTGCAGTAAACTGGAAAAAAGCATCTGCTTTAAAAATTTGTAATTCTTCCCACAACTTTTAGTGCAAAGAAACCTCTCAAAACATCACAACTTTTTAAAAAAGCTCCCGCAAATTCTAGCCTTTTGGGCCACAACAATCATAAAAACATCCCACGAAATCCTGGAGGGACTGATAAACCAGTTCACAACTGGGAGTAAGATGTATGTTTCAATGTGAATCACAGGTTCATTGGAGCCCATTTAATGTGATTTGGAAAGGGTGCATTTGTATTAACAACTAGAGTAAACATGCTAGGTGTGCAATACGTATGGCAGCTTAAGCTGAATTAATAATTATCCTCCGCCAGTCTTTGACCCCTTTGGGCTTCGACCGGTAGGGGATTATGTTATGGGTCAGTCTGTCTGTCCCACTTTTGTGAAATTGGCTCCTCCTACAGTTTTGTTCCGATTGTTTTGAAACTTGGTACCATGGTTTGATGTACTCTGAGGATGCACATATTGCAATTTGGTTGTGATTGGATGATTTTTGCAGGAATAGCCCCTGACCTATAACCTACTCTTTCACCTCACTTCATAGACCGTAACTAGGTGGGTTCTGATCACCCAGTAGTGTACTCCGAAGTGGACTGCAGAGGGTATTCCGCCATATTAAGTGAGATTCCAAATTGAAGGGAGCAAACGGTCTTCAGTTCAAAGGGAACTGAGAACTGAGCAGGGAAGAAGTGAACAACGGCGCATCACTTCATCGGAAGTTGAGATTATCCATAAGCCATTGCACCTCAAATACGAGTAAAACAAACTGTTATTGCTCACGTTATTAACAAGCTAAACTGATGCTGGTTATTATTTATATCAACTGATGGTAATAAAATATATTTGTATTAAAATTTTATTTAAGAAATATAAATTATCCACTGTAGTATATCAGTATGTGTCCATAGTTACCGTGGTAACGCATGGAGGAGAGGGTCAGCAGTTACAGGGTGTTTCAAATGGATAAATTTTGTGAAGGGCACTTAACTGATATTCCCTGAGAATGGAGCAGGGAGTAGGGAATACAGCTGAAGTACACTATTGATTGGAACGTAGCTACTGTCTTATGAAATTAGCTACTCCTGGTTTTGTTCTAAATATTTTGAAACTTGGCACCGTGGTTTGATATACTCTGATGCACACATTACAATTTGACTCTCATTGGGTGACCTTGAGGTCAAAGGTCAGATTTTCCCTAAATCTTCTCAATGCAGTAACTACTGAAAGAAATTATGTAGGCCTTTCAAATCGATACAGTAGTTCTATCTAAGACGCATCTTAGATGACTACACCCTGACCTGACTATGGGTTTGGGATCAAAAGGTCAAAGTTAACGTTCCATTTGCTCTATGGTAAATAGTAAATTTACAATTACTATAAAATGAGTAAAGCTGGGGCTACCAAACGTGGTATACAGGCTCACCTTGGGATCATGGCCTCTGACTATGGGTTTGGGGTCAGAAGGTCACAGTTAGCATTCCTTATGTCTTACAAGGGGGGGTGCTGAAAAGTTCATAAGCTAACTTGGAAGAAGTTATGTCTTTGAGGATCAAGAAGAGAGCTTCTATACCGCAGGGATCCAAGCGCTGCAACACCGATGGAAGAAGTGTGTGGACTATGTTTAAAAAATAAACCACATTTGGTCAAATTTGACCACTGCACCATGGTCAGCCTGTGAACTTCTCAGCCCCCCCTCCCCCCTCATATTACTGTATAACGAGTAAAACTAGGGCCACTAAACCTGGTATACAGGTTCACCTTGGGATCCTGACCTCAGACTATGGGTTTGGGGTCAAAGGTCAAGGTTTGCATTCCCTATGCCTTATTACTGTACAACAAGAAAGCTAGGGTCACCAAACTTGGTACACAGGGTCACTCTGAGCCCATGACCTCTGACTACAGGTTTGGGGTCAAAAGGTCAAGGTTGACACTCCCTATGCCCTCTTGCTATAGAACGTGTAATGCTCTCTGGGGTCACCAAACTTGCTACACAAGTTCCCCTCGTGATCCTGCTCTACAACTATGGGTTGTATACTGTTGTATATTCGTGGATGATGGGTTTATCCTAATTTGGTTCTGCCACAGTAATTATATTGAAAAGTTGAACAATGCTCTCCATCTGCAAGTATTGGAATCTGTAAGGAAAACGGAGGTGGAGGATATTGCACTCGCCTCAGAGTGCTCTTCTTTTTTCTTGTGCTGGTTTGAATGTGTTGTTCCATTGCCAAAACTGTTTCTTGACGATGTACAGAGTGATTTGTGTTCGTTATGTGTTTTTGTTTATTAAATAGCAACAGACAAAAGCAGATTGTGATGGAGTTGGAGCTCACAAATGTTAAAAAAGCAGCTTCTCATATGATTGCTGCAACAGAGGGGTGGAAAAAAAAGATAAGACGTTACGGTCCATCCCACCACCACTACTGCCATCTACAATCACTCTCATCGTCACTCTGTCACGATCGTAGGACATCATAGGACGGCCTATGATGTCTGCATGATGTCCTATGATGATCCTATGATCTCAGGCTACATAGAACTCGCGATGCCGTCACATAGGCGATGCCCGATGCCGTCATATAGGCAATAGGACTGGCTACCTATGATGTAGTGTCCTATGATGCCTGCCTATGATGTCTGCTTGATGTCCTATGATAATCCTACGATCTCAGGCTACATAGGACTCGCGATGCCATCATATAGGCAATAGGTGTGTGTCTGTAACGATCATAGGACAGCCTATGATGTTCCTATGATGTCTCCATCATAGGACGTCATGCCTACCTTCATGTCTTTATGATGTCATATACAGTGATGTCGGCCTATGATGTTCCCATGCTGTTCGTATGAGGTCTGCATCATCGCACATCAGGCCTGCCTTGATGCCTTTATGATGTCATATACAGTGTTAAGCAGAAGCATTGCTTTCTGAGCAATGTGGTTTTTAATGAGGTGCTGACACAGTAAAAATGTGTAACCTTGAAGAATGGCAGTCTACACTACAGATGGGTACAGTGCCAAGCAAAGCACTGATTTTAGCCGGTTGCTCCAGTTTCTTGCTTTTGACGGCCATGCACGGGTCTTGCAGAAGAGGGTCCAAAGCCACTTTTTGCTCAGATCAATTTTCATGATCCTCTCCATGAACTGGCATTACGACGCACCCATCTCTCAACCAGTGGTCTGAACGAAGAAGAACAAGACCCCCCAGATGGACAGCAGTACAGTCAGGAGAACTGTTGCACATCACAAAAGATGCTGTGAAGATGAAACACCTCAGGTTTGAGCAGTACGCCGCAGCCATGATTGTGAACAACACAGCCGTCTGAGACAGGAAGACACCCTTCAGCACCAGGCATGCAGAAATACTTGGTTTGCATGGGCATGGACGGGTATGCACGGGTATGTACTAGTATATATAATTACTGGGGATAGGACAAGTCATAGAAGTGCTCTGTAGCTGCTAACTTCCTCCATATTATTTTGAATTTGGATCGTTGTTTATCCAACTTGCTTTGGAAGTGGCACCTCGGTGAACAAGCAGAGCGGAGCAGAGACAAGAACCAGGAAATGTGAAGGACACAAAGTGGGTCAATCCCAGTTCTTGTTGTGTCCCCAACGTGCACCTCTCAGCTGAGATTCACATAAGGCGACGCAGGGGACTATTGCATCATTCCTGGGAACACCTTTGGCAGAGACCTCAAAAAGTGGTTAAAGTCTGGTCAGAGCTGTTCATGTTAAGATTGAAATGTCTAACAATGAAATTGGTGGCAGAGTGGTTAGCACTGTGGCAGCATAGCAAGTCACTCTTGATCGGGGGATCCTGGGTTCGATCCCAGCCCCTGACCAACAGTGATCTGTGTGGGGTTTGCATATTCTCCCCGTGTCTGCGTGGGTTTACTCCAGGATTTCTCCAGTTTCCTCCCACATGCCAAAAACATGCAAGTTAGGTTAATTGGCATCAAACTGGGGATTCTAAATTGTCCTTGGGTATGAATGTGAGAGTGAATGGTTGTCTGTCTCTCTGTGTTGGCCCTGTGATGGACTGGCAATCTGTCCAGGGTGTACCCTGCCTCTTGCCCAAAGATGCTGGGATAGGTTCCAGCCCCCCTGCAGTCCGAAAAGGATTAAGCGGAAGAAGATGGATGGCACTGAATTTAAAATGGACTGATTAACACTTTTTAAAAAAGCCTCCTGTGGACAAGTGTTTAAAATTAGCACTTGTGTTAAAACACTTTAGCAATGCATCTGGTTTGTCCAGTGTTTTTATGATATCCATATCAAATAATGTGGCCCTTGCGTCACATCGACGCTGGTACATAAATCCAGCTTTACTCCCATAAGTCTTTACAGCACGATTTCATGTTGCCAATTAAGAGACGAGCCAAAAGTTTCTAGAAGAGAGCCTCAAAAAGTGGGCAGGGCCAGCTGGCCATGTAAACAAGAGTCTAAAGGTGGATTTATGCTCTTCCTTCACTCTGTGCATCTGTTTGAGTGCGGGGCTTGTGAGATGCAAATTTCATCAGCAGACCCAGTCACAGGGGCCCCTACGCAGCTGAGTGCATACAGCACAGATGTTGTGACTTTGTTGCCTGTGCGTGTTGACTATGCATGTGCAAGATCTAAGGGATCAAAGGAATGCTTGGCCCAGTAGATGCAAAAAAATTAAGCATACATACAGCTGTATCTGCGCTGGAATTGTCCATAGATGAGCCTGAGTCAGTTTGGAGCATATAGAATAAGTAGGGGAGTCAGTTCATTGCCGTGGCTGAAAGCATCGAGTCACTGCTAAAGACTTCAGTTTTTTAAAAGTGCAAAATTTTAACTTGGAGCACTTTTTTTAAAGTAGTGTTTAAGACTATTACATTGAAAGGAAATCTCTGGTCAATTATGTTTGTCAGGCGGAGAAAAACCGTGCAGCAGCTGCAGCTAACAACCTGCAGAAAGGAACAGCTGGACCAATGAGGCTCTACGTCGGCTCGCTGCACTTCAACATCACAGAGGAGATGCTGAGAGGAATCTTTGAACCTTTTGGACGGGTAACACGCATACTTTTGTGTTACCACTGCCACAGGTGACTGTGCATCTGACAGCTTGTTGGTGTCATTTCTCAGATTGAGAGCATCCAGCTGATGATGGACAGTGAGACTGGGCGCTCCAAAGGCTACGGCTTCATCACCGTGAGTTTTTCAAACAACCAACACAACACTTTAGAGAGAAACTATTCCCTTTGTCTTTTCTGATTACACTGGTCAACGCCAAATTTATTGTCTTAAGTTTTTTTTAGCTGATTTATGTGCTGTGCTGAATCCAAAAATCACATTGGTTTTGCTCAGTCAGGTCAACTTTTTGAACTATGGCCACGTTTTTTATGTTTTTGTTTATATGTATGGGTATTTTCGCTTTATATGATGCAAAATTCTTTATTTCTTGAAATTCTCTGAATTTTAAACAATGATGATGTAACATTCAATTTACATGTACTTACCTTTATCAATGTCTACTATTCAATTTACAGTACAATTGTACAACTGCTTACAATTTAGCATAAAAACGTGACCTGATCGAGAGAAATGGATGTCATTTTCAGATTCAGCGGTGCAAAATTGTCTTAGATCAGTTGAAAAAACACAGACAACTTACAAAAAAATTATTTTTGTTATGTTGTGTTATAGAACATCACAGTCAAAAGTTCCTACTGAAACAAAGATGTTACATTAAATCTCAGTCAAATACTGTACAACACAAACCTGTACTTGTGTTGTGATATCAGTTTGCAGACGCAGAATGTGCTAAAAATGCTCTGGAGCAGCTGAATGGTTTCGAACTGGCCGGTCGACCCATGAAGGTTGGTCACGTGACGGAGCGAACAGACGCCTCCACAGCCTCGTCTTTCCTGGACAGCGATGAGCTGGAACGCACCGGCATTGACCTAGGGACAACCGGTAGACTGCAGTTGATGGCTCGGCTGGCTGAGGGTAAGACGGCGCCCATATATCCTCCTGCTGACATTATCAACTTGATCATCCACCTGTATCCACTAACGTGAGTCTTTGTGTGTAAGCAGGTACTGGTCTGCAGATCCCTCCTGCTGCTCAGCAGGCTTTACAGATGAGTGGAGCCATTGCTATAGGAGCCATGGCTGCTGTGTCAGGTGACCACACACTTGCACAAAGTAATATTCTAACTCAGAGGTCTTCAGATTATATCTTTGTAACCTGGACCTCTTTTTCCCCACACTGACTCCTCTCTGATGCTCTGGTAGTCAATTATTTTGCAGTATGAATGTGATGCAGAGACTTGGGGCGGGGGGGGGGGGGAATACAGTAACATGTGTTTTGATTCTTTTTCAGCAGCCATGAATCCAACCATTAACCCAGGTCTCAACATGAACATGAACTCTGGAGCTATGAATCTTCCATCACAGCCACTGGCCACACACTGCTTCCAGCTGTCCAACATGTTCAACCCCAACAGGTAAAAACATACACCTGTATATCTGTTTTGTATTGATCTGTTGGGTTTAATACTGGTGAGTTCAGCAGCCTGAGCAGACATGAGGCAGCACGGAAACAGAATAAACAAACATCCTGATTGTTTTGATAGAGAATTGATTGTTTTGCAGACAGAATTCAGATTCAGGTGTTGGGTTGAAGATTGAAATGATAAAACCATGTTGCTGTAGTTAAAATTTTATCTTTAGGTGATGAATGTATAACTATTCTTCTTCTTCTTCTTATTATTATTATTATTATAACTATTATTATATTATTATTATTATTATTACTAACTAACTAACTAACCTGCACTTATATAGCGCTTTTCTAGTCACAAAGACCACTCAAAGCGCTTTCATTAATACTAACCCTGTATTCTAAGGGCCTATAGGAAACAGATATCTAGGGACAATTTAGAACAGCCAATTAACCTAACATGCATGTTTTTGGCATGTGGGAGGAAACCGGAGAAATCCCGGAGTAAACCCACGCAACACGGGGAGAACATACAAACTCCACACAGATCACTGTTGGTCGGGGGCTGGGATCGAACCCACGATCCCACGATCCCCACAATCCCCCGGCCAAGGGTAAACTGTGCTGCCGCAGTGCTAACCACTGCGCCACCGTGCAGCCCATTATTATTATTATTATTATTATTATATTATAAACTATTATTATTATTATAAAGTATAACTTTATATCCACTCAATCTTGCATAGAGCTGAACTTCGTGTACAGCGGGGAAAATAAGTATTGAACACAACATTTTTCTCACGAAACATATTTCTGATGAAGCCATTGACCTGAGATTTTCACCAAATATCAGTAGCAACCCATGTAATCCATACATACAAAGAAATCAAGGCAACTGTGTTCACAAAGCAAGTTATATTTAATAAAGTGGAATGACACAGGGAATAAGTATTGAACGTGTGAAAAAAGAGGTGCAAAAAGGCATAGAAAGCCAAGAAACCAGCTGAAATCCATCAGAATGTAGGAAGCCATCCCACCCCTCCATCAGTGCAAATTAATTTCAGCCGATTTCCTGACTGATGGCCTTTAAAAAGGTTTGTGAATATCAGATTGTCACACCATAAAAACTCATGATGGGTAGAAGCAAAGAGCTCCCTCTAGACCTTCGCAACCTTATTGTTGCAAAATATAATGATGGCATTGGTTACCAGCGCATTTCTAAACTACTGAATGCTCCAGTGAGCACTGTTGGAGCCATCATTCGGAAGTGGAAAGAACATCATTTTATCATAAACTGGCCATGACGAGCAGCTTCTCGCAAGACTTCTGACAGGAGTCAACAAAAATTATCAGAAGAGTTATCCAAGAGCCAAAGACCACTTGTGGAGAGCTCCAAAAAGACCTGGGGCCTCATGTACAAAGACTTGCGTGGATTGCCTACTGAAAGATGACGTGGAGTGTGTGAAATCACAGGCAGGTGCATTTCAAATGATTTATTGCACACTCACATCTCACGAGCACAGAACAGAATGAACTTTTTCCCAGAGACTCTCCTCTTAAGTTTCATGGCTTACATCACACACAACAGGACATTTGCATCACACTGCATTCAACCCCCTACATCCTTGACTCCTTCCCGCTCTCTCACCAGGAGCCTCCTGCTCTTTTGTCTCCCATGCTTATTCACTGTCTCTTGTCTGAGATGCTAGAAATCTGACTCTCCCAAGGTGCTACAAATACCCCCCCCAGCATCTTAGATAAGACAATAGAATAACAGTCCACAAGCTGTGATAGAACAACAGAACATCAGTCCACATGCTGTTTGGGCTTCCGTCTCCTCCCGTATCTGCTGTAACTGGGTTTTACCCCCTCCGTGGCGCTATTGTGCCGGTGGGAGGTTGCTGGGAGGGGGGCCACTTCGGTCTGTCCATGTGGCTGCTCTGGCGAATCGTTTCCCTGGGGAGCTCTCCGTGGGGGTCTTCCACTCCGAGGGTCCCTAGCCAACAACACTTGCTTGTCCGCCACAACGAAAGCGGGTTTGAGTCTGTCTATGCCAATTTTTTCCCTCCTACCCCCCCAAGTCTAGCAAAAAATGCTTATCCCCTGTTTCCAGCACTCTGAACGGTCCATCATAGGGTGGGCGCAATGGAGGGCGGTGGGCATCGTGTCTGACAAACACGAACTCCACGCTCTTCAAAGTTTTAGGCACAAAAACACACGGAAAACTGTGGTGGGCAGGGCCCGGCAGCGTGTCTATGTTTGCGCTACGCTGTAAAAGCTGAGACGAGGAGCTGCCCAGAGCGGGATTATCTGGTAGAAATTCCCCGGGCAGCCGTAGTGGCTGCGTAAAAACAAGCTCTGCCGGGGAAGCTTCTAGATCCTCTTTCGGCGCGGAGCGCAACCCCAATAAAACCCACGGCAGCCTGTCTACCCAATTTGCATCCGTCAATGATGCCCTGAGTGCTGCTTTCAGTGATCTATGAAAACGCTCGCATAACCCATTGGCCTGTGGGTTGTACGCGGTTGTGCGGTGAATTGTAACACCCAGGCTGCGGGCCATTGCAGACCAGAGTTCGGAAACAAATTGAGGGCCCCTGTCGGATGTAATGTCCGACGGGACTCCAAAACGCGCCACCCATGCTGTTAAAAAAGTGCGCGCTACGTCTGCGGACGTGGTTGCCGCCAGCGGAACCGCTTCTGGCCAGCGCGTGGTGCGGTCCACCATTGTCAGGAGGTGCGTGCACCCCTGTGATGGCGGGAGGGGGCCCACGAGGTCCACGTGAACATGGTCGAACCTCTTAGCCGGAATACGAAACGGCTCCAAGGGAGCCTTCGTGTGTCTGTGTACCTTGGCTCGTTGGCACGCCACGCAGGCTGCAGCCCACTCTTTCACTTGTTTGCGTAGGCTTGGCCACACAAACTTCTCTCCCACCATTTTGACCGACGCGCGCACTCCTGGGTGTGCCAGAGTGTGAACCGACTCAAACATGCGGTGGCGCCACGCGGCCATCGCAGATTGGGGGGGCATGCCGTCTTGCAGCACCCTGCTGTCCAGCCTTAACCCTGTTGGTCCAGACTGGAGCGCACGCACGTCTGCATCGCTTATCTGCTCCGCGGCCATGGCTGCGTAATCTATCCCCACGCAGACCGGGGCCACCACGGCGCGCGAGAGGCAGTCCGCCACTACATTCAGTTTACCCGACACATGTTGAATATCGGTAGTAAACTCTGAGATCGCGGCCAGCTGTCTCTGCTGCCGGCCCGACCACGGTTCTGAAACCTTGGCCATCGCGAATGTTAGTGGCTTGTGGTCCACGAACGCGATGAAACTGCGCCCTTCCAGCCAGAACTGGAAGTGGCGAATGGCCAGGTGGAGAGCCAGCAACTCTGTCGAACGCGCTGTATTTACGTTCACTGTCGCACAAAGTTCTGCTGAAAAAGGCGAGCGGCTGCCAAGCCCCGGCAACGCGCTGCTCCACGACAGCCCCTATGGCCACGTCTGAAGCGTCGGTCGTGAGTGCTGTGTGGGCCGTCGGGTCTGGATGTGCCAGCAGTGCAGCGTTTGCCAGGGCTGCTTTAACTTCCGAGAACGCCCGCTCTCGCTCCGGGGTCCATTCGACCCTATCCACGGGTTTCTGTTTTTTGAGCGCGGTGTACAATGGTTGCATGAGCTGCGCCGCGTGGGGAAGGAAACGGTTATAAAAGTTAACCATTCCCAAAAATTCTTGCAGCGCCCTGACCGTTTCGGGCCGGGGAAAATCCGCCACGGCGCGCACTTTGTTGGGCAGCGGGATCGCTCCTTCTGGAGAGACACGGTGCCCCAAAAAATCAATCTCCATTACGCCGAACTGGCATTTCGCCGGGTTGATTATTAACCCGTGCTCCTCCAACCTCCGGAAAACCGTCGTGAGGTGGGTTTCGTGTTCATCTTCGGACGCGCTGGCTACCAGGAGGATATCGTCCAGGTAGACGAACACAAATGGGAGATCGCGCAGCACTGCATCCATCAATTTGTCACGAGGCAAACACAATGGGACCCACCAACCTGGGAAGGAAGTGGTGTGAAAGAAAGTCCTGAGTGTTGCTATCCCTGTGCTGTTGCAATCCTGGAATTTCCCCGTTGTGGGACTAATAAAGGCTTATCTTATCTTATCTTATCTTATCATGCGCTGGAACGTCTGTGCCGCTCCTTTTAACCCAAATGGCATGCGCAGGAACTCGAATAGACCGAACGGAGTTATTACCGCTGTTTTGGGTACGTCCTCAGCGCGCACTGGGACTTGGTGGTAACCGTGGACCAGGTCTATTTTGGAAAAAATGCGTGCCCCGGCAAGGTGAATGGAAAAATCCTGTATGTGGGGACTCGGGTAGCGGTCGTGCGCCGTGGCGTTGTTCAGCCTGTGGAAATCACTGCACGGTCGCCACGATCCCTCAGCCTTAGTGACCATGTGTAGCAGGGAAGCCCATGGGCTGTTCGAGCGCCTGATGGTGCCCAACCTTTCCAGGTTGGTGAACTCATCGCGCACTATGGCTAGTTTAGCTGCGTCCAAGCGCCGAGGTCTTGCAAAAACGGACGGCCCGGTGGTGGTGATAAAGTGCTCCACCCCGTGTTTAGCGATGGCCGCGGAAAACGTCGGGACCGTGAGTGCTGGGAACTGAGTGGGCAGTGTGTGGAACTTACCGCCTGCAGCTGTGATGTTGGCTTGTGCTGTTGGCCGGGTCACTCGAGCTGTACAGGGGAGAGAATCGAAGGACAGTGCTTAACCAGGCACCTGTTAGCAACATCAACCAATAAACCATGTGCACACAGAAAATCAGCCCCCAGTATATGGTAATTCAGTGCTGCTATGACAAAAGTCCACTCATATGAACGGCCGTGTAGAGATAAGAGCAGAGTCCTCTCACCAAAGGTCTTAATATCCGAGCCGTTTGCTGCCAACATCCCGTGGCCGCTAGATCCTGCCAGCCGGTCAGCGTAGGTCGGCCGGATGAAGCTCTTCTGGGCTCCGGTGTCCACTTGCAAATGCCTCCCCGAGCGTGCGTCCGTTAGGTAAAGCAGCTTGTTCTCTTCACCGAGGGTCACTGCTGCTACCGACCCCCGGCCTTGGCATTTTCCCGAGCGCTGGAATTGGCACGGTGGCGCACATCTGCGTGCGTTCTCTCCGAAGCGGCGGTGGTAGGAACAGAGCATGTCTCTCTGGCGCTCCTTGGTCCCCGCTGCTGCTACCGCCGGTGGCTCCTCGTCTCCTCTGGTCGTCTCGCTGGGCTCCATCGCTGCCGCGTTGACTGTGGTCGCCCTGGTGGTGATGATGATCCGGTCTGCCTCCTGGGCTAGCGCACGGTAGTCTCGCGCGGCCAGCCGCGGCGAATTGGCCAGAGCCGCTCTCACTACTGTCGGAAGGTTCCGGAGGAAGAGGTGGGCAAAGAGAAAGTGCTCGTCGTCCGTGCCCATTAACGCCAGCATCTTCTCCATCAGGTCTACGGCCGAACCCTCTCCTAGCTCGGTCTGCGTCAGGAGCCTCTCCGCTCTCTCACAGTCCGAGAGTGTGTAGCGCTGGATGAGCGCAGCTTTGAGCGCCTCGTATCTGTTGCTGGCTGGTGGCTGATCGAGCAGGCTCGCTACCTGTTGAGCTGTGCGGGCGTCGAGCGCTGCGACCACATGGTAGAATCTGGTGTCATCTGCCGTTACTCCCCGGAGGGCGAACTGGGCCTCGGTGAGGTGGAACCAAGAGCACGGGTTGTGCTGCCAGAAATCCGGTAGCTTGACTGAAACCGCACACGCGTGGCTGGAGGTTCCAGTCCGGGCTGTCTGTGGGATGGCTGCCGCCTCACTGTAGCTTCCTGACCGGGTCGGCTCCGGGGATCTTGCCTCGTGTTCCATAATACATCTTGGGTCACCAGTGTGGAGGGTGTGAAATCACAGGCAGATGCATTTCAAATGATTTATTGCACACTCTCATCTCATGAGCACAGAACAGAATGAACTTTTTCCCAGAGAGTCTCCTCTTAAGTTTCATGGCTTACATCACACACAACAGGACATTTGCATCACACTGCATTCAACCCCCTACATCCTTGACTCCTTCCCGCTCTCTCATCAGGAGCCTCCTGCTCTTTTGTCTCCCATGCTTATTCACTGTCTCTTGTCTGAGATGCTAGAAATCTGACTCTCCCAAGGTGCTACAACGTACGTTTAAATCAAGAAAACGCCTTAAGCCAAAAAAAAAATAAAAAAATCCAGATTTATGAAACGGTGGGTACACAGGAATCCAAGCATATTTCCTTTGTACATCCCAATAGCTTGAAATTGAACACACATGAGGAAATACCGGACTCTTGACACGCCTCCATTAGAATATGCAATTGGATGCAAATAGATATACACAAGCGCTGCAAGTTTGATTCTCCTGCATCCACGATCAAAAATAATAGATTTAATTTCACGGACTGTGAGTTGGAGGCGCTCCTGAATGAGGTATAGGCACGTAAAAACGTTTTGTTTGGCATGCTGTCCTCCGGCATTAGCCCCAGATACAGGTAATTCAATAGCCTGCTCACAGCCCTATAAGATTAGTTTATTGTTTTCCTTTATTCATACAGGGATGAGAAGGAGATGTTTATTTTACCTTGACATGTTTTGACTGATGTCTGCAATCGTCCTCAGAAACGTCAACTGATCGCTGTGATTTGGAACCAGGTGGGTGGATCAGCTGGTTGAATTAAAGGAATACAGTCACGAAAAAGAAGGCCTATTTAGAGGGTAGCCACGGTCACCTGTCAGTTGAAAGCAGATCATATTAAACTCGGCAAGTAGATATTTTATGTCCAAAATGCAAATCTCATCCTTTAGTTGTATACAACTTACGTCAATTATAAGGGGTGCCCTAGTTTGTAGAGCATCCGCCCCACAACTGGGAGGCCGGGGTTCAAATCTCAGCCGGGTCATACCAAAGACCTTATAAAAATGGTACTTTCTGCCTTCTAGCTTGGTGCTCAGCATAATAGAATGGGTAAAGGAAAGTTACGCACAGACCTACCAGAGGACTGACACCCCCCCCCCCCCCCCCCACTGTAGCTTTGATTACTCACAGTAACTGTGTTGCCTAGGGTCAGAGAAACAGAGATAGGCGCCGCCCCATATACCACAAGGTGTCCCACATGCTGTAGAAGGGAATTAACTAACTTAACTAATGAACCTATTTAGTGGGTAGCCACGGTCACCTACCTGTCAGTTGAAAGCAAATTATATTAGACTCGAGAAGTAGATGTTTTATGTCCAAAATGCAAATCGCATCCTTTAGTTATAGTCAACTTTCATGCATTACACACGCTACTAAATGAATGAAGTGCACTGGGGAAAGGGTGACACTGTTGCATTTCAAACTTTACGCATGTGTTTATTGACATAACTACTGTACACACAGAGGCAGTTGGGTGCTTGGTAGAATGCTGTGAAACTGTAGTTTAATTAGCAAAAAAGTCACTTACTCGACTCACTGAGTTGTAATGAAGCCTTGAAGACAGGGTGATATTTGCGGGCGCACAGGCGCGTTGCGCATGACATGGGTTATTTTGAGGACAATCACATGAATTTACTCACCAAGAAGCCACCCATCCACACAGTGCCAGCTTGTAGTTTGTTCCCAACAATGCCGTTCATCAGAATCATTGGAGAACACCGGCTCTAGCTGCAAATTGCGCTTTGATGTTGGCCTGTTCAACTGCATTGTATGGGAATATGATGTACCTGGATGACAGCCGGATAATGCCATCCCACACAGCTGGCATAGCTCGGCTCAGGGTTGACTGGAAAATTTCCGATCGGTCTGCCAGCTCCCTCCGGCATGCCCCTGTTGCCAGGAACCCCAGAGTTGGCCGCACCTGCACTGGGATGGGCAGTGTACGGTTTCTCGCCGTGTCGCGCTCCAAGAACAGCTGTAGCTCTGAGCACAGTTCCACAAGGACTGCCCGTGGAAACCTAAACCGGGGCTGACAAGCCAGTCATCATCCAGCCAGAGAGAAATTAGCACCGGGTGCTAATTTGTAATTTATAATTATGAGCTGTGTTGGGTGGTGGAGAAGAAGAGACTGCGCAGCCCCGTCACCAGAAACAAGGAAGCGGAGATATTCTGGCCGGGAACCACGAGATGGCAATCCTGGCGGGGAAGGGGGGGGCTTTCCACTGGGTTTGTGAAATGACTGTGGACTTGTGGAGTTAGTGTGTGTTGAGAGTTTTTTTCCCCACACTAGTACATACCTGTCCATGCCCGTAGGAAGCAAGTCTGTTCAAGTATTTCTGCATGCCCGTTGCTGAAGGGTCTCCTCCGGTCTCAGACGGCTGTGTTGTTCACAGTCATGCCTGCAGCGTCCTGCTCGAACCTGAGGTGTTTCATCTTCACGGCATCTTTCCTGGCATGCGGCAGTTCTCACTGTATTACTATCAATCTGGTGAGTCGTCTTCTTCTTCTTCGTTCAGACCACTGGTTGAGAGATAAGTGCATCATAATTCCAGTTCATGGGCAGGATCACGAAAATAGACCTGAGCAAAAAGTGGCTTTCGACCCTGTTCAGGAAGACCCATGCATGCCAGTAGAAACCAAGAAACTGGAACACCCGGAGAAAATCAGCACTTTGCTTGGCATTTTACACATTTGTAGTGTAGACTGCCATTCTTCAAGGTTACACATTTTTACTGTGTCAGCACCTCTTTAAAAACCACATTGCTGAGAAAGCGACGCTTTTGCTTAGTTTCTTCATCTTGAGCAAGAATACAAAGACTCCTTGATCTTCCAACTCTGCTCACGGCAACGTAGAATTGGCCATGGCTGAAGAAATCTCTTGTGCAGAAAACACCAACGTGCTGTAAAGACTGGCCCTGAGACTTAATCTCAGTCATGGCAAAGCAGGGTGTTAATGGAAACTGTTTACGTCGCAAGGTGAATGGAAACATGTTGTCAGATGGTGTGAGTGTGATTCGTGGAATCAGGAGTGTGTCCAGCATTGATACCAATCACAGATGTTGCAACCAACAGGTGAGGCTGTATTTCTTCAATGAGGTGAGGCTGTATTTGTTCAACGATGTATCTTGAGCTATTGCAATGTCCGTTTTGTTGGTCAAATGTACTGCTTCGAATGGGTGTGGTTTAACGTAGTGTGTCCCCTTGTTAATCGGGTGAGGAGTAAGATTTCCAGATTTACTGCTTCGAATGGGTGTGGTTTAAAGTGCTGTTTCCTATTCGTAATCGGGTGATGAGTATCTCTTCTTTGGCGAGTGATGGTCTATATGACATCATAAAGACATCAAGGCAGGCTTCGTGAGTGATGGTCTATATGACATCATAAAGACATCAAGGCAGGCATCATAGGACATGTCCTATTGTCTATATGACATCATAGGTAGCCAGTGCTATTGTCTATAGCAGTTTAGGGAGAACTCCATCCTCTGTAGGTGGATCATCGACTTCCTGACGGACCGGAGGCAGCATGTGCGGCTGGGAAAGACTGTCTCAGACTATACTAGCATCAGCACCGGATCACCCCAGGGCTGTGTACTTTCCCCCCTACTCTTCTCCCTTTACACCAACTCCTGCACCTCCAGCCACCAGTCTGTCAAGTTGATCAAGTTTGCGGATGACACCACCCTCATCGGGCTCATCTCCAACGGCGACGAGTCCGCCTACAGGAGAGAGGTGGCCCAGCTGGCGTCCTGGTGCAGCAATAACAACCTGCAGCTGAACGCTCTGAAGACAGTGGAGATGATTGTAGACTTCAGGAAAGTCTCTACTCCTCTGCCCCCCCTCACCCTCTCAGGCTCTCCCATCACCACTGCTGATTCCTTCCGCTTCCTAGGCACTACCATCACCAGGGACCTCAAATGGGAACTGACCATCAGCTCACTCATCAAAAAAGCCCAGCAGAGGATGTTCTTCCTGCGGCAGCTGAGGAAGCTCAAGCTACCCACCAAGATGTTAGTGCAGTTCTACACAGCCATCATCGAGTCCATCCTCACCACCTCCATAACTGTGTGGTACGCAGGAGCCACTGCCAGGGACAGACTAAGGCTGCAGCGCATCGTGCGCACTGCTGAGAAGGTGATCGGCTGCAAGCTCCCATCTCTCCTGGATCTGTACATCTCCAGGACCCGGAGGCGTGCTGGCCGGATCATAGCCGATCCCTCACACCCTGGTCACGTACTGTTTGCCCCCCTCCCCTCTGGTAGAAGACTTCGGTCCATCCAGACTAAAACCTCCCGTCACATGAACAGCTTCTTCCCCTCTGCCATCAAACTGCTGAACACTAAGTGACTTATTGACTCTCGTGCACCATGTACAGCAGCTCAACCAGACTCATGTCAATCATCACTGTTTTCTTCCTGCATTACCGACTGCACTATATAGTTCTCCACAGTATCTGCTGCTGGCTAATATACAGTATATTTTAACTGTTGACCAGTATCACTTAATCTTATCCTACACTTTATTACATGTATAGTTTATTTCTTATCTTATCATGTTTAATGTTGCAGCATTGTACCGAGACAAATTCCTAGTTTGTGTACTACATGAACAATGGCAATAAACCTGATTCTGATTCTGATTCTATATGGGTGTTTTTATTTATTAGGGGTCCAATGTGTGACATTGGTGGCAAAATTTAAAATTGATCAAATCTGCACATGAAATTGACTAATCACTATCCAATTGTGTCAGGTTTATGAAACTATTAACTATTTTCGTAACGGCATTCGCGTTCAGGAACTCTTGAGGATGAGCGCTCACTTCAACTACTTGTTAATGGAGACGTAAACGGGACACTCGGGCTTTTGTTTCCCCGTGTGTCCCGTTTATGTCCCCGTGGGCACACGTTTTACACGAAACAACTTCAACACTTCCAGTATTTTTCACGCATCAAAACTCATCAACAGCTACATTTTCATGACATATTAAGATGTGATAACGTGTATACATACCTTCAAATTCTCCCTGTTTGTTGGATAAGACGTAAAATCACAAAAGGCGTAAATGCAGGACACGGAAGTTTGGACCTTCGATAACTTCAATATAAAGTGACCACGGTTAACCCTCTCCACATGGGTTGAGCATATCCGGGGTAGAGAAAATAAAAGTGCTTTCCCAGGGCGCTCACCTCGCCAGACGGGGCTGCGTGCGGCCGACCAAGACCGAAGACATAAATTTTTTAAAGGACACCATATTCGATGTGTCATAAATGTTTGAGATTTTATTGAAATATTCTACATCTGAGCTTCTCAAAGACTGATCTCCTTTTTACGTGTATGGTTTGGGATTTGAAAGGTGCAAAGTGAAAAGCATCAGCACTTCCTGTTTTCTGGTTACTTTACCAAATAACTTGCATGTTGCTGCGTAAATTTGGGGACACGGAAATTTACGTCGTACGAGTAAATTTGCAGGGGTCGCCGTACAAAAACCATAGAGCCGATCACATTGGGGAATGTTTTATTTTGAATTTGCATTACAACTCTGTTATCTCTTGCATTTTGAGTAGAAAGAGTTACTCAGAGATCACGTTACAGTACTTTGAAATTGATGCGATTTTCATGTCACACAAAAACTGGGAAAAATGAGGGGACACGACCAATAGTTTCGATTCTAACGGCAAAATCAATGATTTTTTTAAAAAATTGCAATGCAAGTCTGAAACTCTTTTATGTTCCCTTGCATATTATAAAAACGAAACCGACATCTGCAAATTACAGAAAAAGAGAGAGCGCTTGAAACTCGGATACCCCTGATATAGTGCACTGGACCCCCCCCAAAAAAACCACCCATATGACGGCATGGCGAGTCCTATGTTGCCTTTGTCTATATGACGGCATGGCGAGTCCTATGTTGCCTAATATCATAGGATCATCATAGGACATCATGCAGACATAGGCCGTCCTATGATCGTGACGCACAGACACACGCAGATTTCTTGAATTTATAGAATGATGAGCCCCCCCCCCAACCCGAAAAGGATTAAGCGGAAAAAGATGGATGGATGGATGACGATATACTGCTTGCTGCACAATGCTCATTTGCACACCGTACATAGGTTTATGCCATCTCAGGTTCACATCATCTCTGATATCAATATACCACTACCACTGTAGTCATCCAGTGAATTTTCAATTTCATTCCTCGTTTGACTGCATCAACTGCTTTAGCTGTCCAAATTGCCTAATGTGTGTTATGAGTACTCATTAGTATTAGTATTTAGTATCAAGGCATGCTTAGGAGTCCTAATTGCCCAACTGTGTGTTGATGTGTGTGTTATTAACATCCATTAGTATTAGGATTGAGTTATTGTGTTATTACCTTATTAGTATCGTTGTGTACCTGTTACCTTGGCATTCGTTCAGAGAGCAAAGTGAGAATTTCATTGCTCAGGAAATGTAGCATTTCTTAACTGTGTACATGATAATAAAGCATTTGAATCTTGAATCCTGACTCAGAAAATCTCTCTAAATACCCTTTCTCTTATCACTGCACGATTTGCAATATCCTCAAATAATGCTAACGCCATTGTTGTTAGAGGCATTTTCTGCACATCTTTGTGCTTGCCTTTTTATCCACTCACCAAATTGTGCACACTTGGATGTTTGTTCATCTTGTGTTTCTGGTGTGTACAATAATTTTCACGTCATTATCAGTCTCCCAACATCACCTCTAAGTGTCACCAACAGACCAATAACAGTAGAAACGTACGTACACCAGCCATGAAGTTGGCGTGGGGCTGCGCATATTTCCATGCTCATTTCATTCTTGATACATCTGAAATTTTCTGTGGAAAAGGACATACGCCATGTTTTTGTGGATACAGTGCATCCGGAAAGTGTTCACAGCACTTCACTTTTTCCACATTTTATGTTGCAGCTTTATTCCAAAATGGATTAATTTTTTTCCTCAAAATTCTCCACACAATACCCCATAATGACAACAAGAAAAAAGTTTTGAGATTTTTGCAAATATATTAAAAATAAAAAACTTAAGAAATCACAGTATTCACAGCCTTTGCTCAATACTTTGTTGATGCACCTTTGACAGCAATTACAGCCTCAAGTCTTTTTGAATATGATGCCATAAGCTTGGCATACCTACCTTTGAGCAGTTTTGCCCATTCCTCTTGGCAGCACTTCTAAAGCTCCATCAGTTTGGATGGGAAGTGTTTGTGCACAGCCATTTTCAGATCTCTCCAGAGATGTTCAATTGGATTCAAGTCTGGGCTCTGGCTGGGGCACTCAAGGATATTCCAGGAGTTGTCCTAAAGCCACTCCTGGTTTATCTTGGTTGTGTGCTTAGGGTCGTTGTCCTGCTGAAAGATGAACCATCGCCCCAGTCTGAGGTCACGAGTGCTCTGGAGCAGGTTTTCATCCAGGATGTCTCTGTACATTGCTACATTGATCTTTCCCTCTGTCCTTACTAGTCTCCCAGTTCCTGTTGCTGAAAAAGATCCCGACAGCATGATGCTGCTACCGCTATGCTTCACTGTAGGGATGGTATTGGCTTGGTGATGTGCGGTGCCTGGTTTCCTCCAAACATGACGCCTGGCATTCACGCCAAAGAGTTTAATCTTTGTCTCATTAGACCAGAGAATTTTGTTTCTCATGCTCTGAGTCCTTTAGGTGCCTTTTGGCAAACTCCCAAGTGGCCATGTGCCCTTTACTAAGAAGTGGCTTCCGTCTGGCCGCTGTACCATACAGGCCTGATTGGTGGATTGCTGCAGAGATGGTTGTCCTTCTGGAAGGTTCTCCTGTCTCCACAGAGGAAAGCTGGAGCTCTTGCCTGAGTGCCTTTCGAGTTCTTGGTCGCCTCCCTGACTAAGGCCCTTCTCCCCCGATCGCTCGTTTTAGACGGCCAGCCAGCTCAAGGAAGAGTCCTGGTGGTTCCAAACTTCTTCCATTTATGGATGATGGAGGCCACTATGCTCATTGGGACCTTCAAAGCAGCAGAAAGTTTTTTGTACCCTTCCCCAGATTTGTGCCTCGAGAAGGTCTACAGACAGTTCCTTTGACTTCATGCTTGGTTTGTGCTCTGACATGCACTGTCAACTGTGAGGCCTTATATAGACAGGTGTGTGTGCCTTTCCAAGTCATGTCCAATCAACTGAATTTACCACAGGTGGACTCCAATTAAGCTGTAGAAACATCTCAAGGATGATCAGTGGAAACAGGATGGACCTGAGCTCAAGTTTGAGCTTCATGACAAAGGCTGTGAAAACATGTACATGTTATTTCTTAAGTTATTTTTAATAAATTTGCAAAAATCTCAAAACTTTTTTCACATTGTCATTATGGGGTATTGTGTGTAGAATTTTGAGGAAAAAATTAATTCCATTTTGGAATAAGGCTGCAAACATAAAATGTGGAGAAAGTGAAGCACTGTGATTACTTTCTGGATGCACTGTAAGTACCCTTTGTACATGAGGCTCCTGGAGTTAGCAGGTACTGCTGTTTCAAAGAAAACGATAAGTAATGCGCTCAACAGACATGGGCTCTGTTCCTACTCACTTCGTAAGACTCCATTGCTGAAGAAAAAGCATGCTGAAGTGCGTTTAAAGTTTGCTGCACAACATTTGGGCAAGCCAGTAAAAATACTGGGAAAATATAGTCTGGTCAGATCAGGCCAAAATTGAACTTTTTGGATGCCACAACACAGCACGTTTCGAGGAGAAATGGCACTGCACATCAGCCCCAAAACACCATACCAACAGTGAAGTTTGTACGTGGGAGCATCATGGTGTAGGGGTGTTTTTCAGCACACAGTACAGGCAGACTTCATATAATTGAAGGAAAGATGAATGGACAAATGTACAGAGACATCACTGATGTTGCCATCTGCCAAGGTGCTGAAGATGAAACGAGGGTGGACATTTCAGCAAGACAGTGATCCCAAACACAGCCAAGGAAACCCAACTGGCTCCAGAGAAGGAAAATAAAGTTGCTAGAATGGCCCAGTTAGTCACCAGACCTGAATCCAATTGAAAATCTATGGAACAAACTGAAGATCAGAGTTCATAGAAGACACCCACAGAACCTTCAAGATTTGAAGACGGTTTGTTCGGAAGAAAAGGCTAAAATCCCTCCTGAGCAATGCCTGCGTCTAGTTTCGCCATACAGGAGGCGTCTGGAAGTTATTACCAACAAGGTCTTTTCTATTAAATATTAAAGTAGAACTGAACTGAACGGCATTGAACGGCACTGGGTGATAGTACATACAAGTGTAAAGATAATTTATCATTGGCACCCCCTCCTCAAATCCCGGAATCTTGGAGAAAATCGCGATTTTGAATTTCCCGCCCTGAAAAATCAGACAAATCCGCCGAAGTGCAGCCGGAGTTCCGCGTGACGTCACGAGTGTGACACAGTCCTCATGTTTACCATTGCGAGCACGTCGACACTGGTTGTTTTTGGTGCATTTTGTCGTGATAGTCGACTACAAAACACTTCCAACACCTGGGAAGATCTGTTCAGTGGCCAAGGAAAGCTGTCATGGCGACGAAAGAAAAGAAAGGGGGAGGAAAAGAGACCGGGAAGCGATGCATTTCTAGATATACAGTGATCCCTCACTTATCGCATTTAATGGGGACCAGAACCGACCGCGAAAAGTGAAAAACCGTGAAGTAGCGTCACCCCCGCCCCCAAGGGCGTCACAAGCACTGTTTTGCACAAAAAGGCACAAGAGAACAGCAAAAAGTGCCACTAAGCAACACGAGCGATAAAGAACAATGAATGCGGTCTTCCTTCGCTGGGTAAAACGTCTCGGCCAATCAGCTTGCGAGGTAAAACGTCTCGGCCAATCAGCTTGCGAGATTCCCGAGTGGTGAAGAGGTGGGCGGAGAGGAGTGGAGCGGTGGTCAGAGAGGTGGATTTTGAGTTGTGCGGGCTCTCCGTGTTGATACCTGATGTTCTAATGTAGTCTCCCTGCCTTCTCCCTGCCTTCTACATTGCCAGCAACCTGCTCTGCAAGCTCGCTGGTGCAAAATGGGGGGCGGCAGTCTCCACCCTGCGCACCTCAGCACTGGCCCTTTCATACTCTGTAGCAGAATATTGTGCCCCTGTCTGGTCCAGGTCATCTTACACACACCATGTAGACGCCCAGCTCAACTCAACCATGAGAACTATAACTGGAACAATCCGCTCAACACCACTCCCCTGGCTCTCTGTACTGTCAAACATAGCCCCTCCACACATCCGGCGAGCCGCATTAACTCAAAGGATGCTCCAAAAAGTTAAAGATTTTCCTCACTTGCCAATCCATGCAGATATCTACACCCCACCCACTGCCCGACTTTCATCCAGACGGCCGATTTGGAAAAACCCTCCCCCAGCTGACTTTACCATCCAGACAGCTTGGCAAGAGGAATGGGAGACCAAGGAGGTCCCAAACAAACAGCTGGTGATAAACCCCAACCAACAGGTCCCGGGCACCAACCTCCCAAGGAGACAGTGGTCTACACTCAATCGCTTCAGGACTGGACATGGCCCCTGCTTGGCCAGCCTTCACAGATGGGGCAGTAGCCCTAGCCCACTGTGCGCATGTGGAGAGGAGCAAACAATGGAACACATCATAGACGTTTGCCCGCTCCAAAGACTGGAAGGAGGATTACACACCCTCCATACAGCAAACCAGGAGGCAACTGCTTGGCTTAAGGACTTTGCATTCGCTAAATAAATAAATAAATAAATAAAACCTCTTCACCACTCGGGAATCTCGCAAGCTGATTGGCCGAGACGTTTTACCTCGCAAGCTGATTGGCCGAGACGTTTTACCCAGCTTCGCTCCCTGCCGAGCGCCTATACCCAGCGAAGGAAGACCGCATTCATTGTTCTTTATCGCTCGTGTTGCTTAGTGGCACTTTTCGCTGTTCTCTTGTGCCTTTTTGTGCAAAATAGTGCTTGTGACGCCCTTGGGGTGTGGGGGGGTGACGCTACTTTGCGGTTTTTCACTTTTCGCGGTCGGTTCTGGTCCCCATTAAACGCGATAAGTGAGGGATCACTGTAATAAGTTGGAAAAATGCTGATGGTTTTTTTTCCCTTTCTTTTTTATTGTTAATTTTCCTTATCCTGACACCCCAAACATGCCAAAGTAAAGACTCACCATTCTGTATTCAATAAGCAACTCTCCTCCCCATCACTGCTGCGGTCGGTGCCGGAATCCCCCGAAAATTCTGGCTCTAATCTGTACGGTTCGATGCCTCCCTCGCTCTCTTCCTGTTCACTTGACACTCCTGCATCCTCCTCTGTCTTGTCACCGATCCTGAATGCCTCTTCACTCTGAAAACTCTGGTGTTCTTGACTGCTGGAACTGCTATCATCTGCCATTGTTGTTTTGATAAGGGTCACACTCGTGACGTCACGCAGCGTCGTCTGCACTACTTCCGGTTTGTTTGGCACTGCCAGCCAGAGGCAAAAGTTTATCGGCTTATAGCTTGGCCATCACACGGCCTAAAAATTTCTTTTATGTGTTGAAAAATACAATAGGTAATAAGGAATTAATCTGCTATTCTACTTTTTTGGCAAAAAGGTGAGTTCAGTTCTACTTTAAATGAATTTCACCAAGCGTGTTCAATACTGATTCCGTGTCATTCCACTTTGCTCAATATAACTTGTTTTGTGAACACAACAGTTGCCTTGATTTCTTTGTATGTATGGATTAGTTGGGTTGTTACTGATATCTAGTGGAAATCTCAGGTCAGTGGCTTCATCAGAAATATCACTCTATAAATTCAAGGAATCTCTGTGTGTCACGATCATAGGATGGTCTATGATGTCTGCATGATGTCCTATGATGATCCTATAATCTCAGGCATCATAGGACTTGCAATGCTGTCATATAGAGATGTCTATATGACATCATATAGACAGGTGTCTTTGACTATATGATCAATGGCAGGCATCACTCACGATGATCCTATGATCTTAAAGCATCATAGGACTCGCAATGCCGTCATATAGATGTCTGTATGACGTCATATAGACAGGTGTCTTTGACTATGTGATCAACGGCAGGCATCACTCACGATGACCCTGTGATGTCAGGCATCATAGGACTCGCGATGCCATCATATAGATATGTCTATATGACGTCATATAGACAGGTGTGATCAACGGCAGGCATCACTCACGATGATAGGACTTGCTATGACCTATGATGTTTCTATGATCTTAGGCATCATAGGGGCAATGCCGTCATATAGATGTGATGTCGCTATATGATGTCATGTAGACATAGAGACCGGTGTCTTTGACTATGTGATCAACGGCAGGCATCACTCACGATCATATGACTTGCTATGACATCATCAGAGATCAAATGCAGGCATTACTCAAGCTCACTCATGATCATAGGACATCAAAGGGGGTTTGGGCTGCACGGTGGCGCAGTGGTTTAGCACTGCGGCAGCACAGTTTACCGTCGGCTGGGGGATCGCGGGGATCATGAGATCGTGGGTTCGATCCCAGCCCCCGACCAACAGTGAGCTGTGTGGAGTTTGCATGTTCTTCCCGTGTTGCGTGGGTTTACTCCGGGATTTCTCCGGTTTCCTCCCGCATACTAAAAAAAAAACAAAAAACATGTAGGTTTAGGGCGCTCGCGCACGCAGCGACCGGCAGCCGGTGGCTTGTCACCAGACTGCAAACCAAATCTACCTACGGGTACAAATAAGTAACAAAAAAAAAAAAAAAAAGATCAAAGGCAGGCATCACTCACGATCATAGGACTCGCTATGGCATCATAACAGATCATAAGACTCAACTATGACATCATCAACGATCAAAGGCAGTCATCACTCACTATCATAGGACTCTCTATGACATCATCAAAGGCCATAGCACTCGCTATGGCGCCATCAAAGATCAAAGGCAGGCATCACTGAATGAGTGCAGATGTGCTTGCTTACACCCTTGCTTACACCTGCTTTCTACAGCAAACATCAAATGCAGCTTTCACTATGGTGACTGTTGCCAGACACGTACATCATCTCAACGAATGATGTCAAAGATCAAAGGCAGACATCACCATGGTTACTGTTGCCATGGTAACAGTAACTTTCTACGGGCATGCAGAAATGCTGGCTTATACCTGCTTTCTTCGGCCATGCACTTGCTTATACTTGGTTTCTATGGGCATGCACGGGTATGCACTAGTATGTTTAATGAGAAAAATGCTGACGTGTTCAATACTTATTTTCCCCGCTGTATTTTTTTTTAATATGCTTGTTTTGTGTTTTTCAGTGAGAACGCTCCCGGTTGGGAGGTGGATATCCAGCATGACGTCATAGAGGAATGTAACAAACATGGAGGAGTCGTTCATATCTATGTGGACAAAAACTCACCTGAGGTATTCACTTTTGAGCTCTGAGCTTTGCTTCATTCAGTCCTTTGCATCAAAAGTTCTCATCATTTGCAGACAGGTCTGGTGTAGTTGACTTTATTAAGAACAGTATGGTTCCTTTATTAGGTTTGGTATGAGCATTAATCTAATTACAGGTAATTTCACAATATAGGGCTGGGCAGTTTGGCATTAAATCAGCACAACTGTTAATTGACCATTTCATGTAAATTTTTTTCTCCTCCCTTACAGTTTAATGACAAGGCTCATAATGAAGGAATATTACACAAGAGTGTGGCATCATATCACTGTGGTGCGGTGGGAATGAGAATAAAATAAAGAACAGGCCTATTGTTATTTCATACACAATTTAAACATTGTCCAGTACAGACGTCAGTGTGTGTGTGTGTTTACCTACTGCGTACACTGTACCTACTGTGGGTTATGTGACTCGCAACGGTAACCTTACTAAGCTTGTCCATTTCATTGTCCATCCCGGGCCGGCAGAAAGACGGTTGAGATGCGGATGGCCGTCTGAAGCTAACAGCAACTTGGCTTCAGACTTGTACTGGTTAGTTTCAATGGTTTTTGCTCTCTTTCTTGGTATCTTCAGATGAAATGGTCCGTCATCACATACAAAGACATTTCTTTTTGTTACATTTTAATTTTTCTGCAGTGTTTTGCTGCTTCCACCCCTCCATGGATTGCCACCTTATCGTGGTGGAGGGGTTTGAGTGCCCAAATGGTCTTAGGAGCTATGTTGTTGGGGGCAACTTAAGAAGAAGCCAACTTTGTCATTTAATCCATCAGCCAGTCATGTACAATAGAACGAAATTATGTTTCTCCTATCTACAATGTTAATCACATCTAGAATCAGAGGGGCCACTGCCATGCAAGACACCGCCAAAAACAACTTTTCCTTTCCCCATTCTATTATGCTGAGCACCAAGCTAGAAGGCAGGAAGTACCTTTATTTATCTCTCTATCTCTATCTATATATCTATCTATCTATATATATATCATCTTTGGTATGACCTGGCTGTGGTTTGAACCCACAACTTCCTGGCTATAGGGCAGATGCTTTACCACTAGGCCACCACTCCAGTAGGGTCTCCCAAGGCAAACTGCTCCTGGGTGAAGGGCCAGACTAAGAGCAGTCCAGTGGATCTCCATGAAAAACGTTAGATCAAGGAGGCACATGGGTCCACCCTCCAGTGTGCTCACCACCTGCAGGAGGGATCATGGGGATCATGGTGCTATGTGAACCGGGAAGAATTCTGGTCTACTCTGGCTAGACTGATGCCCCCGTGACCCGGATTCCCAGATAAGCGGTAGAAAATGGATGAATAGTTTTGCTGCTTCCAAACAGCACTTAACTGTGATGCTTTTGGGGTGCAGAGGTATGTCTTAAAGGGGTAGTACATGGAAAGCTCTCTATAGACACAACTGGAAGAAGGGGGAAAAAACTGGCATGAGCAAGATAAAGTCCGTAGCTCGAGTAGGTTCATTTTGCCTTCTTTTAATTATTTGCCTTTTGTTCTTATTAAAGACTAAGAAAAATGTTTTTACCTTCTTTTCTTTACATGTTTTGAATGTTCACTGCAGTGATGTTCAGCTCTGATGTTCACTGGAGATGAAGACTGCAGTGAACAATCGAAACATGTAAAGAAAAGAAGGTAAAAAACATCTCCTTTCTATCTTTGTTTTTAATCACTCTATAAAAGCAAGAAATCTCAGTGTCTGTGTGTCTGTCATGTTCATAGGACATCATAGGACGGCCTATGATCTCTGCCTGAACATCATATGAACTCAGGCATCATAGGACTTGCGATGCTGTCATATAGACAAATGTGTCTTGATGTCATATAGACAATCACTCACGATGCCTAGACTAATGTGTCTTTGATGTCATATGGCTCATAGACAAATGTGTCTTTATGATGTCATATAGACCATCACTCACGATGCTCATGATCCTGTCCATGAACTGGAATTACGACACACCTATCCCTCAATCAGTGGTCTCAACGAAGAAGAAGACGACCCACCAGATGGAGAGCAATAGAATGAGAACTGCTGCATGTCAGAAAGGATGCCATGAAGATTAAACACCTCAGGTTCCAGCAAAGAAGAAGACCCACCAGATAGAGAGCATTAGAATGAGAACTGCTGCATGTCAGAAAAGATGCCATGAAGATGAAACACCTGAGGTTCCAGCAGTACATCGCACACATGACTCTGAACAACACATCCGTCTGAGACAGCAGGAGACCCTTCACCAGCATAGGGTACAACAGACAAGGGATGCACAAACAGACAGGACAAATGCAAGTCTACACTACAAGTGTGTAAAATGCCAAGCAAAGCGCTGATTTTCTCTGGGTGCTCCGGTTTCTTGGTTTCTACGGGCATGCATGGGCCTTCCTGAACAGGGTCGAAAGCCACTTTTTCAGGATCGTGTCCATGAACTAGAATTACGACGCACCTATCTCTCAACCAGTGGTCTGAACAAAGAAGACGACAACCCACCATATGGAGAGCAATAGAACGAGGAGAACTGCTGCACATCAGAAAGGATGCCGTGAACATGAAGCACCTCAGGTTCCAGCAGTACGCCGCAGGCATGACTGTGAACAGCACAGCCGTCTGAGACAGGAGAAGACCCTTCAGCAACGGGCATGCAGAAATACTTGCTTATACTTGGTTTCTACGGTCATGGACGGGTATGCACGGTATGTACTAGTAAGAACAAAAGGCAAATAAAAAGATTAAGTCCGTTTTGACCCCAACATCTATTTTGGTTTCATTTCAGTTCATCACCCAGCTCTATGTCACAATGATGTATATATACATACACAGGGCTTGACATTAACACCTGCCAGCCCGCGGGTAGATTTCAGCAGTGGCCGGTAACAGTGACTCCCACTAGCCACTTTGGTGTGTCGTGGTTTTCTTAGATGGCATCTGAAATACATCTGAAATATGCCCCTAGGAGAAGGGGTGAGGGCGGATTTCTGGCGCCTTAAAACCAGATGCTTCGGGTAGATGGTGGCTCGTCAACCTGGGAAGGTAGCCCATCTAGGGGAAGGTAAACCCTGATTTCAAACCTCCGCTGCCTTGCGTGCCGGCACACCCGGTCACGGGAAAGGCTTCGGGAGTCAACCCTGAGGAAAAATCCGGAGTCAGAGCCCCTAAGGCAGTTCTCTGTTGTGCTCAACATCGTTCTGGCAGCTCCTGCGACGGCGCTGGTGCCAAACTATAGCAGCCCTGCTGTTCCTTTGGATTCATCAGTGACGTGGAGAGGGGGGACATGCTGCATGGGTAACATCTTGTCCTCCGTATCTTCCTGCCCAGGCTTGAATCCTACCAACGCCCAACACTGGAAGGTAGAACACCGGTATGCATCGGCCTGTTCAGCCACAGGCGGTGCTGTTCCAGCAGAGTAGATGTTTAGGATTCTCTTGCATGGTCATCATAGACCGACAGAGGCCGACGACGACGACGATCTAAAATACAGTAAATCCTAACTGCAGTGTGAGACTACGAAACTACAATCCCAGAAGCACTATCTGCACACAGTGTGTTCTCATTGGTCCTCTGTCACTGTGGACAGAGTTGGGCTGGTCTTCTGTAAGGCCGCGGACAGTCTGCTTCACGGGTCTGTTTCCTGTCCTGCCCCAGTTCACACGGCAACCCAGTGGGAAGAAATACTGTGGTGGGTGGCGACTTCTCATACCGAGTGCAGCCAGACTCCATTGCTGTTTCTCCGGACTAGCTGCAAAGTGATCTTGCCATGGATGAACACAGTAGCTGGCAGAACACACCTGTCCCCACTCTCAGCAGTCAGATCAACAGGACAACTGACCCTGATCTCAGCCCTGATGTCCGAGCGGAGTAGCCCCTAACATCAGCTCCTGCTTCTATGATTAAATCATGAGTATTTTTAGAGCAAGAAGCTCCCATGTTTGCAGTTGTGCAAATTTGTTTTCTTATGACAGGAAAAAAAGTGACTGCAGTGATATGCTTCTGTAAAAAACAAATGAAACTTATTCTGTGGTTAACTTTCATTTATCTGTGCTTTCCATTTTTTTTATTCATTTACATGCTGTTGTTATATGCAGCTGTTTCATGGAAGTAAATCATCTAAATATGTATTTTTAATGGGCCAGTCCAGGGGTGTCGAACATATGGCCCACGGGCCAAAAACAGCCCACCAGGGGATCCAAATTTCTCTGTGAATTTACAGCTTTATTTCTCATAAATTTCAGACTTTTTCTACTGACTAAAATAGTTCATATAAATGAGACATTTTTCCTCTGTAAGATCAGACTTTTTTTCCTCATCAGTTTTCTTTTTCTGATGAGAACAAGGGGCCCTTGATTTCAAGGGCCAAGGGGAAAGGGTACAAATGAGAAATGGGATGGACCCCAAATCTACCTGTGCTTTTTTCACATTGCATATATTTTTCTCAGCTGTTTTTACTGCTGTTGATAAATGGTGTTTCTTTTGCTATTTTTATGTACTAGTACATACCCGTCCATGCCCGTAGAAACCAAGTCTAAGCAAGTATTTCTGCATGCCCGTTGCTGAAGGGTCTCCTACTGTCTCAGAGAGCTGTGTTGTTCAGTCATGCCTGCGGCGTACTGCTCGAACCTGAGGTGTTTCATCTTCACGGCATCTTTTCTGACGTGCAGCAGTTGTGCTCACTCTATTGCTCTCCATCTGGTGGGTCTTCTTCATTCAGACCACCGGTTGAGGGATAGGTGCATTGTAATTCCAGTTCATGGACAGGATCCGGAAAATAGATCTGAGCAAAAAATGGCTTTCGACCCTGTTCAGGAAGGCCCATGCATGCCCGTAGAAACCAAGAAACCGGAGCACCCGGAGAAAATCAGCGCTTTGCTTGGCATTTTACACATTTGTAGTGTAGACTGGCATTCTTCAAGGTTACACATTTTTACTGTCAGCACCTCTTTAAAAACCACATTGCTGAGAAAATTACGCTTTTGCTTAGTTTCTTCATCTTGAGCAAGAATACGAAGACTCCTTGATCTGCCAACTCTGCTCGTGGCAACGTAGAATTGGCCATGGCTGAAGAAATGTGCAGAAAACACCCAACGTGCTGTGAAGACTGGCCCTGTGACTTATTCACCTTGGCAATTTTGAGCCATATGCCATCATAAAGACACATTAGTGTAGGCATCAGGAGTGATGGTGTATATGACATCATAAAGACATCATGCAGACATCATAGGGCGTCCTATGATGTGCTGTCTATGTGCTGTCATATAGACATATCTTTCTGATGGCATCGCAAGTCCTATGATGCCTGAGATCATAGGCTCATCATAGGACATCAGGCAGACATCATAGGACGATGTCCTATGAGTCCTATGATTGTGACAGATTTCTTGAATTTATAGTGATGTATAAGGTCATTTACATTTAAAAAGGTACATTCAACTAAATTTTAGCATGCAATAGTCAAATTTTATCATTAAAAACAGAATTTTCCAACCACAAAATTTTGGCTATTGAAAAGGCTGAGTGGCTAGTAACTTTAGGAAATCAGTAGCCACAGTGGCTGGTGAGCAAAAAAATTGTCATGCTGTGTGTGTGTGTGTGTGTGTGTGTGTGATCACAATAAAATGGATCATTCCATTATAAAAACTATAGTTGGCTTTAGCACTTCTCTGTATCATTTTGAACATAAAGGCATTTTTTTCCCCATTCAAAATGTCAACTCCAGTGCATCACATTATAATATATATAATCTTTTTTTTAAAATCAATATTCAAGGCACACAATTCAGACTTCAAAACTGTTACTTGGAGATGTTTTAAACCATAAAATACATTAGATATTTGTTTTATAAGGCAGTATTGTTAAAGGTTATTCTACAGTCTCTGTTATTGGTTTGACCTCTTGATCTTGTTTCCAGGGAAACGTGTATGTCAAGTGTCCATCAATTCCTGCTGCCATGGCCGCCGTCAACGCTTTACATGGAAGATACTTTGCTGGTAAGACTTGCTGTCATGTGAATATTGTGCCATGGACCAATCAAAGAACAGCTCTGATGTGTCTGATATTATTTCAGGCAAGATGATCACGGCGGCGTACGTCCCCCTCCCCACCTACCACAACCTATTCCCAGAGTCTGTTGCAGCCAAGCTGCTACTGGTCGCGCCCCCTCGACGGTGACTCAACAACACTGCCCTCTGACTGGACACTGGACATTAGAACCCAGCCCTATTTTATATTCTCTCCTCTTACACATGACTCAATTTCAGTTTGTGCTGATGTGATTTTGGTGTGGGGGCGGGGGGGGGGGGTGTTGTCATCTGACTGAGTATATGACCTGCTACTTTTTCTTTGAGTTACTTCCTGTTTCCCCATGATAAATTCTCATTATCATTTCTGGTCCTGGGCTCCACACAGCCCCGCCTTTCCTGGATATCATTCAATGATTGAGCTCCGTGAGCTGCGAGGGGCGGGCTGATGAACACGATGGTGTCAGCTGATCCAAGAAGCCGTTTGGTATTTAACTGTTTTCTAAACAAAGTTTCATTTTGTAAAATTGTTGATTAAATTTTATTTTCAGTCACTTCGAGCTTCTGAGTTGTTCTTCTGACACAAAAATTCGAAGAGGTCATTCTGAATGAAACAAATGCTTCTACAAGAAAACGTTAAAGCTGTCAGAACCTAAAGCTTCTAGTGAAGAAGACAAGTCTGGAGAGCCAATTGGGCCATGCTAAAGCTCGTTCAGGTGAACCACAGTGATGGTGATGTCGTCGCGGTACCGCCGAGCCAGATCTGTCGGCAGACTCAGCATCTTGGCCAGGCGGTTTGGGGCCACTGCTCCATACCCATCATCGCCGAGTGCGTGGCGGAGCAGGTGGGTGGCGGCGTTCTGGTCCTCCAGCTCTGACAAGGCCCGACCTCTCCTCTCTTGCAGGAGGCTCTGCAGACCACCCAGTGTCATGCCTCTACTGGGAGTTATGGGTCTTTGCTGCTGAAGGCCTGTGCAAAGAAATGACAAACACTCAGTACATTTCAGTAATTCAAGCTATGCTTATCATGGGCTTTAAACGATAGGGTCCTTGTTCTAGCATATAGTGCATCCAGAAAGTATTCACAGCGCTTCACTTTTTCCACATTTATGTTACAGCCTTATTCTGAACTGGAATAAATTCATTGTTTTCCTCAAAATTCTACACACAATACCCCATAATGTCAAAAAAGTTGAGATTTTTGCAAATTTATTTAAAAAAACCCAACTACTACCAAATCACATATACATAAGAATTTACAGCCTTTGCTCAATACTTTGTTGATGCACCTTTGGCAGCAGATACAGCCTCAAGTCTTTTTGAATATGATGCCACAAGCCTGGCACACCTGTCTTTGGGCAGTTTCACCCATTACTCTTTGCAGCATCTCTCAAGCTCCATCAGGTTGGATGGGAAGCATAGGTGCACAGCCATTTTCAGATCTCTCCAGAGATGTTCAATTGGATTCAAGTCTGGGCTCTGGGTGGGCCACTCAAGGACATTCACAGAATTGTCCTGAAGCCACTCCTGGTTTATCCTGGCTGTGTGCTTAGGGTTGTTGTCCTGCTGAAAGATGAACTGTTGCCCCAGTCTGAGGTCAGGAGTGCTCTGGAGCAGGTTTTCATCCACAATGTCTCTGTACATTGCTGCATTCATCTTTTCCTCTGTCCTGACTAGTCTTCCAGTTCCTGTCGCCGAAAAACATCACCACAGCATGATGCTGCTACCACCATGCTTCACTGTAGGGATGGTATTGGCCTAGTGATGAGCGGTGCCTGGTTTCCTCCAAACATGACGCCTAGCATTCATGCTAAAGAGCTCAATCTTTTGTCTCATCAGACCAGAGAATTTTGTTTCTCATGGTCTGAGAGTCCTTCACAAGTGCCTTTTGGCAAACTCCAGGCAGGCTGCCATGTGCCTTTTACTAAGGAGAGGCTTCCGTCTGGCCACTCTACCATACAGGCCTGATTGGTGGATTGCTGCAGAGATAGCTATCCTTCTGGAAGGTTCTCTTCACAGAAGAATGGTGGAGCTCTGACAGAGCGACCATCAGGTTCTTGGTCACCTCCCTGACTAAGGCCTTTCTCCCCTGATCACTCAGTTTAGACAGCTGGCCAACTCTAGGAAGAGTCCTGGTGGTTCCGAACTTCTTCAATTTACAAATAATGGAGGCCACTGTGCTCATTGGCACTTTCAAAGCAGCAGAAATTTTTCAGTATGCTTCCCCAGATTTGTGCCTCAAGACAATCCTGTCTTGGAGATAGTGATGGGACAGCAGGCTCCGGAGCTTCAAGGATGCTCCGAGCTTTTCCAGGAAATATTTGGCGAAGCGCATTTCGAGGTGTGTATTGCTGACATTTGTGTTGATGTACCACGTGACAGGGTCAGGAAGCCATTCATGATTTTGTACACGAAATAAAGTGAGTAGCGATACACAATGGAAATTCCCGTCCCTCACGCTTTGTGTTGTCGACATTTGTGTAAGGGATTTGTCACAGCCAATTTTCAGATGGCGGCAGCACCAAAACCATGGACTTCTCCTGTTTGGGAACATTTTGAGCGCATTTCTCCCATTGATGTATTTTCCACAAATAGTGGCTATTTATTTTAACTGAGGTGATGGTTTAGTGGTAAAGCATCTGCTCTATAAGTGGGAGGCCTGGGTTTGAGTCCTAGCTGTGTCATTCTTGTAATTTTATTTGTATTTGCAAGGTGAAGTGTCTGTTGTGTTTCAAAGATTGGATCATTATTACGCATCATTATGCTGAGGTACTATTGGTATTGTGCCCTGCATGAGAATAAGGCCAGAGTTGAATATACTGGGAAAGACGGTATAAGACTGTTGAAAATTTATTATTTCTTAATAAAAATGGATAAGTAGTACAAGCACAAGAAGTAGCACAGGCACATTCACTGTAGTCACCCCAGTTTTATTTCTTTTTTCCCTTATGATCATTGATATTTCTTAAAAGACAGCACATTTATTGAAATTGGGAAAAAAAATACACACTAAACCAATAATGCCCTTGTAAAAATCTGCATGCTGTATACGTTTTGTGGACTACATGGCGTAGTAGAGCAAATGAAGTTGCACATGAGGCTTTGTCAATATGAACAATTTTTATGGAAAGGCTCAAGTCTTCAAGAAAGCCTTATCTGGCCGTTATTAAGTGGTAGTGTAGTGGTAAAATGTCTGTCTTACATCTGAAGAGCTGGGGTTCAAGTCCTATTGGGGTTATTCTTATAATTTATTTTTATTTGCAAGGTGAAGCGTCTGTTGTGTTTCAAAGAGCTTGGATACAACAATGACACATCATTGTGCTGAGGCACTATTGTGCCCTGCAAGACAATAAGAACAGAGATGAATGTACTGGGAAAGACAGTATAAAGCTGTTGAAAAGTTATCTTAATAAAAATGGATAAGTAGCACATTCACTGTCGTCACCTCAGTTTTATTTCTTTTTTCCCCTTATGATCATTGATATTTCTTAAGACAGTCCATTTATTCAAATGTAAAAATACACAAACCAAGAGCACCCTTGTTAAAATCTTCATGTTGTATACATTTTGTCCACTAGATGGCCTAGTAGAGAAAACGAAGTTTCACATGAGGCCTTGTCTATATGAGCCATTTTGATGAAAGGCCTCAAGTCCTCCAGAAAACCTCATCTGGCCACCACTAGTTGGAGGTCTACAGACAATTCCTTTAACTTCATGCTTGGTTTGTGCTCTGACACGCACTGTCAACTGTAGGACCTTATATAGACAGGTGTGTGCCTTTCCATATCATGTCCAGTCAACTGAATTTACCACAGGTGGAGTCCAACTGAGCTGTAGAAACATCTCAAGGATGATCAGTGGAAACAGGATGGACCTGAGCTCAGTTTTGAGCTTCGTGGCAAAGGTTGTGAATACTATGTACTGTGGCTTATATTAATCATATATTCCATACCTACATATGTATAGACAGAATGTTTAGTGATTACATATGTGGAATGACCTCACGCCTATGAACAGGACAAGAGGTCTCAACCGCCAGCGAGGATCAGAGAGCAGACAGTCGCAGCGGTGGAGACCGGATCGATCTCCCTGACCACCTAGGGTCAGGTGGAGGAGACGGAGGACAATGGAGGGGGGATTATGTTAATGTGGGATGTCAGCTTTGATATGCAATGCCTTTTGTTGAGTGTGGGTACAAGTATGAAGGTCTGACTGCGTTCGACCTCTTATTCTGCTTCTGCACTGAGATGAGACATGTTAGGGAGGTGAAGCTGATATTAAACTTTGATTTATAAAAGTCACATCGCTTCTTCATTTACAACTCCCTACACTGGTGACCAGACGTGAGGATGGAACAGAGACGTTCTCCCGCGATTAACTCATCAGAGGTGACCCAGGCAAGCGCCGGCGCCCATGCAGACGGGAACGGATGGAGGACGTTCCCCCACGGCAGAAGCTACAGTTTTTCAGACTAGAAGAGCACGGGTTAATGATCAACTCAGCCAAATGCAAATTCGGCGTGTCACAAATTGATTTTTTGGGACACAGAGTTTCACCGAAGGGGGCAGTCCCATTGCCAGACAAAGTCCACACGGTAAAAAAATTTTCCACGACCACAAACGGTCAAATCGCTGCAAGAATTTTTGGGAATGGTGAATTTTTACAACCGTTTCCTCCCCCGCGCAGCTCAACTCATGCAGCCCCTGTATGCCGCGCTCAGAAAACAAAAGCCTTCCAACGCGGTCGAATGGACCCCGGAGCGCGAACGCGCCTTCGCGGAAGTAAAAAGTGCTCTAGCGAATGCCACATTGTTGGTTCACCCCGATCCGTCGGCCCGCATAGCGTTAACCACAGACGCTTCAGACCTGGCCATAGGGGCAGTCATGGAACAGCATGTTGGCGGAACCTGGCAACCTTTAGCATTTTTTAGCAAATCTTTAAACCAAACCGAGCGTAAATACAGCACTTTTGACAGGGAGCTGCTAGCGCTTCATTTATCCATCCGCCACTTCCAGTTCTGGTTAGAAGGGCGGCGCTTCACGGCTTTTGTAGACCACAAACCGCTCACTTTTGCGATGGCTAAAATTTCAGAACCATGGTCAGGCAGGCAACAAAGACAGCTAGCTGCAATTTCAGAGTTCACCACAGACATTCGACATGTGGCAGGCAAACTTAACGTGGTAGCAGACTGCCTCTCTCGCGCTGTGACATCGCCAGAGCACGAGGAGACAGATTATACTACCTCAGCCGCAGAACTCTTCGCCAACGCGGACGCATACGCGGCCCCAATTGACGTAGGGATAGATTACGCAGCCATGGCAGAGGAACAAAGCAGCGACGCGGACGTGCGCGCGCTCCTGTCTGGACCAACAGGGTTAAGACTGGAGGAAAGGGGTTTATGTGACGGCGTACCTCCCCTAATCAGCGATGTTTCAACCGGCCGACCTCGCCCGGTAGTCCCAGCTGCATGGCGCCGCCGCATTTTCGACTCGGTTCACTCCCTCGCGCACCCAGGGGTGCGCGCCTCGGTTAAAATGGTCGCAGAAAAGTTTGTTTGGCCGGGCCTGCGCAAAAATGTAAAGGAATGGGCAAAAACTTGCATGTCTTGTCAGTGCGCCAAAATACACAAACACACAAAAGCTCCTCTAGAGCCTTTTCGAATCCCAGCCAGAAGGTTTGACCACGTTCATGTCGACCTCGTGGGACCACTACCTTCGTCTCAGGGTTTCATACACCTGTTAACAATGATAGACCGTACTACGCGCTGGCCTGAGGCGGTCCCTTTGGCGTCAACCACAGCTGCGGAAGTTGCTCGCGTTTTTTTAACAAACTGGGTGGCACGTTTCGGCGTCCCATTGGACATCACGTCCGATAGGGGGCCTCAATTTGTCTCAGAGCTTTGGTCAGCCATGGCTAGCAGCTTAGGGGCGACAATTCACCGCACCACCGCATATCACCCTCAGGCTAATGGGTTATGCAAGCGTTTTCACAGATCTTTAAAGGCCGCCCTCAGGGCCTCACTAACGGATACAGATTGGGTGAATAAACTTCCCTGGGTTTTATTAGGGTTGCGTTCTGCGCCTAAAGAGGATCTAGATGCCTCCCCAACAGAATTAGTTTTTGCACAACCTCTCAGACTCCCAGGTGAGTTTTTACCAGAGAATCCAGAGCCTGGGCATCTTCCAGCCCTGAGGCCTTTAGGCAGCACCGGACCGGACACTCTCCCCGGACCGGCACATCACTCTTTTCCACAGGTTTTTGTCCCCCAAGCTTTAAAAAACGCCGAGTTCGTTTTTGTTAGGCACAAAGCTTTAAAATCAACCCTCCGTCCACCATACGACGGACCATTCAGAGTGCTGGAACCTGCTGATAAGCATTTTGTGCTTGATTTAGGGGACAGAAAAGAAACAGTCAGCATTGACAGACTTAAACCTGCCTTCTTGTTGAGAGACGAACCTGCACGGGTGGCGAGAGCACCTCGGCGGGGTAGACCCCCCAAGAAAACAAACTCAGCCCCCCTGCAGGGAACAAATAACCACTCTCCTCCCCAAGCTGCAGATTCCTTACAGGAGGGTCCCACCAGGACGCCAAAGCGGACCTGCAGCAGATTCGGGAGAAGATTAAAACTCAGACGGCACAGGGACTGATGCAAAATTGACCAAGAGTTGTTAACTATGTTATCAGATTGTGCCGTGACAGTTTTAAGGCTGATTTGTGATATTACTATACTGTTGTTGTTACCACTGAATTCTCTACAGGAGCATGACTGCTGGAAAGATTTTTCCCCGTTTTCCCTGTCAAGAGGTTTAACAGTATAATATGTCATAGAGATTATCTTAAACTGTAAACTTAATTTGATTGTCCTTTTCTTAGTCGTTTGGGGGGGGGGCTGTGGCTTATATTAATCATATATTCCATACCTACATATGTATAGACATATTAGAATGTTTAGTGATTACATATGTCAAATGACCTCACGCCTATGAACAGGACAAGAGGTCTCAACCGCCAGCGAGGATCAGAGAGCAGACAGAGTCGCAGCGGTGGAGACCGGATCGATCTCCCTGACCACCCAGGGTCAGGTGGAGGAGACGGAGGACAATGGAGGGGGATTATGTAATGCGGGATGTCGGCTTTGATATGCAATGTCTTTTGTTGAGTGTGGGTACAAGTATGAAGGTCTGACTGCGTTCGACCTCTTATTCTGCTTCTGCACTGAGATGAGACATGTTAGGGAGGTGAAGCTGATATTAAACTTTGATTTATAAAAGTCACATCGCTTCTTCATTTCCAACTCCCTACATGTACATGTGATTTCTTAGTTTTTTATTTTTAATAAATATGCAAAAATCTCAAACTTTTCACGTCATTGTGGAGTATTGTATGTAGAATTTTGAGGAAAAAAATCATTCCATTTTGGGATAAGGCTGCAACATAATATGGAAAAAGTGAAGCGCTGTGAATACTGTAATTTCCCAGTTTGGGATCAATAAAGTACATCTATTTATCTATCTATACTTTCCAGATGCACTGTATTTTAGCTGAAATTGTTTCTGAAAAATACTAGCTTAAAGGTGAACTGGAATATATTTTTATGATTTTTTTTTTTAAATAATACAACAAAGTGTTCAGAAAGATGCAGAATTAAAGCTTTTATATTCTTGGAAAAAAAATTGAAAAAATACCAAAACAATCATATTTATATCTGAGCAGTTGAGAGTATGGTGGCCAGTAACATAGAGATGATACACTAGATAAGGCATGGCTAACATTTTCATGGCAAATAGAGGTGCCATATTCTGTAGGTAACTATAATGGTTGACAGCATCTGTAGCATTGTGATAACAGGATACACAAGCGTTCATTGTATTCATTGTAATCATAAGTAAGCTACAGGTACATCTCAAAAAATTAGAATATCATGAAAAAGTTCAGTTGTGGAGGAACAAAATAAGTTCAGGCGAGACACGGCGAGCTGAAGGTTTAAGTTTTATTCCTCCATCATCATGAGACACACTGCAGCGCTGTGTGCTGTGTGTGCGCTGTTGTCAGTGCGCTAGTGAGGCATGTAAAGTCAACTCTTTTATACAGACAAGAGAGAATGCATGGCACGTTTACATATTGATATACATATCAGACAATACATATCAATCGCGTGATTAACTGGCGCCAGACTCCTCTCCTTACTCCGGGGATGAATAACAAGAGTCATTGTTCTGGTTGTCCCCCTAGGGCTCTCTGTTCATATGCAATTCCTGCTGAGCGTGAATATTATCAGTCTGCATTGTGCTGGGTGCCCACACCGTATTTTTTGTCACTCATTTCAGAAAGTGAAACCCATAAATTATATAGATTCATTACACAGATTGTGATATATTTCAAGTGTTTATTTATTTTTGTTTTGATGATTATGGCTTACAGCCCATGAAAACCCCAAATTCAGTTTCTTAAAAAATTAGAATATTACATAAAAATAATTTTAAAAAATATTTTTTTTAATAGAAATGTTGGCCGACTTAAAAGTATGTCCATGTACACACTCAATACTTGGTCAGGGCTCCTTTTGGATTGATTACTTTATCAATGTGGCGTGGCATGGAGGTGATCAGCCTGTGGCACTGCTGAGGTGTTATGAAGGTCCAGGTTGCTTTGATAGTGACCTTCAGCTCGTCTGCATTGTTGGGTCTGGTGTGTCTCTCATCTTCCTCTTGGCAATAGTCCATAGATTCTCTATGGGGTTTAGATCAGGAGAGTTTGCTGGCCAATCAAACACAGCGATACCATGGTCATTAAACCAGGTTTTGATGCTTTTGGCAGTGTGTGTGTGTGTGTGTGTGTGGGGGGGGGGGTTGCCAAGTCCTGCTGGAAAATTAAATCAGCTTCTCCATAAAGCTTGTCAGCAGAGGGAAGAATGAAGTGCTCTAAAATTTTGTGGTAGACGACTGCACTCACTTTGGTCTTGATAAAACACAGTGGACAAACACCAGCAGATGACCTCTGTTCAGATAAAAGTAAATTTTGCATTTCATTTGGAAATCAAAGTCCCAGAGTCTGGAGAAAGAGTGGAGAGGCACAGACTCTAAGTTGCTTGAGGTTTAGTGTCAAGTTTCCACAGTCAGTGATGATTTGAGGAACCATGTCATCTGCTGGTGTTTGTCCACTGTGTTTTATCAAGACCAAAGTCAGCGCAGACGTCTACAGGAAATTTTACAGCACTTCATGCTTCCCTCTGCTGACAAGCTTTATGGAGATGCTGATTTCATTTTCCAGCAGGACTTGCCCCCCCCACACACACACACACACACTGCCAAAAGTATCAAAACCTGGTTTAATGACCATGGCGCCACTGTGTTTGACTGGCCAACAAACTCTCCTGACCTAAACCCCATAGAGAATCTCTGGAGTATTGTCAAGAGGAAGATGAGAGACACCAGACCCTACAATATAGACGAGCTGAAGGTCACTATCAAAACAACCTGGACCTTCATAACACCTCAGCAGTACCACAGGCTGATCACCTCCATGCCACGCCACATTGATACAGTAATTAATCCAAAAGGAGCCCCAACCAAGTATTGAGTGTGTACATGGACATACTTTTCAGTCGGCCAACATTTCTATTAAAAAACTTTTTTTAAAATTAATTTTATGTCACACTCTAATTTTTTGAGAAACTGAATTTGGGGTTTTCATGGGCTGTAAGCCATAATCATCAAAATTATAATAAACACTTGAAATATATCACTCTCTGTGTAATGAATCTATATAATATATGGGTTTCACTTTCTGAAATGAGTGACAAAAAATACTGAACTTTTTCACGATATTCTAATTTTTAGAGATGTACCTGTATGTATATGGAATGTCATAGCTCAAGTTGGTTCATTTTGTCTTCTTTTAATTAGTTACCTTTTGTTCTTATTAAAGACAAAAATAGAAAGGAGATGTTTTTACCTTCTTTACATGTTTCGACTGTTCACTGCAGCCTTCATCAGAAGTGTCAGCTGATTGCTGCGAGGTGTCATTTTATCAGCTGACTTTCATAGGCGGGGCCAGCCCTGCAGACCTGTCAGATCCACCGAGCTGGCCCCGCTTTCCACCGTCCGGTGGTCTCTGGAGAATGTGGTCCCAGGTGTGGGAAAGCATAAAGGCCCCCTCATCCCGGTTCATACTATCTTTTCCCCGCTTCCTGATTTCTATGGCCTCCTTGATCCAGCGTTTGTGTCTGTTGCTCTCCAAGCTCCAGCGTTTGTGTCTGTTGCTCTCCGAGAGCAAGTCTACGACAGCAATAGACACAAACACCGGATCAAGGAGGCCATAGAAATCAGGAAGCAGGGAAAAGATAGCATGAACCGGGATGAGGGGGCCTTTATGCTTTCCCACACCTGGGACCACATTCTCCAGAGACCATCGGACGGTGGAAAGCGGGGCTGGCTCGGTGGATCTGACACGTCTGCTGGGCTGGCCCTGCCTATGAAAGTCAGCTGATACAATGACACCTGGCAGCAATCAGCTGACATTTCTGAAGAAGGCTGCAGTGAACAGTCGAAACATGTAAAGAAGGTAAAAACATCTCCTTTCTATTTTTGTCTTTAATAAGAACAAAAGGTAAATAAAAAAATGTATATGGAATGTGACTAGCCTATCTAGTGTTTACATATCTATGGTTGTTAAAGATGTCACACGGCTCTACCAACCAGTTGGTGCACGAGTAAAGGCCTGCACAAACTCCACAAGAATGGAGAAATTGCTATTTTTTCCGAGGTGCCAAGAACAAGAGCATAGTTCTGGCCAGGACATTCCATACGGTACTTCACGAGAAACTCAAGTGCAGAACTCCTGGTAAATTCAAATTTCTGATCACACAGTAGTTACTGGACACCACACAAGAAAAAAGTTATGTCCAGATGTGTGAAGAACAAACTGCAGTAACTCCCAAAGCAGGGCTGCAAGAAAAGAATGACTTTTTTTTTTCTTGTAGCCCTGGAAGAGAGAATGAATTTCTCTGTTCTTATGGAGTTTGTGCAGGCCTTAAGTGTGACACTTACTGGCCAAGAGGTCAGAATGTTGCCTCTATCACCCTCAAAGCTGATGGAGTTTTAAGATTTCTCCATTGAAAATCTACTATTTTTACCATTAAAAAACATGAATATTTGAAAATACTGAAATTTGAAAACTGAGACGTTGAAATGAAATATCTGCCCATGACCACTAGGCCATCACTCCAGTAGCTGCTCGTGTACAGATTAATAAAGTTGCATTAAAGACCCACCTCAATAACCGATGTTTTGCCCAAAATATTATGGCTTTTTATATACAAAAAACTTTTATTGCCTTAGAATGACTTGGAAAGAGTTTTTATGTCCTTGACCTACGTATGCGCTGATCTCTGACTATTCTAATTAGCTCCACCCATACTCCCGCCCACCAGTAGCTGGAAGAAGATGAGGACAGTGTACAAGAAGGTGATCTAACTTGAGGACGTACCGTCGTAGGTGAACCCACGGAAAAGTTGTTGCCTGGCACGGGAGGGAGGCTGGAAGGCTCCTCGCTGGTCTCTGGCTATCCACCCATTGCAGATCGCCTTGCTGGGGGCCGATGAGCAGTTTGCCTCGGTCTGGTGTGCCTGGCAGCCAACTCACCTCTGAGGCGCTCCCCAGCCTCCTTTCTTCGGAGCTCGCCTCGCTTCAAGCTGCTCCGAGGCGAACTGCTTATCAGCCCTCAGCGAGGCAATTCGTGGTGAGTGGGTAACCAGAGACCGCTCCTTTGGGGGGAAAAGGGAGGAGCCAAGGAGCACTCAGTTCCTTTGGAACATTCTCCCCACCTAGTCCGGGGAGAGGCGAGGCAGCTGGCGAGAAGCACTGGCGGGGGCTCCCAGTGAAGCGAGGGGAGCCCTTCAGCCGGGCAGCGACTGCCTCTCCACTTACCAAGAATGATCCATCCGCAGGTTCACCTACGATAATACTCGCCCCGGCCGTTGCGCCACGCACACCAAGACCGTCTCCCCCGACATGCAGGCTGCAAACCCATGTCCTCTCTTGTATTTTTGCAGGGATACTGAGGTTTTTCCAAATAAAATTAATCATTGCTGTCATATTTCCATGTCTGTGGGTAAGACATGTAATTTAAAAGAGGATTTCTTGCTCACACAGTCAAAATCTGAATACGTACACGGGGCCGAAAAGTTCATAGTGGTCAAATTTGATCAAATATGGTTTATTTTTCAACATAGTCTCCCCTTTGGTCCACACACTTCTTCCACTGGTGTTGCAGTGCTTGGATCCCTGTGGTTGAAAAATAAATCACATCATCATCTTCTTCTTCTTCTTCTTCTTCTTCTTCTTCTTCTTCTTCTTCTTCTGCTTCTTCTTCTTCTGTCGGTTACTGGCGGATAGCAAACAACTGAAAGGTGCATACCGCCACCTACTGTACAAGAGTGTGTAACATTATGTCATCTGAGCCCAACCCCTAAATTCTATGACTTAATCCTGTGTTATTTAAAAAAGAGAAAAGAGCTCTTCTCGTGATTCTTGGTGCCTCTCCATCTCCATCTGTTCCCAGAATCCCAGTTAAATCCCATTCCCTACCGGCCTCTCGAACTTCATTTTCCATTATCTGTCTTTCATTTCCGTATTTGTGACAGTGTAATAAGATGTGCTCGACATTTTCTTTTACTCCACATTCTCTACATTTGTCACTTTCGCTTTTCCCCATGGTGAATAAAGTGCCGTTTAAACCTGTGTGATCCAGTCTGAGTCTTGCCATAATGATGTCTTCCCTCCTTTTGGTTGTTATGAAATTCTTTATTGCAATAGATTTTTGTATTTTGTAATACGACCTACCTTCCTGATCTTCATCCCATCTTTTTTGCCATAGCTCAGTTCCTTTTTTCTTGATTACTGCTTTTCCTTCACCTTTTCCAAGAGACAATGGTATAGTTATCTTTTTTCCAAGAGCACTTTTTGCTAATTTGTCTGCACAGTCATTCCCTTTCAACCCTTCATGTGCAGGAACCCAACAAAACTGAACTTCTCCACCACCCCTGTGTACCTTAAATAAACTGTGATATAGCTCAATCAGCAAGTTTTCCCTTGTAGATTTTAGTGTCTGTATTGTTTTTAGAGCTGCAAATGAGTCCGTGCACACCACCACCCGGTCCGGTCTGACCTCCTCCACCCACTGCATCTGGTCAAATTTGACCACTATGAACTTTTCAGCTCCCCCCCCCCCCCCCATCTGCCATCTTTCCCAACTTGTAAAAAACTGAGCTCCTGCTTGCTCCTCCCTCTTCCCCCGAGAGAGTCAAGTAGGGATGTCAGTGCTTAGCCTGACTGGTTAATGTTAGAACCAATCAGGCTAAGCAGGAATACTGACATAGCTAGAAACACTTGGTCCAAATCTGCCTTTTTTGGGGGTGGGGTGGTGGGGAGGTGGAGCTTAAGCAGACATTCACACCAGAAAAACACATACTTGGGAGTTTGGAATGATTTTGCTCTTGATATGTCTTGTAAATCACAAGAAACATGTTACAGACATGTTAACAATAGAAAAAAAATTGATTTTTGCCAGCCTGTCACTTTAAATGTGACTTCCTCTGACCTGTCAGCTGTTCTCCTACCAGCTGGATAACTGTCTGTCGGTGCATCAGCTCCCAGAGTCCATCAGTCGCCAGCACCATGAACTTATCTGCAGGTCTGATGACATGTCTGGTGACCTCTGGCTCTGCGCTGAGATAAGGAGGAGTCAGGTAGTGTGGTGGCAGCATCCGGACCCCCTCACCAACCACAGACAGGATGTCCGGTCGGGTCTCGTAGACTCGACTTAGCATCTCTGCCCTCCATTTGAAGCGTACGTCACCGAATGCCCTGAAGGGCAGCAGCAGACCCAGTAGGCGGTCGTGGCGGACCACGTTCCTTCTCTCTGACTTGGGGTGCTCTCCCAGAATCCTTTGCAACTCATCAGGGTTCTGTGCATTGTGGTCGTTGGTGAGGCTGACCGCGGACCAGCTCCCGTCCGACTCCTGGACGCCCAGGACAGCGCGACTATCACCCAGATTGGCCACATGCAGGATGCCATTGGAGGCGTAGGCGACGCACGCTGTGCAGCCAGAAAATGCCACCCGGAGTGGAGAGGACAGAGAGAGGCCCTCCCCAGGGAGAGAGACCCGTCTGTGGACAGAAAGAGGAGATCACTGTGTCCAGGGGTGGGGAATGATGCATTGTCATATTGCGATACTTTGTGGTAGTGATACTGTATCGATTCAGAGATACTAGTATTGTGATATGTTATTAAGAATTAATAAATGTTGCAAACACAAACTTACCTATTTAGGTACCAGAGTATTTTTTTTTTTAAAAAGTTGCCTTTTCAGTCCACTAGATGGTGCTAAATGCTGACTGTCTAGTTAGGTCAGCAGGGCAAAGGAGTGACTGCTGAGATCTAGCTGGGAGTTGAACGCTGGATTATAAGATCATGATAGTATTGTATCATGCAGCTTCTGGTGATTTCCACCCCTATCTATCACATTAAAACATCCAGGAAACATCTCTTCACAGGTTGTGAAAGACAAACTCATACTGTTTATTATTATATATACCAAATATCATCATGAGAGTGAGTCACTGTGGCTTTGAATGTATGAAAAAGTTAAAAATCTTTAAAGCCAAAAATGTCTTAAATTTAAAAGAATCAGACTGTCAGTGACAGAGTAGCTCATTCTGGCCAAATGAATAAACCCCATGAGTGCTCAGTTCTCCTGACCTTTGGCGTTAAAGGCCTATACATACTTCGCAAGAACAGAGAAATTTGTTCTCTCTCCCAGGGCTGCAAGAACAAAATGGCATAATTTTGTTCTTGCAGTTCTGGTTTGGGAATTCTTGCAGCTTGTTCCTGACACATCATCGTGGCAGAACTTTTTTCTTGCGTGGTGTCCAAGAACTATTGTGTGACTGACTGGTCAGAAATTTGAATGTCCCAGGAGTTCTGCACTTGAGTTTCTTGTGAAGTATGAAATGTCCTGGCCAGAAAGAACTTTGTTACTGTTCTTGCCACCTCAAGAAAAAGAAAAAATTTCTCTGTTCTTGCGGAGTATGTAAAGGCCTTTAACCTTAAGCTCAACTTGGATGCAGACCAACGTGAAGACTATAGTGAGTGAGTTTGGTGAGCATCAGGGCAGTTGCCCAGGAGTAGTGATTCCCGTGAAATGTGAATGGACGGACGGGCCAGAATGAGCAAAAAATTTGCAGATTTATGAAAAAACGTGTGAGAAAGGTCAATATTCATTAGCAAAAAGTTATAAGATTACAAGAACAAAGACAAATTATGAGAAAAATGCAAGAAAAAAAATTTACAAGCAAAAAAGTCAGATATGGAGCTGCATGTCAAACAACTATGAAAACTTGCTTTTTTTTTTTTTCCAAGTCTCCTCCTTTCGACTGTTCCCTTTAGGGGTCGCCACAGTGGATCATCTGTCTCCACCTCACCCTATCCCTTGCATCCTCTTCTGTCAGACAAACCCTCTCCATGACCTTCTTCACTACATCCATGAATCTTCTCTGTGGTCTTCCTCTTTTCCTCTGGCCTGGCAGCTCCATCTTCAGCATCCTTTGTCCAATATATACAGTGGATATAAAAAGTCTACACACCCCTGTTCAAATGCCAGGTTTTTGTGATGTCAAAAAATGAGACCAAGATAAATCATTTCAAAACTTTTTCCACCATTAATGTGACCTATAACCTGTACAACCCAATTGAAAAACAAACTGAAATCTTTTAAGGGGAAAAATAAAAATTGAAAAACTTACTATAACCTGTTTGCATAAATATGCACACCCTCTTATAACTGGGGATGTGGCTGTGCTCAGAATTAACCAATCAAACTCAAACTCATGTTAACTGGGAGTCAGCACACACCTGCCACCATTTAAAGTGCCTCTGATTAACCCCAAATAAAGTTTCCTGACATTTTTGCAGTCACATCTTACAGCACAAGCCATGGTCCGCAGAGAGCTTCCAAAGCATCAGAAGGATGTCATTGTTCAAAGGTATCAGTCAGGAGAAGGGTACAAAAGAATTTCCAAGGCTTTAAATATACCATGGAACACAGTGAAGACAGTCATCATCAAGTCGAGAAAATATGGCACAACAGTGACATTACCAAGAATTGGCCGTCCCTCCAAAATTGATGAAAAGACGAGAAGAAAACTGGTCAGGGAGGCTGCCAAGAGGCTGACAGCAACATTGAAGGAGCTGCAGGAATTTATGGCACGTACTGGCTGTTTAGTACATGTGACAACAATCTCCCGTCTAGGGTGGCAAGACAAAAGCCTTATCTTACGAAGAAAAACATCTAAGCCCGGCTACATTTTGCCAAAACACATTTGAAATCTCCCAAATGCATGTGGGAAAATGTGTCATGGTCCGATGAAACCAAAGTTGAACTTTTTGGCCATAATTTCAAAAGGTATATTTGGCACAAACACAACACTGCTCATCACCAAAAGAACACCATTCCTACACTGAAGTATGGTGGTGGCAGCATCATGCTTTGGGGCTGTTTTTCTTCAGCTGGAAATGGGGCCTTAGTCAAGGTGGAGGGAATTATGAACAGTTCCAAATACCAGTCAGTGTTGGCACAAAACCTTCAGGCTTCCATGAGAAAGCTGAAGATGAAGACGAACTTCATCTTTCAGCATGACAATGACTCAAAGCACACATCCAAATCAACAGAAGAATAGCTTCACCAGAAGAAGATTAAGGTTTTGGAATGACCCAGCCAAAGTCCAGACCTGAATCTGATTGAACATCTGTGGGGTGATCTGAAGAGGGCTATGCACAGGAGATGCCCTTGCAATCTGACAGAGCTGGAGCATTTTTGCAAAGAAGAGTGGGCAAATATTGCCACATCAAGATGTGCCATGGTGATAGACTCCTACCCAAAAAGACTGAGTGCTGCAATAAAAGCCAAAGGTGCTGAAACAAAGTATTAGTTTAAAGTGCTGATGACATGATTTTGACATTTTTTAGGATGTTGTGTAAACCCAAAAGTCATTGTTGATGATCAATATAACATTTACAACCGCGCCTGCATAAACTAGTTATTGTGGAGAGAATAACTAGGCCGAACTTTTCCGAGCAGATGAAGCTTTATTCCACTCTCTCTCACATTCACCAGAATCAGAAAACTCCCCACCAGGTTGCAGGCACTCTCTTTTATATCACAGCACTAACACTTCTCTGCTACCTGGGGTGCTGCATTAACATATCATTCTCCACACTCCCCACCTTTGATCTGCCACTTCAGTCTGAGGGAAAACTACTGAGTAACTACTGAGTGGGTTCCCCACATTATCATCAAAAAACAGCAGCCACTGACTAGACTGTGGAGCCGCCCACCGAATTAAGGGCGGCACCCCCATGACATAAGCGGGAGAACGGACTCCGGTGTTCATCTTCTTTCATCTTCTTCCGCTTAATCCTTTTCGGGTCGCGGGAGGGCTGGAGCCTATCCCAGCATCTTTTGGGCGAGAGGCAGGGTACACCCTGGACAGATCACCAGTCCATCGCGCAACCAACACAGAGAGACAGGCAACCATTCACTCTCACAGTCATACCTAAGGACAAGTTAGAATCCCCAGTTTAATGCCAATTAACCTAACTTGCATGTTTTTGGCATGTGGGAGGAAACCGGAGAAATCCCGGAGTAAACCCACGCAGACATGGGAAGAACATGCAAACTCCAGACAGATCACTGTTGGTCGGGGGCTGGGATCAAACCCAGGACCCCCCGGCCAAGGGCGAGTTGCTGTGCTGCCGCAGTGCTAACCACTCCGCCACCGCGCGACTCCAGTGTTGTTGACTGGAATGATAGCAGCTTTGTAGCTCACAGTTTCTCTGGTTTCTTGTTTTAATTTTATGGCTGTGCCTTCACGTTGTGTCGCAGGCTTAGATAAACAGCAAACTGTGAAAGACCACATCACACGCTTCAGCTCCAACTGTTATAAGTCTCCTTGTGTGCTTTTATGCAGGAGGAGCGGAGAAGGGGAAAGATTAATGGATTTACGCGCAGCTTTGACCTACTTTCTGCGATCCCATGCTGACATCTCGCCAGTCCGGTCACGTCATTATCACCAGCTGATTCAAACTCCCGCTGATCATGTTTCCCGGTCTTCGCCCAGGTGCTTCTCATCACACAATCACCAGCAGCAGTGCTTGTACTTTGCGGCTGTTTGCCAGTCATGCACTAATGGTCCATAGTATTGTCATCTGTGCTGTTTGTCTGCCAGTATTTTCAGCACTCTCCCGACGCGCTAGTCACGTCATGTTTGCCGTGGCTCTCGTGCGTTCTTGAAGCGATGTCGGCTCTGGGGCGCAACTGTGGCTAACACGTCTCATCTCATTCGTTCACTGGGGGATGCCGGCCCCCAAACACCATCACCAAGTGTGTCTGCGTTTCTTGTACGTCTTCACCTTTCAGGGAACTGTCTGTCTTTCTGTATTAAATGTGCTGTGGTGAACCCTGCACGCAAATCCTCGTTATTTCATCCTCCCTCTCCCTGCCCAGCGTAAGAGCGCACGGAGGGTCATGATGAATGGATTTACGCCCAGAACTCACCACAGCACATGTATTGAACATAAGGATGATGACAACAATTCCCAAAAAGGTGACTATCCACAAAAATAAACAGAAACACCCACAGTTGGTGTTCGGGGCTGACATCGCCCAGCGAACATGAAGAGGAGACGTGTTAACCACGGTTGCGCCCCAGGGTCGACATTGCTTCAAGGGGTGCAACAGAACCACGGCTGTATGAAGCGGCCAACACGTCGTGATAGCGCTGGCAACATTGGCTGGCTGGCAACACGGCAGATGATGCACACAAACCATGAACAGCTGACTGTCAAAGAGAGAGGGCGCGTGTGCTCGGACTGGCGAATCTTGGACAGTGCCCACCTGAAAGTGGCTCAAAACGCACATAAAACACATGTATAAAACAAAAAACAACAAGAACTCAAAATATAATCCATAATAAACCCGATGCCTGAGCCACAGAGAATACACTGCTATGACTTTATTGAAAAATCGAGTTTAAATAAATTATATTTATGAACAAATAATTTGTTGCAATATCTGTAACAAAAGAATAACACTGGTGCTCCCCTGCTGTGTGTTTGTCGCTGCTGCTGCGGAGGGCATGTGTGCCTCTCCACTGTCACTCTCTGAGTGACGTCACTCTCTGGCTTGGCACAATGCCCGCTTGGCATGACTCAAACCTATACGGTCTGATGCCCCCAGATTCTTCATTATCATCCCATTCTTCGGAACTATAATCGTCTGAAGATTGGACAACACAAACCAATTCCAGACTACATGTGCTGGAACCATCGTCGATGTCTTCAACCGCTTCCATCTTGTGTGTACAATGAGCAGCCAAGCACTGTGTTCTGTGAATGACGTGACAACATGGCAGCAGGGTTTTCCAGCCACTGACGTAATTGGTGACGTGGCGCTCATGAAAACGTTGCCTATTCATACACTATGGGTGTTCATCTGAACAATAAACTAGACTGGTCACACAATACCGACGCACTCTACAAGAAGGGACAACGCAGGCTGTTCCTACTGAGGAGGCTCAGGTCTTTTGGTGTACAAGGGGCGCTGCTGAAGACATTCTACGACATGGTGGTGGCATCAGCCATCACTTTTGGAGTGGTCTGCTGGGGCAGTGGCATTACAGCAGCCGATAGGAAGAGACTGAACAAACTAATCAAGAAAACTAGCTCTGTCCTGGGGAAACGCCTTGACCCAGTGGAGGAGATAGGAGAGAGAAGGATGGTGGCTAAACTGTCATCTCTGCTGGAGTCCGAGTCCCACACTATACATGACATACTGAACGCACTGAGGAGCTCATTTAGCAGTAGACTACATCATCCTAGGTGCGTGACCGAGAGGTTTCGCAGGTCCTTCCTACCTACGGCTGTCAGACTGTATAACCTAAGCAGGGCTGCTTGCAGAGATCGCAAAAAAACGTGACGACCTAGCAGTATTGAATGCAAAAGACATTGAGTTGCTAGCTGTTAGCATGAGGCCTACATATCTCCCGAGAGAACACTCACACGTGATCTGCATTGTTGTTTATGCAAATCCGACGGCGAACGCTGGGACAGCGCGTGACGTCATCCATTCAGTAACCAGCAGGCTGCAGACAGAACACCCAGATGCTCTTCTCCTCATCTCAGGCGATTTCAACCACGTTTCACTGTCTCCCATTCTGCCCACTTTCACCCAGTATGTCACATGCCACACTAGAGACAATAAAACACTGGATTTGTTCTACGCAAACACTAAGGAGGCGTACACCTCGTCACAACTCCCCCCACTTGGGAGATCGGATCACAACTTGGTTCATCTCCGACCGGTGTACAAACCCCTAGTGCACAGACAACCTCCGGCCATGCACACTGTGGAGTTATGGTCTGAGGAGACAATGGACACTCTAAAGGACTGTTTTGAAGCCACTGCCTGGAAGCAGCTCTGCGATCCACATGGTGAGGACATCGATGGCCTCATTCACACCTTCACGGGCTACCTCAGCTTCTGTGTGGACAAATCCGTTCCCACCAAGACCATACGGCGTCACTCAAACAACAAACCCTGGATCAACCCTGAGATAAAAACACTTCTGAGAGAGAAGAAGAGGATCTTCAGGTCGGGGAACAGGGAGACGCTGAAGTCCGTACAGAGGGAGCTGAGGAGAAAGATCAGAGAAGGCAAGGACAGCTTCAGGAAGAAGATGGAGGACAAGCTGCAACAGAGCGACATCAGCGGGGTCTGGAGAAACCTCAAAACCATCTCGGGGCTCCAGAATACCTCCCCCCAGGCCACGGGGGGCAGGGAGTGGGCGAACAACCTGAATCTGTTTTTCAATAGATTTGACCAACCGCCCTCCCCCCTGTCTGCACAACAACCACTGCTGCCTCTAAGAAATCAAGTCCTGCTACCCACTCCCCACTCCACCGACACCCCCCCCACTCCCAACACACAGCCCCCCATCCTGACCCTGACCAAGACCCAGGTGAGGACGGAGCTGAGGAAGATCAAGGCGAGGAAGGCGTCGGGACCGGACGGCATCAGCGCAAAGCTCCTCAAGTCCTGTGCAGACCAGCTGTGTGGGATTGTGACATATATCTTCAACATGAGCCTGAAACTGGGGAGGGTACCACAGCTGTGGAAAACATCTTGTGTGGTACCTGTACCAAAAACTTCCCACCCCAAAGACCTGAACAGCTTCAGACCGGTGGCCTTGACGTCCCACTTGATGAAGACCCGGGAGAGACTGCTCCTTGCTCATCTCCGCCCCCTGGTGGAACCAGCGATGGATCCACTCCAGTTCGCCTACCAGCATGGCATTGGGGTGGAGGATGCGGTGATCTTCCTCCTTCACCGTTCTCTGTCCCACCTGGAGAAGCCCGGGAATATGGTGAGGATCATGTTCTTTGACTTCTCCAGTGCTTTCAACACCATCCAACCGATGATCCTGAAGGACAAGCTGCTGCGCGCAGGGGTGGACCAGCACCTGTCATCATGGATCCTGGACTACCTCACGAACCGGCCTCAGTTTGTGAGAACCCGGGACTGTGTTTCCGACACGATCATCAGTAGCACGGGGGCCCCCCAGGGAACGGTGCTGGCTCCCTTCCTGTTCACTCTTTATACTGCGGACTTCTCACACAACACAACACATTGCCATCTACAGAAGTTCTCTGATGACTCTGCGATCGTTGGTCTCATCTCCAGCGGAGATGAAGCTGAGTACAGAGGGCTTATCCAGGACTTTGTGGACTGGTGCCATCGGAACTGCCTCCAGATCAACGCGAGGAAAACTAAGGAGCTGGTGGTGGACTGCCGCAGGCATGGGCAGCCCCTCACAGCACCAGTAAATATACAGGGAACAGACATCGAGATGGTGACATCCTACAAGTACCTGGGTATTCATCTGAACAATAAACTAGACTGGTCACACAATACTGACGCACTCTACAAGAAGGGACAGCGCAGGCTGTTCCTGCTGAGGAGACTCAGGTCTTTTGGTGTACAAGGGGCGCTGCTGAAGTCATTCTATGACAAGGTGGTGGCATCAGCCATCACTTTTGGAGTGGTCTGCTGGGGCAGTGGCATTACTGCAGCCGATAGGAAGAGACTGAACAAACTGATTAAGAAAGCTAGCTCTGTCCTGGGGCAACGCCTTGATCCGATGGAGGAGATAGGAGAGAGAAGGACGGTGGCTAAACTGTCATCTCTGCTGGAGTCCGAGTTCCACCCTATGCAGGACATACTGGATGCACTGAGGAGCTCATTTAGCAGCAGACTACATCATCCCAGGTGCACAACCGAGAGGTTTCGTAGGTCCTTCCTACCAACGGCTGTCAGACTGTACAACCTAAGCAGGGCTGCTCGCAGAGATAGCAAAAAGACGTAACAAACTAATAGTTTTTTTTTGAATGCAAAAGATGCAATAGACTTACACAATGGTCCTCTCCGGCATACAACTAGGAACATACCGGTCGCTATGGAGGGTGAGAATATGTATGGGCACATAATCATACCTTGTAGGATAACTAAATAGACGGTTATGCTGTTTCATCCCACCTAGCAACAATGCTCTGCACTGTGTGTGTTTATATATTTACATATTTATTCCATCTAGCTACAATGCTCTGCACTGGGTGTGTTTATATTTATATATCTATATATTTATTCCATCTAGCTACAATGCTCAGCACTGGGTGTGTTTATATTTATATATTTATTCCATCTAGCTACAATGCTCCGCACTGTGTTTTTATATATCTACATATTATTCCATCTAGCTACATTGCTCCGCACTGTGTGTGTTTATATACTTGCATATTTATTCCACCTAGCTGCAATGCTCCGTACTGTGAGTGTTTATATATTTACATATTTATTCCATCTAGCTACAATGCTCTGCACTGTGTTCATATATTCATATATTTATTCCATCCAGCTACAATGCTCTGCACTGTGTGTCTGTGTGTGTGTGTGTGTATATATATATTTTATAGTAATATGTACATATGTATATTAGCTGCTCTTGCTTGCTTGTTTTTTTTCTTGCCTTCTGATTGTTGCTCTGAGTGTTGCTATCCCTGTGCTGTTGCAATCCTGGAATTTCCCCGTTGTGGGACTAATAAAGGCTTATCTTATCTTATCTTATCTTAAAAGACGCAACAGACTTAGACAAATGGTCCCCTCCAGCATACAACTAGGACAATATCAGTCGCTACGGAGGGTGACAATATGTATGGGTACATATTCATACCATGTAGGGTAACTAAATCAAAATCAAATCAAATCAAATCAAATCAAACTTTATTGTCATATTGCTGTACATACAACTATAGTGCAGGCAAGATGAAATTGCGTTTCTCTCGGCATCCATATAAGAAGCAGCATGATTAAGACACACTCCCACATAGCTCCACCCCCCACCCCACCCCCACCCCCCCATCCATTCACACATCCCTGAGACATACTTGGGGAAAAAGAATAACTAACTATAATATACAAAATGTCCATAGGTGCAGTAGTGTGTATGTGAGATTCCGGGTCAGCTGTTCAGCATCCTGACAGCTTGTGGGAGGAAGCTGTTGATCAGTCTGGTGGTTCTGCCTCTGATGCTCCGGAATCGTTTACCAGATGGAAGAAGTTCAAAGTGTTTATGCAGAGGGTGAGAACGGTCCTTGACAATGTTCAGTGCCCTGCTCCTACAACGGTTCTGAAAAAGTTCTTGGACAGAGGGGAGGGAGACTCCAATTACCCTCTCCGCCCCCTTGACTATCCTCTGCAGGGCTTTTTTGTCTGACATACTGCAGCTGGAGTACCATGTAGCAATGCAGTACGTCAGAACACTCTCCACCACACCTCTGTAGAAGGTCCTGAGGATGCAGATGGGGAGAGAGGCCTGTTTGAGTTTCCTCAAGAAGTGTAGTCTCTGCTGAGCTCGCTTCCTGATCTCCAAGGAATTCTTGCTCCAGGTCAGGTCCTGCCAGATCTGCACTCCGAGGAACTTGATGTTCTCTACTCTCTCCACTAAACGGCCGCCGATGCTGAGGGGGACGTGCTCAGGCTGTGACCGCCGGAAGTCGATAATCATCTCCTTCGTTTTGTCCACGTTGAGCACCAGATTGTTCTCCCTGCACCAGCCCTCCAGGTCTCTCACTTCTTCCCTGTACATTGATTCCTCATCCCTCTGAATAAGTCCCACCACCGTGGTGTCATCTGCAAATTTGATAATCTGGTTCCCCTCGTGTTTGGATACACAGTCATGTGTTAGAAGTGTAAACAACAGTGGACTGAGTACACAGCCTTGAGGGGTTCCGGTACTCAGCGTGACAGAGTTGGAGATGTTGTTTCCAACCCGGACAGACTGAGGTCTCTCAGTCAGGAAATCCAGGATCCAGAGACATGTGGCGGTGTTCAGACCGAGAAGGAGTAATTTCTCTATCAGTCTCTGGGGAATAATGGTGTTGAATGCTGAACTGAAATCAATGTACAGGAGTCTGGCGTAGGTGTCTTTCTGGTCCAGGTGGGTGATGACAGAGTGTAGGGTGGTGACTATAGCATCCTCCGTGGAGCGGTTTGAACGATATGCAAACTAGAGCGGGTCGTGTGATGCAGGGAGGCAGGCTGTGATGTGTGGTTTGACAAGCCGTTCAAAACACTTCATCACAATTGGTGTAAGTGCAACAGGACGATAGTCATTCAAACAGGACACCACTGGTTTCTTTGCCACCGGTACAATGATAGAGGTCTTGAAGCATCTGGGAACGATGGCCTGACTCAGGGAGATGTTATAAATGTCAGTCAGGACATCCGCCAACTCGCTCGCACAGTCTCGGAGCACACGTCCCGGAATGTTGTCTGGACCTGCAGCTTTGCGTGGGTTGATTCTGGATAGGGTCCTCCGTGTGTCCGCTGTGTTAATGGTAAAAGCTGGTCTGACCGATGGTGGGAGTGGGCCGGCCCAAATAAATAGACGGTTATGCTGTTTATTCCATCTAGCTACAATGCTCCGCACTGTGTATATATATTTATATATTTATGTGTACATACAGTATGTATATTCACTGCTCTTATTTTCTTATCTTCTTAATTATTGCTCTGAGTGTTGCTATCCCTGTGCTGTTGCAATCCTGGAATTTCCCCATTGTGGGACTAATAAAGGTTTATCTTATCTTATCATATTCGTGTGAAAAAATGCCTGTTTGACTTAGAACTGCACAGACCAACCTATTTTGTTATATTGTATTATGTGTTGAAAAATTAGAGGAAATCAAAAACGTGTCATCAGCACTTTAAGGGTGTGCATATTTATGCAAACAGGTTATTGTAAGTTTTTTTATTTTTTATTTTTCCCCTTAAAAGATTTCAGTTTGTTTTTCAATTGGGTTGTACAGGTTATAGGTCTCATTAATGGTGGAAAAAGTTTTGAAATGATTTATCTTGGTCTTATTTTTTACATCACAAAAACCTGGCATTTGAACAGGGGTGTGCAGACTTTTTATATCCCCTGTACACTATCCCTCCTCTGCACATGTTCAAACCATCTCAGCCTTGCCTCTCTTACTTTGTCTCCAAACCTCAACCTGAGCGGTCCCTCTGATATACTCATTTCTCATCCTGTCCCTCCTTGTCACTCCCAATGATAATCTTAGCATCTTCAACTCTACCTCTACTCCTGAAGGTAGATGAGTTTAATTCCAAAAGTAAACACTCATATATTTTATATTCCTGACAAGTAAAATGAAATATTTCAAGACTTTTTTGGTTTTCATTTTGATGATTATAATTCATACCTTATGTAAATCAGAAATCTGGTATCATAAAAAATATTGGAAAAAAGAAAGAAATTTAGAAAAAAAAAATCACATGAAAGAGAAGTTGCTTATTAAAGGGGGAGGAAATTTACCAAATTCATCACGTTAACCTGCCAGTTATAGTCATAGCCTGGTGGTTTTAACTGTATTTTGAGCTTTGAATATGCTTGGGTTTCCATACAGATTTTTTTTTTTTGTCTTAAAACGGCTTTTTTTCCACAACAGAGGCTACCAAACACACCCAAATACATGAAACCAGGACTGATATTGTGAATAAGGACCTGGGTGAGGGCAAGGACAGGTGGACCTGGGCCTCCACAGACAGATCGTAGTCAAGACGACGGAACGCATTGACCAGCGCAGATGTCAGTCTGCTGTCATCCTGCAACCAATGAGGGAGAAGACAGATAATAAAGAACAGATAATAAAAGCTTTATACATACAGTAATTTTTCTTTCAAGGTGTCACTTGTTTATAATATGCAAATATTCAAGAAGAATTATGTGAATATTTTAATCAATAAATATTTTCTGCCCTTGGTGATGTAAAAAGTAAAAAAAAAAAAACTATGAATGATACATCCATTTTTGGCTGAATGGTGGAACTGGGAGGTAAATATACAGCAAAATCAATGTTATTTCTGTTTCACTTTACTGTAACTGTACTGTTTATACATTCATTGAATAAATATGCCTGTTCACAACTGATAAATCACAGACATTTTCATGAATTAACATCTTTATCTTGATATTTTAAGATAAGATAAGCCTCTATTAATCCCACAATGGGGAAATTCCAGGATTGCAACAACACAGGGATAGCAACACTCAGAGCAATAATTAAGAAGATAAGAAAATAAGAGCAGTGAATATACATATGTACACGTAAATATATAAATATATATACACACAGTGCGGAGCCTTGTAGCTAGATGGACTAAACAGCATAACCGTCTATTTAGTTACTCTACATGGTATGAATATGTACCCATACATATTGTCACCCTCCGTAGCGACTGATATTGTCCTAGTGTGGGTAACCCCCACAACATACTGGGACAAGCAGAGCGCTCAGCTGGAGCAATTAGCAGAACAATGAGATGTGTGTATTGAGATCAATAGGCAGCTTCTCTTTGTCTAGCTCCTTCCTGCCAGTATCCTGCTGCTGATATGTGTGATTCAAATGCAGGTGTTCATGCCTTCCTGCCCTGTACTGTGATGCAAATGTCCCATGCCTTCCTGCAGTTACTGTGATGTTAATGTGCCATTCATGAATTGTCTGTAGTGGGGTATTTAAACTGCATATCGCTCTGTAACTCTCTCTCTCTGACCACTGCTGCTGACAAGAGCCTGAGAGCTCGCTCCGGCGCGCCTGCACGGCGCTGGAGTGAGTTCTGTGATGGCGGAATGAAATAAAACCCACTTTTAAACCTCAGTTCGCCACTTATTATTTTATGCCGCCACACTGGTGACCCCGAATGAAAGCACACGCTTTGTGCAATGCAACTTTCTGATCTGGACATCAACACTGGTGACCCCAAGAAAAGAACACGCTGGCAGCCCCCGGCGGTGACTCTCCGACGACAAGAGAACGCAGCAGCCTGACGCAAATGGACTGCCCTCCCTTCGGCTACAGGGAGACCTCGACGCAGAACCAACACCAGGCGAACTCTCCGGAGATCACCCACGACCGGGAAAGCCGCAGAAAGCTTCATGGTGGGACCCTCGCCTGAGATTGGGACACCACCGCATCGACACGAGCCCGAGGGACAAAGATCGTCTACTCCCTCTCACCGCTCCTACGCATCTACACGAGCCCGAGGGACAAAGATCGTCTCCTCCCTCTCACCGCTCCTACGCATCTGCACGAGCCCGAGGGACAAAGATCGTCTCCTTCCTCTCACTGCTCCTACGCATCTGCACGAGCCCGAGGGACAAAGATCGTCTACTTCCTCTCACTGCTCCAACGCACCACGAGCGAACGACGCAACAGCTACAACAGGGATGACCATCGGCGCCAACGACGCTGATCTCCAGCAAGCTCCCTGACCCTGACTCGCCTCTACAGCGGTCCTGCCACGCACCGAACCCCGCACGCACACCGGGGGGTTACGAGGACAGCGCACCACGCACGGGACAATACCGGCTCCACGGACCGCCATCGTCCTTCGCCGCTGCACACAGAACCTTCAGAGCTGCTCACACACCTGAAGCACGCACGCAGCTCGCTCACAGGATTTTGTACGGGTCTCAGCCACGGTGCACAAGGGAATTCAGCCGCCTGCTGTCCCCGAGGGCTTTAGGGCTGCGCGCGCACCTAAAGTCAACACGCCAAGTCCCTCACGGCTGCAGCTTTTTTTCTTCATGGCCGCGAGAGGAGTCAGAGACAAACTTTCCTTCTCACAGCCTGTGGATCTCCGCCACGTTCAACGGGACAGCCCCTCAACATCGTGGATCCACATGCAATTTTTGCGCGGCCCACACAAACTTTGTTCCCGGGCCGGCAATTGCTACCCCCACCCTCCTCCCTCCCCCTCCGCCGCTTGCACAGAGCTTTTCCCGCAGCTCACTACCAAAACCGGACGATCGAGGCCTCAGCCCCCCGCTGAGCCCTCTGGGGGGGAGTAGTGTGGGTAACCCCCACAACATACTGGGACAAGCAGAGCGCTCAGCTGGAGCAATTAGCAGAACAATGAGATGTGTGTATTGAGATCAATATGCAGCTTCTCTTTGTCTAGCTCCTTCTTGCCAGTATCCTGCTGCTGATATGTGTGATTCAAATGCAGGTGTTCATGCCTTCCTGCCCTGTACTGTGATGCAAATGTCCTATGCCTTCCTGCAGTTACTGTGATGTTAATGTGCCATTCATGCATTGTCTGTAGTGGGGTATTTAAACTGCATATCACTCTGTAACTCTCTCTCTCTGACCACTGCTGCTGATGAGAGCCTGAGAGCTCGCTCCGGCGCCCCTGCACGGCGCTGGAGTGAGTTCCATGATGGCGGAATGAAATAAAACCCACTTTTAAACCTCAGTTCGCTGCTTATTATTTCATGCCGCCACACTAGTTGTATACTGGAGGGGACCATTTGTGTAAGTCTGTTGCGTCTTTTGCATTCAATACTATTAGGTCGTCACGTTTTTTTTGCTATCTCTGCGAGCAGCCCTGCTTAGGTTATACAGTCTGACAGCCGTAGGTAGGAAGGACCTGCGAAACCTCTCGGTTGCGCACCTAGGATGATGTAGTCTACTGCTAAATGAGCTCCTCAGTGCATTCAGTATGTCTTGCATGGGGTGGGACTCGGACTCCAGCAGAGATGACAGTTTAGCCACCATCCTTCTCTCCCCTATTTCCTCCGCTGGGTCAAGGCGTTTCCCCAGGACAGAGCTAGCTTTCTTGATTAGTTTGTTCAGTCTCTTCCCATCGGCTGCTGTAATGCCGTTGCCCCAGCAGACCACTCCAAAAGTGATGGCTGATGCCACCACCTGTTACGACCCGAGCGCCAGTTCTGATAGCGCTCGGGCTAAGTTCAACTTGCTGCCGGCCTTGACAGCTGTGGGTTGTATTCTGGCCTCACCGGGCTCTTATTGTGAAGGTGCTCGGTGCGGCTTCCGCCTGTCAAGGCTGGTCAGCTGTGCGTCATTACTGCTCGTTAGTGTTCGCCTTTATAAGCGAGCACTGGCGACGGTAATGTTGCAGGAGTATTGGTCAACATCTCGTCAGTATTGTCACTTTGTCAACGTCTTGTTAAGTTATGGTCTACACCTCGTCAAGCTTTGTCTGAGCTTTGTGAGACCTTCATGTCATGTTCGTGTTCCCTAGTTATGTCACAGTTTAGCTCGTAGTGGCTGGGGGCAGCCCTGCGAGCCCAAGTATTAGTTTGTGTGTGTTTGTGCCGAGAACGGTGCACAGCCTTGTCCTGTCTTGTCTTGTATGAATAAAACATCATCGCAAAAACTCACTGGTGGACTCTTGGCGTCTCATGGTGATCCGCGAGGATCACCGCATGACAGTATACTCCTGCCAGGACGTCCGAACGGAGACGCCACACCGAGACGTCTTTTCACCGTGAGTTTGTGCCTTAATTTGACTGTTGTTCTTTCCTGTTTGGGTGTCAACGTCTGGGAGAATGCCGTCATCCAGGGGCCGTGGTCGGCGCCTGGGCAAGGAGCTAGCGAGCGCGCTGGAGTACGCCAACGGGGCGCTCCTTGCCGCTACTTTCGACGACACCTCCAGCGACATGCGCTGGCATCTGAACTTCGCTGAGGAATTCCTGGACAACCTCCCCCTCGTTTATGACGATCACCCGGAGGTGATAATGAGGAGGGAGGAACTCGCTGTGCAGCGCGAGATACTTCGTGGGCTGGAGGAGGAAGAGAGCAGGAAGCAGAGGAGGAGGCATCCTCGCTCCCCCGCGTTGGAGTCCCGTTCCCATCCCGGAGCTGGTCCAGGAGTGCGCGCCGTCTGGGGGCCGACAATGACGTCGGCGCAACGGCGCAGGCAACCCTCAGCAGAATCCCCGGCTGGACTCGCTGCCGGCGAATCCTGTCAGCGAACCTCTGAGTGGCTCCACCTCGTCTTTCCAGGGGGCCCTCTGTCGCCATCCAGCGGGGAGGGGGAGGAACAACGTCCCCTACAGCAGGAACCATCTCGGCCCTGGGAGGAAGGCAAGTGCACGATTGTTTGTCACATCTTAATAATGATCTGCCTTGTCTGACTCCTGGGGGCGGAGTTCGGGGTTCTCAGCCCCCCGAGCTTCCTCCACCTGCTGTTGAAAAAATTATTAAACCTGCTGCCTCTGTGTTCTTCCCTGTCGAGCGGTCCGCAACGCCAGGCCATCGTCGTCGGATGAAGAGGGCCCCTGCAGTGCTGGAAAGCCTGGATCCGGCCCTGCAGCCACGTCTTGGACGGAAGAGAGGAGCGGACTGCGGCCCGGAGCCTGAGCCGACGAAGAAGCGTCCCTGGGTCTCCTCGCCGGAGCGGTCCGAGCCAGTGGGTCGAGGGTCCCCTGCCCCCACGCCATACGGGTCATCGGCGTGGACAGCAGCGTGGGAGGAACCTCAGGCTGCAGATGACATCTTGCCAGCTGCGGAGCCCGACGCAGCTGAGTCTGAGCCAGCTGACGAGAGTCGCCGCCCTGAACCTGGATCGTCAGAGTCCTGGGTGGCAACGGAACCCGAGTGCAGGCAAGTGCTCCCTCTTTTGTCTCTGTCCTATGTTTTTGAGCATTTTTGCCTGCCTCTCGGGGAGGCAAGTGAGGAGCAGCCGTCTGCTGCGCCCGAGCTCGTCTTGCTGAGTTCCGTTGCTACTGGTGATTCTGATCCCGGTTTTCCTGTCCCCGAGCTTTGTTGCAGTGTCGCCGGCGTGGAACGGGTCGGAGTCACTGAGTTGGAGGTCTCAGGTTCGGGGGTGGAGATCGTCAGCAGAGCTGCACTGACCCAGTCGGGTTCCGTCTTGGGGGCTGCTGTGGCCCAATCGGGGTCTGACGTGGGTGCACCCGAGGCCCAATCGGGGTCCACCGCGGGTGCGGATCTGGCCCAATCGGGGTCCAACGTGGGTGCACCGGAAGCTCGATCGGGGTCCACCGCGGGTGCGGTTTCGGCCCAATCGGGGTCCAACGTGGGTACGTCGGAGGCCCAATCGGGGTCCACCGCGGGTGTGGATCTGGCCCAATCGGGGTCCAACGTGGGTGCACCGGAAGCTCGATCGGGGTCCACCGTGGATGTGGTTTTGGCCCAATCGGGGCCCGACGTGGGTGCAGCTGGGACCCAATCGGGGTCCAGCGGAGATGCAGCGTCAGCGTGGTCCACGGACGGAGGAGGAGCTGCAGACCTTTCTCCGTCGAGTGGATTTCAGGCTCGCCCTGCTCATCTGTCCCCTCAGAGTCACCACCCCTGTGCATCATCGCCGGGGGCAGTGGGGGCTTCTGTTCGCTCGCCCCGGCTCTCCCGAGTTTTGTCCTCGTCAGGGAGGCCGCCGCGGGTTGTTGTTCCCCAGGACTGGTGGCTGAGGGACACGGGTCGGCCGCCGGAGGAACTGTTTCGCTGGTTCGGCGCCTCGGGTCGGCCACCCGACCTGTTGTGGGTGCCTTCAGGTGACCTGGTTCGACCACCGGAGGAGCGGACGTGCTGGGCATTGGACTCTGGTGAGCCGCCTGGTCATGTTCCGCCTCCTGTGACCACCCGCCGGCTGTTGGACACGGGGAGACCACCTGAACTGTTCCTGTGGCACTTGGTCTCTGCCGGTCGGTACAAACTGTCGGGGGGGGTAGTGGTCTCTGGGTTTATCCGTCAGTGATTGTTTGTTCTGTTTTTTTTTCTTCGTCCTGGCTGTTCTATGTATTTTGTGTTTTATGCCTTGCAGTTGCCTTAGTTTATATTGTGTATAGTCAGGTATGAGCGAGTAGTGCTCTGTTTTCTGTATTTGGGTTGTTCAGAAACTCTCATGAGAATTCATACAGGTGGGAAGTCATTTTTCTTGTGTAACATGTGGGCCAAGACTTTTTTTTTTCTTCTCTCGTACTGTCCTGTGTTCTCTGTAACCTAGTTGGGGATTTTTGGCAAATTGCGTTATGTTCTAAAGTTGCCTTATTTTCCCCTGAGTATTTTTCTGATTTGAACACTTGGTATTTTGTCATAGTCCTGTATTTAGTTTTTCTGACCCTGTAGTTCTGGTCCTTTGTTCTTCCCCATGTGCATTTTCTTGAGTTAATCTGAGTAATTTTTCTGGTCATTGTCCTGTTTTGAATATTTGGTATGTTGTCATAGCCTTGTGTTTAGTATTTCTGATCCGGTTGTCTGGTTTTTTGTTTCCTTCATGTGTATTTTGTCCGAGTAGTTGCTCTTGTCATTGTCCTGTATGTTTTTTTTTCTTGTCTCTGTTTTGTTTCTGGGTTTGGGCTCTCTCCCTCCGCACCTATCCCCAGCCTCCCACCCTGGGGGGTGGGGTGGGGGGGCAGGGTGGTTCCTTGGGGCGTTCTGAGCCCGCCCGTGGAGGGAGGGTACTATTACGACCCGAGCGCCGGTTCTGATCGCGCTCGGGCTAAGTTCAACTCGCTGCCGGCCTTGACAGCTGTGGGTTGTATTCTGGCCTCACCGGGCTTTTATTGTGAAGGTGCTCGGTGGGGCTTCCGCCTGTCAAGGCTGGTCAGCTGTGCGTCATTACTGCTCGTTAGTGTTCGCCTTTATAAGCGAGCGCTGGCGACGGTAATGTCGCAGGAGTATTGGTCAACATCTTGTCAGTATTGTCACTTTGTCAACGTCTTGTCAAGTTATGGTCTACACCTCGTCAAGCTTTGTCTGAGCTTTGTGAGACCTTCATGTCAGGTTCGTGTTCCCTAGTTATGTCACAGTTTAGCTTGTAGTGGCTGGGGGCAGCCCTGCGAGCCCAAGTATTAGTTTGTGTGTGTTTGTGCCGAGAACGGCGCACAGCCTTGTCCTGTCTTGTCTTGTATGAATAAAACATCATCGCAAAAACTCACTGGTGGACTCTTGGCGTCTCATGGCGATCCGCGAGGATCACCGCATGACACCACCGTGTCATAGAATGTCTTCATTTGTTGAATGGTGTTGAAAGCACTGGAGAAGTCAAAGAACATGATCCTCACCGCATTCCCGGGCTTCTCCAGGTGGGACAGAGAACGGTGAAGGAGGAAGATCACTGCATCCTCCACCCCAATGCCATGCTGGTAGGCAAACTGGAGTGGATCCATCGCTGGTCCCACCAGGGGGCGGAGGTGAGCAAGGAGCAGTCTCTCCAGGGTCTTCATCATGTGAGACGTCAGGGCCACTGGTCTGTAGCTGTTCAGGTCTTGGAGTGGGAAGTCTTTGGTACGGGTACCACACAAGATGTTTTCCACAACTGTGGTACCCTCCCCAGCTTCAGGTTCAGGTTGAAGATGTACTCCACAATCCCACACAGCTGGTCTGCGCAGGACTTGAGGAGCTTTGCGCTGATGCCGTCCGGTCCCGAGGCCTTCCTCACCTTGATCTTCCTCAGCTCCGTCCTCACCTGGGTCTTAGTGAGGGTCAGGTTGGGGGGCTGTGTGCTGGGAGTGGGGGGTGTTGGTGGAGTGGGGTGTGGACAGCAGGTCTCGATGACTTTAGAGGCAGCAGTGGTTGGTGTGCAGTTGGGGGGAGAGGGCGATTGGTCAAACCTATTAAAAAACAGGTTCAGATTGTTCGCCCACTCCCTGCCCCCCCGTGGCCTGGGAGGAGGTATTCTGGAGCCCAGAGATGGTTTTAAGGTTTCTCCAGACCCTGCCGATGTCGCTCTGTTGCAGCTTGTCCTCCATCTTCTTCCTGAAGCTGTCCATGCCTTCTCTGATCTTCCTCCTCAGCAACCTCTGTACGGACTTAAGCATCTCCCTGTTCCCCGACCTGAAGATCCTCTTCTTCTCTCTCAGAAGTGTTTTAATCTCAGGGTTGATCCAGGGTTTGTTGTTTGAGCAACACCGTATGGTCTTGGTGGGTACGGTGTTGTCCACACAGAAGTTGATGTAGTCCGTGATGATGTGAATGAGGCCATCAATGTCCTCACCATGTGGATCGCAGAGCTGCTCCCAAGCAGTGGTTTCAAACAGTAACAGACAAAACAAAACAAAACAGTTTTTGCATCAGAATGACCAGATTGCATAAATCAGTCAGTTTCTTCAAATAATCTGTTCTTATTCTGCGAATCCATGATTTTTTTTTTAACCATTCCATTGCCTTCCCTCTCTATTCACCCATAATAGTGATATCTATAAATCCATTGTAATAGAAATATTACAGTTCATTATGACTAGGAACCATAGCCCTCGAAACTCTAACGTATTCTCCATACCCCTGTATTCTCTGTAGCCCCTACAAAATACTGGTTCCAATAATGATTATTACGATACAGGTATACATTGACCTGTTCACCACCTGTATTTATAGTTTAACTGTGGAATAAACTCAATATGATGCTTAAAGTGTTGTTTTTGTTACTCCTGGTTACATTAAAAGCATGTTGTGATGGTGTATTCTCACTTAGCCCTGTATTTTTATGCATTGGGGCACCTACATTTACTATAATGCTGTAACTTGAATACTATTTGAGAATACTTCATGAAATTTTCATATCAAATTGCCAAAACATTATAGATTTCAAAGCAAACTTGGTTTTGTTTCCATCTTTACTTTTTTACCTTTTTGGAAGGCAACCTGACAGTTTGAAAGAGAAACTGCCAATACGAAGTTGTTTTCATCCAACAGAGACAATATGCAAACTTTCTAACTTTTTCACGTCAAGTTAGGATTTTTTTTCTCCTAAACTGTCCGCCTCTAGTAAATACGCAACCTTTTTTCTTGTAAACTTGTGAATTTTCTTCAAATATTTTATAATTTTTCTGTTGAGTTTACTACTTAAATTTGAGACCATCACATAAGTTAGCATTTTTTTGTGGGGAGAATAATGCAGATGGGCCAATGCTAATTTAGTGGCCAGACAATGTTCATAAATGGGTTTAGCAACTTAAACTAGAATGTACTAAACTGAGATGCAGACCCACAGATTTAAAACCTTGGCCTTTGACGTTCTGACCCCAACCCCATAGTCAGAGGTGGTGGCCTAATGGTTAGGGATGTGGACTGGTGACTGGAGGGTCTCCGGTTTGATCCCTGGACTGGCAGGATCAGTTTTAGATAGGACAGGTAACATAGCAGTGTTTGCCCCATTCTTATTAACCCCCACTGTGGTGCCCTTGAGCCAGGCCCTTAACCCCAGCTGCTCCAGTAGAGCTGCTCAGTGGCCACAGGTCTGTCTGTGGTTTTACTGGGCAGCTTCCAGGCGTGTGTGAACAGGGTGTCCTTGAAAAAGAGACTACGCCTCTCAATGGACCTCCCCTGTATAGAGGATAAATTTAAAAAAGGGGTCAGGGTCTCAGGGAGAAACTGTGCACCAAGTTTGGTGACCCTAGATTTCTTTGGTGTTGAGATATAGATTAGATGGCATTTTGATCTTGACCTTTTGACCCCAAAAGTACAGCCAAAGGGGCTTGTCCTAAGGTCAACCTGTGTACCGAGTTTGGTGGCTGTAGCCTCATTCCCTGTCAAGTTAAAGCACGGACATTGCCGGATAGCGCTGACCGCTCTACCCATGTGGCTCGCTAGCGTGGGCCATAATTACTTCCTCTGCTCCCACTGGTCTTATGAATATAATTTACAGTTGAGTTGGATTCTGGATTGACAGGGTTGCCTGGTTACCTGTTCGTCTTCCTCCTCCTCCTCTTCATCCTCCAGCCTCTCCTGCCAGTAGTTTCGGAGACTCTGGAAGGAGATGGCGCCTCCGTCAGGGCAACTGTGGTCTTGGGGATATTTGTGCCACTCCAGCAGGGGCGGTATAGCGCGTTCCTCCTCCACCGCCCGTTCGACCTCTGCCAGAGTCTTCAGTGGGAGCATCGCCACGGCAATGTAGTAGAAGAGCCTTTGGCTGACGGCGTGGGCACAAGCCGGCCCAGCGTGACCGTCAAACACACCAACCAAGACACCGCCACGGCCTGGCAGGCAAGTGGCGCTACTGCGTCGGTCCTCACCTGGGTGGTTGGATGGCAACATATTGCTATGGAAACCCAGGACACCATGGGAGGCGGGGCCTTTGGGTAGACTGTGGCTGTATTCGCTGGCCTGGAAAAGATTGAAAAAAAAATGGCATTTCCTGAAGAAAATATAGCGTAAATATATTAAGCTGAAAAATATTTCCTGAAATGTAAAAAGAGGATAAAATATAAAGACTTAAAAACTAAAATACCCTAAAGCTGACTAGTGTTCCATTAAAAGCAGAAATAACTGAAAGCTGAACACTTAAAATTGAACAAAGTTAACTTTAAAATGTAAAATAAAGGTTTACTACTGCTAGCTTAAAAGCTAAAACTGATTAAACTTTCTATAATGTTAGCATAGAAGCAGAAATGGCTTAAGTTGAATAGAATAGAATAGGCTTTATTGTCATTGTACAGTTGTACAGTACAACAAAATTGTGGGTGCTCCACCAGTTCACTGTGCAATAAAGTATGAGAGAAGGATTAGATAAAAACACAGTTAGAGAACACACGATTAAACACACGACTGAAATAAAAATAGCTCACGATTCTGGAAATATGCACAAGTATGGTAGTGCCTTTACGGATGGAACTACTGTATGTACATAAGAGTGTGGAGTACAGAACGCACAATTGAACACACAATTGAGTAAAATGGCCCAAGGGTTATGAAAAATATACAGTGGTGTGAAAAAGTGTTGGCCCTCTTCCTGATTTCTCATTTTTTTGCATGTTTGTCACACTTAAATGTTTCAGATCATCAAACAAATTTAAATATTACACTAAGATAACACAAGTAAACACAAAATGCAGTTTTTGAATGAAGGTGTTTATTATTAAGGGAAAAAAAAATTCAAACCTACATGGCCCTGTGTGAAAAAGTGATTGCCCCCTAAACCTAATAACTGGTTGGGCCACCCTTAGCAGCAACAACTGCAATCAAGCATTTGCGATAACTGGCAATGAGTTTTTTACAGCACTGTGGCTGAATTTTGGCTCACTTATCTTTGCAGAATTGTTGTAATTTTTTCGAGCATGAACTGCCTTTTTAACATCATGCCACAGCATTTCAATCGGATTCAGGTCAAGACTATGACAAGGCCACTCCAAAGTCTCCATTTTGTTTTTCTTAAGCCATTCAGAGGTGGACTTACTGGTGTGTCTTGGATCACTGTCCTGCTGCAGAACCCAAGTGTGCTTCAGCGTGAGGTCACGAACAGATGGCTGGACATTCTCCTGTTGGTATGATGTTCCTTTTCTGAAATGCTGTTACTTTTACGCCGGATGTAATGGGACACACATCTTCCAAAAAGTTCAACTTTTGTCTCATCAGTCCACAGAGTATTTTCCCAAAAGTCTTGGGGATCAGAACCCAAGTGTTCCAAGAACCAAGCATGGCAGAGTTCCAAGACAAAAACCACTGCTGAGCAAAAAGAACATAAAGGCTCGTCTCAGTTTTGCCAGAAAACATCTTGATGATCCTCAGGACTTTTGGGAAAATACTCTGTGGACTGATGAGACAAAAGTTGAACTTTTTGGAAGGTGTGTGTCCCATTACATCCAGCATAAAAGTAACACAGCATTTCAGAAAAGTAACATCATACCAACAGTAAAATATGGTGGGGGTAGTGTGGTGGTCTGGGGCTGTTTTGCTGCTTCAGGACCTGGAAGACTTGCTGTGGTAAATGGAACCATGAATTCTGCTGTCTACCAAAAAATCCTGAAGGAGAATGTCTGGCCATCTGTTCATGACCTCAAGCTGAAGCACACTTGGGTTCTGCAGCAGGACAATGATCTAAAACACACCAGCAAGTCCACCTCCGAATGGCTTAAGAAAAACAAAATGAAGACTTTGGAGTGGCCTAGTCAAAGTCTTGACCTGAATCCAATTGGGATACTGTGGCATGACCTTAAAAAGGCGGTTCACGCTCGAAAACTCTCCAATGTGGCTGAATTACAACAATTCTGCAAAGATGAGTGGGCCAAAATTCCTCCACAGTGCTGTAAAAGACTCACTGTCAGTTATCGCAAACACTTGATTGTAGTTGTTGCTGCTAAGGGTGGCCCAACCAGTTATTAGGTTTAGAGGGCAAGTGTGGTATATATTACTCATATGTTCCATACCTACATTTGTTAGAGCATGTGGAAATGTTTGGGACAGAATATACAAAGGAACTTCACACCTCTGAAAGGGACAAAGGAATCTCACCACCGTGTGAAGACCAACGACGTCACAGGACGCAGCGGCAACAGACTTGACACCTTCACCCCCTAAGGCGAGGAGAGGTTTTCCCATCACCTCCCAAGACGAAGGGAGGAGTTAACAGGACTAATGGGGGATTTAGATAACGGGGGATTTCAGCTTGTGTTTTGCATGTCTTTGATGTGTGCCTGTATTTAACCAGCGAGCTGGGCAGAATTCTTTCTCTTTGCCTTCTGCCAAGCTCTGCACCAGATGAGACAAGATAGAAGAGTTATTCATTAAAGACTCTGCTTTTGTGATACAAAACCGCCTCGTTATTTCCAGCTCTTCTACAGCAAGCACTTTTTCACAAAGGGCCATGTAGGTTTGGATTTTTTCCCCTTAATAATAAATACCTTCATTTAAAAACTGCATTTTGTGTTTAATTGTGTTATCTTTGTCTAATATTTAAGTTTGTCTGATGAAACACTTAAGTGTGACAAACACAAAAAAATGAGAAATCAGGGAGGGGGCAAACATTTTTTCACACCACTGTACATGAACGAATTGTACACCATTTCCACATATTCCTAGTTTAAAAATAGCTAACATTTGCATTTAAATGCATTGAGTTCTGGGTTTGTTTATACCTTGCTCTGCCGCTAAGGCTAAATTCATGGGATTGGTGATGTGAGGATAGACAGCCCTATAAAAGTGGAAAGAGATTAAAGCTGAACAAGTACACTTAAAAATGTTAGCTTAAAAGTTAAAATAGTCAAATCTTACACTGTGGTGGACATATTACATATGGCACTCCACCCAGGACAATGGGGTTGGTGGGGGAGAAGATAGTTAGGAATGCTAATGAAGAAAGGTGAGAGGAGCTAAACAAACAAAGATGTGCCTTTCGCTCCCCGCCATGCCAGGTTCACACCTGAGGATGCAGGGGTGCGAATGTATGGTAGCAAGACCTGCTCTGTGACATGTGTGTCAATGTCATGTTAATGTGTGTACATGTCTTTCATGTCTGTATGCTAATGTGTTTACCCTGTGTGCCGGAGGCAGGAATATAAGTGTATAAAAGAGTTCGCTCAGGCACTCAGAGTTCAGAGTTTTTGTGTTTCATGTTGGAAGGTGAAGAAAGTTCGTGTGTCGTGCAGCTCGCTGCCTCATCTGCTTTCATCTTCCACATTGATGACCCAAAGACGTGCAATGGAAAATGAGCCGAGCACCGCCCTGGAGACAACCCAGAGGGTGAACAGCAGCGCGGCATGCGCTGTCACAGTCAAGCTCCCGGACTTATAGCTCCACAATCTGACCGCTTGGTTTCTACATGTGGAAGCCCAATTCGCACTCCGCAGGATCTCCCCGGATGACACCAAATATTATCATGTGGTTGCTGCGCTGGATGTGCGAGCCACACGGTAAGTAACGAGGCTGCTCCTGGAACCACCAGCCCAGGGGAAATACGACGCACTCAAGCAGATGCTAATTCAGCGGTATACCCTGTCGGACAGTGAGAGAGTAGAGAGACTCCTAATGTGCTCAGAGTTAGGTGACAGATCAGCTGTGGAGCTGAGGGCGAGCATGTTAGCATTAATGGGGAAGAACGACGGATCCTTCCTGTTCACCCATCTTTTCCTCAGGAACCTACTTGCTACAGCGAGGGCGATCCTGGCCAACTCGCCACTGCTGGTAACCAAGAACTACCGTGCTCTGACGCAGGAAGCAGACCGCATCATCCTAGCAGCCAGAACTCTGAGCGTGCACGCAACAACACCAGCATCCGGGAAGGACTCCAGCAAGGTCGGGGAGCTGTTGGTGATGGCTGGGACGGACGCCAAGAGACACAGGAATGGGATGCTTTGTGTCTATCACTGCCACTTTGGCTCGAATGTCCTATGCTGTCTGCCACCGTGCCAATTCAAGAAGCCAGGGAAACAGCACGGCCAGCAGTCAGTAGCAGCTGTGACTGCTGGCGACAGGAACAAGCTACTTTACATCACAGACACACGTTCGGGGAGATGTTTCTTAGTGGACTCCAGCTCCCAGAAGAGCCTCATTCTGCCAGTCAGCGCAGACAGATTGGCAGGAGGCAGCGGTCCCGAACTCACGGCTGCCAACGGATCCAACATCAGGACGTTTGGCAAACAGATGTTGATGGTGTGCTTACACGGACACAGTTACCAATGGGATTTTGTGGTAGCGGCATGTTCTGTCCCCATTTTAGGCGCAGATTTTTTATATGCTTATTGGTTGTTAGTCAATGTTGCCAACAGACGTTTAGTGGATGCTGTCTCTTTTCCCTCCTTGCCCTGCACAGCTCGGGGAGTTGTGCCAACAACACAGGCTAACGTTATAGCTCCAGGGGGTAAGTACCAGCATTTACTTTCACAGTTTCCAGCACTCACGGTTCCAACGTTTTCTGCTGCAGTAACAAAACATGGGGTTGAACATTTCATAACCACAAAAGGCCCGCAGGTGTTTGCGCGACCTCGGTGCCTTGATGCAGTTAAACTGGCCAGCGCGGGTGAGGAACTTACCAACTTAGAGCAGCTGGGCACTGTTAGACGCGCCAACAGCCCGTGGGCATCCCCACTACACATGGTGCCTAAGGCCGATGGGTTGTGGCGACTGTGCGGCGATTTCCGGCGCTTAAACAATGCCATGGAACACGATCAATATCACATCTCGCCCATCCAGGATTTTTCCATGCACCTGGCCGGGATGCGTGTTTTTTTGAAAGTGGATCTGGTCTGTGGTTACCACCAGGTCCCGATGCATGCGGACGTTCCCAAAACAGCGGAAATAACACCTTTTGGCCTTTTCGAGTTTTTACGCACGCCGTTTGGGTTAAAGGGCACAGTGCAAACCTGCCAAAGAATGATGGACACGGTGCTCCGTGACCTGCCTTTCGTTTTTGTCTACTTAGATGACATTCTGGTGGCTAGCGCATCCGAGGAGGAGCACCTTGCCCATCTCAAACTAGTTTTCCAGAGGTTGGAAGTGCGCAGGCTAATCATTAACCTGCCAAAGTGCCAGTTCGGTGTGCCAGTGATTGATTTTTTGGGTCATTGCATTTCATTGCATTTCCTTATCAGGCGCAGTTCTGCTGCCTGGTAAGGTGCATGCTGTGTCAGATTTTTTGCGTCTGAAGACCGTGAAGGCCCTGCAGGAATTTTTGGGCATGGTCAACTTTTACAACCGTTTCCTCCCCCGAGCAGCCCAGCTGCTGCAACTGTTGTATGCCACGCTTAAAAAAAAGAAGCCCACGGAAAACATCAACTGGACCCCCGAGCGAGTCCAGGCTTTCGCAAATGCCAAAACAGCGCTCGCTAATGTCGCTTTGCTAGCCCACCCTGCCCCGTCAGCGCAGATAGCACTCACCACTGACGCGTCTGACGTTGCCATGGGGCAGTGGTGGAGCAGTACGTTTCCGGTGCGTGGCAGTCGCTCGCATTTTTCAGCCGTACTTTGTGCGACAACAAACGCAAATACAGTACGTTTGACAGACAGTTGTTGGCCCTCCACCTGGTGACGCACCACTTCCAGTTTTGGCTGGAAGGGCACAAGTTCACCGCATTCGTTGATCATAAGTTGTTAATGTACGCAATGTCCAAAGTCTCAGAACCGTGGTCAGCCCGGCAGCAATGACATTTAGCTGCGATCTCTGAGTTTACGACCGATATCCAGCATGTAGCCAGTAAGCTTAATGTCGTGGCCGACTACCTGTCACGCATGTTAGTCTCCCCAGTCTACATGGGAATAGATTTCCCCACCATGGCCGTGGAGCAAACCGGGGACACGGACATTTGCGCGCTCCAGTCCACACCTACTGGGTTAAAACTGGAGAGCAGGGCGGTGCAAGAAGGGTGCCCCCACTTGTTCTGCGACGTCTCCACCGGTCACCCACACCCAGTGGTTCCAAGCTCTTGGCGCCGCCACATTTTTGAGTCAGTCCACTCCCTTTCACACCCCGGAGTGCGCACCTCGGTTAAACTGGTGGGGGCAAAATTTGTCTGGCTGCACTTACGCAGGGACGTGAAAGAGTGGGCTGCAGTGTGCGTCGTGTGCCAGCGGGCAAAAGTGCACAAGCACACCAAAGCCCCCCTCGAGCCATTCCAAATTCTGGCCAGGAGGTTTGACCACATCCACGTGGATTTGGTGGGCCCCCTCCCGCCGTCATAAGGTTTCACGCACCTTTTAACAATTGTGGACCGCACCATGCATTGGCCTGAAGTGGTCCCGCTGGCTTCCACCACGTCCGTGGAAGTGGCTCATGCTTTTCTGTCAGCTTGGGTTGCACGGTTCAGATCCCCATCAGACATCACTTCCGACAGGGGTCCGCAATTCATTTAGGAACTCTGGTCCACGATGGCCCAGAGCCTGGGGGTCAAAATCCACCGCACCACCGCGTACAACCCCCAGGCTAATGGGTCATGCAAACATTTTCATAGGTTGCTTAAAGCAGCGCTCAGAGCTTCACTCACGGATGCAAATTGGGTCGACCGCCTGCCCTGGGTCCTGTTAGGGTTGCGCTCCGCGCCTCAGGAGGATCTGGCAGACTCCCTGGCACAACTCATTTTTTCTCAGCCACTGTGGATCCCCGGGGAATTTTTACCGGAAAACCCCGCACCCGGGACCAACCTGCCCGGGCAATTTTTTCACGGTACAGGGCTGGCCAATGTGCCGGGCCTGGTGCACCATTGTTTTCCCCACACCTTCGTCTCAAAGAGCTTTCAGAGTGCCGAGTTTGTTTTTGTTAGGCATGACGCACACAGAACCCCTCTGCGCCCACCGTAAGACAAACCATTCAGAGTGCTGGAAACCAGGGCAAAGCATTTTGTGTTAGACTGAGGGGGGGGGGGGGGTAATGAAAGGGTCTGCATTGACAAGCTTAAGCCCGCTTATGTGTTGGCAGACAGCACGGACGCCCACTTACAGTGGCTCCGCAAGTTGGTGTTCCCCCGGCAGAGAACTGTTGGCAGCAGACTAGATCTTTCCCCTCCCCACCCTTTCCCTCTCCACAGGACTACGCGCCGGAGGCTGAGTTTGTCTCTTGCTCACCTCAACAGCAAGACGCTTCAGCCGGTCCAGCAACTCCACGTTACAGCCGTTACGGGCGCCGGCTCAAGCCCAAGATGCCGGAGGGTTAGAGCCCCTTCTGGGTGTACGCACGTCCTAATCGGATCAGCTGTTTCAGGATCCATGTAAACAGTAAAGTTCTGATCTGAATTGTAATCAGATTGAAGAAATTTTGCCCATGTAACCGTGGCTAATGTCATGTTAATGTAGGTACACGCCTTTCATGTCTGTATGTTAATGTGCTTACCCTGTGTGCCGGAGGTGGGAATATAAGTGTATAAAAGAGCTTGCTCAGGCACTCGGAGTTCAGAGTTTCTGTGTTTCATGTTGGAAGGTGAATAAAGTTCGTGTGTAGTCCAGCTTGCTGCCTCGTCTGCTTTCATCTTTCACAACACAATGTTAGCATAAAAGTAAAGTAGCAAAAAGTTGGAATTAGCTTACATTTTTTGTATAAAAATTATCACTTAAAAGTGCTGGGTTAAATGCTACAGTTTCTTAAAGCTGAATCATGTTATCCTAAAAGTAGATACTACACAGCTGAATAATCCACTCTATACAAAGTTTGTGGGTTCCTCGCTCCTTTAATGAAGGACTTTTTCATGCGTTACACTTTGACATCGTCTTCGGTACTGTGCTCGTTTTTACACAAGTCAACTTCACTTTCCCACTACAACTCCCATAATTCCCTGTGGCCAGGCCCATTGTCCTCAGCCATAGCCAAAATGCCAAGGGGTTGGGCTCAGATGACATAATGTTACAGACTCTTGTACAGTAGGTGGCGGTATGCACCTTTCAGTTGTTTGCTATCCGCCAGTAACCGAGAGGAGAGGAGAAGCCAAAACTCCACCTTGTGGGTAATTGGTGTAACAACATGCATGCACTTGATTGGAAACCAACTACAATCTGCACACACAAGCATGCAATCAAAAAAATTATTTTGGGGGGGGGGGTCTTATTTTAAGTCCCTCACACACTCTCCCCTCCAAAATGTAATGGTGTCCCAACATTCTGCAAATTATTCAGTTCACATTATAGAGCTTTTGTAGCCAAAAGAGGTTAACATTTTCACAGGAGTCAGGTTTCTTATTGACAGAGGCAGACTTACCATTAGGCAAAGGTAGGCCTTAGGCCCCGACCAGCTAGAGGCCCCGATCTACTAGAAGCCCCATATATGTATATTTTTTTAAAATGTTTAGCATATTTAACGTGATGTCTGACAAAATATAGAAACACAGGTATTTATAAAAATGCCAAATCGTATCACGAACATAACGTCCTCCCCCATTCTCCTCAGACTGTTGGACTGTTACATGTTATCTCGTATAATATGAGAGTTGCGACACGCCGGTAGACTTCTATAGAACCTGTGAAAGGTGGAAGTCATGTGGGTCATGGAGCAGTGACTGGTTTCAAACAATGGAGCTTTCTCCATAGAACACCATTCATTTCATGGAGTGTCTGCTTAATAATCTCGGGTAAGTTAATAAATGGCCGTTGTTTTGGTCATTTTACCACTTAAGTTAACAGGTAGATTCTGTAGTCTGTGATCTTGTTTTATTTTGCCAGCTTTTTTCTTGTTTGTGTGCAGTAAAAGCTCATAAACTTGCTACTTGTTATTTGCCTGTGCGAGCTCAACTAGCTAGCCGGGTCAGCCCTTATTTCAAAAATCTGTTGTTATGGCGGCACATGGGGAAAGCATAATTGTGTAGCATCTTGGACAAGATCAAAGAGCAGAGGTTCCCTGGTGAGATAACAGGGAGGTGTGAAGGATGAATGCAGTGTGACCTTTTGTGTGTTAGAAACTTCTAGAAGGATGGAAAAGGATTAAGGAAGTGAATGTAATGTGACCTTTTGTTTGTTAGAAGTTTCGAGAGGAATGCCATAGTATTTAAGAGAAGAGTCTTCGCTGAGATGTCATTCTGTCTGTGCTTCTTGTGTAAGATGTGTAATAAATCGCCCGAACCAAATCCGCCTCTTTCTTTACACACTCCACACTGGTGACCCAAGACGAATCATGGAACATGGCGAAAGATCCCCGGAGCCAGCCTCAATGGGAGCCCCCAGCCACGCATGTGCTGCTACAGTCAAGCTACCGGATTTTTGGCAGCACAATCCGCGCTCCTGGTTCCACCTAGTCGAGGTGCAGTTCGCCCTCCGGGGGATATCGGCGGATGACACGAAGTTCCACTATGTGGTCGCAGCGCTCGATTCCCGCATGGCTCAGCACGTGGAGAGCCTGCTCGATCAGCCACCAACCAACAACAAGTACGGCGCACTGAAGGCTGCACTCATCCAGCACTACACACTCTCGGATGGTGAGAGAGCAGAGAGACTCCTGGCGCGGACTGGGTTAGGAGATGGGTCGGCCATTGACCTGATGGAGAAGATGCTGAGGTTAAAGGGCACGGACGACGACCATTTCCTTTTTACCCACCTCTTCCTCCAGAACCTTCCATCAGCGGCGAGAGCGACCCTGGCCAATTCGCAGTTGCTGGCCAAGCGGGACTATCGTGCGTTGGCCCGAGAAGCAAACCGGATCATCGTCGCCAGCAGAGAGTTCACAACCATTGCGGCAGCGACGGAGCTTGGCGCGACAGCCGGCGGAGACAAGGAGCCATCGACGGCAGCAGCAGAGCCACCGACGACAGCAGCAGCGGGGGCCAAGGAACGCAAGAGAGACATGCTTTGTTTCTACCACCGCCATTTCGCAGGGAGGGCATGCAAATGTATACCACCGTGCCAATTCAAGCAACTCAGGAAACGCCAAGACCGGGGGTCGGTAGCAGCCGCGACCCTCGGGGAGGAGAACAAGCTGCTCTACTTGACAGACGCATGCTCGGGGAGGCATTTCCTCATGGACACCGGTGCCCAGAAGAGTTTCATCCGGCTGACCTACGCTGACAGGCTGGCGGGATCTGGCGGCCCTGAGATGGCAGCAGCAAACGGCTCGGAGATTAAGACCTTTGGTGAGAGGACTCTACTCTTGTCTCTACACGGCCGTACATTTGAGTGGACTTTTGTCATAGCAGCATTGAATTTCAATATACTGGGGGCTGATTTTTTGTGTACACATGGTTTGTTGGTTGATGTCGCTAACAAGCGCCTGGTTAATGCACAGTCCTTTGACTCTCTTCCCTGTATAGCTCGAGTGACCCGGCCAACAGCACAAGCCAACGTCACAGCTGCATGCGGTAAGTTCCACACACTGCTCACTCAGTTCCCAGCACTCACTGTCCTGACATTTTCGGCAGCCATCGCTAAACACGGGGTGGAGCATTTTATCACCACCACCGGGCCGCCCGTTTTTGCAAAACCTCGGCGCTTGGACGCAGCTAAACTGGCCATAGCGCGCGAGGAGTTCGCTAACCTGGAGAGGTTGGGCATCATCAGGTGTTCAAACAGCCCATGGGCTTCCCCGCTACACATGGTCCCTAAAGCTGAGGGTTCGTGGCGACCTTGCGGGGATTTCCGCAGGTTGAACAACGCCACAGCGCACGACCGCTACCCAATTCCTCACATTCAGGATTTTTCCGTTCACCTGGCAGGAGCGTGCGTTTTTTCTAAAATAGATCTGGTCCGCGGTTACCACCAAGTCCCAGTGCGCGCTGAGGACATACCCAAAACAGCGGTGATAACTCCGTTCGGTTTATTCGAGTTTTTGCGCATGCCATTTGGGCTTAAAGGGGCTGCACAGACGTTCCAACGCATGATGGATGCAGTGCTGCGCGATCTCCCTTTCGTTTTCGTCTACCTGGACGATATTTTGGTAGCCAGCGCGTCCGAAGACGAACACGAAACCCACCTCACGACGGTTTTCCGGAGGTTGGAAGAGCACGGGTTAATAATCAACCCAGCGAAATGTCAGTTCGGGGTGACGCGGATTGATTTTTTGGGGCACCGCATCTCTCCCGAAGGAGCAGTTCCGCTGCCTGACAAAGTGCGCGCAATAGCAGATTTTCCCCGGCCGCAAACGGTCAGAGCGCTACAAGAATTTTTGGGAATGGTGAACTTTTATAACCGTTTCCTTCCCCGCGCAGCACAGCTCATGCAACCACTGTATGCCGCGCTCAAAAAACAGAAACCCGCGGATAAGATCGAATGGTCCCCGGAGCGGGAGCGGGCGTTCTCGGAAGTCAAAGCAGCCCTGGCAAACGCTGCATTGCTGGCACATCCAGACCCAACGGCCCGCATAGCGCTCACCACTGACGCATCAGATGTGGCCATAGGGGCGGTCGTGGAGCAGCGCGTAGCTGGGGCTTGGCAGCCGCTCGCCTTTATCAGCAGGACTTTGCGCGACAGTGAACGTAAATACAGCACGTTCGACAGGGAGTTGCTGGCTCTCCACTTGGCCATTCGCCACTTCCAGTTCTGGCTGGAAGGGCGCAGTTTCACCACGTTCGTTGACCACAAGCCACTAACATTCGCGATGGCCAAGGTTTTAGAACCGTGGTCGGGCTGGCAGCAGAGACAGCTGGCCGCGATCTCAGAGTTTACTAACGATATTCAGCATGTGTCGGGTAAACTGAATGTAGTGGCAGACTGCCTCTCACGCACCGTGGCTGCCCCGGTCTGCGTGGGGATAGATTACACAGCCATGGCTGCGGAGCGGGTTAGTGACGCGGACGTGCGCGCGCTCCAGTCTGGACCAACAGGGTTAAGGCTGGAGAGCAGGGTGCTGCAAGACGGCATGCCCCCCCTAATCTGCGATGTCTCCACGGGTCGCCCGCGTCCCGTGGTCCCGGCTGCGTGGCGTCGCCGCGTGTTTGACTCGGTTCATTCTTTGGCGCACCCGGGAGTGCGCGCGTCGATCAAAATGGTAGGGGAGAAATTCGTGTGGCCGAGCCTGCGTAAACAAGTGAAAGAGTGGGCGGCAGCCTGCGTGGTGTGCCAACGAGCCAAAGTACACAGACACATGAAGGCTCCCTTGGAGCCGTTTCGTATTCCGGCTAAGAGGTTTGACCATGTTCACGTGGGCCTCGTGGGCCCCCTCCCACCATCACAGGGGTGCACGCACCTCCTGACAATGGTGGACCGCACCACGCGCTGGCCGGAAGCAGTTCCGCTGGCCGCAACCACAGCCAAGGAGGTGGCGCACGCGTTTTTAACAGCATGGGTGGCGCGTTTTGGAGTCCCGTCGGACATTACGTCCGACAGAGGCCCTCAATTTGTTTCCGAACTCTGGTCAACAATGGCACGCAGCCTGGGTGTCACAATTCACCGCACAACCGCGTACAATCCACAGGCTAATGGGTTATGCGAACGTTTTCATAGATCATTGAAAGCGGCTCTCAGGGCTTCACTGACGGATGCAAATTGGGTAGACAAGCTACCGTGGGTTTTATTGGGGTTACGTTCTGCACCTAAAGAGGATCTGGAAGCTTCCCCGGCTGAACTCGTTTTTGCGCAACCACTTCAGCTGCCCGGGGAGTTTCTGCCAGATAATCCCACGCTGGGCAGCTCCCCGTCGCTGCTGTTGCAGCGTAGCATAGACACAGGCACGCTGCCGGGCCCTGCCCACCACAGTTTTCCGCGTGTTTTTGTGCCTAAAACTTTGAAAAACGCGGAGTTCGTGTTTGTCAGACACGACGCCCACCTCCCTCCATTGCGACCACCCTATGATGGACCGTTCAGAGTGCTGGAAACAGGGGATAAGCATTTTTTGCTAGATTTGGGGGGTAGGAGGGAAAAGATTGGCATAGACAGACTCAAACCCGCTTTCGTGGTGGCGGACGAGCAAGTGCTGTTGGTGAGGGCCCCTCGGCGTGGAAGACCCCCACGGGGAGCTCCCCAGAGAAGAGATTCTCCAGAATACCCACACGGACAGACAAAAAGTTTTCACCCCCAAACATCAACCCCCCAGCTTGACAGCACTGCGGAGGCGGTGAATCCTGGTTACAGCAGATACGGGAGAAGACTGAAGCCCAAGCAGCATGTGGATTGATGTTTAATGGTTCTATCACAGCATATGGACTGTTATTCTTTTGTTCTATCCAATATGCTCGGGGGGGGGGGGGGTATGGCGGCACATGGGGAAAGCATAATTGTGTAGCATCTTGGACAAGATCAAAGAGCAGAGGGCACATAGTTAGTTAGTTAATCCCTTCACACCTGAAGGTGTATATGGGCGGCGCCTATCTCCGTTTCTCTGACCCTAGGCCACACAGCTACTGTAAGTAGTGAAAGCTACAGCGGGGGGTCAGTCCTCTGGTAGCTCTGTGTGTAACTTTACTTTCCCCATTCCATTATGCGGAGCACCACGCTAGAAGGCAGAAAGCACCATTTTTATATGGTCTTTGGTATGACCCGGCCGGGATTTGAACCCCTGCCTCCCGGGTGTGGGGCGGATGCTCTACCAACTGAGCCACCACTCCGGTGGGCAGAGGGCACATGGGGAAAGCATAATTGTGTAGCATCTTGGACAAGATCAAAGAGCAGAGGTTCCCTGGTGAGATAACAGGGAGGTGTGAAGGATGAATGCAGTGTGACCTTTTGTGTGTTAGAAACTTCTAGAAGGATGGAAAAGGATTAAGGAAGTGAATGCAATGTGACCTTTTGTTTGTTAGAAGCTTCGAGAGGAATGCCATAGTATTTAAGAGAAGAGTCTTTGCTGAGATGTCATTCTGTCTGTGCTTCTTGTGTGAGATGTGTAATAAATCGCCCGAACCAAATCCGCCTCTTTCTTTACATTGTACAGTTATTGGGTGAAGACACAGTTTCTGAGAGACTTTAGAGATGGGTAGTAGCATTACATGATGGGACATGACATTAAAACCTGTGACAGAGCAGATGTGACTTATTATTTTGTTCATAGGAATTGTAGTAGCATTAGCAGCATAACTGCAGGAGGGATCAGGTCAAGTGGACCCCTGACCAAATGAGCACTCCAAGTGGACCCCAGGTCTAGTGATTTATAAAGTGATTCATAATTTCCTGAAGCTTCATTCAGAATGTTATAGTCACCAAGAAGTGTAAATGAATATATACATATATACAGTTGATGTATTAAAAGACTCAGAGAAGGTTTTGTCTCCATTTCTGCTTTCAAAAAGCTTCTCTTTTCCACCACTGCTGCTCATCACGGCTGGCTGCCCCCAGATGAAAATCCACAGAATAGGTATGTGGGACTATAATGTTCTGAATGAGGCTTTAGTAAATTATGAATGTTTGTAAATCAGTGGATTGAAAATGTACTTGTTCATGTACAGATTGGATCCTGGGGTCCACTGGCGTGCTCACTTGGTCAGGGGTCCACTTGACCTGTATCTGTTGTAGACAGTACCGCGGCTGCTAGCCCATGTTGTATGTTTATTCCAACATATGTGGCGCCTTTTGTCAGGTCAGGCATTGGCTTGCTTGCTACCGGATAACCATGAAAACCGGTACTACCTGTCTCATGGGTTGGGCTGTCGGCGACTCAACCGGCATCCCCGCCTTTCCGAGGGCGTGGAGGGTGAAACAGGGCATCCTGGCAGAACTAAAAACAGTATCTGCCACAGGTCTGTGGTGGACCACTCCCAGTTACATGGGGTGAGACTGGACATCCTGGCAGATAAACACATCTGTCGCAAGGTCTGTGGTGGACTGTGCCAGTCGGTGCATCGTGACATGTACTACACAAAGAGCAGAGATAAACAAACCTATCATCTGGTCAGTCACTGCAACAGATACTGGAGTCAGTTTGTCTTGGCTTGTCCTTGCCACTGATAATACCTTTATCTGCCAAGAATGTGCTGCTAGTCCAGCAAAAGCTAGCGGTACTCAAATACTTTGCAAGCAGTTTCATGAAATGGTCAATCAGAAAGCAACTCATTCCGGCTCGGACGTCGCCCAGGCTTACAAGGTCCATGCTGATCTGTTCACACTCCGACAGGCAGCGAAAAGTAAGCTAGGATCAGGAAGACAAAATAAGAGGAAAACAGTAGCCTTGTGTGTAGCAGAATGGAATGTACGCACTCTGTTGGACAGAACAACATCACAGCGCCCAGAAAGACAGACCGCGCTTGTGGCCCTGGAAAGGAACAGGTACAATGTAGACATAGCTGCACTTAGTGAAACAAGATTGCCTGGATATGACAGCTTGGAAGACCATGAATACATCTTCTTTTGGAGTGGGAGACCAACTCAAGAAAGGAGAGAAGCAGGAGTGGGCTTTGCACTTAGAAAGGAGATAGCGGCAATACTTGATGAGGAACCGGTGCCAATCATCGACAGGATATTGACTATGAGACTCCCACTACAGCGGAATATGTATGCCACACTCATCAATGTATATGCCCCAACAATGACCAACACAGAGGAGGTGAAGGAAGAGTTCTACAGTGATTTACGTGAGACTATCAGGCGTGTACCGACTGATGATAGGCTGATACTCGTTGGAGATTTTAATGCCAGAGTTGGTTCAGACACTGAGAAATGGAAAGGAGTGCTAGGCAGTCATGGAGTAGGCAAGTGCAATGCTAATGGAGAACTTCTACTTGCACTATGTTCAGAGTACAACATTGTAATGACCAACACTCTATTTAAGCACAAGGACACACACAAGAAGACATGGATGCACCCAAGATCAGAATCATCAGAATCAGAATCAGAATCAGAATCAGCTTTATTGGCCAAGTATGCAGAACACATACAAGGAATTTGACTTTGGCTAAAAACTTGCTCTCGTTGTTCAGGTGAAGGATTTAAATAAGGATTCAATGACAACCAGAGTATGTACAGTAAATTACAGTCTGTCCACGTTTCTATAAAAGGATGCAAATATATACAGGAATATATGCAGTTATTTACTCGGACTAACCACACTTTGCAGAAATATATGAAAAAATATACAATCACACAGTATTTCAATGTGGACTCAGATTCAGTGATATAATGATCCAAGCACTGGCACTTGTTAGACTACATCATAGTCAGGCAGAGAGACATAAGGGATGTATTGGACACCAGAGCAATGAGAGGCGCGGACTGTGGTACTGATCATGTTATGCTGAGATCTAGATTAAGGATTTGCAGACGAAAACAGCACTGCAGGACAGGTGCAAAGCCACCACGGAAGCTAAACACTAGTGCACTGAAAGGCCAAAAGAAGCAGGAAGAACTTACACAGGAAATGGATGAAAACTTGAAAGACTGGGACAGCAACAACTCAGAGAATGACAGAGAAGAGAAATGGGCAACACTGAAAGATACGGAGTATCAGACTGCGAGTGATGTATTAGGCTACCCTGAGAGGAAACATCAAGATTGGCATGATGGACACTTGAAGAAACTACTAGAAGTGAGGAATACAGCTAGGCAGGAAAACCTACAGTATAACACAAGGTTGAAGAAGAAGAAATACTGAAAGGTTCAGAGTGAGCTACAGAAGTACACCAGAGAGATGAAGTCCAACTGGTAGGATGAAAAAGCGGAGGAACTTCAAACTGCAGCAGACAGGAAGGACATGAAAACATTTTTCACAGGTTTGAGAGAAATCTACGGCCCTACCCCAAGAGGATTGATCCAACTAAAGGCTGTGGATGGTGAAACGGTTTTGCAGGAGAAAGACAAGATCCTGGACAGATTTGCAGACCACTTTGACCAACTACTAAACAACCCTGGCGATCTCACTGAAGAGGTTAAAGAAGCTCTAGTGCAGCGACCAGCTGTATCAAGTCTGGATGAACCACCAAATTTTGATGAACTAATGGCAGCTATCAGGACAACACAGGATGGTAAAGCTCCAGGAAGGGATGGAATTCCAGCAGAAGTGTGGAAATTTGGTGGTGCTCAGCTGACCAACTGCCTGCACAAGCTCATCCAAGAGATACAGTATGGGATGCCCAGAAAGTACCTCAAGACTGGAAGGATGCAAGTATTGTGCCTTTGTTCAAGAAAGGTGACAGGAAAGATTGTGGAAATTACCGAGGTATATCACTGCTAGCCACTGTTGGTAAGATTCTCTCATGTGTACTACTGAACAGACTCAATGAACACATTTTGCAGATTGTATACCGGAAACCCAGTGCGGCTTTAGAAGTGGGAGAAACACAATGGACATGATTTTCTGCTTGAAACAGGTTCAAGAAAAGTGTATCAAACAGAACATACTGCTTTATGTAGTCTTCATAGACTTCAGTAAAGCCTTCAATACTGTTTTGCGACAAGGATTTTGGCAGGTGCTCAAGAAATATGGCTGTACAGAGAAGCTTGTCAGCCTGATTGAGGCACTCCATACAGATATGCAAGGAAATGTGGCAATGAGTGGTTCAGTATCTAAAGACTTTTCAGTAAGCAATGGGGTGAAACAAGGGTGCGTGCTGGTGCCTACACTCTTCTCGCTATATCTAGCAGCCATGCTTGAGGTAGCTTTCAAAGACACTTCAGAAGGAGTATACATTCAAACAAGCAAAGAAGCAGACTTGTTCAATGTAGCACAGTTTAAAGCCAAGAGTAAGACATCGATAAAGGTAGTAAGAGAAATGCTCTTTGCTGACGACAGTGCTCTAGTTGCACACAGTGTAGAAGCTATGCAATCTTTAGTGGAGAAATTTGCAAGAGCAGCTAGCCAATTTGCAAGAGCAGCTAGCCAATTCAGCCTCAAAATCAACATCAAGAAGACAGAGTGCCTTTATCAACCACCAAAGTTCCAATTATCAGCATCACTACCAGAAGAGATCAGCATTGGTACAGAGCCACTAGTCAAGTGCAAGACTTTCAAGTATCTAGGGAGTACTGTTTCAGAGAATGCTAGGTTGGAGGATGAACTATCTCTCAGAATGGGAAGAGCGAGTGCTGTGTTTGGAAACTTAAGGGAGAGACTGTGGAACAATCAACATGTGTCTATCCGTGTGAAATGCAAAGTGTACAGAGTGACAGTTCTGGCTACTCTATTGTACGGTGCTGAAACTTGGACTGTCTACAGAGTGCAGGTAAAGAAACTCCACGAGTACATGATGAGACACCTTCGAGCCATAATGAACATCTCATGGAAAGACAAGATAACCAACATAGGAGTGTTGAAACGAGCTGGTCTACCATCAATGGAGGACATGCTAATACAGACGAACCTGAGGTGGCTTGGACATGTTGAGAGGATGGACCACCAGCGTCTCCCTCGGCAGTTACTCTACTCACAGTTATGCGAGAGCAAACGTAATCAGGGTAGACCAAGGCTCAGATTTAAAGACACTGTAAAAAGAAACTTGAAGAAGTTGGATATAGACAGGAGTTCCTGGCAGCGGAAGGCTAAGGACAGAGCTGTGTGGAGGAATCTGATCAGACCTAAATGAAACAGTCATTGTCGCCCACGACAGACTGCTATGATGATGATGATGATGATGATGTGGCACCTACAGAGCGCCACCCCGTCCCCACTTCGGACAGTCAGATCACATCTCACTGTTTATGTACCCAGCTTACAGACAAAAGCTGAAACAAACAAACCCAGTTACTAAGCAAATTAAGCGCTGGACTCCAGAGACTGAGAACATCCTGCAAGACTGTTTTGCCTGCACAGACTGGGATGTGTTTAAAGCTGCAGCCACTCAAGAGGACTCTTCTGTTAACATACAGGACTACGCTGAATACATGACTGCATACATCAGCACGTGCATTGATACCATTGTACCCACCATACAGGTCAGGAAGTTCCCCAACCAGAATCCCTGGATCAACAGTCAGGTACGTCAGATGCTGCGTGCTCGCTCTCATGCATTTAAATCAGGCTGTGAGGTTGAGTACAAAGCTGCAAACTATGGACTGAGGAAGGCTATAACAACAGCCAAGAAGCAGTACAGAGAAACGCTGGAGAGCCTCTACTCCACTCTTGACCTGGGGCGCATGTGGCAAGGCCTGCAACACATCACAGACTACAAGAAGACCGACAGCAGCATCGCTAGCCCTACAGACAGCCTGCCGGACGATCTCAACAGCTTTTACACCCGCTTCGAGACCATCAGCCACAGCACAGAAAAGAGAGACACCCCCCCCACTAAGAGTCTCACCAGACCAGGTAAACAAAGCACTGAGAAATATCAACCCCCGCAAGGCAGCAGGACCAGACAACATCCCTGGGTGGGCCCTCAGAGCATGTGCTGCAGAGTTGACTGATGTTCTCACAGCAATCTTCAACCTCTCCCTCAACCAGAACATAGTCCCCTCGTGCTTCAAAACAACTATCATCCCTGTCCCCAAAAGGAGCCCGACAACCTGTCTGAATGATTACAGACCAGTAGCACTCACTCCAATCATCATGAACTGCTTCGAGAGAGTGGTGCTGCCCCTCATTCAGGACAGCATTCCGGCCACCCTGGAACCCCTGCAGTATGCCTACCGGCCCAACAGATCCACCTCAGATGCCATTGCCGTAGCACTCCATTATTCTCTTTCCCACCTGGAAGATAAAGACTCCTACATTAGGATGCTCTTTGTCGACTACAGCTGTGCCTTCAACACGGTCATCCCCCACAAACTCACCAACAAACTGTCTTCACTTGGCTTGCACCCCACCCCCTGTGACCGGCTACTGGACTTTCTAACTGGCAGGCCCCAGTCTGTCAGGATGGGTAACAGAACCTCAGCCAGCATCATCACAAAAACAGGTGTCCCTTAGGGTTGTGTTCTCAGCCCCATCCTTTACAGCCTCTTCACCCATGACTGTGTTGCCTCCCACAAAGACAACATCATCCTTAAGTTTGCGGACGACACAGCAGTGATAGAACGCATCACTGGTGATGACGAAGCATCCTACAGGAGGGAGGTGGCCAACCTGGTGTCATGGTGTGAGGACAACAATCTTACTGTCAACACGGACGAGACAAAGGAAATGATAGTGGACATGAGGAAAGGGAGGAGGAGACCCCATCGGCCACTGTTCATCCAGAAGCTTGAGGTGGAGAGAGTGAGCAGCTTTAAATACCTGGGCATCCACATCAGCGAGGACCTTAAGTGGACACACAACACCACAGAGCTGGTCAAGAGAGCTCAACAGCGATTGTACTTTCTGAGGAGGCTGAAGAAGTTCGGCATGTCTTCCAGGATCCTCAACAATTTCTACAGCTGCATCATCGAGATCATCCTGACCAATGGCATCACTGCGTGGTACGGAAACACCACTGCCCTGGAGCGCAAACGCCTGCAGAGAGTGGTGAAGACAGCGGAGAAGATCATCAGGACTCCACTCTCCTCTCTGCAGAGCACCTACCACTGCAGAGTCCAAAAGAGAGCTGACATCATCCTCCAGGACCCCACCCACCCCCAGCACAGACTGTTCACACTTCTACCCTCAGGTTGGAGGTACAGAAGTGTGAAATGCCGGACAACCAGACCGAAAAATTCCTTCTTTTCCATTGCCATCAGACTCCTGAACAGACAACAACTCCCAAAACTCTGTAACACAGTTTCACATATAAGAACTCACACACCGGCTGCTAAATTTGCACATTGCTCACCTGTACAGTAGATATAGTATTACTTGTCTGATGTCCATATCATCTCTGCTGCTACTTACCAATAATTTGTAATTATACACTGCTTGCTGCACAATGCACATTTGCACACTGTACATAAGTCTATGCCATCTGAATGAATGAATGAATCTTTATTTCGGATAGATTAGATAGGACAAAAAATTTTGTCCATCTATCCGATGGATAAAAAATATAAGGTACAGACCCTCCCTTCCATCTGTTGTCACGGGAAATGTACGGTCGATACTGGGAAAGGTAGATGAGCTAGCGGCTATCTCCCGTTACGATAGCACTTACCGGGAGTGCTCTCTCCTTTTGTTTACTGAGACGTGGCTAACTGAACTAGCAGCAGATGCTAACATTGAGCTGGAGGGTTTTCACATGATACGGGCTGATCAAACACCAGACAGTGGCAAAGCAAGGGGCGGTGGAGTGATAATGTATGTTAACAACAACTGGTGCAGACCAGGACATATCACTGTTAAACAACGACACTGCAGCAAAGACATTGAGTTGCTAGCTGTTAGCATGAGGCCTACATATCTCCCGAGAGAACACTCACACGTGATCTGCATTGTTGTTTATGCAAATCCGACGGCGAATGCTGGGACAGCGCGTGACGTCATCCATTCAGTAACCAGCAGGCTGCAGACAGAACACCCAGATGCTCTTCTCCTCATCTCAGGCGATTTCAACCATGTTTCACTATCTCCCATTCTACCCACGTTCACTCTATGTGCAACACATCAGATTGATTGTCTTTGATTAATTGTCTATGTCAAACTAATCTACTACTACTACCCAGTATGTCACATGCCACACTAGAGACAATAAAACACTGGACTTATTCTACGCAAACACTAAGGAGGCATACACCTCATCACCACTCCCCCCACTCGGGAGATCGGATCACAACTTGGTTCATCTCCGGCCGGTGTACAAACCCCTAGTGCACAGACAACCTCCGGCCATGCACACTGTGGAGTTATGGTCTGAGGAGACAATGGACACTCTAAAGGGCTGTTTTGACGCCACCGCCTGGAAGCAGCTCTGCGATCCACATGGTGAGGACATCGATGGCCTCATTCACACCTTCACGGACTACCTCAGCTTCTGTGTGGACAAATCCGTTCCCACCAAGACCATACGGCGTCACTCAAACAACAAACCCTGGATCAACCCTGAGATAAAAACACTTCTGAGAGAGAAGAAGAGGATCTTCAGGTCGGGGAATAGGGAGATGCTGAAGTCCGTACAGAGGGAGCTGAGGAGAAAGATCAGAGTAGGCAAGGACAGCTTCAGGAAGAAGATGGAGGACAAGCTGCAACAGAGCGACATCAGCGGGGTCTGGAGAAACCTCAAAACCATCTCTGGGCTCCAGAATACCTCCCCCCAGGCCACGGGGGGCAGGGAGTGGGCGAACAACCTGAATCTGTTTTTCAATAGGTTTGACCAACCGCCCTCCCCCCTGTCTACACAACAACCACTGCTGCCTCTAAAGAAATCAAGTCCTGCTGCCCACTCCCCACTCCACCAACACCCCCCCACTCCCAACACACAGCCCCCCATCCTGACCCTGACCAAGACCCAGGTGAGGACGGAGCTGAGGAAGATCAAGGCGAGGAAGGCGTCGGGACCGGACGGCATCAGCGCAAAGCTCCTCAAGTCCTGTGCAGACCAGCTGTGTGGGATTGTGACGTACAGTATATCTTCAACATGAGCCTGAAACTGGGGAGGGTACCACAGCTGTGGAAAACATCTTGTGTGGTACCTGTACCAAAAACTTCCCACCCCAAAGACCTGAACAGCTACAGACCGGTGGCCTTGACGTCCCACTTGATGAAGACCCTGGAGAGACTGCTCCTTGCTCACCTCCACCCCCTGGTGGAACCAGCGATGGATCCACTCCAGTTCGCCTACCAGCATGGCATTAGGGTGGAGGATGCGGTGATCTTCCTCTTTCACCGTTCTCTGTCCCACCTGGAGAAGCCCGGGAATATGGTGAGGATCATGTTCTTTGACTTCTCCAGTGCTTTCAACACCATCCAACCAATGATCCTGAAGGACAAGCTGCTGCGCGCAGGGGTGGACCAGCACCTGTCATCATGGATCCTGGACTACCTCACTAACCGGCCTCAGTTTGTGAGAACCCGGGACTGTGTGTCCGACACAATCATCAGTAGCACGGGGGCCCCCCAGGGAACGGTGCTGGCTCCCTTCCTGTTCACTCTTTATACTGCGGACTTCTCACACAACGCAACACACTGCCATCTACAGAAGTTCTCTGATGACTCTGCGATCGTTGGCCTCATCTCCAATGGAGATGAAGCTGAGTACAGAGGGCTTATCCAGGACTTCGTGGACTGGTGCCATCGGAACTGCCTCCAGATCAACGCGAGAAAAACTAAGGAGCTGGTGGTGGACTGCCGCAGGCAAGGACAACCCCTCACAGCACCAGTAAATATACAGGGAACAGACATTGAGATGGTGACAGCCTATAAGTACCTGGGTGTTCATCTGAACAATAAACTAGACTGGTCACACAATACTGATGCACTCTACAAGAAGGGACAGCGCAGGCTGTTCCTGCTGAGGAGACTCAGGTCTTTTGGTGTACAAGGCGCGCTGCTGAAGACATTCTATGACACGCTGGTGGCATCAGCCATCACTTTTGGAGTGGTCTGCTGGGGCAGTGGCATTACTGCAGCCGATAGGAAGAGACTGAACAAACTGATCAAGAAAGCTAGCTCTGTCCTGGGGCAGCGCCTTGATCCGGTGGAGGAGATAGGAGAGAGAAGGACGGTGGCTAAACTGTCATCTCTGCTGGAGTCCGAGTTCCACCCTATGCAGGACATACTGAATGCACTGAGGAGCTCATTTAGCAGCAGACTACATCATCCCAGGTGCACAACCGAGAGGTTTCGCAGGTCCTTCCTACCAACGGCTGTCAGACTGTACAACCTAAGCAGGGCTGCTCGCAGAGATAGCAAAAAGATGTAACAAACTAATAGTCTTTTGAATGCAAAAGATGCAATAGACTTACACAATGGTCCCCTCCGGCATACAACTAGGAAAATACCGGTCGCTATGGAGAGTGAGAATATGTATGGGCACATAATCATACCATGTAGGATAACTAAGTAGACGGTTGTGCTTCTTTCATCCCATCTAGCAACAATTCTCTGCACTGTGTGTGTTTATATATTTACATATTTATTCCATCTAGCTACAATGCTCTGCACTGGGTGTGTTTATGTTTATATATCTATATATTTATTCCATCTAGCTACAATGCTCCGCACTGTGTGTTTATATATCTACATATTATTCCATCTAGCTACATTGCTCCGCACTGTGCGTTTACATATTCATATATTTATTCCATCCAGCTACAATGCTCTGCACTGTGTGTCTGTGTGTGTGTATATATATATTTTATAGTAATATGTACATATGTATATTAGCTGCTCTTGCTTGAGTGTTGCTATCCCTGTGCTGTTGCAATCCTGGAATTTCCCCGTTGTGGGACTAATAAAGGCTTATCTTATCTTATCTTATCTTATCTAAAGAAAAGAACAGAATAATATAACAAAGGGGAAAAAATCTAACAAGGTCAAATTAAACAATAACTCCTCAGATTATACAGTTCAACATAAGTTATCCAAAATGGGTGATGGCTGAAGCCGCAGCTTATATTGCCCACCCTTGTTCCATCTAAGAATTCAAAAGCAAAATAAAATAAGAGTGATTACAATTCAGAACAAAGCTAAGACAAAACGTGACAAAAAACTAAGCAACAGCATAACACAGACTGAATATGATAATTATGTGATTTTACATATCGTTTTGTATATATGTTTGGAGTATTTCTTCCTTTAGTTTTTGTTTAAATTGTCCAAGCGTTGTACATGATTTTAATTCAGGTCCAAAACGTTCCACAATCTGACTCCTTGCACTGAGACACAGTGTTGCTTGGTGGTAGTTCTCACTGAAGGTTTTTGAAATATACATGTTCCTGTGAAATGATATTGTTTCCCCCTTATTTGGAACAACTTTTGGATATTTGCGGGCAGTGATAGATTCTTCACTTAAAACATTATTACTGCAGTTTTCAAGTCAACCAGATCTTTCAACTTGAGAGCTTTTAATTTAAGAAAAAGTGGGTTTGTTGGTACCCTGTAAGCAGCCTTTGTTTATTATTCTAATAGTTCTCTTCTGAAGCATAAAGACTGGATATATGTTTAATATAAGTCGATATAAGTCGGATATAAGTCGGCTCTTGCCAGTCAAACACTGCTGGACCATTGTGCATCACCATGGGGATGTTAATCACTGCATGGTAGTACTGTCTATTGAGAGAAAGCTATACTGTCGCCATTCCCCTCGGTGTAGCTGTGTTTGTGTATGTTCACCGGTGACCTGGACTTTTTGGACTGCTCCTGTGCCGTGAGTACGAACTGTTTAGTGTAGCCCAGTTTCCTCTCCAGCTACAGTAGAGCGTCCTGGAGAACTCAAGGTCTACCCTGAGCTGTTCATGTTTTGTGTGCATCATCTGCTGTGTTGTCAGCCAGCCAATATTGCCAACACTATCACAACGTGTTAGCCACTCCACACAGCAGTGGTTCTGTTGCACCCCTTGAAGCGATGTCGGCCCTGGGGCGCAACTGTGGTTAACATGTCTCTTCTCCAGCCATTCACTGGGCGATGTCGGCCCCGAACGCCAGTTGTAAGTGTTTCTGTTTATTTTTGTAAGTCTTCACCTTTTTGGAAACTGTTGTCATCAGTCTTATGTTCAACTAGAAAAGCACTCGGAGAGCGCAGATCTCCGCCAAGCGCCACCGTGGGCTGCACGGTGGCGCAGTGGTTAGCACTGTGGCAACACAGTTTACTCTCGGCCAGGGGATCGTGAGATCGTGGGTTCGATCCCTGCCCCCGGCCAACAGTGATCTGTGTGGTGTTTGCATGTTCTCCCCGTGTTTGCGTGGGTTTACTCCGGGATTTCTCCGGTTTCCTCCCACATGCCAAAAACATGCAGGTTAGGGATAAGGGGCGCTTGCGCACGCAGCGACCGACAGCTGGTGGCTTGTCACCAGACTGCAAAACAAATCTACCTACGGGTACAAAATAAGTAATAAAAAAAAAAAAAAAAAAGTTCCCCCCATACAGTGTTTGTGTGTACGTTTTCAGATTCCTTGACCATGAAAACATATGACTAGCAATTGGATTGACAATGATAGGATTAGTGGTTCAGTAGTTATTCACGAAAATCGCATTTTCCGTAATGGCGGTTTTCTTGTGGACGGTGATCCGGATCACCACCAAAATCTAATCATCTGTAGGATACCCCATTTCTGACAATCTATGAAAATGTCATGAAAATCCGTCCATAACTTTTTGAGTTATGTTGCTAACAAACAAACAGACAGACAGACAGACAAACCAACGCCGATGAAAACATAACCTCCTTGGCGGAGGTAATAAATGTACTGTGGTGAATCCTGAACATAAATCCATTCATCCTTCCCCTCCTCCGTGCGCTGCGTAAAAGCGCACGAGGAGGCTTATGACAGTTGGAGCTGAAGCGTGTGATGTGGTCTTTCACGGCCTGCTGTTTATCTAAGCTTGCGACACAACGCGAAGGCATAGCCATAAAACTAAAACAAGAAACCAGATAAACTGTCTGCTACAAAGTTGCTGGCATTCCTGTCAACAAAACCGGCATCCATTCTTGCGGTGACGTCATTTCTGCCTCCTTCCTCATTCGGTGAACGGTGCCACAGTCCAGTCAAATTTGCCCGAATGGCAGTGGTTTTCTGATGATAACTATGTTATGCAGGTGCACTTGTAACCATTATATTGATCATCAACAATGACTTTTTGGTTTATACAACATGCTAAAAAATGTCAAAATTGTGTCGTGAGCACTTTAAGCTGGCAGAGGCAGAGGTTCGGCGATGCCCTCAGCTCTCTGAGCACCCCGAGGTAGCTGAGAGGATATCCCAGCTGGCAGCGACATGACACTAGTACAGCAAGGGGGAGAGGAGGTCCCCAAAGAAGACTGGGCTCGTGCCGAGGGTAGGGCACTCCCGGGACGCCGCTGAAGCTGTCTTCCGCCAGAACTCCACTCCCACTCTCACCGGCTCCAGTTAACAAGGGACAGCGTTGCCCCACGTGGAAGCGCCGGGAGAAGCCTTCTCCTCCGTCAGCTGCCATCATCCCTCCAGCTGCTGAAAGGTCTGACAGGGCCGCCCCGGGAACGCCCACCTCCATCACCAGAGAGACGGCTCCTCCACCTTTGACAGAGACGGACAGCAATCACCCTGCTGCAGCCGTGAACAACGAACTCCGGGAGAACAGGCAAGTGGTTTTTCATTCTATTCAATTTAATCATGAAGGACCTTGTCTGTCTCCCGAGGGAAAAGCCCAGCCTCAACAGTCCGCTGGGTCCTCTCCTCCAGCTGCAGTTGTTAGCTTACCCTCTATTTCCTCTGTGTCTCCTCCCTTGATCCCTGAGTGCCCGTCAGTCCTGGGACCAGGCTGCCAGATGTTGGAGGAGTTTGGGGTCCTGGATAATCCTGACCAGGGGCCCGCACAGAGGTGGAGAGGGTGTGTCGCCGGAGAGGGTGTGTTGTCGCCAGAGGTTGCCGAGGGTTCGGTTCAACCGGAGGAGGATGCTGCTGTTTCAGCTCCTCCGGCCGAGGTCATCAGGGTTTGCCCCATCGACTGCCTCCTCAGCCTGGTTCTCCTGCGGGTTGGCCCGCTTGCTGTGGGGGCAGCAAGGCTCCAGCCGGAGTCCACCGCGGGTGCGGCAGGGGCTCAACCGAGTTCCACCACTGGTGCAGCAGGGGTCTGACCGGGCTCCACTGCGGGTGCAGCAAGGCTCCTGCCGGAGTCCACCACGGGTGCAGCAAAGCTCCTGCCAGAGTCCACCGCGGGTGCAGCTCTGGTCCAGTCGGGCCCCGTTGCAGGTGCTATGAGGCCCCAGGTCGGGACCACTGCAGGTGCTACTCCCTCCTGGGTCAAGGTCGTCGGGGGCATGGCCGGCCAGCTTGAGGACGCCGGGGCCTACACCCCTCCGCCAGACGCCATCTTGTCCCTCTTCGCACCTTTCCAGTCTTGGTGGCTTTACGGCGTGGGCAGGCCACTGGAAGGACTGACTGTCCGGGTCAGGTGGCCCATGTTTTCCGGCAGGCTGCCGGACTCCGTCCACCTAATCTTCTTCTGGGGCTGGGACTCTGGGCGGCCTCCTGAGCCCCAACACCCATGGACTTGGGGAGGTTAGTGTCTTTCCTGTTGTGGGCGCTGGGCGGGGTTGTTTTTGTTCCCTCTTGACCTGTTCCCCCACCTCCCACCCTGGGTTTTTTTGTTGCTGTTGTTCCTGCTGGGGGGGCAGGGGGTCCCTCGGGATGTTACCTTGGGTGTCTGGGAATCCACCCCTTGAGAGGGGGGCTCTGTCAGGAGCCGAGCCAGCTTGGTTTCCCCAGCTTGGTCCTGACCTCCCTGTGGGTTTAGGTGCCATGGTATATGTGTATATTATGCATTTCTGTGCTGCTTCCTTAACCATAGCCACTGCTCTCTGGCCGGCAGCTGTGAGGCAGCCCTCTTTGGCTCACTTTTGGGTGAGCGCTGGCTGACAGCCTGCCGGTCCGACCACGCCTCCTCTCTCATTATCACCAGCTGTTCCCATTCCCATTTGCCATCTCCCCTCTCCTTGCCCAGGTGCTCCCAATTTCACCATCACCAGCAATGTGTGTACTTCAGCAGCCTTTTGCCAGTCACGCATTGCTGGGTCATTGTCTATTGATGTACATAGTTGTGTTTGCTGTGTGCCTCGGAGGGTTAGCCACTTCCGCTTTAGCCGTGGATTCTGCTGCATCCTTTGAGCGATGTCGGCTCTGTGATGCTGTCATGGTTAATCACTTCTTCTCATGCGTTCGCTGAGCAATGCCGGCCTGGGAACGTCCATTGTAAGTTTCTTTGTGTTTTTGTACATCCTCGCCCTTTTTGGAACTGTTTGTCATTTCGTTAAAAAATATGTTGTGGTGTAACCTGCACATAAATCCTCATCATTTCTCCCCTCTCCGTGTGCTGTGTAAAAGCACACGGGGAGTCATGACATTTGCTGCTTCTGGTAGGTTCCGAAGCATAGCCAGCAATATCCGATTAAACCTTTCCACCTGGCTGTTTCCCTGGGGGTGGTATGGTGTGGTCCTGGACCCTGTGACTCCACTGTATTCCTCCAGCTTTGCAAAAAGTTTATTGTCAAACTCCTTACCCTGGTCGTGGTGGAGTTTTGTGGGGGAGCCAAACTTCAGCGTGAAGTCACCAAATAGTTCTTCTACTGCAGTTTTGGCAGCTTTGTTGCGACAGGGGAAGGCATGGGCAAATCGTGTAAAATGGTCCACTGTAGCAAGTACATATTCATACCTGTCATGAGTCTGAGCTCTATTTTCCCCTCTGACCTCAGACTCAATTTATTTTCTGAGTTCTGTATGTCTGTTATTATTGTGTTGTCAGTTCTTTGTATATATTTTGATTTGTTTTTCACTCAGAGCCCTTCCTCTTGCCCAGACACTCCCACCAACTACTCACACTGTCTCCCTGCCATCTCAAGCTGTGAGTAGTTGATTGATTAGGTTACCTGCTCGCTCAGTGACTCACACCTGCAGCTCATTCACTTCCGTGTATTTAGGCACTGCCTATTCAGTATGTTAGTGCGGCAGTCTTATATGAATGTGGATTGGATTCTACTGATCTCATCCTTCCAGCACTCGCAGGGCGATGTCGGCCCTGGAGAGTTTTTTCCTTGTACGTTATCCTCATTTGTATTTTTGTGTTCTCCATGCAGTGTTTGGATTCTGTTTGTCTTTTTGTTGAATAAATGTCACAACTACTGTTCAGCATGTGGGTCTGTCTTTGTGCCCCGGAGGGGCCATTCATGACAGAAGACTGCCACCAGATTAAGGCCCAGCTGCGGTAGTTGTGCTTTTGTCTTTTTTTTCCTTTTTTCTTTTTCACTCACCTGTCCACCAGAGCTGTCATGTCTCCCTCAGGCGAGTCAGACCAGAGGAGGAGGAAGTGGAGTCGGGATGAGCTAGAGTTCGTCTCCATGATCAAAGACATGGTTGGAGGACATGATTCCTGGTAGGGAGGCTCAGGAAAAGCAGTCCCCTGAGATCTTCCCACCTGCTGTTGTTATAAATTGCTCACCAGCCCTCTCTGCATTCTCTCCTGTGGCCCCTGAGTGTCTGCCGGCCCCAGAGCAGAGCCGCCGTACGATGGAGGAGCTTGTAGCCCTGGAGGACCCTGCTCCAGCGCCAGCGGTGAGCCAACCCCCAGCTGCCATGCCATTAGAGCCACCAGCATGGTCCACTTCATCTGGGGAGACGTGGACTGCTACAACCATCATGCCTGCTGCGGAGAGCGCTGCAGCAGAGTGGGAACTGGAGCTGGACCTCCATGAGACTGGGCCTGAGACGTCGTTGTCTGGATCGAAGGAGTCCTGGACGGCGGTGGAGCTCGAGCTCAAGCAAGTACTCACTCTTGTTTTCCTCTTATCTGTTTAGGAGAGATGTTGCCTGGCTCTTGGGGAGGAGAGTTGGGTGGAGCCATCAACTGTGCCTGAGCTCACCTCGCCAGGCTCTGCCGCTGCCGGTGACCCTGACCCTGTAACTCTCCCTGTTTGTTCTGAGCCTTCTTCCAGGGTCTCCAGGGAAAATCCAACTTTGCCAGATGTCTCTGTGGGTCCAGGCTCACCACTCAAGGATGTTATGGGTCCAGCTCCCCCTGCTGAGGTCATTGTGGACCTTCCTCCTTTGCCCTCGTTCAATGTCCCTTTGGTGGACTGCCTCCTTGGCCTGGTGCTCTCGCGGGTTGGCCTGTTCACCGTGGGAGCAGCTTTGGCCCAATCCAGGTCCACTGTGGGTGCAGCATTGGCCCTGTCCGGGTCCACCAAGGGTGTAGCATTGGCCCAGTCCAGAGTCACCCCAGGTGCTCCTGTGCTCCAGCCCAGAGCCACTGTGGGTGCTGCTAAGCTCCAGCTTGGAGCCACCGCGGGTGCTGCTAAGCTCCAGTCCAGAGCGTTGCTCCAGCCCGGAGCCAAAGAGGGTGCTGCAGCGCTTCAGCCCGGAGCCACCGTGGATGCTGCAGTGCTCCAGTCTGGAACCACCGAGGGTGTTGGGGCCTCCTCTCCTTTACCTGGCACCATTGTGGTTCCCCCACCGCCGCCTAATGCCGCCGTGGGTCCTCCCATGGGGAGGCCACCTCCTGGGTCACCCCTGTGATCCTGGTGGCTCAAGAACTCAGGCCGGCCGCCCGACAGACTGAGCCGCTGGGTTGGGTGGCCCATATTCTCCGGCAGGCTGCCTGACTCATTTCACCTTGCCGTCTGCTTGGGCTGGGACTTTGGCCAGCCGCCTGAACAGTGGGGTTCTTTGGCCTAAGGGGCCTAGGGGGCCCAGGGGCCCGGTGTTGCGCAGGTATGGGTCTTGAGCGGGTTTTGTATTTTCCCTCCGTAGCCTGTTTCCCCCACCTCGCTCCCAGGGTGATATTTTTGCTGTTCCTTTTCTTGGGGGGCAGGGGGAGGGGTCCTTTCGGTGTTTCCTGGGGGTGTCTGGATCCACCCCTTGAGGGGGGCTCTGTCATGAGTCTGAGCTCTATTTTCCCCTCTGACCTCAGACTCAATTTATTTTCTGAATTCTGTATGTCTGTTATTATTATGTTATCAGTTCTTTGTATATACAGTATTTTGGTTTGTTTTTCACTCAGATCCCTTCCTTTTGCCCAGACACTCCCACCAACTACTCACGCTGTCGCCCTGCCATCTCAAGCTGCGAGTAGTTGATTAATTAGGTTACCTGCTCGCTCAGTGACTCACACCTGCAGCTCATTCACTTCCATGTATTTAAGCACTGCCTATTCACTGTGTTAGTGCGGCAGTCTTATATGAATGTGGACTGGATTCTACGGATCTCATCCCTCCAGCACTCGCAAGGCGATGACGGCCCTGGAGTGTTTTTTCCCTGTAAGTTATCCTCATTTGTATTTTTGGGTTCTCCATGCACTGTTTGTATTCTGTTCGTCATTTTGTTGAATAAATGTCACAACTACTGTTCAGCATGTGGGTCTGTCTTTCTGCCGTGGAGGGGCCATTCATGACAATACCCTCCCTTACACTTTTCCAGGTGTAAGAAATCAATGGAAACCAGTTCACATGAGTTGGTAGTTACAATGTTGGTAAGGGGAGCTTTTGTGGGCTTATTGGGATGTTTGTTTATTAAACAGATGCACACATTTGTGATGTAATGTTCAACATCTTTTTGCAAATGGGGCCAATAAAAGCGGTCTCTGATCAGATTTAAAGTTTTCTCTGTTCCAAGGTGGCCCATCTCTTCATGTAGTTCTTGTTGTACTTGTGGAACTGAGTAGGCAGGACTAGTTGGAGTCAGCTGGCAGTTTTCCGATACAGCAACCCATCTTCAGCAATTTGCAGTTTTGGTTTTTCTCTTACCAGGGCAGCTACCCTTTTATTGTACCTCTGTTTTCCACTTTTTGGCCACTGTTTTAATCTCATGCACTCAAGTATCTTCCCAATGACAGGGTCCTCTCTTTGAACTTTTCTCAATTTCAGGTTGGGGATTTTTACCACTGGTGATCTTCCCTCATTTTCCTCTTCCATAAGTGCTCTGGAAATTATCACAGGGAAAAGCCAGCATATTTTCTTTAGACAGGGTTATTACAGCCTGGGTCACTGTGTTCACCATTTCACTCTGTGCCACATTGTTGCATGTTTGCATGTACTCTTCCATATGTAGAGGCATGTGGGAGAGACCATCTGCATCCTTGTTTGTTTTACCAGGACAATACTGTAGCAATATTTAACAGAATATAGTGTGATAAGGTACAAGGATTATTTAATTGAGTTAGAAGTGGGTGTGCGGAAGGATGTTTGATTCTTCCACAAACACAAATTATGAGAGGAATTCTCTAATCAGAACAGGGCACCAGTCCAATTTTGGACGATTTATTAAAATTAATCCTTATATTCGTAATCAATCAATCAGTCAGTCTCAAACAATTCATGAGTTCTTTGATGCAGTGACTTAGGAAAGCGTATATGCAAAAGAAATCAAGTACAACTTCTCTCTTTTACAAGTTTATTAATGAAACTAATTCAGGTTACATGACATTTCATTCAAATTATTTGTAAGCAGGTTCAGATGATCAGCAGGTGTTAGAAATCACATTCATTTATAACTGATTATAGAGCAACGGTGTAAGCACAATTGTGGAACCATGAGAAACCAGATTTTGAATTTTCACTGTAATGCAATGGAAGGCTGAGATAACTAACAAAATCATACATAAAACTGAACGCAACTTTATGGGGAAAAATTACATAAGTTGATTATCTGAAAAAGGAAACTTCTGAATTAATCTACAAAATAAACGGAGGTTACTGAAAAGAGAATATGAATTTCCTTCAGCATATAACTTCTCTCACAGCTTGTGGACTAATTATACCATGAAATATTGGTTATGTTCAATTATAATTTTGGACATCACATTTATCCCAGCAGATAGGAAATGAAAGTGTGGCTTACTCATACAGCTGAGTCAGAAGATTTCCAGCAGTGATCGTGGAACGCTTGTCAGTGGCGAATAGGGACGGCGATTGCCAGCTGTCCTTCCAATGGTTACAGCTGTGAGGTCCGAGACTCTGCTGGGGGCGTCAACGGGGCATGCGGGCCTGAAGCCGTTGATAGAGTGAGGCTGGCCCCGGAGCAGGCGTGACGTCTTTGCGGCAACCAGTCCGAAATTTAGGATGTCCACAGCACACAGGACAACCCAAAGGCTGAAGGAAAATTGTATTTAGGCAGCTTCACCCACCAACTCCTGGTTTCTTAATGTTGTGATACGTGGGCTAAGGTAGGGAAAGATTAAAGGTCCAAAAATCTCTATCAGTCCACTTTAAAGGCAGAAAAAAATCAAAAAGTCCAAGAAAAACGTTCAATAGGATAAGCATGGCTTCTGAGGTGAAGAAGAAAAGGCTTTTTGGAAGTCAGATTTCCATAGAGAAGGTGAGCTCACTTAGAAAAGGATGGTTTCTCCTCAGTTGCCAGAAGAACAGGCAAAAGCTTACAAAAGACGATTTAAGAAACTTAGCACAGGACTTGACAAGGTTCAGACATGCACAAAACTTTAACCAGAACTGAGAAACACACAAAGACAGAAGTAACTAACAGAACTGACGGAAATGAATAGACTGACTGCCAGGGCGGTTATGTCTGCATTTAACTGAAGTGCGCTCCTGAGTCATAAATATATGACTGGCAGCAAGACGGTCCAATTATCGGCTACCATAATAGATTTGAATGGGCTAAGAGCCAATCAGCAAGCAGTTCTTTGTCTATAGCCGACCAATAGGATGAAAGGAAGGGTGTCATCTAACTGGTGCAGCCTGTGATTGGTTGTTACCCGTTAGAAGATGGACAACAGAGTTTCAGTACGCATACACATTTTTAACTGGGAAATTCATTATATACTCAATGTAAAATCTAATGAGCTTCAGTGATTCAAGACTAATATTCAGTGACTAGGTACTTTTTATAAATGTGTCCTTATATAATTGACACACATCAGAATAAGATTAAGCGGCATTCCAACATGCAATCACAATTAAATCAGGAATTAATGAATTATTGCAAACCATTATTGTCCATCACAAAGGCGATTATCTTCACAGTGTCCAGAGTTATCCTGAGGAATCTAAACTTAAAAAAGAGTTAATGTTCAGAGTAACTGTCACGGGTGGTCCTCACGGACCACTAATGAGATGCCATAGGCCAGCCAATGAGTTTGTATATTTATTAATAAAGACAAGGATGACAAAGTAATCCGCCACGTGGGGTGAAAACAAGAACAAGGACTAACATACTGACACAGTCACAAATAAACATAAGCTAAGGGAGAAACTTACAGGACTCAGAGAATAAAAGGATGACTGAAGCTGGACGTAGGGACGCCAGCCGAACGCTGTACGAGAGCAACGTCCATCGTATGTGAGGTCACAGCCCGGAGTAACCGCAGCTGCTCCCTTAAATAGGACAAGGGATTAATCAGCTGATGAGGGCGTCATCTGCTGAATTAAACCCAGCTGTCATTGCTGAGCTCTGCTCTGACAGCCGGAAGCTCCGCAGGGACGCTGTCAAAATAAGAGCTCTGGGAAACTACAGAAATAAACACAGGCTGGAAGGGAAATACCGCATGACCTGAGCGCAAACGAGATTGGCGCTCAGACCATGACAGTTCTCCCCCCTGAAGGACACACTCTGGGCGTAACTGTGACACCTAAGCCTCCCCCCCACCGAAAGGGCCAGAAGACCTGCACAGGGTGGGAAGAGGGGGAAAGAAAAGGCTTAGGAGGGCTAGAATCAGAGAAAAGAAAGAAAAAAAAACACTGGGAAAAAATGACAAGGGACACTACAAAACCCCTAGGAACATGAGCAAAAAAAACTTCAGGATGTACAGAGAACAAGAATGCAAATAACAAGTACAAGGCAGGAAAAAAAAGAAAAGAAAAACCTCTTGGACTACAAGAAACTGCAATACAGCACAGAATATCAAGGGAAAAAAAAAACACACTACAGCACGGCGAAATACAAACAGTTAAAATCCAGACAATGTCCCAATAAACGGGCGTCACGGAACATATCTCAGGCTACAAAGGAAAAGAAAACAAAAAGGACACGCTAAATGCGGCGATAAATATACAGTTCACTATAGTCCAAATGGCACAAAACACAAGGGCATCCCAGAATTACAGGGGAAGAGAAAAAAAAACACACGCTACAAGGCGGCGATAAACACAGTTCAATAGTTCAAATAACACACAGAAGCATCCCTGATATTTTAGAGGAGAGCAAAAAATACAGGGATGACAGCAGATAGAGCACAATGCAGCAAGAAAAAACAACAATGAGTTCAGGGGGTCTTCCTGCGTCTAGCGTCCAGATCGCTGGCGGGGGAAAAGAATCAGTTCAGGTGGTCTACCCCAGTCCCAGGCCTGGAAAAACAGTATCTCTGGTGGCCAGACCAGGTTGCTGAATAAACGGTCCAGAAGGTCGGGCGGCCGACCCAGAATGCCGAACCGGCGAAGCAATCTCTCAGGCGGCCGACCCGCGTCAAAAGGCCATCAGGACCAAAAGGGAGGCCTCGGGGATGGCCTACCTGCCGAGGAAAATGGCAAGGGGAAGCTGAGCCGAGAGTGGGGAACCTCCGCGGCACCCAGTGGGAGGGGAACGGGGAAAAAATGAGGAATCAGTCCAGCGTCGAACGGCGGAGGATCTGCAGCTCCTTCTCTGAACTTCACACGAACCAGCGCTGCACCCTTGCTGGACCCCAATTGGGACAGAGCTGCATCCACGACAGACCCCGATTGGGTCAGAGCTGCACCCATGATGGACCCCGACTGGGCCGGAACAGCACCCATGACGGACCCCATCTGGGCTGGTGCAGCACCAGAGACGACCTCCAAACCCGAACCCAGAACCTCCAGAACAGCGACCAGAATCGACACCACACCGGTGACTCCGGGAGAAGACTCAGGAGAGGAAAGAGAACCAGGATCAAAGATCACCGGCAGCGACAGAGCCCAGCGAGACAAGCTCGGATGCAGCGGACGGCTGCACCCTACTCGTCTCCCCGAGAGACAGGCAAAAATGCTCCAGAATAGACAGGAGAAAGACAAAATAGACCACTTGCCTGATCTTGAGTTCTGTCGCCGTCCAGGACTTCAACGATCCAGGTTCAGTAGGAAGAAGGTCCTCCTCTGGTTCCCACTCGGCTACAGCGGGCTCTGTAACCGGCATAATGGTCTTCACAGTCTGAGGACCCTCCCGACGCTGACGTCCACGCCGAACACCCGCACAGCGTGGTGGCAGGAAATGCTTGACCTGCTGGGTCGAACAGCTCCTCCACGGAGACCTGGCGACGCTTCGTCGTCGGCGCAGGCTCCAGGTGGCAATCCGCCCTCCTCCTCTGCCCATGACTTGGCTGCGGGGCCGGACCCAAACTCTCCGGGGCCACAGGCTCCCTCTTCATCCGGCGGTGTAATCCAGACCATGGGGAACGCTCAGGGGAAGGAGACACAGAGGCAGCAGGTTCAATGTTAGAGGCTACAGCAGGTGGAGGGAGCTCGGGGGACTGCGAACCCCGAACTCCACCCCCAGGAGTCAGACAAGGCAAATCACAGGGATGAGGGGAAAAATAAAATTGCACTTGCCTTTCCTCCAGAGGGCCGATGGTGCCTGCTGTAGCAGGCTGAGCTCTTCCCTTTCCCCTCTGGATGGTGACAGAAGGCCCCCCGGGAAGACGAGGAGGAGCCACCTGCACAAGATCGGGGACGGGCACTGCCGGAGCAGGACTCACGGAACTCACAGCAGCCAGGGAGAGCGTCGAGGAGGAGGAAGGAACAGTCGAGGTGGGCCGGGGACGAGGCACATACAACCCGGAGATGGCAGCGGTTGTCTTACCCCTCTGATGAGACGCAGGAGCATCAGCTGACTGGGAGATGGAGTCTCTCCGACGACCTGACACTGGATCCGGATGGGGTTCTCGCTGAGGCTTATTTGGAGCATGGCGACGACGTTTACTGGCAGATGGCGAGACGAAGGTGGGGTCAGGGAAACACGACACCTGGGCTGGACGGGTGACAGGAGCTGAATCCTGAGGCAAGGAGCTGGGATGCCGCTCTGCTGGCCTCCTGCCGGGGTTTCCCTCCAGCCCGCGGACCTCCACCCTCGTCGGGGACGCCGTACTCGGGGGAGAAGGTGAGGGTTCCTTGGCCACCTTCTCGAGCGCTCTCTCAATCAATTCTCATTACACCACAATCCACATCACCCTCTCCTTTTCTTCCGGAAAAGAGGTGAGGTGATACTTTAATAAAGTTCTCTGGGCGAGAAACAGGTAATCGTGTGCCGCATAGGTGGGCATGAGGAGACGGGTCTTGGCCAGGTAGCCATCTATCTCCTGAAACCACTCAGGACAATACCCACACTCGAGAGCGGACATACTATCACCATACAAGCCCCAGCGAGGAAAAAATTCAGGGCCACGGCAAACTCACAGTGAAAGGTGTCTCGTGTCGGCTGTGACCTACTGTCACGGGTGGTCCTCGCGGACCATTAATGAGACGCTATAGGTCAGCCAATGAGTTTGTATATTTTTTAATACAGACAAGGATGACAAAGTAAACCGCCACGTGGGGCGAAAACAAGAACAAGGACTAACGTACTGACACAGTCACAAATAAACATAAGCTAAGGGAGAAACTTACAGGACTTGGGAGAATAACAGGATGACTGAAGCCGGACGTAGGGACCCCAGCCGAATGCTATACGAGAGCAACGTCCATCGTATGTGAGGTCGCAGCCCGGAGTAACCGCAGCTGCTCCCTTAAATAGGGCAAGGGATTAATAAGCTGATGAGGGCATCATCTGCTGAATTAAACCCAGCTGTCACTGCTGAGCTCTGCTCTGACAGCCGGAAGCTCCGCAGGGACGCTGTCAAAATAAGAGCTCTGGGAAACTACAGAAATAAACACAGGCTGGAAGGGAAATACCGCATGACCTGAGCGCAGACGAGATCGGCGCTCAGACCACGACAGTAACAAAGTTCCAGATTGCAAAAGTAATGAAACATATTCTGTAGATATCCACTAGGAGGTACTGTTGAACTGTAGATAGTTTTTAGGTCTTGGTATGCAAAGAGGGGGCCGCTTAGAGAGTTTTATGGGGCTTCTGCTATATGTCCTGATGGCTGCACGGTGGCGCAGTGGTTTAGCACTGTGGCAGCACAGTTTACCCTCGGCTGGGGGATCGCGGGGATCATGAGATTGTGGGTTCGATCCCAGCCCCCGACCAACAGTGAGCTGTGTGGAGTTTGCATGTTCTCCCCGTGTTGCGTGGGTTTACTCCGGGATTTCTCCGGTTTCCTCCCGCATACCAAAAACATGTAGGTTTAGGGTGCTCGCGCACGCAGCGACCAGCAGCCGGTGGCTTGTCACCAGACTGCAAACCAAATCTACCTACGGGTACAAATAAGTAACAAAAAAAAAAAAAAAAGTCCAAAAAGGGAGTCAACCATATACCTGTCAGCTTAAGGAGTAAACTCTGGGGAGTTTATTACTTTTAAGAGTATCAATTCCTAGTACGAAGGCTTCTTATCTGCTTGGGAAGAAGCTCGAGAGATAATTATGATTTTTTTTGAGATTACTACTTGAAATTTTAAATCCTTTAAAAGCAGTCCTTATCGGGTTTCTACTACAAAGGAAATTGTTTCCACTGGGGTTCTGATGATGAAAAAAAAAACAGTTCTGGTGCAGTCTTTTGGGATGAAATGATCTCAGAGAGGGGGAGAGTAATTTTATTTATGCCAAGGGCGCTGATGTTACAATACTTTGTGGAGAACTGAAAGTCGGAGACAGTGTTGCCAGATGGGAAATGTTGAAGTATCGTACCAATGGCTTAAAATTATCGTATTTTGAGAAAAATTATCATACACACCCAGTTTTCATTGTGACGTGGCTCAGGACCATCTGCTTCAGTAACATATTATCACAAATCGTGCATATTACAGCCTATAGCAGTTTTACCTTTAAATAATCTAACAGATCTGTTGAAAAAAGCACCTCTACCTGTGTGGAATACAGGATGAACCTGAACTGAACGGTCCAACATACAGCCATGGACAAAATTGTTGGTACCCCTCTGTTAATGAAAGAAAAACCCACAATGGTCACAGAAATAACTTGAATCTGACAAAAGTGGCAATAAATAAAAATTCTATGAAAATTAACCAATGAAAATCAGACAATACTTTTGAATTGTGGTTCAACAGAATTACTTTAAAAAAACAAACTCATGAAGCAGGCCTGGACAAAAATGATGGTACCCCTAGAAAAGATTGAAAATAATGTGACCATAGGGACATTTCCAACCAAGATGTGTCCTCTAATTAACATCACAGGTGTCTACAAACTTTTAATCAGTCAGTCGGCCTATTTAAAGGGTGACAAGTAGTCACTGTGCTGTTTGTTGACATGGTGTGTATCACACTAAACATGGACCAGAGGAAGCAAAGGAGAGAGTTGTCTCAGGAGATTAGAAAGAAAATTATAGACAAGCATGTTAAAGGTAAAGGCTATAAGACCATCTCCAAGCAGCTTGATGTTCCTGTGACTACAGCTGAACATATTATTCAGAAATTTAAGATCCACAGGACTGTAGCCAGCCTCTCTGGATGTGGCCGCAGGAGGAGACGGATAATACGAATGGTAACAAAAGAGCCCAGAACAACCTCTAAACACATTCATGGTGAACTCCAAGGTCAAGGTACTGTACATCAGTGTCAGATCGCACCATCCGTCGTTGTTTGAGCCAAAGTGGACTTCATGGGAGACAACCAAGGAGGACACCACTGTTGAAAACAAATCATAAAAAAGCCAGACTGGAATTTGCCAAACTGCATGTTGACAAGCCACAAAGCTTCTGGGAGAATGTCCTATGGACAGACGAGACAAAACTGGAACTTTTTGGCAAGGCACATCAGCTCTATGTTCACAGACGCAAAAAATGAAGCATACCAAGAAAAGAACACTGTCCCCACTGTGAAACATGGAGGAGGTTCTGTTATGTTCTGGGGCTGCTTTGCTGCATCTGGCACAGGGTGTCTTGAATCTGTGCAGGGTACAATGAAATCTCAAGACTATCAAGGTATTCTAGAGAGAAATGTGCTGCCCAGTGTCAGACAGCTTGGTCTCAGTCGCAGGTCATGGGTCTTGCAACAGGATAATGACCCAAAACACACAGCTAAAAACAGCCAAGAATGTCTAAGAGTGAAACATTGGACTATTCTAAAGAGGCCTTCTATGAGCCCTGATCTAAATCCTATTGAACATCTGTGGAAGGAGCTGAAACATGCCGTCTGGAGAAGGCACCCTTCAAACCTGAGACAACTGGAGCAGTTTGCTCATGAGGAGTGGGCCAAAATACCTGCTGAGAGGTGCAGAAGTCTCATTGACAGTTACAGAAATGGTTTGATTGCAGTGATTGCCTCAAAAGGTTGTGCAACAAAATATTAAGTTAAGGGTACCATCATTTTTGTCCAGGCCTGTTTCATGAGTTTGTTTTTTAAAATAATTCTGTTGAACCACAATTCAAAAGCACTGTCTGATTTTCATTGGTTAATTTTTATAGACTTTTTATTTATTACCACTTTTGTCAGATTTAAGATATTTCTGTGACCATTGTGGGTTTTTCTTTCATTAACAGAGGGGTACCAACAAATTTGTCCACGTGTGTATCAGTTGTACTTGACTATCTTCTACAATTTATGCCTTCTGTTGAATCATCATATATCAAGGTCTTGCCTCATAAATATGTTGAGAAGTAATCTGTTTATACATTAGCAATAAACAATCAATCCACCTAAACTACTACTAAAATACCCCTGATAACACAACATAACAAAAATAATTTTTTTGTAAGTTGTCTGCGTTTTTTTCAACTGATTTAAGACAATTTTGCACCGCTGAATCTGAAAAGGATATCCGTTTCTCTCGATCAGGTCAGGTTTTTATGCTAAGTTGTAAGCAGTTGTACAGCAGTTGTACAGTTGTACTGTAAATTGAATAGTAGACATTGATAAAGGTAAGTACAAGTAAATTGAATGTTACGTCATCATTGTTCAAAATTCAGAGAATTTCAAGAAATAAAAAAGAATTTTGCATCGCATAAAGCAAAAATACCTGTACATGTAAACAAAAATGTAAAAATCATGTGGCCATAGTTCAAAAAGTTGACCTGATTGAGCAAAACCAATGTGATTTTTGGATTCAGCACATCAACATTGTCCTAAATCAGCTAAAAAACACTTAGACAATAAATTTGGTGTTGACCAGTGTAATTGAAGCAGAAACCTGTTTCAATTTTATTGAGAACTACAGTTCAGTGACATTTTTGCAGACATTTGCACGTTGCAGCAGCGACAGAAAAGTTTAGTACTAATGCCAACAACTGATTTGAACCGCATCCAGTAAAACTGGGGTCCCCCCCCATTCGTTACTCAACCTGCTGGTGATGTTGCTTCCTTGTTCAATCTGCTGTGCCTGCGTTAGTGCTGTCACGTACACGAACGATACTAGTTTTTATGGCTGAACGTACTGTACTGAATCACTCACTGGAGCTGTACTGGAAGCCAGGGTTCAGCAGCTGAATCCCCCGCCTGAGCAGCAAACGAGCCCCGCCAGCTTGGTTCAGCCGACTCAGTTCAGTGAGTGGTAGAGAGTTAGAGCTCCAGTACAGCACTGAGTGATTTGGTGTACAACTATTTATAGCGGATCTTTTTAGCTTGACTTGGTGCACTTCATTGAACTGTGGATCCCATCACTAGCCTCCATCCGAGGCTGCCTCTCTCCTATTTCAACACGAGTCTTCCGTCTTCCTTTCCACACAGCTTGTGCACATGAGACAATGGGTAAAAACAAACGTATGTATGTGCAGGATCCATATTCTGATTGTGTTTGCTAATGTATTAATGTAGCCATGTAATGAAGGGGTCAAATTATCATACATTAGGGGATTTTTGAAATTACTGATCGTACATTGTACAGAGGGCAAAATTATTGTAGAAATACAATAATTATCGTACATTTGGCAACACTGGTCAGAGAGTTCAGTTACCCATCTGTGTGTGGTTGCATACACTTTTGCCGTGGTTAGCACATATGTGAGAGGATTGTTGTCAGTGTACACTACAAATGGTGGAGAGTAGTAAAGGTAGTCCCTGAACCCCTCACATATAGCCCACTTTAACGCCAGGAATTCTAACTTCCCAGAGTGCAGATGGTAGTTTTTCTTGAGTTTGGTTAGAGTCCTGCATCCATAGGCAATCACCATGAGTCTGCCATTTTGTCTCTGGTAAAGTACTGCCCCGAGCCCCTCTTGGTGTGCATCACAATGCAGGATAAAGGGATATTTAAAGTCAGGGTAGCCCAAGACTGGGGGATGAGAGAGAAGGTCCAGTAGCTGACACAGTACCTGCTGGTGTTTGGAAGTCCAAGTGACTGGATGGCATGATGACAACTGACCTCCCCTGTTTTGTTTCCCATGTTTAGGCCTTGTTTGTTTGCATTTTCCCCCAAACGTTTTGTCACAAGAGAGCAGGTCATAGAGAGGCTTTGCAATGCATGAGAAGATAGGGATATAACTACGATAATAGGAAATGAATCCAAGTAGCTTCCTCACTTCCCCGATAGTGGTAGGTTTTGTTTTTTAGTGCTTGAACTGGAGCAATATCTGCAGGATCCATGGCATATCCTTTTTTTGTGATCAGCCACCCTAAAAATCTGACCTGGTTCTTAAAAACTTCATATTTCCTTGGTGTTAACTTGATCCTATGGCTTTGGTAGCACTGTAAAACATTTCTTAGGTCTTTGAGGTGGTCCTCAAATGTGTGAGAGTGCACTAGGTTATCGTCCAACTCGGGTAAACATACGTCATCTCACAGGCATACCAAACATTCTTCCATCGACCTCTAGAATTCTGTAGGAGTGGATGACAAACCAAACGGGATTCTCACCCATTCATACAAACCTCAGGGTGTAATAAATGCAGTGAGAGACTGGCTTGACTCCTCTAAGAAGCCCTGGTGATATGCCTTTCCTTAGTCAAGGACAGAAAACCAAGAGCTTCCCTGCAGGGTGTTTAGCATGTCCTGTATGCGTGGTATTGGGTGACAATCAGGAATAGACTTTCTGTTTAGCTCCCGATAATTACAAGAGGTGGAGACTTCCGTCCTTTTTTCGCACACACACAATGGTGCTTGAATAGCAAGATTTTGATTTAATTATCCAGCCTCTGTTTAACAAGGCTTCCAGGTACTCTCTCACCTCCTTATGAAGTGGTTTGGGCACTGAGGTACCGTATATGTACACTTAACTGGTGTGGGGTCAGTGAGATGAATCTTTAGCTGCAGTGAGGGTATGCTCCCTACATCCTTATCATCGCGTGCAAATGCTTTGCACTCCTCTCGCAGTACCTGTTTTATCTGCTGCTGCTGGGATGGTGGTAGGTGGTCAAGGGGAACTGGAGGATCCCATGGTTTCTCATTCAGTTTCTCTGTTTGGTTACTCCCTTGTTCTTGCTTATTATGAGATGTAACAACTTGTTGGAAGCTGTGGATAGATGCTTCTGTTGTATCTACATCTACTGGCCTGGTGGGTGCTGGATACATCATATTAATCATTTCAGTTTGACCCAACACTGTTTTTGGCAGGAGCTGAAGGTCATGAGCAGTGTTGTTTGTGACTGGTATGGTAAGGCATGACCAGGACCCTCTCTGTAGGTGCATTACACTTTCTTTAATCATTAACCCTTCAGGCAACTGTGGGTTTGGAATGGGTTCAAAAAGGGCATCATGATCTATGGGAAGTGGGCCTGTTCTCATGCTGCATTTCACAGATTTCATCTGACTTGCTGGGACTGTTACTGCTTCTCTGCCCACTTTTACCAGGCCCTCCCCAACTCCATCTTTCCCACCCTTCTTTATTCTCACAAACATGCCGGCTCTTTTACAATCAAAGGAGAAGGCTAAACCGCCTCTGTGACAACACTTGGGGGCTCTCTGCCACTTTTTAAGACCTGCTCAATTACATTGAAGCCAATGATTGGTTCCTCTGCCACCTCTTCTCCATTAGCAACCAAAACAGGGACTACAAGTTCAAGAGGAGTGATGCTGTTTGAGAGCAACTTGAATAAAACTTCAACCCACCCAGAGAAAGGAATTGGCGTATGGTTCACTGCCCTCCCATCTAAAACACCAGAGCCCAATATCTCTGATAAGCTCCTCACTGTGGTGTGCGAGAGATTGTGCTGTCTCCATTTTTCACTTATAAGGCAGACCTGAGCTCCTGTGTCTCACAGAGCTTTTGTTTCTACGTCATCTAAGCGGCGAGGCAGGTAATCATGTATTTCGTTCTAATCAGGTTAAGCAGCTGGGCACTTTGCTTTAGGGAAAGAAGACTGACTGTGACTGTGTCATTCTCCTGTAACACTCTGTCCTTTGTCTTATCAAAGGTTTTTGTCTGTGATGGTTGGAAATTACCAGGGGTGCATTTGTCTATGTTTCCCAAATGATCACCTTGCACACTGTTTATTAAGGGATGTCACTGGGAAGGAGGCTACTACATTAACAGTCATTCTTGGCTTTCTACACCCCCTGGACAGATGACCACCCTCTCCACATTTAAAGCAATAGTCACACTGTTCTCCTTGGCCTCTCTCTTGACAGGATCTGCATCCAGGTTTTCTGTTCATTCTCTGTGGTGTTGAAGATCTGGGAGACTCATGGGTAATATTTTTTATTTCTTTCAGTTCATTTTTTAGCTGTTTGATTACCTCCAGAAGCTCAGATTCTTTGGGAGTTGCTGCTGGTTGAGATTTCACAGGCTTCCCCTTAGTGAACATGGAGGATGATCGATCTGGCCCCCCAACTGCACCCACTACTGCCTCAGGAACCGGCTGTGTCTCTGCCCGGAGTTCTTGTACTTTAATGTCTCTATTATTTTGCTTGAATTTTTGTTGCCTTTCCCATTCAAGACTGGTTGTTCATTTGTTTTTGCAATCAGAACATCATCTGTGACAGTTGGGTTCTCCAGAGAGTTCTTGAGCTGGCATTTTACATTGTCGCTTATCAGTCCAGTACTAATGGCTCTCAGGAACTTCCTTTGGATCAGTTCTGGGCTGTATTTGCTCATCTGTGCCAGGCTGTCTAGATGCAGCAAGGAGCCTCTCTTTTAGTTTGATTGCTCGAAACAGGAAATTTTGCGGGGATTCATTACTTTCCTGAGTGATGCTTATTAGTCGATGATACAATTCAGTGGAGCTCTCCTCTTTATAATGCCCCTTCAAAATTGTCCTGAGTTGAGGTAGCGTGAGGTCTTGTTTAATCTCCAACATGCTGCAAAGGCTTAAATCTGGACTTATTGCTCTCACCACAGCCTCAATAATCTCAGCTTCACTGTGGTTTTTCTTCAGTCCCACATCATTTTGGTGAATGAGATTAGAATAGGACAGTTTGTCTTCCTCACCTCTTTCCCTGATTTGGCCGTTTATTCTGAACTCCCTGCGGATAGTGACCTCTCCTGCCTGGCCCAGTGATGGCACAGCTGCTGATGGTGATGACCCTCTTCCGGGCCTCTGACTAGCCATTCTCTGTGGTAGCCGTTTCATTTCTTCCTCCAGTTTTTTTTATGGATTTTTGGAAGCTCAACTGTAGCATGGCATACTGTTCTTGTAAACTAGCCAGAGTGACGGCAGCTTTACTTGCACCATCTCCAACAGAATCTGCCGGTTCATCTCTTTTTTTCGTTTCACTAGCACAACTTATTAGTTTAGCCAAGAAATCACGTGCCACAACCTCTTCTTCGTCTTCAATAACTTTAGCCGTTTCACTAATTAACCTTATAAGCATGTGCCATTTCATCTCTCTTTCGGGAGGGATTTTAGCATGAAAACACATCTCTTGGAGCTGATCCAGCTTCAACTGCACCAAGGCCTCGCTTAGCTGATCCTGCATTAGCTCTAGCTCCATGTTACATCTGTCCAGGCTAACTTTCCACTTACTTTTTTTCTTTTCGTGGCACAGCTTATCCTAACTCCTGACACCAGTTTTGTTGCATGGCTGAATAATCCACTCTGTACACAGTTTGTGGGTTCCTCGCTCCTTTAATGAAGGACTTTTTCATGCGTTACACTTTGACATTGTCTTCTGTACTGCGCTTGTTTTTTACACAAGTCAACTTCACTTTCTGATGGGAAAATTTCATATTTTGTAATTTGTTGAGTCTCAGAGTCTGTGTGAAAGAACAAGGAGACTATGCAGCTGTACATGTTATCATCATGTTGGTGTGACTGGTACATGAGAAAGAGATAATCTGTAGAACCAGCTTTGACCAGATGTACTGAACCAATCGTCATAGACATTCTCTCCTCCACCTCTCAAGATAACGAAGTGCATAAAGGACTGAGTGATGTATGTTTGGGTCAGAACATTGTGCGGATAGGCTCTAAGACTCTAAGACTATTTTCTGTATTGTTCTCACTGGCCAGTGCTTATTAAATTTGCTGAAACTTTGATCCTGCCTGATTTTTGACTTCTGGTTATAAGGAATTTTTCCAACATACTTGGCACACTGAACAGGGACTCCAGATATCCTCCTGGCTCTGGCGTTTTGGACCGCTCACAACAGTTAGTGCACAGCTGGTGAGAAGTCCTCCCCAGCCGGGTTTTTATTTTTTCCCAATGGACCGGCTTGTTGGCAGTGAGGCAACAGAGAAGTGCAATGCACCCGATCGGAAAGGTGACGGAGCCAAGTCAGATTGAAGTGAGTAAATTTAATTATTAATGATTTAAAGACATATTGCCACGGTTAGAGTCCGGTCGGTATAACTAAGAATTAAGAGTTAAGATAAAATTACTGTAGGTTAAAGTCTGTTCGGTAAGCAGTACCATGGTTAAAGTCTGTTTGGTGAAAATGCATTTTTACTGAGGATTAGTTAGAGTCTAATTCCAGGAATAAGCAGCGCCGAGGTAGCGCAGAAGAATACTAGCGGGAAGAGTAGGAGGAATATCAACGGCCAAATGAAAATAGAAAAAAAATATAATAAAGAACAACTTTAATAACTAAAATACTTTGAAGTATAAGTTAAAAAATTAAGTTTTGCAGTTTTGTTTTTTAAATAAATAATGTCTCTAGGGTTTTACTTTGAAGGAAAATGGGAAAATCTCAAAGTAAGAGTGTGAGCCTTTACAGCAATTCCCATATGTAAAAATACATGAGGCAAAAATATGGTGATGAAAGTGTCTGGCTGGTGCCTATCTGGTCTGAAATGGGTTTTCCAGATGGAGGATCATTTAGCCTCCATCAATTACATTATCTGAAAGAAAAGTTAGATGAGAAAAAGCAGAAAATAAGCACGTATGATAAATAAAAGAGAGCTCCTTCCATCTAAATAAATTATGATGTCATATACATGAAAAGTAAATTAGTTTCATAGGACATTGTGTGAAAATGTGTTTGTATGAATATGTGTGAGAACGTGTACACAACAAGTTATAAAAGTGAAAACAAAAGCCTATTTGCTAACTATATATCCATCCATCCATCCATCTTCTACCGCTTTTCCGGAGGTCCAGGTCGCGGAGGCAGCAGTTCAAGCAGAGAAGCCCAGACTTCCCTCTCCAGCCACCTGCTCCAGCTCTTCAGAGGGGATACCAAGGCGTTCCTAGACCAGCTGGGAGACATAGTCTCTCCACCGAGTCCTTGGTCTGCCCCGGGGTCTCCTCCCAGTGGGACGTGCCTGAAACACCTCAAGTGGGAGGCGTCCAGGAGGCATCCTAATCAGATGCCCATACCACCTCAACTGACTCCTTTCAATGTGGAGGAGCAGCGGTTCTACTCTGAGCCTCTCCCGGATGACTGAGTTCCTCACCCTATCTCTGAGGGTGAGTCCAGCAATCCTACGAAGAAAGCTCATTTCAGCCGCTTGTATCCGCGATCTCGTTCTTTCGGTCATTACCCAAAGCTTGTGACCATAGGTGAGAGTAGGAACGTAGATTGACTGGTAAATCGACAGCTTTGCCTTAGAACTAAGCTCCCTCTTCACCACAACAGACCGGTACAACGTCCGCATCACTGCAGATGCTGCTCCAATCCGTCTGTCGATCTCTCACTCCATTCTCCCCTCACTCGTGAACAAGACCCCAAGATACTTAAACTCCTCCCCTTGGGGCAGGAGCCTGTCCCCAACCCGGAGAGGACAATCCACCTTTTTCCGGCTGAGGACCATGGACTCGGACTTGGAGGTGCTGATTCTCATCCCAGCCGCTTCACACTCAGCGGCAAACCGTCCCAGCAAGAACTGTAGGTCATTGCTGGATGAAGCCAACAGGACAACATCATCTGCAAACAACAGAGATGAGATCCTGTGGTCACCAAGCATGACGCCCTCCATTCCCTGGCTGCACCTAGAAATCCTGTCCATAAAAATTATGAACAGGATCGCTGACAAAGGGCAGCCCTGGCGGAGTCCAACTCTCACTGGGAATGACTCCGACCGAGTGTTGGCAATACGAACCAAACTCTCACAACGGTCGTACAGAGACCGAATAGCTCGTAACAACAAGCCCGATACCCCATACTCCTGAAGCAGCCCCCACAAAAATCCACGAGGGACGCGGTCAAATGCCTTCTCCAAGTCCACAAAACACATGTAAACTGGTTGGGCAAACTCCCACGAACCCTCAAGAATTCTCGAGAGGGTAAAGAGCTGGTCCGATGTGCCACGGCCAGAACGAAAACCACATTGCTCCTCCTGAATCCGAGGTTCGACCAACGGCCGGACTCTCCTCTCCAGTACCTTGGCATAGACTTTCCCAGGGAGGCTGAGGAGTGTGATCCCTCTAAAGTTGGAGCACACCCTCCGGTCCCCTTTTTTCAATTCAATTCAATTCAATTCAACTTTATTTATATAGCGCCATTTCACAACAACAGTCATCTCATAGCACTATCAACTGTAGGGGGAACCCCCACAGTTGCAGAAAGACCCCAGCAATCAGGTGATCCCCTGTGAGCAAGCACTTGGCGACGGTGGAGAGGAAAAACTCCCTTTTAACAGGAAGAAACCTCCAGCAGAACCAGGCTCAGGGAGGGGCAGTCATCTGCTGCGACTGGCTGGGGGGTGAGGGGATAGAGAAGAAGAAAAGAACAGACATGTAGAGAGCAAACAGCACGATGGGGACTAAATCTATGGGAGAGAACAAACAAATGTTAAAGACCAGCAAAAAAAATATTTCATTGAGAGTGAGGAAAGGAGTGAGGCCCAGTGTATTACTGGAGGTCCCCCGGCTGACTAAACCTATTAGCAGCATAACTAAGGGAGGGTTCAGAAACACATGATCCCTCCCTAATTGTAGGCTATATCAAAAAGGTAGGTTTTAGTCCTATTCTTAAAAACAGAGATCGAGTCTGACTCCCGAATCCAGATTGGCAGCTGATTCCACAGGAGAGGAGCTTGATAACTGAAGGCTCTGCCTCCCATTGTACTTTTGGAGATTCTAGGTATTACAAGTAATCCTGCATTTTGGGAGCGTAGTGCTCTGTTAGGATAATACGGTAGTATCAGATCTTTTAAATAAAAAGGAGCCTGATTGTTTAGAGCTTTGTAAGTAAGAAGAAGGATTTTAAACTTAATTCTAAACTCTATGAGAAGCCAATGAAGGGAGGCCAGAACCAGAGAGATATGATCTCTCTTTCTAGTACCTGTTAAAACTCTTGCTGCAGCATTTTGGATCAGCTGAAGACTTTTTAAAGATGTTTTAGGACAGCCTGATAATAAAGAATTACAATAATCTAATCTCGAGCTAACAAATGCGTGGATCAGTTTCTCAGCATCACTCTGAGACAAGATGCTCCTAATCTTGGCAATATTACGCAAATGATAGAAGGCAGTCTTAGAAACAAATTTAATATGTGAATTAAAGGACAAATCCTGATCAAAAATAACTCCAAGGTTCCTCACAGAGCTATTAAGAGAAAGAGTAACCGCATCCAAACTGAAAGTTTGATTTGGAAAGGAATTTCTAAGGTTTTTTTGGACCAACAAGAATGACTTCAGTCTTATCTGAATTTAATAGCAGGAAATTACAAGTCATCCAAGCTTTGATTTCCTTAAGACAGGCTTCTAACTTGGCTAATTGATTACTATCATCTGGCTTCATTGACAGGTATAATTGTGTGTCATCAGCATAACAATGAAAATGTATACAGTGCTTTCTAATAATGTTGCCTAACGGAAGCATATATTAAACTAAAAAGAGTAGGGCCTAGCACAGATCCCTGTGGAACTCCATGACTGAGCTTTGAGTTGAAAGAAAACTCATTATTTACATGAACAAACTGGAACCTATCAGATAAATAAGATCTAAACCACTGCAACAAAGTTCCATTAAGTCCAACATAGTGTTCTAATCTATCAAGTAGAATATTATGATCGATAGTATCAAAAGCTGCACTAAGGTCTAAAAGGACAAGTACAGAAACTAGTCCATTATCAGATGCAATGAGGAGGTCATTAGTGACCTTCGCTAAGGCTGTTTCAGTACTATGATGGATTCTAAACCCAGACTGAAACTCTTCAAGTAAACCATTTCCCTGTAGGTGGTCAAATAATTGCGTAGCAACAACTCTTTCTAAGATTTTTGAAATGAAAGGGAGATTAGAGATTGGTCTATAGTTAGCTAAAGCTCCTGGATCTAGCGTTGGCTTTTTGAGTAAGGGTTTAATTACAGCCGTTTTAAAAGCCTGCGGTACATGGCCTAAAGTTAATGAAGAATTGATTATATGAAGAATAAGGCTACCAATAAGTGGGAAGACTTCTTTAAATAACCTGGTAGGAATAGGGTCTAAAAGACAAGTTAAAGGTTTGGATGAGGAAACTATTTTGTCTAACTCACAAAGGTCGATTGGAGTAAACTCATCAAGACAGACATCAATAGAAGGAGTTGTAGTAGTTACAGTATTTAAGTTAACTGTGGGAAGAATCTGACTGATTTTATCTCTGATGGATGAAATTTTATTATTGAAAAAGTTCATAAAGTCCTGACTAGTAAGCTCTAAGGGAATGTTAGGATTGACAGAGTCCTGACTCTTTGTCAACCTGGCTACAGTACTGAAAAGAAACCTGGGATTATTCTTGTTCTCTTCTATTAATGCAGAGTAATAACTCGTTCTAGCTTTTCTAAGAGATTTTTTATAAATTAAAAGATGATTTCTCCAAGCTAAATAGATTTCATCTAAATTAGTGGCGCGCCATTTTCTTTCTAATTGACGAGTCTTCTGTTTTAAGCTACGAGTTTCTGTGTTGAACCAAGGAGTTAGAAATCTCTGATTAGACTTTTTCTTTTTTAAGGGGGCCACCAAGTCTAGAGTCTGATGCAGAGAAGCTGAAACACTATCCACCATGTTATCAATTACAGAAGGAGCAAGCTGTCTATAGCTTATTTCCATTGTGTTGACACATGGCATAGAGGAAACAATCTGCATAAATTTGGTAACAGCATCATCTGAGAGGCATCCACTGTAATAATATTTTTCTTTAGGAGCCAAATAGTCAGAAATAGTAAAATCAAAGGTTAACAGACAATGGTCTGACAGTACAGGGTTATGAGGAGACACTACAAGATTTTCTATTTCTATGCCATATGTCAGAACAAGGTCCAATGTATGGTGGAGGTAATGAGTAGAATTTCCTACTTTCTGAGAAAACCCAATCGAGTCTAATATTGAATTAAATGCCACATTAAGGCAGTCACTATCTACAGTACATCCACATGTATATTAAAGTCCCCTACTATAATTATTCTATCAGATTTCAGCACTAAATCAGCTAAGAAATCAGCAAATTTGGATAAAAATTCTGAGTAGGTTGATGGGGGACGATAAACTATGGCAAATAAAATTTGACATAACGCACGGCTCAGGAGACGCACACACACAGGTTCAGAGTAGCTCAGATAGCTTTATTGACAACAGAAGTGTATGAATGTGTGTCTGCGAGATGTGAATGTGTTGGTGGCGGCGTCTGCTTCGGGCACAGAGGCAGGAGACCGTACAGCCGGACAACCCTATGGGAAAAGCACAGGGAGAAGGGTGACGGGCACACACCAACACAGGAGATATATAAGTTGGAGAGGAGCTTACTTGGGAAGGGCAGATGACTGGCACAGCAAGGAACGAGGTCCGGTAGACAGCCACCTGGAGGGCCCGGTGCAGCAGCGAGGAATAGGCGATGGAGAGGAATAGTCCGCCGTCGGGGAATCCACCTGTGCACAGGGGAGCAGACTTGGAAGAGAAGAAGGTAAGAATGCCTTACCGCTATGTTTGCTGAGGATGAGACGGAACTCACAGCAATCCGTAATGAAGTCTGACGGCTTCAGGCCGAAGCCCAGGGCGAGGCGGCTTAAATCCCTCGCCACTGATGATGTGCAGGTGTGTGTGCAGGTGGCGCCGCTGATGAGCGGCGCGGCGTGACAGTACTCCCCCCTCTAGCAGCGCCTCCTGGCGATGGCTTCTCTGGGTGCGCTCGGTGGAATTCAGCGATGAGCGATGGGTCTAACACAAATGACGAGGGTACCCACTGCCGATGTTCAGGCCCATAGGCCTCCCAGTCCACCAAGTACTGCAACCCACGACCCCGGCGCCGGGAGTCCAGGATGTAGGAGACAGGCCAGGCCGGATGGCCATCAATCATCCGGGGCGCGGGTTGCGCAGCAGGAGGAGGGCAAAGGGGGTCGGAGACTGCCAGCTTCACCTTGGACACGTGGAAGGTGGGGTGGATGCGGAGGGAGGGGGGAATAGCTACACGCACAGCCACCGGGTTGATGATCCTGGTGATGGGGTATGGGCCCATAAAGCGCTGTGCCAGCTTCCTCCTCTCGCCCTTTAAAATCACGTCCTGGGTCGACACGTAGACTTGCTGACCAACTCTGTACGCCGGGGCAGGTCTTCTGTGCCGGTCCGCCACGGCTCTGTTGCGCTCCGCCGTGCGTAAAAGCGCATTGCGCGCTGACGCCCAGATGGAGCGGAACTGCCTGAGATGCACCCGTACTGAGGGGACAGTTACCTCACTCTCCTGTGCCGGGAGCAGCGGGGGGTCATAACCCAGGGATGCCTTAAAGGGGGACATCCCAGTAGCAGAAGAGCGAGCGGTGTTATGGGCGTATTCAACCCAGGCGAGGTGGTTACTCCAGGACGTTGGTTTGGACGCCGTGACACAGCGGAGCGCAGCCTCCAGCTCCTGGTTGGTCCGCTCACACTGCCCATTGGTTTGGGGGTGATGGCCGGAGGAGAGGCTCACCTTGGCTCCCAGGGCGTTGCAGAATGACCTCCAAACCTCTGAAGCAAATTGGGGTCCCCGGTCCAAGACCACGTCCACCGGAATCCCATGCAGCCTGACCACGTGCTGGATTAGGAGGTCCGCCGTCTCCTGGGCAGTTGGGAGACCCCGTAGGGGGACGAAGTGTGCCGCCTTGGAGAAGCGGTCCACGATGGTCAGGACGGTGTCGTAGGTGTTTGAGACTGGGAGTCCGGTGACGAAATCCAGGGCGATATGCAACCAGGGCCTGCCAGGGACGGGCAGAGGCTGGAGCAAACCTGCTGGAGGGGCATTACCCGATTTGTTGGTGGCACACACTGGACAGGCCCGGGCGTAGCGGGCAGCGTCCCTCCGCAGGCCCGGCCACCAGAAGGACCGCTGGAGGAGGTCAATCATCCGGGAGGAGCCAGGGTGACAGGTGAGCTTGGATGTGTGCAACCAGTGGATGACCTCCCCCCGAACCGTGGATGGCACGAACAGCCTCCCCTCCGGTCCGCCGCCAGGGTCAGGTTCCACTTCCTGCGCCTTCCGGATCTTGCTCTCAATGTCCCAGGTGACGGCTCCCACGACGCACGACCTGGATAGGATGGTGTGGACCGTGTCCTCCGACTCCTCAGGGGCGAATTGCCTAGAGAGGGCGTCGGGCAGGCCGTTCTTGGAGCCAGGCCTGAAGGTGATGGTGAATTGGAACTTGGCAAAGAACAAGGACCAGCGCACCTGGCGGGCGTTCAGGCGCTTGGCAGATCTTAGGTACTCCAAGTTTCAGGACCACGAACGGCAGGTTCGCCCCCTCTAGCCAGTGACGCCACTCCTGTAGCGCGAGCTTGATGGCGAGGAGCTCTCTGTCCCCCACGTCGTAATTCCGTTCCGCTGGGGACAAGCGCCGGGAAAAGAAGGCACAGGGCCGCTTGGTTCCGTCATCTGGCAACCGCTGGGATAGTACCGCCCCCACTCCTGTGTCCAAAGCGTCCACTTCCACGATGCACTGCAGCGCAGGGTTGACTTGGCTAAGGACCCGGGAGGAGGAGAATTCCGCCTTCAGCGCCTGAAAGGCAGCCGCGGCCTCTTCGGTCCACCGGAACGGGACCTTAGGGGACGTGAGGCGGGTCAGCGGGCCGACGATGGTGCCAAAGTTTGGGACGAAGCGGCAGTAGAAATTTGCAAACCCGACAAACTGCTGCACCTGTTTTCTTGATGCAGGTGTGGGCCATTCCACCACCGCCTTCACCTTCTCTGGGTCCGGAAGCACCTGGTCGTGGGAGATGATGAACCCGAGGAAGGATGTTGTCTTCGCATAGAACTCACACTTTTTGGCCTTCACATACAACCGGTTCTCCAGCAGTCTTTGGAGTACCCGCCTCACGTGGACCTGGTGCTCATCCCTGGATTTGGAGAAGATGAGAATGTCATCCAGGTAGACGAACACAAAAAGGCCAATGAAATCCCGGAGGACGTCGTTGATAAGGTGCTGAAAGACGGCTGGAGCGTTGGTCAACCCGAACGGCATCACCAGGTACTCGAAGTGGCCGTTCGGGGTACGGAAGGCTGTCTTCCACTCATCTCCCTCCCGGATCCGGACGAGGTGGTATGCGCTGCGTAGATCCAGCTTGGTGAACCAAGTCGCCCCCTGGAGGGAGTGGAAGGCGGTGTCCATGAGGGGCAGGGTGTAGCGATCCTTCTCCGTAATGTCGTTTAGGGCACGATAGTCGATGCAAGGACGAAGGGACCCGTCCTTCTTACCCACGAAGAAGAATCCTGCCCCCACAGGTGATGACGATGGGCGGATTATCCCAGCACTCAGCGACTCCTTAAGGTAAGCGTTCATGGTCTCCTTCTCCGGCGCTGACAGGCTGTAGAGTCGCCCAGAGGGTAAGGGTGCCCCCTGGCGGATGTTAATTGCGCAGTCATAGGGCCTATGAGGAGGAAGAGACATTGCCTTGGATTTGCTGAATACCATACCCAGGTCGTGAAATTCCAATGGCACCAGGGACAGGTCCGGGGGCGCAGCGTCCGTAGGGGTAGGAGGAGAGGACGGAGAGCAAGCAGCGGACTGTAGACAGGTGCTCATGCAGAATGTGCTCCATGCCGACACCCCGGCGGACTTCCAATCCAAAACGGGGTTGTGGAGGCGTAGCCAGGGATACCCCAGGATGACGGGCGACACAGAGTTGGTCAGGACGTAGAATGTTATCTCCTCCCGGTGGTTTCCTGAGATGATAACCGGGACGGGGACGGTCTGGTGTGTTACTCTCCCCAGGGAGACAGGGGAGAGGTTGACCAGGGAGATAGGGGTCTTTAATGCCTGTCAGTGGATGCCCAATCGGGTTGCCAGGCTTTGTGAAATAAAACTGCCCTCCGCGCCCGAATCCACCAGTGCGTGAGTGAGATGCCCAGTGGAGTTGTGACAAAATCGGAGGGGCAGCTTCAATTGGGTGAGGGGACTTGACCGATTGATGTCCGCGAGGCCCCCTACAGTGACTCGCGGACCCCGCCGTTTGGCTTCTGTGGACAAAGCTCTACCGTGTGTTGATTATCTCCGCAATACATAAAGAGATTCAACTCACGGCGGCGTTGTCTCTCTGCTGGGGAGAGCTTTGTCCAGCCCGTCACCATCGGCTCCGACTCCTCGGGGCGCGATGGTGGCGGCGTCGCCAGGGGGTGAGCTTGGAACGGGCGCGACGAGGCTCCACGAGGGCGAGAAGAAGACGACTTCCGCCCCGAGGACCGCTCGCGCAGCCTGTTATCCAAACTGATGGCAAGAGACTTTAGCTCCGCTAGAGTCTCCGGGATATCCCGTCCAGCCAGTTCATCCCTCAGATCATCGTTGAGACTGCAGAGGAAAAGGCCACAGAGGGAGCGTTCCTCCCAGCCCACTTCCTCCGCCGCTACCCGGAAGTCGACCGCATAGTCCGCAGCCAACCGGCTTCCCTGCTGGAGACTGAGAAGCCGATCGACCTGGACCGCCTCGGTACGAGAGTGGTCAAAGATCTCCAGGAAGCGTCTCACGAATTGGTCATACGTGAGGGTGGCATAACTGGGCCTCGCCATTACGGCGTAGGTCCAGGTTAATGCTCGCCCCTCTAGGAGATTCCCGATATAACCAATTCGGCTATGATCTGAAGGAAAGTCCCCAGGAACATGGTGGAACACGGACTCACACTGCATTATGAACCCCCGCGCTCCGCCGAGCTTACCGCTAAAGCGGGCGGGGGTTGGAATGGGCGTGAGCCGAGTTGGTGCTCCCGGAGCCTGCTGGACGGCCACTGGAGCAGCAGGAGCCGCGCCACCCTGACGAGCCGGGGGGAACGGCTGTTGGGGGTCCAAGCGGTCCAATCGGTTAGTAATATTAATCAATTGATTGAGTATCACCTGTTGCTGATAAGCTATCTGGTCCACTCGAGCCTCGAGAGTGGTAAGCCGGTGTGCGAGCCCGCCGTCTGCCGAGCCGCTCTGCTGAAGCCGTACTGACATAACGCACGGCTCAGGAGACGCACACACACAGGTTCAGAGTAGCTCAGATAGCTTTATTGACAACAGGAGTGTATGAATGTGTGTCTGCGAGATGTGAATGTGTTGGTGGTGGCGTCTGCTTCGGGCACAGAGGCAGGAGACCGTACAGCCGGACAACCCTATGGGAAAAGCACAGGGAGAAGGGTGACGGGCACACACCAACACAGGAGATATATAAGTTGGAGAGGAGCTTACTTGGGAAGGGCAGATGACTGGCACAGCAAGGAACGAGGTCCGGTAGACAGCCACCTGGAGGGCCCGGTGCAGCAGCGAGGAATAGGCGATGGAGAGAAATAGTCCGCCGTCGGGGAATCCACCTGTGCACAGGGGAGCAGACTTGGAAGAGAAGAAGGTAAGAACGGCTTACCGCTATGTTTGCTGAGGATGAGACGGAACTCACAGCAATCCGTAATGAAGTCTGACGGCTTCAGGCCGAAGCCCAGGGCGAGGCGGCTTAAATCCCTCGCCGCTGATGATGTGCAGGTGTGCGTGCAGGTGGTGCCGTTGATGAGCGGCGCGGCGTGACAAAATTGGGTTTAACCTAAAATTGCTAAAGTGCCCAATACTGAGGACCAGGCCCTCAAAGGAATTATAACATGTTTTTTGCTTTACATTAACTAGTAATTTGGAATAGTCAATTGTTGCTACTCCTCCTCCACGGCCAGAATTTCTGGGATTTTGACAGTTTAAATAACCAGAGGGAGTTGATTCATTTAAACCAACATAATCCTCTTGCCCTAACCAAGTCTCTGTAAGGGAAATTAAATCAATCTGATGATCAATTAACAGATCATGGACTAACAGAGACTTGGGAGTTAGAGACCTAATATTTAATAAACCACATTTAATTTTTAAATTATGAGGAGGAACAGAGGCCAATTCATTCAATTTAGAGGCTTTATGTTTAATTTGAGTTTTACCAATATTTTGCTTTATCACTTTGGGATGCTTATACATTATATTTTTATTTACTTTGGAGGGAGCAGACAACGATTCTCTGTCAATGTAGCCCATGTCATTTTTAGGACACCACACAGACAGCCAGCGGTTCAAGGATGACGAGCGGCGAAACATGTCATCACTGGTCAGATTGGGGAGAGGCCCAGAGAATACTACAGTGGCAGACATCGTTTTTGCAAAGTCACACACCGATTCTATATTAAGTTTCGTGACTTCCGACTGCCGGAGACGGATGTCATTAATGCCGGCGTGAATAACAATTGTGGAATATTTACAGTTACTTTTAGCCAGCATTTTCAAATTTGACTCGATGTCGCCTGCTCTGGCCCCAGGAATGCATTGGACTATGGCCGCTGGAGTCTCTAGGTTCACGTTTCTGACTACAGAGTCGCCAATGATCAGAGTTTTTTCCTCAGCGGGTGTGTCGCTGAGCGGGGAAAAACGATTAGAAACGTGAACAGGTTGGTGGTGTACCGGGGCTTTGCGACTAGGCTTCCTTCTCACTGTCACCCACCCAGTCTCCTCGCTGCTGAGGAGAGCCGGGGAACCGCTGACAGGGGGGCCTAAGCTAGCTAGCTCCGCTGCAGCTAAGGGGCGTCCGTCGAGATTAACTGGCGCAGACGGTGTTTCAATGCAGCGGAGCCGGGATTCCAAATCAGACAACCTCGCCTCGAGCGCCTCAAAAAGACAACATTTATTACATTTACCGTTATCACTAAAAGAGGCAGAGGTGTAGCTAAACATCTGACAGAGAGAGCACACCAGAGGAGGAGAGGAAGGAGAGCTAGTAGCCATAGCTAGTGACTGGAGAGCAAACCACACAGGCAGACAGCAAAACAGGAAGTGACGATACGTTACCACAAGGAAGTAACGATCCCAAAATTTTTGAAGAGAGGAACCACCACCCCGGTTTGCCATGCCAAAGGCACTGCCCCCGATCTCCACGCAATGTTGCAGAGGCGTGTCAACCATGACAACCCAACAACATCCAGGGCCTTGAGGTACTCAGGGCGAATCTCGTCCACCCCCGGGGCCCGGCCACCAAGGAGATTTTTAACCACCTTGGCGACCTCAGCCCCTGTGATAGGCGAGTCATCCCCCTCGTCCCCAAACCCTGCTTCCTCTGTGGAAGGCGTATCAGTGGGATTGAGGAGATCCTCGAAGTATTCCTTCCACCGCCCGACGATATCCCCAGTTGAAGTCAACAGTGTCCCATCCGAACCATACACAGTGTGGACGGGGAGCTGCTTTCCCCTCCTGAGCCGCCGAACAGTTTGCCAGAATCTCTTTGAGGCCGACCGAAAGTCTTGTTCCATGGCCTCACTAAACTCCTCCCATACCCGGGTTTTTGCTTCAGCAACCACCCAAGCTGCACTCCGCTTGGCCTGCCGGTACACCTCAGCTGCTTCAGGAGTCCCACAAGCCAACCAAGCTTGATAGGACTCCTTCTTCAGCTTAATGGCCCCCCTCACCACTGGTGTCCACCACTTGGTTCGGGGATTGCCACCACGAGATGCACCGACCACCTTGCGGACCTCCGCACGCGCAACGGGACAGCCCCTCAACGTCACGGAGCAGCAAGCAATTTTTGCGCGGCTCGGACGATTTCACCATCCCGGTTGGCACGTACTACCCCCCTCCTCCCTCCCCCTCCGCCTGCAGCGAGCTTCTCCCACAGCTCGCTCCCATAGATGGATTATCGAGGTCCCGGCCCCCTGCCGTGCCCTCTGGGGGGAAGCGTGTGGCGGTTTGGTGTAACCCCCACAAACAGACTGGACAGACACAGCGCTCGGCTAGAGCAATTAACAGAACAGTGAAATGTGTATTAATGTCTACAGGCAGCCCCGCTTCTTCTGGCTCACTTCTGTGATGTTAATGTCGCCTTTCATGCATTGTGTTCATGCGTCCTGTCCTTACTGTGACCTAGGGACCGAGATCAATATGTCTCTCAAATGCAAATGTCTCATGCCTGTTCTGTTATCTCTTTGATCATACCAACTGCTGGGGAATGCTCTTTGATGTATTGTTGTAGTTGGGTATATATGCTGCAACTCTGTAACTCAAACTCTCTCTCATTCTCACTCTGCAACTGCTGCTGCTGGACACGCACATTTGGTGTCCCTCTGCTGAGAGCCGCTGGGCCTGCTCCTGGCGTGCATGCACGGCGCCGGGAGTGGAGCTCGTGACGGCGGTATGATCTAATAAACTCTGCTTTAAAACCTTCAACAACGCAGCCTTATTTCATGCCGCTGCGCTGCTAACTATATAGTTGATATTTATTTTACCAACAGTATGTAGTTTGAATCAATTAGAAGTGTGGGCGATTAAATGATCTTATAACCCCAAGCATTAGAGAAAAGTCAGAAGGATTTGAAATAAATGAATAAATATAAACAAAAACAGAAACTAGGGACCCTTTGGATGTATTTTTTTTAAATAAATGTTTTCTTCTTTTGATTTTTATTGTTCTCTCCTCGACATACCTTTTTACCGGTTTTGAGCTTTTTTGTAATAATTCTGTGGCTCACATTTTACATTTTATTTAAGGTTTCACTTTTATTGTTGAACTTGTGACTTTATTTAAAGTCCAAGGATGCGAAAATGCATACAGCCCTACGTTTCCAAGCAGAAAACATGTTTTGTTGTATTTTATTTTGTTTTATTTTGTTTTATTTTAGGTTCAGTTTAGTTCATTGTGGTTTATAAAGCAAACATAATATCATTTATCAAGGTATATATTACAACCTAATTTACCCTTTTCATTGTACTTAATAATCTTTTAATTCTACATATTTTTTTATCAATTTCAAGGAATCACATATTTTAATTGTATCAAGACAGTAACCTCACAGACTGACACCCAAAACAGAGAAACAGTGACATTTTATATTAGTCCTAGTTTTAACTTCTATGTGGACAATATATGAACAGAATATACGTCTCAGGAATCTTTTTCTCCTTTGTATTTTTTAGGGGTGAACTGAACCATGTCAGACAGTGCTATCTTTATTGTCTCATTGCTCCCCTGACCCCAGTATCATCACCCAGTGTCAACACCGACATCATCACCAAATCCATTCATCAACCAGCACTAAAGCATGCACACCTCCTTAATGAGCAGTTCTCTCTCGCACAACGGACCAAGAACTCTCTTGCTGGTCACCAGTGGGTGGCCGAAGACAACAACAGGCCAGTATTACTTTGTTTGTGGCAATTGCCTGTAACCAAGAACTGCTGAGTGACAAACATAACTCCACTTCTGTGTGTGGGTCATGAACATTCTCTGCTTTGTGCGTGTGTGTGCCGAAGACATGATAACAGTATTGCTTCATTTGTGGCAATCACCTCCAAGAACTGCTGAGTAAAATAACCCCACCTCTATAAGTGGGTCATGAACATTCTCTGCTCTATGTGTGTACTGAAGACATGATAATGACATGGTTAATAGACCCAGTGAGCAGACTCAGACTCAGAAATAGATACAATTATATTTATTGAACAACAAAGAATGTGTGTGAGTGTGTGGGTGTGTGGTCTTGTAGCAGCTGAGGGGAGCGATGCCGTCGGGGGCCTTTTGGCTCCTGGTAGGGTCACCCATGGTGGTAAGGTCGAGGGGGAGGTCCCAGACCAAGAGCGATCCAAAGAAAGAAAGACCTCAATGGCGGGAGTGGCGGAGGATGACACCATGAGTCACAACGGCACTGAAGGCGGATGAAGGCTGCAACAGAGAGTGGTCTCCAGTCGTTTTGGATTCCATGCCACTGGATTCAGGCCCCTCTCTGCCAAGGACCATGTGGTGGCTGCAGGCACATCAGTCTCCCCACGATAAAAGACGTCACGCGCAGGCGTCCTCCCGAAGGGAGCCCATCCACTTTACATCTTGGATAAGATAAAGTCCTGTGGCGATCAGGAAGTGGTAACGGGGACAGGACAGTGAAGTCTGGGAGTTCTTAGCCACGACCTGGCACACAGGCGATGGGTGCTTGATACAGTCGTTAAGCTCTTGGACTGAGGCAGAAAGAGCTTCTCGGCAGCTGCACTCATGACTGAGCAGCCCTATTCAGGATCCACTCTGCTCACCCCAGTAGGGGAGGGGGTTAGAAAAGGTACCCCAAACATAGCCTGCCTCACAAAATCCTGTCTGGAATACTGCATCCAGAGGGATCACCACCACGTGGTCAGAAACATACAAATCTACATATTGGAGCCTGGAATGTGTGAACCCTTATGGACAACCAAGCCAGTGATCGACCTGAAAGGCGAACTGCCATCATCCCCAGAGAGCTAAGGAAGTTCCGGATCGACATCGCCACACTCTCCGAGACCCGACTGGCTGATGAAGGGCAGCTGAAGGAGGAAAAAGGCGGGTATACTTTCTTTTGGAAGAGAAAGCCTGCAAATGAGCCACGAATCCATGGTGTGGGATTTGCTATTAAGAACTGCCTCATCAACCACCTCCATGAACGCCCTGTGGGCATCACCGAGCGCCTAATGACCATTCATCTGATGCTTGCCTGCAGTCAAATGGCCACCGTTATTAGTGCCTACGCTCCAACGCTTGATGCACAGGATGAAGTAAAGGAGGCCTTCTATGCTGACCTGGACAAAATACTATCTGAAGTCCCAAAGGAGGACAAGTTAATCCTGCTTGGAGACTTTAATGCCAGAGTGGGACGAAACCATCATCTATGGAGCGGCACGCTGGGGAGAGAAGGGGTTGGAAACACAAACTCCAATGGCATACTACTGCTAACCAAGTGCTCAGAGCACAACCTGGTCATCACCAACACACTTTTTCGTCAGAAAACCAAGTTCAAAACGTCATGGATGCATCCCCGCTCCAAATTATGGCATCTCATTGACTACATCATAGTCCGCTCCAAAGACCGCCGCGATGTCCTTAACACCAGAGCAATGACCAGTGCAGATGACTGCTGGACTGACCACCACCTCATTCGCTCCATCATGTCTATCCGCTTAATGCGGAAAAGAAGGTTGCAGAAAGGACAGAGCCGGCCAAAGCTTAACATCGTGCCGCTGGACGACATTATCTACCAACAACAGCTGCAGGATACTCTTAGGGCAGCTTTGCCCAAACAGTACCCAGAGGATACTGAAAAACACTGGAGCACACTTTCCACTGCCATTGTGGACTCCTGCAAAAGCATCCTCGGTCATAAAAAGCGGAGACATCAAGACTGGTTTGATGAGAATGACATTGAGATCCAACAGCTCATCAACATCAAGCGGAAAACTTTTATCACCTGGCAAAACAACATTCACTGCAAGGTTAAAAGAGCAGCCCATGCCAAAGCGAAGGCAGCCGTACAAACACTTGTTAGGAAATTGAAGAACCAGTGGTGGACAAAGAAGGCCCTGGAGATCCAGCAGCTTGTCGACCCTGGAGACACGAGAGGATTCTTTGATGCCACAAGAGCGGTATATGGCCCCAGCCACCGCTGCCTAACCCCCCTTCGCTCCAAAGATGGGCTCTCGCTTCTGAAGGACAAGGAGGCAATTGCAGACAGGTGGAAAGAGCATTATAAGGACCTCTTAAACAGGGACACCACTCCTGAGATGGAGGCCCTTGATCAACTCCCTCAACAGCCCATAGAGGAAAGCATGGGAAAACCACCTACAGTAGCTTGGATGAGGTACAGGATGCCATCAGGAAGATGAGAAACAACAAGGCTGCTGGACCTGACGGCATCCCAGCAGAAGTCCTGAAGAAAGGCAGTCCTGATCTTCTGAAGCACATCCATGCCCTGCTCCTGAAAATATGGGAAGTAGAGGAAATCCCTGCACAGCTCAGGGATGCCTTGATTGTCTCCATCTTTAAAAAGGAGGACAGGGCAGTTTGTGGGAATTACCGTGGCATTTCTCTCCTGTCCACCATAGGGAAAGCCTTTGCCTGGGTCTTGGCCAATAGACTCACCCCCCTGTCAGAGAGCATTCTTCCCGAGTCCCAGAGTGGTTTTCGCCCAAACATAGGCACCACAGACATGATTTTCATTGCTCGCCAATTGCAAGAAAAATGCCGGGAACAAAATCTACCATTATACATGGCCTTCATAGACCTTACCAAAGCCTTCGACTCAGTAAACCGTCAGGCCCTTTGGCTGGTTCTGGCAAAGATTGGCTGCCCAGAAAAATACATCCGGGTACTGAGACTGCTGCATGACAATATGTCTGCCACGGTACTCAGTGGCAGTGGAGACGAAACAGAACCCTTCAGGGTTGACACAGGAGTCAAACAGGGATGTGTCATCACTCCAACATTATTTTCCATCTACATTGCTGCTATTCTCCATCTCACGAACCAACATTCAATTCAATTCAATTCAATTCAACTTTATTTATATAGCGCCATTTCACAACAACAGTCATCTCATAGCACTATCAACTGTAGGGAGGACCCCCACAGTTGCAGAAAAACATCTGTCCCCGGGAGTCAAAATCACGTACAGAATCGACGGTCAACTTCTCAACATCAACCGTTTTAGAGCTAAAGGTCAAACCACCACCATATCCATCATGGAGCTGCAGTATGCTGACGACAACGTTCTCGTAGCCCTCTCAGAAGAGGACCTTCAGTGCATCTTGTCTGCCTTTGCCGAAGCATACAAACAGCTCGGTTTGGCTGTCAATATAAAAAAGACACAAATACTCCACCAGCCATCACCAAACTGCAGTACACTTGCCATACCCCCAAACATCTCCATTGATAACATCCGACTGGAAAATGTGGACCACTTCTTATATCTTGGCAGCCTCCTCTCATCAAAAGCCGTCATCAATGATGAAATACACCACTGCCTCAGCAGTGCCAGTGGGGCTTTCTCAAGGCTAAGGAGGAGAGTCTTTGAGAACCGCGATCTCCAAGTGAATACCAAAATCCTGGTTTATAAAGCGGTGGTGCTCCCCACTCTCCTGTATGGATCAGAAGCCTGGACTACATACAGCAGGCACTTAAAGGCACTTGAGGCACACCATCAGAGATGCCTCCGAAAAATCCTCAGGATTAGTTGGGAGGATAGACGCACCAGCACCAGCATCTTGGAGGAGGCTAACCTTCCCACCATCACTGCCACCATTGGTCAAAACCAGCTCAGATGGACTGGTCATGTTTTCCGAATGCCTGACTCTCGCCTCCCAAAACAAGTCCTGTACTCCCAGCTAACTGAAGGGAAGTGGGCTCCAGGAGGCCAGAAGAAGAGATTTAAGGACAACATAAAAACAAACCTAAAGAAGTGCCACATAGACCTAAAAGCTTGGGAAAATATGGCAACCGACAGGGTGACCTGGAGAAACATTGTCTGTGAGGGTGCCGCACAGTACAACGCTGACCTCCATCATGCTGCACAAGGCAAATGCAGACTCAGGAAGGAGAGAGCAACCAACAATCAGGACCAACCCAAACCCACCACCATTACATTCCCCTGCCCACATTGCAGCAGAATAATCGGGTCCAGAATTGGCCTCTATGCCCACCTGAAGACCCACAAGGACCAAGAGGGAGGACAGTCATACTCGACTACGAGTGACCGCCGATGATGATGAGCAGCTGAGGGAGAGCACAACACCGTTCAACCTGGCAACCCTACGGATAGAGAAAGGCAGAGACAGTTAGTGGCAATCACAGGTGGAGATGTACAGTTTTAGTCCAAAGCTTACTGTTCTTAGAGATGTAGAGTGGCTCAGGTTCAGCTCGGCGGCTACAGCCAGGAGGACAGTGTCCGCTGATCCGGCTGCTGCTGAAGGAGGTAGATGTGTTAGATGTGGAGCAGTGTAGCTTGGTCTGCCGCCAGGAAGGAGGGAGGTCCGCCACCACAGAGCTCCGCCTGTACACAGGGGACTGAGAGAGGAGTTTAGGAGAATGAGCGAGGGCTTACTTGAGCTGTGGATAGATTCTTCCAGATGCCAGTGGGCAGGAGGCTGGATGTGAGGATGAAGGTAGACTGAGGCTAGGAAGCTCAGGAACAACGATGAAGGTGAGAGAAGGTCTCATGGAGTGTAGACAGATGACTCCGCACTGATCCCAGGGCAGCATAGTTTAAATAGCCCTGGCCATGATGAGGAGCAGGTGTGCGAACAGCTGAGGAGAATAGGCAGCCAAAGCAAACCATTACAGTACTCCTCCCTACGAGATGCCTCTCGGCGGTTGATCCAACCTACCTGGGTGTGCCTGATGGAAGTCCCTGATGAGATCTTTATCCAAAACGAAGGAGGGATGCACCCAGGACCTCCATTCCGGCCCATAGCCCTCCCAGTCCACCAGGTATTGTAGGCCGCGACCCCGGATGTGAACGTCCAGGATGACATTGACCTTCCACGCCAGGTCACCGTCAATCAACATCGGTGGAGATGGAGACCTGAGAGAGGGACACAGAGGGCTGGAACAGAAGGGCTTGACCTGTGAAACATAGAAGGTAGGACAGATGCGGGGGGGGGGGGGGGGGGGCTAGGTGCACAGAAACAGGATTAATGATGCGAGTGATGGCAAAAGGCCCAATGAACCATTGGGACGCCTTCCTAGCCTCTGCCTTCAGGTTAATGTGTTTGGTGGATAGTCATACCTGCTGACCCACCCGGTAGGGAGGGGCTGGTGTCCTGCGATGGCTAGCAACCGTGGAGTTGCGCTCTGCCGTGCGCCGTTGCGTGGTCCGGGTCGCTCTCCACAGCCGGCGGCAGCACCTTAGGTGAGCCCGGACGGACGGGATGGCGATGTCCCCCTCCTCTTCAGGAAACAATGGGGGGTTGTGTCCCAGCGAAGCCTCAAACAGAGACATGCTGATAGCCGAAGAAACCATTGTGTTGTGAGCGTATTCGATCCACGGGAGGTGCATGCTCCAAGATGCCGGGTTGGCGGTAGCGACACACCGCGGCGCAGCCTCCAGCTCCTGGTTAGCCCGCTCACATTGCCCATTGCTCTGTGGGTGGTATCTGGAAGACAGGCTCACTGTAGCCCCAAGGGTTTTGCAAAAGGACCTCCATACCTGGGAGATGAACTGAGGTCACCGGTCGGAGATGATGTCCAGGGGAATCCCATGTAGTCTCACCACATGTTGGACAAGAAGGTCCGCCGTCTCCTTCGCCGTAGGCAGCCCCTGCAGGGGAACGAAGTGTGCGGCCTTGGAAAACCTATCAACAATGGTGAGAATTACTGTGTGATGATTAGAAGGTGGGAGACCGGTGACAAAGTCCAACGCCACATGGGACCAGGGCCTGCCGGGAGTAGGGAGGGGGTGGAGCAGACCGGCTGGAAGAGAGGAGGACGTCTTGCCAGCGGCGCACTGGGGGCAGGCGCGGATGTACTCTCCGACATCCCTCTGAAGCAAAGGCTACCAAAACGTCCTTTGCAGAAGCGCCACCATGTGAGCCCTCCCGGGGTGACACGAGAACCTGGAAGCATGGGCCCAATGGATAACCTCACCCCGAACGGCAGATGGAATGAACAGCCTCCCCGCTGGTTCCCCCGCCCGGGTCCGCCTCAGCATCCTGCGCCTTCAGGACCCTCTCTCTGATGCCCCACGAGAGGGCGCCCACGATACATGATGGAGGAAGGATAGGATGTTCCGTTACCTCTGTAGCATCCGAGGCGAACTGTCTGGATAGGGCGTCCGGTTTGGTATTCTTGGACCCAGGGCGGTACGTGATGGTGAAGTCAAAACGTCCGAAGAACAGGGACCAGCGGGCCTGGTGCGTGTTCAGACGCTTGGCCGTCCTGAGGTACTCCAGATTCTTGTGGTCCATCTCGACCACGAACGGCTGGGAGGACCCCTCCAACCAATGGCGCCACTCCTCCAGCGCAAGCTTGACCGCCAGGAGCTCCCTGTCACCAATGTCATAATTGTGCTCAGCCGGGGACAGCCGATGAGAGAAGAATGCACAGGGCCGAATCCTGCCATCCGCCGGGGAACACTGGGATAGCACGGCTCCAACCCCCGAGTCCGAGGTGTCCACCTCCACCAGGCACTGGAATGCGGGGTCCACTGAGCCATGTTGGGAGAGTCAGAGAACTTCCCCTTGAGATCAGCAAAGGCCATAGCTGCCTCATCCGTCCACCGGAAAGGGACCTTAGAAGAAGAGAGACGGGTCAGGGGGAGAGCAATGATGCTATAATTTTTAATGAAGTGGCGGTAGAAATTGGCGAACCCCAAAAACTGCTGAAGCTGTTTCCTGGAAGAGGGAGTGGGCCAGTCTACCACTGCTTTTACCTTACTGGGATCTGGGATGATCTCATTATGGGAGATGATGAAGCCCAGGAAGGATGTCTTGGAGGCATGGAACTCGCACTTCTCGGCCTAAACAAATAGCTTGATTTCCAGGAGCCGCTGCAAAACTCGCCTCACATGCACCCGATGCTTGTCCAAAGACTGCAAAAAAATCAAGATGTCATCAAGATAGATGAAAAAAACACCCCAAAAATACCTCAGCACGTTGTTGATCAAGCGCTGGAATACAGCGGGGGCGTTGGTCAGTCCGAATGGCATAACCAGGTACTCGAAGTGTCCGCTGGGGGTCCGGAACCCCGTCTTCCACTCGTCACCCTCCCGGATCCGCACCAGATGGTAAGCGTTATGGAGATCCAGCTTGGTGAACCAGGAGGCCCCCTGGAGGGAATCAAACGCCGTATTAATAAGAGGAAGGGTGTATTTGTCCTTGATAGTGATGTTATTTAAATCTCTAAAGTCAATGCACGGCCTCAGCGAACCATCCTTCTTGCCAACAAAATGAAACCCCACCCCCACCGCTGAGGATGACAGCCAGATTATGCTAGAGTTTAATGATTGTTTAATCCAAGCCTCCATGTCTTCCCGCTCCGGAGGTGACAGGCTGTAAACCAACTCAATGGCAGCGGGGCTCCGGCACGGAGGTTGATGGCGCAGTCATATGGGTGGTGAAGATGGAGGGAAAGGCCCTGGGTCTTGCTGAAGGCGGCCCCAAGGTCATGATACTCCGGAGGAATCTTAGACAAAACGGGGGGAGGGGTAACGGGGGCACCCGGGGCATGGACAGCGAGCAAGAAGCAGATTGTAGACAGGCACTGAGACAGAACGAGCTCCAAGACACCACATTCCCGGAGCGCCAGTCAATAGAGGGATTATGGAGGCATAGCCAGGGATAGCCGAGAATTACCGGGGAGGAGGAAACCGGCAACGCAAAAAACCTCAACTCCTCCCGATGATTACCAGATATGATGACGGACACTGGGGCGGTCTGCTGGGATACTGTGGCAAGGGGGGCTTTGGACAAGGCGATGAGTTTGAGTAAGGTTTTTAGCGATTGACAGGGGAGGCCCAGCCAGGTTGCCAGTTCCCCCAAGATGAAGCTCTGCTCCGCCCCCGAATCAATCAATGCGTGTGTTACTATTTCCATTTGGTTGTGAATGAAACGGATAGGGAGAAGAAACCTAGAGAGGGGATTGGATTGAGGTGAGTCTGTGAGTCCCCCTACTGCGATGCACGGACTCCCCCTTTTGGCCGTATAGGGTATGAAGCTACCTCGTGCTCCTCGCTCCCACAGTAGAGCACAACCCCAGCTCGCGGCAGCGCTGTTTCTCCGCTAGAGGTAACCTGGACTGTCCCACTACCATTGGTTTCGGGGCTTCCGGAGAATCAGAGGGTGATAGGGCCAATAGGGAAGGCTGGGGGGAGTGGCGATATTGGGCACCCGAGCGACCGGGAGTCCTCCGTTCCGCTGCCCGTTCCCTTAGTCTGTTATCGAGGCTTATGGCCAGGGAAATCAACTCAGTTAGCCTACCTGGCTTTTCTACGCGGGCTAACTTGTCCCGCAGGCTAGGGCTAAGACTTCTAATAAAGATGCTGCAGAGCGAGGCATCCTCCCACCCCACCTCTGTGGCCACCACCCGGAAGTCGACAGCATAGTCTGCCACGGACTTAGTTCCCTGTTTCAGATTCAGCAGCCAGGAGGTAAGCACACTATCATGGACGGAGCGGTCAAACACCTCAATGAATTCACAGACAAACTGATTATACGTCAAGCTAGCCATAACTACGTATGCCCACGCTAGTGCTCGCCCCTCTAATAGATTAATTATGTAGCCGATCTGGCTGTGATCTGTGAGGAAGTCTCCAGGCACCCGTTGAAAAATTATCTCACACTGCATAATAAATCCCCTAGACTCCCCTTGTTTACCACTAAAACGGGTGGGAGTGGGGATGGGGGTTAGCCGGGATGAAGGGCCCTGCTCGGGTTGGCCAGATTGGGAGCTAGCGGGAGCAGAGGAGCTACTTGGGGCCAGGGGAGCCGGAGGAAATGCCTGTGGACCTGCCAGGCGATCCAATCGGTCTGTTAAACGGGTCAATTCAGTGAGGATAATTTGTTGTTGATAAGCTAATTTTTCTATCCGAGTCTCAAGGTTGTTAACTTTGCGTGCCAGCGCGCTGTCAGCTGGGTTGTTTTGGCAGAGTCGTACTGACATGGTTAATAGACCCAGTGAGCAGACTCGGACTCAGAAATAAATACAATTATATTTATTCAACAACAAAGAATGTGTGTGAGTGTGTGGGTGTGTGGTTTTGTAGCAGCTGGGGGAGAGCAGAACACCGTTCAACCTGGCAACCCTAGGGACAGACAGAGGCAGGGACAGTTAGTGGCAATCACAGGTGGAGCTATACAGTTTTAGTCCAGGGCTTACTTTTTGGAGAGATGTAGAGTGGCTCAGGTTCAGCTCGGTGGCTACGGCCAAGAGGACAGTGTCCGCTGATCTGGCTGCTGCTGAAGGAGGTAGATGTTTTAGAGGTGGAGCAGTGTAGCTTGGTCCGCCGCCAGGAAGGAGGGAGGTCCGCCGCCACGGAGCTCCACCTGTGCACAGGGGACTGAGAGAGGAGTTCAGGAGAATGAGCAAGGGCTTACTTGAGCTGTGGATAGATTCTTCCAGATGCCAGCGGGCAGGAGGCTGGATGCGAGGACGAAGGTAGACTGAGGCTAGGAAGCTCAGGAACAACGATGAAGGCGAGAGAAGGTCTCATGGAGTGTAGACAGACGACTCAGAACTGATCCCAGGGTAGCGTGGTTTAAATAGCCCTGGCTGTGATGAGGAGCAGGTGTGTGCACAGCTGAGGAGAATAGGCAGCCAGAGCAAACCATTACAGATAACAGCTGAGAGCCGAAGAATGGACAAAGACAACAGTAAGATGGACATTCTCTGTGTGCCAAAGAGAGGGACGAATGGACACTGTTTGCCATGGTTTACTAGCCAAACAGATAGGATTAAAAAAAAACCTGTGGTAAAATGCACCTAAACCAGCAATTTTTTATTTGTTTTTCCTGTCAACATGATATATTTTTATACGGAGGACAATAATCAGACAAAGTACCTACACATCTGAGATATAGTTTACGGTTATGAATACACAAGTGTACTAGCACACGGTAATAAGTATTTCTTAAGTAATTGCACCTTTACTAGTACAAAAGAATAATAATGATAATAATAATGCCCTGACTCTTAATTGATTACATATCGGACAGATTACAGACCAGAACTGGAGTAGACAGATGAGTGAATGTGTGAATGAGTGAACGAATGCTTGACGAGCTGCAAACCAGAGAGAGAAAAGTTTTTAAACCACCAGTTTTGATAAATTTCAATCAAAAGTAATGTGCAACATTATTTAAAATGGCAGCCAACGTGTTTGAGATAATGGTTAACCTTTTAACACCTAAATATATTTCTAAAGTGTAGAAGTGTAAATTTCAAAATGATAATTACTTAAAGTTTTATCTAAACCACGCATAGACTAAACATATTTTGAGATCAAAATGACAAAAAAATAGAAACTGAAGAGCTCTTCCATTACCTGAAAATTAAAAATCTTACTCATACCCTTCTCAGATTTCTGCCTTCAAGAGTGACTGCAAAATAAATTTAGATAAATGACTGTTTTTCTCATTACAGGACAAACTTGAGCATGGATTATGAAGAAAATCTTGAAAATTGGCATCCAGTGGAGACAGTCCTGTGAACTGTATGATTAATTGATTTCATAAAATGTTGATCAACAAAATAGAAACTATTAAGTCTGACAAGTAATCTGAGTATTTTGACTACATGGCCACAAATTGAAATAAGTAAATTATAATTTGGTTTGTAAAGCAAAGATCACTCTGAACTATGTGATCATGTACATATTTAAAAGAAATCAATTACCTCTTGACTGTCTGTGGTGCATTTTTGCACCAGGCAACCTCTCCCCCCCCCCCCCCCGGTGGTCAAGATTGTTTTCAAGAAAAGATTCAGTTTAGATGTCAGAGATTTCCAAGGCTATAACCTGAAAGTGAAAAGACATAATGGCTTACTGTCAATTAGAAAGATGTAGAATATGATGCAAAGTTTGAGGTAGGAATAAATTTATGCATCTAATTTGCATAATGCGACGGCAGCCATATTGAATTACATAACTTTCAGTCAAAAGTGGACTTTGGCCATATTTACACAAAGGATGGTTTTGTTTTTTGTCACCGTTTTTTTGTTTTGGGTTTTTTGTTATCTCATAGTATATGAACCAGAAAATCAGTACAATGTAAACAAAGAAATTTGTCAGACTTACTGCTGGCCAGGCAGCTCATTTCATCCATTTTCGTCATCCTGGTTGTTATTTTGTCTTCTGCCGGTCATTTTCACTTTCTGTCCCACATCCAGAAACTCTTATGATTATTCCACCTCAATTTCACTTTTATTCCAGCACAATTTATCTTATATGATGACACGGAACCGGCGCGACTGTTCTGTCCAGTCACATGGAGCTGCAGTTGATGGCAGATGAAAATTTACCAGCTTTGGCCACCTTCTGTTATAACAAAATGTAGATCTTTACCTTCATAAGCTAAATAATCTCTTTTTAGAATTACAGTTGGCAAATTTGGGAGCAAATGCCTCCTCCGTGTTGCGATGGAGCACATCAACATTTGTTTACAAACTTTTCTTCTTTGGTGTCCCAGAAGTGAGGTTTTAGGATTGGTTATTTGGGAGACATCAGTCCTCCAAGGCAAGAGCAGTAAGTTATATGTGTCTGCCACCTTGTGAGGTGGAATACTTAGTACAGCTGGGGATTTTTTATGGTTTATGGCCATATCACATGACACATCACATGACAGGCACAGAACTGCAACATAGACAGTGAGAGTGCTGTCTATGTCCATGAAAACAAGACACAATAAGGGTTAAATGACTGTATTTCAAATTTTTAAGATAGATAAAATTATGTCACAATAACAACAATAAGTATGACACTTGAATACAATAATAATGTTTTTCTTTTCTTTTTTTCTTTTTGAGACATAGACCTTAGATTTATTAGAATTCACATCCTAAGTGACAGTGATATTCAGTGTTTCACAAGATGTTTTGACACCATGGTCAAGTAAAGATAATATTGACAAAGGATCCTTTCTATCAGCATGCTTAATCAAAATGCTGGCAACCCTGACGACACACTGTCAGTGGGAGAAGGCCTCAAGACCTGACTGAAATATAGTTTAAACTGTAAACTGACTACTGACATTTTGAAGTTTGACATTTACAGACTGGACTTAGATGACCTGATTATTACATTTAGAATGACTTCAGATGACACTGGTAACACTGGTCAACACCAAATTTATTGTCTAAGTTTTTTTTTAGCTGATTTAGTACAATTTTGATGTGCTGAATCCAAAAATCACATCGGTTTTGCTCAATCAGGTCAACTTTTTGAACTATGGCCACATGATTTTTACGTTTTTGTTTACATATATGGGTATTTTCGCTTTATATGATGCAAAATTCTTTTTTATTTCTTGAAATTCTCTGAATTTTGAACAATGATGACATAACATTCAATTTACATATACTTGCCTTTATCAATGGCTATGTTTACATGGACACAAGTAACCGGATTAAAAGCCTGATCGGAATAAAAATGCTTTGTGGAGTGTGTAAATAACGAGGCGGATTTGACTCAGACAGTTTATTACACATCTCACACAGAAGCATAGTCAGAAAGAGGACATCTCAGACAAGACTCTTCACTTAAATACTATGGCCTTCCCTCAGAAGCTTCTACACACAAAAGGTCACATTGCATTCACTTCCTTAATCCTTTACCATCCTCCTAGAAGTCTCTGATACACAAAAGATCACACTGCATTCATCCTTCACACCTCCCTGCTATCTCCAAGGGAAACTCTGCTCTTTGTTCTAGTCTAAGATGCTATACCCTTATGCACTCCCCATGTGTCACCAAAGCTTCATGTAAACATGCCAATCTGAATATTCTAACCCGATCACGCTCATTCGGATCAAAATTTCATTCCGATTGAGAGGGGTGGGTTATTCGGATTGTTAATCCGAATGGTGTGCATGAAAACACTTATTCCGAACGTAGGGCAGAAAATATGTTTACTGTGCATGTCTGTACACCAGCCGCACGTCGACGTGACATATTCCCGCCTTAGAAGCAGCTAGCGGAAAACATAGCGGGAGTAAAACAAAACTGGTCTGTATCGTCCTGCTGTCTCCCTCTGTTCGTCATATGCAGAAGTATGTACTTGTAGCTTCATTACGGAGACCAGCAGAAGCAAAAGTACAGTCTGAATAACACAATACAGGTCAATTTCAACACGAAGCGGGGCTTTCTAACACCGGAAGTTGCTTTTTCTTCTACTATTTTCGGAATGTCGAAATGTTGACGTGCGCATGTCAAAATGATTTACTCCGTTCAAACGTGTGACACATGGAAACGCACGTCCTAATTGGATCAGCTTTTTCAGAATCCATGTAAACAGTAAAATTCTGATCTGAATTGTAATCAGACTGATGAAATTTTGCCCATGTAACCATGGCTAGTGTCTACTATTCAATTTACAGTACAGCTGTACAACTGCTGTACAACTGCTTACAACTTAGCGTAAAAACGTGACCTCATCAAGAGAAACGGATGTCGTTTTCGGATTCAGCGGTGAAAAATTGTCTTAAATCAGTTGAAAAAACAGACAATTTACAAAAAAATTATTTTTGTTGTGTTGTGTAATCTACCTTCATCTACCTTTTCTGTTCTTCTTTCTTCTTTTGTTTGATGTTTGTTTGTTTTGTCCTGAATTATTTATTTGGTCTATGTTTGTCTACCTGCCCTTGGGGTGATATAGAAAGAAAAAAAGAAAAGAGGGGGGGACAATATCTAGAATATACTTTAGGAACAGTTTATTTGCTGGTAATGGTTTTTTTATTATTTTTTTTTTCTCATTTTTCCCTATATTCTCACTTTGAGACAGTATTATAAGTTTGGCAAATCTTATTAATTTAGAGACAAAACTGATTAAATTTTGGATGGTTTAAAATACATTGTTATAAAAGAAGACAATGTTTGAAGAATAAAAGTTATTGGGGATTAACAATTGTTGATATAGGTTAAATTATTTGGCAAGCAAACAAATTAAACTATAGCTAATTTAAGTTGGATATATATATATATATATATATATATATATATATATATATATATATATATATATATATATACATATATATTACATATTACTACATACATATTACACATGTTGTGTAATCTACCTTCGTCTACCTTTTCTGTTCTTCTTTCTTCTTTTGTTTGATGTTTGTTTGTTTTGTCCTGAATTATTTATTTGGTCTATGTTTGTCTACCTGCCCTTGGGGTGATATAGAAAGAAAAAAAGAAAAGAGGGGGGGACAATATCTAGAATATACTTTAGGAACAGTTTATTTGCTGGTAATGGTTTTTTTATTATTTTTTTTTTCTCATTTTTCCCTATATTCTCACTTTGAGACAGTATTATAAGTTTGGCAAATCTTATTAATTTAGAGACAAAACTGATTAAATTTTGGATGGTTTAAAACACATTGTTATAAAAGAAGACAATGTTTGAAGAATAAAAGTTATTGGGGATTAACAATTGTTGATATAGGTTAAATTATTTGGCAAGCAAACAAATTAAACTATAGCTAATTTAAGTTGGATATATATATATATATATACATATACATATATATATATATATATATATATATATATATATATATATATATATACATATATATTACATATTACTACATACATATTACACATGTTGTGTAATCTACCTTCGTCTACCTTTTCTGTTCTTCTTTCTTCTTTTGTTTGATGTTTGTTTGTTTTGTCCTGAATTATTTATTTGGTCTATGTTTGTCTACCTGCCCTTGGGGTGATATAGAAAGAAAAAAAAGAAAAGAGGGGGGGGACAATATCTAGAATATACTTTAGGAACAGTTTATTTGCTGGTAATGGTTTTTTTATTATTTTTTTTTCTCATTTTTCCCTATATTCTCACTTTGAGGCAGTATTATAAGTTTGGCAAATCTTATTAATTTAGATGTATATATACACTACCGTTCAAAAGTTTGGGGTCACCCAGACAATTATTTTGTGTTTTCCATGAAAAGTCACACTTATTTACCACCATGAGTTGTAAAATGAATAGAAAATATAGTCAAAACATTGACAAGGTTAGAAATAATGTTTTGTATTTGAAATAATAATTTTTTCCAGATACTCAACCTGCTCAAAGGAAGGTCAGTTATATAGCTTCTCTAACCAGCTAAACTGTTTTCAGCTGTGCTAACATGATTGCACAAGGGTTTTCTAATCATCCATTAGCCTTCTGACACAATGAGCAAACACATTGTACCATTAGAACACTGGAGTGATAGTTGCTGGAAATGTGCCTCTATACACCTATGTAGATATTGCACCAAAAACCAGACATTTGCAGCTAGAATAGTCATTTACCACATTAGCAATGTACATTAGATATTAGAGTGTATTTTTGATTAGTTTAAAGTTATCTTCATTGAAAAAAACAGTGCTTTTCTTTCAAAAATAAGGAAATTTCTAAGTGACCCCAAACTTTTGAACGGTAGTGTATATATATATATATATATATATATATATATATATATATATTTATTTATATATATATATATATTAAAGGCAGAATGTGTGTTCTGAGATCATTTGTGGGTCCGTTTTCTGCCCTGCTTGGATATCAGTGGGAGGACGCCCCGAGGACAAGATTCCTGCCTCTATACCTCGACACAAATTGGTCTGAGACGAGGGAGACTGATGTCCAGCAGGAGGGGAGCTGATTCTGCTATGATAACCCATCTTTGAAAATAATTTTTGTATGCCTAAGAATGGGAATTTCTAAATTAATAAATTTGTAAATTAAAAGGGTATTTTACTGAATCCATTGATAACTTGGTAGGATGAATGAGGTACTTTGTTGAATTTAAACCAAAGTTGATGAATTTAATGACCTTTCAACAGATTGGTAAACACAGGAAAGGAGAGTATATTATGGGTAAATGAAATCTAGAAAATTACTGGTTTAAACATTCATTATATGTCTGAAGAAAATGCAGACCAAGGGACCATCAAGCAGGTAATTAAGTGTCTATTTTTCTTTGAGGTAAACTCTTACTGGCTGCATGAACACTGACTGAAATCCTGAACTTAAGCTGCCATCTTTAATCCACCCCTTCATAGGCACAACTAACATGCGAATGATGACTAGCCTATAAGCTAGCCTTGTCATATCTACCGTCGAAACATAACATTGTTTGCACAATAACACATTTTAAATAAATTTGGTTTAGATTGTATTCAGGTAAGCGGTAAGTATTTGGAGATACGGTTGTTTTTGTTTTGTTTTTTCCATAGGTAAAAGCAGTAAATGAAATAAAACTAAGAAGATGCTTCTTCTATTGAGTGTAGAAGGAGACTGAGGCAGATAAGAAGGGGCCCAGATTGCCATCGTGGGGACACTGTGAAGATGCTGACGGCTTCATTTCAACAAGCAATAATTCAAGTGTGACTATACAACGGAAAGAGGATCATCTGCCTGAAACCACGCCACAAAGGTCCTGTCGATGACCTTCACAGCTGTCAAAGTTGCAGAAAGATTCACCTGGCTCTACAGCAGGGAATCAACCATTGCAAAAAGGTCCCAAATCTAGGATTCATCAACAGTGCCCGCCAACCACTAGTGAACTCTTTTTCTGGTCACCTGGCAAGGTGATTGAAGCAGTGGGACGAAGAATTGTTAAAAACACTGTTTTGGAAAGGGGCAGAATTGTCACAAGCTGAGCCGACTCGGCTTTCCCCAGCTCGGCCTCGATCTCTCTGTGGGTTTTGGTCCTACTGTTTATATGCATTTTGTGTAATCAGTGCTGTTCCTGTTTCCATAGCCACTGCCTGACCGGCAGCTGCTAGACAGCCTCTGTGATCTATTTTCTCCCACGCTGCTGACAGTCTGCCGGTCCAACCACACCCCCTCGTTTTCCCTCTGAATTCCATCAGCTGTTCCAAGCCCCAGTAATTATCTTTCCTGCACCTCGCCCAGGTGTGTCCAATTTGCGTGGCCAGTGGTGTCTGTATTTAAGCAGCACTTTGCTAGACAAACACCACTGGACCATTATACGAGTCACACTGTCATTCTCCGTGGTGTGACTGTCATGTCGTGAAGGACCATTTGGATTATGCTCGCTGACAGAATTGGACTTTCTGAACTATTCCTACTTGTGAGTAAACTGTCTTGCGTTTCTCTGTGCGGTTGCTGCTACGCTGGACCAGAAGCATTTCCCCTTGCAGTAATTCTGCTACGCTTCTGGTGGCGTTTCTTCTCGCAGCTCAACTGCTACGCTTAGGCTGTTGCCCAGTTTGCTTTCTCCCAAGTTAGTCTTCCTTGCTCTCCCGAGCGTATTTATATTGTATTATTGTCCTGTGGCCACAGTACACAGTGGTCTGCCCACTGTTCGCTTCTGCGTCAGCCTTCTTGTGTACATAGTAACCTACCCGTTCGTCTTTATTTGTGAACTGTGTATGTCAATAAATGTGTGTTTGGTGAAACCCTGCGCTTAAATCCTTCCATTCTTCTCCTCATCCGTGTGCTATGGAAAAGCACACGGGGAAGTTTATGACACAATGGTCCAGCCTGTAAAAAGGATTTAGCGGGTTCACCCACACATCCCTTTTTCCCCTTTTGTATATTGCTTGTTGGGACTTACCTGGTTTTGAGATGTCATGGGGCCAGCGTTATCCGATGAGTCTCGGCTGGGAATGCTACCGAGCTCTTATGGACATTGACGGCCTGATATTTATGGCGAGCAGCTATTCCACCCCTGCAGACATCATGTGGTATGTCAAGCTGGCGGAGGCAGAGGTTCGGCGATGCCCTCAACTCTCTGAACATCCTGAGGGAGTTGAGCGGATTTCCCAGCTGGCAGTGCTCCGACGTGAGTACGGCAAGAGGGAGAGAAAGTCCCTGAAGAAGACCAGGCTCACGCCAAGGGGAGGGCACTCCCAGGACGCCGCTGAGACTGTTCCCCGCCAGGTCTGCGCTCCCGCTCACACCAAACCCAACCCAGGAAACAAAGGACAGCGTCGTTCCGCGTGGAAGCACCGGGAGAAGCCCTCTCCTCCGTTAGCTGCTGTCATCCCTCCGGCAGCTGTGAGGTCCACTGAGGTCGTCCCAGGAACACCCACCTCTGTTGCCACGGAGACGGCTCCTCCTTCACCCATTGAAGAGGACCGAATCACCGTGGACACAGAAAGGGATGACAGCCTGCCAGCTGCAGCAGTTAATATCAAAGGCCGTGATGACAGGCAACTGTTTTTTCTTTCAACTCATCTTGACAATAATATACCTTGTCTGTCTAACGGGAGAGGGGCCCAGTTACAGCAGTCCGCTGGGCTCCCTCTACCAGCTGCAGCTAAAAACTCTTTTTCTACTCTCTCTGTGTCTCCTCCTTTAATTCCTGAGTGCCTGCCGGTCTAAGAACCAAGCCAACAGATGGTGGAGGAGCCAGTGGTTTCGGACGATTCTTTCCCAGATCCAGCACGGAGAGGGCTCCCTGCAGCCACGCCGGATGAGTCCCCAGCATTGGAGCCACTGCAGGAGGACAATAGGACTGCAATAACCATCTCGCCTGCTGTGGAGGCTTCTGCAGCGGATTGGGAGCCAGAGTTGGACCTCTTGGAGGCTGGGCCCGAGTGTTCGTCACCAGGATCGACGGAGTCCTGGACAGTGGTGGAGCTCGAGCTCAGGCAAGTATTCTCTCTTGTTTTTCTTATGACAGTTTTAGAGAGATCTTGTTTGGCTCTTGGGGGGGAGAGTCAGGTGCTGCCATCGGCTGCATCTGAACTCACCTTACTGGGCTCTGCCGCTGCCGGTGACCCTAACCATCTTTCTCCTCCTGCTTCCCTTGAGCTTTCACCTAGGGTCGCCGGAGAGGGTGTGTCGCTGCCGGAGATCGCCGAGGGTCTGGTCCTGCCGAAGGAGGACGTCACTGCTCCAGCCCCTCCTGCCAAGGTCGTCAGGGCTCCCCCCATCAATTGCCTCCTCAGCCTGGTGCTCATGCGGGTTGGCCTGCTCACCGTGGGTGCAGCCACATCCCAGACCAGGACCTTCATGGATGCAGCTCTGGCCCAATCGGGGCCCGCCACGGGTGCTGCACAGCCTCAGCTGGAGGCCACCGCGGGTGCAGCAGAGCCGGCCCGGTCGGGGTCCACCACGGGCGCAGTTACTGACGACCCTGAGGACGCCATGGTCCCCTTTTCCCTGCCTGACGCCGTGGAGGTCCCCTCTCCCCGGTCCAGTTACCCACCAGTGAGCCTTCTGGTGGGCAGGCTGCCTCCTGCTTCACCCCTTCGGTCCTGGTGGCTAAACAATGCTGGCCGGCTGCCAGAAGAATTGACTCCCCGGGTCAGGTGGCTCATGTTTTCCAGCAGGCCGCTGGACTCGGTCCACCGGACCTTCTGCTGGGCCTGGGACTCTGGGCAGCCTCCTGAGCCCCAACGCTCGTGGACTTGGGGGGGTTAATTGTGGGCCCTGGGCGGGGCATTGTGTTTCCTCCATTCCTGTTCCCCCTACCTCCCACCCGGGTTTGTGTTGTTTGTTGGTTTTGCTCCTGTTGCGGGGGGGTGGGGTGTGTGTCTTCTTGATGTTACCTTGGGTGTCTGGGAATCCACCCCTTAAAGGGAGGGCTCTGTCACGAGCTGAGCCAGCTTGGCTTTCCCCAGCTCAGCCTCGATCTCTCTGTGGGTTTTGGTCCTACTGTTTATGTGCATTTTGTGTATTCAGTGCTGTTCCTGTTTCCATAGCCACTGCCTGACCGGCAGCTGTTAGACAGCCTCTGTGATCTATTTTCTCCCACGCTGCTGACAGTTTGCTGGTCCAACCACGCCCTCTCGCTCTCCCTCTGAATTCCATCAGCTGTTCCCAGCCCCGGTAATTATCTTTCCTGCGCCTTGCCCAGGTGTGTCCAATTTGTGTGGCCAGCGGTGTTTGTATTTAAGCAGCTCTTTGCTAGACAAACACCACTGGACCATTATACGAGTCACACTGTCATTCTCCGTGGTGTGGCCGTCACGTCGTGAAGGACCATTTGGATTATGCTCGCTGACAGAATTGGACTTTCTGGACTGTTCCTACTCGTGAGTAAACTGTCTTGCATTTCTCTGTGTGGTTGCTGCTACACTGGACCAGAAGCATTTCCTCTTGCAGTAATTCTGCTACGCTTCTGGTGGCGTTTCTTCCCGCAGCTCAACTGCTACGTTTAGGCTGTTGCCCAGTTTGCTTTCCCCCAAGTTTGCTGAACCTCCTGTAGTCTTCCCCGCTCTCCCGAGTGCATTTATATTGAATTACTGTCCTGTGGCCACAGTACACAGTTGTCTGCTCGCTGTTTGCTTCTGCGTCAGCCTTCTTGTGTACATAGTAACCTACTTGTTCGTCTTTATTTGTGAACTGTGTATGTCAATAAATGTGAGTTTGGTGAAACCCTGCGCTTAAATCCTTCCATCCTTCTCCTCCTCCGTGCACTATGGAAAAGCGCACAGGGAAGTTTATGACAAGTCCCCTTGCAGTGTTTAAGTACATCTGAATACGTTTTCAGTCATAGGTGAGAGCCGAGCACCGCCTTACTGACTGTACCTGATCACCACACATATATTCTCCACTTCACACTGACATTGTAGCAATGGAGAAGTACAAAAAAGGAAGCCCTTCCCCTTCACCTGCAGGACACAGAAACAAGTGTGCTAAGTTAAAGTGTCCTACCTGTAAATATATTTATGTAGTTTTTGAAATATTACTTTTATTTTTCATTTTTATGTTTTATCTCTTACCTTTATATGAGCTGCAATGACACATATATCCTTATTATTACTTTGATTTTATTATTACCTTTGTTTTTACCATGTCTGGTCAATTTTCCTCCTAGAGAACTATCTGTTAGGCGGCTCCTGGGGCAGCAGGGTTGCATGATGGACTTTCCCCATCCTAGCTAGTTAGGGTCTGTTGCACATGAATGCACTGGAGCTTAGCATAGCTGCCAGATCGGGTTTTCGCTGTCATAACTTGTAATCACTTTTCTTTTATGATGCCTTTTGGGGTGTTAAGGGGGGGGAAATGATGGGAAAATTTCATATTCTGTAATTTGTTGAGTCTCAGAGTCTGTGTGAAAGAACAAGGAGATTATGCAGCTGTACATGTTATCATCCTGTTGGTGTGACTGGTGCATGAAAAAGAGGTAATCTGTAGAGCCAGCTTTGACCAGATGTACTGAACCATTCGTTATGGACATTCTCTCCTCCACCTCTCAAGATAATGAAGTGCATGAAGGACTGAGTGATGTATGTTTGGGTCAGAACGATGTGCGGATAGGCTCTGAGACTATTTTCTGTATTGTTCCCACTGGCTAGTGCTTATTAAATTTGCTGAAACTTTGATCCTGCCTGATTTTTGACTTCTGGTTATAAGGAATTTTTCCAACACTTTTCTATTACAACTCCCATAGTTCCCTGTGGCCAGGCCCATTGTCCTCAGTACTCAGCCATAGCCAAAATGCCACCTTGTGGGTAATCGGTGTAACAACATGCATGCACTTGACTGGAAACAAAGTACAATCTGCACACACAACCATACAATCAAAAAAATCATTCGGCGGGGGGGGGGGGCGGTGTCTTGTTTTAAGTTCCTCACAGACAGTCGTGTGAAAAAATTAGGGCACCCCGTATAAGCCTGTGTGTTTTTTTAAACATATTTGGACATACTGTATGGATATTTAATATCAATGTTAAAAAATACTAGGAGATTCACATAATACAACTCAACAATTAAAAATAAATTAAAGACTTTTTTCAGATTTTCTGTAAAAGGTAATTCTAAACAAATAGTGAGGAATAAATTAGGACACCCCCATCTTTTTTAGGACACCTCCACATTCATTCCCACTTACAATGGCTAAAATAAATTTTAAAAAATATGCAAATAAAAACAAAACAAGGTTTGACATAGCTATGTGAGCATTTCTTAATAAACAACTGAATATTTAAAGGGGTATCCAAATTTTTTCATATGGCTGTAGACATGGTAATGCTGAATGGTTTTTGTAGTTAAAAAGTACATAGAAATTTTTAGCCTTAAAAGTTGATGAACTATAAAGCGAACTTCTTCATTCACTTTATTTTTGTAACAGAAAAAGTGTAAATATTAGGGGAAAAGTAATACATGTATGAAGTAAAAAATGCAAGCATAAATAACCTTAAACATCTGAACAGAATGATACCAGAATGAAGTTTTTAGCATAAAGTGAAAATGATCAAAGAGATCGTGGTCAAAAAAAGAAAAAACATATGTAAAAAAAAATATCTGATTTAAACAACAGTAATGAGATTTATTTGATTTAATTCCAGTCTGAATGTTGGACTGGGTCTCACCTTTAAAATTCTGCTGACCTGAGCTGAACTTGTCTGACCCACCTCCTGACCCACCCGATACCTCCTCCTGCTCCCACCGCCTGCTGGGAAATGGAGTCTGGGGAGCTCGGGGGTGGGTGGAGAGGAAGGGGAGGATAGGGCACAACACTGATGGATCTCAAACCTGTAACGCCCACTGAGAGTTTTGGTTCTGCCCAACATGACTCCTCACCAGAATTAGCAGGAGAACCAGTAGAATGAAGATAGGACCCTTGAGGAGAAAGGAGGAGGAGCAGAGATAACTGGCCAAGATGTGGGGGATCATTAGAAAAATCACAGATATAATACATGCAAATGCAAACAGAGGAAGCGAAAAATGCAAATTTGCAAGAATAAAGTTGCACATTTACTGTAAAAAGGGAACAAACTGACTTTAAAGGTCCCATTCACTAAAACATGGTCTGTTTGTGGGTTTTAACTTTCTAAAATTCTTTCTTGGGTCACATGACTAGAGTTAAAATATTAAAATTGCTCTTCACTTCACTTATATAAATATAAATAATTACTGTATGTCCTGCATCTTTCTGGCCTATTTTGTTATATTTTTGCCGTGATAGTGCATTGAACTGTTAGCATTAGCTTGGCTAGGCAGTCAGAGTGGGGGTGTCTAACAGTATTAGCGCTCTCCTCAGCAGAGAGAGGCTGAGAGGCAGGCCACCTGGCCTTAGCATAACTGTTGATTGAGCTGGTTTTGATCTCTATTTTATATAAATTCTATTCACCCTTAATGGAATCCTTGTTCATCTACCAACACTTGATTATATAAGTCATTCTGAGACATTTCTTTAGCTTAGTTTACTATAATTTATTATCTCTAACCAGGACCAAAGTGTTATGTCCACAAACCTAGTATAAAAGGAGGCGGACAAGGAGGTTGCACTGGAACACAGCTTTATTGAATATGTCGTTGCACGACAGGGAACACACCGAGGCGGAGTCGTCCTGGGCAAGAAGAAGCCCGAATGGAGGCGCCCCGTAATATAGGGCGGTGTGATGACACAACCGGAAGGTGGCATCACCACACCGCACTTCATAATAAACCCCACATCACATTCTCCCCCCCCTTATTAAACAAAAACACACCAATTAAAACCCACCCAAATTTAGAAACCCAAACCCCACATAAACACACTAAAATAGACTTTAAAAAAAACATAAAGCACACCAAAACACAAAATAACTAAACTAGGACTGGTGGGTAGACTGCCACACGGCCCGCACAGCCAAGTGGTCTATTCTGCCACTTAAATGGAACAGCCGTGCTCCTAACTAAACCTTTTCAAGCAGTCTTTAGTCCCTTGAACACAGTCCTCCACAGAAATGGTGGGTCAGGTGGGGGGGGGGGGGTGCTGCAGCAGCCCCACAGCAGATGCACCGCTGGGGGTGGCAGGCCCCTGGGGCGAGGACTGATCTTCGAAACACAGGAGCCCGGGTCCCACACTACCTTCGCCGACTCCTGCACAGCCTTGCCACCCAGAACGTCCACCTGGACACGCCGCAGCTGGTTTGCATGCCTGATCGAGCTGACCATCAGCCGGAAACACGTCGCTCCCAACTTCGCCACAATCCTCAGCGGTGCCTGATGTTTTGCTGGCTGTGGTCCAGCCAGATGTCACCCAGGTCTCTCATCAGCCCAAACCCGAACCCAGTCCATGACTTGGAGCAGTACCTTACTTGGCCTGACGTGCTGCTGTACATGTGACAGCGCCACATTCTCTTGTGATCTTACCCCGTTGTTACCCTGTGGTGATGCAGCAGTCACCGTTGTCACAGCGGACCCCTCACCCATCTTCGGCCAAGACCGAATATGAGCACTGAAGGTGTCCGGTGCCTCCCTGGTGTCGCTCATCAGAACGGGTGCTCCACCCGCCGGCCTGGCCACCCCAACTACCTCCTGCCGAGCACAGGCACTGAAGCCGTCACATTCCTCCACTGAGCTGGAAGTGGGCATCTCGGTACTGGTACTGTCCGCCAGCACCTTGTCCCAAACCACAACGTTGTCATTCACTGGAACAGGTGAGCTCCAACAACCACAGCCAGACCATTCATTCCCAGTGCTGTCTCTGATGGCGAAACCCAGTCCATAGGACAGGTTACACCCCATGATGTGATTGCCATGTGCCGCCACTTGCAAAGTGAAGTTGTGCACCGCTTCAGACTTGTAGCAAACAGTCAACTCCACAGTCCCGACATTGCACAGTCTGTTACCACTGTAGCCATATAATGGCGCTGGGTTACTCCTAATCCTGTAGTACGGGTAAAACTTCTTCACCATGGCCCTATTTAGCATCAAATGCACCGCCGCCGTGTCAAGCAATAATGGCAAAGCAACACCATCCAATTCCACTGTGCAATAAGAATACCCGTTGGTGTTGGGACTCACCGGGTGGATGGTTGTTGCAGACAGGGGGGCAGGCTTCTTCGGCGGGCTCCACGGCGCTGGTAATCGGCACACTCTGGCGAAATGATTCAAGCGCCCACACTTATTGCATCGCTTCCCTCTTGCCAGGCACACGCTCACTTTAAATTGGTGCGTTGGGGACCCACAACCCACGCAAACGGAGTCTCTCAGGGCAGACCTTCGGCTCATTGCATTAGCCTCGTAGTCCTCGTCCATGCTAGCTTCGTCCTCTGAGTCCACCACATTCGCTGACGTAGTCGTCTCCGGCGGCTTTTGTGACTGGTGCCAGTTTAGCTCCGAAGCTAGCTTATCGGTGGCCTCCAGCTGGAGAGCTAACTCGACATCCCTAGTTAATGTCAAGCCATTAAGCGCTGTTAGCAACCTAGCACGTACTCCAGTGTTACACATGTGCTTGGCTAACTGGTCCCGCACCATCTCGTCTTCCAGTGGCCCAAAACGGCACTCACTAGCTAGCTGTCTAAGGTCAGCGACGAACTGGTAAATTGGCTCACCAACCCTCTGGCATCTCTGGCGAAAGCGAATTCGTCATACCGTCACGCTGTCCGGTGTGGTAAAGTGGTTAGCCAACAGCTCCAAGACATCCTCGTACGAGTCCGTCGCACCGAGCGTCCGCAGAATCCTCTGGCCTTTGATACCCAGGTTGTGGACAAGGAGCGCTCGCGTCCTCAACTTATCTAGCTTCCCAAGGTCCAAAGCCACGATATAAGTTTCAGAGGCCCCCAACCAGCGAGACCATGGCATTGGTGGTTCGCCAGGAAGCTCCAGGAAAGGCTGCAGTGGTGTAACGCATGTCTCCATGGTTTAATCCTCAGTTGCCAAATATTATGTCCACAAACCTGGTATAACAGGAGGTGGACGAGGAGGTTGCACTGGAACACAGCTTTATTGAATATGCCGTTGCACTACAGGGAACACACCGAAGTGGAGTCGTCCTGGGCAAGAAGAAGCCCGAATGGCGGCGCCCCGTAATATAGGGCGGTGTGATGGCGCAACTGGAAGGCGGCGTCATCACACCGCACTTCATAATAAAACCCCACATCACACAAAGGTGGCTGGCTGACGCTAGTAGTTTAGACATTCACTCCAGGGACCAGTCATACCCTATCGACCACTGAAGCCACACAGCCCTGTCCACCAGTGATGCTTTAGTTCATTAATTCTTTCAGACAAATTTACGTTAATTGACTCAGGCTTGCTATCCAAGATAGAAGCTAGCCAGCTAAGATTAGCAATTGTGACATAAAAGAGAGAATGGAGTGCAGCTCACTGGCATTTAAAGAGACATGCACTGAAATGAACCATTCTAAGGAAGACTGCAAAAGATAATTCACAACGATGCTGCAATAATTAAAAAAATTAAAGGAAATTTGACCAAAACATGTCACGAACATTTCATTAAGACATGTAGGAACTGTCAACATGTGGAATAAAGTGCAGTAAATTGGACTTTTAAAAAGCTGCAAATTTTTGAGAAAATGTTTTATCTTTATTATTTTTAAAAAGTTGGAAATAATTGATAAAAAAGTCACAAATTCCTGATAAAATTTTTGGAAATTTAAAAAAAATTTTTTACATTAAGTAGCACATTTACCATAACCAGGGCACAAACTGACTTGGGGAAAAATGCTAATGATTCTTTTGGGAAACAAAAATTCACAAAAAGTCACAAATTTATATGAAATTGTTGCAAATTTACAAGTTAATCCTATAAATTTATGAGAAAAAAACTCAAAAAAACTCAAATTTAACAAGTAACAAACACATTTATTAACATATTATTAAGTTGTGTTTACACATTAATGTGGTGAGTCAAATTGGACTTTATGATTCATCATAGAGTGGCAGAATTTTTGCATGCAGCTTAAGAGCAGTGATAAAAAGAATTTCACTTTTCAAATGAATTTATCTCCTCTCATCATTATAATATAGACCTATTTTACCTTCATTTTTAAATCTATGATTAAAAAAATCACAAATTTACAATGAAAAATGTTGCAAAATTTAAAAACAAACAAATGTACAAGAATAAAGTCATACATTTACATGAAAAAGTTGCAAATTTAGAAGAAAAAACCCTCACCTATTTATGAGAAAGCATGTTCCAAATTTGAGCCAGTGGAGCAAAGACAGCAGAAATGAGCAGCTCCTTCTGATTAGCTGTTGTAGTTGGAGCAGAAATCCTAACTTTCTCCTGAAGCGGTGCTGTTACTAAAGCTAAAACTCACCGTGTTTATTTGGGTTCTTTATTTCTCCCGAGTTCAGGTGAACATGTCAGCTTCCTGATTCTTTTCTAAGTTGATCCATACGGCAGTTTCTGTCTTCGTTTCACACTGTGACCTTTGACAGCGTCACTATTACACTCATTAATCAGTCACCCATAAACTCACTGGAAACTTCCTTCTCATCTTTATTCCCAGAGTCAAACTGGCAGACCAGTCTTATAATGCTGTAACTGGTGCAGCTGGGTATCTGCTAATCCTTGTGGTCTTAAATTCAGTAAATTTATGTTGTATCTGTTTCTCAGAAATTTGTAACTTTTTCCTCATAAATATGCAAATACTTCTCCAGATATCTAAACTCATTATACTCCTGACTCCCTCTCATTTCCACACACGTCTGTTCTGTCTTGCTTCTCCTGACTTTCATTCCTCTTCCCTCCAGCACCTCTCCATGTTCTCTTCCACCTGCTCCCTACTCTCACTACAGATCACAATAGCCCTTTTTCCACTAGCACCTACTTAGCCCTACTTCCCTCAACTCGGAGTACCATTAGGACCCGGTACCTCGTACCAGGTACTTTTTTCGGACCGACTTCACTGAGGTTCCAATTGTGCTGATATAAGGGAGTGGCTATACCCTATATAAAATGCATGGGGCTACTGAGAGTTCTATTCTACCTGAGTAATTGAAGTAAATGTGGGTGGGGTCAGCATGGTAAGGCCTACATGGACATATGTCCCCTTATGTTCCACCCCTTAACTCAGATCAAAGACTGCATTTATGAACTGTTCATAGCAACAGATTTATTGAGTGTGAACTCAGTTTGGCTGGATGAAGGACTGGCATTAAAGCAATGATAACAAAACAAACAAATAAAAACAAATAAATAAACAAAAGAACCCAAAAGGAAAACAAAACCTGGCAAACAACACATGAAAAGGGCCTCAGTTGTCATGATCCTGTGTCAAGGGTGGGCCCCGTGCCCAGTTTCCTGTCTAGTTTAATGTTTTTCTGTCTGCTGTGTTTGGTTCATGTTTAATTCTTGTCTTTTTGTATCTGTAGTATTATTATGTACATTTTGGGGTTCTGTTGTGTTTGTATTGTTATGGTTTCCGGTTATGTTTTATTTTGACAGCGCTGTGCAGCTTCCGGCTGTCAGACTGGTCGGAGCTGCACACCTGTTATTCATTCTGTTATTTTCTCCACTCATGCATCCACACCTGTCACTAATTATGTACTGCATATAAGGGCACGGCAAATCTCTGGGGTTTGTCATGTCCTGCTACCACGTGTACCCATCCTCAGAAACAGCTAGCTGAGTGTGTCTGGGTCCAGCTGTCGAGGAGAGTAGGAGAGCTCCATTCAGGTATGTCTTCCCCTTATTTCCAGCCGTAAGCCCCGCTGCCTCTGGGAGAGCTCCAGCTGGATTCTGCCCCTGGTCAGGCATTCCCTGGCTTCCATTCCTCCTGGACGTCAAGCCCCACTCTCCTCCAGCGCTTGTCATTGTGTACTTCATGATTTAGTTTTAGTATGTTCACGTTCTTGTCTGTTTTTATGTTGATAAATGTGCAAACTCACAGAGAGCGTTTGGTGTCCTACTTTCACCCGTGAAACAGACGTTTCATGACAGACAGACACAACCACTTGGACATCAGTCTCTGTGGGTTTTGCAATTTTTCTTTTTTCCCGTAATTCCTTGTCCCCCCTTTTTTTTAACCATCCTACACCTGCTGAGATGTCAGCAGGCAAAAGACAGTTTTCATAAAGTTTGGGGTGGGAGCTCTGCGCTGCACTCCAGGAGGTGGATGGACATATCACCGATGCTCGCACATCTCCCACCCCAAAAGACGCCTTGTGGAACTTAAAGGACCGACCACTCACGAGGAGAGGGATTCTTTCAACAGTCAGTTCTGTATACGACCCACTGGGGATGTTGTCACCAGTCATCCTAACTGCAAAGAAAATCCTGCAAGACTTGTGTTGGCATAGGATTGGTTGGGACAATTTGGTACCAGACATTATAGCCACTTCGCGTTTGTGAAGTTGGGGTCACATCACTGTGTTAAACGTTAACCCCCAACGTTTGAAGCAATATTTTTGCCACAAGAGAGCCATCTGAAACGCACACACACAGAGAATACATATTTTAGTACCTAATATTGATAACTTGCTGACATTACAATGTTGTATGGCGGACTTAAAAGCAAAGTAGCATTAGCAATCATTAGCTTACCTTGATATGTGATGTTGTTTGTATCCTCATGTCTTCGCCTTTATACTGCTCTATGGATTCCTAAACGCTCCAGTACTTTTCCAGAGTGTGTAGTTTTTCCGCCTCTGCTTTCTGTTCTCCTTTTTTGCATTTATTCAGGCAAAAAAAGACAGCGAAGGCAGACGCCGCGTAACCTGCCAGTTTGTGTTTTGCGTAACATTACGCTTGTTTTAAGCCAGTTACGCTGGTTTTACGTAACGGGAGGGAGAGGGTTGCGCCGCCTCCCTGCAACTATATTCCCACCTACTTCAAATGGGACCTAATGCAGTGGAAAAACAAAGCGGGCCGAACTGTAACATCCCGTCCCGTACCGAACCGTACCATACCGTACTGACCCTAGTGGAAAAGCGCCTCATTGGACAGGAATGGTTCAGTTGGGTTCAGAATCTTCACAAGATGGAGAACTTCAAGGCTGAGAGATGCTATGAACCAAAAGCCTTCAGCACATTTTCATCTGCTCAGATACATCATTTTGCAGATGCCTGTGAGGATGGGTTCGGAACTGTCACTTACCTGTTGGTCAGCAACAAACATAGCCAAACCCATTGTGGATTTGTGATGGGGAAAGCATGAGTGGCTCTATTAAAACCAGTGACTGTTCCTTGAATGGAGCTGACTGCAGCTGTGATGGCTAGTAGAATAGACACAATGTTGAGAAAGGAGTTGCACATGGAACTTCTGGATTCTGTGTTTTGGACTGATAGTACTTCAGTTCATAAATACATCAACAATAGCACAACCTGTTTCAGAACTTTTGTTGCCAACAGAGTTTGTGAAATCACCAAAGTTTCAAGTGTAACTCAATGGAGATATGTTGACACAAATAACAATCCAGCAGACAGGGCTTTGAGAGGTCTTACTGTTGAATCTTTTCTGAAGAGAGAAACATGGGTATCTGGACCTCAGTTTCTTCTCCAACCTCAGGAATACTGTGCAAGTATCTCTACCTGTTCTGTCTGTCTTCCTCTCCCCCTGCTGATTAGCAATCTCCCTGCAGCCTTGATCATCACCTGTGGCTAATCAGAGAAAGTTCTTTATAAGGGAGGCTCTCCAAGGTCCGCCAAATTACTTAACCCCCATCAAGCCAGATGGGCCCTGTTCTTCGCCAGGTTTTGTTTCACCCTCACTTATCGACCTAGCTCCAAGAACGTGAAACCAAACGTCCTCTCCCGCTAGTTTGCGGCCAACCCGTTGGTCTCAAAGGAGGAGACCATCCTGCCCGAGATGGTCATTGTCAGGGTACTCTCTTGGGACATCAAGCGCCATATTAGGGAGGTACAGATCACCGACCCTGGGGGAGGTCCGCGGGGTCGCCTATTCATTCCTGCAGCTGTGAAGGGAGAGGTCATTTACTGGTTGTACTCGTCGAAGTTTTCCTGCCACCTTGGGGTTGCCAGGACCCTCTCTGTCCTCCGCTGCACCTTTTGGTGGCCCTCCATGGACAGGGATGTCCATGAGTACATCAGGGCCTGTCCTCAGTGCTCCACGAGCAAGACCTCCACCTCCCTCACTGCCAGCCTGCTTCAGCCCCTCCCTATTCCTAGTCGTCCTTGGTCTAACATCACCCTGGACTTCGTTACAGGATTACCCCCCTCCAACAGGCACACTGTTGTCCTCACCATCGTCGAAAGGCTCTCCAAGGTGGCACACTTTGTACCACTTAAGGAGCTCCCATCGGCCTTGATGACGGCCCAGCTCCTGTCAGCCCATGTGATCAGGTTACACGGCATCCCGTCTGACATTGTGTCTGACCGTGGTCCCCAGTTCATCTCCAAGGTGTGGCGAGCCTTCTGCAAGTCCATCAGGGCCATGGTCAGCCTCTCCCCCAGCTATCACCCACAGAGTAACGGACAGAGTGAACGGGCTAATCAGTTGCTGGAGGCCATGCTACAGTGTGTTACCACATCAGACATGTCCTCCTGGAGCACCTTTCTCCCTTGGGTGGAGTACGCCCACAACTCATCCATTTCCGTCGCCATGGGCTTGTCTGCCTTCGAGGCCTCTCTTGGATACAACCCCCACTTCGTTCCATCTCCCAAGGAGGAGATCGCCGTTCCATCTATCTTGGCCCATATGTCATGGTGCAGACGCTTCTGGAAGGACACCAAGGCCATGTTGCTCTGCTCCTTGGAGGAGAACAGCAGATGGGCTAACTGGAGGAGGCCTCTGCTTGCCCTAGACTCAGCTGCCTGCCTCTCGCCCTGGTGCCTCTGTTTGTCTGTTGGACTTCTGTCATGTTTGGACCTCTGCCTGGATTTGGACCTTGCATCTTTCCTTACGGACTTAGATTTGGACACCCATGGATTTGTGCACATTGCCACTTCACAAGTAAGTCAGCTTACTGCCGCTTGTATATCATTGCTCCCTCCACCATCTCCTCTACCCCCAGTCCTGGCCAGACTGTTCCCCAGCACTCTTCCTGCAGCGTCCCTGCAGCACCCCTGCACTCATCCCCACTGACAGCCAGCTCTTCTGCCTGGAGAACCTTCACTACTGCCCCAGCTGTTCACCCTGGAAGAGCCTGTAAGCATAGTTCAGTATTACATTCTTACCCTCCCCATTTAATGTCACTCACTCAAGTCTCTGCTCTCCCCCTACAGGGTTGCCAGATCCTCACCAGTTAATCTGCACAATTATTGCACAGTTATTGTAAATAAAGATTATTGTCACTATACTTACCGTCTCCTTCCTCGCTGCATTTGGGTCTAAGCGCGTAACCTTGTCATACTGGCTTCAGAATCCTGACAGACTGAATGAACTATCATCAAAGGACTCCGAAGTCAAAACCACAACTGTCAATGCTGTTCCAATTGTGTCTGAAGATAAAGATCCAACAACTCATCTTATTGACTACTTTTGATCTTGGATTCACTTTAAAAGGGCTGTAGCATGGATGCTCAGACTCAAGAAACTGCTTTTGTCCAAGAGTAAAAGGAAAAAAAACAATGACCATGCTAAGCTTCACTCAGATGAAACCTACCAAAAGGCTCTTTGACAAAAGGAGATGGCAAGTGTTGAGACTTATAAAACCTATGGTCTCACAGTTGAGGAGCTGGCTGCTGCTGAAATGGAAATTACCTGCTTTTGCCAGGGACGAAAATTTGCAGATGAAATCTCAAGCCTGAAAAGGGGATTTAACATTAAGAGATCCAGCTATATTCACAAACTGAATCCCGTATTGGATGAGGGTGTATTGAGAGTTGGTGGATGGCTGAGTAAAGCAGCTATGCCAGATGAGATGAAGCATCCCATCATCCTTGCAAAATGCCTGCATATTTCTGACCTCATTCTATAACATGTCCATGAAGAGGTGGATCATGGTGGTCGTAACCACATCCTATTGAGACTGCGGCAGAAGTACTGGATTCCTGGTGCCACAGAGTCAATAAGGGACACTGGAGTGGTGGATTAGAGGTCAGAGCATCCGCCCCACAACCGGGAGGTCGGGGTTCAAGTCCCGGCTGGATCATGCCAAAGACCATATAAAAATGGAACTTCCTGCCGTCCAGCTTGGTGCTCAGCAAAAATGAAATGGAGGAGGGAAATGTGGGTGGCAGTGGCTCAGGAGGTAGAGCGGGTCATCCAATAACCAGAGCGTTGATGATTCAAATCACGCTCTCCCCAGCCATCCTGCCATTGTGTCCCTAGGCAAAACATTTACCCATCTTGCCTCCACTGTCCATGACACTGGGTATGAATGTGTATAAATGTTCGGTAGTGGTCAGAGAGGCCATTGGCACGGATTGGCAGCCATGTTTCCATCAGTCTGCCCCAGGGCAGCTGGGGCTACAGAAGTAGCTTACCACAATCAACGTCTGTCTGGACTAAATGAATAATGGACTCACTGTAAGCGCTTTGAGATGTCACTTGACATGTAAAGCACCATATAAATCTAATCCATTATTATTATTATAAGAAGGATTGTGTCTAAATGTGTCACCTGTAGGCATATACACTACCGTTCAAAAGTTTGGGGTCACTTAGAAATTTCCTTATTTTTGTAAGAAAAGCACTTTTTTTCAATGAAGATAACTTTAAATTAATCAGAAATACACTCTATACATTGCTAATGTGGTAAATGACTATTATAGCTGCAAATGTCTGTTTTTTGGTGCAATATCTACATAGGTGTATAGAGGCTCATTTCCAGCAACTATCACTCCAGTGTTCTAATGGTACAATGTGTTTGCTCATTGCGTCAGAAGGCTAATGGATGATTAGATAACCCTTGTGCAATCATGTTAGGTCTGCAATGCTGTAATTGCTGCAAATGGAGGATTCTTTAACGAAAGCAAAGTTTGAAGGAAAAAATTATTATTTCAAATACAAATCATTATTTCTAACCTTGTCAATGTCTTGACTATATTTTCTATTCATTTTACAACTCATGGTGGTAAATAAGTGTGACTTTTCATGGAAAACACAAAATAATTGTCTGGGTGACCCCAAACTTTTGAACGGTAGTGTAAGTGCTTCTCCAGGACAACAGCAGATGGCAGATTTGCCTTTGGACACAGTCTGTCCTAATGAACCACCTTTCACCTATGTTGGAGTTTACTATTTTGGGCCTTTTGGAGTGAAGCGTGGGAGAAGTGTGGTGAAGCACTATGGTGTAATTTTCACATGTTTGGCTGTAAGAGCAATTCACATCGAGGTGGCAGCGACGCTTGATACTGATTCCTTCATTCATGCCCTTCGACGTTTTGTAGCCAGAGAGGTCAATCAGGTCAAAGAGCTGCAATCATATAATGGCACCAATTTTGTTGGAGCTCAATGAAAGTTGAAAGAAGAAATTCAAGGTTGGAATCAAGGTCAAATTCACAATGCCCTGCTTCAAAAGGGATTAAACTGGGTCTTTCATCTCCCTGCTGGCTCACATCACAGAGGAGTATGGGAAAGGTTAATTCAATCAGAGCAGAAGATTCTTAATTCCATTCTCAGTGAACAAACTCTTAATGAAGCAGGACTTCACACAGTATTATGTGAGGTTGTGGTTATTTTGAATAGTCGACCAATCACAAAGGCCTCTACAGATCCAAATGACCTTGAAGCTCTTACTCCAAACCACCTTTTGCTTCTGAAGACTAATCCATCTTACCACCTGGACAGTTTCAGAAGGAGGACATGTACATTCGACGCAGATGGAAGCAAGTGTAGCACATGTCTGATCTATTCTGGAAAAGATGGACAAAGGAATCTCTTCCTCAGCTTCAGGAGCATCAAAAATAGTTCAACATCAGATGTAACTTTGTTCCAGGAGACATCATTATCATCATGGATGATTCAGCCCCATGGAATTCATGGCTCCTTGGAAGAATTGAGGAGACCATTCAGGACATTAAAAGACTTGTAAGACATGTTCGGATCAAAACCAAGACTGGGTTCCTGAATAGACCTATCAATAAAATCTGCCTGCTACAGGAGACAGAAGACACTTGACAGTACTGACCAACTTTTGACTTTGACCCTTCTCCTTTTCCCTGCCCAGACTTCACAGGTGACAAGCTGTACTTATTTAGATGGTATTAGAGATCACTCTATCATAGACTCTGGCCTTGTGAAAGGTGAAGAAAAGATCTTCCTCATGACATTGTAATATAGTGCTGTAATTATTATTGTTTGAGGAAATAATAACACAACATAACAAAAATAATTTTTTTGTAAGTTGTCTGTGTTTTTTCAACTGATTTAAGACAATTTTGCATCGCTGAATCCGAAAATGACATCCGTTTCTCTCGATCAGGTCACGTTTTTATGTTAAGTTATAAGCAGCTGTACAGCAGTTGTACAGGTGTACTGTAAATTGAATAGTAGACATTGATAAAGGTAAGCACATGTAAATTGAATGTTATGTCATCATTGTTCAAAATTCAGAGAATTTCAAGAAATAAAAAAGAATTTTGCATCATATAAAGCAAAAATACCTGTACATGGCATTCACTTATATAGTGCTTTTATTCTCATCTCTTGATGACCAAAGCGCTTTACAGATCCTGCTATCCACCCATTCACACACTGATGGTGGCATGCTGCCTAACATGGCGCTTCCAGACCCACCAGGAGCAATTGGGGTGAAGTGTCTTGCCCAGGGACACAATGGCAGGATATCTGGAGAGAGTGGGATTTGAACCGCCAACCATGTGGTTATTGGACGACCTGCTCTGCCTCCTGAGCCACTGCCATCCCACTGCTGTACATGTAAACAAAAACGTAAGAAAACATGTGGCCATAGTTCAAAAAGTTGACCTGATTGAGCAAAACCAATGTGATTTTTGGATTCAGCACATCAAAATTGTCCTAAATCAGCTAAAAAAAAAAACAAACTTAGACAATAAATTTGGTGTTGACCAGTGTAATTAAGGGCTGAGATTGTAGGAGCCAAACTGTGATTTTGTTTTGAATTTTTGTCACACACAGTAATTGTAATAATTAAATAAATAATGGAAATAATTATTTCCAGTCGGTGGCACGGGGAGGGTGTGGTTTTTTTTGTTATTTCTTTCACCTGTCCACCTGCATGACTTAATGGCTGATGGAGGGTGAAGCGGGCTCAGATATTTTCTGTTGACCATTTGTTTCCCTTTTTATTACCTCCGCCAGGCCGAAAAGGCCAGGAGGAGGTTATGTTTTTGCCGGGGTCTGTCTGTCTGTCTGTCTGTCTGTTTGTCTGTTGGTTAGCAAGATAACTCAAAAAATCTTGGACGGATTTCCATGAAACTTTCAGGCGTTGTTGGAAATGGTACAAGGAAGAACTGATTAAATTTTGGGGGTGATCCGGTTCACCGTCTGGATACAGGAATTTTTTAAAGCATTTTTCATTCAACACTGTGACATACAGCCATTTTCAACATGTGCGCAGGCGCAATGGAGGGCGCTGGTCGTCGTGTCTGCAACACAAACTCTGCGTTCTTCAACGTTTTAGGCACAAAAGGACGCGGAAAACACTGCTGGCCTGGGCCCGCCAGCGTGCCTGTGTTTGCGCGCAACTGCAAAACCTCACACGGGCAGCTGTCCGCCGACGGATTCTTTGGCAGAAATTCCCCGGCCAGCCATAGGAGCTGCGCATTTGGCAGAAATTCACCGGCCAGCCATAGGCGCTGCGCAAAAACGAGCTCTCTGCCGGCGAAGCTTCTAAATTCTCGTTTGAAGCGGAGCGCAACCCCCCCCAAAATAATATTGTAGTGAACTCAATATGAGCACCCTACTTGGCTTGCCAAGTGGGTTGACCCTATTGGCGACACAGGTAGAGTGCGGGACTCCGGAGCGGGAGGCGTGAGTTCGAACCTCCCGGTGGGATGTCGCCATGTCGAGCAGCACGTTACAATATAATATAAAACCCACGGCAACCTGTCTACCCAATTTGCATCCGTCAGTGGAGGAGATGGACGCAACACTTTAGTTTATTACCTCCGCCAAGGAGGCAATGCTTTTACTACTGAACCACTAATCCTATCACTATCAGATTGATTGTCATTGATTAATTGTGTGTTTATTGCACTGTCCCTGTCAAATAAACAAATAATCATTGTGAATCCAATTGCTAGTCATATGTTTACATGCTCAAGGAATCTGAAAACGTACACACAAACACTGTATGGGGGGAATTGTGGCACTTGGCGGAGGTCTGCACTCTCCGAGTGCTTTTCTAGTTTTGTTAGTTTTACTGCACTCTTTTTGGTTCAACGATTTTTTGATTATGTTGTCTTAGTCCCGTTTGTCAGCCATGTGTGTTAATAAACGGGAGAAATGAACTACTTGGATGTGGCCCGGAATTTTTACGGATGTGTCAAGGAGATGAGACCAATTTAGCCTCCAAGTGGCTTTTGGTGGACTGAAGTCGCTATTAGGATGAAGAATGGAAAGGCGGTTGGTCCAGATGACATATCTGTGGAGGCATGGAGATGTTTAGGAGAGATGGCAGTGGACTTTTTAACCAGCTTGTTTAACACAATCTTGGAGAGTGAGAGGATGCCTGAGGAGTGGAGAAGAAGTGTTTTGATACCAATTTTCAAGAACAAAGGTGATGCTCAGAGCTGTAGTAACTACAGAGGTATAAAGTTGATCAGCCACACTATGAAGATATGGGAAAGAGCTGTTGAAGCCAGGTTAAGAGGAGAAGTGACAATCAGTGAGCAGCAGTACAGTTTCATGACAAGAAAGAGTACTACAGATGCAATGTTTGCTTTAAGATTGATGATGAAGAAGAATAGAGACGGTCAGAAGGAGTTGCACTGTGTCTTTGTGGATCTAGAGAAAGCATATGATAGGATGCCAAGAGAGGAAGTGTGGTACTGTATGAGAAAATCAGGAGTGGCAGAGAAGTAAGTGAGGGTGGTGCAGGACATGTATGAGGACAGCGAGATGGTGGTGAGGTGTGCTGTAGGAGTGACAGATGGGTTCAAGGTGGGGGTGGGGCTACATCAGGGATCAGCTCTGGGCACCTGATGATAGTAATCAATTAGCCAAGTTAGAAGCCTGTCTTAAGGAAATCAAAGCTTGGATGACTTGTAATTTCCTGCTATTAAATTCAGATAAGACTGAAGTCATTCTTGTTGGTCCAAAAAACCTTAGAAATTCCTTTCCAAATCAAACTTTCAGTTTGGATGCAGTTACTCTTTCTCTTAATAGCTCTGTGAGGAACCTTGGAGTTATTTTTGATCAGGATTTGTCCTTCAATTCACATATTAAATTTGTTTCTAAGACTGCCTTCTATCATTTGCGTAATATTGCCAAGATTAGGAGCATCTTGTCTCAGAGTGATGCTGAGAAACTGATCCACGCTTTTGTTAGCTCGAGATTAGATTATTGTAATTCTTTATTATCAGGTTGTCCTAAAACATCTTTAAAAAGTCTTCAGCTGATCCAAAATGCTGCAGCAAGAGTTTTAACAGGTACTAGAAAGAGAGATCATATCTCTCCGGTTCTGGCCTCCCTTCATTGGCTTCCCATAGAGTTTAGAATTAAGTTTAAAATCCTTCTTCTTACTTACAAAGCTCTAAACAATCAGGCTCCTTTTTATTTAAAAGATCTGATACTACCGTATTATCCTAACAGAGCACTATGCTCCCAAAATGCAGGACTACTTGTAATACCTAGAATCTCCAAAAGTACAATGGGAGGCAGAGCCTTCAGTTATCAAGCTCCTCTCCTGTGGAATCAGCTGCCAATCTGGATTCGGGAGTCAGACTCGATCTCTGTTTTTAAGATTAGGGTTAAAACCTACCTTTTTGATATAGCCTACAATTAGGGAGGGATCATGTGTTTCTGAACCCTCCCTTAGTTATGCTGCTAATAGGTTTAGTCAGCCGGGGGACCTCCAGTAATGCACTGGGCCTCACTCCTTTCCTCACTCTCTATGAAATATTTTTTTTTGCTGGTCATTAACATTTGTTTGTTCTCTCCCATAGATTGAGTCCCCATCGTGCTGTTTGCTCTCTACATGTCTGTCCTTTTCATCTTCTCTGTCCCCTCACCCCCCAGCCAGTCGCAGCAGATGACTGCCCCTCCCTGAGCCTGGTTCTGCTGGAGGTTTCTTCCTGTTAAAAGGGAGTTTTTCCTCTCCACCGTCGCCAAGTGCTTGCTCACAGGGGATCACCTGATTGCTGGGGTCTTTCTGCAACTGTGGGGGTTCCCCCCTACAGTTGATAGTGCTATGAGATGACTGTTGTTGTGAAATGGCGCTATATAAATAAAGTTGAATTGAATTGAATTGAATTGAACCTTCTTGTTTGCCATGGTGATGGACAGGCTGACAGACAAGGTCAGGCAGGAGTCTCCATGGACTATGATGTTTGCCGACGACATCGTGATTTGTAGTGGGAGTAGGTAGCAGGTGGAAGAGAACCTGGAGAGGTGGAGGTATGCTCTGGAGATAAGAGGAATGAAAGTCAGTAGAAACCAGACAGAATGCATGAGTGTGAATGAGAGGGAGGGAGGTGTAATGGTGATGATGGAAGGAGTAGAGGTAGTGAAAGTAGATGAGTTTAAATACCTGGGGTCAACCATCCAAAGCAATGGAAAATGCACAAGAGAGGTGAAGAAGAGAGTGCAGGCAGGGTGGAGTGGGTGGAGACAAGTGTCAGGGTAGCAGCAAGAGTGAAAGGGAAGATTTACAAGACGGTAGTGAGACCTGCTATGATGTATGGTTTGGAGATGGTGGCACTGACAAAAAAACAGGTGATGGAGCTGGAGGTGGCAGAATTGAAGATGCTAACATTTTCATTGGGAGTGACTAGGATGGGCAAGATTGGAAATGAGTTTATCAAAGGGACAGCTCAGGTTGAGCGGTTTGGAGACAAAGTAAGACAGGCAAGGCTGAGATGGTTTGGACATGTGCAGAGGAGGGATAGTGGATATACTGGACAAAGGATGTTGAAGACAGAGCTGCCAGGCAGGAGGAACAGAGAGAGACCACAGAGAAGATTCGTGGATGTAATGAAGGAGGACATAGTAGTAGTAGATTAGTTTATTTGACAGGGACAGTGCAATAAACATAGACAATTAATCAAAGACAATCAATCTGATGTGTTGCACATAGAGTGTATAGCTATTAGCTAATTTGCAACTCTTGTCCCTGGATGGGCTTTAGAAAAAAGAATCAAGATAAAAAATATACACAATAACCACATACATCAATGCAGAAAAATTATAAATACACAATTATAAATATTATAAATATTATAAATACACAAATATAACAGCCTGACTCACATTTAACATAAATATTATAAATATTATAAATACACAAATATAACAGCCTGACTCACATTTAACACATATAACATAACTCACATTTGCCTATTTCAGGCCTTCCTCCCTCAGTCACTCACTATAAACAAACACATTTATTCCTTCCCTTCATTCACTCTCACTTTGCAGACAATTAATTCATACATAGAGAGGGTTGGTCTCACAGAGGAAGATGCAAGCGATACGGTGAGGTGAAGGCAGATGATCCGGTGTGGCGACCCGTAAAGGGAGCAGCGGAAAGAAGAAAATCCTCTTCATCTTCATAATGGCTTTCACTTACTCTGAACTCCCCGATTCACTATTTTCCATCACTTTGTCCTCCCCTCTTTTTCTCTCATTGCAATTTGTGAAAAAAAAAAGTTACTTGAACTCTAACATTGTACTTTCACAACCTAGCTCCAGCTCTTTAGGTTAGATACAGGAAAGTATGTGTGTGTGCGTGTGTGTGTACGTGCGTACGTGCGAGTGTGGTGCCGTGTGCAGACCTCGTGTAGTGGCGCAAAGGTGGAGGATACAAACAAACATCCACAGGTTCGGGGGTTTGAGGTGAGTTTGGACTTCTGCTCCGATGGGGACACTGTGGTTTTTCTCTCCACAGGAGGCTCACTTTCACTAGGCTGCAGTGCCGGTCGGTGCCGCTGTAACGACCCCGGAGAGAAGGCGGTGCGGAGCGGACTGGCTGTGTTTACTCCGCTCTGGAACATATGCTAACTAGCTAACAGGCTAGCTGCCATAACAGTCGGGCCTGTACGCGGGCCTCACGGGTCCGTACTTTGTTGGGGATGACCCACTGGAACGGGACGGACCTGGGGCTATCAACCCGGATAGAGAGGGGCTGATTCGGCTGTGGAGCTTCAGGCTAGAGGCCGAAAACGGCTGCTTGTTTGGGGTGTAAACAGGCCCAGGTGGGCGGTGCTGTCAGTTAGCCACAGTTAACAGGACAACAACAAATACCAGTCAACTGGATCTGGGTCTTTGGTCCAGTCCGGATCTGTAGCGTCACACTAAACAGAAACACCGGAGCAGGGATCAGCAACCTTCATCACGAAAAGATCAAATTTTGTCCAAAAATCTGCACGGAACTACAAAGCGTATTTGAGTATTAAAATGAAAGCATTTACGAATCGGGGGCAGAGTAGCCAGAAATTGTACTCAAGTAGACATTATGATTACTTTATGATAATAATTACTCAAGTACAAGAGTAATTACCTCAGTTATAGTAAGACACTATCTACTAAAAAGTTACTTGAGTAGGTAACGACTTTGCTCTCACTAGTTTCTTTCTCTTAAATTTTTCGTCTTATGAATGTTTTTTCCTCATAAATTTGTGACCTTTGTTGTAGATTTACCACCTTTTTAAATAGTAATTTTGTTTTTTTTTTCTCATAAACTACTTCACAAATTTGAGGTTTTTCTCTTCTAAATTGGTGGGGTTTTTTTTACATAATTGTTTCATTATAAAATAAATTACTTTTTCTTGTATATTTATAACTTGTCAATGATTTGTTTTTTAAAATAATTTTGTTACCTTTTTACATAAATACACAAGCTTTTGCTCATAAATTTGCCACTTACAAATTTGATACTTTTTCTTATGTGCAATTCTTTTGTACTTACACAGCTTCCCTCACCAATTTGGCAGGTTTTTCACTTAGATGTGTTCATCTGAGGCGCAGCAAACACGTACCCTTGAACACAGTCTACAAGAGCTGTTCATTAAAGATTTCCCCGACTCGTGTCCCATGGAGAGGAAGCAAACTTTTCACAGTTAAGTCTTCCTCTACACGGGCACCACCAAGGGTCACACGCTTCCCTGATCCCTTTGTGCAGCTGTGGAGACCTCACCTGTAAGAAGCTGGCAGGTTGTGTCAGAAGCCAGGACTGGATGATTTTGCTTCTGTTAGAAATTTGCAGGTTTTGTTCTTGTTAATTTGCTGCTTTTTAAAATAAAATGCAACTTTTTTGTGCAGACTTTAGCAGACTTTAGTCTTGGAATTTGGATGTTTTTTTTCTTGTAAATTTGTAGCTTTTTTCTTGTAAACTTGCAACTTTTCCCCTAAAGTTGCTGCTTTTTGTATATTTGCACTTTTCTCCTATGTTTATAACTTTTTGTCATCAATTTGCTTCTTTTTTCCTAGAGATTTGCAGCTTTTTTCAAAAACTTAACTTTTTTCACATAAATTTGCAGCATTTTTTCTTTTAAAGTTCTAATTTTTTTCCTCGTAATTTTTTTGCTTCTTTCCTTTTTTAAATTTCCTGTTATTTTCTCATAATTTGGGTACTTTTTCTAGTAAATTTGCAACTTTTTCTGTCAGTCATAAGGAGCCAGAGCAAATGAGCCAGATGTGACTGGAGTCCACAGGTTGCAGACCTTTGTCCTGGTTATATACTGATGGGCATTAAAGCTCAAGATTGTATCAGTCAGAAAGTGGTGGAAGTTATCACCAAATAAAGATACACTTCATGATGTTTATTAGCTAATGGTTGTTAGTGCACAAATTCAGATCATCTGCACATACAGATGTGCAACGAAACTTAATCTTTAATCAATTCTCTCACTTTTATCATTCATTAATATCGTGCATGTGTGACCTCCATTTGCTGCCAGCAAGCCTCAATTCTGCGTCGGACTGATGCCATTACGTTGTCAGTTTGACAGTGAGAAATGTGGTCCCATTCAGCAAGCAGCACCGCCTCAAGCTCAGCAAGATTTGTTGCTGCAGGATCCTGACTGCATTCACACTGATCCAGAGATGACGGGTTATTTTATTGTACATGCATTAACATTGTAGAAAACATGAACAGGTTTAAAGCACATAATCACCATCACAGTGCAATGGGACATGGAGGCCTGATGCTGGGACCCTGATGCACGTTTTAAGTACAGGGATTTGCAGTTTGCAGCTCCAGAGCCACATGTAAAGTTGCAAATTTACTGGACTGGAAAACAGTTACATATTTACAAGAATTAAGTAACAAATCTAAGAGAAAAACAGCACTTTTTTAAAGAAGTTATTAATTTTTGCATGAAAAGCTGTAATTTTAAGTTGAAAAACAACATGGTTTAAAATAAAAACAATTTCTAGTATATAACGGGCGAGTTTTATGGGGGAAAAAAAGTCCTCCGCAGACAGATGTGTTTATGGTTTAAACATACATACATCCCTCCATCTTCTAAAGCTTAATCCTTTTTTGGGGGGAGGGGGGCGCTGGAGCCTATCCCAGCATCTTTGGGGGAGAGGCAGGGTACACCCTTCACAGATTGCCAATATGGTTTAAACTAGGGATGGGCATTCGGTGAAATTTTCTTCACCGATCGCCGGGAGAATTAATGATTAATAATCGGTTAATCATTAACATTTTTAGGTAGGTAGACTACATTAGAACATCAGGTATCAGCACGGAGAGCCGCACAACTCAAATCTACCTCTCTCTCTCAAATCTCTCTCTCTCTGTTCTCGTGTTTGCTCGGCTCGGGAATCTCGCAAGCTGATTGGCCGAGACGTTTCACCCAGCTCTCTCTCCCTGCCAAGCGGCCACCCAACAAACGAAGACCGCATTCATTGCTCTATCGCTCGTATTGCTTAGTCTAGCCGCGTGGAACTTTTTGCTGTTCTCTTGTGCCATTTTGTGCGAAATAGTCTTCCCGTCGAGGCACTACGCCGCCTCCTGCAGCTTCCCTCGACGTGTGTACACCGAATCTTCATGACCTTCTCAATAAAGTTTCTGAAAAAAAAAAAAAATCTTCACGACCGCCATTACTCAGCGCGCAACCACTGTTGGCGGTTTCTTCGCGTAATAAGGGTGTTCCATGGACGCTGTCGATGAGGTATATTTGTATGCTGCATTGCAGTGATTGCAGTACACCTGGTCATTTTTTAAATTGAAATGGTCCCATGCAACACTTCGCCGTAACCGCTTCATGATTTGGCGATCGCCCTACGGAAGCCCGCATGTATCAACGGAGGCACGCCAGGGTACGGCGATGGTATAATGTTGCCCCCTGGTGCCCAAATTTTGCCATTGCATTGTTTGAGGACGGCCGTGCACTAGGCCTTAATAACCTCGGATTGTTTTAAAAAAAAAACGGTTTGTCGACGAAAATGAACTTCCTCGGTGAAATTCTTAATGATCAATTATCGGTTAATCGGTAAATTATGCCCATCCCTAGTTTAAACAGCTGCAGTTATACAATGTATGAAACTTTTTTTTTAATTATAGGCCCATTCAGGGCTTCACATTAACTTTTTTGCTCACTGGCCACTGTGGCTAGTGATTTTCCAAAGTTACTAGCCACTCAGCCTTTTCACTAGCCACAATTTATGGTTAGAAAATTATGTTTAATATGATCATATTTTTTTTTTTTTCTCTCGGCGCCACACGAGTCGGCTGCCTTTTGCAACAGCGGCTCGATTCCGAGTCTTTTTCCCTTCCTCTCTCTTTTGATCCGTCTTTTTTTTTCACCCCACTTATATCACGGACACACAGATCGTCCTAAATGTCTCCTGAGCCGGTGGACGGAGCCACTGTCTATAGCAGGATACGATACAGCAGAGAACAGCTGCTAGCATTCAACCGCCACCCGGTCCCATTGGAAAAACTCGACATACCGAGTGAACTGAGGCGAAAACGCCGCGGCTGCCGGGCTGGAGTAAGGCGGAGGACAAAAAATATAAGGTACAGACCCTCCCTTCCATCTGTTGTCATGGGAAATGTACGGTCGATACTGGGAAAGTTAGATGAGCTAGCGGCTATCTCCCGTTATGATAGCACATACCGGGAGTGCTCTCTCCTTTTGTTTACTGAGACGTGGCTAACTGAACTAGCAGCAGATGCTAACATTGAGCTGGAGGGTTTTCACATGATACGAGCTGACCGAACACCAGACAGTGGCAAGGCTAGGGGCGGTGGAGTGATCATGTATGTTAACAACAACTGGTGCAGACCGGGACATATCACTGTTAAACAACGACACTGCAGCAAAGACATTGAGTTGCTAGCTGTTAGCATGAGGCCTACATATCTCCCGAGAGAACACTCACACGTGATCTGCATTGTTGTTTATGCAAATCCGACGGCGAACGCTGGGACAGCACGTGACGTCATCCATTCAGTAACCAGCAGGCTGCAGACAGAACACCCAGATGCTCTTCTCCTCATCTCAGGCGATTTCAACCATGTTTCACTGTCTCCCATTCTACCCACGTTCACCCAGTATGTCACATGCCACACTAGAGACAATAAAACACTGGATTTATTCTACGCAAACACTAAGGAGGCGTACACCTCATCACAACTACCCCCACTCGGGAGATCGGATCACAACTTGGTTCATCTCCGGCCGGTGTACAAACCCCTAGTGCACAGACAACCTCCGGCCATGCACACTGTGGAGTTATGGTCTGAGGAGACAATGGACACCCTAAAGGGCTGTTTTGAAGCCACCGCCTGGAAGCAGCTCTGCGATCCACATGGTGAGGACATCGATGGCCTCATTCACACCTTCACGGGCTACCTCAGCTTCTGTGTGGACAAATCCGTTCCCACCAAGACCATACGGCGTCACTCAAACAACAAACCCTGGATCAACCCTGAGATAAAAACACTTCTGAGAGAGAAGAAGAGGATCTTCAGGTCGGGGAACAGGGAGATGCTGAAGTCCGTACAGAGGGAGCTGAGGAGAAAGATCAGAGAAGGCAAGGACAGCTTCAGGAAGAAGATGGAGGACAAGCTGCAACAGAGCGACATCAGCGGGGTCTGGAGAAACCTCAAAACCATCTCGGGGCTCCAGAATACCTCCCCCCAGGCCACAGGGGGCAGGGAGTGGGCGAACAACCTGAATCTGTTTTTCAATAGATTTGACCAACCGCCCTCCCCCCTGACTGCACAACAACCACTGCTGCCTCTAAAGAAATCAAGTCCTGCTGCCCACTCCCCACTCTACCAACACCCCCCCACTCCCAACACACAGCCCCCCATCCTGACCCTGACCAGGACCCAGGTGAGGACGGAGCTGAGGAAGATCAAGGCGAGGAAGGCGCCGGGACCGGACGGCATCAGCGCAAAGCTCCTCAAGTCCTGTGCAGACCAGCTGTGTGGGATTGTGACGTATATCTTCAACATGAGCCTGAAACTGGGGAGGGTACCACAGCTGTGGAAAACATCTTGTGTGGTACCTGTACCAAAAACTTCCCACCCCAAAGACCTGAACAGCTACAGACCGGTGGCCTTGACGTCCCACTTGATGAAGACCCTGGAGAGACTGCTCCTTGCTCACCTCCGCCCCCTGGTGGAACCAGCGATGGATCCACTCCAGTTCGCCTACCAGCATGGCATTGGGGTGGAGGATGCGGTGATCTTCCTCCTTCACTGTTCTCTGTCCCACCTGGAGAAGCCCGGGAATATGGTGAGGATCATGTTCTTTGACTTCTCCAGTGCTTTCAACACCATCCAACCGATGATCCTGAAGGACAAGCTGCTGCGCGCAGGGGTGGACCAGCACCTGTCATCATGGATCCTGGACTACCTCACGAACCGGCCTCAGTTTGTGAGAACCCGGGACTGTGTGTCCGACACGATCATCAGTAGCACGGGGGCCCCCCAGGGAATGGTGCTGGCTCCCTTCCTGTTCACTCTTTATACTGCGGACTTCTCACACAACACAACACACTGCCATCTACAGAAGTTCTCTGATGACTCTGCGATCGTTGGCCTCATCTCCAATGGAGATGAGGCCGAGTACAGAGGGCTTATCCAGGACTTCGTGGACTGGTGCCATCGGAACTGCCTCCAGATCAACGCGAGGAAAACTAAGGAGCTGGTGGTGGACTGCCGCAGGCATGGGCAGCCCCTCACAGTACCAGTAAATATACAGGGAACAGACATCGAGATGGTGACATCCTATAAGTACCTGGGTATTCATCTGAACAATAAACTAGACTGGTCACACAATACTGATGCACTCTACAAGAAGGGACAGCGCAGGCTGTTCCTGCTGAGGAGACTCAGGTCTTTTGGTGTACAAGGGGCGCTGCTGAAGTCATTCTATGACACGGTGGTGGCATCAGCCATCACTTTTGGAGTGGTCTGCTGGGGCAGTGGCATTACTGCAGCAGATAGGAAGAGACTGAACAAACTGATTAAGAAAGCTAGCTCTGTCCTGGGGCAGCGCCTTGATCCGATGGAGGAGATAGGAGAGAGAAGGACGGTGGCTAAACTGTCATCTCTGCTGGAGTCCGAGTTCCACCCTATGCAGGACATACTGAATGCACTGAGGAGCTCATTTAGCAGCAGACTACATCATCCCAGGTGCACAACCGAGAGGTTTCGTAGGTCCTTCCTACCAACGGCTGTCAGACTGTACAACCTAAGCAGGGCTGCTCGCAGAGATAGCAAAAAGACGTAACAAACTAATAGTTTTTTGAATGCAAAAGATGCAATAGACTTACACAATGGTCCTCTCCGGCATACAACTAGGAACATACCGGTCGCTATGGAGGGTGAGAATATGTATGGGCACATAATCATACCATGTAGGATAACTAAGTAGACGGTTATGCTGTTTCATTCCATCTAGCAACAATGCTCTGCACTGTGTGTGTTTATATATTTGCATATTTATTCCATCTAGCTACAATGCTCCGTACTGTGGGTGTTTATATATTTATATATCTACATATTATTCCATCTAGCTACATTGCTCCGCACTGTGTGTGTTTATATACTTGCATATTTATTCCACCTAGCTGCAATGCTCCGTACTGTGGGTGTTTATATATTTACATATTTATTCCATCTAGCTACAATGCTCTGCACTGTGTGTTCATATATTCATATATTTATTCCATCCAGCTACAATGCTCTGCACTGTGTGTCTGTGTGTGTGTGTATATATATATATTTTATAGTAATACGTACATATGTTTATTAGCTGCTCTTGCTTGCTTGTTTTTTTTCTTGCCTTCTGATTGTTGCTCTGAGTGTTGCTATCCCTGTGCTGTTGCAATCCTGGAATTTCCCCGTTGTGGGACTAATAAAGGCTTATCTTATCAAATTTGACTATGGCATGCTAAATTTTACTTGAACTAAATTTACAACCTTTTTAAATGTAAATGGCCCTTATACATACAGTACATAAAAATAGCAAGAGAAACACTTTAATTATTAACAGCAGTAAATACTGTAAAACAGTCAAGAAAGATATTTGCAGTATGAGAGTGAAGTACAGGTAGATTTGGGGTCTGTCCCAGTTCTCATTTGTACCTCCTCTCCTTTGCCTACCCCCACCCCTTGGCCTTTGAAATCAAAGGCCAAGGGGTGGGGGTTGAGAATTACCCCTATTCAATTTAATTCAATTCAAACGTTTATTTCGAACTCAAGGTTCATAGTATATACAAAACGTGTAAAAAATAAGTGTATAAAACGTGTAAAAATAAAAGTGTATAAAATTCAGCAATCACACGGCGCTCATATAACAACAATAAAATACAATAATGAACTCAGTATAAAATAGAACGCCACCACTTCCAAATGCTGGAGTGAAGTGTGAGTGACGAGTTAACAATTGCGGATATAAAATGGTTGTTACATGCCAGCAACCTTCTCATAAAACTATAGACATTCTTTCGTAACAATTCGCCAAAAGACGGAATATTCAAGGACACAAACATCTTGCTTGCACTCGACCTACGAGGTATAGCTAACAACCTTCTTAGGGAATTATTATATGCAATGCGGATTTTGTTCCTAACAGCAACATTGCTATTAAACCATAGAGGCGAGCAATACATTGAGGTACAGAAAGTCTTGAACAACATACATTTAACATCAGGAGAACACCTATGGAAATTTCGCAACAGTAAATTTGTTTGAGCATAGAGTTTCCTGAGTTGCCTATTACAGTCAACATTGATCTTATCACATTCAATCCACACACCTAGGTATTTGGCTTTTTCAGCAAAGTTCAAACTATTACCACAAAGTGGCATAACAGGATCCGAAGTTTTGACACCCTTCAGTTTGAATGCCATACACATAGATTTAGTACAGTTGAACAAGATGTCATTTTTTTCACCAAATTTCTCACATACCGAGAGGAGATGTTGCATAGCTGCAGTAGACAAACTTAACAAAGATCATTAGCATAGAAAATGTGATTTAACAGTGCACCATCAATGGAGCCACCAACATTAGTATTGTTCAACAGTACACTGAGATCATCAACATAGACATTAAACAACAAGGGTGACAGTATACCACCTTGTTTAACACCATTGGTCACACAAAATTTAGATGAGGTAACATTGCCCCACCTAACAACCATAGACTGCCTTCTGTACCAGTATAACAGGATGCTAACAGTATAAATAGGAATACCTTGATCGATCAATTTTCTAAACAAACACCAGTGGTTAATCCTATCCAAAGCTTTGCTAGCATCTAAAAACGTAGCATAAACACTAGTGGATTCACTTCTGAAGTAGTCAACAAATTCATGGAGTAGGTAAACAGCCTTATCAGTTGAATGAGCTGACTTGAAACCAAACTGATTGTCATTTGTCCACAGATAATCCTCAATTCTGTTCAGAATTAAACCCTCTAACAATTTAGATATAACATTTGCAACAGCTATAGGTCTGTAATTGTTCATATCTGACAGACTGGCACACTTGTTTTCACCAAGGGAATAATAACAGAATCCATCAACATATCTGGCATGTAACCATGAACAAACATACAGTTAAAACACAATGACAACAGAATACACAAATTGAAATCAGCATTGATAAGGCATTCCCTAGTGAGACAATCAGGGCCAGCTGATTTGCCTTTCTTGAGATCTTTGATCAGTGAAACAACTTCAACAGGAGTAACAACAGAAATATCAGCGGTATCAAACATTATACAGGTGAACATCACACATAACAGAATCCTTCATAGAAACATTCTTGACTGAGTTGAAAATAGCTTCATATTGACATTTCCACTTTTCAGCAATATTAACATCACCAGTCACACCATCAATAGTGTTTGATCTAACAGACTGGTAAGAACTCATAACCTTCATTTGTTTCCAGAATTCTACCATGTTCAGTTCACTCATATGACTAGCTAACTGGTCACATTTGGTACTTTCTTCATTGCGCCTGCATGCACGCAGAGCATATTTGAACCTAGCCCTACAACTTTTCATGTTATCAAATATTGGACCGTAACGTGGTTTGCTATTACTCCTCCACCACAAGAAAGCTGAACTGAGACACCCCTTCAGGGCTGCATGGCGTCATTAGTAATTGCTGATGGATTTAATCTAAATCTACATTACCTATTTTCACCAGAAACAAAGAAAACTGACAAGAAAAAGTCTCATCTGAGGGAGAAAAATGTCTCAAATTTACATGAATAATTCTAATAGTAGAAAAACTCAGAAATTTTCTAGAAAGAAAGCTGTAAATTCAGAGAAAATCTTGGACCCCCTTGCATGTCGTTTTTGGCCCACGGGCCACATGTTTAACACCCCTGGACCAGCACATTAAAAATACATAATTAGATGTTTTACTTCTATAAAATGGCTGTAAATCACAGACATCATAGATTATCACAGATAAACAAAAGTTCACCTCAGAAGAAGCTTCATTTGCTCTTTACAGCAATATAAAGTTTAGTCACTTTTTCTCTCCGTCATACGAAAACTTAAATTTGCAAAATTAACGGGAGCGTCTTGCTCTAAAAAATAATCATATTTAACCACAGAGGAAGGAGTTTATGTGGGGGGAGAGGGCAGAGGTTATTCTGACTGCTGGGCGGGGGATCAGGGGCAGTTATCCCATGATCTGATTGCTGAGAGCAGCTGCTGTCTGTTAATTTCTCCAGACTGGCTATAAAATGAACCGAACCACAGAGCAAACCGTCTGCACCTTCACCCATACCCAGCACGCTGAGCATCTTCTCCTGTGTACCGGGGCTGCTGCTGCTGACAGTGGGCCAATGAGAATACAGTGTGTGTGTGCAGATGGTGCTTATGGGAGTTGTAGTTTCGTAGTCTGACACTGCAATAGTGCCAAAGTGGTTAGTGGGAGTTGCTGTGTTACCCGCCACTGGTGGAATCCACTTGCCAGTAGCTGGTTGGCGGGTGTTAATGTCAAGCCCTGTGCCCATCTCTGAAGATGGGACACATTATGGTATGATGATGTCCATTTGTCCATATGAGTTTGTCTAGCTAACTCCTCCCACAGTTTTTAGGCTAGGACTTTTTAAAAAATATATACTTAAGTCTTTTATTGCCTTTTTTTCAATATTTATACAGAACATAATAAGCATAATAATAAACAAAACAGTTGCTGCCTGGCTAATTATCTGAGGTTTTAAGGAGTCTGTTGTCTTTTCTTGATGGTTTAATTATACGGCACCAGCTTGGGTTTTATAAACTGTCCATTTTCCCCATTTTTTAAAATCAAGCTGGGCTTCTTGTAGTCTCAGTTTGTGTGTCAGGGTTTTTTTTTCCATTTTGTAGATGTCTTGATGCTTTGGGGTTGGTCCATCGTCAGTGGTTGTGTTTTCCCCCACTTCCATGTAATTGTTTTTTTTCTGCAATCAATAGCACTTTATCAATGTAGGTGTTGCCCCCCCCCCCCCCCAGACTTTTATCTGTGAAATTACAGAGGTACAATGTTTTACAGGTCATTGGGATTTATATCCAAATATTTTACACAACGTTTCACATATCATTTCCCAGAACAGGATTATTTTTGTACATTTCCATTAAACGTGTATGGTCTACATCATACTCTCCACATTCTCTCCAGCGTTTCTGATGTTGATTTAACTGTTTGTTTTTTTACCTTAGGTGTGATAGAGAAATGCACTAAATCTTTCCAGGCGAATTCTCTCCACACAAGTGAATTAGAAGATGTGTGATGGGTCTCCCAAATATTTCGCCATTCATTTTCTGTATTTCAGCATTAAGCTTCTTTTCCCATTTTTATCCCCCGCCAGTCAAAGACCCCTTTGGGCGAAGACCGAAGGGGATTATGATATGGGGTGGTCAGTCCGTCGGTCCATCCATCCGTCTGTCCCAATTTTGTGAAATCAGCTTTTGTAATTTTGTTCCTAATGTTTTTAAACTTGGTACCTTTGTATACATTAATGATGAGCATATTGCTATTTGACTCTGATCGGATGATTTTTGCAGGAATTATAGACCTTGAGGTCAAGGTCAGTGGTCAGTTTTTCCCTAAATCTTATAAACACAATAACTACTGAAAGAACTGGTGTAGGCTTTTCAAATCCATACCATAGTTGGATCTAAGACAAATCTTGGACGGCTTACACCCTGACATGACTGTGGGTTTGGAATCAAAAGGTCAAATTTAATATTCCATTTGTACTCTTACTACAGAATGAGTAAAGCTCTATCCACCTTATTCCTAGCCCCCATGATGCCTTGCGTGAATTATAGGCGCAACTTCCAGTACTAGTTTAGAATGTGTGGTTGTCACTGAAATGGGACACTTTTCCTTGTTAAAAACAATGACTTTGGCATCAAAAATATGGGAACACGACCTTTTGCACCTCAAAAACAGTAATATAATCATACCACTTCCCACAACTATGGAGGGATGGGAAGGTGACCTTAAAAAGTGGCCTCGCAGACAGTAGCTCAGGTTGTTAGCGCCACTGCTAAGATGCTAACGTTGTAAACAAATAAAAGCTCTGAGATATATCAATGTCTGCACCGCAATAAAGCCAGATGCATTTTGTTAAAAGATGTTGGACATAATCAGATTTACCTCAGAGCAGATGTAAAATCTAGTCAGAGCCATAAATAACCACAACACCGTGCTTGAGATTTCTCCGGTTTCCTCCCACATGCCAAAAACATGCCAGTTAGGTTAATTGGCATCAAACTGGGGATTGTAAATTGTCCTTAGGTATGACTGTGAGAGTGAATGGTTGTCTGTCTTTCTTTGTTGGCCCTGCGATGGACTGGCGATTGGTCCAGAGTGTACCCTGCCTCTTACCCAAAGATTTTTTTTTTTGATTTTGCATACTTTATTGATCCCCAGAGGGGAAATTGAGGGCATCCACCTGGATGGATGAAGCAGCCACGGTACGGAGCTATCCCTTAACCATTCACACACACATTCACACCTAGGGCCACTTTAGAGTTTCCAGTTAACCTAACCTGCATGTTTTTGGCCTGTGGGAGGAAACCGGAGAAATCCCGGAGTAAACCCATGCAGATACGGGGAGAACATGCAAACTCCACACAGATCACTGTTGGTCAGGGGCTGGGATCGAACCAGGGATCCCATGGCCAAGGGTGAGTTGCTGTTGTGCTGGTGCAGTGCTAACCACTGCGCCACCGCACCGCCCAAGATGCTGGGATAGGCTCCAGCCCCCCATGGCCTGAAAAGGATTAAGCGGAAGAAGATGGATGGATGGATGGACCGTGCTTGGGTGTTTTAATGTCGGGGTAAAACAGACAGCTGCAGCTGTTCGTTTTACCCCAAAATTAAAATGCTCATGCTGCTGTCATTTTTTTTTTTTTTTTGGACTTATTTTGTACCCGTAGGTAGATTTGTTCTGCAGTCCGGTGTCAAGCCACCAGCTGCCGGTCGCTGCGTGCGCAAGCGCCCCTTAACTCCCTAACCTGCATGTTTTTAGCATGTGGGAGGAAACCGGTGAAATCCCGGAGTAAACCCACGCAAACACGGGGAGAACATGCAAACTCCACACAGATCACTGTTGGCCGGGGGCAGGGATCGAACCCACGATCTCATGATCCCCGCGATCCCCCGGCCGAGGGTAAACTGTGCTGCCGCGGTGCTAACCACTGCTCCACCGTGTCATGCTATGAATGCTTGTTATTTAACTTAACACATACAGACCTTTTCTGACAATTGTTTAAAATTTTATTGATCTACATTTTGTGATAATTTAAAAAATGAATGCATGCTGAAGGTGCTAATATCAAGTCCATATCGTTCCAAGGCAGTGCAACGAATGCAAAAAAACCTCCTAGAAAACTACTTGATTTCTTGCTTAAATCGTTAAGCCTTAGGAAGCAAACTGTTACTATTTTTATTTATTTTACTTCATGCAGCCTTGCATTTGGTGACATACAGTATATGACGCATAAACGTCAGATCTGTGACATTCATGCAAGTGAAAACATACCTGGTGCTCTTGCATCTGTACCACCGACCACACCAACAGTCCTGTTTAGTTTTCAGTGCATGATCTATGCATTGCCGGTGAGAAGCCTCCATTTATCCAGTCTATGGCACAACCACGAACACCAGCAACAAGTACCAGAACTATGACGAAACATTCAAAAAATACAAAAACTACAAGTGCTGAAATTAGCTGCCACTTCAGTGCAAAACATGTATGGGGACTATACATTGAAATGAATTTGGAAAACTTTTAAGAACACAATTTTAACATTTTCTTTAAGATTTCTGATGGATAAGTATGTTACATACTGGTCAAAGTGGAATAATTTTCTGAAACAGAACAATACATGAATGTGATACTTGATATGATTGGTGTATCCTCCCCCTTTTTTAAAGCAACAAAAGGAAACCAAACTTGTGAAGGACTGCATCAAAGATTTCACTTAAGACTTTTAAAGGATTTGAAGGTTCTTTATCAATAGAAATTATCCCCCCTTTTTTCTTTTTTTCTTCCCTCTTTATCTGTTAAATATTGTGTAGTAATCAAGATAGAGGGTTGATGTAACTAGAATGGGTAACATTTTAGCATTTATCTTTTTCTTTCTTTCATCTGTAAGACATGTTATTCAGTGTAGCGTTTTGTTCTCCAAGAAGACCTAATGTTCTAAATGTTTGTTCTGTAAAAGTTTAAAAATCAAAATAAAAGCAAAGTATAAAAAAACCCCACGCTATTTAAATGCCCCACTACGCCACTCTTGCTGACTGATTTAACATTATTTCTGCCATAACCGGAAGTTGCCCCCATAATCGTTTCTACAGCAGCGCCCTCAGGAATAAGGTGGATAGAATGAGTAAAGCTAGGGACACCAAACTTGGTACACATGTTCACCCTGAGAACCTAACTTTTGACTATGGGTTTGGGGTCAGAGGTCAAGGTTAACATTCCATTTGCACTGTCACTATAGAACGAGTAACGCTAGAGTCACCAAACCTGGCACACAGGTTCACCCTGAGACCATGACCTCTGACTATGGGTTTGGGGTCAGAAGGTTAAAAGTCAAGGTTAGTATTCCCTATGCCCTCTTACAGTAGAACAAGTAAAGCTCTTTAGGGTCACCAAGCTTGCTACACAGGTTCACCTCGGGATCCTGACCTAAAGCTATGGGTTGCATAAAATTGTTTGTTGTGTATTCATGGATGATAGGCTTATCATAATTTGGTTCTGCCTCAGTAATTATATGAAAAAGTTGAAAACTGCTCTCTTTCAGTAACATACTGGGATCTTCGAAGAAAATGGAGGCGGGGGATATTGCACTTGACTCAGACTGCTCTTGTTCTCTTTTATATTTAGTTGAATATTTGTCAGGCTAGGACTTTTTCATTTCACACAGTGTTTGTCCATGTATTGAAGATGTGCATATTGTAGAGGGTTAATTGATTTTCTGATATTTTCTCAAAATTTGTTCTACTTTGGATTGTAGATTGTTTGCTTAAACTCCTTTCACTTACATGGTTATTATTAGTTTTATTACAGGTCTGGAGTATATTGAATGTTAAACTTGTCATTAATGTTTTGGTTGTTAGTGTGCTATTTCTGCACTATTGATAATGGTATGGACTGGCATAATGTACCATGTGCGGTGCTCTTGGGTTTGTTTTTTGTTTTTTTTAACTTTTTGAGTCTTTGTTTTTTTCTCTGTTGTGATCACAGTTTATTCACAAATTATGGTTCTGTCTCTGTCCAGGCGTTGCCGTGGTGATGAGCAGTAATGAGTGCTTTGGTTGTGGCCGCAGTGGCCACTGGGTGAAGAACTGTCCGAGCGGTGGCCGGGGACGAGGAAAAGGTCGCGGCAGAGGCAAAGGTGATTTCTACACAGATAAACACGCATAAGAAATGATAAATGTTCAACATGTCTCATTCCACCATCCCTCTGGTTTCAGGAAGTATCTCACTGCAGTCATTAACATTTTCTTCTATTAACTACAGAGGTTGTGTTCTTCTTTTCTCCTGTGTGATTGCTGCAGTACCTCCTGCTTACTTCATTTCAATAAACAGTCTATGACAGGGGTCTGCAGCCTTTGCCAACCGAAGAGTCATTTTGCCCATCTCTGACTAAAATAAAAGTAGCTGAGGGCCACAATGGCAATTTGACCTTTAAAATAAAGATTATGCTGCTTATAAAGTTTTATATATACAGTGGGGCAAGAAAGTATTTAGTCAGCCACCAATTGTGCACGTTCTCCCACTTAAAAGATGAGAGAGGTCTCCAATTTTCATCATAGGTATACCTCAACTATGGGAGACAAAATGAGAAAAAAAATCCAGAAAATCACATTGAAGGATTTTTAATGAATTAATTGGTAAATTCCTCGGTAAAATAAGTATTTGGTCAATAACAAAAGTTCATCTCAATACTTTGTTATATACCCTTTGTTGGCAATGACAGAGGTTGAACGTTTTCTGTAAGTCTTCACAAGGTTTTCACACACTGTTGCTGGTATTTTGGCCCATTCCTCCATGCAGATCTCCTCTAGAGTAGAGATGTTTTGGGGCTGTCGCTGGGCAACACGGACTTTCAACTCCCTCCAAAGATTTTCTATGGGGTTGAGATCTGGAGACTGGCTAGGCCACTCCAGAACCTTGAAATGCTTCTTACGAAGCCACTCCTTCATTACCCGGGCGGTGTGTTTGGGATCATTGTCATGCTGAAAGACCCAGCCACGTTTCATCTTCAATGCCCTTGCTGGTGGAAGGAGGTTTTCACTCAAAATCTCACGATACATGGCCCCATTCATTCTTTCCTTTACACGGATCAGTCGTCCTGGTCCCTTTGCAGGAAATCAGCCCCAAAGCATGATGTTTCCACCCCCATGCTTCACAGTAGGTATGGTGTTCTTTGGATGCAACTCGGCATTCTTTCTCCTCCAAACACGACAAGTTGAGTTTTTACCAAAAAGTTCTATTTTGGTTTCATCTGACCATATGACATTCTCCCAGTCCTCTTCTGGATCATCCAAATGCTCTCTAGCAAACTTCAAACGGGCCTGGATATGTACTGGCTTAAGCGGGGGGACACGTCTGGCACTGCAGGATTTGAGTCCCTGGCGGCGTAGTGTGTTAATGATTGTAGCCTTTGTTACTTTGGTCCCAGCTCTCTGCAGGTCATTCACTAGGTCCCCCCATGTGGTTCTGGGATTTTTGCTCACCGTTCTCGTGATCATTTTGACCCCACGGGGTGAGATCTTGCGTGGAGCCCCAGATGGAGGGAGATTATCAGTGGTCTTGTATGTCTTCCATTTTCTAATAATTGCTCCCACAGTTGATTTCTTCACACCAAGCTGCTTACCTAATGCAGATTCAGTCTTCCCAGCCTGGTGCAGTTGTACAATTTTGTTTCTGGTGTCCTTTGACAGCTCTTTGGTCTTGGCCATAGTGGAGTTTGGAGTCTGACTGTTTGAGGTTGTGGACAGGTGTCTTTTAAACTGATAATGAGTTCAAACAGGTGCCATTAATACAGGTAACGAGTGGAGGACAGAGGAGCCTCTTAAAGAAGAAGTTACAGGTCTGTTGGAGCCAGAAATCTTGCTTGTTTGTAGGTGACCAAATACTTATTTTCCACCATAATTTGCAAATAAATTCTTTAAAAATCCTTCAATGTGATTTTCTGGATTTTTTTTTTCTCATTTTGTCTCTCATAGTTGAGGTATACCTATGATGAAAATTGGAGACCTCTCTCATCTTTTAAGTGGGAGAACGTGCACAATTGGTGGCTGACTAAATACTTTTTTGCCCCACTGTACGTAGCGCTGAGTATTATGTGAATTCATGCTTCAACAGTGAAAAAACTGTCAAATTTTATATATAGCTTCATTCACGAAATAATGAAAGTATTACAATTACAAATTGTTTTGTGCTGAAAAATAAAGGTTATATCTGAATATCTGACTTACAGTGGTGTGAAAAAGTGTTTGCCCCCTTCCTGATTACTCTTTTTTTGTATGTTTGTTCCACTTAAATGTTTGTTTCAGATCATCAAACAAATTTAAATATTAGACAAAGATAACTCAAGTAAACACAAAATGCAGTTTTTAAATGAAGGTGTTTATTATTAAGGGAAAAAAAAACCCCCAAACCTACATGGCCCTGTGTGAAAAAGTGATTGCCCCCTAAACCTAATAACTGGTTGGGCTACCCTTAGCAGCAACAACTGTAGGGGTGGGTTCAAAAGATCGATATACAGTAGATCGATCCACGTTTGACTGAGCCGATATCGATCCACAAAATCCGCGGATCGATCTTTTAATATAATATATTTAATATATTTTAATATAATATTTTTACGTTTGTGAACGTCTGCTGAGTATAATCGGATCGAAACCGGGTCAGTGAGCCAGGAACAACAGCCGAGAACCATAAACAGCTGACACGCTAACAGAGCTAGCAAGCTAACGGATATGCTAGTTCTTCTTCTGTGGTGTTAAAACGGTTCTCATCCAGCAAGAGTTCCCTGCGGCGCGTGCACACGTCTTTACTTTCATGTTTGCATGAGCGGAGTTATTAACGTGCGTGTCTCTTAATTTAGCAACAAAAGTCACCGTAAAGACTGTCCTCAACAGCTTCTGAATATTTTTCATAAAGCGGGGATAAACGGACTTTTACTACGTGCAGCGCTGTGTTGGAACATAAAGTTGACGACTGATAAACGGAAAATGCACGGAGACTGAAACCCATGAAGCAGAGGGAGACTTGGAGCTGCTGAGACTGTAAGTATAATATCATTTGTTTGTTTTAACATTTGTGTCGTAAATTAATAATTTATCCGGCATGATGGTGGTTTCTTTTACAAACTATGGACACAGAGAGAACTGTTGGTTAAGCGCTGTGAATAAATGCTGAATAAAGGTATATTTTATGAGATTATGGACTTCTGCCACTCAAGTAAGAGATGTGAAGAGAATAAATCACAATAAAATTAAGATGGTAGAATTAATAAAGGCTGCAGTACAACAAGCTATTTTTACTCAGTAGAACTAAATTGAAATGAACAAACCTTACCAGGAAATGAATTGAAACCCTTTTCAAACATCCATCCATCCATCCATCTTCTACCGCTTTTCCGGAGGTCCGGGTCGCGGAGGCAGCAGTTCAAGCAGAGAAGCCCAGACTTCCCTCTCCCCAGCCACCTGCTCCAGCTCTTCAGAGGGGATACCAAGGCGTTCCCAGACTAGCTGGGAGACATAGTCTCTCCACCGAGTCCTGGGTCTGCCCCGGGGTCTCCTCCCAGTGGGACGTGCCTGAAACACCTCAAGTGGGAGGCGTCCAGGAGGCATCCTAATCAGATGCCCATACCACCTCAACTGACTCCTTTCAATGTGGAGGAGCAGCGGTTCTACTCTGAGCCTCTCCCGGATGACTGAGCTCCTCACCCTATCTCTGAGGGTGAGTCCAGCAATCCTACGGAGAAAGCTCATTTCAGCCGCTTGTATCCGCGATCTCGTTCTTTCGGTCATTACCCAAAGCTCGTGACCATAGGTGAGAGTAGGAACGTAGATTGACTGGTAAATCGACAGCTTTGCCTTAGAACTAAGCTCCCTCTTCACCACAACAGACCGGTACAACGTCCGCATCACTGCAGATGCTGCTCCAATCCGTCTGTCGATCTCTCGCTCCATTTTCCCCTCACTCGTGAACAAGACCCCAAGATACTTAAACTCCTCCACTTGGGGCAGGAGCCTGTCCCCAACCCGGAGAGGACAATCCACCTTTTTCCGGCTGAGGACCATGGACTCGGACTTGGAGGTGCTGATTCTCATCCCAGCCGCTTCACACTCAGCGGCAAACCGTCCCAGCAAGAGCTGTAGGTCATTGCTGGATGAAGCCAACAGGACAACATCATCTGCAAACAACAGAGATGAGATCCTGTGGTCACCAAGCATGACACCCTCCATTCCCTGGCTGCGCCTAGAAATCCTGTCCATAAAAATTATGAACAGGACCGGTGACAAAGGGCAGCCCTGGCGGAGTCCAACTCTCACTGGGAATGACTCCGACCGAGTGTTGGCAATGCGAACTAAACTCTCACAACGGTCGTACAGAGACCGAATAGCTCGTAACAACAAGCCCGATACCCCATACTCCCGAAGCACCCCCCACAAAAATCCACGAGGGACGCGGTCAAATGCCTTCTCCAAGTCCACAAAACACATGTAAACTGGTTGGGTAAACTCCCACGAACCCTCAAGAATTCTCGAGAGGGTAAAGAGCTGGTCCGATGTGCCACGGCCAGGACGAAAACCACATTGCTCCTCCTGAATCCGAGGTTCGACCAACGGCCGGACTCTCCTCTCCAGTACCTTGGCATAGACCTTCCCAGGGAGGCTGAGGAGTGTGATCCCTCTAAAGTTGGAGCACACCCTCCGGTCCCCTTTTTTGAAGAGAGGAACCACCACCCCGGTTTGCCATGCCAAAGGCACTGCCCCCGACCTCCACGCAATGTTGCAGAGGCGTGTCAACCATGACAACCCAACAACATCCAGGGCCTTGAGGTACTCGGGGCGAATCTCGTCCACCCCCGGGGCCCGGCCACCAAGGAGATTTTTAACCACCTTGGCGACCTCAGCCCCTGTGATAGGCGAGTCATCCCCCTCGTCCCCAAACCCTGCTTCCTCTGTGGAAGGCGTATCAGTGGGATTGAGGAGATCCTCGAAGTATTCCTTCCACCGCCCGACGATATCCCCAGTTGAAGTCAACAGTGTCCCATCCGCACCATACACAGTGTGGACGGGGAGCTGCTTTCCCCTCCTGAGCCGCCGAACAGTTTGCCAGAATCTCTTTGAAGCCGACCGAAAGTCTTGTTCCATGGCCTCACCGAACTCCTCCCATACCCGGGTTTTTGCTTCAGCAACCACCCGAGCTGCACTCCGCTTGGCCTGCCGGTACACCTCAGCTGCTTCGGGAGTCCCACAAGCCAACCAAGCTTGATAGGACTCCTTCTTCAGCTTAATGGCCCCCCTCACCACTGGTGTCCACCACTTGGTTCGGGGGTTGCCACCACGAGATGCACCGACCACCTTGCGGCCGCAGCTCTGGGCTGCCGCTTCAACAACAGAGGTGGAGAACATGGCCCATTCAGACTCCATGTCTCCAGACTCCCTCGGAATGTGGTTGAAGTTCTTCCGGAGGTGGGAGTTGAAGACCTCCCGGACAGGGGCCTCAGCCAGACGCTCCCAGCACACCCTCACTATACGTTTGGGTCTACCAGGTCTGAATGGCTTCCTCCCCTGCCATCGGATCCAACTCACCACCAGGTGGTGATCAGTTGACAGCTCTGCACCTCTCTTTACTCGGGTGTCCAAGACATACGGTCGCAGGTCTGATGATACGATAACAAAATCGATCATCGACCTGCGGCCTAGGGTGTCCTGGTGCCAGGTGCACATATGGACACCCTTATGCTTGAACATGGTGTTCGTTATAGACAGACTGTGGTTAGCACAGAAGTCCAATAACTGAACACCACTCGGGTTCAGATCGGGCAGGCCGTTCCTCCCAATCACCCCCCTCCAGGTTTCACTGTCGTTGCCCACGTGCGCATTGAAGTCCCCCAGTAGGACAATGGAGTCTCCAGGAGGAGCACCCTCCAGCACCCCAGTCACAGACTCCAAAAAGGGTGGGTACTCTGAAACATCATTTGGTGCATAGGCACAAATGATGGTCAGGACCCGTTTCCCAACCCGAAGGCGCAGGGAAGCAACCCTTTCGTCCACCGGGGAAAACTCCAATATAGAGGCAGCAAGGTGGGGCGATACAAGAATACCTACCCCTGCTCGTCGCCTCTCGCCCGGGGCAACTCCAGAAAAGGCCAAGCTCCAGCCCCTCTCCAGGAGACTGGTTCCGGAACCGGAGCTGTGTGTTGAGGTGAGGCCGACTATATCTAGCCGGTATCGCTCAATCTCGTACACCAGCTCAGGCTCCTTCCCCACCAGAGAGGTGACATTCCACGTACCAAAAGCCAGTTTAGAAAGCTTGGGATCAGTCCGCCAAGGTCTCCGCCTTTGACTGCCACCTAATCCACATAGCACCGGACTTCCATGATCCCTCCTGCAGGTGGTGAACCTACTGGAGGGCGGACCCATGTAACTCCTTCGGGCTGAGCCCGGCCGGGTCCCATGGGTGGAAACCCGGCCACCAGACGCTAGCCTTCGAGCCCCTCCCCCAGGCCTGGCTCCAGGGTGGGGCCCCGGTAACCCCATACCGGGCGGGGTACACTGAATCCTTTTCAAACATTGAAAGTTAATTTGTAGTTAAAATATAAACAACAAAAAATAAAAAAAACTAAATTATTAAACCCTACTGTGGTGTGGCGATCTAAAAATATGAATGTTAATTTTACTGTGAAATCTATTCTTTTTATCTGCCTTCAGATGTGTGAAGACTGGAAGCTTCAGTCTCACTGAGACCTTCTGAAGGTCAGAGGTCGTCAGTGGAGGAACCATCCCTGCTTCATGTGGATTTCAGTACAGAAGAAGACCTTCAAATTCAAGATTCAAGGAGGTGCTGCCCTCATTTTCTCCAGACTAACATGCATTCAATGCAATTTAGTTGTTGTAATGATAAATTCTTTTATTTCTTTTTTTTAAGTTCTCAGCAAGAATACAATGTTGGTCATTTTTTTTTTACAATTTTACTGAGCATTTAATTCTAAATAAATCACTGTTTAACAGGAAATTTTTGGCAATCCTGTGCTTTTCTTGTGGTGTTACATAGAATAGCATCACTGTAAACTATGGAAAAAGCAGCTGCTTTAAAATTTGTACTTCCTCACACAACTTTGAGTGCAAAAAAACTCTAAAAGTGCCGTAACTTTTTGGAAAAGCTCCCACAAATTCAGGCTTTTTGGGCCACAACAATCACAAAAACAGATGACAAAATCCTGGAGGGACTGAAATACAGTGAGATTATGTCTGCATGGTTCATGCATTGAATTTGTTTACTTACTCTGGGTGGTTAACTTGACATGACACACCCTTTGCACTAAAGAAAGCACCTGTGAGCACTTTATGAAATGATAAGTTAAATAATAAAAAGTGCATTATTGTAACTGATTTTGGGTCAGTTCTATATGTGATAATTTATGTATTAACAAAGTTAGAAGATTCTTGGTACAATTTGCAGCATTAGGGCTCGAAGATTTATGTTTCATGGGAAGTAAAATGGCTATTAAAATGGTAATTCCCCAGATCGAATCGGGATCGAATCGAATCGGAATCGACTCAATTCAGAATCTCAAGAATCGGAATCGAATCGATTCTGGAAATTAGGGATCGTTCCCAGCCCTAAACAACTGCAATCGAGCATTTGCGATAACTGGCAGTGAGTCTTTTACAGCACTGTGGAGGAATTTTGGCCCACTCATCTTTGCAAAATTGTTGTAATTCAGCCACATTGGAGGGTTTTCAAGCATAAACCGCCTTTTTAAGGTCATGCCACAGCATCTCAGTTGGATTCAGGTCAGGACTTTGACTAGGCCACTCCAAAGTCTTCATTTTGTTTTTCTTAAGCCATTCAGAGGTGGACTTGCTGGTGTATTTTGGATCATTGTCCTGCTGCAGAACCCAAGTACGCTTCAACTTGAGGTCACAAACAGATGGCTGGACATTCTCCTTCAGGATTTTTTGATAGACAGCAGAATTCATGGTTCCATTTACCACAGCAAGTCTTCCAGTTCCTGAAGCAGCAAAACAGCCCCAGACCATCACACTACCACCACCATATTTTACTGTTGGTATGACGTTCCTTGTCTGAAATGCTGTGTTACTTTTACACCGGATGTAATGGGACACGCACCTTCCAAAAAGTTCAACTTTTGTCTCGTCAGTCCACAAAGTATTTTCCCAAAAGTCTTGGGGTTCATCAAGATGTTTTCTGCCAAAACTGAAACAAGCCTTTACGTTCTTTTTGCTCAGCAGTGGTTTTCGTCTTGGAACTCTGCCATGCAGGTCATTTTTGCCCAGTCTCTTGTGGTAGAGTCATGAACACTGACCTTAATTGAGGCAAGTGAGACCTGCAGTTCTTTGGATGTTGTTGTGGGGTCCTTTGTGACCTCTTGGATGAGCCGTCGCTGCGCTCTTGGGGTAATTTTGGTTGGCTGGCCACTCCTGGGAAGGTTCACCACTGTTCCATGTTTTCGCCATTTGTGGATAATGGCTCTCACTGTGGTTCGCTGGAGTCCCAAAGCTTTAGAAATGGCTTTATCCACCTTATTCCTACACCTCATGATGCCTTCCGTGAATTATGGGTGCAGCTTCCAGTACTAGTTTAGAACGTGTGGTTGTCAATGAAACGGGACATTTTTCCTTGTTAAAAACAATGACTTTGGTATCAAAAATGTGGGAACATGGCCTTTTGCACCTCAGAAACAGTAATATAATCATACCACTTCCCATGACTATGGAGGGATGGGAAGATGACCTTAAAAAGTGGCCTCGTAGACAGTAGCTCCGTTTGTTAGCACTGCTCCTAAGATGCTAATGCTGTAAACAAATAAAAGCTCTGAGATATAGCTCCGTTTCCACTGCAGTAAAGTTGGCTGCATTTTGTTAAACGATGTTGGACATAATCAGATTTACCTTAGAGCAGATGTAGACTCTAGTCAGTCACAAAGAACCACAACACCGTGCTTGGCTGTTTTAATGTCAGGGTAAATACAGATGGCTACAGCTGTTTGTTTTTCCCCAAAATTGAAATGCTCATGCTGCTGTCATGCCATGAATGCTTATTGTTTAACTTAACACGTACAGACATTCTTTGACAATTGTTCAGAATTTTATTGACCAATATTTTGTGATAATTTAAAAATTAATGCATGCTGAAGTCCATATCGTTCCAAGGCAGTGCAACGAATGCCAAAAACTCCCACATAACTATTTGATATCTTTCTTAAATTGTTAAGCCTTAGAAAGCAAACTGTTCCTATTTTTTATTTATTATTTTACTTCATGCTACAGTATATGGCACTTAAACGTCAGATCTGTGACATTCATACAAGTGAAAACATACCTGGTGTTCTTGTGTCTGTACCACCGATCCACCCAACAGTCCTTTTTCATATTCAGTGCATGATCTACGCATTGCCGGTGCGATGCCTCCATTTATACAGTCTATGGCACAACCACGAACACCAACAACAAGTACTAGAACTACCTAAATATTCAAAAACTACAAAAACTGCAAGTGCTGAAATTAGCTGCCACTTCAGTGCAAAACACATACAGTATGTGGACTATACATCGAAATGAATTTTAAAAACTTTTAAAAACACTAGTTTAAATGCCCCACTACTCCACTCTTGCTGACTGATTTAACACGACTTCAGCCGAAACCGGAAGTTGCCCCCATAATCATTCCTACAGCGGGCACCCCCAGGAATAAGGTGAATAACCTTTTCCAGACTGATAGATATCAATTACTTTTTCTCATCTGTTTCTGAATTTCTTTTAATTGCAGCATGATGTCTAGCTTTTGAGGATCTTTTGGTCTACTTCACTTTGTCAGGCAGGTCCTATTTAAGTGATTTCTTGATTGAGAACAGGTGTGGCAGTAATCAGGCCTCGGTGTGGCTAGAGAAATTGGACTCAGCTTTACAAAGATATGATAAACCACAGTTAATTTGTGTTTTAATGGGGGGACAATCACTTTTTCACACAGGGCCATGTAGGTTTGGATTTTTTTATTTTTTTTTGCCCCTAATAATAAACATCTTCATTTAAAAACTGCATTTTGTGTTTACTTGTGTTATCTTTGTCTAATATTTAAACTTGTTTGATGATCTGAAACATTTGTGTGACATACAAAAAAAAAAAAAGAGAAATCAGGAAGGAGGCAAACACTTTTTCACACCACTGTAGTTTTTTTTTTGTGTAGTTTTTAATTATTAGCACATTCATAAATTGTTTAAATCTGAAAAATATCATCCATCTCCTACTTTCAGCAGTGATCACACAGCTTGAATTCCGGATATTTTAATAAATCTGAGACTACAGTTTTATTCAGAAGAAGCTACTTGTAAGCAAGTTGCATGGCAGTGCCTTGCATGGCAGCGACCCCTCTGATTCTACATGTGATTAATATTGTAGACAGGAGAAACGTAATTTCGTTCTACTGTACGTGATTGGCTGTATGGACTGAATGACAATAGGGATGGCATCTTCTTCTTCTTCATCCTTTTTGTGTTTCCTCAAAATGCTCCTTATTCAGATCTACTATATGTAAATCTGTATCCTGCACCTGTTCTCCAGACTCTCAGTTTGATAAGTAGTGACTGGTTGTCTGACGTTTACATAATCTTTATTTATTTTGGAATCAAACAAAAAGAATACTAAACAACTTTCTGATTAGACAGTCATTTGTTGCAAACTAAGCCAATTAGAAATAATTACAGAAGAGTGAGAAAAAGTATCTTCTTCCACTGAGTTAAATGCTATGCCTTTACAATAAAAAAAAATGTGTGGCATTGACAGACAACCTGCACATACAATTCACTGTTTGCTCAAAACGCCATTAAAAACATCAGGTAACAAGCGAGCAGTTATCCTGCAGAGAAAAACTTGAAAACATCCTTAAAGTATAAGGCTCACCTCTACATCACTCAGAGAATCTTCTCTCTCCTCCGTTCACTCATTTCATCTCCTTTTACTATTTTTTTTTCTTTATTTACAGATTGCGAGTGAAAACTCTCTGCTATATGTTGCTGATTTCAGACAAGTATATCTGGTTAATGGTTTTTCACAATAAAAGCACATAACAGAAACAACCATTCTGAACCATTTGAGCAGAAACTCAAGGATTGTTCCTCATTTTTAATTAAGGATAATTAAGGCATTCGTTTTAGATAATCACATTTAAGACTTTTTATGGACCTGTAGACACTAATCAAGTGGCTGTTTTTTCTCATTGTTTGTGTTCTTGTAGAGAAATTATCACCACTTAAGAACCATACATGAATGCAAATTAATCTGTCTACACAGAATTAAACTATTTTCCTCAGTGATTTTACTTTTTCTGGATTTGTCCATGTCTTGGGGGGGGGGGGGGGGGATAACCAGGAAGCTGTTTGGCTCTCTGTTGTCTCCGTATGCATGGTGTGTGGTGATCCGAGCTGTGTGTTGTTATTCTCCTTTCTCACTAATTATGTTTCACCGCTGCAGTTTCACTCACACCTGCGCTCCCTAATCAGGCAGCCTTTATAAGGAGTGGGGCCCTCCACTCCTACACGGAGACATCAACGCTCCAACTCCGCTAAAGAACTTCTCCACACCTGTCTACTCTTCTCCTCGTCAGCTGGGAGCTTCGTCTCCCCTTCTACAACTGTAAACAGCCTTGTAATCTGTTCTCATCTTCCTGCATCATCCTCTGCTTGTCCTTGTTACCTGTGCACAGGTGGATCATCCTCCTGGCGGACCAACCCTACTCCGGGCGGCGGACCAGGACTTATTCCATGAGCTGGAGGCTCCACTTCCTCGCCGGCATCTTGTTAGTGCCTCAACACTAGATTGAACTTTTCCCTTCCCTCCTCAGCTGAGGAATACTCTGCACTGAGCACTGTACTATATATATCTGCACCGGCACTTCTTCACCTTCACGGGACTGCGGCAACCTGGAGAGAACGTGGCTGCAAGTTGTTTCACGCCTACCATTCCCAGCTCTGTAAGATTATTATTTATTCCACTAAATTCATCTGTGTGTTTCAAGATTACTCACTTCTCGTTCTCTCGCCTCTCTGCAGGGTTGCCAGACTCCTCCCGCTCTGCACTCACTCACACTCACACACTCACTTTCAATAAAGATTATTGTTATTCTAACCGAGTCTGTTGTCTGCTCCTGGGTCTAAGTACCAATTCATGTCATGGTGAGGCTCATCGGCTCCTTGCTTACCCAAGACGAGCCACTGTCGAATGTGATGCATACAATTGACAACATAATAAATCATTTAAAATGTATTTTACGTTGATAAAAAAAAATGTGTTTCAGTCAAAAAATGTATCCAGTAAACAATAATTTGAAAAATAAAATAATTCAAATGACCTGCATTAATTTCCATGTGTTTTGAGATGTGACTGCAGGGAGCCACAACATGGGGGCTGAAGAGCTGCGAGTTGCCAACCCCTGGTCTATGATAACAACAAAACAAACAGAAACAAATCTTATTTTCACTAATTGTGGTGTGCCCCAAGGTTCAATTTTAGGTCCAGTACTTTTTAATCTGTACATGCTGCCCCTGGGGGATGTTATTAGGAGACATGGCGTTAATTACCATAGTCATGCTGATGACACACAACTTTATATCGCTGTGTCTCCTGATGACATGGAATCAGTTAATACCCTTTATAACTGTATTTTAGACATTAAATTATGGATGGCAGCAAACTTTCTTCAGCTCAACCAGGACAAAACTGAAGTTTTAGTCATCAGTCCTGAAGCTCAGAGAGAGAAAATTTTACCAAAATTACATAGTCTGTCATTTACCCCATCCCAGCATGGTAAGAATTTGGGTGTCATTTTAGACTCTGAGCTTTGTTTTATTCCACACATAAATATAACATGAACAGGATTTTACCATCTAAAGAACACAGCCAGAGTCCGCCCACGTCTCTCTCAAGCAAATCCAGAGACACTGATGCATGCTTTTATCACCAGCCATATTGATTACTGTAATGCCCTGCTCTCTGGTCTTCCCAAAAAGACAAATCTGCAGTTATTACAGAATTCAGCTGCATGTGTTCTGATGAGGACCAGACGGCAGGCTCACATCACGCCGGTTTTAAAGTCACTGCATTGGTCCCCGTGTCCTTCAGGATTGATTGTAAGGTTCTTTTACTGGTTTATAAATATCTGCATGGTCTTGGGCCTTCTTATTTATCAGAACTGCTTTTAACATATGAGCCCCCATGGTCCCTGAGGTCCTCTGGTAGTGGCCTTTTAATTATCCCTACTGTCAGAACACGCACCCACGGTGAGGCGACTTTTAGTTACTATGGCCCACATCTGTGGAACAGCCTGCTGGAGAACATCAGGGCTGCCAAGAATGTTCATGTTTTTAGAAGCAGGCTCAAGACCTACTATTTTAACTTAGCTTTTGATTAGTTTCCTATTTTAATTGTCTTAATTTATGATTTTAAACCTACTTTATGTCACAATTACTTATTTTACTATGAATTATTAATACTTGTGAATATATGTCTGACTGTATTTAAGCATTGTTTTTTTTGTGAACACAGTTGTCTTGATTTCTTTGAATGCATGGATTAGGCTGTGTGTCCACCAAACGCGTTTTTTCAGTTGTGGGTTACTATTTTCTATTCATTCTCTATGTAGTTCAGCGGCGCTCAGCGCTGAAACACTCTTGGTGGTGGCCGCTTTTTGTCACAGTGCTCAGAGTTGAAAAAATTTAAACTTTTCAGACTGCAGCTGAGCTCATCAATGTCAGACCTTTCTAAGCAGCCATTCAGAATAAGGAAGGGCGGCACATAGGATGCTGGTACAGCCTGTTCTCAGACTCCTGTTTTCCGTGCCATCATATTTTGCACCCAGAGCTGCTACCAATGCTAGAATACATTTCTTGTCCATTGTTATTTAGAGACTGCTATTAAAAAATAAGTAGAAAGTCTGACCATAGGAAAACCGGAAGTGCTGAACTGTGAGTGACAAGCTGTTGCTGCGATACAGGGCACAGACTTTTTTTTCCCAGAGTGCAGCGCACAAATGCTGAAAAAAGACATTCAGGGTGGTCAGGTGACAAAAAACGCATTTGGTGGACACACAGCCTTACTTGGGTTGTTACTGATATCAGGTGAAAATCTCAGGTCAGTGTCTCCATCAGAAATACGTTTAATGAGAAAAATGTTGACATGTTCAATACTTATTTTCCCCGCTGTACGTAGCTACAGTCCAGCTAGCTTAGTGGCTTTTAGAGTTCTAGTTACTCCACTTCACATCCTAAGCTCATTCATTACTTCACAGTCCATATTATACAGTATTTCATATCATTTTGGCTTTTTTCCGACATGACATGGGTAACAGGTCTGTTAGAATGGCTGGCTTGGTGATGCAAATCAGCACAACCAGGGCTTAGAGATTAACCTGGCTGGTACAAATTGAAAGTCTGCCAGCCTTTAGTTTAGCTGTGCCTTGATGTCCGTTTATGTCTATTTTCTGTATATTCTTTCCAATGCAGAGTCATTACAACACTACTTTATGGATGTGCCACTTGGGCAGCTTAAACACCTTCCATCATACCTAACATGATATAGCAAGGCCTCTCCGTGGATTACCACCTTATCGTGGTGGAGGAGTTTGGGTGCCATAATAATCCCAGGAGCTATGTTGTCAGGGGCAACTTGCCCCTGGTCGGGTCTCCCATGACAGACTTGTCTTGGGTGAAGGGTCAGACCAAGAACGGTCCAGTGGATCTCCATGAGAAATATTACATCAAGGATCCAGTGTACCCGAAGGAGGCACATGGGTCCACCTTCCAGTAGGCTCACCACCTGCAGTAGGGATAGGGGGATCATGGTGCTATGTGAACCAGGCAGAAGTCTGGGCTACTCTGCCTCTGGACTGATGCCCCCGTGACCTGGATCCCTGGATAAGCAGTAAAAGATGGATGGATGAATGGCTGTAGAAAGGTTTATTACGATACTGGGGAGGGGTCTCTGTTTTTTTCCAGGTTTGGGGGTGGGGGGGGGGACATGTCCCTTCTGTCCCTCCGTTGGTTTACACCTATGACTACAATATTTAAACCCCGAGTTGTTTTGAGCAAATCATGTCACAGATATTTCATTAACACCACTGAAAACTGTGAACATCTGGAAAAAAGACATAATAGGGGCTATCTGTTCCCAAGAAGACAGGGCCAGTGATGGAGAACATCTGCCTGCTGATTTGACTATTACTGTGGGCTATATTAATCATATATTCCATAACCTACATATGTTGAAGCATGTGGGAATGTTTGGTGATTACATATGTAAGGCGACTTCACACCTCAGAACAGGACAAAGACTCTCAACCGCCAGTGAAGAACAAAGACTTTCCCAGACACTGCGGTGGAGACTGGAGGAGCTGCCCTGACCCCCCAGGGCCATGAGGAGGAGTACGAAGACAATGGGGGGAATTAAGATAATGAGGGATGTCAGCTTTTGATATGCATGTCTTTTGTTATGTGCAAGTATAAGTTCATAGAGCCGAAAGTGTTCGGTCTCTTTTTCCTTCTTCTGCTGCTGCACTAGGATGAGACTTGTTAGAGGAGCTGATAATAAACTTTGGTTTATATATCACATCGCCTCGTTCTTCCAAGCTCTTCTATACTGGTGACCCTTACGCGAGGATGGACCAGAGGCGTTCCCCCGCGATCGACTCATCTGTGGCGACCCAGGCAGACGCCGGCACCCATGCAGACAGGGGAACAGATGGACGACGTTCCCCCACAGCAGAAGTGATAGAGAGGGCTCAACCGAGCACCAGCGCCGCTGAGAGAGCCGAAGCAAGGCACTCTCACCCTGCGGACACATCAGTGACGGTCCACACAAACGCCTTCACCGTCAACCTGCCGGACTTCTGGCAGGAAGACCCCGCCTCGTGGTTTCAGCAAGCTGAAGCCCAGTTTGCACTTGCGGGCATCACGGCTGACGATACAAAGTTCTATCACATCGTCGCCAAACTCAACGCCGCCACTTCGAGATGTGCGCGGAGCATAATCCAGCGGCCGCCGGCCCAGGACAAATATGAAGAACTGAAAGCGACCATCGTGGCAAATTACGTCCCCTCAGCCGAGGAGAGAGCCGAGAGGATCCTGGCGGTCTACGGCCACAGAGGATGCAGACCCAAGGCCCTCATGGAGGACTTGCTGCAACTTAAAGAAGAGGACAATGACAACTTCCTCTTCCATTTCATATTCCTCAGTACGCTGCCGCCACACATGAGAGGGACGCTGGCCAACATGCGATGCAGCACCCAGCAAGACTTCCGCACGCTAGCTCACGAAGCTCAACGGCTCGTCAACGCCTGCAAGGAGCAGACACCCACAGCAGCATCCACAGACCTCAACGCTGATGTCCGGAGCCACGAGGAGCCACAAATCACTGAGCAGAGCCAGCCCGCGGTGACAGCGACACGGCCAGGACGCAACAGACGGAGCGACGTTTGTTATTACCACCACCGCTTCGCCGAGAAGGCTTACAAATGCGTTCCCCCCTGCAAATTCACAATTTCCGGAAAACGCCGAAGCCGAGAGCCATTAACAGCGGCGGTTCTCGGCGAAAAAAGCAAGCTTTTATATGTGACGGACGGACACACCGGCAAGCGGTTCCTTATCGACACGGGAGCTCAACTAAGTTTTGTCATGCCCTCCCAAGCAGACCGGGCCATGGGCCCCCGGGGCAATGGAGCGGTGGCAGCCAACGGCTCCATCATCGACACTTTTGGTGAAAAGAGCCTGCACCTCCACATCCACGGCCGCAACTACAGATGGACATTTGTTGTAGCGGCGGTGAGTTTTAACTTGTTGGGCGCAGATTTTTTGTGTGCACATGGGTTATTAGTTGATCTAGCGAACAGACGCTTGGTTAATGCACTGTCCTTTGCTTCTATTCCCTGCTCAGCCCGACTTTCTCCACCACCTGTGCAGGCTAGCGTCACCACAGCAGGAGGTAAGTTTGATCAACTCCTCACCCAATTTCCAGCACTCACAATTCCCAAATTCTCAGCCACAGTGGCTAAACACGGGGTTGAACATTTTATTCCCACAATGGGCCCACCCGTATTTGCCAAAGCTCGGCGCTTAGACGCGGCCAAGCTCGCCATAGCTCGGGACGAGTTTACCACCCTTGAAAAATTAGGCATTATTAGATGCTCGAAAAGCCCCTGGGCCTCACCACTTCACATGGTTCCGAAATCCGACGGTTCTTGGAGACCGTGCGGCGATTACCGCAGATTAAACAATGCGACAGCGCATGACCGCTACCCAATTCCTCACATTCAGGATTTTTCACTGCATCTGGCGGGTGTGCGCATTTTTTCAAAAATAGACCTGGTCCGCGGTTATCATCAAGTCCCAGTTCGAGCAGAGGACATTCCTAAAACAGCTGTAATAACCCCTTTCGGCCTTTTTGAATTTTTGCGAATGCCTTTCGGCCTCAAAGGCGCAGCTCAAACCTTTCAGCGGATGATGGACGCAGTATTACGCGACCTCCCTTTTGTTTTCGTCTACCTCGACGATATGCTGGTAGCCAGCTCGTCTGAGGAAGAACACGAGCGGCATCTCATTATGGTTTTTCAGAGGCTAGAAGAGCACGGGTTAATAATCAATCCAGCCAAATGCAAATTCGGTGTGTCACAAATTGATTTTTTAGGACACAGAGTTTCTCCGAAGGGGGCAGTCCCACTTCCAGACAAAGTTCACGCGATAAAAAGTTTCCCACGGCCACAAACGGTCAAATCGCTGCAAGAATTTTTAGGAATGGTTAATTTTTACAACCGTTTCCTCCCCCACGCAGCTCAGCTCATGCAGCCCCTATATGACGCGCTCAGAAAACAGAAAGCTTCCAACGCGGTCGAATGGACCCCGGAGCGCGAACACGCCTTCGCGGAAGTAAAAAGCGCCCTAGCTAATGCCACATTGTTGGTTCACCCCGATCCCTCGGCCCGCATTGCGCTAACCACAGACGCTTCGGACCTGGCTATAGGGGCAGTTGTAGAACAACACGTCAGCGGAATCTGGCAACCTTTGGCATTCTTCAGCAAATCGCTAAACCAAACTGAGCGTAAATACAGCACTTTTGACAGGGAGCTGCTAGCGCTTCATTTATCCATTCGCCACTTCCAGTTCTGGTTAGAAGGGCGGAGTTTCACGGCTTTTGTAGACCACAAACCGCTCACCTTTGCTATGGCTAAAATTTCCGAACCGTGGTCAGGCAGGCAACAAAGACAGCTGGCTGCGATTTCAGAGTTCACCACAGACATTCGACATGTGGCAGGCAAACTTAACGTGGTAGCAGACTGCCTCTCTCGCGCTGTGACATCGTCAGAGCGCGAGGAGACAGATTATACTACCTCAGCCGCGGAACTCTTCACCAACGCGGACACATACGCGGCCCCAAACCATGCAGGGATAGATTATGCAGCCATGGCAGAGGAACAAAGCAGTGACGCAGACGTGCGCGCACTCTTGTCTGGACCAACAGGGTTAAGGCTGGAGGAAAGGGGTTTACGCGACGGCGTGCCCCCCCTAATATGTGATATCTCAACCGGCCGACCTCGCCCGTTAGTCCCAGCTACATGGCGCCGCCGTATTTTCGACTCAGTTCACTCCCTCGCGCACCCAGGTGTGCGCGCCTCGGTTAAAATGGTCGCTGAAAAGTTTGTGTGGCCAGGCCTGCGCAAAAACGTAAAAGAACGGGCAAAAACTTGCATTTCTTGTCAGCGCGCCAAAATACACAAACACACAAAAGCCCCTCTGGAGCCTTTTCCAATCCCTGCTAGAAGGTTCGACCACGTTCATGTCGACCTCGTGGGGCCACTACCTTCCTCCCAAGGTTTCACATACCTGTTAACAATGATAGACCGCACCACGCGCTGGCCAGAGGCAGTCCCTCTGGCGGCAACCACAGCGGAGGAAGTCACTCGCGTTTTTTTGACAAACTGGGTGGCACGTTTCGGCGTCCCATCGGACATCACGTCCGATAGGGGGCCTCAATTTGTCTCGGAGCTTTGGTCAGCCATGTCCAGCAGCTTAGGGGCGACAATTCACCGCACCACCGCTTATCACCCTCAGGCTAATGGGTTATGCGAGCGTTTTCACAGATCTTTAAAGGCCGCCCTCAGAGCCTCACTAACGGATACAAATTGGGTAAATAAACTTCCCTGGGTTTTATTGGGGTTGCGTGCTGCGCCCAAAGAGGATCTAGACACCTCTCCAGCAGAATTAGTTTTTGCACAACCTCTCAGGCTCCCAGGTGAATTTTTACCAGAGAACCCAGAGCCAGGACATTTTCCAACCCCGAGGTTTTTAGGCAGCAACGGACCAGACTCTCTCCCCGGACCGGCACATCACTCTTTTCCACGGGTTTTTGTCCCACAAGCTTTAAAGAACGCTGAATTCGTTTTTGTTAGGCATGAAGCTTTAAAACCAACTTTCCGCTCACTATACGATGGGCCATTCAGAGTGCTGGAACCTGGTGATAAACACTTTGTGCTTGATTTTGGGGATAGAAAAGAAACAGTCAGCATTGACAGACTTAAACCTGCCTTCTTGTTGAGAGACGAGCCTGCACAGTTGGCGAGAGCACCTCGGCGGGGTAGACCCCCCAAGAGAAAAGACTCAGCCCCCCTGCAGGGAACAAATAATCACTCTCCTCCCCAAGCTGCAGATTCCTTACAGGAAGGTCCCAGCAGGACGCCCAAGCGGACCCACAGCAGATTCGGGAGAAGATTAAAACCCAGACAGCACAGGGACTGATGCAAACTACTCAACAGTTGTTCACTAATTGTGCTGTAACAGTTTAGGACTGACTTGTGATTTTACTATGCTGTTATGATTACCACTGAACTCTCTTAGGAGCATGGCTGCTGGAAAGTTTCTTCTGTGGCAAGAGGTGTAGCAGTTAAAATCAAAATCAAATCAAATCAAACTTTATTGTCATATTGCTGTACATACAACTGTCGAGCAGGCAAGATGAAATTGCGTTTCTCTCGGCATCCATATAAGAAGCAGCATGATTAAGACACACTCCCACATAGCTCCACCCCCCACCCCACCCCCACCCCCCATCCATTCACACATCCCTGAGACATACTTGGGGAAAAAGAATAACTAACTATAATATACAAAATGTCCATAGGTGCAGTAGTGTGTATGTGAGATTCCGGGTCAGCTGTTCAGCATCCTGACAGCTTGTGGGAGGAAGCTGTTGATCAGTCTGGTGGTTCTGCCTCTGATGCTCCGGAATCGTTTACCAGATGGAAGAAGTTCAAAGTGTTTATGCAGAGGGTGAGAACGGTCCTTGACAATGTTCAGTGCCCTGCTCCTACAACGGTTCTTAAAAAGTTCTTGGACAGAGGGGAGGGAGACTCCAATTACCCTCTCCGCCCCCTTGACTATCCTCTGCAGGGCTTTTTTGTCTGACATACTGCAGCTGGAGTACCATGTAGCAATGCAGTACGTCAGAACACTCTCCACCACACCTCTGTAGAAGGTCCTGAGGATGCAGATGGGGAGAGAGGCCTGTTTGAGTTTCCTCAAGAAGTGTAGTCTCTGCTGAGCCCGCTTCCTGATCTCCAAGGAATTCTTGCTCCAGGTCAGGTCCTGCGAGATCTGCACTCCGAGGAACTTGATGTTCTCTACTCTCTCCACTAAATGGCCGCCGATGCTGAGGGGGACGTGCTCAGGCTGTGACCGCTGGAAGTCGATAATCATCTCCTTCGTTTTGTCCACGTTGAGCACCAGATTGTTCTCCCTGCACCAGCCCTCCAGGTCTCTCACTTCTTCCCTGTACATTGATTCTTCATCCCTCTGAATAAGTCCCACCACCGTGGTGTCATCTGCAAACTTAATAATCTGGTTCCCCTCGTGTTTGGATACACAGTCATGTGTTAGAAGTGTAAACAACAGTGGACTGAGTACACAGCCTTGAGGGGTTCCGGTACTCAGCGTGACAGAGTTGGAGATGTTGTTTCCAACCTGGACAGACTGAGGTCTTTCAGTCAGGAAATCCAGGATCCAGAGACATGTGGCGGTGTTCAGACCGAGAAGGAGTAATTTCTCGATCAGTCTCTGGGGAATAATGGTATTGAATGCTGAACTGAAATCAATGTACAGGAGTCTGGCGTAGGTGTCTTTCTGGTCCAGGTGGGTGATGACAGAGTGTAGGGTGGTGACTATAGCATCCTCCGTGGAGCAGTTTGAACGATATGCAGACTGGAGTGGGTCGTGTGATGCAGGGAGGCAGGCTGTGATGTGTGGTTTGACAAGCCGTTCAAAACACTTCATCACAATTGGTGTAAGTGCAACAGGACGATAGTCATTCAAACAGGACACCAGTGGTTTCTTTGCCACCGGTACAATGATAGAGGTCTTGAAGCATCTGGGAACGATGGCCTGACTCAGGGAGATGTTATAAATGTCAGTCAGGACATCCGCCAACTCGCTCGCGCAGTCTCGGAGCACACGTCCCGGAATGTTGTCTGGACCTGCAACTTTGCGTGGGTTGATTCTGGATAGGGTCCTCCGTGTGTCTGCTGTGTTAATGGTAAAAGCTGGTCCGACCGATGGTGGGAGTGGGCCGGCCCTCCCTCTGATTGTCGAGTTTGATGCTTCAAAACGTGCAAAGAAGTCGTTAAGCCTGTCTGGAAGCGAAGCGTCGTCATCATCGACCCCCTTCCTAGACTTAAAGCCCGTCAGTGTCCGAACTCCCTGCCACATCTGCTTGGTGTTCCTAGTGTCACAGAGGTGTCCCTGGATTTTCTCCGCATAGGCGCGCTTTGCCGCCTTAATTCCCTTTGAAAGCGCAGACCTGGCTGAGCGGAGGGCAATCCTGTCCTTCGCTCTGAACGCTGCATCTCTGGCTGTAAGCAGCGAGCGCACCTCTGCAGTCATCCAGGGCTTATGATTACCCCGCATAGTGATGGTCTTCACTGTAGTGAAATCCTCTGTGCACTTCGCGATGTAGCTGGTGACCGAATCAGCATACTCCTCCACATCTGTCCTGTCTTCCTGGGAGGCTGCTATTTTGAAGATCTTCCAGTCTGTGTGCAGAAAACAGTCTTGCAGTGCAGAGGTTGCACTCTGTGGCAAAATCCTGATTTGTTTCACTGCTGGCCTGCTGCGCTTCAATAAAGGTTTGTAGGCAGGAACCAGCATCACGGACATGTGATCAGAACGGCCGAGATGGGGGCGGGGTATTGCTTTATATGCATCTGTGTTTGTGTACACTAAGTCCAACATATTCTCTCCTCTGGTCTTAAAGTCTACACATTGTTTAAACTTGGGGAGCACAGTCTTTAAGCTGGTGTGGTTAAAATCCCCCGCAACCACCACAAAACTGTCCGGGTGTGACGTTTGGATTTCACTGATCGCATTGTGCAGTACCCCGAGTGCCTTCTTAGCATTAGCTTTAGCATTAGCGCTCGGCGCTATGTAAACACCAACTACAAACACGTTGCTGAATTCCCTCGGCAGATAAAATGGCCGACAATTAACAATAAGGAACTCCGCCAACGGAGAGCAGTGTTTAGACACTAACGTGGCATTAACGCACCAGTTCTTGTTAACATAGATGCATAGCCCACCCCCCCGGCTCTTACCGGAGCTCGCCGTTTCCCTGTCGGCACGGAACATCGCCATATCTTCCAGCTGAATGGCCTCGTCAGGAATGTTGTCGTGGAGCCATGTCTCGGTGAAAACAAACACACAGCAGTCCCTCCATTCTCTCCGGGTTTCTCTCAGCAAACGCAGCTCGTCTACCTTGTTTTTGAGGGTGCGGACGTTTGACAGAAGAAGCGACGGTACCGCTGGTCTGGAGGGGTTAGCCTTTAGCCTAGCATGGATCCCGGCCCTTTTTCCTCGCTTTTGCTTGTGTTCGCTCCGCTTCCGCTTCCTCCTCTCCCGGGTAGCTTCCAGCGGGGACTCCGCCAAAATTCCATGCTGGCGTAGAATGTCCAAATCACAACCGATCGCCGCGATTCTTGCAGCGTGCAGTACCTTGATGTTTAATAAGGTCTCACGGTTGTAAGTTTTACAGAATGTACGTCTGGGATGATTAAAACTCTCACACTCTTAGTCTTAGACACACTTAGTATGTCATAGTAATTATCTTAAACTGTGAATTTTTCTATTGTCCTTTTCTTAGTTGTTTGGGGGGGGCTGTGGGCTATATTAATCATATATTCCATAACCTACATATGTTGAAGCATGTGGGAATGTTTGGTGATTACATATGTAAGGCGACTTTACACCTCAGAACAGGACAAAGACTCTCAACCGCCAGTGAAGAACAAAGACTTTCCCAGACACTGCGGTGGAGACCGGAGGAGCTGCCCTCACCCCCCAGGGCCATGAGGAGGAGTACGAAGACAGTGGGGGGGATTAAGATAATGAGGGATGTCAGCTTTTGATATGCATGTCTTTTGTTATGTGCAAGTATAAGTTCATAGAGCCGAAAGTGTTCGGTCTCTTTTTCCTTCTTCTGCTGCTGCACTAGGATGAGACTTGTTAGAGGAGCTGATAATAAACTTTGGTTTATATATCACATCGCCTCGTTCTTTCAAGCTCTTCTACAATTACACTCTTATAAGAATATTATAAGATAATTTACGTATAGTAAAACAAGAAACGGTACCTGTGTTATATTAAAGTGGCTGTATGTGCAATCAGAGATGGTCACTTGATTTTTGGATATTGTGTGTTTCAGATCTCTTCTGTTATCGCTGCGGGGAGCTCGGACACTTGGCCAGAGACTGCGAGCGGACAGAGGACGGTGAGGACACACACTGTAGGAGCTCCCGTTTCACTTAAACACAACAGACAGCCCGTGGGGAAAAAAATTCAGCAGCAGGTTTGAGTGTGAGTTTTAAAGAGCCCCCCAAAACTCCCCAGCAAGCTCACACCGCAGGGAGATCTGTCTGTCACTCTTGTGTAACCTGAGCCAAGTAGAGTCAGCTCAGATTAATCACTCTAGTCTTTGTAAAGCTGTGTGCTGCTGGGCAGTTTAAAGATGCCTCAGCAGCGCAGACGTGGTCTTGACTGCTGTCGTCCCTGCAGCCTGCTATAACTGTGGCAGAGGCGGCCACATCTCCAGAGACTGCAAGGAGCCCAAGAGGGAGCGGGAGCAGCTGTGCTATAACTGCGGGAAGGCCGGTCACATGGCGCGTGACTGCAACCACGCCCATGAGCAGAAGTGCTACTCCTGCGGCGGCTTCGGACACATCCAGAAGTGCTGTGAAAAGGTCAAATGCTACAGGTAAGCCATAGTTTTTTTTTTGTTTTTTTTTAATTAAAACCATGAAGGGTGTACTATGAAACTACATACGTTTCCACCCAAAGAATGTTCTGAGTACCAGGCACTATCAGGTGCTAGTTCCTATTGTTTGAACATTCACACAGAGTTTGAGTTTTGAGTTTGTGTTTTCATCCTTTTCCGTTAACCATTTGAGCTTCCACTAGAGTACGAACACCTCGTGATGATCCACTTGTTTGATTCTGCAAAGATTTAACCCCAGATACCCTTCTTGATGTAACCCCTCCCCATTTCTCCAGTGTTGGGACCAACAGTAGGAGTACACTGGCTTGTGCTTCCCCCTCAAAATTGAAAAAGTGTACTTGTACTGATATTCAGAAATAAGGGCGATATGCACAGCTGTAGTAACTACAGAAGCGTAAAGATGATTAGCCACACTGTGAAGATATGGGAAAGATGTTAAAGCCAGGTTAAGAGGAGAGGTGACAATCAGTGAGCAGCAGTACAGTTTCATGCCAAGAAAGAGTACTACAGATGCAATGTTTGCTATAAATGGTAAAATGATAAACGGTGTTCACTTATATAGCGCTTTTTACTCATCTCTGGATGATCATAGGGCTTTACAGATCCTGCTATTCACCCATTCACACACACATTCACAAACTGATGGTGGAAGAGCTGCCATGCAAGGCGCTGGCCTGACCCATCAGCATAAGAGTGTTGATGGAGAAGTATAGAAAATGTAAGAAAGAGTTGCACTGTGTCTTTGTGGATCTAGAGAAAGCATGTGATAGGGTGCCAAGAGAGGATGTGTGGTACTGTATGAGGAAGTCAGGAGTGGTAGAGAAGTATGTGAGGGTGGTGCAGGACCTGTAGGAAGACAGTGAGATAGTAGTGAGTTGTGCTTTAGGTACACACATCTTGTGGGGGGTGCTTGGGGAGTATGGGGTATCGGGCTTGTTGCTACGAGCTATCCGGTCTCTATTCGACTGTTGTGAGAGTTTGGTTCGTATTGCCAACACTCAGTTGAACTTGTTTCCAGTGAGAGTTGGACTCTACCAGGGCTGCACTTTGTCACAATCCTGTTCATAATTTTTGTGGACAGGATATCTAAGTGCAGCCAAGGAATGGAGAGTGACATGTTGGGTGACCACAGAATCTCATCTCTGCTTTTTGCAGATGATGTTGTCCTGTTGGCTTCATTGAGCAATGACCTACAGGTCTTGCTGGGACGGTTTGCTACTGAGTGTGAAACGGCAGGGACGAGAATCAGCACCTCCAAGTCCGAGTCCATGGTTCTCAGCTGGAAAAGGGTGGATTGTCCTCTCCGGGTTGGGGACAAGCTCCTGCCCCAAGTGGAGGAGTTTAAGTATCTCGGGGTCTTATTCACAAGTGAGGGGAAAATGGAGCGGGAGATTGACAGATGGATTGGAGCAGCCTCTGCAGTGATGTGGATGTTGTACTGGTCTGTTGTGTTGAAGAGGGAGCTGAACTCTAAGGCAAATCTCTTGATTTACCTTTCAGTCTACGTTCCTACCATCACCTATGATCATGAACTTTGGGTAATGACCGAAAGAATGAGATTGCGGATACAAGCGGCTGAAGTGAGGATTGCAGGACTCAGTCTTAGCGATAGGGTGAGGAACTCAGTTATCCGGGAGAGGCTTAGCGTAAAGCCACTGCTCCTTCACATCAGGAGGAGTCTGCTGAAGTGGTTTGGGCATTTGATCAGGATGCGTCCTGGACGCCTCCCACTTGAGGTGTTTTGGGCACGTCCCACTGGGAGGAGACCCCTGGGCAGACCCAGGACATGCTGGAGAGACCTCATCTCTCAGCTGGCCTGGTAACACCTTGGTATTCTCTCTGAAGAGATGGAGCAGGTGGCTGAGGAGAGAGAAGTCTGGGCTTCTCTGCTTGGGCTGCTGCCTCCACAACCTGGACCTCCTGAAAAGCGACAGAAGATGGATGGATGGAAAATCGTTTTACTTTTCTGCCTCCTTCAAATGCCAGGATCTGTGAATAGGCCCACCCACATTCCACAAGGCTAATAGTGGCTAGCGTTACATTAAACAGAATAAATCCTGTGATAAAAAGGACTTACCAGTTGAAGGACATGCCCAGTTGCTTGCACAGTGGCCCAGGATAATGACTAGGGCTGGGAACGATCCCTAATTTCCAGAATCGATTCGATTCCGATTCTTGAGATTCTGAATCGATTCGATCCCGATTCGAGCTTTTCTTCCCTCTCCCTCCTAATCCTCTCCCTTCTGATCCCAGCTTGCAATGTCGCTCTGCTCCTGGCTGAATCTTAATCCAAATGGAAATTATGGATCTAGAAAGCGGCTTATATGCGATTGTCACCACTTTAAAAGAAGAAGATCGGGTCAGGGGGAACCCAAGGGAGACTCATGGCATTGGAATTCATGTGTCTGTGTGATTCGACTGAGATTGAACTGATCACAGGATCTTCTGTTTGGCCCCTGGAGTTTTCCTAGTGTATCGAAATTATCTGGGTGAGCTAATCAAATGCGGACCCCGGCGTAGCTCCCTTAACAAATTCAACAATTCGTCCAGCTGGGGGGAGCACTGACTGTCAGCGACAGGATTAACATGGAATTTACCACCTGGCATGCATTGAAGAGAGAACGGACTCTCTTGGACATGTTTTTACCTATGTTTCGGTAGGTGGATAACATCTGTGGATCGCTGAGTGCTCTCCAGAGAATGATCTAAAGCATGATTCAAGCCTGTATGAAATTTGAAGCACAGAATCGAAGAGAGGGAAATTTTTTTATTCTCTGAGTGCACTGTGCAGATTTGACCTTGTGTTTTGGTGCCCTTGTTTACATTCCTCCTCGATGAAGATAACGCCGGAGAAGTGGCTTAACCCAAACATCGACATACAATGGCTGTTGTTCTGCAGATCGAGCTTCTTCAAGGACAGCGCTATCATGTGTTTACAGAACTTGCCACCTGCATGAAGAATGGTCATGCCGAGTAGAACACATGACTATCCGTTGCCAGGGGGTGCCCTCTGCTGTTCACCAGCAATTGACACACCTCCACACTGCATCACACACTGATCATATGCTGACTACATACACTGGTCTCTCTCGCTTTGTCTGCTTTGTCTGCTAATGTGCATAGAGGGTTTTTTTCTGTGTAATCAAAATTTGGCTCATTGAGCTTATATGAGCTTATACGAGCGTTATTCTGATAACTATGTTTTTTCTCTCTGCCTATTGTGTTTCCCCCCCCCCCGCCCTCTTTACCCCCACTGCATGACAGGCGCCTTCATGGCTGCCGTGTCATTGGATGCGCCTAACGTGCGCGCCCAATGTCAAGTCAAATTCCTTGTGTGTTTACTTGTAAATATACTTGGCAATAAAGCTGATTCTGATTCTGATTCTGATCTGGGGAATTACCATTTTAATAGCCATTTTACTTCCCATGAAACATAAATCTTCGAGCCCTAATGCTGCAAATTGTACCAAGAATCTTCTAACTTTGTTAATACATAAATTATCACATATAGAACTGACCCAAAATCAGTTACAGTAATGCACTTTTTATTATTTAACTTATCATTTCATAAAGTGCTCACAGGTGCTTTCTTTAGTGCAAAGGGTGTGTCATGTCAAGTTAACCACCCAGAGTAAGTAAACAAATTCAATGCATGAACCATGCAGACATAATCTCACTGTATTTCAGTCCCTCCAGGATTTTGTCATCTGTTTTTGTGATTGTTGTGGCCCAAAAAGCCTGAATTTGTGGGAGCTTTTCCAAAAAGTTATGGCACTTTTAGAGTTTTTTTGCACTCAAAGTTGTGTGAGGAAGTACAAATTTTAAAGCAGCTGCTTTTTCCATAGTTTACAGTGATGCTATTCTATGTAACACCACAAGAAAAGCACAGGATTGCCCAAAATTTCCTGTTAAACAGTGATTTATTTAGAATTAAATGCTCAGTAAAACTGTAAAAAAAAAAAAAAAATGGCCAATATTGTGTTCTTGCTGAGAACTTAAAAAAAAAGAAATAAAAGAATTTATCATTACAACAACTAAATTGCATTGAATGCATGTTAGTCTGGAGAAAATGATGGCAGCACCTCCTTGAATCTTGAATTTGAAGGTCTTCTTCAGTGCTGAAATCCACATGAAGCAGGGATGGTTCCTCCACTGACGACCTCTGACCTTCAGAAGGTCTCAGTGAGACTGAAGCTTCCAGTCTTCACACATCTGAAGGCAGATAAAAAGAATAGATTTCACAGTAAAATTAACATTCATATTTTTAGATCGCCACACCACAGTAGGGTTTAATAATTTAGTTTTTTTTATTTTTTGTTGTTTATATTTTAACTACAAATTAACTTTCAATGTTTGAAAAGGGTTTCAATTCATTTCCTGGTAAGGTTTGTTCATTTCAATTTAGTTCTACTGAGTAAAAATAGCTTGTTGTACTGCAGCCTTTATTAATTCTACCATCTTAATTTTATTGTGATTTATTCTCTTCACATCTCTTACTTAAGTGGTAGAAGTCCATAATCTCATAAAATATACCTTAATTCAGCATTTATTCACAGCGCTTAACCAACAGTTCTCTCTGTGTCCATAGTTTGTAAAAGAAACCACCATCATGCTGGATAAATTATTAATTGACGACACAAATGTTAAAACAAACAAATGATATTATACTTACAGTCTCAGCAGCTCCAAGTCTCCCTCTGCTTCACGGGTTTCAGTCTCCGTGCATTTTCCGTTTATCAGTCGTCAACTTTATGTTCCAACACAGCGCTGCACGTAGTAAAAGTCCGTTTATCCCTGCTTTATGAAAAATATTCAGAAGCTGTTGAGGACAGTCTTTACGGTGACTTTTGTTGCTAAATTAAGAGACACGCACGTTAATAACTCCGCTCATGTAAACACGAAAGTAAAGACGTGTGCACGCGCCGCAGGGAACTCTTGCCGGATGAGAACCGTTTTAACACCACAGAAGAAGAACTAGCATATCCGTTAGCTTGCTAGCTCCGTTAGCTTGTCGGCTGTTTATGGTTCTCGGCCGTTGTTCCTGGCTCACTGACCTGGTTTCGATCCGATTATACTCAGCAGACGTTCACAAACGTAAAAATATTATATTAAAATATATTAATATTATATTAAAGGTGAACTGAACTGAACGGCATTGAACGGCACTGGGTGATAGTACATACAATTATAAAGATAATTTATCATTGGCACCCCCTCCACTAATCCCGGAATCTTGGAGAAAATCGCGATTTTGAATTTCCCGCCCTGAAAAATTAGATGAATCCGACAATTAGCCGGAAGTGCAGCCGGAGTTCCGCGTGACGTCACGAGTGTGACACAGTCCTCATGTTTACCATTGCGAGCACGTCGACACTGGTTGTTTTTGGTGCATTTTGTCTTGATAGTCGACTACAAAACACTTCCAACACCTGGGAAGATCTGTTCAGTGGCCAAGGAAAGCTGTCATGGCGACGAAAGAAAAGAAAGGGGGAGGAAAAGCGACCGGGAAGCGATGCGTTTCTAGATATAGATATTACAGTGATCCCTCACTTATCGCGTTTAATGGGAACCAGAACCGACCGCGAAAAGTGAAAAACCGCGAAGTAGCGTCACCCCCCCCCCCCCCCCAAGGGCGTCACGAGCACTATTTTGCACAAAAAGGCACAAGAGAACAGTGAAAAGTGGCACTAAGCAACACGAGCAATAAAGAACAATGAATGCGGTCTTCCTTCGCTGGGTATGTGCGCTCGGCAGGGAGAGAAGCTGGGTAAAACGTCTCGGCCAATCAGCTTGCGAGGTAAAACGTCTCGGCCAATCAGCTTGCGAGATTCCCGAGCGGTGAAGAGGTGGGCGGAGAGGAGTGGAGCGGTGGTCAGAGAGGTGGATTTTGAGTTGTGCGGGCTCTCCGTGTTGATACCTGATGTTCTAATGTAGTCTCCCTGCCTTCTGCAAGCGCCCGGGCAACTTTCGTGCCATTTTTTCTCAATTTTGAATTTTTGATGAATATTTTTGAAAAATCCGCAATGCACTGAGGGCGCGAAAGGTGAAACGCGAAGTAGCGAGGGATCACTGTATTTATAAATAGCACAGTCAAATGCAGAGGCCAGTTCTGTTCATGTGTATTGCCACTATAGTCTGTAGAAGTATTGTAATACATAGCCCATGGTCTATATATGTATGAATGTATCAATATGTATAAATAATAAGTTGGAAAAATGCTGATGGGTTTTTTCTTCTTTCTTTTTTATTGTTAATTTTCCTTATCCTGACACCCCAAACATGCCAAAATAGAGAAGTAAAGACTCACCATTCTGTATTCAATAAGCGACTCTCCTCCGCATCACTGCTGCGGTCTGACTCTGAGTCGGTGCCGGAATCCACCGACAATTTTTTGAATGAATGAATGAATTTATTTATTTCGGATAGTACAGTACAGGTTGAAAGAAACTGAATGATATAACAACAAGGTCAAATTGAACAATGACTCATCTGATTATACAATTCAACGTAAGTTATCCGAAATGGGTGATGGCTGAAGCCGCAGCTTATATTGCCCACCCATATTCCATCTAAGAATTCAAAAGAGAAAAAAGAGAAAACAGGCAAGAGCGATTACAATTCAAAACAAAACTAAGACAAAATGTGACAGAGAAAAAAGAAAACTAAGCTACAACACAACACAGGCTGGATATGTTACAACTCGCCGCTCATTAGCGGCGCCAGCTGCACGCACACTTGCGCCTCGTCAGCAGCGTGGGATATAAGCCGCTCTGCCCTGGGCTTCGGCCTGAAGCCGTCTGATTCCTTCAGCCCTCTTGCTGCAGAGGAACCCCCTCATCTCCCAGCAAGATCTACAGCGTAAGCATACCTACCTTTGCCTTTCCAATCTCTCCCCTGTGCACAGGTGTATTCCCCGGCGGCGGACCTCGCCTCTGCATCGCCGTCTGCCAGCTGCAGGTGCATCAGGTCGCTGTCTCCCAGGCTCGCCCTTGTGCACGCCTGCCACCTGCCACACTCCTGCATCCTCCTCTGTCTCGTCATCGATCCTGAATGCCTGTTCACTCTGAAAACGCTGGTGTTCTTGACTGCCTGAACTGCTATCATCTGCCATTGTTGTTTTGATAAGGGTCACACTCGTGACGTCACGCAGCGTCGTCTGCACTACTTCCGGTTTGTTTGGCACTGCCAGCCAGAGGCAAAAGTTTATCGGTTTATAGCTTGGCCATCGCACAGCCTAAAAATTTCTTTTATGTGTTGAAAAATACAATAGGTAATAAGGAATTAATCTGCTATTCTACTTTTTCGGCAAAAAGGTGGGTTCAGTTCACCTTTAAAAGATCGATCTGCAGATTTTGTGGATCGATATCGGCTCAGTCAAACATGGATCGATCCATATCGATATATCGATCTTTTGAACCCACCCCTAATAATGACTGAAACTGCATCAGTCCTTAAAAGCACTTTGATGGTAAAACTCATCTTAATTCGGCTCAAGTTTTTAAAGCAGCTGTCAGGAAATGCTAACTGGCGCTGGAGGTTAACTTCAGTTAGATCAGAGGTGGTTCTTATATCTTGATTGGCTCAACACTATGGACCAGTTATCGTGACATCACCAAAAAGGCTTCGTCTAAACTTGCCTTTTTCCAAGGAGAGGAGCTTAATTGAAAGTTCACAATAAAAACACAGACATGACACATTTGAGTGATTTTGCTCTTGATATGTCTTGCAAGTCAAAAAAATATGTTACAGACATGTTAACAAGAAAAAAACCCTCAATTTTTGGCCGAGTGTCACTTTAAACACTTTAAAATGAGGGGAAAAAATCTTCCAAAAACATAAAAAATAAGCTTGGGTCATTGTTTTGATCAAGGGTCACAAACTAAAACTGCAAGAGGTCCGATAAGTCAGTCCTCCTCCCCAGCTGAGGTCCGGATTAGGGCTAGGGATCTTTCGGCACCTCACGATACAATTATCATTCAGGGTCTCCCAGATGATTCTAAAACGATTCTTGATGCATTTTTTGTTTTGTTTTTAGGATTTTTTTTCTCACTGTGTGACAGCTTGGTACTTTTAAAGCCAAGTGTTTACAATGACCCATGAATTTACTTCAGACATCTTTTTATAAAAGAAATGGAAGAGAAATGTGACAAGTCACATGGACAAATTTATCTGAAAAGATGCTTTTAAGAACTGCCGTCCTTTCATGGACAGTCTTTCAGAAGACAACAGTCAGTGTCATTTACTTTTACACATTATTTTATTAAGCAGATGTTTTAGCTGCTTTTAGCTTTGTATTATTTTTTAAACAAAAAAAAATTCTTTGCTCAATTTCAAACAAAATATGTAATAATTTAATCATAATAACACGGGAACACTAAATGTGTTTTTTGACTCCAAATGAATAGCTCTAAAATTATAAAATCTACAACTTAAATCCTAAAAATATAAAGTTTTACAGGAGAACACAAACACAAAAAAGTCTGCCTCGATACTGTATTTTCAGTATTAAAAAAAACGTTTCAAACTGTAAGCCTAAAAAAGGGACAGATAATAGAATTCCACACTAAGAATTCCTCAGAGATTTTTTTTAATGTCAACAGTGTTTATCTTTTTAACCTCATCTGTGTCTGTCTGGGTAACACTGTCACAGGGAGAGAGGTGGTGGATGTGTGTGGAGCTTTTCATGTTCAGCAACACACAGAGCAAATTATTGTTTTTACGGTACGTGATATCAGGGGGTCACAGAAAATTACTTCCATAACCAGCGTCATGCCGGCCCAGTGGGGACACAGTCCCGGGGAAGGTATGGAGGAGGCACGGGGACCGTCCGTCAACAGAGCCCCGGGTGGACGCATACAATCAGAGGCAGCCAGATTGGCGGTGGATACACAGTTTGACAGCAAGTACACACCGGGACGGAAGCATGGCTGTCCATTTCATGTGACGCCCGCAGCGAACTGTGATTTTGCCTCCCGATGCATCCCCAGAGAACGTCCAAGGTGTCAAGCTGTAAAACGTCCGGGTGGCCACCGATACAGTGTTTCAGTTCTGCTTTTTTTGTTCGGTTAAAACAAAACTATAATTTTCCCGCAAATTATATTAAAAAGCTTCGGAGTCCAGTCCCAGACCAGAGTCCACCAGTTGGTGACCCCTGGTTTAGATGGGCAGAAACCAGCATCCATATGAATGCTGCAAATTTACAAGAAAAAAATTGTAAAATTACAAGAAAAATAATCACAAATTTATGAGAAAAAGTTACAAGTTTTTGGAAAAAATAGTTGCAAATGTACAAGAAAAAAAGTTGCAAATTTGCAAGAAAGATGTTGCAAATTGACATGAAAAAAAAGGTTCACATTTACCTGAAAAAAGTAGAAAATTTATGAGAACAAAGCTGCAAGTTTAAGAGAAAAATTTGCAAATTTACAGAAAACAGTTGAAGGTAATTTGAATTCTTCCCCCCAAAAATATGGAGGGTGAACTTGTAGCTTGGGGACCCCTAGTGGCTGAGGGAGCCTGTTGCATACTCCGCTAAATAGCCAGAAACAACTTTGTTTGTGACACTGAAATCTCTGACTTTAGGTTCTTTGTTTCTTCTGAATACACCTCTCATGTGGAGCAGAACTCAGTCTGGTGTCGGAGTGTGTGTGACTGGTGTTTGTTTCACTGCAGGTGCGGCGAGACCGGCCACGTAGCGGTCCACTGCAGCAAAGCGTCGGAGCTGAACTGCTATAACTGCGGGAAGTCTGGTCACCTGGCAAAGGAGTGCACCATCGAAGCCACCGCCTAGCTGAACCTCCCCCTCCCCCCTCCCCCACCCACCCCTCCTTATTTCTTTTTCTTTTTATTCTCTCCGATTCTCCTCTTCTCGTTGGTCCAGAGGCTCATCAGTAAGCCTCACTTACAGCCAATAAGAGCGCATGTAGGGAGGAGGGGCGGACACTAAGAAACGACTTTCTTCTTTTAAGATTTTGTGTTTTTAGTTTGGTAGAGGCGTTGTGATGTATAAAGCTTTCTTTAACAATTCTTTCTGCCCAGCCAATTGGCTGAGAGAGTGATATTTAAAATGTACAAACTTAAGCCCCGCCCCTTTGCCATAAAGTGGGCGAGGCTATAGGAGAATGAAGCATAAGTGATGGGAGTGTGTATCTTCCAACATTAATTTTATTCTTTTTTTTTGCTTTTTGGACAAAAAAAATGGGGAGTTTTATCTGAGGGGGGAAAAGTGATTGGCTAAGCCTCCAGCAAACAGCCAATCAGCTCACAGGACTCACAAGCCAATCAGAGCCGGGCACACCAGATGTCAACATGAACATTTAATTATTATTCTCATTACGAAGGTTTTGGGCCGACGGAGCGACACAGCAGAGGGACACACAAACTAACACTGATGATGATCATAAAAGCTAATTTAAGTTCGGAGCAGGAGAATGTTTTCACAAAAAGGAAAAAAAAAATCCAAATGTTATTTTTGTACAATATATCACTTAGAGCTACTGTAAAAATGTCATTTGGTTGTACTGCAGATTGTATGTTTAACCTGAAAATAAAGACGTGAGGAAGACAAGGATGGAGCCGAAATGTTGTGCTGACTCATCTTTTTATCCCACAACAGTTCCAGCAGAGACGGCTGTGAAAAAAGTTATGCACAAAAAACATCTGAGCCTTAAAATGAAGGCAAAATATCCAACATATGTTTAACTGACCTGCCAACATTAGAAATAGAAGAGCTTTCCATTTTTAACATGCAGCTGTTTCTCATCCTTTTTTATCCATCCACCCATCTTCTATCGTATTTCCGGAGGTCTGGGTCACGGAGGCAACAGTTCAAGCAGAGATGCTCAGACTTCCCTCTTGCCAGCCACCCGCTCCAGCTCTTCAGAGAGGACAACAAGGCATTCCCAGACCAGCTGAGAGACATAGTCTCTCCAGCGAGTCCTGGGTCTGCCCCAGGGTCTCCTCCCAGTGGGACGTGCCCAAAACACCTCAAGTGGGAGATGTCCAGGAGGCATCCTGATCAGATGCCCAAACCACCTCAACTGGCTCCTTTCAGTGTGGAGGAGCAGCGGTTCTACTCTGAGCCTGTCCCAGATGACTGAGCTCTAAGGGTGAGTCCAGCAATCCTACGGAGAAAGCTCATTTCAGCCGCTTGTATCCGTGATCTCATTCTTTCGGACATTACCCAAAGCTCATGACCATAGATGAGGGTAGGAACGTAGATTGACTGGTAAATTGACAGCTTTGCCTTAGAGCTCAGCTCCTTCACCACAACAGACCGGTACAACGTCCGCATCACTGCAGATGCTGCTCCAATCTGTCAATTTCTCGCTCCATTCTCCTGTCACTCATGAATAAGACCCCGAGACACTTAAACTCCTCCACTTGGGGCAGGAGCTTGTCCCCAACTTGGAGAGGACAATCCACCTTTTTGATGTTTTTTGTATTTTTTTTTTTGTAGATTTGCTTTTTTTCCCTTGTACCGTATTTTTTGGACTGTAAGGCACACTTAAAATCCTTTTAATTTTCTCAAAAATCGACTGCGCTTTATAATCCGATGCGCCTTATGTATTAATTCTGGTTGTGCTTACTGACCTCGAACCAATTTTATGTGGTACACGGCACTCAAAAATCTGTCAAAAATGTTTTAGTGCGACTTTGGTAAGTTACGAAGCCGAACCGCTTGATGGATTGTCGGAGCATTACGGTAGTCAGGAGCCTCGCGGAGTAATATGTGCTTCAACATAATGGCTGGATGGCTTTTTCCACAAATCTCCATCCCTATTGATCTGCCACTCCATGCGCGCCCATCTCACCGATACTGTCAAAACCCAAGTGAAGCAAACTAATTCGGAGCTTGCCATCATTCCGGGTGGATTAACCAAAGAACTCCAACCGCTATATTGGTGTCAACAGGTCGTTCAAAGTTAAATTGCTAGCAAGTTACGCCACTATCTGCCAATGGATCGTGGATCGAAACTGCTCCTGTTTAGCTGTAATTAATATTCAAAAATGATATTTTCGGGACGAAAGAATTCAAGCGTCCTGGCATTTGTTTGCATTGTTTACTTCTCGGGGCTGCCGCCGGAGAGCGAGCCGTATCAAGTACTGAGCGAGTATCCTGGCCACTATGGCGATGTAAACAGCCACGGACCAAAAAACGTATATTTGCTCGTGGAACAGGTCATTCACACTCGCAGACAATCACGCTATATGTGTCTATAATGACTATAGAGAGGATTTTCTTTCCATGCACGCAAATTTTTTTTTTTCCTGGCTCCGACTACCTCGCTTTAATGCGCCTTATAATCCGGTGCGCCTTATGTATGAAATTAGACCATCAAATAGACCGTTCATTGATAGTGCGCCTTATAATCCGGTGCGCCTTATAGTCCCAAAAATACGGTAAATGTGTTTTTCGTCCTATTTTTTGCTCTTAAAATTGTGTTTTTTCTTGTAAATTTGAGACTTTTACTCATAAATTTACTACTCCTCCCCCCAGTTTGTTTGATTTTTTTGCTTCATAAATGAGGAACCTTTTTAGGCAAATGTGATTCTTGTAAATTTGTAAGTTTCTCTTCACAATTTTTTCCCCAAATTTTCAAAATTTCATCTCATCAATCAATGAAAACTTTTATTTACATAGCACTTTTCATACAAAAAGTTACAGCACAAAGTGCTTTAAAAATGAAAAATATGCAATTACACCCCACGCCTTCACCCACCCAACCTTGAACAGACACACACACATATTCATCTATGTGAGACATGGTCGAGTGCCGAGGATCCAGGTGTAGAAGCACCATCCGAGGGAGCCATCAACACGAGGGAAGCGCCAGGTCTGCAGCTACAGGTACGCTACCTCTGCGACCACCCAAGACCAGTCATTGGGTGGGCATTGCACATAGAACACAAGTATTCCTGTCTGAAACAGGTATCCCAATTAGGCTTTACAAGCCCAAATGTAGGCTGTGTTCGAAAGTGGAATACAAAGAGGTGTAGGCTATATCAGTCCGCCAAGGTCTCCGCCTTTGACCGCCACCTAATCCACATAGCACCGGACCCCCATGATCCCTCCTGCAGGTGGTGAGCCCACTGGAGGGCAGACCCATGTGACTCCTTCAGGCTGAGGCCGGCTGGGTCCCATGGGTGGAAACCCAGACGCCAGCCATCGAGCCTCTCCCCCAGGCCTGGCTCCAGGGTGGGGCTCTGGTAACCCCATACCGGGCGGGGTACACTGAATCCTTGATCTAGAATTTATCATGAGAGTCTGTTGGATTGTTCTTAGTCTGGCCCTTCACCCAGGACCAGTTTGTCGTGGGTGACCCTATCAGAGGCAAATTGCCACGGACAACATAGCTCCTGGGATCACTGGGGCACGCAAACCCCCCACCACAATAAGGTGGCGATCAATGAGGGTCTCTGTACGACCGTTGTGAGAGTTTGGTTCGTATTGCCAACACTCGGTCGGACTCATTCCCAGTGAGAGTTGGACTCCGCCAGGGCTGCCCTTTGTCACCGATCCTGTTCATAATTTTCATGGACAGTATTTCTAGATGCAGCCAAGGAACGGAGGATGTCATGCTTGGTGACCACAGGATCTCATCTCTGTTGTTTGCAGATGATGTTGTCCTGTTGGCTTCATCCAGCAATGACCTACAGTTCTTACTGGGACGGTTTGCCGCTGAGTGTGAAGCAGCTGGGATGAGAATCAGCACCTCCCAAGTCCGAGTCCATGGTCCTCAGCCGGAAAAAGGTGGATTGTCCTCTCTGGGTTGGGGACAGGCTCCTACCCTAAGTGGAGGAGTTTAAGTATCTTGGGGTCTTATTCATGAGTGAGGGGAGAATGGAGCGAGAGATTGACAGACGGATCGGAGCAGCATCTGCAGTGATGCGGACGTTGTACCGGTCTGTTGTGGTGAAGAGGGAGCTGAGTTCTAAGGCAAAGTTGTCGATTTACCAGTCAATCTACGTTCCTACTCTCACCTATGGTCACGAGCTTTGGGTAATGACCAAAAGAACGAGATTGTGGATACAAGCGGCTGAAATGAGCTTTCTCCGTAGGATTGCTGGACTCACCCTCAGAGATAGGGTGAGGAGCTCAGTCATCCAGGAGAGGCCCCACTGAGTGGAGAACCCGGGGCAGACCCAGGACTCAGTGGAGAGACTACATCTCCCAGCTGGTCTGGGAATGCCTTGGCATCCTCTCTGAAGAGCTGGAGCAGGTGGCTGGGGAGAGGGAAGTCTGGGCTTCTCTGCTTGAACTGCTGCCTCCGTGACCCGGACCTCCGGAAAAGCGGTAGAAGATGGATGGATGTAGGCTATATTTTGGCAGTCACATATTAGACTCTGACAAATATTAAAGAGAGTAAATGACACTTAAGTTTTATTTGATTGTGTGAATATTATTTACAGCTGCACTTCCTCCATGTCCTGAGGAAGAACAACCTGGACCAGAAGCTGCTGTTGGCCTATCACTGCTCAGTGGAGAGTGTGCTCACCTACTGTCTGGGTGTGTGGTACGCCGGCTCCACAGCCGAGAACAGGAAGACTGTGCAGAGGGTCATCAACACCGCCCATAAAATTATCGGCAGCCCTCTGCCCTCCCTGGAGGACATCTCCAGATCCTCCTGTCTCAGAAGGATCAAGGCCATCACAGGAGACCCCTCACACCCCGCCCACCACCTGTTTGACCTGCTTCCCTCTGGGTGACGGTTCAGCGTGATCAGGTCCTACACCTCCAGACTGACAAACAGTTTCTTCCCCTAGACCATCCGAACTGCAAACAGTCGGAGCCCCCCCCCCCGAACACTCACATGCACAGAACTGAGGACCTTATAATTATCACGATAACTCACCTGTCGTTGCACTCCTCACTTTCATGTATATTGACCCATCCGTGAAATCACTACTGTACATATTTTCCATAATCCTTGGGCCATTTTACTCTATTATGTGTTCTGCACTCCACACTCCTATGTACATAGGACTGTGGAGGAGTAGTATGTACATAGGATGTACATACTACTGTACCTGTGTATATACACCTATGGGCTATTTGTTATTTTTACTTTTACTTTTACCTCAGTCATATGGTTAATCATGTGTTCTGTAACTGTTTTATTTCAAATTCTTCTCACTTACTTTATTGCGCAGTAGCCTGGTGGAGCACCCACAATGCTCCGCACTGTGTATATATATTTATATATTTATGTGTACATATATACAGTATATTCACTGCTCTTATTTTTTTTATTTTTCTTATCTTCTTAATTGTTGCTCTGAGTGTTGCTATCCCTGTGCTGTTGCAATCCTGGAATTTCCCCATTGTGGGACTAATAAAGGCTTATCTTATCTTAATTTCATCGTGCTGTAAAACTGTACACTGACAATAAAGCCTATTCTGTTATAATTATTGAAAATGAATGGGACATCCAATATTAGCAACTGTTTCAGAGACCTTGTTTATTTGTTTGTCAGATCACTTGTTTGTGATCTTTTATCACTTATATTCAAGAAAATAGTATATCTTGCACTTTGAGGAATGGGAGTTGTTCAGTCATCGTTATAATTATTTTAGTTTATATCACTGTTCAGTGATGGAGTTCAGTGTAATACTGAATTTCTTATGTGTATTGTCAATCAACTCATGCAGTACTGTAACAGGACATGTTTACAAATATTTGAGACCCATTGTAGTGCATCATTTTATATTTTAGCAATATTTTGTTGTGAAAAGGTTTTTTAAAACTGTAATCAACCGAATTAACTACAGAACACTCAACATTATACACAGCAGACGGACCTGTTTGACTGCAACTGTTGCATCAGTATTGCCCATTTGTCAGTAAATATTTAAATATTTATTTTGTGGTGACACAAAGGAGATGACACTCCACCCAGTACTTTGGAGTATTTGGGGGCCGGCCAAGGGCACCAGAGCGGTGGGGGGTATGAAGTAAATAAAGATGTGCCTTCCGCCCCGCCGTGCCAGGCTCACACCTGAGGATGCAGGGGCGCGAATGTATTATACTAAGCCTTGCTCTGTGACGTGTATGTTGAAGTGTGTTCACGCTTCGTAACTGGTATGTTAATGTGTTTACCCTGAGTGCCAGAGGCGGGAACAAAATGTATAAAGCAGTTCGCTTTGGTACTCAGAGTTAGTCTGTTCTGTGTTGGAGAAGAAATAATGTTCTGTCGTCAGCTCGTGTCTCATCTGCTTTCATCCTCCACATTGGTGACCTAGAAATGTGAAATGGAAAACGGACTGAGCATCGCCATGGAGACACTCCCACTGGAGTCTCCCACCGCTGCATGCGCCATTGCAGTCAGACTCCCTGACTTTTGGCTTCATGACCCAGCCGCTTGGTTTATTCATGTGGAAGCCCAGTTCGCCCTCTACAGAGTCGTGGCAGACAACACAAAGCACCACACAGTGCGCCATGAGTCTACTCCGAGCCCCGCCAGCCCAAGGAAAATACGGCACTCTCAAGTGACTGCGCCGTTATACCCTTTCAAACGCAGAGAGGGCAGAAAAGCTCCTCACCCGCTTGCAGCTAGGAGACAGATCGGCTGTGGACCTGATGAAGAGCATGCTTGCGTTGATGGGCACAGACGACGGATCTTTTCTATTTGCCCACCTCTTCCTCAGAAACCTACCGGCTTCTGTGAGAGTGATTCTCGCGAACTCACCGCTGCTGGCGGTCAGGGTCTACCGCGCACTGGCAGAGGAGGCAGACCACATCATCCTGGCAGACAAGGCTTTCAGCATTCAGGCAGTGAGACCGGGATCACGGCGGAGTCCAGCAAGGTTGAGGAGCTGATGGCGGTGGCCGGGACGGCCACCCGGAAAAGCAGGACCAGGACGCTGTGTTTTTATCACCGCCATTTTGGGAAGGAAGCGCAATGTTGTCTGCTGCAGTGCCACTTCAAGAAGCCGGGAAACGGGACAGCCAGCAGTCAGTAGCAGCTGCGACCGCTGGCAACAGGGAGAAGCTGCTTTTCATCATGGACACACATTCGGGGAGACTGTTTCTGATAGACTGTTGCTCCCAGAAGAGCCTCATTTTGCCAGTCAGTACAGACTGGCTGGCAGAAGGCTGTGGGCCATCTTTAATGGCCTCAAACAGATCCTGTATCAGGATGTTTGGAGAAAAGACGGTGACCGTATGTTTACATGGATGCAATTACCAGTGGGACTTTGTGGTAGCTGCATGTTTGGTCCCAATCTTAGGTGCTGATTTTCTGTGTGCTCATGGACTACTTGTTGATGTTTCCAACAGGTGTTTAGCGGACGCTGTATCTTTTTCCTCCTTGCCCTGCACAGCTCAGGGAGTTGGGCCACCAACACACGTAAATATTCTAGCTCCAGGGGGTAAGTACCAACGTTTGCTTTCCGAGTTCCCAGTACTCACGGTGCTCATTTTTTCTGCTACGGTAACCAAGCACAGGGTCGAGCATTTTATCACCATGAAAGGTCAGCCCATGTCTGTGCGCCCTCGCCACCTGGATGCAGCTCAACTAGACATCGGGTGTGAGGAGTTTGCTAATTTAGAACGCTTAGGCGTTGTTAGGTGCTCCAACAGCCCTTGGGCATCCCCGCTGCACATGGTGCCCAAGTCCGATGGGTTGTGGCAGCCGTGCTGCGATTTCCGACGCTTAAACAACGCCACAGAACACGATTGTTACCCCATCCCGCACATCCAGGATTTTTCCGTGCACCTCTCCGGGACGTTCATTTTTTCAAAAGTGGATCTGGTCCGCGGTTATCACCAGGTCCCGGTGCACACAGAGGACATCACCAAAATGGCAGTAATAACTCCCTTCTATCATGTCCTGGTGAGCGCTCGCCCCCACCATCCTGTTTCTCCGCTCTCCTGCAGTCACCTCATCAGATGCACCTGCTGATTCTGCTGAGCCAGCGTTTATAAGGACTCGCTCTTCAGTGATTCATCACTGGCTCATCTGGGTATACTGTCTCAGTAGCAGAATAGAACTCTTATAAGCAAGCCCTCGCATGATGACGTTTTCCTAACCACACACAATTATCCTCTCCTTTTTCCCAGGTTGCTGCCAACTTAGCAGTGCGTCTCCAGGAGTTTCGGTGCACTCATGAGCCTGTTGTCTCTCCCACGATGGCTCCACCTCTCCACCCGGTCAGACACAGCTCCACCTCCCCGTTTCCCAGCAGTTCCGACCTGCTGGTTCATCCCCATTGTGTGGTGATTTGCTCTGCCTGCCTGTTGACTGACTCTCCACAGCTGCACGTACACCTGCCCTCCTCATCAACTAGATTATTTTAGCCATGCTGCCCTCAGGTCTGCACGGAGTCGTCTTTCTCCCTGGTCTGATGAGACCGTCTCTACACTTCATCAATCGCCAAGATTACTCTCAACCTCATCGTTCTCCGGAGGCTGCTTCCTCGCCTTCCTGAAGAGAACCACCTCCATCTCATCATCCTCCAGGGAGTGCTACTCCCCAACGCCAAGTAAGCTCCTCTCCTCGCTTTCACCTTTCCACACTTGCCTCCCTGTGCACAGGTGGAAATCCATGGCGGCGGACCTCCTCCACCTGACGGTGGACCGTATACTCCCTGCACCTCATCACTCCTTCTACCTGTCCCTTTGCAACCGGGGCTGAAGACGCTGTCTTCCTGGCCGGAGCCTTCGGGACCAAACCTGAGCTGATCTCCAACTTGCCAACAGTAAGGCTAACAACACAGCACAGCTCCGCCAGTGTGTGGCTACTAATTCCCCTGTCTCTGCTTCTCCATAGGGTTGCCAGGCTGTATGATGCTCTGCTTGCCCCGGCTGCTATATTCACACACACACGCATACACTCAAGCACACTTTACACAATAAAGATAATTGAGTTGATTTCTGGGTCTGTGTCTGCTTTCTGGGTCTCAAAACATGTCAGTACAACTCCGTCAGAATGATCCAGCAGACAGTGCGCTCGCGCACAAAGTTAACATCTTAGGGGCTCGTATTGACCAATTATCACATCAACAAGTTATACTTACCCAGCTGGTTCAGATAAACTCTCGCTTGGATCGCCTGTCAGGTTCCCAACCTTTCCGTCCGGCTTCAGGTAGCCCAGCCACTCCAGCTAGCTCCATTCCCGCTACATCTCCACCATCCCAGCTGACACCAGTCCCCACGCCCACACGCTTCAACAGTAAGCTAAGGGTTTCTGTAGCAATGTGGGATAGTTTTCCATTGGGTCCCAGGAGATTTTCCAACCAGTCACAGCCGCATAGGCTATGTAGTTAATCTCCTGGAGGGGCGGGCATTAGCTTGGGCTTACGCAGTCATGGCTAGGGCTGACTATGTGACATTAACTTGCCACCAGTTTGTGAATGAGTTTAACGAGGTGTTCGACCACTCTGAACATGATAGCGTACTGACTTCCCGGCTACTTAACTTAAGGCAGGGAGGCAAATCTGTAGCCGATTACGCTGTTGACTTCCGGATGGTAGCTGCGGAGGTGGGATGGGAGGAAGCCTCTCTATGCAGCATATTTATTCATAGCCTTAGCCCTAGCCTGCGGGACAAGCTAGCCCGTTTGGAAAAGCCCAGTAAATTAACCAAGCTCATTTCTCTGGCCATCAGCTTAGACAACCGATTGAGGGAATGGGCCAGTGAGCGTAAGACTCCGGTCGCTCCAGTACCCAGTTTCGCCGCTCCCCGCAGCACCCCATGTTAGCCCTACCAACCTCTGATTCATTAGACTCCCCTGAGCCGATGTTAGTAGGTCAATCTAGGTTACCTCCAGCGGAGAAACAGCGCCACCGTGAGTTAGGGCTATGTCTATACTGTGGCAGCGAGGAACATGAACTTGCTACTTGTCCCATACGGCCAAAAGAGGGAGTCCATGCGTCGCAGTAGGGGGACTCACGGACTCATGCCAAGATAATCCCCTCACTAAATTCATGTTACCCCTCCGTTTTGTTTATAAGCAAGTTGAAATAGCCACACATGCACTCATCGATTCAGGGGCCGAGCAGAGCTTCATCTCTGGGGAACTGGCAACCCGTTTGGGGCTTCCATGCCACCAATTGAGGACACCTCTCCAACTTATTGCTTTGTCCAAAGCCCCACTGGCCCTGGTATCAGTGATCGTGTCTGGAAATCATCGGGAGCAGCTCAGGCTGTTTGTGCTTCCGGTCTCCACCTCTCCGGTCATCCTAGGTTACCCCTGGCTCCGGTTGCACAACCTCACCATCGACTGGTGCTCCGGGAATCTAGTGTCGTGGAGTTCATTTTGCCTCAGTGCGTGTCTCCAGTCTGCTGCTTGCTCGCCATCCGTGCCTCTTGGTGTCCTGAACGCACCTCCGCCTGACCTGTCCAAAGTTCCACAGGAATACCACGACCTGGGGGCCGCCTTTAGTAAGACCCAAGCCCTGTCTCTTCCCCCCCACCGCCCATATGACTGTGCCATTAATCTCCGGTCCGGAGCTCTGCTACCATCCAGTTGGCTGTACAGCCTGTCAGCTCCAGAGCGGGAGGCTATGGAGACTTATATCAAGGAGTCCTTGAGCTCAGGCATAATCTGGCCTTCGTCCTCGGCGGTGGGGTGAGATTTTTCTTCATGGGCAAAAAGGACGGCTCGCTGAGACCGTGCATTGATATCCATGAGCTAAACAACATTACCATCAAGGATAAATACCCTCTCCCTCTCATCAATATGGCATTTGACTCCCTCCAGGGGGCCTCCTGGTTTACCAAACTAGACCTTCACAACGCCTACCATCTGGTGCGGATTCGGGAGGGTGATGAGTGGAAGACAGGGTTCCGGACCCCTAGCAGGCACTTCGAGTACCTCGTTATGCCATTTGGGCTGACCAACGCCCCTGCTGTTTTCCAACGGCTGATTAACGATGTGTTGAGGGATTTTTTGGTCTCATTTGTCTTTGTATACCTTGATGATATTCTGATTTTTTCCCAGTCCCTTGATGAACACTGGGTGCACGTGAGGCGAGTCCTGCAGCGGCTATTGGAGAATAAGTTGTTTGTGAAGGCTGAGAAGTGCGAATTCCACACGTCAACTACGTCTTTCCTGGGCTTCACCATCTCACTTAATGAGATCATCGCAGACCCGGGCAAGGTAAAAGCGGTGGTAGATTGGCCGACTCCCTCCTCCCGGAAGCAGCTGCAACAGTTCCTGGGATTTGCTAACTTCTACCGCCGCTTCATTAAAAACTACAGCATTATTGCACTTCCTCTTATTCATCTCACCTCCTCTAAGGTGCCCTTCCGGTGGACGGAGGAGGCTGAGGTGACCTTTGTGGAGTTAAAATCTCAGTTTTCCTGTCCTCCAATCTTGGCACAGGTGGATCCCGCGCTGCAGTGCCTGGTTGAAGTGGACGCGTCAGACTCTGGCGTGGGAGCCGTGCTATCCCAACGCTCCCCGGTAGACGACAAGATCCGCCCCTGCACGTTCTTTTCCTGCCGTCTCTCCCCGGCAGAGAGTAACTATGACATCAGAGACAGGGAGCTCCAGGCGGTCAAGCTGGCACTGGAGGAGTGGCTCCATTGGCTGGAGGGGGCCTCCCAGCCGTTCATCGTTTGGACGGACCACAAGAACTTGGAATACCTCAGGACAGCTAAATGTCTGAACGCGCGCCAGGCCCATTGGTCTCTGTTTTTTGGCTGTTTTGATTTCACTATCACCTGTCGCCCCTGTTCCAAGAACACCAAGCCTGACGCCTTATCTAGGCAATTCGCCTCAGATGCTGCGGAAGTATTGGTGCACCCCGTCATCCCCCCGTCGTGCATCATTGGCGCCCTCTCATGGGGTATCAAGGAGAGGGTCCTGAGAGCGCAGGAGACCGAGGCGGACCCAGGCGGGGAATCTCCAGGGAGGTTGTATGTTCCATCTGCCGTCCGGGGTGAGGTGATTAATTTGGCCCACTCCTCCAAACTTCTGTGTCACCTGGGGATGGCTCGCACCGTGGCTCTCCTACAAAGGTCCTTTTGGTGGCCATCACTCCGGAAGGATGTCAGGGAGTACATCCGTGCCTGTTCCCAGTGCGCCACCGGCAAGACATCCTCCTCTCCTCCGGCTGGCCTGCTGCATCCTCTCCCTATCCCTGGCAGGCCCTGGTCTCACGTGGCCTTGGACTTTGTCACCGGCCTCCCATCCTCCAACAACCACACCGTCATCCTCACCATTGTGGACAGGTTCTCTAAGGCAGCCCATTTCGTCTCCCTGCAGGGTCTGCCCACGGCGAAGGAGGCCGCGGATCTGCTTACCTTTCATGTGGTAAGGCTGCACGGCATCCATTTGGACATTGTATCCGACCATGGGCCTCAGTTCGTTTCTCAGGTGTGGAAGGCCTTCTGCAACGCCGTCGGGGCTATGGTGAGCCTGTCATTGGGGTATCATCCACAGAGCAACGGCCAATGTGAGCGTGCCAATCAGGAACTGGAGGCAGCACTACGGTGCGTCACCACCACCAACCCAGCGTCCTGGAGTACCTACCTGCCATGGATTGAGTACGCTCACAACACCACCGTGTCATCGGCCATAGGCATGTCTCCTTTCAAGGCCTCTCTGGGCTACAATCCCCCACTGTTTCCCGAGGAGGAGGGGGACATCGCCGTACCCTCTGTGCGAGCCCACCTGAGACACTGCTGCCGGTTGTGAAAGGCTACCTGTACCGCGCTGCAGCGCACGGCGGAGCGCAACACCACCATTGCCAATCGTCGCAGGACGTTGGCTTCACCCTACCGGGTTGGTCAACAGGTATGGCTTTCCACAAAAAATATCAATCTCAAGGCTGAGTCGAAAAAGCTGTCTCAGCGTTTTATTGGGCCATTCGCTATCACTCATATTGTGAATCCTGTGGCTATGCGCCTAGCTCCCCCCACATCTGTCCCACCTTTCACGTCTCCCAGGTAAAGCCGTTCTGCTCCAGCCCTCTGTGTCCTCCTCCCAAGACGCCACCTCCACCAGTTGTGATCGATGGCGACCCGGCGTGGAAGGTCAACGCCATCCTGGACGTCCATCGCCAGGGTCGCAGCCCACAATACCTGGTGGACTGGGAGGGCTATGGCCCTGAATGGAGGTCCTGGGTGCATCCCTCCTTCATGCTGGATCCTCAGCTCACCAGGGACTTCCACCAGACGCACCCGGATAGGTTGGATCGGTCGCCGAGAGGCGCGACATAGGGGAGGAGTACTGTGGTGATTCGCTCTGCCTGCCTGTTGACTGATTCTCCACAGCTGCGCGTACACCTGCCCTCCTCATCAGCTAGACTGTTTTAGCCGTGCTGCCCTCAGGTCTGCACGGAGTCGTCTTTCTCCCTGGTCTGATGAGACCGTCTCTACACTTTGTCAATCGCCAAGATTACTCTCAACCTCATCGTTCTCCGGAGGCTACTCCTCTCCTTCCTCGCCTTCCTGAAGAGAGCCACCTCCATCTCATCAGCCTCCAGGGAGTGCTACTCCCCGACGCTAAGTAAGCTCCTCTCCTCGCTTTCACCTCTCCACACTTGCTCCCCTGTGCACAGGTGGAAATCCGTGGCGGCGGACCTCCTCCACCTGGCGGTGGACTGTATACTCCCTGCACCTCATCACTCCTTTACCTGTCCCTTTGCAACCGGGGCTGAAGACGCTGTCTTCCTGGCCGGAGCCTTCGGGACCAAACCTGAGCTGATCTCCAACTCGCCAACAGTAAAGCTAACAACACAGCACAGCTCCGCCAGTGTGTGGCTACTAATTCCCCTGTCTCTGCTTCTCCATAGGGTTTCCAGGCTGTACGGTGCTCTGCTTGCCCCGGCTGCTATATTCACACACACGCATACACTTATGCACACTTTACACGATAAAGATAATTGAGTTGATTTCTGGGTCTGTGTCTGCTTTCTGGGTCTCAAAACATGTCATTTTGCTGGGTTCTGAGCCGGTCTCTTTCTCCCTTCCACGTAAGTGGTACATTTGGATTTCCATCATCCTAACCATTCCTCCTCTAATCAGGTCTCGTCTCCTCTCCCTGCAGGTTGCTGCTTCTCTGGCGAGTGACTATGTTTCCACAAGATTGCACTTTTTGGAATTTAATAAATTGTCATATGTTTATGTATGTGTGTCTCCATTGCTGTTGCATCCTGCATCTAGGCAGATTGTCCGGTTAATATGACACCTTCGGTCTTTTTGAATTTTTGCTCATGTTCGGGTTAAAGGGCGCAGCACAAACTTTCCAAAGGATGATGGACACAGTGCTGCATGACTTGCTGTTTGTTTTTGTCTACTTGGACGACATTTTGGTGGCTAGCGTGTCAGAGGAGGAGCACCTCGCCCATCTCAAACAAGTTTGCGAATGTTTGGAAGCACACGGGCTGATTGTTAACCCAGTGAAGTGTCAGTTCAGGCTGCCGGTAATCGACTTTTTGGGCCACCGCATCTCACCAGATGACGCGATCCGGCTGCCGCATAAAGTTCGCACAGTGTCGGATTTTCCGCGTCCACAGACCATGAGGGCGCTGCAGGAATTTTTGGGGATGGTTTATTTTTCAAACGTTTTCTCCCCCGGGCAGCACAGCTGCTGCAACCGCTGTATGGCGTGCTCAAAAAAAGAAGCCCACAGATAGCATTGACTGGGTCCCGAGCGGGTTCAGGCTTTCACAAACGTCAGAAGGGCGCCCGCTAACACAGCTTTGCTGGCCCACCCAGCCCCGTCAGCGAAGATAGTGCTTACCACAAACGCATCTGACGTCATGGTAGGAGCCATAGTGGAGCAGTATGTCTCTGGTTCGTGGCAGCCCCTTGCCTTTTTCAGCCGTTCTTTGCGCAACAACGAGCGTAAGTATAGCGCTTTTGACAGACAGTTGTTGGCTCTCCACCTTGCTACGCGTCATTTTCAATTCTGGCTTGATTGTCACAAGTTTACAGCGTTTGTCAATCATAAAACACTGATCTATGCAATGTCCAAAGTCTCAGAACCGTGGTCAGCTCAGCAACAATGACACTTGGCTGCAATTTTGGAGTTCACGATCGACATCCAACATGTAGCCAGTAGATTGAACGTTGTGGCAGACTACTTGTCGTGCTGGTCTCTCCGGTATACATGGGCATTGAATTTTCCACAATGGCCGCCGACCAAACCAGGGACGCAGACATTTGCGTGCTCCAGTCCGCAGCTACCAGGTTAAAACTCGAGAGCAGGGTGGTACAAGAAGGGTGCCTCCCTTGCTCTGCAACATCTCCACTGGCTGCACCCACTCTGTGGTTCCGAGCTCTTGGCGCCGCTGCGTTTTCGAGTCCGTCCACTCCCTTTCACATCCCAGCGTGCGAACCTTGGTTAAACTAGTAAAGTCCAAATTCGTCTGGCCTCACTTACGCAGGGATGTGAAAGAATGGGCTGCAGTGTGCATTGTGTGCCAACGGGCTAAGGTGCACAAGCACACCGAAGCCCCCCTCGAGCCTTTTCAAATTCCAGCCACGAGGTTCGACCACATACACGTGGATTTAGTGGGTCCCTTTTCGCCGTTGCAGGGGTTCACACACCTTTTAACAATCATGGATTGCACTACGCGTTGGCCAGAGGTGGTTCTGCTGAGTTCCACCACGTCTGCCGAGGTAGCCCGCACGTTTTTATCAGCTTGGGTCGCACGGTTCGGATCCCCATCGGACATCACTTCCAACAGGGGTCCACAATTTGTTTCAGAACTTTGGTCCTTGATGGACGACAGCCTGGGGGTCAAAATCCACTGCAGACAACCCACAGGCTAATGGTTTGTGTGAGTGCTTTCACAGGTCGCTTAAATCAGTGCTCAAAGCCTCGCTAATGGATGCAAATTGGGTGGACTGCCTTCCTTGGGTCCTATTGGGGTTGCGCTCTGCACCTAAGGAAGATTTGGCAGTTTCCCCGCAGAACTCATTTTTTTTTTCTGCCATTGCAGATCCCGGGCGAATTTTTGCCAGAGAGCTCTGCGCCCAGTACCGATCTGCCTGTGCACCTTTTTTTCGGTACAGGGGCTGCCAGTGTTCCAGGTCTGGCGCACCGTTCCCTGGATGTTTACCGGTGCTGTGGGGGGTTGCCCTCTCCTGTGGCAGTCCACCACCAGTTCCTTGGTTTTCCTCGCATTGATCTGGAGGCAGTTCCGTAGGCGCCAGTCCACAAAGTCCTGGATAAGTCCTCTGTACTCCACATCATCCCCATCAGAGATGAGGTCGATGATCGCAGAATCATCAGAGAACTTCTGTAGATGGCAGTGTGGTGTGGTGTGTGAAAAGTCAGCAGTGTAGAGGGTGAACAGGAAGGGAGCCAAAACTCTTCCCTGGGGGGCCCCCGTACTGCAGATGATGGTGTCAGAAACACAGTCTTGGGTTCTCACAAACTGTGGTCAGTTTGTGAGGTAGTCCAGGATCCACGATGACAGGTGCTGGTCCACCCCTGCACACAGCAGCTTGTCCCTCAGGATCACTGGTTGGATGGTGTTGAAAGCACTGGAGAAATCAAAGAACATGATCCTCACAGTGCTCCAAGGCTTCTCCAGGTGGGACAGGGAACGGTGTAGGAGGAAGATCACTGCATCCTCCACTCCGATGCCATGCTGGTAGGCAAACTGAAGTGGATCCATCGCTGGTCCCACAGGGGGTAGAGGTGGGCAAGGAGCAGCCTCTCCAAGGTCTTCATTAGGTGTGATGTGAGGGCCACTGGTCTGTAGCTGTTCAGGTCTTTTAGTGGTGCAACCTAGTCCAGTGGTTAAAACTGTCAGTAATAAAATCACATGATGCAGGCAAAACCTCAGCAGGAGTATCACTTAAAACCATGATAAAATTTGCAGCCACTTCAGAAGTCATAAATGTATTACTTTTACTTCAGAACATCCATCCATCCATTTTCTTCCGCTTTTCCGGAGGTCCGGGTCGCGGAGGCAGCAGCCCAAGCAGACAACAAAACAAGAATGTACTCATGTATGAATTAATTGTCTGCAAAGTGAGAGTGAATGAAGGGAAGGAATAAATGTGTTTGTTTATAGTGAGTGACGGAGGGAGGAAGGCCTGAAATAGGCAAATGTGAGTTATGTTATATGTGTTAAATGTGAGTCAGGCTGTTATATTTGTGTATTTATAATATTTATAATATTTATGTTAAGTGTGAGTCAGGCTGTTATATTTGTGTATTTATAATATTTATAATATTTATAATTGTGTATTTATAATTTTTCTGCATTGATGTATGTGGTTATTGTGTATATTTTTTTTTTTTCCCATCTTTACTTGATTCTTTTTTCTAAAGCCCATCCAGGGACAAGAGTTGCAAATTAGCTAATAGCTATACACTCTATGTGCAACACATCAGATTGATTGTCTTTGATTAATTGTCTATGTTTATTGCACTGTCCCTGTCAAATAAACTAATCTACTACTACTACAAGCCCAGACTTCCCTCTCCCCAGCCACCTGCTCCAACTCTTCAGAGAGGATACCAAGGCATTCCCGGGTCAGCTGGAAGACATAGTTTCTCCAGTATGTCCTGGCTCTGCCCTGGGGTCTCCTATCAGTGGGATGAGCCCAAAACACCTCAAGTGGGAAGCGTCCAAGTAAGCATCCTGATCAGAAGCCCAGACCACCTCAATTGGCTCCTTTTGATATGGAGGAGCAGCAGTTCTACTCTGAGCCTCTCTCGGATTACTGAACTCCTCACCCTATGTCTTAGGGTGGGTCCAGCAATCCTACAGAGAAAGCTCCTTTCAGCCACTTGTATCCACAGTCTCATTCTTTCAGTCATTACCCAAAGCTCATTACCATAGGTGAGGGTAGGAATGTAGATTGGCTGATAAATCAACAGCTTCGTTTTAGAGCTCAGCTCCCTCTTCACCACAACAGACCGATACAATGTCCACATCACTGCAGAAGCTGCCCCGATCCATCTGTCAATCTCTCGCTCCATTCTCCCCTCACTCGTGAATAAGACCCCGAGATACTTAAACTCCTCCACTTTGGGCAGGAGCTTGTCCCCAACCCGGAGAGGACAATCCACCTTTTTCTGGCTGAGCACCATTGATTCGGACTTGGAGGTGCTGATTCTCATCCTGGCCACTTCACACTCAGTAACAAACTGTCCCAGTAAGATCTGTAGGACATTGCTGGATGAAGCCAACAGGACAACATCATCTGCAAACAACAGAGATGAGATCCTGTGGTCACCAAGCATGACACCCTCTGATCCTTGGCTACACCTAGATATTCTATCCATAAAAATTATGAACAGGATCTGTGACAAAGGGCAGCCCTGGTGGAGTCCAACTCAAACTCTCCCTTTTACTTATGAATATTTGACTCATAATTTGCCATAGTTTTGCTGCTTTTTACTCACAAGTTTAATATTTTCTTCTGACTTTGTCATGAATTCTCTGTGCGCTTTTCCACAGTGCACGGAGGAGGAGAAGGATGGAAGGATTTACGCGCAGGGTTTCACCAAACACACATTTATTGACATACACAGTTCCAAAAATAAAGAATTACAGGAGGGTGATGATGTACACAAAAGGGCTGACACAGAAAGTGAACAGCGGGCACACCACTGTGTACTGTGGCCACAGAACAATAATCCAATATAAATGCGCTCGGGAGAGTGGGGAAGACTACAGGAGGTTCAACTAATTTGGGGGAAAGCAAACTGGGCAACAGCCGAAGCGTAGCAGTTGAGCTGCGGGAAGAAACGCCACCAGAAGCGTAGCAGAATTACTGCAAGGGGAAACGCTTCTGGTCCAACGTAGCAGCAACCACACAGAGAAACGCAAGACAGTTTACTCACGAGTAGGAACAGTCCAGAAAGTCCATTTCTCCCAGCGAGCATAATCCAAATGGTCCTTCATGATGTGATGGTCACACCACGGAGAACGAGAGTGTGACTATTTTCCTTCTTGCCTTGAGAGAGAGCAGTCGCATTTTTCTTCCCTCCTCCCCTGCCTTCCTGATCTATTCCCAGCTTTTGCAATGTTGCGTTTTTGTCTGTGTTTAGTCGCTCTTCTTCTGTTGAATCTTAATCTAAACGGAAATTATGGATTTGGAAGCGGCTTAAATATGCTATTGTCACTATTTTCAACAAGAATTGGGCCAAGGGGGAGCCCAAGAATTGGAACCTACGAGAGACTCATGGACATTGGAATCCATGCGTCTATGGCAATATTATTGGCTATGATCTCAGGACTTCTATTTTTGGCTGTGGAGTTCCCTGATGCATCAGAAATTGAAGGAAGGTGAGAGAGCGGATCAAGCGGACCCAGCCAGCTCCTTCATCAAATTCGACCAGTTGGGGAGGGCACGAGTAGCGGCAAACGGTGAACTGAATGACAGTGATTCAGTGAAGGAATATATCTGAAAGCCCTGTGCTCTCTATGGAAAAACAGTTTAAGCCTGCATATATAATGGAAGCACAGAATTACACGGGTGAGGACAAAATTCTACTCTCTGAGTGCACTGTGCTGATTTGATTTGATTTGACCTTGTTTGCCCCATGTTTACATTCCTCCTGACTGAGATTAGCGGAAGAACCGGCTCTTATGTCTACCCATACAATCAACAATCAGTTGTTGTCGTCAGCGGATGGGACTCTCAAGGACAATGCCCATGTGCCTTCTGCAAGCAAGAGAGAAAGAGACTCTGAACTCTGGACTTGTTTATAAGTCACATGATTATAACATCTATCCACTGCCAGGAGGCGCCCTCTGCTGCTCACTAACAACTGTTACATTTACACTACACAATGACATGCAAATATACACACACTGCTCTCCCTCCCTCTGCTGTGTGATTGTCCACTACTGCTAAATATGCATTGAGGGTTTTTTTTGCCTGCAATCAAAATTTCGCTTACCCATTAAGCGTCGATTTGATAAAACATGTTTTTTTCTCTTGCCTATTGTGTCATATCATTTCTTTTCTTTTTTTCTTTTCTTCTTTATGACTGGCGCCTAGCGGCTGCCCCGGCCTTGGATGCGCTCTGCAGAGCGTGCCCAAATGCCAAGTCACGTTTCGTTACCTTGTATTCATACATGTGTAATGACAATAAAGTTGAATCTCATCTCATCATCATCTCATGTGATGGTCACACCACGGAGAACGAGAGTGTGACTCAGGTAATGGTCCAGCGGCGTTTGTCTAGCAAAGAGCTGCTTAAATACAAACACCGCTAGCCACACAAATTGGGCACACCTGGGCGAGGCGCGGGAAAGATAATTACTGGGGCTGGGAACAGCTGGTGGAAACAAGGAGAGTGAGGGGGCGTGGTTGGACCATCAGACTGTCAGCAGCGTGGGAGAAAATCGATCACAGAGGCTGTCTAACAGCTGCCGGTCAGGCAGTGGCTAAGGCTAAGGGGATAAGTACAAAAATACACATAAACAGTAGAACCGAACCCACAGAGACATCAGGGCCGAGCCGGGGGAAAGCCAAGCCGGCTCGGTTCCTGACAGACTTGTTTACGTTAATATACAACTTTTGTTTTAAAAATTTGAAATTTTTGAGCTTTCAAACTGTATATTGTAAATTTGTAATTTTCGTTTTACATTTTGTGTATATGTGTTGGGGGAGGGGTTCAAATTTCTTTCTAAAAGTTTTGTGGATATATTATTGTTAAAGGTTTCATGAAAATACTGTCAGTGTGACTTTTAATTTAAATGAGTCACTGCGTAAAACAAAAACAATGAATGTGATAGGAATTTAAAGTACGCCCGGGATGGGGACTGAAAAGTTTATAGGCTGAAAAGTTCACTGTGGTCAAATTTGACCAAATGTGGTTTATTTTTCAACATAGTCTCCCCTTTGGTCCACACTTCATCCATCGGTGTTGCAGCGCTTGGATCCTTGCGGCTGAAAAATAAACATTTGGTCAAATTTGACCACTATGAACTTTTCATTCCCCCCTCTGCCCCCCACCTTCATTATTAAAAGTGGACTCATTGTAGAAGAGCTTGGAATAACGAGGCGATGTGATTTATAAACCAAAGTTTAATATCAGCTTCGCTCCTCTAACAAGTCTCATCTCAGTGCAGAAGCAGAATAAGAGGTCGAACACATTCAGACCTTCATACTTATACCTACACACAACAAAAGACATTGCATATCAAAGCTGACATCCCGCATTAACTTAATCCCCCCTCCTTTGTCTTCCGTCTCCTCCACCTGACCCTGGGTGGTCAGGGAGATCGATCTGGTCTCCACCGCTGCGACTCCGTATGCTCTTTTATCTTCGCTGGCGGCCGAGACCTCTTGTCCTGTTCTGAGGCGTGAGGTCATTGCACATATGTAATCACTAAACATTCTAATATGTCTATACATATGGAGGTATGGAATATATGATTAATATAAACCACACTCATAATGTTTTCATTATTTTCTGTTACATTGGGGCTGTGGGTAATTAAAATGTCTTAAATTTACATTTACAAACGAAGCACCTTAAAGTAACACTGCGTAAGATTTTCACCGTAAACTGATGTTTCCAAAATTATTTCGATGGTACAGAAACCTTTGACTGGGTCAATGTCAATTCTCCTGTTGTTGGAGTGGGCCCACATTGCCTGCAACGGCACTGTTCTTGATAGGAACACTGAAAGAACTACAACTATAGCAACCATGACCTGAGTCCTAGCAGCCAATCACAGGGCACAATTTCAGCTCTCAACAAAGCACCCTTTTCAGGGTTCCTACCCAGGACAAGAAAGTTACATGGTGCTACTTTAGAGGAATTAAATACTTCAAATATTTTAAAGGAATGAATTAATTCCAACTGTCAACACTAGGCGGCAGCACTGTGCCAAAAAGTCAATCTCTATGTGACAGTCATTTTAAGCCTGACTCCCTCTGCTGGCAAAAAAAAAAAAAAAAAAGTATTCACTGCATTTTTTTCCCATATTGGCAGTTCCCACGAGTCTTCATAAAATATCTGTGACGTGCTTTGGTCAAACTGCCTTTAATTATTTAGTTATTTCAGCACCCTTCTGACCTATGGCCATGACACTAGTCGGCCATGATAGCGCTGCAGCCAGGTGCCTCAGAAAAACTGGTGTAATTTATGAAAAAAATGTCTCAAATTAAGTTGAAAATTTCCAAATTTATAAGACAAATGTCCAACCAGAAAAAAATTAACTCTTAAAAAGCCTGCTCAAAATTGATGATATACCATTTGAGAGTAAGGTAGATCTTTTACAAGTAGATGTAAAAAAAACAAAACAAAACAGGAGCAAAACAAAGTGAAATAATGTAATGGTTGATCCCTGTTTATCTTTAGTACATAATGTGTTCAGGTTCTTTGTTATTTTATTACACTGGGATCCTTCGGTGGGAGCACAGCGATCCGTGGGTGACAATAGTACTACAACCAACGACAGAGCCTAAAATAACCCGGAAGTGATAAAGAAAAGGATGACGTATTTCCTGTTAGTGTGTCCCGCTGGTCGCTGCTCGTTGGACGTTTGTTTTTTTTCTCCCGTTTCTGGATTAAAGGCTGTAAAATCAGCAGCAGAAATGGTGAGAGTTTCATTTGATTATTTTGCTTCTAACATGTCTCTCATATCTCTTAATGCAGTTTTATGATTGAATGCTAGCGGATTATTGCGGCTATGAAGCGGAGTATGAAACCGTTCACCCAAACTGCTTTTTTTTCATCACGGAAAAGAGATATAAGTACCGATTTTTAAAAATAACGATCATTTAGTTACCTCGTTAATTCACGACATTATGGTAATTTGGGATGCAGAAAAGTAAAAGTCTGAGATTCTGTTATCAGTTTTCTAGAAAAAAAAGTGGCACATTTATGAGAATAAAGTGGAAAATTTTCGAGTAAAAGCAGAGTTTAGAGCCAGTAACTTGAGATTTTTTAATTGTTTTTTGTTTAAAAAGTCACTCTGTTTTTAATGATGCTTAAAAATAATTTGTAATTAGCTCAAACTTCTTTAAGCCTTGAGGAAAGACATACAAGAACTTTGAAACTATAAATAAAACTTAGACTGAAATGTTGAAACTGATAGTTGGTATTGCTCACTACTCAGCTGGTGTATAATAAAAGGTCAGATTTTTTTGTATCTTCTCTGAGCAGTTGTGTTTATGTGTCTTTGATGGCTGATGTTTCCTGTTTCTGTTCTGACTCCTCTCATCTCTGTGCAGGCGAGGAACGCGGAGAAGGCCATGTGAGTAGTTCTTTAAAGCGTGTCTGTTCACCCCGTACAGTGTTATAACATCACCATCAACTCATCCAGGCCGTTCACACAATAAAATGTCTTCTGCTGTGTTTCAGGACGGCTTTGGCGCGGTTCAGACAGGCTCAGCTGGAGGAGGGAAAAGTGAAGGTCAGCGTCTGCTTTAATTTAAAGACCTCCACCGTCTCTTATTAATTTATCTCGGTGAAATGTGTTTGTAATCTGTTTGTGGTACCTGCGTGTCCGTAGGAGAGAAGACCTTATCTGGCGTCGGAGTGCAATGAACTTCCTAAAGCTGAAAAATGGAGACGACAGGTACTCCCACTGTAGTACTGCAGTAGTACATTCGGTACACTGGTTATAATGGAGACTTTATTGACCGTGATGTCTGTGACCATTTCAGATCATCAGTGAAATCTCAAAAAAAGTCGCTCAGATCCAGAATGGTGAGTTTATTTTATTTTGTTTTTATTTTGTGCTGCCAGTATTTTGACACAAAAAACCATTCCAGTCAACCGTGTTTCTAAAAAGCCCCTGTTTTTCTTTTTGGGTTTTCCCTTTATTTTAGTGGGTTATGTAGGCTTTCTGCGACATTATATAATCTCCAAAGTCTGCCTGCACTGGAGTCACTGTACTAAACCAGCTGGTTCATTAATCCATAGTCAGTTATAGCGCTGCAGCTACCGACTATTTTAGTAATTGAGTAATTTGTGACTGTATTCGAATGATTACTCGAGTAATCGGGTACTTTTTTTATATTGAAGAAGCTTGCATTGACCAACATTTGCGGAACTTTCTTTCCTAAAGAGCAGTAGTAATTGTACCAAACACTCAATAACAAAGGTACGCAATGCTTATTGCAATGTTTATTGCGTAGAACGTAACTTTAAACGTTGCGTTACACCATAAAGTTCTGTTTTGTAGTGTTAGCTTCAACTCGCAATATAGCTAAACTAGAAAAGCACTCATAGAGCGCATACCTCCGCCAAGGCTTCTTCCGTTTGTCATGGATCACCTCCAAAATGTAATGGGTTTGTGTGTAGGCCTATAGCCACTTGTGGTGAAAATGGCATCAAAGTTTGTCCATCAGTTTTGGAGTATTGTTGCTAACACACTGTGAGAAGATAAGAGCCTTGGCTGAGGTATGCATTCTCAGATCATCACCAAAATATAATGGGCTCCTCTCTAGGCCAAGAACCACCTCTGGTGAAAATTTCATCCAAATCCATCCAGTAGTTTTTGTGTAATCCTGCTGCAGAAATACAAACAAAGCCCTTGGTGGAGGTATGCACTCTCGGATCACCACCAAAATCTAATCATCTGTAGGATACCCCATTTCTGACAATCTCTGAAAATTTCATGAAAATCCGTCCATAACTTTTTGAGTTATCTTGCTAACAAACAGACAGACAAACCAACGCCGATGATCACATAACCTCCTTGGCGGAGGTAAATATAGCAGATACTCCTGTTACCGGTAGCTGCTATATGTTCTTTGGCCATATGAGCATAATTAGCATAACTGACACATTCTGTTCATCTTAACTTAAAATCTCAATCACATACCTTGTCTCGGGTGCGCCACCTGTGCATGATGTGGCTGGATACCGTTTGGCGAGACACTGTAACATCATCATTATGGTATGCTAGCTCGCCGCTTGGCTTTACGATGTACACACTGCACAACGGTTTCCTTCAATTTGAGCTTGAAATGATCCCAGACTTGAGATACTTTTTGCCAGTTTCTGTAACTTTCTTTTTGCCATCGCTCTGTCGCTCTGACACCGTGCCATTAAACAAACTCGTGGCTTGTTTACATAGTGTGACTGGAAGAAGGTCATATAGACTGGAAGTGCTACATTAAACAATGCTTTGAATTAGGGATGGGCATAATTTACCGATTAACCGATAATTGATCATTAAGAATTTCACCGAGGAAGTTCATTTTCGTCGACAAACCGTTTTTTTTTTTTTAAACAATCCGAGGCCTAGACTTCCGGTCTGGACGCCATGGCGACTGCAGCTTAACACTGAAGCTCTCAGACCCAATCCAGGATAACACCTTGAAAATCAAACTTAACGGATTTTTGGAGGAGTGAAAATCAAAAGACAAAATCATCATGTCTAAAGGAAAACAGAAGAAACTGAAATTCTCCAGGCCAGGACACGTATCGGCCGGAGAATCTGAACTGGAAGATCTCCGTTCAGAAGACGAGGAACTGGTGATAGCTAACAAAAGGGTTAGCCTGAAATCACTATTTGAGGAGCTACGACGATTTCGCCGAGATGTTACGGCCGAATTTCGGGAATTCAGAGAAGAATTGAAAAGGACAAACAGCAGAGTGGACCAGGCCGAGAACCGAATCTTGGAAACAGAGGATCGAATAAAAGTGCTCGAAGATTCTGTGCTAGACCTACGCAAAAGACAAGCAGCTATAGAGGCTAAGCTAACCGACCAAGAAGGAAAACAAAGAAGAGACAACATAAGAATTCATGGTCTGATAGAAGGAACCGAAAATGGTTTTAACTCAATGGCAGAATGCGTGGAATCCTTACTAAGAGAGAAATTGGATATTCCACAAACCACCGACTTGAAGATAGAAAAGGCACATCGTTCATTAGCCGCTAGGCCGGCGGCGGAAGCACCCCCACGTTCGGTGTTGGTAAGATTTTCCAATTTCAAAATAAAACAAGAGGTTGTAAGACTGGCCTGGCAGAAAAAAGGATTTATGCACCAGGAGAGAAAAGTCTACGTGGAACACGATTACGCCCCGGAGGTCCTTAAAAAGCGCAGGGAATACAATGACGCGAAAAAGGTGTTAAGAGAGAAGAAATTGCGCTTTCAGACACCATTTCCTGCGAAGTTAAGGGTCTTCTACGGCGATGAAACGTGTCTCTGTAATTCGGCGGAAGAAGCAACAGCTGACATGGCGAAAAGAGGGCTCCCGGTAACGGTATTTAAACCCGCAGCAGACCCGAGTGAGAAGATCAAAGCGCAAACATGGACAACACAAAGACCCTCAAAATCCACGGACCAGCAGCGGGAAACCCAGCACCAGAGCGTCGCGGATAAACTATCCGTTTTCAGGTTGGAATAGCGACCTTTTTTTTTTTTTTTTTTTTTTTTCTTTTCTCTTGAATCAATCCGCACATCCAACCCCCCTCATACAAGGTAACAAACATTAAAGGAGATGCATATTCAGCATGTGGTAAAACATTTCATGGAACAATCATATTATTTGAAACAAATAAGTCTTTGTAATAAAAAAAAAAAAAAAAACTTGTTAAAATAGAAATGTGACAATAATCCACATGTTCTCCTCATACTAACAAATACTGTTTTTGCGTGAATGTTTGATGTGATGGGGGTGGGAGGGTGCACACAATTTCACAGGGTTTAGGCATAAAAGGAAAAAAAAAAAAATCATTACAAGTTTGGATTGGGTTCTGAAACTCACGTTAAAAGCATGGGACTACTTTCAGTGGTAAGAGAGGGCCCTCAACACGTAACAGAGTTTGAGGAATTTCCCTCAGAGCCTTCACTCCATCAAGGCTCTTACAGGGTCTTTAAAAAGACCTCAGCTCAGGAAGTTCTTATGACAGCTTTTTGTTTTAAAGTTTTTTACACTATGTTCTTAATGTTTTTCTTGTTTTTAATGTTCTTTCAGTTTCTGAGTAGCACAAAAGAGGGCCACCACACAGTTATACTAAACAAAACAACACAATGGAGAAACAGGGTGTAACCAAAATAATTTCATATAATGTAAAAGGAATCCTGAATCCAGTTAAAAGATCCAAGATTCTAGGCAAAATGAAAAAAGACAAAGCAGGAATAATACTTTTACAAGAAACCCACCTAACAGACGTGGAACACAATAAACTCAGTAGACAAGGGTTTAAAATGATCTCTTCATCTTCATATAAATCAGGGAGGAGGAGGGGAGTAGCGACATTGATATCAACCAAAATTACATTTGAAAAAAAATCAGAACACAAAGATAAAGAAGGGAGATACAGTTTGGTAACTGGGCGGCTAGAGGGAGAAGATATCACCCTGCTGAATGTGTATGCTCCCCCAGGGGCTAACTGGAAATTTTATAAAAATGTATTCGACCTAATGATAACTAAAGCTCAAGGTTTAGTGATATGTGGTGGGGACTTCAATCTTAGACTGAATCCATACTGGGATGCTTCTGGTAATTCCCCACATCAAAATAACACCCGTCTTCCGGTCTGGACGCCATGGCGACTGCAGCTTAACACTGAAGTTCTCAGACCCAATCCAGGATAACACCTTGAAAATCAAACTTAACGGATTTTTGGAGGAGTGAAAATCAAAGACAAAATCATCATGTCTAAAGGAAAACAGAAGAAACTGAAATTCTCCAGGCCAGGACACGTATCGGCCGGAGAATCCGAACTGGAAGATCTCCGTTCAGAAGACGAGGAACTGGTGATAGCTAACAAAAGGGTTAGCCTGAAATCACTATTTGAGGAGCTACGACGATTTCGCCGAGATGTTACGGCCGAATTTCGGGAATTCAGAGAAGAATTGAAAAGGACAAACAGCAGAGTGGACCAGGCCGAGAACCGAATCTTGGAAACAGAGGACCGAATAAAAGTGCTCGAAGATTCTGTGCTAGACCTACGCAAAAGACAAGCAGCTATAGAGGCTAAGCTAACCGACCAAGAAGGAAAACAAAGAAGAGACAACATAAGAATTCATGGTCTGATAGAAGGAACCGAAAATGGTTTTAACTCAATGGCAGAATGCGTGGAATCCTTACTAAGAGAGAAATTGGATATTCCACAAACCACCGACTTGAAGATAGAAAAGGCACATCGTTCATTAGCCGCTAGGCCGGCGGCGGAAGCGCCCCCACGTTCGGTGTTGGTAAGATTTTCCAATTTCAAAATAAAACAAGAGGTTGTAAGACTGGCCTGGCAGAAAAAAGGATTTATGCACCAGGAGAGAAAAGTCTACGTGGAACACGATTACGCCCCGGAGGTCCTTAAAAAGCGCAGGGAATACAATGACGCGAAAAAGGTGTTAAGAGAGAAGAAATTGCGCTTTCAGACACCATTTCCTGCGAAGTTAAGGGTCTTCTACGGCGATGAAACGTGTCTCTATAATTCGGCGGAAGAAGCAACAGCTGACATGGCGAAAAGAGGCCTCCCGGTAACGGTATTTAAACCCGCAGCAGACCCGAGTGAGAAGATCAAAGCGCAAACATGGACAACACAAAGACCTTCAAAATCCACGGACCAGCAGCGGGAAACCCAGCACCAGAGCGTCGCGGATAAACTATCCGTTTTCAGGTTGGAATAGCGACCTTTTTTTTTTTTTTTTTTTTTTTTTCTCTTGAATCAATCCGCACATCCAACCCCCCTCATACAAGGTAACAAACATTAAAGGAGATGCATATTCAGCATGTGGTAAAACATTTCATGGAACAATCATATTATTTGAAACAAATAAGTCTTTGTAATAAAAAAAAAAAAACTTGTTAAAATAGAAATGTGACAATAATCCACATGTTCTCCTCATACTAACAAATACTGTTTTTGCGTGAATGTTTGATGTGATGGGGGTGGGAGGGTGCACACAATTTCACAGGGTTTAGGCATAAAAGGAAAAAAAAAAAAATCATTACAAGTTTGGATTGGGTTCTGAAACTCACGTTAAAAGCATGGGACTACTTTCAGTGGTAAGAGAGGGCCCTCAACACGTAACAGAGTTTGAGGAATTTCCCTCAGAGCCTTCACTCCATCAAGGCTCTTACAGGGTCTTTAAAAAGACCTCAGCTCAGGAAGTTCTTATGACAGCTTTTTGTTTTAAAGTTTTTTACACTATGTTCTTAATGTTTTTCTTGTTTTTAATGTTCTTTCAGTTTCTGAGTAGCACAAAAGAGGGCCACCACACAGTTATACTAAACAAAACAACACAATGGAGAAACAGGGTGTAACCAAAATAATTTCATATAATGTAAAAGGAATCCTGAATCCAGTTAAAAGATCCAAGATTCTAGGCAAAATGAAAAAAGACAAAGCAGGAATAATACTTTTACAAGAAACCCACCTAACAGACGTGGAACACAATAAACTCAGTAGACAAGGGTTTAAAATGATCTTTTCATCTTCATATAAATCAGGGAGGAGGAGGGGAGTAGCGACATTGATATCAACCAAAATTACATTTGAAAAAAAATCAGAACACAAAGATAAAGAAGGGAGATACAGTTTGGTAACTGGGCGGCTAGAGGGAGAAGATATCACCCTGCTGAATGTGTATGCTCCCCCAGGGGCTAACTGGAAATTTTATAAAAATGTATTCGACCTAATGATAACTAAAGCTCAAGGTTTAGTGATATGTGGTGGGGACTTCAATCTTAGACTGAATCCATACTGGGATGCTTCTGGTAATTCCCCACATCAAAATAACACCCAAAACAGGAAGACTCGGATGCTACTAAAAGAATTGGGAATCTGTGACGTGTGGAGGGAACTCAACCCCAGTGTAAAAGAGTATACATTTTACTCAACTCCACATTCATCTTACTCAAGGATTGACTATTTTTTTATGTTTAATAGAGACATTGGAAGAGTAAAAACATGTAAAATAGGACTGATGGATCTCTCCGACCACAGTCCGATCTACATGGACTTAAATATCCCAAAATACACAAATAATACATTTTCTTGGAGGTTAAATTCAAATGTCCTGAAAGGACCATTGAAAGATGAATTGGAATCAGATATTCTCAGATATTTGGAAGATAACGATAATGGAGAAGTATCCCCTTTAATACTGTGGGATGCATGTAAAGCTGTAATAAGAGGAAAGATTATTGCAAAACTGGCAACCCAAAAGAAACTAAGACAAGAAAAACTATCCACATTAGAGTCAGAACTTAGGAACCTAGAAAAAGTACACAAAGGCAACACTCATTCTACTGACTCGCTCAAGATTAAGGAAATTAAAAACCAAATAAATGAGATCTACACAATAGAAATCCAGAAGAAACTTACATTTCTGAAACAAAAATACTATGAAGCAGGCAGTAAATCGGCAAAATTGCTAGCCTATAAATTGAGGAAACATCAAACAGAAAGAGCAATCTACAAAATCAGAGACCCAGTATCAAAGGAAATAAAATTCAGAATTCAGGATATTCTTAAAAACTTCGAGAATTACTATAAGAACTTATACTCCCACAAAAAACATAAAAACGCATCCGAGGCATTCCTAAACACATTAAACCTTCCCCAACTTACGGAGTCACAAAATAAAACACTACTGTCAGAAATACATCCTAAAGAATTGGAAAAAGCAATTATGAAACTTAAAGCTAACAAATCCCCAGGAGCTGATGGCTATACAGCAGAGTGGTACAAAACCTTTAAACAGCAACTATCTCCTCTCCTCCTGAAAACATTTAATTATGTCCTCCACACAGGGGAAATCCCCCCCTCCTGGAGAGAAGGGGTCATTGCAGTTATACCTAAACCTGAAAAGGATGAACTAGAGTGCTCCAACTACAGACCAATCAGTGTACTAAATCAGGACTATAAGCTTTTTACCATTATCCTTGCCAAAAGGTTAGAAAATATACTGACAGACCTAATTCATTTAGACCAAACAGGTTTTATAAGACAAAGACAGACACAAGACAACATTCGACGCACTTTACACATAATTCATCATATAAAAAAATATAACTTAAATGCAGTCATATTGGGATTAGATGCTGAAAAAGCATTCGATTCGGTTGACTGGTCTTTTCTATATAGAATCTTATCCAGTTTCAATTTTCATAACAACTTCATTAGAACTATACAGGCATTATATAAAAAACCAACAGCTAAAATAAGGATTAACGGTAATTTATCATCATCTTTTGAACTGGAAAGAGGATGTCGTCAGGGCTGCCCCCTGTCTCCACTGCTCTTTGCAATCTTCATAGAACCTCTGAGCCAATGGATAAGACAAAACCAAAAAATTCAAGGTATTACACTTGGTCAGAAGGAACATAAAATAGCACTCTTTGCTGATGACATTTTAATATACCTAGGGCAGCCGGACACTTCTTTACCAGAACTAACCTCAGTTTTTTCAGAGTATGGAGATTTATCGGGGTACAAATTAAATATGCATAAAACCCAAGTTTTAACATTCAACTATGACCCAAATCATTATTCACTAAGCAAACTCAAAACTAACTGGGAGTCGGAATCTATGAAATATCTGGGGGTCAATATCCCGAAACAACTCAACAAAATTATATCACTAAACTATGATCCACTGGTGACAAAAATAAAATCTGACCTAGCAAGATGGAATATGATACCATTCTTGGGTACTGCACAAAGAATTGAAGCAGTCAAAATGAATATACTTCCATGTCTTCTATACCTTTTCCAAACAATACCGGTAGAACCTCCCAAAAAAACATGGCAGGAGCTGGACAGAAGGATCTCAAGATTCATATGGCAGGGCAAGAGACCTAGAATCAGATATAGAACCCTACAGCTAAACAAAGACAAAGGTGGGCTCGCGCTGCCAAATATCAGGGACTACTTTAAAGCCGCACAAATTAAAACTTTAGTAGAGATATGTAACCCAGTCTACACTGCACAATGGAAGGAGATCGAATGCCAAATAACAAGTGACATCCCCCTACAGGCGATAATAGGGAACAATGTCTTACCTAAGCTTTTGAATAACACTAACCCGTGGATAGAGACCCCGCTAAAAATTTGGTTTAAGATAGTCAGAGAGAATCAAACTAAAGAGCCCTATCGACTTCTGCAATGGATCGCCTATGATCAGGACTTTACTCCTAATAAAACAGACACCAGATTTAAAAAGTGGAAGGAGAAAGGGCTGATAAAATATTACGATTTTTTTAAAGGGCAAATCTTAAGAAGTTTTGAAGATTTGAAAAAACAAGGCCTAATAAATCAAGATCTTTACAGGTTCTTCCAGCTTAGACACCACATAAACAATATACTTAAAAAGGAGGTTTTGGAAAGGGCCCAGTCAGGTGTTCTGAAGGTCTTCTTAATGGCATATAAAGGGATCCCAGGGATCAGATACATTTCTAAAATATACCAAGGTCTTCAAGACTTAAAAGGAGACAACACATCTTATATAAAAGAGAGATGGGAAAAAGAGGGGAATTTCACTTTACAACTGGAAATATGGGAAAAGCTAAATAAACAGCAATGGAAAAGTACCTCATCCCTGCAGTGGAGAGAATTTGGATGGAAAAACTTGGCAAGATTTTTCAGAACACCTGCACAAAACAAATTTACCCATAAGGGATTGAACTGTTGGCGCTTGTGTGGTGAAAAGACTGCAAATCATTTTCATGTGTTTTGGTCATGCCCAGTTATCCACCAATATTGGACCAAGGTACAGACAATATTGGGGAAAATATTCAAAATTACAGTTCCCTTTTCTTTTGTAACTTTGTATTTGGGTTTACTACCGGACTCACTGGAAAGACGAGGAGAAAAATACTTATTCAATGTTTTAATATTGGCAAGCAAAAAAGCTCTAACTAAAAAATGGATGTTGAAGGACTGTCCTACACCTGAAGATTGGACTAACGTGATCCAAGACATTTACTCGATGGAAAAGTTGACATTCGCACTGAGACAGGACATGGATGTGTTCATGAACTTTTGGCAACCCTGGACCGCATATGTGTCTTCCATTAGATCTAATCTTTGACAAATACCATTTCAATAATGGTTCCGCTCTTTGTTCCAACGCTACTCAGATGCTCTTTTATCTTTGTTTACTTACTTTTTCTTTTTGTTTGTTTTTTACTGGTTTGTTTGTTTTTTTATTTGTTTTTTGTTTTTTTTTCTCTTTAATTTCACTTTTTCTTTCACTTTAAAAAAAAAAAAAAAGGGGTGTTGTAAGAATTAATCTTCCAATGCTGTCAGATATCAGAAAATAAGGGAACATGTGATGAAAATGTAAACACTGCATTGCTGTAACGACCTGTATACCCTTTACAAAAACTTAAATAAAAAAAAAAACAAAAAAAAAAAAAAAAAAACAATCCGAGGCCTAGTGTACGGCCGTCCTCAAACAATGCAATGGCAAAATTTGGGCACCAGGGGGCAACATTACACCATCGCCGTACCCTGGCGTGCCTCAGTTGATACACGCGGGCTTCCGTAGGGCAATCGCCAAATCATTAAGCAGTTACGGCGAAGTGTTGCGTGGGACCATTTCAATTTAAAAAATGACCAGGTGTACTGCAATCACTGCAATGCAGCATACAAATATACCTCATCGACAGGGTCCATGGAACACCCTTATTACGCAAAGAAACCGCCAACAGTGGTTGCGCGCTGAGTAATGGCGGTCGTGAAGATTCTTTTTTTTTTTTCAGAAACTTTATTGAGAAGGTCATGAAGATTCGGTGTACACACGTCGAGGGAAGCTGCAGGAGGCGGCGTAGTAGCTCGACGGGAAGACTATTTCGCACAAAATGGCACAAGAGAACAGCAAAAAGTTCTGCGCGGCTAGACTAAGTAACACGAGCGATAGAGCAATGAATGCGGTCTTCGTTTGTTGGGTGGCCGCTCGGCAGGGAGACAAGGTGGGTAAAACGTCTCGGCCAGTCAGCTTGCGGGGTGAAACGTCTCGGCCAATCAGCTTGCGAGATTCCCGAGCCGAGCCAACACGAGAACAGAGAGAGGGCTCTCCGTGCACCTGATGTTATAATGTAGTCTACCTGCCTTGTTACGTACCTAAAAATGTTAATGATTAACCGATTATTAATCATTAATTCTCCCGACGATCGGTGAAGAAAATTTCACCGAATGCCCATCCCTACTTTGAATCATAGATTCTGAATTGAGGATTTTTTTGTAATCAAATTATTCGAATAATCGTTGCAACTCTAGTCAGTTATATATCTGGTGCCATTCTGGCTTATTTTGTGATAGTTTGTTCGTAATAGCTGGGTAGATTTGGCTGCTAACGTTTGCTGGTCTGAGTAGCCACAACTGAGATTTCTCACAGATTGGCTTTGACTTCACTTCCATTTTTGTCTATTTTCTATATATTCTATCCATCCCTGCTAGACACCCATCTACCCAGCCTGATCATCATACCAACCCTTGAAGAAATTTTTCATTTATAGACATTATTTCATCTTGTTTTATTAATAGTTATAATACTATGGACCTGACAGTGTTTATTTTTATTATCTTTTTTTTGTATTTTGTATACTTTATTAATCCCAGAGGGAAATTCAGGGCATCCACCTGGATGAATGAGGCAGCCACGGTATGGCGCCAATCCCTTCACCATTCACACACACATTCACACCTAGGGCTTTTTTAGAGTCTCCACTTAACCTAACTTGCATGTTTTTGGCCTGTGGGAAGAAACCGGAGTTCCCGGGGTAAACCCACGCAGACACAGGGAGAACATGCAGACTCCACAGCTTTCATAGCTTCTCTTAGCAGAGTTAGCCATTCACTCATTTAGAGTTATTTCTGGGACTGGTCATATGCTATCAACCACTCACACCACACACTATGTGCTTTATGCTTTATTTGGGCTTTTAAACTCATTCAGCCTGTATTGTTAATATGTTACTTAGTCCAACAACCAAGGCTAAAGGCTAACATTAGCCTCAAACATTGCGCCGCCATTAAAACAAATCTCAAAGAAATGACAAGGGAGGGTTTGAGCTGGGGCTCATTAGCATTTAAAGTAACTAGTGCATACCCGTGCATGCCCATAGAAACCAAGTATAAGCAAGTATTTCTGCATGCCCGTAGAAAGCAGGTGTACGCAAGCATTTCTGCATGCCCGTAGAAAGTTACTGTTACCATGGCAACAGTAACCATGGTGATGCCTGCCTTTGATCTTTGACATGGTACCCCGTGCATGCCCATAAAAACCAAGTATAAGCAAGTATTTCTCCTGCATGCCTGCCTTTGATCTTTGACATGGTTACCATGGAAAAAGTCACCATGACGTCACCACTTGCTCAGTGATGCCTGCCTTTGATCTTTGATGCCTGCCTTGATCTTTGATGATGTCATAGCGAGTCCTATGATCGTGACACACACTTACAAAGTCCTATGATCGTGACACACAGACAGACAGACACAGATTTTATTGAATTACATATAGAGTGATATGCGATACACAGTCTGGTTTGAGGAGAGCTCCTTCCCCATGTGTAAAATGGTATTGCAATAATTAAACCCTAAGGTATTTTGAACAAAGCACACATATTTTATTAACACCTTCGGGAGCTGTGCCAGCGTGTTGAAAAACTGCATAATGGGGGCTCTTAGTTAACTAATTAATGGCCTGTATTTATACAGTGTTTTTCTAGTCTTATTGATCACTCTAGCCATATTAGAATGGAAGAATAGAATAGAATAGGCTTTACTGTCATTGTACAGTTGTACAGTACAATGAACTGGCCTATCGTTCAGCCAGAGTTGTTGTAACTGGTCTCTAGTTTATACCTTTCTGTCTTTTTCTAGCCGGTCTGGGAGAGTTCAGGATTCGGGACCTGAATGATGAAATCAACAAGCTGCTGAGGGAGAAGGGTCACTGGGAGTATCGTATTAAAGAGCTTGGAGGACCCGACTATGCGGTAAATATCAAGTAAATATCAAGCCTCTGAGTGACATAAGTAGAGCGCCGGACTCTGGTGTGAGAAGCTGAGTTCCAGCCCCAGTGTGGATGTCGTTTGCGTCAAATTAATTTCTGGAATTTCCCCATGGTGGGACTAATAAAGGCTTATCTTATCTTATATACAAAATAAGGACATTTGCAGAAGCAGTTGGATTCTCAAGTCAAGGTTATTTATAAAGCACATTTAAAACAACTGAGGCTGACTAAAGTGCTTTACAGAGTGGGATGGTACAACAAGAAAAATTTTAAAAAAAGAAAAACAAAGTGGAAGAAATGGTATTAAAAACATAGAATACAATTCCATCCATGAAGAGGCAATAATTGCCTACTTCCTGCTGAGTGACATACAGTACTTGTGCATGTCAATGTGCGTATACTGGCTTTATGATGATCCCTTTATTGTCATTTTCATGTAAACATAAAAATGAAATGCTGTTTCTACAGCAAAACCACTCAAAGAATTAAAAACAGTATCTTTAGTTCACTTAAAATTATATAAATAAAATACTGCAGATAAAATAAATAGCAAATAGGTTATTGCTCATTTAATAGTCTTATCGCAGCAGGGAAGAAACTGTCCTTTAACCTGGACGTCTTTGCTCAAATGCTCCTGTATCTCCTTCATGACGGCATCAGAGAGAAGAGACTGTGAGGGGTGAGAGGGATCCCCAAAGATGCAGTGCCGTCTGCCCCTGCATCTGTGGCTGTAGGTGTCAGTCAGTGATGGCATCTGGGTGCCAATAATCCTCTCTGCCGTCCTGATGACTCTATCCAGTCTCTGTCTCTCCTCTGCTCTGCTGTTCCCTTACTAGGAGGTAATGCAGTATGTGAGGGCGTTTTCAATGGTGCCATGATAGAGCAGTGTCATGGCTGGCTTAAGAGAGGCCTGCTGTCTTCAGTCTCTGGAGCCAATGAAGGCACTGCTGTGCCTTTTTGATCACAGCTGTGGTGTTATTTGTGGAGGTTAGGTTGTCACTCAGATGAAGTCCAGGAAATATGGTACTCTGGACTCTTTCAACAGCCGAACCACAAATGATTAATGGAGAGTGGTGGAGTGGCTGGTCCTTTCTAAAGTCAATGATAATTTCTTTTGTTTTTCCTGCATTGAGACAGAGATTGTGGCATTTACACCAAGTCACTAGCTTCTTCATCTCATCACTGTACGCTGACTCATCCTCATTTGTAATGAAACCAACAACTGTTGTGTCATCAGCAAATATGATTATATGGTTGGTGTTGTGGGATACAAAGCAGTCATGAGTCAACAGCGTGAACAGTAGTGGACTGAAAACGCATCCCTGTGGTGATCCAGTACTCACTGTGTTGGTCTCAGATGTTCTGGTGCCAACTTTGACAGTCTGTCTCCTCTCTGTAAGGAAGTCCAAGACCCAGTTGCAGATGCTAGTGCTGACTCTCAGCAGGTGCAGTTTCTCAACCATCTGCTGCAGCAAGATGGTGTTAAATGCTGAGTTAAAGTCCACTAGCAGAACTCTGGCATAGGTATCTTTGCCTTCCAGATGAGTTAGGATGAGGTGAAGCAGAGTGGATATGGCGTCATCTGTAGACCGGTTGGCTCTATATGTGAACTGGAGAGGGTCCATGTTAACAGGGAGGTGGGATTTACTGTGGGCCATAATGTATTTGTTTGTGTTATGATCCAAGGTAGTTTTGATTTTTCATCGCTTAGCAATGACCAATCAGAGGAGTTTTCATTCATGAGGACGAATGGTCCTGTTTGGGGTGCATTTGTGTTGCAGCGCATCGGGCCGAGGATGCTGGATCATGAAGGGAAGGAGGTTCCAGGCAACCGGGGCTACAAGTACTTTGGAGCAGCCCGAGACCTGCCGGGAGTCCGAGAGCTGTTCGAGAAGGAGCGTACGTGCACCTAGTTTAAATAGTCATTACCGAAGCTTTCATAGCAATATGTTTGATAATTGGTCCTCACTGATCATATGACCTCCAGCTGCCCCAGAACAGAGAAAGACGAGGGCCGAGCTGATGAAGGACGTGGACGCAGAATATTATGGCTACAGAGACGAAGACGACGGTGTGCTACTTCCTCTGGAGTTGCAGTACGAGAAACAAGGTGAGGTTATTCTTAGCAGTGAGACTGAAAGATGATCCTGTGTAGAAAATGTTGTAATGAAATATTGACCAACGAGATGTAAACAAGCCACCATTTACTACAGTCCTCTTATAACCTGTGTGATTGTCACTCATCGTATTGGTGTGTTGTGTAGCTGTGATGGAGGCGGTGCAGAAGTGGAAAACAGAGAAAGAGTCTCGTCTGTCTGGAGATAAACAACCGCAGGAGGAGGAGGAGGAAGAGAGCATCTACACCAAGTTCCATGAGGAGGTGAACTCCCTTTAACCACACACTTAACACTCAACTAGGGCTGGACGATTAGCCAAACAGAACTGAAAACCGCCATCTGGGGTGTAAAGTGACCTAATCTTGTTCGGTTTTTCCCCTCTACTTATTGTTTTTCCCCTCTACTTATTGTGTGCGTGCTTATAGAGGGGTTGCACTGACATCACATGGGTCACGTGTATTTTGTTTACTCCGCCATTTTGGATAGCAACACAAAAGGCTAAACATGCGAGCGTGACAATGGAACAATCAACAGAGCTACAGCTTAGTGATTATGCAAAACAGCTGGACCAAGCACTGTGTGTGGCAGCTTCAAAAGTCACCTTTATTTCTAAAGAACCATGTTTTGGAGGAGACAGGTGCTGCACAACACCGATGGTTTGACCAGCTGATCACCATCTGAGGATTAATAAAAATAATAAAGTAGTGTGTGCTGGCATTAAAGGCAGAAGACAGACGGTGGGAATGAAATCCATGATGCGCAACATTAGGGTGAACTCAGACTGATGGAAATAATTTAAATTTATACAGCCATGATATACGATGTGAATGAGCTTATCGGTTCAGTTCCAGGCATTAAGTGAATAAAGTGTTTAATGTGTTAGTTGTGTGGTCATTTTAAAAGTATACATGTCAAACATAAGAATTTATACTTACATTTTAGAAGAGAGGAAATAACATCTCCCCTCTCCTCCCCTTCCCTCAGCTGTGCCCACAGCTGTTCTGCACAGTTCTCCTGTGTGATATTATTCAGAGCGGGAGTGAAAATACTTTCATGACTTGCTCTGTCGTACAGCATTCATACAGGTAAATTAATTATTTAACCTGATATGGTGACTGTATATAGTCACTGCAGCTGTGCTGTGAGCACTCTGCTACTGAGCCTAATGTGTTAGTTTACCAGTGGCGTTAACCAGAAAATCCATGATGGATACTGGTTATTATTTAGTAACACCAGACTTAGTGTTGGAAAAAATCATTAAAAATCAGGCAGGATCAAAGTTTCAGCAAATTTAATATGCACTGATCAGCAGAAGACAATACAGAGTACAGCTTTCACAGACTGCTGCAGTGCACTGGCTTAAGTAACAGAGTGATTCTGGCTATATATATATATACATAAGGCTGTCAGGGTGAGGTCACTTCTTGATAGTTCATTCATGACTCAATTGATAAAGTTTGCTGAGCCTCTTATTTCATTCATGACTCAGATTGTATCTGCTGACTACATGCATTGTGTACTGTTGCTTAGTTACGAGCCTTGTCAGTGAGAAGAAAGGAGGAAATAAAACCTGAAAGAAACCAAAAACCAACCTGAAAGTGTCAATAAACCATGATTCTGATTTAAGGTCAAATTGCCCAGCCCTACACTCAACCAGTCAGCTGCTGCCACATCACTCTCCACCTGAAGACAAACTGAACTGTGGTTTAAATGTTTTTTTTTTTTAAATTTCTCTGCAGCTCGATGATGGGGAGAACCTGGAGGAAGAGGATGGAGAGGAGGGAGGGGTTACCTTCATTGCTCACGTACCCGTTCCCTCTCAGAAAGAGGTGAGACACACTGACACTTATCGTCTGTTTTTGTGTAAAAAAAAAAAAAAACAAAAAAAAAAACAAGGTGTGTGAACCTCGTTCTAGGCCGGGTCCATTTGGTTCAGGCCTCATTGACCAAGTTTGACCAGAGCGTTCTTTATTTTGGCCCGCCATGATTTGATAAGCTCATTCCTGTTTTCTACTATTTTGAAAGTGCCATAAAAAATCATATTGACAACAGAAGTCATAATGGAGGCGGACTAACAATGTACACGGTTATTGTGAAGCTTCTCTGTAAAATATTTGAATCAAAAATAATACTGGAAAACGAAAACACCTACATACAAGCTCAGTCGTCCTTCATGTATATTATGAAGGGACAGTATTTTCAAAGGTGTGTAAAAAAATCCAAAGGACATCTAGCTGCTAGGCTAGCAGACTCCTCTCTCAGTTTATACTCAGTGGGACAACCTCGTATTTGGTCAGAAATCTCGGCTGTAGCCACTCTGACCAGTTAACGTTACCAGCCAAATCTACCCAGCTGTCACGGCCAAAGTATAACAAAACAATCCAGAATGGTGTGGCATATACACTCACCGGCCACTTTATTAGGTACACCATGCTAGTAACGGGTTGGACCCCCTTTTGCCTTCAGAACTGCCTCAATTGTTCGTGGCATAGAGTCAACAAGGTGCTGGAAGCATTCCTCAGAGAGTTTGGTCCATATTGACATGATGGCATCACACAGTTGGCGCAGATTTGTCGGCTGCACATCCATGATGCGAATCTCCCGTTCCACCACATCCCAAAGATGCTCTATTGGATTGAGATCTGGTGACTGTGGAGGCCATTTGAGTACAGTGAACTCATTGTCATGTTCAACAAACCAGTCTGAGATGATTCCAGCTTTATGACATGGCGCATTATCCTGCTGAAAGTAGCCATCAGAAGTTGGGTACATTGTGGTCATAAAGGGATGGACATGGTCAGCAACAATACTCAGGTAGGCTGTAGCGTTGCAACGATGCTCAATTGGTACCAAGGGGCCCAAAGAGTGCCCAGAAAATATTCCCCACACCATTACACCACCACCACCAGCCTGAACCATTGATACAGGGCAGGATGGATCCATGCTTTCATGTTGTTGACGCCAAATTCTGACCCTACCATCCGAATGTCGCAGCAGAAATCGAGACTCATCAGACCAGGCAACGTTTTTCCAATCTTCTATTGTCCAGTTTCGATGAGCTTGTGCAAATTGTAGCCTCAGTTTCCTGTTCTTAGCTGAAAGGAGTGGCACCCGGCGTGGTCTTCTGCTGCTGTAGCCCATCTGCCTCAAAGTTCGACGTACTGTGCGTTCAGAGATGCTCTTCTGCCTACCTTGGTTGTAACGGGTGGTTATTTGAGTCACTGTTGCCTTTCTATCAGCTCGAACCAGTCTGGCCATTCTCCTCTGACCTCTGGCATCAACAAGGCATTTCCGCCCGCAGAACTGCCGCTCACTGGATATTTTTTCTTTTTCGGACCATTCTCTGTAAACCCTAGAGATGGTTGTGCGTGAAAATCCCAGTAGATCAGCAGTTTCTGAAATACTCAGACCAGCCCTTCTGGCACCAACAACCATGCCACGTTCAAAGTCACTCAAATCACCTTTCTTCCCCATACTGATGCTCGGTTTGAACTGCAGGAGATTGTCTTGACCATGTCTACATGCCTAAATGCACTGAGTTGCCGCCATGTGATTGGCTGATTAGAAATTAAGTGTTAACGAGCAGTTGGACAGGTGTACCTAATAAAGTGGCCGGTGAGTGTATATTGACTGTGGATTAATAAACAAGCTGGTCTAGAATTGTCACAAAGCTAATAATGCTAATGCTAATGGATCTGGTACCCATGTCATACATGGGAAAAAGTAGTCTAGAATGATTATTAATGAATGAGCTGGGGCCATAGATGTGGAGTGGGGTAGCTAGACTTTTATAGAAAAAAGCTCTAAAAAGCATAGTTGGGCTGCTAGGTAAGTTAGCTGCACTGTAGCTACAGTATGTGAGCTCTGGGCCTCAGTGGAAAACTTCCTCTTCTTTGACAAGGAGAGGCCATGACAGATTGTCCAAGAGACAGGTCTCTTAAGTAATGAGTGATTACCTGATAAAGAGAAGAAAAAATGTGAGATCTATGTGCATCATGGATGTCCCCTAGTGGCCTAGACCTATAACAGACTGTTAGGACACCTGATTCAGCCATAACTGCAAGTTTTCTCAAAATAAAAATTTGAAGCCTAAACTTGCAGCCGATTCTGCAGTAGAGGAGCCTGATAACTGACAGCTCTATCTCCCATTGTAATATAGAGACTTTCTGAATCTCACAGAAATCAGGCAGTCTTGACTGTGAAATGCTGGATTATTGTGATCACTCCTTCTGCTGCTGTTAGTAAATTGGTGTTCACTCAGGTGATTTGCTCTCTGACGATCTCTTTCACCCGTGTGTCTCTCAGGTGGAGGAGGCTCTGGTCAGGAGGAAAAAGATGGAGTTGTTGCAGCGTTATGCCAGTGAGACTCTACAGGCTCAGAGTCAAGAGGCCAGAACTCTGCTGGGACTCTGACCTGTGTGCCTCTAACATGTCTATGTTGATGTAAATATTGAATGTTTTTGTACACTTTAATTAAAAAAATGTTTTTGACTGGATGTAAGGCTTTTGTCAGATTTTGTGTCCTCATATGAGGACTGACTGAGCAAAGAATCAGCCACCACAGAGACCGGATATTTGCATTTGTTTGGTGTTCAGGTGACTTGCCTTTCCTTGTGTTTGAGTTGTAATTGCTCCAACAAGAGAAGATTGACTAAATTAAAAGGTGCTTTTATTATTATTAGTGTGTTTTGTTTCACACCCAAGTTAATTTGCTTTGGTCTGAATCAGTTTAGTTTATTTTGTATCATTCCTCCTAGTTCAGTTCCCTTTCACACCGGGGAAAAATTCAAGAGGACAAAAAATGAGTTCCATCAAATCGCAGAAGAATCATGTGACTAGGTTCTCATCTCTGATTGGTCAGAGGTTATTGCCATGGGAACAAGAAAAGTAAACAGGAAGTTGTTTTCCTTACCAGAGTTGCATGGGAATCTGTGATCCATCAGAAAGTGTGACTGCAATTTGGTGGTGTGGTCGAAAAATGAGAAGAGTCTCGCTTAATGTGAGAACAGGACAGAGCTCCAGAAAACTGTTATTTTCATGTGTTGATTATTTATTACCTCTGCCAAGAGGAGGAGGTAATGTTGCCTGCGTTGGTTTGTCTGTCTGTCTGTTAGCAACATAACTCAAAAAGTTAACGGATTTTGATGAACTTTTCAGGAAAGGTGTGTAATGGCACGGGGAAAAGATGATTAGATTTTGGTGATGATCTGAGAGAGCATACCTCCACCAAGGGCTTTATTTGCATTTGTGCAGCAGGATTACACAAAAACCACTGGATGGATTTGGATTAAATTTTCACCAGAGGTGGTTCTTGGGCTAGAGAGGAACCCATTATATTTTGGTGATGATCTGAGATTGCATACCTCAGTCAAGGCTCTTATGTTCTCATAGAGTTTTAGCAACAATACTCCAAAACTACTGGATGGATTTGGATGAAATTTTCACCAGAGGTGGTTCTTGGGCCACTCACAAATCTATTACATTTTGGTGATGATCTGAGAATGCATACCTCAGCCAAGGCTCTTCTCACAGTGTGTTAGCAACAATACTCCGGAACTAATGGACACACTTTGATGCAATTTTCACCAGAAGTGGCCCTAGACCTACACACAAACCCATTACATTTTGGAGGTGACCCATGAGGGATGGGAGGAGCCTTGGCGGAGGTATGCACACTTTGAGTGATTTTCTAGTTAAGCAGATGAAACAACATGGTGTCAGATTCTGAGGTGTCACAGATTTCAGTGTAACGACTCATTTTTCCCCAGATTTATCGTACTCCCTCACAGAGCTTTTTAGTGTTGTGGTATTGAGCAGCAGGTTTCTGAATCCTAACTGTCCCTGGACCATTTACTAACGAGTGCTTTTCTGTATTTTTGTGTTTTTGGATAGCTGTTCATGTAATCATCCGACCAGTCTGCCCTTCCTCGTAACTCTGCGGTTGTGTGCGATTCATCCCACAGTATTTTTCTTTTATTTGTTTGAAAGAAATAAATTAGAATCTTCCCATAATCCAATGACCTCAAATCATGCATTTTCTCACTTTTGGTTCCATTTTAGTTCAGCATGTTTTCTCACCTGGAGGACCACACCAGACTTCGCCAGTTGATTGCGACTGAGACCTCCTCTTGTTTTGGTGCACATCCGAGCGTGATTACTGTGTTCCCACCAGATGAAATGACGCACACTAACGGAGAGAACAAATAAGTTTGAAATGAACTAAAGCCTGTAGGTGTGAAAGCACCCTTAGTTTAAGGATGTGCACACTTATGCAACTAACTTGTTGTTTGGAAATGATTTGCCATGGTCTCATTTTTCTTTTACATCACAAAAACCTGACATTTTATTTCATTTCAGTGAACCTGTAACCATGCGACTATGATTACAGGTTCACTTTCACTCATAAAACCGTGTTTATATACGTAAACACTCATTTTACCAGGGGTGTATGCTTTATATCCACTGTATCTGACAGATGTAAATATTTTAAATGAGCTCATCTTCTCGTCGTCACTCAGTAGTGTAGTGTGTGTCGTAAATCAGCTGACAGAAACCACTCTGTAGCACTTCATCCACTAGAGTATTTGTGTCATCTGGTGCCACTCAGCTCCACAACAGAAGAGCGTCTCAGTCCTCGTCAAGGTTCCCCGTTTCTGTCACATCATGTGGGTTTAATCTGAGGGCTGATTGGTTGATTGGTGGCAGCATTCTTCAGCATGTGATTGACAGATTAGTGACCAAACACTGCATGTGATCTCATGTGAGCAGAAAACTGCCATCAGCCGCATTTAATCAGCAGCTGTGTGTGTCTCAGTTTAGTCTGTGTGTGCGTGCATTCCTCTGCAAATCCACGTTCACACGGTTTGTGCCCGTTGAACTTGGCTACATCTGTATTAGGAAACTTCAAGTTCCTCTTGCTGAAGTTATACAGAATAATGAATAACATTTATTTCACTATTTGTCAAGTCACCTATCTGTCGCAACTGAATGTATTTTCTTCAGTCTGCAACTAGCTGTAACTTCATGAGCCGGACTATGGTTCAGTTTTTGGGGGGCTTCAGGATAAAGAAATCTTAACTTCAGGCCAGGGCCGTTTCTAGCTTTTTCAGGGCCCTACATGTGCAAGACTGTGTCTGAGGCCCCCTCTTTGTTTTGCAATGGGAGAGTGTTCAAATCTCTCCCCTTCCAACAAAAACATAAAGTCTTTGTCTAGATGAACAGAGAAAAACTTAAATCAGTACACGAAATACAAACTTAACAATAATTCATATGAATGTTGCAAATTTATGAAGAAAAAGTTGCAAGTTGAAGAGAAAAAAAAGTCAATTTTAAGAGAAAAAAGTTGCAAATTGAAGAGAAAAAAGTTGCAATTTTATGAGGAAAAAAGTTGCATGTTTAAAAGAAAAAAGTTGCAAGCTTACAAGAAAAAAGTTGCAAAGTTTAAGAGAAGAAAATTGCAACTTTGAGAAAAAAGTTACAAGCTTAAGAGAAAAAAGTTGTATTTTTGAGAAAAAATGCAAGTTGAAGAAAAAAGTTGCACTTACAAGAAAAAAAGTTACAAGTTTCAGAAAAGAAAGTTGAAATTTTTTGAGAAAAAAATTGCAAGTTACAAGAAAAAGTTGCAAATTAACAAAATCACACTAATGAGGTAAATAATCCTCCTTCTGATATTTTTACCTCCGCCAGGAGGTTATGTTTTTGCCGGGGTTTGTCTGTCTGTTTGTTTGTCTGTCTGTTGGTTAGCAAGATAACTCAAAAAGTTTTGGACGGATTTCGATGAAACTTTCAGGCGTTGTTGGAAATGGCACAAGGAAGAACTGATTAAATTTTGGGGATGATCCGGATCACCGTTCAGAAGAAAACCGCCATTACGGAAAATGCCATTTTCGTGAATAACTACTCAACCACTAATCCTATCATTGTCAATCCAATTGCTAGTCATATGTTTTCAGGGTCAAGGAATCTGAAAACGTACACACAAACACTGTATGGGGGGAACTGTAGCGCTTGGTGGAGGTCTGCGCTCTCCAAGTGCTTTTCTAGTTCATCGTGTGGTGGTACTGCAACAGCCTGTCTGATTCCTGAAGGGTTTTTGTTTTATTTCAGCCTGCAGAGCTTTCATTTCCCATTATTGTCTGTCATGTGGCCAGAAACTATGTAAACGTTTCACTTTCCAAAAAGATTCACAAAAAACAGAGTATAAAGGGGCATGAAGCAGCATTTGCCCAACAGCTTTTAATTCACGAAAACCTGGAAACTGTTGTGATACATCCATTTTAGTTAGATTTTTTAGAGACTGAGGCCAGTGGGAAGACAAAAAGAAGGGGATCTGTTGATAAACTCTTGAACCTCAGATATCTTCTTCATTCTCAGTACTGCATCAGTCTCAACATTCCTGCTTCCCGATTGGTCTACAGTTGGTATGGCGCCCCTCATCCAGCCATAGCCCACAGAAAGAGCTTAGACTTCAAATCATCAGACTGCATATGGCCCCCGTGTTTTTGTTGTCATCACTGATGTGGTCAGAGTGACTTTATTCTGTAACAGGCGTGAAGCTCTGCCCCTGATGATGTCACAGCGGTGGACATGTATAACAGCGTTCAGGGCTGCCTGAGGCACAGACAGGCGTCATGAAGTGCCAAGGCTTCCTGCAGCAGATCGTCAGACGTGTTTCCACCAGCAGACAGGTCAGTATGTATCTGTGTGTGTTTTTTTGTGATGGAACAGTGTGTCGATCGATGAGGTGCTGTGTTAAACACCAGTGAATTCTTGCTGCTCCTACACACAGATGTAGGACTGTAATCAGCAGGAATATTTATCTTTTGCAGAAACAGCCCTTCACTTTGTGTGGAGTAAATTATCTCTATGACATGACTTCATCTCTTTTATGTTTCAGTAAATGTTATAATTCTCATTGGGAGTGACTAGCAGGGACAGGATTAGAAATGAGTATATCAGAGGGACAGCTCAGGTTGAGTGGTTTGGAGACAAAGTAAGAGCACCAAGGCTGAGATGGTTTGGACATGTGCAGAGGAGGGATAGTGGATATATTGGACAAAGGATGTTGAAGATGGAGCGGAAGAAGATTCATGGATGTAATAAAGGAGGACATGGAGGGTTGGTGTGAGAGAAGAGGATGCAAGGGATGGGGTGAGATGGAGGCAGATAATGAGCTGTGGAGACCCCTAAAGGGAGCAGCCGAAAGAAGAAGAAGAAATGTTATTATTCCTGTCTGAGGAGGAATAGTAGTGACTCACAACATTATACACATACGGTGCCAACAAAAACTTTTGATGCACCTTCATATTTTCAAGTTTGCAAGAACAGTCTTATTTGATAATATTTTGGATCCTTTTCCTCTGATTCAGGTGAAAGCTGAAACCTGCAACCCTTTAGTCACATGTTCCTCATTTGCTCCCATACAGCGACCATCTGTGAGGCTGACAAAAATAAACATACATTTATGTGGAAAAAAAAGAATTTTCTGTGAAAAAAAAAAATTAATAAAAAAAGCTCATATTTACAAATAACAAATTTACAAGAATATTACCAAATATGAAAAAAAAACTCACAAATCTACAAGAACAAATGGGCATATCATAAACTTTTCTATCTCAAGTGTTGTGAATAAAATGCATTTGAAGCACCAATGCAATGCATAAATGCATTTTTTTTCTTGTAAATTTGCAACTTTCCTCTTAAATTTTTAAAATATTTGCAACTTTTTTTCTCGTAAATTTGTGGAATTTCCTGTAAATCTGCAACATTTTTCTCATAAATTTTCTACTTAATTCTTTTAACTCTCAGGGACCCTTTAAATATTAGAATCAGAATCAGAATCAGAATCAGGTTTATTGCCATTGTTCATGTAGTACACAAACTAGGAATTTGTCTCGGTACAATGCTGCAACATTAAACATGATAAGATAAGAGAAATAAACTATACATGTAATAAAGTGTAGGATAAGATTAAGTGATACTGGTCAACAGTTAAAATATATATTAGCCAGCAGCAGATACTGTGGAGAACTATATAGTGCAGTCGGTAATGCAGAAAGAAAACAGTGATGATTGACATGAGTCTGGTTGAGCTGCTGTACATGGTGCACGAGAGTCAATAAGTCACTTAGTGTTCAGCAGTCTAATGGCAGAGGGGAAGAAGCTGTTCATGTGACGGGAGGTTTTAGTCTGGATGGACCGAAGTCTTCTACCAGAGGGGAGGGGGGCAAACAGTACGTGACCAGGGTGTGAGGGATCGGCTATGATCCGGCCAGCACGCCTCCGGGTCCTGGAGATGTACAGATCCTGGAGAGATGGGAGCTTGCAGCCGATCACCTTCTCAGCAGTGCGCACGACGCGCTGCAGCCTTAGTCTGTCCCTGGCAGTGGCTCCTGCGTACCACACGGTTATGGAGGTGGTGAGGATGGACTCGATGATGGCTGTGTAGAACTGCACTAACATCTTGGTGGGTAGCTTGAGCTTCCTCAGCTGCCGCAGGAAGAACATCCTCTGCTGGGCTTTTTTGATGAGTGAGCTGATGGTCGGCTCCCATTTGAGGTCCCTGGTGATGGTAGTGCCTAGGAAGCGGAAGGAATCAGCAGTGGTGATGGGACAGCCTGAGAGGGTGAGGGGGGGCAGAGGAGTAGTGACTTTCCTGAAGTCTACAATCATCTCCACTGTCTTCAGAGCGTTCAGCTGCAGGTTGTTATTGCTGCACCAGGACACCAGCTGGGCCACCTCTCTCCTGTAGGCGGACTCGTCGCCGTTGGAGATGAGCCCGATGAGGGTGGTGTCGTCCGCAAACTTGATCAACTTGACAGACTGGTGGCTGGAGGTGCAGGAGTTGGTGTAAAGGGAGAAGAGTAGGGGGGAAAGTACACAGCCCTGGGGTGATCCGGTGCTGATGCTAGTATAGTCTGAGACAGTCTTTCCCAGCCGCACATGCTGCCTCCGGTCCGTCAGGAAGTCGATGATCCACCTGCAGAGGGAGTCAGGCACGTTGAGCAGGGACAGCTTGTCCCGGAGCAGAGCGGGGCGGATGGTGTTGAATGCGGAGCTGAAGTCCACAAACAGGATCCTGGCGTAGGTTCCCGGGGAGTCCAGGTGCTGCAGGATGGAGTGGAGGGCCAGGTTGACTGCGTCGTCTACAGACCTGTTGGCTCGGTAGGCAAACTGCAGCGGGTCCAGGAGAGGGGTGGTGATGGACTTGAGGTGGGACAGGACCAGGCGCTCAAAGGACTTCATGACTACAGAGGTGAGCGCTACAGGTCTGTAGTCATTAAGTCCAGTGATCCGTGGCTTCTTGGGGACAGGGATGATGGTGGAGGATTTGAGGCAGGACGGCACGTGGCATAACTTAAGGGAGGTGTTAAAAATGTCTGTGAATACAGGAGCCAGCTGTTTCGCACAGAGTCTCAGGGTGGAGGGAGACACGCCGTCTGGGCCGGGGGCCTTGCGCGGGTTCAGTCTGGAGAACTGTTTGAGCACATCCTGCTCAATGATGATAAGGGGAGGGGGGGAGGAGGGGGGAGGTGCCTTAAATGAAGTTGGGAATGTGGAGGCTGTGGAGCTGGAGGGAGGGGGGGAGTTGGACACAGATGACGAGGTGTCAAAACGGGCATAGTGTTGGGACAGTCTTTGACAAAGGGCTTTGTCATCCTGACCTTTAGGAGCCTTAGGTCGATAGTTGGTGATTTGCCTCAGTCCTCTCCACACAGAAGCCGAATCATTAGCAGTGAACTGCTGCTGGAGTCTCTCTGAGTATAGAGATTTAGCCCTCTTCAGCTCTCTGTTAAACCGGTATTTAACCTCCCTGTAGCAGTCCCTGTCTCCACTTTTCAGCGCTGCTTCCTTCTCCTTCCTGATCTGTCTGAGCTTAGCTCAGAATAAATATTAGTTACATTTGTACCACTAAGCACAAAGAATGTGCTTTTCATAAGGTAGCTCTAAAAAAATTATACATTAATATTATATTCTACTTCCATTGAGCTAATTATTTTCACCTATTTCTGACCTAATCGTTGATATCAAATATTCATTAATATTTAGATTTTAACCCTTTAAATGTCAGGTTTTTGTCAAGATGCCACCATGTTTTTAGATGAAAAAACTGAAAAAAGATTTTTTTTTCAATATACTGCATGCAAAGTAATTTTTGTGTGTTAAATTATTACAGCCTGGGTTATGTCAGTGATTAGCAGCAGTAGTGATTTATTATGGGAGAGGGGAATTGTGACAATGCCATCTAGTGGAATTAGCACATTTTTCTCCATTTTGACACAAATATGGTCAAAATGGCACCATCTGGTGGAGAGTAGTAAAAATGGTCAATTCCAATGCAAAAGCCCAGATTGACTCCCAGATACAATTAAATGCATGTATTGTGCTTTAATGAAAGTGAGATAAAAAATTGCAGTTTGAAAAGATTTCAGTGGAACATTTTTTGTGCTTAACAGAATGATTAACAATACTCTGATTCAACACTCTGAACAACTGCTTGTTCAGAGTGTATTTTAGACTTACTATATGAGTTCAGGATCAAATAAAAATACACAGTCTTGCCAAAATTCATGCCATATGCATGAACACGGCCAAAATTATACAAAAAAAAAAGTGGAGAATGAAAATGTGCACAAAGGTCCCTAAGGGTTAAATTTGTGATTTTTTTTCTTGTGAATTGTCACATTTTCTTGGAAACTGGCAATGTTCTTTTGGATGCTGGTTACATTTTATTCTATATAATTTTTATCTGTTAATCTAGACAATGACCAATGGGGAGAGATTTTCCCCCACAGTTTCAAGTCTTCTCCATAACAAAAATATTGCCCCTCCAAATACAATCTTGCACAGGGCCCCCAAAAAGCTAGAAACGGCCCTGGTCAGAATACTGACGACCTTGATCAATATTACTGCACCTCTTCTTTCTCCTCTCAGGCAGGCCTCCTCTTTGATGTGGACGGCGTCCTGCTCCGCGGTGGTTCCGTGATACCAGCTGCCCGAAGAGCTTTCCAGAAACTTACGGACAGAAACAACAACTTTTTGTTTCCGGTGGTTTTTGTCACCAATGCAGGAAGCTGTCAGAGACACCACAAGGCCCAGCAACTATCCCGCCTGCTGGAAGTCCAAGTGGGTAGACAGAGAATTTTGTTAATATTTACGCAGGAGACCTTTTTTCTGTTGAGGTGCTATATAAATGGGTTGAATTTAATTGATGAGAAGGAAGTTGTAAATTTATGAGAAAAGTTGTAAATTTGAGAGAAAATTCTCACAAATTTGTCAGAACAAGGTGCAATTTTGTAAAAAAAAAAAAATCTCTGTCTGTCTGCCTGTCTCTCTCATGGTTATATGCCATGTCTCGCGTTGGGTTGTTGGGTTGCCAGGTAGTTAAATAAAAGTGTAGTTGATTAAAAGGTAGTTGATTAAAAGTGGCTGGCCTGCAGCGATCGGCGCTCGTGGCGAACACGCACGGGCTGAATTGCCACCTCCGTTGGATTGCCCTTTAATCGCCTTTCTCCAGCGACTTCCTGCGCCTTCCTGAAGCGATTGCTAAGCTAACACTAGTTAGCTTAATGCTACCTGAAGCGATTGCTAAGCTAACGCTAGTTAGCTTAATGCTGGCGCCAGTCTCTAAAAATCTAACCTACAGCGATCGGATATACCTCCGGTGGATTACCCCTTTGATCGCTTTTATCCGGCCACTGTGAGTAAACTGACCAGCGATTCCAGCGCTTCCTTGTGATTCACTGATGTGCCCTACCTGAAGCGATTGCTAAGCTAACGCTAGTTAGCTTAATGCCGGCGCCAGCCATTCCACCTAACACCAGCCTGAATCAAAGCCCAGCTGCGAGGCCCAGCGGAGATACTACCAGGCAGGCGGCTATTTGTTTGACGGGGCTCAGCAGAGATTTCACCCAGGCAGACGGCGGTAGGCGGCGGTGCCCAGCGAAGGACTTACCGTGACTGCAGCGGCGGTGTGCGACGAGACTACCCGAAGCGATTGCTAAGCTAACGCTAGTTAGCTTAATGCTGGCGCCAGTCATTCCACCTTACACCAGCCTGAATCGAAGCCCAGCTGCGAGGCCCAGCGGAGATACTACCAGGCAAGCGGCTATTTGTTGACGGGGCTCAGCAGAGATTTCACCCAGGCAGACAACGGTAGGTGGCGGTGCCTAGCGGAGGACTTACCGTGACCTCAGCGGAGCTCGGTGGCAGCGGCGGTGTGTGACGAGACTCGGTTGGAGGAGCGGGACGGGAGACCAGTTACGGCGACTATGAGCAACGAGACCAGCAACGGAAGGGGCTAGTTGGCTAGCTGAGGCCCAGCTGGATTCGAGGACGATCGGATCAGATTCTGGCGATATAAGCAGAATTTATTTTACTATCCACAGATTTTCTTTTTCCTTCTTTCCAAGAAAGACTGAAGATGGCGGCCACCGGATTAAAAAGTGGGCTGATGGGCACCACTAATAAGCCTTCTCTACTTCTCTACTTCCTCTTCGTTTTGTCTTTGTGTGTCTGGACCTGCAACAAGAAGGATTTTCCGACAAACTCAACCAAAGGTGAAGTTAAAAAGTTTTATCTGTATGGATTTGGGCTTGGACATCTCACCCTACACTCTATGTGGTCTTTAAAAGGCCTGAGCAAAAACTTCCAAATTAAGGCAAACATGGCTGTTAAGCAAAAATCACAATATGGCAGAGGATATACAATTAAAGTTCTGTTAGTTCTGCTACTTCTGGCAGGAGATATTCACCTTAACCCTGGACCTGCCACTATTAAACAGCAGACCACTGGGTTAGCACAAAACCGAGCTGTACAAAAGCAAAAACAACATTTATTTTTCCAAACTGTTAATCATGCACGAGTTCTTTGGGACACCAAGGCTAAACCAAAGGGGATCCTCGGCGGTCATTTAAACATACGGAGCATAATCCCCAAAAGAGATGAGATTTCGGTGTTGCTGTTGGACTCAAATCTGGACTACCTTTGTCTCTCAGAAAGCTGGCTACACAGGAACATAGACACTAATATGATCGATATTGTGGGCTACCAGTGTTTTAGAAAAGACAGGCAGGTAGGGAGGGGAGGAGGTGTTTTAATTTACATCAAAGACAAATATAAATGTCAACTGGTTGATTTGAATACTTCACTTGAATGTTTAGCTGTTAATGTATGTCTCTCTCCGGTAATGAATTTCAACATTGCAGTATTGTACAACCCACCATCACACAATTCTTCCTTTTATAATGAATTAAGTGATCTGGTTAAACAACTTGAGAAGAACAGAGAAACAATAATTCATGGTGACTTTAATATCAACTGGTCTGATAAAAAAGACAAACAAAAACTGAAAAGCCTCATGACTAAATTTAATTACCAGCAAATCATCAAAGGACCCACCAGGATAACCAAACAATCCAGAACACTTATTGACATGGTATTTACTAATAAACCAGAACGAATAACCAGAACCTATAATCTTGTAACTGGTCTCTCAGATCATAACATGGTTCTTGCTGTCAGGAAACTTACTAAAAAGCGACTACAGTATTTTGGGGGAGTCGATATTGACAAATCAAATTTTATTATCCCCAAATCAAAAAATGAGGAGTTTGAACATTACTTAGAGAATCAAAATTGGGAGCAGCTCATGTCAACATGTGAAGTAGATGATTGTTGTAATTTTATAACTGCAACAATCACAAAGTCTATAGAAAAATTTTCAAAGCAAATTAAAAGTAGACAACAGAAGATTAGCCTACCATGGTTAAATAATGAAATAAAACTTATGAAGAGGCGAGACTATGCACTGAAAACATCACTAACCTCCAAACTACAAAATGATCACCTTGTGTACAAAAGTTTAAGAAATAAAGTGGTACATGAGCTGCGAAAATCAAAAATATCTTATTACAATAAACTGATAGATCATGCAAAGGGTAACAACAGTTCCCTATGGAGGCATTTAAATAACTTAACTAATAAAAAAAACGATCAGAAGGGGGTAAAGGAACTTAGAATCAATGGCAAGACCGTCAGTGACAAGGCTACTTTGGCAAATGAATTTAATTCACACTTTGTGGGCTCTGTGGAAGACTTAACAAAAATTTTTGTGCTGCCAAATGTGCTCAACAACACAAATTCCATACTTCCAACAGATACTTTTCACATCGATGAGGTAAATGAGAAGTTAATTGCTGGTATTGTTAAAACACTGTCAAACTCAAAAACTAATGATATCTACAATATGAGCACCTCCTTTCTCAAAATGCACAGCAAAATATTAATCAAACCACTGACTCATCTCATTAATCTCTCCATTAGGTCTAGTACATTTCCATCTGGCTGGAAAAAAGCTGTCGTCATACCAGTTCATAAATCAGGCAGTAAAGACGATATATGCAATTACCGCCCAATCTCTATCTTACCAGTCCTATCTAAGGTTCTTGAAAAAGTTGTAGCTACACAGCTGATAGACTACTTACAAGACAATCAACTTCTTCATCCACATCAATTTGGTTTTAGACCAGGATACTCAACAGAAACAGCAAATTGTTGCCTTATTGAAAACGTCAAACAGTCCTTGGACAGGGGTAATGTGGTAGGAGCTGTTTTTCTAGATCTCAAAAAGGCTTTCGATACTGTAAACCACAGTTTGCTTTTATCCAAAATGGTATCTTTTAACTTCTCCCCAAATACATTAGAATGGTTTGCATCTTATCTCCAGAATAGAGAACAGTGTGTAAAAGTTCACCAGGATAAATCCTCATTTTTAAACAACCGCATGGGTATCCCACAAGGGTCCATTCTTGGTCCTTTACTTTTCAGCATTTTTATTAATGACCTGCCGTTACACTGCTCAGCTGCAACATGCCAACTTTATGCAGATGATGCAGTTATTTACACAGCTGCCAAGACTCCAGCACAGGCTGCAGATGTACTGTCTACAAGTATGGTTGATGTCCAAGAGTGGCTCCTCAAGAACCATCTATTGCTGAACCTTCAGAAAACAGTCTCAATGTGCTTTTCAATCAAAAAATGTAACCTGCAACATTTTAAAGTTAATATACATGATCATGACATCAGTTTAGTTACAGAATTCAAATACCTTGGCATTGTACTAGATCCTCAACTCAAATTTAATCTTCATATAAAGAAAATTTCAAAAACAGTAAAAAAAAATCTGAACTGCTTTAAATTAATTAGATATTACATACCTTACGAAGCAGCTGCACTGTATATGCATTCTATGGTTTTTTCTCATATATCATACTGTTTGACAGTCTGGGCTCAAGCAGCCCCTTCCACAATAAGACATATAGGTTCATTATATAATCAAACCCTAAAAATCTTGGACAAAAAGCCCATTAGGTGGCATCACTGTAATGTTTTAAAAAAATACAACCTATTGAGTTTTGAGAGCTTCATTGACCTCTGTCTTCTGAAATTAACGTTCAAATGTTTTCATAAATCAGCACCCGAGCCACTTGCTGGTTTTGTCCAAAGACAGGACAGCAGCAGAGCCACCAGGAGTTCTGTTAACAATAACTGTAAAATATTCCACCGCAGAACCACATTTGGACAAACAGCTTTCTCTATAAAGGGCAGTCACATCTGGAACACAATGCCAAATGAAATTAAAATAATAACGGACTTTAAAACATTCACTAAAAATGTTAAAAACTGGCTGAAAAATAAACAAGAATGTACTCATGTATGAATTAATTGTCTGCAAAGTGAGAGTGAATGAAGGGAAGGAATAAATGTGTTTGTTTATAGTGAGTGACGGAGGGAGGAAGGCCTGAAATAGGCAAATGTGAGTTATGTTATATGTGTTAAATGTGAGTCAGGCTGTTATATTTGTGTATTTATAATATTTATAATATTTATGTTAAATGTGAGTCAGGCTGTTATATTTGTGTATTTATAATATTTATAATATTTATAATTGTGTATTTATAATTTTTCTGCATTGATGTATGTGGTTATTGTGTATATTTTTTATCTTGATTCTTTTTTCTAAAGCCCATCCAGGGACAAGAGTTGCAAATTAGCTAATAGCTATACACTCTATGTGCAACACATCAGATTGATTGTCTTTGATTAATTGTCTATGTTTATTGCACTGTCCCTGTCAAATAAACTAATCTACTACTACTCTCTCTCTCTCTCTCGCTCTCTCTCCAGATCACCCCAGAGCAGGTTGTTCTCTCCCATAGTCCTCTCCAAATGATGAAGAATTTCCATGACAAATGTGTCCTGGTGTCTGGACAGGGACCAGTAGGCCAAATCGCCAACACGTATCCTCCTCACAGGCTCACCTCAGACCTTCACCTCAGCATATCTAAACCTTTCCTGGTTTATTTGGTTATTTCTCCACATTTCATTGCTAACTAAAAAATGTGATTCAGGGTTAATTTACATCAAGACATATCTTATGTCACTTTAAATATATGATTGGGTTCCCCTGAGGTGATGAGTGTTAGTCTTGACCTCCTGTCAAAGTTTGGGGTTTCGGAATGTGGTGACCATTGAACAGCTCTCAGAACATCACCCCCTGCTGGATATGGTGGACCACAGCAGGAAACTCAAACCTGTAAGTATAAGAAGAGCTGTAGAGTGATAATGGCTTCTTGATGGCAATTAATAAATTTCAGCTCACTGTCACAGGTTCATTAGGTCACATGCATTGTTATTTAGAATGGTCAAATGACTGATAAGAGAAAATGACAGAACAATAACTACAATGTGCAATGCTCTCTACCCATGGGGCACTTCACACATAAGTTAATAATAAAATAAACCACATAACTGGGAGAAATATATATGTTTCAGTATGATTCACACAGTCACTAGAACCCATGCAGTGGTATCTGGAACAGGGAAATGTCTGATAACAAGTAAACAACGCACTAGCTGAGCATTATAGCGACTCACTCTGACAAGCCTCTGTGCCATAACGGCACTTGATGTCACGTTGACAAGGAACAGAAGCAGGGCAAAGTTTTTAAGGGGCGGGCATAGAAAAGCGAGCAGCCATGCCGATTATGTAAACAGGAGTCTGAGACTCAACTGCAAATTGGCTGACAGCACTCAGACATTGCTGAAGATTTCAGTTGTCATGTGTATGTGTGTGTCTATATATATATATATACAGTATATATACAGTGGTGTGGAAAAAGTGTTTGCCCCCTTCCTGATTTCTCATTTTTTTGTATGTTTGTCACACTTAAATGTTTCAGATCATCAAACAAATTTAAATATTAGACAAAGATAACACAAGTAAACACAAAATGCAGTTTTTAAATGAATGTGTTTATTATTAAGGTAAAAAAAAAATCCAAACCTACATGGCCCTGTGTGACAAAGTGATTGCTCCCCTTCCCCCCATTAAAACATAAATTAACTGTGGTTTATCACATCTTTGGAAAGCTGAGTTCAGTTTCTCTAGCCACACCCAGGGCTGATTACTGCCACACCTGTTCTCAATCAAGAAATCACTTAAATAGGACCTGTCTGACAAAATGAAGTAGACCAAAAGTGCCTCAAAAGCTAGACATCATGCTGCGATCCAAAGAAATTCAGGAACAAATGAGAAACAAAGTAACTGAGATGGATTCTGAATGGCTTAAGAAAAGCAAAATGAAGACTTTAGAAGGGCCAAGTCAAAGTCCTGACATTCCATTCAGAGGTGGACTTGCTGGTGTGTTCTGGATCATTGTTCTTCTGCAGAGCCCAAGTACACTTCAGCTTGAGGTCACAAACAGATGCCCAGATATTCTCGTTCAGGAGTTTTTGGAAGACAGCAGAATTCATGGTTCCATTTACCACAGCAAGTCTTCCAGGTCCTGAAGCAGCAAAACAGCCCCAGACCATCACACTACCACCACCATATCTGACTGTTGGTATGATGTTCCTTTTCCGAAATGCTGTGTTACTTTTACGCCAGATGTAATGGGACACACACCTTCCAAAAAGTTCAACTTTTGTCTCGTCAGAACACAGAGTATTTTCCCAAAAGTCTTGGGGATCATCAAGATATTTCCTGGCAAAACTGAGACGAGCCTTTATGTTCTTTTTGCTCAGCAGTGGTTTTCGTCTTGGAACTCTGCCATGCAGGGCATTTTTGCCCAGTCTCGTTTTTATGGTGGAGTCATGAACACTGACCTTAACTGAGGCAAGTGAGGCCGGCAGTTCTTTGCATGTTGTTGTGGGGTCTTTGGTGACCTCTTGGATGAGTCGTTGCTGCGCTCTTGGGGTAATTTTGGTCAGCCAGCCACTCCTGGGAAGGTTCACCACTCTTCCATGTTTTTGCCATTTGTAGATAATGGCGCTCACTGTGGTTCGCTGGAGTCCCAAAGCTTTGGAAATGGCTTTATAACCTTTTCCAGACTGATAGATCTCAATTACTTTGTTTCTCATTTGTTCCTGAATTTCTTTGGATCGCACCATAATGTCTAGCTTTTGAGGATCTTTTGGTCTACTTCACTTTGTCAGGCAGGTCCTATATAAGTGATTTCTTGAATGAGAACAGGTGTGGCAGTAATCAGGCCTGGGTGTGGCTAGAAAAATTTAACTCAGCTTTCCAAAGATGTGATAAACCACAGTTAATTTTTGGTTGTTTTTTTTTGGGGGGGGGGGGGGTCAATTTTTCACACAGGGCCATGTAGGTTTGGATTTTTTTTTACCCTTAATAACAAACACCTTCATTTAAAAACTGCATTTTGTGTTTACTTGTGTTATCTTTGTCTAATATTTAAATTTGTTTGATGATCTGAAACATTCAAGTGTGACAAACATACAAAAATTAAGAATCAGGAAGGGGGCAAACACTTTTTCACACCACTGTATATATACAGTACACACACACACACGCTACTCACAAAAAGTTTGGGATATTCGGCTTTTGGGTGAAATTTCAGGATGCACCTAAAATGCACTATAACCTTTACAGGTGAACTTAATTTGACTTTCTCTAACCTTTTGAATGCACAAGTCCAGCTGTTCAGTATTTCAGTGCTTTTTGCGTAACTTGCTGTTCTCTAGCAAGGTGCTTAACGGAAAAATTTACAACAAGTGTTTGATCCATGAATCGACCAATAAAATTTCTGGTTCAATTAGAATTGGTTTTTAAACAGTCCACTTCGTCATGCTGTTCACACTTTGACATCATGAGACCAAGACAACACCTAACAATTGATCAACAGTGCCTCGCCATTGCAAGGCTTCAAACAAGATGTTCTCAGAGGGAAGTGGCCACTGAGCTTAAAATGTCACAGAGTGTCATCAGCAGGTTGCAACAGAGAGACTGGAAGAGTAACAGAAAGACATAGAAGTGTACGTCCTTTGGCTACGTCCCACGCTTATGACCGCTTCATTGTGAACAGTTCCCTGTGGAACCGGATGATGAATGTTACTCAACTCCAGGCACATTTAAGGGGGGTCAGAGGCACTCAAGTGTTAAGTCAGGCCATTCGCAACTGTTTACATCAGCGTTGTCTGTGTGCTAGACAACCTGCAAGGGTACCTGACCACACCACCAGGCACATGTGTCATCGTCTTGCATGGACCAGTGGGCATTTACACTGGACAAGGGACCAGTGGGTTTCAGTGCTGTTCTCTGATGAAAGTCAATTCACACTGAGCAGAAATAATGGCCGTCAACAATGTTGGAGACGTCAAGGAGAGCACTATTCGTCAGCCACTGTTGTCACCAGATGAGCCTTTGGTGGTGGTGGTGGTGGTGATACAATCTGGGCAGGTGTGTCTAGTCAATACAGAACTGCCCTACGTCTTGTGAATGGTACAGTAACAAGCTGATACTACCTGAATAACGTCATTAATCCAGTCATTGTACCCCTGCATGAACAACACAGGCCTAATTTCATCTTCATGGAAGGCAATGTTCCAGCTCATTGAGGTTGCATCATTAGGGAACAGCTGCTGCAGGCTGGGGTACCTCAAATGAAGTGGCCTGCACTTTCTCCAGACCTGAATCCCATACAAAGCCTGTGGGATCAGCTGAGTCACCATGCAGAGGCTCGTAACCCTGTACTCCACAACCTTAATGACCTGAGGACCGCCCTTCAAGAAGAGTGGAATGCTATGCCTCAGCAGACAATAAGTTGACTTGTGAACAGCGTGAAATGTCGTTGTCAAGCTGTAATTGATGCTCAAGGACACATAAGTTATTGAGACATTGACATTTTTTGTTATGGTATACCCACCACTGTTGTTGGCTTTTGTTTCAATAAACTGCTTGAGATGAGGATATCACCATTGCATGCTTCTACTTAAATGCCCTACTTTCATGATATAATATCACTGTAGCATGAACTTTTTACAATTTCCATAAATTTCACCCAAAAGCCAAATATCCCTAACTTTTTGAGGGGTGTGTGTGTGTGTGTGTGTGTGTGTGTGTGTGTGTGTGTGTGTGTGTGTGTGTGTGTGTGTGTGTGTGTGTGTGTGTGTGTGTGTGTGTGTGTGTGTAAGAGTCAAATGTTTGGACACATCTACCCAATGGAAATGAATGTGTAGTTATGTCCAAAGTTTTGACTGGTAATGTATATTTTCTCTGTTTCAGCTTATGTTTGTTCATTTTAATCTTGTTTGTTTCAGACATCACCTCTGAAAAGTCTTCCCCAGATACAAGGTAAAACAACCAATTCATGTAGTCTTGGTCTGGTAGTGTGTTGCAGTGTCTTTGGGCTGTAGATGACTTGCAGACTGCACTTATTCTTAAAGTTGTTTCTTATGAAAAACTCAGAGGCACTTTTTCTTCACTCTTCCTGGTGACTTCCTGCATTTCCATAGCCATTATCCTCTTTGGGGAACCAGTCAGATGGGAGACCAACCTTCAGCTGCTGATTGACGTGCTCCTTACAAACGGAAGGCCTGGTTGTGTGTATGATACCCATCTTTCAGCCCAAATGCCCATCCTTGCCTGTAACATGGACCTGCTATGGATGGCCGAGGCCCCATCCCCACGGTAATGTCCATACCCTTCGCATTTGTTCTCAGGTGGAGAGGCATCCTTCCAACATCTGACTGTGTTGTAGGTTTGGCCACGGGATGTTCATGCTGTGTCTGGAGTCGGTCTACAAGAAGTTAACGGGACGAGATCTGCAGTACGAAGCACTGCTAGGAAAGCCTAGTCTGGTGACATACCAGTACGCTGAGCAGCTGCTGCGACTGCAGAACCCCAACCACAGACTGACCACAGTCTACGCCGTGGGGTAACCAAACTACTTGTAACACCCTTTGTAACACCTTATGTACTGTCCAGTAACCACACTGTTTTGTTCTTGGTTTCTAGAGACAACCTCATGACAGATATCTATGGTGCTAACTTGTACAACCGTTACCTTGCTCAGCAACAGTCTGCCTCAATAACCAACACAAAGCTGGTTGCCCAGGGAACGGGGAGTCCAGTGACGATGGCTGAGGAGGAGCTGGTGTCAGCGGTTCAGTGTCGCTCCATCCTGGTATGCAAAGACAAACTGTCAGGGGACATGTGATGCACTTTTTCCACATGTTCCCAGAGGTATAAAAATATACTTACTGGGTGGATTAGTGAAAGGTGGGAACAGAGATGTCTAGTTGGGGTGACTGGAATTTAAAGAGAAAACCAACATAAACCACAGTCATCACGCTAACTCTGTAGCAAGCTAGCAGCCATTTAGCACTGTTAATGGGGGTTTGGATATTCATGGGGAGCAGTGTTGCCAGATGGGAAATGAAAAAATATCATACTGTCGCTTTAAAAATGATCATATTTTGAGCCAAACTATCAGACAAACTATCAAATAACTTGAAAAATCACAGGCTAGGACAGTGCATTTAAAAATAAAACTATTCTATATGTATGGAACTGCAGTAACCTAAGGAATAAATGCAGAGGCTCAGCCATTTGAATGAAACAATTGCTTTATGCATTGTCACACTTAACACACCCACCCACACAGCGAATTGCACTTCTTTGCACAACCACTGCTTCTGTCCTTAAACGTAAGGTCTGTGGTGACCCACCACAATCTACACGAGCATTCTTCACACTCAGCAGGGCTGGAGGAAATGGAAGACAATTGGCATACAGAGGACAATGCACAGACGGACAAAGAGCCACAGGAGGCAGTCAGATGGGACTGTGTGCATGTGTCCTCGAGCCAACCAATGTCATGCTAATCATGTGTATTGACTGTTATGCTAATGTACCATGCATTCTCTCTTCCTGTATCACTGATAAAAGAACTTGTGTGACATGTCTCAATAGCACAGTAGTGCTCAGCGCTACAAGTGTGTCTCATTATGATGGAGGAAAATAAAACTTTGCAACCTTCCAGGTCGTCGCATCTCGCCTGATCTTATTCCTCCACAGGTCTACTCCCAGTTCAGCTGCTTTGTTTTCTTACCAGTGTCTGTCCTGCTGGACTCTTTTCTTTTAGTACTTTTTTCTTCAAGTCCAAACTTATGTTCAGTGATTTTCTTTTTTATTTGTTGTAATCCGTGTGCAGCCATGCAAACAAACGTGAGCTAAGCGCTGCTGATGTGGTTGACACATTTGGCAGTGAGGAGGAGCCAGCCAGATATGAACTGATCAGCTGAGAGCAGGCATCAGTTTCTGGTGATGTGTGGGTGTTCACATGAATCAAAATGAGTTTTTTTGAGGAGGTGCACAGAAATGCCAAAACTATCGTATATTTGGCCTTTTCTAAAACTATTGATTGTATATCGTATAGGCCCGAAAACTATCATATAAATATGATAATTATTGTATATCTGGCAACACTGATGGGGATCCTCCCACAGTCATTCAGTTGGGTGGAGATGAAGCTCTGAGGGCACATAGCCATATAGTATGATAGTTGCAACACGCTTTGAACTTGGCGCTGCCCAGCCACATGGTTCGTGGAGCTCCAAATAGTTCCAAACAACGGCCTTTCTATAATGGCATGTGAATGGCAGTTGCGACATAAAAAACATTTTTTAGCCATATTATGTAAATATTCAAAATACCTATCGGTAGGTATATTGTTAAACTTATAATGAACATTTAACTATATTATACTGTAATACAAACAAGCAACATTAACATTTTTTTCTGACAGAACTGTGCATTTTTAAATGTACTACCTTCTTTATTCTAAATTTTTCCTTTTCACATAAATTTGCTACTTTTTCCTCATAATGTCTATCTCTATGGAGTTCTGGGTCTTTCTTGTCGCCATTGGCACCACGGGTTGCATTACTGTACATAGACTGCTGTTGTTTGGTTTTCTTTTTTTTCAGCCTTATTCCTTTTCTTTTTATATTATGCACACCAATGAAGAGAGAGAGAGACACCATTTAAATTCTCCTGTATGTCCCACACGTATAGTAGTATTGTCAATAAAATCTTTGAATCTTGAATCTTGAATAACTCTGATTTTTATTGTACATTTGAGACTATTTTCAAATTGAAATGTGTCTTTTTTTAGTTTTTAAAAATCATTACTTTTTTCTTACAGATTTATGTATTTTTATACTAAATTTGAAAGTTTTTTCATTCTAGCTTTTTATGCACACATTTGTGAAGTATTTTGGAAACGTTGTATTTTTCTCTTAAAAGTTTAAACATGAGGAAAAAATACAAACTATACACGTGTTCTCTGTAAAACAATCAAATTCATATACAGTCATAAATAAAATGAATTTCCTGAACCACAATACAATTACAAAGGATAGAAAATATATTCTGTTAATAGTTCAGTTAGTTTTTTAATTAATTTCACGTGAGCCATTTTCTAAAACTGAGTATTTCACATTTGTAAATATGACAGTTGTTTTTAGAATGTTTTTAACATTCGATTCTTTGTTTACCAACTTAAAATAATCACTTGTTACCTCCGCCAGGCCGCAGGCCAGGAGGTTATGTTTTTGCCGGCGTTTGTCTGTCTGTCTGTCTGTCTGTCTGTCTGTCTGTTGGTTAGCAAGATAACTCAAAAAGTTTTGGACTGATTTCGATGAAACTTTCAGGCGTTGTTGGAAATGGTACAAGGAAGAACTGATTAAATTTTGGGGATGATCCGGATCACCATCTGGATCCAGGAATTTTTTAAAGGATTCTTTAACATTTTGTGAGATAGGGCCCGGAGGTAATGTGTAGTTCAGTGCTTCCGCCAGCAGGAAGCACTGAACTACATATTGAAGCTCGTCGAGCTTGTGACAGAGCCGCTAAAATGCAGCATACATTGAATGAGAGCCCACAGGCTGCTGCTTCTCGCCGTGCTAAAGACAGAGACAGTACATGGCAGCATAGACAGGATGAGGGGCTATCCCCACATGCTATTGAAGCTCGTCGAGCTTAGTTTTATTTTATTGATTTTTTCTTATTACCTCCGCCAGGAGGTTATGGGGTTTTTTTTAAGGAAGATTGGAGTTAATATTGTTCTATTCTACACTACGTATATGTACATATTTTTAATTTCCTGGAAAGAAACGAAGTTAGAAAAATTATGTTAATGATAGCTTTTCAATATCCAGAACTTATTATTAGGAATAAATCTCATGAATGTGTTCTCCAACTAAAGACTTGTACATGTTGTATCTCTTGTTAAATTAAATAAATTGTCTTTGTGTAGTTCAAATAACATTTTTTTTGTTTTCTTGACCAATCATATGACATACAGAAACACATGATACAGGGAAAGAACAATAACAAAATTAGTGCAGAATATTTATGGTATAAATCACAATACTGGGCGGGACTGTTGCTCTTGGCGGAGGTCTGCGCTCTCTGAGTGCTTTTCTAGTTTTTAAATGTATTAAAAAATAAAGTGTCTTTCACCCCATGTTTCTTCCAACAATTTCTTCAAATAAGTACAGAATATTTTCAACACAACAGAACGATAAAATATTAAATGTGCTCATTTATGAATGTTAAATAACACTGCCACCGATAACCAGGTTATCAAGTTGAGTTAGCTGCTGTTCACCTGAATCTAGTGTGGAGCAAGCTAATGAGCAAGTTTGTGAGCTATTGGACATAAACACGAAAAAAGCTGGCGACCTTGCAACTTTGTCCAATTACCGCAACTTTCCTGCAATTTTGGCCAATCCGCATCAACTTCCACCAATTTCGCCAACCAACTTTTTCCCTGGGTAGTGCTCAAACACTCAGACTAATCAATCAAATGCATCTCTGCACTGCGCTCACTTCCGTGTTTACAGTGAGTATTAATGGAACACATTAGCAAAAAACAATGTGTGATTTAAAAAAAAAACCAGTCACCCTCACCTACACCGTCCCTTCCTTCATCTCCCCCAGCTCACTGGTGGACATCCGTGTTGTGTCTGTAACTGAGGGTGAATGACTGAATGAGACTTGATGATAGACGCAGGGGTTATACAGAAGCACTCCCGCTAGGCTGAGAGGTGGTCAAAGAGACCGCCCCCTTCCTCACAGCCCTTATACCCTAGGTGGCGGCGGAACCAGAAGGTGACCGTGTCACACAATAATAAGTCCTAAGAACAACACAACATTTAACCCCCCACTTCAAAAAGGTCCAAAACACACATACAATCGACACCCTTCCCAATTTAGAACCCGAATCACGCACTAAAAGTGAACAGAAATATCAGGGCCTACCACATTCATACAAAACAACTAAGGCTAAGGGGAGACAGGTGGACTACTGTCCCACCCCCACACGACTAGATGGATTATTCTGCTGTCTCTGCTAAAATATAGTCCTTTAAACATAAAATTGCCGTGCTCCTAAAATAAATAACATAAAGCAATCCCCGTAACAGAACACCTCCGCCCCCTGGTGGGACCAGCGATAGATCCACTCCAGTTCGCCTACCAGCATGACATTGGGGTGAAGGATGCGGTGATCTTCCTCCTTCACCATTCTCTGTCCCACCTGGAGAAGCCCGGGAATGCGGTGAGGATCATGTTCTTTGACTTCTCCAGTGCTTTCAACACCATCCAACCGATGATCCTGAAGGACAAGCTGCTGTGCGCAGGGGTAGACCAGCACCTGTCATCATGGATCCTGGACTACCTTACAAACCGGCCACAGTTTGTGAGAACCCGGGACTGTGTGTCCGACATGATCATCGGTAGCACGGGGGCCCCCCAGGGAACGGTTTTGGCTCCCTTCCTGTTCACCCTCTATACTGCGGACTTCTCACACAACACAACACACTGCCATCTACAGAAGTTCTCTGACGACTCTGCAATCGTTGGCCTCATCTCCAACGGAGATGAGGCTGAGTACAGAGGGCTTATCCAGGACTTTGTGGACTGGTGCCATCGGAACTGCCTCCAGATCAACGCGAGGAAAACTAAGGAGCTGGTGGTGGACTGCCGCAGGCAAGGACAACCCCTCACAGCACCAGTAAATATACAGGGAACTGACATCGAGATGGTGACATCCTACAAGTACCTGGGTGTTCATCTGAACAATAAACTAGACTGGTCACACAATACTGACGCACTCTACAAGAAGGGACAGTGCAGGCTGTTCCTACTGAGGAGACTCAGGTCTTTTGGTGTACAAGGGGCGCTGCTGAAGTCATTCTACGACACGGTGGTGGCATCAGCCATCACTTTTGGAGTGGTCTGCTGGGGCAGTGGCATTACAGCAGCCGATAGGAAGAGACTGAACAAACTGATCAAGAAAGCTAGCTCTGTCCTGGGGCAATGCCTTGACCCAGTGGAGGAGATGGGAGAGAGAAGGTTTGTGGCTAAACTGTCATCTCTGCTGGAGTCCGAGTTCCACCCTATGCAGGACATACTGAATGCACTAAGGAGCTCATTTAGCAGCAGACTACATCATCCTAGGTGCACAACCGAGAGGTTTTGCAGGTCCTTCCTACCTACGGCTGTCAGACTGTACAACCTAAGCAGGGCTGCTCGCAGAGATAGCAAAAAGACGTGACAACCTAATAGTATTGAATGCAAAAGACGCAATAGACTTACACAATGGTCCTCTCCAGTATACAACTAGGAAAATACCGGTCGCTACGGAGGGCGACAATATGTATGGGTACATAATCATTCCATGCAGGATAACTAAGTAAACGGTTATGCTGTTTCATTCCATCTAGCTACAATGCTCCGCACTGTGTGTGTTTATGTATTTATATATTTATTCCATCTGGCTACAATGCTCCGCACTGTGTGTATTTATATATTTATATATTTATTCCATCTAGCTACAATACTCCGCACTGTGTGTCTATATATTTATAGACGACTGAGGATCGTCACTTCCTTGTGGTAACGTAACGTATCGTCACTTCCTGTTTTGCTGTCTGCCTGTGTGGTTGCTCTCCAGCTATTAGCTATGGCTACTAGCTCTCTTTCCTCTCCTCTGGTGTGCTCTCTCTGTCAGATGTTTAGCTACACCTCTGCCTCTTTTAGTGATAACGGTAAATGTAATAAATGTTGTCTTTTTGAGGCGCTCGAGGCGAGGTTGTCTGATTTGGAATCCCGGCTCCGCTGCATTGAAACACCGTCTGCGCCAGTTAATCTCGACGGACGCCCATTAGCTGCAGCGGAGCTAGCTAGTTTAGGCCCCCCTGTCAGCGGTTCCCCGGCTCTCCTCAGCAGCGAGGAGACTGGGTGGGTGACGGTGAGAAGGAAGCCTAGTCGCAAAGCCCCGGTTCACCACCAACCTGTTCACGTTTCTAATCGTTTTTCCCCGCTCAGCGACACACCCGCTGAGGAAAAAACTCTGATCATTGGCGACTCTGTAGTCAGAAACGTGAACCTAGAGACTCCAGCGGTCATAGTCAAATGCATTCCTGGGGCCAGAGCAGGCGACATCGAGTCAAATCTGAAAATGCTGGCTAAAAGTAACTGTAAATACTCCACAATTGTTATTCACGCCGGCATTAATGACATCCGTCTCCGGCAGTCGGAAGTCACCAAACTTGATGTAGAATCGGTGTGTGACTTTGCAAAAACGATGTCTGCCACTGTAGTATTCTCTGGGCCCCTCCCCAATCTGACCAGTGATGACATGTTTAGTCGCTCGTCATCCTTGAACCGCTGGCTGTCTGTGTGGTGTCCTAAAAATGACGTGGGCTACATTGACAATTGGAGCTCTTTTTGGGGAAAACCTGGTCTTATGAGACGAGACAGCATTCATCCCACTTTGGATGGTGCTTCTCATTTATCTAACAATCTGGCATCTTTTTTATCCAAATTTCCAAAACCATGACTACTCAGAGTTGGGACCAGGAAGCAGAGTCGCAGTCTTACACGCCTCTCTGCAGCTCCTCTTCATCCGCCACCCCTCAGCTTAGCCCCTGTCTTCCCCATCAGAGAATCGTTGTCTGCTCCCTCCAAAGTAAATAAAAATATCATACATAAGCATCCCAAAGTGATAAAGCAAAACATTGGTAAAACTCAAATTAAACATAAAGCCTCTAAAATGAATGATTTGGCCTCTGTTCCTCCTAATAATTTAAAAATTAAATGTGGTTTACTAAATATTAGGTCTCTAACTCCCAAGTCTCTGTTAGTCCATGATCTGTTAATTGATCATCAGATTGATTTAATTTCCCTTACAGAGACTTGGTTAGGGCAAGAGGATTATGTTGGTTTAAATGAATCAACTCCCTCTGGTTATTTAAACTGTCAAAATCCCAGAAGTTCTGGTCGTGGAGGAGGAGTAGCAACAATTTACCATTCCAAATTACTAGTTAATGTAAAGCAAAAAACATGTTATAATTCCTTTGAGGGCCTGGTCCTCAGTATTGGGCACGTTAGCAATTTTAGGTTAAACCCAATTTTATTTGCCATAGTTTATCGTCCCCCATCAACCTACTCAGAATTTTTATCCGAATTTTCTGATTTCTTAGCTGATTTAGTGCTGAAATCTGATAGAATAATTATAGTAGGGGACTTTAATATACATGTGGATGTAGATAGTGACTGCCTTAATGTGGCATTTAATTCAATATTAGACTCGATTGGGTTTTCTCAGAAAGTAGGAAATTCTACTCATTACCTCCACCATACATTGGACCTTGTTCTGACATATGGCATAGAAATAGAAAATCTTGTAGTGTCTCCTCATAACCCTGTACTGTCAGACCATTGTCTGTTAACCTTTGATTTTACCATTTCTGACTATTTGGCTCCTAAAGAAAAATATTATTACAGTAGATGCCTCTCAGATGATGCTGTTTCCAAATTTATGCAGATTGTTTCCTCTATGCCATGTGTCAACACAACGGAAATAAGCTATAGACAGCTTGCTCCTTCTGTAATTGATAACATGGTGGATAGTGTTTCAGCTTCTCTGCATCAGGCTCTAGACTTGGTGGCCCCCTTAAAAAAGAAAAAGTCTAATCAGAGATTTTTAACTCCTTGGTTCAACACAGAAACTCGTAGCTTAAAACAGAAGACTCGTCAATTAGAAAGAAAATGGCGCTCTACTAATTTAGATGAAATCTATTTAGCTTGGAGAAATCATCTTTTAATTTATAAAAAATCTCTTAGAAAAGCTAGAACAAGTTATTACTCTGCATTAATAGAAGAGAACAAGAATAATCCCAGGTTTCTTTTCAGTACTGTAGCCAGGTTGACAAAGAGTCAGGACTCTGTCAATCCTAGCATTCCCTTAGAGCTTACTAGTCAGGACTTTATGAACTTTTTCAATAATAAAATTTCATCCATCAGAGATAAAATCAATCAGATTCTTCCCACAGTTAACTTAAATACTGTAACTACTACAACTCCTTCTTTTGATGTCTGTCTTGATGAGTTTACTCCAATCGACCTTTGTGAGTTAGACAAAATAGTTTCCTCATCCAAACCTTCAACTTGTCTTTTAGACCCTATTCCTACTAGGTTATTTAAAGAAGTCTTCCCACTTATTGGTAGCTTTATTCTTCATATAATCAATTCTTCATTAACTTTAGGCCATGTACCGCAGGCTTTTAAAACAGCTGTAATTAAACCCTTACTCAAAAAGCCAACGCTAGATCCAGGAGCTTTAGCTAACTATAGACCAATCTCTAATCTCCCTTTCATTTCAAAAATCTTAGAAAGAGTTGTTGCTACGCAATTATTCGACCACCTGCAGGGAAATGGTTTACTTGAAGAGTTTCAATCTGGGTTTAGAATCCATCATAGTACTGAAACAGCCTTAGCGAAGGTCACTAATGACCTCCTCATTGCATCTGATAATGGACTAGTTTCTGTACTTGTCCTTTTAGACCTTAGTGCAGCTTTTGATACTATCGATCATAATATTCTACTTGATAGATTAGAACACTATGTTGGACTTAATGGAACTTCGTTGCAGTGGTTTAGATCTTATTTATCTGATAGGTTCCAGTTTGTTCATGTAAATAATGAGTTTTCTTTCAACTCAAAGCTTAGTCATGGAGTTCCACAGGGATCTGTGCTAGGCCCTACTCTTTTTAGTTTATATATGCTTCCGTTAGGCAACATTATTAGAAAGCACTGTATACATTTTCATTGTTATGCAGATGACACACAATTATACCTGTCAATGAAGCCAGATGATAGTAATCAATTAGCCAAGTTAGAAGCCTGTCTTAAGGAAATCAAAGCTTGGATGACTTGTAATTTCCTGCTATTAAATTCAGATAAGACTGAAGTCATTCTTGTTGGTCCAAAAAACCTTAGAAATTCCTTTCCAAATCAAACTTTCAGTTTGGATGCAGTTACTCTTTCTCTTAATAGCTCTGTGAGGAACCTTGGAGTTATTTTTGATCAGGATTTGTCCTTCAATTCACATATTAAATTTGTTTCTAAGACTGCCTTCTATCATTTGCGTAATATTGCCAAGATTAGGAGCATCTTGTCTCAGAGTGATGCTGAGAAACTGATCCACGCTTTTGTTAGCTCGAGATTAGATTATTGTAATTCTTTATTATCAGGTTGTCCTAAAACATCTTTAAAAAGTCTTCAGCTGATCCAAAATGCTGCAGCAAGAGTTTTAACAGGTATTAGAAAGAGAGATCATATCTCTCCGGTTCTGGCCTCCCTTCATTGGCTTCCCATAGAGTTTAGAATTAAGTTTAAAATCCTTCTTCTTACTTACAAAGCTCTAAACAATCAGGCTCCTTTTTATTTAAAAGATCTGATACTACCGTATTATCCTAACAGAGCACTACGCTCCCAAAATGCAGGACTACTTGTAATACCTAGAATCTCCAAAAGTACAATGGGAGGCAGAGCCTTCAGTTATCAAGCTCCTCTCCTGTGGAATCAGCTGCCAATCTGGATTCGGGAGTCAGACTCGATCTCTGTTTTTAAGATTAGGGTTAAAACCTACCTTTTTGATATAGCCTACAATTAGGGAGGGATCATGTGTTTCTGAACCCTCCCTTAGTTATGCTGCTAATAGGTTTAGTCAGCCGGGGGACCTCCAGTAATGCACTGGGCCTCACTCCTTTCCTCACTCTCTATGAAATATTTTTTTTTTTTGCTGGTCATTAACATTTGTTTGTTCTCTCCCATAGATTGAGTCCCCATCGTGCTGTTTGCTCTCTACATGTCTGTTCTTTTCATCTTCTCTGTCCCCTCACCCCCCAGCCAGTCGCAGCAGATGACTGCCCCTCCCTGAGCCTGGTTCTGCTGGAGGTTTCTTCCTGTTAAAAGGGAGTTTTTCCTCTCCACCGTCGCCAAGTGCTTGCTCACAGGGGATCACCTGATTGCTGGGGTCTTTCTGCAACTGTGGGGGTTCCCCCCTACAGTTGATAGTGCTATGAGATGACTGTTGTTGTGAAATGGCGCTATATAAATAAAGTTGAATTGAATTGAATTGAATATATTTATATATTTATATGTACATATGTATACTCGCTGCTCTTGTTTTTTCTTGTCTTCTGATTGTTGCTCTGAGTGTTGCTATCCCTGTGCTGTTGCAATCCTGGAATTTCCCCATTGTAGGACTAATAAAGGCTTATCTTATCTTATCTTATGTATACAAACTAGCAAATCCCATAAACAACTTGGTAATTCTCATTTCAATATCATGCATCAAACACATCAGTATAACTACTATAACTCGGGCAATTTACATACTAACAACATGTATTGAACACATTGCCCCCAACCATCAGTCTGCCCCAGTAGAGGACCCCCCCCCCCCCAAAAAAAACAACTATCAGACGGTTCCCTTCCGGAGCACCTTCTTTTCTTCACGCCAGGGGATGGCCTGTGACGCTGTTCAAACACCTCCTTCTCCAGCATGGTGCACCGCAGCTCATTGGGATGCCACCATGAGCCATCAGACAGCTGAAGATAGCCATCCTCCTGAACAACCACCACCCTGGTCCTCCTGTCGCTTGCGCTTTCTACGAACGCCTCTCGACCGGGCCTCCTCTCTGGGTTGGACCACATCAACAACCGCTAGAGGAGCATGACTCGGCTTCCAGTGTCCCTGAGTGGCACGTCGTTTTACTGTGCCAGCCAGTCCTTCCCCACTTGCTTTCATTTCAGATGCTGGCGAAGCCGTTGTGACCCCTTGCTTCTCGGTACCTCCCAGCCAAACTCTGGGAGGTCTTCTGCTCATCTTCCAGAATACTAGGCCAAGGTTCATCCCATACAGCATCGTCCACCACTTGTGGAACCGGCCGGTCCCACAAGCCACAGCCCGACCATACTTCTCCAACACCACTGGTGATCGAAAAGCCCAGTCCATAAAAAAGGTCACAGTCCATAATATTCTCACCATCGGTGGTCACCATGAACTGCAGGTTGGACACCTCTGCCGATTTGTACCTAGCCGTCATGTCAGTTCCACCGAACCCACAATGGCTAGCCTTTTTACTCCATACCCACACAATGGTGCTGAATGACCTCTCACTCGGTAGTATGGGAAGAAACTCCTCATGGTAGGTCAATTCAACACAGACTTCACCGCGCCCGTGTCAATCAGTAGCGGCACCTCCACTCTGTCCAGCTTCGCCATACAGTATGTACGGCCATCGGTGTTCGGAGAGACAGTGTGGATAACCATAGGAGTTGGAGCAGGCGTGTCCATTTTGTGTCGCCATTCCCCTCACTCAAACCTATTACAGGCCCTGGCAAAATAATGCAGAAGTCCACACTTGCCACAGCATTTTCCTCTTGCTGGACACTCTCTTGCCTTATAGTGGTGCTTAGTGGACCCACAACCCCAAACACCTGGGCGATCCCGGGGTGGACCTTATCTTCACAGCCGTAGCGCATTCCTCCTTCTCATGCTTGCTATCATTGCTGTCCAGGTCCACAGCCTGCGCCGTTGATGGTGATTCAGAGCAGTGCAGCGTAGCTCTCTCACTGAGGTCACGTGATAGACTATCTGCTGCTTCACACTGCTGAGCTATCTTGATGGACTTGGATAACGTCAGCTCGCCTGAGTATGTAAGGAGCTTTGACCTCATAGCCGGGCAAACATTATGTTCCGCTAACTGGTCGCGGACCATCTCTTCCTCCAACACTCCAAACTGACAGTCTCTGGCCAGCTGGTGTAGGTCTGTTACAAACCGCTGCACCAACTCGCCAGTCCACTGGCGGTGCTGTCGAAACTGGATCCTCTGGACGATGACATTTTCCGGGGCGCAAAAATGTCACGCCATTAGCTCAACAACGTACTCAAAGCTATTGCTAGCACCCAAAGTAGCAAGGATACTTTGTTCTTCCATACCCAACTATGAACCAATATTGCCCAAGCCCATATCTTCTTCAGTTCACCAAGGTTCAAAGCCACCAAGTAATTTTGGAATGCGGTGAACCATCTCATCCAAGGGACCAGAGGCTCTCCCGGAAACTCCAAAAACGGACGAATTGTAGACAGATCAGCATCCATACTTTTATCCTCGTCGCCAGATGTTATGTCTGTAATTGAGGGTGAATGATGAGACTTAAGGTGGACCTGAACAAGACTTTATTATAGACTCATGGGTTATACAGAAGCCCTTCCACTAGGCTGAGAGGTGGTCAAAGAGACCACCCCCCCTTCCTCACAGCCCTCTTATACCCCGGGTGGTGGCGGAACTAGAAGGTGAAGCCACCACCCGTATCACACAATAACAAGTCCTAAGAACAACACTACAGTCTCCCCACGTCTCTGTTTTGACCGTGTGTACGAAGTGCCGGGTTTGTGTTGGAAAAAGTTTGCCTGCCTGAAAAGCACCCCGTTGCCGAAGTGCGCATGAGGTGAGACACCGTAAAGCCTCAAACAAACAAGCAACTCTAACACGGTGTGTTGTAACATTTTATCCATCTTTAGAGGTAAAATCATTACTACATCTTGTCAATGAGCTTTAAAGCTGTGAATCTCCAGTCTGGACATGGACCAATGTGTGCCCTGGCAAACCACCAAGGAGAGCCCCTCCTCCCGGTAAAACTCCCAGTAAAGGAAAGATGAGTATCTGATGAGACAGGTGTGTGTCAAGACATGCAGCAGATAGACAGACAGGTAGGAGTGAGGCATAGAAAGAGAGAGAATATTCAGTAAACAGACTTCAATAGACAATACAGAGCAATAAAATAAATTTTTTTTTTCCTCTGCGCTCGGTACTGAGTGGCTGGGGACCACTGCCATAGGGAGTTTTCAAATGAAGGTACTGCCATAATTTCCAAATCTATACTCTTTAACATGCATTCAGTGCAATTTAGCTGTTGTAATGAATAATTATTTTTTCACCCTTTTTATTCAAGTTCTCAGCAAGAGTAGCCTGTGTTGGCCATTTTTATGACAAATTTATGAGTAGCTACTTCATTCTCATTTAATTCTTCACCCTGCACCTTATAATCCTTCTTAGTACAGTCAGTACTATCCATAGACTCATAAGGATCATCATCTACAGTATTTAACCTAGGAATAGCCTATGTTATATATTAAGTTATCAAAGCATTTTTACTTTATTTTCCTGGGTAACTCCTTTTCTGTTATGCTGTGTGTATTTCTGTTGGTTGGGTTGTCTGTGTCATCCTGTTGTAAGACTGTAATTTTGCAGTTTGGGATCAATAAAGTACATCTATTTACAGGGCATCCAGAAAGTATTCACAGCACTTCACTTTTTCCACATTTTGTTATATTACAACCTTATTCCAAAATGGATTAAATTAATTTTTTTCCTCAAAATTCTACACATAATACCCATAATGACAACATGAAAAAAGTTTTTTGGGGATTTTTGCAAATTTATTAAAAATAAAAAAAATGAAGAAATCACATGTACATAAGTATTCACAACCTTTGCTCCACATTTTGTTGATGCACCTTTGGCAGCAATTACAGCCTCAAGTCTTTTTGAATTTGATACCACAAGCTTGGCACACCTATCTTTGGGCAGTTTCGCCCATTCCTCTTTGCAGCACCTCTCAAGCTCCAGCAGGTTGGATGGGAAGCGTTGGTGTACAGCCATTTTTAGATCTCTCCAGAGATGTTCAATTGGATTCAAGTCTGGGCTCTGGCTGGGCCACTCAAGGACACTCACAGAGTTATCCTGAAGTCACTCCTTTGATATCTTGGCTGTGTGCTTAGGGTCGCTGTCTTGCTGAAAGATGAACCATCGCCACAGTCTGAGGTCAAGACAGGTTTTCATCCAGGATGTCTCTGTACATTGCTGCATTCATCTTTCCCTCTATCCTAATTAGTCTCCCAGTTCCTGCCACTGAAAAACATCCCCACAGCATGATGCTACCACCACCATCTTTCACTGTAGGGATGGTATTGGCCTGGTGATGAGCGGTGCCTGGTTTCCTCCAAACATGACGCCTAGCATTCATGCCAAATAGTTCAATCTTTGTCTTGTCAGACCAGAGAATTTTGTTTCTCATGGTCTGAGAGTCCTTCAACTCCAGGCAGGCTGCCATGTGCCCTTTACTAAGGAATGGCTTCTGTCTGGCCACTCTACCATACAGGACTGGTTGGTGAATTGCTGCAGAGATGGTTGTCCTTCTGGAAGGCTCTCCTCTCCCCACAGAGGAACGCTGGAGCTCTGACAGAGTGACCATCAGGTTGTTGGTCACCTCCCTAACTACGCTCCTTCTCCCCTGGTTGCTCAGTTTAGACAGCTGGCCAGCTCTAGTAAGAATCCTGGTGGTTCCGAACTTCTTCCATTTACGGATGATGGAGGCCACTGTGCTCATTGGAACCTTCAAAGCAGCAGAAATTTTTCTGTACCCTTCCCCAGATTGGTACCTCAAGATAATCCTGTCTCGAAGGTCCACAGAATATTCCTTTGACTTCTTCGCTTGGTTTGTGCTCTGACATGCACTGTCAATGGTGGTACCTTATATAGACAGGTGTGTGCCTTTCCAAATCATGTCCAATCAACTGAATTTACCACAGGTGGACTCCAATTAAGCTGTAGAAACATCTCAAGGACGATCGGTGGAAACAGGATGCACTTGAGCTCAGTTTTGAGCTTCATGGCAAAGGCTGTGAATACTTATGTACATGTGATTTCTTAGTTTCTTATTTTTTAATAAATTTGCAAAAATCTCAAAAAAACTTTTTTCACATTGTCATTATGGGGTATTGTGTGTAGAATTTTGAGGAAAAAAATGAATTCAATCCCTTTTAGAATAAGGCTGTAACCAGTGTTGGGCAAGTGTTGGGCAAATTACTAAAAATACTTGTTACTAAAAATAACTAGTTACTTGGAAAAGTAACTTTCATGTTACTTTTAAATGCATACTTAAATCATCTTGCACACACAGCAAGATCAAGGGCCCCTTGTTCTCATCAGAAAAAAGAAGAAAAAGAAAACTGACGAGAAAAAAGTCTCATCTTACAGAAAAAAAAGTTTCAGATTTACACAAACTATTGTAATTAGTAGAAAGTCAGAAGTTTTCTAGAAATAAAGCTGTGAATTCACAGAGAAAATTTTGGACCCCCTGGTGGGCCGGTTTTGGCCTACGAACCATGTTTGACACCCCAGGACCAGCACATTAAAAATGTACATTTAGAGGATTTACATCCATGAAATAGTTGCATATCACAACAGCATGCAAATGAATGAGATAAAATAAAATAGAAAGCACAGATAAATGAAAGTTCACCGCTTACAAGAAGCTGTTCTTTACTGCAACAAATCAGTCACTTTTTCTCTGTGCGTAAGAAAACTTTAAATGCATTAAATGCGGACATTAAATGCGAGCTTCTTGCTCAAAAAATACTCCTGTTTAACCACAGAGGTAAGAACTGTTAGGGGCTACTTACCGCTCAGACAACAGGTGATCAGGGCTCGATATGAGAAGTTGCCACCGCCACGGCATTTCTTCACCGGGTTGTGATGTGAACTGGGGCAGGACAGGAAATGGACCCACGGAGGAGACTGTGTGACGGCTGCGTCAGTTATGGTAGGGTGAGTTTATATTTATTTGCTTATTTATTTGCTTGCCTTTGCCTTTGGCATGACAGCCTCCAGTGGATTGGGGTGCTGGGGATGGCAGTTTTCCTGCCAATAGCCACCGAAACTGTGTATTCATCCCCAGTTGGCAGCTGATGAGGAGGGTGTCTAGCAACTGCGAGTTGTATGATCATCTATCTGCGCTAAAATATCTATCCATATTAATAAAACGAGTAACGCGAGTAATGCATCTGATCAAATTTCAGTAACTGTAACGCATTACTGAATTTTTAAACAGTAATTTCGTTACACAGCACATTACTGCAAAAGTAGTGGCGTTACTCCCAACACTGGCTGTAACATAACAAAACATGGAAAAAGTTAAGCACTGTGAAAACTTTCCGGATGCACTCTATCTATCTATCTATCTATCTATCTATCTATCTATCTATCTATCTATCTAACTGTGTTAAAGTCTGTATTTGCTGTTGCACAGGAGTTTTTCTGTATAGCAGAAGTTTCTGCTTAATTTACAAATCACTGTTTAATAGGGCAATTTTTGACAATCCTGTGCTTTTCTTGTGGTGTTATATAAAATATCATTGCAGTAAACTATGGAAAAAAGCATCTGCTTTAAAATTTGTAATTCTTCCCACAACTTTTAGTGGAAAAAAAAACTCTCAAAACATCACAACTTTTATCGCAACTTTTTAAAAAAGCTCCTGCCAATTCAGGCTTTTTGGGCCGCAACAATTATAAAAATATCCCGTGAAATCCTGGAAGGACTGACTTACCCACATTTGCCAGCTGGGTCTTGTTCATGGTCTGCTGACTGGTCCATTTTGCAGAGGCATCAATTGTGCTTCCTCCTCTGTACAAGGGAGAATATATACAGTGGTGTGAAAAAGTGTTTGCCCACTTCCTGATTTCACATTTATTTGATTGTTTGTCACACTTAAATGTTTCAGATCATCAAACAAATTTAAATGTTAGACAAAGACAACACAAGTAAACCCAAAATGCAGTTTTTAAATCCATCTATCCATCCATCTTCTTCCGCTTAATCCTTTTTGGGTCGCGGGGGTGCTGGAGCCTATCCCAGCATCTTTGGGCGAGAGGCAGGGCACACCCTGGACAGATCGCCAGTCCATCACAGGGCCAACACAGAGAGACACACAACCATTCACTCTCACAGTCATACCTAAGGACAATTTAGAATCCCCAGCTTGATGCCAATTAAGGTGTTTATTATTAAGGGGAAAAAATCCAAACCTTCATGGCCCTGTGTAAAAAAGTGATTGCCCCCTAAACCTAATAACTGGTTGGGCCATCCTTAGTAGCAACAACTGCAATCAAGCATTTGTGATAACTGGCAATGAGTCTTTTTACAGCACTGTGGAGGAATTTTGGCCCACTCATCTTTGCAGAATTGTTGTAATTCAGCCACATTGGAGGGTTTTCGAGCATGAACTGCCTTTTTGAGGTCATGCCACGGCATCTCAATCGGATTCAGGACAGGATTTTGACTAGACCACTCCAAAGTCTTCATTTTGTTTTTCTTAAGCCATTCAGAGGTGGACTTGCTGGTGTGTTTTGGATCATTGTCCTGCTGCAGAACCCAAGTGCGCTTCAGCTTGAGGTCACGAACAGATGGCCAGACATTCTCGTTCAGGATTTTTTGGTAGACAGCAGAATTCATGGTTCCATTTACCACAGCAAGTCTTCCAGGTCCTGAAGCAGCAAAACAGCCCCAGACCAACACACAACCACCACCATATTTTTCTATTGGTATGATGTTCCTTTTCTGAAATGCTGTGTTACTTTTACGTCGGATGTAATGGGACACACACCTTCCAAAAAGTTCAATTTTTGTCTCGTCAGAACGCAGAGTATTTTCCCAAAAGTCTTGGGGATCATCAAAATGATTTCTGGTAAAACTGAGATGAACCTTTATGTTCTTTTTGCTCAGCAGTGGTTTTCATCTTGGAACTTTGCCAGTGAGGCCTGCAGTTCTTTGCATGCTGTTGTGGGGTCTTTTGTGACCACTTGGATGAATCTTCGCTGCGCTCTTGGGGTAATTTTGGTCAGCCGGCCACTCCTGGGAAGGTTCACCACTGTTCCATGTTTTCACCATTTGTGGATAATGGCTTTCACTGTGGTTCACTGGAATCCCAAAGCTTTAGAAATGGCTTTATAACCTTTTCCAGACTGATAGATCTCAATTACTTTGTTTCTCATTTGTACCTGAATTTCTTTGGATCGCAACATGATGTCTAGCTTTTGAAGATCTTTTAGTCTACTTCACTTTGTCAGACAGGTCCTATTGAGGTGATTTCTTGATTGAGAACAGGTGTGGCAGTAATCAGGCCTAGGTGTGGCTAGAGAAATTGAACTTTGATTTGCCATTTATGTAAATACGGGTGTTTCTTTATTTTGTCGGACATCATGTTAAATATGCTAAGCATTTAAAAAAATATATATGGGGCTCCTAGTAGATCGGGGACTAAGGCAGTTGCCTACCTTTGCCTAATGGTAAGTCCGCCTCTGCTCAAATTTACATGAACAATTCTAATCAGTAGAAAAAGTCAGAAATTTACTAGAAAGAAAACTGTAAATTCAGAGAAAAACTTGAACCCCCTGGCGTGCTGTTTTTGACCCGCGGGCCACATGTTTGACACCCCTGGACCAACACATTAAAAATACATATTTAGAGGTTTTACTTTCATGAAATAGCTGGATGTCACAGACATCATAGATAATCACAGATAAACAAAAGTTCACCTCAGGAAAAGCTTCATTTGCTTTTTACAGCAACATATAGTTTAATCACTTTTTCTCTCTGTCATACGAAAGGTTATTCTCACCGCTGGGACAACAGGAGATCAGGGGCAGTTGTCCCTGTGATCTGATCATTGAGAGCTACTGCTGTCTGTTCATTGCCGTTTCTGGAAAGAAAAACAACTGACCTGTGAATCAGAATCAGAATCAGAATCAGGTTTATTGCCATTGTTCATGTAGTACACAAACTAGGAATTTGTCTCGGTACAATGTTGCAACATTAAACATGATAAGATAAGAGAAATAAACTATACATGTAATAAAGTGTAGGATAAGATTAAGTGATACTGGTCAACAGTTAAAATATATATTAGCCAGCAGCAGATACTGTGGAGAACTATATAGTGCAGTCGGTAATGCAGGAAGAAAACAGTGATGATTGACATGAGTCTGGTTGAGCTGCTGTACATGGAGCACGAGAGTCACTTAGTGTTCAGCAGTCTAATGGCAGAGGGGAAGAAGCTGTTCATGTGACGGGAGGTTTTAGTCTGGATGGACCGAAGTCTTCTACCAGAGGGGAGGGGGGCAAACAGTACGTGACCAGGGTGTGAGGGATCGGCTATGATCCGGCCAGCACGCCTCTGGGTCCTGGAGATGTACAGATCCTGGAGAGATGGGAGCTTGCAGCCGATCACCTTCTCAGCAGTGCGCACGACGCGCTGCAGCCTTAGTCTGTCCCTGGCAGTGGCTCCTGCGTACCACACGGTTATGGAGGTGGTGAGGATGGACTCGATGATGGCTGTGTAGAACTGCACTAACATCTTGGTGGGTAGCTTGAGCTTCCTCAGCTGCCGCAGGAAGAACATCCTCTGCTGGGCTTTTTTGATGAGTGAGCTGATGGTCAGCTCCCATTTGAGGTCCCTGGTGATGGTAGTGCCTAGGAAGTGGAAGGAATCAGCAGTGGTGATGGGAGAGCCTGAGAGGGTGAGGGGGGGCAGAGGAGTAGTGACTTTCCTGAAGTCTACAATCATCTCCACTGTCTTCAGAGCGTTCAGCTGCAGGTTGTTATTGCTGCACCAGGTCGCCAGCTGGGCCACCTCTCTCCTGTAGGCGGACTCGTCGCCGTTGGAGATGAGCCCGATGAGGGTGGTGTCGTCCGCAAACTTGATCAACTTGACAGACTGGTGGCTGGAGGTGCAGGAGTTGGTGTAAAGGGAGAAGAGTAGGGGGGAAAGTACACAGCCCTGGGGTGATCCGGTGCTGATGCTAGTATAGTCTGAGACAGTCTTTCCCAGCCGCACATGCTGCCTCCGGTCCGTCAGGAAGTCGATGATCCACCTGCAGAGGGAGTCAGGCACGTTGAGCAGGGACAGCTTGTCCCGGAGCAGAGCGGGGCGGATGGTGTTGAATGCGGAGCTGAAGTCCACAAACAGGATCCTGGCGTAGGTTCCCGGGGAGTCCAGGTGCTGCAGGATGGAGTGGAGGGCCAGGTTGACTGCATCGTCTACAGACCTGTTGGCTCGGTAGGCAAACTGCAGCGGGTCCAGGAGAGGGGTGGTGATGGACTTGAGGTGGGACAGGACCAGGCGCTCAAAGGACTTCATGACTACAGAGGTGAGCGCTACAGGTCTGTAGTCATTAAGTCCAGTGATCCGTGGCTTCTTGGGGACAGGGATGATGGTGGAGGATTTGAGGCAGGACGGCACGTGGCATAACTTAAGGGAGGTGTTAAAAATGTCTGTGAATACAGGAGCCAGCTGTTTCGCACAGAGTCTCAGGGTGGAGGGAGACACGCCGTCTGGGCCGGGGGCCTTGCGCGGGTTCAGTCTGGAGAACTGTTTGAGCACATCCTGCTCACTGATGATAAGGGGAGGGGGGGAGGAGGGGGGGGTGCCTTAAATGAAGTAGGGAATGTGGAGGCTGTGGAGCTGGAGGGAGGGGGGGAGTTGGACACAGATGACGAGGTGTCAAAACGGGCATAGTGTTGGGACAGTCTCTGACAAAGGGCTTTGTCATCCTGACCTTTAGGAGCCTGAGGCCGATAGTTGGTGATCTGCCTCAGTCCTCTCCACACGGAAGCCGAATCATTAGCAGTGAACTGCTGCTGGAGTCTCTCTGAGTACACAGATTTAGCCCTCTTCAGCTCTCTGTTAAACCGGTATTTAACCTCCCTGTAGCAGTCCCTGTCTCCACTTTTCAGCGCTGCTTCCTTCTCCTTCCTGATCTGTCTGAGCTTAGCTGTGAACCAGGGTTTGTCATTAGAGTAACTCACCCTGGTGCGTGATGGAAGAATGTTCTCTTCACAAAAGTGGATATATGAGTTCACAGTGTCCGTGTACTCATCCAGATCATGCGTGGCTCCTTTAAGCATGCCCCAGTCAGATATTTCCATGCACGTTTCCAGCTTCTCCTCAGCATCACTGGTCCATATCTTCGTAGTGCAGCCACGTGGAGCCAGACTCCTGGGCTGCAGCTGGCTGACAGTGGAGAACACACTGTGTGTTCGTGGATAGTGCTTATGGGAGTTGTAGTTTTGTAGTCTCACTTTGCGATAGGTTTATTATTTAGATGTTGTTTGAAAAAACTACAACCCACCAAAGTGGCTAGTGGGAGTTGCTGTCTTACCTACCACAGCCAAAATATACCGCCGTGGGTGGGTGTTAATGTCAAGCCCTGATTATCAGAATAAATCCTGTGATAAAAAGACTTACTAGTTGAAGGACATGCCCAGTTGTATGCACGGTGGCCCAAGATAATGACTGAAACTGCATCGGTCCTTAAAAGCAGTTTAATGGTAAAAGTCATCTTTATTTGGGTCAAGTTTACAAAGCAGTTTGTTAAAAAATGCTAACTAGCCTGAAGGATAACATCAGTTAGGCCAGTGTCCTGATTGGCTCAACACTACCCACATGCAAGGCCACCTTAATGAATGGCTAGGCTGGGCTGAAGCCAAGGGGCCTACAAAGATCAGGGCCTATCATGAAAAAGATCACATTGTTGTTAATTGGTCAAATTCTATGTCCATCACTTGATATTCATGTGTGGCTGCTGATTGGTCTAATTCACAAGTGCCTCACATGGGTACCACATAACAATAGCCTATCAGAGGAATTGTTTTGACATGTGACTATGCAAGCACCAGTGAGAGGGAACAAGCAATTAGCTTGGTCAAAATGTCTGGAAAAATGTTTGAGAGTGGCACTCATCAAATTATTGAGAGGAAAAGAGCTTAGAGAAAATGAATTGCTCAAAAAATCCCAAAGCATAAAGGATTTTTCTAAGCTGGAGCATTGAGTAGAAGTGGAGATGTTAATTACTGCACAGAGGAGACAGGTGGGACATTAAAGCACTCACCTGGAGGAGAAGGGCGAAGGGAGAAGAAAGGCAATGATTGCTTACATCAGACAGCTGTGTGTGGGACAGTGGACTCTGATCTTGGTAAAAAGTAGACTGGATCAAGCATGCATCCATAGAATATGATGATATTTGTGAGCTGGACTTTAAGGATGTAATGAAGGATTTTTCTTTAAAGAAGGCCAGAAGAAAGAGCTTCTAAATAGGTAAGACATGCTATTTGCATTGCTTTCCAGTCACCTGTATGGGTTTTTGATTGCTGCTGTTGTGCATTGTTTGAATCAGGAATACTTCATTGATGCAACTTTATGCTGAAGGCACTAGTATCTGTCACACTGTTAAAAGGAAAATCTCAGTAAGATAAAATATCCTAAATGAAGACTTTATGCTTGTTTTTCTCTCGCACGATAATTTTGACAAGACAAGAATTTCTGTTTGTTGTGCAGTTTTCTCTAAGATTTTACTTGCTTTGCAAAAGTTTTTACTTGTTTTAAGCAATTTAATCTTACTTTGTTGGCAGATTTTTTTTTTCTAATTTTAACTAAAATTATCTATTGCCAGAATAGTTTTTGCTTAAGTAAAATTATCTGCCAACAGAGCAAGAAAATTTGACTTATCAAATTGCGTAAAACAAGTTAAAACTATCTGAAAGCATGTAAAAAAATTTTTACACAAACTGCACAGCAAGAATAAATATCTTGTCAGACAAAAAAAACCAAGCATAAACAGTCTTAATTTATTTCATTTTACTTACTGTATATTTGACTTTTCACAATGTAGTTCTTTCTAGCTCAAAGTTGCATTATTTCTCCAAGAGAAACAAAAATGAGGCTGTAGTGGCTCAGGAGGCATATGGTCACTCAATAACCGGAGGATTGGCGGTTCGAATCCCATTCCCCCCACCTTGCTGTTGTGTCCTTGGGCAAAACATTTTACCCACTTTGCCTCCAGTGTGTTCATGGCTCATGACACTGATGTGAATAAATGTTTGGTAATGGTCGGAGAGGCAGTTGGCATGGATTGGCAGCCATGTTTCCATCAGTCTGCCCCAGGGCAGCTGTGGCTACAGAGGTAGCTTACCACTTTCATTGTCTGTGGAGTAAATGAATAATGGACTCATTGTAAAGTGTCTTTAGGTGTCATGAAAAGTGCTATATAACTGCAATCCATTATTAAAAACATAGCTATGACACATTTTAAACTGAAATTCTGTTGGGGGAGGGGAGGGGGCTACAAAACCTCTCAGCCCCTGCCCACGTGCCAACACCACGAACAGTTACATTACCAAAAACATTCTGTCTCAACCCTCCTTTTTGCAGGGGGCGGGGCTTGAGTGAAACTTCATAGCCAAAAAACAGATATGAGATATTTGAACACTTTCACTCTTGATATGTCTTGTAAGTCATAAAAATCATGTTACAGATATGTTGGCAAGAAAAAATAAAAACCTCGATTTTTGGCACCAGCTCGGATGTCATCCGGGTTAACAAGGTCAGGAGTTCCTGACAGCAGAAGGCGAAGGACAGAGCTGTGTGGAGGAATCTGATCAGACCTAAATGAAACAGTCATTGTCGCCCCCGACAGACTGCTATAATGATGATGATGATGATGATGTCACTTTAAAAGGAGTTGAAAAAGGTGCTGAAATATTATAGACTGATGTATTTTGACCAAAACCTCACAGACACTTCATTAAGACCTCTGGGAACCGTGTCAACATGTGGAAAAAGTGCAACATGTGTCGTCTTTAAAATTGTTCAGCCTTACAGCCTAAACCTCCAACAGGTGGGAAGGAGGAAGTGTAGTTCATTTAATTACCATGGTTGTACTTCAGCAATGGGGGGAAATTGAGGCCATAACACAAGTCTCCAAAGGGCATTTCACGGTGGGTTTTTCAGTATTACTGTTTGTCATGAAGACACAAGATTCTGGGAGATCGCTCATTATTCCCTGTTGAGCATCAGCTGGATTCTCTGTAGCAGGTCAGAGCCTTCAAAATAGGAGCATCATTTAAGGTTTGTGATCATCTGTCCCAATAACCAACTACTGTGGTTAACACAAACTCTGCCTGTCCTCAGGTGCGTACAGGGGTCTATAATCCCCGATCTCCACTGCCCAGCGACCAAAACAGCAGCATCACAGAGGCGGTGTTCCACGGTCACAGAGACCTGGTGCTGGAGCTGGATCTGCTAGAGCCAAGTCACGTGGTGGAGGATGTGGAGGATGCCGTTGACCTGCTGCTGCAGCACGAGGGCCCTCTGGCCTCATGAGCAACATAATGCTAAAGTACCTGAAGGAAATGACCTGCTGGTTCTGGATGATGTTCCTGTGCCTTTAATCTGCTTTGATACCAGACCAGATCAGATGGGAGATGCTCATACTGTAAATGTTTTTTCTCCTTAATGACCAATGGCAGCAGAGAAACCCTTAAGATGATCCAGTCTGGACTCAAACCAAGGCCTTTTCTCGCTTTTTGGGGGCCCTATGTGTTTGTGTTTGGGGGCCTTTATTTTTGTAATGGGGAAGAGTTCAAACCCTTTGATATGAAAAAATCTCTCGACTCTTTATAGACATCATTCCCATTGTTATTCTTTGCCGATGTGTTTGATGTAGTGACGTGTATGAATGAGTGAATGGGGCTGCAGTTCACCTTTTCTTCTCAAGGTGTCACTAAATTCTAAGTTTACAAAGCTTCAACAGAACCTTTAAATTCTAACAACTTGAAAATGGTGCTGATTTGAACCTGTGGTGTTTGTCTGTCCACTGAAGCTGTGACTCATTTCTCCATGCAAAGTATGAAAGCTTCAAAAGTCAAAAGTGTTAATAAAGCAATACAGTCTGTGTATGTGTTTTGATCATCTGATGAAAATACATTAATTGATATGTAATTTAAATTGTGAGTGAGCAACATAATTTTGTGACTAACATTCATTTGTTTCTGTATTAAAATGTTTGATATAACATGACAATAAACACCACAGTATTTGTAAAGAGTTATCCGTAGAAGTACTGCTATGTGGCGGTTCGTTTTAACCCCACAACAGACTAAGGACACTCAGCCCTCTTTTCTCTGTTTTTCTGCTGCATTACTGAGAAGCAATGTGCCATTCATGTATTTGTGATGCAAACGTGCATGTGTTGTGATGTAATGCGCCATTCTGTATAGTGTGCATATGGCTTGTCCTTACTGTGCTTTTTCTGAGCATCTTAGATGTGCTTTGGTGTATTAATGTCTACAGGTAGACGAGTTTCTTCTGTCTCACCTATGTGATGTTAATCGATGCCTTTCATCCTTTGTACTCATGCATCCTGTCCTTACTGTGACCTAGAGACTCAGATCAATATGTAGATGTGCTTGTTAGCCTCTTTGTCTTGCACTTAGAGCGAGGTCTAGCTAATCTGCCCATTGTGATGTATGTCTTACAAATGCAAATACCTCCTGCCTGTTCTGTTGTCCCTTTGATCATTCTAGACTGTGGGGTACGTCTCTTTGATGTATTATGATCAAGTATTTAAGGTGCAACTCTGTAACGCAATCTCTCTCTCTCAACCTGACTTCAACCCTGCTGCAGGACACAGATTTTGTGTCCCCTCTTCACTGAGAGCCTGAGGAATTCGGCTTCAGCCTGCTCACGCTATGGCTGGAGCCGAGTTCCCGTGACGGCGGTATGATTAATAAAACCTGCTTAAAACCACAGCACTGCTGCTTATTTCCCCCATGCCGCCTCACTGGTGACCCCTCGAACATGCACACGTTTTGTGCGAAAGCAACCTTCCGAGCTGGACAACCACACGGCTGCGTTGGTGGCCCCTTGAAGACGCACACGTTTTGTGCAACGCAGCCTTCTGTTTTGGATGGCCACGCTGGCGAACCGACGCTGAAAAAAACGAGCGGCCAGCGAACGCAACACCCGGGCATGAATGCTCCGTCGCAGCAGCCTACTGGTTCCCCCTCCCTGCGGCTTCAGGGAGACTTCGACGCGGAGCCAACACAGGCGAGCCGTTCTCCGGACATCACCCACGACCGGGTAAACTGCAGAAAACGTCATGGCGCGACCCTCGCCTGAGATCTGCACAACCACGCTGGACCGGCCGCTCTCACAGAGAGCGCACGCACCTCGTCCTCTCCCCAGACGGCAACCTCCAGGGCCGACGGGGAGCGCAGCGCGTGGAACTGAACGCACCATGGCCGCACGAGCGACAACGATCGTCTCCTCCCTCTCACCGCTCCAAAGCAGCTGCACGAGCCCGGGGCACAAAGATCGTCTATTGCCTCGCACCGCTCCAACGCGCCTCCACGAGCCCGAGGGACGGAGATCGTCTACTTCCTCACACCGCTCCAACGCAGCTGCATGAGCCTGAGGAACAAAAGATCGTCTATTCCCTCCCGCCGCTCCAACGCCTCTGCACGGGCCTGAGGGACTAAAGATCGTCTATTTCCTCTCACCGCTCCAACGCACCATGGCCAATCTACAGCCACAGCTCAACCTGGATTTTACCGGCGCCGTCTGCGCCGTTCTCCACCAAGTTTCTGCACCCTGACTCACCACTCCAGCGGCCCACCCACGCACTGAACCCCCGCGCACGCATCGGGGAGTTACAAGGACAGCGCATCACGCACGGGACAAGTAACGGCTCCACAGACTGCCTTCCTCCTTCGCCGCTGCCTTTCAGGGCTGCTCGCTCACCTGAGGCACGCATGCAGCTCGCCACTGGATTTTTTAATGGTCTTAGCCACGGCACAACGGGATTTCAGCCGTCAGCTGTTCCCAGGAGCTTTGGGGTTGCTTCAGCACCCAAAGCCAGCAGTCCCTATGCTTTGTTTACTTTTTCTCTTACAGCCGCTCCTGCTTTTCTTCATGGCCACAAGAGGAGTCAGAGACTAATTTTTCTTCTTGTGATCTCCGCACGTGCAACGGGACAAGCCCTCGACGTCACGGAGCAGCAAGCAATTTTTGCACGGCTCAGGACGATTTCACAGCTCCTGCCGGCACTTACTACCCCTCCCCTCCCTCCCCCTCCGCCTGCAGCGAGCTTCTCCCACAGCTCGCTCACACAGATGGATTATCGAGGTTGCGACCCCCTGCCGCGTCCTCTGGGGGGGAGCGTGTGTGGCGGTTCGTTTTAACCCCACAACAGACTAAGGACACTCAGCCCTCTTTTCTCTGTTTTTCTGCTGCATTACTGAGAAGCAATGTGCCATTCATGTATTTGTGATGCAAACGTGCATGTGTTGTGATGTAATGCGCCATTCTGTATAGTGTGCATATGGCTTGTCCTTACTGTGCTTTTTCTGAGCATCTTAGATGTGCTTTGGTGTATTAATGTCTACAGGTAGACGAGTTTCTTCTGTCTCACCTATGTGATGTTAATCGATGCCTTTCATCCTTTGTACTCATGCATCCTGTCCTTACTGTGACCTAGAGACTCAGATCAATATGTAGATGTGCTTGTTAGCCTCTTTGTCTTGCACTTAGAGCGAGGTCTAGCTAATCTGCCCATTGTGATGTATGTCTTACAAATGCAAATACCTCCTGCCTGTTCTGTTGTCCCTTTGATCATTCTAGACTGTGGGGTACGTCTCTTTGATGTATTGTTATGATCAAGTATTTAAGGTGCAACTCTGTAACGCAATCTCTCTCTCTCAACCTGACTTCAACCCTGCTGCAGGACACAGATTTTGTGTCCCCTCTTCACTGAGAGCCTGAGGAATTCGGCTTCAGCCTGCTCACGCTATGGCTGGAGCCGAGTTCCCGTGACGGCGGTATGATTAATAAAACCTGCTTAAAACCACAGCACTGCTGCTTATTTTTCCATGCCGCCTCAGCTAGTTAAAAAAAAATTCTTCAATTACCCTTGTGTGGTCTTGCGGGTCAAAAGTGACCCACTACCATGTTTAGCTGTAGAAAAAATACCTTAAACTATCTTTTTCCAACTTGAAATTTTATGACTTTTCCTAAAGGGACCTCATCATTAGAAAAAGTGATACTTTGTTTTTGTTTATGTTTCCATGTGGGCTGTACACCACTAGGGTACAAAGATTGTCTTATGGGTCATTTCTGACCCGTGAATTATAAAAGCATTTAAACACCAGAAAAAAAGTTCAAAGGCCACACACAAACTCTCTCTAACACACAGATTCACACACACACACACACACACACACACACACACACACACATCAAAGAATCTGGATTGATGTACGAATTGAACTTGCATTTGACCTGCACTTTTGATCTGCAGCTAACCCCTCACATCACACAAGCTCCCAAACAAAACAACAAAACAATCTCAGACATAATAAAATTAAATTCAGTATAGAGGATATAAAGGTACCCTGAATCAAAGGACCCCTAGTTGGCTCCTTGCTGAAGCCATGAGTAGACATTTCACTGTTCAACAGGTCCTGGATGAGATATTTTCAGGAGCTCAGGAGGAACAAGAGGATGAAGATGTATCTGAAGAGGAAGATTGGGAGGAATGCAACCCAGAGGATGATGCATCTTCAGATGAAGAAGAGGAAATCCCTCAAGCTGACAGACATTTTTGTCAAAGAACAGCAAAATTGCATGGTCCTCATCAAATTCAGACAACAAGCAGGGCAAAACAGCAGCACCAAACATCATAAGGATGACTCCAGGGCCAACAAGGTATTCAGCTGCCCATGTCCAGGACATTTCATCCACCTTTCTCCTGTTCATCACACCAGCCATCAAAAAAATCATCCTGGAGAATATAAATTTGGAGGGTTTCCGGAAGTATGGAGAAAACTGGAAAAATTTGGATGAGATTGACCTGCGTGGCTACATAGGGCTTTTGATATTAGCAGGTGTATATAGGTCCCATGGCGAGGCTACATATAGTCTCTGGGATGCAGAGAGTGGAAGGGCAATTTTTCCTGCCACAATGCCGCTGAAAATCTTTCACACTTTCTCAAGAATGCTGAGATTTGGCAACCATGAGTCAAGACCAGCAAGGCATGTGACGGACAAACTGGCAGCCATCAGAGAGGTCTGGGACAAGTGGGTTGAGCGTCTGCCTTACCTCTACAACCCTGGGCCTGAAGTCACAGTAGATGAGCAGTTGGTTTCATTCAAAGGTATTTTTTTTATTTTCATATATGCATTTTTTTTTTTTTTATTACTTATTTTGTACCCGTAGGTAGATTTGTTTTGCAGTCTGGTGACAAGCCACCAGCTGCCGGTCGCTGCGTGCGCAAGCGCCCCTTATCCCTAACCTGCATGTTTTTGGCATGTGGGAGGAAACCGGTGAAATCCCGGAGTAAACCCATGCAACACGGGGAGAACATGCAAACTCCACACAGATCACTGTTGGCCGGGGGCAGGGATCGAACCCACGATCTCACGATCCCCGCGATCCCCCGGCCGAGGGTAAACTGTGCTGCCACAGTGCTAACCACTGCGCCACCATGCAGCAATGTTACTTACCTGAAATATTTTTTATTTTATTGTGATGTAACATCCTTGATTCATGCAGTTTTCTGTGACACTCACACTCAGTGATTGTAATCTCTTTTTTTTTTTTAATCAACAGGTTGCTGTCCTTTCCGGCAGTATATGCCAAGCAAGCCAGCAAAATATGGCATCAAAATATGGGTGGCCTGTGATGCAAAATCCAGCTATGCATGGAATATGCAAGTGTACACAGGGAAGCTGCCAAGTGGAGCACCAGAGAAGAACCAGGGGATGCGGGTTGTGTTTGAATTGACAGATGGACTGAGGGGGCACAATGTCACATGTGACAATTTTTTCACCTCCTATGAACTTGGCCAGCAGCTCCTGAAAAGGAAGATGACCATGGTTGGCACTGTTCGGAAGAATAAGCCTGAACTCCCCCCTGCACTCCTCGCAACAAGAGGCAGAGCGGTCTTCTCATCAAAGTTTGCCTTCACTCCCACCACCACTCTTGTTTCTTATCTTCCAAAACAGAACAAGAACGTGGCCCTGCTGAGCACACTGCACAAGACAGCTGAAATCAGTGATCGTGAGGACAGGAAGCCAGCCATCATCCTCGACTATAACTGCAATAAAGGAGGCGTGGACAACCTCGACAAGGTTATTGGAACGTACAGCTGCAGAAGGATGACTGCACGCTGGCCCCTGGTCATCTTCCATAACATCATTGATGTGTCCTCATATAATGCCTTTGTGATATGGCAGGAGATCAACCCGACCTGGATGTCAGGGAAGAAAAACAAGAGAAGGATGTTCCTTGAGCAGTTGGGAAAGGCTCTTGTCACCCTGTGCATTGAGAGAAGGGAGCGCCTGCCCGCACAGAAGCCTCTGCAGCCATTGTGGAAGCTGTTCAGGGAGCTGAATCTTGTCCTGATCCACCTGAGGCTGCAGCTGGGTCAGTCAAAAGAAAAAGGTGCCAGTTCTGCCCCTGGAAGAAGGACTGCAAGACAAAAGCTGTGTGCTGCACATGTGAGAAATACATCTGCAAAGCCCATTCTCACGTTCGCACATACTGTCCTATATGTGCTAAATAGAGTTGATGTTGAAAATTGTTCACAAAGTCAAGCAACATTTTGTTGTTTTGTTGTGTTATGAGAGAAGTATTTTTATAATTCACTTCCTAAAAAATATAAAAGAATAAACTGCTGACAAAAAAGTGTTACGACCCGAGCGCTGGGTTCTGTCCGTGCTCGGGCTACGCACAGCTCGCTGCCGGCCTTGACAGCTGTGGGTTGTATTCTGGCCTCACCGGGCTCTTATTGTGAAGGCGCTCGGTGGGGCTTCCGCCTGTCAAGGTTGGTCAGCTGTCTGTCATCACTGCTCGTTAGTGTTTGCCTTTATAAGGCGGGCACTGACAGCAGTTAGATTGCAGGAGTATTGTCAGACATCGTCTAAACCTCGTCAAACAATCCTCGTGAGGCCTCATTAGACCTTCATGTCAGGTTCGTGTTCTTTCTTGTCTTGTCATAGTTTAGCTCGTAGTGGCTGGGGTTAGCCCTACGAGCCCTTGTATCGCTTAGTGTGTGTTTTTGCCCTTAGTGGCTCATAGCCTTGTGTCTTGTCTTGTTGTATTAATAAATTACCATCATTGCAAAACTCACCGGTGGACTCTTGGCGTCTTATGGTGATCCGCGAGGGTCACCGCATGACAGTATACTCCTGCCACAGACATCTAAACGGAGACGCCACACCGAGACGCCTTTCTGCCGTGAGTTTTGCTATTGCATGGAGTTTTTTCTCCTGTAGTTGGACTTGGTAGGGAGATGCCCGTCAGCGAGTGTGATTATTGCCCGGAGTGGCTGGAGGAGATTGACGGCTATCTGGCGGAAGCCGCCCGTCTCATGCCCACCCAAGCAGCTGGTTTTCACTTAGACCTCGCCCAGCGGGCTGTGCACCGTTACCATCTAACCTATATTCCAGAAGGAGAAAAGAGGTTAGCGTGGAGTTTTGCACAGCGCACACTGAGGGAGAAGGCGCTCCTGGGAACCCCTCCACCTCCCGCGAGGACAGCGTCCCTGGCGAGAGTGGAGATTCGTCGGCTGGAGGGAAAGCCCGGCAGGGGATCTGTGGATCGGACTCCAGTGCCTGCCGCCCGCCCAGTCCTAGCATCATGTGTTCCTGGGCCCTTTGCCACTCCATCGGCCAGTAGGCCCCCATAGCCGTGCTCCTACCAAGCCCCAACGAGAATCCCGTCCGGATCCAGCTCCGGGTCGTCGGAGGGACCCAGCCTCCCTGTTGGCCGCATCAGATACATCACGACAGAAGGGAGTCCCCGCAGCCGCCACCCACGGGTCAACTGTTTCAGCTACGCTGTCAGCTCCTCATGCCCGCGTCGCCCCGACTGCCATGTCCTCCTCGGTGACGTCACCCCCCGCGGCTGGGAATGCTGTGAGTCGTGCTTCGGCGAGGCCTGTCAGCAAACCACCTCGAGCGGCTCCTCCTCGTGGCCCCGTGGAGCCTGCTGTTTTCTCCCCGAGGGATGAAAGGAGAACTCCACCTGCTGCAGCAGGCACCACCGTCTCTCCAGGAGATAGGCAAGTGCAAATTGTTTCTTCCCATCATTTTTATGATCTGCCTTGTCTGACTCCTGGGGCCGGAGTTCGGGGTCCGCAGCCCCCTGAGCTTCCACCACCTGCTGTAACTATTATTCCTAAACCTGCTGCCTCTGTGTTCCCCCCTGTTGAGCGGTCCGTGACGTGAGGCCAACGTCGTCGGATGAAGAGGGGGCCTGCAGTGCTGGAAAGCCTGGATCTGGCCCTGCAGACACGTCGTGGATGGAGGAGAAGAGCGGACTGCGGCCCGGAGCCTGAGCCGATGATGAAGCGTCCCTGGGTCTCCTCGCCGGAGCGGTCCGAGCCAGTGGGTTGAGTGTCCTCTGCCCCCACACCGTACGGGTCATTGGCATGGACAGCAGCGCAGGAGGAACCTCAGCTGCAGACGACATCTTGCCAGCTGCGGAGCCCGACGCAGCTGAGTCGCCGCCCTGAACCTGGATCGTCGAAGTCCTGGGTGGCAACAGAACCCGAGTGCAGGCAAGTGCTCCCTCTTGCGTCTCTGTCCCCTGTTTTGGAGCATTTTTGCCTGCCTCTCGGGGAGGCGAGTGAGGGGCAGCCGCCTGCTGCGCCCAAGCTCATCTCGCTGGGTTCTGTTGCTACCGGTGATTCTGATCCCGGTTTTCTTCTTGTTTGTGAGCCTCGTTGCAGTGTCGCTGGCATGGAACCAGTCGGAGTCACTGGGTTGGAGGTCCCAGGTTCGGGGATGGAGATCGTCAGCAGAGCTGCACCGACCCAGTCGGGGTCCATCACCGGAGCTGCTTTGGCCCAATCAGGGTCCGACGTGGGTGTACCAGAGGCCCAATTGGGGTCCACCGCAGGTGCGGTTCTGGCCCAATCGGGGTCTGACGTGGGTGTGCCAGAGGCTCAATCGGGGTCCACCGCAAGTGCGGTTCTGGCCTAATCGGGGCCCGACGTGGGTGCAGCTGGGACCCAATCGGGGTCCAGCGGAGGTGCAGTGCCGGTGTGGTCCACAGACGGGGGAGGAGCTGCAGACTTTTCGCCATCGGACGGATTACGGGCTCACCCTTGCCTTCTTTCCCCTCTACTGAGTCACCGCCCCTGCGCATCATCGCCGGGGGCCGTGGGGGTTCCTGTTCTCTCGCCCTGGCTCTCCCAAGTTTTGTCCTCGTCAGGGAGGCCGCCACGGGCTGTTTTTCCCCAGGACTGGTGGCTGAGGGTCACGGGTCGGCCGCCTGAGGGACTGCTTCGCTGGTTCGGCGCCTTGGGTCGGCCACCCGACGTGTTATGTGTTTCGTTGGGCGACCTGGTTCGGCCGCCAGAGGAGCAGACGTGCTGGGCGTTGGACTGTGGTGAGCCGCCTGGTCATGTTCCGCCTCCCATGACCACCCGCCGGCCGTTGGACGCGGGAAGACCACCTGAACCGTTCCTATGGCGCTTGGTCTCCGCCGGTCGGCATAAACTGTCGGGGGGTAGTGGTCATTTTCTGGTGATGATCTGTCCCAGTGATTGTTCTTTTTTTTTTCCCTTGCTATCTTGTGTGCTTTGTGTTATGGCCATTTGGGTGTCTGCGGGTATTTGTTATATCTTCCAGTTGCCCTAGTTTGTTTTGTGTGTAGTTAGATATGAGCCAGTAATTGCTGTTTTTTTGTATTTGGTTATTTGAAAATTCACATGAGAATTCACACAGGTGGGAAGTCATTTTCTTGTGTAACATGTGGGCCAAGATTTAATTCTCGTGCTGTCCTGTTTTCTGTAACTGTTATTTGGGGATCCTTGGCAATTTGTTATGTCCTACTGTTGCCTTATTTTCCTCCATGTGTATTATTTGATTTGAATATTCAGTATTTTGTCATTGTCCTGTATTTAGTTTTTCTGACCCAGTAATTCTGTTTTTTTTTTTTGTTTTCTCCATGTTATCCTGTGCAATTTTTTGTGATCGTTAGGTGAACACTTGATTTAATCTGAGTAGTTGGTATTCTTGTCATTGTGCTGTATTTAGTTGTTCTTGCCGGGTTTTGATTGTTTCTGGGTTTGGTCTCTCTCCCTCCGCACCTACCCCCAGCCACCCACCCTGGGGGGTGGGGGGGCAGGGTGGTCCGTGGGCGTTCTGAGCCCGCCCTTGGAGGGAGGGTACTGTTACGACCCGAGCGCTGGGTTCTGTCCACGCTCGGGCTACGCACAGCTCGCTGCCGGCCTTGACAGCTGTGGGTTGTATTCTGGCCTCACCGGGCTCTTATTGTGAAGGCGCTCGGTGGGGCTTCCGCCTGTCAAGGTTGGTCAGCTGTCTGTCATCACTGCTTGTTAGTGTTTGCCTTTATAAGGCGGGCACTGACAGCAGTTAGATTGCAGGAGTATCGTCAGACATCGTCTAAATCTCGTCAAACAATCCTCGTGAGGCCTCATTAGACCTTCATGTCAGGTTCGTGTGCTTTCTTGTCTTGTCATAGTTTAGCTCGAAGTGGCTGGGGTTAGCCCTACAAGCCCTTGTATGGCTTAGTGTGTGTTTGTGTCAGGTGGGAGAGGAAGTTTTCTCTCTCCTCTACTGGTAAGATGTAGCCCAGTATAACCTGTCGCATTAAGGGAGGAGGTGTGTCCCCCTTGGGCTGGGCCCAAATGTGAGGCACGCAGGCCCACCGGTGCGTGGACACGCCCTGGTGCCACACAAAACAACCCCCAGCTATGGGTAAATAGCACCACTGCCTTGTGGCCGTCACAGGAGTGACAAAGGCTAAGGGAGACAACCCCTACAGAAAATCCGGAGTGGCGCCCCGAAGGCGGTTGGTCTTCGCGTAGCGGGACCTCCCGGCAGCTCCTGTAGCCAAGTTGGTACCAACTGTATCGGCTAGTCCCTTCCATTGGACACTACCAGCAAGGCCGAGAAGGAGGATCTGTCAACTGGGCATCTCAGTTTCTCCACAACTTCGCCCTGGCCTGTGCTCTGGAGAGGTCACTCCAGTGCCGCCTTCTGTGGCAGCTCAAAACGGGGAGACGCAGTTACTGGTTAAAAGTCCAGAGCAAATTGGCGTAAGCTCGGGCGCCTAGGGTTGTCTCCCGATGGTGGGAGGGATCGTCATGTCCCACTGGCCAGCTACCACCCGCTTTTAGCTGGGCAGCCCCCAGTCAGTAAGGTGCTGGCCCGTCACGGTCCGCTTACTTCAAAGGGTGCTTGAAGTGTAGGCCAAAAGCTGAATCACGGACTGTAATCACTGCACCAGTTAATATCAAGAAACCAAAGCCGCCAGCGCTGAGTCTGGCAACCTGGAACATCAGAACAATGTGTCCTGGCCTCTCTGATGACCTCCAGCAAATCAACGATGCCAGGAAAACTGCTATCATCGACCGCGAGCTGAGGAGGCTCAATATTGACATTGCAGCACTGCAAGAGACACGACTCCCGGGCAGCGGCAGCTTGAAGGAGAAGAACTATACGTTTTTCTGGCAGGGACAGGAGCCTGACGAGCATCACCTGTACGGTGTTGAATTCGCTGTTCGAAACTCCCTTCTGTCCTCTATTGAACCGCCGTCTTCAGTCACTCCACGAGTCCTCTCTCTCCGTCTCATAACCTTCTCTGGACTAGCTAATATCCTTAGCGCCTATGCTCCGACGCTCTGCTCTTCAACTGAGGTGAAAGATGCATTCTACGAGGTGCTCGAAACCAGGATCCAGCAGATCGCTGCCAAGGAGCACCTGTTTCTGCTCGGTGACTTTAACGCACGGATAGGGGCAGATCATGACTCCTGGCCCCGCTGCATTGGCCGCTTCTGCATCGGCAAGCTCAACGAGAATGGTCAACGCCTTCTTGAACTCTGCTCCTTTCATGACCTTTGTCTGACCAACACATTCTTTTCCACCAAGCCCTGTCACCGAGTGTCCTGGAGACATCCAAGGTCTCGCCACTGGCATCAGCCGGACTTCGTCATCACCAGGAGATCCCTGCTGAACCGAGTGCTGGTCACGTGCAGTTTCCACAGCGCTGACTGTGACACCGATCATTCCCTGGTCGCCACCAAGGTATGTCTCTGCCTCAGACGTGTCAACCGCTCCAAGCAGAAACCCCGACCCCACATCAACACAGCTATGATTACAGTACCTGAACTGCGGGAACGCTATGCTAAAGTCATAAATGAAGCCCTGGCGGACTGTCCCACCAATTGTGCTTCTGCAAGGTGGAACCACATCTGTGAGGCTGTGTTTGAGACCGCCATAGGTACCTTTGGGAAAAAGGTGGGGAAGAGTGCGGATTGGTTTGAAGCTGGAGCTGCTGAGATGGAACCTGCAATCGCCGCCAAACGTGCAGCCCTAATTGCCCACAAGAAGGAGCCCTCTGTGCGGACGCTTGCTACACTGCATGCTGCGAGGAACAATGCACAAAAGATTGCAAGGCGATGTGCCAACGACTGCTGGCTTAACCTCTGCCAGGATATACAGCTTTCTGCAGATCACGGAAATGTGCGCAAAATGTACGAAAGCATGAAGAAGGCTTTCGGTCCCAGTGTCATCAAGACCGCCCCACTTAAATCAGCTGCAGGAGATGTCATCAAGGATCGCGGTAAACAAATGGAGAGATGGGCTGAACACTACCAAGAGCTCTACTCGAGAGTAACCACCGTCTCGAACACGGCCCTTGAGAACACCCCTCTACTGTCAGTCATGGATGAGCTTGATGCTCCACCCACCATCGAGGAGCTCAGCAAGGCGATAGACTCCATCTCAAACGGCAAGGCTCCAGGCAGTGACAACATCCCCCCTGAAATCGTCAAAACCGCAAAGGAGAGCTCGCTCTTGAAACACCTCCATGAGCTCCTGCTGCAGTGCTGGGAGGAAGGGGTTGTGCCCCAAGATATGCGTGATGTCAAAATCATCACTCTCTACAAGAACAAGGGGGAGCGGAGCGATTGTAACAACTATCGTGGTATCTCACTCCTAAGCATAGTTGGCAAAGCCTTTGCCCGTGTCATCCTCAACAGACTACAACTACTTGCCGAATGTGTGTATCCAGAGGTGCAGTGTGGATTCAGAGCAACCAGGTCAACCATAGATACGGTCTTCTCTATGAGGCAGCTGCAAGAAAAGTGCCGGGAGCAGAGACAACCCCTCTTTTTGGCCTTCATCGACCTGACCAAGGCTTTTAACTTGGTCAGCAGGGATGGACTGTTTGCCCTCCTCCAACGAACTGGATGTCCCCCCAAGCTTTTGAGCATGATCAAGTCATTCCACCAGGACATGAACGGCATTGTCCAGTTTGATAGATTATCCTCAGACCCTTTCCCGATCAAGAACGGTGTGAAGCAGGGTTGTGTTCTGGCTCCTACCCTATTTGGCATCTTTTTCTCCCTGCTCCTGTGCTACGCCTTCCGGGACTCTGAAGACGGTGTCTTCCTCCACACCAGAAGCGACGGAGGCCTCTTCAACATGGCACGCCTCAGATCAAAGACCAAGGTGCGGAGCGTTCTAATCAGGGAGCTGCTCTTTGCTGATGATGCTGGTCTTGTTGCCCACACCGTGGAAGCGCTCCAGCGTCTCATCAACTGCTTTGCTCGTGCCTGCTCTGAGTTTGGCCTCACCATCAGCCTTAAAAAGACCGAGGTCATGGGCCAGGATGTCAGCAGTGCTCCCAGTATCAACATCAACGACCACACACTTGCGGTGGTGGACAAGTTCACCTACCTCAGGTCGATCATCTCCAGCAATCTCTCCCTAGATGCCGAACTGAATGCCCGTATCGGCAAGGCATCGACGGTGATGGCCCGTCTGGCGAAGCGAGTCTGGGACAACCCTATGCTAACCACCAACACCAAGATAAGAGTCTACATGGCCTGCGTACTGAGTACTCTCCTATACGGCAGTGAAGCATGGACCCTCTACTCCTGCCAGGAACGCCGGCTGAACGCCTTCCACCAACGCTGCCTTCGCAGACTACTGCGCATCACTTGGCAGGACTGTGTCTCCAACATCGACGCCCTGGCCAGAGCAGATGTGCCCAGTATGTTTGCCATCCTGACAAAGAGACGCTTGCGATGGCTTGGCCATATCAACCGAATGGAGGATGGCCGCATCCCCAAAAACTTACTGTATGGGGAGCTGGCTACTGGAACTAGATCAAAGGGACGCCCAACTCTCAGATTCAAGGATGTTTGCAAGCGCGACCTCAAGGCTGGAGGCTTCAACCCCTCCGACCTGGAGTCAGCCGCCTCCGTCCGCTCCAACTGGCGGACCACCACCCAGGATGTCATCCGAACAGCAGAGGAGAGAAGAGACACTCGCTGGGGGGAGAAGAGACTCCGCAGACAGAGGAGACTGTCGAGACCCCACTACACTGTGAAGAATTTATCTGCAGCGGCTGCGGCAGGACCTGCAGATCCCGTATTGGCCTCTACAGCCACGCCCAACGGTGCAGCTCCCTGAATGATGATCCAAGGCACAAAACTCCCCCATGATCTTTCGAGATCGATGGAGCCAATGAATGAATGAATGATAGTTTAGCTCGTAGTGGCTGGGGTTAGCCCTACGAGCCCTTGTATCGCTTAGTGTGTGTTTTTGCCCTTAGTGGCTCATAGCCTTGTGTCTTGTCTTGTTGTATTAATAAATTACCATCATTGCAAAGCTCACCGGTGGACTCTTGGCGTCTTATGGTGATCCGCGAGGGTCACTGCATGACAAAAAGTTCCAGATTGTTGACTGTTTTTTTTTTTTACCTTTCAATATAATTAATTCAGAAGTAATTACTTCATATTTATATAATACTATAATATAATATAATTTTACTGTGTAAAAGAAAAGTGTTATGACAGCTGGTTTGTGGTTAAAAAAAAAAAGTGTAATAATGGTCACTGGTGATCGTCTTTTTGTATTGTGTAACAAAAAATACATGATAAAAAATGAATTAAATTGAGTTGAATTGATAAATAACAGGTTGTTTTATCATGCAAAATAGATTTTGGATTTAAAATTCAATTAAGCTGCTTTATTTTGGGGCTTTGGTAGGGCGGGTCATTTTTGACCCGTAGGACAAGGGGAGTAAACAGAATGTTAAGATCGCACAAGGGCTTAGTATTGAAGAGATCAACTGAGCTACTGTATACCAACCACACCTCCCCTCCTTTTTAAATCACCCCATCTCCACTTTAATTAAAGTTTTCCACTTGAAAATAAGGTCCTATCATGCAATTTTAAAGAAGGGGGGGAAATCCTGAATCCCCCCTTGACTCAAATCCTTTCCAGTATCCTCTAGTGTGGCCAAAACTCCACCTATCCACTAAACTTCATTGAAAACAGGTCAGTAGTTTTTGTGTCATCCTGGTAAGAGTGACACAAATAGACCAACGGAACTGCAAACACAACCTCTGTGAAGGTGATAATACAGTACACTGAGACCTCTCCTGCCATAAAGGACTTTTGGAAAATCATGTTTTTCTACTTATTCATAGAATCTGAATAACATCCACTGGGAACACTTTTGGGTGTAGGTGGCTCAGATTTTTAAGGTGGACTCTAAGAAAAAAAGAGGTCTGTAGAAGAGCTCGGAATGACGAGGCGATGTGACTTATAAACCAAAGTTTATTATCAGCTTTGCTCCTCTAACAAGTCTCATCTAGTGCAGCAGCAGAAGAAGTAAGAGAGCGAACGCATTCGGCTCTGTGTACTTATACTCACACACAACAAAAGACATGCATACAAAGCTGACATCCCCCATTAACTTAATTATCCTCCTTTGTCTCCGTACCCCTCCACCTGGCCCTGGGAGGTCAGGGCGACCTATCTGGTCTCCACCGCAGTGCCTCGGATGCTCTTTGATCTTCACTGGCGGTTGAGACCCTTTGTCCTGTTCTGAGGTGTGAAGTCGCTTTACATATGTAATCACCAAACATTCTCACATGCTTATACATATGTAGGTTATGGGATATATGATTAATATAGACCACAGCCCCCCCCAAACGACTAAGAAAAGGACAATACGAAAATTCACAGTTTAAGATAATTATTATGACATACTAACTGCTATACCTCTTGACAAAGAAGAAACTTTCCAGCAGCTATGCTCCTGTAGAGAATTCAACAGCATAGTAATATCACAAGTCAGTCCTAAACTGTTACAGCACAATTAGTGAACAACTTTTCAGTAGTTTGCATCAGTCCTTGTGCCGTCTGGGCTTTAATCTTCTTCCGAATCTGCTGTGGGTCCATTCGGGCGTCCTGGTGGGACCCTCCTGTAAGGAATCTGCAGCTTGGGAAGGAGAGTGATTATTTGTTCCCTGCAGGGGGGCTGAGTCTTTTCTCTTGGGGGTCTACCCCGCCGAGGTGCTCTCGCCAACCGTGCAGGCTAGTCTCTCAACAAGAAGGCAGGTTTAAGTCTGTCAGTGCTGACTGTTTCTTTTCTGTCCCCAAAATCAAGCACAAAATGCTTATCACCAGGTTCCAGCACTCTGAATGGTCCATCGTATGGTGGGCGGAAAGTTGGTTTTAAAGCTTCATGCCTAACAAAAACGAATTCAGCGTTTTTTAAAGCTTGGGGGACAAAAACCCGTGGAAAAGAGTGATGTGCCGGTCTGGGGAGAGAGTCCGGTCCGTTGCTGCCTAAAAACCTCGGGGCTGGAAGATGCCCTGGCTCTGGGTTCTCTGGTAAAAATTCACCTGGGAGCCTGAGAGGTTGTGCAAAAACTAATTCTGCTGGGGAGGCGTCTAGATCCTCTTTAGGTGCAGCAAGCAACCCCAATAAAACCCAAGGAAGTTTATTTACCCAATTTGTATCCGTTAGTGAGGCTCTGAGGGCGGCCTTAAGAGACCTGTGAAAACGCTTGCATAACCCATTAGCCTGAGGGTGATAAGCGGTGGTGCGGTGAATTGTCGCTCCTAAGCTGCTGGCCATGGCTGACCAAAGCTCCGAGACAAATTGAGGCCCCCTATCGGACGTGATGTCCGATGGGACGCCGAAACGTGCCATCCAGTTTGTCAAAAAAACGCGAGCGACTTCCTCCGCTGTGGTTGACGCCAGAGGGACCGCCTCCGGCCAGCGCGTAGTACAGTCTATCATTGTTAACAGATGTGTGAAACCGTGGGAGGAAGGTAGTGGCCCCACGAGGTCGACATGAATGTGGTCGAACCTTCTAGCAGGGATTCGAAAAGGCTCTAGAGGGGCTTTTGTGTGTTTGTGTATTTTGGCGCGCTGACAAGAAATGCAAGTCTTTGCCCATTCTTTTACGTTTTTGCGCAGGCCAGGCCACACAAACTTTTCAGCGACCATTTTAACCGAAGCGCGCACACCTGGGTGCGCGAGGGAGTGAATTGAGTCGAAAATACGGCGGCGCCATGCAGCTGGGACTACCGGGCGAGGTCGGCCGGTTGAGATGTCGCATATTAGTGGGGGTACACCGTCGCGTAAACCCCTTTCCTCCAGCCTTAACCCTGTTGGTCCAGACAGGAGTGCGCGCATGTCCGCGTCACTACTTTGCTCCTCCGCCATGGCTGCATAATCTATCCCTACGTGGATTGGGGCTGCGTATGTGTCCGCATTGGCGAAGAGTTCTGCGGCTGAGGTAGTATAATCTGTCTCCTCGCGCTCTGGCGATGTCACAGCGCGAGAGAGGCAGTCTGCTACCACGTTAAGTTTGCCTGCCACATGTCGAATGTCTGTGGTGAACTCTGAAATCGCAGCTAGCTGTCTTTGTTGCCTGCCTGACCACGGTTCAGAAATTTTAGCCATCGCAAAGGTGAGCGGTTTGTGGTCTACAAAAGCCGTGAAACGCCGCCCCTCCAACCAGAACTGGAAGTGGCGGATGGATAAATGAAGCGCTAGCAGCTCCCTGTCAAAGGTGCTGTATTTACGTTCAGTTTGGTTTAGCAATTTGCTGAAAAATGCCAAAGGTTGCCAGGTTCCGCCGACGTGTTGTTCTACAACCGCCCCTATGGCCAGGTCTGAAGCGTCTGTGGTTAGCGCAATGCAGGCCGAGGGATCAGGGTGAACCAACAATGTGGCATTAGACTTCCGGTTATGGCTGCCACGTAGGACGGACGTGTCTCGCTCTGCTCTGCTCCTGGAGAAAAAAATCGGCAAATAACTCTCTCATTTGGGACAGAACGTATCCCAGCATTTGAGCGAGGATATGTCGGCGAAGCCTAAGGCTGGAAAACCAGGAAAAGGAAAAAGCGAGCCGCCGAAACAGTCCAAATTAACGGACTTTCAGGTCTGTGACGCAGCAAACAAGGCTCCATATATGGCGGAGGAGGCTGGCGGCGGTGCGATTTCTGCGGGGAATGGCGCAGATGCGCTGATGGCTGCCATGAGTTCAATGAGAGCGGACTTTTCCTCTAGATTTGATGGGATTATGACAGCGTTGGAAGGAATAAGAAAGGAATTGGGTGACTGTGTAGAACGAACGGCGCAGATGGAGCTCCGTCTCGCTAGTGCTGAAGATGACGTCACCCGTCTTCAATTAAAGGTGCGCACTTTGGAAAAAAAAAATAAATCTCTGGAAGATAATATTTTGGATTTGGAAACTCGGTCGAGACAGAATAATTTGAGGCTGGTGGGTCTTCCAGAGGAATCAGAAGGTCGGGACGTATGTTCCTTTCTGGAAAAGTGGATTCCGGAGGTGCTGGGCAGCGAGGAGTTGCAATCAGCAGTGGTTCTGGAAAAAGCACATCGTATTGGCCCACGGAGAGATAAGGGACCGCCGAGGACCTTAATTATGAAGTTTCTTAGCAACAGAGACAGGATGAAGATCTTCAACGCTGCACGTGCTAAAGGAGAGATTAAACACCAGGACCAGCAGGTGCGGTTCTACCCAGATTTGGCCACAGGAATCCAACAATTGAGGAAGCAGTTTGATCCCGTACGTAAGGAGCTGCGCAACCTTGGGATTCGTCATGGTGTAATCTATCCTGCGAGACTGCTGACCACGTATGAGGGCAGAACCCACATCTTCAAGACCCCAGAGGAGGCGCAGGAGTTCATCAAGAAGATCAAAGAAGAAGAAGAGACTGGTGGGAGCTAAGCATGAACAAAATATAAGGTAGAATAATTAAGCATTTGCACAGGCATCTGACTGACTTGAAGTAAATAGTAAGTTTACAAAATATAGATTGTATTATATATTAAAAAAAAACAAAAACAAAACAAACAAAAAAAAAAAACTATGATGTACAAAGTTGTTAAAAATCTTGGAGTTAAGTTGGAAAACTACAGAGGAGAGTTAATGTTACGTCATTAAAAGCAGTAGAGTTAGGGTGATTGGGAGGATGAAGAAGGAGTGGCTTAGGCTGTTCCCCGTGGGTGTGGAACGGTCGATGGCTATATCGGGAGACAGAATTTTTCTTTTGATTTTGGGGGGTTTGCCACAAGTGTGGGAAGGGGAAATTTGTTTGTGTGTAGTTTGTAGGATGAATGTTCAACCACTCATGTTTTTGCTTCTCTGTATGAGCATGTTTACACTGCAAGGTAATCCTAAACTCTCTATTGATCATGGACCAAAGTGTTAATCTTAATTTAACTTCATGGAATTGCAGAGGTCTACAAAATTTAAAAAAACTTAAACAAGTTATGAATAAAATAAAGGACATGGGTTCAAGAATTGTGTTTTTACAAGAAACTCATCTGATAGAGGAGGATGTTAAAAGAATTAGGAGTAGATGGCAGGGAAGTGTATTCACCTCTTCATTTTCATCCCGAGCCAGGGGAGTTATGACTCTCATACATAAATCAGTTCCTTTTCAAGTGAAAAATGTAATTGGAGACAAATTTGGAAGATATGTAATCATTCAAGGTTCTTTGCTATTAGAAAATATAAATCTTGTGAACTTATATGGTCCCAATATAGATGATCAGAAGTTCTTTGCTAATTTATTTCTCATCTTATCATCACTTACAGGGCAACATATAATAGCAGGGGATTTTAATTGTACATTGAATCCAGGTGTGGATAGATCAACAGGACTGGATTGTACGCACATTGGATGTAGGATGACTATTAATCATTTTATGAAAGAATTGAGATTGTTAGATATATGGAGAGAAATGAAACCACAAGTTAAAGCCTATTCTTGTTATTCCAGTACCTACAAGACATTCTCACGTATTGATTATTTTTTGATTTCCACAGAATTAAGGTCCAAGATTCAAAACTGCTTTTATGATAACATCGTGATCTCTGATCATGCACCCTGTTGTCTAATATATGTAGATAAAAAATTGACAAAGGAATCAGGTAGATGGCAATTTCAGCATAAATGGCTTCAGGATGAGGAATTTGTCAAGTATATAGAAAAACAGATAGACGAGTTCTTTGACATCAATACTACACAAACATCAGCATGTGTAAAGTGGGAGGCTTTCAAAGCTTTTATTAGGGGACATATTATTAGTTATACAGGATCAAAATCTAAGAAGACTCGAGAGGAGAGAGCTAAATTGGAACATAAAATAAAAAATCTTCAGGAAAAAGTGTATGCAGGAAGTGACCCAAGGTTGGAGAATGAATTACTGATTTTGAGAGCTGAATACGACAAAAAATCAGCGAATAGAGCTGCCTCGAGTCTTCTAAGATTGAAACAATCTTTTTATGAACAAGGTGAAAAATCAGGAAAATTATTAGCATGGCAGATTAAACAATTGGAAATTAAAACACCAATTACCAGTATTATAAGTAATGGACAGGTAGTTATAGATCCTTTAGAAATTAATAGAGCCTTTAGAGATTACTATGAAAAATTATATGATACCAAAAATGAACCTGATTTAACAAAACTAAATGGGTTTTTGAACGAACTATCTATACCGTGTATTCCAAATGAAAACAGGGAGATATTGGAGTCTAAAATTAGTCAAGAAGAAGTTGGGCTAGCCATTGATAATATGAAATCAGGAAAAAGTGCAGGACCAGATGGTCTTCCAGTTGACCTTTATAAAAAATTTAAGAATAAATTAATAAAACCTTTTTTGGAAATGGTTTTAGAAGCATTTCAAAATAATAATTTACCATCATACATAAATAATGCCTTAATTATACTGCTGCCAAAACCAGGTAAGCCCTCTAATAAATGTGAAAATATGAGACCAATAAGCCTATTAAACGCCGACCTTAAGATAATCTGTAAAATTTTAGCAAGACGAATACAAGAAATTTTACCAAATATTATTAATCGAGATCAGAATGGCTTTATAAAGGGTAGACAAGGCTTCCATAATGTAAGAAGACTATTTAATATTATTTATTTTAATAAAGAAGCACCGGATACAGCTCTCCTATCATTGGACGCCGAAAAGGCCTTTGATAGAGTTGAATGGCCCTTTCTTTTTGAAGTCCTACAAAGGTTTGGACTTGGAAATAATTTCATAAAATGGGTTCAAATAATATACAATAATGCTACAGCAGAAATCCTAACAAATAACAATATTTCAAAACCAATAAAAATCAATAGAGGATGTCGACAAGGCTGTCCACTTTCACCTTTACTGTTTACTATGGCAATTGAACCTTTAGCGATAGCGATACGTTTACATTCACAAATATATGGAATTAAAGTTGGACCAACAGAACATAAAATCTCCCTGTACGCCGATGATATAATTTTGTTTATGTCGAATCTAAAAAAATCAATTCCAACCTTGTTGAATTTAATAAAGAATTTTGGGGAAATATCAGGATATAAAATAAATAAAACTAAATCTTCAATATTAATGCTAAATGAGACCCAGAGAAATTACCCAGCCCCTGAGGTAAATCAATTCAATGTTGTAAATCAGTTTAAATATTTAGGAATCCAAATTATGCCTAAGCTAGAATCAGTCGCCAGTGTCAACTATGAAGCCTTAATGTCAGATATCAGTGAGTTAACTCAGAGATGGATGTCACTACCAATGTCGATGATCGGGAGAATCAATATACTTAAAAGTAATATTTTACCTAAAATACTTTATTTATTTCAATACATTCCCTTATCACCACCTTTTGATCTATTCTCAAGAATAAAAAAAAAGTTAGTGGAATTTATATGGAACAACAGGAGGGCTAGATTACGTTTGTCTTTATTATATTTACCATTTGATCGTGGAGGTCTGAAATGTCCAAATTTTATGTTGTATTATTGGTCGGCACAACTGAGGTCTATGACATATTATTTTTCATCAAATGATCTCCCTCACTGGACTGAAATGGAATCATACAATTTACCTTTACCTCTTCCCATATTCATATACTCAGATTCGGCAAAAAAATTACAAAAACAAGTTAAAAATCCATTTGTAAAGCATATGATCAAAATATGGTGTGAAGCTAAAAACTATTTAAAAGAACCACAGTTATTGTCACAATTTAGTCCAATATGGGGTAATCAATATTTTAAACCAGGGAGAGCGGACGCTGTATTTAAAGTATGGAATTTAAAAGGGATACAAAAGATTCAGGATTTATATTTGCCAGGTGCAGACAACATAATGTCTTTTGAAGAGCTGAGGATCAAATTTAATCTCAATAGAACACATTTTTTTAAATATCTTCAACTTAGAAACTTTATTCGATCAAATCAAAATAAAGCTCTCACTCGACCTATTTATTCATCCTTGGAAAAAATGATGATGAAAGATAGTAAAAGAAAGGGTATTATTTCAGAGTTTTATAACTCATTGACACTATCTTCAAGTGAAAATTCACTGAAAAGATTAAACTACTGGAAAGAAGATCTGCAAATTGAAATTTCAGAGGAACAATGGGAATTGGCTTGTACAGAAGCTCAAACCAAATCAATAAATGCACGCCTTAAATTGATACATTTCAAATGGTTAATGCGGATGTATGTTACACCGGAGGAGTTAAATAGATATAACAAAAATATACCAGATACATGCACAAAATGCATGGAAAGTAAAGGAACCCTATTTCATTGTTTATGGGAATGTAGATTAATAAGAATGTTTTGGGAAGAGGTGAGGGTAACAATTGAAAAAATAATCTCAAAACAAATCATATTGAATCCTAAACTGTTTTTGTTGGGTCTGTACCCAGAAAAGCATAATTTTAATAAAAGTGAAAGAACATTCATAGACCTCAGTTTGCTTAATGCCAAAAAATGTATTGCACTATTATGGAAAAAGACTCATAGACCAGATGTGACTCAGTGGTTAAGACAGATGTTAACAAACCTTCCATTAGAAAGAATAACATATATACTAAAATCAAAGGAAATTGTGTTTGAGAATATATGGAGACCTTTTATTGATTATGTAAAAAATTTAAACATAACTCTTGAAGAAGAAGGTGAATGATGTGTGTGGACCTTGTAAATTCCAAACTGGTGAACATAATATGTATACTTATGTATTGGATTGTCTAGACTAAACAGAGGAGCATTGTTGAAGACTTGATTTTGTTGGTGGTTGTTGGTGTTTTTAGTGCATTTTTTTTTTTTTTTTTGTAGTACTTTAGTGTTAGTGTTTGATTGTTTGTATCATGTTTGTTAAAAAAAAAAAAAGGTTCAATAAAGATATTGTGGAAAAAAAAACAATGTGGCATTAGCTAGGGCACTTTTTACTTCCGCGAAGGCGCGTTCACGCTCCGGGGTCCATTTGACCGCGTTGGAAGGTTTTTGTTTTCTGAGCGCATCATTTAGGGGCTGCATGAGCTGAGCTGCGCAGGGGAGGAAACGGTTGTAAAAATTAACCATTCCAAAAATTCTTGCAGCGATTTGACCGTTTGTGGCCGTGGGAAACTTTTTACTGCGTGAACTTTGTCTGGCAGTGGGACTGCCCCCTTTGGTGAAACTCTGTGTCCCAAAAAATCAATTTGTGGCACGCCGAATTTGCATTTGGCTGGATTGATTATTAACCCGTGCTCTTCTATTCTCTGAAAAACCATAGTGAGATGCTGTTCGTGTTCTTCCTCAGACGAGCTGGCTACCAGCATATCGTCGAGGTAGACGAACACGAAAGGGAGGTCGCGTAATACTGCGTCCATCATCCGCTGAAAAGTTTGAGCAGCGCCTTTGAGGCCAAAAGGCATCCGCAAAAATTCAAAAAGACCGAAGGGGGTTATTACAGCTGTTTTAGGAATGTCTTCCGCTCTAACGGGGACTTGATGATAGCCGCGGACCAGGTCTATTTTTGAAAAAATGCGCGCACCCGCCAGATGTAGTGAAAAATCTTGGATGTGAGGAATAGGGTAGCGGTCATGCGCTGTCGCATTGTTTAATCTGCGGTAATCACTGCACGGTCTCCAAGAACCGTCGGATTTCGGGACCATGTGAAGCAGTGACGCCCAGGGGCTTTTTGAGCGCCTGATAATGCCTAGTTTTTCAAGGGTGGTAAACTCGTCCCGAGCTATGGAGAGCTTGGTCGCGTCTAAGCGCCGAGTTTTGGCGAATACGGGTGGGCCCGTTGTGGGGATAAAGTGTTCGACCCCGTGCTTAGCCACTGTAGCTGAGAATTTGGGAATTGTGAGTGCTGGGTGAGGAGTTGATCAAACTTACCTCCTGCTGTAGTGACGCTGGCCTGCACGGGTGGTGGAGAAACTCGAGCTGAGCAGGGAATAGAAGCAAAGGACAGTGCATTAACCAAGCGTCTGTTCACTAGATCGACTAATAACCCATGTGCACACAAAAAATCTGCGCCCAACAAGTTAAAACTCACCGCCGCTACAACAAATGTCCATCTGTAGTTGCGGCGATGGATGCGGAGGGGCAGGTTCCTTTCGCCAAAAGTGTCGATGATGGAGCCATTGGCTGCCACCGCTCCATTGCCCCGGGGGCCCATGGCCCGGTCTGCTTGGGAGGGCATGATAAAACTCAATTGAGCTCCCGTGTCAATGAGGAACTGCTTGTCGGTGTGTCCGTCCGTCACATATAGAAGCTTGCTTTTTTCGCCGAGAACTGCCGCTGTTAACGGTTCTCGGCTTTGGCGTCTTCCCGAAATTGTGAATTTGCAGGGGGGAAGGCATTTGTAAGCCTTCTCGGCGAAGCGGTGGTGGTAATAACAGACGTCGCTCCGTCTGTTACGTCTTGGCTGTGTCGCTGCCATGGCGGGCGGATTCTGCTCATTGGTTTGTGGCTCCCCGTGGCTCCGGACATCGGTGTTGAGGTCTGCGGATGCTGCTGGGGGTGTCTGTTCCCTGCAGGCGTTGACGAGTCGCTGCGCTTCGCGAGCCAGCGTGCGGAAGTCTTGCTGAGTGCTGCATCGCATGTTGGCAAGCGTCCCTCTCATGTGTGGCGGCAGCGTACTGAGGAATATAAATTGGAAGAGGAAATTGTCATTGTCCTCTTCTTTAAGTTGCAGCAGGTCCTCCATGAGGGCCTTGGGTCTGCATCCTCTGTGGCCGTAGACCGCCAGGATCCTCTCGGCTCTCTCCTCGGCAGAGGGGACGAAATTTGCCACGATGGTCGCTTTCAGTTCTCTGTATTTGTCCTGGGCCGGTGGCCGCTGGATGATGCTCCGCGCACATCTCGAAGTGGCGGCGTCGAGTTTGGCGACGATGTGATAGAACTTTATATCGTCAGCCGTGATGCCCGCAAGTGCAAACTGGGCTTCAGCTTGCTGAAACCACGAGGCGGGGTCCTCCTGCCAGAAGTCCGGCAGCTTGACGGTGACGGCATTTGTGTGGACCGTCACTGATGTGTCCGCAGGGTGAGAGTGTCTTCCTTCGGCTCTCACAGCAGTGCTGGTGCTCGGTTGAGCCCTCTCTATCACTTCTGCCGTGGGGGAACGTCGTCCATCTGTTCCCCTGTCTGCACGGGCGCCGGCGTCTGCCTGGGTCGCCACAGATGAGTCGATCGCTGGGGAACGCCTCTGGTCCATCCTCGCGTCAGGGTCACCACTGTAGAAGAGCTCGGAATGACGAGGCAATGTGACTTATAAACCAAAGTTTATTATCAGCTTTGCTCCTCTAACAAGTCTCATCTAGTGCAGCAGCAGAAGAAGTAAGAGAGCGAACACATTCGGCTCTGTGTACTTATACTCACACACAACAAAAGACATGCATACAAAGCTGACATCCCCCATTAACTTAATTATCCTCCTTTGTCTCCGTACCCCTCCACCTGGCCCTGGGAGGTCAGGGCGACCTATCTGATCTCCACTGCAGTGCCTCGGATGCTCTTTGATCTTCACTGGCGGTTGAGACCCTTTGTCCTGTTCTGAGGTGTGAAGTCGCTTTACATACGTAATCACCAAACATTCTCACATGCTTATACATATGTAGGTTATGGGATATATGATTAATATAGACCACACTGTCCTCCATTAAATCCCCCACGCTCTGCCGGCAGAGGTAATATTCCCCTCCCCTCTGCTTCCAGTCTGAGATGAATATCCCAGTGTGGGTTCTCTACACCAACACCCCCAGAGTCTCAGACTGAGTTTCAACCCTCACGTCCTTTTGTAGGTTATGGGATTCACACAATAATGAGGGAGGATTTGGAAAAAAAACCCCAAGCATTTATGTCTTCACTGACAAACTACACAGAACAGGGCATTCACACACACTCACCTCACTCAGGGTGACACAGACACGTAATCTCTCACACACAGGGAAAACAACACTATCACAACCAGACTTATAACACAATTATAACGGTACAACAGTAACGCTCAGAACACAAAAATAATATATGCAGCCTTTGAGTACCCCATGGTGCAAAGTATGCTGGGAGAATTCCCCCGCCTCTTATCACAGCCCAATATTACAATACAGTTGAAAGCTTGCATGGCTTTATAATCTGCTAATCTTACATTTTTATGCCTCAGTGAGTAATCAGTTAGTGCATCTGTGTGTGTGCGTGTGCGTGTGTGTGTGTGTGTGTGTGTGTGTGTGTGTGTGTGTGTGTGTGTGCGTGCGTGCGCGCGTGTCTGTCTGTCTGTCTGTCCACCTCTCTGTTTCAGGTCGCCCAGTCAAAATTAAGTGGAACTAAAGGCTTATATCATTGTATCGCCATATTTTCTCAGCTTTTAATTTGCCAGAATTGCTAGATAAGGCTTTGTTTTTAAAATAAGCACAAATTTAACTCACCATTTCTCTCAATGCAGCTATGAAAAAAAGGTATTGTAATAACTGCCGGGCCACTAAAGACAGCAGTGTGACTTTTTTTTTTTACACCACATGATAGACCACTTCCGTGACATCACTAAGTGCCAGTCAGAACACAAACCACCCATCCTGGCTGGCTGACATCCAAGACCCCTGCATCACTGGACTAGACTTGCTCACAGCATGGGGCACGAAGATCAACACCGCCAGCCCTTCTCTCCTGCTGGGGGCTCAGACCGTCACGCTCCATGGCAAGATCCAGATGAGAAACCAGGGGGCCCACGCGATCGGAGGGCCGGTGCCGCTAGCGCAGGCGGAGGATCATGACCCAGCAGTCTCACAGGCTCTCCAGACTGCTACGGCCCAGGATAGTGCAGCAGTTCACAGCTCTTCTTCAGTGTATTGGGCAGCAATCCCCAGCAATGATGTCACAGAGGCCCTCGGTGCACAGCAGCTTCGGAGCAAGCAGGAGGGAGATCCTGTTGTCTCCCAGGTCTGGCAGTGGCTGGCCATGGATTGGCGGCCCGCCTGGGGGACTGTGTCTGTGCTGGACCCAGAGACCAAGGCCCTGCATTCTCAGTGGTCCAACCTCTGCTGTTGTGAGGGTGTTGTCTATCGGCAGTGCCAGTCTCCAGTTGGGCAGTGCCACGTCTGGCAGCTGTTGGTACTCCGATGGCTTTGCCCTAAGGTGCTCCACATGGCCCACGGGTCAGAGGGGGCGGGCCACTTAGGGGTGAAGAAGACTATACAGTGTCTTCGGGCCCGGTTCTACTTGTCGGGGTGTTGTCAGGATGTGAAGCTCCATGTCCACGGCTGTGACACCTGCACAGCTCAGAAAGGACTGACTCAGCAATCCCACACGCCCTTGCAGCAGTATGAGATGGACGGCAAACCGGGATTGGGTTATTTGTTTCACTTGAGAGAACGTCTGCATACAGTACACGGACTGGCTCGGAAAACCCTGGTAGCGGTGGGGAGTCAACAGAAGCGAGCGTATGACTCCCGTTGCCAGGGGAGGGACTTTGCTGAACTTTTTTTGCCCAGAGCAGAAAAAGAGACTGTCACCAAAGCTGGCGAGCCACTGGTCGGGACTGTGCGTGCTGATCGCCGACAACGGCAGCTGCCCCAATGCCTGGACAGATTCGTACTGGGCTTTTGAGTTGGACTTATTATTCTGGGGATAGAAACCAGTCCAGGGGTAGGGTGGGGTGGGCGGGGTAGGGCACAGTGTAACGTCGGGGCTGTGAGAAAAGGGTGGGGATTCTCCTGGCCTGCTTTGCGCCATGGAGGATTCAAAGACTGTTATTATTCCTGTGTTCTAAGCATTATTGTTGTGCCATTATAACTGTAATAAGACCAGTCGTGATAGCGTTGTTTTCCCTGTGTGTGAGAGATTATGTCTGTGTCACCCTGAGGGAGATGAGGGTCTGCGTGAATGGCCTCCCCTGAGTAAGTGAAGAATAAATGCCTGTTGTGTCACAAATCCTTTCTCATTATTTGTGTGAACCCTTGAAATGTCACAATATTAACAATGAGACGGGGGGGGGGGGCGTTAGAGGGACTGATGGTTCATCAGATAAAAAGATCTGAAGTCTGATCCTACTATTCTCTAATTGATTTTTTTCTCTGATAAAATCTGGTGTCCACAGATCACTGCACAGGTAATGTGTGGTAACATCAGTTCAACTCTTCAACTAAACTCTTTTTAGGTTGGACAGAAAGTACATCCTCAGTGGTGATTTATGCAAAATAGATCATCACTGTTTTCTATTCCTTTTAAGTGTAAAAATTAGCTCATGTACAGTCGTGGACAAAATTGTTGGTACCCCTCTGTTAATGAAAGAAAAACCCACAATGGTCACAGAAATAACTTGAATCTGATAAAAGTGGTAATAAATAAAAATTCTATGAAAATTAACCAAAGAAAATCAGACAGTGCTTTTGAATTGTGGTTCAACAGAATTATTTTAAAAAACAAACTCAGTAAAGAGGCCTGGACAAAAATGATGGTACCCTTAACCTAATATTTTGTTGCACAACCTTTTGAGGCAATCACTGCAATCAAACAATTTCTGTAACTGTCAATAAGACTTCTGCACCTCTCAGCAGGTATTTTGGCCCACTCCTCATGAGCAAACTGCTCCAGTTGTCTCAGGTTTGAAGGGTGCCTTCTCCAGACGGCATGTTTCAGCTCCTTCCACAGATGTTCAATAGGATTTAGATCAAGGCTCATAGAAGGTCACTTTAGAATAGTCCAATGTTTTGCTCTTAGCCATTCTTGGGTGTTTTTAGCTGTGTGTTTTGGGTCATTATCCTGTTGCAAGACCCATGACCTGCAACTGAGACCAAGCTGTCTGACACTGGGCAGCACATTTCTCTCTAGAATACCTTGATAGTCTTGAGATTTCATTGTACCCTGCACAGATTCAAGACACCCTGTGCCAGATGCAGCAAAGCAGCCCCAGAATATAACAGAACCTCCTCCATGTTTCACAGTAGGGACAGTGTTCTTTTCTTGGTATGCTTCATTTTTGCATCTGTGAACATAGAGCTGATGTGCCTTGCCAAAAAGTTCCAGTTTTGTCTCGTCTGTCCATAGGACATTCTCCCAGAAGCTTTGTGGCTTGTCAACATGCAGTTTGGCAAATTCCAGTCTGGTTTTTTTACGATTTGTTTTCAACAGTGGTGTCCTCCTTGGTCGTCTCCCATGAAGTCCACTTCGGCTCAAACAACGACGGATGGTGCGATCTGACACTGATGTACCTTCACCTTGGAGTTCACCATGAATGTGTTTAGAGGTTGTTCTGGGCTCTTTTGTTACCATTCTTTATTATCCGTCTCCTCCTGTGGCCACATCCAGGGAGGTTGGCTACAGTCCTGTGGATCTTAAATTTCTGAATAATATGTGCAACTGTAGTCACAGGAACATCAAGCTGCTTGGAGATGGTCTTATAGCCTTTACCTTTAACATGCTTGTCTATAATTTTCTTTCTAATCTCCTGAGACAACTCTCTTTTTTGCTTCCTCTGGTCCATGTTTAGTGTGGTACACACCATGTCAGCAAACAGCACAGTGACTACTTGTCAACCTTTAAATAGGCCGACTGACTGATTACAAGTTTGTAGACACCTGTGATGTTAATTAGAGGACACATCTTGGTTGAACATGTCCCTATGGTCACATTATCTTCAATCTTTTCTAGGGGTACCATCATTTTTGTCCAGGCCTGTTTCATGAGTTTGTTTTTTAAAGTAATTCTGTTGAACCACAATTCAAAAGCATTGTCTGATTTTCACTGGTAAATTTTCATAGAATTTTTATTTATTACCACTTTTGTCAGATTCAAGTTATTTCTGTGACCACTGTGGGTTTTTCTTTCATTAACAGAGGGGTACCAATAATTTTGTCCACGTCTGTATAAAAGCAGTGCTTTGAAATTAATAATTAAAAGTAGACAACCAAAAATTTCTAGTTGAGTTAAGGGTACAAAGAGCACCCGCTTAAAAACTTGAGTAATGACTTCAGTCCTTTTTTACTTTTTCCTTATAACAATTTACATTTACATTTTTGACCATAATTTTGCAAAGCCAGAACAGAACAATAATTTAACTCTGATTTCAAGGAAAAAAAATAATAAAATTGTACTTAATAATTAACAATAAACAGCTTTCTTACCTTTGATGAGGACCCCTAATATCACTGCAGTCTTTGGGATTAAAAAAAGTCTTTTCTTCCTCTGGTAAAAAAAAACTGATCATTTTAACGGGAACTTGGATTTTACTTCCATCCAGATAAATTAATTAATTAAAAAATACTTCAACTAAATCCAGTTTACCAAGAACACAAATCAGTTATTTACAGGACTGAATATGATAATGGGAAGCTTAAAATATTTCAAGGTGTGTAAAATAAGATAAGCCTTTATTAGTCCCACAACGGGGAAATTCCAGGATTGCAACAGCACAGGGATAGCAACACTCAGAGCAACAATCAGAAGGCAAGAAAAAAAAAACAAGCAAGCAAGAGCAGCTAATATACATATGTACATATTACTATAAAATATATATATACACACACACAGACACACAGTGCAGAGCATTGTAGCTGGATGGAATAAATATATGAATATGTAAACACACAGTGCGGAGCATTGTAGCTAGATGGAATAAATATGTAAATATATAAACACCCACAGTACGGAGCAATGTAGCTAGATGGAATAATATGTAGATATATAAACACACAGTGCGGAGCATTGTAGCTAGATGGAATAAATATGTAAATATATAAACACACACAGTGCAGAGCATTGTTGCTAGATGGGATGAAACAGCACAACCGTCTACTTAGTTATCCTACATGGTATGATTATGTGCCCATACATATTCTCACTCTCCATAGTGACTGGTATTTTCCTAGTTGTATGCCGGAGGGGACCATTGTGTAAGTCTATTGCATCTTTGCATTCAAAAAACTATTTGTTTATTACGTCTTTTTGCTATCTCTGCGAGCAGCTCTGCTTAGGTTGTACAGTCTGACAGCCGTTGGTAGGAAGGACCTGCGAAACCTCTCGGTTGTGCACCTGGGATGATGTAGTCTGCTGCTAAATGAGCTCCTCAGTGCATTCAGTATGTCCTGCATAGGGTGGAACTCGGACTCCAGCAGAGACGACAGTTTAGCCACCGTCCTTCTCTCTCCCATCTCCTCCACCGGATCAAGGCGCTGCCCCAGGACAGAGCTAGCTTTCTTGATCAGTTTGTTCAGTCTCTTCCTATCGGCTGCAGTAATGCCACTGCCCCAGCAGACCACTCCAAAAGTGATGGCTGATGCCACCACCGTGTCATAGAATGTCTTCAGCAGCGCGCCTTGTACACATACACAATGTGTATGTGTACAAGGTATGTATTTGCATGTGTACAAATACACAACAAATTTTAAAAAAATTGAAGAAGAGAGTGAGAGAAAATAATGAAAACCCATTGTCTTTGTCTTACAGGAGAAAAAATATGTCTATTACTATTTGAATGACCACAATTTGTTTAGCTTCATTTATCAATTCAAAGATAATAGACTGCAATAGAGTTGAGAAAAAAGGACTTCCTGTAAGGCAGGGGTGTCCACTCATGTGCCATGGAGGGCCAAGACCCTGCAGGTTTTTTCTTCTACCATTCTCTTCAGCAGGTGTTTTCACTTATCAGCAATCAGTGGGGAGAAATTCAGTGGAATCTGCTGTTGAAGACACTGGTTGGAGGTAAAGCCTTCAGGGTCTTGGCCCTCTATGGCACATGATTGGACACCCCTGCTGTAAGGTTTTATCAGTTATTTCCAGCACAACACTCATCCTCAGGCTGCTTGTCAATAAGAGGCTCAAATCATGAATAAACATGAGTAAACAGTTTAAAAACCCTTTCAGTTTGGGTCTCAGCCTGGCAAAATTTCCACATATGGCTTTGTTATCAAACTACACTAATTCAACTCACCTTTACTGTCAACGCAGCTGGGAAAAAAGGTATTGTAATAATGATGCCAAGCCAGTAGAGGTAGCAGTGTGCCTTTTTTTACAGCCCCCCCCCCCCCATGCCACAGGCACCGAGGCATCAGCACCTTGGTGCTTTCATTAAAATTGGATTTTATGGACTTCCGGGAAGATGGCGGAGAGACATAACGCTTAAACAGAGAGCTCTCCCTAGCCGGAATAAAAATCATCGGTAAATGGCCAACTCGACATAAGCGGATCAATAAACTAAGGGATGAAAACACGAAGGAGCCGGGCACAAGGACAAAAGCAGAGTAAAATTAAAGAATTCCTCTTCAACAACGCAGGAGAAACCGCTGAACACGGGGCCCAAAAAAACGAGGTGACTGCAGCAGAGAAAATGGAGGACACAAAACTCGATAGCATGAACACTGGCATCGCCAGTTTGGGTAAAGAGTTGAGAGACTTCAAACGGCAGCTACAACAGGATTTAGCGGCTCTTAAGGAGGAGCTGAAAAAAGAGATTAAGGAGGAAATTATGGGCCTCCGAAGAGAAATGGAGCGCAAGCTAGCAGAAAACATGGAGGAGCTGCGCTCTCAGCGGGCGTGTATGACAGAAGCACAGGCCCGAATATCAGAGCTGGAAGATTGGAATAGCGAGGCAAGCGAACAGCTGCAGACCCTGACGGCACAAATGCAGAGGATGCAGGAGAAAGTAACCGACTTGGAGAGCAGGTCCAGACGGGGCAATATACGCATCTTCGGGATCCCGGAGGGCATTGAAGGCAACTCGATGACGAAATTCATGGATCAGTTCTTAAAAAAAGAGCTGGAACTGCCCAGCGAAGCGGATCTGCAGATTCAACGAGCGCACAGAGCCTCGGCACAGAACCCGAACCCACACTCTACACCCAGGTCAGTTGTGGTAAACTTTCTGAAATATGATGTAAAGGAAAGAATCCTGACACGAGCATGGAAAAAAAAGATACGAATCGGCGACAAGCAGATATTCTTTGATCATGACTACCCGGCAGAAATTGTGCAGCAGCGGAAGAAATATGCCAACATTAAAAAAACGCTGAAAGAAAAAAAAATTAGATTCCAAACGCCGCTAACGAAGATGAGGATTCATTGGGAGAACGGCATGAGGACATACAACACAGCCAGAGAGGCAGCGCAGGACATGATGGAGCGGGGCCTTGAGGTGTACGTGCCGGAGGAAACGGTTGGAGCAGCGGCGGCCCTGAACGCATCACGACAGCCGGAGTGGAGGCGAGTGAGCGGCAAAAGATGGGGGGAGACGTGGAGCAGCGGGCCCAGGAAAGACTACAAGGCTTTCAACTGAAAGCCTAGATTATAACAAAGATTAAGAAAGACACAGAAGAAATGAAGGCCAAGAAGACAAGGTAAAAGAGAAACAGACGGCTAGGAGAGGTTTAAGTGATATTTGTTGGACATTTCTAGACTAATGACTATTTCTTGGATAGTAAATACAGGTCTAGGGAGGGCCCTACACTTGGTGAGGACATTCCCTCCACCCACCAACAGGGACCAGTGGGCAGAAGAAAGGCCCAAAGTACGGAGGTCGAGATTTTTTAATGTGTTTTTATATAAATATGTGTTATTTTTGTTGTTAAAGGGGCTAGGAGCACAAGTTAAAAAAATGGAAAAACATGATTATGGGTAAAAATCTTAAGATAATAACACTAAACGTGAATGGTCTGAACTCACCTGTTAAAAGGGAAAGAATAATAAGAAAATTCAAGAAGGAAAAAGCCGAAATTATATTTATGCAAGAGACACATTTGAGCAAGACAGAACATGTGAAACTAAAGAGATTTGGCTATAAGAACTCCTACTACAGTTCATTTAAGGGAGGAACTAAAAGGGGGGTTATGATACTAATCTCAAATAAAATACAATTTGAATGTGAACAGGAAATCCAGGATAAAGAAGGCAGGTATGTAATAATAAAGGGTAGAATAGATGGAATGCAGATCACATTAGTGAACATCTATGCCCCACCAGAAAGTGACAAGGGTTTTTTTCAACATCTGTTTGATCTCATAGCAACACACAGTGAAGGAGTCCTAATTTGTGGAGGAGACTTAAATGCTGTCATGGATCATGAAGTTGATACAACAAGTGTTAAGAAGACAAAAAAACATGTAACAAAGTTCATAAGAACCTCACTGGCAGAAATGGGTATGGTAGACATTTGGAGGGACCTGCACCCACTCGAAAAAGACTATACACATTATTCAGCAGTCCATAAAGTACACTCTAGAATAGATTACTTCCTTATGAATGAAGGTGACAGACACAGGGTGAGAAATTGTTGGATTGGAGGGGCAGAAATATCAGATCATAATCCTATATACATGGAAATAAATTTAAACAATAGAAAACGACAAACAACATGGAAGCTTAATGTAGGACTGTTAAATGATGATAAAATGAAAGAAAGAATAAAAGTAAACATAAATGAATATATCCAAGAGAATGACAATGAAGAAGTGGACCCAACAATACTATGGGATGCACTAAAAGCCGTGTTAAGAGGTAAATTAATTGTTGAAACAGGAAAAGCAAATAAGACTAAACTGGAAGCATATGAACAAAGATGTGAGAGACTGAGGGAATTAGAACATAAACATCAAAGCACAAATGACCCAAAAATATATCAAGAAATTAAAGAAGAAAAAATAAAGATAAAAGAAACACAAATGGATGAACTTGAAAGGAAAAATAGATATCTAAAGCAAAAATATTATGAAACGGGACCAAAAGCCACAAAACTGCTGGCAAAACGGTTAAGAAAACAACAAACAATGAATAATGTATATAAGATTAAAGACCCCACCACAAATAAAACCACAGTTAACCCAGAAAACATCGAAGAAATATTCCATAATTTCTACCAAGAACTATACTCGCAACCTGAAGAAACAAATACTAAAGATATTAAAAAATTTCTATGCACATTGGACTTGCCATCAATAGGAAATCAACAAAATGAAAAGCTAACAGCAGAAATAACAACACAAGAGATTAGAGATGTGATTAAGTCACTTAAAAACGGTAAATCACCAGGTAGTGATGGATACCCATCTGAGTTTTATAAACTGTTTATAGAAGAACTCACGCCACAGCTTCTAAAGTCATTTAATTGGACGTTGAACAACAACAAAATACCTCCATCATGGAACGAAGCCATTATTTCAGTCATTTTAAAGCCAGGGAAAGATAGAGAACAATGCGGAAACTATAGGCCAATCTCTTTATTAAATGTGGATTATAAAATATATACAACAATTATATGTAAACGAATAAAGACATTCTTGACGGAATTGATAGAAGATGATCAAACTGGTTTCATAGAGGGACGCCAAACACATGACAATATCAGGAGAACAATACATATAATTAATCAAATACATAAAGAAAAGAAAAGCGCAGTAATAATGAGTTTAGACGCAGAAAAAGCATTTGACAGGGTTAACTGGAAATTCCTATATAGTGTGCTGGAACGCTTTGGATTTAACGAAAAATCAGTACAATGCATAAGGACGCTGTATCAAGAACCTGTGGCAAGAATCAAGATAAACGGTAGCTTAACAGACAAAGTAAATATACAAAGATCAACTAGGCAGGGATGCTGCTTATCGCCCACCTTGTTTGCTCTGTTCATAGAGCCACTGGCTCAAGCGATACGACAAAATAAGAAATTAAAAGGTGTAACAATAAAGGGGGCGGAACACAATATTGGGCTATTTGCAGACGATATTATAGTTTACCTTGAACAACCAGATGAATCAATAATGGAAATGATGAACTTGATAGAAAATTTTGGAAAATTATCAGGATACAAGATAAACATAACAAAAACACAAATACTGACATTCCACTATAACCCTCTAAACCAGATAACTGATAAGATCAAACTAAACTGGAACCAAAAAGAAATAAAATACCTTGGAGTGAACATACCTAAAGATCTAAGCAAAATCTATAAAGCAAACTATGATAGGTTGGAACAAGAAATAAAAAAAGATATTGATAGATGGTCAATCTTAAATATGGATCTGAATTCAAAAATTGAGACAGTCAAAATCAGCATACAACCTAGATTACTTTACCTCTTCCAGGCTCTACCAACCGAGATTCCAGATGCCCAATTCTCAAAGTGGGACAGGATGATATCGAGATTTGTTTGGGGAGGTAAAAAACCAAGAGTGAAATATAAAACTCTCCAGTTACCAAAAGAGAAAGGAGGCATGGGCCTACCGAGTCTAAAAGAATATTACTACTCAGCACAAATAAGATATATCATATGTTGGTGCGACGAGGGATATGAGGCAAAATGGAAAGAAATGGAAAAGGAAATTGAGGGACTCCCAGTACAAAGCATAATAGGAGATAAAGATGCATATAAGCAAATCAAACAAATAGACCCAATCACTAAATTTACTTTAGAACTGTGGTATAAAATAGTACAAAAGTATAATATAAAGGAAGACATAAAACTATTGAAATGGGTAGCATTTGACAGTCAGTTTGAACCGGCAAAACAAGATAGGGGATACAAAAATCTGGTGAACAAGGGAATCACAGCATGGGGCAATATCGGAAAAAAAGATCTCGGGAGCTTTGTAAACATCAGGAGAAAATTTAAACTAGAAAGATCGGAATTCTTCAGATATCTGCAGATGAGAGACTATTATATGAAGAAGATTAGGCATAACCTCCAAACAGATGTGAGCGAGATTATACAATTCATTTTAAGCTCATATACAGGAAATAAAATAAGAATTATTTCAAAGCTATATCAGAAACTTATGGCAAACAATCATTCAAGTAACTATATAAAGGAGAAATGGGAGAAAGAGCTCAATTTAAACATAACAGAAGAAAGCTGGCAGGAAATATGGAAAACACAACACACATCAACAAATTCAAGGACATGGAGGGAATTTGGATGGAAAAACTTGATTCGCTTTTTCATTACACCACAGATTCAAGGAAAATAAACAAATACCCAATCTTTATGCTGGAGGGGATGTGGGGCTCAAAATGCAGACCACTCACATATGTTTTGGAAATGCTGCAAAATCTCATCATTCTGGAAATCTATACATGTGACAATACAGAGGATATTAGGATATAATATACCAATGAACTGTAACCTGATGTACCTATGTGATCTTAAAAGAGACAATGTTATACAGGCTGAGGACAGATATCTAGTTAAAATCTTGTTGATTGCATGTAAAAAAACAATCACAAAAAAATGGCGATCAGAAGTTCTTCCTGACCAAGAGCAATGGACTGACATTATTGAGGACATACGTATGATGGAAAAACTAACATATCGACAAAGAATGCAAGAAGGACTATGGGAAAAAAAATGGCGGAAATGGACACACTACAAAGTGCAACAACGAGACAGATATTGAAAGAATAACCAAAGACGCTGGAAAAACCAGAAGAATTAAGCGATGGAAACTAAAAACTTGATGCTCCAACATTTGTCCCCCCCCCCTTTTTTTTTTTTCTTTTTCTTTTTTACTCTAGCCCCTTTGTTTTTTAAATGTAGACTGTGATCTGAATGCAATATATATGATGAAAAATGAATAAAAATCTTAAGTTACAAAAAAAAAATAAAAAATTGGATTTTATAAATAATTTTGTCGAAACAAGTGTAAAGTGTTTTTTGAATTACCTCTTAATGGAATACACAGAAAAGGCAGTAATAATAGTCCAGTGTTTTCATTTTATAACTCTTCTTGAGTAGACAATGTGCAAAGACCCTTAGTTATACAAGTATAATGTACAAAGTTATTTTACAAACAAGTTTTTTTGGGAACAAAATTTATTATACTTTGTTTCTGGTAAGGAAGAACATAAATTAATGGCTCAGAGAGCTGCATTTGTGTGTCGCAGCATCACAATTTACATTCATTTATTATAAATTCAAGTATTTACAACAACTGTGGATGCATGGTCTTATCTTTACTTGTAACTGAAGTAAATTTGCCTCTCTTTCTGGACAAAAATCGCTATGGCTTTGTTAAAAAATGCCCTTATCTTAATTTTAAAAAATCTTATGCTAATGGTGCTCAGACATGCCCTCCCTCGTTGGGGCAATGGTACTGCATGGCCTCTGACCGTGATTTTTAATTAAAGTTTTATATCAGATTAGGCAGACTAAACACCTGAAGGACATTGTTAGATATTGACATATTAGCAATAGGCAGCATGGACTTGAGGAGGGTGACGTCATCACACCGTGCTTACTTAAGGGGACTGTTGGCGAGAGTCGTCCTCTTTGGCGCCTCGCCTTGAAGCCAATTACAGCCCATAGCATATAGTTAGTTTACTAGCTATTAATCCCCGACACGGATTACTTTATTATAACTGTGTCCAGTTATAATAAAGTTATAGTTCAGCGTAACACCTGTCTCCGCTGTTCTATTTCCAGACATAACAATTGGTGATGAGGAGAAAACTTGGTCTTCTGGAAGAAAACTAATCATTTCCCTAAAGATGGAAGTCATGTCTGGCACCACCTCCACTGTTCCTCAGGACCCCAGGCAAGCCGCCTATTCCACAGCCCTGTTGGTTCGAGCTGTTCCACACTTATTCGGCGGTGATGGACCTAGGACTGCGAGCAATTCTACTTCACTGCCTGGGTGCCAAGAGTCAGCAGATATTTAACACCCTAGCACAAGCAGACACATATCAGGAATGCATCGCACTGCCGGCTGGACACTTCACACCGCTGAAAAGCGTACTGACAAGGAGAGTTCGTTGCCAACAGCGGATGGGTGAGACGACTCAACATTTCATCGCAGATCTCCATGGCCTGGTGAGCACAGGACCAGCTAGCGGAGCACACCAGCAACCAGTGGCTGTGGGCGAAGCTAATCAGGACACCTGATGACCTGCCACTGGTGAAAGCAGTGGAGCTGGCATTCCAGTTGAAGGCCACTGACATGCTAACATCGCAACTAGGTGAGCCACAACAACAGTGCTTGCTAGCTTATGCAGTTACCCCAGAAGTACCCGTTAACACCGCAACTCACTTGGAGGATGCTGAGGTGAATGTTACAGGGTAACAAAACATCAGGGGACACCATTTGTGCGGTAACTGCGGCTTCCTGAAGCACCGAGAGGGAGCACGTTCCTGCCCGGCCAGGGGGCAGCGATGCAGATGCAGTAGCAAACTCAACCACTTCACCAAGGTGTGCTGATTGTCACGACGAACATCAGACCTGCCACCTGCCCCCCAAAACCCACCAATGACCACCATCCGCACCGTGAGCTCTGGAGGCTCGGTGTACATGTGATGCACGGTGAATTTAGACGATGTTGACTTGCCATTACCGCTGGATACCGCTGCTGTGAGGTCAGTGCTGAATTGGGTTTCAATTAAGAGATTCTTCCCTAACCATCCTATTGAGAAGAATCCAGCGGAGTTATATGGCTACGGGCACACACACATCAGCTTGGTAGGGACCGTGTCGCTGGCGGTTCGCTACGGGTCAAGAGCCCTCCTGGCATTCGTTTTCCAGGTGGCTACACATGGGGATAATATCCTGGGTTGTTATCTGTTTTATGAACTGGATTTTACCATCTGCGACAACCTGGGGATCTTTTGGAATGCATATATGGATGGGGATACAGCCGCTCCGAGTTTGAGACAGCAGGGAGAGGACAGCGGGAAAGAAGGGCAGAAACCGAACTTGTCCTGTATCAGCGCCCGGCATAGACAACAAGGGGCTGCCATGGGACAGTAGGATGGAGAGGTCGTGGCCCAGCAGGATCCAGTGGGACAACGTCAACCGGGGACATGTCCCGCCACTAACATGAAGGATATGTCGCCACAACAACAATGCTGTGTGCGGTGGAACCAATTGCCGCTCGCAGTGCTGGAATAGGTTAGGGTTCGACGATCTGGACGCCTGGACCCACAGGGAGTCTCGTCATCACCGATGAGAATCGCTGCACAGTTGGGGCCAGCCACTTTCCAGCTGGCCGATGGATCAAGATGGCATGCCAGCAGTCTGCAAAGGGTGAGAACAGCTGCCCAAGAGCCAATCCAGCCAGTGTGGGACCCAGACTGGAACTTTACAGCAGGACCACCAGACCTGCTGCGCTCAGCGCCTCCAGGCCACACCCATGAGAGTCTTCCAGGGGGCCCCAACCTGTAATCTTAGCGGTGACTGTGTTCGGGACTGTTCAGCAGGGCACAACTGCTTTAAAGTGGCAGAATAATCCATGCAGTAGTGCGAGGTCAACCAGTGATCTACCCGGTGGCCCAGGTTCTGTTCTTGTAAAAAAAAAAAAGAAAGAGCTGCTGTGATTTGAAATGTTTATAATGTTTCTGGCTTTTTCAAGGGGGAGGTAAATGTTAGATATTGACATATTAACAGTAGGCAGCACGGAAGTGAGGATGCAGGTAGGGTGATGTCATAACGCCATGCTTACTTAAGGGGACTGTTGGCGGGAGTCGTCCTCTTTGGTGCCTTGCCTTCAAGCCAACCACAGCCCGTAGCAGCATATAGTTAGCTTACTAGCTAGTAACCCCCACCACGTGTACCATCTGTGTCCAGTTATGATAAAGTTATAGTTCAGCATAACGCCTGTGTCCGCTGTCCTATTTCCAGACATCCATCCATCCATCCATCCATCTTCTTCCGCTTAATCCTTTTGGGACAGATTCAGAGATTTTAAAGTATTAATTAAGAATTATTCAGAAATTACATTTAGAACTATAAGACAGATCAGAGGACAAATAATAATATGTATCTATCATTATTTCTTTCTTATTTTTCATGAAGACAGGTGCAGCTCTGCCTCACCTAACTGCACTTCACTGTACCTACAAACTATACTGGTTGTTTAAGTTCATTCATTCATTCATTCATTCATTCATCTTCAACTGCTTAATCCTTTTGGGGCCGTGTGTGTGTGTGGGGGGGGGCTGCCAGCATCCTTGGGCAAGAGGCAGGGTACACCCTGGAAAGGTTGCCAGTCCATCGGTTGCTAGTCCATCGCAGGGCCAACACAGACAGAGACAACCATTCACTCTCACAATCATTCCTAAAGACAATTTAGAATCCCCAGTTGATGCCAATTAACCTAACTTGCATGTTTTTGGCCTGTGGGAGGAAACCAGAGTAACCGGAGAAAGCCTGCACAGGGTCACCGATGGCCAGGGGGTGGGATCAAACCCAAGACCTTCTTGCTGTGCTGCCACAGTGCTAACCAGTGCACCACTGAGCTGCACAGTGGTCACAGAAAGTCCTGGGTTTGATTCTGGGGGTTGCCTGGGACCTTTCTCTGAGAAGTTTGCATGTTCTCCTTGTGTCTGCGTGGGTTCTCGCCAAGTGCTCTGGTTTCCTCCCACATTCCAAAGACATGCACGATAGATTAATTGGAGACTCTAAATTGGCCCTAGGTGTGGATGTGTGTGAATGGTTGTCTGTCTATACATGTCTGTCCTGTCCCGGACTTGCCTCAGTGTGAGCTTCGCGTAATGTGACCCTCCACTTAGGTGGTTGAATGAATAAGCTCGCTAGCAGAAATGCCTTAATTTTATTTAATTTTAATCAATCAATCAATCAATCAGTCAATCAAAACTTTATTTATAGAGCAGTTTTCATACAAAAGGTTGTAGCACAAAGTGCTTTACAAGTTAAAAATATGACACAATTACACCCCCCTACCACCCCACACCTTCACTCACCCAACCCCGTGCACACACGCACACATTCATCTATATGAGACATGAGTGAGCGTCAAAGTGTAGAAGCACTATCCTAGGGAGCTATCAACACGAGGGAAGCAGCAAGCCCACAGCTACAGGGACACCACTTCTGCGACTGCCCAAGACCAGTCATTGGGTGTGCCAGGGTAGTCACAGGCCAGTGCCCTGCAGCCAGAACCAGGCAACCCCCTGTGGGAGGGCCCCCATGATTTATACCAATTTTTTCATGAACAATATATAATACGTTTTCAATTTTGGAGTGACAAGTTGTCATTCACCCCTCTGTGGATCACCACCATATCATGGTGGAGGAGTTTGCATACCCTAATGTTCCCAGGCACAACTTGCCCCTGGTAGGGTCTCCCAAGACAAACTGGTCCTGGTCGAAGGGCCAGACCAAGAGCGGTCTAGTAGATCCTTATGAAAAAATGTTACATCAAGGTACCCAGTCTACCCAAAGGAGGCACATGAGTCCGCCCTCCAGCAAGCTCACCACATGCAGGAGGGATCATAGGGATCATGGTGTTATGTGAACTGGGCAGCACTCTGAGCTACTCTGTTAGGGCTGCTGCCCCGTGACCTGGACCCCCCGGATAAACATTAGAAGATGGATGGATGGAAGCTGTCATTCATGGAGGAGCATGGTGAAGGAATGGTTAGCCCAGGACCCTCATATTTCTAAGCTCCTGGTCAGCCGGGGGCTTTTTGTTTGTTCTCACTGACTGCTTTCCTCTGACTCAAGGCATGTGGGCTGGTTTGTTGGTGATTCTACATGTGCCGTAGGGGTGGCGGGGAACTGATGCATCATATTATTGTGATGATTTGTGGTTGGGATACTGTATTAATAAATGTTTCAAACACAAACTTACCTATTTAGATACAAGAGTAATAAAAATCAACTGACCTTTCAGTTCTGAAAGTCAGTGCCTCCTGGACAGCTCCTACTTGAAGGGTTTTGGACATGTCCCACTGGGATGAGACCCCGGGGGAGACCCAGGACATGCTGGAGAGACTATGTCTCCCAACTGGCCTGGAAATTCCTGGGTATCCTCTCTGAAGAGCTGGAAGAGGTGGCTGGGAGAGGGAAGTCTGGGCTTCTCTGCTTGGGCTGCTACCTCTGTAACCCGGCTCCCCGGAGGGGCAGTAGATATGGATAGATGGATGGATGGATGACTTTCAGTCCATTAGATGGTGCTAAATGCTCACCGTCTTTAGGTTAGCACGGCAAAGGAGTGACTCCTGAAATCTAGCCAGGAGTTGGACAAAACAAAAATTGGGATGGGAAATCGTGATATATAACACAGGGTTACAAAAATATTTTTTTTTGTAAGTTGTCTGTGTTTTTTCAACTGATTTAAGACAATTTTGCATGGCTGAATCAGAAAATGACATCTGTTTCTCTCGATCAGGTGCTAAGTAAAAACCTATACTTAGTACTTACTTAGTACTGTGCATGTACTTACCTTTATATAAAGGTAAGTACATGTAAATTGAATGTTACGTCATCATTGTTCAAAATTCAGAGAAGTTCAAGACATAAAAAAGAATTTTGCATCATATAAAGCGAAAATACCTGTACATGTAAACAAAAACGTATAAAAGAACATGCGGCCATAATTCAAAAAGTTGACCTGATTGAGCAAAACCAATGTGATTTTTGGATTCAGCACATCAAAATTGTCCTAAATCAGCTAAAAAAAAACTTTGACAATAAATTTGGTGTTGACCAGTGTAATACAGCAATGCTCAGTGTATACTGCAAGATCATGACAGTATTGCATAGCAGCGCAAGTATCATGATAGTATGGTCTTGTGCGGCTTCTGGAGTCAATGTGAGAGTGTGTGGTTAGCCGCCTCTGCATCAGCCCTGTAGTGAAAACCTGAAAAAAGAGGGAATTCGACATGGTTTTCAGAAACACCCAGAAGCAGACACAGGCTCAGCAACAACAGTGATCTTTTATTGAATGAAAGTGAAGGTGTGTGTGTGTGTTTGGTGTTGTGTAGTGGGAGCAGGAGCGTAAAGATACAGGGATTAGACTCAGGCTGGCAGGTAATGATGTTAATAGAGATTTTACAGTCTTACAGCAGCGGAGAGTTAATCTGGCTCTGAAGAGAAGATTATCCAATGCCGGTCCAGCATCCCGCTGTGGTGCCGTAGTGCAAGTGCTGAATATTTACAGTGCATCTTGAGAGAGAAGTACGTGACATGTGTTCCAGCTCACCAGTTTGGGAGAAGAGAAAGTTGTTGTTCCCAGCCGAGGTCCGGTCCACTGCCAGGAGGAAGGAGAGGTCCGCCTGGAGGGTGGTCCACCTGTGCACAGAGAACAAGGGAAGAGAAGGCAGGTGCAGAGAAAAGCTCAGTGAGAGCTTACATAGAGTTGGGGAGAAGGAACTCCCGAGAGACGAGAAGTTGTTGAAAGAGATGAAACTCTCGAGGCGTAGAGCCATAGAGGAAGACTAGGGAGGAGTTCTTCCTGGGAATGAGCGTAGACGTCTCTGTGCTGCCTTCTGGGCAGCTTTCCTTATAAAGAGTGCCTGATGAGGAGACGCAGGTGTGCCCGCAGCTGTGAAAGAAAATTAGGGCACAGGCACACACAGCGCGGATCACCACAGTACCCACCCCCCCCACCCCCACGGGATGCCTCTTGGCGGCCGTTCTGACTTGTCCGGATGCGTCCGGTGGAACTCCCTGATGAGTTGAGGGCCCAACATGAATGTAGGATGCACCCAGGACCGAGCATCAGATCCATATCCCCCCCAGTCCACCAGATATTGCAGACCACGCCCCCTGCGGCAGACATCCAGGATGCAGTTGACCTTGTGCGCAGGACCACCATCAATCATCATGGGCGGGGGTGGAGATTTGGATGGGGGGCACAGCGGGCTGGACTCGAACGGCTTGACCTGAGAGACATGGAATGTAGGACAGATGTGTATAGAGGGGGGAAGAGCCAGGCGAACAGCAACGGGGTTGACGATGTCAGTAATAGTGTAAGGCCCAATGAATCGCTGAGACAACTTCTTGGTCTCGCCCTTCAGGTTAATGTTTTTAGTGGAAAGCCATACCTGCTGCCCGACTTGGTAGGAGGGAGCCTGGGTCCTGTGATGGTTGGTGATCCCCAAATTGTGGGCCACAATGCGCCGCAGAGCAGCCTTGATGGACCTCCAGAGTCGCCGACAACGCCTGATGTGGGCCTGGACCGAAGGAATGGCGATCTCCTCCTCCTCCTCTGGGAACAGCGGGGAATTGTACCCTAATGAAACCTTGAAAGGGGAGAGACCAGTGGCAGAAGAGACAGCAGTATTATGAGCATACTCAACCCAGGATAGGTATGTGCTCCAGGATGCTGGGTTGGAGGCCGTGATACACCTCAGGGCAGCCTCCAACTCCTGATTAGTGCATTCACATTGGCTATTACTTTGTGGACGGTATCCTGAAGACAAGCTCCCCGTAGCCCCCATAGCCTTGCAGAAGGACCGCCAGACTTGAGAGATGAATTGAGGTCCATGATCTGACATGATGTCCGTCGGGATGCCATGAAGCCGGACCACGTGCATGACCAACAGATCCGCCGTCTCCTTTGCCACTGGCAGCTTCTGCAAAGGACTTCTCCTTCAGCTCAGAAAATGCCGCCTCTGCCTCCTCTGTCCAGCGGAATGGCACCTTCGTGGAGGTCAGGCAAGTGAGGGGTAAAGCAATAATGCTGTAATTCTGGACGAAATGGCGATAAAAGTTAGCAGAACCCAAAAATCGTTGAAGTTGCTTACGGGAAGAGGGAACAGGCCACTCCACCACTGCCTTTACCTTTTCAGGGTCCGCAATGATCTTCTTATGCGAGATGATGAATCCCAGGAAAGTGGTGGATGAGACATGAAATTCGCACTTCTCGGCTTTGACAAATAGCTGATTCTCCAGCAGGCGTTGCAGGACCCGTCTGACATGGATGCGATGTTCCTCCAAAGAGTGAGAGAAGATGAGGATATCGTCAAGGTAGACAAACACAAATGAATCCAGAAAATCCCTCAGAATATCATCAATAAACTGCTGGAAAACAGCAGGAGCATTGGTTGACCCAAAAGGCATAACTGTGGGGAGCGTGAAATAAAGAGGCTGAATTATTTCTCAATTCAGGTTTATTGCAGAAATCACATCCCCAGCTTTTCTCTCAAGAACAGAAGAGAATGAGCTGCATCAAAACCCCCACATTTATACATGGCACATCAAAGGCAGAATCATACATTGCTGTCAAACCCCCATTTGACAATAATTCTCCCCCCGAGTCCCTTAGTCTTCCGTCTGGCTCCAGGAGGTCAGGAAGTCCTTTCAGAGTCTTATCACGGCACCTCCGTCCTCCTGCCATTATCCACAGGTGGTCCAGACGTATTGTCCCATCCGAGACGTGAGGTCAATCAACACATGCAATCCTAAGCTTCTCCTTGTGCTTATACATATGTAGGCAAAAATATATGAGCCACATAACTAAATACTCAAAATGGCCACTAGGGGTGCAAAAACCAGTCTTCCATTCACCTCCCTCCTTGATGCAGACCAGGTGATAAGTGTTCCACAGATCTAATTTGGTGAACACCCTGGCTCCCTGGAGGGAATCAAAAGCCGTATTGATAAGGGGAAGGGTGTACTTGTCCTTTACAGTAATGCTGTTAAGCTCCCTAAAATCAATACATGGCCTGAGTGAACCGTCTTTTTTACCCACAAAGAAGAATCCCGCCCCCACTGCCGAGGAGGATAGCCTGATGATGCCCGAACTCAGGGACTCCTTGATGTATTTGTCCATGGCCTCAAGTTCCGGGGCAGAGAGGCTGTAGAGCTGACTCAAAGGCAAAGGAGCCCCCGGCAGGAGGTTGATGGCACATTTGTAAGGCCGGTGGTGGTCGTGTGGGGGTGTGTGTGTGAGACAGCACCTTGGCTTTGCTAAACACCGCCAGGTCGTGGTGCTCCGCGGGCACAGACGAGACATCTGGAGGAGATGAGTCCTGAAGACAAAGGGGCACAGAGTTAGAGCAGGCAGCAGATTGTAAACATGCACCCAGACAAAATGTACTCCATGATAAGATCTTTCGTGTCTGCCAATCAATAGAGGGATTGTGTAGGCTTAACCAAAGAAACCCCAAGATGACAGGGGAAGCGGTGGAGGAAAGCACAAAAAAACCTCATCTGCTCATGATGGTTACCAGAGACCAACACAGAGACGGGGGCAGTCTGCTTCGTAACGATGGCAAGGGGCATCTTAGAGAGGGCGATCAGCTTGAGAGGCCTCTCTAGGTTGTAACAGGGAAGCCCCAGCCGGGTTTCCAGACCCTCCAAAATGAAGCTTTGCTCCGCACCAGAGTCAATGAGGGCATGTGAGGATATTTCAGTGTGTGCATATTGGAAATGAATGGGTAACATGAGGCGTGTAAGGGTCTTAATATTACTACCGTCCGTTAGTCCCTCTACTGTAACTAACGGACTCCCCCTTTTACCTGATTAGGGCAAGACGCAACCTCGTGCTCAGCGCTGCCACAATATAAAAACGGCCCTAGGTCATGGCGGCGTTGTCACTTCGCCAGGAGCAATTTGGACCGGCCAACAAGCATGGGTTCATCCTCCCCATGGGACTCAGAGGTAGGGAGGGCCTAAAGGGGAGACTACGGGGAGCGGTGAGGTTGAGTGCCCGAGCGACGCTCACTAGCCCGTTCCCTTAACCTGTTGTCAATAGCAATAGCTAGCGTAATGAGCTCATTAAGTTTAGCGGGTCTTCCCACCCGGGCCAACTCATCCCTCAAGCTGGGGCTAAGGCTCTGGACAAAAATACTACACAGTGAGGCATCCTCCCACCCAACCTCAGCAGCTACTACCCAGTAATCTACCGAGTAATCAGCTACTGACTTCACCCCCTGTCTCAAAATAAGGAGGCGAGAGGTGAGAACACAGTCCTGATCTGAGTAGTCAAAACTTGAGAAAATTCAGCCACAAACCAGTCATATGTGTAGTTAGCATAATCGGCTCAGGACATAGTGGCGGTAGCCCACACCAAAGCCCGTCCCTCCAACAAATTCACCAAATAACTAATTTGACTGTGGTGAGTGGGAAAATCCCCAGGCACACGCTGAAAAACCAAGCTACATTGGAACAAGAAACCCTGTGCTTCCCCTAACTTACCACTAAAACGGGTGGGAGTGGGGACGGGAGTTAACCGGGCATGAGGAGGTGGAGACTGAGAGGAGCTGATCGACCCAGCCAGATCCCGAGAAGCAGGTGGAGGAGTCTGCAGCGGGGAGAGCTGATCGAGTCATGATTTTATATGCATGAGCTGAGTTAAGATCACCTGTTGCTGGTGTGTTAATTGATCCAAACAAGCCTACATGGTGTTAAGTGTGTGTGCCAAAGCACCGTCTGCTGGGGTTTCTTGACGGAGACGTACTGACATGGTTTTCAGAAACACCCAGAAGCAGACACAGGCTCAGCAACAATAACGATCTTTTATTGAATGAAAGTGAAGGTGTGTGTGTGCGTATGGTGTTGTGTGAGTATTGTGTAGTGGGAGCAGGAGCGTAAACTGCAGGACCGATCTGGCAACCCTGAAATGGCAGCAGAGATAGAGGGATTAGACTCAGGCTGGCAGGTAATGATGTTAATAGAGATTTTACAGTCTTACAGCAGCGGAGAGTTAATCTGGCTCTGCAGAGATGATTATCCAATGCCGGTCCAGCGTCCCACTGTGGTGCCGTGGTGCAGGTGCTGAATATTTATAGTGCAGTTTGAGAGAGGAGTACATGACGTGTGTTCCAGCTCACCAGTTTGGGAGAAGAGAAAGTTGTTGTTCCCAGCCGAGGTCCGGTCCGCCGCCAGGAGGAAGGAGAGGTCTGCCTGGAGGGTGGTCCACCTGTGCACAGGGAACAAGGGAAGAGAAGGCAGGTGCAGAGAAAAACTCAGTGAGAGCTTACGTAGAGTTGGGGAGAAGGAACTCCCATGAGACAAGAAGCCACTGAAAGAGATGAAACTCTTGAGGCATAGAGTCATGGAGGAAGACTCGAGGGAGGAGTTCTTCCTGGGAATGAGCGTAAATGTCTCCATGCTGCCTTCTGGGCAGCGTTCTTTATAAAGAGCACCTGATGAGGAGACGCAGGTGTGCCCGCAGCTATGAGAGATAATTAGGGCACAGGCACACACAGCGCGGATCACCACAGAATAGTCCCCAATATTATTCTCAACCCATCTTTCATGGTACATAACTGAATAAAATGCATTTGAAATTCGTGTTAATTCTCAACTTTTTTCTCGTATATTTGCAGCTTGTCTTTAAAAAAAAGTGACTTGTAAATTTTGTAAAGGGTTTCCAGTTATCTAGTTAGTTTCAACCACTGATCTTGACAGAAAAACTGGATGGACCACTGGACGGCAGAAGTGAAGCCACTGGAGATTCTGTACCATTTTAGTACACCCAAAACACCCATTGAGTCAATGGAGAATGAATGGGTTTAGTAGTAAACTGTGGGGGCATGGTATTGAACTTCTCCACCCAGGAAACAGTAGACCAAAAGAGAAGGTGTCACCGGGGGGGTATCAGATGGGACAGTAAGGACTATGTGCCTCCCGGGGAGAGAAGTAAATGCCGGAGCCGCTGGGAGAAGAAAGGTGTCAGAGCGGCACCGGTGTTATGCATCTTGCAGAAAGATGCTGGGGTCTTTCTGCAACTGTGGGGGTCCTCCCTACAGTTGATAGTGCTATGAGATGACTGTTGTTGTGAAATGGCGCTATATAAATAAAGTTGAATTGAATTGAATTGAATTATGTCATGTTAATGTGCCATACAGGCTTTGTTCTAAACATAATGTATGATGGTCAGAAGTTCTGGGTCTCGATGCATGGTATTAAAGATATAAAAGAGGAATGCACAGAGACCCTGGAACTTTTTTTGTTGTAAGTTATGTTGGAGAAAAAATAAAGTTTCCATGTCATCCAGCTCGTTGCTTCGCCTGCCTCCTTTCTCCACATTGGTGACCCTAAGACGTGCCATGGAAAGTGAGCCGAGCACCGCCCCGGAGACTGCCTGGAGGGAGAGCACCAGCACCACGTGTGTGGTCTCAGTCGAGCTCCCAGACTTCTGGCTTCACAACCCGACCCCGTGGTTCTTGCACATAGAACCTCAGTTCGCACTCTGTGGGATAACAACGGACAATGCCAGGTATTACTACGCGGTCACTGCGCTGGATGCACATACCACACAACAGGTGACGAGCTTGCTACAGGAGCCGCTGGCCCAAAGAAAATATGTATGCTCAAGAGGATGCTTCTCCAGCGCTATACCCTAGGCGCAGATTTTTTATGTGCTTATGGGTTGTCAGTCGATGTTACTAGTAAGATATTAGTGGATGCTGTCACTTTTACCTCACTGCCCTGTACAGCTCGGAGAGCTGGGTCAACAACACTGGCTAACGTCATAGCTCCAGGGGGAAAGTACCAACATTTGCAGCGATTTCCGGCTCTTGAATAATGCCACAGAACACAAGCGTTATCCCATTCCACACATCCAGGATTTTTCCGTACACCTGGTCGGGGCGCGGATTTTTTCGAAAGTGGATCTGGTCCGCGGATACCATCTGGTCCTGGTGCACACAGAAGATGTTCCAAAAACAGCGGTAATAACCCCATTCGGCCTTTTCGAGTTTTTACGCATGCCGTTCAGATTACAAGGCGCAGTGCAGACTTTCCAGAGGATGATGGACGCAGTGTTTCACGACTTGTTCTTCGTTTTTGTCTACTTAGACAACATTCTGGTAGCTAGCGCGTCCAAGGAGGAGCACATCGCCCATCTCAAGACAGTTTTCCAGAGGATGGAGGCGCACAGGCTGATTGTTAACCCCGCGAAGTGCCAGTTCGGCATGCCAGAGTTTGATTTTTTTTGGCCACCGTATTTCACCAGAGGGTGCGATTCCATTACTGGATAAGGTGCGCGCTGTGTTGGATTTTCCGCACCCACAGACCGTGAGAGCACTACAGGAGTTTTTGGGAATGGTTAATTTTTATAACCGTTTCCTTCCCCAGGCAGCCCAGCTGATGCAGCCATTGTATGCTGCACTTAAAAAAAAAGAAGCCCACGGAAGCCATCGACTGGACTCCTGAGTGAGTCCAGGCTTTCACTAACGCCAAAACAGCACTTGCGGATGCCTCGTTGTTAGCCCACCCGGATCCGTCTGCACGGATAGCGCTCACTACGGATTCGGCTGATGTTGCCATAGGGGCAGTGGTGGAGCAGTACATCTCAGGTTTGCGGCAGTTGCTCGCATTTTTCAGCCAAACTTTGCATGACAACGAATGCAAATACAGCATGTTCGATAGGGAATTGCTGGCTCTCCACCTGGCAACGTGCTATTTCCAGTTTTGGTTAGAGGGGCTTGAGTTCACCACGTTCATGAACCACAAGCCACTGACAAACGCGATGGCCAAGGTCTCGGAACCGTGGTTGGCCTGGCAGCAACGACATTTGGCTGCGATTTTACTACCAACATTCAACACGTTGCCGGTAAGCTCAACGTCATGGCCGATTGTCTGTCTCACGCATTAGTCTCCCCGGTCTACACGGGAATAGATTTCCCCGTGATGGCCGTGGAGTAAGCCGGGGACGCGGACATTTACGCGCTCCAGTCTGCGACAACTGGGTTAAGGGTGGAGAGCAGGGTGGTGCAAGAAGGGTGCCCTCCCTTGCTCTGGAATGTCTCCACCGGCCGCCCACACCCGGTGATTCCAAGCTCTTGGCACCGTCGCATTTTTGAGTCGGTCCACTTCCTTTCACATCCGGGAGTGCACACTTCGGTGAAGCTAGTGGGGGCGAAATTTATCTGGCCGCACTTGCGCAAGGACGTGAAAGAGTGGGCTGCAGCTTGCGTCACATGCCAGCTGGCCAAAGTGCACAAGCACACCAGAGACCCCCTCGAGCCATTCCAAATCCCGGCCAGGGGGTTCGACCACATCCACGTGGATTTGGTGGGAATGCTCCCGCCGTTGCAAGGTTTTACACACCTCTTAACAATCGTGGACCGCACCACACACTGGCCTGAAATGGTCCTGCTGGCTTCTACCATGTCCGCAGAAGTGGCTCGTGCTTTTTTGTCGGCTTGGGTTGCACGGTTAGGATCCCTGTCGAACATCACTTCCAACAGGTGTCCACAATTCGTTTCAGACCTCTGATCCGCAATGGCCCAGAGCCTGGCCACAATTCGTTTCAGACCTCTGATCCACGATGGCCCAGACCCTGGGGGTCAAAATTCACCACACTACCACATACAACCCCCAAGCTAACAGGTTATGCGAGCGTTTTCATAAGTCGCTTAAAGCAGTGCTCAGAGCTTCGCTCATGGATGCAAATTGGGTTGACCACCTGCCCTGGGTTCTTTTAGGGTTGCGCTCCACATCTAAGGAGGATTTTGCAGCCTCCCCAGCAGAACTCGTTTTTTCTCAGCTGCTGTGGATCCCCAGAGAGTTTTTACCGGAAAACCCCGCACCCGAAGCAATCCGCCTGCACAATTTTTGCGCAGTACGGAGGCTTTTAACGTACCGGGCCCACCCCACCATTGTTCTCCCCGCACCTTCATCCCAAAAAGCTTGCAGAACGCCACTTTTGTTTTTGTCAGGCACAATGCGCACCGGACCCCGCTGCACCCACCGCACGACAGACCGTTCAGGGTGTTGGAACCTGGGGCGAAGCATTTTGTGTTAGACTTGGGGGGATGTAGGGAGACCGTCTGCATCAACAGGCTGAAGCCCACTTTTGTGTTGGCAGACAAGCAGGTGGTGTTGGCCCAAGCTCCCCGGCGTGGATACCCACCGTTGGTGGCTCCACAAGTTGGTGATTCCTCGGCAGGGATCTCCGCTCGTGAAGCTGATGTGTTTTCTCCCCCTCCCCTTTTCCCTCCACAGACTGACATGTCCTCCTGTACACCCCGCCAGCAGGGCGGTTCGACTGGATCGGTGACCCCCCGCTACAACCGCTATGGGAGCCAGCTCAAGCCCAAAGGACAGGAGAGTTAGTGCCCTTTCTGGGTGTTCGGGTGGGGGGGGGGCTGTGTGGGGGCATGGTGTTGGACTTTTCCACCCAGTGAACAATGGACCAAAAGAGGAGGTGTTGCTGGGGGGTATCAGACGGGACAGTAAGGACTATGCGCCCCCCGGGGAGAGGAGTAAATGCTGGAGCCGCTGGGAGGAGAAGGGTGTCAGAGCGGCGCCGGCGTCATGTCATGTTAATATGACACACAGGCTTTGTTCTAAACACAATGTATGATGGTCGGAAGTTCCGGGTCTCGATGCATGGTATTAAAGATATAAAAGAGAAATGCACAGAGACCCGGGACTTTTGTTGCTGTAAGTTATGTTGGAGAAAGAATAAAGTTTCTGTGTCATCTAGCTCGTTGCCTCGCCTGCCTCCTTTCTCCACAAAACCTCAATTTAAATAGGACCTTTGTGAAAAGGTTGTAATCCCATATTTTGCTAATTAGATTAGGCCTAGGCACTTAATAGCAAAATTAAAGGATGCATTGTGGAGAGAGAAATAATCAGGCAGAGCGGTCCAGAGCAGAGCAGGCTTTATTAATCTCTCTCTCTCACATTCACCAGAATCACAAGCATCAAAAAATCCACAGGTCGCAGGCACCTCTCCTTTTATAGCATACAACTCGCTCCCTGACCTGTGGTGCTGCATTAACATAAAAGCCTTTGCAATTCCCATTCTCTTTGTCACTGTTCGCATCAACACACCAACCCCCACATCAACACACAAACCCCCCATGACAATCCCCCTTGTCCTTCCGTCTGAGTGGAAACATACTGAGTGGATTCCCACACCGCGCCCCCCCCCCCCACCCAAGAGACTCAGACTGAGCCTTAACCCTCATGTCCTTTGGGCTTCAGCCTACGTCCATAGCGACTGTAACGGGGGGTCTGCGGCTCCGAGGCGCTGCTGTGCCGGTGGGGCGCTCTTGGGGGTGCATCCGTCTGTGGGGGGACACTGGGAGGGGGGAAACATCTTTAGCATGCCATTGTGACTGATCTGACGAGTCATGTACCTGGGCAGTTCTCAATGGGGGTTGTCCATGCCGAGGAGCTCAGGCCAACACCACCTGCTCGTCTGCTAAAACGAAAGCGGGCTTAAGCCTGTCTATACATACTGTTTCCCTGCGTCCCCCTAAGTCTAACACAAAATGTTTCTCCCCGGGATCCAGCACTCTGAATGGGCCATCGTAGGGAGGGCGCAAGTGGGTCCAGTGGGCATCGTGCCTGACAAACACGAACGACGCATCCTTCAAGGTCTTTGGCACAAAAGCGAGTGGAAGGCAGTGGTGGACCAGACTGGGTACCATCCCTGCCTCTGCACTATGCAGTGAAAGCAGGGATGGATCGGTGTTCGTCGCGGGGCTGTCCGGCAAAAATTCACCTGGGAGAAGCAGCGGCTGGCAAAAAAACAGCTCTGCTGGGGAGGTCGCCAAATCCTCCTTCGGTGCTGAACGCAACCCTAATAGAACCCACGGCAACCGGTCCACCCAATTTGCATCCGTAAGTGAAGCCCTGAGCGCTGCTTTAAGTGACCTATAGAAACGCTCGCATAACCCATTGGCCTGGGGGTTGCACATGGTTGTGCGATGAATTGTGACGCCCAGGCTCTAGGCCATCGTGGTCCAGAGGTCGGAAACAAACTGCAGGCCCCAATCAGACGTGATATCCCAAGGGGTTCCGAAATGTGCCACCCATGTTGTCAAAAAAGCACGTGCAACTTCTGCGGACGAGGTGGAAGCTAGCGGGACTGCTTCGGGCCAGCGCATGGTGCGGTCCACCACTGTCAAGAGGTGCATGAACCCCTGCGATGGTGGCACGGGGCCCACGAGGTCCACGTGAACGTGGTTGAACCACTTAGCCGGGATATGGAACGGCTCCAAGGGGGCCTTTGTGTGCCTGTGCACTTTGGCTCGTTGGCACACTACGCAGGCTGCAGCCCACTCTTTCACCTGTTTGCGCAGGCTCAGCCAGACGAACTTTGCTCCCACCATTTTGACTGAAGCGTGCACCCCTGGGTGTGCCAGAAAGTGAACCGACTCAAAAACACCAAGCGAGTGGGACCACCGGGCACGGGCGGCCCGTGGAGAGGTCACAGATTGGGGGGGGGGCCCTGTCTTGCAGTACTCTGCTTTCCAGCCTTAACCCTATTGGTTGGCCGTGTAATCTATCCCCATGTAGACTGGGGCCACTAATGTGTGTGAGAGGCAGTCTGCCACCACGTTGAGTTTACCGGCCACATGCTGAATGTCGGTCGTAAACTCTGAGATCACAGCCAGCTGTCTCTGCTGTCGGCCTGACCATGGTTCCAAAACCTTGGCCATTGCTTACGTTAGCGACTTGTGGTCCACGAACGCAGTGAAGGTGCGCCCTTCCAGCCAGAACTGTAAGTGGCATATGACCAGGTGGAGAGCTAGTAACTCTCTGTCAAACGCGTTGTAGTTACGCTCACTGTCGCGCAAAGACCTGCTAAAAAAGGCGAGCAGCTGCCAAGAACCGGCGACATACTGCTCCATGACAGCCCCTATGACCACGTCCGAGCCGTCGGTAGTGAGCGCTATCCGAGATGCCAGGTCCGGGTGCGCCAGCAGTGCGCCATTTGCCAGGGCTGTTTTAACCTCGGAAAACGCCTGCTCTCGCTCAGGAGTCCAGTCGACTCTGTCCGCCAGTTTCCGTTTCTTAAGCACGGCGTACAATGGCTGCATGAGCTGGGCTGCACGGGGAAGGAAATGGTTGTAAAAGTTAACCATCCCCAAAAACTCCTGCAGCGCCCTGACCGTCTGAGGCTGGGGAAAATACGCCACTGCGCGCACCTTGTCCGGCAAAGGTATCACGCCCTCCGGTGAGATGCGGTGGCCCAAAAAATCGATTCCCGTCACCCCGAACTGGCACTTTGCCGGGTTGATTATTAACCAGTGCTCCTCCAACCTCTGGAAAACTGTCCTGAGGTGGGCTACGTGTTCGTCCTCGGATGCGCTGGTCACCAGGATGTCGTCCAGGTAGACAAACACAAATGGCAGATCGCACGACACCGCATCCATCATGCGTTGGAATGTCTGCGCCACGCCCTTTAACCTGAAACTTATGTGTAAAATGGACTAGTTTCTGTACTTGTCCTTTTAGACCTTAGTGCAGCTTTTGATACTATCGATCATAATATTCTACTTGATAGATTAGAACACTATGTTGGACTTAATGGAACTTCGTTGTAGTGGTTTAGATCTTATTTATCTGATAGGTTCCAGTTTGTTCATGTAAATAATGAGTTTTCTTTCAACCAAAGCTTAGTCATAGATCCTAGAGTAGGGCCTAGCACAGATCCACAGTGATCTGTGCTAGGCCCTACTCTTTTTAGTTTATATATGCTTCCGTTAGGCAACATTATTAGAAAGCACTGTATACATTTTCATTGTTATGCAGATGACACACAATTATACCTGTCAATGAAGCCAGATGATAGTAATCAATTAGCCAAGTTAGAAGCCTGTCTTAAGGAAATCAAAGCTTGGATGACTTGTAATTTCCTGCTATTAAATTCAGATAAGACTGAAGTCATTCTTGTTGGTCCAAAAAACCTTAGAAATTCCTTTCCCAAATCAAACTTTCAGTTTGGATGCAGTTACTCTTTCTCTTAATAGCTCTGTGAGGAACCTTGGAGTTATTTTTGATCAGGATTTGTCCTTCAATTCACATATTAAATTTGTTTCTAAGACTGCCTTCTATCATTTGCGTAATATTGCCAAGATTAGGACCATCTTGTCTCAGAGTGATGCTGAGAAGCTGATCCACGCTTTTGTTAGCTCGAGATTAGATTATTGTAATTCTTTATTATCAGGCTGTCCTAAAACATCTTTAAAAAGTCTTCAGCTGATCCAAAATGCTGCAGCAAGAGTTTTAACAGGTACTAGAAAGAGAGATCATATCTCTCCAGTTCTGGCCTCCCTTCATTGGCTTCCCATAGAGTTTAGAATTAAGTTTAAAATCCTTCTTCTTACTTACAAAGCTCTAAACAATCAGGCTCCTTTTTATTTAAAAGATCTGATACTACCGTATTATCCTAACAGAGCACTATGCTCCCAAAATGCAGGATTATTTGTAATACCTAGAATCTCCAGAAGTACAATGGGAGGCAGAGCCTTCAGTTATCAAGCTCCTCTCCTGTGGAATCAGCTGCCAATCTGGATTCGGGAGTCAGACTCGATCTCTGTTTTTAAGAATAGGGCTAAAACCTACCTTTTTGATATAGCCTACAATTAGGGAGGGATCATGTGTTTCTGAACCCTCCCTTAGTTATGCTGCTAATAGGTTTAGTCAGCCGGGGGACCTCCAGTAATGCACTGGGCCTCACTCCTTTCCTCACTCTCTATGAAATATTTTTTTTTGCTGGTCATTAACATTTGTTTGTTCTCTCCCATAGATTGAGTCCCCATCGTGCTGTTTGCTCTCTACATGTCTGTTCTTTTCTTCTTCTCTATCCCCTCACCCCCCAGCCAGTCGCAGCAGATGACTGCCCCTCCCTGAGCCTGGTTCTGCTGGAGGTTTCTTCCTGTTAAAAGGGAGTTTTTCCTCTCCACCGTCGCCAAGTGCTTGCTCACAGGGGATCGCCTGATTGCTGGGGTCTTTCTGCAACTGTGGGGGTTCCCCCCCTACAGTTGATAGTGCTATGAGATGACTGTTGTTGTGAAATGGCGCTATATAAATAAAGTTGAATTGAATTGAAAAACTCAAACAGGGTTATTACTGCCATTATAGTTATGTCCTCAGCATGCACCGGGACCTGGTGGTGACCATGGACCAGATCTATCTTGGAAAAAATGCACGCCCCGGTGAGGTGAGTGGAAAAATCCTGAATATGGGGGATTGGGTAGCGGTCGTGCACTGTGTTGTTATTTAATCTGTGGAAATCACTGCAAGGTTGCCACGATCCCTCGGCTTTAGGAACCATATGTAGCGGGGATGCCCATGGGCTGTTTGAGCGTCTGATGATGCCCAACTTTTCCAAGTTGACAAACTCCTTGCGCTATGGTCAGTTTAGCTGCGTCCAGGCGCCGAGGTTGTGCAAAAACGGGCGGCCCCATGGTGATAATGAAGTGTTCCACCCCGTGTTTAGTGACAGTCGTCGAAAACATCGGGACTGTGAATGCTGGGAACTGGGTGAATAGTGTGTGGAACTTACCCCCTGGAGCTGTGATATTGGCGAGTGTTGTGGGCCCAGCGCCTCGAGCTGTACAGGGGAGAGAATCAAAAGACATTGCGTTAATCAGGCGTCTGTTAGCTGCCTCTTGCCCAAAGATGCTGGGATAGGCTCCAGCCCCCCCGTGACCCGAAAAGGATTAAGCGGAAGAAGATGGATGGATGGATGGATGGATGGATGGATGGATGGATGGAGGCATCTGTTAGCAACATCGACTAGTAGTCCGTGTGCACACAAAAAATCAGCGCCCAAAATGGGGAAGCTGCATGCCGCTATGACGAATGTCCATTGGTATGTACGGCCGTGCAAGGATACAGTCAGTGTCCTCTCACCAAAAGTCTTAATGTCTGAGCCATTTGCGGCCGTCAGTTCGGGGCCGCTAGTTCCCGCCAGTCGGTCGGCGTAGGACAGCAGGATGAGGCTCTTTTGGGAGCCGGAGTTCACAAGGAACCGTCTCCCCGAGTGGGAGTCTGTCACATAGAGCAGCTTGCTTGCTTCACTGGCGGTCACAGGTACCATCGACTGCCGGCCCTGGCGTTTCCCGAGCACTTGAATTGGCACAGTGGCACGCATCGGCGTGTGTCCTCTCCAAAACAGCGGTGGTAGAAACAGAGCATGTCTCTCCGATGCTTCTTGGCCTCCGCTGCAGCCACCGTCGCTGACTCCTCACTTCCGCTGGCCGTCTTGCTGGGTTCCGATGCAGTTACGTTCACTGTCAGGGCTCTGGTGGTGAGGATGATCCAATCTGCCTCTTGTGCTAGAGCCCGGTAGTTGTGCACAGCCAGCAGCGGCGAATTGGCAAGGACCGCCCTGGCTGCTGTCAGGAGGTTCCGGAGGCAAAGGTGGGCAAAAAGGAAATGCCCGTCATCTGTGCCCATCAACGCCAACATCTTCTCCATCAATTCGACCACCGACCCGTCTCCCAAGTCGGAGCGCGTCAGGAGCCTCTCCGGTCTCTCACAGTGCGAGAGCGTGTAGCGCCGGGTCAGTGCGGTTTTGAGAGCCCCGTATTTGTCGCGGGCTGGGGGCTGTTGAAGCAGGCTCGCCACCTGCTCGATTGTGTGTGTGTCCAGTGCTGCAACCACGTAGTAGTATCTGGTGTCATCTGCCGTTATTCCCCGGAGCGCGAACTGGGCCTCGGTGTGAAGGAACCAAGACTTCGGGTCATGTAGCCAAAAGTCTAGGAGTTTGACTGAAACGGCGCACGCGTTGCTGGCATTTCCCGTCCGGGTCGTCTCCGGGGTGTTCGCCTCGCGTTCCATTGTGCGTCAAGGGTCACCAGAATGGAGAGATGAATAATCAGGCCGAGCGTTCAGAGCAGATGAAACTTTATTCTCTTCCTCTCACATCCACCAGAATCCAAAGCAGTAAAAACACAGGTTGCAGGCACTCTCTTTTATATTAACACTCCTCCGCTACATTTCCCCTTGTCCCCCAGCACCTTTGATCTGTCATGCCCTTCAGTCTGAGGGAAAACTGCTGAGTGGCTTCTTACACCCCCTCCCCCCAAGACTCTCAGACTGAGCCGTAACCCTTGTGTCCTTTGGGCTTCAACCTCCGTCCATAGCTGCTGTAACGGGGGATCTTTGGCTCCGAGGCACTGTTGTGCCAGTGGGGGGTTCCTGGGGGTACGGCCGTCTGTGGGGGGACAATGGGGGGGGACACCTTCAGCATGCTCGTGTGACTGATCTGACGAATCATTTACCTGGGGAGTTCTCAGTGGGGGTCTTCCGCGCCGAGGAGCTCGGGCCAACACCACCTGTTCATCTGCTAAAACAAAGGCGGGCTTAAGCCTATCTATACAGATTGTCTCCCAGCAACCCCCCAAGTCTAACACAAAATGTTTGTCCCCGGGTTCCAGCACTCTGAACGGGCCATTGTAGGGCGGGCGCAATGGGGTCCGGTGGGCATCGTGCCTGACAAATACGAACGACGCGTCCTTCAAGGTCTTTGGCACAAAAGCGTGGGGAAAACAGTGGTGGGCTGGGCCGGGTAGCGTCCTTGCCCCTGCGCTGTGCCGTGAACGCTGGGACAGATCGGTGTTCGGTGCGGGGTTATCCGGCAAAAATTCCCCAGGGAACCGCAGCTGCTGGGAAAAAAACAGCTCTGCTGGGGAGGCCGCCAAATCCTCCTTCGGTGCTGAACGCAACCCTAATAGAACCCACGGCAAGCCGTCTACCCAATTTGCATCTGTAAGTGAAGCCCTGAGCACTGCTTTAAGCGATCTATGGAAATGCTCGCATAACCCATTGGCCTGAGGGGTGTATGCGGTCTTGCGATGAATTGTGATGCCCAGGCTCTGGGCCACGGTGGACCAGAGGTCGGAAACAAACTGCGGGCCCCGATCGGACATGATGTCTGAAGGGGTGCCGAAACGTGCCACCCATGTCGTCAAAAAAGCATGCGCAACTTCTGCGGATGTGGTGGAAGCTAGCGGGACTGCTTCGGGCCAGCGCGTGGTGCGGTCCACCACTGTCAGGAGGTGCATGAACCCCTGTGATGGCGGGAGGGGGCCCACAAGGTCCACGTGAACGAGGTCGAACCGCTTAGCCGGGATATGGAACGGCTCCAAGGGGGCCTTTGTGTGCCTGTGCACTTTGGCTCGTTGGCACGCTACGCAGGCCGCCGCCCACTGTTTCACCTGTTTGTGCAGGCTCGACCAGACAAACTTCACTCCCACCATTTTGACTGACACGCGCACTCCTGGGTGCGCCAGGGAGTGAACCAACTCAAAAACGCGGCGGCGCCAAGCGCGTGGCACCACCGGGCAGGGCGGCCCATGGAGACATCACAGATTGGCGGGGCCCCCTGTCCTGCAGTACTCTGCTCTCCAGCCTTAACCTTGTTGGTCCAGACTGGAGCGTGCAAATGTCCACATCGCCGATCTGCTCAGCAGCCATGGCCGTGTAATCTATCCCCACGTAGACTGGGGCCACTAATGTGCGTGAGAGGCAGTCTGCCGCCACATTGAGTTTACCGGCCACATGCTGAATGTCGGTCGTAAACTCTGAGATCACAGCCAGCTGTCTCTGCTGTCAGCCCGACCATGGTTCCAAAACCTTGGCCATCGCTTACGTTAGTGGCTTGTGGTCCACGAACGCAGTGAAGGTGCACCCTTCCAGCCAGAACTGTAAGTGGCATCTGACCAGGTGAAGAGCCAGTAACTCTCTGTCAAACGCGCTGTATTTACGCTCACTGTCGCGCAAAGACCTGCTAAAAAAGGCGAGCAGCTGCCAAGAACTGGAGACGTGCTGCTCCACGACGGCCCCTATGGCCACGTCCGAGGCGTCGGTAGTGAGCGCTATCCGAGCTGCCGGGTCCGGGTGCGCCAGCAGTGCGCCATTTGCCAGGGCTGTTTTAACCTCGGAAAATGCCTGCTCTCGCTCAGGAGTCCAGTCGACTCTGTCCGCCGGTTTCCGTTTCTTAAGCGCGGTGTACAACAACTGCATGAGCTGGGCTGTGCGGGGGAGGAAACGGTTGTAAAAGTTAACCATCCCCAAAAACTCCTGCAGCACCCTGACCGTCTGAGGCTGGGAAAAATCCGCAACTGTGCGCACCTTGTCCGGCAAAGGTATCACGCCCTCCGGTGAGATGCGGTGGCCCAAAAAATCGATTCCCGTCACCCCGAACTGGCACTTCGCCGGGTTGATTATTAACCCGTGCTCCTCCAACCTCTGGAAAACTGTCCTGAGGTGGGCTACGTGTTCATCCTCGGACGTGCTGGTCACCAGGATGTCATCCAGGTAGACAAACACAAACAGCAGATCGCACATCACCGCATCCATCATGCGTTGGAATATCTGCGCCGTGCCCTTTAACCTGAAAGGCATGCGTAAAAACTCAAACAGACCAAACAGGGTTATTACTGCCATTATAGGTATGTCCTCAGCGCGCACCGGGACCTGGTGGTAACCGTGGACCAGGTCTATCTTGGAAAAAAATGCACGCCCCGGTGAGGTGAACGGAAAAATCCTGAATATGGGGGACTGGGTAGCGGTCGTGCACTGTGTTGTTATTTAATCTGCGGAAATCACTGCAAGGTTGCCACGATCCCTCGGCTTTAGGAACCATATGTAACGGGGATGCCCATGGGCTGTTTGAGCGTCTGATGATGCCCAACTTTTCCAAGCTGGCAAACTCCTTGCGCGCTATGGTCAGTTTAGCTAGGTTCAGGCGCCGAGTTCATGTGAAAACGGGTGGCCCCGTGATGGTAATGAAGTGCTCCACCCCGTGTTTAGTGACGGTCGTCGAAAACATTGGGACCGTGAGTGCTGGGAACTGGGTGAGTAGTGTGTGGAACTTACCCCCTGGAGCTGTGACGTCGGCTAGTGTTGTGGGCCCAGTGCCTCGAGCTGTACAGGGGAGAGAATCAAAAGACATTGCGTTAACCAGGCGTCTGTTAGCAACATCGACTAGTAGTCCATGTGCACACAAAAAAATCAGCGCCCAAAATGGGGAAGCTGCATGCTGCTATGACGAATGTCCATTGGTATGTACGGCCGTGCAAGGATACAGTCAGTGTCCTCTCACCAAAAGTCTTAATGTCTGAGCCATTTGCGGCTGTCAGTTCGGGGCCGCTAGTTCCCGCCAGCTGGTCGGCGTAGGACAGCAGGATGAGACTCTTTTGGGAGCCAGAGTCCACGAGGAACCATCTCCCCGAGTGGGAGTCTGTCACATAGAGCATCTTGCTTGCTTTACCGGCGGTCACAGGTACCATCGACTGCTGGCCCTGGCATTTCCCGAGCGCTTGAATTGGCACAGTGGCACACATCGGCGTGTGTCCTCTCCAAAACGGCGGTGGTAGAAACAGAGCATGTCTCTCCGGTGCTTCTTGGCCTCCGCTGCAGCCACTGTCGCTGACTCCTCACTTCCGCTGGCCGTCTTGCTGGGTTCCGACGCAGCTATGTTCACTGTGAGGGCTCTGGTGGTGAGGATGATCCAATCTGCCTCTTGGGCTAGAGCCCGGTAGTTGCGCGCAGCCAGCAGCGGCGAATTGGCAAGGACCGCCCTGGCTGCTGTCGGGAGGTTCCGGAGGAAAAGGTGGGCAAAGAGGAAATGCCCATCATCTGTGCCCATCAACGCCAACATCTTCTCCATCAATTCGACCGCCAACCCGTCTCCCAAGTCGGAGCGCGTCAGGAGCCTGCTCTGCTCTCTCACAGTGCGAGAGCGTGTAGCGCCGGGTCAGCGCGATTTTGAGAGCACCGTATTTGTCGCGGGCTGGGGGCTGTTGGAGCAGGCTCGCCACCTGCTGGATTGTGTGTGCGTCCAGTGCTGCAACCACGTAGTAGTATCTGGTGTCATCTACCGTTATTCCCCGGAGCGCGAACTGGGCCTCGGTGTGAAGGAACCAAGACTTCGGGTCGTGTAGCCAAAAGTCTAGGAGTATGACTGAAACGGTGCACGCGTTGCTGGCATTTCCCGTCCGGGTCGTCTCCGGGGTGTTCGCCTCGCGTTCCATTGTGCGTCAAGGGTCACCAGTGTGGAGAGATGAATAATCAGGCCGAGCGATCAGAGCAGATGAAACTTTATTCTCTTCCTCTCACATCCACCAGAATCCAAAGCAGTAAAAACACAGGTTGCAGGCACTCTCTTTTATATTGACACTCCTCCGCTACCTGAGGTGTTGTATTGACATATCAACCCCCCATGACAATTCCCCTTGTTCCCCAGCACCTTTGATCTGTCATGCCCTTCATTCTGAGGGAAAACTACTGAGTGGCTTCCCACAGTATGACAGAAAACTGACAACCAAACAAACAGATTTAAAAAAAATAAACAAAGATACATTTAGGGAGAATATTTGAGTCTATGAGAGTCCATCAATTTGTAAAATTATGATGTTGTGGAGAAAGGAGGCAGGCGAGGCAACGAGCTAGACGACACAGAAACTTTATTCCATCTCCAACATACAGCACAGTAAAAGAGCCCCCAGGTCTCTGTGCAGTCCCCTTTTATATCTTTAATACCATGCATTGAGACCCGTAACTTCCAACCATCACATATTGTGTTTAGAACAAAGCCTGTGTGGCACATTAACATGACATAACGCTGGTGCCGCTCTCACACCCTTCTCCTTCCAGCGGCTCCAGCATTTACTCCTCTCCCTGGGGGGCACATAGTCCTTACTGTCCCGTCTGACACCCCCCGGTGACGCCTCATCTTTCAGTCCATTGTTCCCCCCTTCCCCAGTTGTCTTCTTCTCTGGGTGGAGAAGTCCCACACCATGCTTCCACAATGTCCCAGTTTCATGCAATAAGTCAGACAAATCTTTGTTCTTAATATTGTAGCGAACTCAATATGAGCACCCTACTTGGCTTGCCAAGTGGGTTGACCCTATTGGCGACACAGGTAGGGTGCGGGACTCCAGAGCGGGAGGCGTGAGTTCGAATCTCCCGGTGGGACGTCGCCATGTCGAGCAGCACGTTACATTGGTGTCAGAAGTGGGATCTCCTGTCCAAAGCAGTAATGGGGCGCTGACATCGGGACGATGTCGAGAACCAGAGGGGAGTAGTGTAGCGAACTCAATATGAGCACCCTACTTGGCTTGCCAAGTGGGTTGACCCTATTGGCGACACAGGTAGGGTGCGGGACTCCGGAGCGGGAGGCGTGAGTTCAAACCTCCCGGTGGGACGTCGCCATGTCGAGCAGCACGTTACAATATAATGAATAAAATGGCCCCACTCTCTTTCAAAGGTTTCTTGTTTGCCTCTTAGAGTATATGTGATTTTTTTCAAGAGGTAAACATAAAGACACTCATTTCAACCATTTTGCAATGCTCGGTTTCCCCATCTCTTTCCATGACAGAGCAACCACTCTCTTTGCTTGTAATATTCCCATGTTTATGAAGATTCTTTTAAAATGATTTGTGATGTCCTTCAGGGTATATGCCCAATAGAAAAAGTTTGGGTTCCAGCACTAGTTTCACTGACGAAATCTCCTGTATCATAGCTCTTGTGGGGGCACGGTGGGAGTTTCTCCACCCTGAGAGGGCAGGGGGAAGGGGGAACAATGGACCAAAGAGGAGGTGTTACCAGGGGGTATCAGATGGGACTGTTGGGTCTATGCACCCCCCGGGGAGAGTGAGAGATGCTGGAGCTGCTGAGGGTAGAAGGGTGTAAGAGCAGCCCCGGCATAATGTCATGTTAATGTGCCACACGTTCCTTAGTTCAAACAACAATGTCTATGGTCAGAAGTTTTTTTTTTTTTTTTTGTTACTTATTTGTACCCGTAGGTAGACTTGGTTTGCAGTCTGGTGACAAGCCACCGGCTGCTGGTCGGTGCGTGCGCGAGCGCCCTAAACCTACATGTTTTTGGTGTGCGGGAGGAAACCGGAGAAATCCCGGAGTAAACCCGCGCAACACGGGGAGAACATGCAAACTCCACACAGCTCACTGTTGGTCGGGGGCTGGAATCGAACCCACGATCTCATGATCCCCGCGATCCCCCGGCCGAGGGTAAAACTGTGCTGCCACAGTGCTAAACCACTGCACCACCGTGCAGCCCATGAAGTTCCAGGTCTCAATGCATGGAAATAAAGAGATAAAAGTGGAATGCACAGAGACCTGGGAGCGCTGTTTGCTGTACTTCATGTTGGAGAAAGAATAAAGCTTCTGTTGCCTCGCCTGCCTCCTTTCTCCACATTGGTGACCCTAAGACGTGCCATGGAAAGTGAGCCGAGCGTCGCCCCAGAGATTGCCTGGAGGGAGAGCGCTGGCTCAGTCAAGCTCCCAGACTTCTGGCTTCACAACCCGACTGCATAGTTTCTGCACATAGAAACCCAGTTCGCACTCCGCGGGATAACAACGGACGACACAAGATATAATTAGGGCATTTTAGAAAATCTCTGGACCATCTGTGAAAAAATTGCTTACCAATAGCTTTCTTCACCAATGTGTTCATATAGGTGTCTACTAACACCTCTCAATTAGTTCCAACCCAAATCCTTGTGGAAAATTCTGGGGAGCCAATCAAACTTGGGCACCCGGGGGGGGGGGGGGGCGCAAAAAATGGAAAAATATTTTTTTCCCCAGTATTAGCGTGTGAGATGTCTAACTAGGGGTTTCTGGGGGTGGTGAATCGATTCCAACCATTAGTTTTGAGTAAAAACTACTACTAACTAACTAACTACTAACTAACCTGCACTTATATAGCGCTTTTCTAGTCACAAAGACCACTCAAAGCGCTTTCATTAATACTAACCCTCTATTCTAAGGGCCTATAGGAAACAGATATCTAGGGACAATTTAGAACAGCCAATTAACCTAACATGCATGTTTTTGGCATGTGGGAGGAAACCGGAGAAATCCCGGAGTAAACCCACGCAACACGGGGAGAACATGCAAACTCCACACAGATCACTGTTGGTCGGGGGCTGGGATCGAACCCACGACCCCACGATCCCCACAATCCCCCGGCCAAGGGTAAACTGTGCTGCCGCAGTGCTAACCACTGCGCCACCGTGCAGCCACGGTACTACCTGACCATAAAATAGGCCACGCCTACTTTTTTGCGCCCGCCGAAATACGTAAATATTGGTATTTTTATACGTATCTCAACACACAATTTTTATACGTATCTCAACACACAATGCTCAACACCTTCGCAGCAGCTGGCCACCATCAGTACGCTAAGGGAGCAAGGCTGTATGTACAGCTAATACACCAGCGACAGGACAGTCCAGTGTTCCAGGAAACTCTTACCAAATTCACCGTGTATGGAAACCATGCAGTCAGGTTCTCAGACCATGAGTGGTCAGGTACATGGACTGACATCACGATAGAAACCACACTCATGCGTGAGGCCAAGTCCTCAGGCGGTCTAAACAGAGGACGCTTCCGGAATGAATCTGCTCACAAGTGTTGGGTTCAGATGCTAAACCACTTCTCGTGCATTCACCAGGAACTTGAACGAGGTATGAACAAGCGTGGGGTACCTGACCACACAGACGTCACAAGAGCCCAGATGAAGAATGACGAAGATGTTGTCAACGCCATTGTCGGATGGTTGGAGGAGGTCAACCCCTTTGATGCAACATGGGACAAGAAGACCCTAGTATCCTTTTCAACAGGATTCAGCAGCACTCCCGAGGACCCAGTCAACGCTGATCAGGCAGAGGAGGTTGGCAGAGCCATGCAGGCCAAGATGAATGGACGAACTGTTCTGGATTCAATGGAAACTAAGCACAAGGTGAAGTCATTAGAGAGCCTCAGAAGTGGACCCAAAGTCAATGGGAAGAAGCTGGTTATTGACTCACTCAAGCTCTTCAACCGTCTAATCATCATCAGTGAGCGTGAAGTCAAGACCAAAGAAGCTCTGCGATTTGAGTTGACGCCAACACCGATGTCTCTATTTGACAAAGACCAGAAGTTGCGAAAGCCAGACAAGGCTGCCCTAGCAAGATTTCTGAAGGCATTTGTGGAAAACGCCCTGCACGAGTCTGGTGATTGATGGTGGGGGGCTCCTGCACAACGTCAAGTGGGAGGCTAACCTCACCTGGAAGGGCATCGCCGAGAGCTACCTCCAGTTTGTGAAGTCCATGGGGAGCCAGTGTCTCTGAATCACTGTGGTCTTTGATGGATATGGCAGCTCCACTAAGGACCGTGATCACCTGAGACAAACAAAGAATGCATGCTGTGACATTCTGATTCGCCCAGACATCAAAAGCTTTGTTCCAAGAGAAAAGTTCCTCGACAACAAGAGCAACAAGGCCCAGCTCATTCTGCTACTTGCTGAGACATTCAGTAGAAATGGGATCAGTGTACAGCAATGCCACGATGATGCAGACACTGCTGTAGTCCGGGCAGCTCTAGATGAGGCAAAAGATTCTCCTGTTGAGGTGAGGGCTGAGGACACCGACATCATGGTTTTGCTGATTCATCATGCTGCAGACCACCCCATCTTCCTCACAACAGCCAAAGAAACATCTTATGATGTCGCAAAGATCAGGGAGGCCCTCCCAGAGAGATACCGGAAGTATTTGATCTTCTTGCACAGCTTCTCCAGCTGCGATACAGTGTCAGCGATTTCTGGGTTTAGCAAATCAACTTTGGTAAACAAGCTCTGCAAGACTGACAAGGCAGAAAGGGCCATGGATGTGTTTCTGGACATCCGAGCCAAGAAAGATGATATCATTAAAGCCGGCTGTGAATTATTTAAGCTCATGTTCCATGGAAAACCACCCAAAGACTTGGGGGACTTGAGATTTGACATCTTCAGCAAGCCGGCTGCTGCTGGAAGCATCAAACCTGAGAAACTGCCCCCGACAACAGAAGCTGCAGCGCAGCACTCTCTACGAGCTTATCTCCAAACTAGAGATTGGCTGCTGTTGCAAACTCCATCATTGGATGTCTTGGAGTACGGATGGAAGCTCGGTGGCCAAGGTTATGCACCGGTCCCTTCAACAGACCCCATCGCACCGGACTATCTTCTGAAGTTTGTCAGCTGCAACTGTGAGGGGGACTGTAGCACACTTAGGTGCTGTTGTAAAAAGCAAGGAGTCAAGTGTATTTCTGCTTGCGGCAAATGTCATGGTAACTCTTGCCAGAACATCAACCAAACAGATGATGAGAGCAGTGAGGGAGATGCCGAGGAGTAAGGTAAAGTACCAAGGTTTTAATATTGAGATACATTTCTGTTGGACATTATAATGGGGCATAATGGAAGTAAGAGAAGTGGGAACGACTACTTCCCATTGCACACTTATGTTGCAGTGTTTTGTACACTGTTTTTAGAGTGGGTATAGCTCAAATTCAATGATAGAACTCAATTCAGCATTCTAAAAAACTCACTATATAAACCCAATGAGATACGTATAAAAATACCAATATTACATATTTCGGCGGGAGCAAAAAAGTAGGCGTGGCCTATTTTAATGGTCAGGTAGTAGTTTTTACTCAAAACTAATGTTTGGAATCGATTCAGCACCCCCAGAAACCCCTAATTAGACATCTCACACGCTAATACCGAGGCCTCGATAGTCCGGCTTTGGCAGCGAGCAGGGAAAGCTCTGTGCAGGCGGAGGTGGAGGGGGGTGGGGGGTAGTAAGTGCCGGCCCTGGACGGTGAAATCGTCTGAGCTGCGCAAAAATTGCTTGTTGGTCCGTGATGTCGAGGGGCTGTCCCGTTGAACGTGCGGAAATCCACAAGAAGAAAAATTAGTCACTGGCTCCTCTTGCGATTAAGTCCTGCAAGGATTAATAGCGGCCGTGAAGAAAAAAGGAAGCAGCGAGGATTAACAGCGGCCATGAAGAAAAACAGGGGCGGCTGTAATAAAAAAACAAAAGCATAGGGACTTGGCGTGTTGACTTTAGGTGTGGGCACAACCTTAAAGCCTTCGGGGACCGCAGACTGCTGAATTCCCGTTGAGCGCCATGGCTAAGACCATAAAATCCATTGAGCAAGCTGCATGCGTGCCTCAGGTGTACGAGCAAGCCTGAAGGGCCAGTGTGCAGCGGCGAAGGAGGAAGGCGGTCAGTGGAGCCGTATGTGTCCCGTGCGTGGTGCGCCGTCCTCGTAACTCTCCGGTGCGTGTGCCGGGGCTCCGTGTGTGGGTGGGCCAGCTGGAGAGGAAGAGCCAGGGTCAGGGAGATTAATCATCCCTGTTGTAGTTGTTGAAGATGGGTCATGGTGCGTTCAGGTCCACGTGTACTCCGTCGGCCGTGGAGGTCGCCGTCGTGGAGAAAGGACGAGGTGCGTGCGCTCTCGTAAGGAGACACAGAATCGTGTGTCAGAAGCTGTGAGAGCGGCTGGTCCAAGCGTGGATGTGCCGATCTAGGCGTGCAGATCTCACCATGAAATGTTCCTCAGCTTTCCCGGTTGTGGGTGGTCTCCGGAGAGTTTCGCCTGGAAACTCTGCGTCGAAGTCTCCCTGAAGCAGAAGGGAGGGCAGATCAGTCAGGCTGCTGCGTTCGCTTGTCGTCGGAGAATCACCGCTGGGTGCTGCGTTCGTTGCCAATAGGACATCAGCGTGGCTGTCCAGAGCAGAAGGTTGCGTTGCACAAAGTGTGTGCATTCTCGGGGTCACCAGTGAGGCGGATGATAAAATAAAGGCAGCGAAGTGAGGTTTTAAATAGGTTTATTATCATACCGCCTTCACGGGGCTCGCTCCATGAGCGAGCCCTTGGGCTCTCCAGCAAAGTGTGCAGATGAGCAGTGGCAGAGAATGAGAGAGTGAACATGGATTTCAGTGAGCTTATATACCCAGTTACAGACAATACATGAAAGGCATGGTATCATCAAAGAGACTGCAGACAGGCATGAGACATTTGCATTTGAGAGACACAGTAAGGGCAGGAAGCATGAACACAATGCATGAATGGCACATTAACATCACAGTGGTGAGCCGGAAAAAGCCAGGAGGAGCGGGCTGTCTGTAGACATTAATACACACATTTCATTGTTCTGCTAATTGCTCTAGTCGAGCGCTGTGCCTGACCCAGTCTGTTGTGGGGATTACGCCACACTAACTAATATTACTACGTGATCGCTGCACTGGATGCGTGCACCACGCAACAGGTGACGAGCCTGCTCCAGGAGCCGCCGGCCCAAGGAAAATATGAAAGGCTCAAGAGGATGCTTCTCCAGTGTTACATCCTTTCTGACAGTGAGAGGGCAGAGAAACTCCTAATGCGTTCAGAGTTAGGGTACAGATCAGCAGTGGAGCTGATGGAGAGCATGCTGGCGCTGAGGGGGAAGGACGATGAATCTTTCCTGTTCGTCCACTTGTTCCTCAGGAACCTATTGGCTACAGCGAGGGCGATCTTGGCCAACTCGCCATGGCTGGTTGCAAAGGACTACCGTGCCCTGGCGCAGGAAGCGGACCACATCATTTTGGCGACCAGGACTCTCAGTGCGCAGGCAGTGGCACCAGCATCCATGAGGGACTCCAGCGAGGTCAAGGAGCCATGGGTGGTAGCCGGGACGGACACCAGGAGACGAAGGAATGGGGCGATCTGTTTTTATCATCGCCGTTTCAGCTCGAATGCCCAACACTGCCTAGTGCCATGCCAATTCAAGGAGCCGGGAAGATGGCATGTTCAGAATTCGGTTGCATCTGTGACCGATGGCAACAGGAAAAGACTGCTTTATCTCACAGACACACGTTTGATAAGATTGTTTTTGGTGGACTCCGGCTCCCAGAAGAGCCTCATCCTACTGGTCAACGCAGACAGGGTGGAAGGAGGCAGCGGTCCCGAGCTCATGGCTGCAAACAGATCCACCATCAGGAAATTTGGCGTGCGGACACTGACAATATGCTTACATGGACACAACTTTCAGTGGGACTTTGTGATAGCTGCATGTTCCAGCCCCATTCTAGGCGCAGATTTTTATGTGTGTATGGGTTGTTAGTCGATGTTGCTAATGGGAGATTAGTGGATGCTGTCTCTTTCACCTCACTGCCCTGTACAGCTTGGGGAGCTGGGTCGACAACACTGGCTAACGTCATAGCTCCAGGGGTAAGTACCAACAGTTGCTCACACAGTTCCCGGCACTCACGGTCTCGACTTTTTCAGCTACGGTAAAGAAACACGTGATCGAACACTTCATAACAACAAAAGGCGCACCGGTATTTGCGCAACCTCGGCGCTTGGACGCAGCTAAGCTGGCCAGCACGCGAGAGGATTTTGTCAGCTTAGAGCAGTTGGGCATCGTCAGGCGCTCCAACAGCCCGTGGGCATCAAAGCTACACATGGTGCCTAAAGCTGATGGGTCATGGCAACCGTGCAGCGATTTCCGGCGCTTGAATAATGCCATGGAACACGATTGTTATCCAGTTCCACACATCCAGGATTTTTCTGTGCACCTGGCCGGGGCGCAAGCTTTTTTTGAAAGTGGATCTGGTCTGCGGATATCATCAGGTCCCAGTGTGCGCGGAAGATGTCCCAAAAACAGCAGTAATAACTCCTTTCGGCCTTTTCGAGTTTATATGCATGCTGTTCAGATTAAAAGGTGCGGCACAGACTTTCCAGAGGATGATGGACGTGGTGCTTCATGGTTTGTCCTTCATTTTTGTCTACTTAGACGACATTCTGGTAGCCAGCGCGTCCGAGGAGGAGCACATCACCCATCTCGAGACAGTTTTCCAAAGGTTGGAAGCGCACCGGCTGATACTTAACCTCACGAACTGCCAGTTCAGTGTGCCAGTGATTGATTTTTTGGACCACCACATTTTGCTGGAGGGGGCGATCCCATTGCCGGATAAGGTGAGCGCTGTGTCGGATCTTCTGCATCCGCAGACCATTACACTACAGGAGTTTTTGGGAATGGTTAATTTTTATAACCGTTTCCTTCCCCAGGCAGCCCAGCTGATGCAGCCATTGTATGCCATGCTTAAAAAAAAAGAAGCCTGCAAAAACCGTTGACTAGACTCCCGAGCGAGACCAGGCTTTTACAAACGGCAAAACAGCGCTTGCGGATGCCGCGTTGCTAGCCCACCCAGATCCGTCTGCATGGATAGGGCTCACAACAGATGTGTCTGATGTTGCCATGGGGCAGTGGTGGAGCAGTGCGTCTCAGGTTCATGGCAGCCACTCACATTTTTCAGCCAGACTTTGCGCGACAACGAACACAAATACAGCGCGTTCGATCAAGAATTGCTGGCTCTCCACCTGGTGACGGGCCATTTCCAGTTCTGGCTGGAGGGGCACGAGTTCACCAGGTTCGTGGACCATAAGCTGCTGACGTATGCGATGTCCAAGTTCTCAGAACCATGGTCGGCCCAGCAGCAATGGCATTTGGCCGCAATTTCGGAGTTTACGACCAACATTCAACACGTTGCCAGTAAGCTCAACGTTGTGGCCGATTGCCTGTCGTGTGCATTAATCGCCCCGGTCTACATGGGAATAGATTTCCCTGCCATGGCTGCGGAGCAAGCCGGGGACACGGACATTTGCACACTCCAGTCTGCTCCAACTGGGTTAAGGCTGGAGAGCAGGGTGGTGCAAGAAGGGTGCCCTCCCTTGCTCTGGAACGTCTCCACCGGCTGCCCACACCCGGTGGTTCCAAGCTCTTGGCGCCATTGCGTTTTCGAGTTGGTCCAATCCCTTTCTCATCCAGGAGTCCGCGCTTCAGTGAAGCTAGTAGGGGTGAAGTTTGTCTGGCCACGCTTACGCAAGGATGTGAAAGAATGGGCTGCAGCTTGCGTCTCATGCCAGTGGACCAAAGTGCACAAGCACACCAGAACCCCCTTTGAACCGTTCCAAATCCCGGCTAGGAGGTTTGACCACGTCCATATGGATTTGGTAGGACCCCTCCCGCCGTCACAAGGTTTCATGCACCTTTTGACGGTTGTGGACCGCACCACCGCTGGCCTGAAGTGGTCCCGCTGGCTTCTACCACGTCTGCAGAAGTGGCTCGTGCTTTTTTGCTGGCTTGGGTCGTATGTTTCGGATCTCCATCAGACATGACGTCTGACAGGGTTCTACAATTCGTGTCAGAATGTTGGTCTGCGTTGGCACAGAGCCTGGGGGTTAAAATTCACCACACTACCGTGTACAACCCCCAGGCTAACGGGTTAGCGTTTTCATAGGTCGCTTAAAGCAGCGCTCAGAGCTTTGCTCACGGACACAAATTGGGTCGACCGCCTGCCCTGGGTTCTTTTAGGGTTGTGCTCCACACCTAAGGAGGATTTGGCAGCACCCTCGGCAGAACTCGGTTTTTTTTTCAGCCGCTGCGGATCCCCAGAGAGTTTTACTGGAAAACCCCGCACTCGAGGCTGATCCACCAGCGCAATTTTTACACAGTACAGAGGTTTTGAGAGTACCGGGCCCGACCCACCATTGTTTTTCCTGCACATTTGTTCCAAAAAGCTTGCAGAATGCCCGTTTTGTTTTTGTCAGGCACGACGCGCACCAGACCCGGCTGCCCCCCAAAAAGCATTTTGTGTTAGACTTGGGGGGATGTAGGGAGACTGTCTACATCGACAGGCTGAAGCCCACTTTTGTGTTGGCAGACGAGCAGGTGGTGTTGGCCCAAGCTCCCCTCCGCAAATGCCCACCGTTGGTGGCTCCGCAGGTTGGTGATCCCTCAGCAGGGACCTGCGCTCGTGAAGATAATGTGTTTTCCCCCCTCCCTTTTTCCCTCCACAGACTGATGTGCCCTCCTGTACACCTAGCCGGCAGTGCGGTTTGACTGGACCGGCGACCCCCTGCTACAGCCGCTATGGACGCCAGCTCAAGCCCAAAGGACGGGGGGGAGGGGGTAGTTGCCCTGTAGCCGAATTTTATCTAAATACCTTTAAAGGTCCTGAAATAAAAAAAAAATTAAACAGATCTGTAGGTTGAATCCCCTTTATTTGCTGCAGCAAATCTGAGCCCCTGAGAACAGTTCCCCAGCAGAGTCCTCTCACCAAAGGTCTTAATCGCCGAGCCGTTCGCTGCTGACACCATGGGACCACTGGAAGGCGCCAGCCGGTCAGCGGAGGAAGGTGCGATGAAACTCAACTGGGAGCCTGTGTCCACGAGGAAATGCCTCCCCGAGCATGCATCCTTCAAGTAGAGCAGCTTGTTCTCCTCCCCGAGGGCCGCAGCTGCTACCGACCCCCAGTCTTGGCGTTTCCCGAGCGCTTGAAATGGCACGGTGGTATACATTTGCGTGCCCTCTCTGCAAAGCAGCGATGATAGAAACAAAGGACGTCGTCTGTTCCGTGTTTCTTGGCCCCTGCTGCCGCCATCGTCGGTGAGTCTGGTACTGCTGCCTCTGGCCCTCTGCCATCTCCGGACGTCGCTCTGAGCTCCGCTGCCGCGGCCGTGGCCGCGCGCCGTTTGGTGGTGTTGACGATTCATTGCACCTCCTGGCCCAGCTCACGGTAGTCTCGTTGGGCCAACAGTGGCGAACTGGCCAGGGTCGCTCTCACCGCTGACGGTAGGGTCCTGAGGAAGAGGTGGGTGAAGATGAAGTGATCATCGTCAGAGTCTTTCAACCTCAACAGCTTCTCCATCATGTCCGCGGGTCTGTCGCTTTCAAATTCAGTCAGCGCCAGGAGCCCCTCTGCTCGCTCATCCGCCGAGGGGGTGAAGTACCGGATGAGTGCAGCCTTCAACGCGCCCTACTTGTCGCTGTCCGGCGGCTGGTTGATCAGGCTCTCCACATGCTGGACTGTGTGGTTGTCCAGTTTTGCAACCACATGGTAGAACTTTGTGGCATCTACTGAAATCCTCTGGAGGTTGAACTGCGCTTCAACCGCGTTAAACCAGGAGCGCGGATTGTTCTGCCAGAAGTCCGGTAGCTGGGCTGTGGCTGCATTCGCTTGGCTGGCTCCTGACGAGTCTGGCTTGGAGGAATTTGTTTCACTCATGATACGTCTTAGGGTCACCAGTGTGGAGAATGTGGAAATGACGAGGCTGAGTTTATCTCACAAGTCAGGTTTATTCACATTCACCAACATCATCAAAAACAGAAAAGAGAATGAAACCCCCAGACATTCATCCTTTTATACCCCAGGACATCAAAGCACACAGTCACATTGTATTTAATCCCAAGTCACAATGCGTCTTCTTCCAGGTCTTATCCTCTCCACCTAAAGTCACTGTCGGCCAGGAAATCCCCCAAGGCCATCTCTTTGCATACCAAAGACCACATTTCACATCCTCCTGTTATCTCCTAGGATGCTCAGTCCTTTTGTTCATCTGAGACGTGAAGCATACAGTAAGCATACAGTGATATACATATGAAGCATATGAAACCCACATATGTGTCCCACATCAGCGCCATTATGGTGCACTTTTCCTGCTGTAGTCTGTGCTAACAATGCTCCCATCGTCTCTGAATCATTTATGGGAAGAGGGAGCATGGGTACAGAATTAGTGACATGATGTGGTAAGTATGTACAAACAAAACATGACCCGGTGACATTAGCCTTTCTAACTGATAATCGTACCACCTGATACCACATGTTGTTGTCATAGGTATCGGTAGAGTAGTTATCCAGATCAGTGAAGGAGCGCTTGCTGCGGATCAAGTTAACCCTGAAAACAGAGCAATGAAACAGTAAATAGAAGATCAGTCCCAACAGGAAAACAATTAGACCACCCATGCATATCATTTCTGTTGTGATCCACACTTGGTGATGTTTTCGGCATCTGTGACAGTGATCCTCTTCTGCAGCCTGGCGCTGCAATAAATGTTCAGTTCCTCCTTTGTCCGTCATATCAGTATCAGTGTAAATGAGATGTATGCTGTATGTTTCTACTGAGCAGTGTTCGGCGTACACTCAGGTTGTTTATGTCTGCCGTCTGATGCGATAGTGTGATGTCTGCTTCTTCTCATACTAGTCTACAATGTGGGGTGGTGATTGTGGCTAATCACCATCTGTGTGGGGATCATGAAATGATGAGACTGGATAATTTCTCAGTATGGTTTATTCATCTCAAGTCCCCAGCTCTCTCACTCTCAGTCAGGAAAAAAGAGAAAGAGCTGCGGTAAACCCACATACATTTATACCCACACATCAAACACAGAATCACACAATCAAGTCAAATCCTTCTATTTACACTTAATCACTTCAAAGTCCTCCTTGCTCTTCTGTCTGACCCCAGGAGGTCAGACAGTCCTTTCAGGCTCTCGCTCCAGATCCTCTGACTTCCTCCCAAGTCCGCAGGTGGTCCAGACTCATTGTCCATCTGAGGCGTGATGTCAATACACACCGCAAGCTTAAGGTCCTTCTATGCTTGGGTCTCTGCAGTGAAATATGTGAGCTACATAATGTTACCATTATGGGCGCTACATCTGCTTCTACTTCCCGGTCTGGTCTGAGTTCTTCTGGCTTGACCCCTGGGACCTTCCTGCAGTGTGTTGCGTGGATCCACGTTGCCCTCTCAGTGATCTTCACAGCCGTGAATGTCGTCAGAAGGACTTGGTATGGACCCAACCACCGTTTGCTGTGCCAGTTCTTCCGTTTGAAGCTTTTAACCACCACCCAGTCACCTGGTCTTATGTCATGGAGGAGCCCCTCAGCAGGTCTGGGCAGGGTGAGAAATGTTTTGCAGTTGGTAGGACAAGGCAGAACAATAAAATAACATGGCATTTTCAAAATGTGAAGTGGTTAGAGGAGGCGGTGTCTTCCTCTCCGCAGAGAAACCTAGAAAGGGAGGGCAAACAAACAAAATTTCAAAGGGTGGCATGTTATATTTCTTCCTGACTTGCATGCGCATGTACATGAATGCCAACGGCAGACATTTCACCCAGGGTAGGCCAGTCTCATCCTCGAGTTTGGCGAGCTTGTTCTTTAGGGTGCCATTTTCACGCTCAACAGCACCACCTGATTGCGGGTGGTAGGCACAATGTTTTCTCAAATCAAAACCCAATGTAATACTCAAATTGGTCAGTGCTTCATTTACAAAATGTTTACCATTGTCACTGGAGATTTTCTCTGGTATTCCCCATCTGGGAATAATTTCTGATAGTAGCGCTCTGGCCACAACAGTGCTTGTTGCATGTTTGGCTGGAAAGGCCTCTACCCATTTGGACCACATGTCAACCATTACCAAACAGTACTTTTTACCCTCAGCTGGGTTCAATTCCATGAAATCCATCATGAGATGTTGAAACGGTCCTGCAGGGGGCGGGTGTGCTGCTGGAACCTGTTTGGGGACTCTGTGGGCATTGTTTGTGGCACAGATTAGACACTTTTTGCAAAAATTGTCACCATAAACAGTGAAACCAGTAATGAACCAATTTGCATGCAATGGTTGTATCATCCCTTCTCTTGACACATGGTCTCTCCCATGTGTCAATTTAGCAAAATGATTGAAAAAATGAGCCGGTAAGCAGGGGAGAGCATTCGGGCCCCTCCATACACCAGCCTGGTCTGTGTGACAGCCTTTCTTGGTCCACCGCAGTCGTTCCTGTGAAGATGAAAAAGATTGCATAGAAATGAGGGAATCAGTAGGTGTTAGTGAAGAGGAGGCAAGAGGGGGAGGGGGAGGGGGAGGGGGAGGAGAGGGATGGGGACCATGGGTGGCAGAAAGAGAGAAAGCTGCAGCCTTGGCTGCCGCATCGGCACAAGCATTACCCCGAGAAACAGGGTCAGAAGAGGAGGTGTGGGCCGTGCATTTGCACACTGCCACAGAAGAAGGAAGAAGGATGGCATCCAGGAACCTGGATATATAAGCGGAGTTCTTTATAGGTGACCCTGCAGACGTGAGGAAGTTCCGTTCACGCCATAGTGCACCAAAATCATGAACTACCCCAAAAGCATAGCGTGAGTCAGTGTAAATTGTAACAGATTTACCCACTGCGTAAGTGCAGGCTTCCGCCAGGGCGACAAGTTCAGCAGCCTGTGCAGAAAGATAAGATGGCAAGGAGTCAGAAAGCAACGTACAGTGATCATCACATACTGCCCAACCCACTTTGTTGCGACCTACAGAGGGGTGAACAGAGGCAGAGCCATCAACATACAAGACAAGGTCTGGGTTTGGCAGTGGAGTGTCAGAAAGGTCAGGTCTGGGAGAGGTGACAAAGTCTAGCAAGAACAAGCAGTCATGGTCACAGTCTGTGTCATTGTCACAAAAAGGTGGGGGGAGATTGGTGGCTGGGTTAACTGACTGTGCACAGCGTTTGACAGTAAGGTTTGGTGATTCAAGGAGGGTAGAATGATATCTAAGCCACTTTGCATGGGAGAGATGTGATGACTTCTACTCATTCAGAAGCAGTGCAACAGCATGAGGAACATACAGAGTGAGCGGAGAATATAGAACAATGTCACGGGATGCTTCTACAGCATGTTCTGCTGCAGCCACAGCACAGAGACAGAGAGGAAGTCCTGCCGCAACAGCATCTAACTTGCAGGAGTAATATGCAACTGGGCGAAGCCTGTCACCATGGGGCTGCAGGAGAATGGAGGTCATGCATCCAGATTTCTCATCAACATATTGAATGAAGGGTTTGGATGGATCAGGAAGTGAAAGTGTTGGAGGAGCCAAAAGAGCTTTTTTCATGTTTTCAAAAGAATCATTGGCAGTGGGTGTCCACTCAAGAGGGAAGTGTGAGGGATCCTTCGATGGAATGATATCACGCATTGGTCTCTCAATGCATGAAAAATTGGGACTAAAAGAGCAGAAATACGATGCCATGCCGAGAAAGGAAAAGAGTTCCTTTTTGGTTCTCGGCTTGTCCATATAACATTGCTTGTGCGCGCTTTGGAGACAGAGATTTGCCTTGGTTAGAAATTTGGTGGCCCAAAAATGTGACCATTGGTTTGCAAAATTGCAATTTTGGTTTTGAAGCCTTGTGGCCTTCTGCAGCAAGGTGACACAGGAACTTCAAAGAATCTGCTTGGCATTGTGCCTCATTTGAGCAAAAGGTCATCGACATATTGAATCAAGACAGATCCTTCTGACAGTTAAAGAGAGCTCAAAGAGTTCTTGAGAGCCGTGTTATAGATAGTTGGACTTTCACAGTAGCCCTGGGCCAATCTAGTGAACGTATGAAGAGCCCCATTGAACTGGAATGTGAACCAAAACTGTGAGTCTTTGTGGATGGGGATGCTGAAAAACGTGTTTGACAAATCCACCACTGTAAAGCAGGTTGAATTTGGAGGAATTTGAGTCAAAATGGTATGGGGGTTAGGGACAACAGGGGCACGCTGGATGATGGCAGCATTAACGGCCTGGAGGTCTTGAACAAAACGGCATTCAACAGGTTGGCCCTCATCTCTGATTTTTTTAACGGGAAAAATTGGCATACAGACTGGAGAATTTGGTGCGAGAACGATAATCCCTTCTTTTAAAAATGATTCAAAGACAGGAGTGATGCCATCACGTGCCTCAGATCTGAGTGGGTACTGCATGCATTTGGGTCTGAAATCAGACATTGGGGTTAAACGACTGGAGGGCAGTTTTTTATAAGCCCCACATCTTATTTGTGCGCAGCCCACAGAGATGGTGGAACACGTGAGAGTATGTGGTCTTGCTGACTCTGTACAGAGGGCATGATAACAGGTTTCATCCATCTGTACTGCCTGTTATCATCGAAAGTTTGGATGAAATGCTCGTAGGGAAGTGAAACCGTGTACTCTGCACGAAACATCTGCAGAGAGGGGGAAAATGAAACCGTCCTGAGGCCGATATGGTGTAGTGGTGCAGATGAAACCCAGTCATCAGCGTGATGAGCAGAAAGGGCCCGTGCACCCATATCGCTCCACGCTGAGGAGGGGGCTTTTGTGAGTGAAACATGTGGGTGACTGTGTGGAACTGAAAACACAGTAGACATGCAAGGTGTGAGTTCAATCAGTAGGAGACTGAAATCTGCTGCCCACACAACGTGTGCCATTTGCAATGGGGTAGATTTAACTTGAAACCATTGATTTTCATATTCTGTGTCAGGACCCTGTGAGAGATGTGATGTACAATGTGTTCTGTGTGGTGGCATGGAAACTGTGGCATGTGGCGAGAGTTTCTTTCCCATTTCAACTAAATGGAAGCTCTGCTCTTCATCTGTCAGTGCCCATTCATAAATGTACAGCAGAGATGGAATTTTGGCAAAGGTTGAGCTGGGAGTTTCAATTTGAGTTCCCTGTGGTGTGCAGGAGAGTGAAAGTGACAAACTGCACATCAGATCTCTGCCTAACAAGCTGAAAGGGTACTGAGGTGAAAATAGGAAGTTGTGAGTGAATGTTTTCCCATCCACTGTACATGACAATGGTTCAGTGAAAAACTCATGTGTGAAACCGCCACTCGCCACCTGTGATGTGAGTGAACGAGAGGTGAGGGGAGGTTTTAACCCAGAGGCTGATGACAATACTGAATTGGTGGCTCCAGAATCTACCATAAAATCTATCATTTTCCCTGAGACCTTAACAGGCAGAATCAGTAAATCTCTGAAATGAGAAGTAGAATATGATGCAAATGTCATTGCCGGCCTGTTATCAGTATGGGGTGTGTGTGTGGTTGTAGTGTGATTTTTATTAGCAAGCACATGTGCGGCGTCTGCCGGGGGTGAGGGTAAAGAGGACGCACATACTCCAGTCTTATCTGCCTGGCGTCATTGCTGTGGCTGTTGAAACTGAAGTTGGAGTGGTGGCGCCTGAGTGAAAGGGTGTGGTGGCTGTGCAGGGCTTTGTCGGGCCCAGGATCGATTGCTCTGCTGGAAGTTACCTCTTCCTCTCCCACGTCCTCGTGGACCTGACTTTGGTCTCACAGGGCAGGCTGTGGCCCAGTGTCCAGCTTGCTTACAGTAACTGCAGGTCGACAATTGTGGACACTGTTGCATCCAGTGTCCATCTTGGCCACAGTTACGGCATTGGTTACGTGACACAAGTAATTGGAGGATCTTGTGTCTCACTAATCTCTCTATCGAAGATATTGAAGGTTTGTATGTCTTCGTAATAATGGTGATCGGGATCTTTCTGATTGGAACTGGGATTGTCCTGGTGTACTGCAAATTGCTGAAGATGGATACAACCTATCAAAATGCTGGCCAGGCGAGGTGCATCTATCAAATTGAAAAATTGGAGAAGACCCTGATAGCGACAACTGGAGAACTGTCTCGGAAGGTGGATTACATCATGGTCTCGCTTAGGTCTTTCCACGACGGACTTAAAGCCCCGCAATGAAGGATTAAGTACTGAATCTACAGAAGAAATAAAAAGCCTTCTCTGTGATCAGTCCTATTTGGCTCAATTTCCCCATGAAAATTCCTCCTGGCTGTCTGCAGTCTGTGTTTTCAAAATCATCGAGCACAAGGCCTTGGACAGCACCTGCCCAGATAATCGCAAGGACGATTGGCGGCAGCCAGACAAAACATCTCCTGCCAAGTGCCCTTGTTGTTCTCTTATTATCATCAACACTTGCTTCAACAGTGCACACATATTGATCCATGAACTGAATAAAGATACACACACTGCTCTCTTGTGTCCTGTGAATCTTGTCTTGCGAATGTGCATTGAGAGCTTTTTTTTCCCTTGTAATCATAATATTGATTGATTATGCAACCAGTATTCTGAATCAATGATTTTTTTGCTCCTTCCTATTGTTCCTTGTATTATTCTTATTCTTATGCTACCTGTACCCTCTATCCTGTTGGCAGGCGCGTCCCCGATGCAGCCGTGTCACTGGAAATGCAGGTTCATTTTCTGTGTCAAGTCAAATTCTCTCGTATGTTATCAGTGATCTGTTAATGTACCTGGCAATAAATCTTTTTCTGATTCTGATTCTTTCTGATTCTGATTGGTTGGGGCCAACGGCAGAGGCAGTGGGTTGATGTAATGGAATAGGGGCCCATTGGGCCATTGTGAGCAGGGCCTATTCCAAGTTATTCTCCTTAGCTCTGGCCTTTTTCTTGGTGATGGACTTGTATTTGCGGTGGTGGTGGTCAGCAAGATGAAGCACTTCCTCACAGGTCTGTTGTTCCCAACCAATGCAGGTTTACTTCACAACTGCTGCTAGGCTGGGCAACAATCCTGCCATGAACTACATATTAAGGTGTGTGCCATATGTCCCTTTGTCCTCCATGTAGTCGTCAGGGTAGGGAATTCCTGCAGCACCACTGAACACCCTGCGCAGCCGATGGAAATAGTCCCCAGGTGTTTCGTCGTCTTTTTGCTTGCATTGGGCCACCTTAGCCAAGTCAGAACTTTTGCGGCACTGATCATGTATCATCCGCACGAGGTGGCGGATGGCATCTTTGTATTCTTTGTTAACACGAGGATGGTCGTCTACTCCCCAGTCTGTATGGGTGGAGCGAACATCATCAGTGAAAGCCGGCATTAATTTAGCCATGTTGGTGGGTGCGCATTTCTGAGCCACTATTCTCCGCAGCTTGAAGAAGGTGGGGTGGTAGGTCTCACAAAATGCCTTCAGCTGCTCACAAAAGTACATAGGGTCATTTTCCTATTGTGGCAGAGTAGCAGCAAATTTAGGAATATTTTCCGGAGCCCATGGTCTGAAAACCAGGTAGGAGCCCCCCTCCCCAGCTACCTCCACCATTGGCATGTGTGTACTTGCCCTGACTTTTCGCTCTCGCTTAATCTTAACTTTCACAGGGGTCTGAGGTGCCAGGGGACTGAGGGACGCTGCAATCTTTGGCAGGGGTTTTAGAGGGAAGGGGGATTCCTCATCTTCTGTGTCTCCCCCTTCCTCCATCTCCTCTTTTAGAACCTGTGTGGTCTTCTGGGTTATTGCAGAAATCTCACCCTCCTGTGATGGTTTGGCAAGCATAAAAGAGTCATCTTCCGGTGTCAAAGCAAATGGGCCAGGCAGCACTGGGTATAGCGCAGCAACAAAAGAGTTAGTAGGGTGGGGTTGGGATGGAACGGCCCCATGGCGCTCATATGGCGGTGGAATGGAATCCCCAGCAGATGTCAAAATTGTTTGTTTTTTTTTGTGGTATGGAAGTCAGGTTATTTCTCACCTCAGACAGAGACAATGAATACACATGGGAGAACAATGCCCAAGAGGGTGAGAGGGGGTTGAATGAAGTGTAGTGTAAATATCATGCTGTGTATGAGGAAGTGCCTTGAAGCTTGTGAAGGTGACTTGGGATATAGAGAGGAGTGCTTGCTGTAACCAGTCAGTCTGCTCTGTGCTTGTGAGATGTGAGTGTGTAATAAATCGTCTGACATGAAGCTGCCTCTTCATTTACACACTCCACACTGGTGACCCAAGACGTATTATGGAACACGAGGCAAGAACCCCGGAGCCAGCCCGGTCAGGAAGCCCCAGAGACACAGCAGCCATTCCACAGACAGCCAGGACTGGTTAGTTAGTTAGTTAATTCCCTTCACACCATGTTGGTGTATGGGGCAGTGCCTAGCTCCGTTTCTCTGACCCTAGGCCACACAGCTACTGTAAGTAGTGAAAGCTACAGCGGGGGTCAGTCTTCTGGTAGCTCTGTGCATAACTTTACTTTCCCTGTTCCATTATGTGGAGCACCACGCTAGAAGGCAGAAAGTACCATTTTTATATGGTCTTTGGTATGACCCGGCCGGGATTTGAACCCCTGCCTCCCAGGTGTGGGGCGGATGCTCTACCAACTGAGCCTCCACTCCGGTCAGCCAGGACTGGAACCCCCAGCAACGCGTGTGCAGTTTCAGTCAAGCTACCGGATTTCTGGCAGCACAACCCGCACTCTTGGTTTCACCACACCGAGGCCCAGTTTGCCCTCCGGGAAGTAACGGCAGACGACACCAAGTTCTACCATGTGGTAGCAGCGCTGGACTCCCACACAACCCAGCAGGTAGCGAGCCTGCTCGATCAGCCACCAGCCAGCAACAAATATGAGGCGCTCAAGGCTGCGCTCACCCGGCGCTACATGCTCTCGGAATGTGAGAGAGCGGAGAGGATCCTGGTGCGGACCGAGTTAGGAGATGGGTCGGCCGTTGACCTGATGGAGAAGATGCTGGCGTTAATGGGCACGGATGACGGGCACTTTCTGTTTGCCCACCTTTTCCGGAACCTTCCAACAGTGGCGAGAGCAGTTCTGGCCAATTCGCCATTGCTGGCTGCACGTGACTACCGTGCGCTAGCCCAGGAGGCGGACCGGATCATCCTCATCACCAGGGCGATCACAGTCAACGTGGCAGCAGCGGAGCCCAGCGAGACGACCAGAGAAGGCGAGGAGCCACCAATGGTAGAGGCAGCGGGGACCAAGGAGCGCCAGAGAGACACGCTCTGTTTCTACCACCGCCGCTTCGGAGAGAACGCACGCAGATGTGCGCCACTGTGCCAATTCAAGCACTCGGGAAAACGTCAAGGCCGGCAGTCGGTAGCAGCTGCGACCCTCGGTGAAGAGAACAAGCTGCTCTACTTGACGGACGCGCGCTCGGGGAGGTGTTTCCTCATGGACACCGGAGCCCAGAAGAGCTTCAACCTGCCGGCCTATGCCGACCGGCTGGCAGGACCTAGCGGCCCCGGGATGTTGGCAGCAAACGGCTCGGAAATTAAGACCTTTGGTGAGAGGACACTGATCTTATCTCTACACAGCCGTACATACGAGTGGACTTTTGTCGTAGCAGCACTGAATTACCATATCCTGGGGGCTGATTTTCTGTGTGCACATGGTTTACTGGTTGATGTTGCTAACAGGCGTCTGGTTAATGCACTGTCCTTTGACTCTTTCCCCTGTATAGCTCGAATGACCCAGCCAACAGCACAAGCCAACGTCACAGCTCCAGGCGGTAAGTTCCACGCACTACTCACTCAGTTCCCAGCACTCATGGTCCCGACGTTTTCAGCGGCCATCGCTAAACACGGGGTGGAGCACTTTATCACCACCACTGGGCCGTCCGTTTTTGCAAGACCTCGGCGCTTGTACGCAGCTAAATTGGCCATTGCGCGCGAGGAGTTCACCAACCTGGAAAGGCTGGGCATCATCAGGCATTCGAACAGCCCATGGGTATTCCTGCTACACATGGTCCCTAAGGCTGAGGGATCGTGGCAACCGTGTGGTGATTTCCGCAGATTGAACAACGCCACAGCACACGACCGCTACCCGATTCCCCACATACAGGATTTTTCAGTCCACCTCACCGGAACACGCATTTTTTCCAAAATAGACCTGGTCCGCAGTTACCATCAAGTCCCAGTGCGCGCTGAGGACGTACCCAAAACAGCGGTAATAACTCCGTTCGGTTTATTCGAGTTTCTGCGCATGCCATTCAGGTTAAAAGGCGTGGCACAGACGTTCCAGCGCATGATGGATGCAGTGCTGTGCGATCTCCCGTTCGTGTTCGTCTACCTGGACGATATCCTGGTAGCCAGTGCGTCCAAAGACGAACACGAAACCCACCTCAGGATGGTTTTCCGGAGGTTGGAGGAGCACGGGTTAATAATCAACCCGGCGAAATGCCAGTTCGGTGTGACGGAGATTGATTTTTTGGGGCACCGCGTCTTTCCAGAAGGAGCGATCCCGCTGCCTGACAAAGTGCGCGTCGTGGCGGATTTTCCCCGGCCTCAGACGGTCAGGGCGCTGCAGGAATTTTTGGGGATGGTGAACTTTTATAACCGTTTCCTTCCCCGCGCAGCGCAGCTCATGCAACCATTGTATGCCGCGCTCAAGAGACAGAAACCCGCGGATAGGGTCGAATGGACCCCGGAGCGAGAGCGGGCGTTCTCGGAGGTTAAAGCAGCCCTGGCAAACGCCGCACTGCTGGCGCACCCGGACCCGGCGGCCCGGATAGCGCTCACCACCGATGCTTCAGACGTGGCCATAGGGGCTGTCGTTGAGCAGCACGTCGCCGGGGCTTGGCAGCTGCTCACTTTTTTCAGCAGAACTTTATGCAACAGCGAACATAAATACAATGCCTTCGACAGGGAGTTGCTGGCTCTCCACCTGGCCATACGCCACTTCCAGTTCTGGCTGGAAGGGCGCAGCTTCACCGCGTTTGTGGATCACAAGCCACTAACGTTCGCGATGGCCAAGGTTTCAGAACCGTGGTCGGGCCGGCAGCAGAGACAGCTGGCCGCGATCTCAGAGTTTACTACCGATATTCAGCATGTGTCGGGTAAACTGAATGTGGTGGCGGACTGCCTCTCGCGCACCGTGGTGGCCCCGGTCTATGTGGGGATAGATTACGCAGCCATGGCTGCGGAGCAGATTAGCGATGCAGACGTGCGCGCACTCCAGTCTGGACCAACAGGGTTAAGGCTGGAGAGCCCCCCCAATCTGCGATGTCTCCACGGGACGCCCGCGTCCGGTGGTCCCGGTCACGTGGCGCCGCCGCGTGTTTGAGTCGGTTCACACTCTGGCGCACCCAGGAGTGCGCGCGTCTCTCAAAATGGTGGGAGAGAAGTTTGTGTGGCCGAGCCTACGCAAACAAGTAAAAGAGTGGGCTGTAGCCTGCGTGGCGTGCCAACGAGCCAAGGTACACAGACGCACGAAGGCTCCCTTGGAGCCGTTTCGGGTACCGGCTAAGAGGTTCAACCATGTTCACGTGGACCTCGTGGGCCCCCTCCCACCATCACAGGGGTGCACACACCTCCTGACAGTGATGGAACGCACCACGCGCTGGCCAGAAGCAGTCCCACTGGCGGCAACCACATCTGCAGACGTAGCACGCACTTTTTTAACAGCATGGGTGGTGCCTTTTGGAGTCCCGTCGGACATTACGTCCGACAGGGGCCCTCAATTTGTTTCCGAACTCTGGTCCGTGATTTTCATAGATCACCGAAAGCAGCACTCAGGGCTTCACTGACGGATGCAAATTGGGTGGACAGGTTGCCGTGGGTTTTATTGGGGTTGCGCTCTGCGCCAAAAGAGAATCTGGAAGCTTCCCCGGAAGAGCTGGATTTTGCGCAGCCCCTACGGCTGCCCGGGGAATTTCTGCCAGATAATCCCGCACCGGACAGCTGCCCGTCTCAGCTTTTGCAGCGTAGCGCAAACACAGGCACACTGCCGGGCCCGGCCCACCACTGTTTTCCGCGTGTTTTCGTGCCTAAACCTTTGAAGAACGCGGAGTTCATGTTCGTCAGACACGACGCCCACTGCCCTTCATTGCACCCACCCTATGATGGACCGTTCAGAGTGTTGGAAACAGGGGATAAGCATTTTGTGCTAGACTTGGGGGGTAGACGGGAGAAAATTGGCATAGACAGACTCAAACCCGCCTTTGTAGTGGCGGATGAGCAAGTGCTGTTGGCGAGGGCCCCTCGGCGTGGAAGACCCCCACGGAGAACTCCCCAGGGGAACGATTCATCAGAGCAGCCACACGGACAGAGCGAACCCCCCCGACCACCACAGTTCACCCGCAATCGGACACACTCCCAGCAGCCCCCCACCGGCACAGCAGCGCCACGGAGGCAGTAAACTCCAGTTACAGCAGATATGGGAGGAGACTGAAGCCGAAACAGCATGTGGACTGATATTCTATTGTTCTATCTAAGATGCTGGGGGGGCGGTATGGAAGTCAGGTTATTTCGCACCTCAGACAGAGACAATGAATACACATGGGAGAACAATGCCCAAGAGGGTGAGAGGGGGTTGAATGAAGTGTAGTGTAAATATCATGCTGTGTATGAGGAAGTGCCATGAAGCTTGTGAAGATGACTAGGGATATAGAGAGGAGTGCTTGCTGTAACCAGTCAGTCTGTTCTGTGCTTGTGAGATGTGAGTGTGTAATAAATCATCTGACATGAAGCTGCCTCTTCATTTACACACTCCACAGTAGTGTGTTTACTTTCTCTATCCTTTTTCTTTCATTCATTTCTTCTTCTATTCTGTTCCTGCTTATCCCTACATGCCTTTGCCTCAGCCAGCCACATCTCGGCCGCCCCCTTTTCTAACTGTAATTACGTCAGCTTTTCCCTGTCCTTTTCCTTCTGCTTCTTACGTGTCTGTACCCTCTGAATGTCACCATTGATTTTATCTCTCAAACTAATGATAACTTCTACAGAGAACGCCCCCCCCCCCTCAGGAAATCCATCCTCACAGATCCATTTTTGCAAAAATTCAACACTTTCAGGACCATAATTATCAGTCATATATTTCACCTTTGGGCCACCCACACCAGAGGGACACCGTTTGGGTTTTGATCTACAAGACCCCATTATTGACCGATATAACCGTTGTTCACTACTACTAAACGTCTTAAGTGTGTGCTAACGCGTCTTTATTTCGACCGTTGGTCACCTGATGGGATAAAGTGATCAATATAACCATATAACAGTTATTTGTGTGACTCAAAATATTTGTGCTCTGCTTGTCTAGGTAAAATAACCAATATACCATAATGGAATATATATTGCCAAGTGTGTGGTTCACTCTCTGCAAAATAGTGGACCTTTGTCTCACCACAGAGGATAACAAATGCCTGGAATTTATGGGAAGGAGGCACAGTTGTGATAAGGAATGGCTGAGCCTGGGCTACTTTGACCTGGGAGGAGGAATGGCCTTCAGTGGATACATTCGGCGCCAGGAACGAACCCTCCCGTGGACCAGACACCTGGACTGTCATCTTGTTAATGCATGCTTTCTTCTTTGTTCATTTGTGTATAAATATTCTGGGTCAGGGCCAGCATAGTTAGTCAGACTTCATGAACTGACACGATCTGTTGCTGTCAGGGCGAGAAGGATTGACCCAGCGCTGTAACCTACTATATTCAACTTGCTTGCTTAAATAAATATGTGTTCCAAGTAAACTAAATCTCTTCCTTGAAAAACGAATCTGGGTAAACCATCTACACACATAGACAAGCTTTGAAGAGTAGACTTAGATGGTTTTCTACTGAATTTTTAATCCTAACACACCCCAGGTGTCCCCAGGCATCCTCAACGCATCTCACTGTGACTCACAGACTATGTTCCCAAACTTGCTTATAACAAGAACTGTACACTGTCTAGACCATGTATTGTACACCGTCTTCAATTTAGTCCTGCCACAAGATCGACTCGCCAGACTCCAGAATCCCACGGGACTTTAACCTGCTGGACATGCACAGATATCGGTCTATCAAAGTGAAATATATGCCTAATTTTACCACAGAGATTTGCAAGATATGATAAATTTTACTTACTCAGATTTTGGAGGCTTCTAAGACGGTTCGTTGGGATAATGTGTCACGACTCCGACGATCAACGTCTCACATCGCCTGAAAGGCAGAAAGAGCCGAACTCCATTCGGGGTGATCAATCCACGTCGATTAGAGATCAGTGATAGTGCAATTATCCCATTTCTGATACCAAAGAATGTAGCCGAATTTTATCTAAATACCTTTAAGGTCCTGAAATAAAAAAATCAGACGGATCTGTAGGTTGAATCCCCTTTATTTGCTGCAGCAAATCTGAGCCCCTGAGAACAGTTCCCCAGCTCTCCTCTTTCCTGCTCTCCTCCCCCAAAGAGGATATAACTGCGTTTTATGACCCTTAGGAATGTTAACAGCAGGCAGAGGGGGAAGGATAGGAGGGAAACAGAGAGAGACACTATAGGTGCTTTTCCATTTGGAACTGTTTGGCCTCGTTTGGCCTGGAACGGGACAGTACAGTTCGGTACAGTTCGGCACGCATGTTTTTCTACTGCACTAGGTGTCATTTGAAGTGGGTGGGAAATAGTTAAAAGGGAGGCGGCGCAACCCTCTCCCTCCCGCTACGTAAAACAAACGTAACTGGCGTAAATCAAGCGTAACGTTACGCAAAACACAAGTTGGCAGGATATGAGGTGTCTGCGTTCTCTGGCTGTTTTTGCCAGAATAAAGGCAAAAACGGAGAACAGAAGGCAAACCCGCAATACGACACACTCTGGAAAGGTACTGGAGCATTTAGAAGCCATGAGGATGCGAACTACATTATGTATGACGGTAAGCTAATGATTGCTGATGCTACTTTGCTTTTAAGTCCGCCGTACAACATTGTAATGTCAGCAATTTATCAATATTAGGTCCTAAAATCTGTATTCTGTGTGTGTGTTTCAGATGGCTCTCTTCTGGCAAAAATATCACATCAAACGGTCGGCGTTAATGTTCATCACAGTGATGTGACCCCAAGTTCATGAACGCGAAGTGGCTATAATGTCTGTAGAAATGTTTAGCTTCCTGTGAAATAAATTGATCTGATCTGTGTCAAAATCATGGAGAGACTGTTGAGACGTCATGGGATTTACCTGCTCCAGCCAGTGGTGTCGTGACAAAACATGGATCAGGTGCCATATGAGCTGTTAAATATATATTTCAACAGGTAAACAGTACTGAGTTAGGCATAAGATATATTTAGCAATTATGATGCATTTTAAGCCAAAACAAATGGATCTAGGATTAGAAGTAATTAAAATAAAGCAGTCCCAAGGTTACATGGAGAAATACGTGGATTAACTGGAAATATATCGTATTGAGTATTGCTGACTACCTGTAGATATTGTATAAATATATATTCTCTGCATCAACAGTGAACTATACATGTATTCATGTAGTATTGCCCTGGGAATTTTGACAATAAACCTTTGTACTTTTGCAGATGTCTCTATTTTGTTTTACAGTCTTCAGCAAATGATTGTTTTGGTTACTTTTCTTAAAAATAAGCCATTATTTTCAAAGTCACTGATAAATGGTTCGTACTGTTGACTCTTTTCCCACCGGTGTCTGAACAGACAAAATAGAAAATCATGATGTAAACACATAAATCACTAAATTGTTTATTCCAATCAGCAGCAAATTACAGATTATTTAGAATGTGCAAAATTCAAACTGTAAAAAAAAAAAAAGAAACCGGAATGGTTAACACGCCCGCCACGCTGCCTCACTGAGAAGCAACTGGTCGGCCCCTCGTACTGGTCCTGTTCAGCAGTTCTTCAGCCTGCATCTCTGTAAATAGTGAGGCAAGGTCTGGTTTGGGTGGATCGTTTTCCCCTTGCCTAGATGAAAGACAGAAATGGGTGGTGGATAATTAAAGAAAGTTTAAAACATATTTGAGAAATGAATGAATCTTTATTTTGGATAATTAGATTAAAAGAAAGGAACAGAATAATAGAACAAAGGGGGAAAAAATCCAATAAGGTCAAATTAAACAGGAACTCCTCGGATTATACAATTCAACATAACTTATCAGAAATGGGTGATGGCTGAAGCCGCAGCTTATATTGCCCACCCATGTTCTAGCTAAGAATTCAAAAATAAAATAAAATAAGAGTGATTACAAATCAGAACAAAGCCAAGACAAAACGTGACAAAAAATAAGCAACAGCACAACACAGACTGGATATGATAATCCTTATGTGATTTTACATGTTGTTTTGTATATACAGCCGTGGACAAAATTGTTGGTACCCCTCTGTTAATCGAAGAAAAACCCACAATGGTCACAGAAATAACTTGAATCTGACAAAAGTGGTAATAAATAAAAATTCTATGAAAATTAACCAAAGAAAATCAGACAATGCTTTTGAATTGTGGTTCAACAGAATTATTTTAAAAAACAAACTCATGAAACAGACCTGGACAAAAATGATGGTACTCCTAGAAAAGATAATAAGAAAGAATAATAAGAAGAAAAAATAAGAAGAAAATAGGCCATAGGGACATGAACATGATCATAGGGACATGTTCAACCAAGATGTGTCCTCTAATTAACATCACAGGTGTCTACAAACTTGTAATCAATCGGCCTATTTAAAGGGTGACAAGTAGTCACTGTGCTGTGACCATTGTGGGTTTTTCTTTCATTAACAGAGGGGTACCAACAATTTTGTCGACGTGTGTGTGTTTGGAGTATTTATTCCTTTGTTTTTGTTTAAATTGTCCAAGCTTTGTACATGATTTTAATTCAGGTCCAAAAGCGTTCCACAGTCTGACTCCTTGCACTGAAACACAGTGTTGCTTGGTGGTAGTTCTCAGACCCCAGGGCAGACCCAGAACTCACTGGAGAGACAACATCTCCCAGTTGGTCTGGGAACACTTTGGTATCCTCTCTGAAGATCTGGAGCAGGTGGCTGAGGAGAGGGAAGTCTGGGCTTCTCTGCTTGAACTGCTGCCTCTGCGACCCGGACCTCTGGAAAAGTGGTAGAAGATGGATGGATGGATGTCATGTATGGGAACGTTAATGAATGATACAAAATCTATAGTGTGGGTTGATTCAGCAAATATTTCACTCTGCGCAGTATTGTGACTGATTTGCATATTTTACCTTTAATATAATTAATATGTGACTTCCAACACAGTTTATTATCAATTATTACACCAAGGATTTTAATTTTGGATACCCTTTCAATCTCTACACCATTTATACTGAGTTTAAATACTGAGTTGTTGTGATGTTGTGAAATAACGTTATCAATAAAATTTAGCCACCGCTGTGTCGCCCTGGTTTCAAGTGTGGGTGGTGTTTTGTGCTTGTATTGCTAAAATATAAAAGGAAGCACTACAATGGGTCTCAAATATTTGTAATGTGTTCTATTACTGAATGAGTTTAAAGATGAAATACTATACACATATAAACTAAATTCTAATGGTGACTGAACAACTCCCATTCCCCAAGGTGCAAGATACACTATTATGACTAGAACTCATAAAGGATCACAGAAGTGATCTGATAAAAATAAATAAACAAGCGGTTTATTTTATGGTGGCTATTATTGGATGTGCCATTCATTTTCAATTACTCTGTAATTAATATTCACACAAATAAATCTCAATTCAGTCCCTTTCATATTAAGTGGAAATTGTGCTACTTTAAATTTGGCACTTTACCTAAACTTTAACTTAAAGTGAGGTAGTCGGATCTGGGAAAAAAATGCTTTATTTGCGTGCATGGAAAGAAAATCCTACAGACACATATAGCGCGATTGTCTGCGAGTGTGAATGACCTGTTCCATGAGCAAATGTACGTTTTTTGGTCCGTGGCTGTTTAAATTGAATTCTTTCCTCCCGAAAATATCATTTTTGAATATTAATTACAGCTAAATGGGAGCAGTTTCGATGCCGACATTTCATATCCTAATATACGTGTTCTATACACCATCGGCTTTTGCGTATCCGACTACCTCGCTTTAAAAAGCAAAAGATTTGACTATAAATATGATGTGTTGTTTACCTGTCAAAATACAATGGTGTCAAAACGTCGCCATTCCGAGCAGATCCTGTTTGGACTCTACAATGAAATACACACAAATAAGGTACATGCACAGCACGAAAGTGCAACATGTAAAAAAATAATAAATAAATAAAATAAACTTTTTTAACCAGGATTACAACTAGCTTATTTCATCAGATATTGTCAACACAAAAAAGCAACATACAAGGACGGACTTAGCATTAAGCTAGGTCATCGTTTAAACACGATTAAGTTTTCGTCTGTCCTAAGTGAATTTTCCACTTTTGGAAAAAATAACATAAAGCATGAATATCACATCACTCACCGTCCTGTATATCACAATATCACGGCTTCAACTGCTGAAGTTGGGTGCGTCGTGGCTGTACATTCAATTCAATTCGGGTGGCTGGGTCTAATTCCTAGTGAGTCTCCGTGTATTTTCTGATGCGTCTGCTTGTGCGCCCCACTGCAAGTTCAGTCTGCTTCCCTCTGCATTCTCTCATCAGCCGAAACGCACAGGAAACTCTGCTGGACCGCGGTGTTAGATTTCTGCTGATTTCTGTTAAGCCATTCTATCGTTGTGGTTTATAATATCACTTGTTCGTGGGCTCACTGACGAAAAATTGCAAATGGCGACCAGCAAGCGATTCTCGAAAGTCAGTGTAACGCCCACTCTCATGACGCTACGCCCAGACCAATGAATGGCCAGCATTGGCGTGACGAAACCGTGCCGGTACCCTTTGGACCTACTTTTAACGGTGCCGATAAAAGTGTCGATAAAAGTGGAACAGTTCCGAAATAACGAACTGTGAGGCCATTGGGTGCCAAAAGGAAAAGCGGACAAAGGAGGCCGAACCGTGCTAAAGGAGGCCAAACGAGGCCAAACAGTTCCAAATGGAAAAGCGCCTTTAGAAATTTCCTTATTTTTGAAAGAAAAGCACTTTTTTTCAATGAAGATAACTTTAAACTAATCAGAAATACACTCTATACATTGCTAATGTGGTAAATGACTATTATAGCTGCAAATGTCTGGTTTTTGGTGCAATATCTACATAGGTGTATAGAGGCCCATTTCCAGCAACTATCACTCCAGTGTTCTAATGGTACAATATATATCAATATAATAATTGACATTTCCAGCCTGTGTTGTGTTATAGCTTAGTTTTTCTTTTTTCTCTGTGACACTATGTCTTAGATTTGTTTTTGAATAGTAACCGCTTAACTTAGACTAGCTCAGTTTTCTTTTTCTCTCAGTCATATTTTGTCTTAGCCTTGTTTTAAATTGTAATCGCTCTTGTCTTGTTTTCTCTTTTTTCTCCTTTGAATTCTTGGATGGAATATGGGTGGGCAATATAAGCTGCGGCTTCAGCCATCACCCATTTCGGATAACTCACGTGGAATTGTATAGTAGAAGGAGTCTTTGTCTAATTTGACCTTGTTGTTATATTATACAGTTTCTTTTAACCTGTAATGTACTATCCGAAATAAATTCATTCATTCAATTCATTCATTCATTCATTCATTCATTCATTCATATGTTTGCTCATTGCGTCAGAAGGCTAATGGATGATTAGAAAACCCTTGTGCAATCATGTTTGGTCTGCAATGCTGTAATTGCTGCAAATGGAGGATTCTTTGATGAAAGCAAAGTTTGAAGGAAAAAATTATTATTTCAAATACAAATCATTATTTCTAACCTTGTCAATGTCGGTAGAAACAAGATGGCGACCGGGATGGTCACACTTTTTCAGCGCTGAGACAAAGTCGCTGATTTTCCCATTAAAAGTACCTAACCGATGGACTTCCGGTTATGGCTGCCACGTAAGAAGGACACGTCTCACTCTGCTCTGCCTCTGGAGAAAAAAATCGGCAAATAACTCTCTCATTTGGGACAGAACGTATCCCAGCGTTTGGGCGAGGATATGTTGGTGAAGCCTAAGGCTGGAAAACCAGGTAGAGGAAAAAGCGAGCCGCAGAAACAGTCCAAATTAACGGACTTTCAGGTCTGTGACGCAGTAGTTAATGCACCAAATATGGCGGAGGAAGTTAACAGCGGTGCGGTATCTGCGGGAAGCGACACAGGTGCGTTGCTGGTGGCTATGAGTTCAATGAGAGCGGAATTTTCCTCTAGATTTGATGGGATTATGGCAGCGTTGGAAGGAATGAGAAAAGAATTGGGTGACTGTGTAGAACGAATGGCGCAGATGGAGCTTCGTGTCTCTAGTGCTGAAGATGACGTCACTTGTCTCCAATTAAAGGTGCGCACTTTGGGAAAAAAAAATAAATGTCTGGAAGAAAATATCCTGGATTTGGAATCCCGGTCGAGATGGAACAACTTGAGGCTGGTGGGTCTACCGGAGGAATCCGAAGGTCGGGACTCGTGTTCCTTTCTGGAAAAGTGGATTCCGGAGGCGCTGGGCAGCACGGAGCTGCGGTCGGCGGTGATTCTGGAGACCGCGCACCGTATTGGCCCACGGAGAGATAAGGGACCACCGAGGACCTTAATTATGAAGTTTCTCAGCAACAGAGACAGGATGAAGATCTTCAACGCAGCACGAGCTAAAGGAGAGATTAAACACCAGGACCAGCAGGTGCGGTTCTACCCAGATTTGGCCACAGGAATCCAACAATTGAGGAAGCAGTTTGATCCCATACGTAAGGAGCTGCGCAACCTTGGGATTCGTCATGGTGTAATCTATCCTGCGAGACTGTTGACCACGTATGGGGGCAGAACCCATATCTTCAAGACCCCAGAGGAGGCGCAGGAGTTCATCAAGAAGATTCAAGAAGAAGAAGAGACTGGTGGGAGCTAAGCATGAACAAAATATAAGGTAGAATAATTAAGCATTTGCACAGGCATCTGACTGACTTGAAGCAAATAGCAAGTTTACAAAATATAGATTGTATTGTATATTAAAAAAAAAAAAAAAATCAAAAAAAAAAACTATGATGTACAAAGTTGCTAAAAATTTTGGAGTTAAGTTGGAAAACTACAGAGGAGAGTTAATGTTCCGTCATTAAAAGCAGTAGAGTTAGGGTGATTGGGAGGATGAAGAAGGAGTGGCTTTGGCTGTTCCCCGTGGGTGTGGAGCGGTCGATGGCTATATCGGGAGACGGAATTTTTCTTTTGATTTTGGGGGGTTCGCCACAAGTGTGGGAAGGGGGAATTTGTTTGTGTGTAGTTTGTAGGATGAATGTTCAACCACTCATTTTTTTGCCTCTCTGTTTGAGCATGTTTACACTGCAAGGTAATCCCAAACTCCCTATTGATCATAAACCAAAGCGTTAATCTTAATTTAACTTCATGGAATTGCAGAGGTCTACAAAATTTAAAAAAACTTAAACAAGTTATGAATAAAATAAAAGACATGGGTTCAAAAATTGTGTTTTTACAAGAAACTCATCTAATAGAGGAGGATGTAAAAAAGAATTAGGAGTAGATGGCAAGGAAGTGTTTTCACCTCATCATTTTCATCCCGAGCCAGGGGAGTTATGACTCTCATACATAAATCAGTCCCTTTTCAAGTGAAAAATGTAATTGGAGACAAATTTGGAAGATATGTAATCATTCAAGGTTCTTTGCTATTAGAAAATATTGTAGCGAACTCAATATGAGCACCCTACTTGGCTTGCCAAGTGGGTTGACCCTATTGGCGACACAGGTAGGGTGCGGGACTCCGGAGCGGGAGGCGTGAGTTCAAATCTCCCGGTGGGACGTCGCCATGTCGAGCAGCACGTTACATTGGTGTCAGAAGTGGGATCTCCTGTCCAAAGCAGTAATGGGGCGCTGACATCGGGATGATGTTGAGAACCAGAGGGGAGTAGTGTAGCGAACTCGATATGAGCACCCTACTTGGCTTGCCAAGTGGGTTGACCCTATTGGCGACACAGGTAGGGTGCGGGACTCCAGAGCGGGAGGCGTGAGTTCGAATCTCCCGGTGGGACGTCGCCATGTCGAGCAGCACGTTACAATATAAATTTGGTTAACTTATATGGTCCCAATATAGATGATCAAAAGTTCTTTGCTAATTTATTTCTTATCTTATCATCACTTACAGGGCAACATATAATAGCAGGGGATTTTAATTGTACATTGAATCCCGGTATAGATAGATCAACAGGACTGGACTGTATGCACAATGGATGTAGGATGACCATTAATCATTTTATGAAAGAATTGAGATTGTTAGATACAGTATATGGAGAGAAATGAAACCACAAGTTAAAGCCTACTCTTGTTATTCCAGTACCTACAAGACATTCTCACGTATTGATTATTTTTTGATTTCCACAGAATTAAGGTCCAAGATTCAAAACTGCTTTTATGATAACATCGTGATCTCTGATCATGCACCCTGCTGTCTAATATATGTAGATAAGAAACTGACAAAGGAATCAGGTAGATGGCAATTTCAGCATAAATGGCTTCAGGATGAGGAATTTGTCAAGTACATAGAAAAACAGATAGATGAGTTCTTTGACATCAATACTACACAAACATCAGCATGTGTAAAGTGGGAGGCTTTCAAAGCTTTTATTAGGGGACATATTATTAGTTATACAGGTTCAAAATCTAAGAAGACTCGAGAGGAGAGAGCCCAATTGGAACATAAAATAAAAAATCTTCAGGAAAAAGTGTATGCAGGAAGTGATCCAAGGTTGGAGAATGAATTACTGATTTTGAGAGCTGAATACGACAAAAAATCAGCGAATAGAGCTGCCTCAAGTCTTCTAAGATTGAAACAATCTTTTATGAACAAGGTGAAAAATCAGGAAAATTATTGGCATGGCAGATTAAACAATTAGAATTTAAAACACCAATTACCAGTATTATAAGTAACGGACAGGTAGTTATAGATCCTTTAGAAATTAACAGAGCCTTTAGAGATTACTATGAAAAATTATATGATACCAAAAATGAATCTGATTTAACAAAACTAAATGGGCTTTTGAACGAACTATCTATACCGTGTATTCCAGGTGAAAACAGGGAGATATTGGAGTCTAAAATTAGTCAAGAAGAAGTTGGGCTAGCCATTGATAATATGAAATCAGGAAAAAGTGCAGGACCAGATGGTCTTCCAGTTGACCTTTATAAAAAATTTAAGAATAAATTAATAAAACCTTTTTTGGAAATGGTTTTAGAAGCATTTCAAAATAATAATTTACCATCATACATGAATAATGCCTTAATTATACTGTTGCCAAAACCAGGTAAGCCCTCTAATAAATGTGAAAATATGAGACCAATAAGCCTATTAAATGCCGACCTTAAGATAATCTGTAAAATTTTAGCAAGACGAATACAAGAAATTTTACCAAATATTATTAATCGAGATCAGAATGGCTTTATAAAGGGAAGACAAGGCTTCCATAATGTAAGAAGACTATTTAATATTATTTATTTTAATAAAGAAGCACCGGATACAGCTCTCCTATCACTGGACGCCGAAAACGCCTTTGATAGAGTCGAATGGCCCTTTCTTTTTGAAGTCTTACAAAGGTTTGGACTTGGAAATAATTTCATAAAATGGGTTCAGATAATATACAATAATGCTACAGCAGAAATCCTAACAAATAACAATATTTCAAAATCAATAAAAATCAATAGAGGATGTCGACAAGGCTGTCCACTTTCACCTTTACTGTTTACTATGGCAATTGAACCTTTAGCGATGGCGATACGTTTACATCCACAAATATATGGAATTAAAGTTGGACCAACAGAACATAAAATCTCCCTGTACGCCGATGACATAATTTTGTTTATGTCGAATCTAAAAAAATCAATTCCGACCTTGTTGAATTTAATAAAGAATTTGGGGGAAATATCAGGATATAAAATAGATAAAACTAAATCTTCAATATTAATGCTAAATGAGACCCAGAGAAATTACCCAGACCCTGAGGTAAATCAATTCAACGTTGTAAATCAGTTTAAATATTTAGGAATCCAAATTGTGCCTAAGCTAGAATCAGTCGCCAGTATCAACTATGAAGCCTTAATGACAGATATCAATGAGTTAATTCAGAGATGGATGTCACTACCAATGTCGATGATCGGGAGAATCAATATACTTAAAAGTAATATTTTACCTAAAATACTTTATTTATTTCAATACATTCCCTTACCACCACCTTTAGATTTATTCTCAAGAATTAAAAAAAAGTTAGTGGAATTTATATGGAACAACAGGAAGGCTAGATTACGTCTGTCTTTATTATATTTACCATTTGATCGTGGAGGTCTGAAATGTCCAAATTTTATGTTGTATTATTGGTCGGCACAACTGAGGTCTATGACATATTATTTTTCATTAAATGATCTCCCTCACTGGACTGAAATGGAATCATACAATTTACCTTTACCTCTTCCCATATTCATATACTCAGATTCGGCAAAAAAATTACAAAAACAAGTTAAAAATCCATTTGTAAAGCATATGATCAAAATATGGTGTGAAGCTAAAAACTATTTAAAAGAACCACAGTTATTGTCACAATTTAGCCCAATATGGGGTAATCAATATTTTAAACCAGGGAGAGCGGACGCTGTATTTAAAGTATGGAATTTAAAAGGGATTCAAAAGATTCAAGATTTATATTTGCCATGTGCAGATAACATAATGTCTTTTGAAGAGCTGAGGATCAAATTTAATCTTAATAGAACACATTTTTTTAAATATCTTCAACTTAGAAACTTTATTCGATCAAATCAAAATAAAGCTCTCACTCGACCTATTTATTCATCCTTGGAAAAAAAGTTGATGAAAGATAGTAAAAGAAAGGGTATTATTTCAGAGTTTTATAACTCATTGACACTATCCTCAAGTGAAAATTCACAGAAAAGATTAAACTACTGGAAAGAAGATCTGCAAACTGAAATTTCAGAGGAACAATGGGAATTGGCTTGTACAGAAGCTCAAACCAAATCAATAAATGTACGTCTTAAATTGATACATTTCAAATGGTTAATGCGGATGTATGTTACACCAGAGGAGTTAAATAGATATAACAAAAATATACCAGATACGTGCACAAAATGCATGGAAGGTAAAGGAACCCTATTTCATTGTGTATGGGAATGTAGAATAATAAGAATGTTTTGGGAAGAGGTGAGGGTAACAATTGAAAAAATAATCTCAAAACAAATCATATTGAATCCTAAACTGTTTTTGTTGGGTCTGTACCCAGAAAAGCATAACTTTAATAAAAGTGAAAGAACATTCATAGACCTCAGTTTGCTTAATGCCAAAAAATGTATTGCACTACTATGGAAAAAGACTCATAGACCAGATGTGACTCAGTGGTTAAGACAGATGTTAACAAACCTTCCATTAGAAAGAATAACATATATACTGAAATCAAAGGAAATTGTGTTTGAGAATATATGGAGACCTTTTATTGATTATGTAAAAAATTTTAACATAACTCTTGAAGAAGAAGGTGAATGATGTGTGTGGACCTTGTAAATTCCAAACTGGTGAACATAATATGTATACTTATGTATTGGATTGTCTAGACTAAACAGAGGAGCATTGTTGAAGACTTGATTTTGTTGGTGGTTGTTGGTGTTTTTAGTGCAATTTTTTTTTTGTAGTACTTTAGTGTTAGTGTTTGATTGTTTGTGTCATGTTTGTTAAAAAAAAAAAAGGTTCAATAAAGATATTGTGGAAAAAAAAAAAAAAGTACCTAACCGACAGCGATCGGCGCTCGTGACGGACACCCACGGGCTGAATTTCCACCTCCGTTAGAATATCGTGGAATACCCCTTTAATCGGGTAGAATTGCGGCGCTCTACCCGAAGCGATTGCTAAGCTAATGCTAGTTAGCTTAACGCCGGCCCCAGTGCGCCACCTAACTCCAACACGAAGCGACTCAGTCCCCGGTGAGGGCTTACCGGAGGAACTAACCGAGGCGGCAGCTGGACGCGAGCCGGATCGGCGCTCGGGCGCGGCGTTGGTGAGAGACGGGGCCAGCTGAGGAACTACCAGACTGACGGCGGTTGGTGACGGCCTAGCGGAGGTGCCTGGCGGCCTAGCGGAGGTGCCACCCAGGCAGACGGCGGCAGGCGACGGTGATCAGCGGAGCATCCACCGTGACCCCAGCGGAGGTCGGCTGCACCGGCGGTGTGCGGCGTGACCCGGTGGAGGAGCTGTACAGGAGCTCTGTTGCTACAGCGGTCAGTAAAATGCCACCAAAGAAGGAGGAAATGGAAGATATCAAAAAAACTCTGAACTTTGTGACAGAAGAATTGGCCAAATTGGCTAGTCAGCAGGCCAAAATAATAGGCCTAATGGAAGATGTACGAGCCCTACATTTAACAATTCAAGAAAAAGACAAAAAAATTAAGGGCTTGGAGCAACGCGTTGAGGATCTTGAACAAGGTTCTCGTATGGATGACCTAGTCATAAGCGGACTAGACATCAAATATCAGTCATACGCCCACGCCACAACAGGACTGAGAGGTGAGGACGCTCCTATGAGTGAATCAGTCTCACTAGAAAACCAGGCGCTTCAGTTCCTGGATAGCAGAAATATTAAGGTCGAAGCTAACGCAATTTCAGCCTGTTATGCTTTACCGAAGAAAGATAACCAAACAAAGAAATCAATTGTGATGCGCTTTGTGAACAGAAGGGTAAAGAATGACATACTGAGGCAGGCCAGAAAGCTACAGGGAACACAAGTTTACCTAAATGAACACCTGACAAAAACAAACACTGAAATAGCACGGCAAGCACGGATGCTGAAAAGGCAAAATAAGATACAGGCAACCTGGACAAGAAATTGTAGAATCTGGATTAAACTAAATGGAACACCTGAGCAAGCAAAGAGTATAATGATCAGAGATGCTACTGACTTAGATAAATACAGATGAACACTGATTAAGAAAATCATGAGTCAATGATAATCCATATTCACACACACAGTAAGAATAGTTCTTTTGATACACCATGGCAAAGTACTTTAAAAAAATAAGCAAAACTAACAAAAACTTATGACTGACTTGAGTAGACATCAATTATCCCCAGTTGGAGGATGTCATTTGACACAGAGTGAGGTAACTCAAACTCTGAAAATATGCCATTATGCTGAACACAAACCACAAGAGATGGAGAATGATATTGATCCTGATAACCACTTTTTCAATAATATTCATAACCACTGTGAATATTACACTGAAAAGCAATTCAAAAGTCAAGTGCAACTAGATGGTAAATTATCAATAATACACTTCAACAGCAGAAGTCTTAACAAAAACTTCCCACAGATTCAGGACTATTTAAAACAGCTAGACAGAAAATTTACAGCCATTGCAATCTCTGAAACCTGGCTTACTGAAGAACAGGCTCCCCTGATGGCAATAGAAGGATATCAGATGTTTCATATTAACAGATTTCAAAAAAAGGGTGGTAGTGTTGCACTGTATATTGATGACCTATATAGGTGTAAGTTTGTAAATGGAATGTCCTTTGCACTACCAGGGATCTTGGAATGTGTTACTGTTGAGATTGACCAAGATAAAACAAAAAATCTAATTATAAGTTGTATATATAGAACGCCGGGAACTTGCATTGAGACATTCAGAGATAAATTAGTCGAGCTGTACAATAATATTACTAGTAAGAAAATGGTAGCAATTTGTGGAGATTTCAATATTGATCTACTGAATCCACATCAACAAAATGTAATTACAGAGTTCATGAACTCTATGTTGTAACGTAAAATTATGGGAATATTAATAAATAATAAATATGATCAGGTATGAATTATTTAATTTATATTGATGTATTGGAATCTGAGCTCAAATCTCATTTCATATACATCAGAAAACCTAATAACACTCGTAAGGGGCACCAGCTTCTATCTTTAAGAAGCAATTTGATCTTTAATTTCACTTTATACCTGTTTGATCACTCAATAAATTAATCAATAATCAGTCTCAAAAATTTTCCGTGAATTCGATACCTGGGCTTGAAACAGACTCAGAATGAAATAAATTCCCAACAACTTCTCATTTTTAAATATTTATTAAACAAAATGATTAATAGACATCGAAATAATTTCATTAATCATAAAATCAATCTTGTAAATGATAGATTAACAATGTCAATATTTTCGGAACCAGGGTTAAACTGAGAAACGAATTTCTATCAGTTTGAGTTAACAGATTATCAAAAACAACGCAAATTTATGGAGAAAGTTTGCTAATTATGAAAAAGTCCTAAATTAATCTTAAGAAAATAAAAACGGAATTTTAATGAAAAGGAGAGTTATGTTAAGGGCTTCTTAATTTGCATCTGATTAGATATATAAATTAGTACCGAACCTCAAGTTTAATTCAGCAGATGAATTAAAGTTTTTTCAGCTCACGTGATCCTCAGTGATGGCAGTTCTGTCGTCCTTTTTCAGCCCAAGACTTTGTGGATGTGAGGGAAATATCTGCCAGCAGATACTTCAAGGGTTCACAGCTCGACCTTTAGATTCAAGCGGTCGAAGGAGGCTGGATTCTGGGCTGCATGACCCACAGTTGAAACGGGTCTTAGCCAGATGGTGCCGACGTCTCTTCAGAGTGATGTGGGACAGCTGTGTGTTGATCCTACAGCTGCACGTTATGTGGGAGCTGCGTCTTTCTTCAAGAGGTCTTCGGTAATAATTAAGAGATATCTAATCCGATTTCAAATTAGAAAAGAAACTTTCGGACTTTAGATAAAAATAGTTTTGGGAGATGCTTGGTCAAGAAAAATATTATAAAAATAAAGTCAAGATTAAAGTTTGCCTTAAAATTAAACGAACGGCGGTTTACAGAAAGTTTAACAAAAAGTGATAAATTAAGAATTGGAGTTTGACTCCGATTAAGAATTGAGCTCAAAGAAAAAGGAATTCCTAGGCATTTAAGAGAAGAAGAAAATACAAAGTTACATAAACAAATTATCTGCTGTGTTCAGAAAAGCGCCATGTGGTCCTTTGTTCTCCCTTGCTGTGTGTAGACAATGGAGGAGATCAGAAAGAAGGGAGCAGGCGAAAAGAGAATCCGGAGCAGAAAGAGAGTGGTGTCTGACGAAAAAGGCAAAAAGGGCTGAAACAGAGTCTCTCTCTCCCTTTTATAAGCTCTGTTGAGTTTCGCGGGATTCTGGCCTGACCGGAACCTCAGCCAATGAGCGTCCTTCGTGGGCGGGCTCGATGAACCTTTAGTCCAATAACAGGCCTTGTCTGTGAGAGACCAATAGGATGAAGAAGCTGGGGTTCTATGAAGACTGGTGACACATGATATCAGTCCACAGGAATACACAGTTTTAAATGCATTGGAATGTACTGTTACAAACTTATGTATAACTAAACTAACCTTAGTGTATCTTATAAGCAGTGCTTCTAAATCAACATGCAGGAATAAACATTCATTTAACATCAACATGCATATATATATATAAAATCACAGATTAATGCATTTCACACATATTATTGATTTTCCACATCAAACACATCAGAGTCCATCTGCATTTTCATAGTTCTGAAAAGAATGAAGGTTTAGAATTGAGTTTGTAATAATGTACTTTAAAGTTGTTTAAATCCAGCATGTCCACAGTTTAAGGAAATTAACTGAGTCGTGGATCTGTGTAGGTTTTATGGGGGCAATAAAAGTGCAGCCGGACATTGGGGAAATTCCTTAGGCTGGTTTTAACAAAAGGGGATTTCAGCTGTGGCCTGGGGGAAGAAAATCCATTTCTTTGCATTATTCCTGGATGAAACAAAAATGTCTTTAAGCAGAAAAATAATTGTTGCTGAGCCAAAGTGAGATGATGCTACAGTCCCCCCTCTGGTATCAATGGTGACGTTGATTCAGCGTTGATAGCAATCCTAGGCATCAAATCCCAATTTGGCGAGGCTTGATCCAAATGCTGAACTAAAGTTCTGATGTCGGTAAGTCTTAAGCTTGTAAACAGTATCTATTCCAAAGTGTAGGTCCTTAAATTTGGTTTTCTGAAAAACTTCTGGAAATTTCGAAAAAATAATTTTGGCGTGACCAAATATAAACATTGCATAATTGTCTAGGATATACTAAAGTTCTGTATAAGCCTGTAAAGACTTAAAAATTCTGGGTACAAAAAAAAAAAAAAGTGAACTAGAAGTATGTGGGTTTTGACATACTTTTTTTCCACAATATCTTTATTGAACCTTTTTTTTTTTTTTAACAAACATGATACAAACAATCAAACACTAACACTAAAGTACTACAAAAAAAAAAAAATGCACTAAAAACACCAACAACCACCAACAAAATCAAGTCTTCAACAATGCTCCTCTGTTTAGTCTAGACAATCCAATACATAAGTATACATATTATGTTCACCAGTTTGGAATTTACAAGGTCCACACACATCATTCACCTTCTTCTTCAAGAGTTATGTTTAAATTTTTTACATAATCAATAAAAGGTCTCCATATATTCTCAAACACAATTTCCTTTGATTTCAGTATATATGTTATTCTTTCTAATGGAAGGTTTGTTAACATCTGTCTTAACCACTGAGTCACATCTGGTCTATGAGTCTTTTTCCATAATAGTGCAATACATTTTTTGGCATTAAGCAAACTGAGGTCTATGAATGTTCTTTCACTTTTATTGAAATTATGCTTTTCTGGGTACAGACCCAACAAAACCAGTTTAGGATTCAATATGATTTGTTTTGAGATTATTTTTTCAATTGTTACCCTCACCTCTTCCCAAAACATTCTTATTAATCTACATTCCCATAAACAATGAAATAGGGTTCCTTTACTTTCCATGCATTTTGTGCATGTATCTGGTATATTTTTGTTGTATCTATTTAACTCCTCCGGTGTAACATACATCCGCATTAACCATTTGAAATGTATCAATTTAAGGCGTGCATTTATTGATTTGGTATGAGCTTCTGTACAAGCCAATTCCCATTGTTCCTCTGAAATTTCAATTTGCAGATCTTCTTTCCAGTAGTTTAATCTTTTCAGTGAATTTTCACTTGAAGATAGTGTCAATGAGTTATAAAACTCTGAAATAATACCCTTTCTTTTACTATCTTTCATCATCATTTTTTCCAAGGATGAATAAATAGGTCGAGTGAGAGCTTTATTTTGATTTGATCGAATAAAGTTTCTAAGTTGAAGATATTTAAAAAAATGTGTTCTATTGAGATTAAATTTGATCCTCAGCTCTTCAAAAGACATTATGTTGTCTGCACATGGCAAATATAAATCCTGAATCTTTTGTATCCCTTTTAAATTCCATACTTTAAATACAGCGTCCGCTCTCCCTGGTTTAAAATATTGATTACCCCATATTGGACTAAATTGTGACAATAACTGTGGTTCTTTTAAATAGTTTTTAGCTTCACACCATATTTTGATCATATGCTTTACAAATGGATTTTTAACTTGTTTTTGTAATTTTTTTGCCGAATCTGAGTATATGAATATGGGAAGAGGTAAAGGTAAATTGTATGATTCCATTTCAGTCCAGTGAGGGAGATCATTTGATGAAAAATAATATGTCATAGACCTCAGTTGTGCCGACCAATAATACAACATAAAATTTGGACATTTCAGACCTCCACGATCAAATGGTAAATATAATAAAGACAGACGTAATCTAGCCCTCCTGTTGTTCCATATAAATTCCACTAACTTTTTTTTTATTCTTGAGAATAGATCTAAAGGTGGTGATAAGGGAATGTATTGAAATAAATAAAGTATTTTAGGTAAAATATTACTTTTAAGTATATTGATTCTCCCGATCATCGACATTGGTAGTGACATCCATCTCTGAGTTAACTCACTGATATCTGACATTAAGGCTTCATAGTTGACACTGGCGACTGATTCTAGCTTAGGCATAATTTGGATTCCTAAATATTTAAACTGATTTACAACATTGAATTGATTTACCTCAGGGGCTGGGTAATTTCTCTGGGTCTCATTTAGCATTAATATTGAAGATTTAGTTTTATTTATTTTATATCCTGATATTTCCCCAAAATTCTTTATTAAATTCAACAAGGTTGGAATTGATTTTTTTAGATTCGACATAAACAAAATTATATCATCGGCGTACAGGGAGATTTTATGTTCTGTTGGTCCAACTTTAATTCCATATATTTGTGAATGTAAACGTATCGCTATCGCTAAAGGTTCAATTGCCATAGTAAACAGTAAAGGTGAGAGTGGACAGCCTTGTCGACATCCTCTATTGATTTTTATTGGTTTTGAAATATTGTTATTTGTTAGGATTTCTGCTGTAGCATTATTGTATATTATTTGAACCCATTTTATGAAATTATTTCCAAGTCCAAACCTTTGTAGGACTTCAAAAAGAAAGGGCCATTCAACTCTATCAAAGGCCTTTTCGGCGTCCAATGATAGGAGAGCTGTATCCGGTGCTTCTTTATTAAAATAGATAATATTAAATAGTCTTCTTACATTATGGAAGCCTTGTCTACCCTTTATAAAGCCATTCTGATCTCGATTAATAATATTTGGTAAAATTTCTTGTATTCGTCTTGCTAAAATTTTACAGATTATCTTAAGGTCGGCGTTTAATAGGCTTATTGGTCTCATATTTTCACATTTATTAGAGGGCTTACCTGGTTTTGGCAGCAGTATAATTAAGGCATTATTTATGTATGATGGTAAATTATTATTTTGAAATGCTTCTAAAACCATTTCCAAAAAAGGTTTTATTAATTTATTCTTAAATTTTTTATAAAGGTCAACTGGAAGACCATCTGGTCCTGCACTTTTTCCTGATTTCATATTATCAATGGCTAGCCCAACTTCTTCTTGACTAATTTTAGACTCCAATATCTCCCTGTTTTCATTTGGAATACACGGTATAGATAGTTCGTTCAAAAACCCATTTAGTTTTGTTAAATCAGGTTCATTTTTGGTATCATATAATTTTTCATAGTAATCTCTAAAGGCTCTATTAATTTCTAAAGGATCTATAACTACCTGTCCGTTACTTATAATACTGGTAATTGGTGTTTTAATTTCCAATTGTTTAATCTGCCATGCTAATAATTTTCCTGATTTTTCACCTGGGTTTTGACATACTTGATATAAATGTTTTGGGTTTGCTGAAAAAAAAAATATCTAGTAAAAATTTCAAAAACAGTTTAAATGTGCATAAAATCTAAATAAAGTATAAAGGATTATTTGTATATACACATGCATGTATCCAAAAATCTTAGTCAAAAGCAAAAATAAAATTCTTTCATATTTGAGGTAGATTCAGACTAATCAATATTGAGGTGACTCAAGGAGGTTCAAATTGAATTTGTTTAGTTAGACTAAACCATGGTTCCATAGATGTCCAAATCATAGGGTGTTTGAGGCTTTTGTTCAGAAAAACTGAGTGGGCATAGCATGTCGTTATCATTCTTTGGATGGCAATGAGAAGTAAATTTGGATTTACTGCAAAAAGGATATGATGAGAAAGCATATTCATTGCTAAAGCGTTAACTGAAAAGCTAATGTTTCTAGCTACTTCTGAGGGTAACAGACATTGGCTGTGTGTGAGTATAGTCAACCTTTAACACAAAGAGCAAAGAGTTCAAGACCTTGTTGAGTTTGATTGAAGCTTCGGAGCAAGCATTCAAAACCAACACAGTGTCTTGTAAGATTTTGGTAACCATTTGTGGTTTGACAACCTGGCGTTTCGGTTTAGCGGTGTTGACCGAGTTAACAGTGGGCATGCTAAGGTTAACTAGAGGCTCTAACGATGAGGCTGTTATTAAGAATCCATCCGAGGATCTTTGACCTTTTGTTTTGGCTTGGCCCAATTCTGACTGGGTAACAGTGGGTGTGATTGCTAGGCAGATGGCTAAACTGATAAACAGGAGGGCCATCATCTTGGCAAACAAAAGTGAGTGGTTTTGGATCTTAATCTTCTTGTTGATCTTTCTTTAGATACCTGGTTGGCAAATGAAAATTCCTCTTAGAGGTGGAATGATTTCTTTTAGATGGATGTACTTTATTGATCCCAAAACTGGGAAATTACAGAATAGAGCTTAAGAGATTGAACTCTAAACCTTGTGCTTGTTTTTCTCACCTTTGATGGGAGTTTTAAGATTATTAGCTCAAGCTAATGGTGTTGAATGTCTTGTGTATACTATTTGGTAATAGTAAGTTGATTGAAGTTTATTAGATTTTACAGAGGTCTTTGAAATTAGTTTAAGGGCTAATTTGGTTTTAATATACCCTTTCCTTTCTGGAAGTTTTGATGCAGTTAACTGATTGGAGAAATTTGACTGAGTGTACCTGAGGCTAGTAGTTGAAAATGGGGTCCTGGATTTGGCTCTTGAGTGGCCAAAGTTTGTTGTTGACAATGTGTGGATTCATCCACTCGGGTAGGAATTTAGGAGTGATTTTCCTTTCCTGTAAATTTATTTCAGGTGTCTGTGGTACAAATGTGGGGTGGAAGATCTTGTCCCCCCTTCGCAGTTCGTCATGCGAGAGTTTTTGATCGTTGTACGCTTTCTGTTGTTTAGCGACTCGGTCCGAATGGTTTTGAAATACAGCCTTGGGAGCTTTGTATGTCGTTTTGACGTTTTTGTGTTCTGCAGCTGGGATGTTATAGGCATTGGCAGTCATCACCCCCCTCTGGTTTCGAGGAACTCTGAGCGGTGGAGATGATGGTTCGTCGGAAGCATGATCAGGAGTGCCATTGCAAAGCTGCAGAGAAGATTGTGTCGTATGAAGTGGTATCAGTTTTGGTATGTCATAGGGTTTAGATGCGGATAGCGCATGTACCGTTTTATCCAACCGGTGTTTGACGGTTTCATGGATCATTTGGTTGCAAGGTTGAGTGACTGTGCGCCTTGCGTTTGCAAAAGTTGGGTTCGTTGTCGCAAAAAGTTGAGGTTTTAGAGGGTCTAGAGAGCTGGTTGGTGGGGCTCTTGTGACCATGCAGGCCTCATGGGCGGGTGGGTGGGTTTCAAAATGTGACACCACCATAGAATCATGGGTATCAAGGGTTTTAAGAGGGCCGTTTGGGGTTTTCTGCTCGGCCATTGAGTTTTCAAGATCATTTGAGTGTTTGGCTTGACCTTGTATTTGAAGGTGACTTTTGACCTCTCGTGGACAGTACTCACCTTGGTCTTGGCGGTCGCTTTCACTCGGTTGCAGTTGTTCCAACAGTGCTAGTTGTGTGAGACTTGGGGTGTCCAAAGTGTTCAGAACAAAGCACTGTGATTCAGTTGTTCTTGTTGGGTCAAATGGGTGAGGGTGTTGCGTTTGAGCCCATAGTTTGAGGTTCTTGAAATCAATCAGTGGCTCAAAACGGTTCAGTAGGTCTTTGCCAACAAGTAATGGAATGGCGTCAAGTTTGGACACGTAGACCGGATGTGTCAAGGTCATGGGTCCAATGGACATGTTTAGTAGTGATACGCCCAACAGGGTTGTTTTAGTGAGCGCATATGGTCGCACGGCTAATGAACAGGGTTCCAGTTTCAAATGTTTGTTAGCGCGGTTAGCGGCTACACGTAGTTTGTCAAAAAGGGCGTGTGACATGAGAGTGATGTCAGCAGCGGTGTCTAAAACAGCGTCCTGACACACCATGTCTTCAAGGATCAGTGGAAGGTAGAATTTCCGTGCCACCCCCCTCTCGTTTAGATCGCATAGAAATTGTGGAACTGGTGGTTCGACACAGAGTTGCGACATGTTAGAGGAGTGGTCTGTGACCTGTGGTTGGGCTGCCATAACAGCACTGGACTGCGTTGAGTCCTTTGGTCCTTCCTCATTTGCATGAGGGCTTTTCTTCTTGCGTTTCCTTCGTTTGGAACGCTTGTTTTGAGTTGGCACAGCTGATATAGCTAGAATGTTAGCAGTTTTATTCTCTTTATAGCTTTGAATCTCTGCTAGGAGGTGTTGGACAATTTCAATAGCTTCTCTACTGAATGTAGGAGTTTCTTCTTCCTTCCAAGGTTTGTGATAGGTCTCTGCTTCTGAGCTTCTGTGATGAGATGGAGACCATTTGTCGCGGTTACGCGCGTCTTCGTATCGGTATCTGTCATCATGGTAGTCCGTATTGCGTTCTCGTGACCTATCCCATGGATATGGTCTACGACGGTAGTCGGGTTTTCGCAGAGTTGGTCCAAAGTGGTATCCAGAGGACCTGGTGTGGTTTTGACCTTGGTGAGGTCGGTTGGAAAAATGCTTCGGCTGTTGATGTACTCGCGGTGTAAGAGGTGGAGTGGAGCGAGGGGCTCCTTCCAACTCCAAGGTGTTAGATGCATCGCTAATAGCTAGCACTGTGGCAGGCTCAGTGTGCTTGTTGCGACTTTGTTGCTGTTTTTGGAACGCATAGTGTGCAAACTCTCTCAGCTGACTTATTGAGTTTGACCTTGGGTTAGCTGTAACTCCCAGGTAATGACTCACAGTGGGATGGAGGTTTTGGATGAAGAGGGTCTTGAAATTGTGGTCTTCTTCCATCCCTGGTGTATTCTGAGATCCAAAATATGCAAGTAGGAGTCTCTGGTAGTAGGCTTGTGTTGGCTCTGAGCGTCCTTGCTTCACGGCTAGGGCTGCGGTTAGCCCTGCTTGTAGGCAGTCGTCGGAGAACTCCTTTTCGATGGCTTCGCGGAGCAGCATGTAGTCTGCTTTGATGTTTGTCGGCTGTCTGTCTATGAATTTTGATACTGACCTGTTAGATGTTAGTTTAATCAGATAGATGCGATCGTCTGTTGTAGCATCAGGATACTTACGCAGGTAGTAATCAATGTCCTGTAAATAGACTTTGGCATCAGGTGAACCCGTAGGTCCTGGATCAAATTTGGTGATATTTCGCGCGATCTTGTCAAGGTCGCGGTCTGAAGGGGCACACGCACGCTGTCCACGCGGTCGTCCGTATTCGAAACGGGAATCGGGCGAGGGAGCGCGGTGGATGTCCCAGTGTTCATGTCTTTCCTTTAGGAGCAGTTGACATTCCTTGTAATCCTTCTTCACATTTTCAAGTTGACCTTCAACTCTTCTGAGTTCCTTCTTTGTGTCTTGAAGGGCATCTTCAAGTTCATTGTTGTCTTGATGAAGCGTGTCATTGTTATGCATCAACCGTTCCTTTTGTGACTCTGCACGGTTCAAATCTTGTAACGCTTCATCCAGTTGGTTTTGAGTTTTGTCATTCTCCTCTTGAGATTGTTCCAAATTTCCTTTCAGGGTCTCGTTCTCTTCTTGGAGAGATAGGATCGTTGTTTGTTGATTTGCTAGCTCGTTCTCGGCTACTTTTAATCTTGCGACTAATGTTAGCGCAAACTTACCTAACACACTGGTGAGGTCCTTGCCTTCTGGTGGTTTTTCAGTGTGTTCATTCAAAAGTTCTTCAGTGAGTTGCTCCAATTCTTCGGGCTGTGTTTCCTTGACCCGTGTTGTGAAGCTAGAAATTAAATTAGAAGTCCATGCTTCCAATGTTGTTTGAAGGTCATCCAGTTTGGCAAATTGGTCGGTTGTCTGATGACTCGTCATGTTTGACCGTTGTTATTTAGCTTCTAAAAAAAAAAATTCAACTGGTTGATTATTCTTAAATTTGTTCAGCAAGGTTTAACCTTGAGTGTTTTATTTTACAACCGTGATAGTTGAAAGTTCCTTTAGAATTTGTTTCAACTTGTAGGCTTGCAGGATGGGAAATAGAATTTTGAAATTGTTTAGAAATGTAGTGATGCTTTAAATAATTTGTTCGTTGAAACCGTACGTTGATAAATACAGTTGAATTGAAATTGGATTGAATTTGTTTCGCAAAACAAAACTGAAATTTCAATGGTGTGGATTGACTTCTTTCCTTTGATTTTCAAGTCTAGTATTGGAATTTGTCATCAATAACTAGCTTTGGGATTTTGCAAAATGTCACTTTGAAAGTGAGGATTTTATTTACAAAAGAAATCCAAAAGCAAAAGAGGCTAAATGCTTTAAAGATTTAAGATTATAAGTTTCCACTTTCTTTTAAAGTTAAGGCTTTCCTTTGGTTTTATTTGTTAAGGCCTATTTTCCTTTGAAGCATTAAATGTTTAAAATATTTACAAATTAGAAACAAGTGAATTGTTTGAGTATTTGATATCCAAGGATTTCTTAGGATTGAAGCCAATAGTGATCTTTCTTGATTGTGATCTATAAATTTCTTATTTACAGAATAATCAATGTTTGCACCTTTTTGACTTCTTTTAAATCCTGGGAAAAATTTGAAAATTATGCTGGTGGTTAAATGTTTTCCTTTTCCTGTAGAGAAAGCATGAATCAGGAATGACACAATGAGTTTAAATAACACCTAGAGCTTCTCTTAAGTGTCAATTGCTTGATGTGGTTTCCTAAATTTGAGAAAGAGGAAAAATTATAAATATTCAATAAGTCTGTAAATTTGTCAAAATGCACAGGACTAATCCTACTTTAATGTTACTCTTGAGTAAACATCAGCATTAGAATCCTTAATCTAAAACTGGGTTTCTGTGGGAAGGGAATCACACCATATCACATTTAAAAACAGCAAAATAAGCACACATATAGCTTCAAAGTTTGTAACTTTTTGCTTAAAAGTGTGTAAATATGTTTGCTTTTAGCTTAAAAGATTATAATATGTGGTTATATAAGTGATTAAATACAATAGAGGTGTTTGTATATGTTCCTGCTATAGGTATCTATGTAATGAGTGGGATTCCACCCCTGAGAAAAAAACTTTCAGAAGCCAACAGGTCCTTTTCCTTTTATTCTTGGCATAAAAGTTTGGATTAGTGTTAAATTTAGTTTATTCCGAATAATATGAACGGCTTTGAAGTTACTTTGAAGACTTAATTTGGTTATAAATCGTCTTTAAAGATTATAAGTTTTAATAAAAATTGCAGTCCCTATGTTTCACCACAAGATGGAGGCAGTTTTCGTCTGCACTTCCAGAAGAGGAAACCCAATGACGTCGCAAGGAGTCAAGGATCTCTATTCAAAATGGCGGCTACAGGGAACTCTACCTAGACTTAAGATGGCGTCGCTGAACCGATCTACACATGCGCAGTTTCATGCACAGCTTGACGGTCGCGTGCGCGACTGAGCGTGCACGTGCCACGTGGATTCAGCTCAAGCTTCAGTCCATAAAACCACGCCTTGCTTTCCAAAGGCGGGAAAACTTTGGTTTCCCTAAACTTTATTCAACAAGTTTATACAATGGTTAATTCAATTAAATCCCAAGGGTCTGCTTCGCCTGTGGGGTGTTGAAATAACGGGGAAAACAAATAGGATTTCTTCGCTATTTTGTTTCCAGGCCTATTTTAATTATTCAGCGTGTAATCACTTTTAAGCATGCATTAAACAACAAAACTAAACTGACTAGGGTGCAGTGGGGGTCTTCACCCCCACCTTGGTCAGCAGACACAGCAGTTATCAGGAGTAATCAGGGGGGCGAATTCACCCCCTCCCCCTCGTGACACAGAGACAGACAATAGACTGGCTGCAGACAATGAACCACCTTTGTGAGTTAAAATTGACCAAAATCACACACAAGCTTATGTATTAATTTCCTTCTGAGTCGTTTCAAGTTCAACCAAGCCTCACATGGGGCACCAATATATGTAACGTAAAATTATGGGAATATTAATAAATAATAAATATGATCAGGTATGAATTATTTAATTTATATTGATGTATTGGAATCTGAGCTCAAATCTCATTTCATATACATCAGAAAACCTAATAACACTCGTAAGGGGCACCAGCTTCTATCTTTAAGAAGCAATTTGATCTTTAATTTCACTTTATACCTGTTTGATCACTCAATAAATTAATCAATAATCAGTCTCAAAAATTTTCCGTGAATTCGATACCTGGGCTTGAAACAGACTCAGAATGAAATAAATTCCCAACAACTTCTCATTTTTAAATATTTATTAAACAAAATGATTAATAGACATCGAAATAATTTCATTAATCATAAAATCAATCTTGTAAATGATAGATTAACAATGTCAATATTTTCGGAACCAGGGTTAAACTGAGAAACGAATTTCTATCAGTTTGAGTTAACAGATTATCAAAAACAACGCAAATTTATGGAGAAAGTTTGCTAATTATGAAAAAGTCCTAAATTAATCTTAAGAAAATAAAAACGGAATTTTAATGAAAAGGAGAGTTATGTTAAGGGCTTCTTAATTTGCATCTGATTAGATATATAAATTAGTACCGAACCTCAAGTTTAATTCAGCAGATGAATTAAAGTTTTTTCAGCTCACGTGATCCTCAGTGATGGCAGTTCTGTCGTCCTTTTTCAGCCCAAGACTTTGTGGATGTGAGGGAAATATCTGCCAGCAGATACTTCAAGGGTTCACAGCTCGACCTTTAGATTCAAGCGGTCGAAGGAGGCTGGATTCTGGGCTGCATGACCCACAGTTGAAACGGGTCTTAGCCAGATGGTGCCGACGTCTCTTCAGAGTGATGTGGGACAGCTGTGTGTTGATCCTACAGCTGCACGTTATGTGGGAGCTGCGTCTTTCTTCAAGAGGTCTTCGGTAATAATTAAGAGATATCTAATCCGATTTCAAATTAGAAAAGAAACTTTCGGACTTTAGATAAAAATAGTTTTGGGAGATGCTTGGTCAAGAAAAATATTATAAAAATAAAGTCAAGATTAAAGTTTGCCTTAAAATTAAACGAACGGCGGTTTACAGAAAGTTTAACAAAAAGTGATAAATTAAGAATTGGAGTTTGACTCCGATTAAGAATTGAGCTCAAAGAAAAAGGAATTCCTAGGCATTTAAGAGAAGAAGAAAATACAAAGTTACATAAACAAATTATCTGCTGTGTTCAGAAAAGCGCCATGTGGTCCTTTGTTCTCCCTTGCTGTGTGTAGACAATGGAGGAGATCAGAAAGAAGGGAGCAGGCGAAAAGAGAATCCGGAGCAGAAAGAGAGTGGTGTCTGACGAAAAAGGCAAAAAGGGCTGAAACAGAGTCTCTCTCTCCCTTTTATAAGCTCTGTTGAGTTTCGCGGGATTCTGGCCTGACCGGAACCTCAGCCAATGAGCGTCCTTCGTGGGCGGGCTCGATGAACCTTTAGTCCAATAACAGGCCTTGTCTGTGAGAGACCAATAGGATGAAGAAGCTGGGGTTCTATGAAGACTGGTGACACATGATATCAGTCCACAGGAATACACAGTTTTAAATGCATTGGAATGTACTGTTACAAACTTATGTATAACTAAACTAACCTTAGTGTATCTTATAAGCAGTGCTTCTAAATCAACATGCAGGAATAAACATTCATTTAACATCAACATGCATATATATATATAAAATCACAGATTAATGCATTTCACACATATTATTGATTTTCCACATCAAACACATCAGAGTCCATCTGCATTTTCATAGTTCTGAAAAGAATGAAGGTTTAGAATTGAGTTTGTAATAATGTACTTTAAAGTTGTTTAAATCCAGCATGTCCACAGTTTAAGGAAATTAACTGAGTCGTGGATCTGTGTAGGTTTTATGGGGGCAATAAAAGTGCAGCCGGACATTGGGGAAATTCCTTAGGCTGGTTTTAACAAAAGGGGATTTCAGCTGTGGCCTGGGGGAAGAAAATCCATTTCTTTGCATTATTCCTGGATGAAACAAAAATGTCTTTAAGCAGAAAAATAATTGTTGCTGAGCCAAAGTGAGATGATGCTACAATGTACAGCATGAGTCTATATCCCACAATAACACATCCCAGTAGAATCACAGTTCACACTGCTACACTTATTGACAACCTGTTTGTCAATGTTATTGATAAGAAAATAGAAAGTGGATTATTGATAAATGATATAAGTGACCACTTGCCAACCTTTGCACTTATCCATGGCCACACCGGGGCCAATACAGAAAAAATTTCAAAATCGTTCAGATACAAATCACCAAATGCAATCAGTTCTTTAAAAGAGGACTTGCTGAAGCAAGACTGGACAGAAGTCTATGTATCAGATGTAAATGAAGCCTATGACTCATTTATAAACATTGTAACCACTCTTTATGAAAAAAACTGTCCACTAGTAAAAAAAAAGCTTAAACAGAAATTTGCCGATAAGCCATGGTTAACCAAAGGACTACAAAAGGCGTGTAAAAAGAAAAATTTACTATATAAAGCTTTCCTAAAGAAAAGGACAAAAGAAGCAGAGCAGTGGTATAAAACATACAAAAATAAGTTAACATATATAATAAGATGTAGTAAAAGAGACTATTACATTAAAGAACTGGAGAAAAACAAAGACAATATTAAAAACACATGGACAATACTTAACAGTATCCTTGGAAATAAAAGCAGAAATACAAGCAACCCAACTAATATTCCAAAAAATAATAAAACGACCCAGAGTGTGAATGTAACTTCACCTGCAGATGAATTTAATAACTTTTTTGTTAACATTGGTCCTAATTTGGCTTGAGAAATACCCGTTACGGCGCCTACAGATGATACGATAAGCAAAAACACTGCTATAAAAGACTCCATTCTCATAAAGAACACAGATGAGAGAGAGGTCATTGAAATTGTTAAATCGTTTAAAAGTAAAACATCTACCGACTGTGATGGTACTGACATGCTCTTAGTCAAAACTGTTATTGAATGCTTAGTGAAACCACTGACGTATATCTGTAACCTGTCTCTCCAAACAGGTATATTTCCCAATGCAATGAAAATAGCTAAAGTAATTCCGATATACAAGACGGGTGACAGAGGGGAATTCTCAAACTATAGACCAATTTCACTATTGCCGCAATTTTCAAAGATACTTGAAAAAATATTCTATGAGAGAATTGACAACTTCATCCATCCATCCATCCATCCATCTTCTACCGCTTTTCCGGAGGTCCGGGTCGGGGAGGCAGCAGTTCAAGCAGAGAAGCCCAGACTTCCCTCTCCCCAGCCACCTGCTCCAGCTCTTCAGAGGGGATACCAAGGCGTTCCTAGACCAGCTGGGAGACATAGTCTCTCCACCGAGTCCTGGGTCTGCCCCGGGGTCTCCTCCCAGTGGGACGTGCCTGAAACACCTCAAATGGGAGGCGTCCAGGAGGCATCCTAATCAGATGCCCATACCATCTCAACTGACTCCTTTCAATGTGGAGGAGCAGCGGTTCTACTCTGAGCCTCTCCCAGATGACTGAGCTCCTCACCCTATCTCTGAGGGTGAGTCCAGCAATCCTACGGAGAAAGCTCATTTCAGCCGCTTGTATCCGCGATCTCGTTCTTTCGGTCATTACCCAAAGCTCGTGACCATAGGTGAGAGTAGGAACGTAGATTGACTGATAAATCGACAGCTTTGCCTTAGAACTAAGCTCCCTCTTCACCACAACAGACCGGTACAACGTCCGCATCACTGTAGATGCTGCTCCAATCCGTCTGTCGATCTCTCGCTCCATTCTCCCCTCACTCATGAACAAGACCCCAAGATACTTAAACTCCTCCACTTGGGGCAGGAGCCTGTCCCCAACCCGGAGAGGACAATCCACCTTTTTCCGGCTGAGGACCATGAACTCGGACTTGGAGGTGCTGATTCTCATCCCAGCCGCTTCACACTCAGTGGCAAACCGTCCCAGCAAGAGCTGTAGGTCATTGCTGGATGAAGCCAACAGGACATCATCTGCAAACAACAGAGATGAGATCCTGTGGTCACCAAGCATGACACCCTCCATTCCCTGGCTGCGCCTAGAAATCCTGTCCATAAAAATTATGAACAGGATCGGTAACAAAGGGCAGCCCTGGCGGAGTCCAACTCTCACTGGGCATGACTCCAACTGAGTGTTGGCAATACGAACCAAACTCTCACAACAGTCGTACAGAGACCGAATAGCTTGTAACAACAAGCCCGATACCCCATACTCCCGAAGCACCCCCCACAAAACTCCACGAGGGACGCGGTCAAATGCCTTCTCCAAGTCCACAAAACACATGTAAACTGGTTGGGCAAACTCCCACAAACCCTTGAGAATTCTCGAGAGGGTAAAGAGCTGGTCCGATGTGCCACGGCCAGGACGAAAACCACATTGCTCCTCCTGAATCCGAGGTTCGACCAACGGCCGGACTCTCCTTTCCAGTACCTTGGCATAGACCTTCCCAGGGAGGCTGAGGAGTGTGATCCCTCTAAAGTTGGAGCACACCCTCCGGTCCCCTTTTTTGAAGAGAGGAACCACCACCCCGGTTTGCCATGCCAAAGGCACTGCCCCCGACCTTCACGCAATGTTGCAGAGGTGTGTCAACCATGACAACCCAACAACATCCAGGGCCTTGAGGTACTCGGGGCGAATCTCGTCCACCCCTGGGGCCCGGCCACCAAGGAGATTTTTAACCACCTTGGCGACCTCAGCCCCTGTGATAGGCGAGTCATCCCCCTCGTCCCCAAACCCTGCTTCCTCTGTGGAAGGCGTATCAGTGGGATTGATGAGATCCTCGAAGTATTCCTTCCACCACCCGACGATGTCCCCAGTCGAAGTCAACAGTGTCCCATCCGCACCATACACAGTGTGGACGGGGAACTGCTTTCCCCTCCTGAGCCGCAGGACAGTTTGCCAGAATCTCTTTGAGGCCGACCGAAAGTCTTGTTCCATGGCCTCACCGAACTCCTCCCATACCCGGGTTTTTGCTTCAGCAACCACCCGAACTGCACTCCGTTTGGCCTGCCGGTATACCTCAGCTGCTTCGGGAGTCCCACAAGCCAACCAAGCTTGATAGGACTCCTTCTTCAGCTTAATGGCCCCCCTCACCACTGGTGTCCACCACTTGGTTCGGGGGTTGCCACCACGAGATGCACCGACCACCTTGCGGCCGCAGCTCTGGGCCGCCGCTTCAACAACAGAGGTGGAGAACATGGCCCATTCAGACTCCATGTCTCCAGACTCCCTCGGAATGTGGTTGAAGTTCTTCCGGAGGTGGGAGTTGAAGACCTCCCGGACAGGGGCCTCAGCCAGACATTCCCAGCACACCCTCACTATACGTTTGGGTCTACCAGGTCTGAATGGCTTCCTCCCATGCCATCGGATCCAACTCACCACCAGGTGGTGATCAGTTGACAGCTCTGCACCTCTCTTTACTCGGGTGTCCAAGACATACGGTCGCAGGTCTGATGACACGATAACAAAATCGATCATCGACCTGCGACCTAGGGTGTCCTGGTGCCAGGTGCACATATGGACACCCTTATGCTTGAACATGGTGTTCGTTATGGACAGACTGTGGTTAGCACAGAAGTCCAATAACTGAACACCACTCGGGTTCAGATCGGGCAGGCCGTTCCTCCCAATCACCCCCCTCCAGGTTTCACTGTCGTTGCCCACGTGCGCATTGAAGTCCCCCAGTAGGACAATGGAGTCTCCAAGAGGAGCACCCTCCAGCACCCCAGTCACAGACTCCAAAAAGGGTGGGTACTCTGAAACATCATTTGGTGCATAGGCACAAATGATGGTCAGGACCCGTTTCCCAACCCGGAGGCGCAGGGAAGCAACCCTTTCGTCCACCGGGGAAAACTCCAATATAGAGGCAGCAAGGTGAGGCAATACAAGAATACCCACCCCTGCTCGTCGCCTCTCGCCCGGGGCAACTCCAGAAAAGGCCAAGCTCCAGTCCCTCTCCAGGAGACTGGTTCCGGAACCGGAGCTGTGTGTTGAGGTGAGGTCGACTATATCTAGCCGGTATCTCTCAACCTCGTACACCAGCTCAGGCTCCTTCCCCACCAGAGAGGTGACATTCCACGTACCAAAAGCCAGTTTAGAAAGCTTGGGATCAGTCCGCCAAGGTCTCCGCCTTTGACCGCCACCTGATCCACATAGCACCGGACCCCCATGATCCCTCCTGCAGGTGGTGAGCCCACTGGAGGGCGGACCCATGTAACTTCTTCGGGCTGAGCCCGGCCGGGTCCCATGGGTGGAAACCCGGCCACCAGACGCTAGCCTTCGAGCCCCTCCCCCAGGCCTGGCTCCAGGGTGGGGCCCCGGTAACCCCATACCGGGCGGGGTACACTGAATCCTTGATATACAATTCATGAGAGTCTTTTGGATCGTTCTTAGTCTGGCCCTTCACCCAGGACCAGTTTGTCTTGGAAGACCCTATCAGAGGCAAATTGCCCCGGACAACATAGCTCCTGGGATCACTGGGGCACGCAAACCCCCCCACCACGATGAGGTGACGATCCATGAGGGGACAACTTCATACTGAAGAATAATTTATTGTGTGAGCAGCAATATGGGTTCAGACACAAGGGGACAACTGCATTTGCTCTAATGGAATTTATAGAAAAAATATCAGCTGCCATTGAAAATAAAGAGTATTCAGCTGGGGTATTCCTGGATCTTAAAAAAGCATTTGATACAGTGGACCATAATTTATTATTAAAGAAACTACAAAATTGTGGTATTAGAGGAGCAGCACTGTCCTGGTTAAGTAGTTACTTAAAGAATAGATATCAGTATGTATGTGTTGGTAACGAAAACTCACAGTTACTGAAGGTTACCTGTGGAGTCCCACAGGGTTCAGTTTTGGGGCCATTATTATTCAATATGTATATAAATGATATATGTAAAGTTTCAGAAAAAATGGACTTAATATTGTTTGCTGATGACACTAATCTATTATGCAGTGGAAACAATCTGGAACAACTTCTGGATACACTCGGAAAGGAATTAGGAAAGCTTAAACTGTGGGTTGATTCAAACAAATTAACGCTCAGTTTAAGTAAGACAAAATTTATAGTCTTTAACAACCATCACAACAACTCAGTACCTAGAAAAGCGCTATATAAGTGCAGGTTAGTTAGTTAGTAAACTCAGTGTAAATGGTGCTGAGATTGAAAGGGTATCTGAAACTAAATTTCTTGGAGTAATAATTGATAATAAACTGTGTTGGAAGTCACATATTAATTATATTAAAGGTAAAATATCCAAATCAATTGCAATATTAAACAGAGTGAAATATTTGCTGAATCAAACCACACTATATACCTTGTATCATTCATTAATACTCCCATACATGACATATTGTAATGAAGTATGGGGAAATACATATAAAACAAACATATACCCACTCTTTATGCTTCAGAAGAGAGCTATTAGAATAATAAACAAAGCAGCTTACAGGGAACCAACAAACCCACTTTTTCTTAAATTAAAAGCTCTCAAGTTGAAAGATCTGGTTGACTTTAAAACTGCAATAAGAATCTATCACTGCCCGCAAATATCCAAAAGTTGTTCCAAATAAGGGAGAATCAATACCATTTTAGAGGAACATGTATATTTCAAAAACCTTCAGTGAGAACTACCACCAACAAACACTGTGTTTCAGTGCAAGGAATCAGATTACGGAACGATTTTGGACCTGAATTAAAATCATGTACAACGCTTGGACAATTTAAACAAAAACTAAAGGAAGAAATACTCCAAACATATATACAAGATGACATGTAAAATCACATAAGGATTGTCATATCCAGCTTGTGTTGTGTTGTAGCTTATTTTTTTTTCTTTTTTCTGTTACATTTTGTCTTAGCTTTGTTTTTGAATTGTAATCGCTCTTGTCTTGTTTCTTTTTTTCTCTTCTCTTTTTCTATTTTGAATTCTTGGATGGAATATGGGTGGGCAATATAAGCTGCGGCTTCAGCCATCACCCATTTCGGATAACTTACGTTGAATTGTATAATCAGAGGAGTTATTGTCTAATTTGACCTTGTTGGATTTTCTTTCCCCCTTTGTTATATTATTCAGTCTCTTTTAACCTGTACTATCCGAAATAAATAAAGATTCATTCATTCATATCTTAACTACTGTGTAGAGGTCTGGGGAAACACCTACAGGGCCAACCTACATCCAGTATGTACATTACAAAAAAAAGCTATAAGGATGATAAATAATGTTGGGTATAGAGACCATACCAACTCATTTTTAAAGCCACATGTCATAAAGTTCATAGATTTAGTTAAATTTAAGACAGCACAAGTAATGTACAGGGCAATTAATAATCAACTCCCAACTAATATACAAAAAATATTCAAAAAAAGAGACAATGATTATAATTTGAGAGGAGACTTAAACTTTACAAAACCTAAGGTACGAACAACTAAGAAAAGTCTGTGCATATCTGTCTGTGGGGTGGATTTGTGGAACAGTCTGGAGCTGGAACTGAAATTATGTACAATCAGAAATCAATTCAAAAATAGGTATAAACATTATTTGCTGAAAGAATATATGTTAGAAGGGTAGTATTTATATGTGCGATTCACTATGCTCACTCTGGGACACTATGGAATGGTAGGTGGGACAGTACTGTGTATATCTGTGTTGTTTGGGGCTGGGTTTTGATGTATGGACTGTATGTATGTTGGGATGGATGGGTGTCAATGTTGATATGTACAAAATATAGTTAATTGTCTACTTGGGTCTTAAATGAGGTAATTTGTATATATTTCACATGGGTTGTATTTATGGAAAAGAGGAATTGGAGTTAAGTGTTCACCTCTTCCTTCTCCCTTTCGAGCACTGTATACTGTCACTTTTATCGCACTTGTCATTTGTTTTGTTTACTTTTTTGTTCGAAATAAAGTATGTATCTATCGACAGTATCTATCTATTTTTTGTAATATCCACACTGAGAGTTTGGAACATTTATTTTTTTATGTGAGTTTGTAAGTGGTTTTTGGAGTAATGTGCAATGTTGGCTTCATTCCAAGAACATTATTATTTCTCCCTTAGTAGACACCACTACGTTGTTTGTGAAAACAAGAAATTAGAATTTATGATAAACAATTTGATTTAAATTTGGAAACATTTTATTCATAAATGTCTATTTTAAAACTAAACCCCAGATAAACCACTGGCAAAATGACTTCTTTTTATTTTGTAAATCACTAACATTTGTTAAAAATAAACATGTTTTTAAGTTATATTCAACATTTGAAATGTTTGGTTTAGTTTAATAAGGCCATCCATCCATCCATTTTCAACTGCTTTTCCAGAGGTCCAGGTCACGGAAGCAGCAGTTCAAGTAGAGAAACCCAGACTTCCCTCTACCCAGCCACCTGCTCCAGCTCTTCAGAGAGGATACCAAGGCATTCCCAGACCAGTTGGGAGACAGGAGTCTCTCCAGCGAGTCCTGGGTCTACCCCGGGGTCTCCTCCCAGTGGGACGTGCCCGAAACACCTCAAGTGGGAGGTGTCCAGGAGGCATCCTGATCAGATGCCCAAACCACCTCAACTGGCTCCTTTCAGTGTGGAGGAGCAGTGGTTCTACTCTAAGCCTCTCCCGGATGACTGAGCTCCTCACCCCATCTCTAAGGGTGAGTCCAGCAATCCTACGAAGGAAGCTCATTTCAGCCACATTTATCCGCAGTCTCATTCTTTTGGTCATTACCCAAAGCTCGTGACCATAGGTGAGGGTAGGAACGTAGATTGACTGGTAAATCGACAGCTTTGCCTTAGAACTTAGCTCCCTCTTGATCACACCAGACCGGTACAACGTCCGCATCACTGCAGATACAGCTCCAATCCGTCTGTCGATCTCTCGCTCCATTCTCCCCTCACTCGTGAATAAGACCCCGAGATACTTAAACTCCTCCATTTGGGGCAGGAGCTTGTCCCCATCCCGGAGAGGACAACCCACCTTTTTCCGGCTGAGGACCATGGACTCTGACTTGGAGGTGCTGATTCTCATCCCAGCCGCTTCACACTCAGCGGCAAACCATCCCAGTAAGACCTGTAGGTCATTGCTGGATGAAGCCAACAGAACAACATCATCTGCAAACAACAGAGATGAGATCCTGTGGTCACCAAACATGATGCCCTCCGTTCCCTGGCTGCACCTAGAAATCCTGTCCATAAAAATTATGAACAGGATCGGTGACAAAGGGCAGCCCTGGCAGAGTCCAACTCTCACTGGGAATGAGTCCGACAGAGTATTGGCAATACGAACCAAATTCTCACAATGGTCGTATAGAGACTGGCTAGTTCGTAATAACAAGCCCGATACCCCATTCTCCCGAAGCACCCCCCATAAAATCCACGAGGGACGCGGTTGACTGCCTTCTCCAAGTTCACAAAGCACATGTAAACTGGTTGGGCAAACTCCCACAAACCCTCGAGGATTCTCAAGAGGGTAAAGAGTTGGTCCGATGTGCCACAGCCAGGACAAAAACCACATTGCTCCTCCTGAATCCGAGGTTCGACCAACAGCCGGACTCTCCTCTCCAGTACCTTGGCATAGACCTTCTCAGGGAAGCTGAGGAGTGTGATCCCTCTAAAGTTGGAGCACACCCTTCGGTCCCCCTTTTCAAAAGAGACGAACCACCACCCTGGTTTGCCATGCCAAAGGCACTGTCCCCGACCTCCATGCAATGTTGCAGAGGCGTGTCAACCATGACAGCCCTATAACATCCAGGGCCTTGAGGTACTCAGGGTGGATCTCGTCCACCCCCGAGGCCCAGCCACCAGAGATTTTTAACCACCTTGGCAACCTCAGCCCCTGTGATGGGCGAGTCCTCCCCTCATCCACAAACCCTGCTTCCTCTGTGGAAGGCGTGTCAGTGGGATTGAGGAGATCCTCGAAGCATTCCTTCCACCGACTGACGATATCCCCAGTCGAAGTCAGCAGCACCCCATCCGCACCATACACAGTGTGGACAAGGAGCTGCTTCTCCCTCCTGAGTCGCCAGACAGTTTGCCAGAATCTCTTCAAGGCCGATAGAAAGTCTTGTTCCATGGCCTCACCGAACTCCTCCCACACCCGAGTTTTTGCTTCAGCAACCACCCGAGCTGCACTCTGCTTGGCCTGCCGGTAGACCTCAGCTGCTTCGGGAGTCCCACAAGCCAACCAAGCTTGACAGGACTCCTTCTTCAGCTTAATGGCCCCCCCTCACCACTGGTGTCCACCACTTGGTTCGGGGGTTGCCACCACAAGATGCACCGACCACCTTGCGGCCGCAGCTCTGGGCCGCCGCTTCAACAACAGAGGTGGAGAACATGGCCCATTCAGACTCTATGTCTCCAGACTCCCTCGGAATGTGGTTGAAGTTCTTCCGGAGGTGGGAGTTGAAAACCTCCCAGACAGGGGCCTCAGCCAGACATTCCCAGCACACCCTCACTATACGTTTGGGTCTACCAGGTCAGAATGGTGTCCTCCACTGCCATCGGGTCCAACTCACCACCAGGTGGTGATCAGTTGACAGCCCTGCACTTCTCTTTACCCGAGCGTCCAAGACATACGGTCGCAGGTCTGATGACACGATAAGAAAATCAATCATCGACCTGTGACCTAGGGTGTCCTGGAGCCAGGTGCACATATGGACACTCTTTTTCTTGAATAGGGTGTTCGTTATGGACAGACTGTGGTTAGCACCGAAGTCCAATAACTGAACACCACTCGGGTTCAGATCGGACAGGCCGTTCCTCCCAATCATCCCCCTCCAGGTTTCACTGTGTTGCCCACGTGTGCATTGAAGTCTCCCAGTGGGACAATGGAGTCTCCAAGAGGTGCACCCTCCAGCACCCCAGTCAGAGACTCCAAAAAGAGTGGGTACTCTGAACCATCATTTGGTGCACAGGCACAAATGATGGTCAGGACTCGTTTCCCAAACCGAAGGCGCAGGGAAACTTCAATATAGAAGCCGCAAGGTGGAGGGATACAAGAATACCCACCCCTGCTCGCTGCCTCTCATCCAGGGCAACTCCAGAGTAGGCCAAGCTCCAGCCCCCCTCCAGGAGACTGGTTCCGGAAACGGAGCTGTGTGTTGAGGTGAGGTCGACTATATCTAGCCGGTATCTTTCAACCTCATGCACCAGTTCAGGCTCCTTCCCCACCAGAGAGGTAACATTCCACATCTCAAAAGCCAGTTTAGGAAGCCTGGGATCAGACCTCCAAGGTCTCCGCCTTTGACCGCCACCTGATCCACATAGCACTGGACCCCCATGGTCCCTCCTGCAGGTGGTGAGCCCACTGGAGGGCGGACCCATGTAACTCCTTCGGGCTGAGCCTGGCCGGATCCCATGGGAGGAAACCCAGCCACCAGGTGCTAGCCATCGAGCCCCTACCCCAGGCCTGGCTCCAGGGTGGGGCCCAGGTAACCCCATACCGGGTGGGGTATGATGAATCCTTGTTTTAACATTCATCATGAAAGTCTGTTGGATTGTTCTTGGTCTGTTTAATAACACCTATATTATTTATTTATAGAGATACCTATTGTCTTCCCTTGTTATTTTTGTCTAATTATCCCCCCCTTCTCTTGTTGAATATTGTTTACTGTTTTGTTCAATTTTTTGTACTGTGCTGTTGGTTTGTAATTTTTGTTTATGACGAAACATATTCGTACTTAGAAAATTGTTAATAAAGCACTTTGAATTTAAAAAAAAATAAGGTGGATACAGATCAGTGGTTTCAACGCCTTTGACCTTCTTAACATGGCGGCAAGGACCGAACATCTTGGGACAGGAAGTGGGTAGTCCGGGGCGCATGCGTAGTGGGCCATCCCGAGTCCCTGTAAAGATGTCTGAGCAGGCGGGGAGGGAGTGGAGCGGAGGACCCGAAACAAGCGCGCAAAGCCTACAACTGTCTGCGGTTTAATTGGTCAAGGTAAGAGCAGGCGATTCCGCAGCTCTGCTCCGAGCGCACTGACATGCGGCGGAAGGTTTCGACTTTCAGGTGGACCGGATAAACGGTACGCATGGTGACTGAAATTGCCGAACGGAGCAGAAACATCGGCGAGGGCGCGCAGCTCTGTGACAGGGGCGTGTCCGCCATCTTGTAAGCGAAGTTGCTCCCTCTACGGCAGCTGCTGTTTTAAGCAAGGACCGAATAAGCCCCACTAAATGGCGTCTAACGACAGAAAAAATAACGGGCGGCAGGTTCCTCCCGTGTTTCCAGTGCTTTAGCCGTGTTTGGCCCCTTGTTTGAACATGTACGTGTGACCGCTGTTTCCTTGCGCTGAGCCTGGACTCCGGAGCAGCAGCCGCAGCCTTTGTTGTCCTCCTCCCCCTCTCTCTCCCTCCTCCCTGTTTGTTTGAAAAGCCTTTATAGCGCATGCGTGTAACCATGGCGCTCATTTCTGCTTGAGAGGAAGAAAACATGAACAAATGTCTCTTTAACATCAGACAGACGCAGCTGTGTGGTGCTTAGGGGGTTGATTAATGTCATCTGGTGTGATCGATGATATTGGCCGTTAACCCCCATCATCTGCCCTCAAACGCCGCATTCAGCCCAGCAGCAGCTCCGCGGTCCGGACTGTTTTTTTTTTTTTTTTCTCTTTTTTTCCAGCAGGCTGTTAAAGATAAATCTGTCACTGCGGGCAAATGTTTCAGCTTTAAATCTAGCACGTCTGCTTTTGCTTTTAAACATGAGACAATCCCTTTTCACACTGTCCGGTTTCACTTTCACTATACAGTACCCATTATGTACACGCATTCATCCAGAATCCACGAGCCGGTTTTTGTCAGTGTTAAGATAATATAAGCCTTTATTAGTCCCACAACGGGAAATTAAAAAAACTGTATTAAAGATTCTGCTTGGTTTTTTTTATTATTTACTTTGTAACTGGGCTCTAAATGAAACCATGAATCCCAAGTTTACTTTCTCCTTTTCGGCTAAAGACTGACCATCAATTTTTGGTTTGTTAATCTTCATATACCAAGATGATCCAAACATTTTTACTTGGGTTCAGATGGCATGTTTACTTCAGATACAGGTTTCTGTCATGGTCAGTGATGTCTTTAATTTAAAGGGTTAACTGTATATTATAGCTGCAGGATTTGAGAAGAGTGCTCAGATTATGTTCGATTATGACCCCAAATATTGCAATTTCCATTATTTTATGAAAAACAAAGATGGATTTTGTGAGTCTCCTTCCTTTATCATCAAGGGAAGTGCAGAGTAAATTGATCATTTTAAATGATTATCAACTTAAATATTAATTTGCATAAAAAATACAAAAATGTAAATTTGCTCAGTACTGTTTACAAAAAACATTTATTAGGATTACACCTTGTTCCAAATTATTATGCAAATTATATTTGTCTGATTTTCCTGAATAGCTGGCATGGTGGTGGAGTGGTTAGCACTGCGGCAGCACAGCAACTCACCCTTGGCCGGGGGATCCTGGGTTCGATCCCAGCCCCCGACTAACAGTGATCTGTGTGGAGTTTGCATGTTCTCCCCGTGTCTGCGTGGGTTTACTCCGGGATTTCGCCGGTTTCCTCCCACATGCCAAAAACATGCAAGTTAGGTTAAGATAAGATAAGATAAGATAAGCCTTTATTAGTCCCACAACGGGGAAATTCCAGGATTGCAACAGCACAGGGATAGCAACACTCAGAGCAACAATCAGAAGGCAAGAAAAAACAAGCAAGCAAGAGCAGCTAATATACATATGTACATATTACTATAAAATATATATATACACACACACACACACAGACACACAGTGCAGAGCATTGTAGCTGGATGGAATAAATATATGAATATATGAACACACAGTGCAGAGCATTGTAGCTAGATGGAATAAATATGTAAATATATAAACACCCACAGTATGGAGCATTGCAGCTAGGTGGAATAAATATGCAAGTATATAAACACACACAGTGCGGAGCAATGTAGCTAGATGGAATAATATGTAGATATATAAAAACACAGTGCGGAGCATTGTAGCTAGATGGAATAAATATATAGATATATAAATATAAACACACCCAGTGCTGAGCATTGTAGCTAGATGGAATAAATATGTAAATATATAAACACACACAGTGCAGAGCATTGTTGCTAGGTGGGATGAAACAGCATAACCGTCTATTTAGTTATCCTACATGGTATGATTATGTGCCCATACATATTCTCACCCTCCATAGCGACCGGTATGTTCCTAGTTGTATGCCGGAGAGGACCATTGTGTAAGTCTATTGCATCTTTTGCATTCCAAAAAAAAAAAAAAAAAACTATTAGTTTGTTACGTCTTTTTGCTATCTCTGCGAGCAGCCCTGCTTAGGTTGTACAGTCTGACAGCCGTTGGTAGGAAGGACCTACGAAACCTCTCGGTTGTGCACCTGGGATGATGTAGTCTGCTGCTAAATGAGCTCCTCAGTGCATCCAGTATGTCCTGCATAGGGTGGAACTCGGACTCCAGCAGAGATGACAGTTTAGCCACCGTCCTTCTCTTTCCTATCTCCTCCATCGGATCAAGGCGTTGCCCCAGGACAGAGCTAGCTTTCTTAATCAGTTTGTTCAGTCTCTTCCTATCGGCTGCAGTAATGCCACTGCCCCAGCAGACCACTCCAAAAGTGATGGCTGATGCCACCACCGTGTCATAGAATGACTTCAGCAGCGCCCCTTGTACACCAAAAGACCTGAGTCTCCTCAGCAGGAACAGCCTGCGCTGTCCCTTCTTGTAGAGTGCGTCAGTATTGTGTGACCAGTCTAGTTTATTGTTCAGATGAATACCCAGGTACTTGTAGGATGTCACCATCTCGATGTCTGTTCCCTGTATATTTACTGGTGCTGTGAGGGGCTGCCCATGCCTGCGGCAGTCCACCACCAGCTCCTTAGTTTTCCTCGCGTTGATCTGGAGGCAGTTCCGATGGCACCAGTCCACAAAGTCCTGGATAAGCCCTCTGTACTCAGCTTCATCTCCGCTGGAGATGAGACCAACGATCGCAGAGTCATCAGAGAACTTCTGTAGATGGCAATGTGTTGTGTTGTGTGAGAAGTCCGCAGTATAAAGAGTGAACAAGAAGGGAGCCAGCACCGTTCCCTGGGGGGCCCCCGTGCTACTGATGATCGTGTCGGAAACACAGTCCCGGGTTCTCACAAACTGAGGCCGGTTCGTGAGGTAGTCCAGGATCCATGATGACAGGTGCTGGTCCACCCCTGCGCGCAGCAGCTTGTCCTTCAGGATCATCGGTTGGATGGTGTTGAAAGCACTGGAGAAGTCAAAGAACATGATCCTCACCATATTCCCGGGCTTCTCCAGGTGGGACAGAGAACGGTGAAGGAGGAAGATCACCGCATCCTCCACCCCAATGCCATGCTGGTAGGCGAACTGGAGTGGATAGAGGTTAATTGGTATTAAACTGGGGATTCTAACTTGTCCTTAGGTATGACTGTGAGAGTGAATGATTGTCTGTCTCTCTGTGTTGGCCTTGCGATGGACTGGCGATCTGTCCAGGTTGTACCCTGCCTCTCTCCCAAAGATGCTGGAATAGGCTCCAGCGCCCCCGCGACCCAAAAAGGATTAAGCGGAAGAAGATGAATGAATGATTGAATGAATGTAATGTAAATGACAGTATAATTTAAGTCAACCGTTAGAGCATAATTCAAATTTTATTGAACAAACCTTCCAATAATAACTTTTTTTTGCAAAAATTAAAAAAAAAAAAAAACAACTCAAAATGTACTGTTCCAAATTATTATGCACAACAGTTTCAAAACATTTTATTGGTTGTAAAGAACTGAAAATGGTCATTTGTTGAATTTGCAGCATTAGGAGGTCATATTTACTGAAATCAAAAGCTATTTCAATCAAAAACATCTTAACAGGCCAAGTTACGTGTTAACATAGGACCCCTTCTTTGACATCCCTTCACAATTTTTGCATCCATTGATCTTGAGTTTTTAGAGAATTTTTGCTTGAATTTCTTTGCAAGATGCCAGAAAAGCCTCCCACAGCTGCTGTTTTGATGTGAACTGCCTCACACCCTCAGATCTTTTGCTTGAGGTTGCTCCAAAGGTTCTCAATAGGGTTGAGGTCAGGGGAGGATGGGGGTCACACCATGAGTTTCTCTCCTTTTATGCCAATAGCAGCCAATGACACAAAGGTATTCTTTGCAGCATGAGATAGTGTATTGTCATGCATGAAGATAATTTTGCTACGGAATGCATGGTTCTTTTTTTTTACCATGGAAGAAAGTGGTCAGTCACCACTCCATATACTTTGCTGAGGTCATTTTCACACCTTCAGGGACCCTAAAGCAGCCTACCAGCCCTCATTCCATGATTCCATCGCAAAACATGACTCTGCCACCTCCTTGCTGACGTCGCAGCCTTGTTGGGACATGGTGGCCGTCCACCAACCATCCACTACTCCATCCATCTGGACCATCCAGGGTTGCACGGCACTCATCAGTAAACAAGACTGTTTGAAAATTAGTCTTCATGTATTTCTGGGCCCACTGCAACCATTTGTGCTTGTGAGCATTGGTTTGGAGTGGTCGAATAGTAGGTTTATGCACAACTGCAAGCCTCTTGAGGATCCTACACCTTGAGGTTTGTGGGACTCCAGAGGCACCAGCAGCTTCAAATATCTGTTTGCTTCTTTGTGAAGGCATTTTAGCAGCTGTCCTCATAATCCGATGAATTTGTCCAACAGAAACCTTCCTCATTATGCCTTTATCTGCACAAGCTCATCTGTGCTCTGAATCAGCCACAAATGTCTTCAAAGTACGATGATCACGCTTAAGTTTTCGTGAAATATCTAATGTTTACATACCTTGTCCAAGGCATTGCACTATTTGACGCTAGTGATGTTGTGCTCAACACGGCCCACTCAACACTGATTCAAGCAATATAAAGCGGAAGTGTCATGAGCAGTACATTGAGCGGTATGTCGGTCACATCACATGACTTAAGGGCTCGTGGGAAGTTTGAGAGGGAATTAGGTTTTATTGTTTGCTTTGTATCGTTTGTTCCTGCCATCCAAATTTGAATAGACCTTGGATGGCCAAATGCTCAAAAAAAAGTATTGAGATTTTTTTCAGGTTTTCCACTCAGATCCAGTTCTGACAGTCAGTCACCAGATGGCAGTGTTTATTAGATGTTGAACACTTGCTCATGAAGCAATCGTTTCAAAGTTGCTCGTTGTTTCATAAGGCCTCAGTTTCAACATCACTAATTGACACTTTTCGGCAGCAGAGAGATTCTTTTTCTTTCCCATTTTGCTTGAAATCTGTGGCATACTTAATGATGTGGGACATCCTTCTAAATTAGTTTTCCTTTAATTGGGCTCACCTGGAAAACCAATGGTGACCGGTGTCTGAGATTGATATCAGTGATCCAAAGAGCCCTGATACACAATACCATCCATGAGTTTAAATGAAAACGAAAAACTGAATGTTTGACACTAAAATCCTATTTGCATAATTTGGAACTCGGTGTAGTTAATGCAGGGGTGTCCAACCATGTGCCATGGAGAGCCAAGACCCTGCAGGTTTTACCTCCAACCAGTGTCTTCAACAGCAGATTTCAGTGAACTTCTTCCCACTGATTGCTGATAAGTGAAAACACCTGCTGAAGAGACTGGGTAGAAGAGAAAACCTGCAGGGTCTTGGCTCTCCATGGCACATGGTTGGACACCCCTGAGTTAATGTGTAAAATGGTAAATGGCATTCACTTATATAGCGCTTTTATTCTCATCTCTTGATGACCAAAGCACTTCACAGATCCTGCTATCCACCCATTCACACACACATTCACACACTGATGTGTGGTATGCATTATTGGTGTTAAATATTGGAATAACAATGACATAATATCTGAATAAAAATTCTCATAAAATAAAAATTCTCATAAATTTTTATAGGGCAATGCGGTGGCAGAGTGGTTAGCACTGTGGCAACACAGCAACTCACCCTTGGCCGGGGGATCCTGGGTTTGATCCCAGTCCCCGACCAACAGTGATCTGTGTGGAGTTTCATGTTCTCCCCGTGTGTGCGTGGGTTTACTCCAGGATTTCTCTGGTTTCCTCCCACATGCCAAAAACATGCAAGTTAGGTTAATTGGCATCAAACTGGGGATTCTAAATTGTCCTTAGGTATGAATGTGAGAGTGAATGGTTGTCTGTCTCTCTGTGTTGGCCCTGCGATGGACTGGCGATCTGTCCAGGTTGTACCCTGCCTCTCGCCCAAAGATGCTGGGATAGGCTCCAGCCCCCCCCGCGACCCGAAAAGGATTAAGCGGAAGAAGATGGATGGATGAGATGGATAAATTTTTATACAGTATCTTTCCTCAAATGTATTTTTTTTTTTAAATTTTTTCCAAAAGTAGCAAGAGTTTTCTACACAAGTTTTGGTCTTTTTTCTCTTATAAATTTGTGATGTTTTCATATGAATTTGGCTTTTTCTAAATAAATTTGGGATCCCCTCCAACATAAATGCATTTTTTCCACATAAAAACGGGTACTGTTTCCTAATAGATTTTTGACCTTTTTCATTAAAAAAAAAATAAATAAATTTCACAACTTTTTTGTCATAAATTTGTGTCCCCCCCCCCAATGTAAATATACAACTTTTTCAACATAAAATTTGCTACTTTTTCCCCTCATAGATTTGTGACTTTTCCATGTAAATTTTCCATGTAAATGTGCACCAGCAATTTGCTGTTTTTTTCTGCTAGGTTTGTGAATTTGTTCATGTAGATTGTGAGTTCTTCACCTACTTTGCTGCAGTGTAATAACCAAGACACCATGTAAATGCTACTCCAAAATGGACCACATAAAAATATGTTATTATTGCTGTTCAAGTCATCTTTTACAATGCTAATTCTTAGGATATATCTGCTGAACAAATTAAGCTGAAGTGTTCTTTTTACCTTGTAAAATATGTGGAGACAAAATCTTTAAAAGTACAAAAATCCTTGACATGTCATATCCAATATTTATACCAAATGGGCCTTGGAAATAATATAGTTTGTCTTATAATGTATATTTTCTTGTTTGGTTTAAACTTTATTACCTCCGCCAAGGGAGGAGGTATTGTTTTTAGTGGAGGTTTGTTGGTTTGTCTGTTGGCTACATAACTGAAAAAGTTATGAATGGATTTTGATGAAATTTTCAGGAAAGGTGTGTAATGGCATGGGGAACAGATGATTAGATTTTGATGATGATCTGAGAGTGCATACCTCCACCAGGGGCTTTGTTTGTATTTGAGCAGCAGGATTACACAAAAACTACTGGATGGATTTGGATGAAATTTTCACCAGGGGTGGTTCTTGGGCTACAGACGAACTCATTACGTTTTGGTGATGATCTGAGAATGCATACCTCAGCCAAGGCTCTTATCTTCTCACAGAGTGTTAGCAACAATACTCCAAAACTAATGGACAGACTTTGATGCAGTTTTCTCCAGAAGTAGCTCTAGGCCTACACACAAACCCATTACATATTGGAGGTGATCCATGAGGGACGGAAGGAGCCTTGGTGAAGATGTCTGGGGAGTCAATCCTTGAAAACTTTTTTATGCTTCGAGACTCTCTGAAGTAAGGCTGCGTGATATGATGAAAATTTCATATCATGATGTAATAGGGCTGCACGATTATGGCCAAAATGATGATCGTGATTATTTTGGAAGATATTGAAATTGCGATTATTAATCATGATTATTCACATTGACTTTAGGAAAAACACAGATTACATAAACTTTTTTATTTAATTCATCCTACTTACCAATTGCTTGATGAAGCCTGTGGCCAAAGCACTGGATCCTTGTTCATTTGTTTAGAGAAGCTGCCTTGACGGCATAAGATCCACTGTCTGTTGTTATGCAGACTAGTCCCTCCTCCTGCAGGCCCCCAGACGATTGCACTTCCCTCAGTCCGTGGGTTATAACTTCTCCTGTGTGGTCTTGTGGGGAAAAACGACGTCTGCAAGCATCGACCCTTTATTTTAAAATCTCCATCATTGTAGTGAATTGTCAGGGACAGGTACAGGTCTGTTGTTCTGCTTGACCATAGGTCAGTTGTCGTTGCAATGTACTTGACAGTTGTGATATCCATCTGTACTTTTCAAACAGCGCAAGTAATGCAACTTTGGAGAATCATGTGGGGATCACGTATTTCTTGTCCAGTGTTTTGACCATGTTTCTGAAGCCTTCGTTGCTCATATAGTTTTTAGTGGACACATGTCTTTGGCCAAATAAAACACTATTGCATCCGTTACTTAATGTGTCTTTGGGAGGTACATGGATACAGTGATGCTCTGTGCAGGGTTGATACTATGGTTGTCTGGGTCAGCGCCAGACACAGATTGTGATTTATTAGTGAAGTGACATTCACTTTACCCTTCATGCATTTATCATACTTGTGTTTGTGGTGTTTTTTCAGGTGGTTGACTAAGTTAGTTGTTGCCCTGCAGCACAGACACAGCTCTATGGCACTCTTTGCATATATATAATTGATTTTGTCAGCATCACTTGCCCTGAATCCAAAACGCGTTCAGACAACGGATGATGATCTTTTCGAGGCACTTTGCTCCTTGCCTCCACGTGTTGCCGTACTGTCACCTTATGCTCCCAACATCTGGTTTGTGTTTCACCGTCACACCAGTCTGCTATTGAAAACTTGAGGCTGCTGCTACAGGGTATGCTTGCTTGTCAGTTTTGCAGCTTAATGTTTCCCTAACATGCATTCGTCCCCTGGTGATTGGGTGGCTGTTGGTTAAGAAAATGCTTGATTTGATATGCAGCAGAGCCTGCATTTTAAATGCCAGTATTGGCGACAATCACGTTAATTTAATCGTGGCAGCCAAAATCGTGATCGCGATCAAAATTTGATTAATTGTGCAGCCCTATGTTATAAGTAATCTTACAGTATCTCACAGAAGTGAGTACACCCCTCACATTTTTGTAAATATTTGATTATATCTTTTCATGGGACAACACTGAAAATATGACACTTTGACACAATGTAAAGTAGTCAGTGTACAGCTTGTGTAACTGTAAATTTGCTGTGCCTTCAAAATAACACATAACCATTAATGTCTATACCGCTGGCAACGAAAGTGACTATGCCCCTAGTGAAAATGTTGAAATAGTGCCCAAAGTGTCAATATGTTGTGTGGCCACCATTTTTTTCCAGCACTGCCTTAAGTCTCTTGGGCATGGAGTTCACTAGATCTTCACAGGTTGCTACTGGAATCCTCTTCCACTCCTCCATGATGACATCATGGTGTTAGAGACCTTGTGCTCCTCCACCTTCCGTTTGAGGATGCCCCACTGATGCTCAATAGGGTTTAGGTCTGGAGACATGCTTGGCCAGTCCATCACTTTTACCCTGTGTTTCTTTTGCAAGACAATGGCCATCATGGAGGTGTGTTTGGGGTTGTTATCATGTTGGAATACTGCCCTGTGGCCCAGTTTCTGAAGGGAGTGGATCATGCGCTGCTTCAGTGTGTCACAGTACATATTGGCATTCATGGTTCCCTCAATGAACTGTAGCTCCCCAGTGCCGGCAGCACTCATGCAGCCCCAAACCGTGTCACTCCCATCGCCATGCTTGACTGTAGGCAACACACACTTGTCTTTGTACTCCTCACCTGGTTGCCGCCACACACACTTGACACCATCTGAATCAAATAAGTTTATCTTAATCTCATCAGACCACAGGACATGGTTCCAGAAATCCATGTCTTTAGTCTGCTTGTCTTCAGCAAACTGTTTGTGGACTTGCTTGTGCATCACCTTTAAAAGGGGCTTCCTTCTGGGACGACAGCCATGCAGACCAATTTGATGCAGTGTGCGGCGTATGGTCTCAGCACTGACAGGCTGACCCCCCAGCCCTTCAACCTCTGCAGCAATGCTGGCAGCACTCATACATCTATTTTCAAAAGACAACCTCCGGATATGACGCTGAGCATGTGCACTCAACTTCTTTGGTCAACCATCGCGAGGTCTGTTCTGAGTGGAACCTGTCCTGTTAAATCGCTGTATGGTCTTGGCCACCGTGCTGCAGTTCAGTTTCAGGGTGTTGGCAGTCTTCTTATAGCCTAGGCCATCTTTATGTCGAGCAACAATTTTTTTTTTTTCAAATCCTTAGAGTTCTTTGCCATGAGGTACCATGTTGAACTTCCAGTGACCAGTATGAGAGAGTGTGAGAGCGATAACACCAAATTTAACACAGCTGCCCCCCATTCACACCTGAGACCTTGTAACACTAACGAGTCACATGACACTGGGGAGGGAAAATGGCTAATTCGGCACAATTTGGACATTTTCACTAGGGGTGTACTCACTTTTGTTGCCAGTGGTTTAGACATTAATGGCTGTGTGAGTTATTTTGAGGGGACAGCAAATTTACACTGTTATACAAGCTGTACACTGACTACATTGTATCAAAGTTTCATATCTTCAGTGTTGTCCCATGAAAAGATATAACAAAATATTTACAAAAATGTGAGGGGTGTACACACTTTTGAGATACTGTATATCACGATAACGATGTATATCAAGATATTCATTTTGTGTAAATGCCACAGTTTAGATAAAATAATCACATAAGGACCATCTTTTTTTTTTTTACATTTTTTACATGCATTTTTCCCTCATAATTTTGCAGTGTTATAAAATGTTTTTTTAATGTGCATTTGAGACTTGATTCTCATAAATTTGAGGTTTTTCTTCCAAATCATATAATATGAATAAAAAGTAAACATCAATAAGTTAAATATTTCTTGAGCCAGAGGAGAATAGGAAAAAAAAATAAAAACAAATAACATAAAAAAAATGTCTGAAAATGAGAAAATTACCCATCACTGCAATCTACAGATATAAATTAGCTTTTAGTTTAAATCAGTGAAAATTTAAGTGTAGACCTACAGCTTGAAGCCTGCCATTCTGGCCTGATTTAACCTGTTTGCTTCCTTGTAAAAAATATTGCAGCTTGGTTATGATCTGAAAATCAAAGACACACAAGGTGATGTAATAAAATATATGCGATGACTTCAACTTATTCATTATCACTACTTGACTAATTAAAATTATTAGAAATCAAGTAAATTGCGTTAAGAGCCAACTTGCTCTTCCGACATGTTTTTAATTTATTTTTTTGTTTTGCGTGTATGTGGCTTCATCATGCACTTTTGCAGCTTTAATAAAACAATTTTCAGACACAACTAAGAAACTCGGCAGTAATTTAAACCAAAGAAGCAATGGTCTGATACGGTTTCCTTTCGAGAATGGGCATTGACGTCATGCCGTGCTGCATTCTGGGCTGTTGTCACCATCGTTGTGGTCTGGCTTCTTTATTTACCTGTAGTCTAGGCAGCTGCTAACGTGGACAGACATACGTTTGATGGAACGGAACAAACAGAAAATTCAAATTCCTTATTCAGAGAAGCTGAATAAGGAAGAAAAGGAGCGCTACCTCTAAAAAAATAAAGAAATAAATGGGATGATCGATATGAGCACTAGAAATGGACCAGGGATCTCGGCCAACTGCCTCGAGTCACGGTGTTAGATGTATTTGCCTACTTGGTTTGTGGGGTGAGTGCATAAACCCATTAGCAATTTAAAAACTACAAATCATTAGAGGCTCATGTTCAATTCAACATTGGATGGTACAGCCGCCTCAGATATTCTGGGTGAACAACCAGAAAACCGTTGTTTAACACAAAGGTAAGCAGCCATTGTTTCTACAAAGTCAAAATACGTCGAGATTAATGTCTAGCGTACCCAAAAATCATTTCTAACATATGAGTAAAGCTCTTGGAACCCATGTGTAACTTACTGAACAGCTATCATATAATGGCGTGCAGCGTACAGAGCTCTGCTGTTGCCTACAACATATACACACGCACACATACTTGTACGTATAATGGGAACTGTTGGGAATGTGTCTGAGCATTTTCAAGCTACAGAATAAAGATTCCGACCTTTTACTGCAATCTGTAACATCCTCTGTCCAGTGTTGTTCTGATAAATATGCCAAAATGTCAGAACACTGAAGGAGGTGGATCTAATCAGCTGATCACGCTGGCGCACTGACAAAAAATTACTGGTGTAATTAGCTGCTATAAAAACATCCTAAATCAGGATAGTGACGTTTTTATAGTCACCTGAAAGAGGAGAATCTGCTTAATTTAATACCAAATAGTCTATGGACTTCAGTCCCCAGCAGATATTAAATCCATGCGTAAAGAAGGCAACAAGTAATCACAACTTCAAGAAAAAAAATCAAAGAAAATCAGCAACACAAAAAGCTCCCATTTAAAAAAAAAAAAAAAGCTTATTAGCAAGAGAAATTGGGAATAGCAGTGATGATGTGGGGAAATTATTTGATTTTGCCCAGTGTGTTTTTACACATTATTGAGAGATGATAGAGAGCCGTGGCTGAGATGCAGCCAAAGCCAAGGTGCGCAAGACAGCTGCTCTGGAGAGGGGATGTCTTTCTGCACTTCTAAATATTATTTCACTCACAACTTTCCTTGGTGAAAATGCCGTGAACACACGACCATGTGTGCAGGAATATTGTCGGAGCCGATGTATTTCCTTCTGACCGCTACAATCCATTCCATCCCACGCCTCTTTGTTAGCTTGGAGACCCATTCTCTCCACTTTTCTTCCAAGTCGGGAAGTTTAAAAAAAAGCATACGCCATTATCAATCTTTCTCCACGCCAATCATGAGAGGAGTTGTTGTATTTGATAACGCAGCAAAATTCCCCCATTCTAACGTTGCATGATATTTGGAGGAATAATAATGTGATTGAAAGGACCACATTGGTCCTTTCAATTGGTACCCCTCTGTTAATGAAAGAAAAACCCACAGTGGTCACAGAAATAACGTGAATCTGACAAAAGTGGTAATAGATAAAAATTCTATGAAAATTAACCAATGAAAATCAGACAATGCTTTTGAATTGTGGTTCAACAGAATTATTTTAAAAAACAAACTCATGAAACAGGCCTGGACAAAAATGATGGTACCCTTAACTTAATATTTTGTTGCACAACCTTTTGAGGCAATCACTGCAATCAAATGATTTCTGTAACTGTCAATGAGACTTCTGCACCTCTCAGCAGGTATTTTGGCCCACTCCTTGTGAGTAAACTGCTCCAGTTGTCTCAGGTTTGAAGGGTGCCTTCTCCAGACGGCATGTTTCAGCAACCTTCCACAGATGTTCAATAGGATTTAGATAAGGGCTCATAGAAGGCCACTTCAGAATAGTCCAATGTTTCACTCTTAGCCATTCTTGGGTGTTTTTAGCTGTGTGTTTTGGGTCATTTGACCAAGCTGTCTGACACTGGGCAGCACATTTCTCTGTAGAATACCTTGATAGTCTTGAGATTTCATTATACCCTGCACAGATTCAAGACCCCCTGTGCCAGATGCAGCAAAGCAGCTCCAGAACATAACAGAACCTCCTCCATGTTTCACAGTAGGGACAGTGTTCTTTTCTTGGTATGCTTCATTTTTGCGTCTGTGAACATAGAGTTAATGTGCCTTGCCAAAAAGTTGCAGTTTTGTCTCATCTGTCCATAGGACATTCTCCTAGAAGCTTTGTGGCTTGTCAACATGCAGTTTGGCAAATTCCAGTCTGGCTTTTTTACAATTTGTTTTCAACAGTGGTGTCCTCCTTGGTCGTCTCCCATGAAGTCCATTTTGGCTGAAACGACGACGGATGGTGCGATCTGACACTGATGTACAGTGAGGCAAAAAGTATTTAGTCAGCCATCAATTGTGCAAGTTCTCCTACTTAAAAGATGAGAGAGGTCTCCAGTTTTCATCATAGGTATACCTCAACTATGAGAGACAAAATGAGAAAAAAAAAATCCAGAAAATCACATTGAAGGATTTTTAATGAATTAATTGGTAAATTCCTCGGTAAAATAAGTATTTGGTCAATAACAAAAGTTCATCTCAATACTTTGTTATATACCCTTTGTTGGCAATGACAGAGGTCAAACGTTTTCTGTAAGTCTTCACAAGGTTTTCACACACTGTTGCTGGTATTTTGGCCCATTCCTCCATGCAGATCTACTCTAGAGCAGTGATGTTTTGGGGCTGTCACTGGGCAACACGGACTTTCAACTCCCTCCAAAGATTTTCTATGGGGTTGAGATCTGGAGACTGGCTAGGCCACTCCAGGACCTTGAAATGCTTCTTACGAAGCCACTCCTTGGTTGCCCGGGCGGTGTGTTTGGGATCATTGTCATGCTGAAAGACCCAGCCACGTTTCATCTTCAATGCCCTTGCTGATGGAAGGAGGTTTTCATTCAAAATCTCACGATACATGGCCCCATTCATTCTTTCCTTTACACAGATCAGTCGTCCTGGTCCCTTTGCAGAAAAACAGCCCCAAAGCATGATGTTTCCACCCCCATGCTTCACAGTAGGTATGGTGTTCTTTGGATGCAACTCAGCATTCTTTCTCCTCCAAACACGACAAGTTGAGTTTTTACCAAAAAGTTCTATTTTGGTTTCATCTGACCATATGACATTCTCCCAATCCTCTTCTGGATCATCATGCTCTCTAGCAAACTTCAGACGGGCCTGGACATGTACTGGCTTAAGCAGGGGGACACGTCAGGCACTGCAGGACTTGAGTCCCCGGCGGCGTAGTGTGTTACTGATGGTAGCCTTTGTTACTTTGGTCCCAGCTCTCTGCAGGTCATTCACTAGGTCCCCCCGTGTGGTTCTGGGATTTTTGCTCACCGTTCTTGTGATCATTTTGACCCCACGGGGTGAGATGTTGCGTGGAGCCCCAGATCGAGGGAGATTATCAGTGGTCTTGTATGTCTTCCATTTTCTAATAATTGCTCCCACAATTGATTTCTTCACACCAAGCTGCTTACCTATTGCAGATTCAGTCTTCCCAGCCTGGTGCAGGTGTACAATTTTGTTTCTGGTGTCCTTTGACAGCTCTTTGGTCTTGGCCATAGTGGAGTTTGGAGTCTGACTGTTTGAGGTTGTGGACAGGTGTCTTTTATACTGATAACGAGTTCAAACAGGTGCCATTAATACAGGTAACAAGTGGAGGACAGAGGAGCCTCTTAAAGAAGAAGTTACAGGTCTGTGAGAGCCAGAAATCTTGCTTGTTTGTAGGTGACCAAATACTTATTTTACCAAGGAATTTACCAATTAATTCATTAAAAATCCTTCAATGTGATTTTCTGGATTTTTTTTTTCTCATTTTGTCTCTCATAGTTGAGGTATACCTATGATGAAAATTGGAGACCCCTCTCATCTTTTAAGTGGGAGAACTTGCACAATTGGTGGCAGACTAAATACTTTTTTGCCCCACTGTACCTTGACCTTGGAGTTCACCATGAATGTGTTTAGAGGTTGTTCTGGGCTCTTTTGTTACCATTCGTATTATCCGTCTCCTCCTGCGGCCACATCCAGGGAGGTTGGCTACAGTCCCGTGGATCTTAAATTTCTGAATAATATGTGCAACTGTAGTAACAGGAACATCAAGCTTCTTGGAGATGGTCTTATAGCCTTTACCTTTAACATGCTTGTCTATAATTTTCTTTCTAATCTCCTGAGACAACTCTCTCCTTTGCTTCCTCTGGTCCATGTTTAGTGTGGTACACACCATGTCACCAAACAGCACAGTGACTACTTGTCACCCTTTAAATAGGCCGACTGACTGATTACAAGTTTGTAGACACCTGTGATGTTAGAGGACACATCTTGGTTGAACATGTCCCTATGGTCACATTATTTTCAATCTTTTCTAGGGGTACCATCATTTTTGTCCAGGCCTGTTTCATGAGTTTGTTTTTTAAAATAATTCTGTTGAACCACAATTCAAAAGCATTCTCTGATTTTCATTGGTTAATTTTCATAGAATTTTTATTTATTACCACTTTTGTCAGATTCAAGTTATTTCTGTGACCATTGTGGGTTTTTCTTTCATTAACAGGGGTACCAACAATTTTGTCCACGGCTGTATGTGTATTTACATTTCCTATGTTTGAATAACATTCGTTGTTATTTTAATAAGGCTGCATGTCCACAGGGAAAGGAAAAATGCTCTGTCTGTTTTCCTGAGCTCTTTTCATGTGCTGATTTGAAAAAGCACTCTGCCCGGTATCCTTGCAGCCGCTTGACCTGTCACTCAATGCGTGCCAGGGGTTTCAGATTTTGCTCTGAAATGCTCAACTCACTGGAATAAATCACATCAAACTGGTAATAAAATACACATCCCTCCAAGCTTTGGCTGTTAAATATTGATCATGGTGTACTTTTGGGCTGATTGTGATCGGCTGATGAGAGAGGTGTGCAGCTGATGAGCGCTGCAGCGCTCTGAAAGTTGAACTTTTTTCAGCTTTCAGCACCATGAGCACAGCGCTGATGGCTGAGCACGTTTTTGCGCCAAGAGCACTGAACACATTGCACGCCAGACTACATAGAAAATGAACAGAAAATAGTCGCCTACAGCAGAAAAAATACATTTGGTGGACACGCAGTCTAACCACATTCATTGCTCACTACTAAGCACAGACAGGCAGAACACTTTTCCCACAATTCCTTGCAGCTTTTCCGTCTGGTGAGGTCACGCACCCATTCTCTATTAGCAACAACTTAACATCATCATTTGCCATTTGCTGTTTTAAGAGCGAGATGGTGTTAACATTACTTACCTTCAATTAAAATGGGGTTAGAGGACTACCTGTCTGATGCAGCATGGTGGGAAACAGTCCCATATCCCTGGCAAACAGAAGTAGCAGCTATTTGACCAAACCATTAAACTGGAGTTAGCTGCAGGCTAATCACCGGAATGTAGCCTGGCCACCCACCCACACAGCTGTTCCACTGGGTGTACTACAGGGGAGAGGCAGGGTACAAGTAGTGTGTGAAGAACTGTGCTGAAGAAACGGGTGATTTTAAATCCCGATATAGACGATATAGTTTTAGATGAAACGATAGACGTTTTTATTTCACACAGCCCTACTTTAAAGGAATGGAAAATACCACATAGTTTGTTGATGTTCGCATACAGATAAACAATCATTTGTGTGTACATTTAAACCAATTTTACACAAAGAACTGTTGAAACAATCATTGTAATAGAGAATGAAGGGGGGGGGCAATGAGTCAAACATGTGATGTTCTGTTTCTTAAAGGGGTCACACTTTTTACTGTGATAGCATGTTATTTCGAACATATTTCTAATAGAAGTTATGTGTGCATAAGTCTATAGAGCTTTTTTTTTTATTATTAAACTGCAGTATGACTGGTTTAGTCAGAATGTCATAAGAGGAAAAAAGCTCCTTTTCAGACAGTAATCCAGCACCTAACCTGTGTCTTACTTTGGAAATGACAGTCTTTTCCTTCACAGGAAGGTCCATGCCATTTTGACAAGCAGCTGAGATGTCCAATGACAGCCAGGGATCGGTGAAGGGGGAGGCAGCTGTGGTGCTTGCTCCCTCTAGCTCCGGGTCCTCTCAGGGGCCGCCTCTTTCTCCGTCCACCACCTCCAAAACACCTGAGCTCCCAGGTACACCTTTCTGTTTCTCACCTTTCTGGGCTAGCCTCCAGGTAGCCTTTACCTGGGAGCAACAGCTGTCATGCTCTTCACACAATCTTCTGTTCAGTATTTTTTTTTCTCTCTGATGTGTAAAATTGTCAAATATGAAAAAGATTCTCTTGTCAGTATTGTATGAATACCATGTCATCACAATTAATTGCCACATACTTGTTTTGATTAGTTGACTAATCATTAGGACATTTTTCCCAGAAATTTGTGACCCCCCCCTCCCAGAATTTTTTTCTTTGTAAATTTGTTTAAAAAAAAAATTCTCAAATTTTTTTTTAACTTTGTCCAGAGTCTGACAAAGTTTTTATTAGATTTTCTTTGGAAGGTCATGTACATGGTGTTTAAATAGAAATAATACCAGACAGAGCTTGTTGTCCATATAGTGAATATACAAAATACTGATATATGAAACTAAGACATGGTTATCTCTTGGCAGATCATTAAAATTTAACCTAAACCACTAGTCAGAGGTTGTTTTTATGTGTCCAAAAAAGGTCCCATGCTGAGGGTCTATCCCCCATCTCTCCCTTCAGTCTATTGAGCAGCTGTTCATATGATGCCATCTCCACCATCGCATCTGTCCATTCTTTCACTGTTGGAACTGCCGTTGTTCTCCAATGTCTCAATATAATCCTTGATGCCATAATTAAACCAACCACAATAACTGAAAAATCCATTCTTGAAATGCTTGGCATTTGCGATCTGTGCCCCAGCAAACAAAGAGCAGGAATCATAGGAATTTTTGAACCATACCATCCAGACAGTATTCAGTCCCTCCAGGATTTCGCGATGTTGCAATCGTGTCAATTCATGCAAAATCATCCAATCAGCGCAACTATTGCATGACCTTGCAACTTTGTCCAATTACGGCAACTTTCCTGCAATTTTGGCCAATCCTCGTCAACGTCCGTCAATTTCACCAATCAAATTAGTCTCTGACTGGCGCTGAAACGCTCAGTCTAATGAATCAAATGTGTCTCTGCAGCACGTTCACTTCTGTGTTTACAGTGAGTATTAATGGAACACATCAGCAAAAACAGTGTGTGATGGATTTCACGCTTTATATGGCAGGGGAAGAAACCAAGAATACACTATACTGTTTTACAATTAAGGAAAGAAAAGGGTGGAGCAATGCTTCCTTGTTTGAAATACTATTATTATGCTTCTCAAGTTATTCCTCTATTATATTGGTGTAATCCAGACTTCCAAGCCAATTGGAAGATAATAGAATCCAACATTTCACCTATATTCCCCTTACAAGCTGCAATTTCAGATAAAAGATTAGCTGACCAATTACAGGGTTTAAACCCTTGGATTGAACACACACTTAAGGTATGGCATAAAGTAGTGAAAACCTGTGAAATAGGAAACATGCTAAGAAATTTCAGATGGTGTGCCTATGACGCAGATTTTCAACCCAAAAAAAAGTGATAGAAGATTTCAAACTTGGACAAAAAAGGGCTAACAACGTACCTCACCTTTACAAGCAAAGGAACACTACAGAATTTCCAGTTCCTACAAACCAAATTTGGTCTTGAGCAAGTAGACTTCTTCAGGTACCTCCAAATACGTGATTATTTTAATAAGCATAGCAAATCTCTAAACCCATCTTCAACAGAGTCGCACTTTTTTAAAATTTTAAAGTCAGCTTATGACACTTAGATGAAAAAGGCAGTTTCTAAGTTATATAATGGGATGCTAAATGCAAGGAACGAGGATACGCTACACATTAAGAATAAGTGGGAACATGAAGTGGGAATGGGCATTTCTGATGACAATTGGGAAAAAATTTGTATCTTTCAATGGTCCTCCACAAACTCATTGGTATGGAGAGAGCACTGTTGGAAAAATGTGATAAGATTTTTTTAAGACTCCTCACCAAAGTAAATATAGAAACATAAATAATAAGTGTTGGAGAAGGTGTGGATCTGTTGAAGCAAATCATTTTCATATATTCTGGGAATGTCCGGTTTTGCATCAATATTGGTCTGGAATTCATAAAGCTTTAAATGATATCTTAAAGGTAAACATTGCAAACGACTTTTTAAATTTATATATGGGTCTTGTTCTAACTCTGGACAGAAGAGGGGACATAAAATTGCTGCAGGCGCTCTTAGCAGCCAGTAAGAAATCAATTACTAGAAAATGGTTAAACCCAGCCCCACCCACACTCAATGATTGGTTTGGAATAATTTTGGAAATCTTCAAAATAGAAAAATTGACATATTTGTTAAGAATTCAAAGGGAAAAATTTTATTCAATTTGGAACAAGTGGATTCATTTTATATCCCCTATTCGGAATGATTTTGTATGACTCCAGATGTAAACATCCTTGTTGAATCACCTTACTAAGACTGAAATTTTATTTCTTTAGTCTTCCATATGAGAAGAAGGAATGACTGTAAGCCCCCAGTTCAGTTTTTGTTTTTCGTTTTGGGTTTTTTTTTTGTTTTGTTTTTTTTTTTTTTGGTTTTTTTTTTCTGGTTTTTTAATTTTTTGTTCCTATAAAACAAATAAGGACTATGATACAAATGTCTGAATGCTATATTTGTAAAGATGGCATCCTTTTCTAATAAAAACATAAATGAAAAAAAAAAAAACTGTGTGTGATTTTAAAAAACACACCTGCGAGGTTTCCAACACCACCCCTTCCTCTATCTCCCCCAGCCTGCCGGTAGATGTCTCGCCACATCGCCATCCTGACCGTGTGTACGAAACCCTGGGTTTGTGTTGAAAAATGTCCGCCTGCCCCAAAAGCACCCCGTCACGGGAGCGCGTGTGGAGAGACACCATAAAACCACAAACAAAACGAGCAAGTGTAACACTACAGCCAGTGTTAGAACATTTTATACATCTTGAGAGATGAAATCATTACTACATCTTGTCAATGAGCTTTAAAGCTGCGAATCTCCAGAATCCCCCCCCCCCCCCCGTGAATGAAAGATGTGTGTCTGAAGAGACGCACGTGTGTGTGTGTGTGTGAAGACGTGCAGCAGACAGACAGGTAGGACTTGGGCATGGAAAGAGAGAGAATATTGTCTGTAATTTTTTTTTTTTTCCAGAAAAGCACAGACTCCGATAGACGATACAGAGCAACAGAATAAATTATTTATTTTTTCCTCTCTGCTCGGTACCAAGTGGTTGGGGACCGTAGGGAGTTTTCAAATGAAGGTGCTGCCAATAATTTCCAAATCTGTACTCTTTAACATGCATTCAATGCAATTTAGCTGTTGTAATGGCTATTGTGTATTTGCTGTTGCACAAGAGTTTTTCTGTATAGCAGAAGTTTCTGTTTAATTTACAAATCACTGTTTAATAAGAAATTTTTGACAATCCTGTGCTTTCCTTGTATTGTTTTATAAAATATCACTGCAGAAAACTGGAGAAAACCATGTGCTTTAAAATTTGTAATTCTCCCACTGTGGCGATATGAGATAATAGGCAGCGAACTGAGAGTTTTTGAGGGAGTTTATTAATCATACCGCCATCACAGAACTCACCCCAGCGCCGTGCAGGCGTGCCGGAGCAAGCTCTCAGGCTCTCGTGTAGTCAGAAGCAGTGGTCAGAGAGAGAGAGAGAGAGAGAGTTACAGAGCAATGCAGTTTTTATACCCCACTGCAGACAATGCATTCACAGCAGTAGGTACGGACATTTGCATTTGAGAGACACACATAACAATAGGAAGATTACTGGCCGGAATTCGCCTCTGCTCCGGAGCTGTAGGACAAAAGAGGTTACAAGGCACATCTACATATTGTTATCAGTCCATAGATCACACTGCTATGTTAATTGCTCCCGCTGAGTGCTCTGCTTGTCCGTGGCTGTTGTGGGGGTTACCCATACACTCCCCCCCCAGAGGGCTCAGCGGGAAGCTGAGGCCTCGATAGTCCGGCTTTGGGAGCGAGCTGCGGGGGAAGCTCGCTGCAGGCGGCGGTGGAGGGAGGGGGGTGGGAGTAGCAAGTGCCGGCCCGGGACGGCGAAATTGTCTGGGCCGCGCAAAAATTGCCTGTGGATCTGCGATGTTGAGGGGCTGTCCTGTTGAACGTGCGGAGGTCCACGGCAGCTGTAAGAAGAAAAATTAGTCTCTGACTCCTCTCGCGGTCATGAAGAAAAAAAGGAGCTGCAAGGCTGCGTAGCGGCTGTGAGAGAAAAGGAGCTGCAGCTGTGTGAGGGACTTGGCATGTTGGCTTTAGGTGCGCGCACGCAGCTCTAAAGCCCTCGGGGACAGCTGACGGCTGAATTCCCTTTGTGTGCCATGGCTGAGACCCGTACAAAATCCTGTGAGCGAGCTGCGTGCGTGCTTCAGGTGTGTGAGCAGCCCTGAAGGTTCTGTGTGCAGCAGCGAAGGACGATGGCGGTCTGTGGAGTCATTATTGTCCCGTGCGTGGTGCGCCGTCCTCGTAACCCCCCGATGTACGTGCGGGGTTCGGTGCTTGGCAGGTCCGCTGTAGAGGCGAGTCAGGGTCAGGGAGCTTGCTGGAGATCAGCGTAGTCGGCGCCGATGGCCATCCCTCTTCAGGTTGTTGCTGTAGTTCGGTCATGGTGCGTTCAGGTCCACGCGCTGAGTTCTCCGTCAGCCCTGGAGGTCGCCGTCGTGGAGAGAGGACGAGGTGCGTGCGCTCTCGTGTGGAGGAGCTGTGAGAGCGGCCGGTCCCAGCATGGATGTGCAGATCTCAGGCGTGCAGATCTCACCATGAAGCTTTCTGCAGCTTTCCCGGTCGTGGGTGATCTCCGGAGAGTTTCGCCTGGTGGTGGCTCTGCGTCGAGGTCTCCCTGTAGCAGAAGGGAGGGCAGATCATTTGCGTCAGGCTGCTGCGTTCGCTTGTCGTCGGAGAGTCACCGCCGGGGGCTGCCAGCGTGTTCTTTTCTTGGGTCGGGTCACCAGTGTGGCTGTCCAGACCAGAAGGTTGCGTTGCACAAAGTGTGTGTTTTCTCGGGGTCACCAGTGTGGCGGCATGAAATAATAAGTGGCGAACTGAGAGTTTTTGAGGGAGTTTATTACTCATACCGCCATCACAACACCCACTCCAGCGCCGTGCAGGCGCGCCGGAGCGGGCCCGGAGGCTCTCGTCAGGAGACACGGAATGCATGTGTCAGAGAGAGAGAGAGTTACAGAGCAATGCAGTTTATATACCCCACTACAGACAATGCATTCACAGCAGTAGGTATGGACATTTGCATTTGAGAGACACACATAACAATAGGAAGATTACTGGCCGGAATTCGCCTCTGCTCCGGAGCTGTAGGACAAAAGAGGTTACAAGGCACGGTGGCGCAGTGGTTTAGCACTGTGGCAGCGCAGTTTTACCCTCGGCCGGGGGACCGCGGGGATCATGAGATCGTGGGTTCGATCCCAGCCCCCGACCAACAGTGAGCTGTGTGGAGTTTGCATGTTCTCCCCGTGTTGCGCGGGTTTACTCTGGGATTTCTCCGGTTTCCTCCCGCACACCAAAAACATGTAGGTTTAGGGCGCTCGCGCACGCAGCGACCAGCAGCCAGTGGCTTGTCACCAGACTGCAAACCAAGTCTACCTACGGGTACAAATAAGTAACAAAAAAAAAAAAAGGCACATCTACGTATTGTTATCAGTCCATAGATCACACTGCTATGTTAATTGCTCCCGCTGAGCGCTCTGCTTGTCCGTGGCTGTTGTGGGGGTTACCCATACCACAACTTTTAGTGCAAAAAACTTCAAAACATCGTAACTTTTATTGCAACTTTTTAAAAAGGCTTTTTGGGCCGCAACAATCATAAAAACATCCCGCGAAATCCTGGAGGGACTGAGTATTGATAAAATTCTAACCCAAAATGGCCTTATCTGAGAACAGTCTCAGAGATGGTGCAAAAATGTTCCCATTGTAGTTTGACATTTCCAACATAAATTATTTTTTGCCATTTTCATTCTGCACAATCTTAGTGGGGTATGGTAATACCTATACAATATTTTGTACTGAATAAATAGCTTCTTTGACAAATTTTCCACATTCTTCCACAATTCCACACCATCTGTCATCATCAATTTCCTCTTCCAAATCTTTCTGCTAAAGCCTTTTCATATTGGTACAGTCATTACTTATAAAGTTATTAATGATTTTATAAAACTGAAGCTGTGCGGCGTTTCAGTGGCGGGTCAGAAACGGAGATAAAACTGTTATCAACCCTTATGAAAACAGAAGTCACACAATTTCTTATCTGTAGGTACCTCCAAAATTGACCTTTGCCCTCCAAGCCATATCGGTGAATGAAATTTTCATAAGATAGAATATTCCGTCACTATATAGGTCTCCTATAGTACGTCTGCCACTGGAACCCCACTGCTCCCAGTATATAGTTGTTTTCCCAATGCGGATTGCAGGATTATTCCACAATGATGAGTACTTCTGAATATACACTGACAGCTTATACATTTTGACATTTATCCCAGACATCGCTTTCATGGCTGAGGGTGGGATTTTTTATATTTGCTGGATTTTGAGAGAACACATTAAAGACATTGAATGGAGAACACATTTCTGACTCTATATTTACCCAACCCATTCTGTTCACAGACTTCCAGTGTTTTGCCAGTTTGGCTAGTTCAAATGATAAGCAGTATAGTCTTGGATTGGGCAGGCCTAGCCCTCCTTTCTCCTTAGGGGCATACAATGTATTTAAACTAATTCTTGGTCTTTCCCCCTCCCACAAAAATGTTTAACTTTTTAAAAGTTATGTCTGGTATTTTAATTGGTAGCATTGCAACAATATAGTTAAACTGAGGGGCTATCACCATCTTCATAATGCTTATTTTACCCCATAAGCTGAGTTTAATCTTTTCCCACTTACTTAAGCTTATTTTCATTTTTTGCAGCAAAGGATTAAAATTTAACTGAGATATTCCCTCCAAGTCCTGACTCAGTTTTATCCCTAGATACTTCATTCCTTCTGGAATCCGCTTGAAATTAAATTTCTTCAACATATGAGAGTAACAACTTTTTGAAATTGGCATAGCCTCTTACTTATTCCAGTTAATAGTATAACATGATAATTTTGAAAAGGATTGTATAATGTCTTTTAAATGCGGTAGAGAGGTCATTGGGCTTGTTAATGTAGCCAAAATTTGGAATCTGGAATTTCTCCATTGTGGGACTAATAAAGGCTCATCTCACCTCACCTCACCTCACCTCACCTCACCTCACCTCACCTCACGCATAAAGCAGTAGTTTATGTTCTGTACCACCCTCTTCAGCCCCTTGAATATGTGGATTAGTCCTAATAACTGTGGCTAATATTTCCCTAAAAATTATAAATAGCAGAGGGCTTAAAGAACAACCTTGTCGTGTCCCTATAGAAAACGTAAAAAAGGAAGATTTGATTTTGTGTACTTTATTGATCCCTAGAGGGGAAATTCAGGGCATCCACCTGGATGGATGAAGCAGCCATGGTATAGCACTATCCCTTCACCATTCACACACACATTCACACCTAGGGCCACTTTACAGTCTCCAGTTAACCTAACCTGCATGTTTTTGGCCTGTGGGAGGAAACCGGAGAAATCCCGGAGTAAACCCACACAGACATGAGGAGAACATGCGAACGCCACACAGATCAGTTGGTCAGGGGCTGGGATCAAACCTGGGATCCCACAGCCAAGGGTGAGTTGCTGTGCTGCCACAGTGCTAACCACTGTGCTACCGCACCGCCCTAGATGTTACTCCATTTGTCGTTACTGCAGCTTTTGGCTCTTTACACAATGCCCTCACCCATTTAATAAGACCAGGTCCTATTCCAAAGTGTGACAAGACGGAAAAAAGAAATTGGGATTCCATCTTATCGAAAGCCTTCTCAGCATCTAAGGAAACAGCAGCTATAGGGACATCTTTTGATTGACTCAGCCATATCAGATGTAACAGTATTCTTATGTTATCAGAAGATGATCCATTTTTTACAAAACCCACTTGGTTAGGATGAATAATACTTGGTAGTACCTTTTGTAATCTTAAAGCTAAAATTTTTGTCAGTATTTTACAATACAGATTTGGCAAACTTATAGATCTACTGTATAGTTTGGGGGATTGGTTACGTCTCAATCCATTTTGGGAATTAACGTTATCAAAGTCTCGTTAAATGTTGGAGGCAACCTTCCCTTGGAAAATTTCTTCGCACACTTCCTTCAATAGTGGGGAGAGAATATCTATGAATTCCTTATAATATTCTACAGGAAGGCCATCATTTACAGGTGATTTCCCATTTTTCATATGCAAAATTGCTATTTTTATCTCCTGCATTATTGGGGATTCCAACCCTTCTGCCATCTCAACCTGCAACTTAGGTACTTCTATATTAATCAAAAAACTTTTAGTTCCTCCTGCTCTGTGTTTATAGATACGGTTGAACTGTACAATTTGTTATAATACTGATGAAAAACATCATTAATAGTCTTACTGGATGAAGTTAGTTTATCCCCCTGTTTAATTAGTGGAATCGTATTGGAAATATATTTTTCTTTCAATTGCCTGGCAAGCAATTTGCCTATTTTTTTCACCCCCTTCGTAGAAACTGGACTTTAATCAGTTCAGCGCATACTCTGCCTCCCTATTATAAATATCATATAGCTGAAATTTAAGCTTACAAAGTTCTTGATACATTGAGTCCGGAAAAACTTCTGATAACTTTGTTTCTTTTATTTTAATTTCTTAATCCAATTCTTGAGTCTTGTTTAACTTATCCCCCTTTTTTTTTTTTTAGCTGCTTGTGCAATCAGTTTCCCCCTCACATACGTATGCCTTGGAGGCTTCCCACACGACTGAAATGTCTTCTGTGCTACCCACATTGACCTAAAAAATGGCTTAAGGTCCTCCTCTAACCTTTTTTTAAATACTTGATCTTGTAGCAAAGATGTATTCATTCTCCATCTTCCTTTTCTCTCAACATCACAGTCTATAATGATGCTTAGTTCAACTGTGGAATGATCTATGAGGGCAATTTTATTAATGTTACAATTTACAACCTTATTTAGAAGGGAGGTTGCCATCAAAAAGAAATCAATTCTGGAGTGGGATTTATGACTGTGAGAAAAAAGTATATTCTCTGTTATTAGGATTGGTCAGCCTCCATATATCTATAAGGCCCATATCTTTGATTAACGTGGATTGCCTCTCTGTTTGGGGTCATTATAGGACCACTGAGTTTACTTTTATCTACCACCGGGTCCATCACTTCATTAAAATTCCCCACCAAGATAATTTGACCTTCCCTATCCCCCTAGTATACTATTTACCTGATGAAAAAAATTGAGGGTTTGATATATTAGGGGCATAAATGTTACATAAAACCATCTGGGAGCCTTCTATCAGTGCCTGGATACAAATGATCCTTCCCTCATTATCTTTTCCATTTTTGTAAGAGAAAAACCTATATTTTTGTTAACTAATATCATAACTCCGTTACATTTACTATTGAATGAACTATAGAAAATATGGTCCACCCATCCTTTATTGAATTTTAAAACTTCCTCCCTTTCCAAATGTGTTTTCTGAATAAAACTATCTGCCTGATTATTTTTTTAAAATAGGAAAGTATTCTCCTCCTTTTAACTGGGTTTCCACATGCATTAATAGTCCATGTTATGAATTTAATGCATTTTTTTCACCATGTTTAACTTGTTTAATATTTACAGTATTCATGTTACACTCTAATCCCCTGTCCAGTATATCTTAATTATAATTATTTTGGGGATACCCCCGACCACATTTAACAACCAGTACAGATGCCTCCCTAATAAAACACAGAACTCTAAACATGAACGCATCCTAATGAACACCCAGAACAAAAGAAAAACGAACTTAAATGAAGAAATTTCAGGCTGGATCATCACAGCCATTGTAACAACTTAACCCCTTGCACTCCGGTCAATTTTCCTAAAAACGCCAAAAAATAATGTGCCCAAAGTAAATCGAAAGCTGTTCTTCAACCCTTTGCAGCATCTTCATGAGGTTGGTCTCATTTAAAAGAAAACACTTTGAATTTTTTGGCAAAAAAAAAAAAAAGATCTCTCTAAGTGCTCCGGCCACTGAGTTACAATCATCTAAACATAGTGAACTTGAAGAAAATAAATTTGGCCTGGGTGTTTTTTTTGATACAAATGCTTGCAAATAACACACAGCTTCAGATCCGGGCTGGAAAATGCAACAAAAATGTAGAACCAAGTGTTATCCAGCTGAGGTCCAAATTTTGTAACAATACCACAAAAAATGAATATTTTACACAGCTTTGTTCTCAGGCTGTTCCCAGGCATTTTGGAACTGTGCCAAATTGTGCCAAATGGCACAGTTTGGAAAAACGTCTAACTTTTGAATGATTCAACATAGAAGCTTCATCTTGGGCTCAAATGAAAGGTCACATTCAGGGCTGTGTCTGTGTGTGTGTGTGTGTGTGGGGGGGGGGTTGTCCCCCCCCCCCCCCCCGTTACAGAGGACAGAGATCCGCCCTCGCTACATGACGGATTACACTCGGATAAGGCATGTTTCCACAGCAGCGCTGTCACCGCGGCTCCCCCCCCCCCCCCCCGCCGCTACAGAATCGTAGCGGTGGGGGGGCGTTCACGGTCCGGAGGCGGCGAAGAACCGTGTAACGTGGCGCACGCACTTCGGACATCGTGCGCTTCACAGTTGTAATTTACCGATCGGTCAAAAGTCATTTTTTGATTACAATTTTCAGGGATAAAAAATAATTTGGCTTATAACACCTTACCTCTTCACAGCCACATTGTCCTGGCGAACTTCTCTTCCTCATTGTCAGACGAACGCGACGCTGGTTCTGGGCTCGCGACCCGGTCAAAACATAATTCCATGATTGCGGTTTTGGCGAATGATTTACGACCTTCGTCGTCGGCCTCCGTCGGTCTATGATGACCATATAAGAGAATCCTAAACACTCTGCTGGAATTTAAAAAAAAAAAGTACTGCCTGTGGCTGCTGAAGCAGTCTCTCTTCACCCAGCTTTAGACAAAACAGCTCAGCAAACTTCTGTGCTTCAATTGGCTCCCAGCCGTTGGGAGGCGGGTCCTTCTGGCTAGATTTTCATTCATTGGTTCTTCAAGGTTTCAGAAACCCAATTCAAAGCTCTTATTAGTCGAATGAGAGGTCAATCAGATGAACTAATCTGTTCGCGGCTGTGTCTGCAGCGCCACACCACCTACATCACCACCATCAGGATCATGCGTCCGAGTCATGCGTCCGGCATCGTGCGCCCTCGTGCGCCCTAGGACGCAGAGACTTGCTCATCCGTGGTACAACGGAGCGCAAGAGGTTAAACAAAAGAAGAATAGAAAAATAATATTAAATAAAATGATTCTGTCTGTGGATTACGCAGACACTCTGCCCGCTGCTGTCCTTCCTCCCTCCGACTCCGTAGCCCAGGTCCAAACCCACAACTTCAGTTCTCAAAACATTTGTTTTCTGCATTTAATGTTCACAAAGCTCACCTTGCTCCTTATTGAATTATACTTCACCTCCAGCCCAACAGTTGTCATTGACAAACTTCTCTGTGGCTGCTGCTGTGGTGAAGCTCTCATTCTTCTCATCCCATCTGAGGCGTAGTGTTGCCGGGAAAGCAAGTGTGTACCCCACGTTGAGCTCCCTAAGTTTTCTTTTCACAGATATAAATGTTTTCCTCTTCTCCGTTAGCTCTTTGGTCATATCGGGAAACAGGGAGAGTCAGTATCCTTCCCATTCAGTGCCAAGTATTGCCTTAGCAGCGTTTATCACTTTATCTCTTGCTGACTGCCTCAGGAAACGAATCACCACTGCTCTGGGTGGCCTGTCTGCATTAATAACAGGTACCGGGGTCCGATGAACCTGTTCAATCTCGAATTCCTCACCATTTTCAATACCGATGCATTCCAATATGATTTTTTTTTTTTTTGTACACATCTCAGCAATGTCCCATTCTTCCCATGCATTTCTTTAAGCCCCATTAAGCGTATGTTATTCCTCTTGCTGTAATTTTCCAGGGCTTGTATTTGGCTCTGCATGGCCTCCATCACTTTGGCCTAGTTACCCCATCACTCACCAGCCTGTCAGAGGTTTCCTCCAAATGGGTAATATGTGCCTCGGCTTCGTCCAGTCTCACCTGTGAGGCCGCTACTGCCGTCTTGAACTCTGAAACCGTTTCTTGAATGATCGACACATCCGTCGTCACACTTTATAAAGTGGCATTAACTTTAGTAATTTCTTCAAATAATTTGTCAAGGCTGGTTGTCTGCATCAAAAAGGCCCAGCAGAGGATGTTCTTCCTGCGGCAGCTGAGGAAGCTCAAGCTACCCACCAAGATGTTTGTGCAGTTCTACACAGCCATCATCGAGTCCATCCTCACCACCTCCATAACCGTGTGGTACGCAGGAGCCACTGCCAGGGACAGACTAAGGCTGCAGCACGTCGTGCGCACTGCTGAGAAGGTGATCGGCTGCAAGCTCCCATCTCTCCAGGATCTGTACATCTCCAGGACCCAGAGGCGTGCTGGCCGGATCATAGCCGATCCCTCACACCCTGGTCACGTACTGTTTGCCCCTCTCCCCTCAGGTAGAAGACTTCGGTCCATCCAGACTAAAACCTCCCGTCACATGAACAGCTTCTTCCCCTCTGCCATCAGACTGCTGAACACTAAGTGACTTACTGACTCTCGTGCACTATGTACAGCAGCTCAACCAGACTCATGTCAATCATCACTGTTTTCTTCCTGCATTACCGACTGCACTATATAGTTCTCCACATTATCTGCTGCTCGCTAATATATTTAAACTGCTGACTAGTATTACTCACTCTTATTCTACACTTTATTGCATGTATAGTTTATTTCTTTTATTTTATCATGTTTAATGTTGCAGCATTGCACTGAGACAAATTCCTAGTTTGTGTACTACATGAACAATGGCAATAAATCTGATTCTGATTTGATGGGGGTTCGGTGTTCATTACATCGTCGTCCTCCTGTGCAGGGCTTTTCCTGCTAGCCGTGCAACCTGTAGTCCTGAAGTATTTTGACGTGACCGTTGACTTTAAATGATCCTTTTCACTGCTTAGAAAAGAAAAATATGTCTAATTGCAGTGTTGGAGCTTAAAATTATTGAAGTAGGAACCGTAAAATTATCCAATTTAATGCATTTAGTTTGTTGGCTTGTCGGAGATCAGCTAGAGAGCCGCCATTATGTCCAGTGTCTCCACTTGACTCTGTGACCTTCATTTATTTATTTATTTTTAACTTTTTATTTTTGTTTTTTCCCCGTTTAAAACAAAGAAAAACAGTACACAAACAAGTGAGGTCTGGGAAATAGTATTACGAAGATAAATGTATATACAGTATATACACAGCATTTTTTAAATATCATATAAATTATACACAATTTCAAAGTACAATGTTATCTTAAATCTCTGAATAAGTACTAGAGTCCCATTTTTCCCAATATTTGTCCCCTTTGTCCTGTTGAAGCTGAAGTCTGAAGGTCATCTTCGCCACTAGTTGAATAGCATTGACTATTTTAATGAGAAGAGCAATGGTTGGGGAGCTTCTCTGGAGCCAACATTTTGTAATGGCTTTCTTACTTGCTGCAAGAAATATCTTCACCAAGTATCTGTCCCTAATAGGAATATAATTTGGAATTATTACCAGGTAAAGATAGAAGAACGAATAATCAGGTTTGAGTCCCACAGTCTCTGAAATAAGGTGCCCCCCCCCCCCCCGAAGGATTGAATATGTGGACATAACCAAAAGATATGAGCATGGTCTGCCAAAGTAGATCCACATTCCCTCCAGCAGGACTGCGGAGACCTGCTGAGTTTTGATTTTTGATGGGGGGTTATAAAAAACCGGATCAGAGACTTCTAGCAGAAGTCTCTCCAAACTAAAGAGTTGGTGATGGAACACTGGGTCTTCCACACTTGGTACCACTCCTCCTCTGCTATGACCACATTGACCGTTTCCTCCCAGCGTTGTTTAATGTATGCTGTCGAAATTTTATTCATTACAGTAAGGGCCCTATACAGATTTCCCATAATGCCTTTAATAGTACCAGAATTATATGCATTAATAAATATTTGTGTAATTCTTGAGGGCTCAACTGAACCAGTACTTCGTATTTCTTTAAGAAAGTAGTGTCAGACTTGCAAGTAACGATAGAAGTCATCCTTCCCTAATTCATAGCGTCGACAAAGAGCTTCAAAACTATAGAATTTATCCTTTTCCATCATTCAGCACAGAGCAGTGAGGCCTCGCTGGGCCCATAGGTGGAACCTGTGGTCCTGCAATGCCGGGGAGAAGTGGAGGTCATATGCTGGCCAACTGAACAATTTCATCTCCCTCTCTATATGGAGTTTCTTAATAACGTGTGACCAGATTTTTATAGAGAAGATCATGTACTAATTTTGCAGCTGAGTATTGTTAATTTTACTAGGACATCCCAATACTGACTGAGTAGGAAAACTCATTCGAGACAACTCGGTGTCCTTCCATTTTGCTTCATGTGCTGAGTTGCACCAACATACCAGAGGCCTCAACTGTGCTGATACATAATAATCTCTCAAACACGGCAGGGAAAAGCCTCCCCTCTCCCGGGGCAGTTGCAGAGTTGAATATCTCACTCTAGGTCTCTTGTTGTTCCAAATGAACCTTGATAAACATTTATCCCATTCCCTAAATTGAGTTATGGGTATTTCTATTGGAAGTGCTGCATACAAGTTTAATAATCTCGGGAGGACACTCATTTTTATTATCCGAATTCTGCTGCTGAGGTCAATGGGAAGGAAGTCCCACCCGTTCAGGTCATTGTATATGTTCTTATTAATATTCTTATAATTGACATTGCACAGTTTTGAGAGGTTGCTTGTCAAAAAGACCCCCAAATATTTGATGCTGGGTTTGTCCCATTTACACACGTGGACAAAATTGTTGGTACCCCTCTGTTAATGAAAGAAAAACCCACAATGGTCACAGAAATAACTTGAATCTGACAAAAGTGGTAATAAATAAAAAGTCTATGAAAATTAACCAATGAAAATCAGACAGTGCTTTTGAATTGTGGTTCAACAGAATTATTTTAAAAACAAACTCATGAAATGGGCCTGGACAAAAATTATGGTACCCTTAACCTAATATTTTGCTGCACAACCTTTTGAGGCAATCACTGCAATCAAACGATTTCTGTAACTGTCAATGAGACTTCTGCACCTCTCAGCAGGTATTTTGGCCCACTCCTCATGAGCAAACTGCTCCAGTTGTCTCAGGTTTGAAGGGTGCCTTCTCCAGACGGCATGTTTCAGCTCCTTCCACAGATGTTGAATAGGATTTAGGTCGGGGCTCATAGAAGGCCACTTTAGAATAGTCCAGTGTTTTGCTCTTAGCCATTCTTGGGTGTTTTTAGCTGTGTGTTTTGGGTCATTATCCTGTTGCAAGACCCATAACCTGCGACTGGGACCAAGCTGTCTGACACTGGGCAGCACATTTCTCTCTAGAATACCTTGATAGTCTTGAGATTTTATTGTACCCTGCACAGATTCAAGACACCCTGTGCCAGATGCAGCAAAGCAGCCCCAGAACATACACTGCAAAAAAATGACTTCTTAGTAAGAAAAAATATCTGAAATCAAGGATGCAATTCTTGTTTTTTGTCTTACAAGATATTTTTTCTTGTCGTGGAGTTTTCTGTAAGAAAATCTGACCTATTAAAAGATTTTTTTTCCTTGTTTTAAGCAATTTAATCTGGCTTCAAGTAAGAAATTTCTGCCAATGGAGCAAGAAAATTTTATTTATCAAATTGCTTGAAACAAGTATAAATTTCCGGAGACTTACGGTTATGGCGGCCACGTAGGAAGACGTGTTTCACTTGACTCTGCACCTAAAAATAAAAAGTCGGCAAATAACTCTCTCAATTGGAACAAAACCTATCCCAGCGTTTGGGCGCAGATATGCCGGTAAAGCCTAAGGCTGGGAAATCAGGTGGAGGAAAAACTGCAACGCCAAAACAGTCCAAGTTAACGGACTTCCACGTTCGTGACGAAGCAGAAAAATCTCCAGAGACTATGGCGGAGCAAGCTAACGGCGGAGCGGTGACTGCTGGCGAGGGCACAGGTGCGGTGCTCGCTGCCATTAGCGCAATGAGAGCAGACTTTTCCGCTAAATTTGATGGGATTATAGCAGCGATAGAAGGAATGAGAAAGGAAATAAGCGACTGTATGGAACGAGTATCGCAGGTGGAGCTCCGAGTTTCCAGCGCTGAGGATGACGTCACCAGCCTACAATTAAAGGTGCGCACATTGGAATTAAAAAATAAACGTCTGGAAGATAATGCCCTGGACTTAGAATCCCGGTCGAGACGGAACAACCTGAGGCTGGTGGGCCTCCCGGAGGGAACCGAGGGTCGGGACCCATGTTCCTTTTTGGAAAAGTGGATTCCAGAAGCGCTGAACAACGCGGAGCTGCAGTCATCGGTCGTCTTAGAGAGCGTACACCGAATCGGCCCACCGAGAGATAATAAGGCACCACCGAGGACGCTGATTATGAAGTTCCTCAGCTACAGAGACAGGATGACGATCTCCAACGCGGCGCGAGCCAAAGGAGAAATTAAATACCAGGATCAACAGGTGCGGTTCTACCCAGATTTGGCCACAGGAATCCAACAATTAAGGAAACAGTTTGACCCCGCCTGTAAAGAGCTGCGCAACCTCGGGATTCGTCATGGAGTGATTCATCCTGCAAGACTGCTGGTCACATATAAGGGCAGAACCCACACCTTCAAGACCCCTCAGGAGGCGCAGGAGCTCATCAAGCAGATCCAAGAAGAGAGTGGTGGGAGCAAAGCATGAACAAAATATAAGGTAGAATATTTAAGCATTTGCACAGGCATCTGACTGATCTGAAGCATATAGCAAGTTTACAAAATATAGATTGTATTATATATTAAAAAAAAACCCTATGATGTACAAAGTTGCTATAAAATTTTGGAGTTAAGTTGGAAAACTACAGAAGAGAGTTAATGTTACGTCATTAAAAGCAGTAGAGTTAGGGTGATTGGGAGGATGAAGAAGGAGTGGCTTTGGCTGGTCCTCGCGGGTGTGGAGCAGTCGATGGCTATAGCGGGAGACAGAATTTTTTTTTGATTTTGGGGGGATTACCACGAATGTGGGAAGGGGGAATTTGTTTGTGTGTAGTTTGTAGGATGAATGTTCAACCACTCATGTTTTTGCTTCTCTGTATGAGCATGTTTACATTGCGAGGTAATCTCAAACTCCTTATTGATCATAGACCAATGCGTTAATCTTAATTTAATTGCAGAGGTCTACAAAATTTAAAAAAACTTAAACAAGTTATGAATAAAATAAAAGACATACACTACCGTTCAAAAGTTTGGGGTCACTTAGAAATTTCCTTATTTTTGAAAGAAAAGCACTTTTTTTCAATGAAGATAACTTTAAACTAATCAGAAATACACTCTATACATTGCTAATGTGGTAAATAACTATTCTAGCTGCAAATGTCTGGTTTTTGGTGCAATATCTACATAGGTGTATAGAGGCCCATTTCCAGCAACTATCACTCCAGTGTTCTAATGGTACAATGTGTTTGCTCATTGCTTCAGAAGGCTAATGGATGATTAGAAAACCCTTGTGCAATCATGTTAGGTCTGCAATGCTGTAATTGCTGCAAATGGAGGATTCTTTGCTGAAAGCAAAGTTTGAAGGAAAAAATTATTTCAAATACAAATCATTATTTCTAACATTGTCAATGTCTTGACTATATTTTCTATTCATTTTACAACTCATAGTGGTAAATAAATGTGACTTTTCATGGAAAACACAAAATAATTGTCTGGGTGACCCCAAACTTTTGAACGGTAGTGTAGGTTCAAAAATTGTGTTTTTACAAGAAACTCATCTAATAGAGGAGGATGTAAAAAGAATTAGGAGAAGATGGCAAGGAAGTGTATTCACCTCATCATTTTCATCCCGAGCCAGGGGAGTTATGACTCTCATACATAAATCAATCCCATTTCAAGTGAAAAAATGTAATTGGAGACAAATTTGGAAGAGATCTAATCATTCAAGGATCTTTGTTATTAGAAAATATAAATCTGGTGAACTTATACGGTCCCAATACTGATGATCAAAACTTCTTTGCTAATTTATTTCTTATTTTATCATCACTTACAGGGCAACATATAATAGCAGGGGATTTTAATTGTACATTGAATCCCGGTATAGACAGATCGACAGGACTGGACTGTACGCACAATGGATGCAGGATGATCATTAATCATTTTATGAAAGAATTGAGATTGCTAGATATATGGAGAGAAATGAAACCACAAGTTAAAGCCTACTCTTGTTATTCCAATACCTACAAGACATTCTCACGTATTGACTATTTTTTGATCTCCACAGAATTAAGGTCCAAGATTCAAAACTGCTTCTATGAAAATATTGTGATCTCTGATCATGCACCCTGCTGTCTAATATATGTAGATAAGAAATTGACAAAGGAACCAGGTAGGTGGCAATTTCAGCATAAATGGCTTCAGGATGAGGAATTTGTTAAGTACATAGAAAAACAGATGAGTTCTTTGATATCAATACTACACAAACATCAGCATGTATAAAGTGGGAGGCTTTCAAAGCTTTTATTAGGGGACATATTATTAGTTATATAGGATCAAAATCTAAGAAGACTCGAGAGGAGAGAGTCCAATTGGAACATAAAATAAAAATTCAAGAAAAAGTGTATGCAGGAAGTGACCCAAAGTTAGAGAACAAATTACTGATTCTGAGAGCTGAATATGACAAAAAATCAGTGAATAGAGCTGCCTCAAGTCTTCTAAGATTGAAGCAATCTTTTTATGAACAAGGTGAAAAATCAGGAAAATTATTGGCATGGCAGATTAAACAATTAGAATTTAAAACACCAATTACCAGTATTATAAGTAACGGACAGGCGGTTGTAGATCCTTTAGAAATTAATAGTGCCTTTAGAGATTATTATGAAAAATTATATGATACAAAAAATGAAACTGACTTAACAAAACTAAATGGGTTTTTGGACGGATTATCTATACCGTGTATTCCAAATGAAAACAGGGAGATACTGGAGTCTAAAATTAGTCAAGAAGAAGTTGGGCCTAGCCATTGACAATATGAAATCAGGAAAAAGTGCAGGACCAGATGGTCTTCCAGTTGACCTCTATAAAAAATTTAAGAATAAATTAATAAAACCATTTTTGGAAATGGTTTTAGAAGCATTTCAAAATAGTAATTTACCACCATACATGAATAATGCCTTAATTATACTGTTGCCAAAACCAGGTAAACCCTCTAATAAATGTGAAAATATGAGACCAATAAGCCTATTAAATGCTGACCTTAAGATAATCTGTAAAATTTTAGCAAGACGACTACAAGAAATATTACCAAATATTATTAACCGAGATCAGAATGGCTTTATAAAGGGAAGACAAGGCTTCCATAATGTAAGAAGACTAATATTATCTATTCTAATAAAGAAGCACCGGATACAGCTCTCCTATCATTGGACGCCGAAAAGGCCTTTGATAGGGTCGAATGGCCCTTTCTTTTTGAAGTCTTACAAAGGTTTGGACTTGGAAATAATTTCATAAAAGGGGTTCAGATAATATACAGTAATGCTACAGCAGAAATCCTAACAAACAGCAATATTTCAAAATCAATAAATATCAATAGAGGATGTCGACAAGGCTGTCCACTTTCACCTTTACTGTTTACTATGGCAATTGAACCTTTAGCGATGGCAGTACGTTTACATCCACAAATATATGGAATTAAAATAGGACCAACAGAACATAAAATCTCCCTGTATGCCGATGACATAATTTTGTTTATGTCGAATCTTAAAAAATCAATTCCGACCTTGTTGAATTTAATAAAGAATTTTGGGGAAATATCAGGATATAAAATAAATAAAACTAAATCTTCAATATTAATGCTAAATGAGACCCAGAGAGAAATAACCCAGCTCCTGAGATAAATCAATTCAATGTTGTAAATCAGTTTAAATATTTAGGAATTCAAATTGTGCCTAAGCTAGAATTAGTTGCCAGTGCCAACTATGAAGCCTTAATGACAGACATTAATGAGTTACTTCAGAGATGGATGTCACTACCAATGTCGATGATTGGGAGAATCAATATACTTAAAAGTAATATCTTACCCAAAATACTTTATTTATTTCAATACATTCCTTTACCACCACCTTCAGATCTATTCTCAAGAATTTAAAAAAAGTTAGTGGAATTTATATGGAACAATAGGAAGGCTAGATTACGTCTGTCCTTACTATATTTACCATTTGATCGTGGAGGTCTGAAATGTCCAAACTTTATGTTGTATGGTCAGCACAACTGAGGTCTATGACATATTATTTTTCATCAAATGATCTCCCTCACTGGACTGAAATGGAATCATACAATTTACCTTTACCTCTTCCCATATTCATATACTCAGACTTGGCAAAAAAATTACAGAAACAAGTTAAAAATCCATTTGTAAAGCATATGATCAAAATATGGTGTGAAACCAAAAACTATTTAAAAGAACCACACTTATTGTCACAATTTAGCCCAATATGGGGTAATCAATATTTTAAACCAGGGAGAGCGGATGCTGTATTTAAAGTATGGAATTTAAAAGGGATTCAAAAGATTCAAGACTTATATCTGTCACGTTCAGATAACATAATGTCTTTTGAAGAACTGAGGATCAAATTTAATCTTAATAGAACACATTTTTTAAAATATCTTCAGCTTAGGAACTTTATTCGATCAAATCAAAATAATGCTCTCACCCGACCTACTTATTCTTCCTTGGAAAAATTTTTGACGAAAGATAGTAAGAGAAAGGGTATTATTTCAGAGTTTTATAACTCATTGACACTATCCTCAAGTGAAAACTCACAGAAAAGATTGAATTATTGGAAAGAAGACCTGCAAACTGAAATTTCAGAGGAACAATGGGAATTGGCTTGTACAGAAGCTCAAACCAAATCAATAAATGTACGCCTTAGATTGATACATTTTAAATGGTTAATGCGGATGTATGTTACACCGGTGGAGTTAAATAGATATAACAAAAACATACCAGATACATGCACAAAATGTATGGAAAGTAAAGGAACCTTATTTCATTGTTTATGGGAATGTAGAAAAATAAGAATGTTTTGGGAAGAGGTGAGGGTAACAATTGAAAAAATAATTTCAAAACAAATCATATTGAATCCTAAATTGTTTTTGTTGGGTCTGCATCCAGAAAAGCATAACTTTAATAAAAGTGAAAGAGCATTCATAGACCTCAGTTTGCTTAATGCCAAAAAATGTATTGCACTATTGTGGAAAAAGACTCATAGACCAGATGTGACTCGGTGGTTAAGACAGATGTTAACAAACCTTCCACTAGAAAGAATAACATACATACTGAAATCAAAGGAAATTGTGTTTGAGAATATATGGAGAGCTTTTATTGATTATGTAAAGAATTTAAACATAACTTTTGAAGAAGAAGGTGAATGATGTGTGTGGACCTTGTAAATTCCAAACTGGTGAATGTATAATATGTTTACTTATGTAATGGATTGCCTAGACTAAACAGAGGAGCATTGTTGAAGACCTGTCTTTGTTAGTGGTTGTTGGTGTTTTTAGTACATTTTTTTTAAAGTAGTTTAGTGTTAGAGTTTGAGTGTTTTGTGTTATGTTTGTTAAAAAAAAAAAAGGTTCAATAAAAAATATTGTGGAAAAAAAAAAAGTATAAATTTCTGGGCAAAAAAATTATACTTGTTTCAAGAAATTTCATAAGTAAAATTTTCTTGCTCCATTGGCAGAAATTTCTTACTTGAGTCCAGATTAAATTGCTTAAAACAAGGAAAAAAATCTTATAATAGGTCAGATTTTCTTACAGAAAACTCCACGACAAGAAAAAATGTCTTGTCAGACAAAAAACAAGAATTGTATCCTTGATTTCAGATATTTTTTCTTACTAAGAAGTCATTTTTTGCAGTGTAACAGAACCTCCTCCATGTTTCACAGTAGGGACAGTGTTCTTTTCTTGGTATGCTTCATTTTTGCATCTGTGAACATAGAGCTGATGTGCCTTGCCAAAAAGTTGCATTTTGTCTCGTCTGTCCATAGGACATTCTCCCAGAAGCTTTGTGGCTTGTCAACATGCAGTTTGGCAAATTCCAGTCTGGCTTTTTTATGATTTGTTTTCCACAGTGGTGTCCTCCTTGGTCGTCTCCCATGAAGTCCACTTTGGCTCAAACGACGACGGATGGTGCGATCTGACACTGATGTACCTTGACCTTGGAGTTCACCATGAATGTGTTTAGAGGTTGTTCTGGGCTCTTTTGTTACCATTCGTATTATCCGTCTCTTCCATTTTTCATCAAGTTTCCTCCTGCGGCCACGTCCAGGGAGGTTGGCTACAGTCCCGTGGATCTTAAATTTCTGAATAATATGTGCAACTGTAGTCACAGGAACATCAAGCTGCTTGGTGATGGTCTTATAGCCTTCACCTTTAACATGCCTGTCTATAATTTTCTTTCTAATCTCCTGAGACAACTCTCTCCTTTGCTTCCTCTGGTCCATGTTTAGTGTGGTACACACCATGTCAACAGACAGCACAGTGACTACTTGTTACCCTTTACATAGGCCGACTGACTGATTACAAGTTTGTAGACACCATGGATGTTAATTAGAGGACACATCTTGGTTGAACATGTCCTTATGGTCACATTGTTTTCAATCTTTTCTAGGGCTACCGTCATTTTTGTCCAGGCCTGTTTCATGAGTTTGTTTTTTTAAAGTAATTCTGTTGAACCACAATTCAAAAGCATTGTGTGATTTTCATTGGTTAATTTTCATAGAATTTTTATTTATTACCACTTTTGTCAGATTCAAGTTATTTCTGTGACCATTGTGGGTTTTTCTTTCATTAACAGAGGGGTACCAACAATTTTGTCCACGTGTCTAAATGGATATTTTCTTTTCAGATCTTGTGATGGGCTAAAGTTAAGAGTCAGAACCTGGGTTTTTTGAACATTAAGAACATAACCAGAAAAACTCTCGTATATGTTCAGTATTTTCATTAAAGATGAAATGCCAAATTCAGGTTGTTGGAGTGTTACCAGAACATCATCTGCATATAAACAGATTTTATTTTTCACTCTACCTATGTGTATACCTTCTATATTTGACTCTTCCCGGATGGTTTGGGCCAAGGGTTCAATAAAGAGACTAAAAAGTGATGGGCTGAGAGGGCATCCCTGCCTACAGCCTCTCTGTAAGGCTATAGGATTTGAGAGGCTCCCGTTAGTTTTAATTCTTGCTGTTGGAGATGAATAGTGTTCTAATGCAGTGTACAAATGTTTCACAAAAAACAAACTTCTCCGTTACTTGAAATAAGAAATCCCAACTGACTGAATCAAAAGCCTTCTCAGCATCTAAGCTGAGAAGGACTGCACCAATATTTGATTTAGAAATATGATCAATAATATGAAGGGCTCTTCTTATGTTATCATGGGTCTGCCTGTTTCTAACAAAGCCTGTTTGATCTTCATCTGTGAGGGAGGGTATCACTGTCTGAAGTCGATTAGTGAGTATGGCTGTGTATAATTTATAATCTCACATTTAACACACTGATTGGCTGGTAATTTTTACATTGTGCTATGCTTACCTTCCTTTGGTATCACTGAGATAAATGCTTCCTTCCAGGATGGTGGCAGGATCCCATGTTTCAGAGTGTAGTTGAAGGAGGTTTTGAGTAGGGGAAGCAGTGATTCTCTCATGCATTTATACCACTCTGAAAGAAATCCATCACAACCTGCGGATTTGTTGGTTCTAAGCTTAGAGATAACACTATCGATCTCCTCAGTTGATATTTTGGATACAAGTTGATCATTTTGGATTTTGCCGATAGAGGGGAGGTCTAAAGTGTAAAGAAATTTCTGGATTATTGATCTGTCTGCTTTATCCGGCTGTGTGTATAATTGTTTGTAATATGTTACAAATGCTTCCTAGATTTATTTCTGTGTAGTAACAATCCTATTTGTTGCAGGGTCCTTAATCTTATGAATAGTTGTTTCTGCTTGTGCTTTTTTAATTCTCCATGCAAGTAATTTGGATGCTTTAGGACCCGCTTCATAATATCTTTGTTTCATGTACTTTAGTTTTTTCCCAGTTTCTTCACTATAAATATTTTTCTATTTCCTGTTTAATAGGTCTCATTTGTTCTAGTGTAGCAGGATCTTTACTGACACTATGGGCTAGCTCCAGCTTCCCCATTTGATCCTACAGATCAAACATCTTTTTGTCCTTTACCTTTTTCAAATGTGCGGTCTTGGCTATAATTTCTCCTCTAAGACCAGCTTTAGACACATCCCACAAGATAACTGGACTCACTTTCCCATTGTCATTCTGTTCCAAGTACTCTTTCAGTTTTTCTTTAATTTCTGTTTTGAATACATTGCTGTTTAATAGACTCGTATTCATTCTCCTGATGTATTTTAAGGTTCAGTGAAGAGTGATCTGAAATGTCCCTTTCTCCAATTGTCCAATCCTTAACTTTATGGTAGTCCTGATTATGCATGGAGAAGTAGTCAATTCTTGAATAATTATTGTGCCTAGCCAAATAGAAAGTGAACTGTGAAGTGGATCTATGCATTTGTCTACAAATATCAATTAATCCCAATTCTTGTAATATTTTATTTATTTGCTTCTCAACTGGACTTGTTTTCTTTGTTCTGTTTGTGGTGTCTAATTTTGAGTTCAGGACTATATTGAATTCACCTGAACAAATAAGAGTACCGTAGGTTTCTGTAGCAATCAAATTAAATAATTTCTTAAAAAATGTGACCTTGCTCCCTGGCGGAGCATAGACGTTACACAGCGTAACCTCCTTGTGTTCCAGTTTACCCTTCACCAACGTAAATCTTCCCTCTTGTCCTTATATTCTGAGATAAGTTCAAAGTTAATAGAGTTGGAGATTAGTATGGCAATACTTTTCTTTACTTTATCAGAAGCAAAAAATACCTTTCTATAGCCTTTTAAAAAAAAAAAAAAAAAAAAAAAAAGTTTCTCATGTTCTGCATTGGACAGATGTGTCTCTTGCCAGAAAGCAGTGTTCACCTTTTCCCATTTTAACTTGGCTATTAACTTGCTTCTTTTAATGGGGCTGTTAATACCATAAACATTTAAAGACTGAATATTATAACACTGCATATCAAATGAGCTTCATGCGTGTATTTATATACCACTAAATTCCCAGACCTCAAAGAACAAGTATAACTTGGCACATTAACAGAACATTTCACCAAAACAAAATCAATCAAAACAGAATCGAAGTAGAACAGAGCTTCCAAATCTGAGAGGAATCTGTTACCTCTCATTGTGGAGGGGGTTGCTGCCACTCAGTGGAGCCCCTCCGTATTGCAGGTAAGAAAAAAGGAAAAAGGTGGCCAATTGTTTGCATCGGCACATTATTGTACATCTGGACATTTTAAGAAGAAAAAGAGAGGAAAAAAGGGGGGAGAGGAAGCATCCTCCTCTGGATCTTGTTAAGTCATGTTTGTAGGTCTATTATGATTAGTAACACCAATATTGATAAATTGAGGTTTGTTACCCGAGTCCAAGAGAGAACAGGGTTGGAAGCAAAAAACGCTATTCATCCTTCTCAGGGTCCTCTGTGGCTTGTCTCTGGAATCCCCTCAGCTTTTGCTTGATGGTCTCCTGGTAGTTGTGCACACTCTCAACGTGCTTCTCCTTCACAGTGCATCAGGATGCAAGGTTGTTGATGGTTTCCACGGTGATATCTCTGGATCTGCTTGTTGGTATGGGTCCCACGCTGTAGCCCCGGCTCCTCAGGTCCACAGTTGCCTCCTCTGCACTGTTATAAGAAATGATCCCTGAGTTGAAATGCACGCGCATCCGTGTAAGAGGAGTCTGGAAGTGAATCTTATTCGCTTTGATTGGGATGTTCTCCTTCTTCTTCTCCTGGACGGCCTCTGCGTAATCATGATTGAAAAACACCTATCTCACCTGTATGTAGATTGTTTTCTTCCAAGCTGCTTGGAAGATCTTTTCTTTCATAGTGTACTTTGAGAACCACACCACCACAGAGTGGGGGGGGGGGGGGGCACCCGCGGGCGGCTGTGGGCCCAGCGCCCTATGCGCTCTCTTTATACCGAAGCTTCTCTCTGAGCAGGGGCCATCAGCTTCTTCCAATTGCGTTTGGATCAAGTTTTCCATGAAGCACACCATGGATGAACCCTCTGCTTTCTCCGGAATGCCGTAGATATGTATGTTGTTGCGGTGGGAGTTCCCCTCTAAATCAGTAATTTTGGCCTGAAGGGACTTCTGGTTGTTAAGCAGCTGTATAAGAATGTCTCTGACCCCACTGTTCCACCTTTCCCTTCCAGCCAGGCTCTCTTCCATTCCCAAAAGACGCTTTGCGATGTCCTCCATTTTGTCAGTGGTGATTTTGACTTTTTTTTTTGAGGCCTTCCAAATGGGTTTTCATATCTGCATAAACTAGTTCTGACCTGAGCCAGTTCCTTCTTCAGTTCCACTTTCATCTCCCGAATACCTTCGGCTATGACTTCTCCCATCACCTGGTACATGGATGTTGGCATGGCAGGTGGGGACCTCCTCTCCACACCGCCGCCATTATTAGCTGTGTTGGCTTCAGTGGGGCCTGTGCTAACTTCAGTTGCGCCGCAGTCTTTTAAGGCATCTTCAGTGTTGTTATTCCATAACATGATTTTGCTCTTCTTTCTACCCTTGTCCTTACTCATCACACCTCAATTCTAGACAGTTTTACTGGGTTATTACTGCACGGGCTGCACGGTGGCGCAGTGGTTAGCACTGCGGCAGCACAGTTTACCCTTGGCCGGGGGATTGTGGGGATCGTGGGATCGTGGGTTCGATCCCAGCCCCCGACCAACAGTGATCTGTGTGGAGTTTGCATGTTCTCCCCGTGTTGCGTGGGTTTACTCCGGGATTTCTCCGGTTTCCTCCCACATGCCAAAAACATGCATGTTAGGTTAATTGGCTGTTCTAAATTGTCCCTAGATATTTGTTTCCTATAGGCCCTTAGAATAGAGGGTTAGTATTAATGAAAGCGCTTTGAGTGGTCTTTGTGACTAGAAAAGCGCTATATAAGTGCAGGTTAGTTAGTTAGTTAGTTAGTTAGTTAGTTATTATTGCGAGTAACGGTGATTTTATCCACCAGTGCCAGAGCAACCTTTCTGTGCACCATCCTAATCACCGAGCCACCGGAAGTCCCCCGTGACCTTCTTTTATGGGAGTTTTTTTATTATGTTTTGTTTTTGTTTTTTTATCCCTCAGCCTTTAAAGGCTGAAGGGGTATTGTATCACCACACCAGGCGGTTGGGTGGTGGCTTCAACACCTACTTTGTGAATGTGGTAACTAGGGCTGGGAACGATCCCTAATTTCCAGAATCGATTCAATTCCGATTCTTGACATTCTGAATCGATTCGATTCGATCCCGATTCGATCTGTGAAATTACCACTTTAATAGCCATTTTACTTGCTAGGAAAAAAAAAAAATCTTCCGAGACCTAATGCTGCAATTTGTACCAAGAATACTCCAACTTTGTTGATACATAAATTATCACAAAGAACTGACCCAAAATCAGTTACAATAATGCACTTTTTTATTGAACTTAAGAGTTGACAGAGTGCTAATAACTGTTTTAGTGCAAAAGGTGTCAACTTAACAATACAAAGTAAGCAGATTTATTGCATAAAGCATTTATACATGTATTTACTGGCAAGATTTTAAGTCTATCAGGCATTTAGTGCAACCAGAACATCATTTTTGTAAACAGTACCTGAGAAAATGCTACACTTTTCTGACTACCTTACAGTGTTTTGTTGTTTTTTTTTCCCTGAAATCCACAACACACACTAGGGGGAAAAAAAGCAGTGTGTTCAAGTGAAATGAAAGTTTGAAAATGAAAATTTCCTTTTAAAATAATGTAAGATTTTTCTGAAAAATGCTGAACACTGAACAGTCTTGTAACACTTTTGCCATGGACATTGGAACTTTGAAGTCCATAAAAAAAAAAAAAAAAAATTATGAATGCTTTATCACTTTTTGGAGACTGTAAAATTTTTCTGCAAGAAAAGGAGTTGGTCTACGTGTTGTGGAGTGAGGCAGCTCCTTTGTGCAGTAACAATATCACCAGCAGTTGAAAAAACTCGTTCAGAAGGAACACTTGTCCCGGGGATGCAAAGATACTTCTTTGCTTGATGAGCCAAAAGGGGGTACTCACTTGCATGCACCCTCCACCAGGTCAGGGGATTTTCAGAGAGTGAAAGAGGTTTAACTTCCCTGTATCTCTTTACTTCTTCCTGTGCCTTCTCGGCTTGTGTTTCCTCTGATGCTGTAGTTTTTGGCGAGTAGGCTGGCCCAAGGACAAACATTAATGCAGACTCCTTTGACCTCTTAGTAGGAGTAGGAGCATCATCCCGTTCAGCACCACCATGGCAGTTGTCTGGCACAGTTTCCACAGTTCTGACACCAACAGATTCTTGCTGTTGAGAAATGAAAATATTCAGGAATAAAATGAATTTATTTGGAAAATCAATTGTGAATTCAGGAGGAAATAAACAGTTCTACATTAGTATTTAGGGAACAATTAGTTATCACTGTTTCTGTAACTTACAGTGGAAGCTTCCACTTGTTCTGGACCTGCAGCTTCTGTCACCAGTTGAGAGAATGTTCTGTCACAGGCCTCTTTGGACAAAAATGGCAGGGCCTTAAAGCGAGGATCTAAGGCTGATGCAAGGCACAGTGTGTCCTTCAGGGCCACATATCTTGAAGAGAGTTTGTATATTCATGAATTATAATTTTATCATTACAGTGGATATACACATGCATGCACAATTATACACACTCTTGCAATCACAAGAATAACTATTGTTAGCATTAATCTAACATATTTGCATGTTTACATTTTTTTTACAATATTGCATATACTTTATTCTCAACACTACCTATACACTGACACACATGCAAGGCAGACACACATTAAGTAAACATACCTTGAATTCAAGTTGTTGTGTACAGCAGTTTTAAGGTCCTTAATCACAGCAGAGTCCTGAGGGACACTGCTCATCTCTTCCAGCATCTGTGCATGGAGCGGTGCAGTGATGGACAAAGTTGGGGTGTTCTCCTCTGACATTACCAGCGTGGCTGCCTTCAGTGGCTTCAGAGCTTTCACAATATCTTCTCCGATTGTTATGTCTGCCTCTGTAAGAGTGCAGAGATCACTTTCATTCCTCCTCACTTCAGGTGACAGAAGAGCAGCAGAGATCGCTGGTTGCTGCTCCAGGAAGCGCTCTAGCATCTCCAGTGTGCTGTTCCATCTGGTTACCCCGTCAATCACCAGCTTATGAGCAGGCAGTTGCAGCAACCTTTGCTTTTCTTTGAGCTTGCGGCTTGCTGTAGTGCTGCGATGAGAAAAGGATGCTATGCGCCTCACTCGAGCAAGCAGCCGAGCAGCAGCTGGAACTTTCAGTCCTGCTTGTGAGGCTAAATTGAGTACGTGTGCAAAACAGCCAACATGTAACTGGCCCATTATTTCCACAGCACGTACCATATTTGCAGCATTGTCGGTTACGAAGACTGGGTTTTTATCTGTAAGCCCCCATTCTTGTATTGCCTCAGACAATTTTTCAGATAAGTGACTCGCAGTGTGACTGGCTTCTGTTGTCCTCGTCTGTAAAACATGCGACACGAGTCTCCACGTATCGTCGATAAAGTGTGAAGTAATGGTCAGGTAGCTCTCTGTTGCTCGAGATGTCCAACTGTCACACGTTAGAGCAACACTCTCTGCTGACTTCAGTGAAGTCGCAACGCGGTGTTTTACTTCTTCATACAAGTTTGGGATTACTGTTTCACTGAAATGTTTGCGTGTTGGTATAACGTAGCGTGGTTCTAGCACATTTAGAAGATTTCGGAAGCCATCGTTTTCAACAACGCTGTACGGGCGTATATCCTTGCATATGAAAGTTGCGACAGCCTCCGTTATTTTTTGAGCACGCTGAGAAGTGGATGCTAACTTCGCTGAAAATGCCTTTTCCAGTGCAGTCTGCTTCTGGTCAAGTGTTTTTGCTAGCGTCCTATCTGGATGATGCCTCACGAAATGGTTTCTCAAATTTGTGGTATTTCCACTATATCTCACTTCTGCTTTGCAAATCTTACATATGGCTTTGGTTTTGTCGAGCCCTCTGTTATCTTCTTCACAGCTCTTGAATCCAAAATACTGCCATACATCTGCCTTCAAGCTTTGAGGTGCTATCAACTGAGCCGCCATGATGATCCATTTGCCCATGGCTGAACTCTCGCGCGATCGTTCATGCGAGTTGAACTCTCGCGTGATTGTTCGTTCACGCGAGAGTTCAGCCGGGCCGAGGACCTCTCACGTTATATTTCACAGACATATTTCACAGACATAAATGCATTATATTAAATGATCGATCCACGGATTTTGTGGATCGATATCGGCTCAGACAAACGTGGATCGATACATATCGATAAATTGATCTTTTGAACCCACCCCTAGTGGTAACAAGAAAAAGAAATGACGTGGGCTTTTCAAATTTATGAAATATCTATGATATATCTTATCAAATATCTATGAAAAATTTTGGATGAGTTGGAATTTGGGCAGCCTCCGTTTTCCCTAAAACTTGTAGTGCGATAACATAAAGGAATGATGTAGCCTTTTAAAATCAATATCATTATGTCTGAGACAAGTCTTGGATGGCTTATACCCTACCCTCGGACTATGGATTCAGGGTCAAAAGGTCAAAGGTCATGGTTGGCTTCCCCTATGCCCTATTGGTATAGGTCAAGTAAAGCTTGGGCCACCAAACTTTGTACACAGGTTCACCCTGACCTCTGCCTATGGCTTTGGGATTGCAAGGTTAAAGGGAAAGTTAAAATGTCATCTAAATGACGTCTCAACAACAGAGACTGAGAGGTACCATTGGCAGCCGTGAGTATTTTTGTTAATGTGTCACTTCTTTTTTTCAGAAATTTGCTACTTTTTCTTGTTGCATAAATTTGCAGCTGTTTTCTCAAGACGTTTGTGAGTTTTTTTCTCAGAATTATTTAGCTTATTCCAGAGAAGCTGAAAGGACCTAATGTGATGGCGCAGTGTCTGTCCGTTCACATTTCACTGGAATTATTACTCCTCCTAGGCCATTGCCCTGATGCTTGCCAAACTCACACACAGTGATTCTTAGGTGGGTCTGAATCCAGGTTGTGCTCAAGGTCAAAGGTCAAAGATTTGGGCCTTTAGGTGATTTCTGAAAAATTGCTACTCCCCCAATGCTTGCGTTCTTAAGGTCAGCGTCAAAGATCAGGAGGTCTGAGCGCTTATATTATTTTATATGAAAATTGGTAATCCTCCTAAGAATTTGCCCTAATTCTCAACTAGGGCTGTGCGATATGACCATAATTTCATATCACGATATAAGTAATCTTATTTGACAATAACGATACATATCACAGTATACATTTCTGTAAATTCTATAATTTATATATCATAACCAGTAAAAAGGGCTCTCTCTTTTTCTGCATTTTAAATTACATACTGAAAAAAATCAACTGTACAAATTCATCTGTCATTAATTTTATGCACTTTTTTCTCTCTTAACTTTGCAGTGTTATAAAATTGTTTTTAATGTGCATTTGAGATGACTTCAACTTTATTCTTTATCGTTAGTGGACTAACATAAAAATGATTTAGAAATCAAGTTACATTAAGAGCCAATTTGTTCCTCCGACACATTTTAATTTATTTATTATTTATTTAGTGTGTGTGCAGCCACTGTCACACACTTTTGCAGCTTTAGTAATGTTTTTTCAGACAAAATTAAGAAACTTGACAGTGATTTAAACCAGAATGATGGTCTGATACACTATAATGTTTCCTGTTAGCGACAAGTTATCGTTATTTAGCATTTGCCGTCTTATAATTAGAGAGAGATGGTGTTAATGTGACTTAACCTCCAATTAAAATGAGGTTACAGGATTATCCTCTCTGACACAGCACGGTAGGAAAAAGTCCAACATCCCTGGCTGGCACAGAAGTAGTGGCTCCACAGAAGTAGCAGCAAAACATTAGCTTGCAGTTAGCTGCTGTGGCGCATCTGGCACACTGTGGGGGAAAGGCAGGGTGGTGACAAGTAGAAACGGGTATGCATCTTAAATCCCGATATAAACAATACACTTTTATATGAAACGGTAGATGTTTTTTTTATTGTGTCACTGATATATATTGTCATAGCGCACGGCCCTCTTCTCAACAAACTCAACACAGTGATCCTCTGGTTGGTCTGAGTCCAGGCTGACTTCAGGGTTATTGTCTAAGGTCAGGAGATCTGGACATTCATGATTTCACAGAAATTATTACTCCTAGGAAACTGAGTGATCTTCAAGCGGGTCTGTGGTAGGCTGTGCTCAAGGTCAAGTTCAGGGTAAAAGGTCAGGAAGTCTGAGCGCTCTTGTGATGATTTCATCACGCCAGAAGGAGCTAGTCTGTCATTGACTGTTTTTTAATTCCCCTGATAAGTTTGTGACTTGTGTGCAGGGTTGTGATGGTTTTCTCCACAATTTGTAACTTTTTTCCTCACAATTTTTTTTCTGCTCATAAATTGGAAAAGGGTGCATAGGGAATTAGGCTGTTGGTTGATTAATTTTCCTGTTGATTAACTGACTAATCATTGCAGCACTAGTCTTGATATTGACATCCTTAAGTGTTGGACTGTTTGCTGCTGTGCACTGTATCTCATTACAGCCAAATAACATTGATGTACTGGGGAAGGTGTCCAGTGCCTGATGTGATTACTTTGTTTTGTAGCCGTAATTGGGTTAGGACAGATTGTCTTATTCTCACCGTCTGTCTCTCTCTCCCTCACAGATGAACTTGTGCAGGCCGGATGGGCCAAGTGTTGGTCTCGGAGGGAAAACAGACCGTATTACTTCAACAGATTCACCAATCAGAGCCTGTGGGAGGTCCCAGTGCTGGGTCAGCATGATGTCATTGTGAGTATCTGAGTCTCATTCACATCAATATATAATTTGGATGTAAAAATCCCCCCTGTGGTTGTCTGTGTGCAGTAGTGTTCTCCGTGTCTCCAGTCTGATCCTTTAGGTTTGAATGCGGCTCCAGCTGAAGGAGGAGAAGGTGGCCTTGGTAATGGCCAGAGAAAGAGGAGGAGCTCTGAGGAGCAAGGGACGGTGCCAAACAGCATCAAGCGTGTTAAGGTAAAGGAAGTTGGTGGTGGATTGCATCAGTCAGACACAGGACCATTTCTAGCTTTTTGGGGGCCCATATTTTTGTATTGGTGAAGTGTTCAAACCCTTTGAAATGGAGGAAAAAAATCTCCCCTTTCCAACAAAAACATTAAATAAAAATTACCCTGGATCACCGTCTAGAAAAAAACAAAAACAGACCATTACATAGAATAAACATTTAACATAATAAACATAATAAACATTTGTCATAAAAGTCAGTCCAGCAGTTTTTGCATAGTCCTGCTAACAGTCAAACAAATGGCAATAATGACATAACTTCCTTGGCGGTGCTAATGAGAGCAGCCCTAAAATGCATACCTTCACCAAGTCAGTTAGACTGTATCCAGCAGTACTTTTGGGTGTGATGTCCTGTGGTGTCAGCAGGTGTTAGGCAGTGTCTGCATTTTACCAGACTGCATTGCATGCTTTCTACAAGCATTTCAAAATATTAATAAATAAACTTTGGGGCAAGCTGCACATATTTTAAAATTGATATACAAATTTGTGTATTAGTTTTTGTGTAAACCTGCTAATAGTGTTGTCTCGGAGGGAACAACCTGCGGCTGTGGTGCAGGTGTAGTGTAGCCGACTACTTTTTTTCTTTTCTTTTCTTTTTTTTATTTATTTATGCAGGGACATGCACAATATACATTGACCTTAAAGAGGAAAGATGCATTGTACCAGGTTATAGCACAGGTGCTAATTTCCACCTGTAGTCCCTGGGCAGGCTGGTGTTAGCAGCCTGCCCTGATTGGAGGGTCATGAGGGTCATGAGTTCGATTCCCTCTCTGTCTGCAGTCTGCATGTCAAAGTGTCCTTGAGCAAGACACTGAACCCCCAGTTGCTCCTGGTGGGTCAGGTCAGTGCCAGTGCATGGCAGCTCTGCCGCCATCAGTGTGTGTGAATGGGTAGATAGCAGGATCTGTAAAACGCTTTGGTCGTCTAGAGATAAGAAAAAATGCTATGTAAGTGAACCCCGTTTACATTACCATTTTGATTAACAATCAAGAAAGATCATACATCCTATTTGGTGATGGTATCAATGCTGTAATGAGAGTATAACTTGTCCTCTTTCTCCGATGTGCATTTTCAGGTGGAGCCCACCACTCCCATTTCCCCGAACACCCCTGGGGCCAAACCTTGGAGCTCCACCCCTGAAGAGAAACAGGCTCCACCGGCCACACCCACTACACCAAGCCCTGCCCCTGCCCCCTACAGACCAGCTGTGTGAGTATCAAAACCACAACTCTTCCTGTCAGAAAGGCATTTTTTGTCCTTTTGACAGATTTTATGACTCAATTGTTTTTAGTATCTACTGGGATTTGGACATCCAGACCAATGCTGTGATCAAAGAGTGCTCCTCGGTCAACCACCTACCCCCCCACCCAGAGATCGAGCTACAGAGAGCTCAGCTGGTCACTAAACTGAGACAGCACTACCACGAGTTGTGCCACCAGAGAGAAGGTTGGCCACACTGTCAAGACATCAGTTGCTTCTTTTTCATATACTTGATTTAATAATTCCGTATATTCCTGTTCAGAGAAAACCAGACTTCACTAGCTTGGGTATTTATTTCAAAGTTGATTAACTGCATTTTTAAAATCTGGATGGCTCCGTGTTGTTCAGGTATTGATCCTCCTCGAGAGTCTTTCAATCGTTGGCTACTGGAGAGAAAAGTGATCGACAAAGGGCACGACCCTTTACTCCCGAGCGACTGTGAACCCGTGATCTCCCCATCCATGTTCAGAGAAGTGATGAACGACATACCCATCAGGTACTCGTCTGTCCGTCTTTGACTTAATATCAGGGTCCACTGGATTTTAAGAACAAGGATTTTGGAACAGGTTTTTTTTTTTTTTTTTCTTTCAAAATAGATGAATGAATGAATGAATGAAATAGGAATAAATGTTTGTGATTTGTAAGGTTATGTAAGTCCTCTATATCAGGGATGTGAATTCATTCTCACTGAGGGCCAACAAGAGGGGTGATGAAAAAGGCCAGGGGTCAGGCATTAATTTTTACAATTTTCTTTTTTTTTAATTGAAGAACTATTGTGACTAAATTATCTAGCATGCACGCTTCAAATTTACAAGGGGAAAAGTTGAGAATTTATCTGAAATTGGTAAATGTGTGAGTGGACAGGAAAAGCCTCAAATTTACAAATGAGCAGGAAAAGCTGAAAATTTACAAGGAGGCATGCTTACAAGTAGGTGGGAAAAGTCTAAGGGTGCTTTCACACCTACAGGCTTTAGTTCGTTTCAATTGAACTCGAGTTCATTTTCTCTGTTAGTGTGGTTCCTTTTGTCTGGTGAGAACACAGTAATCGCACTCAGGTGCACACCAGTCCTACCATGCCAAGACCTCCTGAAAGAGGTGGTCTCAATTTGAGTCAAATGGCAAACTCTGGTGCAGTCCTGCAGGTGAGAAAGGGACTGCACTAAAACAGGACCAGTGGCAAACGGTAAAGCATTTGATGTTGCTGTACATACCTGATGGATCTTCGAAAATATCTGTGGCTGAGCATGTCACAGTTCTGGAGGATTAATGAATGTTAACATGTTATTTTTCATCTGTAGCTGTGCTTCATTTTCAAACTGTATGATTTGCCGGAAGGGGTATGCACATTTATTGTTTATTTATTAGGATTCCTATTAGCTGCAGCTAATAGCTGCCGCTATTCTTCCTAGGGTCTGAAAACGTAATGTAATAAACGATAACCAGGGCGATGAAACCCCCCCTGTAGATTATGCTACGATTTGTATTATTTTCTCCCCAGAAATGTATAAATGCACAGTAGTCATTCTACTTACTATACTTACCTTTCTTATTCTCGCAGCCAAAAATCTGACCAATAAGAACAGAGAATGTTTTGACGCAAGTTTTGCGGGATTTAACATGGAACAGTGTGGGCCACTTGAATTTTTGCCTGTGTGAAAGGGAGCCGAACCAAGGACATAATGATACAAAGTAACACATTTGTCGACTGATTAGGACCAAAGTAAACAAATTTAGGTGTGAAAGCACCCTAAAACTTGCAAGTGGGTGAGAAGTGTTGCAAACTTACAAGTGGGCGGGAGATGTTGGTAGGACAAGTCGCAAACTTGCAAGTGGGTGGGAAATGCCGCAAATTTATGAACTGGAGGGAAAGGTTGCAAGTATAGAGGGGTTGCACTGACATCACACGGGTCACGTGTCTTTTGTTTACTGCGCCATTTTGGACGGCAATGAACAGTCAGATCACCAACAGCAAGTGTGAGTGAGTGTAATCAACGAGATAAATGGCTGCACACAAATCAACACCGTGGGCCAATGATGAAGTGCAGACTTTTCTGTGCTTGGTAGCTGATTAAAGAAATCCAGAGGATGCTGGACAGAGCGACCTGAAATGAATTCCTCAGCTGAGGCAGACGGGAGGCAGAGTGGCGTAGACCTGACCATGGCATCATCATTGTTGAAAATAGTGATGGAGGGTGGTGAGTGATGTGATATTATGCATCTTTGCCATTATTTATCCCAGTGGTGGAAAGCTCACTTTGAACAAACAACACCGTTGTCTCCTGTATGCAGACAATGAGCCAACTAGCACACACAGCATACATATTTTAATACCTAATAGTGATAACTTGCTGTGATTATAATGTAGTACGGGGCACTTATTAATGCTAACTAGTATTAGCAATCATTAGCTTACCTTCATATATGATCGAGTTCGTATCCTCACGTCTTCCGCTGCTCCATGGCTTTGTGAACTCTCCAGTACTTTTCCAGTGTTTTGTCTCGCCACCTGTAGCCTTCTCTGGCTCTCCTTTTTTGCCTTTACTCTGACAAAAAGCCAGCAAGCAGCAGGCTTGCCTCGATATCCATCTTGTGTTTTTCTTGTCACGTACAAATGATGTCATGGGAGTGTCGGGCCGCCTTGCTGTAAAGAGCTCACTCACTTAAGGTGGTATTCAGTCGTAATGGAAAACGAACAACACCATGTCGAGTCGGACTGAGTACGTGCTAGTGGAATTATTATTATTCTCAACACAGGGTCCACGCTATTTGCCATCCAAAATGGCAGAAAAACAATGTGGCACGTGACCACTGACGTCACATGCAACCCCTCTATACAAGGGGGTGGAAAAAGTTGCAAATTTATGAGTGGGTGAGAAAAAAATTTGCAACTGTGGAGTTACAATAGTGACAACCTCGAGTGTGGATGAAAAGTCAAAATTTGACAAGAGGGGAAATTTTTTTAAAAATTACACATTTATCAGCGGGCCAGAGAAAACATACTGGCCTCGGGCTTATATTGACACATGTGCTCTAGATGTTAATTGGGTGCTCAGTTAACAGTTTTAGACATCTTTCATTGACCATACCTTTATATATGTGTATCAGGCTGTCTCGTATAAAATACAAAGAGGAGGCAAGGAAGCTGCTGTTTAAATACGCTGAAGCTGCAAAGAAGATGATTGACTCCAGGTGAGTCACAGCGGACAAATGAGAGCTCTATTCTGCTGATGCTTAAGCTGTTCTAACTTCTGACTTCTGACATGTGCAGGAATGCCAGCCCTGAGAGCAGGAAGGTAGTGAAGTGGAATGCTGAGGACACCATGAACTGGCTGCGCCGAGATCACTCTGCCAGCAAGGAGGAATACATGGTAACCTGTGACTTTTTACCCCCCCCCCCCCCAAATGATTCATTTATGTGTTTAGGTTCACTGAAGTGAAACTGAAGGCAAAGCTCTCATTGGCTGATGAACCAGGACTGGGGGTCTCAATCTAGCTTCACTGACTTTTTTCCATTAGTAAAGGCTGTTGGCCACTGGGTACAATAATTCTAGGACCAGGATTCAGTCAGCTTCCTCAGGGTCAGAGGGTTCTGTTAAGTTCTGATACTGAACTGGCTAAGGGAGGCCTGTAACCTGTGACCTTTGTGTCTGCAGGACCGCTTGGAGCACCTGAGGCAGCAGTGTGGTCCTCATGTGGCTGCTGTTGCCAAAGACTCCGTAGAGGGAATCTGCTCAAAGATCTACCAGTTGTCATCAGAATATAGCCGCCGACTTCGACAAACACACCTGAGCCTGCTGCAGGACCCACGCACAGGTACACGCCTTCACTCCTGGGAACCCCCTCACCTAACCTTCTATCATCTCCAAGCTGTGGGTCACCCAGTTGTATTTGTGCTTTTTTTTCAGATTCATGTCCGTCCCCACCACAGTCCCGGCTGGTCTATTGTTACCCAGTGCGTCTGTTGATCCCGACACCCCCTTTGCCACGGGTGGAGCTGCACTTTGAGAACGATGTGGCCTGTCTGCGTTTCAGAGGAGAGATGGTCAAAGTGAACCGGGGACATTTCAGCAAGCTGGTGAGTAATCATCACCAGGGCTTGACATTAACTTTTTTGCTCACCGGCCACTGTGGCTAGTGACTTTCCAAAGTTATTAGCCACTCAGCCTTTTCACTAGCTACAATTTTGTGGTTGTAAAATTATGTTTAATATGATAAAATTTGAGTATTGCATGCTAATATTTACTTAAATTAAAGTTACAATCATTTTAAATGTAAATGACCCTTATAGATACATAAAAATAGCAAGAGAAACACTGTTGAATTATTTATTAACAGCAGTAAGTCAGTCCCTCCAGGATGTCGCGATGTTGCGATCGCGTCAATTCTTGCAAAATCAACCAATCCATGTGACTATTGCATGACCTTGCAACTTTGTCCAATCACCGCAGCTTCCTGCAATTTTGGCCAATCCTTGTCAACTTCTGCCAGTTTCATCAATCAGATTTGTCTCTGAGTGGCGCTGAAACGCTCAGTCTAACCAATCAAATGCATCACTGCACCGCGTTCACTTCCTTGTTTACAGTGAGTATTAACGGAACACATCAGCAAAAACAGTGTGTGTGATTTAAAAAAAAAAAAAAAAAAAAAAAAAGCAAACACTCACCCACGAGGTTTCCAACACCGTCCCTTCCTCTGTCTCCCCCAGCCTGCCGGTGGACGTCTCGCCATGTCTCCGTCCTGACCGCGTGAGCGAAGTGCCAGGTTTGTCTTGAAAAATGTCCGCCTGCCCCAAAAGCACCCCGTCGCGGGAGCGCGTGTGAGGAGAGATGCCATAAAACCACAAACAAAACGAGCAAGTCTAACACTACAGCCAGTGCTAGAACATTTTATACATCTTTAGAGGTAAAATCATTACTACACCCCCCCCCCCCCATAAATGAAAGAGGTGTGTCTGAGAGAAGATGCATAGCAGATGGACAGGTAGGAGTTAGTCACGGAAAGAGAGAGAATATCCATCAATCCATCCATCTTCTACCGCTTTTCCGGAGGCCTGGGTCACGGAGGCAGCAGCTCAAGCAGAGAAGCCCAGACTTCCCTCTCCCCAGCCACCTGCTCCAGCTCTTCAGAGAGGATACCAAGGCGTTCCCAGACCAGCTGGGAGACATAGTCTCTCCAGCGCGTCCTGAGTCTGCCCCGGGGTTTCCTCTGAGATGGATGTGCCTGAAACACCTCAAGTGGGAGGCGTCCAGGAGGCATCCTGATCAGATGCCCAAACCACCTCAACTGGCTCCTTTCAATGTGGAGGAGCAGCGGTTCTGCCCTGAGCCTCTCCCGGATGACTGAGCTCCTCACCCTATCTCTGAGGGTGAGTCCAGCAATCCTACAAAGAAAGCTTATTTCTGCCGCTTGTATCCGTGGTCTCATTCTTTTGGTCATTACCCAAAGCTCATGACCATAGGTGAGGGTAGGAACGTAGATTGGTAAATCAACAGCTTTGCCTTATAGCTCAGCTCCCTCTACACCACAACAGACTGGTACAACGTCCGCATCACTGCAGATGCTGCTCTGATCCGTCTGTCAATCTCTCACTCCATTATCCCCTCACTCGTGAATAAGACCCCAAGGTACTTAAACTCCTCCACTTGGGGCAGGAACTTGTCCCCAACCCGGAGAGGACAATCCACCTTTTTCCAGCTGAGGACCATGGACTAGGACTTGGAGGTACTGATTCTCATCCCAGCCACTTCACACTCAGCGGCAAACTGTCCCAGTAAGACCTGTAGGTCATTGCTGGATGAAGCCAGCAGGAGTCTCAGAGAGAGAATATTGTCTGTAATTTTTTTTCCAGAAAAACAGAGTCCAATAGACAGTACAGAGCAGCAGAATAAATTATTTCTTTTTTCCTCTCCGCTCGGTACCGAGTGGTTGGGGACCGTAGGGGGTTTTCAAATGAAGGTGCTGCCAATAATTTCAAAATCTATACTGTTGCATTTGGTGCATTTTAGCTGTTGTAATGGATATTGTGTTAAAGTCTGTATTTGCTGTTGCACAGGAGTTTTTCTGTATAGCAAAAGTTTCTGCTTAATTTACAAATCACTGTATCACTTTTCTTGTATTGTTATATTGAATATCACTGCAGTAAACCGGAACAAAAACATCTGCTTTAAAATTTGTAATTCTTCCCACAACTTTTAGCGGAAAAAACCTCAAAACATTGCAACTTTTATCACAACTTTTTTAAAAAGCTCCTGCGAATTCAGTTTTTTTGGGCCGCAACAATCATAAAAACATCCCGCGAAATCCTGGAGGGACTGGTAAATGCTGTAAAACATTCTAGAAAAATAGTTGCAATATGAGAGTAAAGTACAGGTAGACTTGGGGTTGTTCCAATTCTCATTTGTATCCCTACCCCTTCCCCTTTGCCTACTCCTACCCTTTGACACTTGATAGAGGTTGAAAATTACCCTTATGAATTCGGACACCCATTCAGGGCTGCATGAGGTCATTGGTTGGTGATGGATTTAATCTACATTGACACTACCTGTGTTCACCAGAAAAAAGGAGAAAAAGAAAACTGATGAGGAAAAAAGTCTCATCTTAAGGAGAGAATGTCTCAAATTTACATGAACAGTTCTAATCAGTAGAAAAGCCAGAATGTTACTAGAAAGAAAGCTGTAAATTCAAAGAAAAACTTGGACCCCCTGGTGGGCTGTTTTTGGCCCTCGGGCCACATGTTTGACACCCCTGGACCAGCACATTAAAAATACATAGAGGTTTTACTTCCATGAAAAAGTTGCATATCACAGGTATTATAGATAATCACAGATGAAAAAATGATAAAAGAATGATAAAAAAAAAAGATGAACAAAAGTTCATCTCAGAAGAAGCTTCATTTGCTCTTTACAGCAACATAAAGTTTAGTCACTTTTTCTCTCCGTTATAGGAAAACTTAAATTTGCACAGCTGTGGACAGTAAACGGGAGCTTCTTGGTCTAAAAATAATCATATTTAACCTCAGAGGTTGGAGCTGATGTGGGGAGACAGTGCAGTTTAACTACTCATGGTGTGACAACGGAACATCAGGTGGAATTCCCCTGGTGATCTGATCGCTGAGAGTGGGGACAGGTGTGTTCTGCTGGCTGGCCTGGTGTCAGTTCAGCACTGTTTCTGGCCCCAAAATGAACTGACCTGCGGAGCACAGCCTCGGCGGTTTTCTCCTGTACCCCAGCCTGGAGCAGTCCTGTGTACTGCGCTGGGAGTTGAGCCAGACCCCACTCATGGCGACAGTGGACCAGTGACAATACATTGTGTGTGCAGATAGTGCTCATGTGAGTAGTAGTTTTGTAGTCTCACACTGTGATAGGCTTATTATTATTATTATTATTATTATTGCTTGAGAAAACTGCAACCCGCCAAAGTGGCTAGTGGGACTGGCTATCTTACCTGCCACTGGTGAAATGCAGTCACCAGAGGCTGGTGGTCGGGTGTTAATGTCAAGCCCTGCTCATTACAATACTAACAAATATTATTATTACTACTACTACTAAGATTTTAACTGTCCTCAGGGCCCTTTGTAGCATTCAGCTCAGACTGTTTTTTAATCTCTGGCTTTCTCTGTGTGCAGGAGTTGTTGTACAGGTACAGCTGCGTCGACGATCCTCGCTTTGAGAAGTTCCTGTCCAGAGTTTGGTGCCTCCTCAAACGATACCAGGTCAAGTGACTCTCTGTTAGCCAGTCACATTTCAGCTGTTGGAAGATGATTCAGCCTTAACAAGATTTGTGTCTGTGTAGGTGATGTTTGGCAGTGGCGCTAATGAGGGGACCGGCTTGCAGGGGGCCCTGCCGGTGTCAGTGTTTGAGGCGTTGAACCGACAGTTTGGTGTTTCCTTTGAGTGTTTTGCTTCACCGCTCAACTGCTACTTCAAGCAGTTCTGCTCCGCCTTCCCCGACATCGATGGCTTCTTTGGATCCAGAGGGTGAGACTGAGGCTGTAACTTGGCAAGCATTAGACCTGCTAGCATGCTGGATAAAATGAGGGTTGAGTTATTTACAGTGGTGTTAAGAAGTGTTTGCCCCCTTCCTGATTTCTCACCTTTTTTGTATGTTTGTCACACTTAAATGTTTCAGATCATCAAACAAATTAAAATATTAGACAAAGATAACACAAGTAAACACAAAATGCAGTTTTTAAATGAAGGTGTTTATTATTGAGGGAAAAAAAATCCAAACCTATGTTGCCCTGTGTGAAAAAGTGATTGCCCCCAAAACCTAGTAACTGGTTGGGCCACCCTTAGCAGCAACAACTGCAATCAAGCGTTTGCGATAACTGGCAGTGAGTCTTTTACAGCGCTGTGGAGGAATTTTGGCCCACTCATCTTTGCAGAATTGTTGTAATTCAGCCACACTGGAAGGCTTTTGAGCATGAACCGTCTTTATATGGTCATGCCACAGCATCTCAATCGGATTCAGATCAGGACTTTGACTAGGCCACTCCAAAGTCTTCATTTTGTTTTTCTTAAGCCATTTGGAGGCGGACTTGCTGGTGTGTTTTGGATCATTGTCCTGCTGCAGAACCCAAGTACACTTCAGCTTGAGGTCACCAACAGATGGCGTTGACTTAGTTTTAGCCAAAAGAATGCACAGGAATGATTCACAGAAGGCCTAGTTCATTCACAAAATTTCACAAACTTATACTGCAGTGTTGCAGGACACCACATAATGGCACAACTTCCCTTTTACTAACTTTGAGTCTCATCCTAATGAATTAGAATCACACACTAGAAGCATCTATCATGTTGCGTAGCGCTGTGGTTTTGAGATTCTGTAGAAGAAAGCACTGATGTAAAAGTCCATATTCTTGTGATTTTCTGTACCATTAGCTATTCCAGAGCACATGCTAAGTAATCATTAGCCTGTATGTAGTCGAGTGCTATTCCACTACAATCTGATTACAGAAAATATATTTCCATGCCAGTTGTAAATATCGCATTTAATCTGGCAAAACATGGAGGGCTCTTCTTGTAGACAAAGTGGACAAACTCATGTTCTTAAGTGCACGTCATGAGAAGACTGAGAAAGGAGAACATTAGACAGTGATGGTGAGTTGTGTAGCCAAAAAGACGGCTTATTCACCGGCATTTCACTCATTAATAGGCTGTTCTCCTTGAGTGCACAGGTAAAAATTTCAAGGGCTCATTGTTACTTCTTTAGACATTCTTTCTCAACCCTGGGATGTAAACCATTAACTGATATTGAAACCCATCATTGATATTTTATTAATTATATCTCATAAAAGTGGAACAAAACCATTTGCTATAAAACTACTGGTCAAGCAGGAAAATCTTTAGCCATGGGCAGCCTCTATCTATACAGCATTATAATGTCTCATATGCTTTTTGTTATCCCCCACTGGACGAAGCTCAAAGGGTTGAAGAGCCCTTTGGGTGAAGGCCAAAGGGGGATTTTGTTTTGGGTCAGTCCGTCCTTCTGTCTGTCCGTCTGTCCCACTTTTGTGAAATCAGCTCCTCCTAGTTTTGTTCCGATTGTGTTGAAACGTTGTACCATGTTTTGATATACACTGATGATGTGCATATTACAGTTTGGTTCTGATTGGATGATTTTTGCAGGAGTTGTAGCCCCTGACCAATGACCTCCTATTTCTGCTCACTTCATAGACAATAACTATCTTGTGAAATCAACTCCTCCTGCAGTTTTGTTCCAATTGTTTTGAAACCTGATACCATGCACTGATGATGTGCATATTGCAATTTCATTCTCATCAGATGACCTTGAGGTCAAAGGTCAGATTTTCCCTAAATCTTCTAAACACAATAACTACTGAAAGAAATGATGTAGGCTTTTCAGACCGGCTCGGATGCTGTCCGGGTTAACAAGGTCAGGAGTTCCTGGCAGCGGAAGGCGAAGGACAGAGCTGCGTGGAGGAATCTGATCAGACCTAAATGAAACAGTCATTGTCGCCTCCGACAGACTGCTATGATGATGATGATGATGACGACAGTAGTTGTATCTAATATACATCTTGGATGATTTACACCCTGACCTAACTATACGTTTGGGGTCAAGGGGTCAAAGTTAACATTGTAGTTGCACTGTGGTAAATGCTACATTTACAATTACTATAAAACAGGTAAAGCTAGGGCCACCAAACCTGTTATACAGATTCACCTTGGGATCCTGACCTCCGACTATGGGTTTGGGGTCAAAAGGTCAAAGGTTAAGGTTAACATTCCCTATAATAATAATAATAATGGATTAGATTTATATGGCGCTTTACATCTCAAGTGACATTTCAAAGCGCTGGCAGTGTTGCCATTATTCATTCACTCCAGACAGACATTGATAGTGGTAAGCTACTACTGTAGCCACAGCTGCCCTGGGGCAGACTGATGGAAATGTGGCTGCCAATCCATGCCAGCAGCCTCTCTGACCACTACCGAACATTTATACACATTCATACCCAGTGTCATGGACACTGGAGGCAAGGTGGGTAAAGTGTCTTCCCCAGGGACACAACGGCAGGATGGCTGGGGAGAGCGGGATTCAAACTGCCAGCCCTCCAGTTATTGGATGACCCACTCAACCTCCTGAGTCACTGCCACCCTATGCCTTATTACTGTACAACAAGTAAAGCCAGGGTCACTAAAAACTTGGTACACAGGGTCACCCTGTCGGCCCTGTCACACCATGACGATTTAGGCAGCGTTTGTTAAACATATAAAAATTGGTCTAAAATGCTGGCATACACTGAAATTTTCACTTTTAGCCATATGCATCGCGTATCCATAACAAGTTTGATATATACATAACGTCTTAGTAACTTATATAGAATGTTTCGATAACTTGTGCCATGGAGGGCCAAGACCTTGCAGGTTTTCTCTTCTACACAGTTTGTTCAGCAGGTGTTTTCACTGATCAGCAATCAGTGTGAAGAAATTCAGTGAAATCTGCTGTTGAATACACTGGTTGGAGTTAAAGCCTGCAGGGTCTTGGCCCTCTATGGCACATGATTGAACACCCCTGACTTAAACTCTGACTTATTATTTTTTTTTAAGGCACCGTAAAACGAGGCAGCCATATCAGCAGCAATTCTCTCATGTCTTTGTGTTTTTATCTGCTTATTCTTGTATATAGTGTGTCTTTTTTTCACCAGGGCTCGGTAGAAAGACTCGGATTAATGATTTTAGCCCTGGTCTTTTTATTTTTTCTCTTCCTCGGGGCAATGGAGAAAAAACAGGTGGGAGCGGACACATTGTTTACACATGTGACCAGCTAATTGCGATGAGGAGGCTGGCGCCGCTGCTGGGAGTGAAACCCCTCATCCCGCATGAGTTCAGGTGGAAACGCTGCAGGAGAAGGGCTGGAACTAAAGTAAGGATGAGGAGAAGGAAGCATAAACCGGCTGTACCAATGTTCATCACCAGGAACGTTAGGTCGCTGGGAAACAAAGCAGATGAGCTCACAGTGCTGGTCAGGACGCAAAAGGAGTATCATGAGTGTAGTATCATGTGTTTTACAGAGACGTGGTTACACTCACAGATCCCAGATATTAACGTAGTGATACCTGACTTTAAAACTATCTGGTGGGACAGGGATGTTATAAGTAGCAGGAAGAAGAGGGGAGGAGGATTGGCACTTCTTGTGAATGAAAGGTGGTGTAATCCTGGACACATTTATGTGAAGGAAAAGCGCTGCAGCCCGGACATTGAACTGCTGGCTGTGAGTATGACACCCTATTACACTGGTCAACACCAAATTTATTGTCTAGGGTTTTTTTTAGCTAATTTAGGACAGTTTTGATGTGCTGAATCCAAAAATCACATTGGTTTTGCTCAGTCAGGTCAACTTTTTGAACTATGGCCACATGTTTTCTTATGTTTTTGTTAACATGTATGGGTATTTTCGCTTTATATGAGGCAAAATTCTTTTTTATTTCTTGAAATTCTCTGAATTTTGAACAATGATGATTCAATTTACATGTACTTACCTTTATCGATGTCTACTATTCAATTTACAGTACAGCTGCTTATAACTTAACATAAAAACCTGACCTGATCGAGAGAAACAGATGTCATTTTCAGATTCAGCGGTGCAAAATTGTCTTAAATCAATTGAAAAAACACAGACAACTTACAAAAATGTTATTTCTGTTATGTGATGATGATGATGATGCCGCGAGAATATATGTGTGCCCTGGTAATTATCGTCTACGTCTCTCCGTCAGCTGACGTAGCGGTGGCCTGTGACATCATCAGCTCCACTACTGTCGCGTTACTGGAGAAGCACCCTGACGCATTTATGGCCATCACGGGTGATTTTAATCATGTCTCACTGGGAAAAACACTACCAAACTTTCACCAATTTGACCGTCCCACCAGAGAAAATAAATCACTGGATTTACTGTATGCCAATGACAGAGATGCATATAGTGCCACAGCTCTACCCCCCCATTGGCAAATTGGATCACTGCATGGTCATGTTATCACCCAAATATGTTCCCCTTGTGCAAAGGCAGGCTGTTTATACACGGACTGTGAGAAGGTGGACACAGGAGGCTGCTGATGCACTACAGGACTGCTTCGAGACGACAGACTGGAGTGTACTCTGTGAACCACATGGGGTGGACATAGACAATATGACCGACTGCATCACAGAATAATCAGATTCTGTGAAGACACAACCATGCCAGCTCAGACCGTACACTGTTTCCCCAACAACAAACCATGGGTCACCAGTGACCTGAAAGCATTTCTGTACAAGAAGAAGAGAGCTTTTAGGTCTGGACACAAGGAGAAACTGAGGAGAGTGCAGCATGAACTGAGAGAGATGCTGAGGAGGTGCAAAGACAATTACAGGAGGAAGTTGGAGGATAAGCTCAGGCAATACAATACCAAGGATGGATAGGAATGAAACAAATAACTGGGTGCAAGGGGAGAGACGGGCATCTGGGAGTCTTGAGAGAGCTGATGAGCTGAATCAGTTTTTTAATAGGTTCAACTCACTGTCAGTCACCTAGCTCCAAAGATATGGAGCTAGTCGGGGATTACGTCAGGGCTACGTCATTACGTAGTGTGAAGCGCCTTTATGCAACCTTGCAGAACACCACAGAAGGAGAAGTAGCAATGCTAGCTTGTCAACATGAGGAGTTTGTTGTCTCTTTGGGAGCACTGCCTTTATTATTCCAAACCTGTATTACCATCCAAAAACAGTTTTATTCTTAATGGCAGAGAATGGCGGCTACGTTTAAGGAGACTGGTAATTATCAATATTTCAGTTATCAGCCATTGTTGGCTCAAGTCTGTAGCGCGAGCATTGACTACTTTTAAACATAATATTTATGTCAGTTCTGTAATGGGTGGTGTTATGGCGCATTACGAGATGGAGGTCGCCTGTTATGTCATGCCAAAAAGTGATCAGCTGCCCAAAAAATGATCACCAGGGGCCATATTGTTACGGGTTTATATTAGCTGTTAAATATACGTATATTTCAACAGATAAACAGTACTTAGTTAGGTATAACAAGATATATTTAACACTTATGATGCATTTTGAACCCAAAACAAACTTGATCTAGGATTAAAAGCAATTAAAATAATGCAGTCACAAGGTTACATGGAAAAATGCATAGATTTACTGCATATATACAGTACATGAAGATACTGTATCAATATATATTCTGTGTACCTCCAAACAACAATGTTTTTGCACATAAATATTGCAGTCAGATAAATTCTATACATTGTTGTCCAAACTGCAACACTTTGACCAACACTATCATTTTTCAGATGTGATAAAACCTCAAAATATTTACACACATTGTAGGTGGACTGAGACCAGGCAGTACACCTTTAACACACGGGCACTCCTGGCTTCTGTAGATGGTGATCACTTTTTGGCACGACACCGGATTTCACCACCCAGCTGACCCCATGCAGAAGTGGCTGATGAAACCCTTTTCGGACACAGGCAGACTTACCCCTGAACAACGTAACTACAACTACTGGATGAGCCGTGCACGTTCAGTTGTGAAAATGGCTTTCGGCAGCTTGAAAGGACGATGGAGGTCCCTCGTGACAAGGAATGACTGCAGACTGGAGCTGAGCAAGAAAATGGTGCTCACCTGCTGTATATTTGATAATATTTGTGAAGAACATGGTGACAACTTTGGACTCCCAGACACACCTGATTACAGTCAGCCTCCAGTTCAGCCACTACCTGACTATGCCAGTGTAGAATGACATTAGGGCAGCTTTAATGGAGTATTTTAACAGCGGGGAGCAATAACCTGTTTAATGCCTGCCATATCATTTACAAAATATAACGAAGTAGTTCAAAATAATTAATGAATAAAACATTCAGCTGACAATCGGTCCTCAGTGTACTCTGTTGTAAAGTATTTATGGTGTATTTATATGTTTTACAGGCACATTTGCAGAGTTGTTAAAGGTATACGCCTTCTGTACTTGTATGTCATCTATTCTGGTTAAAGTACTGATTCAAGTTTTTATTCATATAGGGGTAACGAGACAGACTGTATAGTGTAAAAGTTAAAAGTACTTTCCCCAGAAATGATCTTGTCCAGAGCTGACAGAATGTCATGTGGTACGTTGTCAAAAGAATATAAACTCATTATCATTTTTGAAGCTGGCAACTTCGAACATTTTCCACAGAAAAAGTGCATAGATTTAAAGTTTGTTGCTACTTGTTCTTTAGAAAATGTGAAAAAAGTTGTCAGAAATATGAGTAAAGTCCACAAATACTCTCAGCATCCTCTTTCATCCTCTCGGCGCCACACCAGTAGGCTGCCTTTTGCAACAGCGGCTCGATTCCGAGTTTTTTTTCCCCTTCCTCTCTCTTTTGATCACTTTTTTTTTCACCCCACTTATATCACGGACACACAGATCGTCCCAAATGTCTCCTGAGCCGGTGGACGGAGCCACTGTTTATAGCAGGATACGATACAACAGGGAAGAGCTGCTAGCATTTAACCGCCACCCGGTCCCACTGGAAAAACTCGACATACCGAGAGAATTGAGGCGAAAGCGTCGCGGCTGCCGGGCTGGAGTAAGGCGGAGGACAAAAAATATAAGGTACAGACCCTCCCTTCCATCTGTTGTCATGGGAAATGTACGGTCGATACTGGGAAAGTTAGATGAGCTAGCGGCTATCTCCCGTTATGATAGCACTTACCGGGAGTGCTCTCTCCTTTTGTTTACTGAGACGTGGCTAACTGAACTAGCAGCAGATGCTAACATTGAGCTGGAGGGTTTTCACATGATACGAGCTGACCAAACACCAGAGAGTGGCAAAACTAGGGGCGGTGGAGTGATAATGTATGTTAACAACAACTGGTGCAGACCGGGACATATCACTGTTAAACAACGACACTGCAGCAAAGCCATTGAGTTGCTAGCTGTTAGCATGAGGCCTACATATCTCCCGAGAGAACACTCACACGTGATCTGCATTGTTGTTTATGCAAATCCGACGGCGAACGCTGGGACAGCGCGTGACGTCATCCATTCAGTAACCAGCAGGCTGCAGACAGAACACCCAGATGCTCTTCTCCTCATCTCAGGCGATTTCAACCACGTTTCACTGTCTCCCATTCTGCCCACTTTCACCCAGTATGTCACATGCCACACTAGAGACAATAAAACACTGGATTTATTCTACGCAAACACTAAGGAGGCGTACACCTCATCACAACTCCCCCCACTTGGGAGATCGGATCACAACTTGGTTCATCTCCGACCGGTGTACAAAGCCCTAGTGCACAGACAACCTCCGGCCATGCACACTGTGGAGTTATGGTCTGAGGAGACAATGGACACTCTAAAGGACTGTTTTGAAGCCACTGCCTGGAAGCAGCTCTGCGATCCACATGGTGAGGACATCGATGGCCTCATTCACACCTTCACGGGCTACCTCAGCTTCTGTGTGGACAAATCCGTTCCCACCAAGACCATACGGCGTCACTCAAACAACAAACCCTGGATCAACCCTGAGATAAAAACACTTCTGAGAGAGAAGAAGAGGATCTTCAGGTCGGGGAACAGGGAGATGCTGAAGTCCGTACAGAGGGAGCTGAGGAGAAAGATCAGAGAAGGCAAGGACAGCTTCAGGAAGAAGATGGAGGACAAGCTGCAACAGAGCGACATCAGTGGGGTCTGGAGAAACCTCAAAACCATCTCGGGGCTCCAGAATACCTCCCCCCAGGCCACGGGGGGCAGGGAGTGGGCGAACAACCTGAATCTGTTTTTCAATAGATTTGACCAACCGCCCTCCCCCCTGTTTGCACAACAACCACTGCTGCCTCTAAGAAATCAAGTCCTGCTGCCCACTCCCCACTCCACCGACACCCCCCCCACTCCCAACACACAGCCCCCCATCCTGACCCTGACCAAGACCCAGGTGAGGACGGAGCTGAGGAAGATCAAGGCGAGGAAGGCGTCGGGACCGGACGGCATCAGCGCAAAGCTCCTCAAGTCCTGTGCAGACCAGCTGTGTGGGATTGTGACGTATATCTTCAACATGAGCCTGAAACTGGGGAGGGTACCACAGCTGTGGAAAACATCTTGTGTGGTACCTGTACCAAAAACTTCCCACCCCAAAGACCTGAACAGCTACAGACTGGTGGCCTTGACGTCCCACTTGATGAAGACCCTGGAGAGACTGCTCCTTGCTCATCTCCGCCCCCTGGTGGAACTAGCGATGGATCCACTCCAGTTCGCCTACCAGCATGGCATTGGGGTGGAGGATGCGGTGATCTTCCTCCTTCACCGTTCTCTGTCCCACCTGGAGAAGCCCGGGAATATGGTGAGGATCATGTTCTTTGACTTCTCCAGTGCTTTCAACACCATCCAACCGATGATCCTGAAGGACAAGCTGCTGCGCGCAGGGGTGGACCAGCACCTGTCATCATGGATCCTGGACTACCTCACGAACCGGCCTCAGTTTGTGAGAACCCGGGACTGTGTTTCCGACACGATCATCAGTAGCACGGGGGCCCCCCAGGGAACGGTGCTGGCTCCCTTCCTGTTCACTCTTTATACTGCGGACTTCTCACACAACACAACACATTGCCATCTACAGAAGTTCTCTGATGACTCTGCGATCATTGGTCTCATCTCCAACGGAGATGAAGCTGAGTACAGAGGGCTTATCCAGGACTTTGTGGACTGGTGCCATCGGAACTGCCTCCAGATCAACGCGAGGAAAACTAAGGAGCTGGTGGTGGACTGCCGCAGGCATGGGCAGCCCCTCACAGCACCAGTAAATATACAGGGAACAGACATCGAGATGGTGACATCCTATAAGTACCTGGGTATTCATCTGAACAATAAACTAGACTGGTCACACAATACTGACTCACTCTACAAGAAGGGACAGCGCAGGCTGTTCCTGCTGAGGAGACTCAGGTCTTTTGGTGTACAAGGGGCGCTGCTGAAGTCATTCTATGACACGGTGGTGGCATCAGCCATCACTTTTGGAGTGGTCTGCTGGGGCAGTGGCATTACTGCAGCCGATAGGAAGAGACTGAACAAACTGATTAAGAAAGCTAGCTCTGTCCTGGGGCAGCGCCTTGATCCGATGGAGGAGATAGGAGAGAGAAGGACGGTGGCTAAACTGTCATCTCTGCTGGAGTCCGAGTTCCACCCTATGCAGGACATACTGGATGCACTGAGGAGCTCATTTAGCAGCAGACTACATCATCCCAGGTGCACAACCGAGAGGTTTCGTAGGTCCTTCCTACCAACGGCTGTCAGACTGTACAACCTAAGCAGGGCTGCTCGCAGAGATAGCAAAAAGACGTAACAAACTAATAGTTTTTTTGAATGCAAAAGATGCAATAGACTTACACAATGGTCCTCTCCGGCATACAACTAGGAACATACCGGTCGCTATGGAGGGTGAGAATATGTATGGGCACATAATCATACCATGTAGGATAACTAAATAGACGGTTATGCTGTTTCATCCCACCTAGCAACAATGCTCTGCACTGTGTGTGTTTATATATTTACATATTTATTCCATCTAGCTACAATGCTCAACACTGGGTGTGTTTATATTTATATATCTGTATATTTATTCCATCTAGCTACATTGCTCCGCACTGTGTTTTTATATATCTACATATTATTCCATCTAGCTACATTGCTCCGCACTGTGTGTGTTTATATACTTGCATATTTATTCCACCTAGCTGCAATGCTCCGTACTGTGGGTGTTTATATATTTACATATTTATTCCATCTAGCTACAATGCTCTGCACTGTGTGTTCATATATTCATATATTTATTCCATCCAGCTACAATGCTCTGCACTGTGTGTCTGTGTGTGTGTGTGTGTGTGTGTGTACAGTATATTTTATAGTAATATGTACATATGCATATTAGCTGCTCTTGCTTGCTTGTTTTTTTTTCTTGCCTTCTGATTGTTGCTCTCAGTGTTGCTATCCCTGTGCTGTTGCAATCCTGGAATTTCCCCGTTGTGGGACTAATAAAGGCTTATCTTATCTTATCTTATCTTAAATACCTGATATATTGTCCAATACCTGAAAAAAAAATAACTTAAGTGCAGTACTTCAGCACTTTCCACCACTACAATGTTATAGTGATTTGCATTGTTTGTCCTAAATAGATTTACATTTCGTGCATATGTTTGGTGTGAGGATAACAATTACTTAATGAAGAAGCAGTAAAACACTTAATGAAAGCTTTTATTTACAAAATGTGCAAAAACTAAAGACTGCTACATAACAAATATTATGTACACATAGCCAGAAATATCAATGCTATGATAGTTACTTTTACAGTCCCTCAAATACAGATGACATGTCCCATCAGTCCAACAAGGGTATTGGTGCTGTCCTCCATCTTCTGGATGCTTTGCAGCAAAGCAGAGGTCAGCTGCTCCTCCCTCCTGCTCTGCTGCTGCTGTCTCTCATCTGACCTCTCCAGGTAGTCAAGAAGGAGGTCCATGTTTGTGTCCCACTTCTGTTTCCCTGTTTTAAAGTACAAAAATAAAAAGCAATATAAAATAACCACACACTGAAAAACGCAGGAATCGTCAGTCCAAGATTGAATGTGTCTACTCAACATCCATTTACTGTTAGTGGCATCACAACATTCAATTCAAGTGTATAATTGGTTTAATTCACTCCCTCCTTTGTGTGAATGGGTTATGATCTGAACATACAGTATATTACCTAATCTGGTCTGATAAGAAGAGGAAGAGCAGGAGGAGGACAAGCTTGGTGCTGGTGAAGGTGAGCTAGACACCACAGGTCTGGGTGGTTCTCCCTTATCATCCAGGTATAATAAATCTGTAAATACAAAAAAAAGTGTTTGTGCAGTGTACAACTTAAGCCTTCCATTAAATGTGCAGACACAGAAGGCAGTTTTATTCAATATCAATATTAGCAAAGCTTACATGTCTGATTTATGGAATAGAAGAATAGGAATAGAATAAGCTTCATTGTCATTGTACAGTTGTACAGTACAATGACATTGTAGGTGCTCCACCAAGCTACTGCACAATAAAGTAAGAGAAGGATTAGATAAAATACGGTTACACAACACACAATTAAACATGAGTGATTTTTTTTTTTTTTTAAAAATGGCCCAAGATTATGGAAATATTACCAAAACAGTTAAAAAGACGACATTACTAGTGTCTTTGGTAGAAAAATCTCCCATAACACAACGCATGGCACCCATTCATACACAGTATTGATACCACAAAAAGCATATTTTGCTCTGGATAGCTTTATTAAAAAAGTATTCTATAAGACCCTAAGATTTTTGTTCTAGTTTATCAAACGCACATTTATGGCGAAGAGAGACGTTCGTGGTAAAAACACTGTTAGCTTGTTAGCATAGCTAACCGCAAATACTATTAGGCACAAGAGTGACTAAAAAATATCCACACTTTGGCCGTTCCTTATCAGTACAAGCGATATACATTTGTCAGCAGAGATGGCCTGTTCATTTCTTTATGGCGAGGAGAAATGTTTGGTCATAGTAAAGGCACTGTTAGCTTGTTAGCATAGGAAAATATTATAGTATTTTAGTATACCATATATATATCCACTTTGACTGTTACATATTGATACACTTGGATATATATTCGTTAACTTTTGGTATTTTAAAGACAATACACTTACCAGTGTGTTTTGAGCAGTTTGTTGTACGGACTAATCCACAGCAGTGACGATGGTCCGGCTGGCTGGCCTATCCCCCAAAACAGTTCATCAGATGAGTGGCCCCCTCCAGCTTATCTTGTACTTCTGCTCATGTCCATAGAGCCAAGAAATGTGTCTCCTCTTCGCTCCAAATGTGTTCGGATTTGGAATCCATCACTTGCTCTGCTGTTCAGCATGGCGGTCAGTAATGTTTTGAAGCTGGTCAGTTAACCACGCCCATGGCTGTGGACGTAACCAACGTAAACTGGTGCTGCCGCTGGCCCAGGTAGGAGTTGGTGCCACGATAGCCCCACTTTTGAGAGCCTGGGAATGGTGCTTCAGGCAGTGGAAAACCAAAGAACTGGTGCTAATCAGGCTCTGGCTCCAGTTAAGCACTGGAACTGTTTTGGTGGAAAAGGCCTAACTGATTACAGACCAGGTTAAGAAACAGCTGGAGAGACTCCATTAGTGGAAGGCTGCGGGCCCTGATGGCATCTCCACCGGGATCTTGAGAACCTGTGTCAGCCAGCTAGCTTCGGTACTGAAACACAGGTACAACCTGAGCCTGAGTCTGGAGAGAGTACCGGTGCCGTGGAAGACATCCTGCCTGGTCCCTGTCCCCAAGAAGTCATCTCCATCTGACCTGAATTACTATCGACCAGTTGCCCTCACATCTCATGTGATGAAGATCCTGGAGAGACTGGTCTTAGCCCACCTGAGGCCACAGGTGAAGACATGGCTGGACCCTCTGCAGTTTGCATATCAGCCCCATTTAGGAGTTGAAGACGCTGTCATCTACCTGCTGCAACAAGCCCATCTGCACCTGGATGGCGGAGGAGACACTGTGAGAATCACATTCTTTGATTTCTTCAGTGCCTTTAACACCATCCAGCCACTGCTGCTGGGTGAGAAGCTGCGGATGATGGGGGTTAACAGCTCTGTGGTCTCCTGGATTATTGACTGCCTGACAGGCAGGCCACAGTTTGTCCGGCTGGGCAGTGTCTTGTCTGACGTGGTGGTTAGTGATACGGAAGCTCCACAGGGGACTGTGCTCTCCTTTTCTCTTCACCTTATACACCACTGACTTTCAATGCAACACAAGAGTCATGCCACCTGCAGAAATTCTCTAACAACTCAGCTGTTGTTGGGTGTATAAGAGGGTGAGAGGAGGGGGAGTACAGAGCACTGGTAGACAGATTTGTGGCGTGGACAGAACAGAATCACCTGAGGCTTAACGTCAGCAAGACCAGAAAGATGGTGATTGACTTCAGGAAGAAGAGGACACCTTCTCAGCCATTGCAGGTTAGGGGGGAGGATGTAGAGGTGGTTGAGGGCTACAAATACGTGGGTGTCAGGATCAGCAATGGGCTGGACTGGACATCCAACAGTGATGCTGCGCACAAGAAGGGGATGAGCAGACTCTACTTCCTGAGGAAGCTGAGATCCTTCAGCGTGTGTAGCAGGATGCTGGATCTTTTCTACCAGTCAATTGTCGCCAGTGCCATCCTCTTTGCTGCTGTCTGTTGGGGTAGCAGTATCAGAGCCAGCGACACCAACATACTTGACAAGATTATCAGGAGGGCTGGCTCTGTAATTGGTCTCAGGCCAGAGACCTTTGAGACTGTGGTGGAGAGGAGAACGCTAAATAACCTCTGATCCATCATGGACAATCCGGACCACCCCCTCCACCACACACTGGACAGACAGCAGAGCACTTTCTCCAGCAGACTGCTACAGCTTTGCTGTTGAACGGTTAGGTACAGGAAATCTTTCCTGCCACATGGCATTTCACTGTACAATAACTCACTCTGAAGTTGTATTCTGGTCATAACAATGCTGCCATACTGCACCTTACAGTCTAATTGGTACCCAACATCTCACTCTGCTGCTGATAGTCTGCATTGTACAGCGGGTATGACTCATGTACCTATACAGGTCACCATCTATTCATGTATGTTGTAGATGAGCTTTTTTTTTTTCCACAATATCTTTATTGAACCTTTTCTTAACAAACATGACACAAACAATCAAACACTAACACTAAAGTACTACAAAAAAATGCACTAAAAACACCACCAACAAAAGCAAGTCATCAACAATGCTCCTCTGTTTAGTCTAGGCAATCCATTACATAAGTATACATATTATACATTCACCAGTTTGGAATTTACAAGGTCCACACGCATCATTCACCTTCTTCTTCAAAAGTTATGTTTAAATTCTTTACATAATCAATGAAAGGTCTCCATATATTCTCAAACACAATTTCCTTTGATTTCAATATGTATGTTATTCTTTCTAGTGGAAGGTTTGTTAACATCTGTCTTAACCACTGAGTCACATCTGGTCTATGAGTCTTTTTTCATAGTAGTGCAATACATTTTTTGGCATTAAGCAAACTGAGGTCTATGAATGCTCTTTCACTTTTATAAAAGTTATGCTTTTCTGGGTACAGACCCAACAAAAACAATTTAGGATTCAATATGATTTGAAATTATTTTTTCAATTGTTACCCTCACCTCTTCCCAAAACATTCTAATTTTTCTACATTCCCTTACACAATGAAATAGGGTTCCTTTACTTTCCATGCGTTTTGTGCACATATCTGGTATGTTTTTGTTATATCTAACTCCACCGGTGTAACATACATCCGCATTAACCATTTAAAATGTATCAATTTAAGATGTACATTTATTGATTTGGTTTGAGCTTCTGTACAAGCCAATTCCCATTGTTCCTCTGAAATTTCAGTTTGCAGGTCTTCTTTCCAATAGTTCAATCTTTTCTGTGAGTTTTCACTTGAGAATAGTGTCAATGAGTTATAAAACTCTGAAATAATACCCTTTCTCTTACTATCTTTCGTCAGAATTTTTTCCAAGGATGAATAAATAGGTCGAGTGCGAGCATTATTTTGATTTGATCGAATCAAGTTCCTAAGCTGAAGATATTTTAAAAAAATGTGTTCTATTAAGATTAAATTTGATCCTCAGCTCTTCAAAAGACATTATGTTATCTGAACATGACAGATATAAATCTTGAATCTTTTGAATCCCTTTTAAATTCCATACTTTAAATACAGCATCCGCTCTCCCTGGTTTAAAATATTGATTACCCCATATTGGGCTAAATTGTGACAATAAGTGTGGTTCTTTTAAATAGTTTTTAGTTTCACACCATATTTTGATCATATGCTTTACAAATGGATTTTTAACTTGTTTCTGTAATTTTTTTGCCGAATCGGAGTATATGAATATGGGAAGAGGTAAAGGTAAATTGTATGATTCCATTTCAGTCCAGTGAGGGAGATCATTTGATGAAAAATTATATGTCATAGACCTCAGTTGTGCCGACCAATAATACAACATAAAGTTTGGACATTTCAGACCTCCACGATCAAATGGTAAATATAGTAAGGACAGACGTAATCTAGCCCCTCCTGTTGTTCCATATAAATTCCACTAACTTTTTTTTAATTCTTGAGAATAGATCTGAAGGTGGTGGTAAAGGAATGTATTGAAATAAAGTATTTTAGGTAAGATATTACTTTTAAGTATTTTGATTCTCCCTATCATCGACATTGGTAGTGACATCCATCTCTGAATTAACTCATTGATGTCTGTCATTAAGGCTTCATAGTTGGCACTGGCGACTAATTCTAGCTTAGGCACAATTTGAATTCCTAAATATTTAAACTGATTTACAACATTGAATTGATTTACCTCAGGAGCTGGGTGATTTCTCTGGGTCTCATTTAGCATTAATATTGAAGATTTAGTTTTATTTATTTTATATCCTGATATTTCCCCAAAATTCTTTATTAAATTCAACAAGGTCGGAATTGATTTTTTAAGATTCGACATAAACAAAATTATGTCATCGGCATACAGGGAGATTTTATGTTCTGTTGGTCCAACTTTAATTCCATATATTTGTGAATGTAAACGTACTGCCATCGCTAAAGGTTCAATTGCCATAGTAAACAATAAAGGTGAAAGTGGACGGCCTTGTCGACATCCTCTATTGATTTTGAGATATTGCTATTTGTTAGGATTTCTGCTGTAGCATTACTGTATATTATCTGAACCCATTTTATGAAATTATTTCCAAGTCCAAACCTTTGTAAGACTTCAAAAAGAAAGGGCCATTCGACCCTATCAAAGGCCTTTTCGGCGTCCAATGATAGGAGAGCTGTATCCGGTGCTTCTTTATTAGAATAAATAATATTAAATAGTCTTCTTACATTATGGAAGCCTAGTCTTCCCTTTATAAAGCCATTCTGATCTCGGTTAATAATATTTGGTAATATTTCTTGTAGTCGTCTTGCTAAAATTTTACAGATTATCTTAAGGTCCACATTTAATAGGCTTATTGGTCTCATATTTTCACATTTATTAGAGGGTTTACCTGGTTTTGGCAACAGTATAATTAAGGCATTATTCATGTATGATGGTAAATTACTATTTTGGGAAATGCTTCTAAAACCATTTCCAAAAAAGGTTTTATTAATTTATTCTTAAATTTTTTATAAAGGTCAACTGGAAGACCATCTGGTCCTGCACTTTTTCCTGATTTCATATTATCAATGGCTAGCCCAACTTCTTCTTGACTAATTTTAGACTCCAGTATCTCCCTGTTTTCATTTGGAATACACGGTATAGATAGTCCGTCCAAAAACCCATTTAGTTTTGTTAAGTCAGATTCATTTTTTGTATCATATAATTTTTCATAGTAATCTCTAAAGGCTCTATTAATTTCTAAAGGATCTATAACTACCTGTCCGTTACTTATAATACTGGTAATTGGTGTTTTAAATTCTAATTGTTTAATCTGCCATGCCAATAATTTTCCTGATTTTTCACCTTGTTCATAAAAAGATTGTTTCAATCTTAGAAGACTCGAGGCAGCTCTATTCGCTGATTTTTTGTCATATTCAGCTCTCAAAATCAGTAATTCGTTCTCTAACTTTGGATCACTTCCTGCATACACTTTTTCTTGAAGAATTTTTATTTTATGTTCCAATTGGACTCTCTGCTCTCGAGTCTTCTTAGATTTTGAACCTGTATAACTAATAATATGTCCCCTAATAAAAGCTTTGAAAGCCTCCCACTTTATACATGCTGATGTTTGTGTAGTATTGATATCAAAGAACTCATCTGTTTTTCTATGTACTTAACAAATTCCTCATCCTGAAGCCATTTATGCTGAAATTGCCACCTACCTGGTTCCTTTGTCAATTTCTTATCTACATATATTAGACAGCAGGGTGCATGATCAGAGATCACAATGTTATCATAAAAGCAGTTTTGAATCTTGGACCTTAATTCTGTAGAGATCAAAAACTAGTCAATACATGAGAATGTCTTGTAGGTATTAGAATAACAAGAGTAGGCTTTAACTTGTGGTTTCATTTCTCTCCATATATCTAGCAGTCTCAGTTCTTTCATAAAATGATTAATGATCATCCTACATCCATTGTGCGTACAGTCCAGTCCTGTTGATCTATCTATACCGGGATTCAATGTACAATTAAAATCCCCTGCTATTATATGTTGCCCTGTAAGTGATGATAAGATACGAAATAAATTAGCAAAGAACTTTTGATCATCGATATTGGGACCGTATAAGTTCACCAGATTTATATTTTCTAATAGCAAAGATCCTTGAATGATTAAATATCTTCCAAATTTGTCTCCAATTACATTTTTCACTTGAAATGGGACTGATTTATGTATGAGAGTCATAACTCCCCTGGCTCGGGATGAAAATGATGAGGTGAATACACTTCCTTGCCATCTACTCCTAATTCTTTTTACATCCTCCTCTATTAGATGAGTTTCTTGTAAAACACAATTTTTGAACCCATGTCTTTTATTTTATTCATAACTTGTTTAAGTTTTTTTTTAATTTTGTAGACCTCTGCAATTCCATGAAGTTAAATTAAGATTAACGCTTTGGTTTATGATCAATAGGGAGTTTGGGATTACCTTGCAGTGTAAACATGCTCATACAGAGAAGCAAAAGCATGAGTGGTTGAACATTCATCCTACAAACTACACACAAACAAATTCCCCCTTCCCACATTTGTGGTAATCCCCCCAAAATCAAAAGAAAAATTCCGTCTCCCGATATAGCCATCGACCGCTCCACACCTACGAGGAACAGCCAAAGCCACTCCTTCTTCATCCTCCCAATCACCCTAACTCTACTGCTTTTAATGACGTAACATTAACTGTCTTCTGTAGTTTTCCAACTTGACTCCAAAATTTTTAGCAATTTTGTACATCATAAGTTTTTTTTTTTTTTTTTTTAATATATAATACAATCTATATTTTGTAAACTTGCTATTTGCTTCAGATCAATTAGATGCCTCTGCAAATGCTTAAATATTCTACCTTATATTTTGTTCATGTTTAGCTCCCACCAGTCTCCTCTTGGATCTTCTTGATGAACTCCTGCGCCTCCTCAGGGGTCTTGAAGATGTGTGTTCTGCCCCCATACGTGGTCAACAGTCTTGCAGGGTGAATCACTCCATGATGGATCCCAAGGTTGCGCAGCTCTTTATGTACGGGGTCAAACTGTTTCCTTAATTGTTGGATTCCTGTGGCCAAATCTGGGTAGAACCGCACCTGCTGGTCCTGGTGTTTAATTTCTCCTTTGGCTCGCGCAGCGTTGGAGATCTTCATCCTGTCTCTGTAGCTGAGGAACTTCATAATTAACGTCCTCGGTGGTCCCTTATCTCTCGGTGGGCCAATTCGGTGTGCGCTTTCTAGAACAACTGATGATTGCAGCTCCGCGTTGTTCAGCGCTTCTGGAATCCACTTTTCCAAAAAGGAACATGGGTCCTGACCCTCGGTTCTCTCCGGTAGACCCACCAGCCTCAAGTTGTTCCGTCTCGACCGGGACTCCAAGTTATCTTCCAGACATTTTTTTTTTTTTTCCAAAGTGCGCACCTTTAATTGAAGGCCGGCGACATCATCCTCAGCACTGGATACTCGAAGCTCCACCTGTGCCATTCGTTCCACACAATCACCCAATTCCTTTTTCATTCCCTCTACCGCTGCTATAATCCCATCAAATTTAGCGGAAAAATCTGCTCTCATTGAGCTAATGGCAGCGAGCACTGCACCTGTGCCGTCGTCAGCAGTCACCGCACCACCGTTGGCTTCCTCCGCCGCCATATCTGGAACTTTTTCTGCTGCACCACAGACGTAAAAGTCCGTTAGTTTGGACTGTTTCGGCGGTTCAGTTTTTTCCTCCACCTGATTTCCCAGCCTTAGGCTTCACCGGCATATCCTCGTCCAAACGCTGGGATAGGTTCTGCTCCAAATAAGAGAGTTATATGCCGATTTTTTTATCTCTAGGAGCAGAGCAGAGTGAGACCTGTCCTCTCACGTAGCCGCCATGACCGGAAGTCTAGATGAGCTTTTTTAGTAGTTTTACTTTCTATGGGTAATCCCTTTGTCTGTTATGCTGTGTGTGTTTTTGTCGTTTGGTTCTCTACTGTCATGCTGCTCTTACACCATAATTTCCCAGCTTGGGATCAATAAAGTCCGTCTATCTATCCATCCATCCCAACGAATGCTTAGCGTGTTGCCGGCGTTCACAACTTAAGCCTAGCCATAGTCTAACTTATGCATAGCGCGGCCATGCCAAACTGCCGTCGTCTCCCGATCCATGAATCCTAGGTGTGCGAGAGATCATCTCTGTTTAACTGAGAGGATTCTCCCCTCCAAAGACCACAGCGGGGGATGTGACCGACCTGGCATAGCTGTCAAATCTGTTCGGTCGGTCATGTCTAAAATGGCTGATGTGACATGTCATGAACATCAGATGACAACTGTTACAATCTGGGTCAAAGGCTCATGAACTGATGGCAATAAAGTTTGTTTTCAGTAAAGTGGGGGGGAAAAAACAAGATAATGCATGGAGTGTGCTTTTGCCGGTGTGAACCCAAAAACATTAGAGAGCCGCAGCCAAGGGTCAACAAAGTGTAATTTATCATGGAAAAGAGCTGAGCTCTGTGCTTCTGGTGATCAGCTGATTGGATCCACCTCCTCTGATTTTCTGACATTTTGGCATATCTATCAGAACAGCACTGGACAGCTGATGGTACAGACTGCAGTCAAAGGTAGAAAAATGACAAAGAGGGCTAAACAGCAATTTGAATCTTCATCCTGTAGCTTGAAAGTGTTGGCTTGGACACATCCCCAACAGGTTCCATTATATGAACAAGTACGTGCGTTTAGCTCTCTGTGTGTATGTGCTACAGGCAGCACCTGAGCTGATCAGAACAGAGAGCAGATGGATCAAGTCAGCTCTTAATTAGTGAAGGTGTCACCAAGTCTACATAGAGACCATCACATAGTGGAAACATGTCAAGGTATAAAACATCACTTTACTTTGTCTGAATAGAAGAACAAGACCAGTTTATCGGGTTTTTCCTGTGAACCAACGCTGTGACTACACCATTATAGGGTAGCTGTAAGTTAGAAACCTGTTCAGTAAGTTACACATAGGTTCAAAGAGTGTTACTCATATGCTAGAAATAATTTTTGTGTACGCTAGACATTTATCTCGACGTATTTTGACTTATGAGTAACTTATGAGTCGCTTACAAGTAACGTTTGTGAGTGAACGCATAACTTCCCTACAACTTGTGCCCCGCATATGCGGGATGTTTCAGCCATACACTGGATATGTCAGAAATTTTTCAGCATGCTGAAAATTTTCAGAGGAGCTTGGCGTACAACGACGTATACCAGCATGCTTAAGCGTTCTTCAGCGTGCTTTTAATTTATACAAAACTTACCCATAACTGATTCCATGTATGCCAGCGTATTCTCCAAATTTTTCATATGTTTGGCAAGTGCTGCCTAAATTGTCTAGTTGTGACAGGGCCTTGTGACCCTGAAGTGTGATTATGGTTTGGGGATTGCAAGGTCAAAGGTCAACATCATAATGTCTTATAAACTATATCAGAATCAGAATCAGAATCAGCTTTATTGGCCAAGTATGCACAACACATACAAGGAATTTGACTTTGGCTAAAAACTTGCTCTCGTTCAGGTGAAGGATTTAAATAAGGATTCAATGACAACCAGAGTATGTACAGTAAATTACAGTCTGTCCACGTTTCTATAAAAGGATGCAAATATATACAGGAATATATGCAGTTATTTACTCGGACTAACCACACTTTGCAGAAATATATGAAAAAATATACAATCACACAGTATTTCAATGTATATCTCAACAATAACTAAAGCTAGGGTCACCAACTTGCTACACAGGTTCACCTTGGGATCCTGACCTCTTACTATGGGTTTGGAGTCAGAAAGTCAAAGGTCAAGGTTAGCAGTTCTTATGCCTTATTACTGTAAAGCTCGGGCCACCAAACCTGGTCCACAAGTTCACCTTGGGATCCTAGGGGTTTGGAGTCAAAAGGTCAAAAGTCAAGGTTAGCATTCAATTTGCATTATTGCTATAAAACAGGGGTGTCCAATCATGTGCCATGGAGGGCCAAGACCCTGCAGGCTTTACCTCCAACCAGTGCCTTCAACAGCAGATTTCATTGAATTTTTTTCCCCACTGATTGCTCATAAGTGAGAACACCTGCTGAAGAGACTGGGTAGAAGAGAAAACATGCAGGGTCTTGGCCCTCCATGGCACATGATTGGACACCCCTGCTATAAAATGAGTAAAGCTATGGCCACCAAACCTGGTATTCAGGTTCACCTTGGGATCCTGACCTCAGACTATGGGTTTGGGGTCAAAAGATCAAAGGTCAAGGTTAACATACCCTATGCCTTATTACTGTACAACGAATAAAGATAGGGCCACCAAACTTGGTACACAGGTTCACCCTGTGACCCTGAAATGTAACTGGGGTTTTGTGATTGCAAGGTCAAAGGGCAACATCAAAATGGCTTATAAACTACAACTCAACAAGAAAGAAAGCTAGGGTCACCAAACCTGAGACACAGGTTCACTCTGAGACCATGACATCTGACTTCAGGTTTGGGGTCCAAAGGTCAAGGTTGACACTCCCTATGCTTTTTTACTATAGAATGTGTAAAGCTCTCTAGGGTCACTATACTTGCTACACAGGTTTACCTCAGGATCCTGCCCTACATCTATGGGTTATATAATTTGTTGTATATTCGTGGATGATGGGCTTGTCATAATTTGTTTCTGCCACAGTAATTGTATTGAAAAGTTGAAAACTGCTCTCTGTCAGTAAGTACTGGGATCTTCAAAGAAAATGGAGGTGAGGGATATTGCACTCACCTCAGAGTGCTCTTGTTGTTCAGGCATTCACTTTCACCCAATGCCAATTTTTTTATTTAAATATTTAATTGGTGTAATAAAAGAGGCTGGCTCTATTACACTTCTTCTCTTTTAGAAACTGTCCTGGATATGACGTTAAACTGCATCCAGGCGAGGGGGTCTGTTGGACTAGGAGGATAATGGAGTGCCTCCAGGGATGGCAATTTTCCGCCGATCCGCGGATTTCCGCCGATTTATTTTCAAATTGATCATTTCTGTGAATCGTCTAAATCCGTTGAGAAAATTTTAGGGGGGGTAAGGTACCTTATTGTTACCGATTTTAGCGAAAATCAACACGATTACTTAAGCGCTCGGCGCTTCCGCGGGTCAAGTCTCCCGTGATAACCCGGATGTGCTGTGTTCAAGCTACTGCTGTATTGTAAACAGCCCTGCGATTGGATAGTTGCAAACGATTGGACCAATCAAATGGCTCGTTGTATGCTTTGTCAAAAAATCATGGCGGCGTGTTCTCAGGGATGTGATTTTCCTCTAATTCGCCGAATTCCGCTTTATTTTATCTTCCAGGAAGATAAAGTACGTTAAGTACGTTAGCGGCTTGTGGTCCATGAATGCAGTGAAGGTGCGCCCTTTCAGCCAGAACTGGAAGTGGCGTATGGCCAGGTGGAGAGCCATTAACTCTCTATCGAACACCCTGTATTTACGCTCACTGTCGTGCAAAGACCTGCTAAAAAAGGTGAGCGGCTGCCAAGAACCGGCAGCGCATTGCTCCACGACGGCCGCTATGCCCATGTCCGAGGCGTTGGTAGTGAGCGCTATCCGAGCCCCCGGGTCTGGGTGCGACATTACTTTTATGATCCCAAACAGTTTGAAATTGACAGTGCACAGTGGACAATGACTCATAACTTTTGAATATTTCTAAGACATGGCTACATCATTGATTGTGCAAAATGAACTGCTCAAGACTCAATGGAGATTGAAACTGGTGATCTGAAATGAATGCTGAAATTATAAAAGATAATGGTATGTTGGAATTTTATTTCTATTATGGAATAGATAAAATTAACTGATTTTGATTTGATCAAGTGTTAAAGCATGTGATGGATAATACTTGTTGGAATATTTTAGGAGTGCTATCTTCTTGGAACATAAGTCAATATTATACAGTAATAAGTGGCATTCAGCTGTTTGTTTTATGTCATTTAAGCACAGTTCCGGTACTTAAAAATCATAAAAACTCAGGAGCTTCGGGGGGCTTTGCCCCCCTTGCGTCCCCCAGACCCCCTGCTAAATTTTCAGATAATTTCTCCAACCCCAAATCACATCCCTGGTTCGTGTTGGAATTCTGAGCTTTCGGTATTGTTTTCAGCGGAATTAGGAGATTTTTATCGAAGGATCAGGAGTCATCAGTGCTAGAAATAGACAAAAAATAAGTTCCGATGGAATTGGCTTGAGAGAAAAGTGACGTTAAGGGTGAAAATTGGCTCAAAGTTCGACGAGGTAACAGAAACACTCGAACAGTTTCTGAAGAAACCAGAAAAGGAGATGAAGTTCAAAGTTCAGAGACTGACACAGCTTGCTGCCAAAAGGAAGAAAGTTTCACATTAGAAGTGACTTGGTGACCAGTGTAAGTAGTGTAATAAACTCTTATAGAACTGTTAAATATGTTGGACTAAAGACAGTGAGACAACGTTGAAGAAAAAGTAAGTTAACTTTTCATTAAATTTAATGATTTATCTAAGTCTAGTATTTCTTTTTTTTTTTATCATTTTTTTTCAGTCTAAATTACTTCTGTTTTACTGAAAACCTCTCAGCTTCAGGGGGGCTGTGCCCCCCCGGCCCCCCCATAAGTCAATCGACCAAATTAGATTTCAGCTGAAATCAGAATTTCCTGTTGCCATCCCTGTAATAGGGTGGAACTCGGACTCCAGCAGAGATGACAGTTTAGCCGCCATCCTTCTCTCTCCCATCTCCTCCACTGGGTCAAGGCGCTGCCCCAGGACAGAGCTAGCTTTCTTGATCAGTTTGTTCAGTCTCTTCCTACCAGCTGCTGTAATGCCACTGCCCCAGCAGACCACTCCAAAAGTGATGGCTGATGCCACCACCGTGTCGTAGAATGTCTTCAGCAGCGCCCCTTGTACACCAAAAGACCTGAGTCTCCTCAGTAGGAACAGCCTGCGCTGTCCCTTCTTGTAGAGTGCATCAGTATTGTGTGACCAGTCTAGTTTATTGTTCAGATGAACACCCAGGTACTTGTAGGATGTCACCATCTCAATGTCTGTTCCCTGGATGTTTACTGGTGCTGTGAGGGGTTGTCCTTGCCTGCGGCAGTCCACCACCAGCTCCTTAGTTTTCCTCGCGTTGATCTGGAGGCAGTTCCGATGGCACCAGACCACAAAGTCCTGGATAAGTCCTCTGTACTCAGCTTCATCTCCGTTGGAGATGAGGCCAACGATCGCAGAGTCGTCAGAGAACTTCTGTAGATGGCAGTGTGTTGTGTTGTGTGAGATGTCCGCAGTATAAAGGGTGAATAGGAAGGCAGCCAAAACCGTTCCCTGGGGGGCCCCCGTGCTACTGATGATCGTGTCGGACACACAGTCCCGGGTTCTCACAAACTGTGGCTGGTTTGTGAGGTAGTCCAGGATCCATGATGACAGGTGCTGGTCCACCCCTGCGCACAGCAGCTTGTCCTTCAGGATCATCGGTTGGATGGTGTTGAAAGCACTAGAGAAGTCAAAGAACATGATCCTCACTGTATTCCCAGGCTTCTCCAGGTGGAACAGAGAACGGTGAAGGAGGAAGATGACCGCATCCTCCACCCCAATACCATGCTGGTAGGCGAACTGGAGTGGATCCATCGCTGGACCCACCAGGGGGCGGAGGTGAGCAAGGAGCAGTCTCTCCAGGGTCTTCATCATGTGGGACGTCAGGGCCACTGGTCTGTAGCTGTTCAGATCTTTGGGGTGGGAAGTCTTTGGTACAGGTACCACACAAGATGTTTTCCACAACTGTGGTACCCTCCCCAGCTTCAGGCTCAGGTTGAAGATGTACTCCACAATCCCACACAGCTGGTCTGCACAGGACTTGAGCTTTGCACTGATGCCGTCCGGTCCCGACGCCTTCCTCGCCTTGATCTTCCTCAGCTCCGTCCTCACCTGGGTCTTAGTGAGGGTCAGGTTGGGGGGCTGTGTGTTGGGAGTGGGGGGTGATGGTGGAGTGGGCAGCAGGACTTGATGTCTTCAGTGGCAGCAGTGGTTGTTGTGCAGTCGGGGAGGAGGGCGGTTGGTCAAACCTAGTAAAAAACAGATTCAGATTGTTCGCCCCTTGCATGTTTTTGGCATGTGGGAGGAAACCGGAGAAATCCCGGAGTAAACCCACACAGACACGGGGAGAACATGCAAACTCCACACAGATCACTGTTGGTCAGGGGTTGGGATCAAACCCAGTATCCCCCAGCCAAGGGTGAGTTGCTGTGCTGCCGCAGTGCTAACCACTCCGCCACCGCGCTGCCACGCTGTGGGGCCAGATAAAATTCATTATCAGTTTTCAAAACACTTAGCCCCTAGTGCACTATCCATTCTCTTGATGGTTTTTAACATCTCAAAATCAGGCAGTAGGGGCAGCGCGGTGGCGGAGTGGTTAGCACTGCGGCAGCACAGCAACTCACCCTTGGCCGGGGCATCCTGAGTTTGATCCCAGCCCCCGACCAACAGTGATCTGTGTGGAGTTTGCATGTTCTCCCTGTGTCTGCGTGGGTTTACGCCGGGATTTCTCTGGTTTCCTCCCACATGCCAAAAACATGCAAGTTAGGTTAATTGGCAACAAACTGGGGATTCTAAATTGTCCTTAGGTATGACTCTGAGAGTGAATGGTTGTCTGTCTCTCTGTATTGGCCCTGCGATGGACTGGCGATCTGTCCAGGGTGTACCCTGCCTCTCGCCCAAAGATGCTGGGATAGGCTCCAGGCACCCCCCCCCCCCCCCCGCGACCCAACAAGGATTAAGCGGAAGAAAATGAATGAATGAAAATCAGGCAGTATTCCTGAAAGCTAGAAAGAAGCAGTAATTATACCTGTTCCAAAACCCGGGAAAGATCATACTGATACCAACAATTACCGTCCATCAGCTCTGACAAGTTGCCTCTGTAAAACCATGGAAAGAATGGTAAACAATCGCCTTGTGTGGGTGCTTGAGTCTGAAGACCTTTTAACTGATTACCAGTGTGGCTTCAGACGTGGTAAAAGCACTTTAGACCACCTTATCAGATTAGAGGCCTATATATGTGATGGTCTTGATAGAAAAGAACATGTACAGTATCTCCCAAAAGTGAGTACACCCCTCACATTTTTGTAAATATTTCATTATATCTTTTCATGGGACAACACTGAAGATACGACACTTTGATACAATGTAAAGTAGTCAGTGTACAGCTTGTATAACTGTAAATTTGCTGTCCCCTCAAAATAACTCACTACACAGCCATTAATGTCTAAACCGCTGGTAACAAAAATGAGTACATCCCGAAGTGAAAATGTCCAAATTGTGCCCAAAGTGTCAATATTTTGTGTGGCTACCATTATTTTCCAGCACTGCCTTAACTGTCTTGGCCATGGAGTTCACTAGAGCTTCACAGGTTGCCAGTGGAATTCTGTTTCACTCCTCCATGACAACATCACTGAGCTGGTGGATGTTAGAGACCTTGCCCTCCTCTACCTTCCGTTTGAGGATGCCCCACAGATGCCCTATAGGCTTTAGGTCTGGAGACATGCTTGGCCAGTCCATCACCTTTACCCTCAGTTTCTTTAGCAAGGCAGTGGTCATCTTGGAGGTGTGTTTGGGCTCATTATCATGTTGGAATACTGCCCTGCGGCCCAGTTTCCAAAGGGAGGGGACAGTACATGTTGGCATTCATGGTTCCCTCAATGAACTGTAGCTCCCCAGTGCCGGCAGCACTCAAGCAGCCCCAAACCATGACACTCCCACCACCATGCTTGACTGTAGGCAAGACACGCTTGTCTTTGTACTCCTCACCTGGTCGCCTAACATGCCTGTAAATTTCCCGTTGCTCCTATAAGGAAATATAAATTTAAGAAAAAAAAATGAAGGGATTACGGTCCCCAAGCGTGCACACGAACAACATGTGTGACCGTCATCCACGTGGAGTTCAGAGGCGCTGCGCCCGCGTGACCGCTTCAGTTGCCAGGCAGTGTCTCGCTAGCGTGACTGACCGAGAGAAACATGAGCTTATTAAATTACTTTAAACACAGAAAAAAATCAGAAGAGGTACATGAGCACTGGAGGCATTTATCATGGTTTTAACTCTCTGGTAACGGGAGCAATAATGGAAGAGTTCCTTAGCTAACAGGTGTGGTTAAGAGCTCGAGTTGGTTCATTTTGTCTTCTTTTGAATCATTCGCTTTTTGTTTTTCTTATTTCAGACAAGAATGAAAATGAGCTGTTTTTACCTTTACCTTAGTTGATATTAACTAATTTATGTTCACTATTATGTACCTGGCAAGTTAAGATGACCGAAATTCACCAAGTCAATGACGTTAATCCGTCAGCAGCCTTCAGACAAACTAAACGTGCCAACATTTGGATTTCAGAATAAGGGAGGCTTTTCCTGCTGTCTGGGTGGTGAGAAGATTTCTAAAAACTATAAATCTATAGAATTATTATAACAGAAATAACTATCTTTGGTCATTTAACCCCTTGCACTCCGGGCAATTTTCCTAAAAATTCCAAAAAAATAACGTGCCCAAAGTAAATCGAAAGCTGTTCTTCAACCCTTTGCAGCATCTTCATGGGATTGGTCTCATTTAAAAGAAAACACTTTGAATTTTTTGGCAAAAAAAAAACATAATCTCTCTACGTGCTCCGGCCACTGAGTTACAGTCATCTAAACATACTGAACTTGAAGAAAATAAATTTGGACACAGTGTTTTTTTGGATACAAATGCTTGCAAATAACACACAGCTGTCCGATCCGGCTGGAAAATGCAACAGAAATGTAGAACCAAGTGTTGTCAAGCTGAGATCCAAATTTGGTAACAATACCACAAAAAATGAATATTTTACTCAGCTTTGTTCTCAGGTTGTTCCCAGGAGTTTTTGAACTGTGCCAAACTGTGCCAAATGGCAAAGTTTGGAAAAACGTCTAGAACTTTTGAATGCTTCAACATAGAAGCTTCATCTTGGGCTCTAATGAAAGGTGACACTGAGCTAGCCCAAACAGTTTGGAAAAACGTCTAGAACTTTTGAATGTTTCAACATAGAAGCTTCATCTTGGGCTCTAATGAAAGGTGACACTGAGATAGCCCAAACTGTGCTAGAACTTTTGAATGCTTCAACATAGAAGCTTCATCTTGGGCTCTAATGAAAGGTGACACTCAGGGCTATCTTGTTAGCTATGCAGAAACACTGTCAGTAGTAATGATGCAGAGAAAATGAAGTTTCAATTCTAAACACGCTTTACTGAACAAAAAATGTCAATATACAAAACATACTATTTACAAACAACAAATTCAATTCAACTTTATATAGCGCAATTTCACAACAACAGTCATCTCACAGCACTATCAACTGTAGGGGGAACCCCCACAGTTGCAGAAAGACCCCAGCAATCAGGCGATCCCCTGTGAGCAAGCACTTGGCGACGGGGGAGAGGAAAAACTCCCTTTTAACGGGAAGAAACCTCCAGCAGAACCAGGCTCAGGGAGGGACAGTCATCTGCTGCGACTGGCTGGGGGGTGAGGGGACAGAGAAGATGAAAAGAACAGACATGTAGAGAGCAAACAGCACGATGGGGACTCGATCTATGGGAGAGAACAGATGTTAGTGACCAGCAAATGGGAACAAATGTGAAATTGAAATTGAATTAGGGATATGGGGCGCTTGCGCATGCAGCGACCGGCAGTTGGTGGCTTGTCACCAGACTGCAAAACAAATCTACTTACGGGTACAAAATAAGTAATAATAATAAAAAAAAAAAGTCCTTTATAGGTTATTGGCAATATGCCAGTTATTGTAACAGTCCCGGTTTGGGATCAAACAGAGAGGCACATCACAGGTGGAGCACTTGAGTGGTGTCTTTTTACCGCAGTGCCTACATCGTGCCCGTCTATTTGTGCGGTGCCCTGAGATAAAGACAATCCTGTGATGTGCAGTGGGTGTAGGATGAGATGGCGTGGGTGTGGCTGATGGAGAGCGCACCTGTGCCAGCTGCGTAGCAAGGGTCTCCCGAAATGCCTTCTGTCTCAGTGGCTTCTCTCCTCTTCCAGAGGTGAGTGCCTTGTGGAGGATGTAGGCATTGACGATTGCAATGTCCATGAAGTGGTAAAAAAAGCTCTTATACCACTTCATGGTCTTATGGAGCACACTGTAGTAGCCTATCAGGGCATCTGAGAGGTCGACTCCACCCATGTACCTGAATGGACAAAAAACCATAATTTTTAGAACACTTCAATATATTACTCAAGCCAATTGTTAGATTTTCAAATCATTACATACCTGTTGTAGTCCTTTACGCAAGGCGGCACGGAGATGTCCTTTCTTGACCACTGCCCCTGTGCATCTTTCACCCTCCGGGACACAGTCTCTCCTGAGTGGGCAGTGTGCACTGTGGAGCACATGAAGACATCCCTTGTGTCTCGCCACTGGAGGAAAAGAAGGGAGTCCTTCCTAATCCAGCGGATGCTTCCCCGTGGAGAGCTGGAAACCAGGCTGTTGTCCTTGGTCTGGGGAAAGCCGACCCTGTTGGTGCGGATGGTTCCACAGGCATAGATACTCTTTTTCAGGAGATCCTGAAAAAGAGCAGGGCTTGTGTAGAAATTGTCTACAAAGAGTTTGTACCCAGTGCCCAGCAACCGTGTGTCAAGTAGCTGCATCACTGACTCATAACTGAGTCCCATGCCACTACTTGACTTTGCTTTCCCCTTATACACAAAAAAGTCCCAGGTGTAGCCAGTACTGGAGTCGGCCAACACAAACAGCTTGTAGCCCCACTTCACTGGCTTGTTTCTCATATACTGTTTGAAGCCAATGCGGGCTTTTGATGCAACCATCGTCTCATCAATGGAGATGTCCTGACCAGGGTGAAAGTTTGTCCTGCATGCTTCTCTCATCTCTTCATAGAGAGGCTTGATTTTGCTGAGGCAGTCATGCATATCCGTGCCTCTCTTCTGCTCATTGGCCTCTTCTGCTGCTGGGCTGCTGAGGTGAAGGCCCAGCTGATCAGGAGAAACTTTTTCCTGGTCATTACACTCTTGGGGAAAGGAAGGCTGTACAGGTGTCCCCCTCGCCAGTAATCACTGAAGGATTTACACTTGACCATACCCATGTAAATAATCCGGCCAAAAAATGAGAGCAGGTCGGAGCGTGTGAGGTCAATCCAGGGGCTGGTGGGTGTGTTGTAGTGTGCAGAGCCATGTAGGTTGGTGTTCTCAACAATGTGGTCTAGCACAGATGGAGTGAAAAATAACTCAAGCAACTGAACGGGGGTGTATGAAGCTGTTGTAATTAGCTGAGGTCCAGGTGGATTTTTTGGATGAAAAATGGGCTGTGGTGGAATGATGTCAGGGGTGTCGGAATCATGCCACCTCTCCTCAGCTGATGAAGGGCCGGCCGATGTCCCAGGCTGAGGGCTGCCATCACCACTCTCGCCTCCTCTTCCTCTCCTGCCACCTCCTCTTCCTCTCCCTCTCCCTCTCCTTCCTCTTCCTCTCCTTCCTCTTCCTCTCCCCAGTGGTCTCCCTCTTTTTGGGGTAGGGGTTTCCTCTTCTGACGAGCTCACCTGCAGCTCCCTTCTTCTGCGCTTGCTGGCAGAGTGCTCGTCTGGCACCCACTCCTCACCAGAGTCTTCTTCTGAAGTTTGTCTATTATGTGAAAATAAAGTCATTTTCAAAGTTCAATTTTTATTTTTCACTATTCTCCTATTTTCCCAGAGTTCACATACACAGCACAGTTCCTGTTTTGTTTTGTTTTTTTTACAAGAAAAAATAGCCTACAGTGCAATAAAAATTAGACTAAAACATTATTACATTTCTAAAGGGTAACAAACAACCCACTGGGAGGAGACCCCGGGGCAGACCCAGGACTCGGTGGAGAGACTATGTCTCCCAGCTGGTCTGGGAACGCCTTGGTATCCTCTCTGGAGAGCTGGAGCAGGTGGCTGGGGAGAGGGAAGTCTGGGCTTCTCTGCTTGAACTGCTGCCTCTGCGACCCGGACCTCCGGAAAAGCGGTAGAAGATGGATGGATGGATGGATGAATGGATGGATGGATGGCTAACAAACCCCCCCACACACACACACACACAAAAAAACATGCCACGTAAAAAATGTGTGGCGTTTTTTACAAGAAAAAATAGCCTACAGTGCAATAAAAATTATGCTAAAATATCTATCTGCAATGCAGAGGATAACACCCCCCCCCTCCCCCGTCCCGCTACAGAGGAACTCTGCACACCAAAAAACTTGTGGCCATGACGCACCGTTGGAATTACCGATCGGTCAGAAGTGATTGTTATTACTATTTTCATCGCTAAAGAATAATTTAGCTTAGAACGCTTACCTGTCCACAGCAGCAGTAAGTTCCTCATTGTCAGACGAACATGAAGCTGGTCCGGTTGTAACGGACTCGCGCTTCTGGTCACCCGACCCGGTCCAAACATCTCCGCTTCCACGCTTGCGGTTTTGGCGAACCATTTTTCCAAACAAGACTGACTGATGCTACCGTTCCGCACAGGTCTCAGTGTCAGTCACCCAGCGGCTTAGGCAAAAGAGATTTTATGCAGGGAGACGCACGTCAGCTGTCAAACTTCTCTACTTCAATTGGCTCGTATTTGCAGCCTTGGTAGGCAGGTCCTTGCTAGGTTTTCATTCATTGGTTCTTCAAGGTTTCAGAAACCCAATTCAAGGCTCTTATTAGTCGAATGAGAGGTCAATCAGATGAACTAATCTGTTCGCTGCTGTGTTTGCAGCTTTTATTTTCAGTGCGCGCTTGGACGCCACACCGCCTACATCACCACCATCAGGATCATGCGTCGGAATCATGCGTCCTGCATTGTGCGCTCTCGTGCGTCCTAGGACGCAAAGACTTGCCCGCCCGCGGTACAACGGAGCGCAAGTGGTTAAGTAAATTTATTTCATTAAGTACAATTTATTATTTTTTTTCTTTGAAATCAGAGTTAAATTATTGTTCTGTTCTGGCTTTGCAAAATTATGGTCAAAAATGTAAATTGTTATAAGGAAAAGTAAAAAAGGACTGAAGTCATTACTCAAGTTTTTAAGCGGGTGCTCTTTGTACCCTTAACTCAACTAGAAATTTTTGGTTGTCTACTTTTAATTATTAATTTCAAAGCACTGCTTTTATACAGACGTGGACAAAATTGTTGGTACCCCTCTGTTAATGAAAGAAAAAACCACAATGGTCACAGAAATAACTTGAATCTGACAAAAGTGGTAATAAATAAAAATTCTATGAAAATTAACCAAAGGAAATCAGACAATGCTTTTGAATTGTGGTTCAACAGAATTATTTTAAAAAAATAAACTCATGAAACAGGCCTGGACAAAAATGATGGTACCCCTAGAAAAGATTGAAAATAATGTGACCATGGGGACATGTTCAACCAAGATGTGTCCTCTAATTAACATCACAGGTGTCTACAAACTTGTAATCAGTCAGTCGGCCTATTTAAAGGGTAACAAGTAGTCACTGTGCTGTTTGTTGACATGGTGTGTACCACACTAAACATGGACCAGAGGAAGCAAAGGAGAGAGTTGTCTCAGTAGATTAGAAAGAAAATTATAGACAAGCATGTTAAAGATAAAGGCTATAAGACCATCTCCAAGCAGCTTGATGTTCCTGTGACTACAGTTGCACATATTATTCAGAAATGTAAGATCCACGGGACTGTAGCCAACCTCCCTGGACGTGGCCGCAGGAGGAGACGGATAATACGAATGGTAACAAAAGAGCCCAGAACAACCTCTAAACACATTCATGGTGAACTCCAAGGTCAAGGTACATCAGTGTCAGATTGCACCATCCGTCGTTGTTTGAGCCAAAGTGGACTTCATGGGAGACGAGCAAGGAGGACACCACTGTTGAAAACAAATCATAAAAAAGCCAGACTGGAATTTGCCAAACTGCATGTTGACAAGCCACAAAGCTCCTGGGAGAATGTCCTATGGACAGACGAGACAAAACTGGAACTTTCTGGCAAGACACATCAGCTCTGTGTTCACAGACACAAAAATGAAGCATACCAAGAAAAGAACACTGTCCCTACTGTGAAACATGGAGGAGGTTCTGTTATGTTCTGGGGCTGCTTTGCTGCGTCTGGCACAGGGTATCTTGAATCTGTGCAGGGTACAATGAAATCTCAAGACTATCAAGGTATTCTAGAGAGAAATGTGCTGCCCAGTGTCAGACTGCTTGGTCTCAGTTGCAGGTCATGGGTTGTCAGGAATCTGAAACTCAAAACTCACAAAATCATAGTACTCTGTTAGGTTCGTACCTTAAGATTCGAGACACAAAATGTGTTCAAAGTTTTTACTTGTACAAGGAGCAACACACACCTCTGATTACAGATGAGAAATGCGCGCTGCCATACAAAGCCAGCACTTCCCTTTTATACTGAGCAGGTCAGACACAGGAAACATCTACTGCAACTTTATGGGCACCTTTGTGGTGACTGATAAGACCGTGAAACAGTCAGGCTTTGTGGTGACTGATAACATGAAACAGTCAGGCTTTGTGGTGACTGATAAGAACATAAAATGGTCAGGCTTTCCTGTGTAACACAAAGACAACTCCATGTCAGCACATGACTTGTTGCACACCAGTTTCTAAACTTTAAGTAAATACAGATTATTCCGGTCTGTTGAGGTATGTCTGTTACAGGGTGAGTTAAACCTTCCTGATGCAGCATTGTTGCAGCCATTGTAAGGGAAAAAATACAAAAAAGTTCAGCTAAAAACTAATTATGAAATGATAACATATTTGTACATATATACAATTTCTGACAATTTCCTCCTGTTTATCAGTTCATAATTTTTATCACATACAGACATCAGAACGATGTAACTTCAAAAGATTTTCTACATTGTCTTCATAGAGTATCATTTCCAAATTTAAACAGGAGCACAATTATCATTGTTATCCACCTCTTCGGTATTTAAAGGAGTGTATTGGTCTTGGAACATTTGTTGTATCATAAATGTATGTTGAGACAGAGCGCGAGACATCATTGATTTGACACAGGGAATCACAAAGCAACATGACAGAAACATGTATATCATTATTATAATAAAAGGCATAAAGGCTTTAAGAAGCACCTGCCACCAACTTCCTGTGAATAACCAGTCTAACCAACCAGATTGTAGCTTCTCATCATAATCATTCATGATTGCCTGCTGCACTTGTTCCATGACGGTAATAGCGGTATCCATACTTTCAGAGACAGATGGAATGTAAGTGCAACAGGACCCGCTAAACATAGCACATACACCTCCTTGGACAGCCAAAACCAGGTCCAATGCTATTCTGTTTTGCATAACCATAACTCTAGTTTGTTCAGTTACATTGGATAAAACCTTCAAAACAACAGTAGTGGCATTAACAAACATTAACAGTCTGTAGTTCATTTCTTCAAATTTTGTCATTAACTGACTAACTCCATATGGGGCGAAAATTGAATGTCCAACCTCGTCATCCAGTGTCCATAATTTATATTTCTGTGGGACAGTAAGTCCAGCAGCACTAAAGAGGGACTGAATACTTCTTTTCTTCTTAGTGTGTCCTGAGGAGTTGTCATCAGAGTAGAGAACAAATGATCCATCAGTAACAGTCACTGGGGCACAAATTCCTCCCCAATTGGGAGGTAATTGAGCGTAGAGTTTGGAACCACATAACCAATGAACTTCTTTGATAACATAGGTGCCATTACTTTGAACTGTGCCCGTAGTGCTAGTCTTCCTGACAGTATAATTTTGTGATCTATACCTTGGACTAGGTAATACGGGTGTAAAAGAACAATCTGTTACTCCGCTGCACTGTGAGGTGCAAGGTAACAACACTGTCAAACATTGTCGTGGAAGAAGTCTTCCCAACGCCGTGGTACCATTTGAATATACACATGCTGGGAAAGTCACATTTTTCTTTGTAAAGGCAAATCTAGTTAATGGTTGTGTTACATTCATAGCCATAATCTGATCAGGACATGTCATTCAATAAGTGGTGTTATCATGATTTTTCATAGTAATCTTGGGTAGGAATCCCCAGGCTGAAATCTCTAGTACACAGTCAGATATGTTTATAGGAAAGGGTTCAGCCTTTAGGATTGGTCCCTTAGTGGTTAAAGGCAACAAAGAACAAGCCCAACAACTGCCGTTTCCTCTTGTCAGACGAGCATTGAGGAACATATACTGATACCACTGATTAGTCATAAACAGTGTTTCTGTGACATGTTCCTCTATATTTCTATTATCTCTTCTCAAGGGTGGTGAGGTGATAATGATGAGGACCAATAGCGGGATGCTGAAGAAGGTCAGAGTCAGTCTCAGGATTACCATGGTGCCTGATTCCCCTGGGAGTGTGCCTATAGACTCAGGTCACTGTCTTCACCGGGTTTGAGACGAGTCTTATCCTTAAAAGGACTAGACTCCCCTTTGTAACCGGACTTACCCTAGGGGTGGCTGGAGGTCACCAAGGGGCACCTGAAGTCTTTTAACATGTGACAGATGAATCCAAGAAGGTCTTTCAGCAATCCTCACTGCGGTAGGTGTAGTCAATAATACTTGGTATAGTCCAAGCCACCTCACAGAATTCCAATTCTGTTGGTGATGGTTCTTTATGAAGACATAATCACCAGGCTGGAGGGAATTTTCTGGGCCCTCCTGTGGAGTAGAGAAAGATCTGACAGATTCAACATAATCTTTCATTTGTTTACATTCTTTCAAATGCTCTCCAAGAGTCTTATAAGGGTTAGTGGCAGTTAATGGGAGTAGATCAGGTAGAATATAGGGCCTATGAAAGGCGCATTCAAATGGAGATAACCCACTCTTCTTTTCTGGGATGGTGTTAATGGTTAGCTTCACTACAGTTAATGCTTTAGGCCATGAAATTCGTTGGTCATGCATTACTTTGTTTCGCATTTGCTTAACAGTACCATTTTCCCTTTCCACTAGACTTGCACTTTGTGGGTGATAAGCAGTGTGAAACTTCAGCTGTGTTCCAAAGGCAGAAGTAAGATCCTTAACCATTTGTGCTGTGAAGTGTGTGCCATTATCTGCATAAATGGTCTCCAGTATTCCAAACGTGGGAAATATGTTGTTTTGTAAAACTTTGCAAACAAATTTAGCATCTGCTTTTGCTGTAGGATGAATTTCTGTCCATTTAGTATAGGTGTCAATGAGGACCAGACAATACTGCAGCTGTCCCACTTTAGATAGTTCAATAAAATCCATACACCATTGAGGAAACGGCGTTTTAGGTGGTGGGAAACTACCATGTCTCGTCCTCACTGCACCTTGTGCATTGTTTTGTATGCAGATTAAACATTGTTGGCACACTTTTTTCATTTCTTTCAAAATTCCTGGGCAGAAAAAATGTTTTTCAGCCTGTGCCTTCGAGTCAAGATCGACAGCCAGCGATACAAGGAGGGAGGAAGGATTATTTTACCATCAGTAGTGCAATAAATTCCATTGTTTGAAACAATTTGCTCCAGGGGGCATAGTCATTTCCTTCTGTGCATCAAGCAACACAGTAATATCTACATTGTTAGGTGCTGTAAAATGAGTTCCATTATCTGCACAAATCAGTTCTGGAACCCCAATTTCAATAGAGTTTTACACACAAATGCGGCATTTGCTGAGGATGTGGGATGAATTTTTGTCCACTTTGTAAAGGTGTCAATCAACACCAAGCAATATTGTAGCTTTCCATTGCTCCTTGAGCATTATTTTGTAAACAAATGATGCACTTTTTAGCATGTTTTTGTTACTTCTTTCAAAAACTAGGACAGTTTTCCAACATCCTCACAGTTTTCCAACATCCTCATCATTGATTTCCCTCCTGTTGGCACATGATTGGCCATGTGCCACCAGGACAGCTCATTTGTATAATGTGGGTGGCAGAGCAAATTTACACATGAAACAGGAGGAAGGTCCATATTATTTTGACAGCCTTTTAAAACATCAACATCAACATTACTAATAAGACAGACGGTTCCTAAAAGACCAATAGCAGCACAGTGAGTAGCGTTATCAGCCAAGCGATTACCGCAGCTAGACAAGTCAGTGCCATTAGTGTGGGCAGGGCAGTGAATAACTGCCACAGAACATGGTAGCATCAGAACATTACATAGTTACAATAATTGCTGTCGATGTTTTGCTGGTTTTTCTGTGGAGATGACAAACCCTCGCAGATTCAAGGTAACAGTATGCAGGTGGCATGCGTTATAAGCATACTTACTGTCTGCACAGATGTAAGTGCTGTAATCAAAGATGCAGGTTGTGGAATTTTTACACAATCAGGACCCCAGACAGCATTGTTACAGCATAAGCAGTGGATGTTGGCCCATCAGGCCTTTTTTACAGAGCAAGCCTGTCGCTCGCTTCTTCCCTTGCTAAGTAGAGAGAGAGAGCTGCCGTTCACCCCCCTTTGCTGATGGGAGAGAGAACCACCGCTCGCCCCTCTGTTGCCTTTTTCTTTATCAAAAAATGGGCCATCAGTAAATAACCACAAGGAATTTGGTATAAGCTTAAAGGCCAAATGTCACGTAATTTTTTTTTCTAAATGACAACGAATTTAGATAAAATACACATAGCTTAAACCAAATATTCATACCGGAGACCATATCACCCACCTGTATTTACATAATTGCACAAAATACACCAGGTGAAGGCCCCACCTTGCTTGCTGGCTTGTGACAGCCAGTCCAGACCACGCCCATGTTTTTGACATCACCAGTTGTATGCTGGCTGCCCTGCCTATCCACATTCACACTTATCAACATTGGACAATCATGACGGAAAGTGACGGCGATTGTGAACAAATTAGTTTAGTTTTGTCTTTTTTTTTTGTCTTTTTTTTTTGTCAGTGGTTCAGACAGTGACAGAGGCATAGAACCTTACCGGTTCGAGCCGTCCGAGACGGAATCAGATGCTTTGTCTGATGACAACAGTTCCAATGATGACCAGAGAGCAGAACCAGTGGAAAATGTCATTGAACTGGACATTAATCGCCTCCAGAATTGCGAAGCCGGAGGGGGTCTGTCGAGGGCGCCCCATAAATATTGATTTTTCGGAAGCCATTATTATTACAGTGGAGGAGAGCCGCTGCTGTCAAGAAATTGACCAGATCAATATGAAAATGGAGGCGCATACCTGTCAAGGGAGACGTTTTCGCCGTATTTTGGTGCCAAGCGCGGCTGTGGAAGATGGCAGAGTGGTTTGGGACACTTTTCTGGGAAATGTTTTAAATGTAGTTCGTGTTGTTATTGTCAAATATTTTAAGGAAAATACGGGGAAAATGCAATTTTAGCAAAAACGGGCGTATTGCCATTTCTGTACGCCCAAAAGAAAAAATATACTGGAAAAAAAACTGAGTGTCTTGAGGAGCACTCCTGTGTGTGATCACTCACAGCTGGGGCGGGCTGATCGCTCAGCAGGCGCTATTCTCACTACTGTTCGAAGTGTGGAGTCACTCATTAGTTTGTCTGGGCGGGCTGATCGCTCAGCGGGAGCTATTCTCACTACCATGAGAAGTCATTAGGACAATGGTTTAACACGTTGAGCTGTGCAGCGGTTGCGGAACAGACAGAGATCCCAGAGAGGTGTGCCTTGTTGCTCCGCCGTTCCTTATAGCCGCTTTTTACGGTGTTGAAGTACGGCGAAAACGTCTCACTTGACAGGTATGAAAACATTTCCCAGAGAAGTGTCCCTTATTACCCAGCTGTCCCTGATAGTCCCATTTTAACGTATGGGTGAAATATCCAATTTTTTCTTTCTTGTTGCTCACTTCAACCTTCCAGTCTCCATATAAACAATCAATTGAAATACCCCAAGCATCAAACTAGGGTACAATCGATTTCGTCACTTCCGCCTTCTTCCCCAGGCGATTCCAGGGGCCGTGTCAGGCCAAGCGCGGCAGTTTTAAATTAACGAATATTCCGTTGTTACTGAAGCATATGCACCAAGACCCGAACGGATCAGTTCCCTTTTATATCTAGTTTCAAGATATTTAAAGTACCCTGTTACGTGACATTTGGCCTTTAAGGTGTGGCTGTGACAACAAGGTTATAGTGTACGACAACAGTCTAGCTGGCAACAATATGGAATGGTTGTCCTGCTGTAAATAGAGGGCATGATCTTATTATTTGTATTATCCCATGAATAATAAAAAGTGGTCTGTATTGCCCAGCATGTATTTTAGTTATAACTGCAGCCATATGTTTATCCTGGGTACTACAGAAAATGAAATGAAAAGCGCTTATGTAAATAAAGTCGAATTGAATTCATCATCAATCATTTATTGATAATTTTTATGCATTATCTATTTTTCTAAGGATTGCTAATTATTTGCTAATTAATTTCTTTGATACCCCCTGTTTTGATACATGGAGGCTCACATGCAGCAAAGTTACAGGGTATTTGATTCTTTTACTGAAAGGAAGTGTGCTACCATTTTTAACTTTAAATAAAATCTGCAGGTAGCCCAGTTCCTTCAAAAATAGATTTCAATAATTATAGCTTCTTTTTGTGACATCTCTTAAAATAGTTTACAAATTCCATTTAAGAAAAACAAAATAACTATCTGTGCATTTTTAACATGCTTCAGCATTGATAAATAAGATCAGTTTGTCCAGTTGAACACAGATAGGTTGAATTTGAATAAATGAATAAAGATTGCATCACACTCTTTCAATCAACGGAAAGGTGGACGTTTTGCCTAATTAGAATTTGATTTAAATTTTTCCCAGGAATGCCTCATTTTATATATTCCTTGGTAAATTATGGGGTGAATGTAGTTTACCCTGACCCAGCTTGGCCACCGCCGAATCAGGAAAAACACATTCCTCATTACTGTCACATTTCTAAAATATATTGTTACCGCACCATTATGTGGTGAGTAACATCAGTATAAAATCATATAAACATTATATTTGTAAAGTCAAAGTAATTTGAATCAGTACACCTTATGTTATCTACAATGTCATACAAAGTCATACTTGGCTTCAAAAAATGCCCATCAATTTAAGGATTCTTTCTCCAAGACCTTTTTTTTTTTTTGTTTTGTTTTTTTTTGTTACTTATTTGTACCCGTAGGTAGACTTGGTTTGCAGTCTGGTGACAAGCCACCGGCTGCTGGTCGCTGCGTGCGCAAGCGCCCTAAACCTACATGTTTTTGGTGTGCGGGAGGAAACCGGAGAAATCCCGGAGTAAACCCACGCAACACGGGGAGAACATGCAAACTCCACACAGCTCACTGTTGGTCGGGGGCTGGAATCGAACCCACGATCTCATGATCCCCGCGATCCCCCGGCCAAGGGTAAAACTGTGCTGCCACAGTGCTAAACCACTGCGCCACCGTGCAGCCATTATAAGACCTTTGTCTGATAATCCATAGCCTCTGGCAGATCATATGCACAGACACATTAATCATCAATCTCTTTTGATCCTCTGTGCTCTAAATCATGTGATATAGGGTAAACATAATACCTTCAGTGATTAGGCATTATTAAATGACATCATAATATGATCATAGTATGGCCTGTAGTCACATTGTCACACGTCAGTCCTTTTTTTCTATAAAGTGCACTGTCATGCTTCAGTCAAGGACAAAGGTCAGCAATGCGTCAAAATTGCTTTTTTTTTTTAAATATGTAAACAGTTTATCACGTACGCAACATTAATCAAGACCCCACAGAGTTAAATTGAAAAAATAAAAACCCAAAACCTTATAAAAGTACCCATATTTAGACCACTTTCTTCACAGATCAACCACACACACAAACAGAGGGAGCAGAGGAGTTTTGTTCTCTCTACACTGCCTCTATCTAAGGCTCACACACAAAGAATAGATAAGAGATAAAATAACTTTCTCATTGTCCATTTTAACGTTATCCAGTTCTGCTGCCATTTAATCCGTCCGTCTTTAAATATTATGGTCTAATTATTATGATTTTATTTGCCTCCTCCTTTTCCCAACCTCTTGGGCTTCTTTAAATAATTTGCCGTATGGACCCTCCTTAGGATCGTGGCATTGATAAGTTGGGGAAGGATTATCTTTTTCATTTAATAATGGTTCGATGCTCAGTTGGTTTTGATATTTATCTCTTTTTGTTGTAAGTTTTTCCGTCGACGCTAACACTGTGCATTCATCCACACCCAGTGTGGGTTTAAAGGAATAATCTTTTTTGTTTAAATATTTTTCAGGATCCTTTATCTGATCTTTTTCTTTTAATCAGTTATTGTAATTTTTTTTTTTTACCGTTCGGCGCGCAGTTTCCTTTTTTTAATTTTTCACTTTATCTGTTTATATAGTCAGGAACGTTGTCAGTACGCCCACTGCAACACTATTACTGCCCAATTTTTTAAGTGCGCTCACTTGTTGATGGGGCTAGATCTTACGCAACCTATATTAGGGCTCCTGTAATTTCTTACAGGATCATTACCTGGTATGATCAGATATGAAAAATATATAGGACGCCGCCTTATATTACCATTACTTATCTAAAGCTTGACCTATCAGTCAATACGCAGCACCTTTTACTTTTTGAAACCTGACTCTTCGGCCGGAAAACAACACAATCTTTTTCTGTTTACTCTTCTGTCTATCCGGTTTTCTAGCACAATTGCCCATTTTACTTGTAGTTGTGAAACGCCGTCACACTACCTCATAAAATTATTGCATTCACCTTTTGAATGGAACTAGATGCTCACACAATAATTTTAACCACCAGGAAAAGTACAGGGCGTCACCTTATACTACCATTACTCGCATTTAGCTGACCTGTGGTTTTCAAATTACTTTCCGCGATAAGACAAATAACTTTCACTTACTCTTCAGACTCTGTGCGGATGACTGTCACCAGACAGAGTTAGGACTCCAACGAGGCTCACAGAGTTCCCTCAAGGCGGGTTTTCAAAGCTGACTATAAAGGGCCTTTTCCACTAGCACGCTTTAGCGCGACACGGGACGGCTCAGCACGCTTTGTACGCTTTTCCACAAGCCCCAACACGGTTTAACAGCCGCGATTCTCAGCCCCGCTGAAGGGCAGGGTACAGCAGTGCTGAGCTGTGCCGTGTTGCGACGTTAACAGACTGGTCGCCGCTGATTGGTCAGGTCGTAACCGGCGCTGATTGGTCAGGTTGTAACCGCCCCTCTCCTCCTCCTCATCTACCAAATCTTCACGACCTTCTCAATAAAGTTTTTGAAAAAAAAAAAAAAAGAATCTTCACGACCGCCTTTACTCAGCACGCAACCACTGTTGGCGGTTCCTTTTCAGTGTATTGCTGTGCTATTTTCGTTTATTCTCTATCAAAAATGGCTTCGCGTAATAAGGGTGTTCCATGGACCAGTAAGGAGCTGCAGTGTCTGCTCACTGCATTGTCAGACGAACGTATTCAGCGCTAGTTAGACGGAGCCGCCCGGAATGAAAAAATATACCGGGAGGTCTCGACATCGGAGTCCTTTAACGGTGAGTTTTAATTTTTTTTTATTGTGCGTTTTTTCGCAAATATATTCGGTAAGACGCTCAGTTTATTTATGCAATAAAAAAGCTGTTCATTTGTGGATGGATCGCTGCTTTATTGCAGCACACTGCGGACTAAAGCTTTTATTGTAATTATTCATGTGAACAATACGCTGAAATAAGCTTATGTATTCTTGTTAAAAACTATTGTCTTTTCTGTATATATTTCACTTTCGTGCTGTATTTTATTGTGTGCATTTTCCTTGTAGAATCATCCCACGCGTCCGCCGCGACAGCCCGCACGGATTATTCATATTCAACCGAGCCTTCCTGACCCACAGCTGGCAGAGACGAATTAATTCTACCGAGCCTCAGCACTCAGTGGTCGGCGTGTATAAAATGTCCATTAACCTTCATGTTGTGTTGCAAAGTTTTTTTTTATTTTAATATTTTGTATATAATAAAATGGAATTGTTTTGGAAAGTGTGGTTTGTCTGTTATAACACTGAATTATAAAACAGTATAATTACATAGAAATTCCATTGCCTAGTCTGATCAAAATGATGCTGAGGGTCAACCATTGTAAAGGTAATGTAATTTTTAACTAGACCAAAAAAGAAATCTTTTTGTAAGCTTTCTGTTTTTTTTATTGAAATATCATAAAAAATTAGCACCAAGTCAAAGGTACAAGTATATGTAAATTGAATGTTCTATCGGCATTCCAAATTCAGAGATTTACAATACTTTAGGAGTGTAGCATCATCTAAACGGAAAATAATAATACTGTTGTTCCAAACGTTGACCTGAAGGTGAAAAACATGAATTTTTTTAATTCAGTACATCCAAAATGCCCTAGGATGTGGTGTTGGACAGTGTGCCACCGTCTCATTATTTAATACGAATAAAAACAAGTTTCAGCTCATTATTTCTAGGTCATTTGGCAGTTAATTCAAAACAAAAGTGACTTGTGTTGTTGCAGCTTAATTATGAGATAAAATTAATTGTGAGATAAAACCACAGAGCGAGCAAGGCAATAATCCTTGGATCCTCCATTTTTTGTCTCGTGTAAATAAGGACTCAGTCCGGTGCATAACATCACGGGAGTGTGGCCCCGCCTCGCTGAGAATCTGCTGCTGCCCCGCAACACTGTGCTAATGGAGACAGAAGCATTCCGAGCCGTACTGAAGTGAATCGAGCCGTACCGAGGTGTGCTGGGCTAGTGGAAAACAAGCTTATGTCAGACCATGCATGGTTTTCAACCTGGAGTCTGTCCTGGTCCTCACCCAGTCTGGATATTGGTCATCCGGGTCACGGCACTACGCATGTCAGGAATCTGAAACTCAAAACTCACAAAATAATAGTACTCTGTTAGGTTCGTACCTTAATAAGATTCGAGACACAAAATGTGTTCAAAGTTTTTACTTGTACAAGGAGCAACACACACCTCTGATTACAGATGGGAAATGCGCGCTGCCATACAAAGCCAGCACTTCCCTTTTATACTGAGCAGGTCAGACACAGGAAACATCTACTGCAACTTTATGGGCACCTTTGTGGTGACTGATAAGACCGTGAAACAGTCAGGCTTTGTGGTGACTGATAAGACCGTGAAACAGTCAGGCTTTGTGGTGACTGATAAGAACATAAAATGGTCAGGCTTTCCTGTGTAACACAAAGACAACTCCATGTCAGCACATGACTTGTTGCACACCAGTTTCTAAACTTTAAGTAAATACAGATTATTCCGGTCTGTTGAGGTATGTCTGTTACAGGGTGAGTTAAACCTTCCTGATGCAGCATTGTTGCAGCCATTGTAAGGGAAAAAATACAGAAAAGTTCAGCTAAAAACTAATTATGAAATGATAACATATTTGTACATATACAGGGTGTCTTGAATCTGTGCAGGGTACAATGAAATCTCAAGACTATCAAGGTATTCTAGAGAGAAATGTGCTGCCCAGTGTCAGACTGCTTGGTCTCAGTTGCAGGTCATGGGTCTTGCAACAGGATAATGACCCAAAACACACAGCTAAAAACACCCAAGAATGGCTAAGAGCGAAACATTGGACTATTCGAAAGTGGCCTTCTATGAGCCCTGATCTAAATCCTATTGAACATCTGTGGAAGGAGCTGAAACATGCCATCTGAAGAAGGCACCCTTCAAACCTGAGACAACTAGAGCAGTTTGCTCATGAGGAGTGGGCCAGAATACATGCTGAGAGGTGCAGAAGTCTCATTGACAGTTACAGAAATGGTTTGATTTGCAGTGATTGCCTCAAAAGGTTGTGCAACAAAATATTAAGTTAAGGGTACCATCATTTTTGTCCAGGCCTGTTTCATGAGTTTGTTTTTTAAAGTCATTCTGTTGAACCACAATTCAAAAGCATTGTGTGATTTTCATTGGTTAATTTTCATAGAATTTTTATTTATTACCACTTTTGTCAGATTTAAGATATTTCTGTGACCATTGTGGTTTTTTCTTTCATTAACAGAGGGGTACCAACAATTTTGTCCATGTCTGTATGAGTAGAATTTCTTGCTACTATACTCACATTCATGGTGAACTCCAAGGTCAAAGTACATCAGTGTCAGATTGCACCATCCGTCGTTGTTTGAGCCAAAGTGGACTTCATGGGAGATGACCAAGGAGGACACCACTGTTGAAAACAAATCATAAAAAAGCCAGAAATCATATAATTTAAAAGAGCCAGAAATCATATAATTTAAGTATGCATGAGTAAATTACTATTATGAATGTTTTTTTCCCTTCACTACTCTCTCAAAAAAAAAGAAACACTAGAATAAAAATACAAAAAATACACATTTTTGTCATTTATGTAAACCATTACAAAAAATCCTGCAAGACAAAACATGACACTTGATATTTTTCTAACCTTTTTGTATACCACCATAGACAGAGAGAACCTGAATTAAACAAAGTTCACAGAGGGCAAGATGAGACAGAAGAGAGGAGCCAAGGAGAGGAAAGTGTTCAGGCAGAGGGTCCAGGAAAGGTGAGAGCAGAGGAAGGAGAGAAGGGTGACACCAGTAAAAAGTCCAAACAAAAGACATCTGGGTGGGACTCCAACTGGCCCAATATTCCAACATTCAAGCCTCGGTTATACAGTAGTTCAGATTGGTAAGTTCCATATGCAAAGTTACTGTGCAAAATTAAAAAAGAAATAAATAGTATAAAATTAACATACTCTGGCCCACATGCCAAAAACATGCAAGTTAGGTTAATTGGCATCAAACTGGGGATTCTAAATTGTCCTTAGGTATGACTGTGAGAGTGAATGGTTGTCTGTCTCTCTGTGTTGGCCCTACGATGGAGTGGCAACCTGTCCGGGGTGTACCCTGCCTCTCGCCCAAAGATGCTGGGATAGGCACCAGCCCCCCCCCCCCCCCCCGAACCAAAAAGGATTAAGCGGAAGAAGATGAATGAATGAATGGTTACAATAGTGTCATGTGTTTTCTGACCCCCCAACTTAAAGCAGACCATAGAAATCCAGCCTACTCTGCGGTTTTTCACCCTCGATTGTTGCAGATGTATAAGGTCAGACCTAAGAGCATCACTCCTTTTGGACACAGTTTTGTCCCATTCCTCAATGGAGTTTGAGGAAACTCAACATCATTCTGGATCTGAGCCAAAACGAAAGAAAGACATTCACCCAAATGTGTACCAGCAGCAGATCTTTGATATAAAATGCCGTTTTTCTCACCATACAGTGGGGCAAAAAAGTATTTAGTCAGCCACCAATTGTGCAAGTTCTTCCACTTAAAAGATGAGAGAGGTCTCCAATTTTCATCATAGGTATACCTCAACTATGAGAGACAAAACGAGGGGAAAAAAATCCAGAAAATCACATTGTCTGATTTTTAACACTAGAAGTCCCAGAGAGGGGCCATTTGGCCTTTTTGGCTAGAAAACCCATAGGGGGACCATCAAGTGGCCACAAGAGGGCCAACGTCTGGGACTTCTAGTGTTTTTAAAGAATTTATTTGCAAATTATGGTGGAAAATAAGTATTTGGTCAATAACAAAAGTTCATCTCAATACTTTTATATACCCTTTGTTGGCAATGACAGAGGTCAAACGTTTTCTGTAAGTCTTCACAAGGTTTTCACACACTGTTGCTGGTATTTTGGCCCATTCCTCCATGCAGATCTCCTCTAGAGCAGTGATGTTTTGGGGCTGTCACTGGGCAACACGGACTTTCAACTCCCTCCAAAGATTTTCTATGGGGTTGAGATCTGGAGACTGGCTAGGCCACTCCAGGACCTTGAAATGCTTCTTACGAAGCCACTCCTTGGTTGCCCGGGCAGTGTGTTTGGGATCACTGTCATGCTGAAAGACCCAGCCACGTTTCATCTTCAATGCCCTTGCTGATGGAAGGAGGTTTTCACTCAAAATCTCACGATACATGGCCCCATTCATTCTTTCCTTTACACGGATCAGTCGTCCTGGTCCCTTTGCAGCAAAACAGCCCCAAAGCATGATGTTTCCACCCCCATGCTTCACGGTAGGTATGGTGTTCTTTGGATGCAACTCAGCATTCTTTCTCCTCCAAACACGACAAGTTGAATTTTTACCAAAAAGTTCTATTTTGGTTTCATCTGACCATATGACATTCTCCCAGTCCTCTTCTGGATCATCCAAATGCTCTCTAGCAAACTGGCTTAAGCAGGGGGACACGTCTGGCACTGCAGGATTTGAGTCCCTGGCGGCATAGTGTGTTACTGATGGTAGCCTTTGTTATTTTGGTCCCAGCTCTCTGCAGGTCATTCACTAGGTCCCCCTGTGTGGTTCTGGGATTTTTGCTCACCGTTCTCGTGATCATTTTGACCCCACAGGGTGAGATCTTGCGTGGAGCCCCAGATCGAGGGAGATTATCAGTGGTCTTGTTTGTCTTCCATTTTCTAATAATTGGTCCCACAGTTGATTTCTTCACACCAAGCTGCTTACCTATTGCAGATTCAGTCTTCCCAGCCTGGTGCAGGTCTACAATTTTGTTTCTGGTGTCCTTTTACAGCTCTTTGATCTTGGCCATAGTGGAGTTTGGAGTCTGACTGTTGAGGTTGTGGACAGGTGTCTTTTATACTGATAACGAGTTCAAACAGGTGCCATTAATACAGGTAACGAGTGGAGGACAGAGGAGCCTCTTAAAGAAGAAGTTACAGGTCTGTGAGAGCCAGAAATCTTGCTTGTTTGTAGGTGACCAAATACTTATTTTCCACCATAATTTGCAAATAAATCCTTTAAAAATCCTTCAATGTGATTTTCTGGATTTTTTTTTTCTCATTTTGTCTCTCATAGTTGAGGTATACCTATGATGAAAATTGGAGACCTCTCTCATCTTTTAAGTGGGAGAACTTGCACAATTGGTGGCTGACTAAATACTTTTTTGCCCCACTGTATTTCCATATACAAGGATGGATCCAAAGTAGATGGCTCAGTCTCAGCTGCAGTTGTCACCAGGCACAATCAGCATGGTTTGTAGATTCCCAAACAATGTTCAGTTTTTACAGCAGAGGCTCGTGCTTTGCTTCTAGCATTGGAGCACATTAAAAGAACCAAACAACCTTAATTTTTATTGACTCCAGGTCCTGTCTTCGGGCGCTAGGGTTTTTAAAAGACTAATCACCTCATTATTATTCAGATTTTAGAGAAATTAGGTTTTTTACAGAAACATAATTTTAATGTCATCTTCTGTTGGATCCCCAGCCATGTTGGCCTGCCAGGTAACAAGCAGGTAGACAGTGCTGCCAAGAGAGCCCTTAACGAAGAAGTCACTCAATGCCAGATCCCAGCCTCAGACCTCTAATAACCTCTTATATTTTAAAGAAGTGGCAGACTGAATGGGACACATGCACTGCAAATAAACTGCCATCAGTCATAGACACTTGCATCACTTTGAAAACAGACATGATGAGGTAGTGTACACTAGATGCCGTATTGCCCACTCAAGGCTCATGCACAGCTTTTTATTAAAAGGTGAAGCCCCACCATCTTGTCAGTTCTGCAGAGGTTTTATAATCAATGAAGCACATTTTACTTGACTGTCCTGCTCTGATGACAACAAGACGATTGTATTCTCAAAAGTAACTGAAAGATATTTTTAATAAAGCACCACCAAAGAAGGTTTTAGGGTTTTTAGCACATTTTTGTGCATCTGAAGCATCTTATTTAATTTTTCTATTTTATTGTATCTACATATCTATCTCACTCTATTTGTCTATCTGTCCATCTACAGTAGGGCAAAAAAGTATTTAGTCAGCCACAAATTGTGCAAGTTCTCCCACTTAAAAGAGATGAGAGAGGTCTCCAATTTTCATCATAGGTATACCTCAACTATGAGAGACAAAATGAGGGAAAAAAATCCAGAAAATCACATTGAAGGATTTTTAATGAATTAATTGGTAGATTCCTCGGTAAAATAAGTATTTGGTCACCTACAAACAAGCAAGCTTTCTGGCTCTCACAGACCTGTAACTTCTTCTTTAAGAGGCTTCTCTGTCCTCCACTCGTTACCTGTATTAATGGCACCTGTTTGAACTCGTTATCAGTATAAAAGACACCTGTCCACAACCTCAAACAGTCAGACTCCAAACTCCACTATGGCCAAGACCAAAGAGCTGTCAAAGGACACCAGAAACAAAATTGTAGACCTGCACCAGGCTGGGAAGACTGAATCTGCAATAGGTAAGCAGCTTGGTGTGAAGAAATCAACTGTGGGAGCAATTATTAGAAAATGGAAGACATACAAGACCACTGATAATCTCCCTCGATCTGGGGCTCCATGCAGGATCTCACCCTGTGGGGTCAAAATGATCACGAGAACGGTGAGCAAAAATCCCAGAACCACACAGGGGGACCTAGTGAATGACCTGCAGAGAGCTGGGACCAAAGTAACAAAGGCTACCATCAGTAACACACTATGCCGCCAGGGACTCAAATCCTACAGTGCCAGATGTGTCCCCCTGCTTAAGCCAGTACATGTCCAGGCCCATCTGAAGTTTGCTAGTGAGCATTTGGATGATCCAGAAGAGGATTGGGAGAATGTCATATGGTCAGATGAAACCAAAATAGAACTTTCTGGTAAAAACTCAACTTGTCGTGTTTGGAGGAGAAAGAATGCTGAGTTGCATCCAAAGAACACCATACCTACTGTGAAGCATGGGGGTGGAAACATCATGCTTTGGGGCTGTTTTTCTGCAAAGGGACCAGGATGACTGATGAGATGAGATGAGATTCAACTTTGTCATTACACATGTATGAATACAAGGTAACGAAACGTGACTTGGCATTTGAGCACACTCTGCAGAGCGCATCCAAGGCCAGGGCAGCCGCTAGGCGCCAGTCATGTAAAGGAAAGAATGAATGGGGCCATGTATCGTGAGATTTTGAGTGAAAACCACCTTCCGTCAGCAAGGGCATTGAAGATGAAACGTGGCTGGGTCTTTCAGCATGACAGTGATCCCAAACACACCGCCCGGGCAACCAAGGAGTGGCTTCGTAAGAAGCATTTCAAGGTCCTGGAGTGGCCTAGCCAGTCTCCAGATCTCAACCCCATAGAAAATCTTTGGAGGGAGTTGAGCGCCTGGTCCTGTCCCACCTCAAGTCCATCACCACCCCTCTCCTGGACCCGCTGCAGTTTGCCTACCGAGCCAACAGGTCTGTAGACGATGCAGTCAACCTGGCCCTCCACTCCATCCTGCAGCACCTGGACTCCCCGGGAACCTACGCCAGGATCCTGTTTGTGGACTTCAGCTCCGCATTCAACACCATCCGCCCCGCTCTGCTCCGGGACAAGCTGTCCCTGCTCAACGTGCCTGACTCCCTCTGCAGGTGGATCATCGACTTCCTGACGGACCGGAGGCAGCATGTGCGGCTGGGAAAGACTGTCTCAGACTATACTAGCATCAGCACCGGATCACCCCAGGGCTGTGTACTTTCCCCCCTACTCTTCTCCCTTTACACCAACTCCTGCACCTCCAGCCACCAGTCTGTCAAGTTGATCAAGTTTGCGGACGACACCACCCTCATCGGGCTCATCTCCAACGGCGACGAGTCCGCCTACAGGAGAGAGGTGGCCCAGCTGGCGTCCTGGTGCAGCAATAACAACCTGCAGCTGAACGCTCTGAAGACAGTGGAGATGATTGTAGACTTCAGGAAAGTCACTACTCCTCTGCCCCCCCTCACCCTCTCAGGCTCTCCCATCACCACTGCTGATTCCTTCCGCTTCCTAGGCACTACCATCACCAGGGACCTCAAATGGGAGCTGACCATCAGCTCACTCATCAAAAAAGCCCAGCAGAGGATGTTCTTCCTGCGGCAGCTGAGGAAGCTCAAGCTACCCACCAAGATGTTAGTGCAGTTCTACACAGCCATCATCGAGTCCATCCTCACCACCTCCATAACCGTGTGGTACGCAGGAGCCACTGCCAGGGACAGACTAAGGCTGCAGCGCGTCGTGCGCACTGCTGAGAAGGTGATCAGCTGCAAGCTCCCATCTCTCCAGGATCTGTACATCTCCAGGACCCGGAGGCGTGCTGGCCGGATCATAGCCGATCCCTCACACCCTGGTCACGTACTGTTTGCCCCCCTCCCCTCTGGTAGAAGACTTCGGTCCATCCAGACTAAAACCTCCCGTCACATGAACAGCTTCTTCCCCTCTGCCATTAGACTGCTGAACACTAAGTGACTTATTGACTCTCGTGCACCATGTACAGCAGCTCAACCAGACTCATGTCAATCATCACTGTTTTCTTCCTGCATTACCGACTGCACTATATAGTTCTCCACAGTATCTGCTGCTGGCTAATATATATTTTAACTGTTGACCAGTATCACTTAATCTTATCCTACACTTTATTACATGTATAGTTTATTTCTCTTATCTTATCATGTTTAATGTTGCAGCATTGTACCGAGACAAATTCCTAGTTTGTGTACTACATGAACAATGGCAATAAACCTGATTCTGATTCTGATTCTGAAAGTCCGTGTTGCCCAGCGACAGCCCCAAAACATCACTGCTCTAGAGGAGATCTGCATGGAGGAATGGGCCAAAATACCAGCAACAGTGTGTGAAAACCTTGTGAAGACTTACAGAAAACATTTGACCTCTGTCATTGCCAACAAAGGGTATATAACAAAGTATTGAGATGAACTTTTGTTATTGACCAAATACTTATTTTCCACCATAATTTGCAAATAAATTCTTTAAAAATCGAGACAGTGTGATTTTCTGAATTTTTTCCTCATTTTGTCTCTCATAGTTGAGGTATACCTATGATGAAAATTGGAGACCTCTCTCATCTTTTAAGTGGAAGAACTTGCACAATTGGTGGCTGACTAAATACTTTTTTGCCCCACTGTACTTATTTATTCTTTCATTTATCATCCTATCTATATAATTTTTAACTCCGTTTTCTTTGCCATGAAATAGCCATAGATGCTGACATAGCACTAAACAAGAACACTCACTCACTCTCTTGTAGAATAATAAGGGATAAGGACCTGTACTTATATAGCGCTTTTTCTAGTCTCAAAGACCACTCAAAGCACTTTACTAGTACTAACCCTCTAGTTATATATAGTAACAGGTTTTTATTAAGAAAACTTTGTCTAGTCATCGCTAAGTTGCAGCTTTAATCATGGGGTATTTTATAATGTTATAACTTCAGTGTGAAATACCTCAGTATTTGGTACGTCATATCAGCATGTAATCAGTTTGAATATTTGGTTTATTTGTTTCCAGACCTTTTCTGTCATTCTGTCCGGCTAGTGGCTCGTTTGAAGCCAACCCTCCGTTCTGCGAGGAGCTGATGGACGCCATGGTGACACACTTTGAGGTCAGTACAGCTCATTCCTCTGTGGTCTCTGCTGGTCTATGCTAGGGCTGCAACTAACGATTATTTTGGTAGTCAACTAATCTAATGACTATTTTTTTGATTAGTCAACTATTTTTTCGATTAGTTGACTAATCGTGATTATTTCTCTCATGTCCGTCATCTTAGCTTCCTGTTGGCATGGCTCCTGTTCGGGGCTCTAGGTTATGTTTTACCTCGCCTGTTTAAGCCTGCACACCTCTGAATATCACTTAATGCACTTAATCAGTCTCTGATTTAATATAATGTAACCTTTTTTTTTTTTTTTTTTTTTTTTTTTTTGTTACTTATTTGTACCCGTAGGTAGATTTGGTTTGCAGTCTGGTGACAAGCCACCGGCTGCTGGTCGCTGCGTGCGCGAGCACCCTAAACCTACATGTTTTTGGTGTGCGGGAGGAAACCGGAGAAATCCCGGAGTAAACCCGCGCAACACGGGGAGAACATGCAAACTCCACACAGCTCACTGTTGGTCGGGGGCTGGGATCGAACCCACGATCTCATGATCCCCGCGGTCCCCTGGCCGAGGGTAAAACTGTGCTGTCAACAGTGCTAAACCACTGCGCCACCGTGCAGCCCCACGGTGGCGCACTTTTTACCTTTTGTAAAAAGTTCACATAGCTAAATAAAATCATGACTTCACAGGTTAATCAGAAGTGTTTGTAGCAACACAATTAAATAACAGACATTAAAGGTCTGATGACACGATTTTGACATTTTTTAGCATGTTGTGTAAACCCAAAAGTCATTGTCGATGATCAATATAGTATTTACAACCACGCCTGCATAAACTAGTTATCAAAAAACCGCAGCCGCTGACTGGACTATGGTGCCACCCACTGAATGAAGGGCGGCACCACCATGATGTAAGCGACAGAACGGACACCGGTGTTATTGACTGGAATGACAGCAGCTTTGTAGCTCACAGTTTCTTTGGTTTCTTGTTTTAATTTTACGGCTATGCCTTCGCGTTGTGTCGCAGGCTTAGATAAACAGCAGGCTGTGAAAGACCACATCACACACTTCAGCTCCAACTATCATAAGCCTCCTCATGCACTTTTACGCAGGAGGAGCGCACGAGGAGGGGAAGGATTAATGGATTTATGTGCAGCTTTGACCTACTTTCTGTGATCGCATGCTGACGCTCGCCGGTCTGGCCACGTCCCCTCTCTCATTATCACCAGCTGATTAAAAATCCCGCTGATCATCTTTCCCGGTCCTCACCCAGGTGCTTCTCATCACACCATCACCAACAGTGCGTGTACTTAAGCGGCCGTTTGCCAGTCACGCACTGCTGGTCCATAGTATTGTCATCTGTGCTGTTAGTCTGCCATTATTTGGTCACTCCATGTTCGCCGTGGTTCTTGTGCGTCCTTGAAGCGATGTCGGCTCTGGGGCGCACCTGTGGCTAACACGTCTCCTCTCATTCATTCTCTGGGCGATGCCGGCCCCCGAACACCATCAGTAAGTGTGTTTGTGTTTTTTGTACACCTTCACCTTTTTGGGAACTGTCTGTCTTTCTGTATTAAATGTGCTGTGGTGAACCCTGCACGTAAATCCTCGTTATTTCATCCTCCCTCTCCGTGCGCTGCATGAGGGTCATGATGAATGGATTTACGTGTAGGATTCACCAGATAATACATAAAGATAATACATAATAAACCCGATGCCTGAGCCACAGAGAATACACTGCTATGATTTTATTGAAAAATCGGGTTTAAATAAATTATATTTATGAACAAATAATTTGTTGCAATATCTGTAACAAAAGCTTAACACTTGGTGTTCCCCTGCCGTGTGTTTTGTCGTTGCTGCTGCGCCGGCCATGTGTGCCTCTCCGCTGTCACTCTCTAGTGTGATTTGCTTGGCACAATGCCCGCTTGGCACGGCTCAAACCTGTACGGTCTGATGCCCCCAGATTCTTCATTATCATCCCATTCTTCGGAACTATAATTGTCTGAAGATTGGACAACACAAACCAATTCCAGACTACATGTGCTGGAACCATTGTCGATGTTTTCAGCCGCTTCTATCCTGTGTGTACAATGGGCAGCCAAGCGCTGTGTTCCGTCGATGACGTTACAACATGGCTGGGGGGGTTTCCAGCCACTGACGCAATTGGTGACGTGGCGCTCATGAAAACGTCGGATGTCCGTGTGAAAAAAAGCCTGTGTGACTTAGAACTGCACAGACCAACCTATTTCGTCATATTGTATTATGTGTTAAAAAATTAGATGAAGTAAAAAATGTGTCATCAGACCTTTAAAGTGCAATCTTTCAACCCCCAAAATGAAGTGTAAAAACTCAAATAGCGGCTTCCGGTCTGGACACCATGGTGGTAGCTGCTTAACGCTGAAGCTCCCAGATCCCATCCGTGAAAATACCATAAAAATCAGATTTAACATATTTGTGGAAGAGTTAAAATCAAAAGATAAAAGTTATTATGCCTAAAGGAAAACAGAAGAGATTGACATTTACCAGACCAAGACACGCATCAGCCGGAGAAACCGACCTCAAAGACAATAACCACTCGGAAATGGAGGAGCAAAATGAGGCTAGCAACACGGCTAGCTTAAAAACGATACTTCAAGAATTAAGAGAATTTTGCCAAGAATGTGGGGCCGAATTTCGTGAACTTAAAGACGAAATAAAAAAGACAAACAACAGAGTGGACCAGGCTGAGGACTGAATCATGGAAGTAGAGGAAAGAATAAAAGGGCTGGAAGAAACCACGCTGGAATTACTTAAACTCCAGTTAAGACTGGAGGCTAAGCTAACCGACCTTGAAGGAAGACTAAGAAGGGACAACATAAGAATTCATGGTCTGAAAGAAGGAGTCGAGGATGGTTTCACCACAATGGCTGCATGCGTGGAAACCATACTGAGGGAAACGTTGGAAATTCCCCAATCTACCGACTTGAAAATAGAAAGGGCGCACTGTTCATTAGCCCCAAGGCCGTCGGCGGAAGCCCCCCCGCGATTGGTGGTGGTGAAGTTTTCCAACTTCAGAACAAAAGAAGAGGTTTTGAGACTGGCCTGGCAGAAAAAAGGATTTATGCACCAAGAAAGAAAGGTTTTTGTGGAGCATGACTACGCCCCAGAGGTCCTTAAAAAACGTTGGGAATACAATGAATCTAAAAAGGTACTAAGAGCGAAGAAACTGTGCTTTCAAACCCCATTCCCAGCAAAGCTGAGGGTTTTTTACGGGAAAGAGACGTGTCTCTACAACTCGGCGGAAGATGCAACCAGGGATATGGTGAGAAGAGGGCTCCCGGTACCAGTGTATAAACCCGCAGCAGACCCGATCGAAAGAATCAAGACTCAAACGTGGTGCACACAGAGACCCTCAAAATCCACGGGCCAACAGCGGGTAACCCAGTGCCAGGGCTATAAGGAAAAACTGGACACTTTCAGGAGGGAATAACAATATTTTTAGTCAATATGCACATCCAACCCTCCTCCTACAAGGTAACAAACATTAAAGGAGATGCAGAATCAGCAAATATGAGGTGGTAAAACATTTCATGGAACAGTCATAATATTAGAAACAAACAAGACTTAAAAAAAAAAACTTGTTAAAATAGAAATGTGACAATGAACCACATGAACTCTCCACACTAACAAATATTGTACTACCGTGATTGCTGTGATGGTGGTGGGAGGTAGCGCATAATTTCATAGGGTATAGGCATTAAAAAAAAAAAAAAATCTATACAAGTTCAGTTTGGGATCTGAAAGACAACTTACAGGGGTAAGAGAGGGCCCTCAACACGTAACAAAGTTTGAGGAATTTCCCTCAGAGCCAACGTACCATCAAGGCTCCTCAAAGGTCGCTAAAAAGACCTCAGTTCAGGAAGATCTTTTGACAGTTTTATGTTTTAAAGTTTTATATATTATGTTCTGAATGTTTTTTATGTTCTTAATGTTCTTTCAGTTTTTGAGTAGCATAAGAGAGGGCCACTATACTATTATACTAAATAAGACAATACAATGGAGAAACAGGGTTCAACCAAAATAATCTCATATAATGTAAAAGGGATCCTGAATCCAGTTAAAAGATCCAAGATTCTAGGCAAAATGAAAAAAGATAAAGCAGGAATAATATTTTTACAAGAAACTAATTAAACTTAATAGACAAGGGTTTAAACTGATCTATTCATCTTCATATAAGTCAGGGAGGAGGAGGGGGGTAGCGACATTGATCTCAACCAAAATTATATTTGAAAAAATTCAGAACACAAAGATAAAGAAGGGAGATTTAGCATGGTACTTGGTCGGCTAGAGGGAGACGATATCACCCTGCTGAATGTATATGCACCTCCAGGGGCTAACTGAAAATTTTATAAAAAATGTATTTGACCTAATGATAACTAAAGCCCAAGGTTTAGTGATATGTGGCGGAGACTTCAATCTAAGACTGAATCCATACTGGGATGCATCAGGTAATTCTCCACAAAGTAACACTCAAAGTAGAAAAACTAGGATGCTACTAAATGAAATGGGAATCTGTGACGTGTGGAGGGAATTCAACCCCAGTCTAAAAGATTATACATTTTACTCAGCACCACATTCATCATATTCAAGGATTGACTATTTTTTATGTTTAATAGAGACATTGGAAGAGTAAAAACATGTAAAATAGGGACTGATGGATCTCTCTGACCACAGTCCAATCTATATGGACTTAAATAGTGCATATAGATCGGATTTTATTTTTGCCATCAGTGGATCATAGTTTAGTGTTATAATTTTGTTGAGTTGTTTCGGGATATTGACCCCCAGATATTTCATAGATTCCATCTCCCAGTTAGTTTTGAATTTGCTTAGTAAATATTGATTTGGGTTATAGTTAGTTAGTTAATCCCTTCACACCTGAAGGTGTATATGGGCGGCGTCTATCTCCGTTTCTCTGACCCTAGGCCACACAGCTACTGTAAGTAGTGAAAGCTACAGCAGGGGGTCAGTCCTCTGGTAGCTCTGTGTGTAACTTTACTTTCCCCATTCCATTATGCGGAGCACCACGCTAGAAGGCAGAAAGCACCATTTTTATATGGTCTTTGGTATGACCCGGCCGGGATTTGAACCCCTGCCTCCCGGGTGTGGGGCGGATGCTCTACCAACTGAGCCACCACTCTGGTGATTTGGGTTATAGTTGAATGTTAATATTTGGGTTTTATGCATGTTCAGTTCGTACCCCGATAACTCTCCATACTCTGAAAAAACTGCAACACAGTACCAGTACCTAACCGGTACTGGTACCACGGTACCAGTGCTAACCACTGCAACAGTGCAGTGGTTAGCACTGTTGCCTTACAGCTAGAAGGTTCCTGGTTCGAATCCCCAGACTGGCAGGGGTTGGAACCTTTCTGTGTGGAGTTTGCATGTTCTCCCTGTGCTGCGTGGGTTTACTCCGGGGGCTCCGGTTTCCTCCCACAATCCAAAGACATGCATGTTAGGTTAATTGGCTGTTCTAAATTGTCCCTAGATATCTGTTTCCTATAGGCCCTTAGAATAGAGGGTTAGTACTAGTGAAAGCGCTTTGGGTGGTCTTTGTGACTAGAAAAGCGCTATATAAGTGTAGGTTAGTAGTTAGTTAGTTAGTAAATATCCAGAAATACACAAATAATAACATTTTTTTGGAGGTTAAATTCAAATGTGCTGAAAGGAGCACTGAAAGATGAATTGGAGTCAGATATTCTCAGATATTTGGAAGAAAATGATAACGGGGAAGTATCCCCTTAAATACTGTGGGACGCATGCAAAGCTGTAATAAGGGGAAAGATTATTGCAAAACTGGCACTCCAAAAGAAATTGAGACAAGAAAAACTAATCACATTAGAGTCAGAACTTAAGAAACTAGAAAAAGAGCACAAAGACAACACTCATTCTAATGGCTCACCCAAAATTAAGGAAATAAAAAAACAAATAAACGAGATCTACACAACAGAAATCCAGAAGAAACTTACATTTCTGAAACAAAAATATTATGAAACGGGTAGCAAATCGGCAAAATTACTAGCCTATAAATTGAGGAAACAACAAACGGAGAGAGCAGTCTACAAAATCAGAGACCCAGTATCAAAGGAAATAAAAATTAGAATTCAGGAAATTCTTAAAAGCTTCGATAATTACTACAAGAACTTGTACTCCCTCAAAAAACACAAAAAAGACACATCCGAAGCCTTCCTAAATACATTAAATCTTCCCCAACTTACTGAGTCACAAAATAAACAACTATTGGCAGAAATACAACCTAAAGAATTAGAAAAAGCAATTATGAAACTTAAAGCTAACAAATCCACAGGAGCAGATGGTTATACAGCAGAGTGGTACAAAACTTTTAAACAGCAACTATCTCCTCTCCTCCTGAAAAGATTTAACTATGTCCTCCACACAGAAGATACCCCCCCTCCTGGAGAGAAGGGGTCATTGCAGTCATACCTAAACCTAAAAAGGATAAATTAGACTGCTCCCAACTACAGACCAATCAATGTGTTAAATCAGGACTATAAACCTTTTACCGCTATCCTTGCCAAAAGGTTAGAAATTATACTGACAGACTTAATTCATTTTGACCAAACGGGTTTTATAAGACAAAGACAGACACAAGATAACATTAGATGCACTTTACACATAATTCATCATATAAAAAAATATAATTTAAATGCAGCCATACTGGGATTAGATGCTGAAAAAGCATTTGATTCGGTTGACTGGTCTTTACTATATAGAATTTTGTACAGTTTCAATTTTCATAACTTCATTAGAACTATCCAGGCATTATATAAAAAACCAACAGCTAAAATAAGGATTAATGGTAAATTATCATCATCTTTTGAACTGGAGAGAGGATGTCGTCAGAGCTGCCCCGCAGTCTCCACTGCTCTTTGCAATCTTCATAGAACCTCTGAGCCAATGGATAAGACAGAATCAAAAAATTCAAGGTATTACACTTGGTCAGAAGGAACATAAAATAGCACTCTTCGCTGATGACATTTTAATATACCTGGGGCAGCCGGACACCTCTTTTCCAGAATTAATCTCAGTTTTTTCAGAGTATGGAGAGTTATCAGGGTACGAATTGAACATGCATAAAATCCAAATATTAACATTCAACTATAACCCAAATCAACATTTACTAAGCAAATTCAAAACTAACTGGGAGATGGAATCTATGAAATATCTGGAGGTCAGTATCCCAAAACAACTCAACAAAATTATAACACTAAACTATGATCCACTGATGGCAAAAATAAAATCTGATCTAGCAAGATGGAATACGATGCCATTCTTGGGTACTGCACAAAGAATTGAAGCAGTTAAAATGAATATACTTCCACGTCTTCTATACCTTTTCCAAACAATACCGGTAGAACCTCCCAAAAAACATGGCAAGAACTGGACAGAAGGATCTTAAGATTCATATGGCAGGGCAAGAGACCAAGAATCAGGTAACTCATGAAACAGGCCTGGACAAAAATGATGGTACCCCTAGAAAAGATTGAAAATAATGTGACCATGGGGACATGTTCAACCAAGATGTGTCCTCTAATTAACATCACAGGTGTCTACAAACTTGTAATCAGTCAGTCGGCCTATTTAAAGGGTGATAAGTAGTCACTGTGCTGTTTGTTGACATGGTATGTACCACACTAAACATGGACCAGAGGAAGCAAAGGAGAGAGTTGTCTCAGGAGATTAGAAAGAAAATTATAGACAAGCATGTTACAGGTAAAGGCTATAAGACCATCTCCAAGCAGCTTGATGTTCCTGTGACTACAGTTGCACATATTATTCAGAAATGTAAGATCCACGGGACTGTAGCCAACCTCCCTGGACGTGGCCGCAGGAGGAGACGGATAATACGAATGGTAACAAAAGAGCCCAGAACAACCTCTAAACACATTCATGGTGAACTCCAAGGTCAAGGTACATCAGTGTCAGATCGCGCCATCCTTCGTTGTTTGAGCCAAAGTGGACTTCATGGGAGACGACAAAGGAGGACACCACTGTTGAAAACGAATCATACAAAAGCCAGACTGGAATTTGCCAAACTGCATATTGACAAGCCACAAAGCTTCTGGGAGAATGTCCTATGGACAGACGAGACAAAACTTGGACTTTCTGGCAAGCTCAGCTCTATGTTCACAGACGCAAAAATGAAGCATACCAAGAAAAGAACACTGTCCCTACTGTGAAACATGGAGGAGGTTCTGTTATGTTCTGGGGCTGCTTTGCTGCGTCTGGCACAGGGTGTCTTGAATCTGTGCAGGGTACAATGAAATTTCAAGACTATCGAGGTATCCTAGAGCGAAATGTGCTGCCCAGTGTCAGACAGCTTGGTCCCAGTCGCAGGTCATGGGTCTTGCAACAGGATGATGACCCAAAACACAGCTAAAAACAGCCAAGAATGGCTAAGAGCCAAACATTGGACTATTCTAAAGTGGCCTTCTATGAGCCCTGATCTAAATCCTATTGAACATCTGTGGAAGGAGCTGAAACATGCCGTCTGGAGAAGGCACCCTTCAAACCTGAGACAACTGGAGCAGTTTGCTCATGAGGAGTGGGCCAAAATACCTGCTGAGAGGTGCAGAAGTCTCATTGACAGTTACAGAAGTTGTTTGATTGCAGTGATTGCCTCAAAAGGTTGTGCAACAAAATATTAAGTTAAGGGTACCATCATTTTTGTCCAGGCCTGTTTCATGAGTTTGTTTTTTAAAATAATTCTGTTGAACCACAATTCAAAAGCAGTGTGTGATTTTCATTGGTTAATTTTCATAGAATTTTTATTTATTACCACTTTTGTCAGATTCAAGTTATTTCTGTGACCATTGTGGGTTTTTCTTTCATTAACAGAGGGGTACCAACAATTTTGTCCACGTGTGTATGTGTCTTCTATCAGATCTAATCTTTGACAAACACCATTTCAATAATGGCTCCTCTATTTGCTCCAATGCTACTCAGATGTTTTTATTTTTCTTCTCTTTTTTTTATTTGTCTTTTTTCACTTTAAAAAAAGGGTGTTGTAATCATCTTTTTTTTCAATCTTGTCAAAAAACAAAAAAGGGAATATGTGATGAAAATGTAAACAATGCAATGCTGTAATGACATGTATACCCTTTACAAAAACTTAAATTAAAAAAAAAAAAAAAAACTCAAATAGCCTCTGCTGCTTCGTAAGGGCTGTTGTAACTCCGCATGTTCAAAATAATTGAGATTGACATTCAACTTTATTGTCATTACACATGTATGAATACAAGGTAATGAAACGTGACTTGGCATTTGGGCACGCTCTGCAGAGCGCATCCAAGGCCGGGGCAGCCGCTAGAGTAAATAATCTAGAGTAGTATTCAATAACAACCTAGTCCATCCTGTTTAAAACCTTGCTGGGTCCAGAAGTTTAAAAGTTTAGTCTTCAGATGAAAATTAAAACCGGAGTGGTGGCTCAGTTGGTAGAGCATCCGCCCCACACCCGGGAGGCAGGGGTTCAAATCCCGGCCGGGTCATGCCGAAGACCATATAAAAGTGAAACTTCACGCCATCCAGCTTGGTGCTCAGCAATAATGGAATGGAGGAGGGAAATCTGTGGCGGTGCCTTGCATGGCAGCAGCCCTCTGATTTTACATATGGGGTGTGTGATTAACACTGTAGATAGGAAAAACACAATGTCGTTCTACTGTACATGATTGGTTGTATGGTTGAATGACAATAAAGGGTGGTTTAATTTAATTTAATTTTAAAAGAACTTCTTCCATTCCAAAATAAGTTTACAATCACTTTACATATTAGTGCAGGAATGTGAGCCTTCACTACACATACAGTGAAATATTTAAGCCGTTTTTAATTTATTTGCGGTGATTTGGGATCTTTTTTTTAATTAAATTACAAATGGTATTCTGATTTACCGAGATACACTAATATTCAGAATGAAGGCTGATATTACCATGACAGTAATGGAGAATATGAAAGAGTAAGCTGCTCCTGTTATTCCCTCATTTGCTACAGTTAACATATTAGCCAGCATAACTGAAACATCTCAGCTATCAGCAACCATCGTCCAAGAGAATTTATTGTCTGACAGCAGGTAAACTGTTTAAACAGCACATACTAATAGTGTGGTCAATTTTCTAAAGAGAAGAAGCCAACTTTTGTTGTCATTGAATCCATACAGCCAATCATGTACAGTTGAATGAAATTGTTTCTCCTATCTACAATGTTAATCATATCTAGAGTTAAAGGGGCCACTGCCATACAAGGTGCTGCCACAAACAACTTTCCCTTCACCCATTCTATTATGCTGAGCACTAAGCTGGAAGGCGGTAAGTACCATTTTTATATGGTCTTCAGTATGACCCGGCCGGGGCTTGAATCCACAATCTTCCGGCTGTGGGATGGATGCTCTACCACTAGGCCACCACTCCGGCGGCTGAGAGCTGAGAGAGTCGCTCATTGAAAATAAGAAGCGCTAATTTTACTCACTAGCCTTACCGGCGAAGTGTTTAGAAGTGACCTGACTTCAGTCATTCATCACTGGGGCGGAGCACTGCAGAATTCCGCTGACTGTGGCCGGAGACGGGGAAACGGAGTGGGGGATGGATGCATCACTGTAGTGCAGCTGTGATATGAAAACTGTGCTTTACAGTCTACATTTAACTTGTTTCATTTATTTATTTTCTGTGAAATCCTCCCATACTTGAGAAACTTTTGGCCTTTGATGATTTTCTCCGGGTCGCCATTATGTGTTCCTCTTCTTCTTGGCTGGAACAGTTAAACTGAACATTTCTGCAGGATGCATATAAACTTTAAAATTAAGCCATTTGTTGACAATAAAAATCTGCATTGACAAATTTTTCTGATCAACGTTATTGATGTTGACTAATCATTGCAGCCCTAGTCTGCACCCTGTACTGTCTGAGGACTCACTGTGGCCTGTCTCTTAGGACCTGCTGGATAAGTCCTCAGAGCCTCTGTCCTTCATCGTCTTCATCCCTGAATGGCGTGATCCCGTAACCCCAGCTCTGACCCGCATGGAAGGTAGTCGATTCCTCCGTCACCAGCTGAGCGTCCCAGCCTACGAGCACGAGTACAGATCTGGGAGTCAGCACATCTGCAAGAGGTACCTGCTGAGCTCTATTAGTACCGTCAGCCTCATACATTTATGGTGATACGAATGGAGTGCAGAAAATCCATAAACACAGAAGTAGCTCCAAAAGGAAATTGTATTTTTGGTTGTTAAATTTAATAGATTTGAAAAAAGTTCCAGAGGTGAGAACTGTCCTAACTTGTAGGTGGGGATTAACTTTTCAAAGCAGTCTGAAGCCAGCTCCAGATACAGCATGTTTAACCACAGGCCTATTTCACAGAAGCCAGTTTTAGTCATTGGGCTTTGCTGACAGATTTGTTAATTGAACTGCATGAAGTTGAAAGCACCTAATATTTGGCTATCCCACACTACCATGCTGCAAGCACTGAGGCATCAGTACCTATGGTGCTTTGATTTTTAAACTTTGATTTGTTATAATTCTAAATGCATTTATATGGTATTGTAATCAGTTTAATTGGATAGCAATGCCATTGTGTAGCAAATATGATACTATTAGGCAATTATGTATGGTAATCTTCAGTTCTCATAAATGTGTGTGGGTTCTTGGTAAAGACCCTTTACCCACCCTGCCTCCACTGTTCATGACACTGGTGTATGAATGTGAATAAATGTTCGGTGGTGGTCGGAGAGGCTGTTGGTGCGGATTGGCAGCTGCGTTTCCTTCAGTCTGCCCCAGAGCAGCTGTGGCTACAGAAGTAGCTTACCACTACCATTGTCTGTGGAGTGAATGAATAATGGACTCATTGTAAAGTGTCTTTGAGTATCATGAAAAGCGATCTATAAATGCAATCCACTATTATTATACTGAACCGCAAAAAAAACGTCACCCTTTTTCAAAATTGGTAATCAGTTTAATTCACATAAATGTAAACAATAAAATAATTGGCAGAATGATTTTAAAATGGACATGTTTGATCATCAGCATTTAGAGATAAAGTTCCATGAGTTTCAAGTGAAAGTGATGACAGGTGGCGCTACAGCGCGATCTCAAAGTCAATAGCGTGTATGACCTCCCTGGGCGTTGAATACAGAGTTACATCGTCTGTACATGGAGTGGATGAGACGGTTGATGAAGGCCATAGGAACTTGGGCCCATACTCGCTGATACGCCTGAGTGAGTTGAGCTGCAGTTGTCGGCCTTGGTCGAACGTCATTGAGTCTCCTCTGAATCTCGTCCCACAAGTGTTCAATCGGGTTTAGGTCAGGACTGAGGGCAGGCCATGGAAGAGTCTGTATCCCATGTTGATGGAGGAAGTCTCTCGTTGCTTTGGCAGTATGGCCACGAGCGTTGTCCTGCTGGAAGATGTGGTTTCCATGACTACCGAAATGGGGTACGATGAAGGGTCTCAGCGCTTGATCGATGTAGCGGGCAGCTGTAACACCGTTGCCTCTACCATGACCGATATTCTGGAACACCATAGGGCCTAGTTTGGGGTTCAGAGCAATAGCACCCCATACCATGATGCTCGGACCTCCCCACGAGTCTCCTTCCTGAACACACCCATCTGCAAAACGCTCCCCTCGTCTTCGCCACACTCTCATTCTGCCATCAGCTGTCGAGATGCAGTATCGGCTTTCGTCAGAGAAGACTACAGTCCGCCAGTCCCGATTACGCCAGTTCTGATGCAGTGTAGCCCACTGGAGACGAGTGCGACGATGTCGAACAGTGAGGACCGGACCCGTGTAAGGCCTGTGACATCTGACATTTCTCTGCCTCAAACGCCTGCGCACTGTGTCATCGCTGATTGGTCTCTGATGACTGCCAATGGTTGTCCGTGCAGTTTCTGTAGCTCTGGCGAAGCGGTTTTGCAGGTGGTGTCGGACGATCTGTCGATCTTGCCTCAATGTTGTAACAGGCGGTCTGCCACTACGAGGACGATCGGCTGTGCTTCCAGTGGCTTGGACACGTTGCTGCAGGCGGTATATTGTTCGGACATGAACATTGAAGTGATTGGCAACATGTCTTGCAGTCTGGCCGGCATGGAGTCTTCCCAGGGCTTGGTCTCTCTGCTCCCTTGTCAGTCGTGGCATGTCGCTGCAGTCGAATCGCGAGTGATTTGGGGCATGTTCGGTGGCTCTTTTTATAGGGACGACACCTCAGAATGCACGTGCTTTGTCACTTTCAGGAAAAGCGCACAGCAACCGTACCCCATCATTACTTTATTGACTGCGTTTTGGCGATGTGTTTTTGGTATCAATTACAGAATCTGAAAGCAAATTTTCCTGACCAATAGCTTCGAACCACGTCTAGCAAGAACATAAAATGATTTTAAAAAATCAAAATTAAAACGAAACTTATATTACCAAAACTTTAGTAGGGTGACGTTTCTTTTGCGGTTGAGTATATTATTTATGGACCAACTAAGTTTGAAAATGTTTGCAGCCAGTCAGCTGACAGTTGACCTCCTGGCAACCAATCAAGCTTTACCATTGGGGAGAGAGTATGCCATCATATTAAAACTGTGTGTACTGATTCTCCACTGTATTGTAATACTGTGTGTACTTTCAGGGATGAGATGTACTACCGGGCGGTACATGGTACTGCTGTACTCTTCCTCCAGAACGACGCGGGTTTTGCAAAGTGGGGTCCAACTCCAGAGCGTTTGGCTGAGCTGACAGCGGCTTACCGCCCCTCCTCCTCCCGCACCACCTCCTTGTCTTCCCCTGGCCCTGCCCACATTGCTCCTGGAGAAAGAGACTCCGCCCCCAAGGCCCCTGATAGGACACAGAGTGCCGTGTTGTCGCCTGGTGCCAACGACAACAACAACAACAACAGCAGCAGCGGTGGCCACAGCAGTAGCAGCAGTAGCAGTCCTCGGGACAAGTTGGCTGCCGTTTAGAGGGGCGGGGGAAGGTGACCATGATCCCACTGGACAGTTGTTTAAGTCTGTGTTTTCTGACCGTCGTCTCGTCTGTTCAGATTGTCCCTCACCAGCACTTGTAGCATGCCCTCAGCCCATTTCCATAATGCACTTCTGCCAATGGCAACATCATCCTGTTGACTTTTACCCCTTGACAAAGATTGCCCCCGCTCACATCAGCTGTTCTGATTGGTCAGCTCTCTGGAGCTTTTGTCTCATCTGCAGCTGATTCTCATGTGGGTGTTGCTGTTGCTTAGCAACAGGTACTGCAGCCAATAAGAAGTAGTCGTTAATCAGCGATTGGAGCTCCAGCAATAAAAACCTCATTCACCTGTGATGTCATGCGTATGGAGGATCTGATTGGTCCACACCCCTACAGTGCTTGGTGATTGGTTGACAAGGCAGCTACCATTTCTATAGGATTTGTTTTGTTTTTTTGACTCAGTCCAGCTATATTCCCCTTTCTGAGCTCACCTTCCAGGCTGTGTGTAGCCTTCTCTGACTGTGGTGGATTGTAAGAAAATGGGAATATTTAGCAGACAGGAGGCAGTGAGAATGTGTTGTGTTTATGTTTACTAGTGAGGGAGGTGGAGTCAAAACTGGGAGTTGGATTCAGACTGGTGTGTGTGTGGGGACAGACACCTCAGAGGCGGGGCCACCAGTGTACCAAAGGCGGGGCCACAGGTCACTTTTCACGTGAAGTGTGACGAGTTGCTTCATTCATTCATTCATCTTCTTCTGCTTAATCCTTTTCGGGTCGCGGGGGGGCTGGAGCCTATCCCAGCATCTTTGGGCAAGAGGCAGGGCACACCCTGGACAGATCACCAGTCCATCGCAGGGCCAACACAGAGAGACAGACAACCATTCACTCTCACAGTCATACCTAAGGACAATTTAGAATCCCCAGTTTGATGCCAATTAACCTAACTTGCATGTTTTTGGCATGTGGGAGGAAACCGGAGAAATCCCGGAGTAAACCCACGCAGACACGGGGAGAACATGCAAACTCTGCACAGATCACTGTTGGTCGGGGGCTGGATCAAACCCAGGATCCCCCAGCCAAGGGTGAGTTGCTGTGCTGCCGCAGTGCTAACCACTCTGCCACCGCACCGCCACCTTCTGATTAATCACATCAGAGTTCTCTCGCTGGTCTTTCTAACGGGATAGTTTTTATTCCGGCAAGGGATGTTTGGTTTAAAAAGAAAACTGACTGGAGACTGTTTAGACAACGGATGTAACTGTGATATCACAGATTCAAATCTAGAGTTTAAAGCCTCAGTCTGAGCTATTATGTTTTCACCATATTAGTATTTTAAATTTTTACACTGTATAAAGAGGAATCTAAGTAAGACAAAATACCTTAAATCAAGGGTATCTATGCGTTTGTTGTCATTTTTGTTTTGTTTGGTCTGATGATATTTCTTCTTGCCATGCAGTTTTCTGTCAAAAATTTCACATGCTTTAAGATAGTTTTCACTTGTTTTAAAGGTCCCATTCACTCAAATATGGAGTGTTTGTGGGTTTTAACCTTCTAAAATGCTTTCTTGGGTAATATGACTACAATAAAATAGACATCCCTGTTTCCACCTGGGTCACTGATCCACAGTTGATAACACGTCATGTCAGGAATGGAGTTAACTGCAGCTCTTGGGCATTTAAGGAGACATGCACTGAAACGAACCGTTCTGAGGAAGGCTGCAAAAAATGATTCTCTGTTGTGCTGCAATAATTAAACATTTAGAAAGGCAATTTGGTGAAAGCATGACACAAGCATTTTATTAAGACCTTGAGGGAAATGTCAACATGTGAAGAAGTGCTGTGAATGGGATCTTTAAGCAGTTTGATAAATTAAATTGTAAAGTAAATTTATGTATTCCTAGATGATTTTCACTGATCTTAAGCAAAAATTATCTCCCAACAAGAGCAAGATAATTTGACTTACCAAACTTCTTTAAATAAGTAAAAACTATCTCTAAAGCAAGTGAAATTTTCTTAAAAAAAACAGCAAGGCAAGAAGAAATATCTTGTCAGACAAAAATTGAACGTATAACCTTAAAGATATTTTATCTTCGATTTTACTGTTTGCAGTGTGTGATTGTGATTACATGCAGTCTATGAAAAGATGTTAAAATTGAGCCACGCAAATGTGATTCTATGCATATTAAAAGTATTCCTACTTGGGCTTTGGTCAGCCATAAATGGTGGTTGTCAGTAACTTAGTGGGGTTCATTTCTAATTTTTATGGATCATGACAGGAAGTAGTGTCTGAGACTTCAGTTGTGGTCACATTTGAAGGCAGAAATTACTGACCGTTGGCTGGTTAAGATCAAATGTTTCTAGGTAATGTGATGGTCCAGCTACTGTGCGTTTACACACTTGACAGAAGTTATGAATCCCATTCGTATTTGACCTAAAATTACCGTTAGCAACATGTCAATCACAAAGTAAACCCACCATAAGCCATACACTTTTTTTTCTTAATCTAATGTGCTGCCTTACTGTCTGACCACAACTGATAAATTTGCCATCAGGAAAGTGTCAAAATGTGAACCGGGCAGTTGAGATCATGAATATAAGAAAGGAAGTGTTTACTGCAGTCACAGAGAACCAAAGTTAATGTTTCAATGACTTATAAAGCTGATTTGGGGGGTGGATGATGGGGGATACCATCCTACTTGTCAGCAAAATGACCAAAAACCAACCCCCCATCCAACAATAAAACTTGTCAATAAGAATTGCAAATGTACAAGAAAAATAAGAACTTATGGGGGGGAAAGTTGTAAACTTAACAGAAATAGTTTCAATTAGAGTTTATTCTTGTAAATTTATACAGGGAAAAAAGGGTAACAAATTGGTAACAAAAAGTGGCAAATTTATAAGCAAAAAGTTCTACCTTCATTAGAAGTCACAAATTTGCCTGCAAGATGTTATGAAGTTGCAAGAAAATCCCCACAAATTTTTTTTAATAGATTTGTTGCATTTTTCCTTGTAAATTTGTACTTTTTTCTTCCAATCTTGTTTCTCATAAATTAATGAGTTTTTCCCCTCATAATTTTGCTACTTTTTCATATAATTATTTTTTTTTTTATTTATTTATTTATTTATTTTTTTTTTTGTTACTTATTTGTACCCGTAGGTAGACTTGGTTTGCAGTCTGGTGACAAGCCACCGGCTGCTGGTCGCTGCGTGCGCGAGCGCGCTAAACCTACATGTTTTTGGTGTGCGGGAGGAAACTGGAGAAATCCCGGAGTAAACCCGCGCAACACGGGGAGAACATGCAAACTCCACACAGCTCACTGTTGGTCGGGGGCTGGAATCGAACCCACGATCTCATGATCCCCGCGGTCCCCCGGCCGAGGGTAAAACTGTGCTGCCACAGTGCTAAACCACTGCGCCACCGTGCAGCCAATTATGCTACCTTTGCCCATAATTTTGCCACTTTCTCTTGTAAATTTGCAACTTTTTCTCTTAAATTTGACACTTTTTCCTCGTACTTTTGCTAATGTTTTCCTCACGTTTTCACTTTTTTTTTACATTTTGCTACATTTTTCTTTGTATATTTTTGGTCCTTTTTCCTTGTAAAATTGTGACTTATTTTCTCATAAATAAGCACATTTTTTCATTATTGTCTTAGTTTTTCCTCATAATTTTACAACTTTTTTCCCATACATTTGCTGCTTTTTTGTGGAAAATTGCAGCTATTATAAATGTGCAACATTTTGAAATTTTGCCACATTTTTCCTCAAATTTTCAACTTTTTTCTGATAAATTTGTGACTTTTTACGTGTAAATTTGCAAAGCTTTTCTCAGAGATTTGCAACTGCTTTCTCCTGAATTTGACTTGGATTTTATACACACCTTGCAAAATTGGTGAATAGCCCCTAACATTCATTAAATAGAATGTACAATATTTGAGGTTTCTTCAAATTTTACATTAGAAAATGTACGGCCATGTCTTCTATACAGTCTATAATTTTGACTGTTTTCTCTTTGTTTTATCCTGTTTCTTTATCAAATATTTCCTATAAGTTTTGTTTGTAACAAAGTAACTGGCAACAAATTATCACAGGCTGTTTATAAGACATGGATGTCATGAACATGATCTTGGTATATAGCATTGCTGGTTTTTATCATTTTTCTCTTCAAAACTGAAAGGGAATAGTGACTACAAACTGCACTGTCATAGCCCAATGGCATGTCAGTCACATGGTAGAAGCCAATCAGAAATACCCTGCATTATAGTTCTTCTGGATTATAATTCATTCATTCATCTTCTCCCGCTTAATCCTTTTCGGGTTGCGGGGGGCTGGAGCCTATCCCATCCCAGCATCTTTGGGCGAGAGGCAGGGTACACCCTGGACAGATCTCCAGTCCATCGCAGGGCCAACACAGAGAGACAGACAACCATTCACTCTCACAGTCCTACGTAAGGACAATTTAGAATCCCCAGTTTTGATGCCAATTAACCTAACTTGCATAATATGGACTGTAAATGTGCAAAATTGTCACAAGTCATATTAAAGAAGATCTCATCAGGAAAGTGTCACAGTCTAAGACAGTCAGCATGTTGTTATCCGTAGACTTTTAAGTGAAGTGGTTCCACCTGCTGGTCATTAGATAAAATGCATGTTTGAGGCACTTCCACATTGGCGTCACATTTACAGACTGAGAAGCTGCGGCCATCTTTGAAATTGAGTCTATGCATAAAATGGAACTGTGGCTCCTCCCACTTTTATAACAGACACTTGGGGCAGCCATCTGCCCTCTGATAGGCTGGTGACTGTCCTGTCAGGTGTCTGTCTCCATGTGACATCAGCCTGTGTAGATACTGTACAGTTGGACTTATCTGAAGTCTGTGGATGTTAAACTTCTTTTGTATTTGATTTAATTTAACATTTTAAAGAGATGAAATGTGTCTGTATCTACAGCCTATCACAGTTTGTTTTAAACTAAAACCAAAGTGTTATGAAGAAGAAGAAAATCTATATCTGTCTGTACAGTAGAGGTGTGTGTATAACCAACATCGAGCTGAATCCTCTTCAGTTCGTCCTTCTACTTTTATGGCTCTTTCCCCATTTCTGTTGTGCATGAAATGTTTAAGCGATGTTCCTGATCCCCTTGTGTGTTTTTCCAGAATGAGCGCCGCCACAGAATGATTATCGTTGTGTTCATTTTTGATCGTTTCCCTTCAGCAGGTTCTGGTGTTAAAATGAGTTGTCCTACATTTTGGGACGTTATGTTTGGATGCAGTTTGTTGGCGTCAATTTCTGACATGCCATCTGTAACATGGCTGCATCTTCAGTCCGATGAAATGACAACATTCTGTCAATTAAACCTTATTAATGTTAATTTTACTCAGAACTTCATTGAGACAATCGACAGCTACTGAGGGTCATGCACCATTTAAAGAGCACCCGTTATGTTTTTTGGGGGGTTTTCCCCTTTATTTTAGTGTATTATGTGGGATTTTTTGACATATGGTCTGCAAAGTCAAACAATCCAAAGTCCTCCTGCACAGGCGTTCTCTCCCACAGAAACTAGGATGACAACTCTGACTGAAACACTGGCCACAGTTACAGTGGGGTAAAAAAGTATTTAGTCAGCCACCAATTGTGCAAGTTCTCCCACTTAAAAGATGAGAGAGGTCTCCAATTTTCATCATAGGTATACCTCAACTATGAGAGACAAAATGAAGAAAAAAAAATATCCAGAAAATCACATTGTCTGATTTTTAAAAAATTTATTTGCAAATTATGGTGGAAAATAAGTATTTGGTCAATAACAAAAGTTCATCTCAATACTTTGTTATATACCCTTTGTTGGCAATGAGAGGTCAAACGTTTTCTGTAAGTCTTCACAAGGTTTTCACACACTGTTGCTGGTATTTTGGCCCATTCCTCCGTGCAGATCTCCTCTAGAGCAGTGATGTTTTGGGGCTGTCGCTGGGCAACACGGACTTTCAACTCCCTCCAAAGATTTTCTATGGGGTTGAGATCTGGAGACTGGCTAGTCCACTCCAGGACCTTGAAATGCTTCTTGCGAAGCCACTCCTTCATTGCCTGGCTGGTGTGTTTGGGATCATTGTCATGCTGAAAGACCCAGCCACGTTTCATCTTCAATGCCCTTGCTGATGGAAGGAGGTTTTCACTCAAAATCTCACGATACATGGCCCCATTCATTCTTTCCTTTACATGGATCAGTCGTCCTGGTCCCGTTGCAGAAAAACAGCCCCAAAGCATGATGTTTCCGCCCCCATGCTTCACAGTAGGTATGGTGTTCTTTGGATGCAACTCAGCATTCTTTCTCCTCCAAACACGACAAGTTGAGTTTTTACCAAAAAGTTCTATTTTGGTTTCATTTGACCATATGACATTCTCCCAATCCTCTTCTGGATCATCCAAATGCTCTGTAGCAAACTTCAGACGGGCCTGGGCATGTACTGGCTTAAGCAGGGGGACACGTCTGGCACTGCAGGATTTGAGTCCCTGGCAGCGTAGTGTGTTACTGATGGTAGCCTTTGTTACTTTGGTCCCAGCTCTCTGCAGGTCATTCACTAGGTCCCCCCGTGTGGTTCTGGGATTTTTGCTCACCGTTCTCGTGATCATGTTGACCCCATGGGGTGAGATGTTGCGTGGAGCCCCAGATTGAGGGAGATTATCAGTGGTCTTGTATGTCTTCCATTTTCTAATAATTGCTCCCACAGTTGATTTCTTCACACCAAGCTGCTTACCTATTGCAGATTCAGTCTTCCCAGCCTGGTGCAGGTCTACAATTTTGTTTCTGGTGTCCTTTGGCAGCTCTTTGGTCTTGGCCATAGTGGAGTTTGGAGTCTGACTGTTTGAGGTTGTGGACAGGTGTCTTTTATACTGATAACGAGTTCAAACAGGTGCCATTAATACAGGTAACGAGTGGAGGACAGAGGAGCCTCTTAAAGAAGTTACAGGTCTGTGAGAGCCAGAAATCTTGCTTGTTTGTATGTGACCAAATACTTATTTTACCGAGGAATTTACCAATTAATTCATTAAAAATCCTTCAATGTGATTTTCTGGATTTTTTTTTTCTCATTTTGTCTCTCTTAGTTGAGGTATACCTATGATGAAAATTGGAGACCTCTCATCTTTTAAGTGGGAGAACTTGCACAATTGTTGGCGGACTAAATACTTTTTTGCCCCACTGTACATGGGCAAAATTTCTTCAATCTGATTTCAGTTCAGATCACAATTTTACTGTTTACATGGATCCTGAAAAAGCTGATCTGATTAGGACGTGCGTTTCCATGTGTCACACATTTGAATGGAATAAATCATTTTGACATGCGCACGTCAACATTTCAACATTCCAAAAATAGTAGAAGAAGAAGCAACTTCCGATGTTAGCAAGCCCCGCTTCGTGTTGAAATTGACCTGTATTGTGTTATTCAGACTGTACTTTTGCTTCTGCTGGTCTCCGTAATGAAGCTACAAGTACATTACCGTTCAAAAGTTTGGGGTCACTTAGAAATTTCCTTATTTTTGAAAGAAAAGCACTTTTTTTTTCAATGAAGATAACTTTAAACTAATCAGAAATGCACTCTATACATTGCTAATGTGGTAAATGACTATTATAGCTGCAAATGTCTGGTTTTTGGTGCAATATCTACATAGGTGTATAGAGGCCCATTTCCAGCAACTGTCACTCCAGTGTTCTAATGGTACAATGTGTTTGCTCATTGCATCAGAAGGCTAATGGATGATAAGAAAACCCTTGTGCAATCATGTTAGGTCTGCAATGCTGTAATTGCTGCAAATGGAGGATTCTTTGACGAAAGCAAAGTTTGAAGGAAAAAATTATTATTTCAAGTACAAATCATTATTTCTAACCTTGTCAATGTCTTGACTATATTTTCTATTCATTTTACAACTCATGGTGGTAAATAAGTGTGACTTTTCATGGAAAACACAAAATAATTGTCTGGGTGACCCCAAACTTTTGAACGGTAGTGTACATACTTCTGCATATGACGAACAGAGGGAGACAGCAGGACGATACAGACCAGTTTTGTTTTACTCCCGCTATGTTTTCCACTAGCTGCTGCTAAGGCGGAAATACGTCACGTCAATGTGCGGCTGCTTTACAGACATGTGCAGTAAACATGTTTTCTGCCCTACGTTCAGAATAAGTGTTTTCATACGCACCATTCCGATTAACAATCGGCATAACCCACCCCTCGGAATGAAATTTTGATCCGAATGAGCGTGATCGGGTTAGAATATTCAGATTGCCATGTTTACATGAAGCATTTTTATTCCGATCAGGCTTTTAATCCGGTTACTTGTGTCCATGTAAAACATAGCCACTGTTTGAATTGGCTGTTCTCTATGAGGTTAACATATCATACTTGACAGACCTGCCTCCTGGATAGCTAAGCTATCTACAGCACAGCTAACTTAGCTAGCAAGTTAGCTCAGCTCTTCTCTGTAAATTCTAGTCACCCCCACTAGGCATTTGTGGTACCAGCTTGTTCATTAATCCAGTTAATAATGTATCTCAAGTCATTCTGGCCTATTTTATTATTTTTTTGGCTGACATGACTTGGAACCATTAGCATGTTAGCTCTGTAATCTGAATAAACCCAACCAGCGATTTTATAGCTCTTGGCTGTAAAATTATAGTTTACCATACCAGCTCATTCATTAATTCATCACATATCTTGTGTAATTTTGGCTTATTTTATTAAATTTTAGTCACAATAGACTGAGAGATTGGGCTGCTAGCGTTAGTTGGGGTGAGCAGCAGCAGCCCTGTTTTCCGTTTGAGAAGAGGTGCACCTGGGTGGAACAGTCTGATGTGGCAGCTAGCCTCTAGCTTAGCTGTGATTTGATTTCTGCTGTTTGTTCTATACATTCTATCATGGCTCTGAGGACCGGTCGGTCATATGCTATTGACAACTCTAACCACACATCCATCTTCAATAAAGCTTATATGGACTTTTACATTCTCATATTAAATCAGTTTTGTGTTAGTCCGAGACCCAAAGCTAATCGGCTGACAACCTCAAACACAATCACCATCAACACACACATTTCTGTGAGGGTGGGGCTCATTAAAATTTAAAGAATGCCGTAAAACTGGCCGTTGTAAGGAGAGCTTCAACTGTGTGGAAAATGGCACTGCAATAATTAAACTCTGAGGTGTTTTGACTAAAGCGTGTCACAAACATTTCATAAACATTTCTGGAAGCTGTGTCAACATGTAGAGAAAGAGCATCATGGAGTGGCTTTCGGGAGTATGTGAAAGGTTCATCAAGTGATTGTCAGCATTGATGTTCCTGGATTATAACGACTCTTTCAGAACATTTACTTTATTCAGAGAAATGCAGTGTCCTTGGTTTACTCTTAGTAATGGAGTAAACCAAGGCGGCTTACTCTGTTAACCCCATATGAAGTAATTCTCTAATTACATTTTAAAATTGATCACTACAGGTTTAATCCTCCAATATCTATAGAGTTTATACCAACATTTACCCGAAAGTTAAGCATTATTTAACTCCATTTCCCCAGCTGTTATTTCACAGAAATTCGGGAGTGTTTTCTGTCTTTCCCACTCCACGTCACTTGTCACCACCGTAAAAAGGTCTGGAAACTGTTCTGATGCAAATTGAACAAGAGGAAATGTAACAAATTCATCAAATTGACAAAATTAAATTCCTGTGGAGAAAAAGGAAGGCGCGAAGGCAACGAGCTAGATGACACCCTGCTTTTATTTTTCTCCAACAACATACAGCAAACACGCTTCATAGCTCTGCTGAGCTATTGCGCTATCAGGGTATCTTTACATCCCTCTTTTATACTTTCATTCCCATATGCAGAGACTCAGCACTTCCGACCCTCATACATGAAGAGAAATGCAGCACATTAACGTTCAGATTGTCAGACAATGCACATCATTAACATAACCTACACAGGCGCTGCTTCAACACCTCTATTCTCTCTGCGGCTCCCGGTTAATCTTCCTCTCCCCGGGAGATGTATAGAACGAACTGTCCCGTTTGATACCTTCCGGTGATGCTTCCTCCTTGAGTCATAATTCTCCTCTCCACCCTGCATTCTGGGTGTGAGGTAAACCCCCAAACACTGTGGATTGTGTCCGCCACATTCCTGTATTAATGAATAGTCTCAAGTAATAAAACAAACGTAAAGGGAATAAATGTAGCAAATGAGAAATATCAGAAAATTAAGTTTAACACAATTTTACAGGGAAAACTTGAAAATTTACAAGGAAAAAATTGAGGAAAAAACTTCCAAGAAGAAAAAAAAAAAATTAAAAAAGGTTTACAGGAATTTTAATTCTCCCACCAAAAGATATTGAGGGTGAACTTGTATGTTGGGGTCTCCTCGTGGCTGAGGGGCTCGTAGCATTTTGCATACTCTGCTTCACAGCCAGAAATGACTGCACCATCATGGGTTTTTGGTTTGTTTTTTTTAAGTGGAGCAATGCTTACAGCTCCCTTTGTTCCGTGTTCCTGAAGTTGTGCTGATGAACTGAAGATGAGCTGCAGGTGTTTGACTGATGTTGGCAAAACAGAAGCCAAGTTCAGCTGTTCTACATGACCTGTTTTTGTGTGTGTGTGTGTGTGTGTGTTGTAAATTCAGGACCACGCTGTGGTTCGAGTTCATGTTTACTTTGAAGCAGAAGCCTTCTGCACTGTTTGGTCTTCAGTGAAAATGGTAGAAATGTTTGTTTTATATATATATATTTTTTTTTCTTTGTGAAGTTGGTGGTGACTCGCTGAAATCTCAGCCGCTGACAGGAAGTGCTCCATCCTGTTTGAGGGTCCTTTTCAGCTGCAGCATGTAAATACGAGTCTGTCCTTCATCTTGCCTGCAGACAAACTGCAGCTTCGATTTCCCAGTAAAAATATATCAGTCCTGTACCAATCTGTGTATTGCTTGTTATACTTTATTAATCCCAGAGGGAAATTCAGCGGCATCCGCCTGGATGAGGAGCCAGTCCCTTCACCATTCACCTATGGCAGGGGTCTGCAACCTCTACTACAAAAAGAGCCATTGCAAGCAAGTTTTGTCCCAGGAAGATCTGTATGGAGCCGCAAAATATATTTTCTTTTTATATATGACACTATTGTCTTAGAAATCAGCTTTTACTCATAAATCTGCAACTTTTTTTTTTCCACAAAAGTTGAAATGTTTTTTTCTGAAAAAAATTCTGGTTAGATTTTTCTTATGTTTGTCCTCAGATTTATCAAATTTTCTTGCATTTTTTTTGTCATAGGTTTTCTACTACTAATACTTGCAAATGTATCTCAAGTTGCAAATTCTTTTTTTCTTCTAAATCAAATTTCTCTTGAAGTGTGAGATCTTTCTCTCAAATTTGCACTTTCTCATAAATTTGTCATTTTTTCTCGTGACATTATCCTGATTTTCTCACAGTAAATTTGTACTTTTCTGTTGTACATTTTCAGCTTTTTCTGTGCATATTTGTCTATTGCAATCATTTTTATTTTCATTTTTTTCCTAAATTTGTGGGGTGTTTTTTCCATGAATATACATGGAGCAAATATATGCTACTTGTTGCTATCATATTCTTTTCTACAAGTTTAATTTTTTTTTGAGTTGTCTGACTTTTTTCCTGAATATTTGACTTTTTCCACATCAATTTCAAGCTTTCCTAGTAAATTTTTTATCATGAATTTCAGATGTTTCTGCATATAGATTTAAGTTTTTCCTTATAAATTGACATTTTACTTGCAACTTTCCAGCATTTCAGTTGAAACTTTGATATTTTTTTCCATAAATTTGCAACTTTTCATGGTAAATCTGCACCTTTTTTACCCTATAACTTTGTAAGAGTTTTATGATATTTTTACATGTAAATGTTGGGTTATCACCCTCATGCAAATGTCACACCCAGAGGCCCTGCTGGTTGGTGGATTTGAACCCCCAACTTTCATCCTGTGAGGCACCAGTGATAACCACCAGACCACCTTGTAACTCACCCTTCTGTTCCTCCAATCACAACTGCAACAAGACAATTCAATGTACTTTACATAAATGATAAAGGGTAATACAACATGGTGTACTGCTAGTACACTGAGGAGGGCATCCAGGGTAAAAAATCTTTCCCAAATCAAATATGTGGGTCACGATCCAAGGCCCGGGTTAACAGTGACAGTCACTGGTGCTGTTGACCGACAAGGTGCCGGTGGAAATTGGGCTACTGCTGGTCGAAGATTGGGGAGGAGAGGGGGAGGCGTGTTTGGAGACAAAGAAAGAAAATGAAAACCAAAAGTGTGGAGGTGAGAGTAGGGACATTAAATGTAGGGACTATGACTGGTAAAAGCAAGAGTTGCCTGATATGATGGAGAGAAGAAAGGTAGATATACTGTGCGTACAAGAAATCAGATGGAAGGGAAGCAAGGCTAGGAGCATTGGAGGTGGATTTAAACTGTTCTACTATGGTGCAGATATTAAGAGAAATGGAGTAGGAGTAATTTTGAAGGAAGCGTATGTGACGAGTGTCCAGGAGGTAAAGAGGGAGTCAGACAGAATCATGAGCTTGGTGTGATGTTCAGTGTGTATGCCCCACAAATTGGATGCCAGGTGGAAGAAAAAGAGTAATTGTTACGTAAGTTGGATGAAGTGGTAGATAGTGTTCCCAGGGGGAAGAGAGTGGTGATGAGAGTGGACTTTAATGGGCATATTGGTGAAGGGAACAGGTGATGAGGAGGTCCTGGGTAGGTATGGTCTTAAGGAGAGAAATGTGGAAGGACTTGTATTTTGCTAAAAGGTTGGAAATTGCTATGGTGAAACACACATTTTAAGAAGAGAGAGGAACATAGTGACATTACAGGAGTGGAGGAAGGTGCACATAAGTGGACCACATGTTTTGCAGAAAAAGCAAGAGGAGACTGCAAGGTGGTGGCAGAGGAGAAGGCAGCTAGACGGCATCGGATGGTCAAATCTGCATTACAAAAAAAGTGCACTTACGAGAAAAAGGTTTATATCTATGAGAAAAGCTACAAATTTAAAGTGATACTCTGCCAAAAATCAATTTTTTTCTTGTTAACATGTGTGTAACATGGTTTCTTTTTTTTATATCAAGTGCAAAACCACTCAAATGTCATGTGTTTTTTTTTGCTGTAAAGCTTCACTTAAGCCCTGCCCCCTGAGAAAAGGCGAGTTAAGACCAAGCGTTTGTCAATCAGGATTTTCTGGACTAACTGAAGTTATCCTCTAGGCTAGTTAGCATTTTTTTAACTAGAAAAGCACTCAGGGCGCATACCTCTGCCAAGGCTGCCTCAAGGTCATTGGTGGGGGTATGCAGTCTCAGGTCATCACCAAAATTTAATGGGTTCATCCTTAGCCCAAGGGTTACCTCTGGAGAAGATTTAATCCAAATCCATCCAGTAGTTTTTGCATAATCCTGCTAACAGACAAACTACCCCCCCACTACATCACTTACTTGGCGGAGGCAACAAACTGCTTTGAAAACTTGACCCAAATTAAGATGGGTTTTATTATTATCATTATCCTGGGCCACCATGCATACAACAGGGCATGTCCTGCAACCGGTAAGTCTTTTTTTTTTTTTTTTTTTTTTTTTTTTACGTCACAGATTCTGGTGTTTTGGTTTTTTGGGGGGAGGGGATTTTGACAGAAACCTGCAAGACAATGCAAGGAGTTTTTGTGTAGAAAAAGGGCATAAGATACCATTTTAGACCATGTAGATTTGTTTTATAGGGGATTTATAGCCACTGCAGTGCATCTTTAAGAAAATTACAAGGAAAAATGCACATTTATAAGAACTGTAAATTTACAAGGAAAATAATCCCACATTTACAATAAAGGGCTTCAAATTTCGAGAGGGAAATCCAGCTTTATATGAACAAGTTCAAAAATGATAAGAAAAGTCACATTTTTGAAAAACACTGATGCTGAAGCAGTTTATAGAGGAAGAACGATTGTACAGAATATTTGGACATTCACTCAGCCCCAAACCTGGTATTAGGGAAGGCCCAGATTACCTCCAGATAAAACGTCACATCATAGATTCTTTCCTGCGTTTCACTATTACAGGGCTGTACAGTGCGACATACATTACTCACAAAAAGTTAGGGATATTTAGCTTTTGGGTGAAATTTATAGAAAATGTAAGAAGTTCACGCTAAAGTGATATTATATCATGAAAGTAGGGCATTTAACCCTCATCGCGGTAACAAGGTAGCAGCGACGCCTAGTGGTAAGCACTGATCATTACACTACCAACATATTTTACATACAAATAGTACCAACTGGGGTCCGTTTGCACCCCACACAAAATTTAACTGTTAATTGGATTATTAAGCAATACCAAAGTATTTTTTTCACTTAAAATGTTTTATTTGGTTAAAACAAAGAGTTGTGCTTGAAACATGATCCAAAAATCCCGGAATGGGGCTAGTTTGTCAGTTGCCTGCCTTTCAGCACGAATAGCCCGGTTGTAATGTGTTTTTCAACCAGTGTGCCCTGGTGTGTTCAGGTTTTTGTGGGAAATTATCTAATTTCACTTCTTAATTGGTACAAGAAATGCAAATACTTTGCCATTGTTGTGCATGTGTTCTGTAGGGCCTACAGAATACAATGCTACATGCTACATGTAGCATGCTACATGTATGTAGCATGCTAGTATACAATGCTACTTTGCTACAATGGCAAAGTATTTGCATATTTGCATGGCAAAGTCTACCTCGTTGAGCCATCATTCACTGAAATATAACACAAAATTCATACATTTAATATCATTAACATCATATTTTTCCCTGGGGTCCGATCGGACCCCAATGAAAAATCTGAACTGACAGTACAGAAGAAAACTGTATTTTAAATCAGATTTATTTTTTGTGATTCACAGATGATGACAAAGTAAGAAAGCATGATAGCTGTGATCGATAATATGTCCGTGTTGTGCATAAGAACATATGTGTGGGGTCAATTGGGACCCCACTCGGTAGGATCAGGGTTAAGTAGAAGCAACAAAAGCCAACAACAGTGGTGGGTATACCACAACAAAAAAATGTCAGTGTCTCAATAACTTGTCATGTGCCTTTGAGCATCAATCGCAGCTTGACAACAATGTCTCATGCTGTTCACAAGTCAACTTATTGTCTGCTGAGGCATGGCATTCCACTCTTCTTGAAGGACGGCTCTCAGATCATTGAGGTTGTGGGGTGCAGGGTTACGAGCCTCTACACGACAACTCGGCTGATCCCATGGGTTTTCTATAGGATTCAGGTCTGGAGAAAGTGCAGGCCACTCCATTTGAGGTACCTCAGCCTCCAGCAGCCGTTCCCTAATGATGTGACCTCAATGAGCTGGAGCATTGTCGTCCATGAAGATGAAATTAGGCCTGTGATGTTCATGCAGGGGCACAATGACTGGATTAATCATGTTATTCAAGTAGTATCGGCTTGTCACTGTACCATTCACAAGGTGTAGGGCAGTTCTGTATTGACTAGACAAACCTGCACAGAATGTAACACCCCCACCACCAAAGGCTCATCTGGTGACAACAGTGGCTGATGCATAGCGCTCTCCTTGACGTCTCCAACATTGTTGGCGGCCATCATTTCTGCTCAGTGTGAATCAACTTTCGTCAAAGAACAACACTGAGGTCCACTGGTCCCTTGTCCAGCGTAAATGCTCCCTGGCCCATGCAAACGATGACGCCTGTGCCTGGTGATGTGGTCATGTACCCTTGCAGGTCGTCTAGCACGCAGACCACACTAATGTAAATGGTTTTGAATGGTCTGACATGACACTTGGGTGCCTGTAAAGGTTAAATTAAAAAAAAAATTCCAGGTGAGCTGTTAGGTTAATTGGTGATTCTAAATGACCCCTAGGTATCCGGCCCTCTCTTAGAATAGAGGGATTAGTACTAGTGAAGCGCTTTAAGTGGTCTTTGAGACTAGAAAAGTACTATATAAGTACAGGTCCTTATCCTTGCAGTCAATTTTAGAGATGTAACAGATGTTTTTATCGTGCTACAAGTTTTTGTCTTGTGCTACATGACTATGAACCTCTGTAGCACCAGTGCTATGAACAAAAAAGTTAACGTACAGCCCTGTATTATATTTGAGGATGATCTTGCAGGATGGGCATTTTTTGCTCTGAACACTGCTCAGTTTTAGACAGTCCTGGTGAAACCTTTTTATTGTACAAAATCCAGAGGAGCAGTCCAACATCTCACCTGACTCTGGCTCCTTGCAGTAGCACCACCTTTCAGCGTCTGCACCATGCAGAGCCACTACGGGACTCGTGACGCTCTTGGCCAACAACTCCGGCATGACGGCAGTTTTGTAGAATTTGGTGGCATGAGCTATCGCTGAAGTAGAAAAGTCGACATCGGGAAAAATTCTGATGATAACAAAAATCTCACTGTTCTTTTCGATCCAAACAAAGTCACAAAATGATTCTTCTGTCTAGGCCCTGATTTTTATCCCAGCTGTTTTGTGTTCCCCTACTTCCGCCTTAATCTGATCATTGTGTTTATTTTTATTACCCTGTCTCTAATTATGTTCTCTAGTTCTGGTCCTGATCCTTAGTATTATGGGTATTTTCACAGCCATGTCTATGCCACTGCCTTTTCTGTATTGCTCCTGCACTGTTGCCCTGTATGTTCATCATCACATTTTATGTGCATCCCCTGTCTATGGCGTCTCTTCTGTTGCTGAGAGAGTGGTCCTCTCTCAGCTTCAGAGCTCCACTCGGAGTCTTTTCAAGGGAAATCTGGGGGTCAGAGCTGTCGCCCTCTACACAGACATGTGGCGTACACTGGGGACATTTGGCTTCCATGATTCCACAACCGCAGCATTTACAGCTCACATACGCAGCGGGTGATCCTGAATCCTGCGTCTTCCACCTTCAGACTGGTGTGTTGCTGCTTGTTCCCTTCCTCATCCTTCCTCCTCACTGTCTCTGTGTTCACAACCCCACCTAAAGCACAACAGAATGTATGTCACAGAAATAATGAGGTGTTTGTCCCCATGACGACAGAGAGCAGTCAGTCAGCGTGACTGTGACTCTCGTAGTCGGTGGTGTGCAGAAGTGGGTTGTGTAGTCTGAACTTATCCTCAAAAAGTAGAGTTACCTTTTGATAATACCCATTTTCAGGGCTGTTTCTAGCTTTTTGGAGTGTATGCAAGCAGCAACCATATGAACATTGCAATTTCAAAAAAAAAATATGAGGAAAAAAATGAAAACTTATAAGAAAAAAGTTGCAAATTTGTGAGAAAAAAGAAAATGAGCAGAGAAGAAAAAGGTGAAGCTAATTTTAAAATGTTCCTTGTTAACATGTCTGTAACATGTTTTTATGACTTACAAGACATATCAAGAGTGAAATTCCTCTTATGCTGACAGGACTGGAGCTGCTCTGTCCCCAGCTGCGTGTGTCCACTCTCCGGCAGTAGGCCAGAGCCTCCTCTCTGTTGGGTTCCATGCTGCCTCGGTGCATGCGTAGTTGCATGGGATATACAATCGATCTGGTTGTTCCTCTAAACAGTCATGGCGGTGTTAATTTTTAAAGTTTTGACATTACAGGAGTGTGAGCACCAGTGGGGAATCACAGTCTGCTTTTGGGCGGCTGCATGTGCTGTACCTCTGGTCCCGGCAGATGACAGCAGTGGCAGCCAGAGTGTGCCATGCCATTTTGCTGTGATTCCTGCGTGCTCTGCAAGTGGTGAGTGGTTGTTTGGACCTCCACAGTCACAGAAGTGTTGTATTGTAATTTTTTTAAACATTAGCTCTTCAGCACTGTCGTTTTCTAGTCAAATTTGCCATCTTGCAGACTTGTGTGTGCTGTGGTCCTTGAGGAGAGGCAGCGTGTCAGTGTCCTTATGGGTGGGCCTAATTAGAATATTCATAGATGCTGGTGTTTGAAGGAGGAGAAAAAGGGAAAAGATTTTCACAAGCAATTGTAAGACCATGAAATTTTTTTTCTTCAGAAAAGTGCATAAGATACCATTTTAGAAAATGCAGATTGGTATTTAAGGGGACTGATAATCACCAGAGTGCTTCTTTAATTCACTCCGCAAAAATGTTGAGGGTGAACTTGTAGTTTGGCAGCCCCCTAGTGGCTGAGGGGGCCTGTAGCATTTGCGTATTCTGCTTTATATCCAAAAAAGGCTCTGCTCATTATTTATGATGACAGTGGGTTTTAATATTTACCTTCCTGCTCCTCTGGGTAATCTGTGTGATTCAGGGTAACAGATCTTCTCAACAATGAGGGTCTGTTTTCAGCACTGCTCTGAAATATGGTGGTGTGATCCTCCCGGCGCTTTGTGAAACCCAGAGGGGCGACTCTGACTGCTCGCTGGTTTCCTTTTCCACCAAATCACTCTGAAAATACAGGTAATGACAACTGTATGTGACCTGTGTAATGTCCTGTCAGATACAGAGTACCGTGCAAAAGCCTTTAGCCACCTCTCATTTCTTTATATTGTGCTTGGAAAAATGGAAAATAGATGCAGGGAAAACACAAAGAAAAAAAGAGGGTTGTTAAAGACTTTGAACAGTACTGTAAGACAAACTAAAACAATTATTAATTTAATGGAAATATGGTTGAATGCCATCAATCTACTAATTGTTGCCCTCTATCAAATGAATAAAATAATAACTGGACTTGTAACAAACCTGTTGTAAGTGGACAGCCAGAGCGTTGAATGTCTGCTCTACCTTCTCCCTCAGCTCTTCCTCAGACAGCCTCCTGTTTTCTGGGTCGTAGAGGGAGGTCAGGGGCTCGGGGAGCGTCATGACACTGGGGGCATACCAGTGGGCATGAACTGGCACCAACGACAGCACTGCAGGTTTGACGCGTTTCTTGTTCCATTTGCAGGCGTCCAGACCTCTGTAAAGAGATGTCTTCTCCTCAAGTGTCAGGGCAGGGATCCCATGCTGATGTTGTGTTTCAACCTTCTTTTTCTCACCATCTTGATTGAGATTAATATGCCTCCCCTCTGCATACTCCACCTTTTTAGGTGACTCACACTGTGATTTGGACCTCTTGTTTTTTGGGAGGGGTCCAAAACAGCATTTTTCTTTCTCTGCTGTCTGATGTTGTTGAGCTAACACAATAAATCCAGCATGGGAGCAAGAATCCTCTTCTAACCCTGCTGTGGATGTGTAATATGCACCTCCCTCCAGGCCTCTGTCAACCTCTACGACCCAGACATTCAGTAGGGGATCAGTCACTCTTTGCCAAGGGCTCATCTGTCATAAAGCAGAAGTACATGAGTCAGTAATTTGCAAGGAAAAAGGTTGCAAAATTATGAGGAAAAAGTTGATAATTTACATTTAAAAAAGTCACAAATTTACGAGGTAAAATGGTCATTTTAATTCTCTCCCCCAAAAATGATACAGGTGAACGTGAAGCTTGGGGCCTCTAGTGGCTGGGGTCTGTCGCATTTGTGTACTCTGCTTTATAGTCAGAAACCGCTCTGGGGAGATGCATAAGAAACTAAACTCCATACTGCTGTCACTGAATTCCATAATGTTGGAGGAAGTGATTATAATCTGCTTCATATTAGAAACAAAGCTGTCTGATGTAATGTGGAAAGGGCCGATTCACAATTACCTGCTACATACACCATTTTGAACCTGTATTTTGGCTCTAAGCGCACTTAATGCTGCACCACAAACAAGAGAAGTCCTAGAGAATGTTTGAATCATACCCATGGAGGTAAGACTGGGTGATATAGGTCCAAAAATGTATCGCAATATAATTTCCTCTATATTGCGATACACAATATATATCGCGATATGTATTTTGTGTACTGAATGTCCTTTAAAATTTAGTTTTACTTACATTTTTATTAGAAGATATATATGTATACACACAGTACAGTATACACACACACACTACTCACAAAAAGGGATATTTGGCTTTCAGGTGAAATTTATGGAAAATGTAAAAAGTTTACGCAACAGTGACATTATATGATGAAAGTAGGCATTTAAGTAGAAGCATGCAATGGTGACTTCCTAATCTCAAACAATTTATTGAAACAAAAGCCAACAACAGTGGTGGATACACCACAACAAAAACTGTCAGTGTCTCAATAACTTGTCATGTGCCCTTGAGCATCAGTTACAGCTTGACAACAATGTCTCATGCTGTTTACAAATCAACTTATTGTCTGCTGAGGCATGACATTCCACTCTTCTTGAAGGGCGGCCCTCAGGTCACTGAGGTTGTGGGGTGCAGGGTTACAAACCTCTACACAGCGACTCAGCTGATCCCATAGGTTTTCTATAGGATTCAGGTCTGGAGAAAGTGCAGGCCACTCCATTTGAGGTACCTCAGCCTCCAGCAGCCGTTCCCTAATGATGTGACCTCGATGAGCTGGAGCATTGCCGTCCATGAAGATGAAATTAGGCCTGTGATGTTCATGCAGGGGCACAATGACTGGATTAATGATGTTATTCAAGTAGTATCGGCTTGTCACTGCACCATTCACAAGGTGTAGGGCAGTTCTGTATTGACTAGGCACACCTGCCCAGACTGTAACATGGTGACAACAGTGGCTGATGCATATAGTGCTCTCCTTGATGTCTCCAACATCATTGGCGGCCATCATTTCTGCTCATTGTGAATCAACTTTCATTAGAGAACAGCATTGAGACCCACTAGTCCCTTGTCCAGCGTAAATACTCCCTGGCCCATGCAAGACAATGATGCCTGTGCCTGATGGTGTGGTCAGGTACTCTTGCAGGTTGTCAAGCACACAGACCGTGCTGATGTAAACGGTTTTGAATGGTCTGTCGTGACACTTGGGTGCCTCTCACCTCTCTTAAATGTGCCATGAGTTGAGTAGCATTCATCATCTGGTTCCGCAGGGCACTGTTCACAATGGAGTGGTCATCAGTGTGGGATGTGGGCAAAGCACGTCCACTTCTATGCCTTTCTGTGACTCTTCCAGTCTCTCTGTATCTCTGTTGCAACCTGCTGATGGCACTCTGTGACACTCTAAGTTCAGTAGCCACTTTCCTCTAAGAACATCCTATTTGAAGCCTTGTAATGGCGAGATACTGGTGATCGTTGTCTTGGTCTCATGATGTCAAAATGCAAAGAGCATGATGAAGAGGACTGTTTAAATACCAATTATAACTGAACCAGAAAATGTATTGGTTGATTCATGGATCAAACACTTGTTAATTTTGCCATTAAGTACCTTGTTAGAGAACAGCAACTTATGCAAAAAGTACTGAAACATTGACTAGTTGGACATGTGCATTCCAAAGGTTAGAGAAGGTCAAATTAAGTTCACCTGAAAAGGTTATAGTGTGGGGATCATGAAATGATGAGACTGGATAATTTCTCAGTATGGTTTATTCATCTCAAGTCCCCAGCTCTCTCTCTCTGTCAGGAAAAAAGAGAAAGAGCTGTGGTAAACCCACATACATTTATACCCACACATCAAACACAGAATCACACAATGAAGTCAAATCCTTCTATTTACACTTAATCACTTCAAAGTCCTTCTTGCTCTTCTGTCTGACCCCAGGAGGTCAGACAGTCCTTTCAGGCTCTTGCTCCAGATCCTCTGACTTCCTCCCAAGTCCGCAGGTGGTCCAGACTCATTGTCCATCTGAGGCGTGATGTCAATACACACCGCAAGCTTAAAGTCCTTCTATGCTTGGGTCTCTGCAGTGAAATATGTGAGCTACATAATGTTACCATTATGGGCGCTACAATAGTGTATTTTAGGTGTATCCTGAAATTTCACCTGAAAGCCGACTATCCCTAACTTTTTGTGAGTAATATATATGTATGTATGTATGTATGTATATACACTACCATTCAAAAGTTGGGGTCACCCAGACAATTATCGTCGCAACGGCAATTATCAACGGCAATTATCATCGCCGTTGGAGATGAGCCCGATGAGGGTGGTGTCGTCCGCAAACTTAATCAGCTTAACAGACTGGTGGGAGGAGGTGCAGGAGTTGGTATAAAGGGAGAAGAGTAGGGGGGAAAGTACACAGCCCTGGGGTGATCCAATGCTGATGCTAACAGAGTCCGAGACAGACTTCCCCAGCCGCACATGCTGCCTCCGGTCCGTCAGGAAGTCGGTGATCCACCTGCAGAGGGAGTCAGGCACGTTGAGCAGGGACAGCTTGTCCTGGAGCAGATCGGGGCGGATGGTGTTGAATGTGGAGCTGAAGTCCACAAACAGAATCCTGGCGTAGGTTCCCGGGGAGTCCAGGTGCTGCAGGATGGAGTGGAGGGCCAGGTTGACTGCGTCGTCCACAGACCTGTTAGCATGGTAGGCAAACTGCAGTGGGTCTAGGAGGGGTGTGGTGATGGACTTGAGGTGAGACAGGACCAGGCACTCAAAGGACTTCATGACTACAGAGGTGAGCGCTACAGGTCTGTAGTCGTTAAGTCCAGTAATCCGTGGCTTCTTGGGGACAGGGATGATGGTGGAGGATTTGAGGCAGGTCGGCACGTGACATTGCTTAAGGGAGGTGTTAAAAATGTCTGTGAAGACAGGAGCCAGCTCTTTTGCACAGTGTCTCAGGGTGGAGGGAGACACACCGTCCGGCCCGGGGGCCTTGCGCAGGTTCAGTCTGGAGAACTGTCTGTGCACGTCCTGCTCACTGATGACAAGGGCAGGGGGGGAAGAGGAGGAGGAGGAGGGGGGGACCGCTTTTGATGAATTAGGGGCTGAGGAGGCAGTGGAGCTGGGTGGAGTGGGTGAGTTGGACACAGCTGACGAGGTGTCAAAACGGGCGTAATGTTGGGACAGTTTTTGACAAAGGGCTTTGTCATCCTGACCTTTAGAAGCCTGAGGCTGATAGTTGGTGATTTGCCTCAGTCCTCTCCACACAGAAGCCGAGTCATTAGCAGTGAACTGCTGCTGGAGTCTCTCAGAATATACAGATTTAGCTCTCCTCAGCTCTCTGTTAAACCGATATTTGACCTCTCTGTAGCAGTCCCTGTCTCCACTTTTCAACGCTGCTTCCTTCTCATTCCTGATCTGTCTGAGCTTGGCCGTGAACCAGGGCTTATCATTAGAGTATCTCACCCTGGTGCGTGATGGAAGAATGTGCTCCTCACAGAAGTTGATATATGAGTTCACAGTGTCTGTGTACTCATTAAGATCATGTGTGGCTCCTTTAAACATGCCCCAGTCAGTTATTTCCATGCATGTGTTCAGTTTCTCTCCAGCTTCACTGGTCAATTTCTTCGTGGTGGTCACAACAGGTTTAGTGAGTTTCAGTCTCTGTCTGTATGTGGGGATGAGGTGGACCATCACGTGCTCAGATAGTCCCAGCGCAGCGCGGGGAACAGCGCGATATGCGTCTTTCACTGTGGTGTAACAGTGATCCAGCGTGTTATTTCCTCTGGTTGGACATTTAATACACTGTTTGTAGCGGGGGAGCTCGTGACTCAGATTGCTCTGGTTAAAATCGCCCACCACAATAACCAGGGAGTCTGGAAAGTTCCGCTCCGTGAGTTGGATGTGATCCGCGAGCACGCGCTGAGCTTCGCGCGTGTCCGCGTCGGGAGGGACGTACACAGTGATGAGGATGAATGAGGCGAACTCCCGCGGGGAATAAAATGGCTTACAGTTAATAAAAAGAAATTCCAGGGCGGGAGAACAGTGTTTGGAAATCACCGTTACATCAGAGCACCAGCTGTTGTTAATATAGAAGCACACTCCTCCTCCGATAGACTTACCGGAGAGCTCTGTGACGCGATCAGCACGAAACAGCTGAAATCCCTCGAGGCTGATCGCGCTATCTGGAATGTTCTCTTTAAGCCAGGTCTCAGAGAAGCAGATGACAGACGAGGAAGCGAGGTCCTTAAATCGCATCAGCAGTCTTAATTCTTCTACCTTGTTCAAGAGAGAATTGGCATTGGATAGAAATATGCCAGGCAAGGCTGTTCGCGTGCCTCTCCTACGCAGCCAAGCGAGAATCCCCCCTCGCTTCCCTCTTTTCCGCCGTCTTACTCTTTGAGCCAAACAATGAATCAGATCGGCAGCAGGAGCTAAAAATACTGGGAGAAGGTCCGTGGGAGTAAGAGTCCTGATATTTAATAATTCTTCACGGGTGTATGAACCGGCAGACGCACAATCAATGAACAAAAACAAACAAATTATAAAAATTAAAGGGCAGCGAAGCACCATGGCGACCGCTGTGGGCGCCATCTTGGATTCCCAATAATGGAATTATGTTTTGATCGAGTCGCGAGACCAGAACCAGAGCGGACCAGCGTCGCGTTCGTCTGACAATGAGGAAGACAAGTTCGCCAAGACTCCGCTGTGAAGAGGTAAGGTGTTATAAGCTAAATTATTCTCTATCCCTGAAAATTGTAATCCAAAATGACTTTTGACCGATCAGTAAATTACAGCTGTGCGGTTCACGAAGTCTGAAGTTCGTGCGCCGCGGTACAAGGGGTTGCTCGCAGTGTACAGGCTGTGAACGCCCCCCCACCCCCGCTATTCTTCTGCAGCGAGGGGGGGGGGAGCCGCGGTGACTGCACTGCTGTCCTACATCACCACATAAGGCTAATCCGTTGTGTAGCGATGGCTGAAGTCCATCCTCTGTAGCGAGCGGGGGGGGGACAACCCCCCCACACACACACAGGAGCGAGGGGGGGGGGGGAAGCCGCTGTGACAGCGTTGCTGTGGAAACATGCAACAAGTGTAATCTGTCATGTAGCGAGGGCCGAACTCTGTCCTTGGTAGCGGGGGGGGGCGACCCCCCCCACACACACACACAGACACAGCCCTGAGTGTGACCTTTCCTTTGAGCCTAAAATGAAGCTTCTACATTGAATCATTCAAAAGTTACAGACGTTTTTCCAAACTGTGCCATTTGGCACAATTTGGCACAGTTCCAAAACGCCTGGGAACAGCCTGAGAACAAAGCTGTGTAAAATATTCATTTTTTGTGGTATTGTTACCAAATTTGGATCTCAGCTGGATAACACTTGGTTCTACATTTCTGTTGCATTTTCCAGCCGGATCGGACAGCTGTGTGTTATTTACAAGCATTTGTATCCAAAAAAACACTGTGTCCAAATTTTTTTTCTTCAAGTTCAGTATGTTTAGATGACTGTAACTCAGTGGCCGGAGCACATAGAGAGATTATGTTTTTTTTGCCAAAAAATTCAAAGTGTTTTCTTTTAAATGAGACCAACCCCATGAAGATGCTGCAAAGGGTTGAAGAACAGCTTTCGATTTACTTTGGGCACGTTATTTTTTGGCATTTTTAGGAAAATTGCCTGGAGTGCAAGTGGTTAAGCAGGGGGACACGTCTAGCACTGCAGGATTTGAGTACCTGGCGGCGTAGTGTGTTACTGATGGTAGCCTTTGTTACTTTGGTCCCAGTTCTCTGCAGGTCATTCACTAGGTCCCCTCGTGTGGTTCTGGGATTTTTGCTCACCATTCTCGTGATCATTTTGACCCCACGGTGTGAGATCTTGCGTGGAGCTCCAGATCGAGGGAGATTATCAGTGGTCTTGTATGTCTTCCATTTTCATAATAATTGATCCCACAGTTGATTTCTTCACACCAAGCTGCTTACCTATTGCAGATTCAGTCTTCCCAGCCTGGTGCAGGTCTACAATTTTGTTTCTGGTGTCCTTTGACAGCTCTTTGGTCTTGGCCATAGTGGAGTTTGGAGTCTGACTGTTTGAGGTTGTGGACAGGTGTCTTTTATACTGATAACGAGTTCAAACAGGTGCCATTAATACAGGTAACGAGTGGAGGACAGAGGAGCCTCTTAAAGAGGTAGTTACAGGTCTGTGAGAGCCAGAAATTTTGCTTGTTTGTAAGATAAGATAAGATAAGATAAGCCTTTATTAGTCCCACAATGGGGAAATTCCAGGATTGCAACAGCATAGGGATAGCAACACTCAGAGCAACAATCAGAAGGCAAGAAAAAACAACATCTAGTAAACATATGTCCATATTACTATAAATGTATATATATATAGACACACAGTGCAGAGCATTATGGCTGGTGAATGTGCAGCAGAAAGTCTAAGCTCTCTCTCCGCGGATGCAGCGGGCCAGCTGGAAGTCTTTGGGCATGATGGTGACCCCCTTAGCGAAGAAGAGACCACCAGGTGGGCCTCGCTGGTCTCCTGCAGAGCCATGACGGTGAAGCTCAGGAAACGCAGGACGGTCTTGAAGTCCTGAGCGATCTCCCTCACCAGGCGCTGGACGGGCAGCTTACGGATGAGCAGCTCCGTGGATTTCTGGTAGCGACGGATCTCTCTCAGAGCCACGGGCCTGTGACGGCGAGGCCTCTTCACTCTGCCGGTGGCCAGAGCGCCTCTCCGAGCAGCCCTGGTGGCTAGCTGTCTCTTGGGGGGCTTCTTCCTCCAGTAGATTTTACGGGCGGTCTGCTTGGTTCTTGCCATCGCTCTTTATTATTCTGTCTTATATTTCTTTCACGCCGCCTAAACTCCAGCCCGGCACCCGCGTCCTTTTCGCTACAGCTCCCGGTATGTCGAGTTTCCCATTAGCACCGGGCGGCGGCCAAGTGCTAGCTAGCACTAGCTCCTCCCCGCTGTAACGTCTCCCGCTGCAAACCGTGGCTCCGTCCGCCGACCCGGGAGACCCCCGGGGCGATCCGTGCGTCCGTGATATATATACAGAGTGAAAGGTGTAGAAAGAAGAAGGAAGATAAAAAAAAAGGCTGTTGCAACAGGCAGCCGACTCGTGTGGCGCCGCCGGTCCAGCGGAACCGGAACCGGAAGTAGTTGACCAAATACATATTTTCCACCATAATTTGCAAATAAATTCTTTAAAAATCAGACAATGTGATTTTCTGGATTTTTTTTCTCATTTTGTCTCTCATAGTTGAGGTATACCTATGATGAAAATTGGAGACCTCTCTCATCTTTTAAGTGGGAGAACTTGCACAATTGGTGGCCGACTAAATACTTTTTTGCCCCACTGTGCGTGTGTGTGTGTGTGTGTGTGTTAACACACACACATACATACGCATTATGGCAAGCCATTCAGGAAAAAAAAAAATATATATATATATACAGTATATATACTATATTACAAAGGAAACCTTGGAATATATTGAATGAAACTGGGAATATATTGAATGAACTACATTTCCCATCAGCCTTTGGGGCTCCAGTTTCATAAAATATATTCCGAAGTGTGTGTGTGTGTGTGTGTGTGTGTAAATATATATATCAGAGTTTCATTCAATATATTCTGTGTTTTGTTCATACGTGATGAGGACCATTTGGATGTTTTCAGTGTGGGTTATATGTCATGAACAGAGATGGAAGAAGTGCAGCTATGAGTGAATCAGCAGAAAAGTTAGTTGCAGCCATCCTCAGTAATGAAGAGCTGGTTCACATCCTGGCAAATGTATGTAGCGGCCAAAATTCTACCGATGAAGAAATGTATTCAGTGTGTCTCACTGTGGGGGACACTTCAGTAAAGTTGGCAAGATATTCACAGATTCGGACTTTGCGGATCAATAATTCCTGAACAAAACACTTAAAACACAAACCACACCAATCTAATACACTGGTAAAGTGGACAACGAGCTACAGCCTCATTTTCATTAAAAAGAGCCGTCCTCTGACCTCCAGCAGTTACAGTGGCTTCGATGAGCTGCCATAGGGGAGACGAATGCGCAGGGACCGTCTGCAAATTGCAACTCCGAGGGAAAAAAGACCATTTCAAATTAAATACTGTGAGGATCATAAGGTGTAATGTCACCAGAATCAGTTCATACGTCGAATGTGTCGTTTTGTTCAGACTAAAATGCTTAGTTTGCGTAAATTTTATTTTTCATAGTTTGGGGAAATATTTATTTAAAAAATATCCAATAACTTGAAAATTACAAAATGTGGCTTCACTAAAATCACCTCACAAGCAATCCATGTTCTTGTAGTCAGACTACAACACATAGACTGGATTAAAGAAATGTTTTCATAGCTTTTGGGAATATTTATTAGGATTAAATTTCAGCATCATCAAGGTTAGTGCCACTAAATGCTGCCCAGCCACTAGGGTCTCCTGTTAGTAACGCTTGTTTGTTGGACCAAAAAAAAAAAAAATCATAGTTTAGGGAAATATGTATTAGAAATGATAGTTAAAAACTTGTAAATAACTGAGTGCAGCTTCACCAAAATGACGTCACATATAATACATCATCTGATGATCATACTACATCATTTAGATTGAGTAAAAAAACAAAGCAAAACATATTTTCATATTCATATTTTCTGTAACTATTAATTTGAAATAAAATTCAATAGCTTCTTAGGTATTAAGTGCAGCTTTACCAAAATCACCTCACACATCATCCATCATCTGATGGTCAAACTACATCACTTAGTTTGGGTAGAAAACATTTTTTCATATTTTTTGGAAATATTAATTTGAAATAAAATGCAATACCTTCTCAGGTATTAAGTGCAGCTTCATCAAAAACACCTCACACATCATCTATCATCTACTAGTCAGACTACATCAGTAGACCATTTATTGACACAGAAAAGCACTGATTTCTAATAGAACTGACTCCTGCACTGACAAATAAATCACAAGGATTAATTTTAGCTTGACTCTTAGCCTGCCAAAAGACCACTACATACATTTGCCATGGTGTTAACCAGCAATTCATTACTTAGGATAGCTGCAACTAACTTTTTGGCTGATTCACTCATAGCTGCGCTTCTTCCATTTCCATTCATTACGTATAACACAAACCGAAAACAATGCTAAACATCCAAATGGTCCTGCTCACACACGTACAAAACAGAATATATTGAATGAAACTCTGATATACTTAACGGCAAAATTCACAACAAGTGTTTGATCCATGAATCAATCAACCAATACATTTTATGGTTCACTTAGAATTGGTATTTAAACAGTCCTCTTCATCATGCTCTTCACATTTTGACATCATGACACCAAGACGACGCCTAACAATTGATCAACAGTACCTCGCCATTGCAAGGCTTCAAATAGGATGTTAGTCAATTTTATATATATATATATATATATATATATATATATATATATATATATATATACTGTATATATATATATATATATATATATATATATAACACTAACGTTCATAAGTTTGGGGTCACCCAGACAATTATTTTGTGTTTTCCATGAAAAGTCACATTTATTTACCACCATGAGTTGTAAAATGAATAGAAAATATAGTCAAGACATTGACAAGGTTAGAAATAATGATTTGTATTTGAAATAATAATTTTTTCCAGATACTCATCCTGCTCAAAGGAAGGTCAGTTTTATAGCTTCTCTAACCAGCTAAACTGTTTTCAGCTGCACTAGCATGATTGCACAAGGGTTTTCTAATCATCCATTAACCTTCTGACGCAATGAGCAAACACATTATACCATTAGAACACTGGAGTGATAGTTGCTGGAAATGGGCCTCTATACACCTATGTAGATATTGCACCAAAAACCAGACATTTGCAGCTAGAATAGTCATTTACCACATTAGCAATGTATATTAGATATTAGAGTGTATTTCTGATTAGTTTAAAGTTATCTTCATTGAAAAAAACAGTGCTTTTCTTTCAAAAATAAGGAAATTTCTAAGTGACCCCAAACTTTTGAACGGTAGTGTATATATATGCAGTGGATATAAAAAGTCTACACACCCCTATTCAAATGCCAGGTTTCTGTGATGTAAAAAATGAGACCAAAATAAATCATTTCAAAACTTTTTCCCCCATTAATGTGACCTATAACCTGTACAACCCAACTGAAAAACAAACAGGAATCTTTGAAGGGGAAAAATAAAAAATAAAAAACCTACAATAACCTGGTTGCATAAATATGCACACCTTCTTATAACGGGATGTGGCTGTGTTCAGAATTAACTAATCACATTCAGACTCGTTAAATGGAAGTCAGCACACACTGGCCACCATTTAAAGTGCCTCTGATTAACCCCAAATAAAGTTTAGCTGTTCTAGTAGGCTTTTCCTGACATTTTTGTAGTCACATCTTACAGCACAAGCCATGGTCGGCAGAGAGCTTCCAGAGCATCAGAGGGATCACATTGTTCAAGGGTATCAGTCAGGAGAAGGGTACAAAAGAATTTCCATTAAATATACCATGGAACACACTGAAGACTGTCATTATCAAGTGGAGAAAACATGGCACAACAGTGACATTACCAAGAACTGGACGCCCTTCCAAAACTGATGAAATGACGAGACCTCATCAGGGAGGCTGCCAAGAGGCTGAAGGAGCTGCAGGCGTTTTTGGGAAGTACTGGCTGTTTAGTACATGTGACAACAATCTCCCTTCTAGGGTGGCAAGATGAAAGCCTTATCTTCTGTTTAAAAAAAAAGATCATTTTCATAAAGCAGTGACGGTAACTAAGGGGTGTGTGGACTGAAGACTGCAGCAACATTCAGCTTATAAGCAGGACAGTCTCCGTACAGGACCCTGCGTGGCTCTTGTCTCCGGGATTTTTGCTGCTGTTGTGGAGAGTACAAATAAAGGAACCAGACCTGCACGACAGACAAACTTTATTTCTCTCTCTCACTTCATTCATACACAGAAAAAGACCTTCTAAAATACACCAGGGTCTCTCCTTTTATATCACTCCATTCCTTCCCCCTGTTGCCTGAAATCTTGCATCACAATACATTCACACATTACAATACGTACTGTCTGTAGAAGAGCTTGGAATAATGAGGCGATGTGACTTATAAACCAAAGTTTATTATCAGCTTCGCTCCTCTAACAAGTCTCATCTAGTGCAGCAGCAGAAGAAGTAAGAGAGCGAACACATTCGGCTCTACATACTTATTCTCACACATAACAAAAGACATGTATATCAAAGCTGACATCCCCCATTATCTTAATCCCCCTCTTTTGTCTTCGTACCCCTCCACCTGGCCCTGGGAGGTCAGGGCGACTTATCTGGTCTCCACCGCAGTGCCTCGGATGCTCTTTGATCTTCACTGGCGGTTGAGACCTTTTGTCCTGTTCTGAGGTGTGAAGTCGCTTTACATATGTAATCACCAAACATTCTCACATGCTTATACATATGTAGGTTATGGGATATATGATTAATATAGACCACAGCCCCCCCCCCCAAACGACTAAGAAAAGGACAATAGAAAAATTCACAGTTTAAGATAATTATTATGACATACTAACTGCTACACCTCTTGACAAGGAAGAAACTTTCCAGCAGCTATGCTCCTGTAGAGAATTCAGTGGTAACCATAACAGCGTAGTAATATCACAAGTCAGTCTTAAACTGTTACAGCACAATTAGTGAACAACTTTTGAGTAGTTTGCATCAGTCCCTGTGCCGTCTGGGTTTAAGTCTTCTCCCGAATCTGCTGTGGGTCCGCTTGGGCGTCCTGGTGGGACTTTCCTGTAAGGAATCTGCAGCTTGGGGAGGAGAGTGATTATTCGTTCCCTGCAGGGGGGCTGAGTCTTTTCTCTTGGGGGGTCTACCCCGCCGAGGTGCTCTCGCCAACCGTGCAGGCTCGTCTCTCAACAAGAAGGCAGGTTTAAGTCTGTCAATGCTGACTGTTTCTTTTCTGTCCCCTAAATCAAGCACAAAATGCTTATCACCAGGTTCCAGCACTCTGAATGGTCCATCGTATGGTGGGCGGAAGGTTGGTTTTAAAGCTTCATGCCTAACAAAAACGAATTCAGCGTTTTTTAAAGCTTGGGGAACAAAAAACCGCGGAAAAGAATGATGTGCCGGTCCGGGGAGAGTGTTAGGGCCGTTGCTGCCTAAAAACCTCGGGGCTGGAAGATGCCCTGGCTCTGGGTTCTCTGGTAAAAATTCACCTGGGAGCCTGAGAGGTTGTGCAAAAACTAATTCTGCTGGGGAGGCGTCTAGATCCTCTTTAGGCGCAGCACGCAACCCTAATAAAACCCAGGGGAGTTTATTTACCCAATTTGTATCCGTTAGTGAGGCTCTGAGGGCGGCCTTTAAAGATCTGTGAAAACGCTCGCATAACCCATTAGCCTGAGGGTGATAAGCGGTGGTGCGGTGAATTGTCGCTCCTAAGCTGCTGGCCATGGCTGACCAAAGCTCCGAGACAAATTGAGGCCCCCTATCAGACGTGATGTCCGATGGGACGCCGAAACGTGCCACCCAGTTTGTCAAAAAACCGCGAGCGACTTCCTCTGCTGTGGTTGACGCCAGAGGGACCGCCTCAGGCCAGCGCATAGTACGGTCTATCATTGTTAACAGATGTGTGAAACCTTGGGAGGAAGGTAGTGGTCCCACGAGGTCGACATGAACATGGTCGAACCTTCTAGCTGGGATTCGAAAAGGCTCTAGAGGGGCTTTTGTGTGTTTGTGTATTTTGGCGCGCTGACAAGAAATGCAAGTTTTTGCCCATTCTTTTACGTTTTTGCGCAGGCCGGGCCACACAAACTTTTCGGCGACCATTTTAACCGAAGCGCGCACACCCGGGTGCGCGAGGAAGTGAATTGAGTCAAAAATACGGCGGCGCCATGCAGCTGGGACTACCGGGCGAGGTCGGCCGGTTGAGATGTCGCATATTAGGGGGGGCACACCATCGCGTAAACCCCTTTCCTCCAGCCTTAACCCTGTTGGTCCAGACAGGAGTGCGCGCACGTCCGCATCACTACTTTGCTCCTCCGCCATGGCTGCGTAATCTATCCCTACGTGGATTGGGGCTGCGTATGTGTCCGCGTTGGCGAAGAGTTCTGCGGCTGAGGTAGTATAATCTGTCTCCTCACGCTCTGGCGATGTCACAGCGCAAGAGAGGCAGTCTGCTACCACGTTAAGTTTGCCTGCCACATGTCGAATGTCTGTGGTGAACTCTGAAATCGCAGCTAGCTGTCTTTGTTGCCTGCCTGACCACGGTTCAGAAATTTTAGCCATCGCAAAGGTGAGCGGTTTGTGGTCTACAAAAGCCGTGAAACGCCGCCCCTCCAACCAGAACTGGAAGTGGCGGATGGATAAATGAAGCGCTAGCAGCTCCCTGTCAAAAGTGCTGTATTTACGCTCGGTTTGGTTTAGCGATTTGCTGAAAAATGCCAAAGGTTGCCAGGTTCCGTCGACGTGTTGTTCTACAACTGCCCCTATGGCCAGGTCTGAAGCGTCTGTGGTTAGCGCAATACGGGCCGAGGGATCAGGGTGAACCAACAATGTGGCATTAGCTAGGGCACTTTTTACTTCCGCGAAGGCGCGTTCGCGCTCCGGGGTCCATTCGACCGCGTTGGAAGGTTTTTGTTTTCTGAGCGTGTCATATAGGGGCTGCATGAGCTGAGCTGCGCGGGGGAGGAAACGGTTGTAAAAATTAACCATTCCCAAAAATTCTTGCAGTGATTTGACCGTTTGCGGCCGTGGGAAACTTTTTACTGCGCGAACTTTGTCTGGCAGTGGGACTGCCCCCTTCGGTGAAACTCTGTGTCCCAAAAAATCAATTTGCGACACGCCGAATTTGCATTTGGCTGGATTGATTATTAACCCGTGCTCTTCTAGTCTCTGAAAAACCATAGTGAGATGCTGTTCGTGTTCTTCCTCAGACAAGCTGGCTACCAGCATATCGTCGAGGTAGACGAACACGAAAGGGAGGTCGCGTAATACCGCGTCCATCATCCGCTGAAAGGTTTGAGCAGCGCCTTTGAGGCCAAAAGGCATCCGCAAAAATTCAAAAAGACCGAAGGGGGGTTATTACAGCTGTTTTAGGAATGTCTTCTGCTCGAACGGGGACTTGGTGATAGCCACGGACCAGGTCTATTTTAGAAAAAATGCACGCACCCGCCAGATGTAGTGAAAAATCTTGGATGTGAGGAATTGGGTAGCGGTCATGCGCTGTCGCATTGTTTAATCTGCGGTAATCGCCGCACGGTCTCCAAGAACCATCAGATTTCGGGACCATGTGTAGCGGTGACGCCCAGGGGCTTTTTGAGCGTCTGATAATGCCTAGTTTTTCAAGGGTGGTAAACTCGTCCCGAGCTATGGCGAGCTTGGTCGCATCTAAGTGCCGAGCTTTGGCGAATACGGGTGGGCCCGTTGTGGGAATAAAGTGTTCGACCCCGTGCTTAGCCACTGTAGCTGAGAATTTGGGAATTGTGAGTGCTGGAAATTGGGTGAGGAGTTGATCAAACTTACCTCCTGCTGTAGTGACGCTGGCCTGCACGGGTGGTGGAGAAACTCGAGCTGAGCAGGGAATAGAAGCAAAGGACAATGCATTAACCAAGCGTCTGTTTGCTAGATCGACTAATAACCCATGTGCACACAAAAAGTCTGCGCCCAACAAGTTAAAACTCACCGCCGCTACAACAAATGTCCAGCTGTAGTTGCGGCCATGGATGCGGAGGGGCAGGTTCCTTTCGCCATAAGTGTCGATGATGGAGCCGTTGGCTGCCACCGCTCCATTGCCCCAGGGGCCCATGGCCCGGTCTGCTTGGGAGGGCATGATAAAACTCAGTTGAGCTCCCGTGTCAATGAGGAACTGCTTGCCGGTGTGTCCGTCTGTCACATATAGAAGCTTGCTTTTTTTGCCGAGAACCGCCGCTGTTAACGGTTCTCGGCTTTTAGCGTTTCCCGAAATCGTGAATTTGCAGGGGGGAATGCATTTGTAAGCCTTCTCGGCGAAGCGGTGGTGGTAATAACAGACGTCGCTTCGTCTGTTATGTCTTGGCCGTGTCGCTGTCACGGCGGGCGGATTCTGCTCAGTGGTTAGTGGTTCCCCATGGCTCCGGACATCAGCGTTGAGGTCTGCGGATGCTGCTGTGGGTGTCTGTTCCTTGCAGGCGTTGACGAGTCGCTGCGCTTCGTGAGCCAGCGTGCGGAAGTCTTGCTGGGTGCTGCATCGCATGTTGGAAAGCGTCCCTCTCATGTGTGGCGGCAGCGTACTGAGGAATATAAATTGGAAGAGGAAGTTGTCATTGTCCTCTTCTTTGAGCTGCGGCAAGTCCTCCATGAGGGCCTTGGGTCTGCATCCTCTGTGGCCGTAGACAGCCAGGATCCTCTCGGCTCTCTCCTCGGCAGGGGGGACGAAATTCGCCACGATGGTCGCTTTCAGTTCTCTATATTTGTCCTGGGCCGGCGGCCGCTGGATTATGCTCCGCGCACATCTCAAAGTGGCGGCGTTGAGTTTGGCGACGATGTGATAAAACTTTGTATCGTCAGCCATGATGCCCGCAAGTGCAAACTGGGCTTCAGCTTGCTGAAACCACGAGGCTGGGTCTTCCTGCCAGAAGTCCGGCAGCTTGGCGGTGACGGCGTTTGTGTGGGCCGTCCTTGATGTGTCCGCAGGGTGAGAGTGCCTTCCTTCGGCTCTCTCAGCGGCGCTGGTGCTCGGTTGAGCCCTCTCTATCACTTCTGCCGTGGGGGAACGTCGTCCATCTGTTCCCCTGTCTGCATGGGCGCCGGCGTCTGCCTGGGTCGCCACAGATGAGTCGATCGCGGGGGAACGCCTCTGGTACATCCTCGCGTCAGGGTCACCAGTGTAGAAGAGTTTGGAATAACGAGGCGATGTGACTTATAAACCAAAGTTTATTATCAGCTTCGCTCCTCTAACAAGTCTCATCTAGTGCAGCAGCAGAAGAAGTAAGAGAGCGAACACATTTGGCTCTACGTACTTATTCTCACACATAACAAAAGACATGTATATCAAAGCTGACATCCCCCATTATCTTAATCCCCCTCTTTTGTCTTCGTACCCCTCCACCTGGCCCTGGGAGGTCAGGGCGACCTATCTGGTCTCCACCGCAGCGCCTCGGATGCTCTTTGATCTTCACTGGCGGTTAAGACCTTTTGTCCTGTTCTGAGGTGTGAAGTCGCTTTACATATGTTATCACCAAACATTCTCACATGCTTATACATATGTAGGTTATGGGATATATGATTAATATAGACCACACTGTCCTCCATTAAATCCCCCACGCTCTGCCGGCAGAGGTAATATTCCCCTCCCCTCTGCTTCCAGTCTGAGATGAATATCCCAGTGTGGGTTCTCTACACCAACACCCCCAGAGTCTCAGACTGAGTTTCAACCCTCACGTCCTTTTGGCTTCAGTCTCCTCCCGCGCTATGGCCAGTTTAGTTGCGTCCAGGCGCCGAGGTCACGCGAAAACGGGCGGCCCAGTGGTGGTGATAAAGTGTTCCACCCCGTGTTTAGTGATGGCCGCCGAAAACGTCGGGACCGCGAGTGCTGGGAACTGAGTGAGCAGTGTGTGGAACTTACCGCCTTGAGCTGTGACGTTGGCTAGTGTTGTTGGCCTGGCCCCTCGAGCTGTACAGGGGAGAGAATCAAAAGACATTGCATTAACCAGGCGTCTGTTAGCAACATCGACTAGCAACCCGTGTGCACACAGAAAATCAGCTCCCAAGATCGGGAAACTGCATGCCGCTTTGACGAATGTCCACTTGTACATACGGCCGTGTAGGGATACAGTCAGTGTCCTCTCACCAAAAGTCTTAATGTCCGAGCCGTTTGCGGCCATCAGCTCGGGGCCGCTAGCTCCCGCTAGCCGGTCGGCGTAGGATGGCAGGATGAGGCTCTTTTGGGAGCCAGTGTCTACGAGGAACAGTCTCCCCGAGCGCGAGTCCGTCACGTAGAGCAGCTTGTTTTCTTCACTGGCGGTCGCAGCTGCTACTGACTGTCGGCCTTGGCGTTTCCCAAATGCTTGAATTGGCATGGTTGCACACATCTGCGTGTGTTCTCTTCAAAGTGGTGGTGGTAGAAGCAGAGCGTGTCTCTCTGGCGCTTTCTGGTCCCCGCTGCCACTACTGTCGCCGGCTCCTCACCTCCGCTGGTTGTCTTGCTGGGTTCCAACGCCGCCGCGTTCACTGTGAGGGCTCTGGTGGTGAGGATGATCCGATCTGCCTCCTGGGCTAGCGCACGGTAGTCGCGTGCGGCCAGCAACGGTGAGTTGGCCAGGACCACTCTTGCCTCTGTCCGGAGGAAAAGGTGGGCAAACAGAAAATGCCCATCGTCCCTGCCCATCAACGCCAACATCTTCTCCATCAGTTCGACCACCAATCCATCTCCTAACTCAGAGCACCTCAGGAGCCTCTCTGCTCTCTCACAGTCCGAGAGTGTGTAGCGCTGGGTCAGCGCGGCCTTCAGAGTCCCGTATTAATCGTGGGCTGGAGGCTGTTGGAGCAGGCTCGCTACTTGCTGAGACGTGCGAGCATCCAGCGCTGTGACCACATAGTAATATCTGGTTTCGTCTGCAGTTATTCCCCGGAGGGCGAATTGAGCCTCAGTGTGGTGGAACCAAGACCGCGGATTGTGCAGCCAAAAGTCCGGTAGTTTGACTGAAACAGCGCACGCGTTGCTGGGGCTTCCCGTCCGGGCCGTCTCTGGGATGCTTGACGCGTTGCTGGGGCTTCCCGTCAGGGCCAACTCCGGGGTTCTTGCCTCGTGTTCCATAATTCGTCAAGGATCACCAGTGTGGAGAGTACAAATAAAGGAACCAGACCTGCATGACAGACAAACTTTATTTCTCTCTCTCACTTCATTCATACACAGAAAAAGACCTTCTAAAATACACCAGGGTCTCTCCTTTTATATCACTCCATTCCTTCCCCCTGTTGCCTGAAATCTTGCATCACAATACATTCACACATTACAATACGTACTGTCCTCCATTAAATCCCCCACGCTCTGCCGGCAGAGGTAATATTCCCCTCCCCTCTGCTTCCAGTCTGAGATGAATATCCCAGCGTGGGTTCCCTACACTGTGATTTTTGCCGCTGCCCGAAAAATGTCATTCAAACAAGCTGCTCTCGGAGCTCATACACGGAGCATACACAGTCAGGATCATACACACTCCGCTCAGAAGGAAATAACATGCTTTGTGCCCTTTCAGTGCTCACTATTACGGCTGTATTTAACAAGGGGTCCAAATGCTTTCATCACTAACTGCCTGCTGGAGTCTGTCTGGAGAGAGTGCCTGAAACAGCGGCAGCACCGAGTGCTGTGGAAGCTTCCAGAGTACTGGGTGCAAACATGCTGTTGGTAATAAAATTACACTTTATTTAGTAGTTTATTTAATAATCAATAGGGTGTAGAAGATGCCTTACAAACGAGACTGAGTGTATTTTCTCAGGAAAGCTTTATTGAAAGTCACATCTTCTAACATCAAAGTTCTCAGCAGAAAAAGAGACAGATCCCACTTTCCTCACAGCTTTTATATCCCAGAGATACAAAACCCCCACATCACGTATCTCACACCTTCACCCCACCTAAGTTTGGTAAACACATGAACCACAGTCCCCGAAACTTGCTGGCGCTTCTGTTTTCCTCTCCACCTCGGGGCTCCTGCTGGGACATTGTCTTCCACCTCCGTCTTCCTCCGGCACCCACCTCCTAGCCGAGGTCCCTGCTGGGGCATTGTTCTTATGGACGTTTGATCTGCAGGGTCTGCACCGACATGCCTACTGGAAGCATGTGGGGGGAGAGAGCGTACCATACAAGCATGGCATATATGTGCCTTAAATATGCACCATATAACCCCCCCCCAAACATTCAAATAAGGACAAGTTACATTTCAAATGCATAGAATCATGACACCCCACACAGAACAAGAGAGAGAAAAAAACTTGGCACAACAGATCACATATCCCGCTGCTTGGGCTTCAGCTCTCTGCCATATCTGCTGTGAGCAGGTCTCGCTCTGCCTGTGGCTGTCTGCTGCATCTGTGAAGTAGAATCATTAACACATCGTCGTGAAAGCTTAGCAGAGCGCCTCCCGGGTGGCCTGCCACAGCGGGGGGCACTGGCCAACTGGACTGGGTCGTCAGCTAACACAAAAGCGGGTTTGAGTCTGTTAATGCAGACTAAGTCCCTCCTGTCTCCCAAATCGAGCAAAAAATGCTTTTCCCCGGTTTCTAACACTCTGAACGGTCCATCGTAAGGTGGCCTTAAACCTAACCTCTGTGCGTCGTGTCTAACGAAGACAAACTCTGCATTTTTTAAGGCTTTGGGCACAAAAACACGTGGAAAACTGTGATGAACGGGACCGGGGAGGGTGTGTGACCCCGCTTCGCTCTGCAGCAGCTGAGCGGGGAGGTGCTCCGGAGCGGGGTTTTCAGGGAGGAAATCTCCCGGTAACCGGAGGGGTTGGGCGAAAACGAGTTCGGCCGGAGAGGCTTGCAAATCCTCTTTAGGTGCTGAACGCAACCCTAATAAAACGCATGGGAGTTTATCAACCCAATTTGTGTCCGTGAGAGCCGCTCTGAGGGCTGCTTTCAATGACCGATGGAAGCGCTCGCACAAACCGTTGGCCTGGGGGTTATACGCGGTCGTGCGATGAATTTTCACCCCCAGGCTGAGTGCCATGGACGACCAGAGCTCAGAAACAAACTGGGGTCCCCTGTCGGACGTTATGTCTGACGGGATACCAAAACGTGCGACCCAGGCTGTTAAAAAGGCACGCGCAACGTCTGCTGCTGTGGTTGCCGCCAGAGGAACCGCCTCTGGCCAGCGCGTGGTGCGGTCTACCATGGTTAAAAGGTGTGTGAAACCCTGGGACAGCGGAAGAGGTCCTACTAAGTCGATATGCACATGATCAAAACGTTTGGCTGGGATGTGAAAAGGTTCTAGAGGGGCTCGTGTGTGTTTGTGTACCTTTGCTCTTTGACACGCAGCGCAGGCTGCAGCCCACTCTTTGACTTGTTTACGCAGCCCCGGCCAAACAAACTTCTCTCCTACCATTTTGATAGACGCGCGGACGCCCGGGTGTGCCAGTGAATGTATTAAGTCAAAAACACGGCGACGCCACGCAGCCGGGACTACGGGATGGGGACGCCCCGTGGAGGTATCGCAGATTAGGGAGGGCATGCCTCTATGAAGCACCCTGTGCTCCAGCCTTAGCCCTGTTGGCCCAGACTGGAGCGCGCACACGTCCGCGTCGCCAACCTGTTCAGCGGCCATGGCTGCATAATCCAACCCGACGCAGACCGGAGCTGTGAGCGCTTCCGCGCCGCAAGCCTGGCCTAGGTCTGCCGCCGCCGAATCTGCCCCCTGGGGGCCTGTCGCTGCCACTGCACGCGAGAGGCAATCTGCCACTACATTGTGTTTACCCGCTACGTGTTGAATGTCAGTGGTAAACTCCGAAATTGCAGCCAGCTGCCTCTGTTGTCGGCCCGACCAAGGCTCTGAAACCTTAGCCATTGCAAAAGTTAAGGGTTTATGGTCCACGAATGCGGTAAAACGGCGCCCTTCCAACCAGAACTGGAAGTGGCGGATGGCCAAATGCAGGGCCAAAAGCTCCCTGTCAAACGCGCTGTATTTACGCTCGCTATCGCGCAACGTTTTGCTGAAAAACGCAAGTGGTTGCCAGCATCCTGCCACCAGTTGCTCAACAACCGCTCCCATTGCCACGTCGGAGGCGTCTGGGGTTAGCGCCATGCGAGCTGCCGGCACCGGGTGTGCCAATAACGCAGCGTTCGCGAGGGCTGATTTGACTTGTGAAAAAGCACGCTCCCGATCCGGGGACCACTCGACCTTAGATGCAGGTTTTTGCTTCTTTAATGCCGTGTACAATGGGTGCATGAGCCGTGCCGCGTTTGGGAGGAAACGGTTATAAAAATTGACCATCCCCAAAAATTCTTGCAGCGCCTTAACCGTCTGCGGTTGGGGGAAATCCGTTATCGCGCGCACTTTATCTGGCAGCGGGACCGCGCCTTCTGGCGACACGCGGTGTCCCAAAAAAATCAATTTTCGCTACCCCGAATTGGCACTTCGCTGGGTTAATGATTAGCCCGTGGTCTGTGAGCCTCTGAAAAACGGCTGTGAGATGGCTTTCGTGCTCGGCTTCGGACGCGCTGGCTACCAAAATATCATCCAAATAAGCGAACACGAAAGGGAGGTCGCGCAGCACTGCATCCATCATGCGTTGGAACGTCTGTGCGGCGCCCTTGAGGCCGAAAGGCATGCGCAAAAACTCGAAAAGCCCGAAAGGGGTTATAACTGCCGTTTTGGGTATGTCCTGCGCACGGACTGGAACTTGGTGATAACCACGCACCAAATCTATTTTGGAAAAGATGCGCGCCCCCGCTAAATGCGCCGAAAAATCCTGGATGTGCGGAATCGGATAGCGGTCGTGGGCTGAAGCATTATTTAATCTGCGGAAATCGCCGCAAGGGCGCCACGAGCCGTCAGCTTTGGGTACCATGTGCAGGGGTGACAACCAGGCGCTGTTCGAACGCCAGACTATGCCCAGCTTTTCTAAGTTGGCAAATTCCTCGCGCGCGATGGCCAGTTTAGCTGGGTCCAACCGCCGAGCTTTTGCAAAAACAGGGGGGCCCGAAGTACTTATGAAATGTTCAACCCCGTGTTTGGCAACTGACGCTGAAAATGTAGGGACCGTGAGTGCTGGAAACTGGTTGAGTAATGCATGAAACTTACCACCCGCAGCTGTGACATTGGAATGTGCAGAAGGCAGGGCCACCCGAGCTGTGCAGGAGATAGAGTAGAAAGACAGTGCATTTACAATACGTCTATTAGTAAGATCAACTAACAAACTGTTTGAGCACAAAAAGTCAGCACCTAGCATGTTGTTATTAACTGCGGCGACAACGAAAGTCCACTCGAAGTTGCGGTTGACGAGTGGCTGCGAGCTGGCCAGGGTGACTCTCACTGCTGGCGGGAGCGTTCTGAGGAAAAGGTGAGCGAAGATAAAACCATCGTCGTCCTCACCTCTCAGGCTCATCATCTTCGCCATTAGATCCGCTGGCCTGTCTGCTTCTCCCTCTGTCAGCGCCAGGAGCTTCTCTGCCCGCTCTTCCAGCGAGGGAGTGAAGGCTCGGATGAGGGCATCTTTCAATGCGCTATACTTGTCGTCTTGGGGCGGGTGGTTGGTCAGGCTCTCCACCCGTTGCACTGTGAGGCTGTCCAGCTTCGCGACGACATGGTAGAACCTCGTTGCATCCGCTGAGATTCCCCGAAGGTGGAATTGCGCCTCCACAGTGGTAAACCAGGAGCGCGGGTTATGTTGCCAGAAGTCAGGCAGCTGTAGCGTGGTAGCCGCGTTAACCCAGTTGGCTCCTGAAGAGTCCGGTGCGGAAATCACGCCGTCACCGGCCATAGGTAGTCGTAGGTCACCAGTGTAGAAGATGCCTTACAAACGAGACTGAGTGTATTTTCTCAGGAAAGCTTTATTGAAAGTCACATCTTCTAACATCAAAGTTCTCAGCAGAAAAAGAGACAGATCCCACTTTCCTCACAGCTTTTATATCCCAGAGATACAAAACCCCCACATCACGTATCTCACACCTTCACCCCACCTAAGTTTGGTAAACACATGAACCACAGTCCCCGAGACTTGCTGGCGCTTCTGTTCTCCTCTCCACCTCAGGGCTCCTGCTGGGACATTGTCTTCCACCTCCGTCTTCCTCCAGCACCCACCTCCTAGCCGAGGTCCCTGCTGGGGCATTGTTCTTATGGACGTTTGATCTGCAGGGTCTGCACCGATATGCCTACTGGAAGCATGTGGGGGGAGAGAGCGTACCATACAAGCATGGCATATATGTGCCTTAAATATGCACCATAAGGGGCACATAAGTGAACAATGAGATATAGCCACACACACACATAAAAAAGTGAACACTACGGTTGTTGTGGTTGGTCATTTTCCTCTGCGGTAGGCTGTCCATACCGCGGTAAGACATAATTGCGGTTATTGCAACAGCCCTAGTGGCAAGTCACAAATTTACAAGAAGAGTTGCATGTTTTTGAGGAAAAAACAGTCTCAAACTTACAAGAAAAACTGCAGAGTCCACTGACAGCCTAAGATGTTGTGAAATACACATCGATTTGTTCGGTGGAATCTTCAGCCAGAATGTGTAGCTCCTTTTCGATGGTGAGCGCAGCCATCATAGTATCAGCAAGTTAGCCAAACAAGCTAACAGTGAAGCCTTGCGAAGTTTACTGTGGGCTTCCACACACAGGCGTTACTCTTACTGAAATTAATCTTAATGATTTAAACTAGGGATGGGCATTCTGTGAAATTTTCTTCACCGATCGTCGGGAGAATTAATGATTAATAATCGGTTAATCATTAACATTTTTAGGTAGGTAACAAGGCAGGTAGACTACATTAGAACATCAGGTATCAACACGGAGAGCCGCACAACATGTTGTGTTGCCATCGTGTTGGCTCGGCTCGGGAATCTCGCAAGCTGATTGGCCGAGACGTTTCACCCCGCAAGCTGATTGGCCGAGACGTTTTACCCAGAACCGACCGCGAAAAGTGAAAAACCGCGAAGTAGCGTCACCCCCCTTTGTGGAATTCCAGGCTGATCTCGTTAGTTTTTTGATACATAAAATAATGTATAAATAATATAAATAATACGTATGTTCATTCTCTCACTCTCTCTCTCTCGGGAGAGAGAGAGAGCGAGAGAATGAAAAGAATCTCGCGAGAGTGCATCTCTCGCGAGATTCCCAAGCCGAGTCAACACGAGAACAAAATCTAGAGTCGGGAGCGATCTCTTGGGGGGAGATGCTGGCCAGCGAATCAGAGAGGTGGATTTTGAGTTGTGCGGGCTCTCCGTGTTGATACGTGATGTTCTAATGTATTTTTTCTCAATTTTGAATTTTTGATGAATATTTTTGAAAAATCCGCGATGCACTGAGGGTGCGAAAGGTGAAGCGCGAAGTAGCGAGGGATCACTGTATTTCTTTTTACTTTTTTCTTTTGTATGCTGCATTGCAGTGATTGCAGTACACCTGGTCATTTTTTAAATTAAAATGGTCCCACGCAACACTTCGTCGCAACCTCTTAATGATTTGCCGATTGCCCTACGGAAGCTCGCATGTATCAACTGAGGCACGCCAGGGTACGGCGATGGTGTAATGTTGCCCCCTGGTGCCCAAATTTTGCCAGTGGCACAGTTAAATGCATTGCATTGTTTTGAGGACGGCCGTGCACTAGGCCTAATAACCTACATTCGGATTGTTTAAAAAAAAAAAAACGGTTTGTCGACGAAAATGAACTTCCTCGGTGAAATTCTTAATGATCAATTATTGGTTAATCGGTTAATTATGCCCATCCCTAATTTAAACGCAGCCAACAAATTCGCTTATTAGAACAATGTACGATTAAATGGTGACAGATTTCAAGCAAAAATGTTATCTGCAGAGAGAAAAATGTGGAGGACTATGTCGCAAGTAGCAACTTCCGCATCTCTGTTAATGCACAAACTGCTATTAGCGCCACTTGGTGGCCGGAGGTTTATACTACAAGTCTATAACTGTGTTACCACCACAGGGACCAGTGGCTATTTGACAGCTGTTCTTTTATTAAGCACATTCCCTATGATATGGAAGGAATGACTCTGAGCTATTTCAAGGAGAAGAAAATGATAAATGTATACGAAAAGTGCAAATTTAGCCTACATGAAAAAGGAAACCTATCCCAGCATCTTGGGCGAGAGGCAGGATTGTTATGTATGGAAATAAGTAGCAATATGGCGGCCGGGGCTCCTGGGGAATAGTGAGGGGTGATGGGCCACCTTTCTGGTGGTGGCGTCACCCATGGTATCAAAGGCACAGCAGAAGGAGGCCATATCTCTTTTGCCGTTGACCCCGTGAAGATACAGGGGTCAACGCTGTATGTACATATTTGTTATAATAAAGCTACATTCACTGTACTTCCGGCCCAGTCATTATTGAAGGAATATGGACACAACATTTGGAGTGAGCTGTTGCCAATTTTTGTCCTTTTCTAGAATCCCCAGGCGAGCCACCCGTGCCTTGGCCTAGGTGGTTCGCTGCTTTCAACAACTATCTGGTGGCTCTTGACCTCAGCAAGCTCGAGAAGCTGTGAGCGAGGGCAATTCTGGTCCATAATTTGGGCATAGAGGGACAAAGAATCCTCAAGACGTTGGGAGGAGCGGATAGCTTTGATAGAGTGGTGGAGTTAATGGCGCGCTATTTTCGCGCCCCTGAAAACGTCGTGGTCCGACGCATTCAGTTTTGGCAGCGCCACCAGCGGACGGGTGAGTCTATTAAATAGGAGCCAACCATCAGCTCCCTCATCAAAAAGGCCCAGCAGAGGATTTTCTTTCTGCGGCAGCTGAGGAAGCTCAAGCTACCCACCAAGATGTTAGTGCAGTTCTACACGGCCATCATCGAGTCCATCCTCACCTCCTCCATAACTGTGTGGTATGCAGGAGCCACTGCCAGGGACAGACTAAGGCTGCAGCGCGTCGTGCGCACTGCTGAGAAGGTGATCGGCTGCAAGCTCCCATCTCTCCAGGACCTGTACATCTCCAGGACCCGGAGGCGTGCTGGCCGGATCATAGCCGATCCTTCACACCCTGGTCACGTACTGTTTGCCCCCCTCCCCTCAGGTAGAAGACTTCGGTCCATTCGGACTAAAACCTCCCAGCACATGAATAGCTTTTTCCCCTCTGCCATCAGACTGCTGAACATTAAGTGACTTATTGACTCTCGTGCACTATGTACAGCAGCTCAACCAGACTCATGTCATTCATCACTGTTTTTCTGTTGCATTATCAACTGCACTGTGGTACCCCATATTATCTGCTACTTGCTAATTTATTTAAAACTGCCTTGACTAGTATTACTCATTATTACTATTATTATTATTATTATTATTATTACTTATTTTTCTACACTTATTGCACATTTTTAGTCCTTTAGTTTTTTAGTTTATCTCTTTATCTCATCATGTTTTTAATGTTGCAGCATGGCACCGAGACAAATTCCTAGTTTGTGTACTACATGAACAATGGCAATAAATCTGATTCTGATTCTGATTAAAGGATATGTTGCAGACCTGCATCAGCTGGCAAGTGAGTGTTGTTTTGGAGACTTGCAGGGTGAAATGATGATTGTGGCACCATGAGACGGCTTCTGTTGTGATGTGGCGCTGTATAAATAAAGCTGAATTGAATTGAATTGGAAAAAATGGTCTGGGACCAGCTGGCAGAGCATGTGCGCTGTCCTGCGGCTCGGTCAAGACTCTTGTCTTTTCCGGGCGAACTGACGTGAGCCACAGCTATCGAGGTAGCAAGAAACCGTTGCAGAAACCATTGCGAGGAACCTCAGCAAGAGGTCCACTCCTACCCTAGATGAGCCTCAGGTTAAGGCACTGATGCTGGACCCCGAAAATGAAGACGACGTTGAGGAAGAGGAATATACCTCCGTTGTCAAGATTAGGTCTGCCCCTGGGACGCCGAAATGTTACGGCTGTGGGTCCGCCAGGCATCACTACAACTCCAGGGAGTGTCCGACGAAGGGCAAGCGCTGCAGGAAATGTGGCCTTTTGCACCACTTTGCCAGAACCTGTAAGAATTTTGAGCGAGGGGACCGAAGACAGGAAGCCGGCTCCTCTATCAAGACTCCTACGGTCATCCACACAGTTTCTCCGGAGACGGATGGATGTATTTGTTGTACTGTTACGCTGGATGACGCTGAGGTGCTGCTGCTGGTGGACACAGGAGCGGTGGTTTCGGCGCTAAATTTGGCGACAGTGAAAAGTCTGTTTCCCCGTCACCATGTAAATCGAGTATCCGCTCCCTACTACGGCTATGGCAGGAACAGGCTTGCTGTAGTGGGATCGGTGGAACTAGCAGTGACCTACAAGTCTAGAACGATGGCAGATGTCCAGGTAGTGGTGACCGCTGCGGGACCCAACATCATGGGGTGCGATATGTTTTATGGCTTGGGGTTCTCTATCATCAGTGACACCAGAGAGGAGTGGTCGGGCTGCGGATTGTGGGACCGACCTGTTCCGTGTGTGGACGACGGTGAAGTGTGGGACTATGACTGGTCTGGTATCACAGAAGGAGTGCAGACGAAACACCATGGTGCGCTGTCTGGGGATGGACCCACTGCCAGAGTCCAAGTTGCCCTTGGTGTGGGAACTGGATGGCACGATGGGACCCCCGGGGTGGCAGGTAGGACCAAGGTGTCAGCGCTGAAAGGACCTGGGGCAAGACTGACTGGTGCAGTTTTGAAATGTGCCAAACGACGGCCTTCGAAGAGGGCCTCAGGCTGGGTTGGTAAGACAACCAGCCCTGAATGGGAGGCCCGCTCGTGACGCGGTGTCCCTAAGAAGTATAATAGAGTTCCCCTTCGTATTGGTGACGAGGTCCGCCCAAGGGTTGAAGCTCGGCTGAGAGGGACCCATAAACGTTGCAAGAAGAGTGATGACCAGGGGCGGCTGCAGGTGATGGCAGACCGGAGTGACGGCTACTTAGGCCTGTCTGATGAGTCGTGGAGGCACCCTAATGAACTGCGCCGCATGGTGGAGAAGAGGAGGCGGTGCAGTCCATCTCCAGAGGCCAAAAGATGGAGGTGCCTTGGGTGGGAACCACCAGATGGCAATCCAAGGGGGGGCCCTCCACGGGATTTGTGAAGTGACTGGGGATGTGTTAAAGAGGGTATTCTGGTTTGTGTTCCCCATGTCACGTTGTATATAGTTTATATGGTCTTATTGGGTTGTGCCCCAAGTGAGTGTGTTTAAACGTGGGTGAAATGTGCATTTTAATTGACTTGATTGTATTGTGAAAAAAAAACAAAACAGACGTGTATAAATTGAGTAATGTAGGTGTTTTGGAATTTTATCGAGTCGGTGAATTACAATGGGAGCAAATTGTGTACGCAAATTGATAATACCCAACACTGTTTATTTCGAGTTGTGTGATGTGCCCAAGTGTGGGGTGGGTGTGTTGGGGTGGGGGCCGCCAGTAGGGATGTATAGGTGACGTTTGTTTATTTGAGGTGTATATAGGCACTGTACTGGGATTATTTTTCTTCTGTTTAGGAACACGGCAATTTTATGTTGGACTTTTGATGGTATGGCAGCAGAATAACCCACCTGGCCGTGTAGAGGGCACCAGCAGTCTACCTGGCCCCTCTAGTTATGTTGTGCGACTGGATAGGTTTGTATATTTATTTCTGTATGTTTGATTTTGTTGTTAGTGAGTGAATCGAGTTATAAATTTTGGGAGGGCTCAGTTGGTGTGTTTGCGATTTTTCTGAAGGGGGAGAAATGTTATGTATGGAAATAAGTAGCAAAATGGCGGCTGGGGCTCCTGGGGAATAGTGAGGGGTGATGGCCCACCTTTCTGGTGGTGGCGTCACCTGGGATATAAAAGGCACGGCAGGAGGCGGCCATGTCTCTTTCACCGTTGACCCCCTGAAGATAGAGAGCGCCGTACACTGTATGTACATATGTGTTATTATAATAAAGCAACGTTCACTGCACCTCCGGCCCTGTCATTATTGAAGGAATATAGACACAACAAGGATCACAAGATGTTCTATTACCTCTGTGGGCAGGATATTCCACAGAGATCTCTATGGGATACTCCCCCAGAATCGGGCGTAGCTTTGTGTAGACGGTTATTGAGATGCTGTAGAGATGCTGTAGAAATTTTCCTTCACTGCTAACATAAATAAAGACACATACAGGTCCCAGTTTAAAGTAAAAATCACCTGACCTCACATTGCAAGTTAGGGGTGTGATTTTTCATCTTCCAGGAGCTGGTGTCATTTGTGCTTTTTCAAGAGCTTGTGCTAGCTAATAGCGAATTGGTGACCAGTAGAAGGTAGGGTGGAGGAGCATCGGCCAATAGCCTGTATAGGCCCAGTATGACGGTGCCCTGAAGTCCTGCTTCCTGTTGGTCTCCAGCCTGGTTTAGGTAGTGTCCGTCCTGTGCACTGGGTTTTTGGCCTCGGCTCGAGGGAGTGATGGGGTCTTGCTACTGGGGGTTGTGCTTGAGAAACTAACGGCTAGTGGCTAGCAGATATTATTTGACTGTATTATAGTCTTAAAAAGGGCAGCTTTACTGGTGGGAGCTGGAGTGCAGGACCATAGTGGATTACGGGCTAACATGAAACCAACTTTGGACTCTAAACACAAGAAAAGTAAACCTCCCTCAGTGATGAATTGACAAGACGGCGGACATGCGGATTCAGGAAAAACAATTGAAAGAGCAAAAATGTGGATATATCACAAAATACCAGCAAGACCAGTAATTCCTTGGAGATCTCTACTATGGATGCAAGTAAGGATGATACCGCAATTCTTGATGACCTATTGATATGTAAGGTTTGCAATAATGTTTTTACTGATGCAGGAGATAAACTGGTGGAATGTGAACATTGTGAGCTGTGGGTGTGCCTTGATTGTTCAGGTATGAGTGAGAAGCGCCATCTTGCGCAGAAGGCGCAAGATGGCGCCCACAGTGGTCGCCATGGTGCTTTGTTGCGCCCTTTGTTTGTTTTTGTTTGTCAATTGTGTGTCTGCCTGCTCTTATACCCGTGAAGAGCTTCTAAATATCAGGACTTTCACTCCCACGGACCTACTCCCAGTTTTTTTAGCTCCTGCCGCTGATCTGGTTCATTGCTTGGCTCGAAAAGTGAGACGGTGAAAGAGAGGAAGGCGAGCGGGCGCTCTCGTTCGGCTCCGCAGGAGAGGCACGCGCACGGCTTTGCCTGGCATATTTCTGTCCAATGCCAATTCTCTCTCTAACAAGGTAGATGAACTAAGACTGCTGATGCGTTTTAAAGACCTCTCTACCTTGGCTGCCCTCTGTTTTACTGAGACCTGGCTCAGGGAAAATACACCGGACAGCGCGCTGCGCCTCGAGGGATTTCAGCTGTTAAGTGCTGATCGTGACACAGAGCTCTCCGGTAAATCCTCAGAAAGTGGAGTCTGCTTTTACATCAACAGCAGCTGGTGCTCTGATGTAACGGTAATTTCCAAACACTGTTCTCCCGCCCTGGAATTTCTTTTTATTAACTGCAAGCCATTTTATTCCCCGCGGGAGTTCGCTTCATTCATCCTCGCCGCTGTGTACGTCCCTCCCGACGCGGACACGCGCGAAGCTCAGCGCGCGCTTGCAGATCACATTCAACATACGGAGCGCACTTTCCCGGACTCTGGTTATTGTGGTTGGCGACTTTAACCAGAGCAATCTGAGCCATGATCTCCCCCGCTACAAACAGTTTATTAAATGCCCCACCAGAGGAAAAAGCACGCTGGATCACTGTTACACCACAGTTAAGGACGCGTATCGCACTGTTCCCCGCGCTGCGCTGGGACTATCTGATCACGTGATGGTCCACCTCATTCCCACTTACAGACAGAGACTAAAGCTCACTAAACCTGTTGTGAGCACTACGAAGAAATGGACCAGTGAAGCTGAGGAGAAGCTGGAAACGTGCATGGAAATAACTGATTGGGGCATGTTTAAAGGAGCCATGCATGATTTGGATGAGTACACGGACACTGTGAACTCATATATCCACTTTTGTGAGGAGAGCATTCTTCCATCGCGCACCAGGGTGAGGTACTCAAATGACAAGCCCTGGTTCACTGCTAAGCTCAGACAGATCAGGAAGGAGAAGGAAGCAGCGCTGAAAAGTGGAGACAGGGACTGCTACAGGGAGGTTAAATATCGGTTTAACAGAGAGCTGAGGAGAGCTAAACCTGTGTATTCTGAGAGACTCCAGCAGCAGTTCACTGCTAACGACTTGGCTTCTGTGTGGAGAGGACTGAGGCAAATCACCAATTATCGGCCTCAGGCTCCTAAAGGTCAGGATGACAAAGCCCTTTGTCTAAGACTGTCCCAACACTATGCCCGTTTTGACACCTCGTCAGCTGTGTCCAACTCCCCCCCTCCCTCCAGCTCCACAGCCTCCACGGTCCCTACTTCATCAAAGGCAGCCCCCCCTCCTCCCCCCCTGCCCTTGTTATCAGTGAGCAGGACGTGCTCAAACAGTTCTCCAGACTGAACCCGCGCAAGGTCCCCGGTGCGGACGGCGTGTCTCCCTCCACGCTGAGACACTGTGCGAAAGAGCTGGCTCCTGTCTTCACAGACATTTTTAACACCTCCCTTAAGCTATGCCACGTGCCGACCTGCCTCAAATCCTCCACCATCATCCCTGTCCCCAAGAAGCCACGGATCACTGGACTTAACGACTACAGACCTGTAGCGCTCACCTCTGTAGTCATGAAGTCCTTTGAGCGCCTGGTCCTGCCCCACCTCAAGTCCATCACCACTCCCCTCCTGGACCCGCTGCAGTTTGCCTACCGAGCCAACAGGTCTGTAGACGACGCAGTCAACCTGGCCCTCCACTCCATCCTGCAGCACCTGGACTCCCCAGGAACCTACGCCAGGATCCTGTTTGTGGACTTCAGCTCCGCATTCAACACCATCCGCCCCGCTCTGCTCCGGGACAAGCTGTCCCTGCTCAACGTGCCTGACTCCCTCTGCAGGTGAATCACCGACTTCCTGACGGACCGGAGGCAGCATGTGCGGCTGGGAAAGACTGTCTCAGACTCTGTTAGCATCAGCACCGGATCACCCCAGGGCTGTGTACTTTCCTCCCTACTCTTCTCCCTTTATACCAACTCCTGCACCTCCAGCCACCAGTCTGTCAAGCTGATCAAGTTTGCAGATGACACCACCCTCATCGGGCTCATCTCCAACGGCGACAAGTCCGCCTACAGGAGAGAGGTGGCCCAGCTGGCGTCCTGGTGCAACAACAACAACCTGCAGCTGAACGCTCTGAAGACAGTGGAGATGATTGTGGACTTCAGGAAAGTCATAACCCCTCTGCCCCCCCTCACCCTCACAGGCTCTTCCATCACCACTGCTGATTCCTTCCGCTTCCTAGGCACCACCATCACCAGGGACCTCAAGTGGGAGCCGACCATCAGCTCCCTCATCAAAAAGGCCCAGCAGAGGATGTTCTTCCTGCGGCAGCTGAGGAAGCTCAAGCTACCCACCAAGATGTTAGTGCAGTTCTACACAGCCATCATCGAGTCCATCCTCACCACCTCCATAACCGTGTGGTATGCAGGAGCCACTGCCAGGGACAGACTAAGGCTGCAGCGCGTCGTGCGCACTGCTGAGAAGGTGATCGGCTGCAAGCTCCCATCTCTCCAGGATCTGTACATCTCCAGGACCCGGAGGCGTGCTGGCCGGATCATAGCCGATCCTTCACACCCTGGTCACGTACTGTTTGCCCCTCTCCCCTCAGGTAGAAGACTTCGGTCCATTCAGACTAAAACCTCCCGTCACATGAACAGCTTCTTCCCCTCTGCCATCAGACTGCTGAACACCAAGTGACTTATTGACTCTCGTGCACTATGTACAGCAGCTCAACCAGACTCATGTCAATCATCACTGTTTTCTTCTTGCATTACCGACTGCACTATATGGTTCTCCACATTATCTGCTGCTCGCTAATATATTTAAACTGCTGACTGTAGAAGAGCTTGAAATGATGAGGCGATTTGATATATAAACCAAAGTTTATTTATCAGCTCTCCTAACAAGTCTCATCTAGTGCAGAGGTAGCAGAAGGAAAAAGAGACCGAATATCTCCGGCTCTCTGACTTTATACTTGCACATAACAAAAGACATGCATATCAAAGGCTGACATCCCTCATTATCTTAATCCCCCCATTGTCTTGGTACTTCCTCTCTTCGCCCTAGGGGGGTGAGGGTAGCTCCTCCGGTCTCCACCGCAGTGTCTGGGAATGTCTTTGTTCTTCACTTGGCGGTTGAGAGTCTTTGTCCTTTCAGAGGTGTGAAGTTGCCTTACATATGTAATCACCAAACATTCCCACATGCTTCAACATATGTAGGTTATGGAATATATGATTAATATAGCCCACAGCCCCCCCCAAACGACTAAGAAAGAACAATAGAAAAATTCACAGTCTAAGATAATTACTATGACATACTAAGTGTTACATCTCTTGCCACAGAAGAAACTTTCCAGCAGCCATGCCCCCTAAGAGAGTTCAGTGGTAATCATAACAGCATAGTAAAATCACAAGTCGGTCCTAAACTGTTAAAGCACAATCAGTGAACAACTGTGGAGTAGTTTGCATCAGTCCCTGTGCTGTCTGGGTTTTAATCTTCTCCCAAAACTGCTGTGGGTTCGTTTAGGCGTCCTGCTGGGACCTTCTTGTAAGGAATCTGCAGTGTGGGAAGGAGAGTGGTTAATTGTTCCCTGCAGGGGGGCTGAGTCTTTTCTCTTGGGGGGTCTACCCCGCCGAGGTGCTCTCGCCAACTGTGCAGGCTCGTCTTCCAACAAGAAGGCAGGTTTAAGTCTGTCAATGCTGACTGTTTCTTTTCTATCCCCAAAATCAAGCACAAAGTGTTTATCACCATGTTCCAGCACTCTGAATGGCCCATCGTATGCTGGGCGGAAAGTTGGTTTTAAAGCTTCATGCCTAACAAAAATGAACTCGGCGTTCTTTAAAGCTTGAGGGACAAAAACCCGTGGAAAGGAGTGATGAGCTGGACCGGGGAGAGAGTCCGGTCCGTTGCTGCCTAAAAACCTTGGGACTGGAAGATGCCCTGGCTCTGGGTTCTCTGGTAAAAATTCACCTGGGAGCCTGGGAGGTTGTGCAAAAACTAATTCTGCCAGAGAGGCGTCTAGATCCTCTTTAGGCGCAGCATGCAACCCCAATAAAACCCAGGGAAGTTTATTTACCCAATTTGTATCCGTTAGTGAGGCTCTGAGGGCGGCCTTTAAAGACCTGTGAAAACGCTCGCATAACCCATTAGCCTGAGGGTGATAAGCGGTGGTGCGGTGAATTGTTGCCCCTAAGCTGCTGGACATGGCTGACCAAAGCTCTGAGACAAATTGAGGTCCTCTATCGGACGTGATGTCCGACGGGACGCCGAAACGTGCCACCCAGTTTGTCAAAAAAACACGAGCGACTTCCTCCGCTGTAGTTGACGCTAGAGGGACTGCCTCTGGCCAGCGCGTGGTGCGGTCTATCATTGTTAACAGGTGTGTGAAACCTTGGGAGGAAGGTAGTGGCCCCACGAGGTCGACATGAACGTGGTCGAACCTTCTAGCAGGGATTGGAAAAGGCTCCAGAGGGGCTTTAGTGTGTTTGTGTATTTTGGCGCGCTGACAAGAAATGCAAGTTTTTGCCCATTCTTTTACGTTTTTGCGCAGGCCCGGCCACATAAACTTTTCGGCAACCATTTTAACCGAGGCGCGTACACCTGGGTGCGCGAGGGAGTGAATTGAGTCGAAAATACGGCGGCGCCATGTAGCTGGGACTAACGGGCGAGGTCGGCCGGTTGAAATATCGCATATTAGGGGGGGCACGCCGTTGCGTAAACCCTTTTCCTCCAGCCTTAACCCTGTTGGTCCAGACAAGAGTGCACGCACGTCCGCGTCGCTGCTTTGTTCCTCTGCCATGGCTGCATAATCTATCCCTGCATGGATAGGTGCTGCGTATGTGTCCGCGTTAGTGAAAAGTTCTGCAGCTGAGGCAGTATAATCTGTCTCCTCGCGCTCTGGTGATGTCACAGCGCGAGAGAGGCAGTCTGCTACCACGTTAAGTTTGCCTGCCACATGTCGAATGTCTGTGGTGAACTCTGAAATCGCAGCCAGCTGTCTTTGTTGCCTGCCTGACCATGGTTCTGAAATTTTAGCCATAGCAAAGGTGAGCAGTTTATGGTCTACAAAAGCCGTGATACTCCGCCCTTCTAACCAGAACTGGAAGTGGCGGATGGATAAATGAAGCGCTAGCAGCTCCCTGTCAAAAGTGCTGTACTTACGCTCAGTTTGATTTAGCGATTTGCTGAAGAATGCTAAAGGTTGCCAGATCCCGCTGACATGTTGTTCTACAACTGCCCCTATAGCTAGGTCCGAAGCGTCTGTGGTTAGCGCAATGCGGGCCGAGGGATCGGGGTGAACTAACAATGTGGCATTAGCTAGGGCGCTCTTTACTTCCGCGAAGGCGCGTTCGCGCTCCAGGGTCCATTCGACCGCGTTGGAAGCTTTCTTTTTTCTGAGTGAGTCATATAGGGGCTGCATGAGCTGAGCTGCGTGGGGGAGGAAACGATTGTAAAAGTTAACCATTCCTAAAAATTCTTGCAGTGATTTGACCGTTTGTGGCCGTGGGAAACTTTTTATCGCTTGAACTTTGTCTGGAAGTGGAACTGCCCCGTTCGGAGAGACTCTGTGTCCCAAAAAATCAATTTGTGACGCACCGAATTTGCATTTGGCTGGATTGATTATTAACCCGTGCTCTTCTAGCCTCTGAAAAACCGTAGTGAGGTGCTGCTCGTGTTCTTCCTCAGACGAGCTGGCTACCAGCATGTCGTCGAGGTAGACGAAAACAAAAGGAAGGTCGCGTAATACCGCGTCCATCATCCGCTGAAAAGTTTGAGCGGCGCCTTTGAGGCCGAAAGGCATTCGTAGGAATTCAAAAAGGCCGAAAGGGGTTATTACCGCTGTTTTAGGAATGTCCTCTGCTCGAACTGGGACTTGATGATAACCGCGGACCAGGTCTATTTTTGAAAAAAATGCGCACACCCGCCAGATGTAGTGAAAAATCCTGAATGTGAGGAATTGGGTAGCGGTCATGCGCTGTCGCATTGTTTAATCTGCGGTAATCTCGGCACGGTCTCCAAGAACCGTCGGGTTTCGGAACCATGTGAAGTGGTGAGGCCCAAGGGCTCTTCGAGCGTCTAACAATGCCTAATTTTTCAAGGGTAGTAAACTCATCCCAAGCTATGGTGAGTTTGGCCGCGTCTAAGCGGCGAGCTTTGACAAATACGGGTGGGCCCGTTGTGGGAATAAAGTGTTCAACCCCGTGTTTAGCCACAGTGGCTGAGAATTTGGGAATTGTGAGTGCTGGAAATTGGGTGAGTTGTTGATCAAACTTACCTCTTGCCGTGGTGACGCTGGCCTGCACAGGTGGTGGAGAAACTTGGGCTGAGCAGGGAATAGAAGCAAAAGACAGTGCATTAACCAAGCGCCTGTTCGCTAGATCCACTAATAACCCATGTGCACACAAAAAATCTGCGCCTAACAAGTTAAACCTCACCGCCGCTACAACAAATGTCCATCTGTAGTTGCGGCCGTGGATGTGGAGGTGTAGGCTCTTTTCGCCGAAGGTGTCAACGTTGGAGCCGTTGGCTGCCACCGCTCCGTTGCCCCGTGTGCCCATGGCTCAATCTGCTTGGGAGGGCATGACGAAACTCAGTTGAGCTCCTGTGTCAATAAGGAACTGCTTGCTGGTGTGTCCATCCGTCACATATAACAGCTTACTCTTCTCGCCGAGAACCGCTGCCGTTAACGGCTCTCGGCTTTGGCGTTTAAATTTGCAGGGGGGAACACATTTGTGAGCCTTCTCGGCGAAACGGTGGTGATAATAACAGACGTCGCTCCGTCTGTTACGTTTTGGCCGTGTCGCTGTCACCGCGGGCTGGATCTGCTCAGTGGGTTGTGGCTCTTCGTGGTTCTGGGCATCAGCGTTGAGGTCTGCGGATGCTGCTGTGGGTGTCTGCTCCCTGCAGGTGTTGACGAGCCGTTGAGCTTCGTTGGCGAGCACGCGGAAGTCTTGCTGGGTGCTGCATCTCATGTTGGCGAGTGTCCCTCTCATGTGTGGCGGCAGCGTGCTGAGGAATATGAATTGTAAGAGGAAGTTGTCGTTGTCCTCTTCTTTAAGCTGCAGCAAATCCTCCATGAGGGCTTTAGGTTTGCACCCTCTGTGGCCGTAGACCACCAGGATCTTCTCGGCTCTCTCTTCAGCTGAGGGGACGTAATTTGCCACGATGGTTGCTTTCAGTGTTTCATATTTGTCTTGGGCCGGCGGCCGCCGGATCATGCTCCGCACACACCTCGAAGTGGCGGCGTCGAGTTTGGAGACGATATGATAGAATTTCGTATCGTCAGCCGTGATGCCCGCCAGTGCAAACTGGGCTTCAGCTTGTTGAAACCACGAGGCGGGGTCTTCCTGCCAGAAGTCCGGCAGCTTGACAGCGACGGCATTCGTGTAGACCATCACTGCTGTGTCCGCAGGTTGAGAGTGCCTTGCTTCAGCTCTCTCAGTGGCGCTGGTGCTCGGTTGAGCCCTCTCAATCCCTTCTGCAGGGGGGGAAAGTCGTCCATCTGTTCCCCTGTCTGCGTGGGCGCTGGCATCTGCCTGGGTCACCACAGATGAGTCGATTGCGGGGGAATGCCTCAGGTCCATACTTGCGTCAGGGGTCACCAGTGTAGAAGAGCTTGAAATGATGAGGCGATTTGATATATAAACCAAAGTTTATTTATCAGCTCTCCTAACAAGTCTCATCTAGTGCAGAGGTAGCAGAAGGAAAAAGAGACCGAATATCTCCGGCTCTCTGACTTTATACTTGCACATAACAAAAGACATGCATATCAAAGGCTGACATCCCTCATTATCTTAATCCCCCCATTGTCTTGGTACTTCCTCTCTTCGCCCTAGGGGGGGTGAGGGTAGCTCCTCCGGTCTCCACCGCAGTGTCTGGGAACGTCTTTGTTCTTCACTTGGCAGTTGAGAGTCTTTGTCCTTTCAGAGGTGTGAAGTTGCCTTACATATGTAATCACCAAACATTCCCACATGCTTCAACATATGTAGGTTATGGAATATATGATTAATATAGCCCACACTGACTAGTATTACTCATTCTTATTCTACACTTTATTGCATGTATAGTTTATTTCTTTTATTTTATCATGTTTAATGTTGCAGCATTGCACGGAGACAAATTCCTAGTTTGTGTACTACATGAACAATGGCAATAAATCTGATTCTGATTCTGAGTCATTATGAACTGCTTAATGATGCATTACTAGGACCACTGAGTCACTGGTACTGTGTAGATTGTAACCAACAGGCAATAAAGGCTGTGAAATGTGATAAGGACATTGAGGAGAAATGCAAACAATACATGGAGAAATTTAAATCTGAGATTTCAGAGGAAATTTATCAGGTATGCACTTCCTTGATAAGAAGTTTTCAAAGGAGGTTGGTAGAATTGATGGCGAGATTAGAGGTATGAAGAGGGATATTGATAAGTTAGGCCTAGCATGTGACGTTAAACCTCAACTGGACGTACTGAAGACAGAGTTGGTTAACCTCAAATTTAGACAGGATGAGGATGTCACTCGATGTGCAAATGTGAAAGGTCTTCTGGATGAAATGAGAGATAGGGAGAATAGGAAATTTAGTCTAATGATTTTCAATTTACCCGAAAGTCAAGCGGTTGATGTTGAGGACAGAAGGAAGGATGACCTAGATTCCATTGGGTGATGTCTGACAAGATTAAAGTTAAAGTGCCTCTCTCAGGAATTGTGAGACTTGGTAAGGGAGATTCTCCTCGGCCTCTAAGAATTACTACAGCCTCGAAAGCAGACCAATATACAATTCTTAAAGCTGCATCAAGCCTTCAGAAGGTTCCCATGTACAACAATGGATTTATGAACAAAGACCTGACTCCTTTAGAGCAAAGGATGATGAAAAAGCTCCTGGAGGACAAGAAAAGAAGGATAAAAGGAGTCTCAGGATGCAGGAGAGACCAGCACTACGTGGATGATAAAGAAGGGCAGGGTGGTCAAAGGATAGCTAAGAAGGGAGGAAGAATAGACCTTGCTAACCATAATATTACTTGCTTTGATACAAACGCTGATAGTCTGCTGAATAAAAGTTCTGAGCTTGTTACTTCACTTGTACATTATACACCAGGTGATGTTTGTGTTACTGAGGTTTTACCAAAGTATTTGCATCTTCAAGCACAAGAATCTGAGTTCCAGGTGGACGGATATGACATCTATAGTAATAAAGTAGATGGGAAGCGTGGGATGATGATCTATGTGTCACACAAAATAAAGGCCACACCAGCAGATAGTGTTGCTGACACCTTTGATGAGAGCTGTTGGATTAAAGTGGAGTTGGAAGGGAATGATAAACTTTTAATTGGTTGTATTTATAGATCCCCCAATAGTGATTTGGTGAATAATGTTAAACTTTTTAATTATTTCAGGAATATTAGCAATAAAAGGGAAAATAGTCACATTGTGGGGGCATGGTGTGGGGGTTTCTCCTCCCAGAGAAGGCAGAACAATGGACCGAAGGAGGAGGTGTTACCGGGGGGTATCAGATGGGATGGTTCGGTCTATGCACCTCCCGGGTGAGAGTAACATCTGCCGATGCCGCGAAGAGAAGAAGGTGGTTGGAGCGGCGCCGGCGCTATGTCATATTAATGTGCCACACAGTTCTTTGTTCAAATAACAATGTGTTATGGTCGGAAATCCGGGTCTCCATGCATGGGAATAAAGATATAAAAGAGGAATGCACAGAGGCCCGGGATTCTCTTTTGCTGTGAATTATGTTGGAGAAGGAATAAATTTTCTGTGTCATCCAGCTCGTTGCCTCGCCTGCCTCCTTTCTCCACAGTGGTGACTCTAAGATGTGCCATGGAAAGTGAGCCGAGCGTCGCTCCGGAGACTACCTGGAGGGAGAGCACCGGCACCATGTGCGCCAGCTCAGTCAAGCTCCCAGACTTCTGGCTTCACAACCCGACTGCGTGGTTTTTGCACATAGAAGCCCAGGGATATCCATGGGATAACATCGGACGACACAAGATATTACTACATGGTCGCTGAGCTGGATGCGCACGCCATGCAACAGGTGATGAACCTGCTACAGGAGCCACCAGCCCAAGGAAAATATGAAGCGCTCAAGAGGATACTTCTCCAGCATTACACCTTTTCTGACAGTGAGAGGGCAGAGAAACTCCTAACACATTTGGAGTTAGGGGACAGAGCAGCAGTGGATCTCATGGAGAGCATGCTGGCGCTGAGGGGGAAGGACGGTGAATCTTTCCTGTTCGCCCACTTGTTCCTCAGGAACCTACTGGCTACAGCAAGGGCGATCTTGGCCAACTTGCTACGGCTGGTTGCTAGGACTACTGGGCCCTGGCACAGGAAGCGGACCGCATCATTTCAGGACCAGAACTCTCAGTGCGCAGGCAGTGGCACCAGCATCCATGAGGGACTCCAGCGAGGTTGAGCAGCCGTGGGTGGTGGCCTGGACGGACACCAGGAGACGAAGGAACGGGGCGATTTGTTTTTATCATCGCCGTTTTGGCTCGAATACCCAACACTGCCTGGCGCCATGCCAATTCAAGGAGCCGGGAGGATGGCATGTTCGGAATTCAGTTGCAGCTGCGACCGATGCCGACAGGAACAGACTGCTTTATGTCAGACATACGTTCGGGGAGACGGTTTTTGGTGGACTCTGGCTCCCAGAAGAGCCTCACCCTACCGGTAAATACAGACAGGATGGCAGGAGGCAGCAGTCCCGAGCTCACGGCTGATAATGGATCCACCATCAGAACATTTGGCGAGCGGACACTGATGATTTTCTTACATGGACGCAACTTTAAGTGGGACTTTGTGATAGCTGCATGTTCCAGCCCAATTTTAGGCACAGATTTTTATGTGCTTATGGGTTATTTGTTGATGTTGCTAATAGGTGATTAGTAGATGCTGTCTCTTGTCTCTCTGCCCTGTACAGCTCGGGGAGCTGGGTCAACAACACTGGCTAACGTTATAGCTCCAGGAGGTAAGTACCAACAGTTACTCGCACAGTTCCCAGCACTCACAGTCCCAAAGCTTTCGGCTACGATAATGTAGCACAGGGTTGAACAGTTCATAATTACAAAAGGGCTGCCGGTACTCGCACAACCTCGGCGCCTGGACACAGCTAAACTGGCCAGCATGCGTGAGGAGTTTGCCAACTTAGAACAGTTGGGCATCGTCAGGCGCTCCAATAGCCCGTAGTCATCCCCGCTACACATGGTGCCTAAAGCCGACGGGTCGTGATGACCATGCGGCAATTTCCGGCACTTAAACAACACTATGGAACATGATCGCTATCCTATTCCACACATCCAGGATTTTTCCATACACCTGGCCGGGGCGTGTGTTTTTTCCAAAGTGGATCTGGTCCGTGGTTACCACCAGGTCCCAGTGCGCACAGAAGACATTCCAAAAACAGTGGTAATAACTCCTTTTGGCCTTTTTGAGTTTTTACGCATGCCGTTCAGATTAAAAGGGGCAGGCAGACCTTCCAGAGGATGATGGACCCAGTGCTTCGTGACTTGTCCTTCGTTTTTGTATACTTGGACGACATTCTGGTAGCCAGCGTGTCTGAGGAGGAGCACATCGCCCATCTCAAGACAGTTTTCCGGAGGTTGGAAGCGGACAGGCTGATAGTTATCCCGGCAAAGTGCCAGTTTGGTGTGCCAGTGATTGACTTTTTGGGCCACTGCATTTCGCCGGAGGGTGCAATCCCATTACCGGACAAGGGGCGCACTGTGTCGGACTTTCTGCGCCCGCAGACAGTGAGGGCACTACAGGAGTTTTTGGGAATGGTTGATTTTTATAACCGTTTCCTTCCCCGGCCAGCCCAGCTGATGCAACCGTTGTATGCTGTGCTTAAAAAAAAGAAGCTCGTGGAAGCCATTGACTGGACTCCCAAGCGAGTCCAGGCTTTCACTAACGCCAAAACAGCGCTTGTGGATGCCGCGTTGTTAGCCCACCCGGATCAGTCTGCACGGATTGTGCTCATGACGAATACATCGGACATTGCCATAGGGGCAGTGGTGGAGCAGTGCGTCAAAGGCTCATGGCAGCTGCTCGCATTTTTTAGCGGGACTTTGCGCGACAATGAACGCAAGTACAGCACATTCGATAGAGAATTGCTGGCTCTCCACCTGCCGACACGCCATTTCCAGTTCTGATTGGAAGGGCACGAGTTCACCATGTTTGTGGACCACAAGCCGCTGACGCACACAATGTCCAAGACCTCGAAATGTGGTTGACCCGGCAGCAACGGCATTTGGCCACAATTTTGGAGTTTACTACCGACATTCAGCACGTTGTCAGTAAACTCAACGTTGTGGCCGATTGCCTGTCGCATGCATTAATCGCCCCGGTCTACATGGGAACAGATTTCTCTGCCATGGCCGTGGAACAAGCTGGGGACACGAACATTTGCGCGGTCCAGACTGCGCCAGTTGGGTTAAGGCTGGAGAGCAGGGTGGTGCAAGAAGGGTGTCCACCCACGCCTGGTGGTTCTAAGCTCTTGGCGCTGTTGCGTTTTTGAGTTGATCCACTTCGTTTTGCCTCTGGGAGTGCGCACTTCAGTGAAGCTAGTGGGGGTGAAATTCGTCTGGCCATGCTTGCGCAAAGACGTGAAAGAGTGGGCTGCAGCGTGCGTCGTGGGCCAAAGTGCACAAGCACACCAGAGCTCCCCTCGAGCCATTCCAAATCCCGGCTAGGAGGTTCGACCACGTCCACATGGATTTGGTGGGACCCCTCCCGCCATCGCAAGGTTTCACACACCTTTTGACAGTCGTGGACCGCACCACGCGCTGGCCTGAAGTGGTCCTGCTGGCTTCTACCATGTTCGCGGAAGTGGCGCACGCTTTTGTGTCGGCTTGGGTTGCACATTTCGGATCTTCGTCGGACATCACAGCCGACAGAAGTCCACAATTTGTTTCAGAACTCTGGTCCGCGATTGAAGGAGTTTATACCTTTCAAGATAACGAATTATAACAAACCTGGCAGATCACTTTGGATGAATGCCAACGCACTGAGGAAGGCTAAAATGAAGACAGAAGCTTATAAGAGGCACACAAATACAATGGAGGGACAAGATTTCCTTCTGTATGCAAGTGCAAGGAATCAGGCCAAGTGGGAATGCAGGAAAGCAAAACGAGATTTTGAGAGGAAAATAGCAAAGGAATCTAAGGCTACAGTCACACTGCAGGTTTTGATGCTCAATTCCGATTTTTTGTTGAGATCCGATTTTTTTTGTGTGGGTATTCACATAATTTAAATGCGACCCCCATCAGACTGGAGTATGAACGGTCTCCAGCTATGAACTGACGCGCATGCGCAGAAGGAAACCCAACGTCAGACAGCGCTGTGTTTGAGGAAGTAAATATGAGCACCGAACCATTGAGCGGACAGAAGTTCTTCACCTTTGATGCAGCGCAGCAAAATAAATGTTAAAATCACTGAGAAATGTTTATGCACAAAATAAATGAGACCACCTTCATTCCTTTACATGCCAGATGACCACTTTTTTTTTTTTTTTTTTATAAATGTTCCATTACTGTGCGCATGTAATATCTGTGGCTTCAGCCCCGAACTCCCCCCCCCCCCCGCCCGCAATTTTGAAGTTATTGTGCAGTCTGAGCCCACAAAAATTACAATCCAGTGATAAAGGGAAGGAGACTGATTAAAAAGAGAGCACAAATCAGCCGTGTCTGCCATGCCTGTGGCATCCGCCACCACAGAATTATAGCGTCTGTCTCACTTCAGTGAGGAAAAAGTCGGATGAAATGTGACGTGACCGTTCAGATGGAGGTCGCTTTAGAAAATATCAGATACGATTCAGAATTAGGACCACATATGAAAGTGGCCTGGGTCTAGTGTGAAAAAATCAGATCTGTATTGTTCAGACCATCATTAAAAAATCAGATATGGGTCATATTTGTACAAAAAAATCGGAATTGGGCATTAAAACCTGCAGTGTGACCGTAGCCTAAGAGCAACCCTAAAGCCTTTTATAAATATGTCATTGGTAAGCTTAAGATCAAGACTGTGGTGATCCGAGCGCTGACTTCATCCGCGCTCGGGTTACTCAGTATTTTCCCTTTTTTCTCCCATATTATTTGTTTGGTTATTATTGGGGTTTCCAGGGCTTTTACTATGACAGCGCAGCAGCCGAACTTCCGGCTGTCAAAGTGTATCCGGCACTGTCACAGCTGAGCATGACTTTGTCATTACGTTTCCTCCTCTCCTGTTTGGTTCTTTGCTTGTGTGTTATCAGTATTTAAGGGAGCAGCTGAGGCTCACTCCTCACTGTGACCTGCGTCGACCAGGACTGGAGTCCCTAGCCCGGCTCCAGTCTTCTTTCTGTATTTGATTTGTCTTCGCTTCAGCATTTTAAGTGTTTATTCCATAGCGTCAAGTTCTGCCCTCGCTACGCTCTTATGTTTGATGTTAGTGTTCTTTATTTTGTGTTCTAGTTTAATGTATGTGTTTTTCCCCACGTGGCTCTTTATTTTGTCCTTTCTGTTAAGAAACAAACTGTCTGTTGGCATCTGGTGCCTCATTTATGCCCTGAAAAGGGCAAACATGACAGAGACAGGCATAGCGGACTTAGAGTCAGTACATGGGAAAGCTACGACCGATATTGAAAAGGCTGAGGCATTTAATAATTTCTTCAGTTGCATCTTTACCGAGGAGGATGCTACGAATATACCGGACTTCCAGCTTAAACGAGATTCATTCATTCATCTTCTTCCGCTTAGTCCTTTTCGGGTCGCGGGGGGGCTGGAGCCTATCCCAGCGTCTTTGGGCGAGAGGCAGGGTACACCCTGGACAGATCGCCAGTCCATCACAGGGCTAACACAGAGAGACGGACAACCATTCACTCTCACAGTCACACCTAAGGACAATTTAGAATCCCCAGTTTTTAATGCCAGTTAACCTAACTTGCATGTTTTTGGCATGTGGGAGGAAACCGGAGAAATCCCGGAGTAAACCCACGCAGACACGGGGAAAACATGCAAACTCCACACAGATCACTGTTGGTCGGGGACTGGGATTGAACCCAGGATCCCCCGGCCAAGGGTGAGTTGCTGTGCTGCCACAGTGTTAACCACTCCGCCACCGCGCTGCCCGCTTAAACGAGATATTGGTTGTCATTTTGACGATTTGCATATATCTGCTGATGACGTCAGGAAAAGGCTTGGTAATGTAACATCGGGGCTGTGTTAAGGAGGTGAGGATTCTCCCGGCATGCTTGCGCTGCGGAGGATTCAAAGAGTGTTATTACTTGTGTGTTCTAAGCGTTATTGCTGTGTCATTATAACTGCATTATAATGGCACAGCAGTGTTAGAACACCAGTTAGAGCAGTGATTGATCATGTGTTTGTGTCACCATAAGTGAGACGGGGGTCTGTGTGAATGACCTCCCTTCATTCTGTGTTGAGCGGGGTGTATAAATAAAGCCTGTTCACCACAGTCATCTCTCCTTTCTTGTGTGAACCCTCACAACGTCACAATAATCTTAACCCTGAGAAGTCACTGGGGCCCAATGGAATGCATCCTAGGGTGTTGAGAGAGTTGAGTGCTGTAATCTCTAGCCCCCTTGCAACCATCATGAACAGGTTATTAGAAGAGGGAGTGATGCCCATGAGATGGAAAGAAGCTCATGTGTCGCCGATTTTTTTTTTCTTCTATGTAATCACAATTTTGCTCATACGAGCTTTATTTTGATAAACTATGTTTTTTCTCTCTGCCCAATGTATCATCCCCTTCCCTCCCCCCATCCCCCTCTTTACCCTCCACTGTATGACAGGTGCCTTGCATGGCTGCCGCGTCATTGGGAAGCGCTTATCGAGCGCACCCAATGTCAAGTCAAATTCCTCGTATGTTTACATGTAAACATGCTTGGCAATAAAGCTCATTCTGATTCTGATTCTTCTGATTCTGATTTATAAGAAGGGCCCAAAATCTGACCCCGGGAATTATAGACCTGTAAGCCTTACATGTGTGACCTGTAAGATTATGGAAGCCATTGTTAGGGATCATCTGGTCGCTTACTTAGATGAGAATCATCTACTGCATAATTGTCAGCATGTGGAGAGAGAAATAATCAGGCGGAGAGGTTCAGGGCAGAACAGGCTTTATTCATCATTCTCTCTCACATTGTCTAGAATCCAAGCATCAAAAGAGTAACAGGTCACAGGCACCTCTGCTCTTATAGCATACCACTTGGTCAGCCTTCTGTGGTGCTGCATTAACATCAAAGCCTTTGCAATTCCCATTCTCTTTGTCATTGTTTGCATCAACGTACCAACCCCCGCATCAACACACAAACCTCCATGACGATTCCCCTTGTCCTTCCGTCTGAGTGTAAACATACTGAGGTGGATTCTCCACCCCCCCCACCCAGAACTCAGACTGAGCCCTAACCCTCATGTCCTTTGGGCTTCAGCCTACGTCCATAGCAGCTGTAATGGGGGGTCTGCGGCTCTGAGGCGCTGTTGTGCCGGTGGGGATCTCTTGGGGGTGCGTCCGTCTGTGGGGGGACATTGGGGGGGGGAACGTCTTTAGCATGCCATTGTGACTGACGAGTCATTTACCTGTGGAGTTCTCAGTGGGGGTCATCCGCGCCGAGGAGCTCGGGCCAACACCACCTGCTTATCTGCTAAAACGAAAGCGGGCTTAAGCCTGTCTATACAGACTGTTTCCCTGCGTCCCCCCAAGTCTAGCACAAAATGTTTTTCCTCAGGTTCCAGCACTCTGAACGGGCCATCGTAGGGTGGGCGCAAGGGGGTCCGGTGGGCATTGTGCCTGACAAACATGAATGCCGCGTCCTTCAAGGCCTTTGGCACAAAAGCGCGGGGAAAACAATGGTGGACCAGACCGGGTACCGTCCCTGCCACTGCGCTATGTGGTGAAAGTGGGGATGGATCTGTGTTCGGCACGGGGCTGTCCAGCAAAAATTCCCTGGGAGCCGTAGCGGCTGGGAAAAAAAACAGCTCTGCTGGGGAGGCCGCCAAATCCTCCTTCGGTGCTGAACGCAACCCTAATTGGACCCACGGCAAGCGGTCTACCCAATTTGCATCCGTAAGCGAAGCCCTGAGCGCTGCTTTAAGCGATCTATGGAAACACTTGCATAACCCATTGGCCTGGGGGTTGTACGCGGTCGTGCAATGAAGTGTGAAGCCCAGGCTCTGGGCCATGGTGGACCAGAGGTCGGAAACAAACTGCGGGCCCCGATCGGACGTGATATCCGAAGGGGCGCCAAAAGGTGCCACCCATGTCGCCAAAAAATCACATGCAACTTCTGTGGATGCGGTAGAAGCTAGCAGGACTGCTTCGGGCCAGCGCGTGGTGCGGCCCACCACTGTCAGGAGGTGCGTGAAAACTCAAAAAGACCAAACAGGGTTATTACTGCTGTTTTAGGTATGTTCTCAGCGGGCACTGGGACCTGGTGGTAACTGTGGACCAGGTCTATCTTGGAAAAAATGCATGCCCTGGTGAGGTGAATGGAAAAATCCTGAATATGGGGGATCGGGTAGCGGTCGTGCGCTGTGGCGTTGTTCAATCTGCGGAAATCTCAACACGGTCGCCACAATCCCTCGGCTTTAGGAACCATATGTAGCGGGGATGCCCATGGGTTGTTTGAGCATCTGATGATGCCCAACTTTTCCAAGTTGGCAAACTCCTCGCGTGCTATGGCCAGTTTAGTTGCGTCCAGACACTGAGGTCGTGCGAAAACGGGCGGCCCCGTGGTGGTAATGAAGTGCTCCACCCCGTGTTTAGTGACGGTTGCCGAAAAGGTCAGGACCGTGAGTGCTGGGAACTGGGTGAGTAGTGTGTGGAACTTACCCCCAGAGCTGTGATGTTGGCTAGAGTTGTGGGCCCGGCTCTTCTCGCTGTACAGGGGAGAGAATCAAAAGACATTGCGTTAATCAGGTGTCTGTTAGCCACATCGACTAGTAGACTGTGTGCACACAAAAAATCAGCGCCTAAAATGGGGAAGCTGCATGCCGCTATGACGAATGTCCATTGGTATGTACGGCCGTGCAAGGATACAGTCAGTATCCTCTCACCAAAAGTCTTAATGTCTAAGCCATTTGTGGCCGTCAGCTCGGGGCCGCTAGTTCTCGCCAGCCAGTCTGCGTAGGACGGTAAGATGAGACTCTTTTGGGAGCCGGAGCCCACGAGGAACCGTCTCCCCGAGCGTGAGTCTGTCACATAGAGCAGCTTGCTTGCTTCACCGGTGGTCGCAGCTGCTACCGACTGCTGGGCTGATTTGACTTGAGAGAATGCGCGCTCTCGCTCGGGAGACCATTCGATTTTATTTGTGGGTTTTTGCTTTTTTAGTGCAGCATACAATGGTTGCATGAGCTGCGCTGCGCAGGGGAGGAAACGGTTATAAAAATTAACCATTCCCAAAAACTCCTGTAACGCTTTGATCGTTTGTGGTTGGGGAAAATTTGTTATTGCGCGCACTTTATCGGGCAGAGGGACCGCTCCTTCTGGCGAGACGCGATGCCCCAAAAAATCAATCTGCGCCACCCCGAACTGATACTTCGCTGGGTTGATTATTAACCCGTGCTCTGCCAACCTCCGGAAAACTGCTGTGAGGTGGCTTTCGTGTTCGTCTTCAGACGCGCTGGCTACCAATATGTCGTCCAGGTAGACGAACACGAAAGGGAGATCACGCAGGATCACGTCCATCATGCGTTGGAACGTCTGCGCCGCGCCCTTAAGCCCAAACGGCATGCGCAAAAACTCAAAAAGCCCGAAAGGAGTTATTACCGCTGTTTTGGGTATGTCCTCAGCGCGCACTGGAACCTGGTGGTGACCGCGTACCAAGTCTATTTTAGAAAAAATGCGCACCCTCGCCAAATGAACCGAAAAATCTTGGATGTGCAGGATCGGGTAGCGGTCGTGCGCTGTGGCGTTATTCAACCTGCGGAAATCACCGCAAGGTCGCCACGAGCCATCAGCCTTTGGGACCATGTGCAGCGGTGAAGCCCAAGGGCTCTTCAAACACCTGATGATGCCCAGTCTTTCCAGGTTGGCGAACTCCTCGTGCGCTATGGTCAGTTTATCTGAGTCCAAGCGCCGAGCTTTTGCAAAAACGGGTGGGCCGGTGGTAGTAATAAAATGTTCCACCCCATGTTTAGCCACTGTCGCCGAAAACGTTGGGACCGTGAGTGCTGGGAACTGAGTGAGGAGTGTGTGGAACTTACCACCTGCAGCTGTGACGTTGGCGTTGTGCAGTCGGCGGGGCCACCCGAGCTGTACAGGGAATAGAATAAAAGGAGAGTGCATTAACCAGGCGTCTGTTAACAAGATCAACCAATAAACCATGTGAGCACAAAAAATCAGCCCCTAACATGTTGAAATTGACTGCCGCTATGACAAAAGTCCACTCGAATGAACGGCCCTGCAAAGACAGAAGCAGAGTCCTCTCACCGAAGGTCTTAATCGCTGAGCCGTTCGCTGCTGACACCCGGGGACCACTGGAAGGCGCCAGCCGGTCCGCGTAGGAAGGTGTGATGAAGCTCAGCTGGGCGCCTGTGTCCACGAGGAAATGCCTCCCCGAGCGTGCATCCTTCAGGTAGAGCAGCTTGTTCTCCTCCCCGAGGGCCGCAGCTGCTACCGACCCCCAGTCTTGGCGTTTCCCGAGCGCTTGAAATGGCACGGTGGAATGCACTTGCGTGCCCTCTCTGCAAAGCGGCGATGGTAGAAGCAAAGGACGTCATCCGCTCCGTGTCGCCTGGCCCTTGCTGCTGCCGTCGTCGGTGAGTCTGGTGCTGCAGCCTCTGGCCCCATGCCGTCTCCGGATGTTGCGCCTAGCTCTGCTGCCGTGGCCGAAGCCGCGCTCCGTTTGTGGGCGTCGACGAATTGTTGCACCGCCTGGCTCAGCTCGTGGTAGTCTCGTCGGGCCAACAGAGGTGAGCCGGCCAGGGTCACTCTCACCGCTGGTGGTAGGGTCCTGAGGAAAAGGTGGGTGAAGATAAAGCTGTCATCTTCGGAGTCTCTCAACCTCAGCATTTTCCCCATCAGGTCTGCGGGTCTGTCGTTCTCAAACTCTGTCAATGCCAGGAGCCCCTCTGCTCGCTGTTGCACCGAGGGGGTGAAGTGGCTGATAAGCGCAGCCTTTAATATGCTGTACTTGTCGCTGTCCGGTGGGTGGTTGACCAGGTTCTCCACCCTCTGGACTGTGTGGTTGTCCAGCTTCGCCACCACATGGTAGAACATTGTGTCGTCTCTCGAGATTCTCCGGAGGTTGAACTGCGCCTCGACAGCGCTAAACCAGGAGCGCGGACTGTTCTGCCAGAAGTCTGGCAGCTGGAACGTGGCGGCATTCGTCAGGCTGGCTTCTGACGAGTCCGGCTCGGGAGAATTACTTCTGCTCATGCTTCGTCGTAAGGTCACCAGTGTGGAGATGTGTTGAAGGACGAGACTGAGTTTATTCCTCAGGTTCAGCTTTATTCACAATCACATACTCCAACATTCCAAAGCAGAAAAAGAGGATGAATCTTCTCACATCTGTCCTTTTATACCCAGGACATCAAACCTACAGTCACATGGAGTTTAATCAAACATACAGTCACATGGTACTTAATCCCAGTCACAATGTAACTTCCCCCGATCTTAACACCATCCACCCCCTAGTCTCCGGTGGTCAGGAAATCTCTCAAGGCCATCTCCTTGAAACAAAAGGCCAAATCTCACACCCTCCTGTTACCTCTAGGAGGCTCAGTCCCTTTGTTCCCCTGAGACGTGAAGCACACAATAAACATACAGTAATATATCTGTGGAGCATATGAGACCAACATATGTGCCCCACACTGGGACTGATAAGACAATCATTTGAATTCTTAGATAAAGAGACTTTTAACACACTGTACAACTCATTTGTCAGGACTCATCTGAAGTGCTGTAATACGGTTGTTTTCCCTATATATGTCAGGCAAGAAAAACTTCTAGAGGGCATTCAAAGACTTGCGACAAAGCTGGTCTCAGGACTTTAGCATCTAGCATATACTGATAAGCTACGTGAATTGAAGCTTCCAACACTGCATTATCGATGTGCTCAGAGAGACATCATCACAGTATATAAATACCTTCATGGCATTTACAGGGTTGATCTCTGTTCTTTGGAGCTGGATGATAGCCCCATATTCACCAGAGGACAGAGTTTTAAGTTTAAACTAGAAAAGCACTCGGAGAGCGCAGACCTCCGCCAAGCGCCACAGTTCCCCCGGTGATCTGGATCACCACCAAAATGTAATCATCTGTAGGATACCCCATTTCTGACAATCTCTGAAAATTTCATGAAAATCCGTCCATAACTTTTCGAGTTATCTTGCTAACAATCAAACAAACAGACAGACAAACCAACGCTGATGAAAACATAACCTCCTTGGTGGAGGTAAATATTAAGATGTTGCAAGAGCAGGCAGCAGAATTTTTTTTTCCCCAATAGAGTGATTGAAACCTGGAATAGACTGCCAGAGGATGTTATGACTGCTCCAACAGTGAATACGTTGAAGAACAGACTTGATGCCCATTGGTCTGCACACAAGTACTCCCTGGAGCACTTTTATTAGTATTTATTAGTTCTCCACTTCTTGACTGAAAAGCTTTCTTTTTATGTTAGCCAGTAAAATGTAACAAATGAAAATCAAGTCTATGACCAACCAAGACTGGAGAGGATTAAGTAAGTAAGTAAGTAAAAATGTTGAGGGTGAACTTGTAGCTTAGGGGCTCAGAGTAACTGAGGGTGGCCATTGCATTTGCATGCCCTCTGTGGCTTATATTAATCATATATTCCATACCTACATATGTATAGACATATTAGAATGTTTAGTGATTACATATGTGGAATGACCTCACGCCTATGAACAGGACAAGAGGTCTCAACCGCCAGCGAGGATCAAAGAGCAGACAGAGTCGCAGCGGTGGAGACCGGATCGATCTCCCTGACCACCCAGGGTCAGGTGGAGGAGACGGAGGACAATGGAGGGGGGATTATGTTAATGCGGGATGTCAGCTTTGAAATGCAATGTCTTTTGTTGAGTGTGGTTATAAGTATGAAGGTCTGACTGTGTTCGACCTCTTATTCTGCTTCTGCACCGAGATGAGACATGTTAGGGAGGTGAAGCTGATATTAAACTTTGATTTATAAAGTCACATCGCTTCTTCATTTCTAACTCCCTACACTGGTGACCAGACGTGAGGATGGAACAGAGACGTTCTCCCGCGATTAACTCATCAGAGGCGACCCAGGCAAGCGCCGGCGCCCATGCAGACAGGGGAACGGATGGAAGACATTCCCCCACGGCAGAAGCTACAGAGAGGGCTCAACCGAGCACCATCCCCAGCCCCGCCGTGAGAGCAGAAGAAAGGCGCTCTCACCCGGCGGACACATCAGGGACGGCCCACACAAGCGCCGTCACCGTCAAGCTGCCAGAATTCTGGCAAGAAGACCTGAGCTCGTGGTTCCAGCAAGCTGAGGCTCAGTTTGCACTGGCGGGCATAACGGCGGACGAGACGAAGTTTTATCACATCGTCGCCAAACTCGACGCTGCCACGTCAAGATGTGCGCGGAGCATAATCCAACAGCTGCCCGCCCATGACAAATACAGAGAACTTAAGGCGACCATCGTTGAGAACTTCGTCCCCTCAGCCGAGGAGAGAGCAGAGAAGATCCTGGCGATCTACGACCACAGAGGATGCAGACCCAAGGCCCTCATGGAGGACATGCTGCAGCTCAAGGAAGAGGACAACGACAACTTCCTCTTCCAACACATCTTCCTCAGCACTCTGCCGCCACACATGAGAGGGACGCTGGTCAACATGCGGTGCAGCACCCAGCAGGACTTCCGCACGCTGGCCCGAGAAGCACAGCGGCTCATCAACGCTTGCGGGGAACAGATGGCCACAGCAGCATCCGCAGATCTCAGCGCGGAAGCCCAGAGCAGCGGAGAACCACAGACAACCGAGCAGAGCCCGCCCACCATGGCGGCAACACGACCAAGGCGCAGCAAGCGGAACGACATCTGCTATTACCACCACCGTTTCGCCGAGAGGGCATACAAATGCGTGCCCCCCTGCAAATTCAAAAAGTTCAGGAAACGCCAAAGCCGAGAACCGTTAACAGCTGCGGTTCTCGGCGAAAAAAATAAGCTGCTTTATGTGACTGACGGACACACCAGGAGACAGTTCCTGACTGACACCGGAGCTCAGCTGAGTTTTATCACCCCTTCCCACGCAGACAGGGCCATGGGTCCCCGGGGAAATGGAGCGATGGCAGCCAACGGCTCGATCATCGACACCTTCGGTGAAAGGAGCCTGCCTCTTTGCATCCACAGCCGCAACTATAGATGGACATTTATTGTAGCGGCGGTGAGTTTTAACTTGTTGGGCACTGATTTTTTGTGTGCACATGGGTTGTTAGTCGATCTAGCAAATAGGCGCTTGGTTAATGCACTGTCATTTGCTTCTATCCCCTGCTCAGCTCGAGTTTCTCCACCACCCATGCAGGCCAGCGTCACAACAGCAGGAGGTAAGTTTGACCAACTCCTCACCCAATTTCCAGCACTCACAGTTCCAAAATTTTCAGCGACAATAGCGAAACACGGGGTTGAACACTTCATCCCCACAACAGGCCCACCCGAGTTCGCCAAAGCTCGGCGCTTAGACGCGACCAAGCTCGCCATAGCACGGGACGAGTTTGCCACCCTGGAAAAATTAGGCATTATTAGACGCTCGAAAAGCCCCTGGGCATCGCCACTCCACATGGTCCCGAAAACCGACGGTTCTTGGAGACCTTGCGGCGATTACCGCAGACTAAACAATGCGACAGCGCATGACCGCTACCCAATTCCTCACATCCAAGATTTTTCACTACATCTGGCGGGTGCGCGCATTTTTTCTAAAATAGACCTGGTCCGCGGCTATCACCAAGTCCCCGTTCGAGCAGAAGACATTCCTAAAACGGCTGTAATAACCCCTTTCGGTCTTTTTGAATTTTCGCGGATGCCGTTTGGCCTCAAAGGTGCTGCTCAAACCTTTCAGCGTATGATGGACGCAGTATTACGCGACCTCCCCTTCGTGTTCGTCTACCTCGACGATATGCTGGTAGCCAGCCCGTCAGAGGAAGAACACGAACAACACCTCACTACAGTTTTTCAGAGACTGGAAGAGCACGGGTTAATAATCAACTCAGCCAAATGCAAATTCGGCATGTCACAAATTGATTTTTTGGGACACAGAGTTTCACCGAAGGGGGCAGTCCCATTGCCAGACAAAGTCCGCGCAGTAAAAAATTTTCCACGACCACAAACGGTCAAATCACTGCAAGAATTTTTGGGAATGGTGAATTTTTACAACCGTTTCCTCCCCTGCGCAGCTCAACTCATGCAGCCCCTGTATGCCGCGCTCAGAAAACAAAAGCCTTCCAATGCAGTCGAATGGACCCCGGAGCGCAAACTCGCCTTCGCGGAAGTAAAAAGTGCTCTAGCGAATGCCACATTGTTGGTTCACCCCGATCCCTCGGCCCGCATAGCGTTAACCACAGACGCTTCAGACCTGGCCATAGGGGCAGTCGTGGAGCAACATGTTGGCGGAACCTGGCAAACTTTAGCATTTTTTAGCAAATCTTTAAACCAAACCGAGCGTAAGTACAGCACTTTTGACAGGGAGCTGCTAGCGCTTCATTTATCCATCTGCCACTTCCAGTTCTGGTTAGAAGGGCGGCGCTTCACGGCTTTTGTAGACCACAAACCGCTCACTTTTGCGATGGCTAAAATTTCAGAACCATGGTCAGGCAGGCAACAAAGACAGCTAGCTGCAATTTCAGAGTTCACCACAGACATTCGACATGTGGCAGGCAAACTTAACGTGGTAGCAGACTGCCTCTCTCGCGCTGTGACATCACCAGAGCACGAGGAGACAGATTATACTACCTCAGCCGCAGAACTCTTCGCCAACACGGACGTGTACGCGGCCCCAATTCACGTAGGGATAGATTACACAGCCATGGAAGAGGAACAAAGCAGTGACGCGGATGTGCGCGTGCTCCTGTCTGGACCAACAGGGTTAAGACTGGAGGAAAGGGGTTTACGTAACGGTGTACCCCCCCAATCTGCGACTTGTCAACCGGCCGACCTCGCCCGGTAGTTCCAGCTGCATGGCGCCGCCGCATTTTCGACTCGGTTCACTCCCTCGCGCACCCAGGGGTGCGCGCCTCAGTTAAAATGGTCGCAGAAAAGTTTGTTTGGCCGGGCCTATGCAAAAATGTAAAGGAATGGGCAAAAACTTGCATGTCTTGTCAGCGCGCCAAAATACACAAACACACAAAAGCTCCTCTAGAGCCTTTTCGAATCCCAGCCAGAAGGTTTGACCACGTTCATGTCGACCTCGTTGGACCACTACCTTCGTCTCAGGGTTTCACACACCTGTTAACGATGATAGACCGTACTACGCGCTGGCCTGAGGCAGTCCCTTTGGCGTCAACCACAGCTGCGGAAGTCACTCGCGTTTTTTTAACAAACTGGGTGGCACGTTTTGGCGTCCCATCGGACATCACGTCCGATAGGGGGCCTCAATTTGTCTCAGAGCTTTGGTCAGCCATGGCTAGCAGCTTAGGGGCGACAATTCACCGCACCACCGCTTATCACCCTCAGGCTAATGGGTTATGCTGAAGAGGATGATAAAATAAAGGCAGCGTTGGATTTTTAAATAGCTTTATTATCACCCGCCTTCATCGGAACACCTCCCCAGCCCTCGTGCTGCGGGCTGAGGTGATGTCCTCAGGCTCTCAGAGAAGAGGAGGAGGCACACAGTGTGTGTGTCTCGCAGCAGATGCAGGAGTGAGAATGAGAGGGTTTGCGTTACAGAGTTGCAGCATATATACTCGACTACAACAATACATCAAGGGCATACCCCATCAGTTGGTATGATCAAAGAGATAACAGAACAGGCATAAGACATTTGCATTTGAGAGACATATTGATCTCAGTCCCTAGGTCACAGTGAGGACAGGACGCATGAGCACAATGCATGAAAGGCAACATTAACATCACAGAAGTGAGCCAGACGAAACAAGTCTGCCTGTAGACATTAATACACATTTCACTGTTCTGTTATTTGCTCTAGCCGAGCGCTGTGTTTGACCAGTCTGTTTGTGGGGGTTACACCAAAGCACATCTACATATCAGTAGTGCAGCAGAAAAAACCAAGAGAAGAGAGCTGAGTGTCCTTAATCTGTTGTGGGGGTTAACCGAACCGCCACACACGCTCCCCCCCCCAGAGGGCACGGCAGGGGGGCGAGACCTCGATAATCCCTCTATGGGAGCGAGCTGTGGGAGAAGCTCACTGCAGGCGGAGGGGGAGGGAGGAGGGGGGTAAGTGCTGGCAGGGGGACGGTGAACTCGTCCGAGCCGCGCAAAAATTACTTGTGGGTCCGCGATGTCGAAGGGCTGTCCTGTTGAACGTGCAGAGGTCCACAAGAAGAAAAATTAGTCTCTGGCTCCTCTCGTGGCCATGAAGAAAACAGGAGCGGTGAGGCTGCGTAGTGGCTGTAAGAAAAAAAGAAGCAGAGGGACTTGGCTTGTTGGCTTTAGGTGCAGGAGCAACCCTAAAACCCCCCGGGAACAGCTGACGGCTGAAATCCCTTATGTGCCGTGGCTGAGACCTTTAAAAAAAAAATCCAGTGGCGAGCTGCGTGCTTGCTTCAGGTGAACGAGCAGCCCTGAGGGTTCTGTGAGCAGCGGCGGAGGACGATGGCGGTCTCTGGAGCCGTTATTTGTCCCGTGCGTGATGCGCCGTCCTCGTAACTCCCCGGTGCTTGCGCCGGGGCTCGTGCGTGGGTGGGCCAACTGGAGAGGAGAACCAGGGTGCAGAATCTTGGTGGGGATCGGCGCAGACGGCGCCGATAAAATCCGGATTGAGCTGTGGCTGCAGATTGGCCATGGTGCGTTGGAGCGGTGAGAGGAAATAGACGATCCTTTGTCCCTCAGGCTCGTGCAGATGCGTTGGAGCGGTGGGAGGGAATAGACGATCTCTGTTCCTCAGGCTCGGGTAGATGAGATGGATCGCTGAGAGGAGGGAGTAGCGGTGAGAGGGAGAAAACGTTCTGTGTCCCTCGGCTGGTCCAGCGTGGACGTCCCGATCTCAGGCAAGGGTCGCGCCATGACGTTTTCTGCAGATTTTCCCGGTCGTGGGTGACGTCCTGAGAGCAGCTCGCCCGCCGTGGGCTCTGCGTCGAGGCGGGCAGACCAGTCAGGCCGCTTTGACGGAGCATTCATGCCCGGGTGCTGCGTTCGCTGGCCGCTCGTTTTCTTCAGTCTCGGGTCGCCAGCGTGGCTGTTCAGATCAGAAGGTTGTGTTTGCACAAAAAGTGTGCATTCCGGGGTCACCAGTGAAGAGGGTGATAAAATAATAAGCGGTGACCTGGTAGTTTTAAGGAAGTTCATTGAATACCACCTTAACGGGCTCCGCTCCCGGCGCCGTGCATGCGCGCCTGGAGCAAGCCCACTGTGCTCTCAGCAGAGAGACACAATGTGTCTGCAGCGGCAGCTGAAGAGTGAGAGAATGAGAGGGTTTGAGTTACAGAGTTGCAGCATATATACTCGACTACAACAATACATCAAGGGCATACCCCAGCAGTTGGTATGATCAAAGAGATAACAGAACAGGCATAAGACATTTGCATTTGAGAGACATATTGATCTCAGTCCCTAGGTCACAGTGAGGACAGGACGCATGAGCACAATGCATGAAAGGCAACATTAACATCACAGAAGTGAGCCAGACGAAACGAGTCTGCCTGTAGACATTAATACACATTTCACTGTTCTGTTATTTGCTCTAGCCGAGCGCTGTGTTTGACCGGTCTGTTTGTGGGGGTTACGCCAAAGCACATCGACATATCAGTAGTGCAGCAGAAAAAACCAAGAGAAGAGAGCTGAGTGTCCTTAATCTGTTGTGGGGGTTAACTGAACCGCCACAATGCGAGCGTTTTCACAGATCTTTAAAGGCCGCCCTCAGGGCCTCACTAACGGATACAGATTGGGTGAATAAACTTCCCTGGGTTTTGTTAGGGTTGCGTTCTGTGCCTAAAGAGGATCTAGACGCCTCCCCAGCAGAATTAGTTTTTGCATAACCTCTCAGACTCCCAGGTGAGTTTTTACCAGAGAACCCAGAGCCCGGGCATCTTCCAGCCCTGAGGCCTTTAGGCAGCACCGGACCGGACACTCTCCCCGGACCGGCACATCACTCTTTTCCACGGGTTTTTGTCCCCCAAGCTTTAAAAAACGCCGAGTTTGTTTTTGTTAGGCACAAAGCTTTAAAATCAACCCTCCGTCCACCATACGACGGACCATTCAGAGTGCTGGAACCTGGTGATAAGCATTTTGTGCTTGATTTAGGGGACAGAAAAGAAACAGTCAGCATTGACAGACTTAAACCTGCCTTCTTGTTGAGAGACGAACCTGCACGGGTGGCGAGAGCACCTCGGCGGGGTAGACCCCCAAGAAAAAAAACTCAGTCCCCCTGCAGGGAACAAATAACCACTCTCCTCCCCAAGCTGCAGATTCCTTACAGGATGGTCCCACCAGGACGCCAAAGCGGACCCACAGCAGATTCGGGAGAAGATTAAAACCCAGACGGCACAGGGACTGATGCAAATTGACCAAGAGTTGTTAACTATGTTATCAGATTGTGCCGTGACAGTTCTAAGGATGATTTGTGATATTACTATACTGTTGTTGTTACCACTGAATTCTGTACAGGAGCATGACTGCTGGAAAGATTTTTCCTCGTTTTCCCTGTCAAGAGGTTAACAGTATAATATGTCATAGAGATTATCTTTAAGTGTAAACTTAATTTGATTGTCCTTTTCTTAGTCGTTTGGGGGGGGGCTGTGGCTTATATTAATCATATATTCCATACCTACATATGTATAGACATATTAGAATGTTTAGTGATTACATATGTGGAATGACCTCACGCCTCTGAACAGGACAAGAGGTCTCAACCGCCAGCGAGGATCAGAGAGCAGACAGAGTCGCAGCGGTGGAGACCGGATCGATCTCCCTGACCACCCAGGGTCAGGTGGAGGAGACGGAGGACAATGGAGGGGGGATTATGTTAATGCGGGATGTCAGCTTTGATATGCAATGTCTTTTGTTGAGTGTGGGTATAAGTATGAAGGTCTGACTGCGTTCGACCTCTTATTCTGCTTCTGCACCGAGATGAGACATGTTAGGGAGGTGAAGCTGATATTAAACTTTGATTTATAAAGTCACATCGCTTCTTCATTTCTAACTCCCTACACCCTCCTTTATAAGCAGAAACGGTTGTGTCCATTGATTCTAGAGAGAAATTGCGGTTTAGAATTTGTAAGGCTGGTGCTTTTATTATGAAATTAACTTTCCGGAAGTGCAGTTGTTGTATTGTTAACTTGTCATAAACGGAAGCTAGAGGTACAATTTCTGCGGCCAAGCATCAAACATCAGGAGTGTCCATCTGGAACTGACTCGTCAATATTTATTGAGTTATTATTGATCAGTTGTGACTCTACATCTAAACCGATCAACTCGATTTCAGCAGCTGATTGAGTGCTGATAGCCACGGTTAGTTTCTACTGCTGTTAGCCTAGCAACGTTAGCTCGGTTATACTGGAATCCCACCGGACCGGATTGGACCGGGTCGGTGCTGTGACAATGGGAGCTCATCGCAGAGAGGGAGGACTGGGCTTGCTGGAGCAGGACGGCCCGGAGCATCCGGATGAGACTCCGGTAAGATAATGATGAGGCTAAAACTGTTTATCCAAAAGATCGATAACCGAGACCATAGACACTCAAAGACGCTTTACAATGGCTACATTATTCATTGACTCCACAGACAGTGGTAGTGGTAAACTACTTCTGTCGCCTAAATGTTCACACCGTTATGATCTCCAGTAATTACGATGTCAGTCCTCCTTGGTCAGTCATTGTATGGTTCATTTGTGCTTTGATATAATCTCTTATGTTTTTAAAGCATGAACTGGGCAGTATAAATGAGCAAAAAAGTTTCAATCAATTCTGACATGAAAATACAAATTTAAAATTGTATTGTTACAGTGTACAGTGTTTCCTCTGGCTTAAAGACCTTGGCGCGGTGGCAACATATTTTTCTCTGGGGGTTAAACATACCAGAATATGTTCATTTTATTCTGTTTATTTCTTTTTAAAATTTTCCACAGTAACGTTGCATATGGAACTTACCATCTGAAGTATTGTACAACCGAGGCTTGAATATTGGGCCAGTTGGGGTCCCACCCAGACGTCCTGTGTTCAGACTTTTTAGGTTCAGGTTCAGGTTCAGGTTCCTTTATTTGTACCCGTAGGTAGATTTGTTTTGCAGTCTGGTGACATCCATATTTACAAGCCACAATTACATTCAACATAGACACAAACACAGGCACACATGAAGCTGACTATGAACATGATAAAAATACTCAAGGCTCCATCAATCAGGATATAAAGACATAGAGATGAGAGAAAAAGCAGAGAGAAGAGAGAAGGGTCATTTTTTCCCCCCTTAGTAACAAACACCTTCATTTAAAAACTGCATTTTGTGTTTACTTGTGTTATCTTTGTCTAACATTTAAATTTGTTTGATGATCTGAAACATTTAAGTGTGCCAAACATACAAAAAATGAGAAATCAGGAAAGGGACAAACACTTTTTCACACCACTGTAGGTACTGACATTTTAGAACTGAAATGTATATATAGTTTAGTGGTGTTGGACGATTAAAATTTCTAATTGCGATTAATCTTTTGGAACGTTGAGTTAATTGCTATTAATAACATGTTAATCGCGTGTTCTTCCATTCAGATACAGTGTACCTTAAGCTGGTAATTTTTCAAATTTCTCATACTGTTATAAACATGGGAGTAGTCAAAAATATGCTGTTTACTGCTAGCCGGCTTCCAAAGAAAAACACCTGACCTCCAGGTAAAGTTTTGGAGGAGCTGTGACAATTATCCAGGGGAGAGCTCCGACAGATAACCTTGTAAACTTAAACATGACAGCGTTTTGGGGATTTCCATGGCAGTGATCCAGCTTGTTTGACTTTGCAATTTCTGCATGGCACACACAGCGTCTGTCATTACCCAGAGCAGCTTCCGTAGTTCTGTACGGAGTGCAGTTCAGGCCAAAAAAAGTACTGTTTGTGCTTTCTGCCGTTAACCGCAATCACAAAATTTGTCACCGTTAATGGGCGATTAATGCGATAACACCAACACCACTAAAATATACACTACCGTTCAAAAGTTTGGGGTCACCCAGACAATTATTTTGTGTTTTCCATGAAAAGTCACACTTATTTCCCACCTTGAGTTGTAAAATGAATAGAAAATATAGTCAAGACATTGACAAGGTTAGAAATAATGATTTGTATTTGAAATAATAATTTTTTCCTTCAAACTTTGCTTTCGTCAAAGAATCCTCCATTTGCAGCAATTACAGCATTGCAGACCTAACATGATTGCACAAGGGTTTTCTAATCATCCATTAGCCTTCTGACGCAATGAGCAAACACATTGTACCATTAGAACGCTGGAGTGATAGTTGCTGGAAAAGGGCCACTATACACCTATGTAGATATTGCACCAAAAACCAGACATTTGCAGCTAGAATAGCCATTTACCACATTAGCAATGTATAGAGTGTATTTCTGATTAGTTTAAAGTTATCTTCATTGAAAAAAAGTGCTTTTCTTTCAAAAATAAGGAAATTTCTAAGTGACCCCAAACTTTTGAACAGTAGTGTATATATATATATATATATATATATATATATATATATATATATATATACACACACACACAAATGTTTGTCAGTTCCAGGTAATGGTTATTGACTCTGGGGAAAAAAAGTACACACCAATTCCACTGTAGAAAGGACAAGAAATTCTCCTTTGTCTCTAACTGTGCTTAGTAAAGTTTTGGTTAATAAAAATCAAGCCTCATCTCCCTGTTGAAGCTAACACGTTCTCAACTGGAGCCATTCTCTAGGTCTTTCTCTGCCTGCTGTGTGTCAGCGTGCTGCCTCTGCCTGATTTGCTGCTTTGGCAGAGACACTGTCAGGTTAAAGACCTGGGGCCTCATGTATAAAGGATTGCGGCGCTTTCATACTTAAAGTACGTGCGCACAGAAATTTTCAGATGTTTACCTGTGCACACGGCTGATTCTCTGCTCCTTTTCTTTATACATCCCACCTCATGTGAAGAGTCAGTGCACGTGCATGATCTCTTTACTTCGCCTCAGGTCCTCCCACTAATGACTATATAAATGAAGAAAAACGCCCCTTCTGTCACTCTTCTGTCAAACTTTGATTGTCAATCCTGTGGGAAAGCACAACATAAAAAAAATAATAACTTCATGGAGTGTGATGCTGAGGTGTTGATAAGAGGTGGAGGTCAGAAAAAAATATTTTGTTCTGACCCTCCGGAATCAACCATAAGTTTACCGAGTGGACCATGTTACAGTGACGGTTCATTCATTCATTTTTTTAAAAAATTCTGTTGGATCATAACAAGACAAAAAAGAAAAGGAAAAGAAAAAGACAATATATTTCGGACAGGGTGTAGGCTGAAACAACAACTTGTGGGTACACCTCAGTTAATGCAGCTGGCTCAGACTGAAATAGAATAAAATAGCATTAAAGTCTATAGATAATCACTATATAGAGAATGGACATTGATGTCATACCACACTGCATTCTGGGCCATTGTCGCCATCGTCATGGTCCAGCTTCTTTGTTTACCTGTAGTCTAGGCAACTGCTAACGTGAACAAATGTACGTGCAATGGAACGGAGCAAACAGAAAATTCAAATTCCTTATTCAAATTCCTTATTCAAATTCCTTATTCAGAGAAGCTGAATAAGGAAGCAAAGGAGCGCTACCTCTAAAAAATTTAAGAAATAAAGGGGCTCGATCTGTATGAACACAAGAAATGGACCAGGGATCTCAACGAACTGCCTCGAGTCACGCTGTCAGATGTGTTTGCCTGCTTGGTTTGTGGGGTGAGCGCATAAACCCATTAGCAATTTAAAAACTACAAATCATTAGAGGCTCATGTTCAATTAATCAATGGATGGTCCAGCTGCCTCAAATATTCCGGGTGAACGACCAGAAAACCGTTGTTTAACACAAAGGTAAGCAGTCATTGTTTCTACAGAGTTTTCTGCACTAGCATGCGTCTCTGCAACTACAGACATTTCTAGGGCCCAGCGGTGAAATGTTGGATTTATGTTAAAATTTGTCATGATGCTTGATAAATATATACACATTATTATCAACAGGACATTAAATACTAATCCAGTAATGTAATAAGCCTGATGGTCACACTGGCACAACAAAAAAAAAAAAAATTACTGGTATAATTAGCTGCTATAAAAACATCCTAAATCAGGACAGTGACGTTTTATAGTCACCTGAAAGAGAAGAATCTGCTTAATTTAACAATACCAAATATTCTGTGGGTTTCAGTCCCCAGCTGATATTAAATCCATGCGTAATAAAGGCAACAAGTAATCACAACTTCAGAAAAATCAAAGAAAATCAGCAACAAGAAAAGCTCCCCTTTAAAAAAAAAAAAAACTGCTCCAGATTAGCAAGAGAAATTTGGAATAGCAGAGATGATGTGGGGAAATTATTTGATTTTGCCCAGTGTGTTTTTACACGTTATTGAGAGATGACAGAGAGCCGTGGCTGAGGTGCAGCCAAAGCCACGGCGCTCAAGACAGCTGCTCTGGAGAGGGAACGTATTTCTGCACTTCTAAATATTATTTCAGTCACAACTTACCTTGGTGAAAATGCCATGAACACACGACCATGTGTACAGGAATATTGTCAGTGCTGATGTATTTCCTTCTGACCACTACAATCCATTCCATCCCACGCATCTTTGTTAGCTCGGAGACCCATTCTTTGCAATTTTCTTCCAAGTCAGGAAGTTAAAAAAAAAAGTGTATGCCATTATCAATCTTTTTCCACGCCAATTGTGAGAGCAGTTGTTGTATTTGATAACGCAACAAAACTCCCCCATTCTAACATTGCGTGATATTTGGAGGAATAATGATGTGACTGAAAGGACCACAGTGGAAATAAGTGTTTTCACTTTCTTGTGTCATCCTGGATTTTGTATGATGTTCTATATGTATATTTACACTGCCTGTGTTTGAATAACATATTCAAAAAATAAATTACAGAACCAATCAATCTTTATTTCGGATAGATTAAAAGTACAGATTAAAAGAAACAGAATAATATAACAAAGGGGGAAGAAAATCCAACAAGGTCAAATTAGACAATAACTCCTCTGATTATACAGTTCAACATAAGTTATCCAAAATGGGTGATGGCTGAAGCCGCAGCTTATATTGCCCACCCATATTCCATCCAAGAATTCAAAAGAAAAACAAAACAAGAGCGATTACAATTCAGAACAAAGCTAAGACAAAATGTGACAAAAAACAAAAGCAACCCTCTCAAAAACTTCAACTTAACCGCATTCGTTGCTCACTACTAAGCACAGACGAGCAGAACACTTCTCCTACAATTCCTTGCAGTTTTTCCGTCGGGTGACATCACGTGCCCATTCTTAATATGACAGTGTGATGGGGAGGGGCTGACGCACGGGAAAAAAAATGTAATCCGCAGACAGACGTGATGTTACGGAGTAAAATAAATAAATACACCCCACTGATTACCACTCCAATCTTACAGCTGAATTTATACAAGTTGCAAACCAAATCTGTCAGAATCCAAATTACACATGACGGCCAGGAGGAACACATGGTGCTGCACAATATAAAGGCCTTTTATTTCTAAATTATAACCTCCAAGGTACAGCACGTATTGTGCTGGGGTTCCTCCTGTTGTTGATCGAGTCAAAATGTCTCGAAGAAAACAGTTGTTATAATGGTTCCCCCCGACCCACTTTCCGAGGTCTGAGGAGACCAAAATGTCAGAGGGGGAATCCATTAAGGGTCCCTGGAAATCCGGGTAAATTGCAGCCCGGAACTCCTCATGGTCCTCCCTTTATTCAACATTAACCCAGAGCATCTCTCCTTTTTCTTGGTGTCAAAATAACAGCTTTACAGAAACAGTATCCAGTTACCAGCAGAGCTGGTTGGTCCATGAGGCAGGTTAATTAGTTATTATTCATCGGGGTTTCACTGCACTCAAATCAGCCAAGTTATGGAGATAAATCACGTAATAATAATCATGTTTTTCACAGACTAATTCATAGACCAAGCATTTCAGCTAAAGTGTGAACGTTATTGACATATTCTGTGAGTTTCAGCTGATTTATACCTTAACAGACCCACCTGATGGAGCCAAACAGAATTTTGCGGCCCGGCCCGCAGATTCTCACGTCACGTTTGTGTTTATACATGCCACTGTGTATGTGAAAATCAGCGTACGCCATGTTTGTGTGCGTGCGCACCATTTATACATGAGGCCCCTGGACACTGAACCACAGAAGTCCTGTAACCACAGATATTCGGGCACAATAGAGCCATAACGGATAAACTACGTGAACACCAGATTTGTTGTGATGTTAAAGCTGCTGAATATTCTGTTAACTGCAGAACTCCTTGTTAATAATGTCCCGTGTACATGTGTTTAGAAGCCATGGAACTTGATGATCAAGCACAGGCAGATTCACAGAAGAGGACGACGCTCACACATGAAAGTCAGGTCAGTCCTCTGAGCCCTGCTGGGATCTGCTGGATCCCACTGGTCCTGCTGCACTGGTTCTGCTGGTTTGTTTGTCCGAGCAGCTTCATGGTCTTCTTGAATAAACAACTCTTTTTATTTAATACTTTCCTAAAAGTCTTGTTGAATACCACATACGTACGTATATAATACAGCCAGTGCTTTGTTCTCTTCACCAGGGATTTTTAAATCAATTTTATCTGTTTGTTTTGAAAAAATAGATTGAGTCACAACCTTTATTGACAAAATTGCAGCAGACAGCGGTTTAAAATGTAGCGGTGAATCACATTAACGGTTTGGAGATTTGTGCACGTGTGTGTTTCATTCATAGCAGTATTTGGCAGGTTCTCTCCACACGAATCCACCCAGTGTGTTACTAAAGAAACACAAAGCAATTCACCTGCTTTGCGTAGATGTGCAACTTACTCCAGTCAACAACATTCATGGTTGCTGATGAATAATCCTTCTAAAAAATTCTGCTGTCTGACCAATTTATTTTTCTTAAATCTAAGGCCAAGCGCAGCCATTTGGTTACGACTGGAGCGCGCTGTATTTGATAAATTAGTCTGGCAAGTCTATGCAAACAAAAACTAAATAAATCAATTATTAACTGCTGCATCAGCACATTTGTAAATCTTAACAGTTGTGCCAGGGGTCTGCAACCTTCGTCTCTGGAGCTACATATGGCTCTTCTGCCCATAGCCAGTGGCTCCTTAAGGTAATGGTGATCGGGATCTTTCTGATTGGAACTGGGATTGTCCTGGTGTACCGCAAATTGCTGAAGATGGATACAACCTATCAAAATGCTGGCCAGGCGAGGTGCATCTGTCAAATTGAAAAATTGGAGAAGACCCTGATAGCGACAAATGGAGAACTGTCTCGGAAGGTGGATTACATCATGGTCTCGCTTAGGTCTTTCCACGATGGATTTAAAGCCCCGCAATGAAGGATTAAGTACTGAATCTACAGAAGAAATAAAAAGCCTTCTCTGTGATCAGTCCGATTTGGCTCAATTTCCCCATGAAAATTCCTCCTGGCTGTCTGCAGTCTGTGTTTTCAAAATCATCGAGCACAAGGCCTTGGACAGCCATCTGGACAGCCTGCCCAGATAAGGACGATCGGCGGCAGCCAGACAAAACATCTCCTGCCAAGTGCCCTTGTGTTCTCTTATTATCATCAACATTGCTTCAACAGCGCACACACATTGATCCATGAACTGAATAAAGATACACACACTGCTCTCTTGTGTCTTGTGTCTTGTGAATCCTGTCTAGCGTATGTGCATCGAGAGCTTTTTTTTTTCCTTGTAATCATAATATTGATTGATTATGCAACCAGTATTCTGAATCAATGATTTTTTTGCTCCTTCCTATTGTTCCTCGTATTATTCTTATTCTTAGGCTACCTGTACCCTCTATCCTGTTGGCAGGCGCGTCTCCGATGCAGCCGTGTCACTGGAAATGCAGGTTCATTTTCTGTGTCAAGTCAAATTCTCTCGTATGTTATCAGTGATCTGTTAATGTACTTGGCAATAAATCTTTTCTGATTCTGATTCTGTCTTGGAAAAAAAAAAAATCCAAACTTTCACTCAAAAGAGGGCACAGACTTGTGAGGGAAAAATACATTTACTAGAAAAATAACAATTTTATGAGAAAAATTGAAAATTTATGCCAAGAATTCTCACAAGTTTAGGAAAAAATATGAGGAAAATAGCACAACAAATTTCTGAGAAATAAAAAATTTCTTGGGAATAACCTCACCACAAATTTATCAGAAAAGTTGTAATTTTTTTGAAAATAATGTAACAAATTTATGTGAAAAGTGCTGCAAAATTACCTGAAAAATGTAGCAAATTTACAAGGGAGAATAGAATAAATTTATTTATTAGAAAAGCTGTAAATGTATGCCAGAAACCTGACAAATTTAGGGGGGGAAAAGTTGCAATCTTTTGACAAAAATACTCTTGCAAATTTGCAAGAAATAACAAAATTTCTGAAAAAAAAAAAACCCAACCCCACACAACTTTACTGGAAATACTGGATTTTATGAGGAACAAATTTATGGGCAAAGACTGTGGCTGCAACTTTACATGAAAGAGTAACAAGTTTTCAAAGAAAAATATGACAAATTTAGTAGCAAACCAGAAAATTTATGCCAAAAATTGCACAAATCTTGGGAAAAAAAAGTTGTAATTTTATGCGGAAAAACCTTATAATATTGATGATGTCAGGCCATTTTGTACTGGTAATGTTGCCGTTTTACCTTAGTTTCCAGGCTCGGATATTTTTGTGGCTCCATGCTGATTAAAAATCTCTTAAAATGGCTCTTTGGGTAGTAGAGGCTGCAGACCCCTGTAAGGCATTTATGTCATTGCGTGTAACCAAATAACCAAAAAAAATGTCTTTTTTTTTTTTTTTTTTAAACATGTGTAGCTACACGGATCCTCAGGTGTCCATGGACCTGCTGAGGGCGGTGCTTCAGCCCAGCTTCAACGACGACATCATGGCTGTGTTCAAGAAGTACCAGAAGGTCAGCTGTCACACTGGGGAGGGTCGTAATGGGTGCAGACGAGTGGGGATTACGACTAGCTGGTACTAAAATAACCCCGTTCAAACATGCGCTCCTTTACTCTTGTATGAACGATGTACACACACGCATCGATGCTGATTCTGACTGCGTGAGTGTGGCAGACATTGCAGGTCTCATTCTGACCGCCTCATTTGCTTGCAAAAGTTGGAGCTGCCTGAATGATACAGTGGTGTGTTTTTAATGTGTTGATGAAGGCAGTAATCGGTCTCTGTCAGGTGACGTCACGCTAACAAAAGCCCAGTGCATTTTAGGTAGTCTGTGCCGTTTTGGTGGGTGGATAGTACACAAATGAAAGCACGGAGAAATGGGACTCTGGTGCTGCGTGAGGGGATGCAACAGTAATTCAAACAGGAGAATAGTTGACCGTGGTGTAAGATTTTTCAGGTTTGCCACCTGGAAAAGAGGATACGGAGCACAGATTTTGGATATAACAGACGTGGGGCCGCGTGGGTTGCTGCAGTGAGACAGGAGGACATCACTTTTGACAAAATATCTCCATATATGTGTTTGCTCTCTGCATTTTCACAAAGGTAACAAGTTGTTTTATAGGTGTACACTAAAATATAACAATATGATGTGCTGGTTAGCTGTCTTGTAAAGTTACTGGAGTTGATGTAGTTGCTGTGCTAATGTGAAACTGTTGAAACACACACTGAGGGAGAGCAGCAGAAACTGGTCAGCTTTTTTACAGAGCCGCTAAAATGTGCTTATGTACAAAAACATTCATGCACACACTGTATATGATGATAACTTCTGTTATGTTTTCAACAATTTATATGAATACATAGAGGTGGCTTCGGATGTTCCAGTTCAACGTTCTTTAACTGTTCTTATTTTCTATATATTCTGTCTACCCTCGCGAGACATTCTTGTACATCTGCCAACACTTGGCGATATACATTATATCATTCTTAAGGTGCGTTCACACCAAACGTGAACGGGCGGCGCCAATCCATACAAAGTCAATGGAAAGAAGCGAGTACATGCGAAATTGCGCATAGCTAGCTGCTGGCTTTGAGATTCTGCCGTTACTGGAGTAAAAGTATCACCATTGCAGAGTAAACTAGTTTGAAAATGAAAGTCACTCACCGGGAGACAGGAGGACCAGGAGCTCTTCAGCTGAATCGGGATTTTGGAGTTATTTATGCACGGTTTCCGGCCACAGATGTCGTAGCAAGCTAGCAACGTAAACACTCATCATCTGTGAAGTTTTGGAGGCTTGAGACAACATTTTCAGGTGAGCACCCGGTCGGATAATACAAACATAAGCATAATGTTATTTGGGGAAATTCCACAGCAGGTTGAACACAACTGCAGAAGTTTTAAAGGCAACTTTGCCTGTTTGCACGGAATTCATGTCTGTTTGCGTGTTTACATTAAGTTATAATGTAATCGTGTTGCACGAAAAATTTGCCCGTTCACGTTTGGTGTGAACGCACCTTTAGACATGATTTTAGCTTATTTTACCATAGTTTATCTCTAACCGGAACCAAAGGTGGCTAGCTGCAGTTAGCAGTTGACCACTCACCCATTCGCGGTTGTTTCTGTGCTAATTGGACTCAAGGGACCGGTCATATTCTGTTAGGCACTAAAACCACACACCTCTCTTGACCAGTGATGCTTTATTTCATTCATTCGTTCAGACTATTTTTTGTTAGTTAGGCCAGGCTGGGTTCACTACCAGATCAAAGAGCTAGCCAGCTAACATTAGCAATATGGCTTCAACAACTGACCTCATAAGTGACCAGACAGGGAGTGTGGGGGGGAACTGAGGCTCATGAGCCTTTAAAGAGACGTGCACTGAAATGAGTCTTTCCGAGGAATGCTGCAAAAGATGATTCACAGTGATGCTGCAGTAATAACCCTGAGACATTTTGACCAAAGTATGTCACAGACATTTCATCAAGACCAACATGTGGAAAAAACAAACGCTTTTTCTGGTAGCCATAAAATCTTGTCTGTGTTGCAGTTCTTTGACAAGGCAGCAGAGAACGTGAAGGAGAACGTTGGAGAGGATGTTCAGACTGATCAGCTGATCAAGGAGACCTGCAGGAACGTTCTGGAACATGTGAGACATTTCCTGTTGGTCGATGATGGTCACATGACCATCCATGTGTATCCGTTAGAAAACCAGAAACATCGCCTTATTGTGACACTTTGATTCCTCGTCTTACCATGGTTTTCATGCTCTCCAGGCCAAACAGCTGTTTCCAGAGGCTGAGGTGATGAGGGCAGGGCCAGAAGTAGCCATTAAGGTGAGAGTCCACAGACTGACCAATCAGAACAGACCGAGCCAGCTGTGGTTCTCTAGCTAATGTATAGTTTTATGTCTCTACAGAGGTCCAGGCCCATTGATGAAGACTACATTCAGGGAGGAAGCCATTTCCCGAAGAAGGTACAGTGATGCTGCAATTGTGAAGGTGAGAGATAGAGGAGTTTAAAAGTGACATTTACTGTGTCTCCTCAGAGGAAGAGTCGTCCAGCGACCATCATGTCATCTGATCGATCTCTGACCTACTCTCCTGTGTGAGTCCCTCAAGGTCACATGGTTACGGTCCAGGTAGATGACCACACCTGACCAACATGTGTGTGTGTGTGTGTCTACAGAGTGAAACCCAAGTCCGAACCCATCGTAAGAGAAGGACCGAAGGCGAGTCTGAGAGAAGCAGTTTTAATAAAGGCTTGTGTATACTGGACACCTGAACCCTTGCAAATGGTGCCACGCGCTGAAAATGACATCGCGACTGGTGTCGTATGGTCTGCTGCTGTTGGGTCATTTCTGCTGGTCGTGCACCTCTGTATTTTTATCCCCCACCAGTCGAAGACCAAAAGGGGATTATGCTATGGGGCAGTCCGTCTGTCCCACTATTGTGAAATCAACTCCTCCTACAGTTTTAGTCCAATTGTTTTGAAACTTGGTACCATGGTTTGATATTCACTGATGATGTGCATATTGCAGTTTGGCTCTGATTGGATGATCTTTGCAGGAATTAGAGACCTTGAGGTCGTCAGAGGAAAGAAAGAAAGAAATGATGTCAGCTTTTCAAACCTGGCCTGTGAAACTGCCCTTTATAAATTTTAAAGAACTGTATTCCATGATATTGTGAAAAGTATCGTTATTGTGAAAATTCAGAAATATTGTGATATCATTTTTAGGCCATATTACCCACCCCTAGTTTGGGGTCAAAAGGTCAGTTGTTGTTGTATTCAGTGGGTTGTATACAACTTTTTTAGTTGTATATTTATGGATAATAGGCTTATCATAATTTGGTTCTGCCTCAGTAATTACATGAAAAGTTGAAAACTACTGGGATCTTCAAAGGAAACAGGCGAGGGATATTGCACTCACCTCAGAATGCGCTTGTAACTTGGCACACACCGTGCAGCCAGGTCATTAAAACAAACGGAAGAAAAAGATTACTTTTTCTGTTTTTTTCTTCTGCACAGATTCATTCTTATGCAAGTGCTGTTGGATGTTTACACATTTATTTTGGCACAATTTTTTTTATACATTGAAAAACCATATATTTTTTTAAATTAATAGGGTGTTTTAAACACCAAAACCTATAATCTCTGTCTGATGAAACATACTGAAATGAGATAAATGTACTTGTTTTTAGTTTGTGCACTTAAAACAACAGCTAAAATCATCATCCCCTATCATGAAAACCAGAGGTACTGGAGGTATGAATGGTTGCAGCCATTCAGTGATGTTACTGTTCGCTCGTACTGCAACCCGTGCCTCAGGTATGGGGGGGTAAGGGGAACTGTACTTATATAGCGCTTTTTCTAGTCTCAAAGACCACTCAAAGTATATATACACAAGCTTTAACATACCAGTTACTTACCAACAATATAAGTACAACACTTTTGATTTTGCTTCAGTTTTAAAAGGTCAAAGATCTAAATTTAATCTTCTCTTCTTAAAGTATATCTCAGTGAGCCCTTCTCCCATGCCAAGATAATCATTCCACTGCATCTCTACCACCAACAAATGATGATGATGTTTATGGGGGGGGCAGTGCTGGGTGTCTGCAGAACCTTAAAAAAATCTTAATATCTTGCAAAAATCAAAATCATGTCACCCCCCCACACACACACATACATTCCTAACTGTATACAGTGTGCAGTGACAGCAGCTGTCTGTGTTTCAGTGGGATCCAGCCAGACTCACAGAGAGCACCACGTTTGTTCTTGGCTCCAGAGCCAACAAGTAAGTCGACACAATGCAGAAGCAACAGAGTTTCACTTTGGGTTTTAATGTTGTAGGGAAAAGTGCGTCATGACAAAGAGTTTGACAGGAAGTGAGTCTTTTTCGTTGTGATGTCGCTGCAGGGCGCTGGGGATGGGCGGGACCAGAGGACGAATCTACATCAAACACGCTGATCTGTTCAAGGTGAAACACTTGACTACTTCCTGTCACATTTGTGGTCATTAGAAACAGCCATTTTGCAGCTATAAAGCAGAGTACATAAATACTATGGGTCCTCTCAGCCACCACAAGGGTACCTACACTACAGGATTATTATGCAAATAGGATTTTAGTGTCATAAACATTCAATTTTATGTTTTTCAATTAAATTCATGGATGGTATTGTGTCTCAGGCCTCTGTGGATCACTGATATCAATCTCAGACACCTGTCAATTAGTTTGCCAGGTGAGCCCAATAACAGGAAAACTATTTAAGCAAGATGTTCCACATTATTAAGCATGCCACAGGTTTCAAGCAATATGGGAAAGAAAAAGGATCTCTCTGCTGTCAAAAAGTGGCAAATATGGCAATGCCTTGGACAAGGTAGTGTAACGTCGGGGCCATGTTAAGGGGGGCAGGGATTTCCCAGCATGCTTTGCCAGTTGAAAACGTTACTGTGTGTGTGTATTAAATGTGTTATTACTGAGTTATACTGCTGTGTCATTATAACTGCGTTATAATGACCCAGCAGTGTTTAGCAGGATTAGGGCAAGATGTATCGTGTGTGTAACCATGATTGAAACGGAGGTCTGGGAGAATGACCTCCCCTCCTCTCTGTGCTCAGAAGTAAGTTGGGGGGTTGGTGGTGTGTAAAATAAATCCCGTTGATCACAACCATCTTGCTCCATTTTCTTTGTGTGAACCCTGCATACGTCACACTGGTGTCAGGAGTGGGGATGGAGCAAGATGAGGATCCAGGCGGAGGTCCAACAGCCGGAGCGGTTCATCGCTCGGCTGGGAAGGAGTGTAGAGCTGAGACGCCGGCCCCCGGAGAGGTTCGCCGCGATGGACGGAGCAGCAGACCCGACGGGACTGAGCAGAGCAAACCAGCCCCGTTTCCCGCCCTTTTCAGGGCAGGACGGGCTGGCGATTCCAGAGCGATTACGAGCAGCGATTGACCGGGAGATGACCGTCCCATCCGTCCAGCAGCGGGCCAAGATTCCCCGCTACAACGGTGAGAACCTGTTGGATGACCACCTGGCCCAGGTCGAGTTGGCTGCCGGGAAGGAGGAAACCACCGTGCTGAGAGCGAGTGGGAGGAGGAGCTACGGCAGATCACAGCAGCAGCGCGTGCACGAAGGAGACAGCGGTGGCGACGCGAGGAAGGGGGGCTTCCGCTGCGCAGAGCCAGGGTACATCGCATGGTACTGCCCCGCACACAGCGCATGACAAACTGGCCCCTCGCCGACGTTAAATTAGAGCAAGGTGGCATGGACGGGGAAAAAGCCGCCTCCTGCAGATGCTTCCCCCGACGGTGACGTCACAGAGGCCTTTGGAGCGCAGCAGCAGCGGAGCGAGCAGGACAGATCCGGTCTTTTCCCGGGCTCGGCAGGGGCTGGACGCCTGGACGCGGGCCAGTGGCCACCTGGGAGGTCCTGGCAGCGGTGGGAGTCATGGGACTCCCGCTGCCAGAGGAGGAACTGTGTGTGTCCTACCGCCACCCGATGCTTTTCCTTTCGGTGACGTCACGGAGGCCCTTGGCGCAGGAGCGACGCAGCGGAGCGAGCAGGACGAAGATGCGGCCATTTCCCAGGCGCAGCAAGGGCTGGACGCATGGACGCGGGCCAGCGGCCGCCTGGGAGACCTGGCAGCGGTGGGAGTCGGCCAGAGCAGGATTGGGACTCCCGCTGCCAGGGAAGGGACTGTGCGTGGTCCTACAGAGGCTGTCAGATGTGTCCATCCGCTTGCTGGTGGCCAAACCGGAACCCTACCCCAACCAGATACTCCGACCGAGACTCAGATGGCCCGTGCATGCCGCCCCGGCACCGGGCTGACTCGCATTGGATTTCTGAAAGTGGACTTTGAATTTTCTGGGGACAGAAACCAGTCCAGGGGGGGCAGTGTAACGTCGGGGCCATGTTAAGGGGGGCAGGGATTTCCCAGCATGCTTTGCCAGTTGAAAACGTTACTGTGTATTAAATGTGTTATTACTGAGTTATACTGCTGTGTCATTATAACTGCGTTATAATGACCCAGCAGTGTTTAGCAGGATTAGGGCAAGATGTATCGTGTGTATAACCATGATTGAAACGGAGGTCTGGGAGAATGACCTCCCCTCCTCTCTGTGCTCAGAAGTAAGTTGGGGGGTTGGTGGTGTGTAAAATAAATCCCGTTGATCACAACCATCTTGCTCCATTTTCTTTGTGTGAACCCTGCATACGTCACAGTATGAAAACATTAGATATTTCACAAAAACTTAAGCATGATCATCATACTGTGAAGAAATTTGTGCCTGATTCAGAGCACAGATGGGTTTGTGCAGATAAAGGCATAATGAGGAAGGTTTCTGCCAGACAATTTCACTGGCTTAAGAGAGCAGCTGCTAAAATGCCATTACAAAGCAGCAAACAGGTATTTGAAGCTGCTGGTGCCTCTGGAGTCCCACGAACCTCAAGGTGTAGGATCCTCCAGAGGCTTGCACTGCATAAACCTACTATTTGGCCACCCCTAACCAATGCTCACAAGCAGAAATGGTTACAGAGGGCCCAGAAATCCATGAAGACTAATTTTCAAAGTTTTGTTTACTGATGAGTGCCGCGCAACCCTGGATGGTCCAGATGGATGGAGTAGTGGATGGTTGGTGGGTGGCCACCATGTCCCAACAAGGCTGCGACGTCAGCAAGGAGATGGTGGAGTCATGTTTTGGGCTGGAATCACGGGGAGAGAGCTGGTACGCCCCTTTAGGGTCCCTGAAAGTATGAAAATGACTTTGGCAAAGTATGCAGAGTTTCTGACTGACCACTTTCCATGGTACAAAAAGAAGAACCGTGCCTTCCGTAGCAAAATTATCTTCATGCATGACAATGCACCATCTCATGTAAATACCTCTGTGTCATTGGCTGCTATGGGAATAAAAGGAGAGAAACTCATGGTGTGGCCCCCATCCTCTCCTGACCTCAACCCTATTGAGAACCTTTGGCGCATCCTCAAGCAAAAGATCTATGAGGCTGGGAGGCAGTTCACATCAAAACAGCAGCTGTGGGAGGCTATTCTGACATCTTGCAAAGAAATTCAAGCAGAAACTCTCCAAAAACTCACAAGTTCAATGGATCCAAGAATTGAAGGTTATATCAAAGAAGGGGTTCTATGTTCACATGTAACTTGACCTGTTAAGATGTTTTTGATTGAAATGGCTTGTTTTCAGTAAATATGACCTCCCAATACTGCAAATTCAACAAATGACCATTTTCAGTTCTTTACAACCAATAAAATATTTTGAAACTGTTGTGCATAATAATTTGGAACAATGCATTTTGATTTTTTTTTTAATTTTTGCAAAAAAAGTTATCATTGGGAGGTTTGTTAAATAAAATTTGAATTATGCTCTTAACGGTTGACTTCAAAATTATACTGTCATTTGCATCGACTATTTAGGAAAATCAGACAAATATAATTTGCATAATTTGGAATACGGTGTTCAGCTCCACTCAACATATTTTTGGGAGAATTAATATTCATTTTTTTTACTCTAATTTGACTTTGTTCTTGTAAATGTGTTGTTCTTGTAAATGTGTGCATTTTCTCAAATTTGTGACATTTTTCTTGTAAATTTGCAACTTTTTCTCATAAATCTGCAACTAATTCTCATTTTTCTTGTAAATTAGCAACTTTTTCTCAAATTTCTTTTCTTGTAAATTAGCATTTTTTTCCTCTAAATTTGACTTCTCAATTTGCAGCAATTTCTCAAATTTGACTTCTAATTAAATTTGACACAGTGCAGAGCTACAATGCTCTGCACTGTGTGTCTGTGTGTGTGTGTATATATATATATTTTATAGTAATATGTACATATGTTTATTAGCTGCTCTTGCTTGCTTGTTTTTTTTCTTGCCTTCTGATTGTTGCTCTGAGTGTTGCTATCCCTGTGCTGTTGCAATCCTGGAATTTCCCCGTTGTGGGACTAATAAAGGCTTATCTTATCTTATCTTAATTTTGCAACTGTCACTCAGTTGTGACTTCTTTCTTGCATGTTTGCTATTTTTCCTCAAATTTATTTTTGTTATAAATTTGCAAGCATTTTTCTCATAAATGTGACTTGTAAATTTGCAACAGTTTCTCAAATTAGTGACTTTTTCCTCCTAAATTTGCTATTTTGCTCGTAAACTTGACAAAATTTTCTCCAGTATGTTTTTCTCATAAATTTGCTACTTTTCTTGTAAAATTGCAACTTTCTCAGTTGTACCTTTTTTTCTTGTATTTGCCATTTTTCTCACAAGTTTGACTTTTTTCTTGTAAATCTGCAACATTCATATAGATGCTGGTTAAGTTTACATTCACTGCAATGGTTTTAATTTTTTTTTTCTGTTGTTTAATGTTTTTGTTTGGAGGGGAGAGATTCCCCCCCCCCCCCCCCATTTTTAAAGGATTTGATCTCTTCATTACAAAAATGCGGGCCCCCAAAAGCAATCTTGCCAAGGGCATCCAAAAATCTAGAAACAGCCCTGATTAGAAATGTTGATTAGATGTAAATCTGTTTTCTGTTTGTGTTAGTATCCAGCTGATGTAAAGGACAAGCAATGGCTGACAGAGAAGCACCACATGAGGGTGACCGGAGGGAAGATAGTAAGACAAATAACTTGCCTTTTTTTTTTTTTGGTGCAGCACACTAGAAACAACATACTGTGGACAAGAGTCAGTTTAACTTTTCCCTTTTCAATGTTTCTGTGTTTAGGCTTATCTGTTGGTTGAGGAGGACATTCAGGAGCTTTCCCGCACTGAGTACAAGTGAGTACAAATACAGTGTTGTTCAGCAGTTAAGAATTTTACACAAAGATTTGCTATAAGTTAGCTAGACTGCTGCAAATGTGGCTTCTTGTTAGCAAGTTTTAATTTTACATTTAAAAACTTCTGCCTGGAACTATCCTTAAAGGAAGGAACATCTGAATACAGCGTTCATGCTATGTATGATTTAATTTATATGGTAGGAAAAACGTCTAATATCTGTATGTGTGCGTGTTCAGGGACTGTCCGTATGTCAGGATGGATGAGATGAAGCCGTTCTCCGTTCCCCTGTGGATGCTGGAGAAGATGCAGAAAGTCATGGAGGCCCAGAGAGATTCCTACTGATGACCCCTAACCCTACATTTTTAGTTTGACCCAACAAACCTGTCAGAGGGGCACTGACAGTGCGTTTTCTACCTTTGTTTCAACTGCTTTTGTAAAATAAATCGCCACGTGAATGTTTTTTGTCATGTTTTTTTTCCCATTGAAATACATATAAAGAGACTGCTTTCAAGAACTGTCACCATTAAAAGGAAGCATTACAACGACTGAACAACCAATCAGCAGCAAGCAGAAGTCACCTGAGCTGGTGGTACATCATCCCATACACACTATAGGTTGTGACATCACAGGCTTTATTTAAGAAAAGATAATACAAACAAAATCTGACAAATGTAAACCAAACATGACATAACAAGGCGGCAGAGTTACTCTATTCCTTCCTGCTTGTCTTTGATGGCGACTCTGAAGCGTTCCTCCAGCAGGGAGAGCTCACTGATCAGGTCAGTGATGGCGTTCGTAAACGCTTCCTGATAAACACACAATGTCGCTTCAGATAAAATTCACAAAAATCAAAGCTGTGGCCTGCTAGTCATGTGTGTCTGCATTACCTGTGGGCTGTAGTCAGGTGTGGTCTGGACTCTGATGACAATCTTGTGCTCCAAGGGATGAGGGACTTTATAACCGGCAAACAAAACCTGAGGATCCTTCAGCAGCTGACTGACAGACAGAAACAGGACTGATTAGGTGGAGAACTTCTGCCTCGTACCTTTTGATGGGAGAGAATACAGTGCATCTGGAAAGTATTCAGTGTTTCACTTTTCCCACATTTTGTTGTTTACAGCCTTATTCCAAAATGGATTAAATTCATTTTTTCCCTCAAAATTCTACACACAATACCCCATAATGACAACATGAAAAAAGTTTGAGATTTTTGCAAATTTATTAAAAATAAAAAACTAAGGGAATCAGTGTCGAGTGGGCGGTGTCGAGCAAAACATCACTAATGATTGGTTGTATGGACTGAATGACAATAGAGATGGCTTCTTCTTCATACGACAGGTTGCTTGGCCCAGGTACTCATTTGGTGGCTCTCCTCTGCACTTGTTCAATAGCATTTGCGAGCTTTCACAAGTGAGCTGACCACACAGGGGCTGCGTATTCAACATGAGGTCGTATCATTGTCTTATACAGGAGCCTGAAAACTTCATTGTCTATGCATTCAAAGGTTCTCCACATGATGCCCGTTATCTGCGTGGCTTTCTTCATCATTGTATGTGTTTTTCAAAAGACAGCTCTTTATCTACAGTCACGCCAAGGTCCCATTCATGGTCTGTGAACTGGAGGGGAATACCTTTTCCCTGATCAGTTATTTCATATATAAATTCTGGATGGCCTGCCCCTATTCGTGTCACTGTGCATTTTGAAGCATAACTGCCACTTCACAGCCCATTCCTGGAGACTCAGCAAATCCTGCTGTAGCCTCTCTGTTGGTGATCTTATGGGCATGTAGATTTTTGTGTCATCAGCAAAGAGCTTCAGGTTAGCTCCAACGACTTCAGGCATATCTTTTAGTGATGTTACACTTGAAACCAACTTGAGCAATATAACGTGGAAGTGTTGCGAGCAGAGTGTCGAGGACTGTGTCAACATGCCCACAGTCACGTGACCGTAGCAAGCAAGGTCTTGTTATGTCGGGCACATCAAGTGACTTGAGGGCTCGCGGGAAGTTTGAGAGGGAATTAGGGGTTTTTTTTGTTTTTGTTTGCTTTGTATCATTTGTTCCTGCCATCCAGTTTTGAATAGATCTCGGCTGGCCAAATGCTCAAAAAAAAAAAAAATTGAAATTTTTTTCAGATTTTCTACTCAGATGCAGTTCTGACAGTCACCAGATGGCAGTCTTTATTAGATGTTTCATAACACTGTGTCACTCATGAAGCAATTGTCTCAAAGTTCCGGTTCCGCCGGACCGGTGGCGCCACACGAGTCGGCTGCCTGTTGCAACAGCCTTTTTTTTTTTTTTTTTATCTTCCTTCTTCTTTCTACACCTTTCACTCTGTATATATATCACGGACGCACAGATCGCCCCGGGGGTCTCCCGGGTCGGCGGACGGAGCCACGGTTTGCAGCGGGAGACGCTACAGCGGGGAGGAGCTAGTGCTAGCTAGCACTTGGCCGCCGCTCGGTGCTAATGGGAAACTCGACATACCGGGAGCTGTAGCGAAAACGACGCGGGTGCCGGGCTGGAGTTTAGGCGGCGTGCAAGAAATATAAGACAGAATAATAAAGAGCGATGGCAAGAACCAAGCAGACCGCCCGTAAAATCTACTGGAGGAAGAAGCCCCCCAGGATGCAGCTAGCCACTAGGGCTGCTCGGAGAGGCGCTCCGGCCACCGGCAGAGGGAAGAGGCTCTGAGAGAGATCCGTCGCTGCCAGAAATCCACGGAGCTGCTCATCCGTAAGCTGCCCGTCCAGCGCCTGGTGAGGGAGATCGCTCAGGACTTCAAGACCGTCCCGCGTTTCCTGAGCTTCGCCGTCATGGCTCTGCAGGAGACCAGCGAGGCCCACCTGGTGGGTCTCTTCTTTGCTAAGGGGGTCACCATCATGCCCAAAGACTTCCAGCTGGCCCGCTGCATCCGCGGAGAGAGAGCTTAGACTTTCTGCTGCACATTCACCAACCAACCATAATGCTCTGCACTGTGTGTCTATATATATATATATATATATTTATAGTAATATGGACATATGTTTAGTAGATGTTGTTTTTTCTTGCCTTCTGATTATTGCTCTGAGTGTTGCTATCCCTGTGCTGTTGCAATCCTGGAATTTCCCCATTGTGGGACTAATAAAGGCTTATCTTATCTTATCTTAAAGTTGCTCAATGTTTCATGAGACCTGTTTTAACATCACTAATATCATTAACAAATAATATGAATAACACCGGCCCAAGGACACTGCCTTGTGGAACACCACTTATGACGTCAGTTCACGCCGCCCACATTGGGCGGTGCGGTGGGGCAGTGGTTAGCACTGTGGCAACACAGCAACTCACCCTTGGCCATGGGATCCTGGGTCTGATCCCAGCCCCTGACCAACAGTGATCTGTGTGGAGTTTGCATGTTCTCCCCGTGTCTGCGTGGGTTTATGCTGGGATTTCTCCGGTTTCCTCCCACAGGCCAAAAACATGCAGGTTAGGTTAACTAGAGACTTTAAAGTGGCCCTTGGTGTGAATGTGTGTGTGAATGGTGAAGGGATAGCGCCGTACCGTGGCTGCTTCATCTATCCAGGTGGATGCCCTGCATTTCCCCTCTGGGGATCAATAAAGTACATAAAATTACAAATTAAATTAAAATTAATGGGTACTGAATCAAAGACCTTTTTAAAGTCAAGATAGTATCCACTGGTATGCCAAGCTCTAACCATTCTGCCCATTGTTCAAAGCATTCAAGCATCTGTGTAACTGTGGAGCACCCTGGCAGGAAGGTATCAGGACACTCCGTACCCTTGCCACTCCGTCCCAAAATCGCAACGTACCCTCGCCACTCTGTACCCACTTCCGAACCCGTGTGCCTGGTGCCTTCCCACCAAACACAAACGGGCGAATTTATAACTTCTACAGCAGTGTTCAATCTGCTGTGGAAATCTCCAAAATAACATCATGGTTTACATTAACCAACAGGGGGGGGGGGGGGGGGGGGGGCTCACCTTCAAAAGTTGTCTTTACCTCCAAAACTTCACAAGATGGCCCTTTATGTTGCTAGCTTGCTAGCACGTCCGGGGCAGGAGGAATCCGTGGGTAAACAACAACATCCGCCCGTTCACGTTTGGTGTGAAGGCACAGACACGCAGGTATGGAGTGGTTAGGGTACGGAGTGACTTTGGACGGAGTGGCAAGGGTATGGAGTGTCCAGTAACCGGCAGGAAACCATGCTGATGCTTGGAGAACAAATTATTTGTCTTCATATGTTTGACCATTTCATCGGAAAGAATACCCTCCAATATTTTGCAGACTACTGATGTGAGGCAAATTGGTCTATAACTGCCAGGAAGATTTTTGGCCCCTTTCTTAAATATTGGTGTAAAGCCTGCTTCATGCTACACCTCTGCTGTCCGTGAACGCGTAACCGGAAAGCTCGCGTGACGAAATTTACGTCATTGTCTCCACTCCACTAGTGTCCACAGTGCTTGACCGCAGACGACCGCGTGCAGCCCAAATTTTGTGACCGCGCTGCCTGCCCACGACCTGAACACGTTGAAAAGCGCATGCACAAGACTGAACGTCCCATGCACGAGGTGGCGATATTGACACAGAATACATCAGCAGACGAGGAAGACAACGAGGAGGCGGAAAATGAGAATAAAAACACACATAAATCATACATACATACTTTCTTTCACAAAGGCAGCAGCATCTTCGTGGAAAAGGAGTGAAAACTGGGAAGTCAAACAGCAGAAATGGACTCCATTTGAAGAGAAACTTTGAAGAAGTCCGCCGTTGGTGAAAATCGTGGCGCATCAGCACCTATCGGGCAGCAGTGAAACTACAAATTATGGTTGTGCACATGCGTCAACCACTTGGCCTGGGTAGGTGAAAAAAAGTCAGCATGCGCAGCGCCACGTGTGTGCCGGGCTCGTCCAAAGTGTACGCGGACCACAGCGGACTAGAGGGAAATGTAGCATTAAGCAGGTTTAAGACCTCTGAAATAAATATGTAAGTATTACTGTTATTTTTAGACTAATTCGTTCCTTTATTTTAGACAAAGGGCTTTTTGAAACGTTTTAAAGATCAGTGGTCACCCTGGATCACAAAATTACATAACATATACAACTAGAAAAGCACTCGGAGAGCGCAGACCTCCGCCAAGCGCCACAGTTCCCCCCATACAGTGTTTGTGTGTACGTTTTCAGATTCCTTGACCATGAAAACATATGACAAGCAATTGGATTGACAATGATAGGATTAGTGGTTTAGTAGTTATTGACGAAAATGGCATTTTGCGTAATGGCGGTTTAGCGCCACAGTTCCCCCCATACAGTGTTTGTGTGTACGTTTTCAGATTCCTTGACCGTGAAAACGTATGACAAGCAATTGGATTGACAATGATAGGATTGGTGGTTTAGTAGTTATTCACGAAAATGGCATTTTGCGTAATGGCGGTTTTCTTGTGGACGGTGATCCGGATCACCACCAAAATCTAATCATCTGTAGGATACCCCATTTCTGACAATCTGTGAAAATTTCATGAAAATCCGTCCATAACTTTTTCAGTTATCTTGCTAACAAACAAACAGACAAACCAACGCCGATGATCACATAACCTGCCCCTTTGGCGGAGGTAATAAAATGTTATTTATAAGGACAGCAGCCTGCATCATGCTACACCTCCGCCGTCCGCGTCACCGGAAACCACGTGCGACAAATTTTACGTCATCGTCTCCACTCCGCTAGTGTCCGCAGTGCTCGACCGTGCAGCCCAAATTTTGTGACTGCGCCGAGTGTCCACGTGCGTTAACTGCTCGGCCTGGGTAGATGGAAGAAAGTGAGCGTGAGCAGCGCCACGTGTGTGCCGGGCTCGTCCAAAGCGTACGCGGACCGCAGCGGGCTAGAGACGCTCCAGTGTAGCGCCTAGCTGACCGGTGTTAGCTTGTTAGCATGGCCGGGTTTGTGCCTCTTACGCTCGGATGATGTTTCCCAGCGTGTGGTCCTCCTTGTTCAGGATGAACAGACAGGCGTTGGGCACCTTGGTGTCCTTGCTGATGCTGATCTTCTTCTCTCCTTCAAACAGCAGGAACGACTCAAAGGCTGGAGGCGCGTTCATCTTCGTCTGATCGGAACCGAAAATGCCACGCTGACGTTACTTCCGTAAACGGGGGGGGGAGGGGTCTTCTTTTTATGCTTGGGTAAGGCAGACTAGACGCATCAATGGCGTATTGCTGCCCTCCACAGTTCATACATCAGGTTGGCAGCTGTATCTCAAATGCTCCCATACAATAGTTCTGTGCAGAAAGTCTTTCAATAGTTTTTTTGACTTTACTCCAGCTGTCCAGGTTCATCAAAGTGTGCACGGTAAAAACAGCGGATCCCAGGTCTCAACAGTTTCCTCCGTTGACTAGCAGACTTCTTGCAGTGGATTATGACATGGGACACTGTTTCCATGCTTCCACAGCCACATTTGCCATCAGGGTGTTTTCCTATCAGAGCCTTCTAAGCCCACAGTACCCAAGCCTCAGCCTGGTTAAAACAATTAACTTCTTCCTTTTACAAGTAAAAGGGGGCTTATGTTTCTCAACTTGTCTCTGTATGTTATAATAATGTCTTCCTCTCCCTTCATTTTCCCATACTTTTCCCCACTGCTCTTTTATTGATTTACTGATGCATTCCACAATTTCAGGAGGACCATGCTGCAGAGTAAACTATTTCTTCCCTGTGTACTCCCCTTTTTACAAGTCTATCACCCCCCTCATTCCCCTCTACTCCCACATGTGCTGGAACCCACATAAAACCCACCTCACACCCTGCTCTGTGAAGTCTGAACAATGTCAGATGTATTTCTGTAAGTAAATCTGGTCTTGCTTTGGATTTACATTCTTTGATCGCTAATAAAACTGCTGAGGAATCACTGAATATCTTCTATTCTGTTCTTCAACCCACCAAAGTGCCCATAAAACCGCCACCATTTCTGCTGCAAATACAGACATGTGGTTTGATATACGCGCCCCCGTTCCAAATCTGAGATCAGGAATAAAACCCCCAAATGCCATCCTCCCATTCTCTGTGTGTGAAAAAGTGTTTGCCCCCTTCCTGATTTCTCACTTTTTTGTATGTTTGTCACACTTAAATATTTCAGATTATCAAACAGATTTAAAATATTAGACAAAGATAACACAAGTAAACACAAAATGTAGTTTTTAAATGAAGGTGTTCATTATTAAGGGGAAAAAAAATCCAAACCTACATGGATGGCCCTGTGTGAAAAAGTGATTGCCCCCTAAACCTTTGTTGGGCCACCCTTAGCAGCAACAACTGCAATCAGTCTTTTACAGCACTGTGGAGGAATTTTGGCCCGCTCATCTTTGCAGATTTGTTGTAATTCAGCCACATTGGAGGGTTTTCGAGCATGAACCGCCTTTTTAAGGTCATGCCACAGCATCTCAATCGGATTCAGGTCAAGACTTTGACTAGGCCACTCCAAAGTCTTCATTTGTTTTTTCTTAAGCAATTCAGAGGTGGACTTGCTGGTGTGTTCTGGATCATTGTCCTGCTGCAGAACCCAAGTTTGTTTCAGCTTGAGGTCACAAACAGATGGCCGAACATTCTCCTTCAGAATTTTTTGGTAGATAGCAGAATTCATGGTTCCATTTACCACAGCAAGACTTCCAGGTCCTGAAGCAGCAAAACAACCCCAGACCATCACACTACCACCACCATATTTTACTGTTGGTATGATGTTCCTTTTCTGAAATGCTGTGTTACTTTTACGCCAGATGTAATGGGACACACACCTTCCAAAAAATTCAACTTTTGTCTTGTCAGTCCACTGAGTATTTTCCCCAAAGTCTTGGGGATCATGAAGATGTTTTCTGGCAAAACTGAGATGAGCCTTTATCTTCTTTTTGCTCAGCAGTGGTTTTTGTTTTGGAACTCTGCCATGCAGGCCATTTTTGCCCAGTCTCTTTCTTATGGTGGAGTCATACACCATCAGTTAAGTCACTAACCTTAACTGAGGCAAGTGAGACCTGCAGTTCCTTGGCTGTTGTTATAGAGTCTTTTGTGACCTCTTGGATGAGCCGTCGCTGTGCTCTTGGGATAATTTTGGTTGGCCAGCCACTCCTGGGAAGGTTCACCACTGTTCCATGTTTTTGTCATTTGTGGATAATGGCTCTCACTGTGGTTCACTGACGTCTCAACGCTTTAGAAATGGCTTTATCACCTTTTCTTATCACCTTTTCCAGACTGATAGATCTCAATTACTTTGTTTCTCATTTGTTTCTGAATTTCTTTGGAAAGCAGCATGATGTCTAGCTTTTGAGGATCTTTTGGTCTACTATAGTTTGTCAGGGGGGCAGTGCGGTGGCGGAGTGGTTAATACTGCGGCAGCACAGCAACTCACCCTTGGCCAGGGGATCCTGGGTTCAATCCCAGCCCCGACCAACAGTGATCTGTGTGGAGTTTGCATGTTCTCCCTGTGTCTGCGTGGGTTTACTCTGGGATTTCTCCAGTTTCCTCTCACATGCCAAAAACATGCAGGTTAGGTTAACTGACATCAACTGGGGATTCTAAATTGTCCTTAGGTATGACTGTGAGAGTGAATGGTTGTCTGTCTCTCTGTGTTGGCCCTGCGATGGACTGGCAATCTGTCCAGGGTGTACCCTGCCTCTCGCCCAAAGATGCTGGGATAGGCTCCAGCCCCCCCACGACCCGAAAAGGATTAAGCGGAAGAAGATGGATGGATGGATAGTTTGTCAGGCAGCTCCCGTTGAAGTGATTTCTTGATTGAGAACAGGTGTGGCTAGAGAAATTGAACTCAGCTTTCCAAAGATGTGTTAAACCACAGTTAATTTATGTTTTAACAGGGGGGGGGTGTTATGTATGGAAAATACCTGGGTGAAGGATGAGGCACGATGATGGTTGGCAAACACAGCTTTACTGAACTATGTATACAGAGTCAGACACTGCAAGCACCAGCATGGGCATCCGGCAAAGAGGCTGTAAGATGGCGCCCTTGCCTTATATATGGGCAGTGCAGTAACGTGACGGGAAGTGCACGTCACCACACTGCACTTCACAATAAAGGTGCCAAATATTATATATAACAGTTCCTCCCCCCTTTAGAAAAGTCCAAAACCACACAAATTGAAAACCTACCCCGATTTGGAACCCAGATCACGCTCTAAAATAATGGGAACTAATGTACTAAATTGGCCTAACAAAACAACCTAAAATAGGGCTGACGGGTAGACTACCGACCACATAGCCGTATCTTGTGTCGTCCTCGTAATCCCGCGGAGTGCACACGGGGCTTCTATGAGGTAAAACCCCGCTGCCGGGTCATGGAGCCAGTGTCCGGAAGTGTAACTGAAACAGCGCAGGCAGGGCTGATGCTCTCCCAGGTAGCCTCCGGAACGGTGCTCGTCTCACCCTCCATGGCGCGTCTTGGTGTAGGGAGCGGAATAGGAACTTCCCGGCACGTCAGGTCACCAGTGTGGAGGAAAGGATGGCAGGTGATCCATGGCAATCCATGGCAATTCCGAGTCCACAGTGTGGTGAAAGGGATAGACGCTCCATCTCACGTCGGGGTCACCAGTGTAGAGGAAAAAGGGTGCGAAGGCGAGACACGAGCTGGGACAACACAGAATCTTTATTCTTCCTCTAACAACATATCAGCATACAGCATAAAGCCTTCTGCGCCACAGCGAGGAGGCTGGAAGCCCAACGGTCTCTGTGCATTCCTCTTATTATACCTTTATTACTATGCATAAAGACTGAGGGTGTGGAGAGTGCAAATAACGGAGGCAGACTCGTGCAGCAGACTACTTTATTCACTCTCACATCAGTCAAAAACAGAAAAAGCATTTTCTCAATACACCAGGGTCTCTACTTTTATATCAACCACCCATCTCACATCTGCATGACATCTCGCATCACAATACATTCAACCCCTCTCCCCCCACTACTTCTTCCTGCTACCTCACCATAATCTCTCTCATCTCAATACCTATTGTCCTTCTCTGTTTAACCTCTGCATCCAGTCTGAGATGATTAACCCCGCATCTACACCGCCCTCCCTCAGAATCTCAGACCGAGTTTCAGTCCTCACGTCCTTTTGGCTTCAGTCTCCTCCTGTATCTGCTGTAACGGGGGTTTTCCACCTCCGTGGCGCTGCTGTGCCGGTGGGGGGGCTCCTGGGGGTATGTCTGTCTGCAGTTGGGCAATGGTGAGGGGGGGGAAACTTCGACTTGCCCGTGTGGCTGCTCTGATGAATCGTTTACCTGGGGAGTTCTCCGTGGGGTTCTTCCACGCCGAGGGGCCTGAGCCAACATCACTTGCTCGTCCGCCACCACAAAGGTGGACTTAAGTCTGTCTATACATATTTTCTCCCTACGACCCCCCAAGTCTAACAAAAAATGTTTGTCCCCTGGTTCCAGCACTCTGAACGGGCCATCGTAGGGTGGGCACAATGGGGGGCGGTGGGCATCGTGCCTGACAAACACGAACGCCGCGTTCTTCAAAGTTTTTGGCACAAAAGTGCGTGGAAAACAGTGGTGGGCCGGGCAGCGTGCCTGTATCTGCACTATGCTGCAAATGCTGAGACGGACAGTTGTCCGTCACGGGATTATCTGGCAAAAATTCCCTGGGGAGCCGCAGTGGCTGAGAAAAAACAAGCTCCTTTGGGGAAGCCTCCAAATCCTCTTTCGGTGCAGAACGCAACCCCAACAGAACCCACAGCAACCGGTCTACCCAATTTGCATCCGTCAGCGAAGCCCTGAGCGCTGCTTTCAGTGACCTATGGAAACGCTCGCATAACCCATTGGCCTGTGGGTTGGACGCGGTTGTGTGATGAATTGCAACACCCAGGCTACGGGCCATCACGGACCAGAGGTTGGAAACAAACTGCGGGCCCCTATCAGACGTTATGTCTGACGGGATGCCAAAACGTGCCACCCATGTTGTCAAAAAAGCGCGTGCCATGTCCGTGGATGCGGTTGCCGCCATTGGGACTGCTTCTGGCCAGCGTGTGATGCGGTCCACCATTGTCTGAAGGTGCGTGCACCCCTGCGATGGCGGGAGGGGGCCCACGAGGTCCACGTGAACATGGTTGAACCTCTTAGCCGGTATACGAAACGGCTCCAAAGGAGCCTTCGTGTGTCTGTGTACTTTGGCTCGTTGGCACGCTACACAGGCTGCAGCCCACTCTTTCACTTGTTTGTGGAGGCCTGGCCATACGAACTTCGCTCCCACCATTTTGACTGACGCGCGCACTCCTGGGTGTGCCAGAGCATCAACTGACTCAAACACTCGGTGACGCCAAGCAACTGGGACCACCGGGCGCGGGCGTCCCGTGGAGACATCGCAGATTGGGGGGGGGCTGCCATCTTGCAGTACTCTGCTCTCCAGCCTTAACCCTGTTGGTCCAGACTGGAGTGCGCACACGTCCGCATCGCCAATCTGCTCTGCGGCCATGGCTGTATAATCTATCCCCACGCAGACCGGGGCCACTACTGCGCGTGAGAGGCAGTCTGCCACCACATTCAGTTTACCCGACACATGCTGAATATCGGTGGTAAACTCCAAGATCGCGGCCAGCTGTCTCTGCTGCCGGTCTGACCATGGTTCCGAAACCTTGGCCATCGCGAACGTTAGCGGCTTGTGGTCCACGAATACGGTGAAGCTGCGCCCTTCCAGCCAGAACTGGAAGTGGCGTATGACCAGGTGGAGAGCCAGCAACTCTCTGTCAAACGCGCTGTATTTACGCTCACTATCGCGCAAAGCCCTGCTGAAAAAAGTGAGCGGCTGCCAAGAACCGGTGACACGTTGCTTCACAACGGCCCCTATGGCCACGTCCGAGGTGTCGGTAGTGAGCGCTATCTAGGCCGCCGGATCCGGGTGTGCCAACAGTGCGGCATTTGCCAGGGCTGTTTTAACCTCAGAGAATGCCTGCTCCCGCTCCGGAGTCCATTCGACTCTGTCCGCCGGTTTCTGTTTCTTGAGCGCGGCGTACAATGACTGCATGAGCTGAGCTGCGCGGGGGAGGAACCGGTTATAAAAGTTAACTATCCCCAAAAACTCTTGCAGTGCCCTGACCGTCTGAGGCCAGGGAAAATTCGCCACGGCGCCCACCTTGTCGGGCAAGGGTATCGCTCCCTCTGGTGAGATGCGGTGCCCCAAAACGTCAATCCCCGTCATGCCGAACTGGCACTTCGCCGGGTTGATTATTAACCCGTGCTCCTCCAACCTCCGGAAAACCGTCCTGAGGTGGGTTATGTGTTCGTCCTCGAACGCGCTGGCCACCAGGATATCATCCAGGTAGACAAACACAAACGGCAGATCGCGCAACACCGCATCCATCATGTGCTGGAATGTCTGTGCCACGCCTTTTAATCTGAAGGGCATGCGTAAAAACTCAAACAAGCCAAATGGAGTTATTACCACTGTTTTGGGTATGTCCTCTGTGCGCACTGGGACCTGGTGGTAACCACGGACCAGGTCTATTTTAGAAAAAATGCGTGCCCCAGCGAGGTGAACAGAAAAATCCTGAATATGGGGAATTGGGTAGCGGTCATGCGCTGTGACGTTATTCAACCTGCGGAAATCTCCGCACGGTCGCCATGGTCCCTCTGCCTTAGGAACCATATGTAGCGGGGATGCCCATGGGCTGTTTGAGCGCCTGATGATGCCCAACCTTTCCAAGTTGGCAAACTCCTCGCGTGCTATGGCCAGTTTAGCCATAGCGCGCATAGCCATAGTGCGCATAGTGCGCATAGTGCGCGCCCATTTAGTCTAGGTGCTGAGGTCGTGCAAAAATGGGCGGCCCAGTGGTGGTGATAAAGTGTTCCACCCCGTGTTTAGTGCTGGCCGCCGAAAACGTTGGGACGGTGAGTGCTGGGAACTGAGTGAGCAGTGTGTGGAACTTACCACCTGGAGCTGTGACGTTGGCTTGTGTTATTGGCCCGGCCCCTCGAGCTGTACAAGGGAGAGAATCAAAAGACATTGCATTAACCAGGCGCCTGTTAGCAACATCGACCAGCAACCCATGTGCACACGGAAAATCAGCTCCCAGGATTGGGAAACTCAGTGCCGCTATGACAAAAGTCCACTTGTACATACGGCCGTGTAGGGATAAAGTCAGTGTTCTCTCACCAAAAGTCTTAATGTCCGAGCCGTTTACTGCTACCAGCTGGGGGCCGCTAGCTCCCGCTAGCCGGTCGGCATAGGACAGCAGGATGAGGCTCTTTTGGGAGCCGGTGTCTACGAGGAACCGTCTCCCCGAGCGCGAGTCCGTCACGTAGAGCAGCTTGTTCTCTTCACCGGCGGTCGCAGCTGCTACTGACTGCCGGCCTTGGCGTTTCCCGAACGCTTGAATTGGCACGGTGGCACACATCTGCGTGCATTCTCTCCAAAGCGGCAGTGGTAGAAGCAAAGCGTGTCTCTCTGGCGCTTCCTGGCCCCCGCTGCCGCTACCATCGCCGGCTCCTTGCCTCCGCTGGTCGTCTTGCTGGGTTCCGACGCCGCCGCGTTCACTGTGAGGGCTCTGGTGGTGAGGATGATCCGATCTGTCTCCTGGGCTAGCACACGGTAGTCACGTGTGGCCAGCAACGGTGAATTGGCAAGGACTGCTCTTGCCTCTGTTGGGAGGTTCCGGAGGAAAAGGTGGGCAAACAGAAAATGCCCATCATCCGTGCCCATCAACGCCAACATCTTCTCCATCAGTTCGACCGCCGACCCATCTCCTAACTTGGAGCGCCTCAGGAGCCTCTCTGCTCTCTCACAGTCCGAGAGCGTGTAGCGCCGGGTCAGCACGGCCTTGAGAGCCCCGTATTTATCGTGGGCTGGAGGCTGTTGGAGCAGGCTCGCTACTTGCTGAGACATGCAAGCGTCCAGCGCTGCGACCACATAGTAATATCTGGTGTCATCTGCCGTTATTCCCCGGAGGGCGAACTGAGCCTCGGTGTGGTGGAACCAAGACTGTGGGTCGTGCAGCCAAAAGTCCGGTAGTTTGACCGAAACAGCGCACGCGTTGCTGGGGGTTCCCGTTCGGGCCGTCTCTGGGATGCTTGTCGCGTTGCTGGGGCTTCCCGTCCAGGCCGACTCCGGGGTTCTTGCCTCGTGTTCCATAATTACCTCCGCCAGCAGGTAATGTTTTTGCCGGGGTTTGTCTGTCTGTCTGTTTGTTTGTCTGTTGGTTAGCAAGATAACTCAAAAAGTTTTGGACGGATTTCGATGAAACTTTCAGGTGTTGTTGGAAATGGTACAAGGAAGAACTGATTAAATTTTGGGGATGATCCAGATCACCGTCCAGAAGAAAACCGCCATTACGGAAAATGCCATTTTCGTCAATAACTACTGAACCACTAATCCTATCATTGTCAATCCAATTGCTAGTCATATGTTTTCATGGTCAAGGAATCTGAAAATGTACACACAAACACTGTATGGGGGGAACTGTGGCCGCCATTACGGAAAATGCCATTTTCGTGAATAACTACTAAACCACTAATCCTATCATTGTCAATCCAATTGCTAGTCATATGTTTTCATGGTCAAGGAATCTGAAAACGTACACACAAACACTGTATGGGCGGAACTGTGGCCGCCATTACGGAAAATGTCATTTTCGTGAATAACTACTGAACTGTGGCGTAACATTATGTAGCTCCCATATTCCTTGGCAGAGACCCAGACATGAGGGAACTTTGAGCTCGCAGTGTGTATTGACATCACGCCTCAAACGGACATTGAGTCTGGACCCCCTGCGGACTGGAGAAGAAGTGAGAAGATCTGAGAGTGGACCTGAAGAGACTGTCTGACTCCTGGGGTCAGACAGAGAAGCCGAGAGGACAATGGGAGGATTAGATATGAATGGAATTCTGTGTTTGATGTGAATGTGATTTGTGTCTGATGTAACAGTATAAAGGTATGTGGTTTATCGCAGCTCTATCTCTTCATTCCCTGACTGAGAGAGGAGCTGTAGGACTTGAGATGAAATAAACCAATACTGAAAAATCATTCAGTCTCTTCATTTCGAGTTTCTTACATTGGTGACCCACACGTGAGAAATATAGAAAGGATTAGACTCCCCGAGTTCTGGCAAGAGGACCCACACTCATGGTTCCAACACGTGGAATCACGGTTCGTGCTTAACGGGGTATCAGAGGATGACGTTAAGTTCCACAATGTCATCGCAAGACTCGACAGCCGCACAGCCCGGTGTGTGCGGAGCCTGGTGCAGCAGCCGCCCGCTGCTGGCAAATACGACGCCCTGAAAGCCGCCCTCATTCGGAGCTTTGTGCCATCAACCGAGGTGAGGGCCAGAACACTCCTGGACCTGCGCGACAGAGGAGGACGCAGGCCGACCGTCCTCATGGAGGACATGCTGCAGATGATCGGGGCAGACAACGATGCGTTTTTATTTAAACACATCTTCTTGAGGACCCTTCCAGCGCACATGAGAGGCTCCCTGTCCAGCATGAGGTGTGTGGACCAGCAGGACTTTCGCGCGCTGGCTTTGGAAGCGGAGCGGCTCCTGGACGCATGTGGCGAGCAGGAGACGGCAGCGGCAGCAGCAGACCTCGGCGCGGCAGCCCAGGGCGACGGAGAACCGGTGGCAGCAGAGCCGACCCCAGCGACAACAGCGGCAGAGCGGTCCCAGAGCAGAGGAGAGGACGAGATGTGCTTCTACCATCGACGCTTCGCGCACAAGGCTCACAGATGCGTCCCGCCATGCAACTTCAGGAAGCAGGGAAACGCAAGAGCCGGAGGTCGTTAGCAGCTTCGACCCTCGGCGAACGGAACAAGCTGCTCTACCTGACAGACGCGAGCTCCGGACGGCAATTCCTCATTGACACCGGAGCACAGAGGAGTTTCATCACCGCAACCTACGCGGACCGGGTGGCCGGTCCCCGCGGAGATGGAGCAACAGCCGCAAACGGCTCGTCGATCAAGACTTTTGGCGAAAGAACTCTGCGCCTGTCCTTGCACGGCCGCATCTATGAATGGACCTTCATAGTAGCGGCGGTGAGTTTCAACATGTTGGGCGCCGACTTTTTGTGCTCACATGGCTTGTTGGTAGATCTGGCTAATAGACGCTTGGTTAATGTACTCTCTTTTTGTTCTATTCCGTGTGCAGCGCGAGTGTCCCTGCCGTCAGTACAGGCCAACGCCGCCGCAGCAGGAGGTAAGTTCCACACTCTCCTAAACCAGTTCCCAGCACTCACAGTTCCCACGTTTTCAGCTAAGGTGGCGAAGCACGGGGTGGAGCACTTTATAACCACAAGTGGCCCACCAGTTTTTGTGAAGGCTCAGCGCTTGGATGCAGTTAAGCTCTCTATTGCGCGTGAGGAGTTCGCCAACCTGGAAAGGTTGGGCATAATTCGCCGCTCAAAGTCCGCTTGGGCTTCCCCCCTCCACATGGTCCCTAAGGCGGACGGCTCGTGGAGACCATGCGGCGATTATCGCAGGTTAAACAATGCCACAGCGCAGGACCGCTACCCAATTCCGCATATCCAAGATTTTTCGGTGCATTTGGCCAAGGCGCGAATTTTTTCTAAAATAGACCTGGTCCGCGGTTATCATCAGGTCCCGGTCCGACCAGAGGACATTCCCAAGACAGCGGTAATAACCCCTTTCGGGCTTTTTGAATTTTTACGCATGCCTTTTGGCCTTAAAGGCGCTGCGCAAACCTTCCAACGCATGATGGATGCCGTTTTGCGTGACCTCTCTTTTGTTTTTGTCTACTTAGATTTTTTTTTTTTTTTTTTTTTTGTTACTTATTTGTACCCGTAGGTAGACTTGGTTTGCAGTCTGGTGACAAGCCACCGGCTGCTGGTTGCTGCGTGCGCGAGTGCCCTAAACCTACATGGTTTTTTTTTTTGGTGTGCGGGAGGAAACCAGAGAAATCCCGGAGTAAACCCGCGCAACACGGGGAGAACATGCAAACTCCACACAGCTCACTGTTGGTCGGGGGCTGGGATCGAACCCACGATCTCATGATCCCCACGATCCCCCGGCCGAGGGTAAAATTGTGCTGCCACAGTGCTAAACCACTGCGCCACCGTGCGCCAGATGATATTAGATGATATTTTAGTCGCCAGCGCCTCTGAGGAGGAACACGAAAGTCACCTCAGAACTGTTTTTCAGAGGTTGGGAGTGCACGGGTTGATAATCAACCCAGCCAAGTGCCATTTTGGCGCAGCACAGATCGATTTTTTAGGGCACCGCGTCTCCCCAGAGGGTGCAGTTTCGCTGCCCTCCAAAGTACGCACAGTGGCTGAGTTTCCCCAGCCACAAACGGTAAAAGCGTTGCAAGAATTTTTAGGTATGGTAAATTTTTACAACCGTTTCATACCTCACGCGGCGCAGCTCATGCAACCGTTGTATGTCGCGCTAAAAAAACAGAAGCCCTCCAATGTGATTGAGTGGTCCCCGGAGCGGGAGCGCGCATTCACTGAGGTTAAGAAAGCACTAACGAACGCAGCACTGCTGGCTCACCCAGACCCGGCAGCCCAAATAGCGCTAACCACAGACGCATCAGATGTGGCCATAGGAGCCGTGGTAGAACAGCAAGTCGCCGGGGCTTGGCAGCCACTCGCTTTTTTTAGCAGATCCCTACGCAACGCTGAGCGAAAATATAGCACATTTGACAGGGAACTGCTAGCGCTCCACCTGGCCATTCGCCATTTCCAGTTCTGGTTGGAAGGGCGGCGTTTCACCGCGTTTGCCGACCACAAACCGTTAACCTTTGCAATGTCCAAAGTCTCTGAGCCATGGTCAGGCCGACAGCAGAGGCAGCTGGCCGCAATTTCAGAATTCACCGCCGATATACAGCACGTAGCCGGTAAAATTAATGTGGTGGCGGACTGCCTCTCGCGAGCGGTAACAGCGCCTGTCCGCGCGGATGGGGGCTGTAGCGCCGCAGACGCAGAGCGCGGTAACAGCGTGACGCGCACGCGGCTCCGGTGCACGTAGGGATAGATTACGCGGCCATGGCAGCAGAGCAGGGCGAAGACACAGATGTGCGCGCGCTCCTGTCTGGACCAACAGGGTTAAGGCTGGAGAACGTAAGTTTACAAACCGGTTCACCCCCGCTTATTTGCGATGTATCCACCGGGCGACCTCACCCAGTGGTACCGGCCACGTGGCGCCGTCGTGTTTTTGACGCGGTGCACTCCCTAGCACACCCGGGAGTACGCGCTTCGGTGAAAATGGTAGCAGAGGAGTTTGTTTGGCCGAGCCTGCGCAAGCACGTGAAGGAGTGGGCAAGAGCCTGCATGTCCTGCCAGCGGGCCAAAGTTCACAGACACACAAAAGCCCCTTTAGAACCTTTCCACATCCTGGCTAAGAGGTTTGATCATGTGCACGTAGCTCTAGTGGGACCCCTGCCGCCCTCGCAGGGGTTCACACATCTCCTGACAATGGTGGACCAGACCACGCGTTGGCCGGAAGTGGTCCCATTGCAGTCTACCACAGCAGCAGAGGTAACTCGCGGTTTTTTAACAGCCTGGGTAGCGCGGTTCGGAGTCCCGTCGGACATTACGTCGGATAGGGGTCCGCAGTTCGTTTCAGAGCTATGGTCGGCCATGGCCAGCGGCTTAGGGGCAACAGCCCATCGCACTACCGCTTATCACCCACAGGCCAACGGTTTATGCGAGCGTTTTCACAGGTCGTTGAAGGCATCCCTCAGAGCGTCGCTCACTGATACAAATTGGGTAAACAAACTACCATGGGTTTTATTGGGGTTGCGTTCGGCACCCAAGGAGGATTTAGATGCCTCACCTGCCGAATTAGTTTTTACTCAACCTCTCAGGCTGCCAGGAGAATTCCTGCCAGCCCATGCAGCACCCGAGCACCCCCCGGTGCGGGGACCTCTACGCGGCACGGGGGCAGAAATGCTCCAGGGCCCCGCTCATCACACTTTTCCGCGGGTTTTTGTTCCCAAGGCTTTGCAAAACGCAGAGTTTGTTTTTGCCAGGCACGACGCCCAGCGTCACAGCCTCTGCCCACCTTACGATGGTCCATTCCGAGTGCTGGAAACCAGGGAGAAATATTTTGTACTGGACTTGGGGGGCAGGAAAGAGACAGTCAGTGTTGACAGATTAAAGCTTGCTTTTGTGTTACGTGACGAACCTGTACGGCTGGCAGGGGCGTCTCGACGCGGCAGGCCTCCCAAGGGACAGCCCCTAGTTCCCCAGCAGGGGGTAAATAACCCTTCTCCCCCTCATTCCACAGGCGCACCGCAGGATGGCACAACACAGGCCGCGATTGAAGCCTAAGCAACGGGCAGAGTGATGTGTATTTTGATCAACCCGTGTAAATTGTGCTGTAGATCCTGCAAAGTGGGGGGTGATGTAAGGGTGTAATGTGTAGGACTGCCCATTATGGACATGAAGTCGGTGTGTGTGTCCATTCTTGACATAGTGTGTATGACTGTCCATTATTGACTTAAGGTGTATAGTGGGTAGAGTAATGTTGGTGTATGTCCGTTCTTGGGCGTTTCGGGGGGAGTGATGTGGCGTAACATTATGTAGCTCACATATTCCTTGGCAGAGACCCAGACATGAGGGAACTTTGAGCTCGCAGTGTGTATTGACATCACGCCTCAAACGGACATTGAGTCTGGACCCCTTGCAGACTGGAGAAGAAGTGAGAAGATCTGAGAGTGGAGCTGAAGAGACTGTCTGACTCCTGGGGTCAGACAGAGAAGCCGAGAGGACAGTGGGAGGATTAGATGTGAATGGAATTCTGTGTTTGATGTGAATGTGATTTGTGTCTGATGTAACAGTATAAAGGTATGTGGTTTATCACAGCTCGATCTCTTCATTCCCTGACTGAGAGAGGAGCTGTAGGACTTGAGATGAAATAAACCAATACTGAAAAATCATTCAGTCTCTTCATTTCGAGTTTCCTACAGAACCACTAATCCTATCATTGTCAATCCAATTGCTAGTCATATGTTTTCATGGTCAAGGAATCTGAAAACGTACACACAAACACTGTATGGGGGGGAACTGTGGCGCTTGGCGGAGGTCTGCGCTCTCCGAGTGCTTTTCTAGTTCGTCAAGGGGTCACCAGCATGGAGAGTGCAAATAACGGAGGCAGACTCGTGCAGCAGACTACTTTATTCACTCTCACATCAGTCAAAAACAGAAAAAGCATTTTCTCAATACACCAGGGTCTCTCCTTTTATATCAACCGCCCATCTCACATCTGCATGACATCTCGCATCACAATACATTCAACCCTTCTCCCCCCACTACTACTTCCTGCTACCTCACTATAACTGCTCCCAAAGGTTTTTTGTTTGAAACAGATAAAGCCACGCTCCAACTGATGTTTAGCCAGGATTTATTTTGTCACAGCAAGCACATTTTCTTAGCTGGACCTCCGACCAACCACCGTGAAAAACTACGGTGAAAGAACAAAACAAAAAATACATTTTGAAATTTATCACAACCAAAAATAATACCTCCACATTCTCACAAATACACATTACATACCGTGTGCGTCTTCTGTCCAAACATTTAGGAGTGGTTAGAGTCCATTTTCTTTAGTTTTACTCAGGGCTTTTGGAGCTTCTTCTCTCTGTGCCCGAGTCTGCAGCTTCTGAGCTTCTCTCTCTGCTAACTGAGCACATGAGCACTGTATGCTAGTTTACACGCTCTCTTCTACCACTGGGTTGCATGTCATTTGCCGTCCACTAGATGGCAGCAGTAACGTAACACAGGTGTAAATCAACTCTTAGATGGGTATTACAATATACAGTATATAAACAAACAAACAGTAAAAGAAAAACATTCTTTACTGCGACAGCTACACTGCCACCAAAATTACAAAGGTTAATTTTACACACAAAATAAAACTTGTAATTTTCCAAAAACATTAACCTTGGAACCATATCCTTGTTTCACATCTCAGAAACCTTTTACTTAAGTGGACTCATTTTGCACTAGTACCACTAGCTTCTGAACCGGACGCTCAAGAAAAGATAACTGGTTCACACGTTCACCTTTCTTCCCTAAATCTCTTTGTCCCATTTGAATCTTAACCTTTCGAACCAATCCGTCATCATCTTCTTTCGCTTTTACAACCCTTGCCAGTTTCCATTCATTTCTGGGAATATTCTCTTCTTTAACTATCACTACATCTCCAACTTGTACATTTCTTTTGGGCAAATGCCACTGCTGTCTTAGGCTTATGTTGGTTAAGTACTCTTTGCGCCATCTGTGCCAGAATTGTTCCGATAAGAACTGTACCCTCCGCCATCTCTTTCTGGCGTACAAATCCTCTCTAACAAAATTGCCTGGAGGTGGTAGTGGCACTGACTAACCTGTCATCCACGTAAAAGTTTTTGTAAATGAAGCTGGCTGCCAATGGATAGTCCCTTTCATGTTCATGAGCAAGATATTTCATGCCATAGTTCGCACATCCTGGCGAAGATGCTGCTCCAAAAATGTGAACACGCATGCGATACTCTTTGGGCTCTGTACTAGTGTCCCCGTCCTGCCACCACAAGAACCTTAGGAAATCCCTATCTTCAGGAGTGACGTGGAAGCGGTGGAACATTTTCTCTACATCACATGTAATGGCGATCTGGTGTTCTCTAAATCTGCAGAGTACGCTTGTGAGAGCATTGGTCAAGTCTGGGCCAGTGAGGAGGTGGTCATTTAAAGAGGTGTTCTCAAATTTTGCAGAGCAGTCAAACACGACTCTTATTTTCTCTGACTTTCTCGGATGATATACCCCATGGTGAGGTATATACCATGTGTAACCATTTGCAGGTGTGCCAACTGCTTCTTCCGCATCACCATCCTCAAAGACACTGTTCATGAATCTCACATAGTCTTCTTTGTACTTTGGAATTCTTTCCATCTTTGCTATCAGATGTCTCAGCCGTGTTATTGCAAGCTGTTTATTATTTGGAAGCTGTGGACGTTCTCTGAAAGGTAAAGGCATTTCCAAATAGCCTTCTTCATTAAAATGTATGGTTTTGTGCAACATCTGCAAAAACTGAATGTCCTCTTGTGATATGTTTCCTTCTGTAGGATTTGTGTCCTTAAAATCTGTTTCCAGTACTTTAATCACCGAGGAAGGTGTGATAGATGGCAACTCTTTGAGAGAAACACGATGGCACGCTCCCACCACCTCTGCTGAACTTGTCCAAGGCTTAATAGATCCCACAATACTCCAACCTAAGTCTGTTTTAACTGCATAGGGATCATAGTCATTGCCTGGTATTACCTTTCTTGGTTTCAGAGCTCTCGCACAATCGTAACCAATCAGAAGTGCTGCAGGACAATCTAGCAACTCTGGCATCTCTCCTGTGATACTTTGGAGATGTGTCCAAGCTTTGGCAGTTTCATGAGTGGGAATACTGTCTCGTTCAAGAGGAATGTACTCACGAGTGTAAGCAGGGGGTAACTCAATGTAGTCTTGTGAATAATACCCTCTTACTTTCAGTCCATCCACTCTGTGACTCTGTACGAGTGTTCCTCTGTTTGTCATTGTTGTCAGTTTCAACTTGACTGGTTCTGTGAACACTTGAATCTTTTCACAAACATCATGGACAATAAACGTGTTGCTGCTTTGAGTGTCTAGCAGTGCGTAAACCAGGATTTCAAGTCCATTACCTTCTGTGCAAGATAGCCACACTGGTACAATCATCGAAGTCCGATCGCTACTGTCCACTGTCACATTGTTTGACACCGCAGAAGCGTTTTCCTCTGTTAGCGGCGTTTCCAGTTTGTCTACTCGTGGACGATCCTCATGAAGTGGTGTAGGATGACCTTTCCTGCAAACATTACAAGTAGCCTTTTGACGACAATTTTTTGAGAAGTGGCCAACTCTAAGGCAACTAAAACACATGTTATTTTCAGTAATGAACCTTTTCTTCTCCTCTAGAGGCATCTCAGAAAATTTATCACATTTGTAAATAAAGTGACTTTGCTTACAACAAATGCACTCGATTTGCCTTTTACTCTGAGCTGCAGGATTAGGTTTGAATCTCTTGTAACTCGGAGTTGTGTTTGCAATCTTTGTATTTTTGGTCACTTCTGTTGTAGTAGTTAGGATACTAGCCTTTAGACGTCTTTGTTCTTTGTCTGGTTTGTCAAATGTACGTAATGCAAACAGGGATGAGACTGGGTTGCATGCTATGCGTGCTTCTTCAGCCACAAACTCAGCAAATTCAGCAAAACCTGGATATTCGTTTCCTTCATCCAGTAGTTTGGTCACATGTCTATTCCATCGAGTTGTTGCCCAGTCTGGAAGTTTGAGGAGTATTTTTTGATTTTCCTCACAATCATCTAAGACCCTGAGTCCTTGTACATGGGGCATAGCGTTTTTACATGAAATGAGGAAATCGCTAAACTCTCTCAATTTCAACAAATCCTTTGACCCAATCTTCGGCCAACTGCTTAGTTTTCCCCTGAAAGCTCTCTGAACTACAAAGGGATGGCCATAACGTTTGCTCAAAGCTTCCCAAGCCTGTGTATAGGCTTCCTCATCACTTCTGTAAAACGTCCCTTCTAATACACTAAGTGCATCTCCACTTATATACCTTTTTAAATAGAAGAGTCTATGTGCTGGATCTACACAACTTGTCTCTATGAGAGCCTTGAAGCAAGTGCTCCACTCCAGGAACTTGAGCGGGTCCCCACTAAACACAAATGGTTCAGGTGCTGGAAGTCTAGTCATAGTTAACGACTCTTTCAACGCTTGAACTAGAGAAACTTCACTATCATTTGGCAGTATCTTGTTGTCTATGCTCTGCGGGACTGACATGTTTTGAGAAGTCCTTTTACTAATCACAGGGAAAGTAACTGGAGCAGAATTTTGGAAAACTTGTGGGCGTGGGAAGCTGTATTGCTGTATAGGAAGCTGACTTGAAGTGACCTTCATTTCACTTTCTCTTATTTCAGCATTCACCTTTGATTCCTCTTCAGCATATACATTGTATTCTGCCTCTATTGCCTCCAGATCTCTTTGACTTTCCAACATTTTTAGCTTTTCCTGCTGAGCTACAATCTCTTGTCTCTGGGCTGAGATTTCCCTTTCTCTATTTATTTCAGCTCGTTTTGACGCTAAGCGCGCCACTGCTTCTGCTCGTTTTGCAGATACAAGAGTCCCTTGTTCACTGATATTGTTATATTGGCTCTTTTCAGCTCTTGATACTGTTGATCCATATATTGACTTTGCGTCCTCTCGTTGCAATAATAGACGGAGTGATTCTTTTACAGCTTGTGCATCAAACTCCTTATCCACATCTGCATAACGCCTTTTCAAAAGTACAATGATCTCAGTGGAGACAGAACTGCAGTTGTCCATTTTTCTCCTTAGATCCTGAGATGGTGTGGTCAGTGCATGCAATGCTAAATAGTCTTGTTTTAACTCTGACTCACAATTTTCAACCTTTTGAATCATGTTGCCCAACTCAGCTTTAGCGCAGTGTACTTTCAGTTTGGACCTTACGAGTTGAACCTCTGCTTTAAAGTGCAAATATGTTGACATAAACTTTCTTTCTTTACTCATTATGTCATCCCTTTTAAGCTCTAACATTTTCTCAGTTAGGTGTCTATCTCTTTCTGAACGCCTCAATTCTGTTTCAACTTCTGATACGGGTTGGAGTTGACCTATTTTGTGTATTTCAAGATCTGCACAGATCTCCCCTAAACGTGTTTCAAGTTGTTCTCTTTGTGCATCTTCAAGATCAGTCTGTAGTGTAGCTTCTAACTGAGCCTTTTCCCTTTCTAAAGCTTCAATAACTTCCTCCAAAACACGAGTGTCTGGAATACTTGGATCCATATCGAAGTATTATTTTACAGTAAATCTGAAATATTTCACAATGAAAATAAACAATCAGTGTCACAGCACAGAATGAACTTAAAACATATTCACAACCTTTTACTTTAACTCTTCTCTTCAATGTTCGTTTTCTTGGTATTATGGTTGATATATTAAACTCTGTAGATACAGTCTGACCTGGTATCCCAGAGACACTGTAGTTTACTGAAAACTTGCGTGGTGTTGAGCTGAAGCTTTAGGCCTTCTTCCATATTCAACTGGAAAGGCTGTAGAAGTTTGGGTGTCCAGCTTCTGCAGGATCCCAGAGGCTGACTTCCATGTGGGTCTTGTTCCCTCAGAGCATGGTCTCACCGAAGCCACCCCGCTCTCTCGTTGTTATGTCGCCGCTCTGTCGCCGACTGGCCTCCGCGTTGTTCCCTTGTTGTCAGCAGCATTAGACACGTGCTCCTTCACCGGCAGCATGCAGACCACATGGCACCAACGGGACACGTTTTTCACTATAACTGCTCCCAAAGGTTTTTTGTTTGAAACAGATAAAGCCACGCTCCAACTGATGTTTAGCCAGGATTTATTTTGTCACAGCAAGCACATTTTCTTAGCTGGACCTCCGACCAACCACCGTGAAAAACTACGGTGAAAGAACAAAACAAAAAATACATTTTGAAATTTATCACAACCAAAAATAATACCTCCACATTCTCACAAATACACATTACATACCGTGTGCGTCTTCTGTCCAAACATTTAGGAGTGGTTAGAGTCCATTTTCTTTAGTTTTACTCAGGGCTTTTGGAGCTTCTTCTCTCTGTGCCCGAGTCTGCAGCTTCTGAGCTTCTCTCTCTGCTAACTGAGCACATGAGCACTGTATGCTAGTTTACACGCTCTCTTCTACCACTGGGTTGCATGTCATTTGCCGTCCACTAGATGGCAGCAGTAACGTAACACAGGTGTAAATCAACTCTTAGATGGGTATTACAATATATATAAACAAACAAACAGTAAAAGAAAAACATTCTTTACTGCGACAGCTACACTCACCATAATCTCTCTCATCTCAATACCTTTTTGTCCTTCTCTGTTTACCCTCTGCATCCAGTCTGAGATGATTAACCCAGCGTCTACAAGGGTTCTGCCCATAACACCTTGTTGTATGAACAAAGAGAATGTGTGGCACATTATCATGAATGAATGAATCTTTATGGATTTTTTCTTTAGGAATCTTTATTTTTTTTCTTTTTTTCCACAATATCTTTATTGAACCTTTTTTTTTTTTTTAACAAACATGATACAAACAATCAAACACTAACACTAAAGTACTACAAAAAAAAAAAAAATGCACTAAAAACACCAACAACCACCAACAAAATCAAGTCTTCAACAATGCTCCTCTTTTTAGTCTAGACAATCCAATACATAAGTATACATATTATGTTCACCAGTTTGGAATTTACAAGGTCCACACACATCATTCACCTTCTTCTTCAAGAGTTATGTTTAAATTTTTTACATAATCAATAAAAGGTCTCCATATATTCTCAAACACAATTTCCTTTGATTTTAGTATATATGTTATTCTTTCTAATGGAAGGTTTGTTAACATCTGTCTTAACCACTGAGTCACATCTGGTCTATGAGTCTTTTTCCATAATAGTGCAATACATTTTTTGGCATTAAGCAAACTGAGGTCTATGAATGTTCTTTCACTTTTATTAAAATTATGCTTTTCTGGGTACAGACCCAACAAAAACAGTTTAGGATTCAATATGATTTGTTTTGAGATTATTTTTTCAATTGTTACCCTCACCTCTTCCCAAAACATTCTTATTAATCTACATTCCCATAAACAATGAAATAGGGTTCCTTTACTTTCCATGCATTTTGTGCATGTATCTGGTATATTTTTGTTATATCTATTTAACTCCTCCGGTGTAACATACATCCGCATTAACCATTTGAAATGTATCAATTTAAGGCGTGCATTTATTGATTTGGTTTGAGCTTCTGTACAAGCCAATTCCCATTGTTCCTCTGAAATTTCAATTTGCAGATCTTCTTTCCAGTAGTTTAATCTTTTCAGTGAATTTTCACTTGAAGATAGTGTCAATGAGTTATAAAACTCTGAAATAATACCCTTTCTTTTACTATCTTTCATCAACATTTTTTCCAAGGATGAATAAATAGGTCGAGTGAGAGCTTTATTTTGATTTGATCGAATAAAGTTTCTAAGTTGAAGATATTGAAAAAAAGGTGTTCTATCGAGATTAAATTTGATCCTCAGCTCTTCAAAAGACATTATGTTGTCTGCACATGGCAAATATAAATCCTGAATCTTTTGTATCCCTTTTAAATTCCATACTTTAAATACAGCGTCCGCTCTCCCTGGTTTAAAATATTGATTACCCCATATTGGACTAAATTGTGACAATAACTGTGGTTCTTTTAAATAGTTTTTAGCTTCACACCATATTTTGATCATATGCTTTACAAATGGATTTTTAACTTGTTTTTGTAATTTTTTTGCCGAATCTGAGTATATGAATATGGGAAGAGGTAAAGGTAAATTGTATGATTCCATTTCAGTCCAGTGAGGGAGATCATTTGATGAAAAATAATATGTCATAGACCTCAGTTGTGCCGACCAATAATACAACATAAAATTTGGACATTTCAGACCTCCACGATCAAATGGTAAATATAATAAAGACAAACGTAATCTAGCCCTCCTGTTGTTCCATATAAATTCCACTAACTTTTTTTTTATTCTTGAGAATAGATCTAAAGGTGGTGATAAGGGAATGTATTGAAATAAATAAAGTATTTTAGGTAAAATATTACTTTTAAGTATATTGATTCTCCCGATCATCGACATTGGTAGTGACATCCATCTCTGAGTTAACTCACTGATATCTGACATTAAGGCTTCATAGTTGACACTGGCGACTGATTCTAGCTTAGGCATAATTTGGATTCCTAAATATTTAAACTGATTTACAACATTGAATTGATTTACCTCAGGGGCTGGGTAATTTCTCTGGGTCTCATTTAGCATTAATATTGAAGATTTAGTTTTATTTATTTTATATCCTGATATTTCCCCAAAATTCTTTATTAAATTCAACAAGGTTGGAATTGATTTTTTTAGATTCGACATAAACAAAATTATATCATTGGCGTACAGGGAGATTTTATGTTCTGTTGGTCCAACTTTAATTCCATATATTTGTGAATGTAAACGTATCGCTATCGCTAAAGGTTCAATTGCCATAGTAAACAGTAAAGGTGAAAGTGGACAGCCTTGTCGACATCCTCTATTGATTTTTATTGGTTTTGAAATATTGTTATTTGTTAGGATTTCTGCTGTAGCATTATTGTATATTATTTGAACCCATTTTATGAAATTATTTCCAAGTCCAAACCTTTGTAGGACTTCAAAAAGAAAGGGCCATTCAACTCTATCAAAGGCCTTTTCGGCATCCAATGATAGGAGAGCTGTATCTGGTGCTTCTTTATTAAAATAAATAATATTAAATAGTCTTCTTACATTATGGAAGCCTTGTCTACCCTTTATAAAGCCATTCTGATCTCAATTAATAATATTTGGTAAAATTTCTTGTATTCGTCTTGCTAAAATTTTACAGATTATCTTAAGGTCGGCGTTTAATAGGCTTATTGGTCTCATATTTTCACATTTATTAGAGGGCTTACCTGGTTTTGGCAGCAGTATAATTAAGGCATTATTTATGTATGATGGTAAATTATTATTTTGAAATGCTTCTAAAACCATTTCCAAAAAAGGTTTTATTAATTTATTCTTAAATTTTTTATAAAGGTCAACTGGAAGACCATCTGGTCCTGCACTTTTTCCTGATTTCATATTATCAATGGCTAGCCCAGCTTCTTCTTGACTAATTTTAGACTCCAATATCTCCCTGTTTTCATTTGGAATACACGGTATAGATAGTTCGTTCAAAAACCCATTTAGTTTTGTTAAATCAGGTTCATTTTTGGTATCATATAATTTTTCATAGTAATCTCTAAAGGCTCTATTAATTTCTAAAGGATCTATAACTACCTGTCCCTTACTTATAATACTGGTAATTGGTGTTTTAATTTCCAATTGTTTAATCTGCCATGCTAATAATTTTCCTGATTTTTCACCTTGTTCATAAAAAGATTGTTTCAATCTTAGAAGACTCGAGGCAGCTCTATTCGCTGATTTTTTGTCGTATTCAGCTCTCAAAATCAGTAATTCATTCTCCAACCTTGGGTCACTTCCTGCATACACTTTTTCCTGAAGATTTTTTATTTTATGTTCCAATTTAGCTCTCTCCTCTCGAGTCTTCTTAGATTTTGATCCTGTATAACTAATAATATGTCCCCTAATAAAAGCTTTGAAAGCCTCCCACTTTACACATGCTGATGTTTGTGTAGTATTGATGTCAAAGAACTCGTCTATCTGTTTTTCTATATACTTGACAAATTCCTCATCCTGAAGCCATTTATGCTGAAATTGCCATCTACCTGATTCCTTTGTCAATTTTTTATCTACATATATTAGACAACAGGGTGCATGATCAGAGATCACGATGTTATCATAAAAGCAGTTTTGAATCTTGGACCTTAATTCTGTGGAAATCAAAAAATAATCAATACGTGAGAATGTCTTGTAGGTACTGGAATAACAAGAATAGGCTTTAACTTGTGGTTTCATTTCTCTCCATATATCTAACAATCTCAATTCTTTCATAAAATGATTAATAGTCATCCTACATCCAATGTGCGTACAATCCAGTCCTGTTGATCTATCCACACCTGGATTCAATGTACAATTAAAATCCCCTGCTATTATATGTTGCCCTGTAAATGATGATAAGATGAGAAATAAATTAGCAAAGAACTTCTGATCATCTATATTGGGACCATATAAGTTCACAAGATTTATATTTTCTAATAGCAAAGAACCTTGAATGATTACATATCTTCCAAATTTGTCTCCAATTACATTTTTCACTTGAAAAGGAACTGATTTATGTATGAGAGTCATAACTCCCCTGGCTCGGGATGAAAATGAAGAGGTGAATACACTTCCCTGCCATCTACTCCTAATTCTTTTAACATCCTCCTCTATCAGATGAGTTTCTTGTAAAAACACAATTCTTGAACCCATGTCCTTTATTTTATTCATAACTTGTTTAAGTTTTTTTAAATTTTGTAGACCTCTGCAATTCCATGAAGTTAAATTAAGATTAACACTTTGGTCCATGATCAATAGAGAGTTTGGGATTACCTTGCAGTGTAAACATGCTCATACAGAGAAGCAAAAACATGAGTGGTTGAACATTCATCCTACAAACTACACACAAACAAATTTCCCCTTCCCACACTTGTGGCAAACCCCCCAAAATCAAAAGAAAAATTCTGTCTCCCGATATAGCCATCGACCGTTCCACACCCACGGGGAACAGCCTAAGCCACTCCTTCTTCATCCTCCCAATCACCCTAACTCTACTGCTTTTAATGACGTAACATTAACTCTCCTCTGTAGTTTTCCAACTTAACTCCAAAATTTTTAACAACTTTGTACATCATAGTTTTTTGGGTTTTTTTTGGTTTGTTTTGTTTTTGTTTTGTTTTTTTAATATATAATACAATCTATATTTTGTAAACTTACTATCTACTTCAAGTCAGTCAGATGCCTGTGCAAATGCTTAATTATTCTACCTTATATTTTGTTCATGCTTAGCTCCCACCAGTCTCTTCTTCTTCTTTGATCTTCTTGATGAACTCCTGCGCCTCCTCTGGGGTCTTGAAGATGTGGGTTCTGCCCTCATACGTGGTCAGCAGTCTCGCAGGATAGATTACACCATGACGAATCCCAAGGTTGCGCAGCTCTTTACGTATGGGATCAAACTGCTTCCTCAATTGCTGGATTCCTGTGGCCAAATCTGGGTAGAACCGCACCTGCTGGTCCTGGTGTTTAATCTCTCCTTTAGCACGTGCAGCGTTGAAGATCTTCATCCTGTCTCTGTTGCTAAGAAACTTCATAATTAAGGTCCTCGGCGGTCCCTTATCTCTCCGTGGGCCAATACGATGTGCTTTTTCCAGAACCACTGCTGATTGCAACTCCTCGCTGCCCAGCACCTCCGGAATCCACTTTTCCAGAAAGGAACATACGTTCCGACCTTCTGATTCCTCTGGAAGACCCACCAGCCTCAAATTATTCTGTCTCGACCGAGATTCCAAATCCAAAATATTATCTTCCAGAGATTTATTTTTTTTTTCCAAAGTGCGCACCTTTAATTGAAGACGGGTGACGTCATCTTCAGCACTAGCGAGACGGAGCTCCATCTGCGCCGTTCGTTCTACACAGTCACCCAATTCCTTTCTTATTCCTTCCAACGCTGTCATAATCCCATCAAATCTAGAGGAAAAGTCCGCTCTCATTGAACTCATGGCAGCCATCAGCGCATCTGCGCCATTCCCCGCAGAAATCACACCGTTGCCAGCCTCCTCCGCCATATATGGAGTTTTGTTTGCTGCGTCACAGACCTGAAAGTCCGTTAATTTGGACTGTTTCGGCGGCTCGCTTTTTCCTTTTCCTGGTTTTCCAGCCTTAGGCTTCGCCGACATATCCTCGCCCAAATGCTGGGATACGTTCTGTCCCAAATGAGAGAGTTATTTGCCGATTTTTTTCTCCAGGAGCAGAGCAGAGCGAGACACGTCCGTCCTACGTGGCAGCCATAACCGGAAGTCAGGAATCTTTATTACTTGTTTACTTGTAAATGTGCTTGGCAATAAATCTGATTCTGATTCTGATTTATTTAAGATAGATTAAAAGTAAAGATTAAAAGAAAAGAACAGAATAATATAACAAAGGGGAAAAATCTAACAAGGTCAAATTTAACTAGAAAAGCACTCGGAGAGCGCAGACCTCCGCCAAGCGCCACAGTTCCCCCCATACAGTGTTTTACATCATAAATATTAATCCTACATTTATTGTGTGTACGTTTTCAGATTCCTTGACCATGAAAACATATGAGTAGCAATTGGATTCACATGGATAGGATTAGTGGTTCAGTAGTTATTCAGGAAAATCGCATTTCGCATAATGGCGGTTTTCCGGATCACCACCAAAATGTAATCATCTGTAGGATACCCCATTTCTGACAATCTGTGAAAATTTCATGAAAATCCGTCCATAACTTTTTGAGTTATCTTGCTAACAAACAGACAGACAAACCAACGCCGATGAAAACATAACCTCCTTGGCGGAGGTAACAATAATTCATCTGATTATACAGTTGAACATAAGTTCAATATAACATAAGAAATGGGTGATGGCTGAAGCCACAGCTTATATTGCATATATATATATATATAAGATAAGATAAGATAAGACTTTATTAGTCCCACAATGGGGAAATTCCAGGATTGCAACAGCACAGGGGTAGCAACACTCAGAGCAATAATTAAGAAGATACAAAAAATATAAATAAGAGCAGTGGATACACATATGTACACATAAATATATACAAAGTGCGGAGCATTGTAGCAAGATGGAATAAACAACATAACCGTCTACTTACCGTATTTTTTGGACTATAAGGCGCACTTAAAATCCTTTAATTTTCTCAAAAATAGACAGTGTGGGACACATATGTGGGTTTCATATGCTTCACATGTATATTACTGTATGCTTATTGTATGCTTCACGTCTCAGAGGAACAAAAGGACTGAACCTCCTAGGAGATAACAGGAGGATGTGAAATGTGGCCTTTTCTATGCAAAGAGATGACCTTGAGGGATTTCCTGACCACCAGTGACTTTAGGTGGAGGTGAGAAGACTTGGAAGAAGACACATTGTGACTTGGGATTAAAAGACAATGTGACTGTGTGCTTTGATGTCCTGGGGTATAAAAGGGACAGATGTTGGGGGATTCTTTCTCTTTTCTGTTTTTGATGATGTTGGAGAATGGAATAAACCTGACTCTTGAGATAAACTCAGCCTCGTCATTTCCACATTCTCCACACTGGTGACCCTAAGACGTATCATGAGTGGAAGAAATTCTCCCGAGCCAGACTCGTCAGGAGCCAGCCAAACGAATGCAGCCACAGTTCAGCTACCAGACTTCTGGCAGAACAATCCCCGCTCCTGGTTTAACGCGGTCGAGGCGCAGTTCAACCTCCGGAGGATTTCGGTAGACGACACAAAGTTCTACCATGTGGTTGCAAAGCTGGACAACCACACAGCCCAGCGGGTGGAGAGCCTGATCAACCAGCCGCCGGACAGCGACAAGTACAGCGCGTTGAAGGCTGAACTCATCCGTTACTTCACCCCCTCGGTGGAGGAGCGAGCAGAGGGGCTCCTGGCGCTGACTGAATTTGAAAGCGACAGGCCTGCGGACCTGATGGAGAAGCTGTTGAGGTTGAAAGACTCTGACGATGATCACTTCATCTTCACCCACCTTTTCCTCAGGACCCTACCGTCAGCGGTGAGAGTGACCCTGGCCAGTTCACCACTGTTGGCCCGACGAGACTACCGCGAGCTGGGCCAGGAGGCGCAGCGACTCGTCAACGCCAATAAACGGCGTACGGCCGCGGCAGCAGAGCTCAGCGCAACGTCCGGAGATGGCAGGGGGCCAGAGGCTGCAGTACCAGACTCACCAACGACGGCGGCGGCAGGGGCCAGGAAACACGGAGCAGACGACGTCCTTTGTTTCTACCATCGCCGTTTCGCAGAGAGGGCAGGCAAATGTATACCACCGTGCCATTTCAAGCGTTCGGGAAATGCCAAGACCGGGGGTCGGTAGCAGCTGCGGCCCTCGGAGAGGAGAACAAGCTGCTCTACTTGAGGGATGCGTGCTCGGGGAGGCATTTCCTTGTGGACACAGGCTCCCAGCTGAGTTTCATCACACCTTCCTCCGCTGACCGGCTGGCGCCTTCCAGTGGTCCCGGGGTGTCAGCAGCGAACGGCTTGGCGATTAAGACCTTTGGTGAGAGGACGTTGCTTCTGTCCCTACACGGCCGTACATTCGAGTGGACTTTCGTCATAGCTGCAGTCAATTTCAACATGTTAGGGGCTGATTTTTTGTGCTCACATGGTTTGTTGGTTGATCTTGCTAACAGACGCCTGGTTAATGCACTCTCTTTTTATTCTATTCCCTGTACAGCTCGAGTGGCCCCGCCAACAGCACAAGCCAACGTCACAGCTGCAAGTGGTAAGTTCCACACACTCCTCACTCAGTTCCCAGCACTCACGGTGCCAACATTTTCGGCGACCGTGGCTAAACATAGGGTGGAACATTTTATTACTACCACCGGACCGCCCGCTTTTGCAAAAGCTCGGCACTTGGATTCAGCTAAACTGACCATAGCGCGCGAGGAGTTCGCCAACCTGGAAAAGTTGGGCATCATCAGGTGTTCGAAAAGCCCATGGGCTTCACCGCTTCACATGGTCCCGAAAGCTGATGGCTCGTGGCGACCTTGTGGTGATTTCCGCAGGTTGAACAACGCTACAGCGCACGACCGCTACCCAATCCCACACATCCAAGATTTTTCAGTTCATTTGGTGGGGGCGCGCGGTTTTTCTAAGATAGACTTGGTATGCGGTTACCACCAGGTCCCAGTGCACGCTGAGGACATACCCAAAACAGCGGTAATAACTCCGTTTGGGCTATTCGAGTTTTTACGCATGCCGTTTGGGCTTAAAGGCGCGGCGCAGACGTTCCAACGCATGATGGACGCGGTGTTGTGCGATCTCCCCTTCGTGTTCGTCTACCTGGACGACATATTGGTAGCCATCGCGTCCGAAGACGAACACGAAAACCGCCTCACGGCAGTTTTCCGGAGGCTGGCAGAGCACGGGTTAATAATCAACCCAGCGAAGTGTCAGTTCGGAGTGACGCAGATTGATTTTTTGGGGCATCGCGTCTCTCCAGAAGGAGCGGTTCCTCTGCCTGACAAAGTGCGCGCAGTAACAAATTTTCCCCAGCCACAAACGGTCAAAGCGTTACAGCAGTTTTTGGGAATGGTGAATTTTTATAACCGTTTCCTCCCCCGCGCAGCGCAGCTCATGCAACCATTGTATGCTGCACTAAAAAAACAAAAACCCACAAATAAAATCGAATGGTCTCCGGAGCGAGAGCGCGCATTCTCTGAAGTCAAAACAGCCCTGGCAAACGCTGCGTTGTTAGCACATCCAGTCCCAACGGCCCGCATGGCGCTCACTACTGACGCGTCAGATGTGGCCATAGGGGCGGTCATGGAACAGTATGTAGCCGGAGCCTGGCAACCGCTCGCCTTTTTCAGCAGGACCTTGCGCGATAGTGAACGAAAATACAGCGCATTCGACAGGGAGTTGTTAGCTCTCCACTTGGCCATTCGCCACTTCCAGTTCTGGCTGGAGGGACACCGTTTCACCGCATTCGTTGACCACAAGCCGCTGACTTTCGCGATGGCCAAGATTTCAGAACCTTGGTCGGGCCGGCAGCAGAGACAGCTGGCCGCGATCTCGGAGTTTACTACCGATATCCAGCATGTGGAGGGTAAAAATGTGGTGGCAGACTGCCTCTCGCGCGCCGTGGCGGCTCCAGCCCGCGTAGGGGTAGATTTTGCAGCCATGGCCGCGGATCAGGTTAGTGACGCAGAAGTGCGCACGGCCCCAGTCTGCGTAGGGATAGATTATGCAGCCATGGCCGCGGATCAGGTTAGCGACGCGGACGTGCGCGTGCTCCAGTCTGGACCAACAGGGTTAAGGCTGGAGAACAGGGTGCTGCAAGACGGTATGCCCCCCCTAATCTGCGATGTCTCCACTGGACGACCGCGTCCTGTGGTACCGGCCGCGTGGCGCAGCCGCGTTTTTGACTCGATCCATTCTCTGGCGCACCCGGGAGTGCGCGCATCGGTCAAAATGGTGGGAGAGAAATTTGTATGGCCGAGCCTGCGCAAACAAGTTAGAGAGTGGGCGGCAGCCTGCATGGCTTGTCAACGAGCCAAGGTACACAAACACACGAGAGCTCCCTTGGAGCCGTTTCACATTCCGGCTAAGAGGTTTGATCATGTTCACGTGGACCTCGTAGGCCCCCTCCCGCCCTCACAGGGGTGCACACATCTTCTGACAATGGTCGACCGCACCACGCGCTGGCCGGAAGTGGTCCCACTGTCGTCAACCACAGCCGAGGAGGTGGCGCGCGCGTTTTTAACGGCATGGGTAGCGCGTTTTGGAGTCCCGTCGGACATTACGTCCGACAAAGGCCCTCAATTTGTTTCCGAACTTTGGTCAGCGATGGCCCGCAGCCTGGGGGGAACGATCCACCGCACGACCGCGTACAATCCGCAGGCTAACGGGTTATGCGAACGTTTTCACAGGTCATTGAAGGCGGCCCTCAGAGCATCGCTTACGGATGCAAATTGGGTGGACAGGCTACCATGGGTTTTATTGGGGTTGCGCTCTGCACCTAAAGAGGATTTAGAAGCCTCCCCAGCTGAGCTAGTTTTCGCACAGCCACTTCGGCTGCCCGGGGAATTTCTCCCAGATAATCCGGCGCCAGAGTGCTCCCCAGCTCAGCGGTTACAGAGTAGCACGGACTCGAGCACGCTACCTGGCCCTGTTCACCACAGTTTTCCGTGCGTTTTTGTGCCTAAGGCTTTAAAAAATGCAGAGTTTGTTTTTGTCAGACATGATGCCCATCACCCACCGTTACGACCACCTTATGATGGACCATATAGAGTGTTGGAAACAGGGGATAAGCATTTTTTGCTAGATTTGGGGGGCAGAAAAGAAATGATTGGCATAAACAGGCTCAAACCCGCTTTTGTGGTGGCTGACGAAGGTGTGCAGTTGGCTAAGGCTTCTCGGCGTGGCAGACCCCCTAGAGAGCATTCCCCAGAACACTCACAGAGATTGACTAACAGTTCTCATCCTCAGACAGCAGCTCCCCAGCAGGAGGGCGCCGCGGAGGTGGTAAAGCCTGTTTACAGCAGATAGGGGAGAAGACTGAGGCCCAAGCAGCATGTGGACTGATGTGTAGTGATTTTATTATGACATGCAAACTGTTATTACGTTGTTCCATCTTAGATGTTTGGGGGGGGGGCATGTGGGACACATATGTGGGTTTCATATGCTTCACATGTATATTACTGTATGCTTATTGTATGCTTCACGTCTCAGAGGAACAAAAGGACTGAACCTCCTAGGAGATAACAGGAGGATGTGAAATGTGGCGTTTTGTATGCAAAGAGATGACCTTGAGGGATTTCCTGACCACCAGTGACTTTAGGTGGAGGTGAGAAGACCTGGAAGAAGACACATTGTGACTTGGGATTAAAAGACAATGTGACTGTGTGCTTTGATGTCCTGGGGTATAAAAGGGACAGATGTTGGGGGATTCTTTCTCTTTTCTGTTTTTGATGATGTTGGAGAATAGAATAAACCTGACTCTTGAGATAAACTCAGCCTCGTCATTTCCACATTCTCCACAACAGTGCACTTTATAATCCGGTGCGCCTTATGTATTAATTCTGGTTGTGCTTACTGACCTCGAACCGATTTTATGTGGTACACGGCGCTCAAAAATCTGTCAAAAATGTTTTAGTACGACTTTGGTAAGCTACGAAGCCGAACAGCTTGATGGATTGTCGGAGTATTACGGTAGTCAGGAGCCTCGTGGAGTAATATGTGCTTCAACATAATGGCCGGATGGCTTTTTCCACAAATCTCCATCCCTATTGATCTGCCACTCCATGCACGCCCATCTCACCGATACTGTCAAAACCCAAGTGAAGCAAACTAATTCGGAGCTTGCCATCATTCCGGGTGGATTAACCAAAGAACTCCAACCGCTATATTGGTGTCAACAGGTCGTTCAAAGTTAAATTGCTAGCGAGTTACGCCACTATCTGCCAATGGATCGTGGATCGAAACTGCTCCTGTTTAGCTGTAATTAATATTCAAAAATGATATTTTCGGGACGAAAGAATTCAAGCGTCCTGGCATTTGTTTGCATTGTTTACTTCTCGGGGCTGGCGCCAGAGAGCGAGCTGTATCGAGCACCGAGCGAGTATCCTGGCCACTATGGCGATGTAAACAGCCACGGACCAAAAAACGTACATTTGCTCGTGGAACAGGTCATTCACACTCGCAGACAATCACGCTAAATGTGTCTATAATGACTATAGATAGGATTTTCTTTCCAAGCACGCAAAGAAAAAAAAAAAAAATTCCCAGATCCGACTACCTCGCGAGGTAGTCGATACCCAAAAGCCGATGGTGTATAGAACACGTATATTAGGATTTGTATGTGAAATTTCGGCATCGAAACTGCTCCTGTTTAGCTGTAATTAAATATTCAAAAATGATATTTTTGGGACGAAGGAATTCAAGCGTCCCGGCATATATTTACTTATCAGGGCTGCCGCCTGAGAGCGAGCCATATTGAGTACCGAGCGAGTACCGAGCGAGTATTCTGGCCAATATGACGATGAACAGCCACGGACTAAAAACGTTCCACCTGCTCGTGGAACAGGTCATTCACACTCGCAGACAATCGCGCTATATGTATCTATAATGACTATAGATAGGATTTTCTTTCCATGCACGCAAAAAAATTTTTTTCCCCGGCTCTGACTACCTCGCTTTAATGCGCCTTATAATCCGGTGCGCCTTATGTATGAAATTAGACCATCAAATAGACCGTTCATTGATATTGCGCCTTATAATCCGGTGCGCCTTATAGTCCCAAAAATACGGTAGTTATCCTACATAGTATGAATATGTACCCATACATATTGTCACCCTCCGTAGCGACTGATATTGTCCTAGTTGTATACTGGAGGGGACCATTTGTGTAAGCCTGTTGCGTCTTTTGCATTCAATACTACTAGGTCGTCACGTTTTTTTGCTATCTCTGCGAGCAGCCCTGCTTAGGTTATACAGTCTGACAGCCGTAGGTAGGAAGGACCTGCGAAACCTCTCGGTTGCGCACCTAGGATGATGTAGTCTACTGCTAAATGAGCTCCTCAGTGTGGTCAATATGTCCTGCATAGGGTGGGACTCTGACTCCAGCAGAGATGACAGTTTAGCCACCATCCTTCTCTCTCCTGTCTCCTCCACTGGGTCAAGGCGTTGCCCCAGGACAGATCTAGCTTTCTTGATCAGTTTGTTCAGTCTCTTCCTATCGGCTGCTGTAATGCCGTTGCCCCAGCAGACTACTCTAAAAGTGATGGCTGATGCCACCACCGTGTCATAGAATGTCTTCAGCAGTGCCCTTTGTACACCAAAAGACCTGAGCCTCCTCAGTAGGAACAGCCTGTGCTGTCCCTTCTTGTAGAGTGCGTCGGTATTGTGTGACCAGTCTAGTTTATTGTTCAGATGAACACCAAGGTACTTGTAGGATGTCACCATCTCAATGTCTGTTCCCTGTATGTTTACTGGTGCTGTGAGGGGTTGTCCTTGCCTGCGGCAGTCCACCACCAGCTCCTTAGTTTTCCTCACGTTGATCTGGAGGCAGTTCTGATGGCACCAATCCACAAAGTCCTGGATAAGTCCTCTGTACTCAGCTTCATCTCCGTTGGAGATGAGGCCAACGATCGCAGAGTCGTCAGAGAACTTCTGTAGATGGCAGTGTGTTGTGTTGTGTGAGAAGTCCGCAGTATAAAGAGTGAACAGGAAGGGAGCCAAAACCGTTCCCTGGGGGGCCCCCGTGCTACCGATGATCGTGTCAGACACACAATCTCGGGTTCTCACAAACTGTGGCCGGTTACTGAGGTAGTCCAGGATCCAGGATGACAGGTGCTGGTCCACCCCTGCGCACAGCAGCTTGTCCTTCAGGATCATCGGTTGAATGGTGTTGAAAGCACTGGAGAAGTCAAAGAACATGATCCTCACCGCATTCCCGGGCTTTTCCAGGTGGGACAGAGAAAGGTGAAGGAGGAAGATCACTGCATCCTCCACTCCAATGCCATGCTGGTAGGCGAACTGGAGTGGATCCATCGCTGGTCCCACCAGGGGGCGGAGGTGAGCAAGGAGCAGTCTCTCCAGGGTCTTCATCATGTGAGACGTCAGGGCCACTGGTCTGTAGCTGTTCAGATCTTTGGGGTGGGAAGTCTTTGGTACAGGTACCACACAAGATGTTTTCCACAACTGTGGTACCCTCCCCAGCTTCAGGCTCAGGTTGAAGATGTGCTTCACAATCCCACACAGCTAGTCTGCACAGGACTTGAGGAGCTTCGCGCTGATGCCGTCCGGTCCCGAGGCCTTCTTCGCCTTGATCTTCAGCTCCGTCCTCACCTGGGTCTTAGTGAGGGTCAGGTTGGGGGGCTGTGTGCTAGAAGTGGGGGGGTGTTGGTGGAGTGGGGTGTGGACAGCAGGTCTTGATGACTTTAGAGGCAGCAGTGGTTGTTGTGCAGTCGGGGGGAAGGGCGATTGGCCAAACCTATTAAAAAACAGGTTCAGATTGTTCGCCCACTCCCTGCCCCCCGTGGCCTGGGGGGAGGTATTCTGGAGCCCAGAAATGTTTTAAGGTTTCTCCAGACCCCGCCGATGACGCTCTGTTGCAGCTTGTCCTCCATCTTCTTCCTGAAGCTGTCCTTGCCTTCTCTGATCTTCCTCCTCAGCCCCCTCTGTACGGACTTCAGCATCTCCCTGTTCCCCGACCTGTAGATCCTCTTCTTCTCTCTCAGAAGTGTTTTTATTTCAGGGTTGATCCAGGGTTTGTTGTTCGAGCAACACCGTATGGTCTTGGTGGGTACGGTGTTGTCCACACAGAAGCCGATGTAGTCCGTGATGGTGTGAGTGAGGCCATCGATGTCCTCACCATGTGGATCGCAGAGCTGCTCCCAGGCAGTGATTTCAAAACAGTCCTTTAGCACGTCCATTGCCTCCTCAGACCATAACTTCACCGTGCGCATGACCGGAGGTTGTCTGTGTACTAAGGGTTTGTACACTGGCAGAAGATGAACCAAGTTGTGATCCGATCTCCCTAGTGGGGGGAGTGGTGATGAGGTGTACGCCTCCTTAGTATTTGCATAAAATAAGTCCAGTGTTTTATTGTCTCTAGTGTGGCATGTGACATACTGGGTGAGCGTGGGTAGAATGGGGGACAGTGAAATATGGTTGAAATCACCTGAGATGAAGAGAAGAGCATCTGGGTGTTCTGTCTGCAGCCTGCCAGTTACTGAGTGGATGATGTCACGCGCTGTCCCAGCATTCGCCGTCGGATTTGCATAAATAACGATGCAGATCATGTGTCAGTATTCCCTCAGGATATATGTAGGCTGCATGCTAACAGCTAGCAACTCAATGTCTTTGCTACAGTGCTGTTCCTTAACCGTGGTATGTCCCGGTCTGCACCAGTTGTTATTGACATACATTATCACTCCTCCGCCCCTTGTCTTCCCACTGTCTGGTGTCCGGTCTGCCCGTATTGCGTGGAAACCCTCCAGTTCGATGTTAGCATCTGTTGCTAGTTCTGTCAGCCACGTCTCAGTATACAGCATTAGACTACTCTCTCTGAAGAGGCTCTCGTAGCGGGAGATAGCCGCTAGCTCATCAGTCTTACTGAGCAGCGATCGAACATTCCCCATAATAACGGATGGGAGGACGGGTCTGTACCTTATATTCCTCGCCCGCTGTCTTACTCCAGCTCGACACCCATGCCGTTTCCGTCTTTATATATATTGCTTACAGTATATGACATAACCTGAAACACACGTCACAGAGCATGTCTTGTTACAATACAGTCACACACAAAACTGTCCCGTCTGATACCTCCCGGTGCTGCTTCCTCCTTCAATTTATTATTCTCCTCTCCAACCTACTTTCTGGGTGTGAGGAAAACCCCCAAACATTGTAATCAGAATCAGAATCAGGTCTATTGCCATTGTTCATGTAGTACACAAACTAGGAATTTGTCTCGGTGCAATGCTGCAACATTAAACATGATAAAATAAAAGAAATAAACTATACATGCAATAAAGTGTAGAATAAGAGTAAGTGATACTGGTCAGCAGTTAAAATATATTAGCGAGCAGCAGATACTGTGGAGAACTATATTGTGCAGTCGGTAATGCAGGAAGAAAACAGTGATGATTGACATGAGTCTGGTTGAGCTGCTGTACATAGTGCAAGAGAGTCAATAAGTCACTTAGTGTTCAGCAGTCTGATGGCAGAGGGGAAGAAGCTGTTCATGTGACGGGAGGTTTTAGTCTGGATGGACCGAAGTCTTCTACCTGAGGGGAGGGGGGCAAACAGTACGTGACCAGGGTGTGAGGGATCGGCTATGATCCGGCCAGCACGCCTCCGGGTCCTGGAGATGTACAGATCCTGGAGAGATGGGAGCTTGCAGCCGATCACCTTCTCAGCAGTGCGCACGACGCGCTGCAGCCTTAGTCTGTCCCTGGCAGTGGCTCCTGCGTACCACACGGTTATGGAGGTGGTGAGGATGGACTCGATGATGGCTGTGTAGAACTGCACTAACATCTTGGTGGGTAGCTTGAGCTTCCTCAGCTGCCGCAGGAAGAACATCCTCTGCTGGGCTTTTTTGATGAGTGAGCTGATGGTCGGCTCCCATTTGAGGTCCCTGGTGATGGTGGTGCCTAGGAAGCGGAAGGAATCAGCAGTGGTGATGGGAGAGCCTGTGAGGGTGAGGGGGGGCAGAGGGGTTGTGACTTTCCTGAAGTCTACAATCATCTCCACTGTCTTCAGAGCGTTCAGCTGCAGGTTGTTATTGTTGCACCAGGACGCCAGCTGTATGTATCCCCATACAATGTTTTTTTTTATTGTTGATGCGGCTAATAAACAACACAACAGACACAAAACAGAGAGAGGTGCCAAGGGATCATAACAAATGTCATATACCTAGTGCATTACATAATATTTAAAAAGTTTCTAATTTCTCCACAAAAGACGTTTGCGTCACCGTTCTTGATGGCCAATCACAATGCTGTTCTCCATCTGATAACTCTCCGGACTGGTCAGGACGCGTTGGTTTGTTTTCGAATGGTGGACGCTGATTGGCTGAGCCTGTGAGAACCCTTTGGTTTAAACAGGGGGGCGGGAGTGTTTTCAGTTTGAATCCGACGGACGCCACCTTCAGTTTGATCGCTTACCAGTTATAACTCGGTGAGTCTCCAAGGTACATGAAAAGTTGATCTATTTATTGATAGGGTTCTGATGTGTGTTCATCTTATAGTGCGCTATCCGTTTAATTTATTTTTACTCTGTGCGCTAAATATGCTAGCATACGAATTCTATTTATAACTAGCCGGTTATGCTAACTCGCATAATGCACAAGCTCGGAACTAAAAAAGAAAACGCTGGCGTCAAGGAGAAGACGACGTAGTGATATTAATCTAATTACTACTACACAAAATGCGTCAAAACTATAAATATTTAACTCTGAATTTGATGAGTATTCGTGGTAGTGTTATTAAGTGCTACTTCAGCTGTTCTCTAGCTAACAGTGCTAACACCTGCTAAGCTAAAGGGAGAATCCCTGGAGTTTAAACCTCCGCATGCTAGTAGCTGTGAATCGGTGTCCCTTTGTGTCCCTGTCCGTTTGTCCCTTTTGACATCCGTTTCTCTGTCTCCCTTAGGAACAGAACCATCAGTACTTATGGCCTCGCAGAACATGGACCCAGCAGCGGCTGCAGCTTCCTCCACTGCCGCTCTGAAGGGCAGCGACAGCGGCGGCAGCTCGGCGAAAGGCTCGGTGACCAAAAGGTGAGACTCCGGCTAGTAAAACGCTGCAAACATGGAGGAGGACCGCAGCAGAAAGGCACAGTTTGTTGGTTACAGTGTGCTCTGTGACCATTTTCTCACATGTATTATGATAGTCTAATAATATTTTATTCATTCCATTAACGCAGTTGAAATATTTTGGGACACCGTTAAATTAAATGCGCGGCCATCTACTGTGCAGACGATAATCAACCTCAAACACAGCGCATTCAACACATCATTAATCGGTTTTGTAAGTGTGTGCGTGTACATGCTCACACCCATTTGTCTTTTAACAGGATTAAGCAAAAACCACTGACCTGACTTAAATAAATTTTGGTGGAAGGGTGCAGTTTGGGCCAGAAGAACTATTAGATTTTGGAGGGGATCATTTCCCCCACTTTATTTAAAATTGCGAGAAAATATGTTTTGATATTCTTCTTATTAATTTGTCAGAAGAATCTATGGAAACTGTATGGGTATAGAGGGTATGCACATGTCACTGAACAGAACTCATGGCAGTTACAAAACTGAGTGATTAAAAATGAGTGGCAGCAATGGGGTGTATACAGTAAAACACAAAATCGCACCGTATACAGAGTGCCTACTTGTATTGTGGAGAGCCAATCTTATAATTCCATCTTGTAATAATTGATTAAAAAAATGGATAAATAATTGCACACCCAAAAGCAGTTCTTGACTAATGTGTGCTCTTACCCACACATCATTACAGCCAAGTAAATGGTGTGGTATTGACATCTAAAGTTAAAAAAGGCACTGTTTGTACTGCTGTGACTAAATATTGTGTTGTGGAGTGTGTAATTGATGAGGCAGGTTTGTCTCAAGCAGTTTATTACACGTCTCCAACATGAGCATAGTAGAAAGAGGACGTCTCAGAAAAAACTCGTCCCTTATATACCCAGGTCTCCCCACAACTCACAAGTCACATTGCATTCACATCAAAGGTAACATTGCATTTCCTCTTTAATCCCTTAGCATCCCCCTCACAGTCTTTGGCCCACAAAGGATCCTCCAAGCAGTCTCTCGCATACAAAAGATTACACTTTCACAGCTTCCTGTTATCTCCAAGGAAACTCTGCACTTTGTTCTTATCTAAGATGTGAGGCATTATGTAAGGCATTAAGTAAGTCACATGTGTGGCTACACCCCCCCCCCCCTTCGAGCATTTTAGATCGAACAAAAGAATAACAGTCTGCATGCTGTGATAGAATCATTACACATCAATCCACATGCTGCTTGGGCTTCAGTCTTCTCCCGTGTCTGCTGTAACCAGGATTCACAGCCTCCGCGGCGCTGTCATGCTGGGGAGCTGCTGTCTGGGGGTGAAAACCTTTTGTCTGTCCCTGCGGGTGTTCTGGGGAAATTTTACTCTGGGAAGCTCCCCGTGGGGGTCTTCCGCGCCGAGGGGCCCTTGCCAACAGCACTTGCTCGTCCGCCACCACAAAAGCGGGTTTGAGTCTGTTTATGCCAACCTTTTCCCTCCTACCCCCCAAATCTAGCAAAAAATGCTTGTCCCCTGTTTCCAACACTCTGAACGGTCCATCATAAGGTGGTCGCAGTGTGGGGCGATGCGCGTCATGTCTGACAAAAACAAACTCCGCGTTTTTCAAAGTTTTAGGCACAAAAACGCGTGGAAAACTGTGAACGGGGCCCGGCAGCGTGCCTGTGTCAATGCTATGCTGCAACAGCTGAGACGGGGAGCTGCCTGGCGCAGGATTATCCGGGAGAAACTCCCCGGGCAGCCGAAGTGGCTGCGCAAAAACTAGTTCAGCTGGGGAAGCTTCTAAGTCTTCTTTAGGCGCAGAACGCAACCCTAATAAAACCCACGGTAGCTTGTCCACCCAATTTGCATCCGTCAGTGACGCCCTGAGAGCCGCTTTCAATGACCTATGAAAACGTTCGTATAACCCATTAGCCTGAGGATTGTACGCGGTTGTGCGGTGAATTGTGACACCCAGGCTGCAGGCCATTGCTGACCAAAGTTCGGAAACAAATTGAAGGCCTCTGTCGGACGTAATTTCCGACGGGACTCCAAAACGCGCCACCCATGCTGTTAAAAACACGCGCTCTACCTCCTCGGCTGTGGTTGACGCCAGTGGAACCACCTCCGGCCATCGCGTGGTGCGGTCCACCATTGTCAGAAGGTGCGTGCACCCCTGTGATGGCGGGAGGGGGCCCACGAGGTCCACGTGAACATGGTCGAACCTCTTAGCCGGGATGTGAAACGGCTCCAAGGGAGCCCTCGTGTGTCTGTGTACTTTGGCTCGTTGGCACGCCATGCAGGCTGCTGCCCACTCTTTCACCTGTTTGCGAAGACTCGGCCACACAAATTTCTCTCCTACCATCTTGATTGACGCGCGCACTCCCGGGTGCGCTAAAGAATGAACCGAGTCAAAAACGCGGCGGCGCCACGCGGCTGGTACCACGAGACACGGTCGCCCTGTGGAGACATCGCAAATTAGGGGGGGCATACCGTCTTGCAGCACCCTGCTCTCCAGCCTTAACCCTGTTGGTCCAGACTGGAGCGCGTGCACATCCGTATCACTAACCTGCTCCGCGGCCATGGCTGCGTAATCTATCCCCACGCGGACCGGGGCCGCCACGGCACGTGAGAGGCAGTCTGCCACTACATTCAGTTTACCCGAGACATGCTGAATATCGGTAGTAAACTCTGAGATCGCGGCCAGCTGTCTCTGCTGCCGGCCCGACCACGGTTCTGAAACCTTGGCCATCGCGAATGTTAGTGGCTTGTGGTCAACGAACACGGTGAAGCAGCGCCCTTCCAGCCAGAACTGGAAGTGGCAAATAGCCAAGTGGAGAGCCAGCAACTCCCTGTCAAACGTGCTGTATTTACGTTCACTATCGCGCAAAGTCCTGCTGAAAAAGGCGAGCGGTTGCCAAGCGCCGGCTACACGCTGCTCCACGACCGCCCCTATAGCCACATCTGATGCGTCAGTAGTGAGCGCTATGCGGGCCGTTGGGTCTGGATGTGCCAACAACGCAGCGTTTGCCAGGGCTGCCTTGACTTCCGAGAACGCCCGCTCTCGCTCCGGGGACCATTCGATCTTATTCGCGGGTTTCTGCTTTTTGAGCGCGGCGTACAGAGGTTGCATGAGCTGCGCTGCGCGGGGGAGGAAACGGTTATAAAAATTCACCATTCCCAAAAACTCCTGTAACGCCCTGACCGTTTGTGGTCGGGGAAAATCTGCTACCGTGCGCACTTTGTCAGGCAGCGGAACCACTCCTTCGGGAGAGACGCGGTGCCCCAAAAAATCAATCTACGTCACCCCGAACTGACACTTCGCTGGATTGATTATTCAACAGTGCTCTCCCAACCTCCGGAAAACCACCGTGAGGTGGGTTTCGTGTTCGTCTTTGGACGCGCTGGCTACCAAAATATCGTCCAGGTAGACGAATACGAAAGGGAGATCGCGCAGCACCGCATCCATCATGCGTTGGAACGTCTGTGCAGCCCCTTTAAGCCTGAATGGCATGCGCAAAAACTCGAATAAACCAAACTGAGTTATCACCGCTGTTTTGGGTATGTCCTCAGCGCACACTGGGACTTGGTGGTAACCGCGGACCAAGTCTATTTTAGAAAAAACGCGCGCTCCTGCCAAATGAACGGAAAAATCTTGGATGTGAGGGATTGGGTAGCGGTCGTGTGCTGTGGTGTTCAACCTGCGGAAATCCCCGCAAGGTCGCCATGAACCGTCAGCTTTAGGGACCATGTGTAGCGGGGAAGCCCATGGGCTGTTTGAACGCCTGATGATGCCCAACCTCTCCAGGTTGGCGAACTCCTCGCGCGCTATGGCCAGTTTAGCTGCGTCCAAGTGCCGAGGTTTTGCAAAAACGGGTGGCCCGGTGGTGGTGATAAAATGCTCCACCCCGTGTTTAGCGACGGCTGCCGAAAATGTCGGGACCGTGAGTGCTGGGAACTGAGTGAGCAGTGTGTGGACCTTACCGCTTGCAGCTGTAACGTTGGCTTGTGCTGTTGGCTGGGACGCTCAAACTGTACAGGGGATAGAATCAAAAGACAGTGCATTAACCAGGCGCCTGTTAGCGACATCAACCAACAAACCATGTGAGCACAAAAAATCAGCCCCCAATATATTGAAATTCAATGCTGCTCTGACAAAAGTCCACTCAAATGTACGGCCGTGTAGAGAGAGGAGTAGAGTCCTCTCACCAAAGGTCTTAATCTCCGAGCCGTTTGCTGCTGCCATCTCGGGGCTGCTGGATCCTGCCAGCCGGTCTGAACTGGGCGCCGGTGTCCACGAGGAAATGCCTCCCCGAGCGTGCGTCCGTCAAGTAGAGCAGCTTGTTCTCCTCCCCGAGGGCCGCAGCTGCTACCAACCCCCGGTCTTGGCGTTTCCCGAGTGCTTGAACTGGCACGGTGGTATACATTTGCGTGCCCTCTCTGTAAAGCGGCGGTGGTAGAAACAAAGGGTGTCTCCTCCGCGTTCCTTGGCCCCCGCTGCTGCTGTCGTCGGTGGTTCTGCTACCGCCGTCAGTGGCTCCTCGCCATCTCCGGTCGTCGCGCCGAGCTCCGTCACCGCCGCCGTGGTCGCGAGCTCTCTGCTTGCCGTGATGATCCGGTGTGCCTCCCGGGCCAGTGCACGGTAGTCCCGCTTGGCCAGCAACGGTGAACTGGCCAGGGCCGCTCTCGTCGCTGACGGAAGGTTCCTGAGGAAGAGGTGGGTAAAGATGAAGTGGCCGTCGTCCGAGCCTTTCAACCTCAGCATCTTCTCCATCAGGTCAATGGGCGTGCAATCTCCCAACCCAATCCGCGCCAGGAGTCTCTCTGCTCTCTCCTCAACCGCGAGTGTGTAGTGCTGGATGAGTGCGGCCTTCAACGCGCCATATTTGTCGCTGGCTGGTGGCTGCTTCAGAAGGCTCTCCACATGCTGAGCCGTGTGGTTGTCAAGCTTTGCGATCACTTGGTAGAATTTCGTGTCATCTACTGATATTCCCCGGAGGGCGAACTGTGCCTCAACCAGGTGGAACCAGGAGCGCGAGTTGTGCTGCCAAAAGTCCGGTAGCTGGACCGTAACGGCATACGCTTGGCTGGTGGCTCCCAACAAGGCTGGCCTCGGGGAATTCTCTTCTTGCTGCATGCTACGTCTTGGGTCACCAGTGTGGAGTGTGTAATTGACGAGGCAGGTTTGTCTCAAGCAGTTTATTACACGTCTCCAACATGAGCATAGTAGAAAGAGGACATCTCAGAAAAAACTCGTCCCTTATATACCCAGGTCTCCCCACAGCTCACAAGTCACATTGCATTCACATCAAAGGTAACATTGCATTTCCTCTTTTATCCCTTAGCATCCCCCTCGCAGTCTTTGGCCCACAAAGGATCCTCCAAGCAGTCTCTCGCATACAAAAGATTACACTTTCACTGCTTCTTGTTATCTCCAAGGAAACTCTGCACTTTGTTCTTATCTAAGATGTGAGGCATTAAGTAAGTCACATGTGTGGCTACAGTGTAATTTTTATGTTTTGCTGCATACAAACTAAAACTGCAACATGTGTTTGCCACTCAAAATGTGGCAGCTTGTGCAACTATGGTAACTGCTAAGAGTTCTTTTCCAATGTATTCCTTCTATATGGGAGATGGGTGTTTGTGGGTAGAATATAGTGTGGGTCCAAATAAAAATATGGATTTAGAATTTGGCTTATTCTACCAGTGCTGTAGGGGTTTTTAAAGTTTTTGTCAGCGATGTTAAAAACGAGATGTAACTGGACTTTCCTCACTTGTTGGCATGAAAACTGTCTGAATTGTCATTTATGTTATATACATCTAAGAAGTTCAGGCATATTACCAATTACTGCACAAGGCAGCATACACATGACCTGTTTGGAAGCTTGGTGATCAGTCCCCCATGACTGTGGCTACTTACTCCTGAATGAAAAAGGAAAAAAAAAAAACCCAAAAAACTGGTTCTGTATGTCTGTCACCAGGTGCATATGCTTGGAAACATGTGATACTTTTAAACAAAAAATTAACTTTATAATAACAAGGGAAGAAACTATGGCCTTCTGTAGCCATGCCTGCACTTGTGGTTTGTAAAAAGGAAGCGAGTGGCATCACGAGTTAAACCTGCTCACAGGCGGTGAATCGGCTGTGATATTTCCACTGGAAATTCATCATCATGCCGACTGTGTTAGGCTGACGAGTAGAAAGACAAATCATTAACATTGTGCATACAACAAAAGAACCCTCAGTTTAGGGCACATTCACACAGCCACTGTTTGGTCCAGACTAAAGGACCAAAGTGTGTATTCCATGGATAGTTTGGTTCGTTTGGCGCCGTCTGAATGCACCTGGAACTCTGGTGCAGCACCAAACAAGTGAACTCTGGTCCCCCTGAAAGGGGGGGGGGGGTCTCGGTTTGCTTGCAAACACAGTCTGGTGCGCTTTGCTTGCCGTGTGAATGCAAACGGAGTATCCAGCGGACCAAAGGGCGGATGTGCCACTCGGCGTTTATGCAACCACAGTAACACACAGTAAGAAGAGAAAGTGGCGTTTACTCTAAAGTTGCCTTCACATCAAATGCAAACGGGCGCATTTGTCACACAGCACAATTACAACTCGATGTAAATGCATGAAAACACATTAATTCATCATCTGGGTGAGATAGACAAACAAAGTTCCCACTTACCTGAAAAAGTTGTCCCTTTTGAAAACTTGATGTGTGTTTCCTGGCAGCACGTCTGTGGTAGGAATCCATGGGTAAAATAAAACCAACATCCCGATTCAGCTGAAGAGCTCCTGGTTCTTTAGCCTTCATTTTGGGTAGAAAATAACAGTAAAGCCATGCGCGGATCCAAGAAATACTTTTACCGGAGAAAACCAAGGAGAAAAGTTTAAAAAAAAAAAAAAAGTCTCTTGGAGTAGTGACAAGTGAGGAGTGCGATGCAGCATCTGATGGATATTTGGTCTGAGAATCAGATTTCTCAGCTGCTTGTGGCTACACACAAGAATACCAATGTTTTTAAAATGTTTAGCGACATGATGGCGGCATGGGGAGGGGTTATACAAACAGTGGAGCTTTTCATTTTTATTAGTTTGTGGCACATAAACACCTTACTGAAGGGAACGGTGTTATGCTGAGAATTGCTCGCTTGCCGAGAATTACATCCCATCGTCGAATAAACATAATTTACAAGAGGTAATAACATTTTTTACTTCTAAAAATGTATAATGGGTACTTCTAAAAATACACAAATGGTTACAAGCCTGGCTGTAGTATTTTATAGTTTTGGTGCATGGGATGCAGTTCTTTGCAAGCGAGCAATTCTCGGCATAACACTGGTCCTGGCCAATCGAAGAGCCGGATTTCTCTTCTTCGCCGAGATTTTTTTCATCCTGGTCAGTGGTGGCTTCGGCTACAGCACCACAAACGAGCAGCTTGTTGTAATTGCGTGATGTTGTCCAAGCAGTTTGGTCCGCTTGAGTGAAGTGCTGTGTGAATGCAAACCGAACCAAACGAAGGTGTGAAAATTCTTGCCATCCCCTGCCGAGTTGAACCGAGACTCACGGACTATCCTGGTGTGAATACAGCCTTAAAAAAAGCAGTTAATGGTAACCATATGTCAATTTAAAAAATTAAGATGGTTTTTGATCTAAATAAGGGAAGTGAAATGAGAATTGTGCTATTCTTCTTACTAAAGGTATTCTGCTGTTTCGTGAAAGGGGTGAATCTGACTGGGATGTCTGGAAGAAGACAGCTGTTACGAGTTCCAGATGTTTAATAATGTCATTTCTTTTTACAGGCTGCAGAAGGAGCTGATGACGCTCATGGTGAGTCACCGTTATCTTCTCTGCTGTCAGTTAGAAGTTGCTTCATTAAACCACAGTAAAGCTCTACTCTTAGGGTTTCTTGGATTGTAACGTCTGGTCAAAATTTAGCAGGGGGTGCTAATATCTATAAATTTCTTTTTCTCCCTGTTTTCCTGTGATGCAGATGTCAGGAGACAAGGGAATCTCTGCTTTTCCAGAATCAGATAACCTCTTCAAATGGGTTGGAACGATTGATGGCGCTCAAGGAACAGTACGTATACCCACAAAAAGGATAAGGACTGATTTGGTGATGACAGGAACTGAACAATATTAATCAAGTGCATCAGCCCATTCACCGTTTCATCTGAGTAGGAAATGCCTGTTAGTCTTTGCTGTGCAGCACAGTCAGTCAAGCTGTAACCATTTTATTTATTTTACAATTACAGCAAAACATCACTAATTAGGCCAAGATTTCAGCAGAGAAATTATGATGCATGTTTGGCCATTTTAGCAGATTTTCTGTCTCTGTTCCAAATTCACTGCTCAGCCAGTGATGGCAGTCTGTCCTGGCATCAACCCCAATACTACCACGGAAACTGGTGGGATGACGTTATGATGATGGAGTGCTATGTTGTCCTTTGCCCAGAAAATAAAAAAGGTCTAATTTGGGTTGGTTTTCTCCCTGGAGTTGGCAGTGAACATCACTATTATTCAGCATCCTGCAGATGGTGTTTATCAGTCCATATGAGATGTGGCTTTATTTGCTAAGAAAGATCTAATTTTGATGAACCCTGTTGCTTGGTGGTTAAAGATTCACACCCTAAGAGCATGCAGCTCATCTGTAGCGGTGCCTGGTACAAGCCTTGGCCTGAACAGCCCTTCCTGGGTGTCTCTCCCCCGCTTCTCACCCCATTTCCTGTCTAGTCACTACTCTTGTTGAAAATGAAGGCTAAAAGGCCAAAAATCTTAAACCCACCTCTCGCTTTCACTACTGACATTTAGGCAGATATTTGATTCACGTCTGATTTATTTCCACATATGAATGAGACCTGAAGCCAATCTGAGAATATCAGATTCCACATGCTTTATTTTCTTTTTAAATTGCTTAAATGTTCATGATACAGATCCAATCTATAGCACATGAGAGTGAAAAATAAAAATCAGAATTTGGCCACTTAAATCAGAGTGTAAATGTAGCCTTTGTCTTCTCTTTATGTATTTAGAGGATGGATTTTGGAGGGGGAAAAAAAAACAAAAAAACAGGAGAACTCCTGCTCTAAGGAACATTTACATACTGTAATGTATCTTATTTTACTCCTTCAGACTAACTTCTTTCTCTGTTGACCCACCTCACCGGTCGGTGTCAGGTGTACGAGAGTCTCAGGTACCGTCTGTCTCTGGAGTTTCCTGCCGGGTATCCGTATCAGGCCCCCCGTGTGAAGTTTGTCACGCCGTGTTTCCATCCGAACGTGGACGATCAGGGCTTCATCTGTCTCGACATCCTGAAGGACAAGTGGTCAGCACTCTACGACGTCCGCTCCATTCTGCTGTCCATTCAGAGCCTGTTGGGAGGTAATTGTTCTGTTTGGATCCTCTACAACAAACCATTCCTTATGTTTTTTTGCACATATTTACATGTTATCTTTGTTTGTTCCTCAGAACCAAACAATGAGAGTCCTTTAAACACGGCGGCCGCAGAACTGTGGGAAGATCAGGAAGGTGAGCACCAACAAAATTAAAGTGAAAAAGAAGTTGTGTTAATACAGTTTATCAAACACTTGATCCTGTCATGGCAAGAAATCACAATTTACAGAATGCTGTACTTTAAGGTTTGGTTTTTAAAACAGACAAGTTTGTTAAAATCAAGAAATGCCCACATCTTTACCAAAATGTTCTTATAACACATTGTAGGAGTCGAGAATTGAGGAGACTGGATGATTTTTCCAGTATCTGTTTTAATTCTCATTCATCCTACGTCCTCTCTCGATCGGAGTGAAAAGAGACAGGACGCAGTCACACACATACATTTATACACTCATCTCTAACAATACATCACACAAAAAGTCTCAATACTCAGCTACATCCTTTCATCTGTAATAGAACACCCAGAGTCCTTCTGTTCTCCTCTCCGACCCCCAAAGGTCAGGCTGGGTAATCTTCTCCTCTCTCCTGAGTCCCCAGGGGGTGCAGACACATCTTCCTCTTGAGGTGTGAAGTCAATACACATGGCTAGCTCAAAGTCTCTCTTGGCTGAATTCAGCCAGCCACATGTGAGTCACATAGGTTACAACTATGGCCTCCACATCACTCCCCCCTTCCACGCGAAAGACTGGGCACCCACATACAGTCATACAACAGTCATCCAGCACGTCACCCCCCCAACAGAATCTCACAGCAACCTAAACAACCTGACCAAAAAAACACATCATTCTGCATGCAGCTTAGGTTTCAATCTTCTCCCGAATCTGCTGTATGCAGGTCTCCTGCTCTGTGTTGGGCCGTCCTGCTGTGCATCTGTGGAGTGAGGGGGAGAAGGGTTATTTGCCCCCCGTGGGGGGTCCCGGGGCCGCCCCTTCAGAGGCCTGCCGCGTCGAGGCACGCTCGCCGGTCGCACAGACTCGTTATGCAACACAAAAGCAGGTTTTAATCTATCGATACTGATGGTCTCCCTCCTGCCCCCCAAATCTAGCACAAAATATTTCTCCCCGGTTTCCAGCACTCGAAATGGACCGTCGTAAGGTGGGCGGAGACTAGGCCGCTGCGCATCGTGCCTGACAAAAACAAACTCTGCGTCTCGTAAAGCCTGGGGCACGAACACACATGGGAAAGAGTGATGAGCATTTCTGCTCCCGTGTTACTCAGAGACCCCCGGATCGGGGAGGGCCCTGGTGCCGTGTGGTCGGGTAAAAACTCGCCTGGCAGCCTGAGCAGTTGTGCGAAGACCAATTCTGCTGGTGAGGCATCTAGATCCTCTTTGGGTGCTGAACGCAACCCCAATAAAACCCATGGTAGTTTGTTTACCCAATCTGTGTCCGTCAGTGACGCTCTGCGGGCTGCCTTCAAAGACCTGTGAAAACGCTCGCATAAACCGTTGGCCTGGGGATGGTAAGCGGTCGTGCGATGTACCGCCGCTCCTAAGCCGCTGGCCACTGCTGACCACAGTTCCGACGTAAATTGAGGTCCCCTATCAGACGTAATATCTGACGGGACCCCGAACCGCGCTACCCAGGCTGTTAAAAAAGCGCGTGCCACCTCTGCCGCTGTGGTCGATGTTAACGGGACCACTTCCGGCCAACGAGTGGTTCGGTCTACCATTGTCAAGAGATGCGTGAACCCTTGTGAAGTGGGCAGGGGGCCCACGAGGTCCACGTGCACATGATCGAACCTTTTAGCCGGAATGTGGAACGGTTCTAAGGGCGCCTTAGTGTGCCTGTGAATTTTAGCCCGCTGGCAAGCCATGCAGGTTTTAGCCTACTCCTTCACGTGCTTGCGCAGGCTCGGCCAAACAAACTTCTCCGCCACCATTTTCACCGAAGCGTGCACCCCTGGGTGCGCTAGGGAGTGCACGGCTTCAAAAACGCGACGGCGCCACGCGGCTGGCACCACCGGGCGCAGTCGCCCTGTGGATACATCGCAAATAAGCGGGGGGAAACCGGTTTGTAGATTTCTGCGTTCCAGCCTTAACCCTGTTGGTCCAGACAGGAGCGCGCGCACGTCCACGTCCTCGCTCTGCTCCGCCGCCATGGCTGCATAATCTATTCCCACGTGGGCCGGAGCCGCGCGCGTGTCCGCGGTGTTACCGCGCTCTGGGTAAGCGGCCGCGCAATCCGCTTCCGCGCGGACGGGTGCTGTTACTGCGCGTGACAGACAGTCTGCAGCCACATTGATTTTACCGGCTACGTGCTGAATATCGGTGGTAAATTCAGAAATTGCGGCCAGCTGTCTCTGTTGCTGCCCTGTCCACGGTTCTGAAGTTTTGGACATCGCAAAAGTGAGCGGTTTGTGGTCGACAAACGCGGTGAAATGCCGCCCTTCCAACCAGAACTGGAAATGGCGAATAGCCAAGTGGAGCGCCAGCAGCTCCCTGTCAAACGCGCTGTATTTTCGCTCAGCCTCGCGTAGGGATCTGCTGAAGAATGCGAATGGTTGCCAAACCCCGGCAACCTGCTGTTCCACTACGGCCCCTATGGCCACATCTGACGCATCCGTGGTTAGCGCTATGCGGGCTGCCGGGTTTGGGTGGGCCAACAGTGCCGCGTTTGCCAGTGTCCGTTTAACCTCTGTGAATGCGCGCTCCCGCTTCGGGGACCATTCAATCACATGGGAGGGCTTCTGCTTTTTGAGCGCGGTGTACAAGGGCTGCATAAGCTGCGAGGCGTGCGGTATGAAACGGTTATAAAAACTTACCATCCCCAAAAATTCTTGCAACGCCTTTACCGTTCGAGGCTGGGGAAAATCTGCCACTGCGCGTACTTTAGCCGGCAGAGGAACTGCTCCCTCCGAGGAAATGCGGTGCCCTAAAAAATCGATTTGTGCCACGCCAAAATGGCACTTGGCCGGGTTGATTATCAACCCATGCTCTCCTAACCTCTGAAAAACTGTCATGAGGTGTTTTGCGTGCTCCTCCTCGGAGGTGCTGGCTACCAAAATGTTGTCTAAATAGACAAAAACGAAAGAGAGGTCGCGCAACACTGCATCCATCATCCGTTGGAAGGTTTGTGTGGCGCCTTTAAGGCCAAAAGGCATTCGTAAAAACTCAAAAAGCCCGAACGGGGTTATTACGGCTGTTTTGGGGATGTCCTCTGGTCGGACCGGGACTTGGTGATAACCGCGGACCAGGTCTATTTTAGAAAAAATGCGCGCCTTCGCCAAATGCACCAAAAAGTCCTGGATATGCGGAATCGGGTACCGGTCCTGCGCTGTGGCATTGTTCAACCTGCGGTAATCGCCACAAGGTCTCCATGAGCCGTCAGCTTTAGGTACCATGTGGAGGGGGGAAGCCCAAGCGGACTTCGAGCGGCGAATTATGCCCAACCTTTCCAGGTTGGCGAACTCCTCGCGCGCAATGGAGAGTTTAGCTGCATCCAAGCGCCGAGCCTTCGCAAAAATGGGTGGGCCACTCATGGTAATAAAGTGCTCCACCCCGTGCTTCGCCACCTTAGCTGAAAAAGTAGGAACTGTGAGTGCTGGGAACTGGTGTAGAAGGCTGTGAAACTTACCACCTGCTGTGGCGACGTGGTCTGAACTGGCGGCGGGCACACCCGAGCTGCACAAGGGATAGAACAGAAAGAGAGTGCATTTACTAGCAGTTTGTTGGCCAGATCAACTAACAAACCATGTGAACACAGAAAATCAGCACCTAACGTATTGAAGCTCACTGCCGCCACGATGAAATTCCACTCATAGGTGCGGCCGTGGAAGGACAGAGACAAGGTTCTCTCTCCGTACGTCTTGATGCTGGAGCTGTTGGCCGCTGTCGCTCCGTCTCCGCGGGGTCCCGCGACCTGATCAGCATAGGTGGCAGTGATGAAGCTCCTCTGGGCTCCGGTGTCCACTAGGAATTGCTGCCCGGAGCCCGCGTCTGTAAGATAAAGCAGCTCGTTCCGTTCGCCGAGAGTGGAAGCTGCTAACGGCTCCCGGCCCGGTCGTTTCCCTGCTTTTTGAACTTGCAGGGCGGGATGCATTTGTGCGCCTTCCCAGCGAAACGTCGATGGTAAAAACAGAGGCTGTCATCTCCCCTGCCACGGAATCCTGCCGCTGAGGTGGTCACTGCCGTCTCTGGCTCCACACTGCCGCCGCGCCGAGGTTTGCCGCTGCCACGGAAGCCTCTTGTTCCTCGCAGGCGTTGAGGAGCCGCTCCGCCTCTTGGGCCAGGTCGCGGAAGTCCTGCTGGGTCACACATCTCCTGCTGGACAGGGAACCTCTCGTGTGCGCTGGGAGGGTTCTCAGGAAAATATGTTTGAAAAGGAACGCGTCGTTGTCCGTCCCGATCATTTGCAGCATGTCCTCCATGAGGACAGTTGGCCTGCGTCCACCTCTGTCGCGCAGGTCCAGTAGCTGCCTGGCTCTTGTCTCAGACGACGGCACGAAGCTCCTGATGAGGGTGGCTTTCAGCGCGTCGTATTTGCCGACAGCGGGTGGTTGCTGCACCAGGCTCCGCACACACCGAGCTGTGCGGCTGTCGAGCGTCGCGATGACATTATGGAATTTAATGTCATCCGCTGAAACTCCCCCGAGCAGGAACCGCGACTCCACGAGTGCGGGTCGCTTTGCCAGAACTCGGGGAGCTTAATTAGTCTTGTGCCCCTGCTGGCATTCCCTGGTGAATCCGGGTCTGAGCGCCTGTCTCCCAGCTCTTCCATATCGATCACGAGGCTGTCCTCCAGCCTCGGCGTGCTCAGATTCATGCGTAGGTCACCAATTGTAGGAGTCAAGAATTGAGGAGACTGGATGATTTTTCCAGTATCTGTTTTAATTCTCATTCATCCTACGTCCTCTCTGGATCGGAGTGAAAAGAGACAGGACGCAGTCATACACATACATTTATACACTCATCTCTAACAATACATCACACAAAAAGTCTCAATACTCAGCTACATCCTTTCATCTGTAATAGAACACCCAGAGTCCTTCTGTTCTCCTCTCCGACCCCCAAAGGTCAGGCCGGGTAATCTTCTCCTCTCTCCTGAGTCCCCAGGGGGTGCAGACACGTCTTCCTCTTGAGGTGTGAAGTCAATACACATGGCTAGCTCAAAGTCTCTCTTGGCTGAATTCAGCCAGCCACATGTGAGTCACATAGGTTACAACTATGGCCTCCACAACATTGCATTAAATGCTAATGAACCCCAGCTTATTTCACCCTTTTTTTTTTTTCATCATTTCCCCAAGATTTGTGTTTTGGTTGTAACATGATGTTTGAGGCTAATGTTACCTTTTAGCTTCAGTTGTCAAACTAAGTAACACTAACAAATATTGGCTGAATGTTGGAGTTTAAAAGCCCAAATAAAGCATTATCAGAGATGGGGGCGGTGTGTGGTGTGAGTGGTTGATGGGATATGACAGATGCCTGGGGTGTAATAAGCACAGAAACAACCCTGAATGAGAGAATGGCTAACTCTTTTAGCAGTTAACCTCTGCTAATCAAGGAGGCATCTGGTCCAGAGTAGAATAAACCAACATCCATGAATGAAATAGATGATGATGGGTTGGTAAATGATCCAGCTGTGAAGACGAGTGTCTAGCAGGTATAGATAGAACATACAGAAATAAACATTCAACGAGCGACTAGACTGGGGGATGGTGCAGCGGCTAGCCCAGAACAAGCAGGAGTGGAGATCTTTTGTTGCCGCCCTACATGCCAGGAGGCATAACGGGCATGAGTGTGTGAGCGGCTAGACTAGTGAACTCCTCTTTTTATACCTCGCAGATTGACCTTAAACACAGAGTAAGTCAGAATGTCTTGAAAAATATGTAATCCATTTTGGAGTAATGAAGGAGCTGGTCTATTACTGTGACGACAATTTCCAAAAAAAGAACCTTAAAAATCCCTGGTTATGCTGATTGACATCATTAAGATAGCCATGCTAATGGTTTTAGTGTTCATGTCATGCCAAGAAAAATAACAATAGGCTAGAATGACCTTAGAAATATTATCAACTGTGATTAATGAATGAGCTGGGATCATGGTTGTCTAGTGGGGTGACTAGAATTTACAGAGAAGAGCTCTAAAAATGGCGGCTGGGTAAGCTTGCTCGCTAGTTAAGTGAGCTGCACCATAGCTAAGCGAGCGCCCAGGCTCAATGGGAAACTTCCTCTTCTCCTCTGAGAGGGTGTTCCAGACTATCCAGGAGGCAGGTCTGTTCAGTAATGACGTGATGACCTCACAGAAGACAATAGCCAATCCAAATGAGGTGTTTCAGATAGAGCTGTAGTCCTAGGCTCTGTGGGAGAGGAGAACTCCTGTGCAGGAGGACTTTGGGCTGTTTGACTTTGCAGACCATAAAATGTCACACAAATCCTACATACCTACGGGTACAAATAAAGTAACCTAACCCACTGAAATAAAGGGGGAAATTTAAAAAGCTTTATAGGGCCTCTTTGATGTATTTTTGTTTTATTATTAAAATAACTTGTCAGTTATTGGGCTGAACTGCTTAATTTACCAGCAGCTGTTGAACAGTTTAATGCTGACAGACTGTAGCAGATGCACCCTGTTATTGTGGGAAGATATTTCTGTACTGCTGCTGTTTAGCCCCTCGGATGTCAGGGGCTGATGGGAGGTGTAGTTCTGACTGCCGTTTTCTTTCTTTCAGCCTTTAAAGCTCATCTACACTCGACCTACCAGAAGTGAACCTGCTGTTTTCGTGTGCCACACTCCTGTCTGTCTTTTATGTTTGTACAATATTTTTATGTTTTACTTCAGTTATAACAATAAAGCCCTTTATTCAATCAACATAGACCTGGAATGCATCTGTGTTTAATGCTGATTATGAACAGTTTAGTTATAAGACATCAATACGGTGGAGATCAAAATTAGAGAACAATGTATTAATACTTGATTTATTCTAAAATATGTTCTTCATTGTTTAGAATTTGACAGAATATCAGCTGTGGCTATACCACTGCTGTACTAGCATTTTTTTTTTAATAACCAAGACACTTCAACACATTTATTTTGGGGGGAAAACCATGGGGAGCAAAATTAGAGAACAGTGACCACTGTGTCAGAAGAGATTTAAACGTTTTTTTTTTTTTAGTGCTATAGGATTCAAAATAAATTATAGGAAATGTAGAGGACCTTGCTTTGAATGACTTCAGCACATCTGCACCCACAGAACATCACTAGTTTCTCACACTGCTCTGCTTTGATCTTGGTCCATTTTTCTTCAGTCTCTTCCACAGTTCAGTAACTGTAGTAGGTTTCTTAGCCATTACTTTTTCATCAAGGATTTTTCAGAGATTCTTGATGGAGTTTAGATTTGGACTCTGGGCTGGCCATTTCACTGTTTCAATATTGTTAGTCAAAGAACTGCTTAACCCATTTTGCAATGTGACAGGGGGCATTGTCTTGGATGAAAATTGCGGGCTGATTGGGAGATGATTGCAGTGAAGGAATTGCATGTTGCTGAAGGAGGTTCACATCAACATTTGCGTTCACCCTGCCATGTAGCTGCCCAAGAGGCCCAACTTATGCTGCAGAAAACACACCCCCCCCCCCCCCCAAACTATGACACTTCCTCCTTCAAATTTAATTGACTTCTTTACACACTTTGGGTTCAGTCTTTCCCCAGTTTGATGACGAACATACAGTGCATCCAGAGAGTATTCACAGTGCACATTCCACATTTTATGTTACAGCCTTATTCCAGAATGGATTAAATTCATTTTTTCCTCAAAATTCTACACAGAATACTCCATAATGACGATGTGAAAAGGTTGTTTGAGATTTTTGCAAATTTAAAAATAAAAAAAAAAACTAAGTCACATGTACATAAGTGCTGCACGGTGGCGCAGTGGTTAGCACTGCGGCAGCACAGTTTACCCTCGGCTGGGGGATCACAGGGATCATGAGATCGTGGGTTCGATCCCTGCCCCCGGCCAACAGTGATCTGTGTGGAGTTTGCATGTTCTCCCCGTGTTTGCGTGGGTTTACTCCGGGATTTCTCAGGTTTCCTCCCACATGCTAAAAACATGCAGGTTAGGGAGTTAAGGGGCGCTTGCGCACGCAGCGACCGGCAGCTGGTGGCTTGTCACCGGACTGCAGAACAAATCTACCTACGGGTACAAGATAAGTCAAAAAAAAAAAAAATGAGTATTCACAGCCTTTGCTCAATACTTTGTTGATGCACCTTTGGCGGCAATTACAGCCTCATGTCTTTTGAATATGATGCTACACACGTGGATAAAATTGTTGGTACCCATCTGTTAATGAAAGGGAAAAACCCACAATGGTCACAGAAATAACTTGAATCTGACAAAAGTGCTAATAAATAAAAATTCTATGAAAATTAACCAATGAAAATCAGACATTTCTTTTGAATTGTGGTTCAACAGAATTATTTTAAAAAACAAACTCATGAAACAGGCCTGGACAAAAATGATGGTACCCTTAACTTAATATTTTGTTGCACAACCTTTTGAGGCAATCACTGCAATCAAACGATGTCTGTAACTGTCAATGAGACTTCTGCACCTCTCAGCAGTTATTTTGGCCCACTCCTCATGAGCAAACTGCTCCAGTTGTCTCCGGTTTGAAGGGTGCCTTCTCCAGACGGCATGTTTCAGCTCCTTCCACAGATGTTCAACAGGATTTAGATCAGGGCTCATAGAAGGCCACTTTAAAATAGTCCAATGTTTCACTCTTAACCATTCTTGGGTGTTTTTAGCGGTGTGTTTTGGGTCATTTGACCAAGCTGTCTGACACTAGGCAGCACATTTCTCTCTAGAATACCTTGATGGTCTTGAGATTTCATTGTACCCTGCACAGATTCAAGACACCCTGTGCCAGTTGCAGCAAAGCAGCCCCAGAACATAACAGAACCTCCTCCATGTTTCACAGTAGGGATAGTGTTCTTTTCTTGGTATGCTTCATTTTTGCGTCTGAACATAGAGCTGATGTGCCTTGCCAAAAAGTTCCAGTTTTGTCTCGTCTGTCCATAGGACATTCTCCCAGAAGCTTTGTGGCTTGTCAGCATGCAGTTTGGCAAATTCCAGTCTGGCTTTTTTATGATTTGTTTTCAACAGTGGTGTCCTCCTTGGTCATCTCCCATGAAGTCCACTTTGGCTCAAACAACAACGGATGGTGCGATCTGACACTGATGTACCTTGACCTTGGAGTTCACCATGAATGTGTTTAGAGGTTGTTCTGGGCTCTGTTGTTACCATTTGTATTATCCGTCTCCTCCTGCTGCCACGTCCAGGGAGGTTGGCTAAAGTCCCGTGGATCTTAAATTTCTGAATATTATGTGCAACTGTAGTCACAGAAACATCAAGCTGCTTGGAGATGGTCTTATTGCCTTTACCTTTAACATGCTTGTCTATAATTTTCTTTCTAATCTCCCGAGACAACTCTCTCCTTTGCTTCTTCTGGTCCATGTTTAGTGTGGTACACACCATGTCACCAAACAGCACAGTGACTACTTGTCACCCTTTAAATAGGCTGACTGACAGATTACAAGTTTGTAGACACCTGTGATGTTAATTAGAGGTCACATCTTGGTTGAACATGTCCCTATGGTCACATTATTTTCAATCTTTTCTAGGGGTACCATCATTTTTGTCCAGGCCTGTTTCATGAGTTTGTTTTTTTTCCAAGTAATTCTGTTGAACCACAATTCAAAAGCATTGTGATTTTCATTGGTTAATTTTCATAGAATTTTTATTTTATTACCACTTTTGTCAGATTCAAGTTATTTCTGTGACCATTGTGGGTTTTTCTTTCATTAACAGAGGGGTACCAACAATTTTGTCCACGGCTGTACAAGCTTGGCACACCCATCTTTGGGCAGTTCCACCCATTTCGCTTTGCAGCACCTCTCAGGCTTCATCAGGTTGGATGGGAAGTGTTGGTGCACAGCCATTTTCAGATCTCTCCAGCGATGTTCAGTTGGATTGAAGTCTGGGCTCTGACTGGGTAAGGACATTCACAGAGTTGTCCTGAAGCCACTCCGTTGATATCTTGGCTGTGTGCTTAGGGTTGCCCCAGTCTGAGGTGAAGAGTGCTCTGGAGCAGGTTTTTATCCAGGATGTCTCTGTGCATTGCTGCATTCATCTTTCTCTCTATCCTGACTAGTCTCCCAGTTCCTACCGCTAAAAAACATCCCCAAAGCATGATGCTACCACCACCATGCTTCACTGTAGGGATGGTATTGGCCTGGTGATGAGCAGTGCCTGGTTTCCTCCAAACATGATGCCTGACATTCACACCAAAGAGTTCAATCTTTGTCTCATCAGACCAGAGAATTTTATTTCTCATGGTCTGAGTCCTTCAGGTGCCTTTTGGCAAACTCCAGGGGGGCTGCCATGTGCCTTTTACTAAGGAGTGGCTTCCGTTTGGCCACTCTACCATACAGGTCTGATTGATGGATTGCTGCAGGGATGGTTGTCCTTCTGAAAAGTTCTCTCTCCACAGAGGAACACGAGTTCTGACAGAGTGACCATTGGGTTCTTGATTACCTCCCTAACTAAGGCCCGTCTTCCCCTGATTGCTCAGTTTAGATGGCTGGCCAGCTCTAGGAAGAGTCCTGGTGGTTCTGAACTTCTTTCATTTACAGATGATGGAGGCCACTGTGCTCATTGGGACCTTCAAAGCAGCAGAAATTTTTCTGTACCCTTCTCCAGATTTGTGCCTCAAGACAATCCTGTCTCTGAGGTCTACAGAAAATTCCTTTGCCTTCATGCTTGGTTTATGCACTGTCAACTGTGGGACCTTATATAGACAGGTGTGTGCCTTTCCAAATCATGTCCAGTCAACTGAATTTACCACAGGTGGACTCCAGTTAAGCTGTAGAAACATCTCAAGGATGATCAGTGGAAACAGGATGCACCTGAGCTCAATTTTGAGCTTCATGGCAAAGGCTGTGAATACTTATGTACATGTGACTTGTTAGTTTATGTATTTTTAATGAATTTGCAAAAATCTCAAAACTTTTTTCACATTGTCATTATGGGGTATTGTGTGTAGAATTTTGAGGGGAAAAAATGAACGTAATCCATTTTGGAATAAGGCTGTAACATAAAATGTGAAAAGTGAAGCACTGTGAATCCTTTCCAGATGCACTATATCGTTTACCATCGGACACAAATAAACTGAACTTACTCTCATCAGTGAAGTGCACTCTGGACCAGTTCTACTCTGTCCACACAACATGCTCCTCAGCAAAGGCAAGTCTATCCTTTTTATTCTTTCTGCTGATGAGATGTTCCGTCACTGCAGAGTGAGCTTTAAGTCCAAATTGTCCTAAACAGAGAGACGGTGTGTGTCGAGACAGATCCTTGCCCTGTTCAGCAGTGAACTGGCGAGTAATTCCAGCTGCAGTGTTGAATAGATTTCCCATTGAGAGTCTTCGTATAATCCTGTCCCCCAAACCAGAGCAGTGTGAGAAACTAGTGATGTCCTGTGGGTCCAGATATGCTGAAGTCATTGAAAGCAAGGACCTCTACACTTCCTATTAATTTTGTTTTTTAATCCTGTTGCCCTAAAAAAATTGTCTAAATCTAATCTTTTGACACAGTGGTTACCGTTCTCTAATTTTGCTCATTTTTTTAAAAATACAAAATAAATGTTTGTGTTGAAGTGCCTTGGTTATTTAAAAAAAATGTGCTATTACAGCAGTGGTATAGCCACAGCTGATATTCTGACAAACTCTGAACAATGAAGAAGAACGTATTTTAGAATAAATCAAGTATTAATATATTGTTCTCTAATTTTGATTTCCACTGTATGAAAATATTAACTATATTTTAAAATTAAAGTTTGTTTTAACCTCTTGCACTCCGTTGTACCGCGGACGGGCAAGTCTCTGCGTCCTAGAGCGCACGAGGGCACACGAGAGCGCCCTCGTGCGCTCTAGGACGCATGATGGAGGTGGTGATGATGGCGTCCAAGTGCGCACTGAAAATAAAAACTGCAGACACAGCCGCGAACAGATTAGTTCATCTGATTGACCTCTCATTCGACTAATAAGAGCCTTGAATTGGGTTTCTGAAACCTTGAAGAACCAATGACTGAAAACCTAGCAAGAAGGACCCGCCTCCCAACGCTGTGAATGCAGTGAGCCAATTGAAGCAGAGAAGTTGGCGAGCTGTTTTTTTTTTTTTTTTTTTTAAGGCTGGGTGAAGACTGACTGCTGCAGCGGATCAAAAAAGGACCCGCAGGAAGAACCCCACAAACCCAGCAGCACGGAGACCATCCACAAATGCAACCTGTGTGACAGGGAGTGCCATTCGCGCATCGGCATGTTTGGCCACAGGCGGTGCTTATTTTGTCTTTGTTCCAGCAGAGTAGGCGTTATGATTTCTTCCATGGTCATAGACCGACGGAGGCTGACGATGAAGGCTGAGTGACACACACGCCTTCGCCAGTCTTTTTTTAATTACTACTGTTATTTGTTTTGAAAAATCTTTCGCCAAAAACTGCAATCATGGAAGCACAAAACCGCAATAATGGAATTATGTTTTGATCGGGTCGCGAGACCAGAACCACGAGCGGACCAGCGTCGCGTTCGTCTGACAATGGGGAAGAGAAGTTCGCCAGGACACTGCTGCTGTGAAGAGGTAAGGTGTTATAAGCTAAATTATTCTTCATTCCTGAAAACTGTAATCCAAAATGACTTTTGACCGATCAGTAAATTACAACTGTGCGGCGCACGAAGTCTGAAGTTCGTGCGCCGCAGTACATGGTTCGTTCGTCGAGTCCAGACCGTGAACACGCCCCCCCCCTGCTATTCTTCTGTAGCGAGGGGGGGGGGGAGCCGCGGTGACTGAGCTGCTGTCTCACATCCCACATGAGGCTAATCCGTCATGTAGCGATGGCCGATGTCCATCCTCTGTAGCGGGGTGGGGGCCCCCCCCACACACACACAGACACAGCCCTGAGTGTGACCTTTCATTAGAGCCCAAAATGAAGCTTCTACATTGAAGCATTCAAAAGTTAGACGTTTTTCCAAACTGTGCCATTTGGCACAGTTCCAAAACGCCTGGGAACAGCCTGAGGAAAAAGCTGTGTAATATATTCATTTTTTGTGGTATTGTTACAAAATTTGGACCTCAGCTGGATAACACTTGGTTCTACATTTCTGTTGCATTTTCCAGCCCGGATCTGAAGCTGTATGTTATTTGCAAGCATTTGTATCCAAAAAAACACCCAGGCGAAATTTATTTTCTTCAAGTTCACTATGTTTAGATGACTGTAACTCAGTGGCTGGAGCATGTAGAGAGATTATGACTGTTTTGCCAAAAAATTCAAAGTGTTTTCTTTTAAAACAGACCAACCCCATGACGATGCTGCAAAGGGTTGAAGAACAGCTTTGGATTTAATTTGGGCACATTATTTTTTGGCGTTTTTAGGGAAATTGACCGGAGTGCAAGGGGTTAAGAGCTAAAACACTGAATTTGCAAACTAAGTTTACAGCCAAGTGAAGTGATTCTGCAGCAGTCGGGTGAATTAGCCCAGTAGTGATACAGAGGTATCTTAATTTTTTTTTCTTTTTCTGATGCTTCAGAAATCTTTTGATTACATTTTGGGGGGAATCAAAGGATGTCTTGATTTGCAGTGAATTTGTGAATTTCTCTTTTTCAGAACACATTTATTTTACAAACTGGAATCTGTTATTTTATTGTCCTGTGCTGCATTTGTAAGGTGTAGAAACTAAATTTAATTTGATAAATTTTGTATAAAGGACAAATTTATGAATTTATTCTGAAACTGTCAAGTAGACCTCACAGCTGACTAGTGGTGGGCAGAGTATCCAGGAACTACCCTAGTATTCTAATTCATATTAATTACTTTAATAAATTACTCAGCTTGTATTACAGAAATCCAGTGTTTTTAACATGAATTTCATTTTGTCTTGTAAAATTGATTTTTAAAAAAATATATTTAAGGCAATAAATCTGAGGTTTTTCCTCACCAGTTTGAGATATACAGTGCATCCGGAAAGTATTCACAGCACTTCACTTTTTTACATTTTATGTTGCAGCCTTATTCCAAAAGGGAATAAATTCATTTTTTTCCCTCAAAATTCTACACACAATACCCCATAATGACAATGTGAATTTTTATTTATTTTTTTTTTTAGATTTTTGCAAATTCATTAAAAAACAAAAGACTAAGAAATCACATGTACATAAGTATTCACAGCCTTTGCCATGAAGCTCAAAATTGAGCTCAGGTGCATCCTGTTTCCACTGATCATCCTTGAGGTTTCTTCAGCTTAACTGGAGTCCACCTGTGGTAAATTCAGTTGATTGGACATGATTTGGAAAGGCACACACCTGTCTATACAAGGTCCCACAGTTGACAGTGCACGTCAGAGCACAAACCAAGCATGAAGTCAAAGGAATTGTCTGTAGACCCTCAAAACAATCCTGTCTCGAGGCACAAATCTGGGGAAGGGTACAGAAAAATTTCTGCTGCTTTGAAGGTCCCAATGAGCACAGTGGCCTCCATCATTTGTAAATGGAAAAAGTTCAGAACCACCAGGACTCTTCCTAGAGCTGGCCGGCCATCTAAACTGAGCAATCTGGGGAGAAGGGCCTTAGTCAGGGAGGTGACCAAGAACCTGATGGTCACTCTGTCAGAGCTCCAGCGTTCCTCTGTGGAGAGAGGAGAACCTTCCAGAAGGACAACCATCTCTGCAGCAATCCACCAATCAGCCCTGTATGGTAGAAGTGGCCAGACGGAAGCCACTCCTTAGTAAAAGGCACATGGCAGCCCACCTGGAGTTTGCCAAAAGGCACTTGAAGGATTCTCAGACCATGAGAAACAAAATTCTCTGGTCTGATGAGACAAAGATTGAACTCTTTGGCGTGAATGTCAGGCGTCATGTTTGGAGGAAACCAGGCACTGCTCATAACCATGCCAATGGTGGTGGCAGCATCATGCTGTGGGGATGTTTTTCAGCAATAGGAACTGGGAGACTAGTCAGGATAGAGGGGAAAAATGAATGCAGCAATGTACAGAGACATCCTGGATGAAAACCTGCTCCGGAGCACTCTTGACCTCAGACTGGAGTGATGGGTCATCCTTCAGCAGGACAGCGACCCTAAGCACGCAGCCAAGATATCGAAGGAGTGGCTTCAGGACAACTCTGTGAATGTCCTTGAGTGGCCCAGCCAGAGCCCAGACTTGAATCCCAATTGAACATCTCTGGAGAGATTTGAAAATGCCTGTGCACCGATGCTTCCCATCCAGCCTGATGGAGCTTGAGAGGTGCTGCAAAGAGGAATGGGTGAAACTGCCCAAAGATAGGTGTGCCAAGCTTGTGGCATCATATTCAAAAAGACTTGAGGCTGTAATTGCTGCCAAAGGTGCATCAACAAAGTATTGCGCAAAGGCTGTGAATACTTATGTACATGTGTTTTCTTCATTTTTTTTATTTGAATAAATTTGCAAAAATCTCAACTTTTTTTCACATTGTCATTATGGGGAATTGTGTGTAGAATTTTGAGGGGAAAAAATGAATTTAATCCCTTTTGGAATAAGGCTGTAACATAACAAAATGTGGAAAAAGTGAAGCGATGTGAATACTTCACGGAGGCACTATGTATTTTACAAATTGTAACACCAAGTTGTGAGTTTGATCATCTTATTTTTTCACAAAAATTTGCAACCTTTTGTTCTTTTGGCACCAAAGTAGGGGGAGAAAAAAAAATGAAATTACCAAATTAATAATGGTAAATTAATACCACATAATAATGTGGATTGTCCTCTCTGGGTTGGGGACAGGCTCCTGCCCCAAGTGGAGGAGTTTAAGTATCTTGGGGTCTTATTCATGAGTGAGGGGAGAATGGAGCGAGAGATTGACAGACGGATCGGAGCAGCATCTGCTGTGATGTGGACATTGTACCGGTCTGTTGTGGTGAAGAGGGAGCTGAGTTCTAAGGCAAAGCTGTCGATTTACCAGTCAATCTACATTCCTACTCTCACCTATGGTCATGAGCTTTGGGTAATGACCGAAAGAACGAAATCACGGATACAAGCGGCTGAAATGAGCTTTTTCCGTAGGATTGCTGGACTCACCCTCAGAGATAGGGTGAGGAGCTCAGTCATCTGGGAGAGGCTCAGAGTAGAACCGCTGCTCCTCCACATTGAAAGGAGTCAGTTGAGGTGGTATGGGCATCTGATTAGGATGCCTCATGGACGCCTCCCACTTGGTGTTTCAGGCACGTCCCACTGGGAGGAGACCCCAGGGCAGACCCAGGACTCGGTGGAGAGACTATGTCTCCCAGCTGGTCTGGGAACACCTTGGTATCCTCTCTGAAGACCTGGAGCAGGTGGCTGGGGAGAGGGAAGTCTCAGCTTCTCTGCTTGAACTGCTGCCTCCGCGACCCGGACCTCTGGAAAAGCGGTAGAAGATGGATGGATGGAAATTAATAATGACTGTGTCATTTCTGCCCCTTTGTGGATCGCCAGCTTATGGTGATGGAGGGGTTTGTGTGTCCGAATGATCCCAGGAGCTATGTTGTCTGGGAAGCCTTGCTTCTGATAGGGTCTCCCAAGCAAAACTGGTCCTTGGTGAAGGGCCAGACTAAGAGCAGTCCAGTGAAGCCCCATGAAAATTTTACAAGGTTCCCATGTACCCCACCCAGTTTGGGCACCTGAAGGAGTCACATAGGCCTGCCCTCCAGTGGGCTCACTACCTGCAGGAACTGAGCTGCAATCTGGGCTGCTTTGCTTGCTTGGACTGCTGCCTGCACGACCCGACTCCCCAGATAAGCGGTAGAAGATTGATGGATGGTATCATTTCTGGTAATCAAAAAACAAAACAAAAAACAAGTTATTTAAGTACTAACAAGAACATTTAATATTTATTTGAAAATTATTTAGAAAAGATTAACCTGTTTCCTGGTCAGACCTCTCCCTGTAATACCACAGTAACTAATGTCATCATATACTGTACATGTAAAACAGGTCTGCAAAAACATTACAGTAAAAACATTGTCTATTACTGTATATTGTCCAGTGTGTTCAAAGAACATTTTTTGTCCAAATGCTTTTATTTAGACAGTGGATTAACAGTGCTTTTCAGACTAAAATCACATTTTAATTGTACAAGTGCATCTAAAAAAATACTGCATTATGAAACATTTTCATCAATCTTTCAATATATACAGTAATTCTGAAATGAACTTTTATATATTTTATATTCCTTACAAACAAGGGGAACTATTTAAACCTTTTTGGGTTTAATTTTGATATGAAAATATTGGGAAAGATAACTGATCTGACAGTTGTCCAGAGAAAGATCATAGACAAACTCCACCAGGAGGATAAGCCACAGAAGGTCACTGGTGAAAAGCCTGTTTATAAATTGCTGTATCAACACACAATAGTAAGCTAACTGGAAGGAAAAAAATGGTAGGAAAAAGGTACATGAGCAACAGGGATGACTGTAGCCTTTAAAGTACTGTCAAGAAAAGTAAATTCAAGAACTTGGAGCTTCACAAGGAGTGGACTGGAAGCCACCACAGTCATATCTTCAGGAAAGGGGCTACAACTATCATGTTCCTGATATTAAATCACTCCTAAACCAGAGATGTCAGATGTCAACTAGGCTAAGGAGGAAAAACATGTACTATTCTTTTCTGGCGAAAGCAAATTTCATATTTGATTGGGGAAACCAAGGTCCTAGAGTTTTGTGGCACATAATCCAAGGTGTCCAGTGTGAAGTGTCCACAGTCTGGGATGATTTGAGGAGCCGTGTTGGTCTGCTGCATTTTTTTTCCCCCAAATTCAACTCTGCTGTCTACCAGAAAATTTTATAGCACTTCATGCTTCCATCTGCTGAAAAGCTTTATGTAGATGTTGATTTACTTTTCCAGCAGACCTTGGCACCAGCCTACAGCACCAGAACTACTACACAATGGTTTACTGATCAACAACTGGTCTGATTTGAAACCCAGAGATTCTCTGGAGTGTAGTCAAGGCAAAGTTGAGAAAACACCCAACCCAACAATACAGATGAGCTCAAAGCTGCTATAAATGCAATGTTTGCTTCAATAACACCTCAGCAGAGACAAGCTGATCACCTCCATGCCATGCTGCATTGATGCAGTAATTGGTGGTAAAGGAGCTACAACCAAGTACTGTGTGTATAAATAAACATACTTCAGAAGTTGAACATTTCTGTATTGTAAATCCCTGTTTTGCATTGATATTGGGGAATATTCTAATAATTTAGTATAATAGATTTTTGACTTTACTAAGCTAAAAACCATAGTCATCAAAATAAAGGCTTGAAATATTTCCTTATGCTTGTGAGGCATATAAAATACATTTTTTTTTTTTTTAGATACACCTATAGTCACTGACAGTTGGACAAATGTCATAATAAAATGGTTTCACCTTGTAATTGTGAATCATAAAATTATACTTCATTTATATACCAATTTCTTCTAACACTATATTTCTATAAGATTTTTGTTAAAACACAAATGTCATGTGTTATTGATTAAATTTTATGCTTAGTAAAGGTTCCCCCCCCCCCCCCCCCCCCAAATCTGTCAGACACAACCCAGTCCGCAGCACAACGGCTGGCAGCAAACGGCAGTTTTGTTGGTGGAGACAACCTCAACCTCCATCAGTTCCTCCAAGCAGTCGACCGACTCCCCGAGGTCATCACAAGCTTCAGCCCATGCTGGCTGGGTGGCCTCCACGGACCAGAAAGCAACAGGAACCTGCAGAACAAATATGCCATCTTTTTAAAACAAAACAAAAAACAAACAAGAATGTTCTGATTTGTATGAGGACTGTTCATTAAAGATCCCCCCCCCCCCCAACTCATTGCCCATGGACTGAGAGGAACCAAACTTGGCACAGTTATTAGTCTTTCTCTGCATAGATACCACCAAGGGTCACACACTACTCCCATCATTTTATGCAGCTGTGAGACCTCACCTTTAGAAGTCTGCAGGTTGTGGCAGAAGAAATGACCTCAGAAATTAGCGTTTCATCATCTTGGAAATGGTTGCCCTTCAAAAATGATATCATGGTTGGAAAGAGGTGGAAATCAGATGGTGTGAGGTCAGGAGTAAGGGGGGTGAGGAAGGATTTCATAGCTTCCGTCTGGGCACCATGCAAGTTGTGAACCAGGGCGCTGTCTTGAGGGAGGCGAACACCTTTGGTCAGCATGCCCCACCTCTTGGTTTTAATGGCCTTCCGCTATTTCTGCAGCAGTAGTGTAGTAAATTCTGGTAATTGTGGTACCCTTTACCAGGAAATCCATCTTCAGTACTCCCAAAAGACCATCAGAATGACCTTGCCTGCCAAGGGTTGGACACGTGCCTTCTTTGGAGGTGCTGAGTCATAATGCTTCTATTGCTTCAACTGTGTTTAGTCTCTGGATCATAGTGATGGAGTTGAGGCGGCATGAAAAAATAAGCAGCAGTGCTGTGGTTTTAAGCAGGTTTTATTATATCATGTCGCCTTCACGGGATCCCCTCTCCGGTGCATAGTGGAGCAGCCTGGAGCGGGATCCCTAAGCTCTCAGAGAAGGCGGACACAGTGTGTCCACCTGTTGCAGGATCAGAGTGAGAGAGTAAGAAAGAGATTGCGTTACAGAGTTGCACCTTAAATACTTGATCATAACAATACATCAAAAAGACATACCCCACAGTCTAGAATGATCAAAGGGACAACAGAACAGGCAGGAGGTATTTGCATTTGTAAGCCATACATCACAATGGGCAGATTAGCTAGACCTCGCTCTAAGTGCAAGACAAAGAGGCTAACAAGCACATCTACATATTGATCTGAGTCTCTAGGTCACAGTAAGGACAGGATGCATGAGTACAAAGGATGAAAGGCATCGATTAACATCACATAGGTGAGACAGAAGAAACTTGTCTACCTGTAGACATTAATACACCAAAGCACATCTAAGATGCTCAGAAAAAGCATAGTAAGGACAAGCCATATGCACACTATACAGAATGGCGCATTACATCACAACACATGCATGTTTGCATCACAAATACATGAATGGCACATTGCTTCTCAGTAATGCAGCAGAAAAACAGAAAAGAGGGCTGAGTGTCCTTAGTCTGTTGTGGGGTTAAAACGAACCGCCACACACGCTCCCCCCCAGAGGACGCGGCAGGGGGTCGCGACCTCGATAATCCATCTGTGTGAGCGAGCTGTGGGAGAAGCTCGCTGCAGGCGGAGGGGGAGGGAGGGGAGGGGTAGTAAGTGCCGGCAGGAGCTGTGAAATCGTCCTGAGCCGTGCAAAAATTGCTTGCTGCTCCGTGACGTCGAGGGCTTGTCCCGTTGCACGTGCGGAGATCACAAGAAGAAAAATTAGTCTCTGACTCCTCTTGTGGCCATGAAGAAAAGCAGGAGCGGCTGTAAGAGAAAAAGTAAACAAAGCATAGGGACTGTTGGCCTTGGGTGCTGAAGTAACCCCAAAGCTCCTGGGAACAGCTGACGGCTGAAATCCCGTTGTGCCGTCGCTAAGACCATTAAAAAATCCAGCGGCGAGCTGCGTGCTTGCTTCAGGTGAACGAGCAACCCTGAAGGTTCTGTGGGCAGCGGCGGAGGACGATGGCGGTCTGTGGCGTGGCTGAGACTGTTAACAAATCCTTCCAGTATGCTGCATGCGTGCCTCAGGTGAGCGAGCAGCCCTGAAAGGCAGCGGCGAAGGAGGAAGGCAGTCTGTGGAGCCGTTACTTGTCCCATGCGTGATGCGCCGTCCTTGTAACTCCCCGATGCGTGCGCGGGGGTTCAGTGCGTGGGTGGGCCGCTGGAGTGGTGAGTCAGGGTGCAGAAACTTGGCGGAGATCAGCGCAGACGGCGCCAATAAAATCCAGGTTGAGCTGTTGCTGTAGATTTGGCCATGGTGCGTTGGAGCGTTGAGAGGAAATAGACGATCTTTAGTCCCTCAGGCCCGTGCAGAGGCGTTGGAGCGGCGGGAGGTAATAGACGATCTTTTGTTCCTCAGGCTCATGCAGCTGCGTTGGAGCGGTGAGAGGGAGGAGACGATCGTTGTCGCTCGTGCGGCCATGGTGCGTTCAGTTCCACGCGCTGCGCTCCCCGTCGGCCCTGGAGGTTGCCGTCGTGGAGAGAGGACGAGGTGCGTGCGCTCTCAGTGAGAGCGGCCGGTCCAGCGTGGTTGTGCAGATCTCAGGCGACGGAGCATTCATGCCCGGGTGTTGCGTTCGCTGGCCGCTCGTTTTTTTAGCGTCGGTTCGCCAGCGTGGCCATCCAAAACAGAAGGCTGCGTTGCACAAAACGTGTGCGTCTTCAAGGGGCCACCAACGCAGCTGTGTGGCTGTCCAGCTCGGAAGGTTGCTTTCGCACAAAACGTGTGCGTGTTCGAGGGGTCACCAGTGAAGCGGCATGAAAATATAAGCAGCAGTGCTGTGGTTTTAAGCAGGTTTTATTATATCATGTCACCTTCACGGGATCCCCTCTCCGGTGCATAGTGGAGCAGCCCGGAGCGGGATCCCTAAGCTCTCAGAGAAGGCGGACACAGTGTGTCCACCTGTTGCAGGATCAGAGTGAGAGAGTAAGAAAGAGATTGCGTTACAGAGTTGCACCTTAAATACTTGATCATAACAATACATCAAAAAGACATACCCCACAGTCTAGAATGATCAAAGGGACAACAGAACAGGCAGGAGGTATTTGCATTTGTAAGCCATACATCACAATGGGCAGATTAGCTAGACCTCGCTCTAAGTGCAAGACAAAGAGGCTAACAAGCACATCTACATATTGATCTGAGTCTCTAGGTCACAGTAAGGACAGGATGCATGAGTACAAAGGATGAAAGGCATCGATTAACATCACATAGGTGAGACAGAAGAAACTTGTCTACCTGTAGACATTAATACACCAAAGCACATCTAAGATGCTCAGAAAAAGCATAGTAAGGACAAGCCATATGCACACTATACAGAATGGCGCATTACATCACAACACATGCATGTTTGCATCACAAATACATGAATGGCACATTGCTTCTCAGTAATGCAGCAGAAAAACAGAAAAGAGGGCTGAGTGTCCTTAGTCTGTTGTGGGGTTAAAACGAACCGCCACAGAGTCATGTTTCGTCCTGTGTGATTACTATGTCAAAGAAGTCCTCCTGGTTTTGGTACATGGCCAAAAGAGCCTGGAAGCACGTGACTTGTTCCTACTTCTGGAAAGGTGTGAGCAACCAGGCAATGCATTGTGCAGACAACTACTGCATGTGCAAATGGTCATCTTCATCTTGGGCTAGTTGAGGAACAGTTATGCCATGATCCTCCAAAATGGTGGCCTCCTCTTGGCGGATGATGTCTTCATCAGTGGTGCACTGTGTTTGCCCGATAATGGGTGCCGCTTCCACTGATGTCTGACCACACTTGAACTGTCAATGCCAGTGCTTGACTACATAATACAATGGGGCATCCTCCCCATAAGTCTCTTTCATCTCATCAGATGTCTTCTGTGGTGTGTGGCCTCTCAAGTACAGGAACCTGATGACTGCTCTGCATTCAGCTAGCTCTATTATCACACCTGACTCCACCTTAGCACCTGTAAAAGAGAAGCTCTTAGGAGTACAGAGCTACAAATTACCATGTGATTTATAGAAATATGGATTATTATACATGTCCAATTTCAGCCTCCAATGATAACCATAAGTGGGTCAGGGGAAATCTTTAATGAGCCGCCCTCAGTATTTTACACTGTATTAGATCTAAAGACATGTTAATTTCATCAACAAAAGTTTTCTTGACTAAAACTAGACAAAAACCATTGATAATGAACAGACTAAAACAAAACTATGACTAACACTAAAGACTAAATGCATTGGTGCATTGATGTATGTGGTTATTGTGTATATTTTTTATCTTGATTCTTTTTTCTAAAGCCCATCCAGGGACAAGAGTTGCAAATTAGCTAATAGCTATACACTCTATGTGCAACACATCAGATTGATTGTCTTTGATTAATTGTCTATGTTTATTGCACTGTCCCTGTCAAATAAACTAATCTACTACTACTAAATCTCAACTAAAATTAAAGCTGCAAGCAGCTGTAAGCAGGCCCTTGCCCCTCGTGCACCCATGGAACCCAGCGCCCGTCATACCTAGCTGGCTCGGAAAATTTCCTGTCGTCGCGGCAAGCACTGCATGAATAATAAAGTAAACCGTTTGGTGCAATACTTCCTGTGAGCAGTAGGTGGCGCTATAACTTTTGTCAGTCATTTTTATGTAGCAGCGTGCGGGGCAGGCCTAATATCTATCGTAGCAATTAAGATGAAAATCGGACAAAAGTTGTCCCAGTTACAACTGTCCAACGTATTGCTATAAGGTAAACTTGGGCACGTGGTCATGGCAACACTTAAATATTAGGTACATGTTGCAGACCCATATAGAACTACAGAAGAGAGTCACCTTGACTTATGCTCCACATTTCGTGACCCTTGGATTTTCCCAACCCTCCAAAGTATAAAACGTATTGAATAGTGAGGAATGGGTTTCCATGGCAACTGTGATGATCACAGGATAAATGTGATTTCCACTGAGGGTAATCCAATGTGCTCTGAGAAACCTCTGAAAATGTCATGTCATTCTGACTACTGGTCTTTGAGCGAGAGTTGATAGATTTTTGTGCAGTACCTCATGTCAGCACAAGGTGGTGCTGGGACAAATTTATGAAAATTGATATACAGACGTGTTTAGAGTGGGATTATTGTCCATCATGCAAATTTTGGTCCAAATCAGAGAAGCATCATCTCAGAATCAGAATCAGAATCAGAAAAGATTTATTGCCAAGTACATTAACAGATCACTGATAACATACGAGAGAATTTGACTTGACACAGAAAATGAACCTGCATTTCCAGTGACACGGCTGCATCAGAGACGCGCCTGCCAACAGGATAGTGGGTACAAGTAGCATAAGAATAAGAATAATACGAGGAACAATAGGAAGGAGCAAAAAAATCATTGATTCAAAATACTGGTTACATAATAAGATAAGATAAGATAAGATAAGCCTTTATTAGTCCCACAACGGGGAAATTCCAGGATTGCAACAGCACAGGGATAGCAACACTCAGAGCAACAATCAGAAGGCAAGAAAAAAAACAAGCAAGCAAGAGCAGCTAATAAACATATGTACGTATTACTATAAAATATATATATATACACACACACACAGACACACAGTGCAGAGCATTGTAGCTGGATGGAATAAATATGTAAATATATAAACACCCACAGTACGGAGCATTGCAGCTAGGTGGAATAAATATGCAAGTATATAAACACACACAGTGCGGAGCAATGTAGCTAGATGGAATAATATGTAGATATATAAATATATAAACACACCCAGTGCTGAGCATTGTAGCTAGATGGAATAAATATGCAAATATATAAACACACACAGTGCAGAGCATTGTTGCTAGATGGAATGAAACAGCATAACCGTCTACTTAGTTATCCTACATGGTATGATTATGTGCCCATACATATTCTCACCCTCCATAGCGACCGGTATGTTCCTAGTTGTATGCCGGAGGGGACCATTGTGTAAGTCTATTGCATCTTTTGCATTCAAAAAACTATTAGTTTGTTACGTCTTTTTGCTATCTCTGCGAGCAGCCCTGCTTAGGTTGTACAGTCTGACAGCCGTTGGTAGGAAGGACCTACGAAACCTCTCGGTTGTGCACCTGGGATGATGTAGTCTGCTGCTAAATGAGCTCCTCAGTGCATTCAGTATGTCCTGCATAGGGTGGAACTCGGACTCCAGCAGAGATGACAGTTTAGCCACCGTCCTTCTCTCTCCTATCTCCTCCATCGGATCAAGGCGCTGCCCCAGGACAGAGCTAGCTTTCTTAATCAGTTTGTTCAGTCTCTTCCTATCGGCTGCAGTAATGCCACTGCCCCAGCAGACCACTCCAAAAGTGATGGCTGATGCCACCACCGTGTCATAGAATGACTTCAGCAGCGCCCCTTGTACACCAAAAGACCTGAGTCTCCTCAGCAGGAACAGCCTGCGCTGTCCCTTCTTGTAGAGTGCATCAGTATTGTGTGACCAGTCTAGTTTATTGTTCAGATGAATACCCAGGTACTTATAGGATGTCACCATCTCGATGTCTGTTCCCTGTATATTTACTGGTACTGTGAGGGGCTGCCCATGCCTGCGGCAGTCCACCACCAGCTCCTTAGTTTTCCTCGCGTTGATCTGGAGGCAGTTCCGATGGCACCAGTCCACGAAGTCCTGGATAAGCCCTCTGTACTCAGCTTCATCTCCATTGGAGATGAGGCCAACGATCGCAGAGTCATCAGAGAACTTCTGTAGATGGCAGTGTGTTGTGTTGTGTGAGAAGTCCGCAGTATAAAGAGTGAACAGGAAGGGAGCCAGCACCGTTCCCTGGGGGGCCCCCGTGCTACTGATGATCGTGTCGGACACACAGTCCCGGGTTCTCACAAACTGAGGCCGGTTCGTGAGGTAGTCCAGGATCCATGATGACAGGTGCTGGTCCACCCCTGCGCGCAGCAGCTTGTCCTTCAGGATCATCGGTTGGATGGTGTTGAAAGCACTGGAGAAGTCAAAGAACATGATCCTCACCATATTCCCGGGCTTCTCCAGGTGGGACAGAGAACGGTGAAGGAGGAAGATCACCGCATCCTCCACCCCAATGCCATGCTGGTAGGCGAACTGGAGTGGATCCATCGCTGGTTCCACCAGGGGGCGGAGGTGAGCAAGGAGCAGTCTCTCCAGGGTCTTCATCAAGTGGGACGTCAAGGCTACCGGTCTGTAGCTGTTCAGGTCTTTGGGGTGGGAAGTTTTTGGTACGGGTACCACACAAGATGTTTTCCACAGCTGTGGTACCCTCCCCAGTTTCAGGCTCATGTTGAAGATATACGTCACAATCCCACACAGCTGGTCTGCACAGGACTTGAGGAGCTTTGCGCTGATGCCGTCCGGTCCCGGCGCCTTCCTCGCCTTGATCTTCCTCAGCTCCGTCCTCACCTGGGTCCTGGTCAGGGTCAGGATGGGGGGCTGTGTGTTGGGAGTGGGGGGGTGTTGGTGGAGTGGGGAGTGGGCAGCAGGACTTGATTTCTTTAGAGGCAGCAGTGGTTGTTGTGCAGTCAGGGAGGAGGGCGGTTGGTCAAATCTATTGAAAAACAGATTCAGGTTGTTCGCCCACTCCCTGCCCCCTGTGGCCTGGGGGGAGGTATTCTGGAGCCCCGAGATGGTTTTGAGGTTTCTCCAGACCCCGCTGATGTCGCTCTGTTGCAGCTTGTCCTCCATCTTCTTCCTGAAGCTGTCCTTGCCTTCTCTGATCTTTCTCCTCAGCTCCCTCTGTACGGACTTCAGCATCTCCCTGTTCCCTGACCTGAAGATCCTCTTCTTCTCTCTCAGAAGTGTTTTTATCTCAGGGTTGATCCAGGGTTTGTTGTTTGAGTGACGCCGTATGGTCTTGGTGGGAACGGATTTGTCCACACAGAAGCTGAGGTAGCCCGTGAAGGTGTGAATGAGGCCATCGATGTCCTCACCATGTGGATCGCAGAGCTGCTTCCAGGCGGTGGCTTCAAAACAGCCCTTTAGGGTGTCCATTGTCTCCTCAGACCATAACTCCACAGTGTGCATGGCCGGAGGTTGTCTGTGCACTAGGGGTTTGTACACCGGCCGGAGATGAACCAAGTTGTGATCCGATCTCCCGAGTGGGGGGAGTTGTGATGAGGTGTACGCCTCCTTAGTGTTTGCGTAGAATAAATCCAGTGTTTTATTGTCTCTAGTGTGGCATGTGACATACTGGGTGAACGTGGGTAGAATGGGAGACAGTGAAACATGGTTGAAATCGCCTGAGATGAGGAGAAGAGCATCTGGGTGTTCTGTCTGCAGCCTGCTGGTTACTGAATGGATGACGTCACGTGCTGTCCCAGCGTTCGCCGTCGAATTTGCATAAACAACAATGCAGATCACGTGTGAGTGTTCTCTCGGGAGATATGTAGGCCTCATGCTAACAGCTAGCAACTCAATGTCTTTGCTGCAGTGTCGTTGTTTAACAGTGATATGTCCCGGTCTGCACCAGTTGTTGTTAACATACATTATCACTCCACCGCCCCTAGCCTTGCCACTGTCTGGTGTTCGGTCAGCTCGTATCATGTGAAAACCCTCCAGCTCAATGTTAGCATCTGCTGCTAGTTCAGTTAGCCACGTCTCAGTAAACAAAAGGAGAGAGCACTCCCGGTATGTGCTATCATAACGGGAGATAGCCGCTAGCTCATCTAACTTTCCCAGTATCGACCGTACATTTCCCATGACAACAGATGGAAGGGAGGGTCTGTACCTTATATTTTTTGTCCTCCGCCTTACTCCAGCCCGGCAGCCGCGGCGTTTTCGCCTCAGTTCTCTCGGTATGTCGAGTTTTTCCAATGGGACCGGGTGGCGGTTGAATGCTAGCAGCTGTTCTCTGCTGTATCGTATCCTGCTATAGACAGTGGCTCCGTCCACCGGCTCAGGAGACATTTAGGACGATCTGTGTGTCCGTGATATAAGTGGGGTGAAAAAAAAAGACGGATCAAAAGAGAGAGGAAGGGAAAAAGACTCGGAATCGAGCCGCTGTTGCAAAAGGCAGCCGACTCGTGTGGCGCCGAGAGAAAAAAAAAAAATAAATAAAAAAATTAATCAATATTAAGATTTCAAGGGAAAAAAAAGCTCTCGATGCACATTCGCTACACAGGATTCACAAGACACAAGAGAGCAGTGTGTGTATCTTTATTCAGTTCATGGATCAATGTGTGTGCGGTGTTGAAGCAGTGTTGATGATAATAAGAGAGACAACAAGGACACTTGGCAGGAGATGTTTTGTCTGGCTGCCGCCGAGTCCTTATCTTGGCAGGCTGTAACTCATGTTTTGCATGGTGACGATGCCATCAAAGCATGCCATTTGGCATGGAAATGGTTCTGTACTATGTACGTGTGCTGTCAATGAGTCCTTGTCATTCCTTCATGTGATTTTTGCACACAGTGAGATGAAATAAAAAAAAAAAAGTTTTCAGCAATTCTTCCTTTAGTCACTGGGTGGACTATAATGTTTAATTATTTTTATATAGAAGCGTGCAGGGTGGGACTAATATCCATCATTGAAAATTTGGTGAAAATTGGACAAAGTTTGTCCAAGTTACAAGTGTCTATTTTCCTAACCACTAGGTGGTGCTATAATTTTTAATTATTTTTTATATAGGAGCGTTCAGGGTTGGAGTGATATCCATCGTAGAAAATTTGGTGAAAATCATACAAAGTTTGTCCAAGTTAGAAATGTCTGTTGTTCTAACCAGTAGGTGGCGTTATAACGTTTGGTAATTATTTTTTATACAGGTGCATGCAGGATGGGACTAATATTTATCATAGAAAATTTGATTAAAATCGCACAAAGTTTCTCCAAGTTACAAGTGTCCGTTATTCTAACCAGTACTAGGTAGCACTATAACTTTTAATTATTTTTATATAGACGCATGCAGGGTGGGACTACAATCCATCGTAGAAAATTTGATAAAAATCAGACAAAGTTTGTGAAAGTTACACGTGGCTGTTGTTCTAACCACTAAGTGGTGCTATAACTTTTGTCAGTTATTTTTATATAAGAGCGTTCAGGGTGGGACTGATATCCATTGTAGAAAATTTGGTGAAAATCGAACAAAGTTTGTCAAAGTTACAAGTGTACGTTGTTCTAAAGAGTAGGTGGCACTATAACTTTTAATTGTTTTTATATATGAGCGTGCAGGGTGGGACTGATATCCATCGTAGAAAATTTGGTGAAAACCCGACAAAGTTTGTCCAAGTTACAAGTGTCCATTTTTGTAATGACTAGGTGGCGCTATAACTTTTGTTAATTATTTTCATATAGGAACATGCAGGGTGGGACTAGTATCCATTGTAGAAAATTTGGTGAAAATCGGACAAAGTTTGTCCAAATTGCAACTGTCCCGATGTTCCATGGCGAGGAGGCAGTCTTCGCGGTGTCCCCATGGCAACACTTACATATGAGTTATGTGTTGTCGACCCATATAGCCCCACATGACAGTCACCTTGACCTATGTTCCAGATTTTGTGACTCCAAGACCTTTCCAACCCTCCCAACAAGAACACTGATGGAATGGTGAGGAAGGTGTGTCCATGGTAACAGAGTGATGCCATGCTAAAGTTGATGTGTAGTTATGATCATCTATGGGGTATGGTCAATCTCAGAAAATTTCACCTCAGTCTGGCAAGCAGTGTGTGAGTAATAAATAAAACAGTTTTCAGCAATTCTTCCTTTAACCACTAGGTGGCGCTATAGCTTTTGTCAGTTTATTTTTATATAGACGCATTCGGGGTGGGACTAATATCCATCATAGAAACTTTGGTGGAAATTTGACAAGTTTTGCTCGAGTTACAGCTGTTTGATGTTGTAAGGGGCAGAGTCAAACTTCGCCATGGTTCCCTGGCCACACCTTTGAGCTTTTTACTGTCATTTATGCAACCTTTAATGGCCCATTCCTATAGATGCTGCCATGTGAAAATGGGCTCAATCGGAGTAGAGACCAAGGAGGAGTTTGTTCAAATGCGAAGGGTGGCTTTTGACAAAATTGGAGGCGGGGCGGCTTTGAGGCAAGATGGCGGACTTCCTGTTAGCCGTGGGTAAGGATCACAATTATGTTTTGTGCATGTCTTGAGGTGATGCACACCTCACCCAAATTTTGTGTCTGTACGGCAAACTTTACGGTTGCCGGTCTCCATTGACTTTAAAATGCGATCGTTTAGACAAAATAATAATCCTAGCAATTACAATAGGGCTTTCGCCCACTGACGTTGTCAGTGGCTCGGGCCCTAATTAGGTGTCAAAATGTAACATGTAACAAGCGCACTCTGAGGTGAGTGCAATGTCCTCCGCCTCCGTTTTCTTTGAAGATCCCAATACTTACTGACAGAGCAGTTTTCAACTTTCCGGTATAAATACTGTAGCAGAACCAAATTATGATAAACCCATCATCCACAAATATATAACAAAGTATACAATCCATAGTTGTAGGGCATGATCCCGAGGTGAACCTGTATAGCAAGTTTGGTGACCCTATAGAGCTTTACACATTCTATAGTAAATGAGCTTAAGGAGTGTCAACCTTGACCTTTAACCTTTTGACCCCAAACCTGTAGTCAGAGGTTATGACCTCAGAGTGAACCTGTGTACCAGGTTTGGTGACCCAAGCTTTCTTTCGTGTTGAGATATAGTTTATAAGCCATTTTGATGTTGACCTTTGACCTTGCAATCCCAAAACCATAGTCACACTTCAGGGTCACAGGGTGGACCTGTGTACCAAGTTTGGTGACCCCAACTTTACTCGGTGTACAGTAATAAGGCATAAGGTGCATTCCAATCACCCAGTAGTGTACTCCGAAATAGACTGCACAGGGTATTCCGCCATATTAAGAGAGATTCCAAACCGAAGGGACCAAACGATCTTCAGTTCAAAGGGAACTGAGAACTGAGCAGGTAAGAAGTGAACAACCGTACATCACTTCACTGGAAGTTGACAAGAAGATTACCCATAAGCCATTGCACCTCAAATACGACTAAAACAAACTATTGTTGCCAACATTATTAACAAGCTAAATTGATGTTGGTTATTGTTCATATCACCTGATAATAATAAAAATATATTGATATTTTATTTAAGAAAAATGTGATATATATTGAGATATAATTTGTAAGCCATTTTGATGTTGACCATTGACCTTGTGATCCTAAAACCATAGTCACACTTCAGGGTCACAGGGTGAACTTGTGCTCCAAGTTTGGTGACCTTGGCTTTACTCGTTGTACAGTAATAAGGCATAGGGAATGCTCACGTTGACCTTTGACCTTTAAACCCCAAACTCATAATCGGAGGTCAGGATCTCAAGGTGAACCTATGTACCAGGTTTGGTGGCCCTAGCTTTACTCGTTTTATAGTAATGGTAAACATAGCATTTAACATAGTGCAACTGCAATGTTAACTTTAAACTTTGACTTTTGACTCCTTGGCCCCAAACTCATAGTTAGGTCAGGGTGTAAATCGTCCAAGATGTGGATTAGATACAACTACTGTATCGATTTGAAAAGCCTACATCATTTCTTTCAGTAGTTATTGTGTTTAGAAGATTTAGGGAAAATCTGACCTTTGACCTCTAGGTCATCCGATGAGAGTGAAATTGCAATATGCACATCATCAGAGCATATCAAACCATGGTACCAAGTTTCATAACAATTGGAACAAAAGTGTAGGAGGAGTTAATTTCACAAGACAGTTACTGTCTACGAAGTGAGGTGAAACCGGAAGCCATAGGTCAGGGGCTACAACTCAAAAATCTTGCAAAAATCGTCCGATCAGAACCAAATTGCAATATGCACATCATCGTCGGCGGCGGCGGCGGCGGCCTCCGTCGGTCTATGATGACCATGGAAGAGAATCCTAAACGTCTACTCTGCTGGAACAGCACCGCCTGTGGCTGAACAGGCCGATGCGCGAATGACAGTCCCTGTCACACTTGTGGGTGGTCTCCGTGCTGCTGGGTCTGTGGCGGTTCTTCCTGCGGGTCCTTTTTTCATCTGCTGCAGCAGTCAGTCTCTCTTCACCCTCCTTGAGCTGTCTGGTCAGGGTGCCTCTCCATTTGGAGCGGTCCGTTGCAAGGTCCTCCCAGCGCTCTGTGTTGATATCCAGGGCCTTCATGTCTCTCTTGCAGACGTCTCTAAAGCGCAGCTGTGGGCGGCCAACGTCTCTCCTGCCAGTTGCCAGTTCTCCATAGAGGACGTCTTTGGGGATTCTGCCATCCTCCATACGGTGAACGTGGCCTAGCCAGCGGAGCCTGCGCTGCCTGAGTAGAGTGAACATGGAGGGAAGGCCGGCGCGGGACAGAACTTCTGTGTTGGGCACTTTGTCCTGCCAGGATATGTCCAGGATGTGGCGAATGCAGCGCAAGTGGAAGGAGTTCAGTCTCTTTTCCTGCCGGGCGTATGTTGTCCACGTCTCACTCCCATAGAGCAGTGTGCTGATGATGCAGGCGTTGTACACTGCCATCTTCGTCTTGACAGAGAGTTTGGGATTCTCCCACACTCGTGTGGTGAGGCGAGCGAGTGTGAAGGCTGATTTTCCAATCCTCTTGTTGATCTCTGTATCAAGGGAGAGGTTGTTGCTGATCGTGGACCCCAGGTACGTGAACTGATTCACGACCTCCAGCTTGTAGTCATCAATGGTGATGGTTGGTGGTGCTTCCGTGCCTTGCACCAAGACGTTAGTCTTCTTCAGGCTGATGGTAAGCCCGAAGTCCTTGCATGCCTGGGAGAAGCGGTCCATCAGGGTCTGAAGCTCCTGCTGTGTGTGGGTTGCGACTGCAGCGTCGTCTGCGAACAGCATGTCTCTGATTAGAGCCTCGCGTACTTTGGTTCTGGCTTTCAGGCGGGCGAGGTTGAAAAGCCTGCCGTCAGATCTTGTGTGCAGGTAGATTCCCTCTGTTGCTGTGCTGAAGGCATGCCTCAGGAGCATAGCAAAGAAAATCCCAAAGAGGGTTGGCGCAAGTACACAGCCCTGTTTCACTCCGCTGCGTATGTTGAATGGCTCTGAGACGTTGCCATCGTGCTGCACTATCCCCTGCATGTTGGTGTGAAACGATTCGATGAGGCTTTGCAACTTTGGTGGGCATCCTATCTTTGGCAGGATCTTGAAAAGGCCCTCTCTGCTGACCAGATCGAACGCTTTGGTGAGGTCGATGAAGGCGACGTACAGAGGCATGTTTTGTTCTCTGCATTTCTCCTGGAGTTGGCGGATGGAGAATATCATGTCTACCGTCGATCGCTCAGCGCGGAAGCCACACTGAGACTCGGGGTAGACACGTTCGGCAAGCTTCTGTAGACAAACGAGAACAACTCATGCGTAGACTTTGCCAACAATGCTGAGGAGGGAAATGCCCCTGTAGTTGTTGCAGTCGCTTCTCTCCCCTTTGTTTTTGTAGAGGGTGATGATCTTGGCGTCCCTCATGTCCTGTGGTACGGCACCTTCCTTCCAGCACTGGCAGAGGACGTCATGCAATGGCAGCAGTAGGGCGGTCTTGCAGTGCTTGATCAGGTCAGGGGGTATGCCGTCGTTGCCGGGTGCCTTGCCAGCGGCCAAGCTATCAATGGCCTTACTGAGTTCGTCGATGGTTGGCTCGGCGTCAAGTTCGTCCATGGATGGCAGGCAGTCGATGGCATCAAGGGCTGACGGTGTCACGGTGTTCTGTCTAGAGTAGAGGTCGGAGTAGTGTTCCACCCATCTCTCCATCTGCTTGTTCTTCTCTGTGATCATCTCCCCAGTGGAAGATTTGAGGGGGGCCGTCTTGCTCTGAGCCGGACCAAGTGCTTTCTTGATGCCATCGTACATACCACGGATGTTCCCTGTTATGGCAGCGGTTTGAATGTCTTGGCTGAGCTGAGTCCAGTACTCGTTGGCACAGCGCCAAGCAGTCTGCTGAACTTTGCTTCTCGCAGCCCTGAGAATCTGGAGATTCTTCTCGTTTGGGTACTTCTTGTACTCAGCAAGTGCTGAGCGCTTGGCTTCAATGACGGGGGTCATCTCGGTCAACTTGGCATCAAACCAGTCCTGTGACTTCGAGGTCTTCCTCCCAAAGGTAGCCAAGGCTGTGCGGTAGATGGTGTTTCGCAGCTCTTCCCACTTCTGCTTTGCAGATTCTCCTCCTTGTGGTACACCAAGTTCCTTCTCAAAGGTGGAGGCAAACTGCTCAACAAGTTCTGGTTGGGCCATCTTGCTGGTGTCAATCCGTGCCTTTCCAGGTTGTCTAGCACGATGGAATTTCTTCAGCTGCAGCTTGACCTTGCAACACACCAATGAATCGTCTGTGTTGCAATCTGCACTCTGGAACGAACAGGTGATTAGCACGTTCTTCAGTGAGGTGCGCCTGGTCAGGATCAAGTCTAGCTGGTGCCAGTGCTTTGAGCGCGGATGTTGCCAGGAAACCTTGTGTTGGGGCTTGGTCTTGAAGAACGAGTTTGTGATGCACAGATTGTGATATGTGCAGAACTCGAGCAGCCGCTGTCCGTTGTCATTCATTCTGCCCACACCAAAAGGTCCAAGACAGGAGGGCCAGGAGTCGTGGTCAGCACCCACTCTGGCATTGAAGTCTCCAAGGAGAATGAGTTGTTCAGAGTTGGGGATGATCCTGACAGTTGTTGCGAGATTCTCGTAGAACTCGTCTTTTGCCTCTGGTGTGGCTGTCTGTGTTGGGGCATACACACTGACGAGGGTGACTGGGCCTTCAGTGGTGTTCAGGCGGAGGGTGAGGAGTCGTGCAGAGCCAGTGCTGCTCGGTTCCACCATCTTCAGCAAGGTGTTCTTCACTGCAAAGCCCACTCCGTGTTCCCTGTGTTCGTCACTGCCCTTTCCCTGCCAGTAGAACGTGTAGTCCTTCTCTCTCAGTGTGCCTGCATCAGCTAACCGTGTTTCCTGGAGAGTGGCGATATCCACTCCCAGTCTCTTCAGCTCATTATTGATGATGGCAGTCTTCCTACTGTCGTTGATGTCCTTGAGGTTAGCAGCGAGTCCTGTCATCATAGTGCGGACGTTCCAAGTTCCCAGTTTTAGAGTTGGTCTCTTTGGTTTTATTGTCTTGCCTGGTGCGAAGGTTCTCAGCCTGCTGTTTGGATTTCTCCTTATCCCCATGCACCCAATGAGGAAAGCAAGCTGTGGCGGGACAACACCTTATTATTGGCTGGGGGCTGCCCAGCTTGAGGCGGGCGGTAGCTGTCCAGTGAGATCTGATGATCCCTCCCACCGTCAGGAACAACCCCTGGCGCCACGCTCTACGCCAATTGAGCAGTGGCTTATAACCGGTAACTGTCATTCCCCGTGTTTTGTCTACGCCAAAGGCGAAGCTGGAGTGTCCTCTCCAGTGATCCGGTGTTCTACCTTCCAGCGTTGGGCGTTGGTAGGATTCAAGCCTGGGCAGGAAGATATGGAGGACAAGATGTTGCCCATGCAGCATGTCCCCCCTCTCCACGTCACTGATGAATCCAAAGGAACAGCAGGGCTGCTACAGTTTGGCACCAGCGCCGTTGCAGGAGCTGCCAGAACGATGTTGAGCACAACATAGAACTGCCTTAGGGGCTCCGACTCCGGATTTTTCCTCAGGGTTGACTCCCGAAGCCTTTCCCGTGACCGGGTATGCCGCAAGGCAGCAGAGGTTTGAAATCAGGGTTTACCTTCCCCTAGATTGGCTACCTTCCCAGGTTGATGAGCCACCATCTACCCGAAGCATCTGGTTTTAAGGCGCCAGAGATCCGCCCTCGCCCCTTCTCCTATTAGTAAAAGCAGTTCCGCCGGGCTTAGAGACTAAACCACACGGGCAGGCTAGGAGTTGGACTTAGTTGTCAGAGGCTTTTCGAGACGCACGCCATAAGGAGCATTTTATGAGCACTGGGAGCTTAACCCCAGTGCCGCTCCTGGCTATGACAACCTTGGAACCATGCACATCATCAGTGTATATCAAACCATGGTACCAAGTTTCAAAATCGGAACAAAACTGTAGAAGAAGTTGATTTCACAAAAGTAGGACAGACGGACGAACCCGTAACATAATCCCTCTCCGGTCTTTGTCCAAAGGGCTCTTTGACCCCTTTGGGCTTTGACCTGTGGGGAATAAAAAAAAAAAATTGTAATTTTAGTTTAATTCTAGTTTTAGTTGATAAAATTATTTTAGTCAAATTAATACCGATTCACAGAAAAAACTCTTCTTGTACCCATAAACAAGGTGGGAAAAAATGATTTTTTTTCTATGGTTGACTAATCAGAAATTGCTTTTAGAAATTATTGTCAGCCTATTCTCTGATGCTTCCCTAATGAGATGTTTACATTTGTGTCGTTCTGCAGTTAAAAGGTAAATTGTGTTTCTGCTGGTTTTGTCTCACCCTCAGCTGCATCTCACTCAGCATGGCCTCCAGTCCTGATATTTGATTTTTCAGATTGGGGCTCTGCTCCAGCTCCACTGTCAGCCATGGCACCTGGACTGACGCTACACGAGCTGCCAGCCCCACAACACCATCGTTACACCCTGAAGGGAACGACATGAGGAGAGTGGGAAGAGATGGGTGACAGTCTGGTTGATTTAAAAAAAAAAAAAATAAAGGAAAAAAAGAACCAGATTCACAAAATTTGAAAGAAATTCTTATAGCCCAAATTTGAATTTTTGAAAATAGGTACATTATTCTGTTAACCCTTCAATACTACTTGTTGGACTGTAAAAACAGTTTTACTGAAACCTTGATGAAAAATGATTTTTTTCCCCTTATTATTATTATTATGGACAAGGTTTACGGTTCCAGAAAAAACTTGAGTACATTTTTTGCTCCTTGAAGAATATGCAGGACAAATATAAGCTGTTTTTCCTCCACAGCAACAGTCTGCTTATCAGGAACTCTCCAGCAGTACTCCCTATTTGTGCATTCCAGCCAGGATTCTTTGAAGAAAAAATTGAGGCTTTTTAGAAAAAAAGAGCAAATTTATGAGGAAAAAGTTGCAAAAGCTTAAGGTAATTTTAATTCTCCCCCTGTAAAAAGTTCAGGATGAACTTGTAGCTTGAGGCTCCCCTTAGTGGTTGAGGGGGCTTGTAGCATTTGTAATCTCTGCTTTATCACCAGAACATTTTCGTTCCTCCTGGAGACCAGAGACTCCAGCTCTTCTGATGAAGCTGGTGTCTGTGATTGGTCCAAACTTAAACTAAAGTTGGTTCCTCGTGACAGCATCAGGGTCACAAAGTATTCACTCATCGAAATTAAAGGAAGTCTGCAATTACTGGTGAACAGATAGCATAAACACAGCTGCAATAACGTCATCTGCCATCTTGTAGATGGCAGCCGACTGCATCACTTTGGCACCCCACCATCCTTACACGATTATGTAAAACAATTTTCCCATCTTGATGGGAATGCAACAAAATAAATCCCCAAAGAATGTTCCTCTGGCAATAACTCTGCTAAAAAGATTCCAGCACTTTGCCGTGGGGGAAAAATGCATAAATATGTTACAAAGATGGTAGCGCAGACCTGCCCTTTGAAGGTTTTTTGAGCATGTTCCACACATTTGGAGTATCTACAGTACATGCCCCCAAAGAAGTTCTGATTGACCTTGAGATAGTTCTTAAACTCAGTTTATGCTCCACCTCACTCTGAGCGTCTGCTTGAGCACAAAGCTTATGTGACCACGTTGCCTGGGTGCGTTGACTACATATGCGCAAGATCCACCCTCCTCTTCAAGAGGTGGCGCTACCGACACAGCATACAAAGACAAAGAGGAAGAAGATGAATTTAAAAGAAACGTGACGAGACTAGAGAAAAAAAAGATGATTAGAGGTAAAAGCAGTAAACACTAGTTTGTTCAAAGAGTAGGAAAAACGGGCCACGTGCATTTTAGCAACAATAACAACTGCACAAAGGAGAGAAAATAATCTCCCATGTTTACTACTTTTTCTTCTAATCATATTTTTCTTTCTCAAGTCTCTTCACATTTCTTTTTAATTTGTCTTCTTCCTCTTCGTATTTGTATGCTGTGTTGGTAGCGCCACCTCTTGAATGGGAGTTTGGATCTTGCGCATGCGTAGTCAATGTGTACAGGCAGCATGGTCACAAAATTTGGAATGCACACACTCAGCTGTGGAGGGGCCCTACCGAGCCTAGCGGACTGGAGATGATGACGTAATTTACGTCATACAAGCCTCACGCTTGAGCAGAAGCACAGAACGAGGTGGAGCATAAACCCAGCTTTAGGCTGAGTGTCTGATGAGAAGGGTTTGGGGGCAAAAAGTACAGGAACTTTTGAGAACCAGTGTCCACAGCCATCCTAAATGGTTTCAGTGTTTTATGGTGAGAAGATACCATTACATTATTAAAATAGTTCTTTGTTCTCGGGGTATGAACATGGAAAAGAAGAGAAACTACTGCAGATCGGTAGCTTCCAGTACTCAAAAAGTTCCAGTAGTCAGAACACAACTATTGTCCTCTGGGCGGTTTCTGGGTCCTTGGAGAACTTGAGTTCCTAAAGAATGGAACCCAGAATGACTCAAAGAGAGCTCTTTTTGGAACAGAACAAAAAAGGGAAGTAAGGTGTCTGCCAGTCACAGACAGGAAGTCGGAGTCATCAGCTGACCTGTGTTGATCAAAGAGCGTCTGTCGTTTCGCTGAGTCAGAGGGAACTGACCAATCAGATCACTGGCCTTCCGGAGGTCAGAGAGGAAGTTCTCCAAAGCTGACAGGAAGAGAACCCACAGACGCTCCAACACCCGCCTGTCCTCCACAGCCGAGGGGGTGGCATCACAATCCGACAGCAGGCGCACCAGGCGGCGAGAGAGACCTGCAGGAAGAGAGAGAGTTTAAAGGGTTGACAGGTGAGCGACGGACACACAGACGAGCATTATGTTACCGCCACAGATCCGGTGAGCGAGCGCTCTCGTCTCGTCCATCTCCTCTCGCAGGAAGCTGCCATCGGCTGAGCTGCCAAGTGATGCAGTCAGCTGCTGGAAACATGCAGTAACCCGACTGAGGGCATCCTGAGCACGTTCACACTCGTTCCGCTGCCGCCGCCGTGCCGCTAGTTCATCCACTGAACGACGCCACCGACTCATGTCATCAACAACCTAAAGGACAAATTTATATTGTCTACAATGGATAAGTGATGATCAGTGTTGCAAAGAACTAAAATGGAGGTGTGTTAGTGCCCATGGCATGGGTAATGTGCACATCTGTGAAGGTACCATTAATACTGAATGGTTCATACAGATTTTGAAGCAACATGCTGCCATCCAAGGAACATCTTTTCAGGGACGTCCCTGCTTATTTCAGCAAGACAATGCCAAGCCACATTCTACGTGTGTTACAGCAGCATGGCTCCATAGTAAAAGTGCGGGTACTAGACTGGTCTGCCTGCAGCCCAGACCTGTCTCCCATTGAAAATGTGTGCTGCATTATGAAGCGCAAAATACTACAACACAGACCCTGGACTGTTGAGCAACTGAAGCTGTACATCAAGCAAGAATGAGAAAGATTTCCATCTACAAAGCTCCAACAATTAATGTCCTCAGTTCCTAAATGATTATTGAGTGTTGTTGAAAGGAAAGGTGATGTAACACAGTGGCAAACATGCCCCTGTCCCAGCTTTTTTGGAACGTGTTGCAGGTGTCAAATTCAAAATGAGTGAATACTTGCCAAGCAAACAAAAAACAACAATAAAGTTTATGTTTGAATATTAAATATCTTGTCTTTGTAGTGTATTCAATTGAATACAGGTTGAAAAGGATTTGCAAATCATTGCATTTTGTTTTTATTCATTTTACACAACATCCCAACTTTACTGGAATCGAAGTTTGTAGTTAGAGAACCAATCTTCATCCTGCAGCAATAGACAGAGCTAATTTACGTAAAACTAATCCAGAGACTGTGAAAATCCCATAAAAGCATGCATAAAACCACTCCTGGATAATCTTAGATTGTCTGTTTGATTTGTTTCAATGAACAAGTTAAAGGAGTAAAAGTGCCGTACCTGCTGCTGCTCTCTCTGTCCACCTTCCTCCTCTGTGGTGGAGAAGTGTGCAGTGCCAGGAAAGTTTCTATAAACACTCTTCCTTCTTTCCTCTCCGGGGGCCACTGGTGTTTTAATTAAAGCTCCGAGACCAGCTGGGTCCTGAATTCCCCCGTGACTTCACTCAGGTGTCGCTCCAGGTGTCCGTGGAGGAAAAAGTATGCTGTGGTTTTACATCAGAGAAACTTGCAGCAGCTGAAGTAAACCATACTTTCTCATGATATGTGTCACTCACATTTATTTGGCTCAACAGTGTTTCATTACTGAAACCAAACAGGTGATCCCCAGCACATGTACACAAAAAATACACAAAATCAGCTGATCATCATCATCAGACTGATAAACCACTGTACAGATAGAACCTTGATAAAGCAACACTATGTAAGCTTTTCACCTTAAAACAACGTTTACAAAATAATTCTGATGGTACACCAATGTTTGACCGAGTAAATGTCACTTCCCCCATAGCCTAAGTGGGTCCACATTGCCTGCAATGGCTCTATTCCTGGTAGGAACACTGAAAAGACCACAACTGTGGCACCTATGACCTGAGTCCATCCATCCATCCATCTTCTTCCGCTTAATCCTTTTCGGGTCGCGGGGGGGGGGGGGGCTGGAGCCTATCCCAGCATCTTTGAGTGAGAGGCAGGGTACACCCTGGACAGATCGCCAGTCCATCGCAGGGCCAACACAGACAGACAGACAACCATTCACTCTTACAGTCATACCTAAGGACAATTTAGAATCCCCAGTTTGATACCAATTAATCTAACCTGCATGTTTTTGGCATGTGGGAGGAAACCGGAGAAATCCTGGAGTAAACCCACGCAGACACGGGGAGAACATGCAAACTCCATACAGATCACTGTTGGTCGGGGGCTGGGATCCTGAGTCCCAACAGCAAATCACAGGGTACAACTTTAGCCACCAACAACTAAGCACCCTATGATTGGCTGCTGGGACTGAGGTCATAGTCCCCATAGTTGTAGTCTTTTCAGTGATCCTACCAGGAACAAGAAAGCTACATAGTGCTGCTTCAGAGGAACACGGACATGGAGACTGTTAGTCCAGCTTAGCATGGAGCACAAATAATACAGACTTTATTTAAATATAGATGTACAGTAGCTTCCAGGTATGAAAACTGAAGATATTACGTTGAACCTGAAACCTGCATTATTCCTGATAGCCAACAGGGGGCGTGTAGCAGTTTCACCAAAGTATTTCAGAAAGCAACCCCTCTCCTCCCAGGATTTATGACTTAAATAGACATTTTCCTGATGAGTTTATGGACCTAGTCGCTTGTTTCTTATGTAATAAATCAGTATGATCCAGTTCTTGTTCACGTGTGAAAGAGTGTTTCTGCAGGTCCTTCCTTCCTTCCTGTACCTATCAGGGTCTATCACAGCTCCCAGTAGACCACTCATGAGTGTATGTTCTAAGCTAGGCTAACACTTTTTGTTGGTGTCAATCAGTGCATCAGTCTTAGCAAACACTTTAGCTTTTCTTAGTCTGCACTACGTTACGCTAATGCTATTCTTCTGGTCTCACTCCCTGTGCTATGCAAGGCTAATTTTTTCCCGCTTTTCTTTTTAGCCTCGCTGCCAATTAGGGTTGCCACCTTCAATGCAGAAAAATAAAGGAACCCTCTCCCCAGCCTTTGGACCGAGGACATCTTTTGCCAATGCTTCTGCCTTTGTTCTCCCTAGAGACATCTTTCCAATATTGGAAAGATACAAAATCTCTTGATTGAGTTTGTGTCCACAGTCAGCGCTGTTATAGCTGAGGTTGTGTTTGACCGTGTGGTATACCTGCAGAAGAGGGCACAAATAGCCTTCCTGAAAGAAAATTATGTAATTTAATTAGTCTACAGTAATTAAGAACAGTAATTTGAAAATATAAATATATATTATTACATGCACATACATATTAATTACATAAGAATTTTAGTTTAAATGCTTGAAAGTGCTGGAAATTATAAATCTTTCACCAAATTGGGATCAGACTGAATAGTTATGACTGAATAGACTGAATAGTGTATGTATTCCTGTAAATATGTAATTTGCCCCAGCTATAAGGTGCTGAAAATAATGGAAAATGACCCTCAAAAAGGGCTTGAATTTGACCTTGTAAAATGTATACCGACCCTTAGTGACCAACTGATTATCTATAAATCAAGAAATCTCTGTCTGTGTGTCATGATCATAGGACAGCCTGTGGACATCATAGGAACATCATAGGCTGTCCTTTGATGCAGACATTATAGCAGTGCTTCTCAATTATTTTTTGCAAAGCCCCCCCTAGGAAAGAGAAAATATTTTGCGCCCCCCCCACTCGCCGCGGTGACTATAAGATCATTATCTATAAAAATTGTATAAGTATACCTAAAATTGTATCCTTTTTAACATTAACAAAAGAAAAAAGCAATATAAATCAACTTTCAACAAATATTAACTTTATTATGCCACACAGAAACCCTGTTATAGTCTAAAACAGAAAAAAAAAACTTAAAGTGCATCAAAGTGCCTGAAATAAAAAATATGTCAATCCTTATTTAAACTAGAAACATTTTTGACCAACTGAACCATTTGATGCGGAGAAAAATAATTCAATCAATAAATAATATTAAATGTAAATTGATCTGGAACATTAACACAGGAGCACCAATATATTTAACAATTGTGTGGGGTTTTTTGCACTATGCAATTTGGTACGCCACTTTAAATGATGCTAAAAGTGCTCGCTGGTTTACTGATGTAGCGTTCACAAAGCAGGATGATTGTTGGCCGTACTCCGCACGTTTTCGCTGAAAAAAATCAAGCGGCTTATCAATGTGTTGAGGATGTAATGTCTGTAGGTGACGTCTTAATTTATTTGGCTTCATGCTGTCCGCTGCAAACATTTTCAGACACAGTAAACACACCGGTCTTTCCTCGTCTCCCACCGTAGTCAGAGTGAAGCCAAGCGCTAGATAAGCTTCGTCATATTTCCTCGTCTTAGCTTTTGGGAGACTTTCATTTGTCTCTTTACCTGTGTCTCTCTCCGCCTTTCTTTTCGTTACTGTTAAATATTTCTCCATGGTGTCTCTCGAGGGGTTTGTTGACAGCAATTTAAAAAGTTTTAAACTCCCGCACAGACTTTGACAATGAGAGCGCCACTGCACCACCTGCTGCCGTGGATGTGCAATTACACTTTACACGGCAAAAGCAAAGCCTGTTCCCCGGGGTCATACGCGCCCCCCCTGGCATCGCATCGCCCCACTATTTGAGAAGGACTGCATTATAGGAACATCATAGGCTGTCCTATGATCGTGACACACAGACAGACACACTTTCCTCATTTATAGATATAATTCAAGAAATCTTTGTCATGATGTCACGATCATAGGACTCGCTAAAAGATCATAGGACTCGCTATGACATCATCAAAGATCAAAGGCAGGCATCACTTACGATCATAGGACTCACTATGACATCATCAAAGATCATAGAACTAGCTATGACATCGTCAAAGATCAAAGGCAGTCATCACTCATGATCATAGGACTCTATGACATCATCAACGATCATAGGACTCACTATGACACCATCAAAGATCAAAAGCAGGCATCACTGAATGAGTGCTGATGTGCTTGCTTACACCTGCTATCTATGGGCATGCAGAAATACATGCTTATACTTGGTTTCTACAGGCATGCACAGGTATGCACTAGCTACTTGAAATACATTTGATTGAAATACTGCCCTTTTATCATCACCATCATCACCATCATCAGGTGTACAGACTACTGTATACTTGGGTGAACTTAGCTGCTGTAACCACATCAGCTTCAGGAGATGTTTGGGGACGAAGAATTGAGACTGCAATTTGATTTTTTTTTGGTCCTGATATTACGCGAATGCTGTTCTCCTGCAGCATGCTGCCGCACATCTCCCAAGCCACCATACGCCATGGAAAACACCCACCAGCATACTTTGCAGTTTGCTTGGTATGTAACGGATGCCAACTAGTACTGTTCGGCGTAGAACGTTAGTAAACCTCCCTCCCAAAGCCTCATATAGTATCGGTAGCGCTGAGCTATCGGTCGGACCTTTAGCTCAGCGCGATCGTGCTGTGTCTCCCATGCTCGAACTGTGTAGTTGACTGAGAGGTTGCGGGTTCGTGTCCCGTGTGGGGCGAACTGCGCAGGATGATCTCTGTCACAGGTACTCATTGTCTTTTACTCTGTCAAGCCAATCACTGAGTTCTTCCCACTCACGTCGGTACTTTTGCAAATATTTACATTTAACTGATACACAGGGCGGACTATGGGAACATGGTGCAGCCGTAGACATGTTGGTCTGTGAGTGAGAAGTTGGCAAGGCACTGTGGCTGTTGCTGAGCCCGCCTGGCTATCTCTCGCCCAACCACTGTCGAGTGATGACTTCATGTGTGGTGCGAAAAACAAACAAATCAACCAACAACTACTGAGTAGGAGGGCAACATGCAGAATAGAGAGCCTAAGTCACGCCCCCTCTACTTCTGCGTATGGGATCTTAAATCGAAGAAAATTCTCCTTTGAAATGAATGGCAAAAGCAAAATTATAATTAATCCAATAATTATAATTAATCCTGATCAAATTTTGCCACGAGTTACACATATGATGTTTGTCAATTTAAAAGATAATTTACCAAGTAATTAAAGTTGTCAGTTGTCGTATAATAACAGAGTAATATTTAGTTTTTGTTTCAACGATTAGCGGACAACAACTTCCATCATCCCACATCATTAAACACGAGCATGGCAGGAGATTACTAAAGCCTCACCTCCTGTTTCCTGACTGATGAAAGAAGGATCCAAAGAGGAGAAAAACAACACAAAGGTATTGTTTTGTATTGTGAGAGCTGCGGCTGATCCAGAGAACTGTTACTTTACCCTGGGCACGCTTTGAAAAAATGACATAAGCGCCATCCATCTGTGTTTGTAGTTTTTTAATTTACATATGTTCGTAACCTTACACCTTAACAGTTAGACAACAACCTACACCATTATTTACATGGAAAATTATCTTTTAAATTGACAAACATCATATGTGTAACTCGTGGCAAAATTCCCATTGGGATCAAAAAATCATTTCGTTCTTGCCATTCATTTCAAAGGAGAGTTTTTCTGATTTAAGGTCCCATATGCGGAAGTAAAGGGGGCGTGACTTAGGCTCTATGCGAATGAAATGATGTTGTGTTAAAGGCACCTAGTAAATACAGGACAAACTGCATCCTGTATTGATTCAATACAGGGCACATTATTTTAATGTTAAAAAACAGGACGATACTGCACTTTACAGAACAGGTGGCAACCCTACTGCCAATATCCTCTAACCCAGGATTTACAGTGACTCCGGATGCAGTACATTACGACTGTGATCCAGCCTCTGCAGCCCATAGTTACCCATTCTCATCAATTTTCTAATCCCCACCTGGTCCGGACCACTGCGGACGAATCCGGCTCATCAAATTTGGTTCTCTAACGAAACATGAGTCTATTTTTGACATAAGACTTTATCTTTGCTTTTAATCAGTGCCAGTGTTGCCAGACGTACGATAATTATCGTATTTGTACAATAATTTTGCCCTCTGTACGATGTATGATTAATAATTTCAAAAATCCCCTAATGTACAATAATTTCACCCCTTCATTATATGGCTACATTAATGTATTAGCAAACAGTCAAAATATGGATCCTGCGCATACATACGTTTGTGTTTACGCATCATCTCCCGTGTGTGGGCTGTGTGGAAAAGAAGACGGAAGACTGGCATTGCAGTAGGAGAGAGGCAGCCTCGGATGGAGGTTAGTGATGGGATCCACAGTTCACTGAAACGTGCCGAGTCAAGCTAAAAAGATCTAATAGTTGTACACCAAATCACTCAGTGCTGTACTGGAGCTCCAACTGTCTACCACTCACCGAACTGAGAGTCGGCTGAACTGAGTGGGCGGGGCTCGTTTGCTGCTCAGGCGGTGATTCAGCTGCTGATCCCTGGCTTCCACTACAGCTCCGGTGAGTGATTCAGTGCAGTACATTCATCCATAAAAACTAGTACAATCGGTTGAATCATTCCTGTATGTTACAGCACTAATGCAGGCACGGCAGACTCAACAAGTAAGCAACATCACAAGCAGGTTGAGAAACAAATGACTGGGGTGGGTGGGTGGGGGGGGGCTGACCCTAATTTTACTGGGTGCTTCAAACCTGTTGTTGGCGTTAGTACTAAAGTTTTCTGTTGCTGGTGCAATGTGCAAATGTCTGGCAAAAATGTCACTGAATTGTAGTTCTCAAAACTGAAACAGGTTTCTGCTTCAGTTATTAGAAACTACTGCAGTTATTATCAGCAGTAGTTTAGGTAGATTGATTCTGATTGTTTATTCCTAGTGTATAAACAGAGTACTTCTCAAAATATTTAAGAGCCGAGACCTTGATACATGATGATTCAGCAGAAGGCATATAGAAGATAATTAGGTTCGACTGATATTTTGGGCCATTCAGTACAGGTTCATCCTGTACTCTACACATGTAGAGGTGTTTTTTTTTTTCAACCAATCTGTTAGATTATTTAAAGGTAAAACTGCGTTATAGGCTGTAATATGCACAATCTGTGATAATGTGTTACTGAAGCAGATGGTCCCGAGCCATGTCAGAATGAAAACTGGGTGTGTACGATAATTTTCCTCAAAATACAGTAATTTTAAGCCGCTGGTACGATACGTCAACATTTCCCATCTGGCAACACTGATCAGTGCTAAGTTTTGCTAACACTTCATTTTTGCTCACACTGAAGCCTATTTTCTGTTTTCAGTCCTTGTCCTAAGCTAGGCTCATACAGTTTAGAATTTTGATCTCTATTAAAGCTACGCCAATACTGCCCCTTCAATTTGAGCCTTTGTGCTAAACTAAGCTCACACTTTCCTTGTACTTTTAATGTCTTTTAAGCCAAGCTAACACTCTTGCACTGTTTTCAATATGCAAATCTTAGCCAACACTATACTGAAGTATGCTAAAGTTGCCCCTCTGTGTCATTGGGCTTTGTGTAAGCTACTATAAGGTTAGCACAATCCTTCATCTTACCCCATGTTAAGATAACTCGATTGTTTCCCTTCCATTTTCCATCTTTGTGCTAAGCTAGGCTAAGACTTTCCCTACACTTTTGTTCTGTTCTAAGTCAAACTAACACTCTTTATAATATGCTAATCTTAGCAAACAGTTTACCTTTGCTTTAATCTTTGTGTAAACTACTGTTGGTTATTACTAACCCCACAGTTTATACTGTCTTTATTAAGCTAGCGCTAACATTTCCCTTCTGTTTTCAGTCTCTGTGCTAAGCCAAACTAACAGCTGTGGCCAATCAGCCTGGGTCATGTGACGACAGATACACAGAGCTCCATGCTGACATGTTAAACAGTTACATGTGTGTTTAGTACACAGCAGTTACAACATGTTCAAGTTTGTTTCTAACACAGGTGCTTGGATGACGTCTACAGTGTTAGACTGTACGGTACAGGAGCATGTCCTCTGATTGGCTGAAAGATGTCCAACAACTGCAGGTTGATCAGCTACTGATCAGAGAGGAAAAACGTCTCAAAGTCCTGTCTCCTCTCTGCCTGTCATAGTCTGTCACTGATTGGCTGTAGGTTCGTTCACAGGAGCAGTTGCTGTTACTTGGAGGGGTCAGGGTCAGAGTGTGATGACTCGGCTTTGCTATGGCTACATGTTTTTTTGCTGTGGTAACATGTTATAATGTTGTTGTCATGGCAACGTGTGTGTACGTGTGGCGAGAACCTCCATCAGCTCATGGCAAAGACACTGACAAAAACCGTAGAGGACGAGCAGCAGCAACGTGGAAGGAACCAGACTGACCAGGACCACGCCCAGCCACAGCTGACCAATCATCAGCAAGTAGATCCCCAAAGGCAGCGAGCTGAAGTACACCTGGACACAGACATGGCAGTAGGACGTCAGAATCACCCGGACAAACACAGATGTGTCTTTGTGTGCTGTCACGTTTTGATTTTACAGCTACTGACCAGACACAACGCCCCCAGCAGGCAGCGGGGGAAGCTACGGGACGTCCAGGCACGACACTTCTGAGCGGGCAGGTTACAGGGCAGCGAGTCCAGGCTGGGAGGGCGGTACATGCCCACAACATTGAGCATGCTCAGTGAGTCCGAGGATGGAGACTCCTCAGGAAGCTCCATGATGGTGATAACCAGACAGTCTGAGGAGCAGTGGGATGCCTCTGTACCTGCTCCTGCTGCCCCCCCTCCTGCACAGAGATCAAGAAGTTTGCATACCACTGAACAGAAATAATAACACTGAAAATTAAACTTGTCAAAACACTTAAAAGTTTTCTGGAGATTATCAATTCTTCAGAAGACTCAGTTCTTTGAGAAACAGACAAAACTCTAATAATATCCTGAACAACATATTTTCCAAATTACAAACAACCAAAAAAAAAAAAATACTCAAGCAATAGAAAAATATGCAAAGAACTTTAAATCATCAATATACAATTGCTGTTTTTTGACATATGAGGCAAAAAGACAGAAAAACCTGTAAGCATACTACTTTCAGCTGCTCCCTTTAGGGGTCATCACAGCAGATCATCTGCCTCCATCTCACCCTATCCCTTGCATCTTTCTCTGTAACACCAACCCTCTCCATGTCCTCCTTCACTACATCCATGAATCTTGTGTGGCCTTCCTCTTTTCCTACTGCCTGGCAGCTCCATCTTCAACATCCTTTGTCTAATATATGCACTATCCCTCCTCTGCACATGTCCAAACCATCTCAGCTTTGCCTCTGTCAGCCTTGCCTTTGTCTCCAAACCACTCAACCTGAGCTGTCCGTCTCATATACTCATTTCTAATCCTGTCCCTCCCAGTGAAAATCTTAGCATCTTCAACTCTGCCACCTCCAGTTCCACCTCCTGTCTTTTTGTTTGTCAGTGCCACTGTCTCCAAATCATACATCATAACAGGTCTCACTACCATCTTGTCAATCTACCCTTTCACTCAAGCTGCTATCCTTCTGTCACAAATCACCCCTGACATTCATTTCCAAACACTCCACCCTGCCTGCACTCTCTACTTCACCTCTCTTGTGCACTGGACCACCCTCACATACTTCTCTGCCACTCCTGACTTCCTCATACAGTACCATACTTCCTCTCTTGGCACCCTATCATATGCTTTCTGTAGATCCACAAAGACACAGTGCAACTCCTTCTGACCTTCTCTATACTTCTCCATCAACACTCAAAGTGACACTCCGGCAAAAATACATTTTTATTTCTGTTGTTAACATGTCTGTGACGTGTTTTTTGTGACTTACAAGACATATCAAGTGCAAAATCTCACCACAGTCTGAAGTCTGTGTTTTTCTGCTGCTGTGAATTTCCAGTTTGGTAATGCTCCCCTGGAACGGGCGAGTTTGGACAGACTGTTTGTAGCTTCGTAAGTATTCCTGCTTAGCCTGGTTGGTTATAACATTAACCAATCAGATGGATACTTTTGGCTACCTTGGGGGAAGAGGGAGGAGCCGAGGAGCAGCAGAATTGAGGCAGAGCGGGTTGGGGTAGTAGCAGAGAGAGGCAGAGAGGTGTGTGTGTGTGTGTGTGTGGGGGTGGGTGGGGGGGTAGCGGACACCTGATCTGAATGTGGCTGAGTGAGACCGTGGTCTCGCACATTCAAATCAAGCTGCTTTGCCCAGCGGATGGGGCGCCGCACTGTCACTTCCTCCTCCAAAGAGAGGAGACGCTTTTTTGCTTCTCTCTTGCTTCTGACTTATTTCCTTCCCCCCAACTAACTGGATCCCAGCTTGCTGTCGTCTGTCTGCGTCTTTACTGCTGATTATCGAAAGAAATTATGGAATTAATAAGCTGGGCTTTGAACGCAATTGACACTATCTTTTCAACGAGGAAAAGTGCCCCGGGGGAGGTTGTTTGCCCAGCAGGAACGGCTCCAGCGGGCTATTTACGGGAGACAAGTAATTGGAAGCTCTTGTGCCTGACTGATCTTTTTATCGAAGATGTAGAAGATCTTTACGTCTTCGTTGTAATGGTGATTGGGACCGTTCTGATTGGATCTGGAATCGTCCTGGTGTACCGCAAATTGCTGAAGATGGATACAACCTATCAAAATGCTGGCCAGGCGAGGTGCATCCATCAAATTGAAAAAATGGAGAGGACCCTGATAGCGACAAATGGAGAACTGTCTCGGAAGGTGGATTACATCATGATTACGCTTAAGGACATCCAAGATAGATTCAACACCCAGCAATGAAGGATTATGTACTGAATCTGTAAGAGAATATAAAGTTTCTTCTCTGTGTTCAGTACCATTCGGCTTTAATCCGGCTCCCTCACAAAAATCCTCCTGATCATCTGCAGTCTTTGTTTTTCAAAACATTGAGCTCATGGCCTTCGGACAGGCAGCTGCATGGCCAAGGACAAAAACTGCCAGCAGTTAGACATAACATCTCCTGCCAAAGAGTCCTTGTTGTTCTTAACTGATACAACACCCACTTTCAACATTACACTCATACTGATCCACACAACTGATGATAAAGATGACTCACACACTGCTCTCTTTGTGTCTTGTGAACTTTTGGTCTGCTGATTGTGCATTGAGGGCTTTTTTTTTCTTTGTAATCATAATATTGATCATATGTGACCACTATTCTGAAATCAATGATTTTTTTGCTCCTTCCTATTGTATTATTCTTATGCCACCTGTACCCTCCTGTTGGCAGGCGCGTTTCAGATGCCGCCGTGTCACCGGAAATGCAGGTTCATTTTCTGTGTCAAGTCAAATCCCTCGTATGTTATCAGAATCTGTTAATGTACTTGGCAATAAATCTTTTCTGAGTTCTGAGTTCTGAGTACTGTGAGCTGAAAGCAGCCACATTCAAATACTGCCCCCCCCCCCACTGAGTTACTGGCGGATGGGGGACTAGTTGTTAGTAAGACGTAAACACATACTGTATTTGGCTACTACACATTTATCTCTCATCACTTTTTACTTTTGAAGATATAGACAAACGTCTGGAAGTGTCGTGAACAGACTAGCAGCCCACCCACCAGCAGTTGCGGCGACCAATCACGTGCAAGCCCTGCAGATCTATGAATATTCTAATGATCATTAGCATATTCATAGATCTATGCATACTTAAATAGGTGAAAGATTTCAAATCTCTTTCCAAGCAATTCTAAGGCAATGAAAGTTTTTTTGTGGGTAAAAAGCCGCAATATACTATTTTTGGCAATACATATTTGTTTTTGAGGTGATTTTAGAGCTGCTGGAGTGCGTCTTTAAAGAAAACATTGCATCTGTAGTACTCTTTTTTTTTTTTTTTTTGCCATGAAACCGTACTACTGCTCACTGATTGTGACCGCTCTTCTTAACCTGGCTTCAACAACATATCTTCATAGTGTGGCTGATCAACTTTATGCCTCTGTAGTTACTACAGTTCTCAGCATCACCCTTGTTCTTGAAAATCGGTACCTCAACACAGAATAACCCTTTAATAACCACTCTGGCAAAAATATTAACAGGGAAAATAGAAAAGAATTTTACCAGTTAGACTGGTGGGACTGAGCACTACTTCCCCTCCACCTCCTGATACGACTGCGCCTCCTCGCCTGGCCCGGTCCTGACAGGACAGAACAGCAAGGATGTGTCGGTCGTCCTTCATCAACCACACCTGAAGATGAGGAGGAGAGTGTGACTTCAGACAATTCGACAGTGAGCCAGTCGCAGGAAAGGAAGAAACCGGTTAGAAAAATAAAATTTACCTCCTCATCAGGGACGTAGGTCTCATGCCGACAGAATGGGCAGCTAATGACGGAGGGCGAAGAATCTCCTGAAAACAAAAGTCCCACATTCCTGCTCATACTGATTTACTTTATTTAATGGGCTGCTGATCAGTAGCATGCTTGAATCTGACTGGTTAATAATAGTATATCTAGTCTTAATTAGGCAAACTCAAAGTTGAAAGATCTGGGGCCTCATTTAAACTGCTATGCATTTATAAACTGAGCCCTGAAAGATCTCAACTACAACTTTCCACAAAGAATAAGGATTTTACAGAAACAAACTTGGTATTTTGAATGAAAATATCAGCCTGTAATTTGAAGCTTTCTCCGTATGACATACAGAGGATTCCTTTGATGTTTCTCATTGCTTTTCTGAGAAGAAACGTTGCTAAACAATTATGAAAAGTCACTAGTTCTAGATGAGTCTATATAGTAGTTTCTAATTAGTAACAATGTCCTGAACATGATAATCACACATCTAAATATTCTTATTTCATCATAATATGGACCATTATGCTTTACAAATGTGTAGTAATGGGGAATTCAGAACCAGCGTTAAGCTGTTAAGTTAAACTTAAATCATAGTTATCCTGAGAAGGATACAAATTTCCAGTTTGAGGAAATTGGGCAGAGGCAGTTGTGTCAGAGTATACACTGAGCAGGTGAACTCACCCATGTTGACCATCTTCTTCAGACACTTGGCACAAACACGGTGAAGACAGCCCAACAGTTTGGGCTTCCGACTGCGGGTGTCGTATCGGTTGTAGCAGATTTTACACTCAAGTTCCTCCAGAGTGTAAACCAGAGACTGAGCCCAAGTCTGCACCTAAACACACCACAGCAGGCAGATAATCATCATGTAGAAGTGTCAAAGATACACAGGGATTCACGTAAGGTCTAAAGTACGAGCTTTATTTAGGTATCTCTCCAGAGGCGAGCCGCTACTTCCCACCAGCTGTAGCCAGAATACCCCGAGATCCCCAGCGGCACACAGTGCGTCACATCGCCTCGTATGCGTTGCCAGGGCAACTACACATATATATTCTACATCCCCCCTCTCAATAAAGTATAACAAACAGGGTAGGTTGGCAGTTTTGACAGATGAAGAACAGCCTAAGTGCTCCTATTAGGGTAAGGCACATGAGGGGAGGTTAGGAATGCCAGAATGACAATATTCAACTATATTAAAAATTTCAAAGTCTCAATAACACAAATTCGCCAGCTTAACCTGAATATGAAGTATAGAGGTGGAACACAAATTACAAATTCATTAACTTAACGTGAGTAAGGAATCTAGAGGTAGGAACCTTTATATTGTAAACCTTCACATTCATCAACGTAACGTGCATGAAGAATGAACAGTGACATTGTACAGTGACACATTGTACTGTAGACCATTTTTTTTTTTTTTTACGTGAGTAAGTGGGTGAGTGAGTCAGTGAGTGAATGGAAGTGTCTAGGTGGTGTAGTCTTTGTAGAGGGTGTTGGGCCTCGATACTCTTCCTGAGCGGGTGATGATCACACCTTCCTGGGCTGGGGCCGCCTCTGGCTGGGCGGTGACAGGCTGTGGATCCGCTGGTCGGTCTGGAGTGGTGCTGGATGGGAGGCTTGATGTATGAGGGGTGTAGGTCTCCGGGGTGAGTAGCAGATGACGCCTGTTCTTTGTGTACGTGGCATCCCCGACCTGGACCTGGTAGCTGTTGGGTTGTGCTGCAGCTCCTGTGACCACTGCGAGCCGGTCGTATCCCCTGGGCGTCTGCATCCTGACCGTGTTCCCTGTTTGCAGTGGTGTTAGGCGTTTGGCTGATTTGTCGTAGTGTGCCTTGCGTCGCTGCCTTGCGTGTGTGAGAGCAGCCTGCACCTGTGTTTGCACCCTGGGTAGGTACATTGCTTTGGTCATGGGAATGAGGGTCTTTGTGCGCCGAGACAGCAAGCGCTGCGCTGGCGAGGGCAGTCCATCTCTTGGTGTGTTTCGTATGTTGAGTAGGGCCACATAGACATCTGTACCATCACGTGCACATTTCTCCAGCAGGTGTTTGGCTGAATGAACGGCCCTTTCAGCTAACCCATTTGATTGTGGGTAGTGGGGGCTGCTGGTGACGTGGGTAAAGTCCCATGTGTGGGCAAATTCCTGGAATTCTCTGCTAGTGGAATATGCAGCATTGTCAGTCATGAGCTGCTGAGGTGCACCGTGTGTGGCAAAGTGCCGTTTCAGCCTGGTGATGATGGTTGCACTAGTGGTGTTGGGGAGCTGATCCATTTCATACCAGCCAGAGTACGAGTCGACAAGCACCAGGTGTTCTTTTCCCTCCCACTCGAAGACATCAGCTGCTGTGAGGGCCCAAGGTAGGTCAGGTACATCATGTAGTTGCAGAGGCTCTCTTGTTTGGTGAGGTCGCAGTGCATTACATGGAGCACTTTTGGAGAGCTCATTCTCAATGTCCTGGTTGATTGTGGGCCAGAACATGGTCTCTCTGGCCCTGCGTTTTGTTGCTTCGGGGCCAGGGTGGCCTTGATGCAGCTGCTTGACGTAGTAGTGTCGCAAAGAGTGGGGGATGATGAAGTGCGGACCGTGAAGCAGCAGGCCATCGTCCGTCGTGAGCTCATCTCTCATGCTGTAGAATGGTCTGACATCATGAGGCAGTTTCTTTGACGAGTCAGGCCAGCCTGTGGTGATGACCTCAGCTAGCCGGTGGCATGTAGGGTCTGCCAGTGTTTCACGTCTCAGTTCCTCCAGTCTTCTTGAGGAGAGCACCTCCACCGTCATGACATCGTAGTCCTCAGCACTGTCGGTCTGGTCAGCAGCCGGCAGATGTGCCCGTGAGAGGGCGTCTGCAACATACAGTTCTTTGCCTCTTTTGTAGGTAACCTGAAGGTTGTAACACTGCAGCTTCAGCATCATCCTCTGGAGGCGAGCGGATGCAGAGTGGAGGGGCTTTTGCAGTATGGTGATGAGGGGCTGATGATCGGTCTCCACTGTCACAGGACGGCCATATATGTAGTCGTGGAATTTTTGACAGGCATAGACTAGAGCCAGGAGCTCCTTTTCTATTTGTGCGTAGCGCCCCTCTGTCTCCGTGAGGGCTCTGGAGGCAAATGCCACAGGTTTGTTGTTTTGTAGGCAGACAGCCCCTAGACCATGCTGAGAGGCATCAGCAGACAGCACCACTGGCTGGTGTACATCAAAATACTGAAGGACTGGGGGGCTGGTGAGAAGGTCCTTGAGTTTGTTGAAGGCCGCTGTGTGATGCTCCTGCCAGACCCAGTCCACATCTTGAAGGAGGAGCTGACGCAGGGGTGCTGTGACTTCGCTGTAGCCTGGAATGAACTTTGACAGGTAGTTTGTCATGCCGAGGAATCTCTGGACCCCCTGCTTGTCCTCTGGGGGAGGCATCAGGCGAACCGCGGCGGTCTTGGCAGGATCTGGTTTGATCCCCTGGTCGGTGAGCAGGTGCCCCACGTATGAGACTGCAGACACCCTGAAGCGGCATTTGTCTGGGTTGAGCTTGAGGTTGACGGCACGCACTCTCTCCATGACCTGACGTAGACGCACGACATGCTCCTCTGTAGTGCTGCCCCAGACAAGGATGTCGTCGACGATAATTGCACATGGCTGCCCTTCAAAGAGTTGCTCCATGCACCTCTGGAACACCTCACTCCCCGTCGATATCCCATAGGGCATTCGGAGGAAAGCATACCGGCCCACTGGTGTCATGAATGTGGTCAGTTTGGAGGACTCGCTGCTGAGTGGCACCTGCCAGAATTCACATTTTGCGTCTAGGATGCTGAACACTTTGGCACCCGGCATGTCAGCTATCACTTGTTCGACTGTTTTCATGGGATGGTGTGGCCTGAGAAGTGCTTTGTTGAGATGGACTGGATCGATGCACAGTTGGATGCTGCCATCCTTCTTGCAGGCAACCACCATTGCAGATACCCATTCTGTAGGTTCGTGGACTGGTTTGATGATTTCCAGCTTGGTCATTTTGTTGAGCTCCTGAATGATCTTGTCCTTCATTGCTAGTGGTAACCGCCTGGGAGCACAGATTGTGGGGTGCACTGTGTCGTCCAGACGCATGTGGTACACCACCGGAAGCTTGCCTACAGTGCTGTTGTCAAATAAGTCTCTGTATTCTGTCAGTTCTGGCGCCCCCTGTTAGAGTGCATGCACATTTGGTCCCAGTTTCACAAAGCCCAGTTTTACACCATCAATGAGACCGAGAAGAGGTTTCACATCACTGTCAACAACATGAAAGTGTAATGTCCCGCATGTGAGATGCACAGTAGCCATGCCCGTTGTTCTTATTACCTGTCCTCCGTAGGCCACGAGGTTGATTATATGGCTGTGGTCGATGTCCGCATTGGGGTCGGTGTGGTCAAGAGCGGCTTTGGAGATCACATTGCACCGAGCCCCAGTGTCAATCTTTACGTTCAGTTGTTTTCCGGTGGTGGAGGACGACAGCATGGTGAATATCTCGCCCTTTTCTGTAGCCGTTTCCACGCTTTCACAGTAGAAGAGTTAGGCTGGGTCATGTGCGGTCTCTGTGTCCAGTTCGCTTATTTTGTGCGCGTATCCTCCTCTGCGTGGGGTGTGGGGTGGTCTGCTCGGCTGCTGCCCACGCTGTGCACTGGGTTTACGCTCCCCGCTCGATCTGCAGCATTTGGAGAAGTGGTTCCATTTTCCGCACGAGTTGCAGCGTTTATTGAAAGCTGGGCAGCTGCTGCGATTGGGTGGGTGTTACCCACTACAGTTTGAGCACAAGTTGAATTGCACTGCACACAGATCTCCTTCCTTTTTCATTTCTTTGTCGTCTTTTTCCTTCTTTAGTTCCATGTTGCCCTTTTCAGACTGCTCGTGTAGCACACACATCTCAATGGCTGCATCTAGCGTCAATTTCTTTTCTTTCAGTAGCTGGGTGCGGAGGGTGTCATCGCGGACACCACACACCAACCTGTCTCTAATCAGTTCATCATGTAACGGGCCGAACTCACATTTCTTGGCCAGAGACCTTAACGTGGCTACATACGACTGGATAGACTGGTGTGGTTTCTGGCCTGTAGTATTGAATGCATGTCTGTCCATAATGACGTTTTTTACAGGAAGGCAGATTTCATCAAATTTCTTTACCAGTGTGTCGGGATCTTCCGGATCTTCGCCTTGTTCAAAGGTGAATGTGTCGTACTTGTCCAGCGCATCGGGACCGGCGAGGTTGAGGAGTGTGTATGCTTGCACCTTTTTGCTAGCCGATGTTAGCCCCGCAATGCTGTAAACGCGCCATTCCCGCTTGAACTTGTCCCAGTTGTCTGCGATGTTTTCGTCAAAGACGAGCGGATCAATCCGTCGAAGGTTCTGCGACATGCTGGGCAGAGGCTGACTTCTGACACCATGTAGAAGTGTCAAGGATACACAGGGATTCACGTAAGGTCTAAAGTACGAGCTTTATTTAGGTATCTCTCCAGAGGCGAGCCGCTACTTCCCACCAGCTGTAGCCAGAATACCCCGAGATCCCCAGCGGCACACAGTACGTCACGTCGCCTCGTATGCGTTGCCAGGGCAACTACACATACATATTCTACACATCACACTCCTGATATTTATCCAAACTTTCTTCAAACGCTCAGAACCTTTTTAAAAAGGTTTGTCAAAGCTGAATAACGATGTGCCCTGGTTCCTCTATAGGCAACTTGTTATTTTTTAACAAGTGGGATGGTGGTTGTGGGGGGGGGGGCATTCACAAATTTTAGCATAAGATACAAATGCATAAACATTAACACAGTAAATACGAGGGGGGGCTGAAAAGTTCATAGTCTGAAAAGTTCGCAGTGGTAAAATTTGACCAAATGTGGTTTATTTTTCATCATAGTCTCTCCTTTGGTCCACACACTTCTTCCATCGGTGTTGCAGCGCTTGGATCCCTGTGGTTGAAAAATAAACCACATTTGGTCAAATCTGACCACTATGAACTTTTCAGCCCTCCCCCCTCGTAAAGCTGCAAAAACATAGCAAAAGATACTAATTTTCAATTTAAAAACTTACAAATTTACCATAAGCAAGTCCCAAATTTATGAGGGAAAAAAAAATTTCCTGAATTTTCGGGGGGCGGGGGGCACACTTCCAAGAAAAAAAAAAGTCCTACATTTACAAGAATAAAATCCCAAATTTTCAGGAAGAAAATCTGCAGACTTACAACCACAAAAGCTGCACATTTGTACATTTTTTTCTCTATAAATTTTCCATTTTTTTTTGCCAATTTGTGATGTTTTTCTTGTAAATTTGTAATATTTTTCTCGAAAATTAATAGATTTGATAAATTTGCAATTTTTGTAAAACATTTGTAATCTTTTTCCCAACACACAAATACTCGAATATGCAAGTTTTTAAAATAAATTTGCAGCTTTTATCCCATAGATTAAATTTTTTCTTGCATATTTGCAACAATACTCTCATTGACCATGTTTACATGCACACCCAATAAAGCAGTTATGAGTGGATTTCTGGTGTTATCTGATCATTCAAGTGACCATGTAAACAGAGTAAACTGATAAAGGCCATGTAACCGGGGTGTTCACCCTCCAACAATCCCTTCATTCAGTGGATGTAAACACGACATAACTGATTATTGTCATTATCGGTTTATTCCCAGTAATCTGTCTATTGTATCCATGTAGCTGGGGTCATTGACATATTCAGCTGCTCTGTGTAAACTATACTTGCACTCTTCATGGGGATGGGAATGGGGAGGGAGCAGCTTAACAAAGGGGATGGTTGTGGGTCCTTTTGCTAACAATGGGGATGGCATCCCCCCTCAAATCACCTACTGTCTATAACATGTGACAGCTGTGTTTGACATGGACTGACTTGAGCATCTGAGGTGAACTGCATGCGCCTGCATGAGTGGAGTATAAATTCAGCGCGGCCAAGTCAGACAAGTTCTGCTTCTCACAGCATCATCCTTCTGTTTAATTGCATTTAAAGAACAGCACCAAAAATGCTGTCATTTATTTTTACTAAGATTAAAACTGAGATTAAATACCAGACTTTATCTTTATTTGTAATAAAATGTTTAAGGCAGTTCACCTTAAAAGTTGTATTAAATGTGCAGAAATTAAGTACGTTTTAAGCCTCCATGGTTGTATGTATCACATAAAATATTTTAGCCTATTTAAATAATGAGGTATATATTTCCACATAAATTTAAATAAAGAATAATTACTGTTTTTAACAACTGAGTTTGGAAGATCTAACATCTACAGTGGTGTAAAAAAAAGTGTTTGCCCCTTTCCTGATTTCTCATTTTTTGTATGCCACTCTTAAATGATTCAGATCATCAAACAAATGTAAATATTACACAAAGATAACACAAGTAAACACAAAATGCTGTTTTTAAATGAAGGTGTTTATTATGAAGGGGATAAAAATCCAAACCTACATGGCCCTGTGTGAAAAAGTGATCCCCACCCCGTTAAAACGTAAATTAACTGTGGTTTATCACATCTTTGGAAAGCTGAGTTCAATTTCTCCAGCCACACCCAGGCCTGATTACTGCCACACCTGTTCTCAATCAAGAAATCACTTAAATAGGACCTGCCTGACAAAGTGAAGTAGACCAAAAGATCCTCAAAAGCTAGACATCGTCCAGAGAATTCAGGAACAAGTGAGAAACAAAATAATTGAGATCTGTCAGTCTGGAAAAGGTTATAAAGCCATTTCTAAAGCGTTTGGACTCCAGCGAACCACAGTGAGAGCCATTATCCACAAATGGCAAAAACATGGAACAGTGGTGAATCTTCCCAGGAGTGGCCAGCCAACCAAAATTACCCCAAGAGTGCAGCGACGACTCATCCAAGAGGTCACAAAAGACCCCACAACAGCATCCAAAGAACTGCAGGCCTCATTTGCCTCAGTTAAGGTCAGTGTTCATGACTCCACCATAAGAAGGAGACTGGGCAAAAATGGCCTGCATGGCAGAGTTCCAAAACGAAAACCACTGCTGAGCAAAAATAACATAAAGGCTCATCTCAGTTTTGCCAGAAAACATCTTGATGATCCCTAAGACTTTTGGGAAAATACTGTGTGGACTGACAAGACAAAAGTTGAACTTTTTGGAAGGTGTGTGTCCCATTACATTTGGCGTAAAAGTAACACAGCATTTCAGAAAAGGAACATCATACCAACAGTAAAATATGGTGGTGGTAGTGTGATGGTCTGGGGCTGTTTTGCTGCTTCAGGATCTGGAAGACTTGCTGTGGTAAATGGAACCATGAATTCTGCTGTCTACCAAAAAATCCTGAAGGAGACTGTCCGGCCAGCTGTTTATGACCTCAAGCTGAAACGCACTTGGGTTTTGCAGCAGGACATTGATCCAAGACACACCAGCAAGTCCACCTCTGAATGGCTTAAGAAAAACAAAATAAAGACTTTGGAGTAGCCTAGTCAAAGTCCTGACCTGAATCCAATTGAAATGCTGCGGCATGACTTTAAAAAGGTGGTTCATGCTCAAAAACCCTCCAATGTGACTGAATTACAACAATTCTGCTAAGATGAGTGGGCCAAAATTCCTCCGCAGCCCTGTGAAAGACTCACTGCCAGTTATTGCAAACGCTTGATTGCAGTTGTTGCTGCTAAGGGTGGCCCATCCAGTTATTAGGTTTAGGGGGCAATCACTTTTTCACACAGGGCCATGTAGATTTGGATTTTTTTTTCTCTTAAAAATAAACAGCTGCATTTTAAAACTGCATTTTGTGTTTACTTTTGTTATCTTTGTCTAATATTTAAATTTGTTTGATGATCTGAAACATTTAAGTGTGACAAACATACAAAAAAATGAGAAATCAGGAAAGGGGCAAACACCTTTTCACACCACTGTATGCTGGATAAATGAAACAGGACAGTTCTTCAGTTTTAGACAAAAGTGTTCTACCTATGAAAAAAAATCCATCGTAAGCCATATACTGAATTTATTTCTCATTTTTGGAAGAAATGGTTGAAAACTGGATCGCACCCTGCCAGCCTGATGAGTCAGTGAATGTTTAACCAATCAGGGCAAACTTCTGATGTCACAGGAGTGCATCCCAGTTAGTGCAGTAGGATGAAATCAATTCCCACAAGATTTTATGGTCATATGACATGGTGATGTTAGCGCAATCTTAAGTCGGACAAAAATTTCTAACCAGCATGCACTACTTCAATGTCACAATGCATTGCTTTAAGTCAGTTTGTGCAAATTTTCATTAATCTGCATCAAATGCACCTAATGAGAATGCTGATAGGGATGATGGGAAATCTCACCTTCCCTTCCATCTCCTGTCCCTGCTCCGCATCCTTCAGCAGACTCATCCTGTTGGGTGTTCTCTCCACCTGAAATGGAGGTTTGGGGATGGGGGCAGATTTCTGTGGGCGTAACTGAGCTCACTGGGAGACAAACAGAAAAGACCAATGTTCAATGAAGTAAAAAGCAAAGCTCTGTACAGCATGATAAAAAAAGTACTCAATGCTGCTGAATATGTCAAGATGCAGCTGCAGGTGTGGGCACACCTGATTCAGGATCAGCTGATCAGAGCAACTGTCTGAGCGGATGTCCATCCGTCCAATCGGGACACCAGAAGTCCATCTACAGTCAGAAAGAGAAAGAGGTCACACTGTTGAATGTGTTTAAATTATTTCACACTTCAGCTCCTGTTTTTCACTCCTCAGTGTGACTGTCTGTTGTTCTCCTCCTGCTCAGACGTGTTGTTGTTTTAACTTTAATCATCCAGCACACTTTCTGCTGCGTGTATTTTTAGACTGCAGCTGTTATGCAACGCTGTGTGCATGTGTGGACTGGGCACTGGAGATGCTGACGTTACTATAGCAACAAGTTTACCTGTGACTGAACCATGGGTTGACCAATGAGGGGAAAACCAGAGGTGCTCAAATATTGCTGAACAGAAAGGGTCTGATTGATCATCTGATTGGCAAGAGACATTTAAAGGGATTTCCTAAATACTACGTCACAGCAGCGACAGATAAATACTATGATACTGTGGTGTGTTTGTCACAGACGGTTACTTCCTGTTCATCTCACCACTCTGAGGACCTTTCTGCTCCGACCCTCAGAGTGGGCCTGTCAGACTGTATCTACATCATACCACTATGTGTTGCAAGGAGCCACAAATCTGAGAAGATCACAAGGATCAAAGGAGGCCCTTACTAAATGGAGGCTGGAAGGCTTAATTACAACAGACAAATGCATGCAATATTAAGTTAGCAGCTGAATGTGTGACGCAGCAAGATACAAACTAGATCTACCCCAGCTTCCAAATCACAAGATTTAACAGCTCCTATGCAGGACCATTTCTAGCCTTTAGGTGAAGAGTTTAAACCCTGCAAAATTGAGAAAAAAATCTCCCAACAATATATATGTTAAAAAAATTAGATCATTGCCTAGATGAACAGAAAAAATAAACCATTATATAGAATAAAGATTTAACCAGCATCCATATGAATGTTGCAAATTTATGAGAAAGCTGCAAAGTTACAAGAAAATTGTTACAATTTTGTTCGGAAAAAGGTGCAAATTTCTAGGAAAAAAGTTCAAATCTATGATAAAAAAGTTGCAAATTTACAAACAACCAGTCAGAAATTAGTGAGGAAAAAAGTTTCAAATATACAAGAAAAAAAGCAGCAAGTTTAGGAGAAATAAAAAAAGCAAATCTACATGGATAAAGTGCTAAATTTACAAAAAAAAGTCACAAATTTATAAGAACAAAGTTTCAGATTTACTAGAAAGGTTGTCATGGATCTGGGTAAGTGTTGCACATTCTGTTTGTTTTCATTCTATACCAGGGTTTATCTCATTTTCCCCATGACCAGCAGGAACCCTAATTACCTGCACCTGAGCCAGTTAACCTCACCTGCCTCCGATCATCCAATACCGCTATCTAAGCTTCACTTAGAGATTGTAACAGTGTGGCATCATCATGTGGGAAAGCCTGCAAACCTGTCTACCTGTCGTCTCATGCTCCCAAACTCCAAGCATTCTCACTCAGTTTACCCGTCTGTTTCTAAGCCTCCTCTCCTGCCTCACAGGAACTCCAAGTAAGATAAATTATCAAGCATTCCTAACTCAATCCAACTCCTTCCTACCAAGACGCTCTCCGGCTCCCGCCCCACTGGTTTGAAGCCCTCACCTGGATTCTCTCACACACCAGGATTCCTAAGTAGGACTCATCTCTCTGCCTCAGTACACTAACCCACCTTCCTCTCAGGACCCATCTATGGCCCACTCACCTCTGGTTGGAGAAGTAAGCCCTCACCTCCAGCAATATCATATTCAGTCACGGGCTGCACGGTGGCGCAGTGGTTTAGCACTGTGGCAGCACAGTTTTACCCTCGGCCGGGGGATCGCGGGGATCATGAGATCGTGGGTTCGATCCCAGCCCCCGACCAACAGTGAGCTGTGTGGAGTTTGCATGTTCTCCCCGTGTTGCGCGGGTTTACTCCGGGATTTCTCCGGTTTCCTCCCGCATACCAAAAACATGTAGGTTTAGGGCGCTCGCGCACGCAGCGACCAGCAGCCGGTGGCTTGTCACCAGACTGCAAACCAAATCTACCTACGGGTACAAATAAGTAACAAAAAAAAAAAAAGTCATGCCTCAATAATTACTCACTCATCCTGGTTGTCTTCTCCTCCCTACAGGAGCCAAACCTCATCACCAGCAACTGTCAAATATATTCAATTTCCTCTTTAGCTTGGTGTCTGTGCTGTGTCTGCAACTGGGTCCTCCTCCTTGTGTAACCATAACAAAAGTTGCAAATTTACAAGCAAAATAAGCTGAAGATAATTTTAATTCTCCCTCAAAAAATGTTGAGGGTGAATTTGTAGCTTGGGGGCTATTTTGTTTTATAGGCAGAAATGGCTGTGCTCCTACAACATGGTAAAAAGATTCCTGGGACAGCAGCCAATTCTGGTTTCAGTAACAGTGAGCGGGGCTGACATGTAATGTGCAGAAGAAGTGCTGACGGCCGTGAAGGATGCCACCTTGGTGATGTCAGAGGAGATCACACTCACACCTCCCATCGCTGCCAATCTGTTCACGGGCACACAATGACTCAGAGACAGTGAAGGACATCCAGGTTGCTACAAGACAAGATCAGGGAGAGATAATGCAGAGGGAGAAGGGGAGAGATGCTCCTGATAATGGATGCAAGGATCAGACCTGATGCTGTGGTGCCTGCTCTAGAGACAGCAAAGTCAAAAACATCATTACAATAGCTCTTTTGGTTTTATTTTATGCCTGATTCACTACAAAACAAAAAATTATAATGCTCTTCTGTGGCTTTTTAGGAAGGGACAGTGCATATTTATTATTAATAGTATGAAGAATTTTTTCATAAGCACAGGTAAATAATAGAGCAAAGACTGAGCTATTGCTCAAAATCAGGATTGGACATTTTTCCTCCATTGGCTACACTGATCTATAGTGGAGATCAAAATTAGAGAACGATGTATTAATACAGCGCGGTGGTGGAGTGGTTAGCACTGCAGCAGCACAGCAACTCACCCCTGACCGGGGGATCCTGGGTTCGATCCCAGCCCCCGACCAACAGTCATCTGTGTGGAGTTTGCATGTTCTCCCCGTGTCTGTGTGGGTTTACTCCGGGATTTCTCCGGTTTCCTCCCACATGCCAAAAAACATGCAAGTTAGGTTAACTGGCATCAAACTGGGGATTCTAAATTGTCCTTAGGTATGACTGTGAGAGTGAATGGTTGTCTGTCTCTCTGTGTTGGCCCTGTGATGGACTGGCGATCTGTCCAGGGTGGACCCTGCCTCTCGCCCAAAGATGCTGGGATAGGCTCCAGCCCCACCATGACCCAAAAAGGATTAAGTGGAAGAAGATGGATGGATGGATGGATGTTCTTCATTGTTCAGAATTTGTAAGAATATCAGCTGTGGCTATACCACTGCTGTACTAGTATGCTTTTTTTTTTTTAAATAACCAAAACACTTCAACACAAACATTTATTTTGTAAAAAAAAAAAAAAAAAAAATAGTGAGCAAAATTAGAGAACAGTAACCACTGTGTCAGAAGAGAAGAAACAACAATGTTAAACAATGTTTTTTTTTTTTTTTAGGGCTATAGGATTTTAAAAAATTAATAGGAAGTGTAGAGGCCCTTGGTTTGAATGACTTAAGATAAGATAAGATAAAATAAAATAAACCTTTATTTGTCCCACAATGGGGAAGTTACAGAAGAAGACTTCAGCACATCTGCGCCCACAGGACATCACTAGTTTCTCACACTGCTCTGGTTTGGGGTACAGGATTATGCGAAGACTCTCAGTGGGGAATTGGATCAACATTGCAGCTGGAATTGCTTGCCAGTTCACTGCTGAACAAGGATCTGTCTCGGCACACAGTGGCCGTTTCTCAATACCAAGTTTGGTCTTGTGAACTTGGGAGTTTGGACTTGTCAAGTTCAACTTGGAAGTCCTGATTCCAGAGAAGGGGAGGGGACAGTTCATTGAACATGGCACTGGAATGGCTGTGTTCTTGCCGATGTCACGCTCGGCTCAGCTGTACTCAAATGGACTCGGATGAACTCGGGTCTACAGTCTGCCCTGCATTGCTCTTGTATCTTCACTTTACTCAATGCTAAAAAAAACAACCCAAAACAATTAAAAAAATACTATTCATTCATTCATTCATCTTCTTCCTTCATTCATTCTTCATCTTCCTCTTTGGCATGTGGGAGGAAACCAGAGAAATCCCACTTAAAAATATTAACCAACACGTAAAACGGTCAGTGGGGCGAAACTAGTTGTGGGTTTATATAGTTGGAGTTGGAATACTTATTGCTTGATTGATTGGCATTTTTCACACACACAAAAAAACCCCCAACCATGGATGGTGTGGTGGTTGCTCTGATCCCTGGTATCCTTTACCATCAAGCTGAGGAGGAGGCGGCGGGGATAAGAAGGTCTATAGGCCAAAGAGAGCCGCTATGCAGAGGAGGGGGCACCGAAGGTGGCCTCTGCTCACTTGTCTTTCCAGCTTGGTATGTTTTCCTAACAGCTTAGTGTGTTTTAACCCTCCAAATCCTGAGCTCTGTGTTTTCACGTATTTACAAACAAAATTCAAAATCTTCAGGTTAGAGCATCTCATCCTATTGATAGCTGAGATTTTTCTGATTTTTTTATACCCCCCCAAAAAAAACAAACAAACAAAAAAAAACAACAAAAAACAAAAAAGCAGGTGATTATGAGCAGGTATAGCAAAGAAATGTTTCAGTAACGAAAGGAAAATGGGTCATAAAAACACTCCAGACCTGAGAAAATGGTACTGGATAGAATATTTGTCACCATACCAGAGGGAAAGAGTTCTCAACAATATACACTATAGTGTACATGCTGGGGTCAAAACTTCCCATTACTGTATATGATTGATTTCTAAGTCAAAAAATTAATGACAGAATTTAGCTTTCATACTGATAGAATGTAAGAGCCTTATCTAAATTCCATGGTTTCATCTTCTTTCTACATGTAACGGATGCCAACTAGTGCTGTTCGGCGTAGAACGTTAGTAAAACCTCCCTCCCAAAGCCTCATACAGTATCGGTAGCGCTGAGCTACCGGTCGGACCTTTAGCTCAGCGCGATCGTGCTGTGTCTCCCATGCTCAAACTGTGTTAGTTGACTGAGAGGTCGCGGGTTCGTGTCCCGTGTGGGGCGAACTGCGCAGGATGATCTCTGTCACACTGGTGCCGTGAACCCGGCATGGGAGTGAGGTTTAAGGGGGAGAGTGTAACGGATGCCAACTAGTGCTGTTCGGCGTAGAACGTTAGTAAAACCTCCCTCCCAAAGCCTCATACAGTATCGGTAGCGCTGAGCTACCGGTCGGACCTTTAGCTCAGCACGATCGTGCTGTGTGTGTCTCTGACCAGTTAACTGTGAGGTCGCGGGTTCGTGTCCTGTGTAGGGCGAACTGCGCTGATGACCTCAGTTACAAAGTGGTGCTGTGAGCCCCAGATGGTAGCGCTGAGCTACCGGTCGGACCTTTAGCTCAGCGCGATCGTGCTGTGTCTCCCATGCTCGAACTGTGTAGTTGACTGAGAGGTCGCGGGTTCGTGTCCCGTGTGGGGCGAACTGCGCAGGATGATCTCTGTCACATACATGCTTACCTATCTATTGTCTATGTTCTCAGCCCCATCCTGTACAGCCTCTTCACCCATGACTGTGTTGCCTCCCACAAAGACAATATCATCTTAAAGTTCGCGGATGACACAGCAGTGATAGGACGCATCACTGGTGATGACGAAGCATCTTACAGGAGGGAGGTGGCCAGCCTGGTGTCATGGTGTGAGGACAGCAACCTCACCCTCAACACGGACAAGACAAAGGAGATGATAGTGGACATGAGGAAGGGGAGGAGGAGACCCCATCGGCCGCTGTTCATCCGGGAGCTTGAGGTGGAGAGGGTGAGTGACATAATGGCTGACCCAGGGAACAGACACGGACTCAGAAATGGATTCAATTATCTTTTATTGACCCAGTATATCGCGTGTGGATGCGTGAGTGTGTTATGTTGTGAATGTGAGTGCTGGCTGGAGACTTCGAGCAGCTGGGAGGGAGCGGAGTGCCGTGCAGCCTGGCAACCCTATGGACGGAGCAAGACACACAATTAGCAAAGAGCTAGCTGGGCTCACGCTTCGGTGTAACTGTGGCTTACTTGTTCCAGGCAGATGGTGATCACCCGTTGGCCAGGTAGACAGCGCCCACTGTTTCAGCGTCGTTGCAGTCGTGCAGATGGTGGGGAGGAGAGAGCGGAAACCGCCGCCGAGGGAGAAGATTCCGCCTGTGCACAGGGGAGTAGCGGAGAACAGGTGAGTAAAAGGATTGGCTTACTTGGGCTTGAAGGGAGATCCTCCGGGAGTTAATGCTGAGGTGGCGAGGTAGAACGTCATGAAGATGATGGCTAGGAAGTCGGGAGATGCACTTCATAGCAAGGGAGACAGATGGCTCCGTGCAGGCCAGCAGGCTGAGTGAGGTTAAATAGTCCTGTCCTGACAAGGAGCCGGTGTGCACGCAGCTGTGGATGATAATGGCCCACAGCGAGTCATCACAGTGAGCAGCTTTAAATACCTGGATATCCACATCAGCAAGAACCTTACGTGAACACACAACACCACAGAGCTGGTTAAGAGAGCTCAACAGTGACTGTACTTTCTGAGGAGGCTGAAGAAGTATGGCATGTCCCCCAGGATCCTCAACAATTTCTACAGCTGCATCATCGAGAGTGGTACGGCAGCACTACTGCCCTGGACTGCAAACGCCTGCAGAGAGTGGTGAAGACAGTGGAGAAGATCATCAGGTTCCACTCCCCTCTCTGCAGAGCATCTACTGCCACAGAATCCAAAGGAGAGCTGACGCCATCCTCCGGGACCCCACCCACCCCCAGCACAGAATGTTCACACTTCTACCCTCAGGCCAGAGGTACAGAAGTGTGAAATGCAGGACAACCAGACTGAAAAACTCCTTCTTTCCCACTGCCATTAGACTCCTGAACAAATAACAAACTCACAAACTCCACAACACAGCTTTGCAAATAGAAACCCACACACCGGTTGCTAAATTTGCACATTGCTCACTTGTACAGTGTACATAGTCCCACCCCGTCTGATGTCCATATCATCCCTGCTGCTAATTATCATGTGCAGTCTACTGGTATTATCATTACAGAGACATTCTCACACTGGGTGCTAATTTGTAATGTGTATACTGCTCATTTGCACACTGTACATAGGCTTATGCCATCTCAAGGTTCATATCATCTCTGATATCAATATATCACTGTCTACTATAGTCATCCAGTGAACTTTTAAATTTCATTCTTGTTTCCTCTAGTTTGACTGCTTTAACTACTTTAGCTGTCCAAATTGCCTAATGCGTGTTATTAGTATTCATTAGTATTAGTACTTAGTGTCATATAATGTTTGCATCTGCACCCGTATCAATTTTAAAATTGACTGGTGTTGTTCCAATTGTAAGCTGTATGGTCCATGGGTCATCATTTCTGTCTGTTTTTGTGACTGCGCCCAAAAAAAATGGTGTCTGGGAAACTGTCTCTTCAGTGACTTCTCTGACTGATTTACTGTGACATTTCTTTTCCCAGTGACCCACCTTTTTACACTTGTTGCATGTTGACTTCATGGCTGGGCACTTTTCAGGATCTCTGTGTTTTAATTTTCCACATCTTCCACACCATGAGTCTTTCTGCTCTCCACTTTTTCCTTTCCTTGGTTTAAATGGAGATCTTCCTCTGCCTGCTGCTTTTCCCTGGATCTCCTGCACCGTGGCGTGTGCCTCCCCCTGCTGGTGAACCTGGAGGACAACCTCCTCGTACTGGCGAACTGTTTGAATGGTTTGGGCAAGCGTTAGATCAGCCATCATCTGCAGTTTACGTGACAGCTCTTTATCGAGGATGCCCACAACAATTCGGTCACGGATATGTTCATCTCTCTTTACACCAAAGTCACAGTGTTCTGACATCTCAAAAAGGGCTCTGATAAACATTTCCACTTTCTCACCAGGCCGCTGCAGCCTCTGGTGAAAACAAGCGCGCTCATGGATCACGTTCCGTTTAGGACAGAAGTACTCGTCGTATTTTCCTAACACAACGTCAAACTTCTTTTGATCCGTTTCCTCAGTAAATGAGAATGATTTGAAGATGTTTTCAGCTTCGGGGCCCATGGCGTAAATCAGTGAACTGACCTGAATTTCGCCGTCCTCTTTATTCAGTTTTGTAGCCGTCCGGAAACGCAGAAAGCGCTCTTTCCAGCCCGCCCATTCATTTGGACGATGAAAAGGAAAACTTTCCGGGGGATTAAACTTGGCCATCTTACTCAAGCAGAGCGTCCGTCAAGCACTTCTGACACCATGTAAAGAACTGAGGTCCACACGAATAGTGGTTTCAACAAAGTTCTCTTTTAAAACTAGGAGCGGGAACATTAACAGGCGGCAACATCAACACATCGCCATTTTCATATCTATATCACTCGGTGAAGGTCAACTCTGACCTGTGACGTCACCACAGTCTTAAAGGCACAGCACACACAATTATCACATTATATGACACTTAGTATGTGCTTAAGGTGTCCCAACTGCCTGTGTGTTATTAGTATCCATTAGCATTAGGTGTGTTATTTCCTTATTAGTATGTTGTGTACCTATTACCTTGGCATTCATTTGGCGAGCAGAGTAAGAATTTCATTGCTCAGGAAATGTTGCATTTCTTAACTGTGCACATGATAATAAAACCTTTGACTCTTGAATCTATGTTCATTGGCAACAGTTTAAATAAAGAAATAGGTTTAAATAAGTCTTTAAGTCTTTACTGTCATTATGCATACACATGATGAAATTTTGTTGCAACATGTTAATTGATACTGAGACAATTTACATTAGATTAGATATTTCTTAATTCATAGTTTATGAATATATACACACTGTCATGATGTGGAGCACAGTTGGGGAACCGTGCTCACGCTTTTTGTTATTTTGATTATTTTCTGTAAGTTCCCACTTTAGTTTAGTATTCATTCTGGTTGGTTGGATGTATTTTGTTATTTGAGTTTACCATTTGTTTCTGTTTATGAAAGTCTCTGTTCCTAGTTTAGTTATTATTATTTTGTCTTTGATATCATGACTCCATGACCATCCAGTTTTGTATTATGTGGTAGACTGCAAGTCTAAAATAGAACATTACTGGCACATGCCTCTAGGGGGAACTACCTGTATTGTTCAGCACTACTATGAAGGGGACACATTAGAACAAGAGTGTGAAAACCCCGCGCAGAATCCATGTTCAGTCATATTATGTGTGTTGCAGAATAAACGGCAGAGTTAGCCAAAGAAATAACTCAAGTGTGATCATTGCTACACGGTAGGATATCACACAATTGGCGACGAGGATTAAAAAGAAAAAAATCAGCGGCGAGAAACAGAGAACATTGCAAGTGTGGCGAACTCAAGTGACTCCAGTAGTTCGAGTGCAAGTTCAGAGGAGGAAAAACGAGGTTTCCCCACCACGACGAGCAATGGCGGCTGTAATCGGAACGGTAACCCCTTTTGATAACTCGACTCAGTCATGGGAAGAATATAGTGAAATGTTGGACTTTTTCTTCCAAGCTAATGATATTGAGGAGCCAGACAAAAGGAAGGCTGTACTGTTGAGTGGAGTTGGTGCAACTACTTACAGCTTGTTGAGAAATTTAATAAGCCCTGCATTACCGAAAGATAAAACGTACGACCAGCTTACTGCTGAGCTTCAGAAGCACTTCAGCCCCAAACCGAGTGAAATCGTGCAACGATTTAAATTTAATTCACGCATAAGGAGGAACACTGAGTCCATAGCAGAGTATGTGGCAGAATTGAAGAAATTAACACTGCACTGTGATTACAAAGACTCATTGGAAGAAATGTTAAGAGACAGACTTGTGTGTGGAGTGAATGATGACCGAATGCAACGGCGACTTTTATCTGAAACAAAACTCACTTTTGTGAAGGCTTTGGAATTATGCCAAGCGATGGAAACAGCATCTAAAGATGTGAGAGAAATGCAAGGGAAACTGGCAGAGGACGCAGCAACGCATGTTCGTGTGCCTAAGACCCAAGTAGGTGTCCACAAAGTGTCAACTGATAAAAATCATCACAAATTCCCCAGTTGTTATCGCTGCAAAGGCCAGCACAATGCCGCCGAGTGCAAATTTGCCACTGAGCTGTGTCATAATTGTGGCAAGCGAGGGCACATTAAGAAAGCATGTAGAATAAAGGTGGACAGCGCACAGGTGCTGAAAGCAACAGTTAATGGGCAAAAGAAAAAAAAAAAGGGCCCAGGAAAGGAACAGCGAGCGAATCAACTGAGAGGGGAGGGAGAAAGTGATACAGAAGACATGGGTTTTCACACAATTTACAACACGTCAGAGGAGCTGACCAAGGTAGCGCCCATCACGCGTACCATGAATGTTAATGGAATGAAAGTAACATTTGAAGTTGATACAGGCTGTGGAGTAACCATATTAAGTAAACAGCAATATACACAACTGTGGAAGAAAACAGACACAGCAGAATTAAATCCCTGTCCATTAAAATTAAAAACATACACAGGAGAGAAGCTAGACGTGCTAGGCATGGCACAAGTGAAGGTGCAGCACAAAAACAAAGAAAAGGACTTACCTGTAGTAGTAGTTGGGAGCGAAGGACCAAATCTACTAGGGCGAAGTTGGCTACAAGAACTGGCCATGATGGATCAGTTGGTGAATAAAGTGGAATCTCAGCCCAAATTGCAGCTGGAGGAGATCCTCGAAAGACACGCTGAGGTGTTCAAAGAAGGCGTGGGACAGCTAAAAGGTGTCACTGCAAAGATTAATGTGGACAAGGAGGCCCAACCACGATTCTGCAAACCCCGACCGGTACCCTATGCAGTCAAGCCACTGGTCGAAAGCGAGCTACAGAGGCTGCTGGATGACAAGATCATTGAGCCAGTGCAGGTTGCAGAATGGGCGGCGCCCATAGTCCCAGTGAGAAAGCCGGATGGCTCCATTAGAATATGTGGAGATTACAAACTCACTGTCAATCGAGCATCACGGGTGGATCAGTATCCAATTCCTAAAGTGGAGGACCTCTTCGCACAGCTGAATGGCGGCCGACACTTCACGAAATTAGACATGAGTCACGCCTACCAACAAGTAGTCCTGGAAGAAGAATCAAGAAAGTATGTAACCATCAATACACACAAAGGCTTATATACCTACACACGCTTACCATTTGGAGTAGCTTCCAGTCCTGCTATATTCCAGAGAACTATGGAGGGCATCCTAGGTGGAATTCCGAATGTTGCCGTTTATTTGGATGACATCCTTTGTACAGGACCAAATGAACAAGAACATCTGAAAACGCTGAAGGAAGTGCTTCAACGGTTGGAGAAAAGCGGTCTGAGGTTGAAAAGAAGCAAGTGTGAGTTCATGGGAAAAGAGGTGGTGTTCCTAGGCCACAAGATCAACGCCAGTGGTCTACACCCCCTAACAGACAAAGTGGAAGCAATTGCGGAGGCGCCTGAGCCACAAAATGTTACTGAGTTAAAAGCCTACCTGGGCTTGTTGAACTATTACCATAGGTTCCTCCCAAAGCTCTCCACGCTGCTGGCACCACTACATACCTTACTTAAGAAGGAAGAAAAATGGTCATGGGGGGTCAAGCAGCAGAAGGCGTTTGAAGAGTCCAAAGTGCCACTTCAGTCCTGTAGTGTGTTAGTGCACTATGATTCAAACAAACCACTCATCCTGGCGTGTGACGCATCACCCTACGGTGTGGGTGCTGTACTCTCTCATCGTATGGAGGATGGCTCAGAGAGACCCATAGGGTTCGTCTCAAGAACTCTTAGTGCAGCTGAGAAAAACTACTCCCAGCTAGACAAGGAGGGCCTTGCAGTAGTATTTGGTGTAAAAAAATTCCACAAATACCTGTACGGGAGACAGTTCGCTATAGTGACTGACCACAAGCCACTAATTTCACTGTTCAGTGAAATGAGAGCCATACCCCAGATGACATCTCAGAGAATTCAGAGATGGGCCGTTACATTAGCAGCGTATGAGTACACCATCGTTTACAAAGCCGGACGGGACCATACGAATGCTGACGCGATGAGTAGGCTACCCTTGGATGGAGGAAGAGACAGCACGCCTGAGGAGGAGGAGAGAGTGCTATTGTTTGAAGATATCGGCGTGCCCCTGGTGAACGCGCAACAAATAAAGAAATGGACAGACAAAGACCCTGTTCTAGCAAGAGTGCGAGAATACATCTTGCGAGGATGGCCGAAGATGAACAGTCCTGAGTTCATTCCCTATGCCAGACGACAGGATGAGCTCAGCACCCAGGAAGGTTGTATCCTGTGGGGAGGACGCGTGGTTGTTCCACCACCTGGTAGGAATGCCTTACTGCAACAACTACACCAAGCACACCCTGGCATCACTCGCATGAAAGCGTTGGCGAGGAGCTACATGTGGTGGCCCAACATGGATGCAGAGGTGGAGGCGCTTGTGAAGTCATGTGCGGCATGCCAGGAGAACAGGAACAGTCCTCCAGCAGCCCCACTACATCCCTGGGAAGTTCCAGATAAACCATGGAGAAGAATTCACATTGACTACGCAGGTCCATGGATGGGAAGAATGTTCCTGATCATAGTTGACGCATACTCAAAGTGGATCGATGCATATTCTGTGAGTAGCTCTACTTCTACTGTTACCATTGAATGTCTTAGAAAGAGTTTCAGCCAACATGGCATACCTGAAATCATAGTATCAGATAACGGTACATGTTTTACGAGTGAACAGTTCCAAGAGTTTTCTGAAAAGAATGGCATACGTCACATCACGACTGCGCCATACCATCCTTCTTCTAACGGCTTAGCCGAGAGGGCCGTGCAGACGTTCAAGTCACTCATGAAAAAGATGACAGGAGACTCTATTGAAACCCGAATGTCGAGAGCTCTGTTCAGCTATCGAATAACACCCCAATCTACAACTGGCAAGTCACCAGCTGAGCTGTTGTGTGGAAGGAAGTTGAGGTCAACATTTGACTTAATACATCCAGACTTCAGAAACAAAGTGCATGATAAACAAGAGAAACAAAAAGGTTATCATGACATGCATGCTAGAGAGAGAATACTGAGAGAAGGAGACGTGGTCTACACCCGCAACTTCGGCTCAGGACCAGCCTGGGTACCAGGAGAAATAACAGAAAAGACAGGCCCTGTGTCATTCAAGGTGACATTAGGTCATGGACAAGTGGTGAGGCGACACATCGACCAAGTTCGTGGTAGGAGCTCCATTCCCCTGCCGATGGCACCAGAGGTGTTGTCTGACACCCATCCTGAGGAGAGCATCAACGAACCACCACTTCAGGTGAAACCTGAGGTAACCGTCTCTGCAGATTCTACGGGCAGCACTGCAGCAGCCGAAACAGTGGAGCAGTCTGAGTCTTCACCTGCAGTTGGCTCACCCGCCGTGAGAAGATCTCAGCGAGCTAGGAAAGCTCCAGACTACTTGAAGGACTATACTTAGTCAGTAGTGAGTTCCCCAGCCACAGGACAAGAATGCGTCCTGGAACCTCACTGGGATGCGGTAGTCAAACCAAATCCCCAGTTAGACTGTTATGTGTGTTATACATGTGAAAAAAAAAAAAAAAAAGAAAGAAATTATGTGTATGACACATGTGTTTAAGAAATTAAAAAGTAACTGTGATAGTTCAGGGTTAAATGGGAGTTCCAGGATGTCTAGTAATTGGCTAGTGTAATTAAGAGTAGTTTAATCTAGAGGGGAGGGATGTGGTAGACTGCAAGTCTAAAATAGAACATTACTGGCACATGCCTCTAGGGGGAACTACCTGTATTGTTCAGCACTACTATGAAGGGGACACATTAGAACAAGAGTGTGAAAACCCCGCGCAGAATCCATGTTCAGTCATATTATGTGTGTTGCAGAATAAACGGCAGAGTTAGCCAAAGAAATAACTCAAGTGTGATCATTGCTACACGGTAGGATATCACATATTATAAATATTATCAGCCTTTTTGACGTGAGCCTACCTTCACCTTTGCTTGTAGTTCTCTTTTGTATGTAGTATTTCTGTAATGGCACCTCTTGTTTTTGTATTTATCTTATCCTTGCCTTGGTGGTTATTTTTCCCTTTTGTATTCTATGGTCTGCTTCTCATTTTGTATTTATAGTCAGTTACCTTTTGTCATACTATCCTGTGCTTTTATTTTGACAGCGCTTCTTATTTACTTCCTCTGTAGGTCAAGTTCGCGGGCTGTCACAACTGTCATTCGTTGGTCTGATTACTCTCACCCATGTTACCCACACCTGTCATCAGTTGTAGTTACTTCCTTTTGTCCTAGTTAAGGACCACTGTGCTGTACTGCGGCACAGCGTTCTTCTCAATGTCCAGATGTGAGTCCCACGTCTTATTTTCTCTCCATTGGCTATTCTATCTCCTCATATCCTGCCTTTTGTCTCAGCTTGTAAGTTTTTGTGTTGTTGTTATATTTTGTGTTTTTATTAAATCTCCTGCAACTCACAGCTCCTGCGTTTGTGTCTTTGTTCTGCCCTTGCCGGGCCGTTGATAACAGAAGGACGCTGCCAGTGTGGACCCAGCGGACTGTGAGTTTTCTTTTGTTTTTGCCCCTCCCTTCTATTTTTTGTTCTAGTCTGTTTCTTTGTTTTTTTTGCTGGAATGTCAGCTCACACGGACTATAGTGTTTATGGACTGGACGAGGTGGAGTGTTGGGCTGCGGGTTTATTGGAGGACATTATCGCAGACGCTCGCACTTCCCACACTTCTGAGGAGGTTCTGCAGTGCTTGGACAGTGTGGCACAGGTAATAGAGGCATACCCCAGCCTGTGGAGCTATCCAGAACTCATGGGTCTCCTCACCTCGGCCACCAATCCTCTCCCCATGGTCCGCAGGCTGGGGAAAACCTCTCCCCCTGTACCTGTGCCGACGAAGAAGCGTCCCTGGGTACGGAAGTCTCCAGCCTCTCGCCATCGCCCAACTGCAGCCCCGCCTTCTCCTCTCAATCAGTGGCCTGCACCATCTGCCATCACTCCGGAGCTGGAAGAGCCTGCTGGTTGCCGGATTGAGTATGTAGCCCTCGTGCCTCCTGATGGTCCCACTGCTGAGGAGCTGGAGGAGCGCCGGCGCGTTTTGTTGGCTGAGATGGAGCTGCTGCAGCATCCCCTGACTCTGGAGTCTTGCCCCCCTCACCATGAGCCTGTGTCCTTGCCTCCACATCAGATGACCTCCGCAGTTCCCGGAGGGACCTCGTCTGGACCCGCAGCAGCTGCAACCATCACGCCCTGGGAATTAAGACAAGTATCTTTTCATTCTCTAACATCTAAAAATGAATTGTCTTGCCTTATTCCTGGTGATGGGGGGGGGGGGGGGGGCTTAGCAGCAGCTATCCACTTGTCCTATCCACGGCTATCCACGAGTGTCCGCCGGTCCTGGGAGGGAGCCGCCGGACAACGGAGGGGCCTGCGGTTTCGGAGGGTCCTGTTCCAGCCTCACAGCGACGTCCTGGATGGGAGAAGAGCGTCCCCTGTGTCTTGGAGCCTGAGCCGACAATAGAGTGTCCCCTGGTTTTGGCATCGCAGGACCCGGCGTCATTGGTGAGATGATCCCCAGCGTCACCCACCACGTCTGGGGTTCCACCGGCATCAGCTGCCACATCTGAGGTTCTGCCACACCTGGAGTTCCACCAGCATCAGCTGCCACATCTGGGGTTACACTAGCTTCACCTGCCATCATGCCTGCTGCTTGGGTCGCCACAGCAGAGTCGCCAGAGTCCTGGATGGCAGTGGAGCTCGAGTCAAGGCAAGTACTCCTTTCTGTCTCTAAATGATCAGTTTTAGAGAGATCTTGTCTTGCTTGTGGCAGGGAAAACCTGTTGCAGCTGCCATCTGCTGCTGAGTTTTCCTCGCTGGGCTCCACTGCTGCCAGTAACATTGATCTGGTGTATATCTGGTGTAATAGACTTACACAATGGTCCTCTCCGGCATACAACTAGGAACATACCGGTCGCTATGGAGGGTGAGAATATGTATGGGCACATAATCATACCATGTAGGATAACTAAATAGACGGTTATGCTGTTTCATCCCACCTAGCAACAATGCTCTGCACTGTGTGTGTTTATATATTTACATATTTATTCCATCTAGCTACAATGCTCTGCACTGGGTGTGTTTATATTTATATATCTATATATTTATTCCATCTAGCTACAATGCTCAGCACTGGGTGTGTTTATATTTATATATCTATATATTTATTCCATCTAGCTACAATGCTCCGCACTGTGTTTTTATATATCTACATATTATTCCATCCAGCTACAATGCTCTGCACTGTGTGTCTGTGTGTGTGTGTGTGTATATATATATTTTATAGTAATATGTACATATGTATATTAGCTGCTCTTGCTTGCTTGTTTTTTTTTTTTTTTTTTTTTTTTTTTTTTTCTTGCCTTCTGATTGTTGCTCTGAGTGTTGCTATCCCTGTGCTGTTGCAATCCTGGAATTTCCCCGTTGTGGGACTAATAAAGGCTTATCTTATCTTATCTTATCTTATCTCTTCCTCCCCGTCTGAGGTGGCCATGTCGGGGAAGGATCCCCAGAAGGATGGACTCGAGATGCCCCAGCCTGTTTCATCAGAGTCCTGGACAGTGGTGGAGCTCGAGTTAAGGCAAGTTCTCATTTTTGTCTCCACAATAGCAGTATTAGAGAAATCTCGCTTTGCTCTTGGTGGGGAGAACCAGTTGCAGCTGCCAGCTACTCCTGAGCTTTCCACGCTGGGCTCCACTGCTGCCAGTGAAATTGACCCTGTATTTGTTTCTTCTTCTCTGTCTGAGTCCTCGTCTGGTTCCACTGATAATCATCAATCTTCACCTGAGGTCACCGATGGTCATCAGTCCACTGTGTGGTTCCGCCGATGGTCATCAACCTTTGCCTGAGGTCGCTGATGGTCATCAATCTTCGCCTGAGATCACCAATGGTCGTCAGCCTTCGCCTGAGGTCCCCGATAGTTGTCAGCCTTCGACTGAGGTCACAGAGGGTCGCCAATCTTCGCTTGAGGTCGCTGAAGGTCGTCCGTCTTCGCCTGAGGTCACCGAGGGCCATCCGTCTTTGCTTGAGGTTGCTGAAGGTCATCCATCTTCGCCTGAGGTCGCCGAGGGTCGTCTGTCTTCACCTGAGTTCACCGAAGGTCATCCATCTTCGCCTGAGGTCACTGTTGGTCAGCAGCCTTCACCTGAGTTCGCCAATGATCATCAGTCCTCCTCATCTGGTTTCCTCGCTGTTCAGCCGTCTTCGCCGCCTGGCTTTCTCGCTAATCAGCCGTTTTCTTCACCTGATTTCCCTGCTGATCAGTCGGCTTCATCGTCTGGTTTCCTCGCTGGTCAGCCATTCTCTTCGTCTGGTCTCCCCGCTGATCAATCATCTCCCTCCTCTGGTTTCCTCGCTGATCAGCCATTCTCTTTGTCTGGTTTCCCTGTTGATTAGTTGTCTTCGTCGTCTGGTTTCCACACCTCAGCCCCTGTGGTCCGTGAAGGGCACGGGTTCCAGCTGCTGCCTCCAGGGAGGAGTGCATCGTGCCCCGGGGCCCGTTGGATCAGGGATGCTGGGAGACCACCCGACGGACTACGCCCTCTGCTAAGGTGGCTTAGGAACTCTGGGAGGCCACCAGATTTATTCCACCGTGTGATCTGGTGGTTTTGGGACTTCTGTAGGCCAGCTGAACTGCTTTACTTTATCACCCAGTGGTCCTAGAGTTTCTGTTGTCACCTGATCTGTTCTGTTTTGTGGGTCATGAGTGAGTTTTTTGTTTGGTCCCTCCTAGCCTGGTTTCCCCACTGCCCTAACGGGTTGGGTTATTGTTCTATTCCTGTTGGGGGAGGGGGTTGTATTTTCTTCTTCTTTTTTGATGTTACCTTGGGGTGTCTGGAATCCACCCCTTGGACGGATGGCTCTGTCATGATGTCACTTTTTGTTATTTTGATTATTTTCTGTAAATTCCCACTTTAGTTTAGTATTCATTCTGGTTGGTTGGATGTATTTTGTTATTTGAGTTTGCCATTTGTTTCTGTTTATGAAAGTCTGTTCCTAGTTTACACCGTGTTCCAAATTATGCAAACAGGATTTTAGTGCCATAAACATTCAGTTTTTTGTTTTTTCAATTAAATTGTGTCTCAGGGCTCTTTGCATCACTGATATCAGTCTCAGACACCTGTCATAATTAGTTTGCCAGTGAGCCCAATTAAAGGAAAACTACTTAAGAAGAATGTTCCACATTATTAAGCATGCCTCAGGTTTCAAGCAATATGGGAAAGAAAAAGGATCTCTCTGCTGCCGAAAAGCATCAAATAGTGCAATGCCTTGGACAAGGTATGAAAACATTGAATATTTCACAAAAACTTAAGTGTGATCATTGTACTGTGAAGAAATTTGCACAGACGGGTTCATGCAGATAAAAGCATAATGACGAAGGTTTCTGCCAGACAAATTCATCACATTAAGAGAGCAGCTGCTAAAATGCCATTACAAAGCAGCAAACAGGTATTTGAAGCTGCTGGTGCCTCTGGAGTCCCACGAACAAGGTGTAGGATCCTCCAGAGGCTTGCAGTTGTGCATAAACCTACTATTCGGTCATCCCTTACCATTGCTCACAAGCAGAAATGGTTGCAGTGGGCCCAAAAATACATGAAGACTAATTTTCAAGCAGTCTTGTTTACTGATGAGTGCCGTGCAACCCTGGATGGTCCAGATGGATGTAGTGGATAGTTGGTGGATGGCCATCATGTCCCAGCAAGGCTGCAACATCAGCAAGGAGGTGGCGGAGTCATGTTTTGGGCCGGAATCGTGGAGAGAGAGCTGGTAGGCCCTTTTAGGGTCCCTGAAGGTGTGAAAATGACCTCAGCAAAGTATATAGAGTTTCTCACTGACCATTTTCTTCCATGGTACAAAAAGAAGAACCATGACTTCCGTAGCAAAATTATCTTCATGTATGACAATGCACCATCTCATGTTGCAAAGAATACCTCTGTGTCATTGGCTGCTATGGGCAAAAAAAGGAGAGAAACTCATGGTGTGGCCCCCATCTTCTCCTGACCTCAACCCTATTGAGATCCTTTGGAGCATCCTCAAGCAAAATAGCTATGGTGGTGGGAGGCAGTTCACATCAAAACAGCAGCTGTGGGAGGCTATTCTGACATCTTGCAAAGAAATTCAAGCAGAAACTCTCCAAAAACTCAATGGAAAGTTCAATGGATGCAAGAATTGTGAAGGTTATATCAAAGAAGGGGTCCTATGTTAACATGTAACCTGGCCTGTTAAGATGTTTTTGATTGAAATAGCTTTTGATTTCAGTAAAAATAACCTCCTAATGCTGCAAATTCAACAAATGTGACCCGTGCTGGCAAAATGAGTCGGAATGCGCACCCCGTCATTACAAGCTACAGGCAGGAGAAGTCATAAATCATGACTCTTTCTTTGTTTGTAGCGGCAAATCCCAGGAAAACCCCTATGAGTGCCTGGTATCATTGTAAAGCTTAGAAATCGTACTTTCTAAAAATACATATGTTTTGGCGGAACACGTAACTCCCGACTGATCGAACGAGAGTTTTAAATCTAGTCAAAATATAAACAAATCTGCATTTTCCGGGTCTGTTTTTGCGCACTTCCTACAAGTTAAATATCATTTTGATGGTTTTTCAATACAGAATATGGAAAAAATGTTTCCTCAGTTTTGATGATTTCCTCAAAGTGTCTCATTTTGCCAGCACGGGTGACAAATGACCATTTTCAGTTCTTTACAACCGGTAAAATATTTTGAAACCCTGTTGTGCATAATTTGGAACAGTGCATTTTGATTTTTTTTATTTTTGCAAAAAATCATTGGGAGGTTTGTTCAGTAAAATTTGAATTATGCGCTAATGGTTGATGACTTGAAAATTATACTGACTGTCATTTGCATTGACTATTTAGGAAAATCGGAGACAAATCTCATGTGCATAATAATTTGGAACGTGGTGTAGTTGTGTTAATAACTTGTGGTGCCAGGATGCAAAGGTGATCACCGTTCATTGTACACCTAACACTGAGTACATGGCTGTAAAATGCAGACCGTTTTATCTGCCGAGGGAGTTGGCGGCTATCTTGACTGTGGCAGTCTATGTTGCTCCAAGTGGTAATATGAGAGAGGCTATGAGTGACTTGTATCATAACATCTGTTCACTGCAGACAGCCCCCCCAGATGCTTTTATCATAATTGCGGGTTGTGGAGAAAGGAATAGGTGAGGCAACGAGCTGAACAACACAAGGCTTTATTCTTTCTCCAGCAACATAACAGCAAACAGCGAAACAGTGCTATAGCACAACAGCGCAACGGCCTCTAGGTCTCCGTGCGTTCCCCTTTTTATATCTTTATTCCCATGCATGGAGACCAGGAGCTTCCAACCATCATACATTGTTGTTTAACAAAGGACTGTGTGGCACATTAAAATAACATAATGCCGGTTCCGCTCCAGCATACTTCTTCTCCCCGGCATTTACTCCTGTCCCCGGGGGGCGCATAGTCCTTACTGTCCCGTTGGAACCCCCCGATGACACCTCCTCTTTTGGTCCATTGTTTCCTGGGTGGAGAAGTCCAACAGCGTGCCCCCACACAGCACCCCCCTTCCCCCCAAACAACCAAAATGGGCCTTAATTCCCCCCGTCCTTTGGACTTGAGCTGGCATCCATAGCGGCTGTAGTGGGGGGTCGCCAATCCAGCCAAACTGCCCTGCTGGCGGGGTGTACCGGAGGGCATGTCAGTCTGTGGAGGGAAAGGGGGGGGGGACACATCAGCTCTGTGAGCGCAGGTCCCTGCCGAGGGATTGGCAACTTGCAGAGCCACTAACGGTGGGCATCCACGCCGGAATCCAGTGCGCATCGTGCCTGCCGAAAACAAAACCAGCCTTCTGCAAGCTTCTTGGGACTGAATGTGCGGGGAAAGTAATAGTGGGCTGGGCCAGGTCGCTCCCAGCCTCTGTCTGTGTAAAAACTGCGTGGGCGGATCAGCCTGGGCACAGGGTTTTCCGGTAGAAACTCTCCTGGGATCAGCAGCGGCTAAGAAAAAATGAGTTCTGTTGGGGAGGTTGCCAAATCCTCACTTAGGTGCGGAGCGCAGCCCTAAGGTGGGGAGAGTGCCAAATCCTCCTTAGGTGCAAAGTGCAGCCCTAAAAAAACCCAGGGCTGGTGGTTCCTGGAGCAGGCTTGTCACCTGTTGTGTGGCTTGCGCATCCGGCACCGCAACCACGTAGTAGTATCTTGTGTCATCCATAGTTATCCCGCGGAGTGCGAACTGGGCTTCTATGAACGAAACCCACGCTGCCGGGTCCTGAAGTCAGAAGTCCGGGAGCTGGACTGAACCAGAGCAGGTGGCGCTGGTGCGCTCCCTCCGGGTAGTCTCTGGGGCAGTGCTCAGCTCACTCTCCATGGCATGTCAGGGTCACCAGTGTGGAGAAAGGAATAGGCGAGGCAACGAGCTGAACGACACAAGGCTTTGTTCTTTCTCCAACAATATAACAGCAAACAGCGAAACAGCACTATAGCGCAACAGCGCTACAGTGCAATGGCCTCTAGGTCTCCGTGCATTCCCCTTTTTATATTTTTATTCCCATGCATGGAGACCAGGAGCTTCTGACCATCATACACTGTTGTTTAACAAATGATTGTGTGGCACATTAACATAACATAACACCGGCTCCGCTCCAACACACTTCTTCTCTCCAGCATTTACTCCTCTCCCCGGGGGGTGCATAGTCCTTACTAGCCCATCTATACCTCCCAGTGACACCTCCTCTTTTGGTCCATTGTTCCCTGGGTGGAGAAGTCCAACACCGTGCCCCCACAGGGTGATTTTAATTAGGCAAGCCTCAAGTCTGTCTTACCTAAATTCCATCAGCATGTGAGCTGTGCTGCTAGGTGCAAAAATACACTAGATCATGTTTATACAAACACCAGGAACTGCTACAGAGCACCCGCTCTCCTGAAACTCTGATCCCCTAGCTGTTATGCTTCTACCTGCATACAAGCCAATGGTGAAACAAGTTAAACTTGTTTTCAGAGAAGTGAGATTGTAACCTCAGGAAGCTATTCCAACATTACAAGACTGCTTTGAGAACACAGTGGGAGATCTTTAGAGAAGCTGCAACAAAGGACAGAGTCACTGATCTGCAGGAATATGCAGAGTCTGTCATGGGTTACATAAATAAATGCATAAATGACGTAACTGTTATCAAAAGCATCAAGAAATGAGCAAATCAGAAGCCCTGGCTGAATGGAGAAGTGGGCTCCTTGCTTAGGGTGTGGAATTCAGCTTTTGAGTCAGGAGACACTGCTGCATACAGGTTGGCAAGACAAAATCTGTCCCGGGGCATCCGGGAGGCCAAGAGACTGTATGAGCAGAAGTTAAACAGCTACTTTATGGACAATAAAGATTCACGGCAGTTGTGACAAAGTTTCAATACAATTGCTGAAAATACACCATCACAGAAGTGAGTACACCCCTCACATTTTTGTAAATATTTTATTATATCTTTTCATGGGACAACACTGAAGGTATGACACTTTGATGCAATGTAAAGTAGTCAGTGTACAGCTTGTATAACAGTGTAAATTTGCTGTCCCCTCAAAATAACTCAACACATAAGAATCAGAATCAGAATCAGAATCAGAATCAGGTTTATTGCCATTGTTCATGTAGTACACAAACTAGGAATTTGTCTCGGTGCAATGCTGCAACATTAAACATGATAAGATAAGAGAAATAAACTATACATGTAATAAAGTGTAGGATAAGATTAAGTGATACTGGTCAACAGTTAAAATATATATTAGCCAGCAGCAGATACTGTGGAGAACTATATAGTGCAGTCGGTAATGCAGGAAGAAAACAGTGATGATTGACATGAGTCTGGTTGAGCTGCTGTACATGGTGCACGAGAGTCAATAAGTCACTTAGTGTTCAGCAGTCTGATGGCAGAGGGGAAGAAGCTGTTCATGTGACGGGAGGTTTTAGTCTGGATGGACCGAAGTCTTCTACCAGAGGGGAGGGGGGCAAACAGTACGTGACCAGGGTGTGAGGGATCGGCTATGATCCGGCCAGCACGCCTCCGGGTCCTGGAGATGTACAGATCCTGGAGAGATGGGAGCTTGCAGCCGATCACCTTCTCAGCAGTGCGCACGACGCGCTGCAGCCTTAGTCTGTCCCTGGCAGTGGCTCCTGCGTACCACACGGTTATGGAGGTGGTGAGGATGGACTCGATGATGGCTGTGTAGAACTGCACTAACATCTTGGTGGGTAGCTTGAGCTTCCTCAGCTGCCACAGGAAGAACATCCTCTGCTGGGCTTAGCCAGCATAGCCATTAATGCCTAAACCGCTGGCAACAAAAATGAGTACACCCCTAAATGAAAATGTCCAAATTGTGCCCAATTAATCATTTTCCTTCCCCGGTGTCATGTGACTCGTTAGTGTTACAAGGTTTCAGGTGTGAATGGGGAGCAGGTGTATTAAATTTGGTGTTATCCCTCTCACACTCTCTCATACTGCTCACTGGAAGTTCAACATGGCACCTCATGGCAAAGAACTCTCTGAGGATCTGAAAAAAAGAATTGTTGCTCTACATAAAGATGGCCTAGGCTATAAGAAGATTGCCAACACCCTGAAATTGAGCTGCAGCACAGGGGCCAAGACCATACAGTGGTTTAACAGGACAGGTTCCACTCAGAATACGCCTCGCCATGGTTGACCAAAGAAGTTGAGTGCATGTGCTGAGCCATATCCAGAGGTTGTCTTTTGAAAATAGATGTATGAGTGCTGCCAGCATTGCTGCAGAGGCTGAAGGGGTGGGGGGTCAGCCTGTCAGTGCTCAGACCATATGCCACACACTGCATCAAACTGGTCTGCATGGCTGTCATCCCAGAAGGAAGCCCCTTTTAAAGATGATGCACAAGAAGGCCCGCAAACAGTTTGCTGAAGACAAGCAGACTAAGGACATGGATTTCTGGAACCATGTCCTGTGGTCTGATGAGACCAAGATAAACTTATTTGGTTCAGATGGTGTCAAGCATGTGTGGTGGCAACCAGGTGAGGAGTACTAAGACAAGTGTGTCTTGCCTACTGTCAAACTTGGCGGTGGGAGTGTCATGGTTTGGGGCTGCATGAGTGCTGTCGGCACTGGGGAGCTACAGTTCATTGAGGGAACCATGAATGCCAACATGTACTGTGACATACTGAAGCAGAGCATGATCCCCTCCCTTTGGAAACTGGGCCACAGGGCAGTATTCCAACATGATAACGACCCCAAACACACCTCCAAGATGACCACTGCCTTGCTAAAGAAACTGAGGGTAAAGGTGATGGACTGGCCAAGCATGTCTCTACACCTAAACCCTACTGAGCATCTGTGGGGCATCCCCAAATGGAAGGAGGAGGACCGCAAGGTCTAACATCCACCAGTTCTGTGATGTCGTCATGGAGGAGTGGAAGAGGATTCCAGTGGCAACCTGTGAGGCTCTAGTGAGCTCCATGCCCAAGAGAGTTAAGGCAGTGCTAAAAAATAATGGTGGCCACACAAAATATTGACAATTTGGACACAATTTGGACATTTTCACTTCGGGGTGTACTCACTTTTGTTGCCAGCAGTTTAGACATTGATGGCTGTGTGTTGAGTTATTTTGAGGGGACAGAAAATTTACACTGTTATACAAACTGTACACTGACTACTTTACATTGTATCAAAGTGTCATATCTTCAGTGTTGTCCCGTGAAACAATAAAATAAAATATTTACAAAAATGTGAGGAGTGTAATCACTTTTGTGAGATACTGTAAGTTCCCTCCCCCACAGACCAGTCACAAGGATGTTACACTCCCAGACAGGCTCAATGACTTTTATGCACGTATTGAAGTTGGAAATGGCAGCAATAATGTTGAGGTACGGAGACCTCTATCATCATCATCATCATCATCATCTACTGAGCAGGCATTTCAGGTGACAGCTGCATAGGCTAGGAGAGTCTTTGCCAGGGTTAATTCACACAAAGCAGCAGGACCTGACAAAATTCCTGGGTGTGTGGTGAGGAAGTGTGCTGAACAGCTGAAAGATGTCTTTGCAGACATCTTTAACACCTCCCTCTCTCAGGGTACTGTTCCCACCTGCCTGAAGAGTGCCATCATAATCCCCGTGTCAAAGAAACCAAACCCTGACTGCCTTAATGATTTTCGTCCTGTGGCATTAACACCAATAGTGATGAAATGATTCAAATGGTTTGTTTTGCAGCACATTAAGGCTCAGCTCCCTCCAGGGTTGAACCCCCTGCAGTTTGCATATAGAGCTAATCACTCAACTGAAGACGCCATCTCCTCTGTACTTCACCTTACCCTATCACATCTGGAGGAGAGGAATGCTTATGTTAGGCTCCTCTTCATTGACTTCTCCTCTGCATTTAATACCATCATTCCAGGGCAGTTGGTGGAAAAACTACGGTTGCTGGGAGTGGACCCTAGCACATGTGGCTGGATTCTCAACTTCCTGATGCAGAGGCAGCAGCGAGTCAAGGTGGACAGTTCTATCTCAAACATCAGAACTGTGAGTACAGGATCTCCTCAGGGGTGTGTCTTGAGCCCCCTGCTGTTTAGCCTGCTCATTCACGACTGTACTGCCACATTCAGCACCAATTACATCATTAAGTTTGCTGATGATATGACAGTAGTCGGTCTGATAAATGAAAACAATGAGTCTGCATACAGAAGGGAAGTGGACCAGCAAACAACATGGTGCAGATTACATAATCTTCACCTTAATGTGAAGACTAAGGAGATGGTGACCGACTGCAGGAAGGTGAGCAAGCACCACCACACACCGCTGTTTATTGGGGGCACTTCTGCGGAGAGGGTGAACAGTGTTAAGTTTCTGGGGATTTACCTGGCATACGATATGACTTTTAACACCAACACCACAGTCATTGTTAAAAAGGCCCATCAGTGACTCTACCCTCTTCGGCGGCTAAAAAAGGCAGGTCTTCCCACTCAGCTCCTCACCACTTTTTACAGAGGCACCCTGGAATCTGTCCTTTCATATGGTCTGACTGCCTGGTTTGGGAATTGCACAGCTTTGGAGAAGCACCAGCTGAATAGGGTTGTAAAAACAGCCAATAAGACCACTGGTGTCCCCCTCCTCTCCTTGGAGGAGATTTACAACAAACACTGTGCTAACAGGGCTGTCAACATCACTAAGACTGCAACTATCCTTCCCACAGTTGGTTTTCTCTTCTGCCCTCAGGGAAGAGGTACAGGCATCTTCAGGCTAGGACAGCTAGAATGTTGAACAGTTTTTTCCACATGCTGTCAGGATTATAAATGGGCTGTGCCCTATTCCCCTGCCAACTGCTTTTCCTCCCCTTACGCATGCATACAGACACCTCTGCTAAACTCGTACATGTATTTTGTTAGGTTGGCCTGACCATAGTATTTTTAACTGATATTTTATTGCTGTATTTTATTTATTTATGCTGTTGTTTTTAAACTTATTTTTTATGTATATTGTGGTATTGTGTTATGCTGGGGATCATAATTTCGTTTTTTATTTGCAAGTGTACATACTAAATGACAATAAAGAAATGTTAAATCTTGAATTATTATTTTGTCTTTGATATCATGATTCCGTGACCATCCAGTTCTGTATTATAAATATTATCTGCCTTTTTGACATGAGCCTACCTACACCTTTGCTTGTAGTTCTCTTTTGTATGTAGTATTTCTGTAATTGCATCTCTTGTTTTTGTATTTATCTTATCCTTGCCTTGGTGGTTATTTTCCCCTTTTGTATTCTCTGATCTGCTTCTCATTTTGTGTTTTTATGACATCTCCTGCAAACTCACAGCTCCTGCATTTGGGTCGTTGTTTCACCCCTGCCGGGCCGTTTATGACTGTTGGGAAATTGTACATATGTATATACATGTTATCATTTCATAATGCATTATGTCTATGTAACCTTTGCTCCGTGTGATAAGTGACAAAAGGACACTTGTAAGAACATTTGTACAACGGATGCAAAGACATACTCTGCCCTGCAACTGCTGCCAAGATGAACAGGAAGCATCTGAATGCTTAAATGCACCCTTTTTCTTTGAAACTGTTGTTCGCACCTTTTGATGAAAAAATATGAATTAGTTCATACAGAAAATGCATCAATATACAATGAATAAATACACAATAAATAAATTTATAGTAAATTTAATAAATGGAGGTATGACTGAAATAATGATTAATAATTGATTTTAATGGAGGTATTTTGGTGGTATACCACCAAAATTCTTCTCAGTGTTGATGGCAAGAGCAAGAAACAGTATACAGCAGGGAAAATAAGTATTGAACACGTCAACATTTTTCTCTTTAAACATATTCTGATGGAGCCATTGACCTGAGATTTTCACCAGATATCGGTAACAACCCAAGTAATCCATACATACAAAAAATCAAGGCAACTGTGTCCACAAAAAAAGTTATATTTAATAAAGTGGAATGACATAGGGTTAATTGGCATCAAATGGGGATTCTAAATTGTCCTTAGGTATGAATGTAAGAGTGAATGATTGTCTGTCTCTCTGTGTTGGCCCTGCGATGGACTGGCAATCAGTCCATGGTGTACCCTGCCTCTCGCCCAAAAATGCTGGTATAGTCTCCAGCCCCCCGCCCCCCCCCCCCCCCCGGCAACCTGAAAAGGAAAAAGGATTAAGCAGTAGAAGTGCTCCAGTGCTTATCTACACCATCCAACCGATGATCCTGAAGGACAAGCTGCTGTGTGCAGGGGTGGACCAGCACCTGTCATCATGGATCCTGGACTACCTCACTAACCGGCCACAGTTTGTGAGAACCCGGGACTGTGTGTCCGACACGATCATCAGTAGCACGGGGGCCCCACAGGGAACGGTTTTGGCTCCCTTCCTGTTCACCCTTTATACTGCGGACTTCTCACACAACACAACACACTGCCATCTACAGAAGTTCTCTGACAACTCTGCGATCGTTGGCCTCATCTCCAATGGAGATGAAGCTGAGTACAGAGGACTTATCCAGGACTTCGTGGACTGGTGCCATCGGAACTGCCTCCAGATCAACGCGAGGAAAACTAAGGAGCTGGTGGTGGACTGCCGCAGGCAAGGACAACCCCTCACAGCACCAGTAAACATACAGGGAACAGACATCGAGATGGTGACATCCTACAAGTACCTGGGTGTTCATCTGAACAATAAACTAGACTGGTCACACAATACTGACGCACTCTACAAGAAGGGACAGTGCAGGCTGTTCCTACTGAGGAGACTCAGGCCTTTTGGTGTACAAGGGGCGCTGCTGAAGACATTCTACGACATGGTGGTGGCATCAGCCATCCCTTTTGGAGTGGTCTACTGGGGCAGTGGTGTTACAGCAGCCGATGGGAAGAGACTGAACAACCTGATCAAGAAAGCTAGCTCTGTCCTGGGGCAACGCCTTGACTCAGTGGAGGAGATGGGAGAGCGAAGGATGGTGGCTAAACTGTCATCTCTGCTGGAGTCCAAGTCCCACCCTATGCAGGACATACTGAATGCACTGAGGAGCTCATTTAGCAGTAGACTACATCATCCTAGGTGCGCAACCGAGAGGTTTCGCAGGTCCTTCCTACCTACGGCTGTCAGACTGTATAACCTAAGCAGGGCTGCTCACAGAGATAGCAAAAAAACGTGACAAACTAATAGTATTGAATGCAAAAGACGCAATAGACTTACACAATGGTCCCCTCCGGTATACAACTAGGAAAATACCGGTCGTTACGGAGGGTGACAATATGTATGGGTACATAATCATACCATGTAGGATAACTAAGTAGACGGTTATGCTGTTCATTCCATCTAGCTACAATGCTCCGCACTGTGTGTGTTTATATATTTATATATTTATTCCATCTAGCTACAATGCTCCACACTGTGTGTTTATATATTTATATATTTACTCCATCTAGCTACAATGCTCCGCACTGTGTGTGTTTATATATTTATATATTTATTCCATCTAGCTACAATGCTCCACACTGTGTGTTTATATATTTATATATTTATATGTACATATGTATATTCGCTGCTCTTGTTTTTTTTCTTGTCTTCTGATTGTTGCTCTGAGTGTCGCTATCCCTGTGCTGTTGCAATCCTGGAATTTCCCCATTGTGGGACTAATAAAGGCTTATCTTATCTTATCTTATCTTAAGATGGATTGATGGATGGAATGACACAGGGAATAAGCATTGAACATGCTTTATGAAATTCATTTAATATTTAGTAAAAAAGTCTTTGTTGGTAATAACAGCTTCCAGACACCTCCTGTGTGGAGAAACTAGGTGCAGGCATTGCTCAGGAGTGATTTTCGCCCATTCTTCCACGCAAACTGTCTTCAAGTCTTGAAGGTTCCGTGGGTGTCTTCTATGAACTTTGATCTTCAGTTCATTCCATACATTTTCAATTGGATTCAGGTCAGGTGACTGACTGGGCCATTCTAGCAGCTTTATTTTTCTTCTCTGGAGCCAGGTGAGAGTTTACTTGGCTGTGTTTTTGGGATCATTGTCTTGCTGAAATGTCCACCCTTGTTTCATCTTCAGAATCTTGGCAGATGGCAACAGGTTCTTATCAAGGATGTCTCTGCACATTTGTCCATTCATCTTTCCTTCAACTATATGAAGTCTGCCTGTACTATGTGCTAAAAAACACTCCCACACCATGATGCTACCACCTCCAAATTTCATTGTTGGTATGGTGTTTCTGGGCTCATGTGCAGTGCCATTTTTCCTCCAAACATGCAGTATGTTGTGGCACCCAAAAAGTTCAATTTTGGTCTCATCTGACCAGACTATATTCTCCCAGTATTTCACTGGCTTGCCCAAATGTTGTGCAGCAAACTTTAAACTAGCTTCAGCATGCTTTTTCTTCAGCAATGGAGTCTTGGAGTGGGCATTGAGCCCATGTCGGTTGAGTGCATTACTTACTGTTTTCTTTGAAACAGCAGTACCTGCTAACTCCAGGTTTTTCTGGAGCTCTCCACGAGTGGTCTTTGGCTCTTGGATAACTCTTCTGATAATTCTTTTGACTCCTCTGTCAGAAATCTTGCGAGCAGCTCCTGGTCATGGCCGGTTTATGGTAAAATAATGTTCTTTCCACTTCTGAATGATGATCTTTCCACTTCCGGTTCTGGGTGAGGACGAGTGAGGACGCACAGGTAAGAGCTCCCTGTTCGTGACTGTTTAAAAGGCAATTAAAGGCAGTTAAAAGCAGTTAGAATGCAGTTTGGAGCTGGCGTTTTGAGCTTTTTTTGTTGCTGCTGCTGGGGAGTGAACCTGCTCGTGAAGAGTAACGAGGAATTTTCCAGTAGTAGCTGGTGAAGCTTGTGAAGCGGTCCCCCGCCCCCCCGCACCTCGCGCTCAGGGAAAACAAAGAGATTACTCCCACGTGCGTTTTTTTTTTTTTTCAAACTATCCAAATCAGAGATCATCGGCCGGAATAATGGGTCCCAAGAGATCTCTGCCAAATGAAGATGAGATAAAAAAAGCGCTGAATTTCTTGGCAGAAGAAATGTCTGCTCTAAAATCACAACAAAGAGGTATACTGGACCTTGTGGAGGAAATTAAAGCGCTGCGCAGCCAGAACGCTGAAAAAGACAAGAGGCTGGCGTATCTGGAAAGCAGATTGGCTGAGATGGACCAGAACACTCGGGCAAACGACGTGATCATCACGGGGCTCCACATCAAACCCCGATCATACGCGAGAGCAGTTGCCGCAGACAGCAGTGGAAGTCAGCTGGATGAGGAATCCGCTGAGCAACAGGTGACGGCCTTCATGCAGTCAAAAGGAATCCAGCTGGACTGCAACAACATCGAGTCCTGCCACCCTCTGCCCAGGAAAAACGGCGACAAACCTGCTGTGATCATGAGGTTTGTAAACAGAAAACACAAGACGGCGCTAATGAAACAAGGTAAGAAGCTGAAGGGAACCAACATCTACATAAACGAGCACCTCACGAAAGAGAACGCAGAAATAGCCAGGAAAGCAAGATACATGAAAAAGCAGAAAAAAATTCAAAACACCTGGACATCAAACTGTAAAATATTCATCAAATTAAACGGATCGCCTGAAGAAGCCAAGGTCATTAACATCCGTAATATTATGGAACTGGACAAATACGATCTGGAGGCACAGCAACAATTCAGACAAATATAGGACACTGAAGGATTTTACTCATCTGCAACAAAACATTCTACAGCATGAATCAAAAAATCAACAAACAGGAACAACAGGAACTGAAAGTTTTTGAATACACAGAGCACAACCCACAGGACGTAGAATATGACATAGACCCTGATAATAATCTTTTTAACTCAATCAATAATGACTGTAATTATTACACAGATGAACAGTTTAACACAATGGTCACATCTGATTTCAATATTTCTATGATCCACTTCAACAGCAGGAGTCTCTATGCAAACTTTAATAACATTAAAGTTTATTTAAATCAGTTTAAAGAGCCATTCAATATTGTGGCAATATCAGAGACATGGCTCAGTGAAGAGAAAGGAGTGGATTTTACCATGGATGGCTATGAATTAAATTATATAAATAGAAAAGTGAAAAAAGGAGGAGGAGTTGCAATTTATGTTGACAAGAGCTTGAAATACAAGGTTGTTGAAAATCTGTCAGTCACTGTGGATGAATTATTTGAATGTATTACAATAGAAATCTGTCTGGACAATGTGAAGAATGTAGTAGTGAGCTGTGTATATAGAACACCTGGATCAAACATTGACTTATTTAAGGACTGGATGGAAAAAATGTACGCAAAACTAACTCATAAAGTTATGTTCATCTGTGGGGATTTCAATATAGATCTGATGAACTCAAAACAACATAGTTTGACAGAAGAATTTATCAACACAATGTACAGCATGGGCTTACATCCAACAATTACAGGACCTAGCAGAATCATGTCGCACAGTGCCACACTAATAGATAACATATTCACAAACATTATGGAAAATAATATCAGGAGTGGGCTTTTATTGAATGATATCAGCGACCACCTGCCGATTTTTGTTGTCTATCAATGTGATTATAGGAAGAAAAAGTATACTAAAAATATTAAATATAAAAGAATAAGAACCGAAGAATCAATGTATTTACTGACAAAGGAATTATTAATACAAGATTGGAAGATAGTTTATGATGAAAATGACATAAATAGAGCATATGATAAATTTTTACAAATATTTCAATCATTGTACAATAAATACTGTCCTATAAAACAATTCAGTGACAGACAACAAAAAAAATATTCCTTGGATTACCAAGGGGTTAATAAATGCATGTAAAAAGAAGAATACATTATATAAACAATTCATTAAATGCAGAATGGTGGAAGCTGAGATCAAATATAAAAGATATAAAAATAAGCTTACCACTATAATGAGGACCTGTAAGAAAGAATATTACAACAGAATACTAGAGGATAACAAAAATAACATAAGAGGAATATGGCAAGTACTCAAGGGGATTATTAGTAATCGTCCTAAGTATGCAAATTATCCAGAATATTTTATCGAAAACGACAGTTTGATTAATAATACGGAAGATGTGGTCAGTGGTTTCAATAAATTTTTTGTAAACGTTGGTCCTGAATTAGCAAAATCAATAGTGACTCTGGAAACAAACCACAGTGGTTCTGTGAATGAAATAGAGGCTAGAAACCCAAACACAATCTTTATGGGTGCAGTTACTGAAAAGGAAATTATCGAGACTGTGAGTAAATTTAAGAACAAAAAATCAACGGACTGGAATGAAACTGACATGACAATAGTGAAAAAAGTAATTGAGGGAATTGTTAAGCCACTCACCCACATCTGTAACCTGTCATTTCAAACTGGTACATTTCCAGACAAAATGAAAACAGCAAAAGTAACACCTCTTTACAAAACAGGAGACAGTCATCGCTTCACAAATTACAGGCCAGTCTCTTTACTCTCACAATTCTCCAAAATACTTGAAAAAATATTCACTAAGAGACTGGATGATTTCATTGAAAAACACAACCTCCTTACAGACAGCCAGTATGGTTTTAGAGCAGATAAATCTACATCTTGGGCACTGATCGAACTTATAGAAGAAATTACTAGTTGTATAGACAAAAAAAAAGGTTGCTGTAGGAATATTTATAGACTTAAAGAAAGCTTTTGACACCATTGACCACAGAATACTACTAAGGAAACTGGAAAGGTATGGGATAAGAGGGGTAGGACTGAGTTGGGTGAAAAGTTATTTAAGTAACAGACAACAATTTGTACAAATTGGAGAGCACAAATCACCCTGCATGGACATCACTTGTGGTGTGCCCCAGGGGTCAGTTTTGGGACCCAAACTCTTTATCTTGTATATAAATGACATATGCCAAGTATCAAAAATTCTGAAATTTATTTTGTTTGCGGATGACACAAATATCCTTTGCACTGGTGAGAACTTGCAGCAGGTTTTAGAGGTGGTCACAACTGAAATGGAAAAATTAACGCAGTGGTTCAACAAAAATAAATTATCTCTAAATCTAAAAAAAACAAAGATTATGGTGTTTGGAAATTATAAAATAAATCATGAAATAATGGTAACTGCGGCGGCATGAAATAAAGCGGCGTTGTTGGAGGTTTTAAGTAGAGTTTTATTATCATACCGCCGTCACGGGATCCCCTCTCCAGCCCAAGTGTGTGCAGGCTGGATGGGGATCCTCTGGCTCTCAGAGAAGGAGCGGAGAGGCGGACACCTGTGTGTCCTACAGCAGAGGTTGAGAGATAGAGGAGGTGTTACAGAACCTGTGCAGTATTTATACCCAACTCAAACAATACATCAAAGCAGTGTCACCGCGGTAGGTCTGATCAAAGGGACTGCAGAACAGGCATGAGATATTTGCATTTGTGAGACATACATCACAATAGGCAGATTTGTTACTCTGCTCTAGCTGCAGAACAAAGAGGTTAACAGGCACATCTACACATTGATCTGAGTCTCTAGGTCACAGTAAGGACAGGACGCACGAACACAATGCATGAAAGGTGACATTATCACAGTAGTGTAGCGGAAAAAACCAGGAGTAGCGAGTTGTCTGTCCTTAGTCTGTTTGTGGGGGGTTTCCCAAACCACCACAGCTCCCCCCCAGAGGGCTCGGCAGGTGGTCGAGACCTCGATAGTGCAGCTTGGGCAGCGAGCAGGGAAAAGCTCTGTGCAGGAGGGGGTGGAGGGGGGTGGGGGTAGTAAAAGCCGGCTGGAGACGATGAAAAGTCTGGGCCGCGCAAAAATTGCTTGTGGGTCCGCGATGTCTTAGGGCTGTCCCGTTGGACGTGCAGAGGTCCACAAGAAGAAAAATTAGTCACTGGCTCCTCCCGCGATTAAGTCCTGCAAGGATTAATAGCGGCCGTGAAGAAAAGACGAGGCTGCTTGGCGGCTGTGATGAGAGCAGAGGGACTGGCATGTTGACTTTAGGTGCGGGCACAGCCTTAAAGTCCTCGGGGATCGCAAAACTGCTGAATTCCCCATGTGTGCCATGGCTGAGACTATTAACAAATCCTTCGAGCATGCTGCATGCGTGCCTCAGGTGAGCGAGCAGCCCTGAAGGGCAGCGGCGAAGGAGGAAGGCAGTCTGTGGAGCCGTATGTGTCCCGTGCGTGGTGCGCCGTGCCCGTGACTCCCCGGTGCGTGTGCCGGGGTCCCGTGCGTGGGTGGGCCGCTGGAGAGGAGAACCAGGGTCAGGGAGCTTGCTGGAGATCATCCCTGTTGTCTGTTGCATCGTTCGGTCATGGTGCGTTGGAGCGGTGCAAGGAAGTAGACGATCTCTGTCCCTCGGGCTCGTGGAGATGCATTGGAGCGGTGAGAGGCAATAGACGATCTTTGTGCCTCAGGCTCGTGGAGATGCGTTGGAGCGGTGAGAGGGAGGAGACAATCGTTGTCGCTCGTGTGGTCATGGTGCGTTCAGGTCCACGTGTGCTCCGTCGGCCATGGGGATCGCCGTCGTGGAGAGGGGACAAGATGCATGCGCTCACGGTGTGGAGGAGCTGTGAGCGCGGCCGGTCCAGCGTGGATGTGCCGATCTAGGCGTGCAGATCTCACCATGAAACGCTGCTCAGCTTTCCCGGTCGTGGGTGTTCTCCGTGGGGTTTCGCCTGGAAAACTCCGCGTTGAGGTCTCCCTGAAGCAGAAGGGAGGGCAGATCAGTCAGGCTGCCGCCTTCGCTTGTCGTCGGAGAAACACCGCCGGGTGTTGCGTTCGCTGGCAGCGTGTTCGTTTCAGCATCACCAGTGCGGCGGCACGAAATAAAGCGGCGTTGTTGGAGGTTTTAAGTAGAGTTTTATTATCATACCGCCGTCACGGGATCCCCTCTCCAGCCCAAGTGTGTGCAGGCTGGATGGGGATCCTCTGGCTCTCAGAGAAGGAGAGGAGAGGCGGATACGTGTGTGTCCTACAGCAGAGGTTGAGAGATAGAGGAGGTGTTACAGAACCTGTGCAGTATTTATACCCAACTCAAACAATACATCAAAGCAGTGTCACCGCGGTAGGTCTGATCAAAGGGACTGCAGAACAGGCATGAGATATTTGCATTTGTGAGACATACATCACAATAGGCAGATTTGTTACTCTGCTCTAGCTGCAGAACAAAGAGGTTAACAGGCACATCTACACATTGATCTGAGTCTCTAGGTCACAGTAAGGACAGGACGCATGAACACAATGCATGAAAGGTGACATTATCACAGTAGTGTAGCGGAAAAAACCAGGAGTAGCGAGTTGTCTGTCCTTAGTCTGTTTGTGGGGGGTTTCCCAAACCGCCACAGTAACGATAGATGATACCAGAATACAAACAGTACAGGAAAATAAGTTTCTGGGGGTGACGCTAGACAGTAAAATCTGCTGGAAACCTCACATCAGTCACATCCGGGCTAAATTAGCAAAATGTGTAGGCATACTGGGGAAGACAAGACACATCTTGGACTATAAATCATTGGTCTTATTGTACAATTCACTGTTTTTACCTTATCTTAACCACTGTGTAGAAGTCTGGGGAAACACCTACAAGACCAACCTACAAGCAATATGCACATCACAAAAAAGAGCTATAAGGATAATAAACAATGCAGGATATAGAGACCATACCAATTCGTTGTTCTTGAAGTCACATGTCATAAAGTTCATCGATTTAGTTAAATTTAAGACAGCACAAGTAATGTACAGGGCAATTAACAATCAACTCCCATCTAATATACAAAAAATATTTTAAAAAAAGAGACAATGATCATAATTTGAGAGGAGACTTAAACTTCACAAAACCCAAGATACGTACAACCAAGAAAAGTACAGTGGTACCTCTACTTACAAACGTCTCTACATACGGAATTTTCAGGTTACGAGACGCCTCAACGGGAAAATATTGCCTCTAGTTACGAACGAAATTTCAGGATACGAAAGGCAAAAAAGTACGCGCTCCTCGCAGCTTCCGTAGTTTACCGAACGTAAACATACCTGTAGCTGCTCTGCCATTGGCTATCGCCTAGCATCTTCCTGGTATCCCATTGGCCACGAAGTTTTGTTTTTTTTTTCCAAAACTTTATGCGTTTGGTTGATCTCGCCAAAGAATATGGCCGTAATACATCAACGATCAGCACGGTATTAAAACAAAACGAAGCACTTACAAGCCGACAAAAGCAAACGTCCTTGGATCAGAACATGAACCAAAGAAGGCAAACGGTGACGACGTCGACGACGATAGCAGTTAAAGGGTAAATGAACATAATTTTTATTATTCTTTCTCTTTTATTATTCTTTCTCTCATTTTAAACTCTCATTTTATGTTTATTGTGCAGTAATCTAATTGTAACATGTATTTGTTACATGTTTTGATGCGTTTTTACGATTTATAAAAAATTTATGCCCGAATTTTGGGGGCTTGGAACGGATTACGGCATTTACATGTAAAACGCGCCTCTACTTACGAATTTTTCATGTTACGAGAATTCTTCCGGAACGAATTAAATTCGTAAGTAGAGGTACCACTGTATGCGCATATCTGTCTGTGGGGTGGATTTGTGGAACAGTCTGGAGCAGGAACTGAAACTATGTACAAACAGAAATCAATTTAAAAAGAGGTATAAGCACCATTTGTTGAAAGGATATACACTACCGTTCAAAAGTTTGGGGTCACTTAGAAATTTCCTTATTTTTGAAAGAAAAGCACTTTTTTTCAATGAAGATAACTTTAAACTAATCAGAAATACACTCTATACATTGCTAATGTGGTAAATGACTATTCTAGCTGCAAATGTCTGGTTTTTGGTGCAATATCTACATAGGTGTATAGAGGCCCATTTCCAGCAACTATCACTCCAGTGTTCTAATGGTACAATGTGTTTACTCATTGCGTCAGAAGGCTAATGGATGATTAGAAAACCCTTGTGCAAGCATGTTAGGTCTGCAATGCTGTAATTGCTGCAAATGGAGGATTCTTTGACGAAAGCAAAGTTTGAAGGAAAAAATTATTATTTCAAATACAAATCATTATTTCTAACCTTGTCAATGTCTTGACTATATTTTCTATTCATTTTACAACTCATGGTGGTAAATAAGTGTGACTTTTCATGGAAAACACAAAATAATTGTTTGGGTGACCCCAAACTTTTGAACGGTAGTGTATGTTAGAAGGGTAGAATTTATATGTACGATTCATTATGTTCACTCTGGGACATTATGGGACACTATGGAATGGTGGGTGGGACAGCACTGTGTGTATCTGTGTCATTTGAGACTGGTTTTGATATAGGGACTTCATTGTATGTTAGAATGGTGTAATATAAATGTGTTTTTAATGTGTGCCCTGATTTGTTTCTCAGTTGTTTTTAATATGTTTTGACGGTCCAGTTCAGTTCTCTTCCCATGATGGATTTATCTTAAGGTACATAATGACCTGGGCAGTATAACCTGTTCTTAGAAACTGATACTCCTCAGCACAGCAAGTTTCTCACTCCTTGAATCACTGTGGCATGTTTATGAAACAAGGCTTAACCTTTATTTCTCACATATGTGTGTGTGTGCAATGAGATAGAACAGATGTTATATGTTTTGAGAGTCTGGCTGCAATCGCCTGGGAGCGGGGACTAGCCCCCCCGCTCTCTACGCGATTCCATGGGGGGGGAAGTTGCCTGGCAACGAAGAGTGGCTCCTTCGTTGTGTACGTAACTCTACCCTTTAAAAAGCAGAGGTGTTTTGCCAACCAGTAGAGTCTGCTGTGGATTTCGCGCGAATTGCCAAGCTGATTGATGCACGCGCCTGCCAAAAGACTGCCAAAGGCTCTCCGGTCTTCTGTATTATTGGTAAGGGCTGATGAAATGACATGAAGTGCATTGATCTTTTGTATATGAAGATATGGTCTGTGGGGAATAAGGGGATACAGCTTATTCTAGCAGCCTGTCTAATGTGAATGCATTGATCTTTTGTGTGTGAAGATATGTTCTGTGAGGAATAAAAGACACATTTTATTATAGCAGTTCTTGTCTCAGTGTGAATTCTTTCCTGTGCGCCGACTCCTCACGAACCTGTCTAAATATTTTCATAAAACATTTTGGCGTCACGAACAGGATAACAAGAAAATAACAGAGGTTAAAGAGGAGCTGTGCATAGGAAAGTCATGTTTAAGAGAAAAATTAAACAGAGTGTAGCTGGGGGCTCTCCCAGCTGTTGTGCTGGTGATTGTGTTGGTGATTGTGCTGTTATCCCAGGCTGGGATGGCTTATGGGAACAAATTGGTGTATGTTTGACGAGCGGGGGCGGACGCTCGGAATCATGGGTAGATTTGATAGGCGACGGGTCGCCTTCGGCGGTGTTTAGGTGTCTTCGGGGAATTGAAGTTGCCCCGAAGGCACCGCTGAGTGGAATTCAGCGGCGGATGTGGTGTTGCGCTGCAGCATGGCGCCGATGTTTTGATAAAGAACAGGAGCAGGATAAACAAATAGCTGATTTAGTTCAGCAATTAGAAGGATGGCAGAAAAAAGAGGAGGATTTGACAGAGCAAATCCTAAAATTGCAACAAAAATTGGAAAAGGAGAAACTCCGCTCATCTCGGTTGACAGTGATGGCAGAGCAGGGTGTAGCGCGGGTTGCACAGTTAAACAGGGAGAGAAAGAAAAAGAGATCCCATGCTACCTCCGCTGTTAAAGTGCGGTCGTATGTAGCTGGGATGGTGGACGGAGATGAGGATTGGGATCCCGATGAGTGGGATGAGTGGTGTGGGGAAGAGGAGACTCCTCCACCGGTTTCTCCACTGTACCCCAAGTTACCGGGGAGTTATCAGGCTGCCCCTGTCCGGAGATGGCGGGAAGAGCAGCGGATTATCCCGCCTGTCCGAGAGGCAGTGGTGGATGATGATGGGCGGCAATTATATGATGATCAGGGACAGGGGTTATATAACCTTGTGCCTCAGAACCAGCCGGACCCTGTGGCGGTGACCATTGTTGAAGATTACACTGCTGAGGAGGTGGCTAATTTGACAGCCCGGCATCGTCAACGGGATAATGAACCGTTGGACCTGTGGGTCGCTAGGTTGCTGGAGGAGGGGGCAGCACAGACTGTAGTGGATGCACAGGATGCAATGCGGTTCTCAGGATTATCCAAAATGTCTAGGGTAAATTCAGCGTATCGGGCACAGGCTGGGGTTGATCCAGGGGGGAAGAGCATATTTGATTTATATGCTGAGGCGGTAACCCATGTTTACCGTCAACCCACTGATTGGCCTGTGTTGGATAAACAATGGAATACTTTAAAGGAAGGAATACAGCGGCTGACTCAGTTGTGTATGAGAGATGCACTCTTTCTTGGTGCCGCTAATGATTATACTGATCTGCCTATTCCTAAGACCGTTAGGGATATGGTAATAAGGACAGCTCCACCCCAATATAAAGCATTGGTGCTATCCCTGTTTTTGGGTGACACTCAGCGGTCTATGTCAGAAACTAAATCACTAATGGCGGAGCTAGGGAGTTTGGGTGACTGGGGGACCCAGGCGGCTAAGCCTCAGGTGCCCCCACGGGCCCCCAGAAGAGATCCGCCCCTGGATTCCAAGGGATCCAGTGGGCCCTCTAGGAAAGATTTATGGAATGCGCTGATTGCAGCTGGGGTGCCTGCTAATACTATTGATGGTCAACCCACCGGTGTCCTAAGGGACATGTGTGCTAAAAAAGGGTTAAAGGTGAGGGCTGGACGGATTGATGAATTGTCATTGCTGTTGTCAGCTCTCAAGGATCATGTATTAGGAGCGGCGGTTTTGCCTAGCGCTCCTCCAGCAGAGGATTCGGCTGACTCAGAATCCCAAGAAGAGGGGGAGGAAGTGCATGTGAGGGCGGTGCAAAAGGGGCAAGGAAGGAAAAAGAAGGGGAAAAACAAGCATAAACATCGTGATCTCCTCCTGGATTTCTAGGATGGAGGCCGAGCCCCACAGATTGGTAATTTGAATTGGTCAATGACAGACATACGGCCCCATGTAAAGGTAGAAATTTATTGGAAAAAGTCTGTCCAAAATATGGTGGCTTTAGTAGACACAGGGGCGGAGGCCACTTTGATTCATGGAAATCCAGCTAAATTTGTTGGTCCTACAGTTTCTCTCACAGGCTTGGGAGGGAATGTTGTGATTGGAAAAAGTGTGCAGCTCCCATTAAAAGTTGGGAGTAAGTTAAAGCCTATTCTTGTTATTCCAGTACCTACAAGACATTCTCACGTATTGATTATTTTTTGATTTCCACAGAATTAAGGTCCAAGATTCAAAACTGCTTTTATGATAACATCGTGATCTCTGATCATGCACCCTGTTGTCTAATATATGTAGATAAAAAATTGACAAAGGAATCAGGTAGATGGCAATTTCAGCATAAATGGCTTCAGGATGAGGAATTTGTCAAGTATATAGAAAAACAGATAGACGAGTTCTTTGACATCAATACTACACAAACATCAGCATGTGTAAAGTGGGAGGCTTTCAAAGCTTTTATTAGGGGGCATATTATTAGTTATACAGGATCAAAATCTAAGAAGACTCGAGAGGAGAGAGCTAAATTGGAACATAAAATAAAAAATCTTCAGGAAAAAGTGTATGCAGGAAGTGACCCAAGGTTGGAGAATGAATTACTGATTTGAGAGCTGAATACGACAAAAAATCAGCGAATAGAGCTGCCTCGAGTCTTCTAAGATTGAAACAATCTTTTTATGAACAAGGTGAAAAATCAGGAAAATTATTAGCATGGCAGATTAAACAATTGGAAATTAAAACACCAATTACCAGTATTATAAGTAACGGACAGGTAGTTATAGATCCTTTAGAAATTAATAGAGCCTTTAGAGATTACTATGAAAAATTATATGATACCAAAAATGAACCTGATTTAACAAAACTAAATGGGTTTTTGAACGAACTATCTATACCGTGTATTCCAAATGAAAACAGGGAGATATTGGAGTCTAAAATTAGTCAAGAAGAAGTTGGGCTAGCCATTGATAATATGAAATCAGGAAAAAGTGCAGGACCAGATGGTCTTCCAGTTGACCTTTATAAAAAATTTAAGAATAAATTAATAAAACCTTTTTTGGAAATGGTTTTAGAAGCATTTCAAAATAATAATTTACCATCATACATAAATAATGCCTTAATTATACTGCTGCCAAAACCAGGTAAGCCCTCTAATAAATGTGAAAATATGAGACCAATAAGCCTATTAAACGCCGACCTTAAGATAATCTGTAAAATTTTAGCAAGACGAATACAAGAAATTTTACCAAATATTATTAATCGAGATCAGAATGGCTTTATAAAGGGTAGACAAGGCTTCCATAATGTAAGAAGACTATTTAATATTATCTATTTTAATAAAGAAGCACCGGATACAGCTCTCCTATCATTGGACGCCGAAAAGGCCTTTGATAGAGTTGAATGGCCCTTTCTTTTTGAAGTCCTACAAAGGTTTGGACTTGGAAATAATTTCATAAAATGGGTTCAAATAATATACAATAATGCTACAGCAGAAATCCTAACAAATAACAATATTTCAAAACCAATAAAAATCAATAGAGGATGTCGACAAGGCTGTCCACTTTCACCTTTACTGTTTACTATGGCAATTGAACCTTTAGCGATAGCGATACGTTTACATTCACAAATATATGGAATTAAAGTTGGACCAACAGAACATAAAATCTCCCTGTACGCCGATGATATAATTTTGTTTATGTCGAATCTAAAAAAATCAATTCCAACCTTGTTGAATTTAATAAAGAATTTTGGGGAAATATCAGGATATAAAATAAATAAAACTAAATCTTCAATATTAATGCTAAATGAGACCCAGAGAAATTACCCAGCCCCTGAGGTAAATCAATTCAATGTTGTAAATCAGTTTAAATATTTAGGAATCCAAATTATGCCTAAGCTAGAATCAGTCGCCAGTGTCAACTATGAAGCCTTAATGTCAGATATCAGTGAGTTAACTCAGAGATGGATGTCACTACCAATGTCGATGATCGGGAGAATCAATATACTTAAAAGTAATATTTTACCTAAAATACTTTATTTATTTCAATACATTCCCTTATCACCACCTTTAGATCTATTCTCAAGAATAAAAAAAAAGTTAGTGGAATTTATATGGAACAACAGGAGGGCTAGATTACGTCTGTCTTTATTATATTTACCATTTGATCGTGGAGGTCTGAAATGTCCAAATTTTATGTTGTATTATTGGTCGGCACAACTGAGGTCTATGACATATTATTTTTCATCAAATGATCTCCCTCACTGGACTGAAATGGAATCATACAATTTACCTTTACCTCTTCCCATATTCATATACTCAGATTCGGCAAAAAAATTACAAAAACAAGTTAAAAATCCATTTGTAAAGCATATGATCAAAATATGGTGTGAAGCTAAAAACTATTTAAAAGAACCACAGTTATTGTCACAATTTAGTCCAATATGGGGTAATCAATATTTTAAACCAGGGAGAGCGGACGCTGTATTTAAAGTATGGAATTTAAAAGGGATACAAAAGATTCAGGATTTATATTTGCCATGTGCAGACAACATAATGTCTTTTGAAGAGCTGAGGATCAAATTTAATCTCAATAGAACACATTTTTTTTAAATATCTTCAACTTAGAAACTTTATTCGATCAAATCAAAATAAAGCTCTCACTCGACCTATTTATTCATCCTTGGAAAAAAATGATGATGAAAGATAGTAAAAGAAAGGGTATTATTTCAGAGTTTTATAACTCATTGACACTATCTTCAAGTGAAAATTCACTGAAAAGATTAAACTACTGGAAAGAAGATCTGCAAATTGAAATTTCAGAGGAACAATGGGAATTGGCTTGTACAGAAGCTCAAACCAAATCAATAAATGCACGCCTTAAATTGATACATTTCAAATGGTTAATGCGGATGTATGTTACACCGGAGGAGTTAAATAGATATAACAAAAATATACCAGATACATGCACAAAATGCATGGAAAGTAAAGGAACCCTATTTCATTGTTTATGGGAATGTAGATTAATAAGAATGTTTTGGGAAGAGGTGAGGGTAACAATTGAAAAAATAATCTCAAAACAAATCATATTGAATCCTAAACTGTTTTTGTTGGGTCTGTACCCAGAAAAGCATAATTTCAATAAAAGTGAAAGAACATTCATAGACCTCAGTTTGCTTAATGCCAAAAAATGTATTGCACTATTATGGAAAAAGACTCATAGACCAGATGTGACTCAGTGGTTAAGACAGATGTTAACAAACCTTCCATTAGAAAGAATAACATATATACTGAAATCAAAGGAAATTGTGTTTGAGAATATATGGAGACCTTTTATTGATTATGTAAAAAATTTAAACATAACTCTTGAAGAAGAAGGTGAATGATGTGTGTGGACCTTGTAAATTCCAAACTGGTGAACATAATATGTATACTTATGTATTGGATTGTCTAGACTAAACAGAGGAGCATTGTTGAAGACTTGATTTTGTTGGTGGTTGTTGGTGTTTTTAGTGCATTTTTTTTTTTTTTTGTAGTACTTTAGTGTTAGTGTTTGATTGTTTGTATCATGTTTGTTAAAAAAAAAAAAAGGTTCAATAAAGATATTGTGGAAAAAAAAAAAGTTGGGAGTATGCCTGTAAAATGCTACCCTGTAATTATCACACCTGTTAAAGAGCGGATAATTGGCATGGATATTTTGGCAGGTTTAACCCTGCATTTGAAACAAGGACGGTTTGAATTCGGAGTAACTCCTCCACCGATAGTGAACTGCAAAGCAGTCACTGTGGGGAAGGTACATATGGAGCCTTTTCCTATTCCATTGGCAAATAAGGTGATGAGCATGAAGCAGTATCGAATCCCTGGTGGACATGATGAGATTACTGCTACCATTAAAGACTATGTGGAAGCTGGGGTGTTGAGAACATGTACTACCGCGTGGAACAACCCCATTTGGCCAGTCCGAAAATCTGATGGCTCCTGGCGGATGACGGTTGATTACCGTGAGCTAAACAAACATACTCCTCCATTGGCAGCGGCAGTGCCTGATTCTCCTACCATTATTGACCGGGTGCAGCATCATCCGGGAATATGGTATGGGGTGATTGATCTGGCTAACGCCTTCTTTACGATTCCGATCCCAGAAGATAGGCAGGAGCAGTTTGCGTTTACTTGGGAGGGACGACAGTATACGTTTACTAGACTCCCACAGGGCTATCTCCATAGTCCTACCATCTGTCACCGGACGGTGGCAGAGAATCTGGACGGGCTAACAACACCCCCTGGGATATTGATATCCCATTATATTGATGACATTATGGTACAAGGGACCTCTGAAAAAGAAGTCCAGCAGGTACTGGATCGGCTGATCCAGCACATGAAAGGTCACGGTTGGGAGATTAATCCAGCAAAGGTGCAGGGCCCCTCCCAGAGGGTGAAATTTCTGGGAATCTGCTGGAATAAGGGAGAAAGGGAAATCACAGACAAAGCCCGAGAAAAGATAATGGCTTTTGCCACCCCGCACACCAAAAAGGATGTGCAGCGGTTTATTGGGTTGTTTGGATATTGGAGGAGTCACATTCCTCATTTAGGGCAAATTTTGCAGCCTTTATATCAAGTGACAAGGAAAAAAGAGCAGTTTGAATGGACAGAAAAACAGCAAGTGGCTTTTGACATGGCCAAAGAGGCCATACAGCAAGCTCTATCATTAGGAAAAATGCAATCTGGTCCGGTTGAGTTGCAGGTGTCGGCCCGGAATGATTATGCAAATTGGAGCTTATGGCAAAAACAAGGCAAACAACGGAAACCTTTAGGTTTCTGGTCAAGGAAGCTGCCGAGTGCAGGAATTCGTTACACGCCCTTTGAAAAACAATTATTGGCGTGTTATTGGAGCTTAGTGGAAACAGAGGCATTAACTGCAGGGCATGAAGTGATCATGAGGCCATTGATACCTATTCTGACGTGGGTAATGAGTGACCCCACCACACATCGGATAGGTACCGCCCAGGAGAGTAGTATCATTAAGTGGAAATGGTACGTGTCTGAAAGAGTGAAATCTGGACAAAAAGGAGTTTCGGTCTTGCATGAACAAGTTGCTGATGTCCCAGAGGCAGATGAGTCTTGTTTTGAAGTTGAACAGCTGCAAGAATCTCCTGTGTTAACAGGGCCCCGCTATGACGAACTCACAGACGAGCAAAAGAGCAGGGCGTGGTTTGTGGATGGCTCTTCTCAGTGGGTAGCGGGAAAACGAAGGTGGAAAGCCGGGGCTTTCAACCCTCATCTGGGGCAAATTTTGGAAGAAATGGGTGAGGGAAAAAGCAGCCAATGGGCCGAGTTGAAGGCCGTGCACATGGTGATACAACATGTGGGTGTGTCAGGAGCATATATCTACTCTGACTCCTGGTCAGTGGTTAATGGGTTAACCACATGGATGCCTACATGGCAGTCCAATCAGTGGCGGATTCAAAAGAAAGAGGTGTGGGGTAAAGAGTTGTGGGAGGAAATCTGGCAAAAGGTCCAAGGGGTCACTATCCATGTCACCCATGTTGATGCCCATACTCAAAATATGGACTCAGAAGCCCTCCACAACCGTTATATTGATGGAGTGGTCAGAGCAATGTCAGTGGAAAGGCAATCCACTGCGGATTTGGCCCGGTGGGCCCATGAAAAGAGTGGACATTGGGGAATTCAAGCTACCACCCAATGGGCCAGGGATAGAGGCATTGATTTGAAAACTGATGATGTAAAGACAGCCGTTGAACAGTGTGAGGTCTGTCAGCATCATAGAAGAGGTGTCCCACAACATCTCACTGGACATATACAAAGGGGAAAGAGCCCAGGACAAATCTGGCAAATGGATTTTATTGGTCCTCTTCCAGAGTCACAACGATGTAAATATGTATGCACGGCTGTGGATACATTTTCGGGTGTGGTAGTGGCACACCCAGCCAAAGTGGCTAATCAGAAGGCCACGCTGGCCTGTGTGGAACTAATTGAAAAGTTCTATGGGCTACCTGTACAGATTCAAACTGACAACGGGACCCATTTCACCGGAAACCTGGTGAAAGATTGGGCCAAACACAATCATGTGGAATGGATTTATCACGTTCCATATCATCCTCAAGCTGCGGGTTTAATTGAGAGAATGAATGGGTTGTTGAAAACCACCCTGAGAAAAGGAGGGACAAACAATAGTTTGGAAGGGTGGAAAAAACGCTTACCACAAGCGCTGAAACAGCTAAACAATAGACCCATTGCACCTGGTACAACACCACTGAATCGAATGATCACTGTCAATCTTGAACACTCTGAAGGACAAATTATTGAGATGTGGAAAATTAACCCAGAGGCAACACTACCAGTGCGAGCGATGAAAGGCTCGGCTGGATTAGATTTAAGAGCTATGGAAACTCTCACCTTAGTACCAGGAACACCCACTGTGGTAAAAACCGGACTAGGGTTGAAATGTCCGAATGGAATGTATGGTCATATATTGCCAAAGTCTGGATTATCCCTGAAAGGTTTAACGACTCTGGCCGGTGTGATTGACAGTGATTATCAAGGAGAACTGGGAGTGGTGTGCTTTGTACTGGGATCAGAGCCCATAACCCTGAATAAGGGGGATAAGGTGGCCCAATTGGTCATTATACCATGCCTAATGACTAACCCTGAAGAGATTGCTAAGCCGGCTGTGATGACGCAGAGGGGCGAAAAAGGCTTTGGTTCCACAGATAAATCTGGGGCCAAAGTATGGGTGAGGCAAGAAAATGGCCCTCCCCGCCCGGCTGAGATCATAGCTCAAGGGACGGATCAGGTGGTGACCATTTTGTATCCAGGAGAGCAAACCTGGATAAATGTACCAATATCAAAATGTTATCTAAGGGAGAACTAATTGTGTGTTTTCTCTTCTCCTAAGTATGTGCTTGCTTTGCAGGAATGTTCGGGGGGAGATTGGTGATTGGGCACCCGCAACGTCATGGGTCTTCTTCAACACCCCCACAAGCACCGAGGACATGGCGATGTCGTCTGCTGGGACATATGCCGCCCTGCCCTCGTTGTGATCCTGTGGATGAGTATCGCCGGTTGCTGGATCCAGATCCACGCCACACCAGGCCAAGAAATGTTTGACGTGGACCAACCTGTCTCGTTGGGATGGAGGGAAAGTCGAACCGGTGCTAATCGGAGTCAAGACGGTTTCTATTGCTTATCAAACCAAAGGTGTAAGATACTGAACTTAACCAGCCACTGTCCTATTTACATATGCCCCAAATGTGTCAAATACCAATATAATGTGTCTGCGGTGGAGAAGGGGTGTATAGTTAACTTGACCGCCAATGTAACCATATGTGTGGCCAAAGTGGTTAATGACTTACTGAAATGTGACACTACCCTAAATGGTACAAAGCTATCCATCAACATAACGGGAGATAAGGAAGTGTATTTGATGAATGGAACAGTCATAAAGGGTCGACGCATCCCCTTTGTGTACCTTATTCTGGTGGTCGACAAAAACCCAAAGCATACATCCCCAACGAATCTGGCACCCATACTGTCGACATGTACAACAGTAGCCACACAAACCAGCCATATCACCGTCAATTGGATGGTAAAGATACCACCCATTCCCAAATGTTCAAAAAGAAAGAAGAGAGCATGGTATGACACGTTGCTGGGAGGATTTGGTACAGTTTTGGGAATCTCCAACACCATTAACAACGAGGTAACCAGATCAATGTTGGCAGATACTGGACATCAAACGTCTTTAGGCATTCAACAAGTTGGATTTTGGATGCCTACGGTGGTGGGGCCTCAAATGGAGGCCGCCAATCTGTTTCAAAAACGTTTGACTTGGGATTTAACCATGTGGAATGCTACGAGTGAATTGATGACAAACATCACTCGCGCTTTCAATTGGACTGTGTGCAACATTCAAGTTTTGGATATCCGCATGCAGTTGGAACGTTTTACTCGCATTGTCACTACCAATCACGCTCGACAATGGCGAGACGTGTGGAACATCACTGAAGAATGGTGGTTAATTCCGCATCCTGAAAAAACCATCTGCAATAGCACGATGTGTAGCGGGCAATGGACTCAATTAAATGTTACAGAAGCTGTTGATGTGTGCAAATATCATGTGTTACCAGTAATTACTGCTACAGCATTTTGGTTTATTCAATTAAAAGGGGAATGGTTTGCTCCAGGGCAAAATAATACATATGATCTATCAGAATGTGATTTGACTGACAAAGGATATGCATGCCTAAGTCGAGCAATATATACTGAACCATGCTTAACCATGACAGAGGCACTATGTGAATGGAGAATAGAAAAACCTCGTGACATAATGTGGCAAATAGGGCCCCATACTATATGTGTAGCCACTTTAAATTCCCATCCAGTGTTGCCTAGGATACCTTTCACTGGGTGTCTGCATGGTGTTCACATGTGGCGATGGCATAATCGGACATATCATCTTACCAACTTCTCTAGTGAGGCTCACCTGACCGCCCTGCAATGGCGGGTGCTGGAAGTTCCATGGCAGGTGTCCCTGGATCGATTCAGAGGCGCACTGAGTGGATCCACGGAGATAGAACAGCTCATTGGTGATCATATGTCTAATGTCCGTGCTGCAGTGATATCCACTGTGGTGGCCCAAGGAAAGGTATTGCATGCAGCTCATCAGATAGAGCAAGTTTCTGCTCATCACTGGTGGGATATATTCTCAGGCATGTCAGTCACTGCTCGCAACACACTGGTGCCTCCCCTAGCTATATTAGTTGCTGTTTTATGTATCTTAACACTATGCAATTTCAGTGCTTTCTGCTATATTAGAAGAGTAAAACAGGTTTTAATTAAGAGAATATATAAATCTCTAGCAATATGAAATCACAGTCATTTTTCGAGATGGAGGATATGGTACCACATCTTGCAAAGTAGAGGTGAGTGCTGACCCTCCTGGTCACTGGATATGTTATGATTATGTTGTAGGTATGCCTGATAGATGGAGTTATTACAATAGACAATTTAATACAAGACATGAATTATTATGGTATGTTGTAACATGCATTTGGGATAACACTTGGGTGGAATTATCTCACCATAATCATGTCGGAATACCTTACGAGGATGAAAGTATTCCCCAAGAAGAAAGTAATTACCCAATGTTCTTCACCAACTGATAGAACAAATAAGGTCAAAGGGTGGAAAATGTGATATAAATATTTTTAATGTGTGCCCTGATTTGTTTTTCAGTTGGGGAAGAAGGCACTTAGTTGGGGAAGAAAGCAATTATCTTCACCAACTTAACAACTGATCACAAATAAGGTCAAAGGGTGGAATGTAATATAAATGTGTTTTTAATGTGTGCCCTGATTTGTTTCTCAGTTGTTTTTAATATGTTTTGACGGTCCAGTTCAGTTCTCTTCCCATGATGGATTTATCTTAAGGTACATAATGACCTGGGCAGTATAACCTGTTCTTAGAAACTGATACTCCTCAGCACAGCAAGTTTCTCACTCCTTGAATCACTGTGGCATGTTTATGAAACAAGGCTTAACCTTTATTTCTCACATATGTGTGTGTGTGCAATGAGATAGAACAGATGTTATATGTTTTGAGAGTCTGGCTGCAATCGCCTGGGAGCGGGGACTAGCCCCCCCGCTCTCTACGCGATTCCATGGGGGGGGAAGTTGCCTGGCAACGAAGAGTGGCTCCTTCGTTGTGTACGTAACTCTACCCTTTAAAAAGCAGAGGTGTTTTGCCAACCAGTAGAGTCTGCTGTGGATTTCGCGCGAATTGCCAAGCTGATTGATGCACGCGCCTGCCAAAAGACTGCCAAAGGCTCTCCGGTCTTCTGTATTATTGGTAAGGGCTGATGAAATGACATGAAGTGCATTGATCTTTTGTATATGAAGATATGGTCTGTGGGGAATAAGGGGATACAGCTTATTCTAGCAGCCTGTCTAATGTGAATGCATTGATCTTTTGTGTGTGAAGATATGTTCTGTGAGGAATAAAAGACACATTTTATTATAGCAGTTCTTGTCTCAGTGTGAATTCTTTCCTGTGCGCCGACTCCTCACGAACCTGTCTAAATATTTTCATAAAACAAATGGACAGGTGTTAATGTTGATCTGTAAAAAATACAGTAAATTGTTTACTTGGGGTCTTAAAGGTAGTAATTTGTATAAAATTCACATGGGTGTATCGATGGAAAAGAGGAGTTGGAATTAATAAGTGTTCACTTCTTCCTTCTCCCTTTCGAACAGTGTATACTGTAACTTTATTGCATTTGCTATTTGCTTGTTTTTTGTTATATTTTTTGTGTTCGAAATAAACTATCTATCTATCTATCTATCTATCTATCTATCTATCTATCTATCTATCTATCTATCTATCTATCTATCTATCTATGTCTCCAGCAGTGCTCACTGGAACATTCAGCAGTTTAGAAATGCGCTTGTAACTAATGTCATCATTATGTTTTGCAACAATAAGGTTGTGAAGGTCTACACTCTAGAGAGAGCTCTTTGCTGCTACCCATCATGAGTTCTTTGTGGTGTGACAATCTGATATTCACAGACCTTTTTAAAGGCTATCAGTCAGGACTTAACCAGCTGAAATTAATTTGCACTAATGGGGGATGGAATGGCTTCCTAAATTCTGATGGATTTCAGCTGGTTTCTTGGCTTTCTATGCTTTTTTGCACTTCTTTTTCTTCATGTGTTCAATACTTATTCCCTGTGTCATTCCACTTTATTAAATATAACTTGTTTTGTGAACACTGTTGCCTTGATTTCTTTGTATGTAAGGATTACTTTGGTTGTTGTCACGTGCCGAGCCAGCTTGGCTTTCCCCGGCTCGGCCTCTATCTCTTTGTAGGGTTGGCTTTGCTGGTTATGTGTGTTTTGATGTATTCTTGTACTTACGCCATGCCTCTAGCCACTGCCTGACCGGCAGCTGTTAGTCAGCATCTGTCATCACCTTTCTCTCATGCTGCTGACAGGCTGCCGGCTTAGCCACGCCCCCTCGCTCTCCTTCTGGCTCATCAGCTGTTTCCAGTCCCCGGTAATTATCTGTCTGTGCCTCGCCCAGGTGATTCCTATTTGTCACGCCAGCGGCGTCTGTATTAAAGGAGCTCTTCACTAGACAGACGCCGCTGGATTACTGTACATGTTAGATGGTTTCTCTCTGCCATCAACCGTCACGTCACTAAGGACTGTCTGTGTGTCTTGGATTCTCACTGTGACAACTCGGTCTGCCCTCCCACTGTGAGTAACTGCCTGTGCGCTGTTCCGCCGCTGTTTTCCTCCTGTGTGTGTGTAGGGCAACCTTGAGGACGCTAACGAGGACCCAAGCTGTTCTGTGTCTGTATGTTAAGTTGTGTGTTAATAAATGTGTGTGGTGTAACCCAGCATTTAAGTCCTCGACCTTTCTCCTCCTCCGTGCGCTGTTGGAGAAGCGCATGGAGAGTTCATGACAGGTTGTTACTGATATCTCGCGAAAATCTCAGGTCAATGGCTCCATCAGAAATATGTTTAGTGAGAAAAATGTTGATGTGTTCAATACTTATTTTCCTCGCTGTACATTCAGAATTCTCAGCAACCCAGTTTGGATTTCTCCCTGACAAGGGCAGCAGAAACACCATATTTACAGTTTCCATGTTGATGGAAACATCAATAGAAGTATAACGTGATCTGTACTTATGTTTTATAGACTATTCCAAAGCATTTGATAAATTAAAACATGAAAATCTGTAAAAAAATCTTAAGTGAAATAGATATTGATGGGCAAGACTTGAGGATTATCAGAAATTTATATTGAGAACGAGAGGCAGCGATCAGAATAGAAGGAGAATACAGTGAATTCAAGCCAATTCAAAGAGTTTGACAGGGTTGTGTTCTATCTCCAGATCTGTTCAACATTTACAGTGAGATGATCTTAAGCAACATCGATGATCAAGAAGGAATAAAAGTAGGAGGAACAAACATAAATAATCTCAGATATGCAGATGACACTGTACTAACTGCTGACTCTGAAAGAAAGTTGCAGAACATCCTAAATGGTAAATGGCGCTCACTTATATAGTGCTTTTTTCATCTCTAGATGACCAAAGCGCTTTACAGACCCTGCTATCCACCCATTCACACACATATTCACACACTCAGTACTACTAAACAGCGTAGTAGCCCACAATGAAGCATATGGACTTTTTCTAAACATCAACAAAACAGAATGCATGACAGTTTCCTAGAAACCACATCCCCCAGTGTGTAACAACACAAGCAAGAACTAGAAAAGCACTCAGAGAGTGCATACCTCTGCCAAGGCTCCCTCCGCCCCTCATGGATAACCTCCAAAATGTAATGGGTTTGTTTTGGAGGATTCTTGCTAACACAGTGTGAGAAGATGCATTCTTGGATCATCACCAAAATGTTATGGGTTCCTCTCTAGCCCAACGACCACCTCTGGTGAAAATTTCATCAAAATCCATCCAGTAGTTTTTGTGTAATCCTGCTAACAGACGGACGGATGGACAAACAGACAAACCAACCCGATTACAAAACCTCCTTGGCGGAGGTAATAAGAAAATCAAACAAGTGAACCAGTTCAAATACCTTGGTTTCACAATAACATCAGACAGAAGATGTGAAAAAGAAATAAATAAGAGAACTGCCATGCCAAAAGACAGTTTCAGTAAAATTAGTCCTATTCTCAAAAATAGAAATATCTCACTTGACACCAAACTCCGAGTCCTCAAGACATACGTATGGCCAGTTTTACTCTATGGCTGTGAATGCTGGACTTTAAACAAACAGTTGTTAAGAACATTAGAGGCTATTGAAATGTGGTTCATAAGAACAATGTCATGTAAATCATGGACAGAAAAGAAAACAAATAAAGTGTTGAAGTTGGCAAAAACAAAAAGATCACTCATCACAACAATAAGAAAGAGGCAGCTCAATTTTTTTGGTCACATGACCAGTAAAGACATCTTGGAAAAAGTAATGCTAACGGAAAATAGAAGGAAAGAAAGATCGTGGTAGACAATGTATAACATACATTGCCAGCTTAAGAGATTTCATTGGCAAAAACATCAGCAACATAGAACTTTTCCACAGAGCAGACGACAGAGAAGACTGGAGAGCCTTGATCATCGATGTCTGCAAACAGATCTGATACTCCAAGAAGAAGAATGGAGGTATGATTTTCTAATTTCATTTCATCAATAATTTAGCTGAGCATGATTCAAAATAAGGCAGGGCAATGCAAAGAATTAATGCTTTGTTTGTCTGTAAAACAGCAGCAGCACATACGTATAAACAGACTTGCCGGGGTGCAGCTTCTCTTGTCTTTTTTAGACAGCTTTTGAAACTTCCAGGTGTGAGCTCTGTCCTCTAGGGTAGCAGGGTCTCATTCCCTCATCAAGAGGATATAAAGCTTATCAAAAGCATTTCGCCAAAAATTTTACTCCTTGTCAAAAATGCTCTATTCTACACCCCATTAAAAGATGAATTCCCTAAAATTTCAGTTGGTGGGGAAAAAAACTTCTTGATTGCTCATGTAACAATGGTCACATCAGAAATGTTATCACTGCAGATTGGAGCTGTTCCCCAAATTCTGTAACACTATGGAAGATATCTTTCCCTAATATAAATACAAAAAATATTTGAACAAACCCATACAAATTCCTTATCCCTAATAAAATCAAAGAAATGCACTTTAAAATTCTACACAGATTTTATCCCATAACAAATTCTTAAGCAAATTTATAGATGTCTCCCTTTTACATTCTTTTTGCAGTAATGAAGCAGAATCTATTTCCCACTTATTTTTTTAATTGCCACATTTCACTGGAATTTTGGAAAGAGGTTGCGTTCCTAATCTTTCAATCTTTTGGTAAACTTACTCCATTTTCAGACGATATGGTCTTGTTTTTAAACTGTAATATGATCACTTCTTTTGTCAGTGAATGTGTCAGATTTCTCTGCCTGGTTGGAAAATATACTCATAAATCAAAGTTTCTGCAACCCACCCCAAATATATTGTGATTTTTAAGAAAGCATTCCAATTTCTGTATACATCATGTTCCAGTATTATCTTGAACAAAAAAAGCAGCAAAAACTCTACATATTATCAAGAAAATCCTTAAGAAATGAATGGACTTGTGTCTTCTAAAATGTACAAATTACAGTTGTAAGTGATATCCCTCGTACATTGTGATTATCTATGAATACTTAAATTTATTGTATTTTTTGTTTGTTTTGTTTGTTTTCTTTTTCCTTATTAACGCTCATGTTGTTTTTCTTTATTCTTGTTTACTGTCTTTGGTTCTAAATAAAGCTGAGTTTAAAAAAGCACTCTCTCAGGTGAAACGGATCATGGTATACATGACTGTCACAAGTCTGCACAAGTCACCTCCCGATGCATCCCCAGTAAAATGGGTGGAGTGAGAGCACATCTGGGCATTTGGACCGAACTTGGCTTGATGCAAACTTTCAATTGGAACAGGACTTGGGCTGTGACTAATGACGTTTCACAAGCACACAAGTCCACACAAGTACACATATTGCGAAACAGCCAGTGTCTCTCCGTTTAAGACAATTTGGACTCAAAGCTCACTCTGCAGTAACCGAACCTCTCATCAGCAGAAAGAATAAAAAGGCTAGACTTGCCTTTGCTGAAGAGCATGTTATGTGGACAAAGGAGAACTAGTCCACAGTGCACTTCAGTGATCAGAGTAAGTTCAATTTATTTGGGTCTGATGGGAAACAATATGTTCAGCGTCAAACTGGGAAAAGACTGAACCCAAAGTGTGTAAAGAAGTCAATTAAATTTGGAGGAGGAAGTGTCATAGTTTGGGGGTTGTTTTCTGCAGCAGGAGTTTGGCCTCTTGTACAGCTACATGGCAAGGTGAATGCAAATGTTTATGTGAACCTCCTTCAGCAACATGTAATTGTTTCACTGCAATTGTCTCCCAATCAGCCCGCAATTTTCATGCAAGACAATGCCCCCTGTCACATTGCAAAACGGGTTAAAGAATTCCTTGTATCTAACAATACTGAAACAATGAAATGGCCAGCCCAGAGTCCAGATCTAAACCCCATAGAGAATCTCTGGAAAATCCTTGGTGACAAAGTAATGGCTAAGAAACCCACTACAGTCACTGAACTGTGGAAGAGACTGAAGAAGAATGGCCCAAGATCAAACCAGAGCAGTGTGAGAAACTAGTGATGTCCTGTGGGTGCAAATGTGCTGAAGTCATTCAAAGCAAGGGCCTCTACATTTTCTATAATTTATTTTGAATCCTATAGCACTATAAAAAACACTGTTTAAATATTCTTTTCTGACACAGTGGTTACTGTTCTTTAATTTTGCCCACTGTTTTTTTTTTTTTTTTTTTACAAAGTAAGTGTTTGTGTTGAAGTGTCTTGTTTATTAAAAGAAAAAACCATGCTAGTACAGCAGTGGCATAGCCACAGCTAATATTCGTCAAATTCTAAACAATGAAGAATAACATATTTTGGACTAAATCAAGTATTAATACATTGTTCTCTAATTTTGATCTCCGCTGTAGATAAAATAAAGTGCCCCCATAAGAGTATTACAGATGCAATGATTGCCTTAACAGTGTTGGGGAAGGTCAGAAAGAGTTGCACTGTCTGTGTGGATCTAGAGAAAGCATTTGATAGGGTACCAAAAGAGGAAGTGGGGTACTGTATGAGGAAGTCAGGAGGGGCAGAGAAGTATGTGAGGGTGGTGCAGGACATATATGAGCATAATGAGACAGTAGTGAAGTGTCTGAGCCCCTTCTTGTTTGCCATGGTGGCAGACAGGCTGAGAGATGAGGTCAGGCAGGAGTCTCTGTGGACCATGATGTTTGCAGATGACACTGTGATCTGCAGTGAGAGTCGGGAGCAAGTGGATGAGAACCTGGAGAACTGGAGGTCTCGAATGGAAAGAAGAGGAATGAAAGACAGTAGAAGCATGATGGAATGTATGTGTGTGAATGAGAGGGAGATAGGTGTAACGGTGATGATGCAAGAACTAGAAGTAGTAAAAGGGGATAAATTTAAATACCTGGGGTCAACCATCCAAAGCAATGTGCAGTGCACAAGAGAGGTGAAGAAGAGAGTGCAGGCAGGGTGGAGTGAGTGCATGTTTTTTTTTTTTTTTTGGTATGAGGTTATCAAAATTACATTTGTGCATGTTAAATAAAAGAAATTACATGCTCAATTTGATAATCAAAAGTCTATATGAACCAATGGAAAACATATTATAAACCTACCTAAAACATTTTTGCTTTGCATACAAAAATTTGCAATGATCACTTTTTGGTGCATGTGTGTGCAGGCAGGGGTTGTAGGAGGCTTGCTTATCTTGGACACAAGCAAGGAGGTCTGCATGGAAAAAACCTGACAAACCACTGCTAGTTCTGAAGGGCTGCTTCCCTGCTCTCACATTTTAATACATAATATTTAATTTACTCAAAAGCATGTTATGTTATTCTCACGGACACTGGTCATTCTTCATGGCTACTAATAACTGGTATCAGTGTCTGCTCTGAAGGAAAAATGGACAATTCCTTACTCACTCATCTATTTTTTTAACATTATTCGACTATGACAGCTGTCCTCGGGTGAGACGAAGCTTCTACAGAGAGAGATTAGAATTCACTGCAGGGCCGATATAGCACAAAGAGATACCCAAGCACAGAACCACTCATTAGCCTAACAAGTGTGTCTGTGTACCGTGGGAGGAGATGACAGACATGGGGGAAATGTATAAACTCCAGACACAACGGATCCAGTCAACCAAATAAAATTATTTGATGGTTCATACAGAATGTTCTGATGGAGACTGAACTAGTCTGGAGGAGGAGACTGATAAGCTGCAAGAAGTGGATCACACACACTTCACTACAAGGATTCCCCTCACCACCCCAGGAAGAGACCAAAAAGCTGAGTTTGCCTCTGTCAAATACAGCTCTGCACCAAAATCTGCACGAGACACTGCAGCAGCTAAGATTATGAGGTACCAAGAAGAAACCCCGTTGTCTCTCCCAAAAAGAAAAGAAAATCCTACTGCTGAAAAGAACACGATCATGAGCACTGTTACTTGTCGATTACTGGCACAAGCATCTATGCTCATCTTCCTAAGAATCTGATTTGAAGTAATTCCTCTGTTCAGCCCAAAATAAAAGCGCTCTAATTTTGGACGGCGATGAATGCAGGTCCTCCTCGTTAGACAGCATAAAAGAGTTGCTTGGATAGTATTTATAGGATCGTGTGTTCTGCACAGTCAGACACTTCTGGTAAAATTAGATTTAAAGATCCTGATTCGTTCTTGTAAACACAAACTTATTAAGCCTCATACATTTATTCATAGTGAGATGGTGTCAGCGTCACCTGGCTCACCTGCATGGGTCTGAATGGTCAGTTGGCCAAATTAAAAACAAACAAACAAATAAATAACTTTCCATCATATGGGGTGGGGGGAGTAGCTTTCCAGTCTGAGAAGAGAAGCCATTGCAGAGTGCTATAAAGACTTCTAGTGACCTGACATAGGCCCACCTGTGGCTAGTAAAGAACTGATGATTCAACTTGTATACCTGGGGGGTGGGTGTGGCGCAGGTATAATGTGGCCAACTACTAATCACGGGGTCAGGGGTTTGATTCCTGCTCTGTCTGCAGTCTACCTGTCGAAGTGTCCTTGAGCAAGACACTGAACCCCCAGTTGCTCCTGGTGGGTCAGGCCAGTCCCTTGCATGGCGGCTCTGCTGCCATCAGTGTGTGAATGTGTGCATGAATGGTTGAATGGCAGGACATGTAAAGTGCTTTGGTCATCCAGATGAGTAAAAAAGCGCTATATAAGGGAACACCATTTGCCATTTACCATACCTACAAATACGCTGCTGTGTGATTTTTACAGAAGCTTATATAGTAATTACTAGCATTGATGCCCATTGAATATGGCATGCAGTGTTTAAGTGTGGTGGGACTACAACAGCAATAGCAAGCAAGTTTCGTCCACATACATGCAGACATACACCAGAGACACAATGCATCTGGCATGCATGAAGCATTCTGATACAGAAAGAGCAATAGCAAGGTTATCATACAGAAACTTGCTGCACCAATGGCTAATTTGTACTCACTCACTCACTTCAGTCATTCCCACCTTAATCAGTTATCTTGCTGAACGGTCCATGAATCCCATGAAATCCTTTTTCTATTGTTGGATCAGTAATTTTATAATATTGTGTTCTTAACTTTGGACACCAACATTATGCAAAGGTGAAGTTAAAAAAAAAGAAACTGAAGCTGGGAAATGTGGCATTTATAAACTACAAAAGCACTCGGAGAGCGCAGACCTCCGCCAAGTACCTCAGTTCCCCCTAATATTGGGATTTTCCCCAAATATAATAGTCCTACATTTATTTTATCTATATTTTCAGATTCCTTGACCATGAAAACATACCTTTAGCAATTGGATTCACATTGATATCTTTATTAGTTCAGTAGTTATTGACAAAAATCACTTTTTCGGTAATGGCGGTTTTCTTCTGGCTATAGCTTCATAGCTTTTGAAGATACAACAAATCCATTGGCACACTACTGATTCCTCAGTGTCTTGGCTATATTTTGGTGTTTGTTGTATGTTTATATCTTAATTTGTTACCTTACAGTGATGAAAATTCCAAAGATCCCCTATTATTTCCTGTTCTGGATCACAGTATCCGGATTGTTTGCAGGATCTGGATCACTCTTTGATATTTCCTAGAACCTATTGGGATCTTATCCTGTATTTTTTTGGCAAGCGTCCTGACCATTTATTGTGGAGTTATATACACATATGCTAAAAATGGCCCTATCTCGCAAAGATAAAGAATCCTTTAAAAAAATTCTTGGATCCAGACGGTGATCTGGATCACTCCCAAAATCTAATCATTTCTTCCTTGTCCCATTTCGGACTTGTCCTGAAAATTTCGTCAAAATCCGTTCATAACTTTTTGAGTTATGTAGGTAAAAGTCAGACAAACAAACAGACAAACCCCAGTAAAAACATAACCTCCTTGGCGGAGGTAATAATTATAGCACAACCCATCATAATAACAGTAGGTCAAAACAAAGGAAAAATGATGTAAAACAACAATAAAATACTTATGGTATGTAACAACATGCATGATGGGGACCAGATGTCACTGTTCTTAGTTAGAACTAGTGTATTGCCCGTAGAATGCAAGAATTCCTGTCTGAAACAGGTATCCCAATTAGACTTTACAGGCCCAAATGTAGGCTGTGTTTGAAAGTGGAATACAAAGAAGTAATCACACATGTTAGACTTTGACAAATATAAAATGGAGTAAATGGCATACTTATTTGAATGTGTGAATATTAAAATTACAGAATACCTAATCACTCTATTAAAGCAAGAAATCTGTGTCTGTCACGTTTATAGGACATCATAAGACGGCCTATGATCTCTGCCTGATCATCATAGGACGTCCTATGAACTCAGGCATCATAGGACTTGCGATGCCGTCATAAAGATATGATGTCTATATGACGGCACATAGACAAATTTGTCTTTTTGATGTCATAAGGCTCATAGACAAATGTGTTTTTATGATATCATATAGACCATCACTCACGATGCCTAGACTAATGTGTCTTTATGATGTCATACGGCTCAAAATTGGCAAGGTGAATAAGTCATTGGTGTCTTCCTGAACAGGGTCGAAGCCTCTTTTTGCTCAGATCTATTTTCATGATCCTGTCCATGAACAGGAATTACAACACGCCTATCCCTCAACCAGTGGTCTCAACGAAGAAGAAGAAGAAGAAGAAGAAGACCCAACAGATGGAGAGCAATAGAATGAGGAGAACTGCTGCATGTCAGAAAAGATGCTATGAAGATGAAACACCTAAGGTTCCAGCAGTATATTGCATGCATGACTCTGGACAACACACCCGTTTGAGACAGGAGGAGACCCTTCACCAGCATAGGGTAAGGCAGACAAGGGATGCACAAACAGACAGGAAACATGTGGCAGTGTGCCGTCCAAGCATATTGAAAAGGAGGAGGCAGAGGACACAATAACACAAAAGGGGGAAAACGAGGATCACAGTGGAGGGGAATGTCACAGCCAGGAGATTGAAATTGAGGAGGTAGAAGACAGAGGAAGTGAAATGGTGGCAGACTAAAATAGAATAGAATAGTATAGAATACTGTAGAATAGAATAGAATAGAACAGAATAGAATAGAATCACTCTATCACTATAAATTCAAGAAATCTCTGTGTGTCTGAAACGTTTATAGGGCATCATAGGACAGCCTATGATGTCTGCCTGATGTCCTGTGATGATCCTATGATCTCAGGCATCATAGGACTCGTGATGCTTTCCACGGGCATGCAGAAATACTTGATTATACTTGGTTTCTACGGGCATGCACATCAGCAAAGATCCAAGCCAGTCATCACTCGCGATCATAGAACTCGCTATGACATCATCAAAGATCATGGGACTCGCTATGACACCATCCAATATCAAAGGCAGGCATCACTGCACGAGTGCTGACGTGCTTGCTTACACCCTTGCTTACACCTGCTTTCGATGGCCATACAGAAATACATGCTAATACTTGGTTTCTACGGGCATGCACGGGTATGCACGGACATGCACGGGTATGCACTAGTTATTGAAAATGAATGGGGCATCCAATATTAGCGACTGTTTCAGATCCCCTGTTTATTTGTTTGTGAGATCACTTATTTGTGTGATCTTTTATCACTTATATTCATAATAGTGTTTCTTGCACTTTGAGGAATGGGAGTTGTTCAGTCATCATAATTATTTTGTTTATATCACTGTTCAGTGATGGAGTTCAATGTAATATTGAATTTCTTCTGTGTATCATCAATAAACTCATGCAGTACTATAACAGGACATGTTACAAATATTTGAAACCCATTGTAAATCAAATCAAATCAAATCAACCTTTATTGTCATGTTGCTGTACATACAACTGTAGTGCAGGCAAAATGAAATTATGTTTCTCTAGGCATCCATATATGTAAAAAGAACGTAATTTAAAACACACTCACTCACCCCCCACCCCAACACAGCCATTCGCACATCCCTAAGACACATTTAGTTATTACAGTAATATTAACTTATTACAGTTGCAGTTTAAAGTGATAATAACTACCTATGTATAAAATACCAATTAAAGTGGCTGAGTGAGTCAAAGTGGCTACTTGAAACTAACTAGAACTATAATATACATAAATATACATAATGTCCATAAGGTGCAGTAGCATGTATGAAAGATTCCGGCTCAACTGATCAGTATTCCTAACAGCTTGTGGAAGGAAGCTGTTAATCAGTCTGGTGGTTCTGCCTCTGATGCTCCGGAATCATTTGCCAGAAGGCAGCAGTTCAAAGTGTTTATGCAGAGGGTGAGAGTGGTCCTTGACAATGTTCAGTGCCCTGCTCCTACAACAGCTCTGAAAAAGTTCTTGGACAGAGGGGAGGGAAACTCCAATTACCCTCTCAGCTCGCTTGACTATCCTCTGCAGGGCTTTTTTGTCTGACATACTGCAACTGGAGTACCATGTTGCAATGCAGTACGTCAGAACACTCTCCACCACACCTCTGTAGAAGGTCCTGAGGATGCAGATGGGGAGAGAGGCCTGTTTGAGTTTCCTCAAGAAGTGCAGTCTCTGCTGGGCCCGCCTCCTGATCTCCGAGGAATTCTTGCTCCAGGTCAGGTCCTGCAAGATCTGCACTCCGAGGAACTTGATGCTCTCCACTCTCTCCACCGAATGGCCGCGGATACTGAGAAGGACATGTTCAGGCCGTGACCGCCGGAAGTCAATAATCATCTCCTTTGTTTTGTCCACAATGAGCACCAGATTGTTCTCCCTGCACCAGCCCTCCAGGTCTCTAACTTCTTCCCTGTACATAGATCCCTCATCCCTCTGAATAAGGCCCAACACTGTGGTGTCATCCGCAAACTTAATAATCTGGTTCCCCTCATATCTGGACACACATCTGTGTTAGAAGTGTAAACAACAGTGGACTGAGTACACAGCCTTGAGGGGATCCAGTGCTCAGCGTGATGGAGTTGGAGATGTTGTTTCCATCACGGACAGACTGAGGTCTCTCGGTCAGGAAGTCCAGGATCCAGAAACATGTGGTGGTGTTCAGACCAAGAAGGAGTAATTTCTCCATCAGTCTCTGGGGAATAATGGTGTTGAATGCTGAACTGAAATCAATGTACAGGAGTCTGGGGTAGGTGTCTTTCTGCTCCAGGTGGGTGATGACAGAGTGCAGGGTGGTGACTATGGCATCCTCTGTGGAGCGATTTGAATGATACGCAAACTGGAGCGGGTCATGTGATGCAGGGAGGCAGGCTGTGATGTGTGGTTTGACAAGCCATTCAAAACACTTCATCACAATTGGTGTCAGTGCGACAGGACGATAGTCATTCAGACAAGACACAACTGGTTTCTTTACCACCGGTACTATGGTAGAGGTCTTAAAGCATCTGGGAACGATGGCCTGGCTCAGGGAGATGTTATAAATGTCAGTCAGGACATCCGCCAACTCACTTGCACAGACTCGGAGCACACGTCCCAGGATGTTGTCCGGACCTGCAGCTTTACGTGGGTTGACTCTGATTAGAGTCCTCCATGTGTCCGCTGCGTTGATGGTGATAGCTGGCCCAACAGATGGTGGAAATGGGCCAGCCCTCCTTCTGATTGTTGGGGTTGATGCTTCAAAATGAGCAAAGAAGTTATTGAGCCTGTCTGGAAGCGAAGCGTCGTCATCATCGACCCCCTGCCTGGACTTATAATCCGTCAGCACCTAAACTCCCTGCCGCTTCCGTTTGGTGTTCCCTGTGTCACGGAGGTGTCCCTGGATTTTCTCCGCATATGTGCATTTCGCCGTCTGAATTCCCTTTGAGAGCACAGACCTAGCTGAGCGGAGGGCAATCCTGTCCTTCGCTCTGAAGGCTGCATCTCTGGCTGTGAGCAGCGAGCGCACTTCTGCAGTCATCCAGGGTTTATAGTTGTTCCGTGCAGTGAAGGTCTTCACTATAGTGACATCCTCTATGCACTTCGCAGTGTAGCTGGTGACCGTTTCAGCGTACTCCTCCACACCTGTCCTGTCTCCCTGGGAGGCTGCTATTTTAAAAACCTCCCAGTCTGTATGCAGAAAACAGTCCTGAAGTGCCGAGGCTGCACCCTCTGGCCAAGTCCTGATTTGTTTCTCTACTGGCCTGCTGTGCTTCAGTAAAGGTTTGTAGGCAGGCACCAGCATCACGGATTGGTGGTCAGAATGGCCGAGGTGGGGGCGAGGTGTTGCCTTGTATGCATCTGGGAAGTTTGTGTACACCAAGTCCAACATATTCTCTCCTCTGGTCTTAAAGCAAGTTTTTTTTTTTTAAAACTGTAATCAACTGAATTAACAACAAAACACCCAACATTATTATACACAGCAGAAGGACCCGTTTTACAACTGTTGCATCAGTGCTGCCCATTTGGTAGTAAGCGCCGAAAAATCCAAGATGGCGCCGCGGATGGCAGCCACTGGCTTCTGCTCTCTGATGTTTTTGATAATTTTGTGTGTTTTTTTGGACTTCTGCTCTTCTGTCCGAATCACCTATTCAAGGGAGGAACTACTTTCACTCAGACTACCTCCCAATGCAACTTCTCCGCCAGTTACTGCTGCTGATCTGAAGTTTTTTCAGTCCATCTTAGCTGTGGGAGCAGCGGCTATTGGCGCTGGCCAGAAACGAAGGCGGCGTGGTAAACGTGCCGGTGCGTTAGTCAGGCTGAAGAAACGAGGATTTCGCACGCCGCTCCCATCGATCCATCTGGCAAATATCCGCAGTTTGGCGAACAAAATGGATGAACTGCTGCTCCTGACTCACAAAAACCGGGATTTTAGCAGATCTGGCGCCCTTTGTTTCACGGAGTCCTGGCTGAGTGAACACATCCCGGACAGCGCAGTCCGTCTGGACGGATTTCAACTGTTTCGCGCTGATCGCAGCCGAGAATTTTTCTGGAAAGACTAAGGGTGGTGGAATCTGCTTCTACATAAACGAAGGTTGGTGTACTGATGTCACAGTGTTGAAGAAGTTTTGTAGCCCTAACCTAGAGTCACTGTTCATAAACTGTAAACCCTTTTATTCACCGCGAGAGTTCTCCTCATTTATTCTGGTCGGAATTTATATCTCACCTGCTGCTTGTACAACGGAGGCACTGCAGCTCCTCGCTGACCAGATAGCAGAGGTGGAGGAAAAACATCCAGACTCTCTGCTTATCATTCTGGGTGATTTCAATAGAGCTAATCTCACAAATGAGCTTCCTAAATACAGACAGCATATTAAATGTCCCACCAGGGACACAAATACACTTGACCACTGTTACACAGTTTTAAGAAATGCCTATCATGCCGTCCCCCGTGCAGCTCTGGGTTTTTCTGACCACTGCCTGCTCCATCTTATTCCAACATACAGACAGAAACTAAAAACTTCCAAGCCTGTTGTAAGGACTGTGAAGAAATGGACTGAGGAATCAAAGCTGAAGTTACAAGCCTGCTTTGACTGCACAGATTGGAGTGTTTTTGAAGCTGCAGCCATTAACTTAAATGAACTCACTGACACTGTGACATCATACACCTGTTTCTGCGAGGACATGTGTGTGCAGACCAAGACCTTCTGCATATACAACAACAATAAACCCTGGTTCATTCCTAAACTGAAGCAGCTACGTCAGACCAAGGAGGAGGCCTACAGGACTGGTGACTGGACTCTGTACAAGCGGGCCAGAAACATGCTGACGAAGGAGACCAGGCTTGCTAAGAGGAGCTACAGTGTGAAGTTACAAAAAAACTTCTCAGCTAACAACTCTGCTTCTGTCTGGAGAGGCCTACGGAATATCACCAACTACAGGAGACCATCCCCCCACCCTGCGGAAAACCTCCAGCTGGCTAATGACCTAAACAGCTTTTACTGCAGGTTTGAAAAGAACCTACAGTTCTCACCTCCCACCCACACAAAAGGATTATCTGCAGCCCCAGGAACTCCATCCCTCCTCCACTCTGACCTCCCACCAGCACTAATGATCTGTGAAGAGGAGGTGCACCGGGTCTTTCAGAGACAAAAGATCAAGAAGGCTGCAGGACCTGATGGTGTGTCTCCGTCCTGCCTGAGAGTCTGCTCCAACGAGTTGGCCCCCATCTTCACCCGGATCTTTAACAGATCACTGGAGCTGCGTGAAGTGCCTTCCTGCTTCAAACGCTCCATCATCATTCCAGTTCCCAAGAAACCCTCTATTACAGGATTAAACGACTACAGACCTGTTGCCCTGACCTCTGTGGTCATGAAATCCTTGGAGAGATTGGTGCTGAGCCACCTGAAGGTCATCACAGGCCCCCTGATGGACCCACTGCAGTTTGCCTACCGGTCAAACAGGTCAGTGGATGATGCAGTGAATATGGGACTACATTACATCCTGCAACACCTCGACTCCCCAGGGACGTACGCCAGGATCCTGTTTGTCAACTTCAGCTCAGCGTTCAACACCATCATCCCAGGCATTCTTCATCAGAAACTCCTCCAGCTCAAGGTGCCCCCCTCCACCTGCCAGTGGATCTCCAGCTTTCTGACTGACAGGTGGCAACAGGTGAAGCTAGGGAGATTTACATCCAGCTCCCGAAAAATTAGTACTGGCGCCCCCCAAGGATGTGTCCTTTCCCCACTGCTCTTCTCCCTCTACTCCAACGACTGCACCTCAGAGGACCCTTCGGTGAAGCTCCTGAAGTTTGCGGACAACACCACAGTCATCGGTTTGATCCGGGATGATGATGAGTCTGCATACAGGCGGGAGGTGGAGCAGCTGATCCTCTGGTGCAGCCAGAACCATCTTGAACTTAACCCAGCCAAAACGGTGGAGATGACTGTGGATTTCAGGCGACACCCCCCTTCATTCCCCCCACTCACCATCCTCAACAGCACAGTGTCCACTGTGGACTCCTTCAAGTTTCTGGGTACCACAATCTCCCGGAACCTGAAGTGGTCCTCCCATATTGACACTGTCCGGAAAAAGGCCCAGCAGAGGTTGTTTTTTCTGCGTCAGCTCAAGAAGTTTGATTTGCCTCAGGAGCTGCTGGTTGTCTTCTACACCGCCATCATCCAATCTGTCCTCTGCTTTTCCATCACTGTCTGGTTTGGATCTGCCACTAAACAGGACAAGACCAGACTGCAGCGGATCATTAAGTCTGCGGAGAGGATCATTGGTACCGACCTATCCTCCATTGAGAACTTATATCGGTCCATAACCAGGAAACGGGCGGGAAACATCTGTGCTGACCCATCACACCCCGGCCACAAACTGTTTGAACTTCTATCTTCTGGTTGTCGTTACAGATCACTGAAGGTCAAAACCACCCGTCACAGGAACAGTTTCTTTCCTCAAGCCATCACTCTGATGAACTCCTAACATTCACCTAGTCCTACCTGTTGCTGTACTCATGACTTTTCATCCATTATTACATTGCACATAACTCTCACACTGCTTTTTACTTCATTCACATTATATCACTGAATCTGAGTCCACATTGAAATACTGTGTGATTGTATATTTTTTCATATATTTCTGCAAAGTGTGGTTAGTCCGAGTAAATAACTGCATATATTCCTGTATATATTTGCATCCTTTTATAGAAACGTGGACAGACTGTAATTTACTGTACATACTCTGGTTGTCATTGAATCCTTATTTAAATCCTTCACCTGAACAACGAGAGCAAGTTTTTCGCCAAAGTCAAATTCCTTGTATGTGTTGTGCATACTTGGCCAATAAAGCTGATTCTGATTCTGATTCTGATTCTGATTCTAAATATTTAACTAAAAATGATTTATTTCATTATTTGTGCATTTTTGTGTACTGCCTTTGGTCGTTAAGTCATTCTGGCCATTCCATTCCACAATCATGGTGAAATTATGGAGGCCCCTGCCCCTCCCTGAGCCTGGTTCTGCTAGAGGTTTCTTCCTGTTAAAAGGGAGTTTTTCCTCTCCACTGTCGCCAAGTGCTTGCTCACAGGGGATCGCCTGATTGCTGGGGTATTTCTGCAACTGTGGGGTTTCCCCTACATTGAAAGTGCTATGAGATGACTATTGTTGTGATATGATGCTATATAAATAAAGTTGAATTGAATTATTATTAAGTTTTTACTTTTTTGATACTTGAGCAGAAGGGGGGACTCACAGTCCTGCAAAGTACAGCGGTACCATACAGGTGAAGCAGCAGCTGGGACTCCCGTCTACCAATGACTGGGCAGGCTGGGTGTGCCTCCTCGCGAAGGACCGTGGCCCGCCTGGTCGGGCTGCTGCTTCTCCCGGCATGTCCTGTGTTGGATACACCGGTTTTCTTTGTCAGACCCGGGTCCCCGCCCAGTTTGCTCACGCGCCTCGTGTTCTCCACATATGCCGAATATGTGGAGAACCCTCACAGAAACAGTGAATGACTGTTTCTGCAGCTGTGCGCTTGTGTTTTAGCAATTTAATAAACTTTCAAACATGCCCCTTTGTGTGGTTACTACCTGTGCTGTGGCATCGTGCACATGAGCTGTCAAGCTTAATTAATCATGACAGAACGAGCCAGCCAGGACGGTGCCTCACCACAGGAGCTGTCTGCTCTGGATCACCTCTTGGCGACCGAGCACCAGCTCACTGTGCTGACACAGCAGGTTTTGAATATGATGAGGCTTTGGTCTACAGAGCCTCCTCCGGCCTCTCCCCCTCAGCCTGCTCTGAGCACTATGGTGCGCCGTACTACCTCTGTTCCCATGCCTTCCTCGTACGTGGGGGAGGTGGGGAAATGTAAAGGTTTTCTTATTCAAGTCCGTATGTACTTGGAGCAGGTCGGGAAGGAGTACCCTGGGGATGTAGCCAAAATTCAGTTCTTTACACTGTTGCTTGAGGACCGAGCCCTTGAGTGGGCACAGTCCACTATAGATAACCCTGAGGGGCGTCGGTACACGTTTGATCAATTTGTGGACCCTTTCTCTTGCGCGTTCGGCCGTACTGAGAGTCAGGGCAATGTCATGAGCCACCTGATGACGCTCTGCCAGGGCACTCGGTCAGCAGCCGAGTACTCAGTGGAGTTCCAGGTTGCAGCGGCTGATTTGGGGTGGAATGAAATTGACTTGCGCAGTGCATTCCTCCACGGGTTAAATGCTCAACTCCGTGATGATCTGGTGGTTCACCCTGTCCCGGAGACTCTCGACGGTCTCATAGATAGGGCAGTTGGTTTGGACAACCGGCACCGTGAGCGCGTGAAGGAGCGCGAGTCCTCTTCTTGCTCGCGCGCCGAGCGTGTGCCCACTGTGGTTGCTGATACTGCCAGTGCTGGCTCTTCGCCCGAGCCGATGGAGCTCTCTCGGCATTTGACCGACAATGAGCGCCAGCGGAGGCAAAGGGTTGATGTGTGCGTACCGTAGTTTGATGAACCACAGTCTGGACGAATGCCGCCAACAGCCAAAAAAACGTAGCTCATCAGTAACCATGGGAGGTCTGGCGGGCGGGACTAAATCTTCTTCCCCCGGTAATTTTTCTATTTCGGCCCTTCTGTAATTGCCGGGGGTCGAGAGGAGGATTATGGCGTTGGTTGACTCAGGGTCAGAGGGTAATTTCGTTTCTGCTGAGTTTGTTAAGTAGGAGGGGATTCCCACATGTAAATTGCCCTGTGATCAGAGGATCACTACCATATCTGTCCGGGAGGTCACAGTAGTCACCCGTAGCATGGTGCCAATTTCCATCCTCCTTTCTGGGAACCACTGGGAGGAACTCTCATTCCTGGTTCTTGCTGTGTCATCTTCCCCGGTGGTTCTTGGTTGTTTCCGGAGGCATAACCCCATGATTAACTGGGATAAAAATACCATCTCCTCCTGGAGTCCATTTTGTTTGGCCCATTGTATGCGTTCAGCGGAGTGTTCCCCATCTCTGTCCGTTTCCCTCTCACCGGTCGAGCCGCTGGACCTCAGCCTCGTTCCCTGGGCTTATCACGATTTGGGAGAGGTCTTTAGCAAATCGAGAGAGTTGTTGCTGCTGCCTCATCGCTCTTATGATTGTGCTATAGACCTCATCCCAGGGGCGAGGCTGCCGTCCAGTCGGTCGTATAGTATTTCTGGCCCGGAGAGGGAGGCGATGGAGAAATACATAAAGGAATTGATGAACGCTGGCCTTATTCAGCCATCTTTGGCTCCACTGGGAGCTGGATTCTTCTCCGTCGGAAAGAAGGATGGCTCGTTGCGCCCATGCATCGACTACCAGGAGCTCATTGCAATTACCATCAAAGACAAGTACCCTCTGCCTTTGATTAATTCAGCGTCAGAGCTCCTTCAGTGCTCACGGGTTTTCACCAAGTTAGACCTTAGGAACGCGTATCATCTGGTCTGCATTCGCGAGGGCGATGAATGGAAGACGGTGTTTAAAATGCACCAAGGGCAATTCAAATATATAGTGGTGCCTTTTGGTCTCACTAATGCCCCCGCTGTCTTCCAGTGGTTAATAAACGACGTCCTCCGCGATATGCTTTACCAATTCGTGTTTGTCTACTTGGATGATATTCTCATTTTCTCCCGCTTGCCAGAGGAACACAAAGCCCACGTCAGGGCCGTTTTACAACGGCTCTTGGAGAACCAGCTCTACGTTAAGGCCGAGAAGTGTGAGTTCTCCACAACATCTACCACCTTCTTGGGCTTCATAGTGGCTGAAGGGAGACTGATTGCCGACCCGGCCAAGGTGAGGGCAGTGCTGGACTGGCCAACTCCCCACTCCCGTAAGGAGCTTCAACGCTTCCTCAGGTTTGCAAATTTTTATTGCAGGTTCATCAGGAACTACAGTGGGGTGGCACTGCCCTTGACGCAGCTGATCTCCGTTAAGGTCCCCTTTCGCTGGACCGAGGCAGCTGAACAGGCATTTGTTAAATTAAAGCACCAGTTCACGGAAACACCAACCTTGGCCCAGGTCGACACACAGCTCCAGTTTATCCTTGAGGTGAATGCATCTGATTCAGGGGTTGGCACTGTGCTGTCGCAGCTCACACCTCCCAATCAGAAGATCCGCCCGTGCACATATTTCTCTTGTCGGCTTACGCCAGCCGAGAGAGCTCTTCCTTGGAGCCCTTACTTGGGATATCAAGCGGAGAGTCCGCAGAGGGTCCGCCAGGCCCAGTCCCAGGAGGCTGTGCCAGTAAGGTGCCCCCGGAACCGTGTGTACGTCCCGGCCACCCTCTGCAGCGATGTCATCCAGTGGGGTCACACCAGTCGCTTCGCGTGCCATCCTGGCATCGCTTGTACTGTGGACTTTGCCTGGTGAGCGTTCTGGTGGCCCACGCTGCGGCGGGATGTACAGGACTATGTAAAAGCCTGTCAGACCTGCGTCCAGGGGAAATCGGACCCCCCCCACCGGTCTGGTCTCCTCCACCCCCTCCCCACTCCTGGTAGTCCGTGGTCTCACATCGCCATGGACTTCATCACCGGACTTCCCCCCTCCCGTGGCAAGACGGTGATTCTCACCATTATGGATCGCTTCTCCAAGGCGGTGAATCTGGTTGCCCTCCCGAAGCTCCCCTCAGCCTTGGAGATGGTGGTCCTCCTCACTGACCATGTGATCCGGGTCCACGGCATCCCTATGAACATTGTGTCTGACCGGGGTCCACAATTCACATCCCAGGTCTGGAGGGCCTTTTGCCGGACCCTGGGAAATATAGTGAGTCTCTCCTCTGGAAACCATCCACAGAGCAACGGGCAGGCAGAGTGCACCAATCAGTCCTTGGAGGCCGCCTTGCGGTGCGTAGCAGCCGACAACCCGTCATCCTGGAGCACATATCTGACCTGGGTGGAGTACTCCATGAACTCTGCGATCTCCTCTGCAACTGGACTCACCCCGTTCAAGCCGTCGTTAGGGTACATGCCTCCTCTTCTACCCATGGCCGAGAGGGAGGCCTCGGTTCCATCCGTAGGGGCCCATGCTCATCGCTGCCGACGCGTCTGGAGTCCACTTGGGCTGCCCTGGCCCACACCACAGAACGCACCCAGGCTGCTGCTGATAGGAAGTGGGTTCTGGCTCCCAAGTACGTCATTGGGCAGCAGGTCTGGCTGGCGGCGAGTCAGATCCCTCTGAAAGAGAAGTCAAAGAAGCTGTCCCCCTGCTTCCTTGGGCCATACACCATCTCCCGGGTGATAAACGACGCGTCGGTCCAGCTGAAGCTGCTTTTGACCCTACAGGTGAACCCTACGTTCCACGTCGCCCACATTAAGCCCCTCTCAGCCAGTCCTCTCTGCCCCCCCCCCCGAAGCCGCCTCCTCCTCCTTGGCTCATTGACGGCTACCCCGCCTACACTGTACGTCGTGTATTGGATGTTCGCCATTGGGGCCGGGGCCTGCAGTATTTGGTGGACTGGGAGGGCTACGGCCAGGAGGAACGGTCCTGGGTCCCTTCATCACGAGTGCTGGACAAGGGGATGCTCCGGGCCTATCACCGTGCTCACCATGAGAAGCCCTCCGGACCGCCAGGAGGCGCTCCTAGAAGGGAGGGCCCTGTCATGGGCAGCGAGAGCGCGCCCCTCCCATCCTGCCTCACATTCACCAACTCATCACTGCACCTGAGGCAGAAGACACACCTGCACCTGCTTATCAGCCAGCGTACTTAAGGAGGCTCTCTCCATGCAGTCAACGCTGGCTCATCTGGGTATACTGCCCGAATATAGACAAGCAAGTATAAACTTACAGGTTTCGACACATCGTCTAACCTTGTTTCCCCTCTTTCCTCAGGTTGCTGCCACCATGCAGGTGTGTCTCTAAGACTGCGCACGCTCTCCTGCTACATCTCACAACCCTCAGCTTCCTACTCCACCCGGTCAGGCACCATCAGTTCATCTTCCCCACACCCTACTGGTTCGTCTATTCCTAGCTGGGTCCCTGCCGGTTCTCCCTGGATTCCCAAGTAAGTGGCATTTTGGCTCGCCCATTTCCCCTTACTCCATTCCTCTGCTCACAGCTCTCGTCTTCTCTCCACAGGGCGATTCCTCTGGCGAGTGACTGTTTCTGCAGCTGTGTGCTTGTGTTTTTGCAATTTAATAAACTTTCAAACGTGCCCCTTTGTGTGGTTGCTACCTGTGCTGTGGCATCGTGCACGTGAGCTGTCAAGCCTAATTAATCATGACAGAAATGGCAAAATATGGCAAGGTGCAAAATAAATAAGGAAACAAAACTATCACAAAACAAAGAAAACTATTGCTATGTGTTATGTCCATAATCTGTAATCCAATGATGAGGCCGGAAGTGCAATAGAACTCAGCTTTATTGGTGACTCACAGACACAAGGCGCTCCCATACAGGCAGAGGCGAAGGTCAAAAGAGACCGTGCCTCTTCCGCATTGGTCTTTTATACCCAGGGTGGCGGTGGAACCGGAAAGGTGGAGCCACCACCCTCATCACACAAGAATACATCATATTGGTATATGACACTACGGTCAACAGAAGCACACCGTACCTCCATTCTCAAGTGCCACATGAGGTGAGCAGGTGAACCCACGAACTAATAATGAAGAAAACCACACCCACAATGTCACGCCCTTCAACCCTCTACCAATCAAGAGTGTAGACACAAACCAGTCTCACTTCTGTGAGTGACTCACTTGGCTTCTATGGTTAACATGTATGTTGTATTAAAAATATTTTAATTCTTAAAGTGTCTGATATCGATTTTTAACCATTCATCTCTTTTCTCTACAAAGTTGCTTTCAGTAAATTTACTTTTAGCTCAACAAAGAAATCATATTTTACAATTTCACTGATGTGATTTGGCCCTTTTTTAAGAGATTACTTAATTATATTCATTAAGTAAATATATAATGATGCGCACGCAGCGACCGGCAGCCGGTGAAATAGTATGTCGTCTGTGTGTTTTGTTTTATGCACTTTAATGTGTTTTTACGATATTCTCTGTGTCGTTTCTGTCCTGGAATGTTTGTGGACTGTATGGTGAAGAGCTCCCTGGTTCCATCAACATGGACTTCCTCCCCTTTTTTGCACTGCTGCTAATTCTCCTCCGGCTCTTAGTCTCTGAAGTAAACGCGTTCGGCACTATGGTGGGCAGGATACATTATTCCAGGGACATGTTGCTGCATTTAAACATGGTTGATGCAGCGGCTGTGATTGAGCCTAAGCCGCAACTGCCGGACTTTATTTTGAGAGACGTTCATGGACACTGTGGTGAAAAGAGAGACGGAAGAAAAAAACGCGGAAAGCGTGGAGGAGTGAAATTGCGCCTGAGAAGACATCAGTTTGGTAACATCCCTCTTCCTTCAATGATTTTTGGGAATGTACAGTGTCTGAGAAACAAGGTGGATGAAATTCAAGGGAATGTATGCTACCAGAAGGACTTTAAGAACTGCTGCGTCATGGCCTTCACCGAATCTTGGCTTACTGCGCATGACCGAGATGCAGACCTGTGGATTGACGGCTTTGGAGCCCCGCTGCGCTCGGATCGGCAGGAAGAGGTAACGGGGAAACGTCAGGGGGGCGGCGTATGTTTATACATTAATAAGCAGTACTGCACATCTGTCACGGTCAGAGAGCGCATCTGTACACCCGATGTGGAGCTGCTGTCTGTGTCACTACACCCCTTTTATTTGCCTTGCGAGTTCCCCCAACTTTTCATCACAATTGTGTACATTCATCCAAGGGCAAACGCTGACTCTGCCTGCAGCACTATCTTTGATGTGATCCAGCAGCTGCAATCAATTTCTCCAGAGGTGCCAAACTTTATTCTTGGGGATTTTAACCATGTTTCTTTAAAGAAGACACTTAAAAACTTTTATCAGTATGTCTCCTGTCCAACCAGGCGAAAAAAGACATTGAACCTGTGTTATGGATCCATAGAGAGGGCCTATAAATCACTCCCCCTTCCTCCTTTAGGATCCTCAGATCACAACTGTGTACATTTGCTGTCCACATATAAAACTGCTCTCAGAAGAGGCAAGGTGGAGACGAGAGACATTGATGTGTGGACAGAAGATTCAGTGCACTGCCTCCAGGAATGCTTTGACTGTACAGACTGGGAGATGTTCACACTGGCCTGCGGAGATGATTTGGACTCTTTGGTGGACGTTACATGCTCATACATGGCTTTCTGTAAAAATAAGATCGTTCCACGTAAATGTGTCAAAATATATCCCAACAACAAACCATGGGTTACAAAATCAGTTAAATCCTGCTTACAGAGGAAAGCACTTGCCTTTAAACGGGTCTGTTTCTGAGCTACAGGTTGCCACAAAAGAGCTGAAATCCAAAATTTTAAGAGCAAAACAGAATTATAAATCAGAACTGGAAAGCAAGATGGCAACAAAGAAACTTGGTTCAGCCTGGGCCAGTATGAAAACTATTGCAGGCCTTCAGAGCACAGAGCGCAGTAATCGTGTGTTTTTAGATGGTTTTAATTCAGACACGGTTCCAAGGTTGTCATAGCCAGGAGCGGCACTGGGGTTAAGCTCACAGTGCTCATAAAATGCTCCTTACGGCGTGCGTCTCGAAAAGCCTCTGACAACTAAGTCCAACTCCTAGCCTGCCCGTGTGGTTTAGTCTCTAAGCCCGGCGGAACTGCTTTTACTAATAGGAGAAGGGGCGAGGGCGGATCTCTGGCGCCTTAAAACCAGATGCTTCGGGTAGATGGTGGCTCGTCAACCTGGGAAGGTAGCCCATCTAGGGGAAGGTAAACCCTGATTTCAAACCTCCGCTGCCTTGCGGCACACCCGGTCATGGGAAAGGCTTCGGGAGTCAACCCTGAGGAAAAATCCGGAGTCGGAGCCCCTAAGGCAGTTCTCTGTTGTGCTCAACATCGTTCTGGCAGCTCCTGCGACGGCGCTGGTGCCAAACTATAGCAGCCCTGCTGTTCCTTTGGATTCATCAGTGACGGGGAGAGGGGGGACATGCTACATGGGTAACATCTTGTCCTCCATATCTTCCTGCCCAGGCTTGAATCCTACCAACACCCAACGCTGGAAGGTAGAACACCGGTGCGCATCGGCCTGTTCCAGCAGAGTAGACGTTTAGGATTCTCTTCCATGGTCATCATAGACCGACGGAGGCCACTGCCAATTCAGACACAGAGCTGGCTAATGCGCTTAATTGTTTTTATGGTCGTTTTGACTCCTTTGATTTTAGCACTGAAACCCAAGATTTGAAACAGAAACTCAAAGACAATCAGCACTTTAATATTGAGGTGCAGGATGTTAAAAGGGAGTTCTGCGCTGTAAAAGTGAACAAAAGTCAGGGCCCTGATAATATATGTGGGCGCTTGGTAAAGTCCTGTGCACATGAACTGAGTCCTATATTTCATTACATTTTCAGTAAGTCCTTACAGACACAACATGTGCCTAAGATCTGGAAAGAAGCCGTGGTTGTTCCCGTTCCAAAATCCATCTGTCCTAAAACGGTAAACAACTTTAGACCAGTTGCTTTGACTTCAATTTTAATGAAAATTTTTGAAAAACTGGTCAGATGTGAGGTCCTAAAGCAGACTGAGCATGCATTGGATCCTCTGCAGTTTGCCTATAGGCTTCACAGAGGAGTGGAGGATGCCACTGTCACTCTGTTTAACATGCTTTTTAAAAGTCTGGATTTTAATGGGACACATGCCAGGCTTTTATTTGTGGACTTTTCCTCCGCCTTTAATACAATCCAACCTCATATCTTAGCTGAAAGGCTCCTGCAACAATTTGATTTGAGCAATAATCTGGGGGGTTGGATTCTGGATTTCTTAACCAACAGGATGCAGAGAGTAAGGGTCAATGGTACATTGTCTGACCTAAAGTGCTCTTCTACTGGCTCTCCTCAGGGGTGTGTGTTGTCACCACTACTCTTCATCCTGTACACAAACATGTGTCGGAGCAGACATGACAACAGACATATCATAAAGTATGCGGATGATTCAGTTATTGTCAGTCTCCTCCAGGATGGTGAGAGTGGCCACGGCCCAGTAGTTGATGATTTTGTTCACTGGTGTGAGGATTCCCACCTGCAGCTGAATACGACAAAAACTAAAGACATGATTATTGACTTTAGGAGGAAAACTCCCAGGCACAAAGTCACCGTACTAAAAGGCCAGACCACCGAATGTGTAGAATCCTACAAATATCTTGGGACAATTATTGATAGTAATTTAAAGTTTGAAGAGAACTGTGAAAGGGTGTGCAAAAAGGGTCAGCAACATTTGCATTGCTTGAGAAAACTTGCACGCTTCCAAATTGACCGAACCATAATGACAATGTTTTATCGGGCTTTTATTGAATCTGTTTTATCCTTTTCTTTAGTGTCATGGTTTGGTCAGATAAAACTGAAACAGAGGAAATCCTTGGATCAGGTAGTCAGATGGTCCAGTCGTTTGCTTGGTGAGTCACAGCTGAGCCTGACATCCCTGTACACCAGACAAGTACAGAGGATGGCTACCTCCATTTTAAATGATGACCCCCACCCTTTGCACTGCAACTTTCAGCTTCTTCCCTCAAGACGGAGGTTTGCTGTCCCAAAAAGTAGAACCCAGCGCTACAAAAACAGCTTTATTCCTGCTGCTGTCAAAGAGTTGAACAAGCTGTAACAACATATTGCACATAATTTAGGTACCTATTTATTAACTCCATTTTATATTTACTTATTTTTGTAGGATGTTACTTGGGTTCTAAATATTTTATTGAGTTTTAGACCTTTGAGTTTTTAACCTCTTTGACTAGTTTTTAACTTTTAATATGACTCTTCTCTCTTACCTCTGGTTTTTCTCCCATCTCTTTGTCTTTTTATACCCTGATTGATTGAGCCTTGAGTATTTTTATCATGTTCACAGTCAATTTCATGTGTGCCTGTGTTTGTGTCTATGTTGAATGTAATTTGTGGCTTGTAAATATGGATGTCACCAGACTGCAAAACAAATCTACCTATGGGTACAAATAAAGTAACCTGAACCTGAACCTGAACCTGAAAATATACAGTAGTGTGCATGCAATACACTTAATGCAGGGTTCAGCAAACTATTATGGAAAAAGCAATTTTGATGAAATTTTGACCAAAAAAATCTGCGTGAAGCATCAATAGTAGCAATTGGTGACTTCTTCCCTCTTAAATATGTAATCTTTCTCTTAATAACTTGCAACTTTGCTTAAAAATTAACAACCTTCTTGCAAATTTGTATTTTTTTCTCTTAGAATTGCAAATGCCACATACATGCAACTTTTTTCTCATCTAAATTTCCAACCTTTTTACATACATTTGAGACTTTTTCTTACATATTTTTGATTTTCCTTCTTAATTACAAATTTGCCTTTTTTCTTGTAAAGTTGTAAGGATTTTCTCCTAAACTTGACACGTTTTTCTTGTAAATGTCTAAGCATGGAGTGTACATAATGTGTGCATGAATAAGTGCTCACCTAGCTGTTGCAGTTGCAGGTTGACTTGCCCTGAGTCTTCCTCTCTCTGAAGCCACACACTGATACAACTGCAGTCTTGTAATAGTTGAGTCCCGTGGGATGAAGAAACGTGTCGGTGGTTTCACACCAACAACTTTACAGGCTGAAGCAACATTTTTGGTAGAAACACATCAACAGCTCTGCTTTTAGGTTGCTGTAGCAGGAGAAACAAATTGCCCTTGATGTCTGCAGTTATGATGGAGCAACATGTTTGTTTTTTGCAACAGTGCAGTTGATGCTGCTGTATTTGGAGGCGTTAAAAGTGACGCTGCAGCAGATTTTACCTGCTGCTGTGATTACTGTTAGTCTGTTGCTGTAAGTCCTTAACTCTGAATTGCTGCCAGTCTGTTGCTCTGGCTGATATGGATCTGTCACTCACATTGCTTTGGATCAGTTGCTCCAGTTGTTGTGATGTCTGTTCCTCAGGTTTTCCCAGTCTGTTGCTCCGGTTGCTTTGAGTCTGTTGTTGAGGTTGCTGTTACTCTGTTGCTCTGATTTTACAGTGAGTCTGTTGCTCCAGTTGCTGTCACTCCGTTACTCTGAACTGCTGTCAGTCTGTTGCTCTGGCTTATGTGAATATGTCGCTCGCGTTGCTTTCAATCAGTTGCTGCAGAGGTTGTGATGTCTGTTCCTCTGGGTTTTCCCCGTCTGCTGCTCTGGTTGCCGTGATGACACTGCGGTAGTTGACGGTCTTCAGCCTCATTAACAGTCCGTCGATGTCCCCTCCGCCCGACACCGATGAGATGCTAAAACAGGCTAGCGGACAGACGGGCTCCGTGTATCGGTGTGTCGCTGTCGGTGGCAGCTGTCCGTTGGTCATTCATTTTCCCGTAGTTTTATCAGTAAATTAACGGGATAACGGCCAGTTTCTCTCTCGGTGACTCACTGTCTCTCCTCCTTCTCACTGCGGCGCGCGGCCGTCAACGGCAGCCCGGTAACCATGACAACAGGCCAGCGGCTGGATGACGGGAACGTCGAAGTGATGATCTGCATTGAAAGGGATCGATAGTCATCGTTTTTATGGATGTATAGTTTAACTACAATGAAAATTTAAATGTTGGATAATGCATTTGATTAACTTTTTAATATAACTATTTTGAATGAAAAATAACGGTTTATATATTTACAGTGGATATAAAACGTCTACACACCCCTGTTCAAATGCCAGGTTTGTGTGATGTAAAAAACGAGATCAAGATAAATCATTTCAAAACTTTTTTCACCATTAATGTGACATATAACCTGTACAACCCAATTGAAAAGCAAACTGAAATCTTTTAAGGGGGGAAAAAAACTTACAATAACCTGGTTGCATAAATATGCACACCCTTAAACTAATACTTTGTTGCAGCACCTTTGGCTTTTATTACAGCACTCAGTCTTTTTGGGTAGGAGTCTATCAGCGTGACACATCTTGATGTGGCAATATTTGCCCACTCTTCTTTGCACAGATGCTCCAAATCTGTTAAATTGTGAGGGCATCTCCTGTGCACAGCCCTCTTCAGATCACCCCACAGATGTTTGATCGGATTCAGGTCTGGACTCTGGCTGGGCCATTCCAAAACCTTAATGTTCTTCTGGTGAAGCCATTCTTTTGGTGATTTGGATGTGTGCTTTGGGTCATTGTCCTGCTGAAAGATGAAGTTTCTCTTCATCTTAAGATAAGATAAGATAAGCCTTTATTAGTCCCACAATGGGGAAATTCCAGGATTGCAACAGCACAGGGATAGCAACACTCAGAGCAAAAATCAGAAGGCAAGAAAAAACAAGAGCAGCGAATATACATATGTACATATAAACATAAATATATAGACACACGATGCGGAGCATTGCAGCTAGATGGAATAAATATATAGATATATAAACACAGTGCGGAGCATTGCAGCTAGATGGAATAAATATATGAATATATAAACACACAGTGTGGAGCATTGTAGCTAGATGGAATAAATATATGAATATATAAACACACACAGTGCGGAGCATTGTAGCTAGATGGAATAAATATATAAATATATAAACACACACAGTGCGGAGCATTGTAGCTAGATAGAATAAATATGTAAATATATAAACACAGTGCGGAGCATTGTAGCTAGATGGAATAAATATGTAAATATATAAACACACAGTGTGGAGCATTGTCGCTAGATGGAATAAATATGTAAATATATAAACACACACAGTGCGGAGCATTGTAGCTAGATAGAATAAATATGTAAATATATAAACACAGTGCGGAGCATTGTAGCTAGATGGAATAAATATGTAAATATATAAACACACAGTGTGGAGCATTGTCGCTAGATGGAATAAATATATAAATATATAAACACACACAGTGCAGAGCATTGTAGCTAGATGGAATGAAACAGCATAACCGTCTACTTAGTTATCCTACATGGTATGATTATGTACCCATACATATTGTCACCTTCCGTAGCTACCGGTATTTTCCTAGTTGTATACCGGAGGGGACCATTGTGTAAGTCTATTGCATCTTTAGCATTCAATACTATTAGGTTGTCACGCCTTTTTGCTATCTCTGCGAGCAGCCCTGCTGAGGTTATACAGTCTGACAGCCATTGGTAGGAAGGACCTGCGAAACCTCTCGGTTGTGCGCCTAGGATGATGTAGTCTGCTGCTAAATGAGCTCCTTAGTGCATTCAGTGTGTCCTGCATAGGGTGGAACTCGGACTCCAGCAGAGATGACACTTTAGCCAGAATCAGAATCAGAATCAGAATCAGATTTATTGCCATTGTTCATGTAGTACACAAACTAGGAATTTGTCTCGGTGCCATGCTGCAACATTAAAAACATGAAGAGATAAAGAGATAAACTAAAAAAACTAAAAGACTAAAAACATGCAATAAGTGTAGAATAATAAGTAATAATAATAATAATAATAATAATGAGTAATACTAGTCAAGGCAGATTTAAATAAATTAGCAAGTAGCAGATAATATGGGGTACCACAGTGCAGTCAATAATGCAACAGAAAAACAGTGATGAACGACATGAGCTGCTGTATATAGTGCACAAGAGTCAATAAGTCACTTAATGTTCAGCAGTCTGATGGCAGAGGGAAAAAAGCTGTTCATGTGCCGGGAGGTTTTAGTCTGAATGGACCGAAGTCTTCTACCTGAGGGGAGGGGGGCAAACAGTACGTGACCAGGGTGTGAAGGATCGGCTATGATCCGGCCTGCACGCCTCCGGGTCCTGGAGATGTACAGGTCCTGGAGAGATGGGAGCTTGCAGCCAATCACCTTCTCAGCAGTGCGCACGACACGCTGCAGCCTTAGTCTGGCCCTGGCGGTGGCTCCTGCGTACCACACGGTTATGGAGGAGGTGAGGATGGACTCGATGATGGCCGTGTAGAACTGCACTAACATCTTGGTGGGTAGCCTGAGCTTCCTCAGCTGCCGCAGAAAGAACATCCTCTGCTGGGCCTTTTTGATGAGGGAGCTGATGGTTGGCTCCCATTTGAGGTCCCGGGTGATGGTGGTGCCCAAGAAGCGGAAGGAATCTGCAATGGTGATGGGAGAGCCTGTGATGGTGAGGGGGGGCAGGGGGGTTGTGACTTTCCTGAAGTCCACGATCATCTCCGCTGTCTTCAGAGCGTTCAGCTGCAGGTTGTTGTGGCTGCACCAGGACACCAGCTGGGCCACCTCTTTCCTGTAGACAGACTCGTCGCCGTTGGAGATGAGCCCGATGAGGGTGGTGTCGTCCGCAAACTTGATCAGCTTAACAGACTGGTGGGAGGAGGTGCAGACAAATTCCTAGTTTGTGTACTACATGAACAATGGCAATAAACCTGATTCTGAGGAGTTGGTATAAAGGGAGAAGAGTAGGGGGGAAAGTACACAGCCCTGGGGTGATCCGATGCTGATGCTAACAGAGTCCGAGACAGACTTCCCCAGCCGCACATGCTGCCTCCGGTCCGTCAGGAAGTCGGTGATCCACCTGCAGAGGGAGTCAGGCACGCCGAGCAGGGACAGCTTGTCCTGGAGCAGAGTGGGGCGGATGGTGTTGAATGCAGAGCTGAAGTCCACAAACAGGATCCTGGCGTAGGTTCCCGGGGAGTCCAGGTGCTGCAGGATGGAGTGGAGGGCCAGGTTGACTGCATCGTCCACAGACCTGTTGGCACGGTAGGCAAACTGCAGCGGGTCCAGGAGGGGAGTGGTGATGGACTTGAGGTGAGACAGGACCAGGCGCTCAAAGGACTTCATGACTACAGAGGTGAGCGCTACAGGTCTGTAGTCGTTAAGTCCAGTAATCCGTGGCTTCTTGGGGACAGGGATGATGGTGGAGGATTTGAGGCAGGTCGGCACGTGGCACAGCTTAAGGGAGGTGTTAAAAATGTCTGTGAAGACAGGAGCGAGCTCTTTCGCACCATCTTTCGAGCCACCATCCTTCTCTCTCCTATCTCCTCCACTGGGTCAAGGCACTGCCCTAGGACAGAGCTAGCTTTCTTGATCAGTTTGTTCAGTCTCTTCCTATCAGCTGCTGTAATGCCACTGCCCCAGCAGACCACTCCAAAAGTGATGGCTGATGCCACCACCACGTCGTAGAATGTCTTCAGCAGCGCCCCTTGTACACCAAAAGACCTGAGTCTCCTCAGTAGGAACAGCCTGCGCTGTCCCTTCTTGTAGAGTGCATCAGTATTGTGTGACCAGTCTAGTTTATTGTTCAGATGAACACCCAGGTACTTGTAGGATGTCACCATCTCAATGTCTGTTCCCTGGATGTTTACTGGTGCTGTGAGAGGTTGTCCTTGCCTGTGGCAGTCCACCACCAGCTCCTTAGTTTTCCTCGCGTTGATCTGGAGGCAGTTCCGATGGCACCAGTCCACAAAGTCCTGGATAAGCCCTCTGTACTCAGCTTCATCTCCGTTGGAGATGAGGCCAACGATCGCAGAGTCATCAGAGAACTTCTGTAGATGGCAGTGTGTTATGTTGTGTGAGAAGTCAGCAGTATAAAGGGTGAACAGGAAGGGAGCCAAAATCGTTCCCTTGGGGGCCCCCGTGCTACCGATGATCGTGTCGGACACACAGTCCCGGGTTCTCACAAACTGTGGCCGGTTTGTGAGGTAGTCCAGGATCCATGATGACAGGCGCTGGTCCACCCCTGTGCACAGCAGCTTGTCCTTCAGGATCATTGGTTGGATGGTGTTGAAATCACTGGAGAAGTCAAAGAACATGATCCTCACTGCATTCCAGGGCTTCTCCAGGTGGAACAGGGAACGGTGAAGGAGGAAGATGACTGCATCCTCCACCCCAGTACCATGCTGGTAGGCAAACTGGAGTGGATCCATCGCTGGTCCCACCAGGGGGCGGAGGTGAGCAAGGAGCAGTCTCTCCAGGGTCTTCATCATGTGGGACGTCAGGGCCACTGGTCTGTAGCTGTTCAGATCTTTGGGGTGGGAAGTCTTTGGTACAGGTACCACACAAGATGTTTTCCACAACTGTGGTACCCTCCCCAGCTTCAGGCTCAGGTTGAAGATGTACTCCACAATCCCACACAGCTGGTCTGCACAGGACTTGAGGAGCTTTGCACTGATGCCGTCCGGTCCCGACGCCTTCCTCGCCTTGATCTTCCTCAGCTCCGTCCTCACCTGGGTCTTAGTGAGGGTCAGGTTGGGGGGGCTGTGTGTTGGGAGTGGGGGGTGTTGGTGGAGTGGGGGTGTGGACAGCAGATCTCGATGACTTTAGAGGCAGCTGTGGTTGGTGTGCAGTCGGGGGGGGGGCGGTTGGTCAAACCTATTAAAAAACAGGTTCAGATTGTTCGCCCACTCCCTGCCCCCCGTGGCCTGGGGGGAGGTATTCTGGAGCCCAGAGATGTTTTTAAGGTTTCTCCAGACCCCGCCGATGTCGCTCTGTTGCAGCTTGTCCTCCATCTTCTTCCTGAAGCTGTCCTTGCCTTCTCTGATCTTTCTCCTCAGCTCCCTCTGTACAGACTTCAGCATCTCCCTGTTTCCCGACCTGAAGATCCTCTTCTTCTCTCTCAGAAGTGTTTTTATCTCAGGGTTGATCCAGGGTTTGTTGTTTGAGCAACACTGTATGGTCTTGGTGGGAACGGTGTTGTCCACACAGAAGCTGATGTAGTCCGTGATGGTGTGAGTGAGGCCATCGATGTCCTCACCATGTGGATCGCAGAGCTGCTCCCAGGCGGTGGTTTCAAAACAGCCCTTTAGAGTGCCCATTGCCTCCTCAGACCATAACTTCACTGTGCGCATGGCCGGAGGTTGTCTGTGCACTAGGGGTTTGTACACCGGCCGGAGATGAACCAAGTTGTGATCCGATCTCCCGAGTGGGGGGAGTTGTGATGAGGTGTACGCCTCCTTAGTGTTTGCGTAGAATAAGTCCAGTGTTTTATTGTCTCTAGTGTGGCATGTGACATACTGGGTGAACGTGGGTAGAATGGGGGACAGTGAAATATGGTTGAAATCACCTGAGATGAGGAGAAGAGCATCTGGGTGTTCTGTCTGCAGCCTGCCAGTTACTGAGTGGATGACGTCATGCGCTGTCCCCACGTTTGCCGTCGGATTTGCATAAATAACAATGCAGATCACGTGTGGGTATTCCCTCGGGTGATATGTAGGCCGCATGCTAACAGCTAGCAACTCGATGTCTTTGCTGCAGTGCTGTTGTTTAACAGTGATGTGTCCCGGTCTGCACCAGTTGTTATTGACATACATTATCACTCCTCCGCCCCTTGCCTTCCCACTGTCTGGTGTCCGATCTGCCCGTATTGCGTGGAAACCCTCCAGTTCGATGTTAGCATCTGTTGCTAGTTCTGTTAGCCACGTCTCAGTAAACAACATCATGCTAATCTCTCTGAAGACGCTCTGGTAACGAGCCATAGCCGCTAGCTCATTTGTCTTATTGAGTAGCGATCGTACATTCCCCATAATAACGGATGGAAGGACAGGTCTGTACCTTATATTTCTCGCCTGCCATCTTGCTCCAGCACGGCATCTACGTCGTTTCTGTCTTATTTCACCCGGTATGTCGAAGTCTTGCGCTAGCATCTTGGTCCGGTTAAGTGCTAACAGCCGATCTCTGCTGTAACGTATCCTGCTTAAAACATGTTGGACATAATCAAATTTACCTTAGAGCAGACGTACGCCACAACACCGTGTTTGGATGTCATCTGTCACCATGTGGTGAGAAGCCTCCATTTATCCAGTCTATTGGCACAACCACGACCACCAGCAAGTACCAGAACTACGCAAAAACATTCAAAAAATACAAAAACTAGGAGCTGAAATTAGCTGCCACTTGAGTGGAAAACATGCATGTGGACTATACATCAAAATGAATTTGAAAAAACTTTTAAAAATGCTATCTTAAATGCCTCTATACACCTATGTAGATATTTCACCAAAAACCAGACATTTGCAGCTAGAATAGTCATTTACCACATTAGCAATGTATAGAGTGTATTTCTGATTAGTTTGAAGTTATCTTCATTGAAAAAAAGTGTTTTTCTTTCAAAAATAAGGAAATTTCTAAGTGACCCCAAACTTTTGAACGGTAGTGTATCTATCCCATCTAGCTACAATGCTCCGCACTGTGTCTATATACTGTATATATATATATATATATATATTTATATGTACATATGTATACTTGCTGCTCTTGTTTTTTTCTCTTGCCTTCTGATTGTTGCTCTGAGTGTTGCTATCCCTGTGCTGTTGCAATCCTGGAATTTCCCCACTGTGGGACTAGTAAAGGCTTATCTTAACTTCAGTCCCCAGAAGAAGAATGGACTGGTACCCAAGCGCATCCAGTGTAACTCCAGCATCAGGGGTGGAGCAACATCACCCACGCGGAGGAGACTGCATTTTCATTGACACCAGCATCCCTACCTCAGCACAGCGACAGGGGGGTGGCATCCCTGGGACAGCGTCATTGAACTGTTCACTGGCTGGACTGATCATTGTCTACCCTCTGCTGCACCCACCAGACCATCCCATAGACCTCATGGGACGAGATGTGCCTCTGAGAGCGGGGACACACAATTGTTTCGCTTCTGTGTCAACAAGATGGGACTGTACTCCACAGCTGCGGATACAGGAAGCCGACACAGAGGAAGGTCAAACACCTGTCGCAACCGTGTGATGACTGCAGCTGAATGATGCGAGCCCTGGCAAGCGTCAACCGGTGGACAAAGGTTTCGTGGGCTTCGTGGATTGACCCTGTTCGACCCTATGACCCCCAAATGGTCCACTCCACCGGAAAAAGAATTATGATCAGGAGGAGACCTCGGCGGGGGTACAGGACTTGGTGACTGTTCATCTCTTAAACATCGCTGCACCGTGCTAAGGTATTTACAGTGAAAAAAGCCACAGACCGAGGAGTCGCCTTGTACAGCTGCCATGTGTTATGTTTTGCTTGGGTCGCGTGTTTTATGTCATGGGAGTGTGGCGCCGCCTTGCTGTAAAAAAATCCCGCCCACCCCAGCTTAACCCCGCTTTACCCGGCTGCTATGGAGACAAAACCGAGGCCGAACCGTGTCGTAGCGAATCGAGGCATGGCGAGGCGAGCTGGGCTAGTGGAAAAGGGCCTATACTGACATACTGAGTGGCTCCCACAGTGTAAACAGTGTGTGGTGTATAGGATTACGTTGAAGTGTGAAGATTTAAGGCAAATAGTAAGTGAGAGTGGAGTGTGATATGTTGTAGGGTGGGAGTGCTGGGGTGAGGAATCTTGGGACCGCCATTGTGTTTCTGTACAGCTTTTTTTTAAAAATTGTTTATAGTTTCAATGTCTATATTGTATATGTTTTATCGGGATTAATTTATGTCTGTGAGTTGCCCTTTTATGTTCATTGACTGTTTTAACCAAATGGCTGCTGGGCCGGTGTGGTATGAGTGGATAGATCTGTATATTTCTGTGTTTAGAGTGCAAGTCGGGGGAAAATTTTGGGACGGTCCAATGGGAGGGTCCAATTATACTTCAGGTGACGCCACCCCAGGAGCCGGGGCATCACCTCCCACTACACCCAGGCACCGCCATGCTGGTACACCCAACTACTATATATTATAGATATAATATCCAAAATTCATCCAACATCCAACCTCCCCTTTGAAAAAATTACAGACACACTAAAGAAGCCACAGTGGGAGACATCTTGTCTCTTTGCTGTGGACTCTCAGGCAAAGCGTAGTGACTCCTGTGTTCCTGTTCGTGTTCTAATAAAACTTATAAAATGTCACCTTGACTTCTCTTCAATTCAAGACGTAACAGATACCTTTTGGTTAATTTTGTTCAAATTTGACCAAAATGTGGTTTTCTCATTGCAATTAGCATATTGTTCCTCTACCTATTTTTTAAAAACATACACTGTTTTGTTATTTTATAGATCTATCTATAAATGCAACAAATCTCTGTGTGTGTGTTCCTCAAATATTTCTCAAACCGTTTGTCAGACAGACCTCAGATTTTATGTGTTTTGCTGAGGTTACGAGGCTGTGCATTCCAGAGTATGGAGTTGCTCAGTGAAAATATGTAATACCACCGCTCTGTTTCCTCATGCTCTGGCTTCTAGAAGTGTGGGCGGGGTTTCGGATCAACTTCATACTGATTAGACAATACGCGGCATCACGACCAGTCACCACAGCACTTCCTAAACAAAACAAGGAAGTGAAAAGCGACAAATTTGACCAGAAAAAGAGAATACTGAAGATTTAATGCTTTAAAAAATTATACTATAATGTTGCCTTGACTGCATAGCTCTAAAGGATAATTCAGCATATGTGGAGAACAAGAGGTGTGCTGGGGGGGGGGGGGGGCAGCAGCTGGACCACCTTACCGCAGTTCTTCACAGGGAGCCAAGCCCAACCTACCCAGTTAACAGGAGTCTCGCCTGCTGATTCACCCATATGCCACTGCTGTCCTTTGCGGCACTGCGGCTTCAACACGGTGCTCCTCCCGGTGCTGGTGTGCTTGCATGGCTATCTAAAAAGTAAAAGTTAATAATAATAATAATACAACCACGATTGTGGAGCGGAATTGCCAGCAATTGCATATCATATGCAGACACATATGCATGCTTTGACTAAACGACGACCGTGACAAAAAATGCCCAAGTAATGAAATAAATTATTTTTTATTTACTGACAAATGGGCAACACTGATGCAACAGTTGCAGCCAAACGGGTCATTCTGCTGTGTATAATAATGTTTGGTGTTTTGTACTTATAATAGTGCTAAAATATAAAAGGATGCACTACAATGGGTCTCAAATATTTGTAAACATGTCCTGTTATAGTACTGCATGAGTTTATTGACAATAGAATCAGAATCAGAATCAGAATCAGATTTATTGCCATTGTTCATGTAGTACACAAACTAGGAATTTGTCTCGGTGCCATGCTGCAACATTAAAAACATGATGAGATAAAGAGATAAACTAAAAAACTAAAGGACTAAAAACGTGCAATAAGTGTAGAAAAATAAGTAATAATAATAATAATAATAATAATAATAATAATAGTAATAATGAGTAATACTAGCCAAGGCAGTTTTAAATAAATTAGCAAGTAGCAGATAATATGGGGTACCACAGTGCAGTTGATAATGCAACAGAAAAACAGTGATGAATGTCATGAGTCTGGTTGAGCTGCTGTACATAGTGCACGAGAGTCAATAAGTCACTTAATGTTCAGCAGTCTGATGGCAGAGGGGAAAAAGCTATTCATGTGCCGGGAGGTTTTAGTCCGAATGGACCGAAGTCTTCTACCTGAGGGGAGGGGGGCAAACAGTACGTGACCAGGGTGTGAAGGATCGGCTATGATCCGGCCAGCACGCCTCCGGGTCCTGGAGATGTACAGGTCCTGGAGAGATGGGAGCTTGCAGCCAATCACCTTCTCAGCAGTGTGCACGACGCGCTGCAGCCTTAGTCTGTCCCTGGCAGTGGCTCCTGCATACCACACAGTTATGGAGGAGGTGAGGATGGACTCGATGATGGCCGTGTAGAACTGCACTAACATCTTGGTGGGTAGCTTGAGCTTCCTCAGCTGCCGCAGAAAGAACATCCTCTGCTGGGCCTTTTTGATGAGGGAGCTGATGGTTAGCTCCCATTTGAGGTCCCGGGTGATGGTGGTGCCCAAGAAGCGGAAGGAATCTGCAATGGTGATGGGAGAGCCTGTGATGGTGAGGGGGGGCAGGGGGGTTGTGACTTTCCTGAAGTCCACAATCATCTCCGCTGTCTTCAGAGCGTTCAGCTGCAGGTTGTTGTGGCTGCACCAGGACACCAGCTGGGCCACCTCTTTCCTGTAGACGGACTCGTCGCCGTTGGAGATGAGCCCGATGAGGGTGGTGTCGTCCGCAAACTTAATCAGCTTAACAGACTGGTGGGAGGAGGTGCAGGAGTTGGTATAAAGGGAGAAGAGTAGGGGGGAAAGTACACAGCCCTGGGGTGATCCAATGCTGATGCTAACAGAGTCCGAGACAGACTTCCCCAGCCGCACATGCTGCCTCCGGTCCGTCAGGAAGTCGGTGATCCACCTGCAGAGGGAGTCAGGCACATTGAGCAGGGACAGCTTGTCCTGGAGCAGATCGGGGCAGATGGTGTTGAATGCGGAGCTGAAGTCCACAAACAGAATCCTGGCGTAGGTTCCCGGGGAGTCCAGGTGCTGCAGGATGGAGTGGAGGGCCAGGTTGACTGCGTCGTCCACAGACCTGTTAGCACGGTAGGCAAACTGCCGTGACAATACACTGCCTGACAATACACTATAAACTACATATCCTATGCAGGACATACTGGATGCACTGAGGAGCTCATTTAGCAGCAGACTACATCATCCCAGGTGCACAACCGAGAGGTTTCGTAGGTCCTTCCTACCAACGGCTGTCAGACTGTACAACCTAAGCAGGGCTGCTCGCAGAGATAGCAAAAAAGACGTAACAAACTAATAGTTTTTTTTGAATGCAAAAGATGCAATAGACTTACACAATGGTCCTCTCCGGCATACAACTAGGAACATACCGGTCGCTATGGAGGGTGAGAATATGTATGGGCACATACTCATACCATGTAGGATAACTAAATAGACGGTTATGCTGTTTCATCCCACCTAGCAACAATGCTCTGCACTGTGTGTGTTTATATATTTACATATTTATTCCATCTAGCTACAATGCTCTGCACTGGGTGTGTTTATATTTATATATCTATATATTTATTCCATCTAGCTACAATGCTCAGCACTGGGTGTGTTTATATTTATATATCTATATATTTATTCCATCTAGCTACAATGCTCCGCACTGTGTTTTTATATATCTACATATTATTCCATCTAGCTACATTGCTCCGCACTGTGTGTGTTTATATACTTGCATATTTATTCCACCTAGCTGCAATGCTCCGTACTGTGGGTGTTTATATATTTACATATTTATTCCATCTAGCTACAATGCTCTGCACTGTGTGTTCATATATTCATATATTTATTCCATCCAGCTACAATGCTCTGCACTGTGTGTCTGTGTGTGTGTGTGTGTGTGTATATATATATTTTATAGTAATATGTACATATGTATATTAGCTGCTCTTGCTTGCTTGTTTTTTTTTTTTTTTTTTTTTTTTTTCTTGCCTTCTGATTGTTGCTCTGAGTGTTGCTATCCCTGTGCTGTTGCAATCCTGGAATTTCCCCGTTGTGGGACTAATAAAGGCTTATCTTATCTTATCTTATCTTATCTTATCTTATCTTATATATAAACGAAAACAATTATAATGACTGAACAACTCCCATTCCCCAAAGTGCAAGATACACTATTATGAATATAAATCATAAAAGATCACACAAATAAGACTGACAAACAAATAAACAAGGATTCTTAAACAGTCGCTAATGTTATGTTTGCCCCTTATGGAGCGTAAATGAGGCACCACTCTCCTGCAGTGAGTTTGGTGATTTAATAAGGAAATAATGACAAATACAAACACTCGCCTCGTGGGGCGGATATACAAAAAGCCAAGGATGAAACCCAGTGGGGTGATAACAAGAACATAAAGAGCAGAGAGTCAATATAACAACTTACATAAACTTGCGAGGATGAAACCTTATGCAGAAATTGGACTGGAGTCAGGGTAGGGGACTCCAGCCTGAGTAGGGCGAGGACACAGCGAGGAATAAGCCTCACTTGCCAGCTTAAATAATACCACTAAACTCAAAGAACCAACAGGTGTCAAGTGAATGCAATTAATAAAACATAAAACAGCTGTGACAGGCCACTGACAGACTGACAGGCGGAAGTCCTGTCACGGCGCTGTCAAAATAACAGCACAACCCAAACAACAGAGGAACAGAACTAAATATATACACAGAAATAGAATAATAACCAAAGACCCGAGCGTGGTACAGATCCGCACTTGGCGTCATGACAGTGCCTCTCCCTGAAGGGGTGGTTCCCCAGACACCCCACAGTAACATCAAAAGGAAAAGGAGAACCCCCCCCCCCCCAAACAGCAACAGACACAAAAACCAGCCCCGGGATGGTGGTGGGGGGATCCAGGCCCGGAGGGAGAGACACAAAAACAAAACAACTTGAAAACCCAGAACCATAATCTAATAAACTGAATATGAAGAAAACTGGGTCATACATAATAAATAAAAAAAAGTTCAGGTGGCTTCCCAGCGTCCTGGCTCCACCCGACCATCAAGTGGAAAAGACTGGGCAGCCAACCAAGTTCCCAGAGACCCCCACCAGAAGAAAAAGGTTCAGGGAGCCGACCGAAATCCCAGGACTGCTGAATGGCCAGATGGAATGAGTTGGGTGGCCTACCAGAGAACATGGACCACCCGACCCAGCGGCTCAGTCTTTTGGGCGGCCGGTCAGTGTTCTTAAGCCACCAGGACCGCAGGGGTGAATCAGTAGACGGCTTTCCCACCGGGAGGCTTAATAGCAGGAAGCTGGGCCGGAGGAAGGGGCCCCCAATGGCATCTGGTGAAGGAGAAGGGAGGGGAGCCACGATGGCTTCAGGCTGGAGTTTAGCAGCACCCGCATGTGGACCCCAGCTGGGCCAACGACGCACCCACGGTGACCCCAGACTGGAACTCAGCTGCACCCTCGGTGGACCCCGACTGGGCCGATGCTGCACCCTCGGTGGACCCCGACTGAGCCAACGCTGCACCCTCAGTGGACCCCGACTGGGCCAATGCTGCACCCTCGGTGACCCCAGACTGGAGCTCAGAAGCACCCGCAGTGGATCCCGGCTGGGCCTGTGAAGCACCCGCAGTGGCTTCAGGCTGGAGCTTAGCTGCACCCTTGATGGACCCCAACTTGGCCAACGCTACACCCTCGGAGGAACCCCGGCTGGAGCGTAGTGCCCACAACGGGTCCATGCAGGAGCACAGCACCCATGTAGGACTGACACTGGGGCGCAGCATCCACGAAGGTCCCTGACCTGGACGCAGCACCCATGGAGACTCAACCCGAGGAGGGACCCAAACGACGGCCTCAGGCAGGGGGGAAGCTGCACCCTGGATGACCTCCAGAGGCAAACCCGGACCCTTGGAAACCTCAGGTGGAGCTGGATCATCTCCGGTGACTCTGGAAGAAGGCTCAGAGACAGGAGAAAGACAAAGGGGGTCAGGGTCACCAGCAGCGGCGGAGCCCAGCGAGGTGAGCTCAGATACAGCAGGCGGCTGCACCCAGCTCTCCTCCTCAAGAGACAGGCAAGATTGCTCCAAAACAGAAAGTAGAAAGACAAGATAGAGCACTTGCCTGATATCGAGCTCCACTGCCATCCAGGACTCCCATGATCCGGGCAGTAACGGCGATTCGGGCTCGGTCCTCAGGAGGCCCATCTCAGGTTCCCACTCGACTCCGGTGGCCTCCGCAGCCGGCATGATGGTCTTGACAGTCCTTGAATCCCCCGGCAATGTAACCCACACCGATGGCTCACTTGGCACGGCAACGGGAGGTTTGCTTCTTGCTGGGGCTGAACTCTGCTCCGGTGATGCCCAGGGATGATTCATCGTCGGCTCAGGCACAGGGGTGCAGACAGCCCTCCTCCTCCATCCGTGTCGTGGCTGCGGGGCCAGAATCAGGCTCTCCAGGCCTGCAGGCTCCTCTTCCGTCCGGCAGCTTGATTCTGGACTCGGCGGACACTCAAGGGGTATAAGAGGAGACACAGAGGTAGCAAATGATTTTTTTGTGGCTGCAGCAGGTGGTGAGAGCTCAGTGGACTGAAAAACCTGAGCTTCACCACCAGGAATTAGACAAGGTAATTCACCAAGATGAGATTTAGAATGAAAAAAACACTTGCCTGTTTTCCTGGGGAAGGGTGGTGACTACTGCAGCAGGCTCAATTTCTCCTTTTTCCAGGGGTGGTGGAGGCTGTGGGCCCCTCAGGAAAACGAAGAGGAGCCGCTCCTGCAGGCACGGTCATGGGCGGAGCCAGGGAAGAAACAGCTAGGCTGTCAGCAGCGAAGGAAGACGTCATGGAGGAGGGAGTAACAGCTGCGAAGACCCGAAAACGGGAGGCTGGCAAAACAGCCGACGAGGGAAACCCAAGGGCTGCAGCTGCTGATTTTCCTCTCTGCTGTGGCGAAGAACAAGTTGCTGACTGGGAGACGGGGAAATTCTTCTGGCCATCCATGGCTGGGTAATGGCGGGAGCTTCGTGGCGCTTTCACCCGGTTATTCTCCTCCACCCGCTTAGGTACAGCTGTGTCATGGAGAGGAGTAGAGTTCTGTGCCAGGAGGCGGCGTTTGTTAGTCGGTGTAGCAGGAGCTGGAGCCAGAGCAGGAGCCTGGCGAGGAGTCACTTGAGCCGGGCCATGGGAGTGCCTCCCCGACGGCGCCAAACTAGGCTTCCTGGTAACATTCTTCTCCAACTCACGGTTCCTCTGTCAAAGCGCCGACAATTGGGATATCCTTTCCCTTCCTTTGGCATACTCTGACAGGCGAGGATGACTCAGCACAGACACCTCCGCAAAGTCCAAATACCACAGAGCATCTTTTGGAGTGGAACGACGACGAGCTATGGCTAGGAGGTCATCAATCTCCATAAGACCCTGGCAGAGCTTAAAACCCAGGCTCCCTGGATGCCACCTGCCCAATGATGCCATCACTCCAAAAAACGCAGGCACCCAAAAAGAGAAAGAAATAGAGCCCCCCCCCACACACACACACACACAAACTCACTGCCACTGGCACCTTTCTGGCTGCGTCCTACTGTTATGTTTGCCCCTTACTGAGCATAAATGAGGCACCACTTGCCTGCAGTGAGTTTGGTGATTTAATAAGGAAATAATGACAAATACAAACACTCACCTCGAGGGGCGGATATACAAAAAGCCAAGGATGAAACCCAGTGGGGTGATAACAAGAACATAAAGAGCAGAGAGTCAATATAACAACTTACATAAACTTGCGAGGATGAAACCTTATGCAGAAAATGGACTGGAGTCAGGGTAGGGGACACCAGTCTGAATAGGGCGAGGACGCAGCGAGGAAGAAGCCTCGCTCACCACCTTAAATAATATCACTAAACTCAAAGAACCAACAGGTGTCAAGTGAATGCAATTAGTAAAACACAAACAGCTGTGACAGGCCATGAACAGACTGACAGGCGGAAGTCCTGTCGCGGCACTGTCAAAATAAAAGCACAACCCAAACAACAGAGGAACAGAACTAAATATATTGTGACGTTGTGAGGGTTCACACAAGAAAGGAGAGATAACTGTGACAAAACAGGTTTTATTTAAACACACTTCCTCAACACAGACAGGAGGGGAGGTCACTCACACAGACCTCCGTCTCACTGAGGGTGACACAAACGCATGATCAGTCACTGCTCTGACTCTTCTTATAACACTGTTGTGTCATTATAACTGCATTATAATGACACTTTAGAACACAAGAATGATAACACCCTTTGAATCCTCCACTGCCAAAGCATGCCAGGAGAATCCCCGCCTCCTTAACACAGCCCCGATGTTACACTGTCCCCCCTGGACTGGTTTCTGTCCCCAGAATAATAAAAGTCCAGCTCAAAAGTCCAACACAAATCCATCCAGGTGTTGGGGCAGCCTCCATTGTCGACGACCAGCACGTACAGGCCCGCTAGTGTTCATTCTGTTTTTAAGAATAGGGCTAAAACCTACCTTTTTGATATAGCCTACAATTAGGGAGGGATCATGTGTTTCTGAACCCTCCCTTAGTTATGCTGCTAATAGGTTTAGTCAGCCGGGGGACCTCCAGTAATGCACTGGGCCTCACTCCTTTCCTCACTCTCTATGAAATATTTTTTTTTGCTGGTCATTAACATTTGTTTGTTCTCTCCCATAGATTGAGTCCCCATCGTGCTGTTTGCTCTCTACATGTCTGTTCTTTTCTTTTTCTCTATCCCCTCACCCCCCAGCCAGTCGCAGCAGATGACTGCCCCTCCCTGAGCCTGGTTCTGCTGGAGGTTTCTTCCTGTTAAAAGGGAGTTTTTCCTCTCCACCGTCGCCAAGTGCTTGCTCACAGGGGATCGCCTGATTGCTGGGGTCTTTCTGCAACTGTGGGGGTTCCCCCCTACAGTTGATAGTGCTATGAGATGACTGTTGTTGTGAAATGGCGCTATATAAATAAAGTTGAATTGAATTGAATTGAATTGAATTGAATTGAATTGAATCTGTACCTTGGTCGGAGTATCTGGTTGGAGTGAAGGCTCCGGCTCGACCACCTGTGGGGCAGATGGCTGGTACAGGACAAGACGGTCACGGTGGAGTACCATGACCCGGTCCCTTTTCTGCAGCCTCACCCTGTACACCACATTCGACAGTCGCTGTAGTACCTCACACGGTCCCGACCAATGGCTTGCCAGTTTTGGGGACAGTCGCCTTTTTCGCTCTGGGCAGAAAACCCAGACTCTATCTCCTGGTGCAAAGTCCCTCCCCTGGCAGCGGGAGTCATATGCCCGCTTCTGCCGGCTCCCCGCTGCTGCCAGGGCCTCCTGAGTCAGTCCATGCACCGTGTGGAAACATTCCTTCAAGCAAAACAAATAATCCAACCCCGGTTTGCCCTGCACCTCCAGCTCCGGGGGGGGGGGGGATACCAAATCCACCGGTGTGCGCAGCTCGCGTCCAAACATCAGCACTGCAGGAGTGCACCGGGTGGATTCCTGTGTTGCTCTCCGGTACGCCCACAGAACAAAGGGCAAATGCAGGTCCCAGTCTCACTGTCACTGTTCCACTAGGACAGTGAGCTGGGTGGTAAGGGTCCGGTTGAACCATTCGACCAGGCCGTCACTCTGTGGGTGCAGTGGGGTGGTCCGGGTCTTCCGGATGCCCAGCCGCTTGCAGACCCCCCCGAAGACCTTTGCCTCAAAGTTCCGACCCTGATCACTGTGCAGCTCCTCCGGTGCGCCAAACCGACAGAACATGTAGTCCACCAGTTTTGATGCTGTGGTGGCGGCGCTCTGATCAGGGACTGCGTACGCCTCTGGCCAATTGGTGAAATAATCCATTGCGACCAGCACATAGTGGTTCCCCCGGTCCGTGGTCGGCAAAGGGTCCAGAATGTCCACCCCTACCCGCTCCATTGGTGCTCCCACCCGGTACTACCGCAAGGGGACATGGGATCGCTGAGTTGGCCCCTTCTGAGCCGTGCAGGTGTCGCAGCAATGGATGTGGAGCTCTACATCCTGGTGACATCCAGGCCAGTAGAACCAGGCTCAAAGACGCTGTAGAGTCTTTGTCACCCCGAAGTGGCCCGCTCCTACCGCCCCGTGGACCAGCTGGAGTACATTGGGCCGGAGCTGCCGGGGAACCAGCAGCTGCCAGACGTGACGCTGCCCAGCTGGAGTCTGCCACTGCCGATACACAACACCCTCGTGACAGCGGAGATTGGCCCACTGGGAGTGTAGGGCCTTGGTCTCTGGGTCCAGAGCAGACACAGCCTCCCAGGCGGGCCGCTGGCCTGCGTCCAGCCACTGCCGAACCCAGGAAATGACCAGATCTCTGTCCTGCTTGCTCTGCAGCTGCTGTGTGCTGAGGGCCTCTGTGACGTCATCGCTGGGGAGAGCTGCTTGATTATCCGAGGAGGAGCTGTGTGCCGCTGTGTTTTTCCTTGTCACAGCGGTCCGGAGAGCAGCAGCCCGTGGGACGGCTTGGTCTTGATCCTCTGCCTGCTGGCAGTGACGACAGTCCTCTGCAGCACAGGGACGCCGAGACAGCGCATCAGCGTTGGCATGGAGGCGGCCTGCCCGATGCACAATCAGAAAATCATAATCCTGCAGTGCCTCCAGCCATCTCACCAACTGTCCATCTGGCTCTTTGAAGTTCAGCAGCCAGGTCAGGGAAGCATGATCCGTCCAGAGCTGGAACCCCCCCCCCCCCCCCCGTACACATACAAAATGGCGAAGCCCCTGAATGACAGCCAACAGCTCTCTGCGAGTAACACAATAATTCCTTTCAGCTCTGCTGAGAGTGCAGCTGAAAAAAGCAACTGCCTGCTCTCCATGTTCTCCCTCCTGGGATAACACCGCCCCGATGCCCTGGTTGCTGGTGTCCGTGTCCACGATGAAAGGGCGGTTCGGGTCGGGATACTGCAGGATGGGGGCTCCGATGAGCGCTGAGCAAAGCTGGGAAAAAGCAGCAGCACAGCTGACACTCTGCCACTGAAACGCACGACCCTTCTGTGTCAGCTGATGCAGCGGGCTGGCGATGGTGGCGAAGGCTTTCACAAATCTCCTATAATAGGAGGCCAGTTCGAGAAAACTCCGTAGCTCTCCCATATCACGCGACACTGGCCAGTTTTTCACTGCTGCCACTTTCTCTGGATCGGTAGCGACTCCCGCTGCGCTGATGACGTGGCCCAGGAAGGTGGTCTCCCGCCGAAATAGGTGACATTTCCATGGGTGTAGCTGCAGCCCGGCCTGTCGGATGGCGTCCAATGCTTCCCAGAAGATGGACAGGGTGCTGTCAAAATCAGCTGCGTGAACCAGCAGGTCATCCAGATAAACAATGCAGCGGCTCCGGGGAACGTGAGCCAACACTCGCTCCATCAGACGTTCAAAGGTGGCCGGGGCATTGCAAAGTCCAAACGCCATCACCTTGAACTGATACAGTCCCTGCCCGATGGAGAAGGCTGTTTTCTGGCAGGCCTCAGGTGACAGTTCTACCTGCCAATAGCCGCTGCGGAGGTCCAGCGAGCTGAACCAGCTGGAGCCAGTGATGTGATCCAGCGCGTCATCGATGCGGGGCAGGGGGTAGGAATCCTTGTGGGTGACGTCATTCAGGTGTCGGTAATCCACATAGAACCGCCACGAACCGTCCTTCTTCCTGACCAGCACCACTGGCGCTGCCCAGGGGCTGCTGGAGGGTTCAATAATGTGTGCTTCCAGCATTTCCCGTACTTTTTGTTCTGCTGTCTCCCGCCTTGAAAAAGGCAGACGGCGGGGGCAGAGCCGGATCGGCCTGGTCTCACCGGTGTCGATCCTGTGCTGCACCTAGCTGGTTCGGGTGCATTCCTCATCCTTCGCAGTGAAGAATTCCATGTAGCAGTGCAACAGCTCCCACAGCTGGCGTCTCTGTCCCGATTCCATTCCGCTGCAGCTCTGCTGGAACAGTTCCTTGACCGCCTGCTGCGTTTCTGCTGACACACTGACCTGCTCCGTTGTGCCCCCCCCCCCCCGCTGTCTTTATTGGTGGTCGCGCTCCCTCTGCTCGTGCTGGTGGCGCCGTTGTGTTCAGTACTTGCTGCGACCCGCCCGGTTCGGCCTGCCCTGGCGGTCCTTCGATCACGCAGGCCTCCGGGTTCCTCCTCTGGGCCCCGCTGCAGAGCGTGATGGTCCGAGTTCCCAGCAGGAGGGACGATCTGGCGGTGTCAATTTTTGCGTCCCATGCTGCGAGCAGATCTTGTCCAATAATGCAGGGGTCTTGAGTGTCAGCCAGCCAGAACAGTGGTTTGTGTTCTGGCCGGCCACCCCCACCACAAGAACTCTCCGCCCTCCCAGTCTGGCGCACTCACTGGTAGCTGTGGTCACGCAGCGCTGGGTGGGTTCCCACCCCTGCGGTTCTGTCTCGTCCATGCCTGGCAGCACACCGGGTCAGACCAGGGAGATGGTAGAACCGGTGTCGATCAGTGCCCAGATCGCGTGTTGTCCAGGCTGCACTGTAGGTACATTCCTGGGGAGTGTCCAATTCGGCCCACACGCGGTGACAGTTCATCGGGGAAAATGTCTGTGGGAGGCGGCAGGTCCCCGTCCATGCCACCTCGCTCTAGTTTAACATTGGCGAGGGGCCGGTTTGTCGTGGGGTGGGTGCTGGGCAGTACCGTGCGATGTGTCCTGGCTCCCCGCAGCGGAAGCACCCTTCCTCGCCCCGCTGTGGTCCAGCGAAGCTCCTCCTTCTCTTCCTCGCTCTCAGCCATGGCCTGGAAGGCTCTCTGTCTCGGTGCTGATGCATCAGCTGTACAATCCATTAGCGGTTCCACCCGCTCCGCTTCTGCCACAGCCGTCTCTCAGCTGCTCACGGCGGGAATCCGGATGTGGCTCTGGAGCTGGGCTGGGCGGAGACCTCGGATGAAGTTCTGGAGGGCGAGCTTCTCCACTACCTCTGGCTCAAAATCCGGGTAGCTACTCCGTGTCAGCAGCCGTATGTCCGCTGAGTAGGCTCCCAGGTTCTTTCGGCTGCCTCTCTGGGGGTTGGCCAGCTGCTCCTCGGCGTGCTCAGCATTGGCCACTCTCCCAAACCGCCTCTGGAGCACTCTTTGCAGCGCAGGCCAGCTACAGCGTTCCTCGGGCTGGAGATCGGACAGCGTGCGGAGAGCTCTTCCCTCCAGGGCCAGCGCGACCTGCACGGCGTTCTCTTCGGGTGGCCAGCCGTTCGATGCAGCAGCCAGCTCGACCTGGACCAGGTAGTCGTCCAGCAGGGTTTCACCGTTAAAGCGGGGAACTTTGGCCTGCTGCTGGATGGGTGGGATGGTCGCTTGCTGCCCCTGGTCGCAGTGGAATCGCCGGCCTGTCCTGCCCTGAAAAGGGCGGGGAGCAGGGCTGATCTGCTCTGTTTAGCCCGTCCTGCCTTGAGAAAGGCAGAAGGCGGGGTATGCTGGGCCCGTCAGGTCCGCTGCTCCGTTCATCCCGGCAAGCAACTCTGGGGGTTGGTGTACCAGTTCTGTTGTCCATTCCCAGCTGAATGATGAATCGCTCCAGCTGCTGAATCTCTCCTCTGATCCTGGCTTCCATCTGCTCCATGGTCCTACTTCTAACACCAGTGTGACGTTGTGAGGGTTCACACAAGAAAGGAGAGATGACTGTGACGAAACAGGCTTTATTTAAACACACTTCCTCAACACAGACAGGAGGGGAGGTCACTCACACAGACCTCCGTCTCACTGAGGGTGACACAAACACATGATCAGTCACTGCTCTGACTCTTCTTATAACACTGCTGTGTCATTATAACGCAGTTATAATGACACAGCAGTGTAATGACCAAATTTGCTGCAGTCACTTCAGCAAAAGACAAGCCTCGAGGGCTAATAAGAATGTGGTCTTGCTCTTTACTTACACGCACAGTAATGTAGGAGCTTGTAAAATGAGCCCAGCCAAAGAGGTCAACGAGCCTGTAGAGACTAGCCAGCCTGCAGCGACTCTGCTTCACCTTTAGTTAGAAATGTTCAGTTCAGTTCAATTCTCTTTATTCTAGAGCAAACTGAAATCTTTTCTCTTTGATAAAGCCTTTAGTTAGAAATGTTGCCCCTGCCAGGCCTTTGCTTGCATGTGCAGCCTAGCCAGGGTTGGTACTGGACTGATTGGCTTTGAATGTTGTATTTGTATGTTTGTTTTGAATGTAGCTACTCAACCCAGCCGGTCGAGGTGGATAGCCATCCTCTATGACAGGGGTGTCCAACCATGTGCCATGGAGAGCCAAGACCCTGCAGGTTTTCTCTTCTACCCAGTCTCTTCAGCAGGTGTTTTCACTTATCAGCAATCAGTGGGAAGAAGTTCACTGAAATCTGCTGTTGAAGACACTGGTTGGAGGTAAAACCTGCAGGGTCTTGGCTCTCCATGGCACATGGTTGGACACCCCTGCTCTATGAGCTATGGTTCCGCCCAAGGTTTCTGCCCGGGAAGTTTTTCCTCACCTGTGTTGCCGCAGTGCTTGCTCTTAGGGGTCTCTGCTGGGTTCTATAAACTGAGAGTGTGGCCTAAACCCACTCTTTTCTGTAAAGTGCCTTGAGACGACCTGTGTTGTGATTTGGCACTATATAAATAGGCTCAGAGTGAGCTACAGAAGTACACCAGAGAGAGATGAAGTCCAACTGGTGGGATGAAAAAGTGGAGAAACTTCAAACTGCAGCAGACAGGAAGGACATGAAAACATTCTTCACAGGTTTGAGAGAAATCTACGGCCCTAAACCAAGAGGATTGATCCAACTAAAGGCTATGGATGGTGAAACGGTTTTGCAGGAGAAAGACAAGCTCCTGGACAGATTTGCAGACCACTTTGACCAGCTACTAAACAACCCTGAAGATCTCACTGAAGAGGCTAAAGAAGCTCTAGTGCAGCGACCAGCTGTATCAAGTCTGGATGAACCACCAAATTTTGATGAACTAATGGCAGCTATCAGGGCAACACAGGATGGTAAAGCTCCAGGAAGGGATGGAATTCCAGCAGAAGTGTGGAAATTTGGTGGTGTTCAGCTGACCAGCTGCCTGCACAAGCTCATCCAAGGGATATGGGATGCCCAGAAAGTACCTCAAGACCGGAAGGATGCAAGTATTGTGCCTTTGTTCAAGAAAGGTGACAGGAAGGATTGTGGAAATTACCGAGGTATATCACTACTAGTCACTGTTGGTAAAATTCTCTCACGTGTACTACTTAACAGACTCAGTGAACACATCTCGCAGAATGTACTACCGGAAACCCAGTGCGGCTTTAAGAGTGGAAGAAGCACAATGGACATGATCTTCTGCTTGAAACAGGTTCAAGAAAAGTGTATTGAACAGAACATTCCGCTTTATGTAGTCTTCATAGACTTCAGTAAAGCCTTCGATACTGTTTCACGACAAGGACTTTGGCAGGTACTCAAGAAATATGGTTGTACAGAGAAGTTTGTCAGCCTGATCGAGGCACTCCATACAGGTATGCAAGCAAATGTGGCAATGAGTGGTTCAGTATCTAAAGACTTTTCAGTAAGCACCAGGGTGAAACAAGGGTGTGTGCTGGCACCTACACTCTTCTCGCTATATCTGGCAGCCATGCTTGAGGTGGCCTTCAAAGACACTTCAGAAGTATACATTCAAACAAGGAAAGAAGCAGACTTGTTCAGTGTGGCACAGTTTAAAGCCAAGAGTAAGACATCGATAAAGGTAGTAAGAGAAATGCTCTTTGCTGACGACAGTGCTCTAGTTGCACACAGCGTGGAAGATATGCAATCTTTAGTGGAGAAATTTGCAAGAGCAGCTATCCAATTCAGCCTCCAAATCAACATCAAGAAGACAGAGTGCTTTTATCAACCACCAAAGTTCCAATTATCAACATCACTACCAGAAGAGATCAACATTAGTACAGAGCCACTAGTCAAGTGCAAGACTTTCAAGTACCTAGGGAGTACTGTTTCAGAAAGTGCTAGGCTGGAGGATGAACTATCTTTCAGAATAGGAAGAGCGAGCGCTGTGTTTGGAAACTTGAAGGAGAGACTGTGGAACAATCGACATGTGTCTATCCGTGTGAAATGCAAAGTGTACAGAGTGACAGTACTGGCTACTCTATTGTACGGTGCTGAAACTTGGACTGTCTACAGAGTGCAGGTGAAGAAACTCCATGCGTATGTGATGAGACACCTTCGAGCCATAATGAACATCTCATGGAAAGACAAGATAACCAACATAGAAGTGTTGAAACGAGCTGGTCTACCATCAATGGAGGACATGCTAATACAGATGAACCTGAGATGGCTCGGACATGTTGAGAGGATGGACCACCAGCGTCTCCCCCGGCAGTTACTCTACTCATAGTTATGCGAGGGCAAGCGCAATCAGGGTAGACCAAGGCTCAGATTTAAAGACACTGTAAAAAGAAACTTGAAGAAATTGGACATAGACAGGAATTCCTGGCAGCAGAAGGCTAAGGAGAGAGCTGTGTGGAGGAATCTGATCAGACCTAAATGAAACAGTCATTGTCGCCCACGACAGACTGCTATAATGATGATGATGATGATGATGATGAAATAAAATTGAATTGAATTAAATTGATTGATTGATTAGTTCTACAATTGGAATTATTAAAGCATCTTGATGTTTTTTCAAGAACACAGTGTCTAGTCCACGAATATCCTTAGCTCTGGAACTTGATAGAAATGATAAAATTTTGTAAAGCTTTACGTCATTTGTGGGTTTAAGGTTTAGGTCAGTTTCATGATTTATTTTAATTTGGTGCGAGTATGTTTGAGTAAAATTCAGGCCCAGTTTTTGTAGCAATTTTGTACCAAAATTGCTGACTATAACTAAACTATCTGAGTGAAGTTTTCCATTCAAACTGAGTTATATTACTTCACTTTTTTTTTGCATTTTTTCCCTGTGAGTTTATCAATACATTTCCAGAGTTTTTTGTTGTTCCCTTTTGCATTTTTACCAAGATTATTTAATTTATTACCTAGAGGTGTGTGTATAAACAAAGGTTTTGTCATAAACGCCCTTCAGGGCAGGTTTAAAGGCACCAAACGCCGGCTGTAAGTTTGCACGTTTATTAAAGCAGAACAAAAAACATCACAAATAATGAGAGCAAGCTAACCCAAACACAGAACAAGGGCAGGATTCAACAACAAGAAAAATGATAACACAAGGAACGCTAGTCTGAGATAACCTGAAGAAACGTGGAAGAAGCGTGCTCGAGGAAAAACTCGAAAACAAGGTACAAAGAAGCAGAGATCTTACATTCGTAGTTGAGTTGAGAATGAGAGTAGGGTGCTGTGTCGGACAATAGTGCACAGCTCCTTAAATATGGCTAGAAACAAAATGAAGCAAGTGGTAACAGGTGTGGTTAACCTGAGCGGGTAGGAGAAAACAAAGAAACAATTTAGACCAGCTGGGAACAATGAGAGAGGAGGGAGCGATTGGAGCTGACAGCTGACAGGGCCACGCCCATGCAGAAGTCTGCATGGGCGAGTCCTGCATCCACCCTTTTGAGAGCCCCCCTCTCAAAGGGGTGGATACTAGACACCTTAGAGTAACACCAAAAGAAAAGACCCCCCCCCCCCCCACACACACACACAAAAACCCCACCCCGGGTGGGAGGAGGGGGACCCAGACACAGAGGGACCAAACCAAACCAGAGAAAAGAAGAAAACCTTTCAGAATAAACATCCTAGCAGGGTCCAGACAAAGAAGAAACAACAAAAATAAAGGTCCTGCTCAGGACCCACACCGGGCAAAACCCCAACCACCTAGACCCCCTGGACCAAAGAGCTGGGCAGTTCAGGTGGGCGGCCAAAGTCCCAGGCCCGGCAGATGACGTGATGGAAAGAGTCAGGTGGCCTACCAGAGAACGTGGGCCACCCAACCTTGCGACACAGTTTATCGGGCACCAGCAGCGGTGGAGCCCAATGAGGAGAGCCCAGAAGCCACTGACAGCCGTGATTGACTCCCCCCAACTCGAGCAGGACAAGGATTCTCTCAATCTGACAATGTAAAACAGAACAGAGCACTTGCCTTGTCTTGGACTTCATCGCCGTCCAGGACTCCGGCGATACGGGCATGGGCATCTTGAGTCCCTCCGTCTGGGCGTCCTCCTTCAACTCAGTCACTTGGGAAACAAAGAGAAAAAAAGCGCGGGAGAGGAATCACAGGCAGCAGTGGAGCCCAGCGAGGAAGACTCAGAAGCAGAGGACATCTGCAACTGATCCTCCCCACCCTGAGCCATACAAGAATTCTTTGAATCTGCAAAAGGAGAAACAGAACAGAGCACTTGCCTGGACTCGAGCTCCACCGCCGTTCAGGACTCCGGCGAACCTGCTGCGGCAACCTCGGCAGCTGGTGTGATGGCACGTGCAGCCTCAGGACCTCTGGGCAAAACAGCCGATGCAGATGGTTCGTCCAACGTGGCAGCTGGAAGCCATCTTGCCGCTGGCTGGCGCCGACTCCTGTGTAGGTGAAGCCAGGGGACACACTGTTGTTGGCTCAGGCTTCAGGTCCCAGGTAGCACTCTCCCACCATCCTGATTGTGGTTGCGGAGCTAGAATCGGGTCCTCCAGGGTCGTAGGCTCCTCCAATGTCTGACAGATCCATCCCAGAACCGGCGAACGCCCGGGGGAAATTGGAGGAGACACAGGAGTAGCAGGTGAGGTAGTGAGAACAGCAGCTAATGGTGAGGACTCAATGTGCTGCACAAACTGAGTCTCACTGTCGGGAGTTAGGCAAGATTGTTCATTGTAATTAGAGGAAGAATGAGAAAACACTTGCCTTCTCTCCCAGGGAGTGCTGGAAGCTGCTGCTGATGAACTGGATGATGTTCTCCCTGGACCAGTGGAGGTATTCCGTCGAGACGTCGTAGTCCGAGGACGCTGAACCGTTGGTGCAGACCTTGATGCCAGAACGCCCCTAGCCCGGTGGTGCGGGGCCCTGGACCCTCTCACCGATGGCACTGGGTCTCACGTCGCTGAAACCAGGGGACGCTCATTCGTCTGTGCAGGCTTCGAGACACCGGAGGTGATCTTCTCCCTCACTGGGCGTGGTTGCGGGGCCGGACCAAGACCCTCAGGATCCACAGACCCATCCGTTGTCCAGCAGTTTCCTCCCAGGGCCTGTGGACATTTCGGGGAGACAGGAAGAGTTGGTGAGGGAGTGGAGACAGCAGCTGATGATGAGGGCTCAGAGGACTGCAGCGACTGAGCCTCACCACCGGGAATTAGGCAAGAGGATTCTTTAGATAGTGAAAGAGAGTGTGAAAGCACTTGCCTGAATTCCCAGGGCGTGATGGTATCTGCTGCTGCTGATCTGGATGATCTCCTCCCGGAAACGGTGGAGGTCATCTGTCGAGGAAGAGGAGAGGAGGGCTTATGGTGAGATGGGGGAGGCCCCGAAGTTAGGGGATGCTCAATCATCGGCTCACACTCTGGTTCCCCCGGTGAAACCTCCTGGGAAAACAGCAGTCATGGCTTATACTCCAACATGAACTCCGTCTCTGCCACCAAAACCCGCTGGTGTTCCTCCAGCTCCTCCGCAGAGGGACTGTCGGGAGGTGCGAGGAGATTGTGCCCGAGCTGGGAGCCTGCAAGCTCTTGCAGCATTGGAGGGCTGGCTGGTGGTGTGGGCCATTGCTCAGCGGGAGGAGATGGTGCTGCAGCAGGATGACGGCAATGGCTTTGGCACTTCTGCACCCGGGGTGCTTGCTCAAGAGCTCCAGTTGCACCGCAGGGGAGTCCCTGCTCAATGAGACGCCACTGGGAATCAACCACCATGGTGAGGAGAGCAGTAAGGGCCAGATAGCTCCAGAGACTAGGACATGCCTCAATCAGCTGGGCCGTACTGTCCATGAACCCCAAAGTGACTTCGGGAGTGTGGGTGACTCGAGCCTTAGAGGCAAAATCCACAATAAGTTCCACCGCCCCACATTCCTCCTCACTCAGTCCAAAAACACTGGAGTCCATGGTGGCAATCACACCAAAACCTCCAGACTAAAACAAAAAATGTGGGAGGGAAAAAAAAGGAGCAAATTCACAGCTGCTGGTGCCCACACTGGCAACACCCTTCTGTCATTAATGCCCTTCAGGGCAGGATTAAAGGCACCAAACGCTGGCTGGGAGTTTGCACGTTTATTAAGGCAGAACAAAAAACATCACAAATAATGAGAGCAAGCTAACCCAAACACAGAATGAGGGCAGGATTCAACAACGAGAAAAATGATAAGATGAGGAATGTCATGTTTACTAAACAGGCAGCCCACGAGCAGAATGCAACACCAGAAAACACACTCACAACACTGAGAAGCACACTTAAACAGTTTTTATTGAATCTCAAAAAGTGGACCAAAGCTACAGAAAACGTCACTTGCCAGAGGAAAACGCGGCCTGCGGAGAGAGACAGAGCTGTTAGTGGGAGAAGGGAGACTGGGAAGTGGAAAACACAAATTGGCCACTTACGTGAGCCGAGCAGTGAGCCCAACAGAAAATACCCAGGGAGAATAGATGAACCAGCAGGATGACGCAGGTGGAAGATGAATGGGAATGATTGAGCAGTCTGACCGGGTGGAGAAACACAGCTGCAGCAGGAGTGAGGATGATGAGGCAGGTGAGTGCACAACAATCCCCGTAGACACATTGCTACAGATGGCAGCAACCTGGAAGGTGAAAAGAAGAGAGAAGATTTTTAACTTTATGAAAACTTCTCAAAACAAACTACACTTACTCGTTGAACACGAGGCAGTTACCCCAACAAGCCAGCGCTGAGGCTTCCACTAGATGGTCCTTATAAGTGGTGGCGAGGAGGAGACAGCAGGTGCATTTAATCACGCAGGTGCAGTAGTCAAATGCGGAGCCGAAGAAACAGGATGGAGGGGGGCATGCGCTCACCTGGATATGGCAGAGGAACACTCATCTGAGATAACCTGAAGAAGCATGGGACAAATACCGGTAGGATACAAAGGAAAAAAGCTTGAAAACAAGGTACAAAGAAGGAGAGAACTTATGTTCGTAGTTGAGTTGAGAGTGAGAGTAGGGTGCTGTGCTGGACAATAGTGCACAGCCCCTTAAATAAGGCTAGAAACAAAATGAAGCAAGTGGTAACAGGTGTGGTTAACCTGAGCGGATAACAGAAAACAAAGAAACAATTTAGACCAGCTGGGAATAATGAGAGAGGAGGAAGTGATCGGAGCTCACAGCTGACAGGGCCACGCCCATGCAGAGCAAAACCCCAGAAAGCCATTGACAGCAGTCAACTCCGAGAGAGAGAGAACACAACAGAATCCAAATATAAGGAGATGGCAAAAGATAAAGACCAGTAACCTCAAAAATGTAATTAACAAGCTGCAATAAACATAAATGAGAAAATAAATCATACTGAGAAACAATACAGGATATGTGGCAAAGCATCCAAGGGTAAAATGACAGGACGGCAACTCAAAATGACAACACAGTACAAATATGAAAAAAGGCAGAAAGACTGAGCCCGGTGGAATCCCCCCACACTCAGATCGTGACAGATTTACTTCGGGTCCATGCACACACCGGAAAAAAACCCTCATTTTTGGGGCACCAGTCCAAACCTTGGACAATTTATTAATAACTAATCTTTATACCTTCAATCAATCAGTCTCAAATATTCATGAATTTTCCTGGGTGACTTCATAAACAGACACAGGAAAAAGAAATCAAGCAGAAACTTCTAAATACTGTTTACAGTTTTAATGATCAGACTCTGATTAAATGACATTACATTCAGTTGACCTGTTGGTAAGGTGAAATGATCAAGCATCAATCATCACATTATATGGAAAAGAAATTCTGAGTTACTCTAAAAAGTAAAAATGGAATTTAATGAAAAGAGGGATACTATTTCTCTTTAATTCTATAACTCCAATCAGAGTTATGAACTAGTTTTAAACCTAAGACAAATTATGACATACTTTAAGGCGATGGACATCGCACTAACTCAGCAGATGAAACAAAGGAATCTTGCTCATGTGACCTTTATGCTAGCTTTCCAGCTGGATCCTCTGTTGAATCTTTATTTGAAGATGATACCGGAGAATATCTGCCAGCAGATATTTGTCCCCAGGGACAACAGTCAGGAGCTGAGGTCCAGTGATAATGATGAGAAGCTGTTGGCCGCTGAGTATGCCATGTGGACAACATGAGAATTTTTCAGTGGCTTTCTCGGGTCCAAATGAATTGGAGATAGTTCAAAGTCTGATCAAAGTCACAGAATTCGAGAGACAAGATTAATAAAAAAAAAATGCAAGCCACGAAATCCGAGTTCTTCAGATGTTGTGGTGACTGGCGAAAACAGCTTCCAGTGTGAGAAAAAAATGATCAGTCCACTTTAAAACAGTGAGTTAAGGAAAATCAATAGAAAAGGTTTAACAGAATAAAACAGAAAAACGTCTGTGAACACAGAGTTTCACTCCATATAAAAGAGGCATTTGAGCTCAAAACAGAAGAAAAAGTATTTTTCTCAGACGTTTAAAGGAAAGAGAATTCAAGGCAGGACACAGACAACAGACAAAACTTTCAGAAAGAACAATTGCCTGAACTAGGGCGTTCCTTACTTAAACTGAGTAAGTTTTTCAGGGGAAAAACTTGACTGACATGAGAGGGAACCAATTGTCTCCCATTGTGGGAGAACAGAATGAACTCTGGTTCAATAAGAAAATAGTCCTTTGTCTGTAACCAACCAATAGAATGAAAGGGGGTGTTGTTCAAAAGAGACTGGCTGTTGATTGGCTGAGCCAGTCAGATGACTTGAGTAAGCTTTTCCAATAGGATGAAACACATCTTGATTACAATGAAAATTCACTTTATGTGTGTAAGCTAAACTAACTTCAGTGATTCATGACTAATTTTCAGTGAGCATGCACTTTCATAAACTTGTCCTTCTATAATAAACATGCATTAGAATAAGGTTCATTTAAGCATTTTCAAACATGCAATACGTTTAAACCAATGATTAATGAAACATTTCAAACCATGTTAATGGTATGCCAGAATCCTGCTTGATTTTCCATGGTGTCCTGAAAAAGAAAATAATCTGAGAATTGAGAGTTTTTGTTAAAAGGAAGTCATTTCATTTATTAACCTCAGTTCAGCTTGTAGAGGCAACAGTGAACATATTCCAGAGTTCTCCAAAAGGGGGTAATGCTGAGCTGTGGATAATTCCTAGAGACCTATGGAATTCGGTTCAATGTATCTGGAATGTCTCAAGCAGTACTTGAAGCATAAAACTGCCTGGTTGGGGAGAAAGTTCCGGGATTTATGATTGCAGACAAAATCTGTTCCTGGCAGGAAATGGGATCCTTATTGTCTCTTTTATCATAGAATGTGTTTTCAAACTGTGGTTCTTAGGTGAAGGAAACAATTCTTGACCGGACTTTTGGGTGAAACAATTTCTTTAAGGTGAAGAGTGATTTTATAGATTGGAGCCAAAGGGATTGATGCTACAATACAAAATATATTTTCCACCATTGGTAGGCTTTTTGTATCGTAATTCTGACAATTTGTATACTACTAAAGTGAGATTATGGTCAGACATGCCAGTAATTAGATTGTATCTTTTTGTTATGGGGTCAGGTACAGTATGTTGGTAAAAATCAAATCAAGGAGAGTTTGACATGAACGATTTATTCTAGTTGGGTTACTGATCATCTGATTCATATGAAACTTATTGGTGATGTCCTTTGGTTTCTGTATGCTGTGTTTTACAAAGCAAATTTAAGTTGAAATCACCCATGAGGATTAACTCTTTGCTGCCAAACTGTTTCAGTACATTTGATAGACAATTAAAGAATGTATCCTTAGAGGATGGAGGTCGATAAGTCACAATCAAAGCAAAAGACATTTCATACAAGGATCACCAAACTCTGTACACAGGTTGACCCTGAGACCATGACCTCTGACTATGGGTTTGGGGTCAAAAGGTGAAAGGTCAAGTTTAGCATTTGCTATGCTCTCTTAAGCTGGATTCATGCCACATTTCCGCTTTGGTCCGCTGAGATGCATGTCTGCTTTGGATGAGGCCAGCACGCATGGGTTACGTATATATTGTGGTGACCCAGCACAATGCAGACTAATACTATTCACTCTCAACAGGGATTGCATAAGGACAGAGAACCCCTGGGGGGACAACCAGAACAACAGACTATTGTTTATACATCCCCGGATTAAGGAGAAGACGTCCGGGTGCCAGGATCAGGCTAATTATATGTATTGACTGATATATACTGTATATCAATATGCTAATGTGCCATGCATTCTCTCTGTTTGTATAACATATAAAACAGCACGCACAGCGCAACACAGGACACACAGCACAGCACAGCACACGCAGGACAACACAGCGCACAGCGCTACAGTGTGTCTCATGATGTTGGAGTAAAATAAAAAACTGCCACCTTCCAGCTCGTCGCATCTCGCCTGAACTTATTTGTTCCTCCACACTGGTGACCCTTGATGAAGAATGGAACACGAGGCGAACCCCCCGGAGATGACCCGGACGGGAAGCCTCAGCATGCGTCATGGTGCGCCCCTCGCCTGATCTTTTACCTCCACATTGGTGACCTGACGAGGGAGAATGACCGTCTCCTCCCTCTCACCGCACTGTGGACACAGAAGACCAGAGAACGCCTGCAACCTCTTCATCCTCACCGGAGTGTGCGCTCCGGAGCGCAGCGCTGGGACCAAAATGTACCATGAACGACACGAGCGAACGAAGGAAGTAGCCTGAACGGGGACAATCATCAACGCCGACTGTGTTGATTTCCACCAAGTTCCCCAACCCTTACTCACATGACAGCGGACCTCCCGCGCACAGAAGCCCCACACGCACACCACAGGATTACGAGGACAGCGCAACTGCCAGTTATATGGTCACTGCGCCAAGCGCGCACCACACACAGATACGAACCGGCTCCACAGACTGATACATCGTCCTCCGTTGCTGCACATGCCCGAGAAATACAGCAGATCGCCACCCTCGGAACCTTCAGGGCTGCTCATGCACCTGAAGCAGACGTGCAGCCCGCACGCAGGACTTTGTATGGGTTTCTCAGCCACGGCGCACAAGGGGAATTTAGCCGATTGCTTTCCCCGATGACTTTAGGGCTGCTCCCGCACCTAAAACCAAACCGCCTCACACCCTCACACAGCTGCAGTTGTTTCACAGCTGCTATGCATCCTCGGGGAATTTGGCTGCTTGCCTTCCCCACATCCTCGCTGGATCGAGCTGCGAGAGGAGTCAGAGACTTGTTAATTTTTTTTTTCTTTCACAGCCACTGTGGATCTCTGCCAAGTTTACCGGGGAAGTCCCTCACCATCACAGATCCACACGCAATGTTTGCGCGGCCCAGACACCTTTGACGTCCCGGGCCGGCACTCACTTACTCCCACCCCCCTCCCCCTACTCCTCCACAGCGCTTTTCCCGCACCTCACTCCCTAAAGCCGGCCGATCGCCGTCTGGTTCCATTACACACGACTGCACACCGGCCTGTGCGCCCACGATCCACGGCCGTTCAACATGCTGGAACCCAGAGCGGAGTACACTGTTTTTTCCACCCCTCCCCCATCCCCCCACGGACTGACATGCCCTCCGACAGTTCTACTGGAGCTGGAGCCCAAACGATGGGGGGGGGGGGGGGTCACAGCCCCTTTTGAGCGTTCTTGGGGGAGCTGTGTGGTGATCCAACACAATGCAGACTGATACTATTCACGCTCAACAGGGATTGCATACGGACAGAGAACCCCTGGGGGGACAACCAGAACAATAGACTATTGTTTATACATCCCTGGATTAAGGAGAAGACGTCCGGGCACCAGGGTCAGGCTAATTATATGTATTGACTGATATATATATATCAATATGCTAATGTGCCATGCATTCTCTCTGTTTGTATAACATATAAAACAGCACACACAGCACAACACAGGACACACAGCACAGTGCAGCACACCCAGGACAACACAGCGCACAGCACTACAGTGTATCTCATGATGTTGGAGGAAAATAAAAAACTGCCACCTTCCAGCTCGTCGCATCTCGCCTGAACTTATTTGTTACACCACAATATGCCACTTTTTTCTTCAACCAGGCACAACCGTTATTTGTAGTGTCACCCCAGCCCTATGGGTAGTGCAAATGCGCTAACACGCCAGTTTGTTCACCTGCTACTTTATATACTGTAAAAGTGAAGAAAAGTAAGAGCGAAGCACATTTTTTGTAGCAACAACAATGGCGTCATTTTGAGAAAGAGGAGGAATTACCATTTTTTTCAGTGCTCTTCTCCACTCAAGCTGCTGCTGCTACACAATGATTCATTCATGTTTATTCTCATCTTCCTCTTCCTCTTCTTCATCTATTTTGACTTCAGGAGATTCAATCTTGCGCATGTGCAGTCAATGCGCCCAGGCAACACGGTCACAAAATTTGGGTTGCACACGGCCAGCTATGGAAGGGTCTGCGGAACCTAGTGGACTAGAGACGATGATGTAATTTTCGTCAGACAAGCCTCACAGTCGAGCAGACGCAGACAATGGAGGTACAGCATGAATCCAGCTTTACTATTGAAGCTTTCCCGGGTCACCATACTTTCTACACAGGTTCACCTTGGGATCCTGACCTACAACTATGGGTTGTCCATCCATCCATCCATCCATCCATCCATCCATCCATCTTCTACTGCTTTTCCGGAGGTCCGGGTTGCGGAGGCAGCAGTTCAAGCAGAGAAGCCCAGACTTCCCTCTCCCCAGCCACCTGCTCCAGCTCTTCAGAGAGGATACCAAGGTGTTCCCAGACCACCTGGGAGATGTAGTCTCTCCAGCGAGTCCTGGGTCTGCCATGGGGTCTCTTCCCACAAGGACGTGACCGAAACACCTCAAGAGGGAGGCATCCTGATCAGAAGCCCAAACCACCTCAACTGGCTCCTTTCAATGTGGAGGAGCAGTGGTTCTACTCTGAACCTCTCCCGGATGACTGAGCACCTCACCCTATCTCTAAGGGTGAGTCCAGCAAGCCTATGAAGAAAGCTTATTTCAGCCACTTGTATCAGTTATCTCATTCTTTTGGTCATTACCCAAAGCTTGTGACCATAGGTGAGGGTAGGGACATAGATTGACTGGTAAATCGACAGCTTTGCCTTAGAGTTTACTTCCCTCTTCAACACAATGGACTGGTACAACGTCCGCATCACTGCAGATGCTGCTCTGATCCATCTGTCAATCTCTTGCTCCATTCTCCCCTCACTCGTGAATAAGACCCCGAGATACTTAAACTCCTCCACTTGGAACAGGAGCTTGTCCCCAACCCGGAGAGGACAATCCACCTTTTTCCGGCTGAGGACCATGGACTCGGACTTGGAGGTGCTGATTCTCATCCCAGCCACTTCACACTCAGTGGCAAACCGTCCCAATAAGACCTGTAGGTCATTGCTGCATGAAGCCAACAGGACAACATCATCTGCAAACAACAGAGATGAGATCCTGTGGTCACCAAGCATGACACCCTACCAATCCTTGGCTGTGCCTAGAAATCTGTCCATAAAAATTATGAATATAATCAGTGACAAAGGGCAGCCCTGGTGGAGTCCAACTCTCACTGGGAATGAGTCCAACTGAGCGTCGGCAATATGAACCAAACTCTCACAACGGTCGTATAGAGACCAGATAGCTCGTAACGACAAGCCCGATACCCCATATTCCTGAAGCACCCCCCACAAAAAACCACAAGGGAAGCAGTCAAATGCCTTCTTCAAGTCCACAAAACACATGTAAACTGGTTGGGCAAACTCCCATGAACCCTAAAGGATTCTTGAGAGGGTAAAGAGTTGGTCCGGTGTGCCACGGCCAGGACGAAAACCACATTGTTACTCCTGAATCCGAGGTTCGACCAACGGTTGGTTAGGTTGAAGCAGCTATGGATTCAAAACAACTATGGGTTTTATCCAACAAATTTTGTTATATGTTCATTGATGATAGGCTTATCATAATTTGGTTCTGCTCCAGTAATTATAATGGAGTGAAAAAGTGTTTGCCCCCATCCCGATTTCTCATTTTTTTGTGTGTTTGTCACACTTAAATGTTTCAGATCATCAAACAAATTTATTAGACAAAGATGACGCAATTAAACACAAAATGCAGTTTTTAAATGAAGGTGTTTATTATTAAGGGTAAAAAAAAAATCCAAACCTACATGGCCCTGAGTGAAAAAGTGATTCCTCCCCGTTAAAACATAAATTAACAGTGCTTTATCACATCTTTGGAAAGCTGAATTAAAATTTCTCTAGCCACACCCAGGCCTGATTACTGCCACACCTGTTTTCAATCAAGAAATCACTTAAATAGGACCGGCCTGACAAAGTGAAATAGACCAAAAGATCCTCGAAAGCTAGATATCATGCTGTGATCCAAAGAAATTCAGGAACAAATGACAAAGTAATTGAGATCTATCAGTCTGGAAAAGGTTATAAAGCCATTTCTAAAGCTTTGGGACTCCAGCGAACCACAGTGAGAGCTATTATCCACAAATGGCGAAAACATGGAACAGTGCTGAACCTTCCCAGGAGGGGCCGGCCCACCAAAATTAGCCCAAGAGCACACCGACGACTCATCTAAGTGGTCACAAAAGACCCCAAAGCAACTTCTAAAGAATTGCAGGCCTCACTTGCCTCATTTAAGGTCAGTGTTCATGACTCCACTATAAGAAAGAGACTGGTCAAAAATGGCCTGCATGGCAGAGTTCCAAGACGAAAACCACTGCTGAGCAAAAAAAAAAAAACCCATAAAGGCATAAACATTTTGATGATCCCCAAGACTTTTGGGAAAATACTCTGTGGACTGACGAGACAAAAGTTGAACTTTTTGGAAGGTGTGTGTCTCATTACCATCCATCCATCCATCCAACCATCTTCTACCGCTTTTCTGGAGGTCCGGGTCGCGGAGGCAGCAGTTCAAGCAGAGAAGCCCAGACTTCCCTCTCCCAGCCACCTGCTCCAGCTCTTCAGAGAGGATACCAAGGCGTTCTCAGACCAGCTGGGAGACACAGTCTCTCCACCGAGTCCTAGGTCTGCCCCGGGGTCTCCTCCCAGTGGGACGTTCCTGAAACACCTCAAGTGTCGACCGGCGGCCGGTGGCTTGTCACCAGACTGCAAACCAAATCTACCTACGGGTACAAATAAGTAACAAAAAAAAAAAAAGTGGGAGGCGTCCAGGAGGCATCCTAATCAGATGCCCATACCACCTCAACTGACTCCTTTCAATGTGGAGGAGCAGCGGTTCTACTCTGAGCCTCTCCCGGATGACTGAGCTCCTCACCCTATCTCTGAGGGTGAGTCTAGCAATCCTACGGAGAAAGCTCATTTCAGCCACTTGTATCCGCGATCTTGTTCTTTCGGTCATTACCCAAAGCTCGTGACCATAGGTGAGAGTAGGAACGTAGATTGACTGGTAAATCAACAGCTTTGCCTTAGAACTAAGCTCCCTCTTCACCACAACAGACCGGTACAACGTCCGCATCACTGCAGGTGCTGCTCCAATCCGTCTGTCAATCTCTCGCTCCATTTTCCCCTCACTTGTGAACAAAACCCCAAGATACTTAAACTCCTCCACTTGGGGCAGGAGCTTGTCCCCAACCCAGAGAGGACAATCCACCTTTTTCCGGCTGAGGACCATGGACTCGGACTTGGAGGTGTTGATTCTCATCCCAGCTGCTTCACACTCACCGACAAACCGTCCCAGCAAGAGCTGTAGGTCATCGCTGGATGAAGCCAACAGGACATCATCTGCAAACAACAGAGATGAGATCCTGTGGTCACCAAGCATGACACCCTCCATTCCCTGGCTGCGCCTAGAAATCCTGTCCATAAAAATTATGAACAGGATCGGTGACAAAGGGCAGCCCTGGCGGAGTCCAGCTCTCACTGGGAATGACTCCGACCGAGTGTTGGCAATATGAACCAAACTCTCACAACGGTCGTACAGAGACCGAATAGCTCGTAACAACAAGCCCGATACCCCATGCTCCCAAAGCACCCCCCACAAAAAACCAAGAGGGACGCGGTCAAATGCCTTCTCCAAGTCCACAAAACACATGTAAACTGGTTGGGCAAACTCCCACGAACCCTCGAGAATTCTTGAGAGGGTAAAGAGCTGGTCCGATGTGCCATGGCCAGGACGAAAACCACATTGCTCCTCCTGACTCCGAGGTTCGACCAACAGCCAGACTCTCCTCTCAAGTACCTTGGTATAGACCAGGGGTGGGCAATCATGTGCCATGGAGGGCCATTCCAATGCAGGTTTTCTGTTCCACTCAGTTTCTTCAGCAGGTGTTTGCTCTTATCAGCTTCAAGGATTGCTAATCATTGAAAACACCTGCTGAAGAGACTGGGTGGAACAGAAAACCTGCAGTGGAATGGCCCTCACTGCCCACCCCTGGTATAGACCTTCCCAGGGAGGCTGAGGAGTGTGATCCCTCTAAAGTTGGAGCACACCCTCTGGTCCCCTTTTTTGAAGAGAGGAACCACCACCCCGGTTTGCCATGCCAAAGGCACTGCCCCCGTCCTCCACGCAATGTTACAGAGGCGTGTCAACCATGACAGCCCAACAACATCCAGAGCCTTGAGGTACTCAGGGCGAATCTCGTCCACCCCCGGGGCCTGGCCACCAAGGAGATTTTTAACCACCTTGGCGACCTCAGCCCCTGGGATAGGCGAGTCATCCCCTTTGTCCCCAAACCCTGCTTCCTCTGTGGAAGGCGTATCAGTGGGATTGAGGAGATTCTCGAAGTATTCCTTCCACCGCCCGATGATATCCCCAGTCGAAGTCAACAGTGCCCCATCCGCACCATACACAGTGTGGACAGGGAGCTGCTTTCCCCTCCTGTGCCGCCGGACAGTTTGCCAGAATCTCTTCGAGGCCGACCGAAAGTCTTGTTCCATGGCCTCACCGAACTCCTCCCATACCTGGGTTTTTGCTTCAGCAACCACCCAAGCTGCACTCCGCTTGGCCTGCCGGTACACCTCAGCTGCTTCGGGAGTCCCACAAGCCAACCAAGCTTGATAGGACTCCTTCTTCAGCTTAATGGCCCCCCTCACCACTGGTGTCCACCACTTGGTTCGGGGGTTGCCACCAGGAGATGCACCGACCACCTTGCGGCCACAGCTCTGGGCCGCCGCTTCAACAGCAGAGGTGGAGAACATGGCCCATTCAGACTCCATGTCTCCAGACTCCCTCGGAATGTGGTTGAAGTTCTTCTGGAGGTGGGAGTTGAAGACCTCCCGGACAGGGGCCTCAGCCAGACATTCCCAGCACACCCTCACTATACGTTTGGGCCTACCAGGTCTGAATGGCTTCCTCCCCTGCCATCGGATCCAACTTACCATCAGGTGGCGATCAGTTGACAGCTCTGCACCTCTCTTTACCTGGGTGTCCAAGACATACGGTTGCAGGTCTGATGACACAATAACAAAATCGATCATCGACCTGCGACCTAGGGTGTCCTGGTGCCACGTGCACATATGGACACCCTTATGCTTGAACATGGTGTTCGTTATGGACAAACTGTGGTTAGCACAGAAGTCCAATAACTGAACACCACTCAGGTTCAGATCGGGCAGGCCGTTCCTCCCAATCACCCCCCTCCAGGTTTCACTGTCGTTGCCCACGTGCGCATTGAAGGTCCCCCAGTAGGACAATGGAGTCTCCCTAGAGGAGCACCCTCCAGCACCCCAGTCACAGACTCCAAAAAGGGTGGGTACTCTGAAACATCATTTGGCGCATAGGCCCAAATGATGGTCAGGACCCGTTTCCCAACCCAAAGGCACAGGAAAGCAACCCTTTCGTCCACCGGGGAAAACTCCAATATAGAGGCAGCAAGGAGGGGGGGTACAAGAATACCCACCCCTGCTCGTCGCCTCTCACCCGGGGCAACTCCAGAAAAGGCCAAGCTCCAGCCCCTCTCCAGGAGACTGGTTCCAGAACCGGAGCTGTGTGTTGAGGTGAGGCCGACTATATCTAGCCGGTATCTCTCAACCTCGTACACCAGCTCAGGCTCCTTCCCCACCAGAGAGGTGACATTCCACGTACCAAAAGCCAGTTTAGAAAGCTTGGGATCAGTCTGCCAAGGTCTCCGCCTTTGACTGCCACCTAATCCACATAGCACTGGACCCACATGATCCCTCCTGTAGGTGGTGAGCCCACTGGAGGGCGGACCCATGTAACTCCTTCGGGCTGAGCCCGGCCAGGTCCCATGGGTGGAAACCCGGCCACCAGATGCTAGCCTTCGAGCCCCTCCCCCAGGCCTGGTTCCAGGGTGGGGCCCCGGTAACCCCATACCAGGCGGGGTACACTGAATCCTTGATATAGAATTTATCATGAGAGTCTGTTGGATTGTTCTTAGTCTGGCCCTTCACCCAGGACCAGTTTGTCTTGGGTGACCCTATCAGAGGCAAATTGCCCCGGACAACATAGCTCCTGGGATTACTGGGGCACGCAAACCCCCCTCCCCCCCCCCACGATAAGGTGACGATCCATGAGGGGGATGAGGGTGTCTCATTACGTCTGGTGTAAAAGTAACACAGCATTTCAGAAAAGGAATATCATACTAACAGTAAAATATGGTGGTGGTAGTGTGATGATCTGGGGCTGTTTTGCTGCGTCAGGACCTGGAAGACTTGCTGTTGTCATGAACCGAGCCGGGTTTTTCGGGCTCGGTTCTGACTTGCGGTGGCTCAGGTTATTTGTGTATTATACTATCCTTTGTGTTTTGTTGGTTTTATGTTCTTTTGGTTATTTTGCTGTGACTGTAGCCACTGCTCTGGTCGGCAGCTGTCAAGTTGCCTCCTTGACCTACTTTCTGGCAGCATGCTCTGACAGTTTGCCCATCCGTCCACGTCTCCTCTCTCCTGACAGTCAGCTGGTGCCGTTTACCTTGTTACACTCACCCAGGTGTACCTAATTGTTTCGTCCAGCAATGCTTGTACTTAAGCGGCCTTTCGCCAGTCAAGCATTGCTGAACCATTGAATTGTCTATGGATACTCATCCACCTGCCGTGACCATCCGCTCACTGTGCTGCACGTTGTCTTGTGTAAGTGAGTTAGGTGAACTGTATTTCCCTTTTTGTCTTCATCTTGTTTTGTATTATTTTTCGTCGCCCACTGTGTCCCGTGGTCAGCCCACTGCACGTACCCTGTGTGAGCCCTTTGGTACACCCCGTTACCTTTTTGTGAATTTGCATTTTTGTCCTGTGTGTGCGTTTGCTTTTTAATAAATGTGTTTGTGGTGTAACCCGGCGCTTAAATCTATTCATTCACCTCACTCCTCAGTGCGCTGTGTAAAAGCGCCTGGGAAGTCATGACAGAATGGTCCAGCCCAAAAAGGATTTAGCGGGTTACACCAACACATATCTTTTTCTTTTTTGATTAATCGTTTACTCACCAATCTGAGAGCTATGTTGAACTTGACGGGGACGTGCAGTTATTCTCTGTGTCTGGGGTGGGAGTGCTGCCGTGCACTTATGGAGACAGATGGGCTCATCGCCTCGGCAAGCACGTATTCCACCCCGGAGGATGTAGTGTGGTGTGTGGACTTGGCAGATGCAGCAGCTTGGCGGTGCCCTCAGCTTGCGGAGCATCCGGAGGGAGCTGAGAGGTTGACCCGATTGGCAGCGCTGCGGCGAGAGTTCAACGGAGGGGTGAGGAAGTCCCCCAAGAAGACCAGGCTCACGCCGAAGGGAGGGCGGTCCCAGGGTTCCGTTGATCCTGGTTCATGTCAGAGTTCGGCGCTTGTTCCTGTCCCAACCCAACCAGTTCCAGCCCCCCGCAGATGGCGTCATCCAATGTAGAAGCGCCAGGAGAAGCCCTCCTCGTCTTCAGCGGCCGCCATCTTTCCAGCCGCCGAGAGGTCCATGGTTTCCCCGGTTACATCCACTTCCACGTCTCCTGAGCTGGCTCTTCCATCATTCAGAGGGGGAGCCAAAATTATCGCAGACGCAGAGAAGGATGACTGCCGGCTCCCCGCAGCTGTAAATATCGAGCATCGGGAGAACAGGCAAGTGTTTTTTCATTCCATTGAATGCAATAATGATAAACATTGTCTGTCTCCTGGAAGAGAGGCCCAGTTCCAGCAGTTCACTGGGCTCTCTCCTCCAGCTGCGGAAGTAAACCTTTCTCCTTTCCATGTCTACCCCACCAATCCCTGAGGGTCCGTCGGAGCGGAGCCATAGAACGTTGGAGGAGCTGGGGGCCCTGGAGGATTCCACCCCAGAGTCAGCACGGAGGTGTTCCCCTGCTGTCATGCTGGAGGAGTTATCAGCATCGGAAATGGCACCTCCATCATCGTTGGAAGGGGCCAGAATCGCCATGGACACAGAGAGGGGTGACTGCCTGCCAGCTGCAGCTGCAAACATCAAACGCCGAGATGACAGGCAAGTGTGTTCTCATTCTATTCGATCTAAATACTTTGAACCTTGTCTGTCTCCTGAGGGAGAGGCTCAGTCTCAGCAGTCCGCTGAGTCCTCTCCTCCAGCTGCAAATGCTGACCCTTTTCCTATCCTTGCCGTGTCTCCTCCTTGTTCTCCTGAGAGTCCGCTGGCTCCAGAACATTGCTGCCAGACGATGGAGGAGCCTAGGGTCCTGGAGGATTCTGCTCCTGAGCCCACACGGAGTCAACCCTCAGCTTCCTCGTCAGATCTGGGACCTGCATTGGAGCCTTCGCCTGAGGGTATGGGGACTGCTACCACCATCATGCCAGCTGCGGAGGCCGTCGCAGCACAGTGGGAGCCTGAGCCGTACGTCCTGGAGGCCGGGCTTGAGACGACATCACTGGGATTGACAGAGTCCTGGACGGCAGTGGAGCTCGAGCTCAGGCAAGTTTTCTCTCTGGTATTTCTTATGTCAGTATAAGGGAGATCTTGTCTGGCTCTAGGTGAGGAGAGTTGGGTGCAGCCCTTAGCCGCATCTGAACGTCCCTCGCCGGGCTCCACCGCTGCCGGCGACCTTAACCTGTGTCTCTCCTCTGTCCCTGAGCCTTCTTCTAGGGTCGCCAGGGAGGTCCCACCATCACCAGGGACCTCCGTGGATTCGATCTCTTCACCGGGGGATGCCGCGGGTCCAGCTCTCCCTGCAGAGGTCCGCTCGGAGCCAGCATCTACACTACCGTTCAAAAGTTTGGGGTCACCCAGACAATTTTTGTGTTTTCCATGAAAAGTCACACTTTTATTTACCACCTTGAGTTGTAAAATGAATAGAAAATATAGTCAAGACATTGACAAGGTTAGAAATAATGATTTGTATTTGAAATAATAATTTTTTTCTTCAAACTTTGCTTTTGTCAAAGAATCCTCCATTTGCAGCAATTACAGCATTGCAGACCAAACATGATTGCACAAGGGTTTTCTAATCATCCATTAGCCTTCTGATGCAATGAGCAAACATATTGTACCATTAGAACACTGGAGTGATAATTGCTGGAAATGGGCCTCTATACACCTATGTAGATATTGCACCAAAAACCAGACATTTTCAGCTATAATAGTCATTTACCACATTAGCAATGTATAGAGTGTATTTCTGATTAGTTTAAAGTTATCTTCATTGAAAAAAAGTGCTTTTCTTTCAAAAATAAGGAAATTTCTAAGTGACCCCAAACTTTTGAACGGTAGTGTATATTTAGCATCTATATTGAACCCCTGAACTAGGGTCAGCGGGTGGACCGCCACTGGACCTGATGCAGCTGAGTGGATTATTCTGCCACTTATTTAGCCATGCTCCTACTTAAAGTGTTTCTTTCTGACGGTCCTCCATGGGAAAGGCGGTTCTGCTGGAGGGGCCTTGTGGCAGGCCTGCAGTGGAAGTGCCCCCGGAGATGCTAGGTCCCCCGGACCGGAACCAATTTTCTTAATGCTGCAACCCAGGTCCCGTGCTGCACCAAGTGACTCCTGCAAAGCCTCACCATCTGGAGCAGCCACTTGAACGCGCTGGAGATGGTTTGTGTGCCATAGCAAACCATCCGTCAATTTGAAGCATGCTGGTCCCAACTGCGCCACGATCCTCAAGGGCGTCTGCGGTCTCGTAGAACATGATTTTGCTGGCCACAGACCCGGTTGCTCATCCGTGCGTACTCGCACCCAGTCCATCACTTGAAGAGACGCTTGGCTCGGTCTCACATGCCCTTGAGATCACGGTGGCACGACGTTTATCTCCGTCGTTATCGTGTTGGTCACAGACTCTTCACCCAACGCCCCTGCTGCAGTCCCCGGAGCCCAAAGCTGGTTGTGGGTCCTGCAGACATCCGGCGTCTCTCCTGTGTCGCTTACCCTTCACCCGTCAGCTTAGCCGTGGCTCCCGTAGGCTGGTGCTGAGCGAGGATACTGAAGTAGTCCGGTTGCTCCTCTCCCTTGTCTGATGTATGCAATTGTGCTGTGTCGCCATCATTGCAGATAACAGCCGTACCGAGTCGTTGTGTTTTGGGGTTCTCTGTGTGCATGGGCTCCCTCTCCTGCAACTCTGCAGTGGCTCCCATAGACTCCTGCTGGGCAAGGATCTGAGGTGAGTCCAGCCGCTGCCCCCTCTCTGGGCAGTGCTCCCCCTGTACACATGGGACGGTTGGTTTCTCGTCGGCATCACCCTTTTCAATCTCTTCCCACACTACGTCACCGTCATGGGGATGTGTTGTGTCCCAGCTACTGTGGTCAGTCAAACTGAGTCCGTTACTGTCACGGATGGAGAAACCCAGGGTTCGGCGAACAATAGGGGAAGGAGAAGGAGCAGGTGGAGGTGGAGTAGCCAGGACAGCCGCACGGCCCAATTGATCAGTAAGGACAGTCAGCTGCTGTGTAATTGCCTGCAGCAGTTGAATGTGCTCTGCCACCTGCCTCTTTGTAACGTCGAGGTGGTGGAGCGTGGAGTGATCGGTTGGTGATGATAAACCTGCCAGGTTGTGGCTCTGGCTGGCTTGTTCTGTCATAATGGCTGGACAAGCAACCTGAGTGCAACGTGCAATCACCAAGGAAACTCACAAACAACGTTTGACCTTTTATTAGAGTTTTCAAAATAGCAAGCTTGAGGAAAGAACCAGTCACTCGCCAGATAAGCAGGAGCCCAGCATAGGATAGGCGAAGCTGGTTAGAGAGGAACGGAGAATAAGTGGGGAAACAAATAGTACCACTCACGTGAGAGATGAGAAGAGACCGGCACAGAACCCAGCGAAGGAGATGAACAGGCAGGCGGAACTGCCAGTCAGGAATGATGAATGGGTCTGACAGGTGAAGGAGGAAGGTTGCCTAGAAAAAAGTGGAGCAACAGGCTGGCGAGCGCACCAAATCCCAGAAGACGCATCACTTCATTGGCAGCAACCTGGGAAAGGTGGAAGAGAGGAGAATGTAAGACAATGTCATACAAGACACAACTGCTTACTAGAGGAGCTGTCTGCTGAGCAGTATACCCAAACAAGCCAGCGTTGACTCACTGAAGATTACTTCCTTATAAACGCTGGCCTAGGCAGGAATCAGCAGGCGTGTCTGATGAGGGAGCCGGTGAACAGGAAGGAGGGGGTGAGCGCTCGCCAGCACATGACAGGATCCAGTCCTCAAGGGTTTTCAATAAGTTTGTCAGACACAATCTCCCTTTACTAAATCCATGCTGGTCCAGGTTCATAATCAGAATTGTTTCAAATGCTCTAGAAGCTTGTCTCTATTGATGGATTCAAGCAATTTGGAGGCTACTGACGTCAAGCTAACTGGTCTATAGTTTTTCACCTTCAACCTCGAACCCTTCTTGTGGATGAGAACCACTCTCGCTTTCTTCCAGTCTTTTTGCATTGTTTCTGTCTCTAATGTTTTCTTGTATATCATTAATAATGGCTTAGCAATCTGAACTGCGCATTCCTTTATCACTTTGGGGTGCAACTCATCTGGGCCAGGAGACTTATCCTCTTTTAAATTTGCTATCGTTTTTCTGACATCCTGCTCGGTGATTAAAATACTATCTATAGTTTCACTGGTTTGTTTATCAAAAGTTGGCATATCATCATCTTCATCTGCAATGTACACTGATTTAAAGAACTTATACAGTTCCTGAGTGGTTTCCTGGTCATTCACAGTTCTGGTTCCATCTCCCTTGTCCGCCTGAATCACTGTGACTTTTACTCATTGATGGTCTCTCATATAGGGTGAGGAGCTCAGTCATCCGGGAGAGGCTCAGAGTAGAACCGCTGCTCCTCCACATTGAAAGGAGTCAGTTGAGATGGTATGGGCATCTGATTAGGATGCCTCCTGGATGCCTCCCACTTGAGGTGTTTCAGGCACGTCCCACTGGGAGGAGACCCCGGGGCAGACCCAGGACTCGGTGGAGAGACTATGTCTCCCAGCTGGTCTGGGAACGCCTTGGTATCCTCTCTGAAGAGCTGGAGCAGGTGGCTGGGGAGAGGGAAGTCTGGGCTTCTCTGCTTGAACTGCTGCCTCCGCGACCTGGACCTCTGGAAAAGCGGTAGAAGATGGATGGATGGTCTCTCATATAATACTTATAGAACATTTGCTTTTGAAGATGTTTATCAGATTCTTTTCGTACTGCCTTCTAGTTGCTCTCAGCTCCTTGCAGATCTCATTCCTCGAACTTGTGTACTTGCAATTATCTAGTAACCTCCTGGGCCTCACACAATTCTCCCACAACTTGTGCTTTCAACTAATTTTCTTCCTCTTGGCTGTACTTATCCAAGGCTTACTTGAGATCTTCTTCTTTGGTAAATTTCTGGGTACCACCTTGTCAATAGCTCCTGTAAGAGTTTCCTTGAAGATTCCCCACGGGTCTTCAACTGTTGTATCCCCCAGGATACAACACACAAGATCGACATGGTAGGAACTGTTACCTTTTCAGTTCGCTGTGGGTCAAGAATCCTCCCAGCATTCACATTCCAAGTGACGCACCACAGTGACAACATCCTGGGGTGTGATTTGTTCCATGGGCTGGGCTTCTCCATCACAGACCACATGGGATTCTGTTTGACCAACAACAGCCCTAGCCCACTGCGCTCAGACGTGGATGCAGCCACTCCCTGCTTCGCACCATATACCAAGCAGAATCCTGTAGAACAGGAGCTGATCCTCATGCACCACGAGCGTCCTCGAGCTGCTGCCTCACCACAGGAGCTCAAGACCACATCCACACAGGAGCCCTTGACGGTCCTCATGCAGCACAAGTGTCCTCCAGATGACACTACAGCAAAGGTGTTCTCCCTGACAGCAGGGTGGCAGAGCGACAACACTTCATGAAGAAGGAACGCCAAGTGGAGCGCCCTTCACTCATAGTGCTCGACTGGGTCAGGGTACATCGACCCAAACGCTTGTACAAGCTGCTGTTGTTCTGGCCAGCACTGACGTGGATCGACGCTCAGCTGGGACTAGCCGCCTTCTGTCTGACTGATGGGTCACGATGGCACACCAGCCGCCGCAGAAGGATGACACTACCTCTCGCTTCTGACCAAGAGACTCCAACCAAGCTGACCCACCCAGACTGGAACTTTGACGATGAGCGGTCTGCAGCTCCAGTCGGGTGCCCGCCGGAACCACCCGAGCCAATGCAGCCAGAGCTCCACTTGGCACGGGTCTGATGGAGGCCTCTTCATTTTGAGGACTATGTTTCTGACTTTAAATGCATTGGTAGTCAGTGTAGCGGACTTGAAACTGTTATCTGCGTCTGCGTTGTGCTGCGTAGGGAAATAACTCCAACAGTGGGTTCACAGCTGGCACTTTATTCTATGAAAGACAGGGATTAATCAGTGGGGCACACACAGCAGCAGCACACTCTCGTCCCGTCTGTGCAGGGTTCACGCAGTTTTTGCCGGGAAAACCCCTGCATGCGCAATGAGCCAATTTCTTGTGTCCCACCAACTGATGACCCGCTAACAACAAGGAAAACTGGAACCTCTAAATTAAAAATTTGTTCCACTGACTCAAAATGAACTAGATTATTAATATTGTCACTTTACTCTAGTTTTGAAGAAGTTCACTTAAAAATTAACATAATAAACATAATGCCTCAGCTACATACTCCCCCCTGAACTTCTCAAAACTTCTCAAATGGGGGTGCGTGACTGAGTATAGAGGGTAGAATAAACTGTCATTTACAGTACATTTATACGTATGTGCAACATGTTTGTCTCCCACCTCATAGGGAAAGTTAACAAAGGGAAGTTGGCCAGACTCCCAAATGTTCACTTGCAAAAGAAGTGCCTTATACACTTCCTCGAACAAATATCACGACAGTTACGTATTTTATAATGCATGTTACTCTGAATGTGAACCAATTCAAAATACATGACTTGCAGTAAGATAAATGTAAATATATATGATAGAAAAATTCAATTTTTTCTACATTATTATTGTTATTAATAATGTATTATTATATTTGAGAAATATCATGCCTTTCATATGCCATGCTTAATGTTTATATGTGCATGCCATATAGGATAAGTTCGTATATTCTTGGTATGTTTCTGTGAGCAGTTATTGATCTTCAGAGAATTCAGTACAGGATCAGTACATGCATAAGGAATGATCTAAGCTACTCTTAATCTCTTTGACATGACCTGTTTTAGGTCACAGGAATGCACAGGAACTCCTCAGCCTGTATAGATCAGTGATAGAGATTAGGTATATGGACATTCTGTTAGTTTTATGGATCTCATGTCCATGTCTCCATGACCTCATGTCTCCAGAGTGTCTGTGACGTTTCCCTGGATAAGCTTTGATTATCAGGACTGTCCCATTCTGTTCCTCCCCTTATCCTCATCCTCCCTCTCCTTTCTCCTACCTATATACGTATATCAGACCTAAAGAAATGAATTCTTTGGAGATTCTAGGTGTGCCTGAATGCCATGCTTTGTAATCTCCCCCTCAAATGGCCACTGAGGTGAAAATGGATATCTATTTTTATAATAAATGTGCATAAATCCAACTTTCCGCCTGATTATTTGACTTTGAATAATTTAAGCTCAAAATTATTCCAACATTTTGGCGCTCCGAACAGCGGATTCACATATCTCCATCTTTCCGGCGCCTCTGCTTGATTTCAGCAAGTGCACAGCTGATAAAAAGACCTTCTCAGGCTGAGTAAAAAAAGAAAAAAAAAGACTCAGTGTTACTACAATGAAGGCATTTCTGACTGGGGCGCTGGAACTGACTGGGTGACGGATCTGAGAATCCTACAGGCGGTTTGGATATAAATACATTTGTTGTTGTTGTTTATGGATAAAAGATTATTGCGGCCTAATCGCTGGGTTACCCCTGCCCACGGTGAGCCATATCGCAAGACCCCTGGAGAAGGAATAAAATTTCTTCTTGCCATGGTGAGTGTTATCGCGAGATTCCGGGGAGGACCCCAGGGTTTGCTGCTCTCTGAACTTTGTGTCAGTGCGGTGGAGGTGCCGGAAGTTGCGCACAAGTAGGGAAGATTTGTTCCCCTAGCCACGATTGCTTTATTACTTAAAAACTAAGCTCTCAGAATATAGTTGGGGGGTTACGTGACCCAAAAAGTAGATTCTTAGGGACAGATTTGTGCCTTTTGGCCACATCTTCTTATTGTCCAGGTGTCTGGACTTTCAGCATTTTGTGGGAAGGTTGCGTGACCCTGAAGAATAGTTTTTTTTCATGGAAGATTTGTGCCCTTACCGTGTCTGCTTATTGCCCATGGGGTTTTCCCCCTATGGTGAGCTATTGCAAGATACCGGGGGAGGAAGTCTTACTGGGGCTTTCGGCACACAGCGGAGGGGTTATGTGACCGTTGAAATACTGGTAGATTTTATTTTGAAAATTTGTTGAAGCGCTGGATAAAAGTTACTGCAGTCTGGTTTATTTTGTCTCTGTTTAATCTGCTCCAGTGTGAAAAAGTGACAAGAGTTCTCCGTGGAGGCGGAAAGAGCAGGTTGTAAAATTGTTGTTTTATGGCTTGCATTTAGGGCGCATATATAGTATGCATGTATGGTATGCATTTTCCCTCACATATATTCAGTAGGCATGACGGTGCATACTCTGGAAACTTCACGTCTAAACGGCCAAGAAGACCTGACCTGGCGGAGACCTCGGGAGGTGTGAAGTGGTTTCTTGAGAGACAGGAAGTCAGAGAGAATGTCCCAGCAGGAGCCCCAGAGGCTGAAGAGTTGAGAGACAATAGGGACGCCAAGGAGCCTCGGAAGCTATATGTTTACTGAAGGACTGTGGGCTGGGAATGTAATATTTGATGTTGGGGGGTTTTGTGTCTCTGGAGAGTATAAGAGCTGTGTTGAATGATTGTTCTTTCTCTTTTGCTGAGATACTTGTTTGATAGAGGATGTAGACTCTCAATAAACCTTTCCTGAGAAATAAACTCAGTCTCGTTTGTGAAGGCATTCTTTACAGTTTGTGTTTTTTTCTGGTATTTGTGGACCATAAAACACTTGGTTAATTGCTTATTATCCTTTTGGGAAATGATTAAAAATGTGGACATTTGCAAATTATACTTTTGGGTGAGAAATTCTATTGTGTTTTCATTGCAGTCTGGAAAAAAGTTAACATGAGAACGCTGGGTTGCCAGATTAGATTTTTTTTTTCCAAGTTTTGGGGTTGCCATTTCAAGCTTGTTTTAAGGCTATAGTTCTGTTACTCTACGTAAACAGCTGCCCGACAGTAACCTTGGAGAGATAACAGAACTGCGCTGCGTGTGTGTATGTGTGGTGTATGTGTGGGCCCTTGTGTTTGAGTGAGAAGAAGAGAAAGAGGAGTGTAAGAGAGAGAGAAAAAAAGAATCTATATATTGGTATTTTTGCAAAGTTTTGGGGTTTTACTTTTTCAGTGTAACTTTGTGGGTTTTGACTCTAATGTTGCGTACGTGATAAACTATTTACATATTTTTAAGGACGCCTCCCACTTGAGGTGTTTCAGGCACGTCCCACTGGGAGGAGACCCCGGGGCAGACCCAGGACTCGGTGGAGAGACTATGTCTCCCAGCTGGTCTGGGAACGCCTTGGTATCCCCTCTGAAGAGCTGGAGCAGGTGGCTGGGGAGAGGGAAGTCTGGGCTTCTCTGCTTGAACTGCTGCCTCCGCGACCCGGACCTCCGGAAAAGCGGTAGAAGATGGATGGATGGATGGATAAAGCCAATATTTTCATTTCCTCCAGTTTTTCTTTGGAAAATGAAAAACATTCAGCTACTTTTTTCAATTTTTTGACATCTCACTGACTTTTATTGACTCAACTGCCTTATTTCTCTGACTGAAGCATAACAGTGAACATAACAGTGAACTTTACAGGGAAAAAGGACGCAGGACTAATGATCTCAAAGGGGTTTTTCCTTCCTTCTGTTCTTGCCAAACAACCAGCCTCTGGGACCCGGCCTCGCCACTGTCCGTGCTCCTCTCGTCGACACCACAGGCAGCTAAACTAATAAGTTAAGTACAGTTGCATGCATCTTAATCAATGTTACCAGCATGACAATGATGAAATTAACTGAATATTACAATATCATGCTGTCACTTAATAATGCCTAATCACTAAAAAATAAAAAAAAAGGCTTTGTGTACACATTATATTACATGACTCAAATCACAGAAGAGGTTGATGATTACTGTGTTTGTGCATGTGATTTGCCAGAGTCTACTGACTATCAAACACAGGTTTTGGTAATTCTATGTCATATTGTTGCTTTGTTTCAATAACACTAAACTCACTTTTTAATAAATGGCATATGCAATCTTGTTTTTATTTTGATCCTCAGTCTGTCCATGTAGAAGAGAAGGAAAAAAATAATATAGCTTGTGTCAGACTGACCTAGATAAGGTGATGGTAAACAGACAGAATCAGCCTTCAAAGAACTCAGATGTTTGTAATAAAAAGACGAGGGCTCAAGGTCTGACAGGTTGCAGGATTTGGGGGGGGGGGGGGAAAGCAACAGGATACAGTATCAATCATTCTGACCTTAGAAGCAGAGAGCAGATATTAGAAGCAGAGAGTGGAGATTTGTGAAATCCAAACTTCACACCCGGACAGTTTTGTGGTGGTTGCGGGGGATTTTAACCACACCAGCCTAAAGACTGTGCTCCCCAAGTTTAAACAATGTGTAGACTTTAAGACCAGAGGAGAGAATATGTTGGACTTAGTGTACACAAACACAGATGCATATAAAGCGATACCCCGCCCCCATCTCGGCCGTTCTGATCACATGTTCGTGATGCTGCTGCCTGCCTACAAACCTTTATTGAAGCACAGCAGGCCAGCAGTGAAACAAATCAGGATTTGGCCAGAGAGTGCAACCTCTGCACTGAAAGACTGTTTTCTGCACACAGACTGGGAGGTCTTCAAAATAGCAGCCTCCCAGGAAGACAAGACAGATGTGGAGGAGTATGCTGATACAGTCACCAGCTACATCGCGAAGTGCACAGAGGATGTCACTACAGTGAAGACCATCACTATGCGGGGTAATCATAAGCCCTGGATGACTGCAGAGGTGCGCTCGCTGCTTACAGCCAGAGATGCAGCCTTCAGAGCGAAGGACAGGATTGCCCTCCGCTCAGCCATGTCTGCGCTCTCAAAGGGAATTAAGGCGGCAAAGCACGCCTATGCGGAAAAAATCCAGGGACACCTCTGTGACACTAGGAACACCAAGCAGATGTGGCAGGGAGTTCGGACACTGACGGGCTATAAGTCTAGGCAGGGGGTCAATGATGATGACGCTTCGCTTCCAGACAGGCTTAACGACTTCTTTGCACGTTTTGAAGCATCAAACTCGACAATCAGAGGGAGGGCTGGCCCACCCCCACCATCGGTCGGACCAGCTTTTACCATCAACACAGCGGACACACGGAGGACCCTAACCAGAGTCAACCCACGCAAAGCTGCAGGTCCGGACAACATTCCGGGACGTGTGCTCCGAGACTGCGCGAGCGAATTGGCGGATGTCCTGACTGACATTTAGAACATCTCCCTGAGTCAGGCCATCGTTCCCAGATGCTTCAAGACCTCTATCATTGTACCGGTGGCAAAGAAACCAGCTGTGTCCTGTTTGAATGACTATCGTCCTGTTGCACTGACACCAATTGTGATGAAGTGTTTTGAACGGCTTGTCAAACCACACATTACAGCCTGCCTCCCTGCATCACACGACCTGCTCCAGTTTGCATATCATTCAAACCGCTCCACGGAGGATGCTATAGTCACCACCCTACACTCTGTCATCACCCACCTGGACCAGAAAGACACCTACGCCAGACTCCTGTACATTGATTTCAGTTCAGCATTCAACACCATTATTCCCCAGAGACTGATGGAGAAATTACTCCTTCTCGGTCTGAACACCACCACATGTCTCTGGATCCTGGATTTCCTGACTGAGAGACCTCAATCTGTCCGGGTTGGAAACAACATCTCCAACTCTGTCACGGTGAGCACCGGATCCCCTCAAGGCTGTGTACTCAGTCCACTGTTGTTCACACTTCTAACACATGACTGTGTATCCAGACACGAGGGGAACCAGATTATTAAGTTTGCAGACGACACCACGGTGGTGGGACTTATTCAGAGGGATGAGGAATCAATGTACAGGGAAGAAGTGAGAGACCTGGAGGGCTGGTGCAGGGAGAACAATCTGGTGCTCAACGTGGACAAAACGAAGGAGATGATTATCGACTTCCGGCGGTCTCAGCCTGAGCACGCCCCCCTCAGCATCGGCGGCCGTTTAGTGGAGAGTAGAGAACATCAAGTTCCTCGGAGTGCAGATCTCGCAGGACCTGACCTGGAGCAAGAATTCCTTGGAGATCAGGAAGCGGGCTCAGCAGAGACTGCACTTCTTGAGGAAACTCAAACAGGCCTCTCTCCCCATCTGCATCCTCAGAACCTTCTACAGAGGTGTGGTGGAGAGTGTTCTGACGTACTGCATTGCTACATGGTACTCCAGCTGCAGTATGTCAGACAAAAAAGCCCTGCAGAGGATAGTCAAGGGGGCTGAGAGGGTAATTGGAGTCTCCCTCCCCTCTGTCCAAGAACTTTTTCAGAACCGTTGTAGGAGCAGGGCACTGAACATTGTCAAGGACTGTTCTCACCCTCTGCATAAACACTTTGAACTTCTTCCATCTGGTAAACGATTCCGGAGCATCAGAGGCAGAACCACCAGACTGATCAACAGCTTCCTTCCACAAGCTGTCAGGATGCTGAACAGTTGACCCGGAATCTCTCATACACACTACTGCACCTACGGACATTTTGTGTATTATTTGTATATTATAGTTAGTTAGTTTTTTGGGGTTTTTTTCCCAAGTATGTCTCAGGGATGTGTGAATGGATGGGGGGGGGGGTGGGGGTGGGGGGGTGGAGCTATGTGGGAGTGTGTCCTAAATCATGCTGGTTCTATTTATATGGATGCCGAGAGAAACGCAATTTCATCTTGCCTGCACTACAGTTGTATGTACAGAAGTATGACAATAAAGTTTGATTTGATTTGATTTGATTTGGCCTGCACCTGCAGTTACTAATTCTAAATGCTGCATTGGTTTAAGGCTTCTAATAAATTAAATTAAATCACCCTTTATTGTCATTCAACTGTACAACCAATCATGTACAGTAGAACGAGATTGTGCTTTACCTATCTACTGTGTTAATCACACACACCCCAAGTGTAGAGTCAGAGGGCCGCTGCCATGCAAGGCGCCGCCTCAAATTTCCCTCCTCCATTCCATTATTGCTGAGCACCAAGCTGGATGGCAGGAAGTTCCACTTTTATATGGTCTTTGGCATGACCTGGCCGGGATTTGAACTCCTGCCTCCCGGGTGTGGGGCGGATGCTCTACCAACTGAGCCACCACTCCGATATATATGACACTGTTTTGTTTAAACATAATCCGAAAGTAGTGCTGACCCATGTCAATTGGTAAAACATTTACTGATTCACTGAATATTTAGCAAATACTTGTTGTGAATAGCAAAATCACATTATTCAAATTATGGAACTTTTAGGTGTAATTTAAAGGTTTTTCTGCTATTCTTCATTCTTTGTTTTTCAACAGGAAAGAGAAAGCATTCACAACATTTTTTAGCTTTCACCAAAAATCATAATATCACCATTACCTTTCAATTTAATAAATCCTTGGTGACATATGCAATATGTAATAAAATAATAAAAAAAAACAATAATTCACTTGTGTTTCTTAACATTACATGTTATAATAAACAGTGGGATAAACAACTGGGATAAACATTTAAGGGACACAAAAATAATGATGATAACTGGAACATTAGTCAAATCAATTTATGAGGTGATAAAATTTGTACTCCTGTTGATCTAAATACTGACGTGCGAACGGGGAAAGCCATGAAGTTTCCTCCAAATTTTTCTTTGCAGGATGGCACCGACATTTGATCTTTGCGGGAGATGTGAGGAGGCCGGACAGTATGTGGGTGACAGGCTCATTGGCTGGAGGGGGCGACAGTGGCCACAGGGGAAAGGACCTCTCAGTTGACAAGCATTTTTTGAAGCTAAGTAGAACAAATGACATTGCAAAATTTTTTAGAGAAAATTGTCTATATGCAGCTGAAATGTTTTCTGGATGAACATGGTAATTTGGAGATTTTTCAATCTGGTTTCAAAGCTCTTCATAGCACAGAGACAGCCTTGTTAAGAGTTTTTAATGATATTCTCTTGGCATGTGATTCAGGTGAATATGCTGTTCTTGTGCTGCTTGATTTAACTGCTGCCTTTGACACAGTGGACCATCATGTTTTAATTTCCCGTTTGCAGCACCTAGTGGGCATTTGTGGCACTGCTCTTAACTGGTTTAGAGCCTATCTGTCAGACAGGACTTTTAAAGTTAGCATGTCTGGGTTTGAATCCTCTTCTGCTCCTCTGCCTTACGGGGTTCCACAGGGGTCAATTCTAGGGCCCATGCTTTTTTCTCTGTACATACTTCCACTGGGTTCCATTTTTAAAACGCATGGTATCTCTTTCCACCTGTATGCTGATGACTGTCAGATTTATGTCCCTCTAAAACAAAAAGCTGCCTCATCAGTAAACTCACTCCTGGCATGCATTGAAGATATAAAGTCTTGGATGGCCCTAAACTTCCTAAATTTTAATGATAAGAAGACCAAAGTGATGGTGTTTGGACCTAGTCGCCCCTGTGAGTCCCTTCCTGTATGCTTGGGCCCCCTTACTCCTTATGTTAAATCCACAGCTAGGAACCTTGGTTTTATCATGGACAATGATTTTAAATTAGACACGCAGATTCGTTCTGTGGTAAAATCCAGCTTCTTTCATCTAAGGCGTTTAGCAAAAGTAAAACCCATTCTCTCTAGACCACACTTGGAAACAGTAATCCATGCTTTTATTTCATTTCGGCTGGATTACTGTAACGCACTTTACGCCGGTGTCAGCCAGTCATCTCTTTCCCGTCTGCAGCTGGTTCAAAATGCCGCTGCTCGTCTTTTAACAGGTACATGTGGAAGAGATCACATCACACCCATCTTAGCTTCACTCCACTGGCTGCCTGTGTATTTTAGAGTTCATTTTAAAATTCTTTTATTTGTTTTTAAATCCTTGAATGGTCTTGCTCCACCTTACCTCTCTGAGCTTCTGCATGCCTACACTCCCACCCGGTCCCTTAGGTCAGCTGAACAGCTGCTTTTGGAGGTACCAAAGGCGAGGCGCAAGCTCAGAGGGGACAGATCATGGCCCCCAGGTTATGGAATGATTTACCCTTGGACAATAGACAAGCACCTTCACTGTCCATTTTTAAAACACGTCTTAAAACACATTTTTACTCCCTGGCCTTTGACCCAGTATGAGACATTGATTTTATTGAATGAAATGGATTTTTATTTATTTTACTTTTTATTTTATTTATGAATTTTTAAAAAAAATTTTTTTTTTACTGTGGTTCTTGTGTTAGCGCCTTTTGTGTTAGTGCCCTGCTTTTATGTTTTCTTGCTGTACAGCACTTTGTGTAGCGAGTGTTGCTTTTAAAGTGCTTTATAAATAAAGTTGATTGATTGATTGATTGATAAAGGACTACAATTTGAATGACTTTGACTTTAAAAATGTAGTGTTCATATGACTTCACACTGCAAGATATAAAGTTAGGCCCAAAAATATTTGGACAGTGACACAAGTTTTGTTATTTTAGCTGTTTACGAAACCATATTCAGGATACAATTATATAATCAATATGGGCTTAAAGTGCAGACTCTCAGCCGTAATTTGAGAGTATTCACATCCAAATTGGAGCAAGGGTTTAGGAATTACATCTCTTTAATACGTAGCCGCCTCTTTTTCAAGGGATCAAAAGTAATTGGACAATTGACTCAGAAGGCTGCAAAAAAAAAAAATAACAAGGCTGCATGGGCTCTTCCTTCGTTAACCTGTCATCAATTAAGCAGTTAAAAGGTCTGGACTTGATTCCAGGTGTGGCGTTTGCATTTGGAAGCTGTTGCTGTGAACATACAACATGCGGTCAAAGGAGCTCTCAATGGAGGCGAAACAGACCATCTTGAGGCTGAAAAAAAAAGAAGAAATCCATCAGAGAGATAGCAGAAATGTTAGGAGTGGCCAAATCAACAGTGTGGTACATTCTGAGAAAAAAGAGCGCACTGGTGAGCTTGGGAACTCAAAAAGGCCTGGACGTCCACGGAAGACAACAGTGGTGGATGATCACAGAATCCTTTCCATGGTGAAGAACAACCCTTCTCAACATCCACTTAAGTGAAGAACACTCTCCAGGAAGTAGGTGTATCAGTATCTAAGTCTACCATAAAGAGAAGACTTCATGAGAGTAAATACAAAGGATTCACCACAAGGTGCAAACCATGAATCGGCCTCAAAAATAGAAAGGCCAGAATTGACTTTGCCAAAAAACACCTGAAGAAGCCAGCCCAGTTCTGGAACAGCATTCTTTGGACAGATGAGACTAAGATCAACCTGTACCAGAATGATGGGAAGAAGAAAGTTTGGAGAAGAATTGGAACAGCTCATGATCCAAAGCACTACATCTTCTGTAAAACATGGTGGAGGCAGTGTGATGGCATGGGCATGCATGGTTTCCAATGGCACTGGGTCACTTGAGGCACTTTTCCACTTGGCCCAGTTTGGCCTCGTTTCGCACGGTACAGTTCGGCTCGCATGTTTTTCTACTGCACTAGGTGTCATTTGAAGTGGGTGGGAAATAGTTAAAAGGGAGGCGGCACAACCCTCTCCCTCCCACTACGTAAAACAAGCGTAACTGGCGTAAATCAAGCGTAACGTTACGCAAAACACAAGTTGGCAGGATACGAGGCATCTGTGTTCTCTGGCTGTTTTTGCCAGAATAAAGGCAAAAACGGAGAACAGAAGGCAAACCCGCAATACGACACACTCTGGAAAGGTACTGGAGCATTTAGAAGCCATGAGGATGCGAACTACATTACGTATGACGGTAAGCTAATGATTGCTAATGCTACTTTGCTTTTAAGTCCACCGTACAACATTGTAATGTCGGCAAGTTATCGATATTAGGTCCTAAAATCTGTATTCTGTGTGTGTGTTTCAGATGGCTCTCTTCTGGCAAAAATATCGCTTCAAACGGTCGGCGTTAATGTTCATCACAGTGATGTGACCCCAAGTTCACGAACGCGAAGCGGCTATAATGTCTGTAGAAATGTTTAGCTTCCTGTGAAATAAATTGCTCTGATCTGTGTCAAAATCATGGAGAGACTGTTGAGACGTCATGGGATTTACCTGCTCCAGCCAGTGGTGTCGTGACAAAACATGGATCAGGTGCCATATGAGCTGTTAAATATATTCAACAGGTAAACAGTGCTGAGTTAGGCATAAGATATATTTAACAATTATGATACATTTTAAGCCAAAACAAATGGATCTAGGATTAGAAGTAATTAAAATAAAGCAGTCCCAAGGTTACATGGAGAAATATGTGGATTAACTGGAAATGTATTGTATTGAGTATTGCTGACTACCTGTAGATACTGTATAAATATACTGTATATTCTCTGCATCAACAGTGAACTATACATGTATTCATGTAGTATTGCCCTGGGAATTTTGACAATAAACCTTTGTACTTTTGCAGATGTCTCTATTTTGTTTTACAGTTTTCAGCAAATGATTGTTTTGGTTACTTTTCTTAAAAATGAGCCATTATTTTCAAAGTCACTGATAAATGGTTCGTACTGTTGACTCTTTTCCCACCGGTGTCTTAACAGACAAAATAGAAAATCATGATGCAAACACATAAATCACTAAATTGTTTATTCCAATCAGCAGCAAATTACAGATTATTTAGAATGTGCAAAATTCAAACTGTAAAAAAAAAAGAAAGAATCTGGAATGGTTAACACGCCCGCCATGCTGCCTCACTGAGAAGCAACTGGTCGGCCCCTCGTACTGGTCCTGGTTCAGCAGATCTTCAGCCTGCACCTCTAAATAGTGAGGCAAGGTCCGGTTTGGGTGGATCGTTTTCCCCTTGCCTAGATGAAAGACAGAAATGGGTGGTGGATAATTAAAAGTTTAAAACATATTTGAGAAATGAATGAATCTTTATTTCGGATAGATTAGATTAAAAGAAAGGAACAGAATAATAGAACAAAGGGGGAAAAAAATCCAATAAGGTCAAATTAAACAGGAACTCCTCGGATTATACAATTCAACATAACTTATCAGAAATAGGTGATGGCTGAAGCCGCAGCTTATATTGCCCACCCATGTTCCAGCTAAGAATTCAAAAATAAAATAAGAGTGATTACAAATCAGAACAAAGCCAAGACAAAATGTGACAAAAAATAAGCAACAGCACAACACAGACTGGATATGATAATCCTTGTGTGATTTTACATGTCGTTTTGCATATACAGCCGTGGACAAAATTGTTGGTACCCCTCTGTTAATAGAAGAAAAACCCACAATGGTCACAGAAATAACTTGAATCTGACAAAAGTGGTAATAAATAAAAATTCTATGAAAATTAACTAATGAAAATCAGACAATGCTTTTGAATTGTGGTTCAACGAAATTATTTTAAAAAACAAACTCATGAAACAGACCTGGACAAAAATGATGGTACTCCTAGAAAAGATTGAAAATAGGCCATAGGGACATGAACATGATCATAGGGACATGTTCAACCAAGATGTCTCCTCTAATTAACATCACAGGTGTCTACAAACTTGTAATCAATCGGCCTATTTAAAGGGTGACTGTGCTGTGACCATTGTGGGTTTTTCTTTCATTAACAGAGGGGTACCAACAATTTTGTCCACGTGTGTGTGTTTGGAGTATTTATTCCTTTAGTTTTTGTTTAAATTGTCCAAGCTTTGTACATGATTTTAAATTCAGGTCCAAAAGCGTTCCACAGTCTGACTCCTTGCACTGAAACACAGTGTTGCTTGGTAGTAGTTCTCAGACCCCAGGGCAGACCCAGAACTCACTGGAGAGACGTCTCCCAGTTGGTCTGGGAACACCTTGGTATCCTCTCTGAAGATCTGGAGCAGGTGGCTGAGGAGAGGGAAGTCTGGGCTTCTTTGCTTGAACTGCTGCCTCTGCGACCCGGACCTCTGGAAAAGTGGTAGAAGATGGATAGATGAATGTCATGTATGGGAGCGTTAATGAATAATACAAAGTCTATAGTGTGGGTTGATTCAGCAAATATTTCACTCTGCGCAGTATTGTGACTGATTTGCATATTTTACCTTTAATATAATTAATATGTGACTTCCAACACAGTTTATTATCAATTATTACACCAAGGATTTTAATTTCGGATACCCTTTCAATCTCTACACCATTTATACTGAGTTTAAATACTGAGTTGTTGTGATGGTGTGAAATAACGTTATCAATAAAGTTTAGCCACCGCTGTGTTGCCCTGGTTTCAAGTGTGGGTGGTGTTTTGTGCTTGTATTGCTAAAATATAAAAGGAAGCACTACAATGGGTCTCAAATATTTGTAATGTGTTCTATTACTGAATGAGTTTAAAGATGAAATACTATACACATATAAACTAAATTCTAATGGTGACTGAACAACTCCCATTCCCCAAGGTGCAAGATACACTATTATGACTATTGTGGCGGATGAAAATAAGGGACCCCGGTGCATGGGCACGGCGAAGTGAAGTTTAAAAGGGTGTTTTATTCATCCACCATCACAGGACTCACTCCAGCACTGTGTAAGCGCGGTGGAGTGAGCCCTCAGCAAACAGGCAATTGTCACGCCGCGCCGCTCATCAGCGGCGCCACCTGCTCACACACCTGATCCTCATCAGCGGCGAGGGATAAAAGCCGCCTCGCCCAGAGGCTCGGCCTGAAGCCGTCAGACTTCGTTCCCTCACCGCCGTGAGCATTCCTTTCTTCAGCATCGCTATTCTGGGTAAGAACCCTTACCTCCTTTTCCAGTCTGCTCCCCTGTGCACAGGTGGATTCCCCGGCGGCGGACGTCTCCGTTCCATCGCCCATCCTTCGCTGCTGCACGGAGCTCTCCAGGTGGCTGTCTCCCGGGCTACGTTCCCCTTGCTGTGCCAGCTATCCTGACAACTCAAGTAAGATCTTCTCTTGCCATAATTCATCCTGTGTTGGTGTATGCCCGTCACCCTCTCCCTGTGTTCTCTCCATAGGGTTGCTCGGCCGAACGGTCATCTGCCTCTGTGCCTGAAGCAGACGCCACCACCAACACATCTGCATCCCGCAGACACACACTCATACACTCCTGCTGTAAATAAACTCTTTGAACTACTCTAAGCCTGTGTGTGCGTGTCTCCTGAGCCGTGCGTTATGTCAGTACGGCTTCAGCAGAGCGGCTCGGCGGACGGCGGGCTCGCACACCGGCTTACCACTCTCGAGGCTAGAGTGGATCAAATAGCTTATCAACAGCAGGTTATCCTGAATCAATTGATAACTATCACTGGCCGATTGGACCGCCTGGACCCCCAGCAGCCGTTCCCCCCGGCTCCTCAGGGTGGCGCAGCTCCTGCTGTTCCGGTGGCCGTCCAGCCAGCTCCAGTGGCACCGGCCCGACTCACACCAATTCCGACCCCCGCCCGCTTTAGCGGAAAGCTCGGCGGAGCGCGGGGGTTTGTGATGCAGTGCGAGTCCGTGTTTGACCGTGTGCCCGGAGACTTTCCCTCAGATCACAGCCGGATCGGCTACATAGGGAACCTCCTGGAGGGGCGTGCTTTAACTTGGGCCTACGCTATTATGGCGAGACCCAGTTATGCCACCCTCACCTATGCCGAGTTCGTGAGGCGCTTCCTGGAGGTGTTTGATCACTCCCGTTCCGAGGCGGTCCAGGTCGATCGGCTTCTCGCTCTCCAGCAGGGAAACCGGTCGGCCGCGGATTATGCCATCGAATACCGGGTAGCGGCGGAAGAATTGGGCTGGGAGGAGCGCTCCCTCTGCGGCCTGTTTCTCCGCAGCCTCAATAGTGATCTGAGGGATGAACTGGCTGGACGGGATATCCCCGGAACGTTAGCGGAGCTAACCTCATTGGCAATCAGCTTGGACAACAGGCTGCGCGAGCGCTCCTCAGGACGGAAGCCGTCTGCTTCTCGCCCTCGAGGAGTCCCGCTACGCCTGCCCCAAGCTCGCCCCCTGGCGACGCCGCCACCATCGTGCCCCGAGGAGTCGGAGCCGATGGTGACAGGCTGGGCAAAGCTCTCCTTGGCAGAGAGACAGCGCCGCCGTGAGTTGGGTCTCTGCATGTATTGCGGAGACAATCAACACACGGTAGAGCTTTGCCCACAAAAGCCAAACGGTGGGGTCCGCGAGTCACTGTAGGGGGCCTCGCGGACGTCAATCGGCAAAGTCCCCTCACTCAATTAAAGCTGCCCATCCGTTTTTGCCACAATCCCACTGGGCACCTCACCCACGCACTGGTGGATTCGGGCGCAGAGGGCAGCTTCATTTCACAAGGCCTGGCAACCCGATTGGGCATCCGCTGTCAGGCGCTCAAACACCCCATCTCCCTGGTCCATCTCTCCCGTGCCTCCCTTGGGAGAGTTACCCATCAAACCATTCCTGTCCCAGTCATCATCTCAGGGAACCACCGGGAGGAAATGGTTTTCTACGTCCTGCCCAACTCTGTGTCGCCCGTCATCCTGGGGTATCCCTGGCTACGCCTCCACAATCCTGTCCTGGACTGGAGGTCAGCTGGGGTGTCGGCGTGGAGTACCTTCTGCATGGGCACCTGCCTTCAGTCCGCTGCCTGCTCCCCGTCCGCGGCTCCTCCTGTGGCGGATACAGCACCCCCGGACCTGTCACTGGTGCCCCCAGATTTTCACGACCTGGGTATGGTATTCAGCAAGTCGAAAGCTATGTCTCTTCCCCCGCATCGACCATATGACTGTGCCATCAATCTCCGCCAGGGGGCCCCCCTGCCATCTGGTCGGCTCTACAGCCTGTCGACGCCGGAGAAGGAGACTATGAATACGTACCTGAAGGAATCACTGAGCGCTGGGATTATCCGCCCATCGTCATCACCCGTGGGGGCGGGGTTTTTCTTTGTAGGGAAGAAGGACGGTTCCCTCCGTCCCTGTATTGACTACCGAGCACTTAATGACATCACTGAGAGGGACCGTTACACCCTGCCCCTCATGGACACTGCCTTCCACTCCCTCCAGGGGGCGACCTGGTTTACCAAGCTGGATCTCCGCAGCGCTTACCACCTCGTCCGGATCCGGGAGGGAGATGAATGGAAAACAGCCTTCCGTACCCCGAACGGCCACTTTGAGTATCTCGTCATGCCGTTCGGGCTGACCAACGCTCCTGCCGTCTTTCAGCGCCTCATCAATGACGTCCTCCGGGATTTCATCGGCCTCTTCGTGTTCATCTACCTGGACGACATTCTGATCTTCTCTCAGTCCAGAGACGAGCACCGGGTCCATGTGAGGCGGGTCCTTCAAAGACTGCTGGAGAATCGTCTGTACGTGAAGGCTGAGAAGTGCGAGTTTTACGCTAGGACCACATCCTTCCTGGGATTCATCATCGCCCAAGACCAGGTGCTCCCGGACCCAGAGAAGGTGAAGGCGGTGGTGGAGTGGCCTACTCCCGCATCTCGGAAGCAGGTGCAACAGTTTGTTGGCTTCGCCAATTTTTACCGCCGTTTTGTCCCGAATTTCAGCTGGATCGTCGGACCACTGACCCGCCTCACGTCCCCGAAGGTCCCGTTCCGGTGGACCGAAGAGGTCGATGCTGCCTTTAAGGCGCTGAAGGCGGAGTTCTCCTCCCCCCGGGTCCTTCGCCAGGTCGACCCCGCGCTGCAGTGCATTGTGGAGGTGGACGCATCGGACACGGGAGTGGGAGCAGTGTTATCCCAGCAATCACCGGACGATGGCGCCAAGCGACCGTGCACCTTCTTCTCCCGGTGCCTGTCCCCGGCGGAGAGGAACTATGATGTGGGGGACAGAGAGCTCCTGGCCATTAAACTCGCCCTACAGGAGTGGCGCCACTGGCTAGAGGGGGCGGACCTGCCGTTTGTGGTCCTGACGGACCATAAGAATTTAGAGTACCTACGATCTGCCAAGCGCCTGAATGCCCGCCAGGCGCGCTGGTCTCTGTTCTTCGCCAGGTTCCGGTTCTCTATCACCTTCAGGCCAGGCTCCAAGAACGGCCTGCCTGATGCCCTCTCTAGACAGTTCACCCCCGTGGGGGCTGAGGAGACGCCCCACACTATCCTGCCCAGGTCGTGCGTCGTGGGAGCTATCTCTTGGGACATTGTGGACAAGATCCGGAAGGCACAGGAGGTGGAACCTGATCCTGGCGGCGGACCGGGGGGAAGACTGTTCGTTCCGTCTGCGGTCCGAGGAGAGGTCATCCACTGGCTCCACACCTCCCGGCTCACCTGTCATCCCGGCACCTCTCGGATGATCAGCCTCCTCCAACGGTCCTTTTGGTGGCCGGGCCTGCGGAGGGATGCAGCCCGCTACGCCCGGGCTTGTCCAATTTGTGCCACCAGCAAATCGGGAAATGCCCCTCCAGCGGGTCTGCTCCAGCCTCTGCCCATCCCTGGCAGGCCATGGTCGCACATCGCACTGGATTTCGTCACCGGGCTCCCAGTTTCCAACTCATTCGACACCATCCTGACCGTCGTGGACCGTTTCTCCAAGGCGGCACACTTCGTCCCCCTGCGAGGTCTCCCTACCGCCCTGGAGACGGCGGGCTTCCTCGTCCAACACGTGGTCAGGCTGCATGGGATCCCGGTGGACGTGGTCTCGGACCGGGGCCCCCAATTTTCATCCGAAGTTTGGAAATCCTTTTGCAACGCCATCGGAGCCAAGGTGAGCCTCTCCTCCGGCCATCACCCCCAGTCTAACGGGCAGTGTGAGAGGACCAATCAGGAGCTGGAGGCTGCGCTCCGCTGTGTTGCAAGATCCAAGCCGACATCATGGAGCAACCATCTCGCCTGGGTGGAGTACGCCCACAACACCGCCCGCTCTTCTGCAACGGGGATGTCCCCCTTCAAGGCGTCCCTGGGTTACGACCCCCCGCTGCTTCCAGCGCAGGAGAGCGAGGTAACTGTTCCGTCAGTTAGGGCGCACGGGAGGCAGTTCCGCTCCACCTGGGCCGCCGCGCGTCATGCGCTTTTACGCACAGCGGAGCGCAACAAGACCGTGGCGGACCGGCGTAGAAGACCTGCCCCGGCGTACAGAGTTGGGCAACTTGTCTACGTTTCCACCCAGGACGTCACCCTAAAAGGCGAGAGGAGGAAGCTGGCACAGCGCTTCATGGGTCCCTTCCCCATCACCCGGATCATCAACCCGGTGGCTGTGCGCGTGGCTATTCCCCCCTCCCTCCGCATCCATCCCACCTTCCACGTATCAAAGGTGAAGCTGGCAGTCACCGACCCCCTTTGCCCTCCTCCTGCAGCGCAACCCGCGCCCCGGATGATTGGTGGCCACCCGGCCTGGTCCGTCTCCTCCATCCTGGACTCCCGGCGCCGGGGTCGTGGGTTGCAATACTTGGTGGACTGGGAGGGCTATGGGCCCGAGCATCGACAATGGGTGCCCCCGTCGTTTGTGTTGGACCCATCGCTCATCGCGGACTTCCACCGAGCGCACCCGGATAAGCCATCGCCAGGAGGCGCTGCTAGAGGGGGGAGTACTGTCACGCCGCGCCGCTCATCAGCGGCGCCACCTGCTCACACACCTGATCCTCATCAGCGGCGAGGGATAAAAGCCGCCTCGCCCGGAGGCTCGGCCTGAAGCCGTCAGACTTCGTTCCCTCACCGCCGTGAGCATTCCTTTCTTCAGCATCGCTATTCTGGGTAAGAACCCTTACCTCCTTTTCCAGTCTGCTCCCCTGTGCACAGGTGGATTCCCCGGCGGCGGACGTCTCCGTTCCATCGCCCATCCTTCGCTGCTGCACGGAGCTCTCCAGGTGGCTGTCTCCCGGGCTACGTTCCCCTTGCTGTGCCAGCTATCCTGACAACTCAAGTAAGATCTTCTCTTGCCATAATTCATCCTGTGTTGGTGTATGCCCGTCACCCTCTCCCTGTGTTCTCTCCATAGGGTTGCTTGGCCGAACGGTCATCTGCCTCTGTGCCTGAAGCAGACGCCACCACCAACACATCTGCATCCCGCAGACACACACTCATACACTCCTGCTGTAAATAAACTCTTTGAACTACTCTAAGCCTGTGTGTGCGTGTCTCCTGAGCCGTGCGTTATGTCAGCAATGTGTGTGATCAAGAAGCAGCAAGAGAGAGAGCAAGCGATATTCAATTCACTTATATACCCAGCTAGACAATGCATGCATGGCACATTAGCATCACAGAACAGCAGGAATGCATGGGACATTTACAAGAGAGTCACACATATCAAAAGCAGGATTGCTGGCAGGAAGGAGAGGCTGCCTATTGATATCAGTCCATACATCTCACTGTTCTGCTAATTGCTCCAGCTGAGCGCTCGGCTTGACCCGAAGGCTGTGGGGGTCCCCCCCCCCCCCAGAGGGCTCAGCTGGGGGCTGAGGCGTCTATCATCCGGCTTTGGGAGTGAGCTGCGGGAAAAGTTCTGTGCCGGAGGAGGGGGAGGGAGGAGGGTGGGGGTAGCAAGTGCCGGCCTGGGACGGCGAAGTTGTCTGGGCCAAGTAAAAATTGCATGTGGGGGACTTCCGGGAAGATGGCAGAGAGACATAACGCTTAAACAGAGAGCTCTCCCTAGCTGGATTAAAAATCATCGGTAAATGGCCAACTCGACATAAGCGGATCAATAAACTAAGGGATGAAAACACGAAGGAGCCGGGCACAAGGACAAAAGCAGGGTAAAATTAAAGAATTCCTCTTCAACAACGCAGGAGAAATCGCTGAACACGAGGCCCAAAAAAACGAGGTGACTGCAGCAGAGAAAATGGAGGACGCAAAACTCGATACCATGAACACTGGCACCGCCAGTTTGGGTAAAGAGTTGAAAGACTTCAAGCGGCAGCTACAACAGGATTTAGCGGCTCTTAAGGAGGAGCTGAAAAAAGAGATTAAGGAGGAAATTATGGGCCTCCGAAGAGAAATGGAGCGCAAGCTAGCAGAAAACATGGAGGAGCTGCGCTCTCAGCGGGCGTGTATGACAGAAGCACAGGCCCGAATATCGGAGCTGGAAGATTGGAAGAGCGAGGCAAGCGAACAGCTACAGACCCTGACGGCACAAACGCAGAGGATGCAGGAGAAAATAACCGACCTGGAGAGCAGGTCCAGACGGAGCAATATACGCATCTTCGGGATCCCGGAGGGCATTGAAGGCAACTCGATGACGAGATTCATGGATCAGTTCTTAAAAAAAGAGCTGGAACTGCCCGGTGAAGCGGACCTACAGATTCAACGAGCGCACAGAGCCTCGGCACAGAACCTCGGCACAGAACCCGAAGCCAAACTCTCCACCCAGGTCAGTTATGGTAAACTTTCTGAAATATGACATAAAGGAAAGAATCCTGACACAAGCGTGGAAAAAAAAGATACGAATCGGCGACAAACAGATATTCTTTGATCATGACTACCCGACAGAAATTGTGCAGCAGCGGAAGAAATATGCCAACATTAAAAAAACGCTGAAAGAGAAAAAAATTAGATTCCAAACGCCGCTAACGAAGATGAGGATTCATTGGGAGGACGGCGTGAAGACATACAACACAGCCAGAGAGGCAGCGCGGGACATGATGGAGCGGGGCTTTGTGGTGAACGTGCCGGAGGAAGCGGCTGGAGCAGCGGCGGCCCTGAACGCATCACGACAGCCGGAGTGGAGGCGAGTGAGCGGCAGAAGACGGGAGGAGACGTGGAGCAGCGGGCCCAGGAAAAACTGCAAGGCTTTCAACTGAAAGCCTAGATTGTAACAAGGATTAAGAAAGGCACAGAAGAAATGAAGGCCAAGAAGACAAGGTAAAAGAGAAACAGACGGCTAGGAGAGGTTTAAGTGATATTTGTTGGACATTTCTAGACTAATGACTATTACTTGGATAGTAACTAGAGGTCTAGGGAGGGCCCTTCACTCCGTGAGGACATTCCCTCCACCCACCAGCAGGGACCAGTGGGCAGAAGAAAGGCCCAAAGTACGGAGGTCGAGATTTTTTAATGTGTTTTTATATAAATATGTGTTATTTTTGTTGTTAAAGGGGCTAGGAGCACAAGTTAAAAAAATGGAAAAACACGAATATGGGTAAAAATCTTAAGATAATGACACTAAATGTGAATGGTCTGAACTCACCTGTTAAAAGCCTCTCCACAACGAGAGGGATATGTGGAAAGCATGAGGTCGCAGCCCTGAACAAACAGAGCAGCTCCCTGATATAGGGGTTGACAGCTCATCAGCTGATGAGCGATACTTGGCCTCCAGCCGTCCCGTGGTGCTTGGCTTCTGACAGCCAGAAGCACCGCCGAGACGCTGTCACAACAAAGGTCTGGCGGAGATGATGTATGGCCTGAGCACGGACAACATTGGTGCTCAGACCATGACAGTGCCGCCCTGGTAGCCCTCCAGATCCAACGGCAGCGCTTCAAGTGTGCACGAACCGAGGACACAGCGATGTCCCCCTCCTCCTCTGGAAACAGTGGGGGATTATAGCCCAGCGAGACTTCAAAAGGAGACATGCCACTAGAAGAGGAGACAGTAGTGTTATGGGCGTATTCAATCTAGGGGAGGTGAGTGCTCCATGATGATGGGTTGTTGATCGCGACGTACCGCAGCGCTGCCTCCAGCTCCTGATTAGCTCACTCATGCTGTCCATTGGATTGAGGATGGTACCCCGATGACAGACTAGCCGTAGCCCCCAGCGCGGCGTAGAAAGACTTCCAGACCTGGGAGGCAAACTGGGGCCCCTGATCAGATACTTTGTCCCGAGGTATCCCATGCAGCCTGACCACATGCTGGACAAGAAGGTCCGCCGTGTCCTTAGCCGTGGGTATGCCTCGCAGGGGGATGAAATGGGGAGCCTTGGAGAATCTGTCCACCAGAGTGAGGATGGTCGTATACTGATTAGATGTTGGGAGACCGGTGACAAAGTCTAGAGCCACTTGGGACCACGGTCTGCTAGGCATGGGAAGGGGGTGGAGCAGCCCGGCAGGTGGAGAAGAAGACATCTTGCCAGCGGCACACTGGGGGCAGGCCCCTATGTAGTCTCCCATGTCCTTCTGGAGAGAAGGCCACCAAAAAGACCTCTGCAGGAGGGCCACCGTGTGCGCCCTTCCCAGGTGGCATGCAAACTTGGAAGCATGGCCCCACTGAAAAACTTCCCCCCGAACGGCCGACGGGACAAACAACTTTCCCGCTGGACCTCCGCCCGGGTCAGCCTCGTCAGCCTGCGCTCTCAGGACCATATCCTTAATACCCCAGGAGAGGGCGCCCACTGTACGCTCTGGGGCAGACAAGTTGTAAAGTCTGCTAGATGGCAACAGAGCACCGGCTCAGAGGTTGATAGCACAATCATACGGGCAGTGAGGGGGAAGGGAAAGGGCCTGAGACTTGCTGAAGACAGCCCCTAAGTCATGATATTCTGATGGAACTTTGGACAAATCGGGAGGGGGGGAGGCAGGTGCACTCAGAGGCACGGAAGGCGAGCACGCAGCGGACTGCAAACAGGCACTCAGGCAGAATGAGCTCCATGAAACAACACTCCCCGAACGCCAGTCGATAGAAGGGTTGTGCAGGCGAAGCCAGGGATAGCCAAGGATATCTGGGGTGGAGGACACTGGTAAAACATACAGCCTAAGCTCTTCCCGATGGTTGCCCGATACAACGGCAGATACTGGGGCGGTCCGCTGAGTGACTGTGTCCAAAGGGGCTTTAGACAGGGCAATAAGTCTCAAGGGGGTCTCTAAAGGCTGGATGGGAAGCCCCAACCGGGTTGCCAGTTCCCCAGAAATAAAGCTCTGCTCGGCCCCTGAATCAATGAGTGCATGTGTGTTTATCTCTCTATGACCATACCTAAAGAGAATAGGAATCATGAAACGGGAGAGGGGATTTTTGCGAGGTGAGTCCATGAGTCCCCCTACTGCGATACACGGACTCCCCCTTTTGACCGCTTGGGACATGACTCAACCTCATGCTCCTTGCTCCCACAATAAATGTACAACCCCAACTCCCGGTGGTGCTGTCTTTCTGCCAACGACAGTTTAAACCCGCCTACCACCATAGGCTCCAGGTCATCCGGGAACTCAGCAGATGGAAGGGCCAACAGGGGGGGCTGTAGGGAGCGGCAAGACTGTCCGCCCGAGCGACTGGAAGTTCTCCGTTCGGCCGCCCGCTCCTGTTATCAATACTGATAGCTAGGGAAATTAGCTCGTGTAGAGAAGAGGGCTTATCCAAGCGGGCTAACTCATCCCGTAGGCTAGGACACAGGCTTCTGACAAAAATACTACACAGTGAGGTATCCTCCCACCGTACTTCCATGGTCACCACCCGGAAGTCCACGGCATAATCGGCGACAGCTCTAGCCCCCTGCCGAAGATTCAACAACTGGGAGGTAAGCACATCAACACGGTCAGAGTAACCGAACACCTTCTGAAACTCACTAACAAACTGAGCATACGTTAGAGAAGCATAACTAGCCCTAGCCATTATGGCATAAGCCCATGCCAAAGCTCGTCCCTCTAACAAATTAATCACATAACCTATCCGGCTATGGTCAGTGGGAAAATCCCCTGGTACCCGCTGAAACACAATATCACACTGCATGAGAAACCCCCTAGCTTCCCCCAATTCCCACAAAAACGGGTGGGAGTTGGGATGGGAGTGAGCCGTGATGCAGGACCCGGTGTAGCCTGACTAGCAGTGGAGCTAGCGGTGGAGCTAGTGGGAGCAGAGGAGCTAGCGGAAACTGAAGGGAAAACCTGTGCGTTAACCAGGCGATCTAGCCTATCAGTTACCTGAACTAACTGTGTCAGCATAACCTGCTGTTGATAGGCTAACTGGTCGACTCGAGTCTCTAAGAAATTATTAGAAAAAACAATTAGCAATCCTCATAAAAATGATCAATAAATGATCAATAGTGTAGAGGAAAATACAGATGAAACTGCTTGGTAATGAAATCACAACATTCAATAGGAGAAGTTAAAAATTTACATCAATAAATTTTTCAGATATTTAAGAAAATATCTGCAGATTATTGTAAAAGAAATATGTTTATAAGAAACAAGGAAAACTGATAAGGAAGAAGGAAACCATGCAAATTTATGAGAAAAGTTCCAAATGTCTAAGAAAAGTCCAACTTATGCTGAATTTATGTTTACTGTGGGACTTAATTTAGAATCTACTACAAAGACAATACAGATTCTTACTCAATTAAGGGAACAATGCTTTAGGGAGTTCAAAGCAAAATAATTTGATCTTCCCTGCATAAACTTAGTCTTTTCAAAACCTTTGCATGGATCTCATTGAGCTAAATAAAAGTGAAGGTAAAAATGTTTAGAAATTATTTACACACTTATTGAATATACAAAGGCGTTCCCCTGCACTAATCTGAATACTGCTATGGTGACACTGAAACCCTTAACTGAAACAATATCAAGATTTAAAATAGCTGAAATTGTTATGATCCCAGCGCCGATCTCGTCTGCGCTCGGGTCATACATCATCCCCTTCAGGCTTTGACAGCAGTGTTTCCCCTATGGTTCCCCGGGCTCTTACTGTGACAGCGCTCGGGGAAGCTTCCTGCTGTCAAAGCCGACCAGCTGTGCTGCATTCAGGGTTCATTAGCGTCCGGCATAAAAGGCAGACGCTGAATGCAGCCCGAGGCAGCAGTCTCTGTTAAACTCCCATCAAGACTCCTCATGGTCTGACGCATCGGGCATCTCCCGGCTCAGATGCGGTCTTTTCATCGTCTACAATTGTAAGTTACTCTGTTGTGATCCTGTTCTCGTCATAGTGTGTTTTAGCCCATCGAGGCTCGTTCCTTTCCATTACTTTGTGTTATCCTCTGTTCCTTTACCCTTAATAAAACATCATTGCAAACTCACCGGTGACTTGTGGAGTCTTATGGTGGCTTGCAAGGGCCACCGTGACAGTAGACTGCCTCCAGGATGCCTAAACAAAGGTGCCACACTGAGATGTCGTTCCCGGTGAGTTTTTGCATTAGACTTTGCCCTTTCCTGTCTGGGTACTGTGTGCTGACAGCATGGCATCGCGGAGGGTCCACGCTCGGAGCCAGAGCAACGAGCTGGCGGACGTCCTTGAATACGTCGATGAAACCCTCATCGCCGCCTCCCTCCTTGACTTCCACAGCGACGTGCGCTGGTAGCTGGACTGTGCTGAGGACGTGCTGAATCATCTCCCCCGCTTCGCCAACCACCCTGAAGTCAGCGCGAGGAGAGATGACATCGCCGCGCAGCGCGAGATACGCCGTGGGCTGGAGTGAAACCCCGGCAGGAAGCCGAAGGGGAGGCATCCTCGCTCCCCACGTCCGGATCCCATTCCAGTCGCCATTCCGGTCCAGGAGTTCGCACCGCCCAGGGGTCATCCCCACCGGAGAGTGTCGTCATTTGGGAATCCCCCGGAGAAGCTCCAACTCACAGCTGCTTCCATCCGGGACCAAGTGGCGGCAGCTCGTTCCGCTGTTCACCCCACACAAATAATTAAGCATGTGACGGTGGCAGTCAGACTGGTGGAGAGGAACCCTGAGTTGAGTGACTTCCCTGAGTACGCCGACCTGCTCGCCTCTGATTCTGCACAGGAGCGTCGATTCCCGGACCTCACCTTCGCCTCGCCCCCTGCAAGAAACCGTCGTCACACCCGCTCTAAGCCTCAGCATGAGCCCCGTCTGGGCCTAGTTCCATCGCGAGCAGCTCCCCCTCGTCCTCCTAGGGGGCCCTCTGTCACCATCTGGCAGGGAAAGGGAGGAGCAACATCCGCTATAGCAGGCACCATCCTGCCTCCGGGAGACAGGCAAGTACAAGTTCACTCATCTCCTCATTATTGTGATTTGCCTTGTCTGACTCCTGGGGGGTGGAGTTCGGGGTTTGCAGTCCCCCGAGCTCCCACCACCTGCTGTAGCTTCTGTTATTAAACCCACTTCCTCTGTGTCTCCCTCCGCTGAGCGGTCCTCGATGCTAGGCCAACGTCACAGGATGAGGAGGGGGCCTGTGGTTCTGGAGAGCCTGGTTCCAGCCTCGCAGTCACGTCGTGGGCGGAGGAGGAGAGCGGACTGCAGCGTGGAGCCTGCGCCGACGACGAAGCGTCCCCTAGTCTCCACAGAGGAGTGGTCCGGTCCAGCGGATCGAGGGTCTCCTGCCACCAAGCCGTGCGGGTTGTCGGTGTGGACGTCAGGGCCAGAGGGTCCTCAGGCTGCGGACACCATCATGCCAGCTGCAGAGCCCGACGTAGCTGAGTGGGAGCCAGAAGACGATCTCCTCCCGTCTGAGCCCGGATCGTCGGAGTCCTGGACAGTGACAGAACCCGAGTACAGGCAAGTGCTCTACTTTGTTTTTCTCCTCTCAATTCTGGAGCACTTTTGCCTGTCTCTCGGGGAGGCGAGCCAGGGGCAGCCATCCGCTGTGTCCGAACTCGTCTCGCTGGGCTCTGTCACTACCGGTGATTCTGATCCCGGTTCTTTTCTCTCTCCTGAGCCTTCTCCCAGGGTCACCGGTGCGGAGCTGGTCCTGGTCGCTGTGCTGGAGGTTCCGGGTTTGGGATTGGAGGTCATCCATGGAGCTGTTCCGACCCAGCCGAGGTCCCTCGTGGGTGCAGCCGCGACCCGATCGGGGTCCCTTGTGAGTGCAGCCGCGACCCAGTCGGGGTCCATCATGGGTGCAGCCGCGACCCAGTCGGGGTCCATCGTGGGTGCAGCCGCGACCCGATCGGGATCCATCGTGGGTGCAGCCGCGACCCAGTCGGGGTCCATCGTGGGTGCAGCACGGGCTCACCCTGGGTCCGACAGGAGGACAGCACCTATCCTGCTAACGTTTGGAGGTGGAGCTGCAGACCTGCCGCTGAGCAACGCTGGACTGGTCCCTCATTTTCCCCCCAAGCCGTCTCCACCGGGTGCCGTTGGGATTCCTTATTCTCGGCCTGGCTCGCCCTCGCTATTCCCCTCTGCAGGGAAGCCGTTGCCGTTCTCTCCCTTGCGGTCCTGGTGGCTAAGCGATGCGGGTCGGCCGCTTGAAGGACTGCCGTGCCCATTTGGCACTCCGGGCCGGCCACCCGATCCACTGGACTGTCTGTTTGGCGACCTGGTCCGGCTGCCAGAAATTCTGTGTTTCCGGGCATGGGACTGGGGTAGGCCGCCCAAACTGTCCTCTTTCCCCCTGCCTGCGATATGGCCGTTTGATGCTGGGTGGCCCCCCGAACTATCAGCCTTCATGCCACAGAACCAGGACTGCCGTCATCCCGGGTTTTCATCTTCATTGTGTCTGTAATCTTTTGGGATGTGCGGGGGGTCTTGTGTTTGTAATTGTGCATCTCACTCTTTCCTGGCTGGTGTTTTTGTTCGTTTTTTCCTCTGCCAAATGTCCATTCATTGTCTGTAATAGCTGGTGTATTTTTGCCTTTTGGATTTGGTATTCTCTGTTGTCGTACCCTGTAATTGTGTTTTGGTTTTTTTTTTTTTCAATCTGCCTTGATCGTGGTCTGTTTTTGTGAATTTACTGTTTACTGTTATTTTGCCCTGCTATCATTCTGCCTTAGCTGCAATTTGTGCATGGAAGCGTTGTCTTTTTTTTTTTTCCCTCTGTCTGCCTACGCGCTCCTGTTGCCATGGTTTTTTTTGTCTTTTCCGCTCCCCCCTGGCCTGTTCCCCCTTCCGCCCACCCTGGGGGGGTGGGGGGTGGGGCTTGGGTGTCGTTGGGTGTTCAGAGCCTGCCCTCGAGGGGGAGGTACTGTTATGATCCGAGCGCCGATCTGGTCCGCGCTCGGGTCATACATCATCCCCTTCAGGCTTTGACAGCAGTGTTTCCCCTATGGCTCCCCGGGCTCTTATTGTGACAGCGCTCGGGGAAGCTTTCTGCTGTCAAAGCCGAACAGCTGTGCTGCATTCAGGGTTCATTAGCGTCCGGCAAAAAAAGTGGACGCTGAATGCAGCCCGAGGCAGCAGTCTCTGTTAAACTCCCGTCAAGACTCCTCATGGTCTGACCCATTGGGCATCCCCGGGCTCAGACGCGGTCTTTTCATCGTCTACAATTGTAAGTTACTCTGTTGTGATCCTGTTCTCGTCATAGTGTGTTTTAGCCCATCGAGGCTCATTCCTTTCCATTACTTTGTGTTATCCTCTGTTCCTTTACCCTTAATAAAACATCATTGCAAACTCACCGGTGACTTGTGGCGTCTTATGGTGGCTCGCGAGGGCCACCGTGACAGAAATGATTTACTTAGATAATGGAAAACATTTAATGGAATACACTTTGTAAATCAAATCATGTCACATTTAGGTACAGTACCTGAATTATTAGTACCAAACATTTACGTAGGAGACCATTTAGCTTACCATCAACAATCTACAGGATTAGTATAATACACAAATAAGAAAAATAGGGAAATTGTGAATGGCAAACCCTATTATTGAAGCCATTTAACTTAGGTGATGAGGAAGGGTTTCTGGGTGATTATGTGCAAAGAATGACAACTGACAGCGATGTCATCCATACTGCCCTTCCCAGGAGGGACCATGTGACGACAGAACTGTGGGAGGTGCATCCATCTCTTGGGCAAACTAAGGAATCTGGTCATCAAAGGAAACTGGACTAAAACTCCCTGGCAAGGACAGCACAAAGGTTATCCTGCTGACCTAAACAGCCACGGAAAGTGAAGGACGTGGAACTTGGGTGCATCTAACGTTTTACCCCGCCTGAAACCCTCAGCAAGAGACTGTTTAATATATATATATATTATACTTATTTGAAAAAAACAACACATGACTGTTTAACTGTTTCTCTATGCAAGTGTCAGCTGATGACTTGGTGTCCAGTAATGACCTCTGCTAATAGAGAAGCAGGCTGTTTGTTTATCATGACAAGGGAAAAATTACAAGGGAAAGAAAAGTGTGGTTAGTGTTGTCACCCTGTCATCCTCATCATCCTCTAGTAATACTTAACATTGGTTATTAAGTTGTTCCATTGCTTATACACTGTAGATAATTGTAATGTTTGCTCCTTAATAACACTAACAGGCAAAATATCTTTTATTGCTAAAATAATGCAGCTACTACAGGCTGTTTTGGTTTTTTAAGAAAGGCTATATACAGAAATAACATAGCAAACTTCATTTTGAATCACACCTGGCACAACTCATCACTCCACTGATTAGAAACATGATGACACACCTTACTCTGCGAATGCAAGGTTAATTTAATCAGGGAACTCCTCTTTTTGAAGTGATGATGTCCCCTTTCCAACAGCTTAACACTCTCTGCGTATGCAACGGCTTACAGTGCGTCTCTCCCCTGTACTGCTACCCTGCTTGACCAACGAAGCGAGCAAGTTTTATACCAAGGATCTACATTGACAAAGGTCATTGAGTCATTGGGCGTATTCGCATTTGGCCAGGATCTCCGCCATTGCCTGGTCCCAAGCCTAGGATGCGAAAGGAGGAGGGTTGTGCATTGGGTTAGCAGCCCACCACGTAAAAAACGCTTGCTACAGAAACGCCAACAAGATCAACAAAAAGTCATCAAACCTTGGGCGACGAGCTGAGGACTGAGGCAGCAACGTCTTATATGAAGAGCAGGGATGAAAGCCGAAAGGAAGTTTCTGTTCCGATGGAGTCCTTGGCGAAACCCAAACAACGAGTGAGAGTGGGAGCATGGAATGTTTGACTGCGCATGAACAAAGCCAGGCATCCACACGCAGCACTCAGATGGGCACCGCCGGGGAAGAGGAGGAGAGGCAGACCCCAGGGCACCTGGAGGAGGACAGTGGAAGAGGAAATGAAAGCGGAGGGCAAGATCTGGAACGAAGTCAGCTGGCTCGCCCAGGACCGAGATGGCTGGAGGAGACTCTTTGACGCCTTATGCCCCCGCTGGGGCGAAGAGGATTAAGTAAGTAAGTAAGTATTTGGCCAGGACACTGGGCAGATCTGTGTATCCCGTTTTGGCAACTGACCGTACCCTCATCTTGTCGGCAGAGCAGGTGGGCAGTGTGAAGAGAGATGCTTTTCTACCACATGATGCCATTTATGAAGCATGAATGCAATTTCAGATGGAAAGTACAGAAGTGAGGTTTTTTGTTCATTGTTTCTTTGAGTGAGAGTGGAAGCAAAATACCTTAGGGATTAAAACACTTAATTATAGGCTAATTGCCACCCATAGGGGTGTATGCCCTATTAGGTATAGGAGGTTATTGTTTTACTTCTATCCATGAAAATGATGCAAATGGTCATATTAATACCTCAGATACTCATAGAAGTTAGTGTTTCTCTTAATGACATGTTTTACACACATTTTAACTTGCAAGGACACATAATAGCATGTGAATTCTTACACATATCCTTATATTAATTCATTACCAGTTTTATTATTTTTCTTTTAATCCTGATGCTTTATTAAGCATCAAGGGGGAATATGATAGAAAAATTCCCTTTTATCTACATTATTATTGTTGTTATTAATAATGTATTAGTATATTTGAGAAATATCATGCCTTTCATATGCCATGTTTAATGTTTATATGTGCATGCCATATAGGATAAGTTCATATATTCTTGGTATGTTTCTGTGAGCAATTATTGACCTTCAGAGAATTCAGTACAGGATCAGTACGTGTGTAAGGAATGATCTAAGCTACTCTTAATCTCTTTGACATAACCTGTTTTGGGTCACAGGAATGCACAGAAACTCCTCAGCCTGTATAGATCAGTGGTAGAGATTAGGTATATGGACATTCTGTTAGTTTTATGGATCTCATGTCCATGTCTCCATGATCTCATGTCTCCAGAGTGTCTGTGATGTTTCCCCGAATAAAATGGTAAAATGGTAAATGGTAAATGGCATTCACTTATATAGCACTTTTATTCTCATCTCTTGATGACCAAAGCACTTTACAGATCCTGCTATTCACCCATTCACACACACATTCACACACTGGATAAGCTTTGATTATCAGGACTGTCCCGTTCTGTTCCTCCTCTTATCCTCATCCTCCCTCTCCTTTCTCCTACCTATATATATATCAGACCTAAAGAAATGAATTCTTTGGAGATTCTAGGTGTGCCTGAATGCCATGCTTTGTAATCTCCCCCTCAAATGGCCATTGAGGAGAAACTGGGTATCTACGTATTTTTTATAATAAATGTGTCATGACCCAAGCGGCAATCTCGTTCGCGCTTGGGCTATGCATCATCTTTGCCGGCCTTGACAGCTGTGGATTACATTCTGGCTCCACCGGGCTCTTATTGTGACAGCACTCGGTGGGGTTTCCGGCTGTCAAGGTCGATCAGCTGTTCTGCATCACCGCTTGTTAGTCGCCGGCTTTATTAGCGGGCGCTGACAGCTGGTTGGTGCTGGAGTATCGTCGAAACATCCTGAGAGATTCCTGGTGTGTCAGCACGCTCATATCAGGTTCGTGTCTTGTTCATGTCATTGTTAAGGTTGTGGTGGCTGGGGTTAGCCCTACGATCCCTCGTATTCTTTAGCATGTGTCCATGTCATAGTTAAGGTCGTAGTGGCTGGGGTTGGCCCTACAATCCCTTGTACTCTGTAGTGTGTGTTTTGCCCTCAGTGGCTCATAGTCTTGTGTTTGTGTCTTGTCTTGTTAATAAAACATCAATGCAAAACTCACTGGCAACTTTTGGCGTCTTATGGTGGCCTGCGAGGGTCACCGCATGACAGTATACTCCAGCCAGGTCGTCTAAACGGAGACGCCACACGGAGACGCCTTTTCACCGTGAGTTTTTGCTGAACCGGACTACTGTTCTTCCTGTCTGGGTACCGTGCTGGAAGCATGCCGTCATGGAGGGTCCGCGCTCGGAGTCGGAGCAACGGGCTGACGGACGCCCTTGAGTGCGTGGACGAAATCCTCATGGCCGCCTCCCTCCTTGACTTCCACAGCGACGTGCACCGGTACCTGGACCAAGCTGAGGATATTCTAAATCATTTTCCCTGCTACGCCGATCACCCTGAGGTCGGCGCGAGGAGAGATGATATCGCCGCACAGCGCGAGATACTCCGTGGGCTGGAGGGAAATCCCGGCAGGAAGCCGAAGAGGAGGCATCCCCGCTCCTCACGTCTGGATCCCGTTCCTGCCTCCACTCCGATCCAGGAGTTCGCGCCGCCCAGGGGTGATCCCCGCCGGAGGGTGTCGTCATTCAGGATTCCCCCGGAGAAGCTCCTACTCACAGCTGCTTCCATCTGGGACCGAGTGGCGGCTGCTCGTTCTGCAGTTCACCCCACACAGATTATCAAGCATATGACGGCGGCAGTCAGACTAGTGGAGAGGAATCCCGAATTAAGTGACTTCCCGGAGTTCGCCGACCTCCTCGCCTCTGTCTCCACACTAGAATGGCGATTCCCGGGCCTCACCTTCGCCTCGCCCTCTGCCAGAAACCATCGTCATCTCCACAGTCAACCTCAGCAGAATCCCTGGCTGGACCTGCTGCCGGCAAAGCCCGTCAGCGGACCTCTGAGAGCGGCCCCTCCTCATCCTTCCAGGGGGACCTCTGTCACCATCCAGCGGGGAGAAGGAGGAACTACGTCCCCTACAGAAGGCACCATCCTCCCTCCGGGAGAAAGGCAAGTGCAAGTTCGTTCTTTACACCGTAATTGTAACCTGCCTTGTCTGACTCCTGGGGGCGGAGGTCGGGGTTTGCAGCCCCCCGAGCTCCCGCCACCTGCTGTAGTTATAATAACCAAACCTGCTGCCTCTGTGTCTCCCTCTGTTGAGCGGTCCGCGACGCCAGGTCTATGTCGCGGGGTGAGGAGGGGGCCTGCGGTGCTGGAAAGCCTGGATCTGGCCCTGCAGCCATGTCGTGGACAGAGGAGAAGAGCGGACTGCGGCCCAGAACCTGTGTCGACAATGAAGCGTCCCTGGGTCTCCTCGCCGGAGCGGTCTGAGCCAGTGGGTCGAGGGTCCCCTGCCTTCACGCCATATGGGTCATTGGCGTGGGCATCAGCGCGAGAGGAACCTCAGGCTGTGAAACCCATCTTGCCAGCTGCGGAGCCCGACGCAGCTGAGTTGCGTGGCCCTGACGCCCACATGGCGTCAGGGCCACCATGGCGCCCACAGTGGTCGCCATGGTGCTTCGCTGCGCTTTGTTTTGTTTGTTTTTGTTCGTCAATTGTGTGTCTGCCTGCTCTTACACCCATGAAGAGCTACTAAATATCAGGACTTTCACTCCCACGGACCTACTCCCTGTTTTTTTGGCTCCTGCCGCCAATCTGGTTCACTTTTTAGCCCAAAAAGTGAGACGGTGAAAGAGAGGAAGACGAGCAGGCGCCCTGGTGCGGCTTTGCAGGAGAGGCACGCGCACAGCTTTGCCTGGGATCTTTCTGTCCAACGTCAACTCACTTTATAACAAGGTAGATGAGCTGAGACTGCTGATGCGATTTAAGGACCTCTCCACCTCGTGTGCCCTCTGCTTCACTGAGACCTGGCTCAAGGAAAAGACACCGGACAGCGCACTCCTCCTCGAGGGATTTCAGCTGTTTCGTGCTGACCGAGACTCGGGGCTCTCCGGCAAGACCACAGGCGGAGGAGTCTGCTTCTACATCAACAGCAGCTGGTGCACCGATGTAACTGTGATCTCCCAACACTGTTCTCCTGCTCTGGAATATTTATTCATCAACTGCAAGCCATTTTATTCCCCGCGTGAGTTCGCTTCATTCATTCTGGCCGCTGTTTACGTCCCGCCCGACGCGGACGTGCGTGAGGCTCAGCGCGCGCTCGCGGATCACATTCAGCAAGCGGAGTGGACCTTCCCGGACTCTCTGGTTATTGTGCTTGGCGACTTTAACCAGAGCAACCTGAGCCACGAACTCCCCCGGTACAGTTTATTAAATGCCCCACCAGAGGAGAGAACACGCTGGATCACTGTTACACTACAGTTAAGGATGCGTATTGCGCTGTTCCCCGCGCTGCGCTCGGACTATCTGATCACGTGATGGTCCACCTGATCCCCACATATAGACAGAGACTGAAGCTCACAAAACCTGTTGTGAGCTCTACGAGGAGATGGACCAGTGAAGCTGTGGAGGAGCTGCGCACGTGCTTGGAAACAACTGACTGGGACATGTTTAAAGGAGCCACGCATGATCTGGATGAGTACACGGACACTGTGACCTCATATATCCACTTTTGTGAGGAGTGCATTTTTTCATTCCGCACCAGGGTGAGTTACTCCAACGACAAGCCCTGGTTCACAGCTAAGCTCAGACAGATCAGGAAGGAGAAGGAAGCAGCGTTGAAAAGTGGAGACAGGGACTGCTACAAGGAGGCCAAATACCGGTTTAGCAGAGAGCTGAGGAGAGCTAAGTCTGTGTACTCTGAGAGACTCCAGCAGCAGTTCACTGCTAACGACTCTGCTTCTGTGCGGAGAGGACTGAGGCAAATCACCAATTATTGGCCTCAGGCTTCTAAGGGACAGGATGACAAAGCCCTTTGTCAAAGACTGTCCCAACACTATGCCCGTTCTGACACCTCGTCAGCTGTGCCCAACTCCCCCCTCCCCCCAGCGTCACTGCCTCCATGGTCCCCACTTCATCAAAGGCGCCCCCCCTTCTCCCCCCCTGCCCTTGCCATCAGTGAGCAGGACGTGCACAGACAGTTCTCCAGACTGAACCCGTGCAAGGCCCCCGGTCCGGACGGCGTGTCTCCCTCCACCCTGAGACACTGTGCGGAGGAGCTGACTCCTGTCTTCACAGACATTTTTAACACCTCCCTGAAGTCATGCCACGTGCCGGCCTGCCTCAAAACCTCTACCATCGTCCCTGTCCCCAAGAAGCCATGGATCACTGGACTTAACGACTACAGACCTGTAGCGCTCACCTCTGTAGTCATGAAGTCCTTTGAGCGCCTGGTCCTGTCCCACCTCAAGACCATCACCACTCCCCTCCTGGACCCGCTGCAGTTCGCCTACAGAGCCAACAGGTCTGTGGACAATGCAGTCAACCTGGCCCTCCACTCCATCCTGCAGCACCTGGACTCCCCGGGAACCTACGTTAGGATCCTGTTTGTGGACTTCAGCTCTGCATTCAATACCATCCGCCCCGCTCTGCTCCAGGACAAGCTGTCCCTGCTCAACGTGCCTGACTCACTCTGCAGGTGGATCACCGACTTCCTGACGGACCGGAGGCAGCATGTGCGGCTGGGAAAGACTGTCTCGGACTCTGTAAGGATCAGCACCGGATCACCCCAGGGCTGTGTACTTTCCCCCCTACTCTTCTCCCTGTACACCAACTCCTGCACCTCCAGCCACCAATCTGTCAAGCTGATCAAGTTTGCGGACGACACCACCCTCATCGGGCTCATCTCCAACGGCGATGAGTCCGTCTACAGGAGCGAGGTGGCCCGGCTGGCGTCCTGGTGCAGCCACAACAACCTGCAGCTGAACGCTCTGAAGACAGTGGAGATGATCGTGGACTTCAGAAAAGTCACAGCCCCTCTGCCCCCCCTTACCCTCACAGACTCTCCCATCACCACTGCGGATTCCTTCCGCTTCCTGGGCACCACCATCACCCGGGACCTCAAGTGGGAGTCGACCATCAGCTCCCTCATCAAAAAGGCCCAGCAGAGGATGTTCTTCCTGTGGCAGCTGAGGAAGCTCAAGCTGCCCACCAAGATGTTGGTGCAGTTCTACACGGCCATCATCGAGTCCATCCTCACCACCTCCATCACCGTGTGGTACGCAGGAGCCACCGCCAGGGACAGACTAAGACTGCAGCGCGTTGTGCGCGCTGCTGAGAAGGTGATCGGCTGCAAGCTCCCATCCCTCCAAGACCTGTACATCTCCAGGACACGGAGTCGTGCAGGTCGGATCATAGCCGACCCTTCACACCTTGGACACACACTGTTTGCCCCCCTCCCCTCAGGCAGGAGACTTCGGTCCATTCAGACTAAATCCTCCCGCTACATGAACAGCTTCTTCCCCTCTGCCATCAGACTGCTGAACACTAAGTGACTTATTAGACTCTCGTGCACTATGTACAGCAGCTCAACCGGACTCATGACAATTATCACTTGTTTTCTTTTTGCATTGCCGACTGCACTATGTGGAACTCCACAATATCTGCTGCTTGTTAATATATTTAAAAATTGCATAGATTAGCATTACTTATTCTTATTCTACCTTTTATTGCATGAATAGTTTTTTTTATCTTTAGTGTTACTCTATGTTTAATGTTGCAGCATTGCACTGAGACAAATTCCTACTTTGTGTACTACATGAACAATGGCAATAAATCTCATTCTGATTCTGATTCTGATTCTGAAATTGTTCTGTTTTTTTTCCCCCTGTCTTGTGTTGTATCTGTTTTTTGACTTGAGAGCGTGGTATTTTTGTTTTCGGGCCTGGGCAATTGTGTTCATGTATTTTGGAGGGTAGTCTAGCCCTGAAATTGTTCTTGTGGTCTATATTAACCATATATTCCATAACCTACATATGTTAGAGCATGTGGAAATGTTTGGTGATTGCATATGTAAGGAACTTCACACCTCTGAAAGGACAAAGGAATCTCACCCGCCGAGTGAAGAACAAAGACGTTCCCGGACGCGACGAGAGAGACCGGACGAGCCACCCTCACCCCCCAAGGCGAGGAGAGGAATTACCATCACCTCCCAAGACGAGGAGAGGAAATACCAAGACAATGGGGGGATTAAGATAATGAGGGATGTCAGCCTTTGTTATGCATGTCTTTTGTTGTGTGCATGTATATAATCAGTGAGTTGGCGAAATTCTGTCTCTTTTCCCTTCTGCCGCTCTCTGCACCAGATGAGACTTGTTAGAAGAGCTGAACATTAAAACTTCGCTTATAAACCAAATCGCCTCTTCATTGCCCAGCTCCTCTACACTGGTGACCTTGACGCGAGTATGGACCGGAGGCGTTCTCCCACAAGCGACTCATCCGTGGTGACTCAGGCAGATGCCAGCAGCCACGCAGACGAAGGAGCAGACGGACAGCTGCTCCCCCCGGCAGAAGAGGTTGAGAGGGCTCAACCGAGCACCAGCACCGCCGTGAGAGTCGAGGCAAGGCACTCTCACCCGGCGGGCACAGCAGTGATGGTGTGCACGAACACCGTCGCTGTCAAGCTGCCAGACTTCTGGCAAGAGGACCCCGCCTCTTGGTTTCAGCAGGCTGAAGCCCAATTTATACTGGCGGGCATCATGGCTGACGATACTAAGTTTTATCATATCGTCTCCAAACTCGACTCCGCCACTTCGAAGTGTGTGTGGAGCATGATCCGGCGACCACCGGCCCGGGACAAATACGAGACGCTCAAAGCGACCATCGTGGCGAACTACGTCCCATCAGCGGAAGAAAGAGCCCAGAAGATCCTGGCGGTCTACGGCCACAGAGGGGGCAATCCGAAGGCCCTCATGGAGGATTTGCTGCAGCTCAAGGAGGAGGACAATGACAACTTCCTCTTCCAGTTTATTTTCCTCAGCACGCTGCCACCACACATGAGGGGGACACTCGCCAGCATGAAGTGCAACACCCACCAAGACTTCCGCACACTGGCCAGCGAAGCTCATCGGCTCGTCAACGCCTGCAAGGAGCTGACACCCACAGCAGCATCCACAGACCTCAAAGCTGACGCCCCGAGCCACGAGGAGCCACAACCCACGGAGCAGACCCAGGCCACGGTGACAGCGACGCGACCAAAACGTAACAGACAGAGCGACGTCTGTTATTATCACCACCGCTTCGCCGAGAAGGCCCGCAAATGCGTTCCCCCCTGCAAATTTACGATGTCGGGAAACGCCAAAGCCGAGAGCCGTTAACAGCAGCGGTTCTCGGCGAGAAAAATAAGCTGTTATACGTGACGGATGGACACACAGGCAAGCAGTTCCTCATCGACACAGGAGCTCAGCTGAGTTTCGTCATGCCCTCCCATGCAGATCGAGCCATGGGCACCCGGGGCAACGGAGCAGTGGCAGCCAACGGCTCTGACATCGACACGTTCGGCGAAAAGAGCCTACACCTCCTCATCCACGGCCGCAGCTACAGATGGACATTTGTTGTAGCGGCGGTGAGTTTTAACTTGTTAGGTGCAGATTTTTTGTGTGCACATGGGTTATTAGTGGATCTAGCAAATAGGCGCCTGGTTAATGCACTGTCTTTTGCTTCTATTCCATGCTCAGCTCGAGTTTCTCCACCACCTGTGCAGGCCAACGTCACCACGGCAGGAGGTAAGTTTGAGCAACTCCTCACCCAATTTCCAGCACTCACAATCCCCAAATTCTCAGCCACTGTGGCTAAACACGGGGTTGAACACTTCATTCCAACAACGGGACCTCCCGTTTTTGCCAAAGCGCGCCGCTTAGACGCGGCCAAGCTCAACATAGCACGGGACGAGTTTACAACTCTTGAAAAATTGGGCATTGTTAGACGCTCGAAGAGCCCCTGGGCCTCACCACTTCACATGGTTCTGAAATCCGACGGTTCTTGGAGACCGTGCGGAGATTACCGCAGACTAAACAACGCTACAGCGCATGACCGTTACCCAATCCCTCACATTCAAGATTTTTCACTACATCTAGCGGGTGCGCGCATTTTTTCAAAAATAGACTTAGTCCGCGGTTATCACCAAGTCCCAGTCCGAGCAGAAGACGTTCCTAAAACAGCGGTAATAACCCCTTTCGGCCTTTTTGAATTCCTGCAAATGCCTTTCGGCCTCAAAGGTGCTGCTCAAACTTTTCAACGAATGATGGACGCGGTCCTACGCGACCTCCCCTTTGTTTTCATCTACCTCGACGACATGCTGGTAGCCAGCTCGTCTGAGGTAGAACACGAGCAGCACCTCACTACGGTTTTCCAGAGGCTAGAAGAGCACGGGCTAATAATCAATCCAGCCAAATGCAAATTCGGCGTATCGCAAATTGATTTTTTAGGACACAAAGTCTCTCCGAAGGGGGCAGTTCCACTTCCAGACAAAGTGCATGCGATAGAAGGTTTTCCACGGCCGCAAACGGTCAAATCGCTACAGGAATTTTTAGGGATGGTTAATTTTTACAACCGCTTTCTCCCCCACGCAGCTCAGCTCATGCAACCCCTATATGATGCGCTCAAAAAAAAGAAAGCTTCCAACGCGGTCGAATGGACCCCGGAGCGCGAACGCGCTTTCGCGGAAGTAAAAAACGTCCTAGCTAACGCCACATTGTTAGTTCATCCAGATCCCTTGGCCCGCATTGCACTAACCACAGATGCTTCAGACCTAGCTATAGGGGCAGTTGTAGAACAACTTGTCAGCGGGGTCTGGCAACCTTTAGCATTCTTTAGCAAATCGCTAAACCAAACTGAACGCAAATACAGCACTTTTGACAGAGAGCTGCTGGCGTTTCATTTATCCATCCGCCACTTCCAGTTCTGGTTGGAAGGGCGGAGTTTCATGGCTTTTGTAGACCATAAACCGCTCACCTTTGCTATGGCTAAAATTTCAGAACCATGGTCAGGCAGGCAACAAAGACAGCTAGCTGCGATTTCAGAGTTCACCACAGACATTCGACACGTGGCAGGCAAACTTAACGTAGTAGCGGACTGTCTCTCTCGCGCTGTGGCACCACCAGAGCGCGAGGAGACAGATTATACTGCCTCAGCAGCAGAACTCTTCACTAACGCAGACACATACGCAGCACCTATCCATGAAGGGATAGATTATGCAGCCATGGCAGAGGAACAAAACAGTGACGCGGACGTGCGCGCACTCCTGTCTGGACCTACAGGGTTAAGGCTGGAGAAAAAGGGTTTATGCGACGGCGTGCCCCCCCTAATATGCGATGTTTCAACTGGTCGACCTCGCCCGTTAGTACCAGCTACATGGCGCCGCCGTATTTTTGACACAATTCACTCCCTCGCGCACCCAGGTGTGCGTGCCTCGGTTAAAATGGTCGCCGAAAAGTTTGTGTGGCCAGGCCTGCGCAAAAACGTAAAAGAATGGGCAAAAACTTGCATTTCTTGTCAACGCGCCAAAATACACAGACACACAAAAGCCCCTCTGGAGCCTTTTCCAATCCCTGCTAGAAGTTTCGATCACGTTCATGTCGATCTTGTGGGGCCACTACCTTCCTCCCAAGGTTTCACACACCTGTTAACAATGATAGACCGCACCACACGCTGGCCAGAGGCAGTCCCTCTAGCGGCAACCACAGCGGAGGAAGTCGCTCACGTTTTTTTGACAAACTGGGTGGCACGTTTCAGCGTCCCATCGGACATCACGTCCGATAGGGGGCCTCAATTTGTCTCAGAGCTCTGGTCAGCCATGTCCAACAGCTTAGGGGCAACAATTCATCGCACCACCGCTTATCACCCTCAGGCATCACGCTCGCATAATTGGGTTATGCGAGCGTTTTCACAGGTCTTTAAAGGCTGCCCTCAGAGCCTCACTAACGGACACAAATTGGGTAAATAAACTTCCCTGGGTTTTATTGTGTTGCGTGCTGCACCTAAAGAGGATTTAGACGCCTCTCCCGCAGAATTAGTTTTTGCACAACCTCTCAGGCTCCCAGGTGAATTTCTGCCAGAGAACCCAGAGCCAGGGCGCCTTCCAGTCCCAAGGTTTTTAGGCAGCAACGGACCGAACTCTCTCCCCGGTCCAGCTCATCACTCCTTCCCACGGGTTTTTGTCCCTCAAACTTTAAAAAACGCTGAGTTCGTTTTTGTTAAGCATGAAGCTCTAAAACCAACTTTACGCCCAGCATTCGATGGGCCATTCAGAGTGCTGGAACATGGTGATAAACACTTTGTGCTTGATTATGGGGATAGAAAAGAAACAGTCAGCATTGACAGACTTAAACCTGCCTTCTTGTTGAAAGACAAACCTGCACAGTTGGCGAGAGCACCTCGGCGAGGTAGACCCCCCAAGAGAAAAGACTCAGCCCCCAGGCAGGGAACAAATAACCTCTCTCCTTCCCACACTGCAGATTCCTCACAAGAAGGTCCCAGCAGGATGCCTAAACCAACCTACAGCAGTTTTGGGAGAAGAATTAAACCCAGACAGCACAAGGACTGACACCAACCACTCCACAATTATTCACTAATTGTGCTGCAACAGTTTAGGACTGACTTATGATTTTACTATGCTGCTATGTTTACCACTGAACTCTCTTAGGAGCATGGCTGCTGGAAAGTTTCTTCCGTGGCAACAGCTGTAACACGTAGTATGTCGTAATAACTATCCTAGACTGTGAACCTTTCTGTTGTCCTTTCTTAGTTGTTTGGGGGGCCTGTGGTCTATATTAACCATATATTCCATAACCTACATATGTTAGAGCATGTAGAAATGTTTGGTGATTGCATATGTAAGGAACTTCACACCTCTGAAAGGACAAAGGAATCTCACCCGCCGAGTGAAGAACAAAGACGTTCCCGGACGCGGCGGGGGAGATCGGACGAGCCACCCTCACCCCCCAAGGCGAGGAGAGGAATTACCATCACCTCCCAAGACGAGGAGAGGAAATACCAAGACAATGGGGGGATTAAGATAATGAGGGATGTCAGCCTTTGTTATGCATGTCTTTTGTTGTGTGCATGTATATAATCAGTGAGTTGGCGAAATTCTGTCTCTTTTCCCTTCTGCCGCTCTCTGCACCAGATGAGACTTGTTAGAAGAGCTGAACATTAAAACTTCGCTTATAAACCAAATCGCCTCTTCATTGCCCAGCTCCTCTACAGTTCTGTGGGGGGGGGGGGGGGGGTTCTGACCTGTGTTGTATTTGCTTCTTGACCTGAGAATTTGGTATTTTTGTTTTTGTGCCTGGGTAATTGGGTTTCACGTATTTTGGAATATAGTCTGGTCCTGTAATTGTTCTGTTTTGTTTTTTTTTTTCTCTGTCCTGTGTCGTATTTGCTTTTTGACCTGAGAATTTGGTATCTTTGTTTTTGTGCCCCTATAATTGGGTTTCACGTATTTTGGGAGTATAGTCTGGCCCTGTAATTGTTCTGTTTTTTTTCTCTGTCCTGCGCTGTATTTGCTTTGTGACCCGAGAGTGTGGTATTTTTTTTTTGTTGTTGTTGTTTTCATGCCTGGGTAATGGCATTTCATGTATTTTGGAGTATAGTCTGGTCCTGTAACTGTTTCATGTATTTTGAGTCGTTTTTTTTTTTTTTTTTCCTGTCTGTGCTCTGGTTCTCTGTCTGTGGTTTGATCCTCTCCTGCCCCATCCACCCACCCTGGAGGGGGTGGGGGGGATTGGATGTCTATGGGCGGTCAGGAGCCCGCCCTCAGAGGGAGGATACTGTCATGACCCGAGCGCCGATCTCGTCCGCGCTCGAGCTATGCATCATCTCTGCCAGCCTTGACAGTTGTGGATTACATTCTGGCTCCACCGGGCTGTTATTGTGACAGCGCTCGGTGGGGTTTCCGGCTGTCAAGGTCGATCAGCTGTTCTGCATCACTGTTTGTTAGTCGCCGGCTTTATTAGCGGGTGCTGACAGCTGGTTGGTCCTGGAGTATTGTCGAAACATCCTGAGAGATTCCTGGTGTGTCAGCACGCTCATATCAGGTTCGTGTCTTGTTCATGTCATAGTTAAGGTCGTAGTGGCTGGGGTTAGCCCTACGATCCCTCGTATTCTTTAGCATGTGTCCATGTCATAGTTAAGGTCGTAGTGGCTGGGGTTGGCCCTACGATCCCTTGTACTCTGTAGTGTGTGTTTTGCCCTCAGTGGCTCATAGTCTTGTGTTCGTGTCTTGTCTTGTTAATAAAACATCAATGCAAAACTCAATGGCGACTTTTGGCGTCTTATGGTGGCCCGTGAGGGTCACCACATGACAAAATGTACATAAATCCAACTTTCTGCCTGATTATTTGACCTTGAATAATTTAAGCTCAAAATTATTCCAACAATATAACATAAAGACAATATAACTGGTTTGGAAATCCAGTGCTCCTTATGAAAATAAACTTCTACTAAACACACCAACCACAATCCTTGTGTGTATGTTCTTCTGTGTCATTGTCTGAATCAGTCTGTTCACTGGTTTCACTACCCTTCCAACTCTTGTTCTAATCTGATGTATTGCATTACTCTGGGGGGCAATCTCATGAATCACAGGGGCTCCAGAGGTATTTTCACTGGTTGACCGAGCCTGAGGTTGGGTCTGGTCTGCTGCGTTCTCAGGTAGCTCACTTCCATCATTGACCCCGTCCTCAGTGTGGACAGACACTTTACCTTCAATATCACTGTCACTCCCATGACACTCCTCAGAATCTTACTCAACACTGGCACCATCTCCAACACTGTCACTTGTTTGGGGCTCTACAGCACCTGGCTCATCATTGGTCATTTCAGCTACCCAGGAAGCTGTACGCTCTGTATGGTCACAGTTGGATTCAATGGACAAGACATTCCCTTCAGACCCATTCTCCCCTCGTTCAGTCTCAGTGTCACTGAGAAGACAATTCAGCACCACCATCCATTTCAACGGGCAGGAAATTGGACTGCAAAAGCAGATTTCTGTGAACAACCTTTTCCTGTCCATTACTGATGTTTCTGATGTGGTATGTATGACAGTTGGGGTTTGTGGAGATCACCGTGTCGAGAATGGACTCCCACCTATTAGCCAACTTTCTGCGACCACGCTCACCCTTGTTAGCTAAGAGGACTTTATCTCCCTCTTCAATGTTGCCACCTTTTTGTCTTTTGTTATACAGGTCTGCCTGACGTCGTTGATTGGATTCAGCATTGGTTTGAGCCAGCGCAAGAGCCTCCTTGAGGTCATCTGTCATTTTTTTGACATAGCTGTGATAGTCTGTTACATCATTGTCTCTTCCAATGTTGTGAAACATGACATCCACTGGCAGTCTGGGGATACGCCCGTACGTCAAACAAAAGGGAGCATAGCCTGTAGACTCGTGAGCAGTACAGTTGTAGGCAAAAACTAGTGTCTGCAGCATCGGTGGCCACTTGTGTTTTTCTCTGGGTAGCAGAACTCTGATCATATTCCCCAATGTTCTATTGAATCTTTCAGTGTGACCATTGCCCATAGGATGATAGGATGTTGTCCTTGATTTTTGTACACCAGCCACCTGCAACAATTCTTGAATGAGCTCACTTTCGAAATTGACACCTTGGTCTGAATTAATTCTTTGGGGGAACCCATAAACGCAGAAGTATCTGTCCCACAACTGACGTGCAACTTGTTCAGCTGTTTGGTCTGAGCACTTAAAAGCATGAGCCATTTTACTGAAATGGTCTGTCACCACTAGAACGTCAATGCTCTTCCCTTTTGAATCTTCTGCAGACCAAAAATCTATACAAACAAGCTCAAGGGGGCTGGTTGTTTTGATACTTTCTAATGGAGCTCTTCCTTCAGACTCAAGGGTCTTACAGGTGACACAACGTTTGCAACACCTGACATAGTCACGGACATCATTCTCCATGCTCACCCAGAAAAACCTCTGTCTCACTAGGTACAGAGTTCTGCTTTGACCCTGATGGCCAGCATTGTCATGGACACCTGACAGGACATGACTGATCAAGGCAGAAGGAGTGACATACTGATGGCGCCTTTTCCCAGTTCATGAATCCTTGCTCACCCTCTACAGAATACCATCCGGCATTCTTAATTTGTCCCACTGTTTCAGTGTTTTTTGCACGTTGAAGGACTGATTGGCTCGCTCTCTACGTGATGGACATCTGTCACATTCAACAAAGGGGATAACTCTAACTAGGGTGGGATCTTTCCTCTGTTCATCTTGGAGCTCATGAAGGGAAAACACAGGCAAAGCATGGTGACCTGGCGGCAGGAGTTGTTCCTGGTCTTGAGCTAGCCAGGAAATGACTCTTTGTTTTGACCCTTGAGCCCATTCACGATGGCCTGTCAAAACTGCAGATACTTCATCATCACTCAGACAACAACATGTTAGATTTTCCAAAGGGGGTGAACACTCGATAGTCTGCTGGTTGGTGCTCAGTCTGAATGCTTCCTGAACAGAGCTCTCTTTGACCTGCTGTGACTCCTCTAGCAAAGCTGCATAGGGTTCCATCATGAGCCTCTGACTAACCCGATTGTGGACAAAGGGCTGTCTACTCAGAGCATCAGCTACAACATTTTTGCTGCTGGGGATGTACTTGATGCTGAAATTGTAGGGGGACAATTTTGACACCCACCTTTGCTCACATGCGTCGAGTTTGGGCTTTGTGAGAATATATGTTAATGGGTTATTGTTTGTCCAAACTGTAAAGTTGTGTCCCTTTAACCAATGACTAAATTTGTCACAGACAGACCATTTAAGTGCCAAAAACTCAAGACAATGGGCAGGATAATTTTTCTGAGCATGGGTGAGAGCTTTGCTTGCGAAAGCAAATGGGCTTGCTTTATTGTCGCCCTCTCGGACCTGAGATAATACAGCACCTAACCCATCCTGTGATGCATCTGTTGACAAGAGGAACAGTTTATTAAAATCACGGTGGGCGAGCACAACAGACTCGAGAAGTGCAGTCTTTAGCTGTTCAAATGAGTCAATGTGTTCCTTCTTCCAGTCAACTGGGCTGAGCCTCCTGAAAGAAGCAGAACCTTGAGCATTTGTTTTTCTCCCTTTAGGGGCAGCAGTCAATGTAAAGAGGGGCTTGGCAACTTTAGAGTAGTCAGGTATGAACTGTTGATAGTACATCACCATGCCCAAAAATGATTTTATCTCTTTCTGAGATGGTGTAATCCCATCCTCCATCATTAAATCAGCCTCTGTCATAGCAGTGATTGCCCTAATTTTGTCAGGGTCAGTAGAGATTCCATTTTCATCCACAACATGGCCCAAAAATCTCACACTTCGCTTTAGCAGTTGGCACTTTTGGGGGGCTAGTTTCAATCCATGTGCACGCAGTTGTTCAAAAACAATCTCTAACCTCCTGAGAGCCTCGGCTTCATTGGGTGCGTACACAAGGAGGTCATCCAAATAGCAAAGAAGGGTTAAGAAATTTTGGTCACCAAATATGCCCATCACGAGACGCATGAAACTGGCTGGGCTGTTGCAAAGACCCTGCGGCAGTCTGTTAAGCTCATAACACAGCGCATAGGTGTTGTAAACGGTGTCAGCTTCTTATCTTCTTCTGACATGGCAATATTATAGAACCCAGATGTCAAGTCCATGACACTAAAGATTGCGTTACCACCCAGGGCTGCCAGGCAGTCGAATTGATGGGGCAAAGGATGGGCATCCTTGACTGTGCATGCGTTCAACCAGCGGTAATCCACACATATTCTGAGATCACCATTTTTCTTCCATACAAGCACTAGAGGGGATGCCCATTCACTGTTGCACTTGTGAATAAGCTCACGTTCCTCCATCTCCATCAGCACTTGTTGCAGCTTATGACACTGGCCTGGTGGAACACGACGGTATGGGAGTCTGAATGGTCGGTCATCAGATAAGTGGATGAGATGAACAAAGTCTTTTGCTAGTCCACAGTCGAGTTTACTTTTCGAAAACACGTCCTCGTATTGATGTACAAGCTGTAGGAGTTGGGCTTTCCAGTGGTATGAAACCTCACAAGAGTCAATGTTTAAATCTTCTAGCCCTAGCTTCTGCAGGCCGTCATGGAAACTTGAATGGGGCAAAGGGCCACGACTGATTTCTGCCTCAGCATACACTGTTTGTCTCTGGGCCTTGAATGTCTCTGGTGGCTTTTGTTCAAGAGTCCCATCAAGGTCTTCAACAGCAACACAGGGGGATACATCTGCCACCTTAGTGCCCCTTTTTAATGTGATAGACTTATCACAGGTGTTCAGGATGCAGATGGGGACCCACCTATCACCACTCACGGAAGCCACAGTTCTGCATACAATCACATCCTTTTTGTGAACTTGTGCCTTTGGTGGTTCAATCAGGATGGCGCTGCCTTCAGAAACGGGGGGTGATACAAGGAGTCTGTCCCATACCAAGTGTTCCTGCTTAGAGAGTAGAGTCACAGCCTGAGTTAATTTGACGGTACCAATAACATCTGGCATTTTGTCACCCCTCCACCTATTAATGCCTGACAGCATGTTCAAAAATTGCACCATTTCAGGAGCATTTGTTGGTTCAGGTTTACTCAAGACATGCCAGAAGTGGGGGGATAGTCTGAATTGTCTGAGGAGATGTTTGATGACATTTGTCCCTAAAATTAGCTGATCTCTTTGGCCGGGAACAATGAGGACAGGTACACTGAATGCACACTCATACACTTCCATTTCCAGGTTGTATATACACTTGGGCTCTATCTGAACTCCATCACAACCTACAAGTGTGATGTTGGTATGGGTGTCACTTGCCTCTGATATAACCCCATCACTCATTAGCTTCTGTTCTACCTCTTCATTTATGGTGCATGTCATGGAGCCTGTCAAGAAGAGCTTGAAGAGTGACTTTATTATTCACTAAAGCATTAGTGTAAAGCAGACTTTCAGCTTTTTCAAGTCACATCATATTTTGGAAAAGTACAACAGTACTAGATGGAGCACACTTTAGGCTTTCTCTGTATACAGCTTGCACATCATCACAGGGGTTGAGAGTTTCACATTCATCACTCACACAGTCCCCTCCCAAGTGTGAGTATACTAGTTTCCCTGCATGATACTGTACTGGGTGATGGGTTTGGTGACACTAGGGCAGTCTTTTCTCTGATGACCCACTTCTAAGCAGCCTAGACATCTCCTTTCTCTCATGCAGTGGGTGCGTGTGGAGTGTGAATTATTGCCACAAACTCTGAACTGGGGGAAACTGGCTGGGGCTAGAGGCCGTGTTCTTACTGTGGCGGTTGCGGGCTGGTTATTACGCTCTAGCACCCTCTCTAGCATACTGAGCACACGTTCCAGAGCACCTGATTCTGACATAGCAGTTTCACAAGTCTTAGCTGGATTACTTTGGGCACACTTTGCTGTGTTCACATAAGCAACGTCCAATCCAAGCTCAGGGGGACTGACATCAGTTGCTGCGGTGGCCACTTGTCTCAGCTGTAACTTAGCTGAGACAGGGGGCTTTCTTTTTGCATAACTTTCTCTTTGATACTCATTAATGGCTTCTTGAACTTCTGTTATTGACCATTTACTTATGGGCTTGCACTTAAATACACAGGCAAGATTAGGGTCTGGGCAATTTCTGATAAACATCATGGCCACCTCTGCATCCATGTTCTCCATCTTGGTTCCTTGACATAGCAAGTGCCTGTCAGGTGCTTCAGCAACAATATTTAACCTCACCCAGTAGTCTACTGGTGTTTCTTTGGCAGCTGGATGGGTAGCATAAAAGTCAGCTAATGGCTGGGAAGACCCTGGGCTCTCACTAAAGTAATGCTTTAATATAGCATAAATGGTTTCAGGGTCGGTGATTGCACCAGAGGACATGTTGCTTTTCAACCTCACTCTGACAATGTTCTTAGATTTGCCAAGAAGATGGTTAAGGATCTACTCTTTTTGCATGTCACCAGAGAACTCTCTCTTCTGTAGATAGATTTCCATCAAATCTATCCACTCTTGGGCAGAGTATTTATCAGTGCCATCACCTCTATACATAGAGGGGTCTTTAATGTCTGGCCTAACAACCAAGCTCATTTTGTAGAGGTCAAATGTAGCTTCCAGGGTTCCAACTTTTCACGGCTGGGATGGGGGTGCCTCATTTATGGTAGGTGGGGCTTGACTTGCCAGCAGGCGGTTTGCAATTGACTCCCCAATTTGACTTCCCAGCTCAGTGATAAGCTCATGTAGCTCGTTCTGGGTGCCTTCATTACTGGATGTAGAAGTGGAGGACTGGGGTCCAAATGCAAGGCTGGGTGTCATGTGATTTGATTGTGATGGCTCATCATCGTGTGACATTATGAGAGAATGATTTCTAATAACCTCATGTGCCCCAGAAAGACAACGACCCCTCCCGACATCTGGTGTAAACATAATGGATGTGGCTTGACCTCTACCAGTCGTATCTCAAACATAAACTTTACATTTAACACAACAGTAAAAGAGAACTAATTGGCAACACTCGAAAAGATATGCTTATCACACAGTAAATGCAAAACGTGTCAAAATTACTCAGTATACACGATTTATACAAACGCAACAGAAAAAATACTTTTTTCTGTATTTTTTTTTTTTTACTTGAAAAGGATCCAGACAGAGTCAGGCTAACATCCCAGGCGTCATGAGCTCACAGCTTAACCCTAGTGATCAGCAGTTGATCCGGGTCACGGCACCACATTTATGTAGCGGACTTGAAACTGTTATCTGCGTCTGCGTTCTGTTGTGTAGGGAAATAACTCCAACAATGGGTTCACAACTGGCACTTTATTCTATGAAAGACAGGGACTAATCAGTGTGGCACACACAGCAGCAGCAGCACACTCTCCTCCCGTCTGTGCAGGGTCCATGCAGTTTTTGCCGGGAAAACCCCTGCATGCGCAATGAGCCCATTTCCTGTGTCCCACCAATTAATGACCCACTAACAACAAGGAAAACCGGAACCTCTAAATTAAAAATTTGTTCCACTGACTCAAAATGAACTAGTGAAGCGGATGATAAAATAAAGGCAGCGTTGGATTTTTAATAGCTTTATTATCATCTCGCTTTCATCAGAACTCGGCTCCAGCCCCATAGTGTGAGCAGGCTGAAGCCTCATTCCTCCAGCTCTCAAAGAGGAGAGGAGACACACGGTGTGTGTGTCCAGCAGTTGCAGAATCAGAATGAGAGGCAGATTTACAGCACAGTGCAGCATATATACTCAACTCAGACAATACATCAAAGACATTCACAGCAGTCAATCTGGGCATTTGCATATCAGAGGTACAGACAGGATGCATGAACACAATGCATGGATGACACTTTAACCTCACAGCTGTAAACACAGCATGCAGCGGAAAAAACCCAGGAGTGCGAGCTGACTGTCTCTGTGTTCTGTCTCTGTGTTGTGGGGGTTGAATCAACCCGCTACACTAGATTATTAATATTGTCACTTTACTCTAGTTTTGAAGAAGTTCACTTAAAAGTAAACATAATAAACATAATGCCTCAGCTACATCAGCACATGGTCTGTTCAGTGGCAGAATAACCCACATGACCACACGGGCACACCAGCAGTCTACCCGGTTGCCCAGTCAGAAATGTTATGGCTGAAATGTACTTTAAGTGGTTCTTTATACTGGCCTGTTCTGCCCAGTCATGTATGTGTTCTGTTTTACATTAGCCAATATGCTAATCTTTATACCGGCCTCTTCGGCCCAGTCATATGAGTGTATTTCATTTTACATTAGCCAATATGCTTAGACAAGTTTTGCTAGCTGTTCCTGCTAAGCTAACGTGCAGATGTGTGTAACGTTCTAAGCTTCTCAGGGGTTAGTAAATGTGGTGTATGTAAAACGGCGCAACGCACTGCGCTATGAGAGCACGCACGCACGGGTAATGTTAGTGTGCCTCAGGGTTTAGTAGACGGCTGCCCAAGGGCCAGCTGCCCTCTTGGTGCTTTTATCCTTCCATGCTCCTCCTGCACTGTGTGCTGTTTTAAGATAAGATAAGATAAGATAAGATAAGCCTTTATTAGTCCCACAACGGGGAAATTCCAGGATTGCAACAGCACAGGGATAGCAACACTCAGAGCAACAATCAGAAGGCAAGAAAAAAAAAAAAAAAAAAAACAAGCAAGCAAGAGCAGCTAATATACATATGTACATATTACTATAAAATATATATATACACACACACACACAGACACACAGTGCAGAGCATTGTAGCTGGATGGAATAAATATATGAATATATATATGAACACACAGTGCAGAGCATTGTAGCTAGATGGAATAAATATGTAAATATATAAACACCCACAGTACGGAGCATTGCAGCTAGGTGGAATAAATATGCAAGTATATAAACACACACAGTGCGGAGCAATGTAGCTAGATGGAATAATATGTAGATATATAAAAACACAGTGCGGAGCATTGTAGCTAGATGGAATAAATATATAGATATATAAATATAAACACACCCAGTGCAGAGCATTGTAGCTAGATGGAATAAATATGTAAATATATAAACACACACAGTGCAGAGCATTGTTGCTAGGTGGGATGAAACAGCATAACCGTCTATTTAGTTATCCTACATGGTATGATTATGTGCCCATACATATTCTCACCCTCCACAGCGACCGGTATGTTCCTAGTTGTATGCCGGAGAGGACCATTGTGTAAGTCTATTGCATCTTTTGCATTCAAAAAAACTATTAGTTTGTTACGTCTTTTTGCTATCTCTGCGAGCAGCCCTGCTTAAGTTGTACAGTCTGACAGCCGTTGGTAGGAAGGACCTACGAAACCTCTCGGTTGTGCACCTGGGATGATGTAGTCTGCTGCTAAATGAGCTCCTCAGTGCATCCAGTATGTCCTGCATAGGGTGGAACTCGGACTCCAGCAGAGATGACAGTTTAGCCACCGTCCTTCTCTCTCCTATCTCCTCCATCGGATCAAGGCGCTGCCCCAGGACAGAGCTAGCTTTCTTAATCAGTTTGTTCAGTCTCTTCCTATCGGCTGCAGTAATGCCACTGCCCCAGCAGACCACTCCAAAAGTGATGGCTGATGCCACCACCGTGTCATAGAATGACTTCAGCAGCGCCCCTTGTACACCAAAAGACCTGAGTCTCCTCAGCAGGAACAGCCTGCGCTGTCCCTTCTTGTAGAGTGCGTCAGTATTGTGTGACCAGTCTAGTTTATTGTTCAGATGAATACCCAGGTACTTATAGGATGTCACCATCTCGATGTCTGTTCCCTGTATATTTACTGGTGCTGTGAGGGGCTGCCCATGCCTGCGGCAGTCCACCACCAGCTCCTTAGTTTTTCTCGCGTTGATCTGGAGGCAGTTCCGATGGCACCAGTCCACAAAGTCCTGGATAAGCCCTCTGTACTCAGCTTCATCTCCGTTGGAGATGAGACCAACGATCGCAGAGTCATCAGAGAACTTCTGTAGATGGCAATGTGTTGTGTTGTGTGAGAAGTCCGCAGTATAAAGTTTTGCTGATAAACCTACAATAAAGCTAACCTCAACACATGGTTTTGTCCGCCCCATTTCTATACATAACACACCCCATCTCCTCGTTGGGGTCTGATGTATGGGTGTCTTGAGTATGGGTGGAGCTAATTAGAATATTGATAGATCTACGCATACTTAAGTAGGTGGAGGATGTAAAAGCTCTTTCCAAGCAATTCTACTTACTTACTGGTTATTTATTTACTGGTTATCCCTTTTCTACGTAGTATAGGTTGAAGTCTTACATTTGAAGCTGAGTTTTTACACCGGATGCCCTTCCTGACGGAACCCTGTGTAATGTTCTCCTGGAACCTTGTAATGTTCTCCTGGAACATGTAATGATGAGGCGCACACACACTGGGTGTCAGTTAGGACTTTTTACTTGTCACTTCAACTGCAACCAACAACTAACCACACAGTGGCTCTAGTACATCTCCTTTTATAGTCAGGTCATGGCCGGGGTCATACTGCCCTCTAGTGGTGACTCTATAGGAACTTCACATATCAATACATCTCCCTTTTTTTTTTCTAGTAAAGGTCATGTCCAACTATAAACTTTTTCTCAAATTTCAATATACAAAATAAACTCCATTTCTATTTACATTTCTTTCAACCTTGTACACTGAATCACAAGTTCAATTTTTTTTTTCTGTTTACAATTCAACATCAACACATTTTTTTCTCTGTTTACAATTCAACATCAACACATTTTTTTTTTTTTCATTCATCTCAGTACTCCTTACATTTCCTCAATCAATCTTTTCGGTTTCACAATTTGCCTTTGTGAGCATCTCCTTTGTGTCACCTCAGTCTGTTCGTTAGTGTCTGTCTCTATGTTCTGGTTCTCAGCCATTTCTGGTTGTTCGGTTTGGCTGGAAATTGGCATGTCGCTTGTTTCACTGTCTGTGACTCTCATTTTTGTCTGAGGCACTTTCAGTAAGTGACGTCGGTTTCGCCTCATTGTTTTCCCATGCTCTGTGATGACTTCATATGATCTGGGAGTTGTTTCTTTAACCACTTTTGCCAGCGGTCCCCATTCTCCATCACATCTCACTCGCACAATGTCCTCATGTGCAAGTGGTCTCAGAGGTCGTGCTGTTCTGTTGTACAGTTCAGTTTGCCTCTCATCACGCCTCACATCTCTCTTTTCCATCACCTGAGATGCTGATGGAAGTCGCGTTCTGAGTTTTCTGTTCATGAGCATTTCTGCTGGGGACAGTCCATTCTCCAGTGGTGATGCTCGGTAATTCAGGATCGCCAGATGTGGGTCTTTTGCATTGTCTGCAGCTTTTTTCAGTATGCGCTTCACAATTTGCACCCCTTTCTCTGCTAACCCATTCGACTGTGGGTACAGAGGGCTTGAGGTCACGTGCTTGAACCCATATGTGTCTGCAAAGTCTTTGAAGCACTGACTCGTGAATTGTGGTCCGTTATCACTTACAACAGTCATTGGAATTCCATGGCGTGCGAACATTGTCTTTGTATGTGCAATCACTTTTTCTGCTGTTGTGTCACTCAACCCTGCAAACTCTGGGTAGGTGGAATGATAGTCCATGACTAACAGATAGTCCTTGCCCTTAAGCTGAAATAGATCCATGCCCACTTTTCTCCATGGCCCTTGAGGCTTCTCATGGGGCCTCATAGGCTCCTTTGGCTGTTGATACCTGTGGCGCTGGCAAATCTCACAGCGCTGCACATATGCCTCAATGTCCTTGTGCATGCTGGGCCAATACAAAACATCACGTGCACGTCTTTTGCACTTTTCAATACCCAAATGCCCCTCATGCACTAATTTAACCATTTCTGATCTCATGGAGGTAGGTATGACTATCCTTGTACCTTTTAACAGAACCCCATCTAACACAGACAGTTCACCTTTAAAGTGTTGGTAAGGCTTGTCAATCATAACCTGTCCTGGTTGATGTATCTGTTCCATTACTCTTTTTAGTTTCTCATCCTTTTGTGTTTCTTTCACTATCTTCGTCCATTTTGCATCTGACACTGGCATGTGTGCCTTAATAGAGTCTACATGTATTTGCACAGCTTCCTCTGTTGTGCTGCTGGTGTTGCTCAAGCTAGCCCTACTCAGCGCATCGGCTACAATTAGTTGCTTGCCTGGTGTAAACTCAAATTTCAAGTCATATTTCTGTAATCTTAACATTAGACGCTGGATGCGCGGTGGTGCGTCACCCAGTGGCTTCTGTGAGATTGCAATCAGTGGTTTGTGGTCTGTTTCTAGTATTACTGACCGTCCATACACATATTCATGAAACTTCTCACATCCAAACACTGCACCTAGAGTCTCTTTCTCTATTTGCGCGTAATTTTTTTCTGCGCTTGTCATGGTGCGCGATGCGTATGCGACTGGATACCACTCTGTGTCATGTTTTTGCAATAGCACAGCTCCTAGGCCGGCTTTGGACGCATCTGTGGACACTTTTAGCAGTTTGTCCTGATCATAGAATTTTAACACTGGCTCCTTTATTAGACTGCTTTTGAGCCACTCCCATTCTCTGGCATGCTCTGCCATCCACTTCCACATTGTATTGGTCTCTAACAAGCTTCTAAGAGCTATTGTGTTAGCTGATAAATTTGGGATAAATTTCCCCATGTAATTGACTAGCCCTAAGGCTCTTTGCAAGTCATTTTTGTCCTGCGGTACTGGCAGCTCTGCTATGGCCCGCACTTTTTCCGGATCTGGTTGCACGCCTGCCCCAGATAATTTCTCTCCCAGGTATGTAATCTCCTGTACCCCAAATTGGCACTTACTCTTATTCAGTTTCATACCTGACTTTTGCGCCTGTGTGAGAACTCTAGCCAACCTTTCGTCGTGCTCCTCTTTTGTTTTTCCCCAGACTACCACGTCATCAAGAAAAACTCCCACCCCTTCTATTCCGTCAAACAATTGCTGCTCAGTTCTATGGAAAATTTCAGGGGCTGAGCTAATCCCGAACGGCATTCGTAGAAAGCAATGCCTTCCGAATGGCGTATTAAATGTGCACAATTTAGCGCTTTCCTCGTCGAGCACTATTTGGTAAAACCCAGATTTGGCATCTAATTTTGTGAAGTAATTTGCTCCACTCATTGTGCTGGTTATGTCAGATTTTGTTGGTAGCCTGTAATGCTTCCGCTGTATTACTTTATTTAGATCTTTTGGATCTATGCACAATCTCAAATCTCCATTTGGCTTCTCCACTATAACTAGTGAGTTAACCCATTCAGTTGGTTCCTCTATTTTTCTGACCACTCCGTCTGCTATCAGTGAGTCTAGTGTTTCTCTCAGCCTCTTTTTAAGAGCTATTGGCACTTTTCTTGCTGGATGTATGACTGGCTCTGCATTCTCTTTCAGCCTAATTTTTTGTTTGCCTGGTAGGCGGCCTATTCCTTTGAACACCTCTTTGTATTCTTTCACCCAGTCAGTGTGTTTGTGCTTACTTGTTGTAGCCTCTGTATTTTCTCGTGCTTTCACCTTGTCTGTATCAATGACATTCACTCTTTTGATCAGACCTAGCTGATCGCATGTTTTTAAACCCAAAATTGCTTGTCTATTTCCATCAACAAGTACAAACAATGCATTCACTGTCTTATCTTTGTTTGACAGTGTAACCCTGCACATTCCCTTAGTGGGTATTGGCTTATCGTCATATGTTCTCAGATTAATCTTTTTATCTCTTATTTTCGGTTTGTTTTTCAGTCTTTTAAAATCTTTCATTGGCAGGATGTTTACCTGCGCACCTGTGTCGAGCTTCAGTGACATGTCCGTGCCATTCATCTCCAGGCACACTATCCATTCGTCAGCGCTCGTCTCTCCCTCGATGGCGTCCACGTAAAACTGATCCTCTTCGCTGTCGCTCTTTTTCTCCACGAGTTGCACCCTCTTCTTCGAGAAGCAGGTCTTTGCGAAGTGATTTTTTCCGCCACACTTGCGACATTCCTTCCCGAATGCTGGACACTGCTTCGGCGCATGTTGCATTCCACACCGCTCACAGTTCCCGCGCGCGCGCTCTGGGTTTGCCTCCCTTTTTCTTGCATGCAACGTTCCTTTCGGCTTCGCGCGCTGCACTGCATCGACCTCAGCAGTCTCTTTTTCCTTGCTGCTAAAAGTCTTTAATTGTGCCTTTGTACTCTCAGACGCTTGGCAAATCTGTATCGCTTTCTCCAGCGTTAAGTTAGTCTCTTTAAGTAATTGCATCCGCAATTTGTTGTCTTGGACCCCAATTACAATTTGGTCCCGTATCATTGACTCACTCAATGTTCCAAAGTTGCATGACTGACATTTCAACCGTAGGTCTGTGACATACAGCTCGATGGACTCTGACTCTTTCTGAAGTCTTTTTCTGAACACATACCTCTCGTACGTTTCATTCTTTCTCGGTGTGCAATAATCGTCAAATTTCTTCATCACGGCGTCGAAGTTGCCTTTTTCTTCTTCCGTGAAGACGAATGTGTTAAACACATTTAGCGCCGCTCGCCCTGCTACTGTTAGCAGTAATGCTATTTTCCTCTCCTCGTCACGGAGACCAATAGCAAGCGAATAAAGTTCAAAACTTTGTTTGAATGCTTTCCAGTTCTCGTTGACGTTACCGGTCAACTTTAACTCGTCCGGCTGTCGAAGAGCGTTCATCTTCGCCGTCGGTTCGTAGTTTTATATCCTGGTACCATGTAATGTTCTCCTGGAACCTTGTAATGTTCTCCTGGAACATGTAATGACGAGGCGCACACACACCGGGTGTCAGTTAGGACTTTTTACTTGTCACTTCAACTGCAACCAACAACTAACCACACAGTGGCTCTAGTACATCTCCTTTTATAGTCAGGTCATGGCCGGGGTCATACTGCCCTCTAGTGGTGACTCTATAGGAACTTCACATATCAATACACCCTGCTCATTTTATCTGGGCTTGGGACCGGCGCAGGGAGTACATTGGCTTGTGCACCCCCTGTGGCTGGGTAAACAACATTTTCCCTCCTCCGTTCCATTTTTTTCCATTTGCTGAGCACCAAGCTGGATGGCAGGAACTTTCACTTTTACATGGTCTTTTGGCATGACCCAGTCGGGATTTGAACTCTGGCCTTCTGGTTGTGGGGTATACTGTATGTTCTACCTCTAGAGGCAGTTCTAAGACAATAAAAGTTTTTTGTGTATAAAAAGCCACAGTATACTATTTTGGGCAATTTGTATTTGAGGTGGTTGTATTTGTATTTGAGGTGGTTATAGAGGTGGTTATAGAGCTGCTGGAGTGCGTCTTTAAGGTCGCACTCCAGCGGCTTTAAGGTCTTTAAGGTCTTTAAGGTCCCATATGTGGAAGTTGAGGGGGCGTGACTTAGGATCAGACCTTAAATCAAAAAAAAATCTTAAAGCAAGAGAGAAAATATCTTTTGATCCCGATCGAATTTTGCCACAAGTTACACATATGATGTTTATCAATTTAAAAGCTAATTTTCCACATAAATAATGATGTATGTCACTGTCTAACTGTTAAGGTATAAGGTTATGGAAATATGTAAATTAAAAGACTACAAACACAAAGGCACGTACCTGACGTCACGTGTTCAAAGCGCACCCAGGGTAAAGTAACCAACAGTCCTCTGGATCTGTTGCAGCTCTCAAAATACAAAACTTCTTCTTCGTCTTCTTCTCATTCGTCCGTCCATATGACGTAAATGCGTTGTACTGCCGTTATGCACCATGGACGCAGTACATCCGTCTTCAGCATTGATTTTCTTGTCTGAGTTTCCTTCTCATAGACGACTTGCCAACCAAGGCTAATGAGCATCCCCTACCCTAGTTTGTTTCTCTGGGGTTTTCCTTCCCTGCAGCTAGAGGTTATATCGCACCTCTTGCTTGCATCACAATCCCATCTTAGGACACATGGGGGATTTCATGAGTGCAACAGTGCCACCTGTTAGCCTGCCCTGTCCTGATAGGAACATCGCCAGTTTGTCCGGGACTGCTTATTCGACCAGACAAGCCTGACTTATATCACTGCTAGCCCTCATATCTGGGGGCTTTTACCCTATCCGCCACCTGGGGACCTGCCAGGTTGGGGATGGTCACCCCGAGAATCCCAGAAAATTCAAACCAATACCTTTGTGTTGTTTTTCTCCTCTTTGGATCCTTCTTTCATCAGTCTGCAAACAGGAGGTGAGGTTTTAGTAATCTCCCGCCATGATCGTGTTTGGTGATGTGGAATGATGGGAGATGTTGTCTTCTAATCGACTTCACAAAAACTAAATATTACTCTATTATATAACAACGGACAACTTTAATTGTGTGGAAAAATTATTTTTTACACCGCCTTCCAAATTATTATGCAAATGATATTTGCCTCTGATTTTCCTAAATAGTCGATACAAATGACAGTCAATAATTTTCAAGTCATCAACCGTTAAAGCATAATTCAAATTTTATTGAACAAACCTCCTAATTATTTTCTTGCAAAAATAAAAAACTCAAAATTCACTGTTCCAAATTATTATGCACAGCAGAGTTTCAAAACATTTTATTGGTTGTAAAGAACTGAAAATGGTAATTTGTTGAATTTGCAGCATCAAGAGGTCATATTTACTGAAATCGAAAACTGTGGTGACCCACAACACTCTACAGGAACATTCCTCACACTCAGCATGTCTGCAGGAAGCTGAAGACATGTGGACAGAGAGCCCCTGGGGGACAACCAGAACAATGGACTATTGTTTATACATCCCTGGATTAAGAAGAGGACGTCCGGGCGCCAGTTGGTCATGCTAATCATGTGTATTGACGGAAATGTATACCAATATGCTAATGTATCATGCATTCTCTCTGTCTGTATAAAAGAGCTTACTATACATGCCTCAACTAGACAGTACAACACAGTAGCTCAGAGCTACGATGTGTGTCTCATTTTGATGGAGGAAATAAAACTCTGCAACCTTCTAGCTAGGTGGTCACTGCGCCAAGCGCGCCACGCACAGGGACAATCCGGCTCCACAGACTGATACATTGTCCTCTGTCGCTGCACATGCCCGAGAAACATGGCCGATCGCCAGCCTCGGAACCTTCAGGACTGCTCACGCACCTGAAGCAGACATGCAGCCTGCACACAGGACTTTGTATGGGTTTCTCAGCCACGGTGCACAACGGGAGCCTAGCCGATTGCTGTCCTTGAGGGCTTTAGGGCTGCGTCTGCACCAAAAACCAAACTGCCAAGTCCCTCACACAGCTGCAGTTGTTTCACAGCCGCTACGCATCCTCAGGGAATTTGGCCATTCACCCTCCCCCCATCCTTGCTGGACCGAGCCGCGAGAGGAGTCAGAGACTTAATTTTTTTTTTCTCGTCGCATCTCGTCTGATCTAATTCCTCCACAAAGCTATTTTAATCAAAAACGCCCTAACAGGCCAAGCTACATGTTAACATAGGACCTCTTCTTTGATATAACCTTCACAATTCTTGCATCCATTGAACTTGTGAGTTTTTGGAGAGTTTCCGCTTGAATTTCTTTGCAAGATGTCAGAATAGCCTCCCACAGCTGCTGTTTAGGTGTGAACTGCCTCCCACCCTCATAGATCTTTTGCTTGAAGATGCTCCAAAGGTTCTCGATAAGGTTGAGGTCAGGGGAGGATGGGGCCCACACCATGAGTTTCTCTCCATTTACGCCCGTAGCAGCCAGTGACACAGAGGTATTATTTGCAGCATGAGATGGTGCATTGTCATGCATGAAGATAATTTTTCTATGGAAGGTATGGTTCTTTTTTTTGTACCATGGAAGAAGTTGTCAGAAACTCTACAGTGGTGTGAAAAAGTGTTTGCCCCCTTCCTGATTTCTCATTTTTTTTGTATGTTTGTCACAGTTAAATGTTTCAGATCATCAAACAAATTTAAATATTAGACAAAGATAACACAAGTAAACACAAAATGCAGCTTTTTAAATGAAGGTGTTCATTATTAAGGGTAAAAAAAAATCCAAACCTACATGGCCCTGAGTGAAAAAGTGACCCCCCCCCACCAAAAAACAAAACAAAACATAAATTAACTGTGGTTTATCACATCTTTGGAAGGCTAAGTTTAATTTCTCTAGCCACACCAAGGCCTGATTACTGCCACAATTGTTATCAATCAAGAAATCACTTAAATAGGACCTGCCTGACAAAGTGAAGTAGACAAAATGATCATCAAAAGCTAGACATCATGCTACGATTCAGAGAAATTCAGGAACAAATGACAAACAAAGTAACTGAGGTCTGTCAGTATGGAAAGGGCTATAAAGCCATTTCTAAAGCTTTGGGACTCCAGTGAACCACAGTGAGAACCATTATCCACAAATGGTGAAAACATGGAACAGTGGTGAACCTTCCCAGGAGTGGCTGGCCAACCAAAATTACCCCAAGAGTGCAGTGACGACTCATCCAAGAGGTCACAAAAGACCCCACAGCAACAGCCAAAGAACTGCAGGCCTCACTTGCCTCAGTTAAGGTCAGTGTTCATCACTCCACCATAAGAAAGAAACTGGGCAAAAATGGTCTGCACGGCAGAGTTCCAAGACGAAAACCACTGCTGAGCAAAAAGAGCATAAAGGTTCTACTCAGTTTTGCCAGAAAACATCTTGATGATCCCCAAGACTTTTGGGAAAATACTCTGTGGACTGACGAGACAAAAATTGAACTTTTTGGAAAGTGTGTGTCTCATTACATCTGGCATAAAAGTAACACAGCATTTCAGAAAAGGAACATCATACCAACAGTAAAATATGGTGGTGGTAGTGTGATGGTCTGGGGCTGTTTTGCTGCTTCAGGACCTGGAAGACTTGCTGTGGTAAATGGAACCATGAATTCTACTGTCTACCAAAAAATCCTGAAGGAGAATGTCCAGCCATCTGTTCGTGACATCAAGCTGAAGCGCACTTGGGTTCTGCAGCAGGACAATGTGATCCAAAACACACCAGCAAGTCCACCTCTGAATGGCTTAAAAAAAAAACAAAATGAAGACTTTGGAGTGGCCTAGTCAAATTCCTGACCTGAATCTGATTGAGATGCTGTGGCATGACCTTAAAAAGGCGGTTCATCCTCGAAAACCTTCCAATGTGGCTGAATTACAACAATTCTGCAAAGATGAGTGGGCCAAAATTCCTCCACAGCACTGTAAAAGACTCATTGCCAGTTATGGCAGACGCTTGATTGCAGTTGTTGCTGCAAAGGGTAGCCCAACCAGTTATTAGGTTTAGGGGGCAATCACTTTTTCCCACAGGCCCATGTAGGTTGGAATTTTTTTCCCTTAATAGCAAACACCTTCATTTAAAAACTGCATTTTGTGTTGTGTTATCTTTGTCTAATATTTAAATTTGTTTGATGATCTGAAACATTTAAGTGTGACAAACATACAAAAAAAATGAGAAATCAGGAAGGGGTAAACACTTTTTTACACCACTGTATATACTTTGTCAAGGTCATTTTCACACCTTCAGGGACCGTAAAGGGGCCTACCAGCTCTCTCCCCATGATTCCGGCCCGAAGCATGACTCCGCCACCTCCTTGCTGACATCGCAGCCTTGTTGGGACATGGTGGCCATCCACCAACCATCCACTACTCCATCCATCTGGACCATCTGGGGTTGCATGGCACTCATCAGTAAACAAGACTGTTTGAAAATTAGTCTTCATGTATTTCTGGGCCCACTGCAACCATTTCTGCTTGCAAACATTGGTTAGGGGTGGCCAAATAGTAGGTTTATGCACAACTGCAAGCCTCTGGAGAATCCTACATCTTGAGGTTTGTGGAGGCACCAGCAGCTTCAAATACCTCTTTGCTGCTTTGCAATGGCATTTTAGCAGCTGCTCTCTTAATCTGATGAATTTGTCTGGCAGAAACCTTCCTCATTATGCCTTTATCTGCACAAACCTGTCTGTGCTCTGAATCAGCCACAGATGTCTTCACAGTACGATGATTAGTGATGTTCCGCTCGACACTGCCCACTTGACACTGATTTGAGCAATATAAAGCGGAAGAGTCATGAGCAGTGCATCGAGCGCCGTTTCAACACACCCACAGTCACGTGACCGTAGCAAGCGAGGCCTCGACATGTTGGTCACATCACGTGACTTGAAGGCTTACAGGAAGTTTGAGAGGGAATTAGTTTGGTTTTTTTTGGTTGCTTTGTATTGTTTGTTCCTGCCATCCAATTTTGAATAGACCTCGGATGGCCAAATGCTCAAAAAAAAAAAAGTATTGAGATTTTTTTCAGGTTTTCCACTCAGATGCAGTTCTGACAGTCAGTCACCAGATGGCAGTCTTTATTAGATGTTTCATAACACTGTGTTGCTCATGAAGTAATTGTCTCAAAGTTGCTCATTGTTTCATAAGGCCTCAGTTTCAGTATCACTAACGATGATCACGCATAAGTTTTCGTGAAATATCTAATGTTTTCATACCTTGTCCAAGGCATTGCACTATTTGATGCTTTTCAGCAGCAGAGAGAGCCTTTTTCTTTCCCATATTGCTTGAAACCTGTGGCATGCTTAATAATGTGGCACTGTGGAGGATCAAATAAGTGCACCAGTGTGGAGGCACAGAATAAGTGCAGGCAGGCACGGCGAACTGAAGTTTAAAAGGGTGTTTTATTCGTCCTCCATCACGAGAGTTCACCCCAGCGCTGTGGGAGCGCGCTGGAGCGAGCCCTCTGTCTCTAGTCAGCAAACAGGCAATGCAAGTGGTCAAAAAGAGAGTAAGAGAGAGCGAGCAAGCGATATGCAGTTGACTTATATACCCAGCTAGACAATGCATGTATGGCACATTAGCATCACAGTAAACAGCAGGAAGGCATGGACATTTGCATTAGAGTCACACATATCAATAGCAGGATTACTGGCACCGGAATTCCTCTCTACCTATTGATATCAGTCCATACATCTCACTGTTCTGCTAATTGCTCCAGCTGAGCGCTCTGCTTGACCCGTAGGCTGTGGGGGTCACCCACACCACTCCCCCCCCAGAGGGCTCAGCAGGGGGCTGAGGCGTTGATTGTCCGGCTTTGGAAGCGAGCTGCGGGAAAAGCTCTGTGCAGGTGGAGGTGGAGGGAGGGGGGTGGGGGTAGCAAGTGCCGGCCCGGGACGGCGAAGTTGTCTGGGCCGCGCAAAAATTGCATGTGGATCCACGATGTTGAGGGGCTGTCCCGTTAAACGTGGCGGAGGTCCACAGCGGCTGTGAGAAGAAACATTTGTCTCTGACTCCACTCGCGGTTCAGTCCTGCGAGGATGCGTAGCGGCCATGAAGAAAAAACAGGAGCTGAAGCTGTGTGAGGGACTTGGCGTGTTGGCTTTAGGTGCGGGCGCAGCCCTAAAGCCCTCGGGGACAGTTGACGGCTGGATTCCCATTGTGTGCCGTGGCTGAGACCCATACAAAATCCTGTGTGCGGGCTGCGTATGTGCTTCAGGTGTGTGAGCAGCCCTGAAGGTTCCGAGGATGGCGGTTGGCCGTGTTTCTCGGGCGTGTGCAGCGGCGGAGGACGATGGCGGTCTGTGGAGCCGGTATTGTCCCGTGCGTGGTGCGCTGTCCTCGTAACCCCCCAATGTGCATGCGGGGGTTCGGTGCATGGCAGGTCCGCTGTCATGAGGCGAGTCAGGGTCAAGGAGCTTGATGGAGATCAGCGTCGTCGGCGCCGATGGTCTTCCCTGTTCGGGCTGTTGCTGTTGTTTGCTCGTGCCGGTTCATGGTGCGTTCTGGTCCACGCGCTGCGTTCTCCGTCCGGCCCTGGAGGTCGCCGTCGTGGAGAGAGGACAAGGTGCGTGCGCGCTCGTGTGGATGCGGAGGAGCGGTGAGAGGGAGTAGACGCTCTTAGTCCCTCGGCCGGTCCCAGCGGGGATGTCCAGATCTCAGGCGAGGGTCGCACAATGACGCTTTCTGCAGCTTTCCCAGTCGTGGATGATCTCCGGGGTGTTCGCCTGGTGTTGGTTCTGCGTCGAGGTCTCCCGTGTGGCAGAAGGGAGGGCAGTCCATTTGCGTCAGGCAGATGCGTTCGTTTGTCGTCGGAGTCACCGTCGGGGGCTGTGTTCGTTCGTCGTCAGCGTGTTCTTGTCTTCGGGGTCACCAATGTGGAGGATCAAATAAGTGCACCAGTGTGGAGGCACGGAATAAGTGCAGGCAGACACGGCGAACTGAAGTTTAAAAGGGTGTTTTATTCATCCTCCATCACGAGAGTTCACCCCAGCGCTGTGGGAGTGCGCTGGAGCGAGCCCTCTGTCTCTAGTCAGCAAACAGGCAATGCAAGTGGTCAAAAAGAGAGTAAGGGAGAGCGAGCAAGCGATATGCAGTTGACTTATATACCCAGCTAGACAATGCATGCATGGCATATTAGCATCACAGTAAACAGCAAGGCATGGACATTTGCATTAGAGTCACACATATCAATAGCAGGATTACTGGCACCGGAATTCCTCTCTACCTATTGATATCAGTCCATACATCTCACTGTTCTGCTAATTGCTCCAGCTGAGCGCTCTGCTTGACCCGTAGGCTGTGGGGGTCACCCACAGCACATCCTTCTTAAGTAGTTTTCCTTTAGGCGCACCTGGCAAACTAATTGACAGGTATCTGTAGAAGAGCTTGGAAATGAAGAGGCGATTTGATTTATAAACAAAGTTTAATAATCAGCTCTTCTAACAAGTCTCATCTTGTGCAGAGTGGCAGAAGGAGAAAAGAGACAGAATGTCTCCAGCTCACTGGCTTTATACTTGCACACAACAAAAGACATGCATAACAAAGGCTGACATCCCTCATTATCTTAATCCCCCCATTGTCTTGGTATTTCCTCTCCTCGCCTTAGGGGGTGAGGGTGGCTCCTCCGGTCTCCTCCGCCATGTCTGGGAACGTCTTTGTTCTTCACTCGGCGGTTGAGAGCCTTTGTCCTTTCAGAGGTGTGAAGTCCTTTACATATGTAATTACTAAACATTTCCACATGCTTCAACATATGTAGGTTATGGAATATATGATTAATATAGACCACAGGCCCCCCAAACAACTAAAAAAGGACAACAGAAAGGTTCACAGTCTAAGATAGTTACTCTGACATACTAAGTGTTACATCTCTTGCCACGGAAGAAACTTTCCAGCAGCCATGCTCCAAGAGTGGTAATCATAACAGCATAGTAAAATCATAAGTCAGTCCTAAACTGTTGCAGCACAATTAGTGAACAATTGTGGAGTGGTTTGTATCAGTCCCTGTGCTGTCTGGGTTTTAATCTTCTCCCAAAACTGCTGTAGGTTGGTTTAGGCGCCCTGCTGGGACCTTCTTGTGAGGAATCTGCAGTGTGGGAAGGAGAGAGGTTAACTGTTCCCTGCTGTGGGGCTGAGTCTTTTCTCTTGGGGGGTCTACCCCGTGGAGGTGCTCTCGCCAACTGTGCAGGCTCATCTTTCAACAAGAAGGCAGGTTTAAGTCTGTCAATGTTGACTGTTTCTTTTCCATCCCCAAAATCAAGCACAAAGTGTTTATCACCATGTTCCAGCACTCTGAATGGCCCATCGTATGCTGGGCGGAAAGTTGGTTTTAAAGCTTCATGCTTAACAAAAACGAACTCAGCGTTTTTTAAAGCTTGAGGGACAAAAACCCGTGGGAAGGAGGGATGAGCTGGACCGGGGAGATAGCCCGGTCCGTTGCTGGCTAAAAACCTTGGGACTGGAAGGTGCCCTGGCTCTGGGTTCTCTGGTAAAAATTCACCTGGAAGCCTGAGAGGTTGTGCAAAAACTAATTCTGCGGGAGAGGCGTCTAGATCCTCTTTAGGTGCAGCACGCAACCCCAATAAAACCCAGGGAAGTTTATTTACCCAATTTGTGTCCGTTAGTGAGGCTCTGAGGGCAGCCTTTAAAGACCTGTGAAAACGCTCGCATAACCCATTAGCCTGAGGGTGATAAGCGGTGGTGCGGTGAATTGTTGCCCCTAAGCTGTTGGACATGGCTGACCAGAGCTCTGAGACAAATTGAGGCCCCCTATCAGACGTGATGTCCGATGGGACGCCGAAGCGTGCCACCCAGTTTGTCAAAAAAACGCGAGCGACTTCCTCCGCTGTGGTTGCCGCTAGAGGGACTGCCTCTGGCCAGCGCGTGGTGCGGTCTATCATTGTTAACAGGTGTGTGAAACCTTGGGAGGAAGGTAGTGGCCCCACGAGGTCGACATGAACGTGGTCGAACCTTCTAGCAGGGATTGGAAAAGGCTCCAGAGGGGCTTTTGTGTGTCTGTGTATTTTGGCGCGTTGACAAGAAATGTAAGTTTTTGCCCATTCTTTTACGTTTTTGCGCAGGCCCGGCCACACAAACTTTTCGGCGACCATTTTAACCGAGTCGCGCACACCTGGGTGCGCGAGGGAGTGAATTGCGTCGAAAACACAGCGGCGCCATGTAGCTGGTACTAACGGGCGAGGTCGGCCGGTTGAAACATCGCATATTAGGGGGGGTACGCCGTCGCGTAAACCCTTTTTCTCCAGCCTTAACCCTGTTGGTCCAGACAGGAGTGCGCGCACGTCCGCGTCACCACTTTGTTCCTCCGCCATGGCTGCATAATCTATCCCTGCATGGATAGGTGCTGCGTATGTGTCTGCGTTAGTGAAGAGTTCTGCTGCTGAGGCAGTATAATCTGTCTCCCCACGCTCTGGTGGTGTCACAGCGCGAGAGAGACAGTCTGCTACTACGTTAAGTTTGCCTGCCACGTGTCGAATGTCTGTGGTGAACTCTGAAATCGCAGCTAGCTGTCTTTGTTGCCTGCCTGACCATGGTTCTGAAATTTTAGCCATAGCAAAGGTGAGCGGTTTATGGTCTACAAAAGCCGTGAAACTCCGCCCTTCTAACCAGAACTGGAAGTGGCGGATGGATAAATGAAGCGCCAGCAGCTCTCTGTCAAAAGTGCTGTATTTACGCTCAGTTTGGGTTAGCGATTTGCTAAAGAATGCTAAAGGTTGCCAGACCCCACTGACAAGTTGTTCTACAACTGCCCCTATAGCTAGGTCTGAAGCGTCTGTGGTTAGCGTGATGCGGGCCAAGGGATCTGGGTGAACTAACAATGTGGCGTTAGCTAGGGCGCTTTTTACTTCCGCAAAAGCGCGTTCACGCTCCGGGGTCCATTCGACCGCGTTGGAAGCCTTCTTTTTTTTGAGCGCGTCATATAGGGGCTGCATGAGCTGAGCTGCGTGGGGGAGGAAGCGGTTGTAAAAATTAACCATCCCTAAAAATTCCTGTAGCGATTTGACCGTTTGTGGCCGTGGGAAACTTTCTATCGCGTGAACTTTGTCTGGAAGTGGAACTGCCCCCTTCGGAGAGACTTTGTGTCCTAAAAAATCAATTTGTGACACGCCGAATTTGCATTTGGCTGGATTGATTATTAGCCCGTGCTCTTCTAGCCTCTGAAAAACCGTAGTGAGGTGCTGCTCGTGTTCCTCCTCAGACGAGCTGGCTACCAGCATGTCGTCGAGGTAGACGAAGACAAAAGGAAGGTCGCATAGGACCACGTCCATCATTCGTTGAAAAGTTTGAGCAGCGCCTTTGAGGCCGAAAGGCATTCGCAGAAATTCAAAAAGGCCGAAAGGGGTTATTACCGCTGTCTTAGGAATGTCTTCTGCTCGGACTGGGACTTGGTGATAACCGCGGACTAAGTCTATTTTTGAAAAAATGCGCGCACCCGCCAGATGTAGTGAAAAATCTTGAATGTGAGGAATTGGGTAACGGTCATGCGCTGTAGCGTTGTTTAATCTGCGGTAATCTCCGCACGGTCTCCAAGAACCGTCGGATTTCGGAACCGTGTGAAGTGGTGAGGCCCAGGGGCTCTTCAAGCGTCTAACAATGCCCAATTTTTCAAGAGTTGTAAACTCGTCCCGTGCTATGTTGAGCTTGGCCGCGTCTAAGCGGCGCGCTTTGGCAAAAACGGGAGGTCCCGTTGTGGGAATGAAGTGTTCAACCCCGTGTTTAGCCACAGTGGCTGAGAATTTGGGAATTGTGAGTGCTGGATATTGGGTGAGGAGTTGCTCAAACTTACCTCCTGCAGTGGTGACGTTGGCCTGCACAGGTGGTGGAGAAACTCGGGCTGAGCATGGATTAGAAGCAAAGGACAGTGCATTAACCAGGCGCCTATTTGCTAGATCTACTAATAACCCATGTGCACACAAAAAATCAGCGCCTAATAAGTTAAAACTCACCGCCGCTACAACAAATGTCCATCTGTAGCTGCGGCCGTGGATGAGGAGGTGCAGGCTCTTTTCGCCGAACGTGTCGATGCTAGAGCCATTGGCTGCCACGGCTCCGTTGCCCCGGGTGCCCGTGGCTCGATCTGCGTGGGAGGGCATGACGAAACTCAGCTGGGCCTCTGTGTCGATGAGGAACTGCTTGCCTGTGTGTCTATCCGTCACGTACAACAGCTTATTCTTCTCGCCGAGAACCGCTGCCATTAACGGCTCTCGGCTTTGGCGTTTTCCCGAAATCGCAAATTTGCAGGGGGGAACGCATTTGCGGGCCTTCTCGGCGAAGCGGTGGTGATAATAACAGGCGTCGCTCTGTCTGCTAAGTTTTGGCCGTGTCGCTGTCACCGTGGGCTGGGTTTGCTCAGTGGGTTGTGGCTCCTCGTGGCTCGGGGCGTCAGCTTTGAGGTCTGCGGATGCTGCTGTGGGTGTCAGCTCCTTGCAGGCGTTGACGAGCCGATGAGCTTCGTTGGCCAGTGCGCGGAAGTCTTGGTGGGTGTTGCATTTCATGCTAGCAAGTGTCCCTCTCATGTGTGGCGGCAGCGTGCTGAGGAATATAAACTGGACGAGGAAGTTGTCATTGTCCTCTTCTTTGAGCTGTAGCAAATCCTCCATGAGGGCCTTCGGTTTGCACCCTCTGTGGCCGTAGACCGCCAGGATCTTCTCGGCTCTCTCTTCCGCTGATGGGACGTAGTTCGCCACGATGGTTGCTTTGAGCGTCTCATATTTGTCCCGGGCCGGTGGTCGCCGGATCATGCTCCGCACACACTTCGAAGTGGCGGCGTCGAGTTTGGAGACGATATGGTAAAATTTGGTATCGTCAGCCGTGATGCCCGCCAGTGTAAACTGGGCTTCAGCCTGCTGAAACCAAGAGGCGGGGTCTTCTTGCCAGAAGTCTGGCAGCTTGACAGCGACAGCATTTGTGCATACCATCACTGCTGTGCCCGCCGGGTGAGAGTGCCTTGCCTCGGCTCTCACGGCGGTGCTGGTGCTCGGTTGAGCCCTCTCAATCTCTTCTGCCAGGGGGAACAGTTGTCCATCTGTTCCCTCGTCTGCGTGGGTCGCCACGGATGGGTCGATTGCGGGGGAACGCCTCAGGTCCATACTCGCGTCAGGGTCACCAGTGTAGAAGAGCTTGGAAATGAAGAGGCGATTTCATTTATAAACAAAGTTTAATAATCAGCTCTTCTAACAAGTCTCATCTTGTGCAGAGTGGCAGAAGGAGAAAAGAGACAGAATGTCTCCAGCTCACTGGCTTTATACTTGCACACAACAAAAGACATGCATAACAAAGGCTGACATCCCTCATTATCTTAATCCCCCCATTGTCTTGGTATTTCCTCTCCTCGCCTTAGGGGGTGAGGGTGGCTCCTCCGGTCTCCTCCGCCATGTCTGGGAACATCTTTGTTCTTCACTCGGCGGTTGAGAGCCTTTGTCCTTTCAGAGGTGTGAAGTCCTTTACATATGTAATTACTAAACATTTCCACATGCTTCAACATATGTAGGTTATGGAATATATGATTAATATAGACCACAGTATCTGAGATTGATGTCAGTGATCCAAAGAGCCCTGATACAATACCATTCATGAGTTTAATTGAAAAACAAAAAAAATGAATGTTTATGACGCTAAAAATCCTATTTGCATAATAATTTGGAATACAGTGTAAATTGACAAACGTGTAACTAGTGGTGGCAAAATTTGATTGGGATCAAAAGTTAATTTTGCGCTTGCTATTCAGAGGGCATGCAATGACATATATCCTTACTGAAATACATTAGTATCATACCTTTTAAAGTATGTCAACTGTGTACATGAAAATATAAATATACATTTTTATTTTATTTTTTTTAGATGGAAAATATTCGTTATAGGGTAGGAACTGTTTAGCGCTGCCCCAGTTTCGTGTAGGATATGTCTGATTGCGTCACTTCCTGTACTTTTGCTAAATCAGGCCTGGCGGGAGTTCCGCGGGTCAATATTTTTTGAACAGTTCGGTGAATTCGGTGAGAATCGGAGCCATCGGAATCGCAAACATGGTAAGTGTTGTCCCGGTGTAGTGTCTGTGTCCTGTCCGTCCTGTGAGGTTCTGTATTTCCCCGGTTTACGGTGGGATTTAACGGCGGTAGTGGAATGAATAACGTCCGACCGACGTTGGTCTGGAACTGCAGGCAGGAGGATTAAAAATGGATTAAAACGACTATAAGGAGGTAGTTAATTTAATTTATATATAGGCTTTTCTCTCTTTTTATTAACCGAACTCTGAGGAACAATATATTAGAAGTTTAATGGGACTGGCTTCTCCGGTTCTGTTAGCTGTTATATCCCGGTGTTGTGGTTCGCTAATGCTGCTTCCGTTACCGGTCCAATTATAATAAACCGATTAGATTCCGCACACACAACAATAAACCGGATTCTGACTGTGTTTTGATAGACAACAAAGCAACCAGTGAAGCCAGCGGCTATGAAATAATAAGGCAGTGACTATGGATACGGAACCGTACCCATAGAATTCTTGTTACAGATACAGTTCGAATCTGATTGGCCAGTAAGTTTTATTAATGCGTATGTTAACCCTCTAATTGTCCACATTAAATGGACGGGTTGTGCGCCCCAGTGGCACAGCGCAGCGACTGCACCAGTCAACTTATTGACGTCCCCCGGATATACTGAGAATTTGTATTTATCTGACAGTTCAGAAGGTGGCAGACACGCGCCGGAGGAATCATGGCTGACGTGGAATACAGCAAAGAAGAAGAAATCCTCATTATTCATCTCCTTTTTTCCGGTTTGAGCTTCCAGCACCAATGTGGACGCCGCCATGTTTGGTCATGGTCGCCGCGATTGTGACTGAAACTGCACGATACAGGAAAAATAGCCGCGTAATGCAAACGAAATTCACGCGAGATAATCATAAGAGTTTGTACATGTGGTGCACGGTGTAAATGACCGAGCAAATGCAAACCATCGACCATGATGGACGAAAACGGACCGGTCACGTGGGCAAACAAGCCTCCACCTCCCGGCAACAGATAAGAGACAAATATGTTTTTTCACATTTTATTGATTTTCTGGTTTATATACTTTGAAGATTAGATAAAAACATACCCCTGTAGACAAAACGGCATAAAAAAAACGGACCATTCCTTGTGTAAATGTGTTCAAAGTCCAATTTTGACTGAGTTATGTGGTTTATATAGCTGCCGTGACATTATGCAAATTAGATGCATAAATTTATTCCTATCTGAAACTTTGGATCATATTGTACATCTTTCTAATTGACAGTAAGCCATTATCTCTTGTAACGTTCAAGTTATAGCCTTGGAAATCCGAACTATTTTATTGACAAATTTTTTTTACCACTCTTGACCACTAGGGGCCTTGCGTTGCCCCAGGATGCGGCGCCTAGGGCAATTAAAGGGTTAAAACCTCTTAACCTCTGGAATTTCCCCATTGTGGGACTGATAAAGGCTTATCTTAATTTTGACTGTAAATTTCATCTCATCTCAAGTAAAATGGTTTGGACAAGGTACTGATAGTAGGATGTGAACCAGCAACCTGCTGGTCACAGGCCCAACATACTATCTACCTAAGCCACAGCAGCAGATGGCTTGGAGTTGATCTGAAAGGGTTTTATTGGATTGTCAACTCTTCGGGGAACAAGTTATCGATTAATTCATTAATTGATAATTAGTTCACCTTATTGATCGAATAATTGATGAGCGGCATTTTTCCTGAAAATCTGAATTTCCCTCGGTACTATTGTTAACATATAAAAAGTTGTTTTTTCATGTACTGAATAAAACATTAACATTATATTCCTCAATGACTTCTCTCATCACCACCATATTGATACAGGAATTGTTTTTTACATGATAAGCCTTTATCAGTCCCACAATGGGAGAACTGTTCATTCATTCATTCATCTTCTTCCGCTTAATCCTTTTTGGGTCGCGGGGGGGCTGGAGCCTATCCCAGCATCTTTGGGCGAGAGGCAGGGTACACCCTGGACAGATCGCCAGTCCATCACAGGGCCAACACAGAGAGACAGACAACCATTCACTCTCACAGTCATACCTAAGGACAATTTAGAATCCCCAGTTTGATGCCAATTAACCTAACTTGCATGTTTTTGGCATGAAATCCCAGAGTAAACCCACACAGACACGGGGGAACATGCAAACTCCACACAGATCACTGTTGGTCGGGGGCTGGGATCGAACCAGGATCCCCCGGCCAAGGGTGAGTTGCTGTGCTGCCACAGTGCTAACCACTCCGTCACCGCGCCGCCCGTGGGAGAACTAATAAAAGTTTATATGCTACTTTAGTCCCGCAGTGTACTTTATGGTGTTCTGCTAGCAGTTTTGCAATGCTCCCAAGCTCCAGGAATTGTTAACAACTGTTGTAACCTATTACAACCATTTTGGATCCACCTGTCATTGACTGCACTTTTTCCACATTTTAAAGATGCACTCCAGTGGCTTTAAAAGCATCTCAAAAACCAATGTACATTTCCCAAAATAGTATATTTTGACGTTTTATACGCAAAAAACTTTCATTGCAATTGCTTGGAAAGAGCTTTTTACATCTTCCACCTACTTAAATAATAATAATAATGCATCAGATTTATATAGCGCTTTATCATAGACACTCAAAGACGCTTTACAAGTAGATACATTATTCATTCACTCCATACAGACAATGGTAGTGGCAAGCTACTAATGCAGCCACAGCTGCCCTGGGGCAAGCTGACAGAAATGTGACAGCCAATCTGCGCCAACGGCCTCTTTGGCCACCACCAAATATTTATACACATTCATACACAGTGTTATGGACACTGGAGGCAAGGTGGGTGAAGTGTCTTGCCCAGGGACACAACGGCAGGATATCTGGGCCATCCGGTTATTAGACGACCTGCTCTACCTCCTGAGCCGCTGCCGCCCAAATATGCAGGATCTGTGAATATTCTAATTACTTCCACCTATACTCCTACCCACGAGTATCTGGAAGAAGATGAGGACATTGTACAAGCTCTGAGAAGGTGATCCAACTTGAGGAAGTAAAAGTCGTAACAAGGTTTCCATAGGTGAACCTGTGGCCCCGCTTGGAAGGTGAAGGGCTCCCCACTTGTCTCTGGTTGCCCACTCGCCTTCTTCACTCCCACGCGGGAGAGACTCTTGAGTGAGCTGGGGAGATCCATGGTAAATGGCGTTCACTTATATAGCGCTTTTTCTCATCTCTTGATGGCCAAAGCGCTTTACAGATTCTGCTATCCACCCATTCACACACACGTTCACACACTGATGGCGGCAGAGCTGCCATACACACACAGGTGCTAGCTTGGCCACCAGGAGCAACTGGGGGTTCAGTGTCTTGCTCAAGGACACTTCGACATGCAGACTGCAAACAGAGTGGGAATCGAACCCATGACCCTCCAATCAGTAGTCAGTCACACTACACCTGTGCCACAGTCACTGGCGAGTGGGCAACCAGAGACCAGCGAGGAGCCCTTCAGCCTCCATGCGGGACCGAGCAACGACTCTCCGTTCCACCGAGAGTGATCCTTCCGTAGGTTCACCTACGACTATACTTGCCCTGGCCATTGCACCATGCACCCCAGGGTAGGGCTGAAATGATTAGCCATCGCTGTTCTTGTCAACATTGTTGATAACGTCGATAATAAAAAGTTGGCGCAGAAATGTTCAGTTGTAACTGCAATGCACAACTGGAACTGCTGTGGACAGTAGCGCTTCTGTTGTCCGGCATGTGTGAACAATTTCCAGCGAAGAAGAGGAGGAGCACAGCGTGGCAAAGCAAAAACACAAAAAGTCAAAGTGGAGCTAATAAAAACGTAGACCCAAATTTTCTATAGTATGGGAACATTTCACAGAGAAAAAAAAACAAACCCCGAAACGAGTAAAATGCAGACTTTGCAAGGCAGAACTTTCCTATCATGGCAGCCCAGGGATCCCAGGTCTGAGCGGTAGCGCTAGCCAAAACATCTAGCTAGTAATGGCCTTGAGATTCTGCCGTCACAAGAGTAAAAATATCAACACTGGAGAGTAAACTAGTTTGAAAATGAGACTGCCACTCACCTGTAGACAGATGGACCGAGGGGCTCTGCAGCTGAATGGGACTTACGGATTCCTGCCGCGGATGTGCTAACAAGGGCTAGCAAGCTAGCAGTGGTAACAATCATCATCCAGATCAACATATTGTAGCTGCTTAAGCAAGTCCTTGCACATGTGTTTTGCTAGCTAGATGTGCTGCGGTGTGGTGGAAGAAGTGTAACCATATCGAGCAAAGGCTGTGAATACTTATGTACATGTGATTTTTGATAAATTTGTAAAAAATTCAAAAACCTTTTTTTTAAATCACCCTTATTGTCATTCAACCGTACAACCAATCATGTACAGTAGAATGAGATTGTGTTTTACCTATCTACAGTGTGAAATCACACACACCCCCAGTGCAGAATCAGAGGGCCGCTGCCATGCAAGGCGCCGCCACAGATTTCCCTCCTCCATTCCATTATTGCTGAGCACCAAGCTGGACGGCAGGAAGTTCCACTTTTATATGGTCTTTGGCATGACCCAGCCGGGATTTGAACCCCTGCCTCCCGGGTGTGGGGCGGATGCTCTACCAACTGAGTCATTACTCCGGTATTGTGTGTAGAATTTTGAGGGGAAAAAATGAATTTTTTCCACTTTTGAATAAGGCTGTAACATAATAAAATGTGGAAAAAGTGAAGCTCTGTGAATACTTTCCGGATGCACTGTATTTTGTTCACATTTTCTTTAGTTTTTTAATCCCCTGCCAGTTGAAGCCCAAAGGGGTCGAAAAGCCCTTTGGGTGAAGACTGAAAGGGGATTATGTTATGGGTCCATCTGTCCGTCTGCTCCACTTTCATGAAATCCACTCCTCCTCCACTGACAACCTCTTCCCTTCAGAACATCTCAGTGCAGGATGGATCTTGGAGCAGAAACTTAGTCTTTACAGATCTTAAGGGTATATGAAAAGGAGAATATATTTCAAAGTAAAATTAATAATCATATTTTTTAGATCCCCACATCACAGTAGGGTTTAATAATTTAGTTTTTTATTTTTTGTTTATGTTTTAACTGCAAATTAACTGTCAATTTTTGAAAAGGGTTTCACTTAATTTCCTGGAAGATTTGGTAATTTCCGGTTTGTTGTACTGCAGTTTTTATTAATTCTGCCATTTTCATTTTATTGTAATTATTTTCAAATCTCTCACTTAAGTGCTAGAAGTCCAAAATTAAATGCCATTTAATAGAAACGTTAAATGAAGGCAGCTGCTTCTGTCATGAAGTCCTGACTAAAAATATACCTATATACTGCATTTATTTACAGTGCTTAACCAACAGTTAATTACTATAGCCATAGTTTGTAAAAGAAAACACCATGCTGGATGAATTATTAATTTACAACACAAATGTTTAAAAAAAAAGATATTTTACTTGCCCCCAGCAGCTGCAGCAGTCTCCCTCTCTGGTCTGTTGTCCGTTCTCCATGTGTTTTCCTTTTGAAAATTGTTTATCAGTCATCGACTTTTATGTTCCAGCACAGCACTGCACGTAGTACAAAACCGTTTATCTCTGCTTTATGAAAAATATTCGGGAACTGTTGTGCGCAGTCTTTAGCTGTGAGTTTTGTTGATAAATTGGTGTTGGCAAGTCCGCTCTGTGGCTACCATGTAAACACGGAAGTAATGTGAGCATGCAGCAAAGGGAACTCTGGCATAAATTTTCATCATGCGAGATTTCAGCTGGCTGCTTGCGTTTTGTGTTTCATAGACTATAAAAGCATTATATTAAAAGATCAGTCCCTGGATTTTGTGGATCGATATCTGCTCAGTCAAATGTGGATCGATTCTGATCATTGGATTGATCTTTTGAATCCACCCCTATTTAATGATTGTACATATAACTACATTACAGGTGCTGCAAACTTTACTGAATGCTTAAAAATGAAACCATCAGAATATGTTTAAAAGTTATTTTATCAGTAATTACTGGACTGATGACTGGACACATTGGGGCTATGAACACACTGGTTTAGTGTTCTTTGTATCAGGTTACAATTGGTTATATCTTTAAAGGAAGGCTTGAATCGGACTCATCTTATGGATTTTTAATTTGAAGTCCCTCCTGATGAGTTTGCAATTAATCTTTCATTGTGTATGAATTTAACTTTTGACTTTAATATGTTGAAATTACATGATATAGCATCTAATTTGATGAAAGATTAGGACTGAACTACATGATAGAATGTGACTCCAGGTGTCTGTTAAATAATATGATTTTCTTTCAGACGGTAGGTAAGAGTAGCAAGATGCTGCAGCACATCGACTACAGGATGAGGTGCATCCTGCAGGACGGTCGGATCTTCATTGGCACCTTCAAGGCCTTTGATAAACACATGAACCTGATCCTGTGTGACTGTGACGAGTTCAGGAAGATCAAGTACGTTCATAGTCTCAATCTCACCATGTTTCAGAACTGAAAACATGAGCCGATATTTGCATATTAACACCCCAGTTTTGTCCAAAATCACTCTCATTTAGTCACAATATGACTTCAGTTTAGAGGACAATGTAGTGAATTAATTAATATACAGAAAAATGCACTTTCAGACATTTCTCGGCATATTTCCTCAGCATCTTTGGTTTCATCTTTACTTTGAGACAGTAAAACATAAGTGTTGGTTAAAAGTAAATAAGTTGGTACACTCATTCATCTGAGTATTTCAGAAACTGCTGATCTGCTGAGATTCTCATGCACAACCATCTCTAAGTTTTACAGAGAAGGGTCAGAAAAAGAGAAAATATCCAGTAAGCAGCAGTTTTCTTGTCTCAAATGCCTTGTTGAGGTCAGAGGAGAATGGTCAGACTAGCTCAAGCTCAAATAACCACTCATTACATATTCAGAAGAGCATCTCTGAAAGAGATGACCCTTGCAGCAGAGGTTCTACAGCAGCCGAAAGCCTCAACTGGTGCCACTCCTCTCAGATAAGAACAGGAAACTGAGACTACAGTTCACACAGGCTCGTCAAAATTGGACAGTAGAAGATTGGGAAAACATTTCCTGGTCCGAGTCTTAATTTTTGCTGTGACATTTGGATGGTAGAATCAAGAGTTTGACATAAACATGAAAGAATGATTGCATGGAGCATCATGGATGTGCAGCCAACAAATCTGCAACAGCTGTGATGCTAGCATGGCAGTATGGATCAATGTCTCTGAGCGATGTTTCCAGCACCTTGTTGAATCTGTGCTAATAAGAGTTAAGGTAGTTTTGAAGGCCATGGAGATCCAACCCCCATAATAGTGTGGTGGTGTACCTAATAAAGTGGCCATCATTAGAAAAAGTCAGTCAGTTGAGCAGTTTAGGAAGTGATTTCAGACAGATTCCCTGTGCACACAGCCTACAGAACTGGGTGAGAATTTGCAGGCCTGAACAAAAGTGGGTTCCACAAAAATGAGTCTCAACATAGCATTTAGGAGTGTGTAGTTTTAAATGAAAATGATTATGTGGGGCATGTCAATGCTGAAGCTGCCCGTTTATTAATTTTTTTTTTAAGCACAGTGGTCAGTCAGAGAAACCTGAAGTAAAACGCGTGAAGAATAACCACTGCTTAAAAAAAAGACTGGTCTGTAACTGGATTATAAATGTTCAACCATGGCCTGAGTTCTGAATGATGTTTCTCTCTCAGACCAAAGAACTCAAAGCAGCCTGAGCGGGAGGAGAAGAGGGTCCTGGGTTTGGTTCTATTGAGGGGAGAGAACCTAGTCTCCATGACGGTGGAGGGCCCACCCCCTAAAGATGTAAGGACTTAAATAATTCAGCATAATCATTTTTTAAAAATGTAAATTTCAGTAAAAGTTTGACCTAATCTCCATTTTTCTCTGCCCCTTCTCAGACTGGAATTGCCAGAGTTCCTTTGGCAGGTGTGGCTGGAGGTCCAGGTGTGGGGCGGGCAGCAGGCCGTGGTGTTCCTGCAGGAGCCCCGATGCCTCAGGCCCCGGCTGGACTAGCAGGGCCCGTCAGAGGTGTGGGCGGCCCTTCACAGCAGGTAACCATGGACTGTCAGACATCTTTTTATTAAGGTATATGTGTGCGATGTGCTGATGACTTCCTCTGTGTCTAGGTGATGACCCCACAGGGTAGAGGGACAGTTGCTGCCGCAGCAGCAGGGGCCAGCATTGCCGGGGCCCCAACGCAGTATCCACCTGGGCGAGGAGCCCCACCCCCGATGGGCAGAGGAGCCCCACCTCCAGGTGAGTGATAACACTAGATGTTCATATTGGTGCAACAAGCTTGCCTAGTTTTTCCTGTGTGCTGATTGGTTGTTGCCTGATTTTCTCCCTGCAGGGATGATGGGCCCACCCCCTGGTATGCGGCCCCCGATGGGTCCTCCGATGGGCATGCCTCCTGGCCCCGGACGAGGAGCTCCAATGGGAATGCCTCCTCCAGGCATGAGGCCCCCTCCCCCAGGCATGAGAGGTAAACACTTGTTGCTCTTCATCAGCAGTCTCAGTAGTCAATCAGATCACAGCATAGTTCATGAAATGAGCTGTGAGTCAGGGATGATGTTATCTCCTCTGCTGTTTTAGGACCACCCCCTCCTGGGATGAGACCGCCTCCACGCCCCTGAAGATGCTGCACCCCATCAGTTGCCTGTTATATAGATTTGTTTTTAAATCTTGTTTTTGTTTTTTAATTGCTTTTTTTTGGGGGGGGGGTGATTTCACTTTGGATTTTTGTATAGTTTTCATGAAAACGATTCAATAAAAGTGTCGGTCAATCAGATGTCTTAAGTATTTAATATTTAAATGGGTCATATAGCTGGAGATCAGAGATTCCATAAGGCTTTCTCATTATCAGTAAGTTTGAAAAAGAGGGTTGCAAAAAATTCTGCCATAATCTGTCATTTAACCTGTCATTAAAAAAAAATAAAAAAAAAAATAAAATCATACAGTGGGGTAAAAAAGTATTTAGTCAGCCACCAATTGTGCAAGTTCTCCCACTTAAAAGATGAGAGAGGTCTCCAATTTTCATCATAGGTATACCTCAACTATGAGAGACAAAATGAGAAAAAAAAAATACAGAAAATCACATTGAAGGATTTTTAATGAATTAATTGGTAAATTCCTCGGTAAAATAAGTATTTGGTCACCTACAAACAAGCAAGATTTCTGGCTCTCACAGACCTGTAACTTCTTCTTTAAGAGGCTCCTCTGTCCTCCACTCATTACCTCTATTAATGGCACCTGTTTGAACTCGTTATCAGTGTAAAAGACATCTGTCCACAATCTCAAACAGTCAGACTCCAAACTCCACTATAGCCAAGACCAAAGAGCTGTCAAAGGACACCAGAAACAAAATTGTAGACCTGCACCAGGCTGGGAAGACTGAATCTGCAATAGGTAAGCAGCTTGGTGTGAAGAAATCAACTGTGGGAGCAATTATTAGAAAATGGAAGACATACAAGACCACTGATAATCTCCCTCGATCTGGGGTTCCATGCAAGATCTCACCCTGTGGGGTCAAAATTATCATGAGAACGGTGAGCAAAAATCCCAGAACCACATAGGGGGACCTAGTGAATGACCTGCAGAGAGCTGGGACCAAAGTAATAAAGGCTACATCAGAAACACACTACGCCGCCAGGCACTCAAATCCTGCAGTGCCAGACGTGTCCCCCTGCTTAAGCCAGTACATGTCCAGGCCCGTCTGAAGTTTGCTAGAGAGCATTTGATTGATCCAGAAGAGGATTGGGAGAATGTCATATGGTCAGATGAAACCAAAATAGAACTTTTTGGTAAAAACTCAACTTGTCGTGTTTGGAGGAGAAAGAACACCATACCTACTGTGAAGCATGGGGGTGGAAACATCATACTTTGGGGCTGTTTTTCTGCAAAGGGACCAGGATGACTGATCCATGTAAAGGAAAGAATGAATGGGGCCATGTATCGTGAGATTTTGAGTGAAAACCTCCTTCCATCAGCAAGGGCATTGAAGATGAAACGTGGCTGGGTCTTTCAGCATGACAATGATCCCAAACACACCGCCCGGGCAACGAAGGAGTGGCTTCGTAAGAAGCATTTCAAGGTCCTGGAGTGGCCTAGCCAGTCTCCAGATATCAACCCCAAAGAAAATCTTTGGAGGGAGTTGAAGGTCTGTGTTGCCCAGCGACAGCCCCAAAACATCACTGCTCTAGAGGAGATCTGCATGGAGGAATGGGCCAAAATACCAGCAACAGTGTGTGAAAACCTTGTGAAGACTTACAGAAAACGTTTGACCTCTGTCATTGCCAACAAAGGGTATATAACAAAGTATTGAGATGAACTTTTGTTATTGACCAAATACTTATTTTACTGAGGAATTTACCAATTAATTAATTAAAAATCCTTCAATGTGATTTTCCGGATTTTTTTTTTTCTCATTTTGTCTCTCATAGTTGAGGTATACCTATGATGAAAATTGGAGACCTCTCTCATCTTTTAAGTGGGAGAACTTGCACAATTGGTGGCTGACTAAATACTTTTTTACCCCACTGTATAATAAGATGCCGAATAGCTTTAATTTTTATCCCCCACCGGAAAAAGGCCAAAGGGGAATTATGTTATGGGTCAGTCCGTCTGTCTGTCCCACTTTTGCGAAATCAACTCCTCCTGCAGTTTTGTTTCGTTTGTTTTGAAACTGGTACCATGGTTTGATATACTCTGACGATGCGCATGTTGCAATTTGGTTCTAATCGGGTGATTTTTACAGGAATTGTAGCCCCTGACCTATGACCACCCATTTCACGTCACTTCATATAAAGTAACTCTTGCAACTCCCCCTATAGTTTTGGTCCGATTGTTTTGAAACTTGGTACCATGGTTTGATATACTCTGATGTGCATATTGCAATTTCACTCTCATCGGATGACCTTGAGGTCAGGTCATATTTTCCCTAAACCTAAACACAATAACTACTGAAAGAAATGATGTAGGCTTTTCAAATCAATACGTAGTTGTATCTAATACACATCTTGGATGACTTACACCCTGACCTAACTATGGGTTTGGGGTCAAAGTTCAGAGTTAACATTGCATTTCCACTATGGTAAATGCTATATTTAGTATTCTTATAAAACAAGAAAAGTTAGAGCCACCACACCTGGTACATAGGTTCACCTTGGGATCCTGACTATGGCTTTGGGGTTGAAAGGTCAATATTAACATTCCCTATGCCTTATTACTGCACAATTCAATTAAACTTTATTTATATAGCACCATTTCACAACAATAGTCATTTCAGCACTGTTAAACTAGGAGAAAACCCCACAATTGCAGAAAGACCTCAGCAATCTGGTGATCCCCTGTGAGCAAGCACTTGGCGATGGTGGAGAGGAAAAGGTTAGGGTCACCAAACTTGGTACACAGTTTTATGCTGTGACTATGGTTTTGGGATTGCAAAGTCAAAAGGTCAACATCAGAATGGTTTATAAACTATATCTCAACAACAAAGAAAGCTAGGGTCACCAAACCTGGAACACAGGTTCACTCTGAGACCATAACCTCTTACTACAGCCCTGTGTTCAGTTGACAAAACGTTTGCAGCCATTCGGAATTGTTCATTAGTTTCTGTAACTGAACGACACAGTCGCCGCAAACCATTTTCTCATTGGCTGAACTCTTTTGGGAGGTGACTCGCGTAGCGAACAAAGATGGCGGTGAGGTAAGATGGTTTACAATATCCTTTTCTTTTCGGAGCAATTCCATCAATTTAAGAGTAGAAGTTATGTCAGTTTGTAAGTAAAGCAATTCCACGCATAAAATACTGTTTTTGGTGGGGTATAATGGAGAATTCTTGGGTAATATGAAGTTGAAGTAGGCTACGCCATAGTTACCGTATCCTCTAACCAGCTGACAGAGGACCATAGCTCTACACAACTACAGAATGCGCGAGCCGAAAAGAAAAACCGTTTGCCGAGAACTGCCCATTTATTTAGGTTAGTTTGCCTTGCAAACTGTTTTGTGACCTGAACTCGCCCCAAGTTTGGGGTCAAAAGGTCAAAGGTGAAGGTTGGCACTCCCTATGCTCTCTTATAGAACGTATAAAGTTCGCTAGAGTCACTAAACTTGCTACACAGGTTCACCTCAGGATCCTGCCCTACAGCTATTGGTTGTATACTTTGTTGTATATTTGTGGATGATGAGATTATCATAATTTGGCCCTGCCACAGTAATTATATTGGAAAGTTGAAAGTATTGGGATCTTCAAAGAAAATGGAGGTGGGTGTAGAAGAGCTTGGAATAACGAGGCGATGTGATTTATAAACCAAAGTTTATTATCAGCTTCGCTCCTCTAACAAGTCTCATCTCAGTGCAGAAGCAGAATAAGAGGTCGAACACATTCACCTACATACTTATACCTACACATCACAAAAGACATTGCACATCAAAGCTAACATCCCGCATTAGCTTAATCCCCCCTCCTTTGTCTTCCTACTCCTCCACCTGACCTTGGGTGGTCAGTGCGATCGATCTCCTCCATTGTCCTCTGTCTCTTCCACCTGGCCCTGGGAAGTCAGGGCGATCGATCTGGTCTCCACCGCTGCGCCTCGGATGCTCTTTGATCTTCGCTGGCGGTTGAGACCTCTTGTCCTGTTCTGAGGCGTGAGGTCGTTGTACATATGTAATCACTAAACATTCTAACATGCTTATACATATGTAGGTTATGGGATATATGATTAATATAAACCACAGCCCCCCCAAACGACTAAGAAAAGGACAATAAAAGAAAGTCCACAGTTTAAGATAATTTCTATGACATACCAACTGTTAAACCTCTTGACAAGGAAAAAAAAACAAAAAAAAAAACTTTCCAGCAGCTATGCTCCTGTAGAGAATTCAGTGGTAATCATAACAGCGTAGTAATATCACAAATCAGTCTTAAAACTGTCACAGCACAATCTGATAAAATAGTTAACAACTTTAGGTTAATTTGTATCAGTCCCTGTGCCGTCTGGGTTTTAGTCTTCTCCCGAATCTGCTGTGGGTCCGCTTGGGCGTCCCGGCGGGACCTTCCTGTAAGGAGTCTGCAGCTTGGGGAGGAGAGTGGTTATTTGTTCCCTGCAGGGGTGCTGAGTCTTTTTTCTTGGGGGGTCTACCCCGCCGAGGTGCTCTCGCCAACCGTGCAGGTTCGTCTCTCAAAAAGAAGGCAGGTTTAAGTCTGTCAATGCTGACTGTTTCTTTTCTATCCCCCAAATCAAGCACAAAGTGTTTATCACCAGGTTCCAGCACTCTGAATGGCCCATCGTATGGTGTGCGGAAAGTTGGTTTTAAAGCTTCATGCCTAACAAAAACGAATTCAGCGTTCTTTAAAGCTTGTGGGACAAAAACCCGTGGAAAAGAGTGATGTGCCGGTCCGGGGAGAGAGTCCGGTCCGCTGCTGCCTGAAAGCCTCATGGCTGGAAGATGCCCAGGCTCTGGATTCTCTGGTAAAAACTCACCTGGGAGTCTGAGAGGTTGTGCAAAAACTAATTCTGCTGGGGAGGCGTCTAGATCCTCTTTAGGCGCAGCACGCAACCCCAATAAAACCCAGGGGAGTTTATTTACCCAATTTGTATCCGTTAGTGAGGCTCTGAGGGCGGCCTTTAAAGATCTGTGAAAGCGCTCGCATAACCCATTAGCCTGAGGGTGATATGCGGTGGTGCGGTGAATTGTCGCCCCTAAGCTGCTGGCCATGGCTGACCAAAGCTCTGAGACAAATTGAGGCCCCCTATCGGACGTGATGTCTGATGGGATGCCGAAACGTGCCTCCCAGTTTGTCAAAAAAACGCGAGCGACTTCCTCCGCTGTGGTTGACGCCAGAGGGACCGCCTCAGGCCAGCGCGTAGTACGGTCTATCATGTTAACAGGTGTGTGAAACCCTGAGACGAAGGTAGTGGTCCCACGAGGTCGACATGAACATGGCCGAACCTTCTAGCTGGGATTCGAAAAGGCTCTAGAGGGGCTTTTGTGTGTTTGTGTATTTTGGCGCGCTGACAAGACATGCAAGTTTTTGCCCATTCCTTTACATTTTTGCGCAGGCCGGGCCACACAAACTTTTCGGCGACCATTTTAACCGAGGCACGCACACCTGGGTGCGCGAGGGAGTGAATTGAGTCGAAAATACGGCGGCGCCATGCAGCTGGGACTACCGGGCGAGGTCGGCCGGTTGAAACGTCGCAGATTAGGGGGGGTACACCGTCGCGTAAACCCCTTTCCTCCAGCCTTAACCCTGTTGGTCCAGACAGGAGTGCACGCACGTCCGCGTCACTGCTTTGCTCCTCTGCCATGGCTGCGTAATCTATCCCCATGTGAATTGGGGCCGCGTACATGTCCGCGTTGGCGAAGAGTTCTGCGGCTGAGGTAGTATAATCTGTCTCCTCGCGCTCTGGCGATGTCACAGCGCAAGAGAGGCAGTCTGCTACCACGTTAAGTTTGCCTGCCACATGTCGAATGTCTGTGGTGAACTCTGAAATTGCAGCTAGCTGTCTTTGTTGCCTGCCTGACCATGGTTCTGAAATTTTAGCCATCGCAAAGGTGAGCGGTTTGTGGTCTACAAAAGCCATGAAACACCGCCCTTCTAACCAGAACTGGAAGTGGCGGATGGATAAATGAAGCGCTAGCAGCTCCCTGTCAAAAGTGCTGTATTTACGCTCCGTTTGGTTTAACGATTTGCTGAAAAACGCCAAAGGTTGCCAGGTTCCGCCAACGTGTTGTTCCACAACCGCCCCTATGGCCAGGTCTGAAGCGTCTGTGGTTAGCGCGATGCGGGCCGAGGGATCAGGGTGAACCAACAATGTGGCGTTCGCTAGAGCACTTTTTACTTCCGCGAAGGCGCGTTCGCGCTCCGGGGTCCATTCGACCGCGTTGGAAGGCTTTTGTTTTCTGAGCGCGGTATACAGGGGCTGCATGAGTTGAGCTGCGCGGGGGAGGAAACGGTTGTAAAAATTAACCATTCCCAAAAATTCTTGCAGCGATTTGACTGTTTGTGGTCGTGGAAAATTTTTTACTGCGCGAACTTTGTCTGGCAATGGGACTGCCCCCTCTGGTGAAACTCTGTGTCCCAAAAAATCAATTTGTGACACGCCGTATTTGCATTTGGCTGGATTGATTATTAACCCGTGCTCTTCTAGTCTCTGAAAAACCGTAGTGAGGTGTTGTTCGTGTTCTTCCTCCGACGAGCTGGCTACCAGCATATCGTCGAGGTAGACGAACACGAAAGGGAGATCGCGTAATACCGCGTCCATCATCCGCTGAAAGGTTTGAGCAGCGCCTTTGAGGCCAAACGGCATCCGCAAAAATTCAAAAAGACCGAAAGGGGTTATTACAGCCGTTTTAGGAATGTCTTCCGCTCGAACGGGGACTTGGTGATAGCCGCGGACCAGGTCTATTTTAGAAAAAATGCGCGCACCGGCCAGATGTAGTGAGAAATCTTGGATGTGAGGAATTGGGTAGCGGTCATGCGCTGTCGCATTGTTTAATCTGCGGTAATCGCCGCACGGTCTCCAAGAACCGTCGGTTTTCGGGACCATGTGGAGTGGCGATGCCCAGGGGCTTTTCAAGCGTCTAATAATGCCTAATTTTTCCAGGGTGGCAAACTCATCCCGTGCTATGGCGAGCTTGGTCGCGTCTAAGCGCCGAGCTTTGGCGAACACGGGTGGGCCTGTTGTGGGAATGAAGTGTTCAACCCTGTGTTTCGCTACTGTTGCTGAAAATTTTGGAACTGTGAGTGCTGGAAATTGGGTGAGGAGTTGGTCAAACTTACCTCCTGCTGTTGTGACGCTGGCCTGCACGGGTGGTGGAGAGACTCGATCTGAGCAGGGAATAGAATAAAATGACAGTGCATTAACCAAGCGTCTATTTGCTAGATCGACTAACAACCCATGTGCACACAAAAAATCAGCACCCAACAAGTTAAAACTCACCGCCGCTACAATAAATGTCCATCTATAGTTGCGGCCGTGAATGCAAAGAGGCAGGCTCCTTTCACTGTAAGTGTCGATGATGGAGCCGTTGGCTGCCATCGCCCCATTTCCCCGGGGACCCATGGCCCTATCTGCGTGGGAAGGGGTGATAAAGCTCAGTTGAGCTCCGGTGTCGATCAGGAACTGTCTCCCGGTGTGTCTGTCAGTCACATAAAGAAGTTTATTTTTTTCGCCGAGAACCGCAGCCGTTAACGGTTCTCGGTTTTGGCGTTTTCCCGAACTTTTGAACTTGCAGGGCGAACGCATTTGTACGCCCCCTCGGCGAAACGGTGGTGGTAATAGCAGATGTCGTTCCGACTGCTGCGTCTTGGTCGTGTTGCCGCCATGGTGGGTGGGCTCTGCTCGGTTGTCTGTGGTTCTCCCCTGCTCTGGGCATCTGCGGATGCTGCTGTGGCCACCTGTTCCCCGCAGGCGTTGGTGAGTCGCTACGCTTCTCGGGCCAGCGCGCGGAAGTCCTGCTGGGTGCTGCACCGCATGTTGATCAGCATCCCTCTCATGTGTGGCGGCAGAGTGCTGAGGAAGATGTGTTGGAAGAGGAAGTTGTCGTTGTCCTCCTCCTTGAGCTGCAGCATGTCCTCCATGAGGGCCTTGGGTCTGCATCCTCTGTGGCCGTAGATCGCCAGGATCCTCTCTGCTCTCTCCTCGGCTGAGGGGACGAAGCTCTCGACAATGGTTGCCTTCAGCTCTCTGTATTTGTCATGGGCGGGCGGCTGTCGGATTATGCTCCGCGCGCATCTTGACGTGGCAGCGTCGAGTTTGGCGACGATGTGATAAAATTTCGTCTCGTCCGCCGTTATGCCCGCCAGTGCAAACTGAGCCTCAGCTTGCTGGAACCACGAGCTCGGGTCTTCTTGCCAGAATTCTGGCAGCTTTACGGTGACGGCGCTTGTGTGGGCCGTCCTTGATGTGTCCGCCGGGTGAGAGCACCTTTCTTCTGCTCTCACGGCGGGGCTGGGGATGGTGCTCGGTTGAGCCCTCTCTTCTGCCGTGGGGGAACGTCTTCCATCCGTTCCCCTGTCTGCATGGGCGCCGGCGCTTGCCTGGGTCGCCTCCGATGAGTCAATCGTGGGAGAACGTCTCTGTTCCATCCTCACGTCTGGTCACCAGTGTAGAAGAGCTTGGAATAACGAGGCGATGTGATTTATAAACCAAAGTTTATTTTCAGCTTCGCTCCTCTAACAAGTCTCATCTCAGTGCAGAAGCAGAATAAGAGGTCGAACACATTCAGACCTACATACTTATACCTACACATCACAAAAGACATTGCACATCAAAGCTGACATCCCGCATTAGCTTAATCCCCCCTCCTTTGTCTTCCTACTCCTCCACCTGACCTTGGGTGGTCAGTGCGATCGATCTCCTCCATTGTCCTCTGTCTCTTCCACCTGGCCCTGGGAAGTCAGGGCGATCGATCTGGTCTCCACCGTTGCGCCTCGGATGCTCTTTGATCCTCGCTGGCGGTTGAGACCTCTTGTCCTGTTCTGAGGCATGAGGTCGTTGTACATATGTAATCACTAAACATTTTAACATGCTTATACATATGTAGGTTAAGGGATATATGATTAATATAAACCACAGTGGGAGATATTGCCCTTGCCTCAAGAGTACTCTTGTTCATGTTTTAGTTTAATCATGACCCAACAGAATACAGTGTACAGAGCATACATTTATTGAACTGATGAGCAGGGACAGTGGGTCTGTTCAGTACCATAAGAAGCAGATTCATGTTTTTTTTTTTTTTGAGAAAAATATCCTAAGTTTAATAAAATAATGGCTGGATGGGCTCCTTCTGAGTGAAGTGTTTATGATCCTGATGATTAAGCTCTGCTACTGCATAGTGCATTGCTTGTTTGCTGTTTCAATGTGATTTTTTTTTTTTTTTTCTCGGACAGCGGGTTATCCAAAAATCACTATGGAGAGACATGGAGACAAGAGCCACGTGGTGTCCTGCACGGAGTCTGTCCTGTTTAAATAAACTAAATGTCGCAGCTGTCTCCAACCAGTTCACACACCCTGTAGTTGAAATGCTGGAGTTGCCACCACTGCTTTATGAAAATGACCTTCTCTAGCCTTCTGAATGCACATTTCCAACTGTTCAGTGTTTCAGCACTTTTTTGCATAGCTTGATGTTCTCTAACAAGGTGCTTAAAGGCAAAATTCACAACAGGTGTTTCATCCATGAATTAACCAATAAATTTTCTGGTTCAATTAGAATTGGTATTTAAACAGTCCTCTTCATCATGCTGTTCACATTTCGACATCATGAGACCAAGACAACAACTAACAATTGATCAACAGTACCTCGCCAGTGCAAGTCTTCAAACAGGATGTCTTCAGAAGGAAGTGGCCACTGAGCTGAGTGTCACAGAGTGTCCTCAGCAGGTTGCAACAGAGATACCGAGAGACTGAAAGAGTCACAGAAAGGCATAGAAGTGGACACCCTTTGGCCACATCCCACGCTGATGACCGCTTCATTGTGAATGGTGCCCTGCAAAACCAGATAATGAATGCCACTCCAGGCACACTTAAGGGAGGTGAGAGGCACCCAAGTGTCACGTCAGACCATTCAAAACCATTTACATCAGTGTGGTCTGCATGCTAGATGACCTGCAAGGGTACCTGACCACACCACCAGGCACAGGGCATCATTGTCCTGCATGGGCCAGGGAGCATTTACGCTGGACAAGGACCCAGTGGGCCTCAGTGCTGTTTGCTGATGAAAGCCGATTCACACTGAGCAGAAATGATGGCCGCCAACAATGTTGGAGACATCAAGGAGAGCACTATGCATCAGCCACTGTTGTCACCAGATGAGCCTTTTGAGGTGATGGTGTTACAGTCTAGACAGGTGTGTCTAGTCAATACAGAACTGCCCTACACCTTGTGAATGGTACTGTGACAAGCCAATATTATCTGAATAACACGATTAGTCCAGTCCAGTCATTGTGCCTCTGCATGAACAACACAGGCCTAATTTCATCTTCATGGATGACAATGCTCCAGCACACTGAGGTCACATCACTAGGGAATGGCTGCTGGAGGCTGGGGTACCTCAGATGGAGTGGCCTGAATGAATGAATCATAAAGATTCATTCATTCACAATGCTCCAGCACATTGAGGTCACATCACTAGGGAATGGCTGCTGGAGGCTGGGGTACCTCAGATGGAGTGGCCTGCACTTTCTCCAGACCTGAATCCATAGAAAACCTATGGGATCAGCTGAGTCACTGTGTAGAGGTTCGTAACCCTGCACCTCACAACCTCAATGATCTGAGGGCTGCCCTTGAAGAAGAGTAGAATGCCATGCCTCAGCAGACAATAAGCCGACGTGTGAACAGCATGAGACGTCATTGTCAAACTGTAACTGATGCTCAAGGGCACATGACAAGTTATTGAGACACTGACATTTTTTGTTGTAGTACACCCACCACTGTTGTTGGCTTTTGTTTCAGTAAATTGAGATGAGGAAGTCACCATTGCATGCTTCTACTTAAATGCCCAACTTTCATGATATATCACTGTAGTGTAAACTTTTTACATTTTCCATAAATTTCACCCAAAAGCTAAATATCCCTAACTTTTTGTGAGTAGTGTACAGTGGATATTAAAAAGTCTACACACCCTGTTAAAATGCCAGGTTTTTGTAATGTAAAAAAAAAATAAAAAAAAAAAAATAAAAAATGAGACCAAGATAAAAAATTTCTAAACTTTTTCCACCTTTAATGTGACCTATTGTGGTCGCTTCATCATTGCAAGCTCTTCTACACCTATAACCTGTACAACCCAACTGGAAACAAACTGAAATCTTTTAAGGGGAAAACTAAAAAATGAAAAACTTACAATAACCTGGTTGCATAAATAGTGTTGTGAAAAAGTGTTTTCCCCCTTCCTCATTTCTCTCTTTTTTTTTTGGATGTTTGTCACACTTAAATGTTTCAGATCATCAGACAAATTTAAATATGAGACAAAGATAACACAAACACAAAATGCAATTTTTAAATGGTGTTTATTATAAAGGGGGAAAAAAAATCTAAACCTACATGGCCCTGTGTGAGGAAAAAGTGATTGCCCCCTAAACCTAATAACTGGTTGGGCTGTGGAGAGTGTAAATAAAGAGGCGGATTTGGCTTCAGGCGATTTATTACACAACTCACACTAGAAGCATAGACAGAATGACGTCTCAGCAGAGACTCTTCTCTTAAATAGCATGGCATTCCTCTAGAAGCTTCTAACACGCAAAAGGTCACATTGCATTCACTTCCTTAATCCTTTACCATTCCTCTAGAAGTTTCTAACACACAAAAGGTCACACTGCATTCACTTCATTCATCCTTCACACCTCCCTGTTATCTCACCAGGGAACCTCTGCTCTTTGTTCTTGTCTAAGATGTTACACAATTATGCTCTCCCCATGTGCTGCCATAGGGCCACCCTTAGCAGCAACAACTGCAATCAAGCGTTTGCGATATTATAGTGCTGTGGAGGAATTTTGGCCCACTCATATTTGCAGAATTGTTGTAATTCAGCCACATTGGAGGGTTTTCGAACATGAACTTCCTTTTTAAGGTCATGTCACGGCATCTCAATCAGATTCAGGTCAGGACTTTGACTAGGTCACTCTAAAGTCTTCATTTTGTTTTTCTTAAGCCATTCAGAGGTAAACTTGCTGGTGTGTTTTGGATCATTGTTCTGCTGCAGAACCCAAGGGCACTTCAACTTGAGGTCACGAACAGCTGGCTGGACATTCTCCTTCAGGATTTTTTGGTAGACAGCAGAATTCATGGTTCCATTTATCACAGCAAGTCTTCCAGGTCCTGAAGAAGCAAAACAGCCCCAGACCATCACACTACCACCACCATATTTTACTGTTGGTATGATGTTCCTTTTCTGAAGTGCTGTGTTACTTTTATGCCAGCAGTAATGGGACATACACCTTCCAGAAAGTTCAACTTTTGTGTTGTCAGTCCACAGGGTATTTTCCCCAAAGTCTTGGGGATCATCAAGATGTTTTCTGGCAAAACTGACACTTTGGGACCTTGGGGAAGTCAGGTTATTTAGCACCTCAGACAGAGACAGGGAATAAGCATGGGAGAACAATGCCCAGGAAGGACAGAGGGGGTTGAATGCAGTGTAGTGTAAATATCATGCTGTGTGATGTGAAGTGCCATGAAACTTGTGAAGTGTGACTTGTGATATAGAGAGGAGAGCTTGATGTAACCAGTCAGTCCATTCTGTGCTTGTGAGATGTGAGTGTGTAATAAATCGTCTGTCATGAATCTGCCTCTTCATTTACACACTCCACACTGGTGACCCAAGATGTATTATGGAACACGAGGCAAGAACCCAGGAGCCGGCCCGGTCAGGAAGCCCCAGCGACACAGCAGCCATTCCACAGACAGCCCGGACTGGAACCCCCAGCAACGCATGTGCGGTTCCAGTCAAGCTACCGGATTTCTGGCAGCACAACCCGCGCTCTTGGTTCCATCACACCGAGGCCCAGTTCGCCCTCCGGGGAGTAACGGCAGACGACACCAAGTTCTACCATGTGGTAGCAGTGCTGGACTCCTGCACAGCCCAGCAGGTAGCGAGCCTGCTCGATCAGCCACCAGCCCGCAACAAATACGAGGCGCTCAAGGGTGCGCTCACCCGGTGTTACACGCTCTTGGAATGTGAGAGAGTGGAGAGGCTCCTGGCGCGGACCGAGTTAGGAGATGAGTCAGCCATTGACCTGATGGAGAAGATGCTGGCGTTGATGGGCACGGACGACAGGCACTTTCTGTTTGCCCACCTTTTCCTCCAGAACCTTCCAACAGAGGCAAGAGCGGTTCTGGCCAATTCGCCGTTGCTGGCCAAGCGTGACTACCGTGTGCTAGCCCAGGAGGCAGACAGGATCATCCTCACCACCAGGGCAATCACAGTCAACGCGGCGGTGGCGGAGCCCAGCGAGACGACCAGGGGAGGCGAGGAGCCACCGACGGTAGCGGCAGCGGGGGCCAAGCAGTGCCAGAGAGACACGCTCTGCTTCTACCACCGCCTCTTCGGAGAGAACACGCGCAGATGTGTGCCACCGTGCCAATTCAAGCGCTTGGGAAACGCCATGGCCGGCAGTCGGTAGCAGCTGTGACTGTCGGTGAAGAGAACAAGCTGCTCTACGTGACGGACTCGCGCTCGGGGAGACGCTTCCTCGTGGACACTGGAGCCCAGAAGAGCGTCATCCTGCCGTCCTACGCTGACCGGCTGGCAGGACCTAGCAGCCCTGGAATGGTGGCAGTAAACGGCTCGGAGATTAAGACGTTCGGTGAGAGAACACTGACCTTATCCCTATATGGCTGCTCGTATGAGTGGACTCAGCACTGTGTTGCCCGCTCCTGGGCGCTGATCTTCTGTGTGCGCATGGTTTACTTGTGGATGTTGCTAACAGGCGCCTGGTTAATGCACTGTCCTTTGAACCTCTCCCCTGTATAGCTCGAAGGACCCGGCCAACAGCACAAGCCAGCGTCACAGCTCCAGGCGGTAAGTTCCACGCACTGCTCACTCAGTTCCCAGCACTCACAGTCCTGATGTTTTCGGCGGCCATCACTAAACACGTGGTGGAGCACTTTATCACCACCACCGGGCCGCCCGTTTTTGCAAGACCTCGGCGCTTGGACGCAGCTAAACTGGTCATAGCCCGCGAGGAGTTCGCCAACCTGGAAAGGTTGGGCATCATCAGGCGTTCGAACAGCCCATGGGCATCCCCGCTACACATGGTCCCTAAGGCTGATGGATCGTGGCAACTGTGCGGTGATTTCCGCAGGTTGAACAACGCCACAGCACACAACCGCTACCCAATTCCCCACATACAGGATTTTTCCGTCCGCCTCGCCGGAGCATGCTTTTTTTCCAAAATAGACCTGGTCCGTGGTTACCACCAGGTCCCAGTGCGTGCGGAGGACGTACCCAAAACAGCGGTAATAACTCCGTTCAGTTTATTCGAGTTCCTGCGCATGCCATTCGGGTTAAAAGGCGCAGCACAGACGTTCCAGCGCATGATGGATGCAGTGTTGCGTGATCTCCTGTTCGTGTTCGTCTACCTGGACGATATCCTGGTAACCAGTATGACTGAAGACGAACACGAAACCCACCTCAGGACGGTTTTCCGGAGGTTGGAGGAGCACGAGTTGATAATCAACCTGGCGAAATGCCAGTTTGGCGTGGCGGAGATTGATTTTTTGGGGCACCGCGTCTCTCCGGAAGGAGTGATCCCGTAGCCCGACAAAATGCGCGCCGTGGCAGATTTTCCCCGGCCTCAGACAGTCAGGGCGCTGCAGGAATTTTTGGGGATGGTGAATTTTTATAACCGTTTCCTTCCCCACGCGGCGCGGCTCATGGAACCATTGTACGCCACGCCACGCCACGCCTTCCCTCCACAGCTTGGGAGGTGGATGGTCACACTTTTTCAGTGCTGAGACAAAGTCACTGATTTTGCCATTAAAAGTGGCTGGCCTGCAGCGATCGGCGCTCGTGGCGAACACGCACGGGCTGAATTGCCACCTCCGTTGGATTGCCCTTTAATCGCCTTTCTCCAGCGACTTCCTGCGCCTTCCTGAAGCGATTGCTCAGCTAACACTAGTTAGCTTAATGCTACCTGAAGCGATTGCTAAGCTAACACTAGTTAGCTTAATGCTGGCGCCAGTCTCTAAATAACTACCTACAGCGATCGGATATACCTCCGGTGGATTACCCCTTTGATCGCTTTTATCCGGCCACTGTGAGTAAACTGACCAGCGATTCCAGCGCTTCCTTGTGATTCACTGATGTGCCCTACCTGAAGCGATTGCTAAGCTAACGCTAGTTAGCTTAATGCTGGCGCCAGCCATTCCACCTAACACCAGCCTGAATCAAAGCCCAGCTGCGAGGCCCAGCGGGGATACTACCAGGCAGGCGGCTATTTGTTTGACGGGGCTCAGCAGAGATTTCACCCAGGCAGACGGCAGTAGGCGGCGGTGCCCAGCGGAGGACTTACCGTGACTGCAGCGGCGGTGTGCGACGAGACTACCCGAAGCGATTGCTAAGCTAACGCTAGTTAGCTTAATGCTGGCGCCAGTCATTCCACCTTACACCAGCCTGAATCGAAGCCCAGCTGCGAGGCCCAGCGGAGATACTACCAGGCAAGCGGCTATTTGTTGACGGGGCTCAGCAGAGATTTCACCCAGGCAGACGACGGTAGGTGGCGGTGCCTAGCGGAGGATTTACCGTGACCTCAGCGGAGCTCGGTGGCAGCGGCGGCGTGTGACGAGACTCGGTTGGAGGAGCGGGACGGGAGACCAGTTACGGCGACTATGAGCAACGAGACCAGCAACGGAAGGGGCTAGTTGGCTAGCTGAGGCCCAGCTGGATTCGAGGACGATCGGATCAGATTCTGGCGATATAAGCAGAATTTATTTTACTATCCACAGATTTTCCTTTTCCTTCTTTCCAAGAAGGACTGAAGATGGCTGCCACCGGATTAAAAAGTGGGCTGATGGGCACCACTAATAAGCCTTCTCTACTTATCTACTTCCTCTTCGTTTTGTCTTTGTGTGTCTGGACCTGCAACAAGAAGGATTTTCCGACAAACTCAACCAAAGGTGAAGTTAAAAAGTTTTATCTGTATGGATTTGGGCTTGGACATCTCACCCTACACTCTATGTGGTCTTTAAAAGCCCTGAGCAAAAACTTCCAAATTAAGGCAAACATGGCTGTTAAGCAAAAATCACAATATGGCAGAGGATATACAGTTAAAGTTCTGTTAGTTCTGCTACTTCTGGCAGGAGATATTCACCTTAACCCTGGACCTGCCACTATTAAACAGCAGACCACTGGGTTAGCACAAAACTGAGCTGTACAAAAGCAAAAACAACATTTATTTTTCCAAACTGTTAATCATGCACGAGTTCTTTGGGACACCAAGGCTAAACCAAAGGGGATCCTCGGCGGTCATTTAAACATACGGAGCATAATCCCCAAAAGAGATGAGATTTCGGTGTTGCTGTTGGACTCAAATCTGGACTACCTTTGTCTCTCAGAAAGCTGGCTACACAGTAACATAGACACTAATATGATCGATATTGTGGGCTACCAGTGTTTTAGAAAAGACAGGCAGGTAGGGAGGGGAGGAGGTGTTTTAATTTACATCAAAGAGAAATATAAATGTCAACTGGTTGATTTGAATACTTCACTTGAATGTTTAGCTGTTAATGTATGTCTCTCTCCGGTAATGAATTTCAACATTGCAGTAGTGTACAACCCACCGTCACACAACTCTTCCTTTTATAATGAATTAAGTGATCTGGTTAAACAACTTGAGAAGAACAGAGAAACAATAATTCATGGTGACTTTAATATCAACTGGTCTGATAAAAAAGACAAACAAAAACTGAAAAGCCTCATGACTAAATTTAATTACCAGCAAATCATCAAAGGACCCACCAGGATAACCAAACAATCCAGAACACTTATTGACATGGTATTTACTAATAAACCAGAACGAATAACCAGAACCTATAATCTTGTAACTGGTCTCTCAGATCATAACATGGTTCTTGCTGTCAGGAAACTTACTAAAAAGCGACTACAGTATTTTGGGGGAGTCGATATTGACAAATCAAATTTTATTATCCCCAAATCAAAAAATGAGGAGTTTGAACATTACTTAGAGAATCAAAATTGGGAGCAGCTCATGGCAACATGTGAAGTAGATGATTGTTGTAATTTTATAACTGCAACAATCACAAAGTCTATAGAAAAATTTTCAAAGCAAATTAAAAGTAGACAACAGAAGATTAGCCTACCATGGTTAAATAATGAAATAAGAAAACTTATGAAGAGGCGAGACTATGCACTGAAAACATCACTAACCTCCAAACTACAAAATGATCACCTTGTGTACAAAAGTTTAAGAAATAAAGTGGTACATGAGCTGCGAAAATCAAAAATATCTTATTACAATAAACTGATAGATCATGCAAAGGGTAACAACAGTTCCCTATGGAGGCATTTAAATAACTTAACTAATAAAAAAAACGATCAGAAGGGGGTAAAGGAACTTAGAATCAATGGCAAGACCGTCAGTGACAAGGCTACTTTGGCAAATGAATTTAATTCACACTTTGTGGGCTCTGTGGAAGACTTAACAAAAATTTTTGTGCTGCCAAATGTGCTCAACAACACAAATTCCATACTCCCAACAGATACTTTTCACATCGATGAGGTAAATGAGAAGTTAATTGCTGGTATTGTTAAAACACTGTCAAACTCAAAAACTAGTGATATCTACAATATGAGCACCTCCTTTCTCAAAACGCACAGCAAAATATTAATCAAACCACTGACTCATCTCATTAATCTCTCCATTAGGTCTAGTACATTTCCATCTGGCTGGAAAAAAGCTGTCGTCATACCAGTTCATAAATCAGGCAGTAAAGACGATATATGCAATTACCGCCCAATCTCTATCTTACCAGTCCTATCTAAGGTTCTTGAAAAAGTTGTAGCTACACAGCTGATAGACTACTTACAAGACAGTCAACTTCTTCATCCACATCAATTTGGTTTTAGACCAGGATACTCAACAGAAACAGCAAATTGTTGCCTTATTGAAAACGTCAAACAGTCCTTGGACAGGGGTAATGTGGTAGGAGCTGTTTTTCTAGATCTCAAAAAGGCTTTCGATACTGTAAACCACAGTTTGCTTTTATCCAAAATGGTATCTTTTAACTTCTCCCCAAATACATTAGAATGGTTTGCATCTTATCTCCAGAATAGAGAACAGTGTGTAAAAGTTCACCAGGATAAATCCTCATTTTTAAACAACCGCATGGGTATCCCACAAGGGTCCATTCTTGGTCCTTTACTTTTCAGCATTTTTATTAATGACTTGCCGTTACACTGCTCAGCTGCAACATGCCAACTTTATGCAGATGATGCAGTTATTTACACAGCTGCCAAGACTCCAGCACAGGCTGCAGATGTACTGTCTACAAGTATGGTTGATGTCCAAGAGTGGCTCCTCAAGAACCATCTATTGCTGAACCTTCAGAAAACAGTCTCAATGTGCTTTTCAATCAAAAAATGTAACCTGCAACATTTTAAAGTTAATATACATGATCATGACATCAGTTTAGCTACAGAATTCAAATACCTTGGCATTGTACTAGATCCTCAACTCAAATTTAATCTTCATATAAAGAAAATTTCAAAAACAGTAAAAAAAAATCTGAACTGCTTTAAATTAATTAGATATTACATACCTTACGAAGCAGCTGCACTGTATATGCATTCTATGGTTTTTTCTCATATATCATACTGTTTGACAGTCTGGGCTCAAGCAGCCCCTTCCACAATAAGACATATAGGTTCATTATATAATCAAACCCTAAAAATCTTGGACAAAAAGCCCATTAGGTGGCATCACTGTAATGTTTTAAAAAAATACAACCTATTGAGTTTTGAGAGCTTCATTGACCTCTGTCTTCTGAAATTAACGTTCAAATGTTTCCATAAATCAGCACCCGAGCCACTTGCTGGTTTCGTCCAAAGACAGGACAGCAGCAGAGCCACCAGGAGTTCTGTTAACAATAACTGTAAAATATTCCACCGCAGAACCACATTTGGACAAACAGCTTTCTCTATAAAGGGCAGTCACATCTGGAACACAATGCCAAATGAAATTAAAATAATAACGGACTTTAAAACATTCACTAAAAATGTTAAAAACTGGCTGAAAAATAAACAAGAATGTACTCATGTATGAATTATTTGTCTGCAAAGTGAGAGTGAATGAAGGGAAGGAATAAATGTGTTTGTTTATAGTGAGTGACGGAGGGAGGAAGGCCTGAAATAGGCAAATGTGAGTTATGTTATATGTGTTAAATGTGAGTCAGGCTGTTATATTTGTGTATTTATAATATTTATGTTAAAGGTGAGTCAGGCTGTTATATTTGTGTATTTATAATATTTATAATATTTATAATTGTGTATTTATAATTTTTCTGCATTGATGTATGTGGTTATTGTGTATATTTTTTATCTTGATTCTTTTTTCTAAAGCCCATCCAGGGACAAGAGTTGCAAATTAGCTAATAGCTATACACTCTATGTGCAACACATCAGATTGATTGTTTTTGATTAATTGTCTATGTTTATTGCACTGTCCCTGTCAAATAAACTAATCTACTACTACTACAAGAGACAGAAACCCGCAGATGGAGTCGAATGGACCCCGGAGCAAGAGCGGGCGTTCTCGGAGGTTAAAGCAGCCCTGGCAAACGCCGCACTGCTGGCGCATCCGGACCCGACGGCCCGGATAGCGCTCACCACCGACGCTTCAGACGTGGCCATAGGGGCTGTCGTGGAGCAGCGCATCGCCAGAGCTTGGCAGCTGCTCGCCTTTTTCAGCAGAACTTTGCGCGACAGTGAACGTAAATACAGCACGTTCGACAGGGAGTTACTGGCCCTCCACCTGGCCATACACCACTTCCAGTTCTGGCTGGAAGGGTGCAGCTTCACCACGTTTGTGGACCACAAGCCACTAGTGTTCGCGATGGCCAAGGTTTCAGAACCATGGTCGGGCCGGCAGCAGAGACAGCTGGCCGCGATCTCAGAGTTTACTACCGATATTCAGTATGTGTCGGGTAAACTGAATGTGGTGGCGGACTGCCTCTTGCGCGCCGTGGTGGCCCTGGTCTACGTGGGGATAGATTACGCAGCCATGGCCGCGGAGCAGATTAGCGATGCAGACGTGTACACGCTCCAGTCTGGACCAACAGGGTTAAGGCTGGAGAGCAGGGTGCTGCAAGATGGCGGCCCCCCCCCCCAAATCTGTGATGTCTCCACGGGACGCCCGCGTCCGGTGGTCCCGGTCGTGTGGCGCCGCCGCGTGTTTGAGTCGGTTCACACTCTGACGCACCCAGGAGTACGCGCGTCAGTCAAAATGGTGGGAGAGAAGTTCGTGTGGCCGAGCCTATGCAAACAAGTGAAAGAGTGGGCTGCAGCCTGCATGGCGTGCCAACGAGCCAAGGTACACAGGCACACGAAGGCTCCTTTGGAGCCGTTTCCGGTACCGGCTAAAAGGTTCGGCCATGTGCACGTGGACCTCGTGGGCCCCTTCCCACCATCACAGGGGTGCACGCACCTCCTGACAGTGGGGGACCGCACCACGTGCTGGCCAGAAGCAGTCCCGCTGGCGGCAACCACGTCCGCGGACGTAGCACGCGCTTTTTGAACAGTATGGGTGGCGCGTTTTGGAGTCCCGTTGGACATTACGTCCGACAGGGGCCCGCAATTTGTTTCCAACCTCTGGTCCACGATGGCCTGCAGCCTGGGTGCTACAATTCATCGCACAACCGCGTACAACCCACAGGCCAATGGGTTATGCGAGCGTTTTCATAGATCACTGAAAGCAGCACTCAGGGCTTCACTGACGGATGCAAATTGGGTAGACAGGTTGGCGTGGGTTTTATTGGGGTTGCGCTCCGCGCCAAAAGAGGATTTGGAAGCTTCCCTGGCAGAGCTCGTTTTTGCGCAGCCCCTACGGCTGCCCGGGGAATTTCTACCAGATAATCCCGCGCCGAGCAGCTGCCCCTCTCAGCTTTTGCAGCGTAGCGCAAACACAGGCACGCTGCCAGGCCCTGCCCACCACAGTTTTCCGCGTGCCTTCGTGCCTAAAACTTTGAAGAACTCTCAGTTCGTGTTCGTCAGACACAACGCCCACCGCCCTCCATTGCGCCCACCCTATGATGGACCGTTCAGAGTGTTGGAAACAGGGGATAAGCATTTTGTGCTAGACTTGGGGGTAGACGGGAGAAAATTGGCATAGACAGACTCAAACCCGCCTTTGTAGTGGCGGATGAGCAAGTGCTGTTGGCTAGGGTCCCTCGGCATGGAAGACCCCCACAGAGAACTCCCCAGGGAAATGATTCACCAGAGCAGCCACACGGACAGAGCGAAGTCCCCCCACCACCACCACCACGGCTCACCCGCAGTCAGACACACTCCCAGCAGCCCCCCACGGCACAGCAGTGCCACGGAGGTGGTAAACCCCAGTTACAGCAGATATGGGAGGAGACTGAAGCCAAACGCGAGTGTGGACTGATGTTCTGTCTTAGATGCTGGGGGGGGGGGGGGCGGTTTGGGACCTTGGGGAAGTCAGGTTATTTAGCACCTCAGACAGAGACAGGGAATAAGCATGGGAGAACAATGCCCAGGAAGGACAGAGGGGGTTGAATGCAGTGTAGTGTAAATATCATGCTGTGTGATGTGAAGTGCCATGAAACTTGTGAAGTGTGACTTGTGATATAGAGAGGAGTGTTTGCTGTAACCAGTCAGTCCATTCTGTGCTTGTGAGATGTGAGTGTGTAATAAATCGTCTGTCATGAATCTGCCTCTTCATTTACACACTCCACAACACGAGCCTTTATGTTCTTTTTGCTCAGCAGTGGTTTTCATCTTGGAACTCTGCCGTGCAGGCCATTTTTGCCAAGTCTCTTTCTTATGGTGGAGTCATGAACACTGACTTTAACTGAGGCAAGTGAGGCCTGCATTTCTTTGGATGTTGTTGTGGGGTCTTTTGTGACCTCTTGGATGAGTTGTCGCTGCACTCTTGGAGTAATTTTCGTCGGCTGGCCACTCCTGGGAAGGTTTGTCACGACCTGAACTATCTTTTCTCTGCGTTCAGGTTGTCCAGTTTCGCTCCTGCTCCGGGGTAGTCCGTGCCGGGTCTTCCATGGCCCGCTCTTTGACAGCGCCCAGCTGATTGCCAGCTGTCTAGTTCAGCTGCGCTGGGACAGCTGTCTCCTATTCCCAATCATCTCCCCCATTTAAGCGAGCAGCCGAGAGTTACTCGTCGCTGCGACCTCGCTATGGGAAGACGTTCCTTGTGTTTCCCACGACTGTTAGCTCCTACGACTAGCTTCAGTCCGCCGTTACCTCGGCACTTCACCCAAAGTAAGTGTTGCGACTCGGCGTGTATTTTTCCCTCGCCGCCTCTCTAGCCTTTCTCCCTGGGTGGTACGTTACCCTTAGTTCTGTGTGTGTTTTAGCCCCACGTGGCTCTTTACTTTTCTGTTCGTTATTTTGTGTAGTGTGTGCTTTGTTAATAAACTACGCTAACCCACTGGTCGCCCTCGTATCTCCTTTCCTGGCTCGTGAGAGCCAGAGTTATGACAGTAGGTCGCAGCCATAGTGAGACGGCCGCGACCGTGAGTTGGCTGTAAGGACTCGACGCCTTTTTTTCTCTTCCTCTGGGTACGGGCGAGCCAGTATCATGTCTCCTTCCAAGAGACTCATGCGGCACCCAGGCCACGATCTCTCGGAGACTCTGGACCTTGTGGACGGAACGTTGTTCACCACGGACCTCTACGATGCCCCCAGCGAGATACGCTGGCGCCTGGAGCTCGCCGAGGGTATGCTTAACTGCTTTTCTCGCTACTTCCTTCTCCCCGAGGTTAAGGCGAGGAGGGCAGACATCTCTGTGGCCTGGGAGAGGCTCCGTAGGCTGGAGGAGAACTCCGGCAGGAAGCCGAGGACAGAACGCCTTCGCTCCTCGCTTCGGAATCCCGCTCCTGCCGCCGATCCAGTCCAGGAGTTCGCCTCACCCAGGGGTGATCCCCAGGATAGAGTGACGTCAACCGGGTTTCCCCCGGAGAAGATGAGAATGACAGCGATGCGCATTGTGGATCGAGTGGCAGCCGCTTCTTCCGCCGCCGTTCCCCCCGTAGCCATGAAGAACGTGATTGCAGCGGTCAGGCTGGTCGAGAAGAACCCGGAGCTGAACGATTATCCGGAATACGCTGACCTGTTGGCTTCGCTCATCGCACAGGAGCGGCGTTTTCCCGACCTCACGTTCAGAAGACGTCGCTCCCAAATTCCCCACTCATCTCAGCGAGAGTCCCGTCCGGATCCCGCTCCAGGAAACCACACGAATTCCGCCTCCCAGCCTGCTGTTGCTCCCGTGTCTCGCCGAAGAAGTGAATCAGCTGCTCCCGCTCCTGGGCCCGTTCTCCCCGCTGTCCCGTCAGCTTTGGGCCCCCAGCTCTCCTCAGCTGTTTCACCCCCCTCTTCGTCATTCACTCCGGCCGCTGGGAGAAGCGCAAATTCATCTCCAGGTGTTCCAGGTCCCGATCCGGTGCGGGTAGCACCGCCTCATCTGTCCAGGGGGTTCCCCACTTCTATCCGGTTGGGAGAAGAGAGACTCGAGTCCCTTGTAGCGGGTTCCACCGGCCCTCCGGGAATCAGGCAAGTGTCCTTTCATTCTCCTCCCATTTTGAGTGAATTGCCTTGTTTGATTCCTGGGGGAGGAGTTCAGGGTTCACAGTCCCCTGAGCTCTCTCCTCCCGCTGCAAAAACTGAATATGAACCTGCGTCCTCTGTGTCTCTTCCCCTTGAGTGTGCCCCGGTGCCAGGTGTACACCGCTGCGCGAGGAGGAGGCGGCCTGCGGCCCTGGAGGGTTTTGCCCCAGCCCCGCAGCCACGTTATGGGCAGAGGAGAAGGTCGAACTGCCTGTTGGAGCCAGCGCCGACGATTAAGCGTCCCCGGGTCTCCACGGAGGAATGGTTCGGCCCAGCAGAGTCCAGATCTCCTGCCCCCACGCCAGGTGGGCTGTCGACGCGGTCTTCGGCGTTTGGAGGTCATTTGACTGTGGAAACCATCATGCCGGCTGCGGAGCCATTCGCAGTCGAGTTGGAGCCGGAGGACGGAGTCCTGCACGCTGAGCCCGGAGCATCGAAGTCCTGGATGGCGGTAGAACCCGAGATCAGGCAAGTGCTCTATTTTGTTTTTCTCTTCTCTATTCTGGAGCATTATTGCCTGTCTCTCGGGGGGGCGGGCCGGGTGCAGCCGTCTGCTGCGCTCGAGCCTGTTCCGCCGGGCTCTGCCGCTGCCGGTGATCCTGATCCCGGTTCCTTTTGTCCCTCTGAGCCTCTCCCCAGGGTCACCGGAGACGAACCTGCTCTGGGTGCCATCTCGGAGGTTCCGGTTCCCTGCACGGTGTTCGCCTCAGATGCTGCGCCCGGGAGTGCTGTCTCGGTCCAGCTGGAGTCCACCGGGAGTGCTGTCTCGGTCCAGCTGGAGTCCACCGGGAGTGTTTCGCCGGTCCAGCTGGGGTCCACCGGGAGTGTTTCGCCGGTCCAGCTGGAGTCCACCGGGAGTGCTGTCTCGGTCCAGCTGGAGTCCACCGGGAGTGCTGTCTCGGTCCAGCTGGAGTCCACCGGGAGTGTTTCGCCGGTCCAGCTGGGGTCCACCGGGAGTGTTTCGCCGGTCCAGCTGGGGTCCACCGGGAGTGTTTCGCCGGCCCGATCGGGGTCCACCGGGGGTGCTGCGCCGGCCCGATCGGGGTCCACCGGGGGTGCTGCGCCGGTCCGGGTAACGGTTAGTGTGGGAGCTGGAGGATTGTGTTCGCCTGACGTCAGGCTGACTTCGTCCCTTGCCTCCATCATTTCTCCTCCTGCCGCTGTTGGGGTTCCTCTCACCCGGGCCAGTTTCCCCCTACCCTTGTTGCCATTAGATGGCAGGCTAACTTTGCCCCTGGCCTCCATCTCTTCTCCCCCTACTACTGTGGGGTTTTTTCTCACCTGGGTCAGTTTCCTCCTGCCTTTTCCCTCAGGGAGGAAGCTGCACCAAGACTTCTCCCTCAGCTCTCCGTGGTCTGAGGTCACGGGACGACCGCCTGGGAAGCCATCTGGCTGGTTCGGTGATCTGGGTCGGCCTCCGGAGAAACTGTGTCTCCTAGCCTGGGACTCGGGTAGGCCACCCGAACTGGTGTTGTGGTTCCTGGCCTGGTGGAGTTCGGGCCGCCCGCCGGACAAGCTGTCATCGCCTGCCCCGCTCCACCTGCTGACGTCCTGGAAGAATTGACTGACTGTTTGTTGCCTTGCGTTTGATTGTCCTCCCTAATTCAATACTTTTCAGGACATCAAAGAACTCTCTGCCCTAGAGTCCTTATTGTGGGGTTATCCCAGTTAAAATTTCCTTGGACTATTTTCTTTGTTTTATAATCCCAGTATGATCCTATTCTAATTTCTCCTTAAGTAGCATTTGCTTCACATTGCCTGGCCTCATTCCGAGTAGTCTTGTTTTTCTGTATTTATATCCTCCTCCAGACTGTTTAGTGACACTTTTGTTCTAATACGTGTTTGAGGAGTGGTTCCTTTTGTATTTTTATCTTCATGCCAATTTGCAGTTCCAGGCTCTATTTTTGGATCTTATGCCCGGTTTGCATCCTTTGTATATTCTGTTTTGGTCGGGGTTTACTTGTGTAAGTCTATTTTAACCATATGTTCAGAGTTTTGTAGTTTTTGGCCTTCGGGACATGAGTTTTGTTTTTTTTTTATTGTCCTCACCCTGAGTTATTGTGAACTTTTTCCATGACTGTGTCGCTATGTTTCTGCATTTTGGTTCTTGTCGTTTCTCCCCACCCCCTGTGGTCACCTGCACAGACCGTCTGGCCTCTGCAGGGGAGGGGGTGATGGTTTTTTTTGGGGGGGGGGTTAAGATTATTATGGTATCTGACCCTATACTGTATCTAGGTTTTTTTTTTTTTTCCCTGCCTCCTTTTTCTGGTCCCTCCCTTTCTCCCAGATCTGGCCCCCACCGCCCTCCCTGGTCTTCCCTCGGGGGGGGGGGTTTAGGCCGCTCCAGGAGGCGCGGCTCGGGGGAGGAGTACTGTCACGACCTGAACTATCTTTTCTCTGCGTTCAGGTTGTCCAGTTTCGCTCCTGCTCCGGGGTAGTCCGTGCCGGGTCTTCCATGGCCCGCTCTTTGACAGCGCCCAGCTGATTGCCAGCTGTCTAGTTCAGCTGCGCTGGGACAGCTGTCTCCTATTCCTAATCATCTCCCCCATTTAAGCGAGCAGCCGAGAGTTACTCGTCGCTGCGACCTCGCTATGGGAAGACGTTCCTTGTGTTTCCCACGACTGTTAGCTCCTACGACTAGCTTCAGTCCGCCGTTACCTCGGCGCTTCACCCAAAGTAAGTGTTGCGACTCGGCGTGTATTTTTCCCTCGCCGCCTCTCTAGCCTTTCTCCCTGGGTGGTATGTTACCCTTAGTTCTGTGTGTGTTTTAGCCCCACGTGGCTCTTTACTTTTCTGTTCGTTATTTTGTGTAGTGTGTGCTTTGTTAATAAACTACGCTAACCCACTGGTCGCCCTCGTATCTCCTTTCCTGGCTCGTGAGAGCCAGAGTTATGACAAGGTTCATCACTGTTCCATGTTTTCGCCATTTGTGGATAATGGCTCTCACTGTGGTTCGCTGAAGTCCCAAAGCTTTAGAAATGGCTTGATGACCTTTTCCAGACTGATGGATCTAAATTACTTTGTTTGTCATTTGTTCCTGAATTTCTTTGGATCGCAGCATGATGTCTAGCTTTCGAGGATCTTTTGGTCTACTTCATTTTGTCAGGCAGGTCCTATTTAAGTGATTTCTTGGTTGATAACAGGTGTGGCAGTAATCAGGCCTCGGTGTGGCTAAAGAAATTGAACTCAGCTCTCCAAAGATGTGATAAACCACAGTTAATTTATGTTTTAACGGGGGGGGGGTCACTTTTTCACACGGTGCCATGTAGGTTTGGATTCCCCCCCCCTTAATAATAAATACCTTCATTTAAAAACTGCATTTTGTGTTTACTTGTGTTATATTTGCCTAAAATGTAAGTTTGTTTGATGATCTGAAACATTTAAGTATGGCAAACGTATAAAAAAATGAGAAATCAGGAAGGGGGCAAATACTTTTTCACACCACTGTATGCATACCCTGTTGTAACCGGGGATGTGGCTGTGTTCAGAATTAACCAATCACACTCAAACTCATGTTAAATGGGAGTCAGCACACGCCTGTCACCATTTAAAGTGCCTCTGATTAACCCCAAATAAAGTTCAGCTGTTCTAGTAGGCTTTTCCTGACATTTTTGTAGTCACATCTTACAGCACAAGCCATGGTCCACAGGGAGCTTCCGAAGCATCAGAGGGATCTCATCGTTCAAAGGTATCAGTCAGGAGAAGGGTACAAAAGAATTTCCAAGGCATTAAATATACCATGGAACACAGTGAAGACAGTCATCATCAAGTGGAGAAAATATGGTATAACAGTGACATTACCAAGAACTGGCCGTCCCTCCAAAATTGATGAAAAGACGAGAAGAAAACTGGTCAGGGAGGCTGCCAAGAGGCCAACAGCAACATTGAAGGAGCTGCAGGAATTTCTGTCAAGTACTGGCTGTTTAGTACATGTGACAACAATCTCCCGTCTAGGGTATCAAGACGGAAGCCTTATCTTACAAACAAAAACATCCAAGCCCAGCTACATTTTGCAAAAATGCATTTGAAATCTCCCAAACGCATGTGGGAAAATGCATTATGGTCCGATGAAACCAAGGTTGAACGTTTTGGCCATAATTCCAAAAGGTATATTTGGCACAAACACAACACTGCTCATCACCAAAAGAACACCATACCTACAGTGAAGCATGGTGGTGGTGGCGTCCTGCTTTGGGGCTGTTTTTCTTCAGCTGGAATTAGTCAAGGTGGAGAGAATTATGAACAGTTCCAAATACCTGTCAGTGTTGGCACAAAACCTTCAGGCTGCTAAAAAGCTGAAGATAAAGAGGAACTTCATCTTTCAGCATGACAATGACCCAAGCACACATCCAAATCAACAAAAGAATGGCTTCACCAGAAGAAGATTAAGGTTTTGGAATGGCCCAGCCACAGTCCAGACCTGAATCCGATCGAACATCTGTAGGGTGATCTGAAGAGGGCTGTGCACAGGTGATGCTCTCGCAATCTGACAGATTTGGAGCATTTTTGCAAAGAAGAGTTGGAAGATATTACCACATCAAGATGTGCCATGCTGATAGACTCCTACCCAAAAAGACTGAGTGCTGTAATAAAAGCCAAACGTGCTGCAACAAGTATTAATTTAAGGGTGTGCATATTTATGCAACCAGATAAGGTTTTGGTTTTTTTCCCCCTAAAAAGATTTCAGTTTGTTTTTCAATTGGGTTGTATAGGTTTTAGGTCACATTAATGGTGGAAAAAAGTTTTGAAATGATTTATCTTGGTCTCATTTTTTTACATCACAAAAACCTGGCATTTGAACAGGGGTGTGTAGACTTTTCATGTCCACTGTATATGTAAATGATGATTGATATTCAGTAACATCTGCTATTAGTTAAAGTCAGAAGTGGTCATAAAGGGCTGCTGGCTTAAATATGAAACTAGTAATATTTCACTTTGCACTTGTGATGTTAATCTAAAACACCCATTACATAATAGTATACTTATTTTTCACTTATATTGTATATAAGCCATGCAACAAAATTACCCAGAGGGATTGACAATAGCATAAATACAAGTAAGACATGAAACTTGATGAGAGTCAGTAGTGCTGTTCAACTGGATAATTTCGCAGCTCTAATTTATGTTTGTATTGAAGTATATCTTTTAGTGGAAAGCGGTGTCTTAAAGCTTAATATTGGGAGTAAGTCATCCAAAATGTCAAAAAATGTTATTTCGGTAATGCTTTATGTCCAGGGAAACATTTTTGATACAGCATGGAAACTGGTTTTCATCACTTGGTGAACCGCTGCAACATTTACTAATTTTCTCAAGAGTCTTTCAATTTGATTTTCCAAAAGATTTTTTTCAAATGAAAGGCAATTTTTAGAAAATGGTTGGTAATTTAAAGAATACTTTCCTGATAAGGTGGCTGAAGACGAAGAAGAAATTTGCTGGTGTAGTGTCAAGGAGGCAGTGTGAGCATTGTAGTTTTTGTTTGCTCCACTAAATGTTCGTCAAAGGTCTCCTATGGGCCACGTTTGAACCCCATGTACATTGGTGTGAAAAAGTGTTTGCCCCTTCCTGATTTCTCTTTTTTTTTTTTTGTATGTTTGTCTCACTTAAATGTTTCAGATCATCAAAGAAATTTAAATATTAGACAAAGATAACACAAGTACACACAAAATGCAGTTTTTAAATAATGGTGTTTATTATTAAGGGGAAAAAAATCCAAACCTACAGATGTGGACAAAATTGTTGGTACCCCTCTGTTGATGAAAGAAAAACCCACAAAGGTCACAGAAATAACTTGAATCTGACAAAAGTGGTAATAAATAAAAATTCTATGAAATTTAACCAATGAAAATCAGACAATGCTTTTGAATTGTGGTTCAACAGAATTATTCTTATAAAACAAACTCATGAAACAGGCCTGGACAAAAATGATGGTACCCTTAACATAATATTTTGTTGCACAACCTTTTGAGGCAATCACTGCAATCAAACAATTTCTGTAACTGTCAATGAGACTTCTGCACCTCTCAGCAGGTATTTTGCCCCACTCCTCATGAGCAAACTGCTCCACTTGTCTCAGGTTTGAAGGGTGCCTTCTCCAGACGGCATGTTTCAGCTCCTTCCACAGATCTTCAATAGGATTTAGATCAGGGCTCATAGAAGGCCACTTTAGAATAGTCCAATGTTTCGCTCTTAGCCATACTTGGGTGTTTTTAGCTGTGTGTTTTGGGTCATTATCCTGTTGCAAGACTCATGACCTGCGACTGAGACCAAGCTGTCTGACACTGGGCAGCACATTTCTCTCTAGAATACCTTGATAGTCTTGAGATTTCATTGTACCCTGCACAGATTCAAAACACCCTGTGCCAGATGCAGCAAAACAGCCCCAGAACATAACAGAACCTCCTCCATGTTTCACAGTAGGGACAGTGTTCTTTTCTTGGTATGCTTCATTTTTGTGTCTGTGAACATAGAGCTGATGTGCCTTGCCAAAACGTTCCAGTTTTGTCTCGTCTGTCCATAGGACATTCTCCCAGAAGCTTTGTGGCTTGTCAACATGCAGTTTGGCAAATTCCAGTCTGGCTTTTTTATGATTTGTTTTCAACAGTGGTGTCCTCCTTTGTCGTCTCCCATGAAGTCCACTTTGGCTCAAACGATGACGAATGGTGCGATCTGACACTGATGTACCTTGACCTTGGAGTTCACTTCGAATGTGTTTAGAGGTTGTTCTGGGATCTGTTGTTACCATTCGTATTATCCATCTCTTCCATTTTTCATCAAGTTTCGTCCTGCGGCCACGTCCAGGGAGGTTGGCTACAGTCCTGTGGATCTTAAATTTCTGAATAATATGTGCAACTGTAGTCACAGGAACATCAAGCTGCTTGGAGATGGTCTTATAGCCTTTACCTTTAACATGCTTGTCTATAATTTTCTTTCTAATCTCCTGAGACAACTCTCTCCTTTGCTTCCTCTGGTCCATGTTTAGTGTGGTACACACCATGTCAACAAACAGCACAGTGACTACTTGTCACCCTTTAAATAGGCCGACTGACTGATTACAAGTTTGTAGACACCTGTGATATTAATTAGAGGACACATCTTGGTTGAACATGTCCCTATGGTCACATTATTTTCAATCTTTTCTAGGGGTACCATCATTTTTGTCCAGGCCTGTTTCATGAGTTTGTTTTTTAAAATAATTCTGTTGAACCACAATTCAAAAGCATTGTCTGATTTTCGATTGGTTAATTTTCATAGAATTTTTATTTATTACCACTTTTGTCAGATTCAAGTTATTTCTGTGACCATTGTGGGTTTTCTTTCATTAACAGAGGGGAACCAACAATTTTGTTCACGTCTGTACATGGACCTGTGTGAAAAAGCCTAACCTAAACCTAATAACTGGTTGGGCCACCCTTAGCAGCAACAACTGCAATCAAGCGTTTGCCATAACTGGCAATGAGTCTTTTACAGTGCTGTGGAGGAATTTTGGCCAACTCTTCTTTGCAGAATTGTTGTAATTCAGCCACATTGGAGGGTTTTCGAGCATGAACCGCCTTTTTAAAATCATGCCACAGCATCTCAATCAGATTCAGGTCAGGACTTTGACTAGGCCACTCCAAAGTCTTCATTTTGGTTTTCTTAAGTCATTCAGAGGTGGACTTGCTGGTGTGTTTTGGATCATTGTTCTGCTGCAGAACCCAAGTGTGCTTCAGCTTGAGGTCACGAAGAGATGGCTGGATATTCTCCTTCAGGATTTTTTGGTTGACAGTAGAATTCATGGTTCCATTTACCACAGCAAGTCTTCCAGGTCCTGAAGCAGCAAAACAGCCCCAGACCATCACACTACCACCACCATATTTTACTGTTGGTATGATGTTCCTTTTCTGAAGTGCTGCGTTACTTTTACGCCGGATGTAATGAGACACACACCTTCCAGAAAGTTCAACTTTTGTCTTGTCAGTCCACAGAGTATTTTCCCCAAAGTCTTGGGGATCATCAAGATGTTTTCTGGCAAAACTGACATGAGCCTTTATGTTCTTTTTGCTCAGCAGTGGTTTTCATCTTGGAACTCTGCCGTGCAGGCCATTTTTGCCAAGTCTCTTTCTTATCGTGGAGTCATGAACACTGACCTTAACTGAGGCAAGTGAGGCCTGCAGTTCTTTGAATGTTGTTGTGGGGTCTTTTGTAACCTCTTGGATGAGTTGTCGCTGCGCCCTTGGGGTAATTTTGGTTGGCCAGCCACTTCTGGGAAGGTTCATCACTGTTCCATGTTTTCGCCATTTGTGGATAATGGCTCTCACTGTGGTTCGCTGGAGTCCCAAAGCTTTAGAAATGGCTTTATAACCTTTTCCAGACTGATAGATCTTAGTTAATTTGTTTCTCATTTGTTCCTGAATTTCTTTGGATCGCAGCATGATGTCTAGCTTTCGAGGATCTTTTGGTCTACTTCACTTTGTCAGGCAGGTCCTATTTAAGTGATTTCTTGATTGAGAACAGTTGTGGCAGTAATCAGGCCTGAGTGTGGCTAGAGAAATTGAACTCAGCTTTTCAAAGATGTGATAAACGAGAGCTAATTTATGTCTTAACAGGGTGGGGGCAATCACTTTTTCATACAGGACCATGTAGGTTTGGATTTTTTTTTACCCTTAATAATAAACACCTTCATTTAAAAACTGCATTTTGTGTTTGCTTGTGTCATATTTGTCTAATATTTAAATTTGTTTGATGATCTGAAACATTTAGGTGTGACAAACATAAAACAAAATGAGGAAGGGGCAAACACTTTTTCACACCACTGTATTTAGGGGCAGATCTGTATCACTATGCTTATCACTCTTTTTTTAATTAACATTGTGTGATAGGGCTTTGTTATTGCTGATTTTTGCAAACATGGACACAGGCGCAGACAATTTATGGTCTGCCGTTTGATATTTTGTAATCACATTATACTCAGTCAATAAACATCCTTGATGTAGGTATGTGCTCTGAGTGCCCTCTTGTTAGGAGTCCTTTAAAATTAAGGGGGGGGGGGTCAAGTCACCCTGGCACTAAAACAGTCCAGGCCTAAAATAGGACAGCCTTGGTTCATCCATTGTTAAATCCGCCAAGGATGTTAGGTGATCACAGCTGTTTGTCTGTTAGCAGAATTACACACAAACTGATGGGCTGATTTTAACAAAAAAATTAATCAGAGGTGGCCCTTGGTCCAAAGATTAACCTGTTAGATCTTGGGTCTGATCCAGGTTTGTATGGTGGTTCTGGATCACTTTTTTTTTTAAACATTATCAGATGGTTTTTGAATTAGGTTTTTGCTAAAATCATGAAAAAATGGACGAACCATTCTGAATCTACACAGTACAAACGACTTATGATTCTATCAATTCACTCATTTTAACTGGAGGACCAACAGCCTTGGTGGAGGTATACACTCTCTGGGTGCCCTCTTGTTTTTTATTTTGATGTTTCAGATAGTGATGGCACGGCAGGCTCCGGAGCTTCAAGGGTGCTCTGAGCTTATCCAGGAAATATTTGGCGAAGCGTGTTTCGAGGCGTGTATTGCTGACTTATGTGTTGACATCGTCCCATGTGACTGGGTCAGGAAGCCATTCATGATTTTGCACGCAACGTGAAATAAATTGAACAGCGATACACAATGGAAATCCCCATCCCTCACGTTTTGTGTTGTCGACGTTTGTGTAAGGGATTTGTCACAGCCAATTTTTAGATGGAGGCAGCACCAAAAACATGGACTTTTCCCATTTGGGAACATTTTGAACGCATTTCTCCCATTGATGTATTTTCTACAAATAGTGGATATTTATTGTAACTGAAGTGATGGTTTAGTGCTAAAGCATCTGCTCTACAAGTGAGAGACCTGGGTTTGAATCCTAGCTGTGTCATTCTTGTAATTTTATTTTTATTTGCAAGGTGAAGTGTCTGTTGTGTTTCAAAGAGCTTGGATCATTATTACGCATCATTATGCTGAGGCACTATTGCCATTGTGCCCTGCATGAGAATAAGGCCAGAGCTGAATATTCTGGGAAAGACAGTATAAGACTGTTGAAAATTATTTCTAAATAAAAATGGATAAGTAGTACAAGCACATCAAGTAACACAGGCACATTCACTGTAGTCACCCCAGTTTTATTATTTCTTTTTTCCCTTATGATCATTGATATTTCTTAAAAGACAGTACATTTATTGAAATTGAAAAAATACACACTAAACCAATAATGCCCTTGTAAAAATCTGCATGCTGTATACTTTTTGTCGACTACATGGCCTAGTAGAGCAAATGAAGTTTCACATGAGGCTTCGTCGATATGAACCATTTTGATGGAAAGGCTCAAGTGTTCAAGAAAGCCTTATCTGGCTGTTACTACGTGGTAGCTTAGAGATAAAATGTCTGTCTTGCATCTGAAGAGATGGGGTTATTCTTATAATTTATTTTTATTTGCAAGGTAAAGTGTCTGTTGTGTTTCGAAAAGCTTGGATACAACAATAACACATCATTATGCTGAGGCACTATGTTGCCCTGCATGACAATAAGGACAGAGATGAATGTACTGGGAAAGACAGTATAAGACTGTTGAAAAGTTATTTCCTAATAAAAATGGATAAGTAGCACATTCACTGTAGTCACCTTAGTTTTATTATTTCTTTTTTCCCTTATGATCATTGATATTTCTTAAAAGACAGTGCATTTATTGAAATGAAAAAAAAAACATTAAACCAATAACACCCTTGTAAAAATCTGCATGTTGTAAACGTTTTGTCCACTAGATGGCCTAGTAGAGAAAATTGAGTTTCACGTGAGGCCTCCTCTATATGAACCATTTTGATGAAAGGCCTAAAGTCCTTCAGAAAGCCTCATCTGGCTATCACTAGTTTCAGATAATGAAAGTGTGTTCTGTTCTCCAAAGTAAAGGTTCACTGGTAGGCTGATTACATCAGTAATCTTATCAGTGTTGTAGGAACTCTGACCTCTGAGGTTAAATCTGCTGTAACAGTTACCTTCTTCTTTTGAGTTTAAATGGTGGGAGGCAACCAGTGTTAAAGTGCATTACCGCCACCTACTATGTTAGAGTGTGGACCAGAGATTAAGGTGGAAAAAAACTAGAGCCTTTTTATTAGCTCGTTTTCTACCAAATATTTAAAAAGTCAATCCAAACCTATACTTAACAAATTCCTGAAATTAAAGTCTTTTATTCCTACAGTTTCTGATGCCCTCTTTAAAATCTCATGCTCTCGGGAGAACTTGGAACAATGAAAACTCACATGATCAACTGATTCCACATCTTAACAGTAACTAAATAACCCAGTGGGGTGCTTGCCAATGAAATGAAGTGATACATTAAGCCTGGTGTGACCTACTCTTTACCTAGTTATGATATTTTCCTCCTTGATGCTTCTTTTGAGTGCTCTTGTTATATGAACCTGCTGCTGAAATGCATACAAATGGCGTCCTGTACAGCCTGAATCCCAACTATGCTGCCATTCTTGAATGATGTTTCTTTTAATTATTGTTTTTGCTTCTGATCTACTAAATGCAATATTCATGACTAGTTCATAATTTAGGGCCTGCTTAGCCAATTTATCTACCACTTCATTGCCATTTATTCCTCTGTGTGCTGGTATCCGTTATGTCCATAAAACGTGGAACAATAATAAGGCTGTGGTGGCATGGGTGGGGGATTCTCCACCCAGAGAAGGCAGCTGGGACAAGGGGGGAACAATGGACCGGGGGAGGAAGTGACATCGGGGAGTCTCAAATGGGAGTATGGACTATGCACCCCCCGGGGAGAGGAGGAACCGTCAGAGCCGCTGGAAGAGAGAAGGGTATGAGCAGCAGGGCCGGCGTTCTGTTATGTTAATGTGCCACACAGGTCTTTGTTCCAAACAGTGTATTATGGTCAGAAGTTCTGGGTCTCAATGCATGGAATTAAAGGTATAAAAGAGGAATGCACAGAGACCCGGGAGCTGTTTTTACTGTACTATATGTTGAAGATGGAATAAAGTTCATGTGTCGTTCAGCTCATTGCCTCGCCTGCTTCCTTTCTCCACATTGGTGACCCTAAGACGTGCCATGGAAAGCGAGCTGAGCATCACCCCGGAGACTACCTGGAGGGAGAGCACCAGCGCCGAGTGCTCTGCCTCAGTCAAGCTCCCAGACTTCTGGCTTCTCAACCCGACCGCGTGGCTCTTGCACATAGAAGCCCAGTTCACGCTCCGCGGGACAACAACAGACGATACTAAGTATTCCTTTGTGGTCGCTGTGCTGAATGCACAAGCCACACAACAGGTGACAAGCCTGCTCCAGGAGCTGCCGGCCCAAGAAAAATATGAAGCGCTCAAGAGGATGCTTCTCCAGCGTTATACCCTTTCTGACAGTGAGAGGGCAGAGAAACTCCCGACGTGTTCGAAGTTAGGTGACAGATCAGCAGTGGAGCTCATGGAGAGCATGTTGGTGCTGAGGGGGAAGAACAATGAATCTTACCTGTTCGCCCACTTGTTCCTCAGGAACCTACCAGCTACAGCGAGGGCAATCCTGGCCAACTCATCATGGCTGCTTGCTAAGGACTACCGTGCCCTGGCGCAGGAAGCGAACTGCATTATTTTGGCAACCAGGACTCTCAGTGTGCAGGCAGTGGCACCGGCATCCATGAGGGACTCCAGCGAGGTCTTGAAGCCATTGGTGGTAGCCGGGACGGACACCAGAAGATGAAGGAATGGGGTGATCTGTTTTTATCATTGCTGTTTTGGCTCGAATGCCCAGTGCTGCCTGTCGCCATGCCAATTCAGGAAGCCAGGAAGACAGCACGTTCGGAATTCAGTTGCAGCCACAACCAATGGCAACAGGAACAGACTGCTTTATGTCACGGGCACACATTCGGGGAGACAGTTTTTGGTGGACTCCCAGAAGAGCCTCATCCTGCTGGTCAATGCAGACAGGGTGGTAGGAGGCAGCGGTCCCAAGCTCACGACTGCCAACGGATCCACCATCAGGACATTTGGCGAGTGAACACTGACGATATGCTTACACAGACGCAACTTTCAGTGGGACTTTGTGGTAGCTGCATGTTCCGCCCCCATTTTAGGCACAGATTTTTTATGTGCTTATGGGTTGTTAGTCAATGTTGCTAATAGGAGATTAGTGGATGCTGTCTCTTTTACCTCACTGCCCTGTACAGCTCGAGGAGCTGGGTCGACAACACTGGCTAATGTTATAGCACCACGGGGTAAGTACCAACATTTGCCCACACAGTTCCCAGCACTCACAATCCTGACTTTTTTGGCTATGATAATGAAATACGGGGTTGAACACTTCATAACGACAAAAGGCCCGCCGGTGTTTGCGCAACCTCGACGCTTGGCTGCAGCTAAACTGGCCAGCGCGCGAGAGGAGTTTGCCAACTTAGAGCAGTTGGGCATTGTCAGGCGCTCCAACAGCCCGTGGGCATCCCCGCTACACATGGTGCCTAAAGCCGACGGGTCGTGGCGACCGTGTGGCGATTTCCAGCGCTTGAATAATGCCACGGAACACGATTGTTATCCCATTCCACACATCCAGAATTTTTCCGTGCACCTGGCCGGGGCGTGCGTTTTTTCAAAAGTGAATCTGGTCGGCGGATACCATCAGATCCCGGTGCGCACAGAAGACGTTCCAAAAATAGCGGTAATAACTCCTTTCCGCCTTTTCAAGTTTTTATGCATGCCATTTAGATTAAAAGGCGTGGCGCAGACTTTCCAGAGGATAATGGACACAGTGCTTTGCAACTTGTCCTTTGTTTTCGTCTACTTAGACGATGTTCTGGTAGCTAGTGCGTCCGAAGAGGAGCACATTGCCCATCTCAAGACGGTTTTCCAGAGGTTGGATGTGCACAGGCTTATAGTGAACCCGATGAAGTGCCAGTTCGGTGTGCCTGTGATTGATTTTTTTGGGCCATTGCATTTTGCTGGAGGGCGTGATTCCGCTACCGGATAAGGTGCGCGCCGTGTCAGACTTTCCGCATCCGCAGACTGTGAGGGCCCTGCAGGAGTTTTTGGGAATGGTCAGTTTTTATTACCGTTTCCTTCCCTGGGCAGGCCAGCTGATGCAGCCATTGTATGCCGAGCTGAAAAAAAAGAAGCCCGCAGAAAACGCCGACTGGACTCCCGAGCGAGCCCAGGCTTTCACAAACGCCAAAACAGCGCTTGTGGATGCCACGTTGCTAGCTTATCTGGATCCGTCGGCATGGATAGCATTCACTATGGACCCGTCTGATGTTGCCATAGGAGCAGTGGTTGAGCAGTACGTCTCTGGTTCGTGGCAGCTGCTCGCATTTTTCAGTCGGACTTTGCGCAACAGCGAACGCAAATACAGCACGTTTGACAGGGAGTTGTTGGCTCTACACCTGGTGACACGCCATTTCCAGTTTTGGCTAGAAGGGCGCGAGTTCACTGCGTTTGTGGACCATAAGCTGCTGAGGTATGTAATGTCCAAGGTCTCGGAACCGTTGTCAGCCTGGCAGCAACGGCATTTGGCTGTGATCTCGGAGTTTATGACCGACATGCAACATGTTGCTGGTAAGCTCAACGTCATGGCCGATTGTCTGTCGCGCATGTTAGTCTCCCCGGTCTACATGGGAATAGATTTCCTGCGATTGCCCTGGAGCAAGCCGGGAACACGGACATTTGCACGCTCCAGTCTGCCAGTCTGCACCAACTGGGTTAAGGCTGGAGAGCAGGGTAGTGCAAGAAGGGTGCTCTCCCTTGCTCTGCGACGTCTCCACCGGCCACCCACACTCGGTGGTTCCGAGCTCTTGGCGCCGTCGCGTTTTTGAGTTGGTCCACTCCCTTTTGCATCCGCAAGTGCGCGCTTCGGTGAAGCTAGTGGGGGGGGGGGGATTCGTCTGGCCATGTTTGTGGAAGGAGATGAAGGAATGGGCTTCAGCTTGTGTCGCGTGCCAGTGGGCCAAAGTGCACAAGCACACCAGAGCACCCCTCGAGCTGTTCCAAATCCCAGCCAGGAGGTTCGACCACGTCCACATGTATTTGGTAGCACCCCTCCCGCTGTTGCAAGGTTTCACGCACCTTTTAACAATCGTGGACTGCACCACGCGCTGGCCTGAAGTGGTCTCGCTGGCTTCTACCACATCTGCAGAAGTGGCTCCTGCTTTTTTGTCGGCTTGGGTTGCACGGTTCGGATCCCCGTCAGACATTGCTTCCGACAGGGGTCCACAATTCGTTTTGGAACTTTGGTCCGTGATGGCCCAGAGCCTGGGGGTCAAAATTCACTGCACTACCGTGTACAACCCCCAAGCTAACGGGTTATGCTAGCGTTTTCATAGGTCGCTTAAAGCAGCGCTCAGAGCTTCGCTCACGGACACAAATTGCGTCAACCGTCTGCCCTGGGTTCTTTTAGGGTTGCACTCTGCACCTTATGGAGGATATGACAGCCTCCCTGGCAGAACTTGTTTTTTCTCACCGCTGCGGATCCCCAGAGAGTTTTTACCAGAAAACCCTGCGGCCGAGGCTGATCCACCCATGCAATTTTTGCACAGTATGGAGGCTTTTAACATACCGGGCCCGGCCCACCATTGTCTTCCCCGCACTTTTGTCCCCAAGAGTTTGCAGAATGCCAGCTTTGTTTTCGCCAGGCATGATGTGCACCGGACCCCGCTGCACCCACTGTATGACGGACCATTCAGGGTGTTGGAACTTGGGGTTAAACATTTTGTGTTAGACTTGGGGGGCATAGGGAGACTGTCTGCATTAACAGGCTGAAGCCTGCTTTTGTGTTGGCAGACGAGCAGGTGGTGTTGGCTCAAGCTCCCTGGTGCGGATGTCCACTGTTGGTGGCTCTGCAAGTTGGTGTCCCCTTGGTAGCGATCTGAGCACGTGAAGCTGATGTGTTTCCCCCCCCCCTCCCTTTTTCCCTCCACAGACTGATGTGCCCTCCTGTACACCTTGCCAGCAGGGTGCTCCGACTAGATCGGTGACCCCCTGCTACAGCCGCTGTGGGCGCCGGCTCAAGCTCAAAGGATGGGGGGTTAGTGCCCTTTCTGGGTGTTCGGGGGGGGGGGGGGATTCTCCACCCAGAGAAGGCAGCTGAGATAAGGGGGAACAATGGACTGGCGGAGGACGTGCCATCGGGGGGTCTCAAATGGGACAGTATGGACTATGCACCCCCCAGGGAGAGGAGAAACCACTGGAGCCACTGGAAGAGAGAAGGGTATGAGCAGCAGGGCCGGCGTTCTGTTATGTTAATGTGTCACACAGGTCTTTGTTCCAGTGTATTATGGTCAGAAGTTCCGGGTCTCAATGCATGGGATTAAAGGTATAAAAGAGGCATGCACAGAGACCTGGGAGCTCTTTTTACTGTACTGTATGTTGGAGATGGAATAAAGTTCATGTGTCGTCTAGCTCGTTGCCTTGCCTGCTTCCTTTCTCCACAAGGCGAGTGGTGAACTACACAGGACTTTATTAATGACTCACAGTATATGCAGATGCTCCCGCTAGGCTGAGAGGTGGTTGAAGAGACTGCCTGTCTTCCTCACGGCCCTCTTATACTCTGGGTGACGTCACCACCCGTGTCACACCATAATATGTCCGCATACCAACACAACCCCCCCCCTTCAAAAATGGTCCAAAACACACATACTATCGAGATCCTCCCAGTGTGGAACCCAAATCACGCACTGTGGAGCGTGTAAATAATGAGGCGGATTTGGTTCAGGCGGTTTATTACACGACTCACACAAGGAGCATAGACAGAATGGCATACAAGTAGGAACTCTTCCCTTAAATAACATGACATCCTTCTAGACTCTTCTCACACACAAAAGATAATCCCCCCGTCAGACTGCAGTCAGTCCATTCTTCCTTGACACCTCCTTGTTATCTTACTAGGGCATCTAGAAACTTCTCACACACAAAAGGTTAACTTCGCGTCCTTTGTTCCTGTCTAAGGTGGTAAACCATTATGCACTCCCCAGGTCGCCACACCACTCCCCCCAGCAACTTAGATAGGACAAAAGGGTAACAGTCCACATGCTGTGATAGAACCATTAACATCAGTCCACATGCTGTAGAACAATCAACATCAGTCCGCATGCTGCTTGGGCTTCAGTCTTCTGCCGTATCTGCTGTAGCCAGGATTCGCCGCCTCCGTGGCGCTGCCATGCTGGGGGGCTGATGTCTGGGGGTGAAAACTTTTTGACTGTCCGTGTGGGTGCTCTGGAGAATCTTTTCTCTGGGAAGTGCCCCGTGGGGGTCTTCCACGCCGAGGGGCCCTCGCCAACAGCACTTGCTCGTCAGCCACAACGAAAGCAGGTTTAAGTCTGTCTATGCCAATTTTTTCCCTCCTACCCCCCAAGTCTAGCAAAAAATGCTTATCCCCTGTTTCCAGCACTCTAAACGGTCCATCATAAGGTGGGTGCAGTGGGGGGCGGTGGGCGTCGTGTCTGACAAACATGAACTCTGCATTTTTCAAAGCTTTAGGCACAAAAACGCATGGAAAACTGTGGTGGGCAGGGCCCGGCAGCGTGCTTGAGTCTATGCAATGCTGCAGCAGCTGAGACGGGGAGCTGCCCGGCGCAGGATTATCTGGCAGAAACTCCCCAGGCAGCCGGAGTGGTTGTGCAAAAACGAGTTCTGCCGGGGAAGCTTACAGATCCTCTTTAGGCACAGAACGTAACCCCAATAAAACCCATGGTAGCCTGTCTACCCAATTTGCATCCGTCAGTGAAGCCCTCAGAGCCGCTTTTAACGACCTATGAAAACGTTCGCATAACCCATTAGCCTGCGGGTTGTACGCAGTTGTGCGGTGAATTGAGACACCTAGGCTGCGGGCCATGGTTGACCAGAGTTCAGAACCAAATTGAGAGCCTCTGTCGGACGTAATGTCCGACGGAACTCCAAAACGTGCCACCCATACTGTTAAAAACGCGCGCGCCACCTCCTCGGCCGTGGTTGCCGCCAGCGGAACCGCTTCTGGCCAGCGCATGGTGCGGTCCACCATTGTCAGGAGATGCATGTACCCCTGTGATGGCGGAAGGGGGCCTACGAGGTCCACGTGGACATGGTCGAACCTCTTAGCCGGGATGCGAAACGGCTCCAAAGGAGCCTTCGTGTGTCTGTGAACCTTGGCTCGTTGGCACGCCACGCAGGCTGCCGCCCACTCTTTCACTTGTTTGCGAAGGCCCGGCCACACATATTTCTCTCCTACCATTTTGACCGACGCACACACCCCTGGGTGTGCCAAAGAGTGAACCGACTCAAACACGCGGCGGCGCCACACAGCCGGAACCACAGGCTGTGGGCGACCCATGGAGACGTCGCAGATTAAGGGGGGAATGCCGTTAAGCAGCGTCCTCTTCTCCAGCCTTAACCCTGTTGGTCCAGACTGGAGCGCGCGCACGTCCGCGTCACTAGCCTGCTCCGCGGCCATGGCTGCGTAATTCAACCCTACACAGACCGGGGCCACAACGACGCGCGAGAGGCAGTCTGCTACTACATTCAGTTTGCCCGACACATGCTGAATATCGGTAGTAAACTCTGAGATCGCGGCCAGCTGCCTCTGCTGCCGGCCCGACCAAGGTTCTGAAACTTTGGCCATCGCGAATGTTAGTGGCTTATGGTCAACGAACGCAGTAAAATTGCGCCCTTCCAGCCAGAACTGGAAATGGCGAATGGCCAGGTGGAGAGCCAGCAACTCTCTGTCGAACGCGTTGTATTTATGTTCATTGTCGCGCAAGGTTCTGCTGAAAAAGGCAAGCGGCTGCCAAGCCCCGGCGACGCGCTGCTCCACGACAGCCCCTATGACCACATCTGAGGCGTCAGTGGTGAGGGCTATGCGGGCCGTTGGGTCTGGATGTGCCAACAATGCGGCGTTTGCCAGGGCTGCTTTAACTTCCGAGAACGCCTGCTCTCGTTCCGGGGTCCATTCGACCCTATTCGCGGGTTTCTGTTTTTTGAGCGCAGCGTACAATGGCTGCATGAGCTGTGCTGCACGGGGAAGGAAACGGTTATAAAAGTTCACCATTCTAAAAAATTCTTGTAGCGCCCTGACTGTTTGCGGTTGGGGAAAATCTATCACTGCGCGCACTTTGTCAGGCAGCGGAACCGCTCCTTCGGGAGAGACGCGGTGCCCTAAAAAAATCAATCCCCGTCACCCCGAACTGACATTTCACTGGGTTCATTATTAAACCGTGTTCTTCCAACCTTCGGAAAACCGTCGTGAGGTGGGTTTCATGTTCGTCTTCGGACGCGCTGGCTACCAAGATATCGTCCAGGTAGACGAACACGAAAGGGATATCGCGCAGCACCGCATCCATCATGCGTTGGAACGTCTGTGCTGCCCCTTTAAGCCCAAACGGCATGCGCAAGAACTCAAATAAACCAAACAGAGTTATTACCGCTGTTTTGGGTATGTCCTCAGCGTGCACTGGGACTTGGTGATAACCACGGACCAAATCTATCTTAGAAAAAATGCGCGCTCCTGCGAGGTGAGCAGAAAAATCCTGAATGTGGGGAATTGGGTAGCGGTCGTGCACTGTAGCGTTGTTTAACCTGCAGAAATCGCCGCATGGTCGCCACGAACCTTCAGCTTTAGGGACCATGTGTAGCGGGGAAGCCCATGGGCTGTTTGAGCGCCTGATGATGCCTAATCTCTCTAGGTTAGCGAACTCCTCGCGTGCTGTGGCCAGTTTAGCTGCGTCCAAGCGCCGAGGTCTTGCAAAAATGGGCGCCCCGGTGGTGGTGATTAAATGCCATGTTTAGTGATAGCTGCTGAAAACGTCGGGACTGTGAGTGCTGGGAACTGAGTGAGCAGTGTGTGGAACTTACCGCATGCTGCTGTGACGTTGGCTTGTGCTGTTGGCCGGGTCCCTCGAGCTATACAGGGGAGAGAGTCAAAAGAGATATCTACCAACAACCCATGTGCACATAGAAAATCAGCCCACAGTATATGGTAATCCAATGCTGCTACAACAAAAGTCCATTCAAATGTACGACCGTGTAGAGACAAGAGTAGAGTCCTCTCACCAAAGGTCTTTATGTCTGAGCCGTTTGCTGCTGCCATCTCGGGGCCGCTGGGTCCTGCCAGCCGGTCAGCGTAGGTCGGCCGGATGAAACTCTTCTGTGCGCCAGTGTCCACAAGGAAATGCCTCCCCGAGCGTGCGTCCGTCAAATAGAGCAGTTTGTTCTCCTCCCCGAGGGTCGCGGCTGCTACCGACCCCCGGTCTTGGCGTTTCCCGAGCGCTTGAACTGGCACGGTGGTATACATTTGCATGCCCTCTCTGCAAAGCGGCGGTGGTAGAAGCAAAGCGTGTCACCTCCACGTACCTTGGCCCCCGCTGCTGCTGCTGTCGGTGGTTCTGCTGCTGCCGTCGGCAGCTCCTCGCCTCCTCGTGTCGACGTGCCGGGCTCCGTCGCTGCCGCAATGGTCATGAAAGCCTTGGTGGCGACGATGATCCGGTCTGCCTCTCGGGCTAGCGCACGATAGTCCCGTTTGGCCAGCAACGACGAATTGGCCAGGGCCGCTCTCGCTGCTGTCGGAAGGTTCCTGAGGAAAATGTGGGTGAAGATGAAGTGGTCATCGTCCGTGCCCTTTAACCTCAGCATCTTCTCCATCATGTCCACGGCCGAACCGTCTTCCAACTCGGTCCGCGTCAGAAGCCTCTCTGCTCTCTCACCATCCGAGAGCGTGTAGTGCTGGATGAGGGCAGCCTTCAGCGCGTCATATTTGCCGTCGGCTGGTGGCTGATCGAGCAGGCTCTCGATGTGCTGAGGCGTGCTGGCATCGAGCGCTGCGACCACATAGTGGAATTTCGTATCATCCGCCGATATCCCTCGGAGGGCGAACTGCGCCTCGGTTAGATGGAACCAGGAGCGCGGGTTGTGCTGCCAAAAATCAGGTAGTTTGATCGCTACAGCGCACGCGAAGCTGGGGGTTCCAGTCGAGGTTGGCTCCGGGGGTCTTCCGTCGTATTCCATGATTCGTCTTGGGTCACCAGTGTGGAGTGTGTAAATAATGAGGTGGATTTGGTTCAGGCGGTTTATTACACGACTCACACAAGGAGCATAGACAGAATGGGATACAAGTAGGAACTCTTCCCTTAAATAACATGACATCCTTCTAGACCAGTGGTCCCCAAACTACGGCCTGTGGGCCGGATACGGCCCGCCTCCACATTTGGCCCGGCCCCCTGAACAATACCAGAGACTCATTATGATTTTTTTTTTTTTCAGTCTGGCAACGTGATCGAGACTAATACATGCATAGAACGTGACATTCTATTCCACCCTTCTATTCCACCCTTCAACAGCAATTCTAGTTCGCTACCTGCTCCGGTCGCCTCTCTCTCTACTTACCCACACACTTCACACACACCGTCCGCTCCGCGGGGCCATTCACACGGGGGCGTGCCTCGGCTGCGCGCACCCACTCACTCACTCACTTTCATGCACTGAGGTGCCCTATCTAAACACATGAACCAGAGACATCCTACAACGCTAGACTCACCCCTGTCAAACGGAATAATGGCGAAAAGGTTAGGCAAGAGAAAAATTGATTCAGAATGCAGGGTATTTAACCTGCAGTGGACAAACGATTATTTTTTTGTTCAATGCAAAGAAAAGGCTATTTGTCTCATCTGTCAAGAGACTGTGGCGGTATTCAAAGAATACAATCTGCGCCGACACTATGAATCCCGTCACAAAGGCAAGTATGATAGCTTGCAAGACCAAATGCAAGCAGACAAACTCTCAAAGCTAAAAAGTGGACTGTTAGCTCAGCAGAATACATTTGTACGCCAAGCTCAGCTGAACCAGTCATCCGTTCGGGCCAGCTTTCGGGTTGCTCAACTGATAGTAAGCAGCGGTAAACCTTTCACTGATGGCGAATTTGTCAAGAAATGTTTGAATGCTGTCGCGGAGGAGGTGTGTCCCGAGAAGAAAGATGTCTTTAATGCCGTGAGTCTGTCGGCGAGTACAATCACTGCGCGCAGCCGAGGCGTGCCCCCGTGTCTGGTGATGCATGCATCACCAGATGTATTGAAGAAATCGGGGGTAATGTATATGCCCAGCTGCAGCAGAAGACGAAAGAATTTGACTTTTTTTCATTAGCACTGGATGAGAGCACAGACGTGCAGGACACAGCGCAGCTGCTCATTTTTATTCGTGGAGTTAGCGCAAACTTTGAAATGTGCGAGGAGCTGGCAGCCCTCCAAAGTCTCACAGGGACTATGACGGGGGAGGATATTTTCAGCAAAGTAGAGGTAAGAGTTTAACTAAGAGATTCTGCTCTGACAACTAAGCTGAACTTTTACCTGTTAAGATTGCGCACGGCACAACAGAAAGTTAATGTTCCATGGACTTTTCTTCTGAGAAGAACCAGAGAGGGTTATTTGGTTAATATTTATTTCATAAATAGTGTTATTTATTTCGGTGCCTTGCATGGCAGCGGCCCTCTGATTCTACACTTGGGGTGTGTGTGATTAACACTGTAGATAGGTAAAACACAATCATGTTCTACTGTACATGATTGGTTGTACAGTTGAATGACAATAAAGGGTGATTTAATTAATTTAATTAATTAATCAATTAATTAATTCATTAATAGTGTTATTATTTATTTTCTGACTTTTTTTTCCTGTGAAGATCCCGGAAAGGGTTATTAATATTTGGTTATGTGTGGCTTTCTGGAAAACAATAAATGTTTACGTTTAGGCACCCCTGCGATCGTCTCAATTTTTCTGTTACAAACTGACCCCGGCCCCCATCAGAGAAGGCAAAAGTTATGTGGCCCTCACAGGAAAAAGTTTGGGGACCCCTGTTCTAGACTCTTCTCACACACAAAAGATAATCTCCTTCTAGACTCTTCTCACACACAAAAGATAATCCCCCCGTCCGACTGCAGTCAGTCCATTCATCCTTGACACCTCCCTGTTATCTTACTAGGGCATCTAGAAACTTCTCACACACAAAAGGTTAACTTCGCGTCCTTTGTTCCTGTCTAAGGTAGTAAACCATTATGCACTCCCCAGGTTGCCACAGCACTAAGATTAAACAGAAAATTTTGAAGGCCTGTAACACTCACACAAAACAACTAAGGCTAGGGGAGAACAAGTGGACTACTGTCCCACCCCTTCACAGCTAGATGGATTATTCTACTGTCTCTGCTACCATATAGTCCAAAAAATAAATCCTGCCGTGTTCCTAATATAAAGCATAAAACAATCCCGTTATCATAATGAACATATATACAAACAAACTATACTCTTGTAAACACACTCAGTAAACCATCAGAATAATTTTCACTTCAACACCATGCAAAAGAACTGAAATCTGGGCAATTTACACCACCAACTTATATTAAACACATTGCCCCCATCACCATTCAGCCACAGTGGAGAGCCCACCCCCCGGAGACCAGTGTTCCTACCAGTGTTGGGCAAGTTACTAAAACATAGTAGCTAGTTACAGTTACTAGTGTGGGGAGACTTGAATAACGAAACCGAATTGCATTTAATTCCAGTTTATTTCAAGTAATCATCCCACTGTCTGCTCTCATTCCTGAGCAGCGAACAAAGAGGAAGAACACACCAAAGTTCTCCCTTTTAAACATTCTCACATCAAACCATTTCCCTCGCAGGGGAAATCACACATCTCTATCAAAATCCCTTTATTCACATTCATTAACCCTTTATTTACATAACTCCCCCTTCTCTCCTCTCGAGCCTCAGCGGTCAGGAAGTCTTCTGTCCCCTGTCCTCCGCAGGGGGTCCAGGCTCTGCGGCTCCGCACCGCAGGGGACTGCAGCTCTGTGGCTCTCCTTCATCGTGAGGTTAAATCACATATGCAGTGTCCAACATATACATGTCTAACAACACAGCCATATAACCCCCCCCAAACGATGAAGAACAGACTATTTCCTAAAATTTAATAACACCTTACTCACTACTGAATAATCAACACCAACATTCAGTCTGTGCGTCGCTTGGGCTTCAGCCGTCTGCCGAATCTGCTGTGAGTTGGCCCCGCCTTGCCTGCGGCGCCTTTCTGCTTCGGCTCTGTTGACTGAGGAAGAGAGTGATTATTTGCCCTTTGCGGGGGCCTGCCTCGTCGAGGCGCCACTGCGACCGGTACAGACACGTCCTTCATGACAAAAGCAGGTTTTAGTCTGTCAATACTGACTGTCTCTTTTCTGTCTCCAAAATCTAGCACAAATTGCTTATCACCTGCCTCCAGCACTCGAAATGGCCCTTCGTAAGGTGGTTTGAGCGTTGCTTTTAGGGCTTCGCGCCTGACAAAAACGAAGTCGGCATTTTTCAAAGCCTTGGGGACGAAAACTCGTGGAAAAGCGTGATGAACCGGACCCGGGAGCGTGTCTGCTCCCGTGCCAACTAACGGTCCCAGAGCAGAGAGAGGTGGGGGCTCTGGGTGCTCTGGTAAAAACTCGCCTGGCAGCCTCAGAGTTTGTGCGAATACCAGCTCCGCTGGGGAGGCGTCTAAGTCTTCTTTAGGCGCAGAACGCAACCCTAATAAAACCCATGGCAGTTTATTTACCCAATCTGCATCCGTGAGCGACGCGCTGAGTGCTGCCTTCAAAGACCTATGAAAACGCTCGCATAAACCATTAGCCTGAGGGTGGTAAGCTGTAGTGCGGTGAATTTTGGCTCCTAAGCCGTTGGCCATCGCTGACCACAGCTCAGAGATGAATTGCGGTCCTCTATCGGACGTAATGTCCGACGGAACCCCGAAGCGCGCCACCCAAGCCGTTAAAAAAACGCGAGCCACTTCCGCGGCCGTGGTCGTCGCAAGTGGGACCACTTCCGGCCAACGTGTGGTGCGGTCCACCATTGTCAAAAGATGCGTGAACCCCTGCGATGCCGGTAGGGGCCCACAAGGTCGACGTGCACATGGTCGAACCTTCTGGCCGGAATGCGGAACGGTTCTAACGGGGCTCTTGTGTGCTTGTCAATTTTGGCCCGTTGACAGGAAATGCATGTTTTTGCCCATTCCTTCACGTGCTTGCGCAGGCACGGCCAAACAAACTTTTCCGCCACTAGTTTCACCGACGCGCGCAGCCCCGGGTGCGCCAGTGAGTGGACCGAGTCAAAAACACGGCGGCGCCACGTGGCCGGAACCACCGGACGCGGGCGCCCCGTCAACATGTCGTAGATCGGGGGGGCATACCGGTTTGTAAACACTTGCTCTCCAGCCTTAACCCTGTTGGTCCAGACTGGAGCGCGCGCACGTCTGCGTCCGCCCCCTGGTCCGCTGCCATGGCTGCGTAATCTATACCCACGTGCACCGGGGCTGCGCGCGCCACCGTGCCGCTCTCCTGCGGCGCGGTCACGGTGGCCCGTTCTGCCTCTGCGCGTGTTGGAGTCGTGAACGCGCGCAAGAGACAATCTGCTACTACATTGAATTTGCCCGCAACGTGCCTAATGTCAGTGGTAAATTCCGAGATTGCGGCCAGCTACCTCTGCTGCCTGCCGGACCACGGGTCTGAAATTTTGGCCATGGCGTATGTGAGCGGCTTGTAGTCCACATAAGCGGTGAAGCACCGTCCTTCCAGCCAGAACTAGAAATGACGAATAGCCAAATGCAGCGCCAACAGTTCTCTGTCGAAAGCGCTGTATTTTCGTTCAGCCGCGCTTAAAGATTTGCTAAAGAAAGCCAAAGGCTGCCAAACTCCGGCTACCTGTTGCTCAATAACGGCCCCTATGGCTAAATCTGAAGCGTCTGTCGTCAGCGCGATACGTGCTGCAGGGTCTGGGTGGGCCAGGAGCGCAGCGTCAGCCAAGGCTTTTTTAACCTCTGTGAACGCGCGCTCCCGCTCCGGGGACCATTCGACCGACTGGGTCGGTTTTTGTTTTTTGAGCGCGGCATATAACGGTTGCATGATTTGAGCTGCGTGGGGCAGGAATCGGTTATAAAAATTCACCATCCCCAAGAATTCCTGTAGTGATTTGACCGTTTGTGGACGGGGAAAATCCGCTACCGCGCGTACTTTATCTGGTAACGGAACTGCTCCCTCCGGGGAGACGCGGTGACCCAAAAAATCGATCCGCTCGACGCCGAACTGGCACTTGGCTGGGTTAACTATTAAGCCGTGCTCTCCCAGCCTCCTAAAAACTGCTGTGAGGTGCGTTTCGTGTTCGTCCTCTGAAGTACTCGCGACCAAAATGTCGTCGAGGTACACAAACACGAAAGGGAGATCGCGTAACACGGCATCCATCATCTGCTGAAATGCTTGCGCCGCCCCTTTGAGACCAAACGGCATGCGTAAAAATTCGAAAAGTCCGAACGGGGTTATTACCGCTGTTTTAGGAATGTCCTCCGGTTGGACTGGGACTTGGTGATAGCCGCGAACCAGATCAATCTTTGAAAAAATGCGCGCCCCCGCCAGGTGCACCGAAAAATCCTGAATGTGCGGGATGGGATAACGATCGTGCGCCGTAGCGTTGTTTAGCCTGCGGTAATCCCCGCACGGTCTCCAGGAGCCATCGGCTTTCGGTACCATGTGCAGCGGCGAAGCCCACGGGCTCTTCGACCTACGAACGATGCCTAGCCTCTCCAGGCTGGCGAACTCCTCGCGCGCAATGGTGAGCTTAACTGCATCCAAGCGCCGAGCTTTTGCAAACACGGGAGGACCAGATGTGGGGATAAAGTGTTTCACCCCGTGCTTCGCGACCGTCGCTGAAAAAGTGGGCACAGTGAGCGCTGGAAATTGGGTGAGGAGTGTGTGAAACTTACCACCTGCTGTAGCGACGTGGGTCTGTACTGGTGGCGGGGACACTCGAGCTGAACAGGGGAGAGAGTAAAAAGAGAGTACATTTACCAGCCGTCTATTAGCAAGATCAACTAACAGATTGTGTGAACACAAAAAATCCGCGCCCATGTTGAAACTCACCGCCGCTATTACAAAAGTCCATTCATATGTGCGGCCATGTAAGCACAAAGGCAAGGTCCTTCTCCCGTAGGTGTTGATGTTCGAGCCATTTGCCGCCGTAGCTCCGCTACCGTGCGGTCCAGCCACCTGGTCCGCGTATGTTGGGGTGATGAAGCTCACTTGTGCTCCGGTGTCGATGAGGAACTCTCGTCCGGAGCGCGCATCCGTGATGTAGAGCAGCTTGCTGCGTTCTCCGAGGGTCGAAGCTGCTAGCGACCCCCGGTCTTGCCATTTCCCGAACTCCTGAAGTTGCAGGGCGGCACACACCTGCGTGCCTTCTCTGCGAACCTCCGATGGTAAAAGCAGAGATCTTCTCCTCCGCTGTGTCGTGTCCACGCCTCTGCCGCCGGACCATTGGCTCCACCTCGTCGTGGCCGTGCTGCCGCCGTCGTCGGCCAGTCTGGGTCTGCCGCCTCTGGCTCCCCGCTGTCTCGGGTCGCCGCTGTGGTTGCTTGCCCGCCGCAGGCATCCAGGATCCCATCTGCTTCCTGGGCCAGCTCCCGGAACTCCTCCAGGGTGTGACACTTTTTGCCGGCCAGCGTGCTTCTCGCATGCGTCGGGAGGTTGGAGAGGAAGATGAACTGAAAAATGAAATCATCGTTGTCCAACCCTCTCAGCTGTATCATCTCCTCCATCAGGGCGCTCGGCCTGTGTCCTCCTTGGTCTAGCAAAGACAGGATCCTCCTCGCCCTCACTTCGGCCGAGGGGGTGAAAAACTTGATGAGGGTGGATTTCAGCTTGCCGTACCTGTCGGTCGCGGGTGGCTGCTCCACCAAGCTCTGCACGCACCGAGCTGTGCTGTTGTCCAGTTTAGCGATGACATGGTGGAACTTAGTGTCATCCACCGTTACTCCTGCAAGCGCGAACTGCGACTCTGCTTGCAGAAACCACGACCGTGGGTTATCCTGCCAGAAATCAGGCAGCTTAACGGCCACTGCGCTCGCCAGCTCTGAGCGCTGTGAGTCCGGGACCCTGAGACCTTCTTCGTTCATTCTCAACGTCGTCAGTCACCAATGTGGGGAGACTTGAATAACAAAACCGAATGCATTTAATTCCAGTTTATTTCAAGTAATCATCCCACTGTCTGCTCTCACTCCTGAGCAGCAAACAAAGAGGAAGAACACACCAAAGTTCTCCCTTTTAAACATTCTCACATCAAACCATTTCCCTCGCAGGGGAAATCACACATCTCTATCAAAATCCCTTTATTCACATTCATTAACCCTTTATTTACATAACTCCCCCTTCTCTCCTCTCGAGCCTCAGCGGTCAGGAAGTCTTCTGTCCCCTGTCCTCCACAGGGGGTCCAGGCTCTGCAGCTCCGCACCGCAGGGGACTGCAGCTCTGTGGCTCTCCTTCATCGTGAGGTTAAATCACATATGCAGTGTCCAACATATACATGTCTAACAACACAGCCATAACTAGTTACTTCTTTTCAAAAGTGAGTTACTGCATGATTAAAATAACTTGTTACTTGGAAAAGTAAGCTTCACGTTACTTTTAAATGCATACTTAAATCCTCTTGCACACATAGCAAGATCAAGGGCCCCTTGTTCTCATCAGAAAAAAGAAGAAAAAGAAACTGATGAGAAAAAAGTCTCATCTTACAGAGAAAAAATGTCTCAGATTTACACAAACTATTGTAATGAGTAGAAAGTCAGAAATTTATAAGAAATAAAGCTGTGAATTCACAGAGAAAATTTTGGATCCCCTAGTGGGCCGTTTTTGGCCCACGGGCCATATGTTTGACACCCCTGGACCAGCCCATTAAAAATGCATATTTAGAGGATTTACTTCCATGAAATAGTTGCATATCACAAGAGCACGTAAATGAATGAGATAAAATAAAACAAAAAGCACAGATAAATGAAAGTTCACCGCTTACAAGAAGCTGTTCACTGCAACAAATCAGTCACTTTTTCTCTGTGCGTAAGAAAATTATTACAATTACTTACACAACTTATACATTTACACAACTGCAGACATTAGATGCGAGCTTCTTGCTCAAAAAATACTCATGTTTAACTACAGAAGTAGGAGCTAATGGGGGGTACTCACATTGGGGCAACAGGTGATCAGTGTCACGAATGGCTCTTGCGAACCATTAATAAGAGCCAAGGGCCAACCAGTGAGTTTGCGTAGTTTATTAATAAAGAAGGCAACAAAGGAAAAGAACCTCGTGGGGCAAAACACAAATAATACAAAAGGTACACTTACGGATCACGATGAGGGAAAAGAGGAGGGCTGGAGCTGGACGTAGGGACTCCAGCCTAATCCACACCGAGAGGTAAGTGTGGATAATGTGAGGTCGCAGCCCTGAGCAAACAGGGCCGCTCCCTTATATAGTGGTTGACAGCGCCTCAGCTGATGAGAGGTAGTTGGCCTCCAGCTGTCCCGTGGAGCTTGACAGCCGGAAGCCCGCTGAGACACTGTCATAACAAAAGCTGGACTGAGATGATGTATGGCCTGAGCGCGGACGACATCGGCGCACAGACCATGACAGGACCTCCCCCTCAATGCCGGGCTCAGAACGGCCAGTAACACCCAAGCCCCCCCACACCACCCCCCACACCCCCTAGGGTGGGCGGATGGGGCGCAGGCCAGGAGGGAGTGAGTCAGAAAAAGAGGGGAAAAAAACCATGACACTGACAGGGCACAAACGAAGCAATTACAGAGTACGGAAGAGGGAGAAAAAACTCCACAATACTCCATAAATGTGGACCAAATATAGACCAGACCCTAAAAAAAAAGGATGCAACAACAGGAGGAGGCCTAGAAAAAGAACAAGGGCATGCTAACAACGATAAGGTGCATGAAACACAAAAACACGCTAACAGCAATGAGATACATGAAATCATAATAACATACCCGTACATTCACAAAATTAAGGAACAAAAGGCACAGGAATGACAGGCGAAATAACACAGTTCCGGGGGTCTCCCCGCACCCAGCGTCCAAACCGCCAACAGGGATAACGGGAAGAGTTCAGGCGGCCTACCCGAATCCCAGGCCAGAAAAACAGTGCTTCAGGTGGCCGGACCAGGCCGCCGAATAGAGAGTCCAGTGGGTCGGGTGGCCGGACCAGAGAGCCAAATGGGCGCGGCAGTCCCTCTGGTGGCCGACCCGCATCGCTCAGCCACCAGGACCGCAAGGGAGAGAAAGGCAACGACTTCCCTGTAGAGGGGATTAGCGAGGGCAAGCCGGGCCGAAGGTGAGGGGTCCATACGGCACCTGGTGAAAAAGTCTTGGGGGGAAGGTGAGGGTGAAGATGAGGACGATGATAAAGATGGGGGAGAAGATGAGCCGGTCCAGTGTCCGGTGGCAGGGGATCTGCAGCTCACTCACCGAACTTGGATCCTGCTGGTACTGCACCCGCGATGGACCCCGATTGGGTCACGGTTGCACCTGCGTCGGACCCCGACTGGGTCGGCGCCGCACCAGAACTGACCTCCAACCCCGAACCCGGAACCTCTGGCACAGCGGGCGAAGGCAACTTCTCGCCGGCGACCCTGGGAGAAGGCTCGGGAGAGAGAAAAGAACCGGGATCAGGATCACCGGCTGCGCCAGAACCCCGTGAGACAAGCTCGGTCGCAGCGGGCGGCTGCACCCGGCTCGCCTCCCCAAGAGACAGGCAAAAGTGCTCTAAAATTGAAAGGAGAAAGATAACACAGAGCACTTCCCTGATCTCGGGTTCTGACGCCGTCCAGGACTCCGATGATCCGGGCTCAGATGGCAGGAGGTCATCATCAGGCTCCCACTTAGCTACGTCGGGCTCCACAGCTGGCATGATGGTGTCCGCAGCCTCAGGATCTTCTGGCACTGATGTCCACGCCGATGGCCCAGATGGTGTGGTGGCAGGGGACCCTCGACCCGCTGGACCAGACCGCTCGTCCGTGGAGACCCGGGGACGCTTCCTCATCGGCGCAGGTTCCACGCTGCAGTCCGCTGTCCTCCTCCGCCCACGACGTGGCTGTGGGACCGGAACCAGGCTCTCCAGAACCGCAGGCCCCCTCCTCGTCCGGCGACGTTGGCCTGGCATTGAGGACCGCTCAGCGGAGGGAGACACAGAGGATGCGGGATTAACAATTAAAGCCACAGCAGGTGGTGGGAGCTCGGGGGACTGTGAACCCCGAACTCCACCCCCAGGAGTCTGACAAGGAAAATCACAATAATGAGAGTATGAATGAACTGGGACTTGCCTGTCTCCTGGAGGCAGGATGGTGCCTGCAGCGGCGGACGTTGCTCCTCCCTTTCCCCGCCGGGTGGTGACTGAGGGCCCCCTGGGAGGACGAGGGGGAGCCGTTCGAGAAGGTTCCGGGATGGGGCTCGCCGAAACAGGACTCCGGGTACACACAGCAGCCGGGATAAGCGTCGAGGAGGAGGGGGTGACAGCCAAGACGAGCTGGGCACGGAGCGCTGACGGGGCAGCAGAAGAAGATGGCCAGGAGGGAGAGGCTGCGGGGATTCCCCTCTGACGAGGCATGAGAGTGACAGCTGTGTGGGGGATTGAGCCCTTGCGGCGACCCGGAACTGGAACCGGACGGGATTCAAGCTGAGGTGGATTGTGTGAGTGACAACGGTTTCTGGCAGAGGGCGAGGCAAAGGTGAGGTCCGGGAATTGCCGCTCCTGTGCGGAAACAGAGGCGAGGAGATCGGCAAACTCAGGAAAGTCACTTAACCCAGGATTCCTCTCCCCCAGTCTGACTGCCGCCGTCACATGCTTAATGATCTCTGTAGGATGAACAGCGGAGTGAGGAGCAGCCACTCGGTCCCAGATGTTGATTGCTGTCAGCTGCAGCTTCTCTGGGGGAATCCCGACTGACCTCTGGATGGTGCGAACTCCCGGGCCGGAACGGAGGCAGGAGCGGGATCCCGAAGCGAGGGGCGACGATTCCTTCTCTTCGGCTTCCTGCCAGGATTTCCCTCCAACCCACGGAGTATCTCGCGCTGTGCGGCGATGTCGTATCTCCTCGCGCTGACTTCCGGGTGATTAACGAAGCGGGGGAGATGATTAATAATGTCCTCAGCTTGGTCCAGGTACCGGTGCACATTGCTGTTGAAGTCGAGGAGGGAAGCGGCAATGCGGATTTCGTTGACGCACTCAAGGGCGTCCGCCAGATCGTCGCTCTGACTCTGAGTGCGGGCCCTCCAAGACGGCATGCTTCCAGCACGGTACCCAGACAGGTACGAGCAAAGTCCAATTTATGCAGTCACGAATGGCTCTTGCGAGCCATTAATAAGAGCCAAGAGCCAACCAGTGAGTTTGCATAGTTTATTAATAACGAAGGCAACAAAGGAAAAGAGCCTCGTGGGGCAAAACACAAATAATACAAAAGGTACACTTAAGGATCACGATGAAGGAAAAGAGGAGGGCTGGAGCTGGACGTAGGGACTCCAGCCTAATCCACACCGAGAGGTAAGTGTGGATAGCGTGAGGTCGCAGCCCTGAGCAAACAGGGCCGCTCCCTTATATAGTGGTTGACAGCGCCTCAGCTGATGAGAGGTAATTGGCCTCCAGCTGTCCCGTGGAGCTTGACAGCCGGAAGCCGGCTGAGACGCTGTCATAACAAAAGCCGGGCTGAGATGATGTATGGCCTGAGCGCAGACGACATCGGCGCACAGACCATGACAATCAGGGCTTGATATGAGAAGTCACCACGGCATTACTTCCCACTGGGCTGCATGTGAGCAGGACAAGAAACCAACCGGTGTTCAGCTGGGCCGCGGTATGCTATTGTTTACCTTCCGTCAGCTGTACTGAGTAATTTTTAATGGCAGGAAATATATATAATATATATAAATAGACACACTGAAAATGCGCCACATTTTTGAATCAGCCAATCACGGTGCAGCGCCGTCAACTGTTTCTGCCCGCTGTATGGTATGCTGAAATTATGAGTGGAAGTGTATTTCCTGTTACTATGCATGCATGCACATGCCGCACATGTGTCGTAACCCAGGGTATGGCTATTCTGGTAAATATGGTAAAATGGCACAACATCCGTGGAAGAGACTGACAGCTGTGCTACGGTAGGATCAATTTATATTTATTTGCGCTCCAAAATATCTATCCATATTAATAAAACGAGTAACGCGAGTAACGCATCTGATCAAATTTCAGTAACTGTAACACATTACTGAATTTTTAAACAGTAATTTCATTACGCAGCATGTTACTGCAAAAGTAGTGGCATTACAGTAATGCATTACCTTGTAACGCATTACTCCCAACAGTGGTCCTGACCAGATCATCTTCTTCTCTTGGCGCCCGAAGACGACCCACGTCGGTGCCAAGACATCTCTCTCTCCTCATAGACGTGCCACAGCTTGTTGGGGTGTCTCCATGTACCATCAGACAGTTGAAGGTAGCCGTCCTCCCGAGCAGCCACCACCTGCAGCTGCCCCTGGTCCTCCTACAGTTTCCGCTTCTGGCGAACTCCTCTCGACCGGGCCTCCTCCCTGGCAGGACCACATCAGCGACCCTCAGAGGAGCCTGACTCGGCTTCCAGTGTTCCTGAGTGGTACGTCGTTTCATCGTGCCAGCCGGTCCTGCCCCGCTCTCTTTCATTTGTGATGCTGGCGAAGTCCTTGTGACCCCCTGTTTCTCAGTACCTCCCAGCCGAACTCTGGAAACAGGATGGGCCAGCCACTCGGCTCCATCCGCCGTCACAGGCATCCCACCATGCCACCCAGTTCCCTCAGCTAGGGTAACTTGGGCTTTGGCGCAGGAACCCTCCCACTCTGGGTGGGGTTGGTCCTGCTCACCTCCCAGAATACTAGGCCAAGATTCGTCCCATACAGCATCATCCACCACTTGTGTCACCGGTTGGTCCCACAAACCACAGCCCCACCGATCCTCTCCGACGCCGCTGGTGATGGTGAAACCCAGCCCATAAAAGAGGTCACAGCCCATCACATTCTCGCCACTGGCAGTCACTATAAACTTCAGGTTGGCAACCACCGCTGACTTGTATTTTGCTGTCAGCTCCACCGAACCCACAATGGACAACCTGTTTCCTCCATAACCACTCAATGGCATTGAATGACCTCTCACTTGACAGTACGGGAAGAAACTCCTCATGGTGGGCCAACTCCACACAGACCTCACTGCGCCTGTGTCAGTCAGCAACAGTACTTCCAGTCCATCCAGTTTCACCATACAATATGTGAGGCCGTCAGTGTCTGGAGAGATGGTGTGAATAACCGTGGGAGTTGGAGCAGGGGTGTCCCCTTTTTGTCGTCCTTCTCATTGCTTGAATCTGCTACAGGCCCTGGCGAAGAGATGCAGGAGTCCGCACTTGCCGCAGCATTTATCTCTTGCCGGACACTCTCTAGCCTTATACTGGTTCTTAGTGGATTCACAACCCAAACATCTGGGTGATCCTGGGGTGGACCTCATCTTCACAGCTGTAGCGCATTCCTCCTGTTCACTATCTTTGCTGCCCGGGTCCACAGCCTGCGCCTCCGATTGTGAGTCAGAGCAGTGTAGCACAGCTCTCTCACCGAAGTCACATGATAATTTGTCTTCTGCGTCACATTGTTGAGTTATCTCCACAGCTGTGGCTAATGCCAGTTTGAAGGACTATGTGAGAAGTCTCGACCATGCTGACGAGCCCAGCGTGCCAACTGTTCGCGGACCATCTCTTCCTCTAATTCACCAAACCGGCAGTCTCCAGCCAGCTGCTGCTGGTCCACAACATAATATTGCACTGAGTCGCCAACCCACTGGTGGCACTGTCGAAACTGTATCCTCCTGACGATGATGTTTGCAGGCACACGAAAATATCACGTCATTAGCTCAACCATGTTGTCGAAGCTATCGCTAGCACCCAAGGTAGCAAGGATATGCTGTCCTTTCATACCTAAATTGTGAACCAAAATTGCCCGTGCCCGTACCTTCTTCAGTTCACCAAGGTTTAGTGCCACCAAATAGTTCTGAAATGCAGTGAACCACCTTGCCCAAGGGACCGGAGGCTCTCCTGGAGACTCCAAAAACAGCCGAATCGAAGACATGCCAATATTCATAGCTTTACCTTTGTGGCCAAATGTTATGTCCATAAAACGTGGAACAATGATGAGGCGAGTGATGAACTACAAAGGACTTTATTAATAACTCAAAGTATATGTACAGATGCTCCCGCTAGGCTGAGAGGTGGTCGAAGAGACCACCTCTCTTCCTCACGGCCCTCTTATACTCCGGGTGACGTTACCACCCATGTCACACCATAATATGTCCTAATGCCAACACAACAGTATCCACATAAACACAACCTTGATGTTCATATTGCATAATCTAAAGAGACCCTCATATATCTCATTGACTAAGTCCTGTCTGTTACATGAAGAAAATGACTGAATAGAAAGCGGAGCGGCACTTGAATCAGAGCAGAGAACAGCAGTTTCAATTTTCATCTGCTCTACCAGCTGCAATTTTTTTTTTTTTTTGTTACTTATTTGTACCCGTAGGTAGACTTGGTTTGCAGTTTGGTGACAAGCCACTGGCTGCTGATCGCTGCGTGCGCGAGCGCCCTAAACCTACATGTTTTTTTGGTGTGCGGGAGGAAACCGGAGAAATCCCGGAGTAAACCCGCGCAACACGGGGAGAACATGCAAACTCCACACAGCTCACTGTTGGTCGGGGGCTGGGATCGAACCCACGATCTCATGATCCCCGCGGTCCCCCGGCCGAGGGTAAAACTGTGCTGCCACAGTGCTAAACCACTGCGCCACCGTGCAGCCAATGCTGTTGCGATTGCAAGCATCTCAACTGTATAAATAGCCAGATGGTCTGATGTTTGTCATTTAACAGCAGCTTGCTTAGCTGGAATACTGACTGCAAATCCCGTTCTTCCCAAGTCAGGATTTTTGGACCAATCACTATAAAACGGAACATAGCTTTGGTATAGAGTTTTTAACCTATCATCAACCGAAACCGCAGCATTGCCAAGACCTTTAGTAACCTGTGTCTTTTCTAGAAAAAATAAAATCCACAGTATTCAAGGGAAAAAAACCAAGGAGGGGTCACTGACAGTTCAATTCAATTTCAATTCAACTTTATTTATATAGCGCCATATCACAACAAAAGTCATTTCATAGCAGTTTCAAATGTAGGGAAAACCCCACAATTGCAGAAAGACCCAGCAATCAGACGCTCCCCTGTGAGCAAGCACTTAGCAATGGTGGAGAGGAAAAACCCCCATTTAACAGGACGAAACCTCGAGCAGAACAGGGATCAGGGAGGGGCAGTCATCTGCTGCGACTGGCTGGGAGTGAGGGGATACAGAAGATGAAAAGAACAGACATAAAGAGAGCAAACATTAACGGTGAGAAGCCAAGTACATTATTGGAGGTCACCTGGCAGTCTGAATCTATTAACAGCAAAACAAAAGGGGGGTTAAGAGACACAAGATCCCTCCCTAATCGTAGGCTATATTGAAGAGGATGTAGAGGATGTGCTCAAAGGATGAGACTGAGTTTATTTCTCAGGTTCAGCTTTATTGTCAGAACACATACTCTATCAACCTCTCAACAAGAAAAGAGGCTGATCAATGAAACATCACACTTTTATACTCCTGGAGCATCGAAACCTAAGTCACATGGTGCTTTAGCAAACATACAGCCACATGGTACTTAATCCCAGTCGCAATGCAACTCTTTGATCTTTCACCATTGTCTCTTATTCTTCAATGAACCGGAAATCCCTCTGGGGCATCTTCTCTGAGACAAAGGCCAAATCTCACACCTCTTCGTTATCTCCTGAGACCTCTGCAGATCCAGACCTTCTTTGTCCCGCGAGACGTGAAGCACCCAAAACACATACAGCAATACATTTGTGGAAAATATGAACCCAACATATGTGCCACATAACCCCCCCCCCCCCCCGAAACGTCTACTGAGGGACAACACATAATCAGAGATGCATGACAGAAAACATTACCACATATCAAAAATCAATCCACCAATTGCTTAGGTCTTAACCTCCTGCCATATCTGCTGTAAGCCGGCTTTGTTCCTTCTGCAGGGTCTTCCTGCACCTGTGGGTCAGAACTGTTAGCACATCTCTGTGGGGGCTCTGGAGAATGCCTTCTCTGCGGCCTGCCACGGCGGGGGGCCCTCACCAACTGCACGTGTTCATCAGCCAGAACAAAAGCGGGTTTGAGTCTGTTTATGCAAATCAGCTCCTTCCGGTCTCCTAAATCTAGCAAAAAATGCTTCTCCCCGTTTCCAACACTCTGAAAGGCCCGTCATAAGGCGATCGCAAACCTGGGCGTTGAGCATCATGTCTAACAAAAACAAACTCCGCATTTTTTAAAGCCTTCGGCACAAAAACGCGTGGAAAACTGTGATGAACTGGGCCCGGTAGGGTGTTTGATCCCGTGCCGCTCTGCAACAGCTGGGCGGGGGGGGCAATTTGGCGCAGGATTGTCGGGAAGGAATTCCCCTGGCAAACGGAGGGGTTGTGCAAAAACTAATTCAGCTGGGGAGGCCTGCAAATCCTCCTTAGGTGTAGAACGCAACCCCAATAAAACCCATGGAAGTTTATCCACCCAATTTGTATCTGTAAGAGACGCTCTGAGGGCTGCTTTCAATGACCTATGAAAGCGTTCGCACAAACCGTTAGCCTGGGGGTTATACGCGGTAGTGCGGTGAATCTTCACCCCTAGGCTGTGGGCCATCGATGACCAGAGTTTGGAAACAAATTGGGGACCTCTGTCGGACGTTATGTCCGACGGAACTCCAAAACGCGCAACCCAAGCTGTTAAAAATGCATGTGCAACTTCTTCTGCTGTAGTTGACGCCAGAGGAACCACTTCTGGCCAACGCGTGGTGCGGTCTACCATCGTCAAAAGGTGTGTGCACCCCTGCGACAACGGAAGAGGACCCACCAAGTCAACATGCACATGACCAAAATGCTTAGCTGGAATGTGAAAAGGCTCCAAAGGAGCTCTAGTGTGCTTGTGTATTTTGCTGACACACTACGCAGGCTGCTGCCCATTCCTTGACCTGTTTGCGCAACCCCGGTCAAACAAATTTCTCCCCCACCATCTTAATCGATGCGCGCACCCCTGGGTGTGCCAGAGAATGGATCGAGTCAAAAACGTGGCGACGCCACGCAGCTGGAACCACGGGGCGAGACATCGCAGATTGGGGGGGGGCATACCTATTTGCTGCACCCTGTGCTCCAGCCTTAACCCTGTTGGTCCAGACTGGAGCACGCGCACATCCGCGTAGCTAACCTGCTTCGCGGCCATGGCTGCATAATCTAAACCCACGCGGACCGGGGCTGCGTGCGCTTCCGCACCACAACCCTGGCCCGTGGCCACGGCTGCCGAGTCTGCCCCCACAGGGCCTGGCGCTGCTACCGCACGCGAAAGACAGTCTGCCACTACATTATGTTTGCCCGCGACATGCTGAATATCGGTGGTGAACTCCGATATTGCGGCCAGCTGTCTTTGCTGCCGGCCCGACCAAGGCTCTGAAATCTTGGCCATCGCAAACGTTAGCGGCTTGTGGTCCACGAACGCGGTGAAACGGCGCCCCTCCAGCCAGAACTGGAAATGGCGGATGGCCAAATGCAGGACCAAAAGCTCCTTGTCGAACGCGCTGTATTTTCGCTCGTTATTGCGCAAGGTTTTGCTGAAAAACGCGAGTGGCTGCCAGCTCCCTGCAACAAACTGTTCAACAACCGCCCCCACCGCTAAATCAGAAGCGTCCGTGGTGAGCGCCATGCGGGCCGTTGGCACCGGGTGTGCCAACAAAACCGCGTTTGCCAGGGCTGATTTGACTTGGGCGAATGCGCGCTCCCACTCCGGAGACCATTCGATTTTACTTGTGGGTTTTTGTTTTTTAAGTGCCGCGTACAATGGTTGCATGAGCTGCGCTGCGCTTGGGAGGAAACGGTTATAAAAATTAACCATTCCAAAAAATTCCTGCAATGCTTTGACCGTCTGAGGTTGGGGAAAGTTTGTTATTGCGCGTACTTTATCGGGCAGAGGGACCGCCCCTTCTGGCGAAACGCGATGCCCCAAAAAATCAATTTGCGCCACCTCGAACTGGCACCTGGCTGGGTTAATTATTAACCTGTGCTCTGCCAGCCTCTGAAAAACCGCTGTGAGGTGGCTTTCATGTTCGTCTTCGGACGTGCTGGCTACCAAAATGTCATCCAAGTAGACGAACACGAAAGGGAGGTCACGTAAAACTGCATCCATCATGTGCTGGAAAGTCTGCGCGGCACCCTTGAGTCCAAACGGCATGCGCAAAAACTCGAAAAGCCCAAAAGGAGTTATTACCGCTGTTTTGGGTATATCCTGAACGTGCACTGGGACTTGATGGTACCCGCGCACCAAATCTATTTTAGAAAAAATGCGCGCCCCCGCTAAATGAACCGAAAAATCTTGGATGTGCGGAATCGGGTAGCGGTCGTGTGCTGAAGCGTTATTCAACCTGCGGAAATCACCGCAAGGCCGCCACGAGCCATCAGCCTTTGGGACCATGTGTAGCGGTGAAGCCCAGGGGCTGTTAGAGCGTCTAATGATGCCCAGCTTTTCCAGGTTGGCAAATTCCTCGCGCGCTATGGCCAGTTTAGCTGAGTCCAAGCGCCGAGCCTTTGCAAAAACGGGGGGCCTTGAGGTAGTGATAAAATGTTCCACTCCATGTTTAGCCACTGACGCCGAAAACGTTGGGACTGTGAGTGCTGGGAACTGAGCGAGTAGTGCTTGGAACTTACCACCCGCAGCTGTGAAGTTGGCCTGTGCAGTAGGCGGGACCACCTGGGCTGTGCAGGAAATAGAGTGGAAAGACAGTGCATTAACTAGACGTCTATTAGCAAGATCAACCAATAAACCATTTGAGCACAAAAAATCAGCACCTAACATGTTAAAACTGACTGCCGCTATGACGAAAGTCCACTCGAATGCCCGGCCGTGAAAAGACAGGGGGAGGGTCTTCTCCCCGAAGGTCTTGATCGTCGAGCCGTTCGCCGCCGACACCAGGGGTCCGCTGGAAGGTGCCAGCCGGTCAGCGTAGGAAGGTGTGATGAAACTCAGCTGGGAGCCTGTGTCCACAAGGAACTGCCTCCCTGATCGCGCGTCCGTCAGGTAGAGCAGCTTGTTCGTCACGCCGAGAGCCGCAGCTGCGACCGACTCCCGGTCCTGGCGTTTACCGAGCGCTTGAACTGGCATGGTGGAACGCACTTGCGTGCCCTCTCGGCGAAACAGCGATGGAAAAAGCAGAGGACGTCGCCTGCTCCATGTCTCCTGGCCTCCGCCGCTGCTGACGTCAGCGAATCTGGTGCTGCAGCTTCAGGCCCCCTGCCGTCTCCGGGCGTTGCGCTCAGCTCCGCTGCTGCCGTCGTGGCCGTGTGTCGCCTATGGGCGTCGACGAGTTGCTGCGCCTCCTGGCCCAGCTTGTGGTAATCTCGGTGGGCCAGCAGCTGTGAACTGGCCAGGGTAACTCTCACCGCTGACGGTAGTGTCCTGAGGAAAAGATGGGCGAAGATAAAGCCATCATCTTCGTCGTCTCTCAAACTCAGCATCTTCGCCATCAGGTCTGCAGGCCTGTCTGCCTCGCCTTCAGTCAACACCAGGAGCTTCTCTGCTCGCTCTCCCAGCGAGGGGGTGAAAGCGCGGATGAGAGCGGCTTTCAATGCGCCATACTTGTCGTCGTCTGGTGGGTGGTTAGTCAGGTTCTCCACCCGCTGGGCTGTGAGGCTGTCCAGCTTTGCGACTACATGGTAGAATTTCGTGGCATCCGCAGAAATTCCCCGAAGATGGAACTGTGCCTCGACAGTGTTAAACCAGGAGCGCGGGCTATGCTGCCAGAAATCAGGCAGCTGGACTGCGGTAGCTGCATTAGCCTGGCTGGCTCCTGAAGAGTCCGGTGCGGGAAGGTCATCACCGGCCATAATTTGTCGTAGGGTCACCAGTGTAGAGGATGTGCTCAAAGGATGAGACTGAGTTTATTTCTCAGGTTCAGCTTTATTGTCAGAACACATACTCTATCAACCTCTCAACAAGAAAAGAGGCCGATCAATGAAACATCACACTCTTATACTCCTGGAGCACTGAAACCTAAGTCACATGGTGCTTTAGCAAACATACAGCCACATGGTACTTAATCCCAGTCGCAATGCAACTCTTTGATCTTTCACCATTGTCTCTTATTCTTCGATGAACCGGAAATCCCTCTGGGGCATCTTCTCTGAGACAAAGGCCAAATCTCACACCTCTTCGTTATCTCCTGCAGACCTCTGCAGATCCAGACCTTCTTTGTCCCGCGAGACGTGAAGCACCCAATACACATACAGCAATACATTTGTGGAAAATATGAACCCAACATATGTGCCACAAGGAAGGTTTTTACCCTATTCTTAAAAACAGAGATCGAGTCTACAACATCGACAAAGACACTGTTGGGATATATGTATAGTCTCTCATTATCATGTCCTTTGATAATTTAGCACTTCTCTAAACAAAACAGTGCTTTTTTTGCACAATCACTTTCACTCTCCAACTTGGAGAAAGCACGTTAACTGTTGAATGCAATTCTTTAGAATGCCCCTGAAGGTTAACCCAATAATTTAACAATAATTGTTTTCTTCTTAAATGAAGTGACATTTCACCCATCTCAACCTGAAGGGCAGTTACAAGAGATGTTTTAAAAGCACCACAACAAAGTCTCAGAGCTTGAGCCTGTACTACCTCCAACTTTTTAGGTGATGTTTTAGCAGCAGTCGTAGACAATACATCCAAACTCTATAAGTGATGTAATCAGGGCAATGTAAATACATCTCATCGCACTTCTGCTTGCCCCCCCCACTCAGTTCCAGATAAGTATCTCATCACATTCAATATCTTTTTACATTTGTTGATTATCGTACTAATATGATCATCCCAAGTTAACGTGTCATCAAACAGAAGTCCTAGAAAGCTGAAGACTCTGACTCTATTACCTGACTATATATTTTAACTTGTATGCTTTTATTTCTTGTCCTAGAGAAAAGCATTACCTTGGTTTTCTCCACAGAGAATTTAAAGACACATAAATATTGTGGGGAGCATGAAATGAAGACGCTGAGTGATTTTATAATTCAGATTTAATGTCGGCTTCACATCCCCAACATGTCTCACCAAAAGCAGAAAGCAGAAAGAGACTGATCGCAGTCAGACCCCCATACTTATCATCACACAACAAAAGCCAACATCACACATCCTTGTCATATCCATCTAATCATCCAATGACTCCTTCCAATGTCCTCCCGTTCCTTTGCCTGACCCTAGGGGGTCAGGAAGTCTTTTCAGGTCTTCACCGTCGCGCCTCCATCTCCTCGTTGTTCTCCGCAGGCGGTCCAGACCTATTGTCCTCTTCTGAGACGTGAGGTCATTCCACACATGCAATCACAAAACATCTCCCTGTGTCTATACATATGCAGATATGGATATATGAACTACAGCCCCCCCAAACATCTAAGAAAAGGACAATATATGTAGGTTCACAGAATATGGTGACATCACTGGCATAACTATACAAGTTGATCACGTTAAAAACACAGTGATAACAGTAACAGTACCGTCTATGCCCATGTCCGCCTTAAAACTGCCATGATAACCCCGACAGCATATCTTAAAACACATTATCACATTCATATCAGTCTGTGTGTCGTCTGGGTTTCAACCGTCTTCCAAATCTGCTGTACGCCTGCCTCGGCGTCCCAGTGGCGCTGTCTTGTAAGGAATCTGCAGCTTGAGGAAAAGACTGGTTATTTGATCCCTGCGGGGGGGCTGGGACGTGTCCCTTGGGGAGTCTACCACGTTGAGGTGCTCTCGCCACCCGTACAGGCTCGTCACTCAACATGAAGGCAGGCTTGAGTCTGTCAATGCTGACTGTCTCTTTTCTGTCCCCCAAATCCAGCACAAAATGCTTATCTCCAGGTTCCAGCACTCTATATGGACCATCATATGGTGGGCGGAGGGTTGGCTTTAAAGCCTCGTGCCTAACAAAAACGAACTCGGCATTTTTTAAAGCCTGGGGAACAAAAACCCGCGGAAAGGTGTGATGAACTGGGCCCGGGAGCATGTCCACTCCCGTGCTGCTTAGTGGCCTGAGAGCTGGGAGGCGCCCCGGCTCTGGATGTTCTGGTAAGAATTCACCGGGGAGCCTGAGAGGTTGTGCAAAAACTAATTCTGCTGGGGAGGCGTCTAGATCCTCCTTGGGCGCAGAATGCAACCCCAATAAAACCCATGGTAGTTTGTTAACCCAATCTGCATCCGTTAGTGACGCTCTGAGGGCAGCCTTCAAAGACCTATGAAAACGCTCACATAAACCATTAGCCTGGGGGTGATACGCCGTAGTGCGATGGATTGTCGCCGCTAAGCTGCTGGCCATCACAGACCAGAGCTCTGAGACAAACTGAGGCCCCCTATCGGACGTGATGTCCGACGGGACTCCGAAACGTGCTACCCAGGTCGTTAAAAAAACGCGAGCCACCTCTGCGGCCGTAGTTGACGTCAGCGGGACCACTTCTGGCCAACGTGTGGTTCGGTCCACCATTGTTAAAAGATGTGTGAACCCCTGCGACAACGGTAGGGGGCCCACGAGGTCGACATGCACATGGTCAAACCTCCTGGCCGGGATTCGGAACGGTTCTAAAGGAGCTTTCGTGTGCTTGTGAATTTTGGCACGTTGGCAAGACATGCATGTTCTTGCCCACTCCTTTACGTGCTTGCGCAGGCCCGGCCAAACAAACTTTTCCGCCACCATTTTTACCGAAGCGCGCACTCCCGGGTGCGCCAGGGAGTGAACCGAGTCAAAAACGCGGCGGCGCCACGTGGCCGGGACTACCGGGCAAGGTCGCCCGGTTGACATGTCGCAGATTAAGGGGGGCACACCGTCACGCAAACCCCTGCTCTCCAGCCTTAACCCTGTTGGTCCAGACTGGAGTGCGCGCACGTCCGCGTCACTACCCTGTTCTGCTGCCATGGCTGCGTAATCTATCCCTACGTGAACTGGGGCCGCGTACGCTTCCGTGTTGGTCTTGCGCCCTGCGGCTGTGGTAGTATGATCTGCCTCCACGTGCCCTGACGATGTCATGGCGCGGGAGAGGCAATCTGCCACCACGTTGAGTTTGCCCGCTACGTGCCGAATGTCCGTGGTAAATTCCGAAATTGCGGCCAGCTGCCTTTGTTGCCGGCCCGACCAAGGTTCTGAGAGTTTAGACATCGCAAAAGTGAGCGGTTTATGGTCGACAAAAGCCGTGAAACGCCGACCTTCCAGCCAGAACTGGAAATGGCGAATGGCCAAATGAAGCGCTAACAGCTTTCTATCAAACGTGCTGTATTTGCGCTCGGTTTCGTTTAAGGATTTGCTAAAAAATGCTAGCGGTTGCCAAACCCCGTCAACGTGCTGCTCCACGACCGCCCCTATGGCCAAATTTGATGCGTCTGTGGTAAGCGCTATGCGGGCCGAGGGGTCGGGGTGGGCCAAAAGCGCGGCGTCAGCCAGGGCTCTTTTTACTTCCGCGAACGCGCGTTCCCGCTCCGGGGACCACACGACCGCGTTGGAGGGCTTTTGCTTTCTAAGCGTGGCATATAATGGCTGCATGAGCTGAGCTGCGCGGGGGAGGAAACGGTTGTAAAAATTTACCATTCCCAAAAATTCCTGCAGCGATCTGACCGTTTGTGGTCGGGAAAAATTTGCCACTGCGCGCACTTTATCAGGCAATGGGACTGCCCCTTCTGGGGAAAAGCGGTGTCCCAAAAAATCAATCTGCGCCACGCCGAATCGGCACTTGGCTGGATTAATTATTAACCCATGTTCTTCCAACCTCTGAAAAACCGTAGTGAGGTGATTTTCGTGTTCCTCCTCAGACGTGCTGGCGACTAAACTATCGTCGAGGTAGACAAACACGAAAGGAAGATCGCGTAACACAGCGTCCATCATACGCTGAAACGTTTGTGCCACACCTTTAAGGCCAAACGGCATGCGCAGAAACTCAAAAAGACCAAAAGGGGTTATTACGGCCGTTTTAGGGACGTCCTCAGGTTGGACTGGGACTTGGTGGTAGCCGCGGACAAGGTCTATTTTAGAAAAAATACGCGCACCCGCCAGATGTAGTGAAAAATCCTGGATGTGAGGGATTGGGTAGCGGTCATGTGCTGTAGCATTGTTTAATCTTCGGTAATCGCCGCAAGGCCTCCAGGAGCCGTCGGCTTTCGGGACCATATGCACTGGCGAAGCCCATGGGCTTTTCGAGCGCCGAATAATGCCCAGCTTTTCCAGGCTGGCAAACTCTTCGCGTGCTATGGCGAGCATGGTCGCGTCTAAGCGCCGAGCTTTAGCGAAGACAGGGGGGCCCGTTGTGGGGATGAAGTGCTCCACCCCGTGTCTCGCTACTGTTGCCGAAAATTTGGGGACTGTGAGTGCTGGAAATTGGGTGAGGAGTTTGTCAAACTTACCTCCTGCTGTGGCGACGTTGGCCTGCACGGGTGGTGGGGACACTCGAGCTGCACAGGGGATAGAAGAGAATGAAGCGTCTGTTTGCAAGATCAACTAACAACCCATGTGAACATAAGAAATCAGCACCTAACATGTTGAAACTCACCGCCGCTATGATAAAAGTCCACTCATAAGTGCGGCCATGTAAGGACAGAGACAAGGTCCTTTCACCATAAGTGCTGATGTTCAAGCCGTTCGCCGCTGTTGCCCCGTTGCCGCGGGGTCCAGCCACTCGGTCAGCATAGGTCGGGGTGATGAAGCTCACCTGAGCTCCGGTGTCTATGAGGAAATGTCGCCCGGAGCCTTCATCAGTGATGTAGAGCAGCTTCTTGGCCTCGCCGAGAGCTGTAGCTGCTAACGGTTCCCGGCTTTGGAGTTTCCCGAGCTCTTGAAACTGCACGGTGGCACACACTTGTATGCCCTCTCAGCAAATCACCGGTGGTAGTAACAGAGGTCGTCTCGTCTGTTGCGTCGCGGCCGCGTCGCTGCCATGGTGGGCGGGATTTGCTCCGCTGTCTCCGGCTCCCCGCTGCCCTGGGCTTCCGCACCGAGGTCCGCCGCTGCTGCCGTGGCCATCTGCTCGCCGCAGGAGTTGAGGAGCCGCTGTGCTTCCCGGGCCAGCGCGCGGAAATCCTGCTGGGTCTTACAACACATGCTGGCCAGAGTCCCTCTCATGTGCGCCGGGAGATTGCTGAGGAAGATGTGCTGAAAGAGGAAGCTGTCGTTGTCTGCCTCCCTCAGCTGAAGCGTGTCTTCCATCAGGGCCATCGGTCTGCGCCCTCCTTGGCCATACATCGCCAGTAGTCTCTTGGTCCTTTCTTCGGCCGAGGGCACGAAGCTCTCGATGAGAGTAGCCTTCAGCTCCTCGTATTTGTCGCTGGCGGGCGGCTGCTGTATCACGCTCCGCACGCATTGTGCTGTGGTGGCGTCGAGCCTAGCGATGACGTGGTAGAACTTGGTTTCGTCTGCCGTCACCCCTGCGAGCGCGAACTGTGCCTCAGCCTGCTTGAACCACGAGTTTGGGTCGTTCTGCCAGAATTCTGGAAGCTTGATGGCGACGGCGATTGCTCGGGCCGCCTCCGACGAGTCTGCAACGGGGGAACGCCTTTCGTCCATTCTCACATCTGGTCACCAATGTGGGGAGCGTGAAATGAAGACGCTGAGTGATTTTATAATTCAGATTTAATGTCGGCTTCACATCCCCAACATGTCTCACCAAAAGCAGAAAGCAGAAAGAGACTGATCGCAGTCAGACCCCCATACTTATACATCACACAACAAAAGCCAACATCACACATCCTTGTCATATCCATCTAATCATCCAATGACTCCTTCCAATGTCCTCCCGTTCCTTCGCCTGACCCTAGGGGGTCAGGAAGTCTTTTCAGGTCTTCACCGCCGCACCTCCATCTCCTCGTTGTTCTCCGCAGGCGGTCCAGACCTATTGTCCTCTTCTGAGACGTGAGGTTATTCCACACATGCAATCACAAAACATCTCCCTGTGTCTATACATATGCAGATATGGATATATGAACTACAAATATGACAGTTTTTCATTGGTGTTTATTGCCTCTTGTATTTTCCTCTCAATATGATTAATATTTTTTCCTCTTTTCCACACTGCTCCATCATCAGCAAATAGAGATTGTCCTATATCACCCTGAATCTGAGCGAAGACATCATTTATCATAATTGAGAATAATATTGGACTGATTACGCCTCCCTGTGGTGTACATTGTCTACCCTATACCTTTGTGATAAACATGAGCCAATTCCAACTTGAATAAACCTTCCAAATAAAAACTCTTTAACCCAATTAAATACCCTGCCTGTTATACCTATCATATTCAATTTTATCAACAGACCCTCTTTCCAAACTATGTCATGTGCTTTTTCTAAATCAAAGAATACTGCCATCACATATTCCTTATTTACTTGGGCTTTCCTGACTTCTGTTTCCAGACAAACAATTGGATCCATAACTCCTCTGCTGCTTCTAAATCCACACTGATAAGGTACCAAAATGCCTCTACTCTCCAAATAAAAATTCAGTCTCTCAGTGATCATTTTCTCCATTATCTTACCAACATGGGATGTCAGTGCCATCCATCCATCTTCTACTGCTTAATCCTTTGTTTCTGATCCTATTCAGAAACAAATCACATAAGTAATGACAGGTGTGGGTCACATGAGCGGGCAGAAGGTAACAGTGATTCATAATTGGACCAGCTGAAAGCAATGAGAGGGGAGCAACCGGAGCTGACAGCTGACAGGGGCGATGCCCACACGAAGCAGAAACCCGGAAACGCCACTGACAGCTGTCAACCCAGAGGGAGAACACAACACTGGAAAAATACAGAAAATACTAAGATGAAAATTAAGAGCCCCCCCCCCCCATTAAGGGGTGGATTCCAGACACGCCAAGGTAACATCAAAAAGGAAAAAAGGCCCCACCCCCCCAAAAAAGTCAAACCACCCTGCGTGGGTGGTGGGGGGAACAGGCTAGGAGGGAACAAAAACACAAACCCCGCCCAGGACCCACACCCACGCAAAACCAGGCTCCCAAGCCCCCTAGGCCAAAGAACTAAACAGTTCAGGTGGCTGGCCAAAGTCCTAGGCCTGACAGATGGCGAGGTGGTACGAGTCGGGTGGCCTTCCAGAGAATATGGGCCACTCAGCCCAACAGCACAGTCCATCAAGTGGTTGACCAGAGTTTTTTTAGCCACCTAAACAGAAGGGGTGGTCCAGGAGGCAGCTGTCCCATGGGGAGGCCCAATGAAGGAAAGGACAGCAGAGTAGGGGGAACCATGACGATGTTGGGCGGAGGAAGGGGAAATACGACGGCATCTGGCGGAGGAGGGGGAACCACGATGGCATCAGACTGGCCTGTAGCACTCTCGGTGGTCCCAGACTGGGATATTGCAGCACCCATGGTGACTCCAGGCTGGAGCAGAGCTGCACCCGCGGTGGACCCGGACTGGGCCAGAGCTGCACCCATGGTGGCCCCCGGGCTGGAGTGTAATGCCCACAGCAGACCCACACTGAAGTGCAGCACCCAAGTAGGTTTCTGGCTGGGGTGCAGCACCCACGATGGTCCCCAACTGGGACACAGCACCCACGAAGACCCGGACTGAGGAGGAGCTGCACCCATGAACGTCCTGGGCTGGGACGGAGCACCCCTGAAGACCTCATCCGGAGGGGGAGCAGCATCCACGGAGGTCCCAGGTTGGGACAGAGCACCCGCGATGACCTCGGCAGGGAAAGCTGCACCCTTGGAGGTCCCGGGCTGGGACGGAGCACCCGTGACGACCTCAGCAGGGGAAGCTGTACCCATGGAGATCTCAGGCAGTGAGGCCAGACCTACAGAGACCTCTATTCAATTCAATTCAATTCAATTCAACTTTATTTATATAGCGCCATTTCACAACAACAGTCATCTCATAGCACTATCAACTGTAGGGAGGGCCCCCACAGTTGCAGAAAGACCCCAGCAATCAGGCGATCCCCTGTGAGCAAGCACTTGGCGACGGTGGAGAGGAAAAACTCCCTTTTAACAGGAAGAAACCTCCAGCAGAACCAGGCTCAGGGAGGGGCAGTCATCTGCTGCGACTGGCTGGGGGGTGAGGGGATAGAGAAGAAGAAAAGAACAGACATGTAGAGAGCAAACAGCACGATGGGGACTCAATCTATGGGAGAGAACAAACAAATGTTAATGACCAGCAAAAAAAAAAAATATTTCATAGAGAGTGAGGAAAGGAGTGAGGCCCAGTGCATTACTGGAGGTCCCCCGGCTGACTAAACCTATTAGCAGCATAACTAAGGGAGGGTTCAGAAAACACATGATCCCTCCCTAATTGTAGGCTATATCAAAAAGGTAGGTTTTAGCCCTATTCTTAAAAACAGAGATCGAGTCTGACTCCCGAATCCAGATTGGCAGCTGATTCCACAGGAGAGGAGCTTGATAACTGAAGGCTCTGCCTCCCATTGTACTTTTGGAGATTCTAGGTATTACAAGTAAACCTGCATTTTGGGAGCGTAGTGCTCTGTTAGGATGATACGGTAGTATCAGATCTTTTAAATAAAAAGGAGCCTGATTGTTTAGAGCTTTGTAAGTAAGAAGAAGGATTTTAAACTTAATTCTAAACTCTATGGGAAGCCAATGAAGGGAGGCCAGAACCGGAGAGATATGATCTCTCTTTCTAGTACCTGTTAAAACTCTTGCTGCAGCATTTTGGATCAGCTGAAGACTTTTTAAAGATGTTTTAGGACAGCCTGATAATAAAGAATTACAATAATCTAATCTCGAGCTAACAAAAGCATGGATCAGCTTCTCAGCATCACTCTGAGACAAGATGCTCCTAATCTTGGCAATATTACGCAAATGATAGAAGGCAGTCTTAGAAACAAATTTAATATGTGAATTGAAGGACAAATCCTGATCAAAAATAACTCCAAGGTTCCTCACAGAGCTATTAAGAGAAAGAGTAACTGCATCCAAACTGAAAGTTTGATTTGGAAAGGAATTTCTAAGGTTTTTTGGACCAACAAGAATGACTTCAGTCTTATCTGAATTTAATAGCAGGAAATTACAAGTCATCCAAACTTTGATTTCCTTAAGACAGGCTTCTAACTTGGCTAATTGATTAGTATCATCTGGCTTCATTGACAGGTATAATTGTGTGTCATCTGCATAACAGTGAAAATGTATACAGTGCTTTCTAATAATGTTGCCTAACGGAAGCATATATAAACTAAAAAGAGTAGGGCCAAGCACAGATCCCTGTGGAACTCCATGACTAAGCTTTGAGCTGAGAGAAAACTCATCATTTACATGAACAAACTGGAACCTATCAGATAAATAAGATTTAAACCACTGCAACGAAGTTCCATTAAGTCCAACATAGTGTTCTAATCTATCAAGTAGAATATTATGATCAATAGTATCAAAAGCTGCACTAAGATCTAAAAGGACAAGTACAGAAACTAGTCCATTATCAGATGCAATGAGGAGGTCGTTAGTGACCTTCGCTAAGGCTGTTTCAGTGCTATGATGGATTCTAAACCCAGATTGAAACTCCTCAAATAAACCATTTCCCTGCAGGTGGTCAAATAATTGCGTAGCAACAACTCTTTCTAAGATTTTTGAAATGAAAGGGAGATTAGAGATTGGTCTATAGTTAGCTAAAGCTCCTGGATCTAGCGTTGGCTTTTTGAGTAAGGGTTTAATTACAGCCGTTTTAAAAGCCTGCGGTACATGGCCTAAAGTTAATGAAGAATTGATTATATGAAGAATAAAGCTACCAATAAGTGGGAAGACTTCTTTAAATAACCTGGTAGGAATAGGGTCTAAAAGACAAGTTGAAGGTTTGGATGAGGAAACTATTTTGTCTAACTCACAAAGGTCGATTGGAGTAAACTCATCAAGACAGACATCAATAGAAGGAGTTGTAGTAGTTACAGTATTTAAGTTAACTGTGGAAAGAATCTGATTGATTTTATCTCTGAAGGATGAAATTTTATTATTGAAAAAGTTCATAAAGTCCTGACTAGTAAGCTCTAAGGGGATGCTAGGATTGACAGAGTCCTGACTCTTTGTCAACCTGGCTACAGTACTGAAAAGAAACCTGGGATTATTCTTGTTCTCTTCTATTAATGCAGAGTAATAACTCGTTCTAGCTTTTCTAAGAGATTTTTTATAAATTAAAAGATGATTTCTCCAAGCTAAATAGATTTCATCTAAATTAGTAGAGCGCCATTTTCTTTCTAATTGACGAGTCTTCTGTTTTAAGCTACGAGTTTCTGTGTTGAACCAAGGAGTTAAAAATCTCTGATTAGACTTTTTCTTTTTTAAGGGGGCCACCAAGTCTAGAGCCTGATGCAGAGAAGCTGAAACACTATCCACCATGTTATCAATTACAGAAGGAGCAAGCTGTCTATAGCTTATTTCCGTTGTGTTGACACATGGCATAGAGGAAACAATCTGCATAAATTTGGAAACAGCATCATCTGAGAGGCATCTACTGTGATAATATTTTTCTTTAGGAGCCAAATAGTCAGAAATAGTAAAATCAAAGGTTAACAGACAATGGTCTGACAGTACAGGGTTATGAGGAGACACTACAAGATTTTCTATTTCTATGCCATATGTCAGAACAAGGTCCAATGTATGGTGGAGGTAATGAGTAGAATTTCCTACTTTCTGAGAAAACCCAATCGAGTCTAATATTGAATTAAAAGCCACATTAAGGCAGTCACTATCTACATCCACATGTATATTAAAGTCCCCTACTATAATTATTCTATCAGATTTCAGCACTAAATCAGCTAAGAAATCAGGAAATTCGGATAAAAATTCTGAATAGGTTGATGGGGGACGATAAACTATGGCAAATAAAATTGGGTTTAACCTGGAATTGCTAAAGTGCCCAACACTGAGGACCAGGCCCTCAAAGGAATTATAACATGTTTTTTGCTTTACATTAACTAGTAATTTGGAATGGTAAATTGATGCTACTCCTCCTCCACGACCAGAACTTCTGGGATTTTGACAGTTTAAATAACCAGAGGGAGTTGATTCATTTAAACCAACATAATCCTCTTGTCCTAACCAAGTCTCTGTAAGGGAAATTAAATCAATCTGATGATCAATTAACAGATCATGGACTAACAGAGACTTGGGAGTTAGAGACCTAATATTTAATAAACCACATTTAATTTTTAAATTATGAGGAGGAACAGAGGCCAAATCATTCAATTTAGAGGCTTTATGTTTAATTTGAGTTTTACCAATATTTTGCTTTATCACTTTGGGATGCTTATACATTATATTTTTATTTACTTTGGAGGGAGCAGACAACGATTCTCTGATGGGGAAGACAGGGGCTAAGCTGAGGGGTGGCGGATGAAGAGGAGCTGCAGAGAGGCGTGTAAGACTGTGACTCTGCTTCCTGGTCCCAACTCTGAGTAGTCATGGTTTTGGAAATTTGGATAAAAAAGATGCCAGATTGTTAGATAAATGAGAAGCACCATCCAAAGTGGGATGAATGCTGTCTCGTCTCATAAGACCAGGTTTTCCCCAAAAAGAGCTCCAATTGTCAATGTAGCCCACGTCATTTTTAGGACACCACACAGACAGCCAGCGGTTCAAGGATGACGAGCGGCTAAACATGTCATCACTGGTCAGATTGGGGAGGGGCCCAGAGAATACTACAGTGGCAGACATCGTTTTGGCAAACTCACACACCGATTCTACATTAAGTTTCGTGACTTCCGACTGCCGGAGACGGATGTCATTAATGCCGGCGTGAATAACAATTGTGGGATATTTACAGTTACTTTTAGCCAGCATTTTCAAATTTGACTCGATGTCGCCTGCTCTGGCCCCAGGAATGCATGTGACTATGGCCGCTGGAGTCTCTAGGTTCACGTTTCTGACTACAGAGTCGCCAATGATCAGAGTTTTTTCCTCAGCGGGTGTGTCGCTGAGCGGGGAAAAACGATTAGAAACGTGAACAGGTTGGTGGTGAACCGGGGCTTTGCGACTAGGCTTCCTTCTCACCGTCACCCACCCAGTCTCCTCGCTGCTGAGGAGAGCCGGGGAACCGGTGACAGGGGGACCTAAGCTAGCTAGCTCCGCTGCAGCTAAGGGGCGTCCGTCGAGATTAACTGGCGCAGACGGTGTTTCAATGCAGCGGAGCCGGGATTCCAAATCAGACAACCTCGCCTCGAGCGCCTCAAAAAGACAACATTTATTACATTTACCGTTATCACTAAAAGAGGCAGAGGTGTAGCTAAACATCTGACAGAGAGAGCACACCAGAGGAGGAGAGGAAAGACAGCTAGTAGCCATAGCTAGTGGCTCGAGAGCTGGAGAGCAAACCACACAGGCAGACAGCAAAACAGGAAGTGACGATACGTTACCACAAGGAAGTGACGATCTCGGTGTTGTCCAGCGAAGCTGGACGATCCTCAGTGACCCTGGGGGAAAGCTCAGGTAAGAGAGGCAGAGAAACAGGGTCAGGGTCACCGGCGGCAGTGGAGCCTGGCAAGGTGAGCTCAGGTGGCGGCTGCACCTGGCTCTTCCCACCAAGAGCCAGGCAAGATTTCTCCAAAAGAGAAACAACAAAGAAAAGGGAGAGCACTTGCCTAATCTCAAGCTCCACCGCTGTCCAGGACTCCATCAATACAGGCGATGGTTTCTCGTGCCCGGCCCTCTGGAGGTCCAGCTCCGGCTCTGCTGCAGCGGCCCCTGCAGCAGGCATGGTGGTCAATGCAGTCCCGGGACCCCCAGCGATGTGACCCAATCAGGTGGCTCATCCGGCGTGGACACAGGAGTTCGGCTTCCTGCTGGCGCTGGATCCTGCATAGTTGAAGCTCAGGGATGCTCACTCGTCAGCGCAGGCATCAGCTCAGTCTCAGTGCTCTCCCTCTGTCCAAACCATGGCTGCAGGGCTGGGACCAGGTCTTCCAGGGCCGCAGGCTCCTCCATAACCTGGTGGCTCAGTCCTGGGGCCAGCGGACACTACATACCTGGAGAGGACAATACAGCTGGAGAGGAAAAACACTGAGAGGGCACTGCTGCGGGAGTCTTCTGCCTTGGCGAAGGGGGAGTTGCTGCCTGAGAGGCGGGAGTATTCCTCTGGCTGTCCGGAGCTGGATGGCGGCGGCATGGAGCGGATGGTGCTGGAGCAGAAATGGGCGAAATGGAGGTGGAGCAGGGCGTCTGCCGCAGTGCGTGTTTCTGCGTTGGCTTCGGGCTTGATGGAGGCGGCCCCCACATCAGCCTGGGGAAAGACTGCTGCAAGACGGAGAGTGTAGCCAGCAGCTCCGCAAACTGGGGGAACCTCCACAGCCCACGGTGCACCTCAACTATAGCGGTCGCCAAATCCACCTTCTCCCAGATTTTCTTTGGGCTGCAGGAGGCGAGGGCTTCATCCACAAAGCCCTGGATGAATTCGGCGGCCAATTCCTCCTCCACACTCGGGGATCCCGCTGCCGATCTCTCTTTGATTGCCGGAGGTCGGCGTGCTGGGGACATGATTCGCTCCGGAGAAACAGTTGAGTGAAAACAAAAAACTATGAACTAGCAGCAGCTGGGTCTCCAACTGGCCGCAGTCTTCTGTCATGAATTGCCCCTTGGGGCAGAGAGGAAGACCCACGCACTGAACTGTGAATTGTGAGATTTACTGAAAAACAATGAAACACAAAGTCCAAAACAGTGCTCTAACATAAAATTCAAACAAGCAATCAAACTTACAGATTAAGCACACCAGAACGAGGGCTGCATTCTGGTGGAGACAAGGAAAGGAGAAACTCAAGACCGTGGCAACGGGAAATGAAAATAACTGCCCTTAAATAGGATCAGAAACAAATCACATAAGTAATGACAGGTGTGGGTCACATGAGCGGGCAGAAGGTAACAGTGATTCATAATTGGACCAGCTGGGAGCAATGAGAGGGGAGCGACCGGAGCTGACAGCTGACAGGGGCGACGCACACACGGAGCAGAAACCCAGAAATGCCACTGACAGCTGTCAACTCAGAGGGAGAACACAACACTGGAAAAATACAGAACATACTAAGATGAAAATTAAGAGCCTGAGCACGGTGACACAACATGCTCAGCCTCGTGACAGCTTCTTAGATGCTAGAGGGCCTAGATGTTTTATCATTTCATAACAGACCTCATCCTTCCCTGGAGATCTCAAACCCGACCTTTATATAGCCCTCTTCATCTCTGCTGGAGTAAAAGGAGCATCTATTACGCTATTAGTATAGAGAGAAAGCACTGAAACAGAATTCTTAGCAGCTACAGGACAGTTACAGGTACCATAGTTACACAAGCAGCCACATGTGTTTTGAGTGGCAAACACATGTTGCAGCTTTAGATTGTATGCAGCAAAATATAATAAATACACAAAATATTTAGTCATAGCAGTACAAAAAGTGCCTTTTTTACTTTAGAAGTCAGTACCACACTGTTTACTTGACTGTAATGATGTGTGGGTGTCATGGCCGCCAATCATGGCACCTGTGTGCGCACCTGCCTGTTATCTCCTGCGGCCCTATTTATTCCCATCAGGACCAGTGCTGGGCGCGGAGTCGTCTGATTCCTTCCATGAATCACGCCACAACCTGCCTCTGTGCTTCCCTGCACTGAATTCTCCTGCCTTCGGCTTCCAAGCCCAGCAGAACGACGTCCGGGTCGGTTTCGCTTGGACCAACAACCAAGTAAGCTCAATAGCTTCTAAACCTGTCCATTCCCCTGTGCACAGGCAGAGCCCGCAACGGTGGACCTCCTTCTCCCTCCAGGCGGCGGACTTATTCCTCTTCCAGCTAACCTGCCCGCAGACACTGTCTCCCTGGCTGCAGCTTCAGCGCGACCTGAAGACTCTTCAACATCTGTTGACAGTAAGCCCAATAACATCTGACGTGCTGCATAGGTGTACTGTAGCTAACGGCCCTTGTCTCTTTTTCAGGGTTGCTAGTCTGTACGGTGCTCTGCCGGCCCAGCTGGAATACACGGATTGCATTACACTACATTACACCATATAACCCCACTCACGCATCCACTCACTCACGTTAACAAAATAAAGTACGTTAATTGTGTTAATCCTGAGTCGTGTCTGTCTGTGGGTCACCTGAACCATGTCAGTGGGTAAGAGCACACATTAGTGAAGAACTGGTTCTTGGTCTGTAATTATTTATCTATCTATTTTTTGTAAATTAATAGAAGGTGGAATGATGAGATTAGTTCTCCACAATGCAAGCAGGTACTCTGTATACTCCTGTGACCAAAAACGTGTGTGTGTTTTGTGTTTTACTGCATAGAGAGCCTCCCAGAGCACCCCCCCACACCTGGGTCTCTCTGATCACATCACCATCTTGCTAAGGCCGGCATACCCAGAGTGAAAGTCATCAGACCAACAAAAAAGCAGGTACGAGTGTGAGGGGCCTTGGATGCTCTGAAAGACTGCTTCAGCACTACAAACTGTGACACTTTCAAGCATGCAGCCACTCACAATGGATGCACAAACATACAGTGCATCCAGAAAGTATTGACAGCGCTTCACTTTTTCCACATTTTGTTATGTTACAGCCTTATTCCAAAAAGGATTAAATTTATTTTTTTTCCTCAAAATTCTACACGGGGCGGCGCGGTGGAGGAGTGGTTAGCACTGTGGCAGCACAGCAACTCACCCTTGGCTGGGGGATCCTGGGTTCGATCCCAGCCCCCGACCAACAGTGATCTGTGTGGAGTCTGCATGGGTTTACTCCGGGATTTCTCCGGTTTCCTCCCACATGCCAAAAACATGCAAGTTAGGTTAATTGGCATCAAACTGGGGATTCTAAATTGTCCTTAGGCATGACTGTGAGAGTGAATGGTTGTCTGTCTCTCTGTGTTGGCCCTGCAATGTACTGGTGATCTGTCCAGGGTGTACCCTGCCTCTCGCCCAAAGATGCTGGGATAGGCTCCAGCCCCCCCGCGACCCGAAAAGAATTAAGCGGAAGAAGATGAATGAAAATTCTACACACAATACCCCATAACGACAATGTGAAAAAAGTTTTTTTTTTTTTTAGATTTTTGCAAATTTATTAAAAATAAAAATCTAAGAAATCACATGTACATAAGTATTCACAACCTTTGTCATAAAACTCAAAACTGAGCTCAGGTGCATCCTGTTTCCACTGATCATCCTTGACATGTTTCTACAGCTCAATTGGAGTCCACCTGTAGTAAATTCAGTTGATTGGACATGATTTGGAAAGGCACACACCTGTCTATATAAGGTCCCGCAGTTGACAGTGCATGTCAGAGCACAAACCAAGCATGAAGTCAAAGGAATTGTCTGCTGACCTCCGAGACAGGATTGTCTCGAGGCACAAATCTGGGGAAGGGTACAAAAAAATTTCTGCTGCTTTGAAGGAACCAATGAGCACAGTGGCCTCCATCATTCGTAAATGGAAGAAGTTCGGAACCACCAGGACTCATCCTAGAGTTGGCCGGCCGTCTAAACTGAGAGATCAGGGGAGAAGGGTCTTAGTCAGAGAGGTGACCAAGACCCCAATGGTCACTCTGTCAGAGCTCCAGTGTTGCTCTGTGAGGAGAGAAGAACCTTCCAGAAGAACAACCATCTCTGCAGCAATCCACCAATGAATAAATCAATAAAGTACACAAAATAAAATAAAAAAAATCAATCAGGCCTGTATGGCAGAGTGGAAAGATGGAAGCCACTCCTTAGTAAAAAGGCACATGGCAGCCCGCCTGGATTTTGCCAAAAGGTACCTGAAGGATTCTCAGACCATGAGAAACAAAATTCTCTGGTCTGATGAGACAAAGATTGAACTCGGTGTGAATGCCTGGCGTCATGTTTGGTGAAAACCAGGCACCGTTCATAACCATGCCAATGTTGGTAGCAGCATCATGCTGTGGGGATGTTTTTCAGCGGCAGGAACTGGGAGACTAGTCAGGATAAAGGGAAAGTTGAATGCAGCAATGTGCAGAGACATCCTGGATGAAAACCTGCTCCAGAGCGCTCTTGACCTCAGACTGGGGTGACGGTTCATCTTTCAGCAGGACAACGACCTTAAGCACACAGCCAAGATATCAAAGGAATGGCTTCAGGACAACTCTGTGAATGTCCTTGAGTGGCCCAGCCAGAGCCCAGACATGAATCCAATTGAACATCTCTGGAGAGATTTGAAAATGGCTGTGAACCGACGCTTCCCATCCAACCTGATAGAGCTTGAGAGGTGCTGCAAAGAGGAATGGGCCAAACTGCCCAAAGATAGGTGTGCCAAGCTTGTGGCATCATATTCAAAAAAAAAACTTGAGGCTGTAATTGCTGCCAACGGTGCATCAACAAAGTATTGAGCAAAGGCTGTGAATACTTATGTATGTGTGATTTCTTAGTTTTTTATTTTTTTTTCCCACAATATTTTTTATTGAACCTTTTTTTACAAACACAACACAAACAATCAAACACTAACACTAAAGTAATTTAAAAAAAATAAATAAAAAAAAATAAAAAAATAAAAAATAAAAATTGTACTAAAAAACACCAACAACCACTAACAAAGACAGGTCTTCAACAATGCTCCTCTGTTTAGTCTAGGCAATCCATTACATAAGTATACATATTATACATTCACCAGTTTGGAATTTACAAGGTCCACACACGTCATTCACCTTCTTCTTCAAAAGTTATGTTTAAATTCTTTACATAATCAATGAAAGGTCTCCATATATTCTCAAACACAATTTCCTTTGATTTCAGTATATATGTTATTCTTTCTAGTGGAAGGTTTGTTAACATCTGTCTTAACCACTGAGTCACATCTGGTCTATGAGTCTTTTTCCACAGTAGTGTAATACATTTTTTGGCGTTAAGCAAACTGAGGTCTATGAATGCTCTTTCACTCTTATTAAAGCTATGCTTTTCTGGATACAGACCCAACAAAAACAATTTAGGATTCAATATGATTTGTTTTGAAATTATTTTTTCAATTGTTACCCTCACCTCTTCCCAAAACATTCTAATTTTTCTACATTCCCATACACAATAAAATAGGGTTCCTTTACTTTCCATACATTTTGTGCACGTATCTGGTATGTTTTTGTTATATCTATTTAACTCCACCGGTGTAACATACATCCACATTAACCATTTAAAATGTATCAATTTAAGACGTACATTTATTGATTTGGTTTGAGCTTCTGTACAAGCCAATTCCCATTGTTCCTCTGAAATTTCAGTTTGCAGGTCTTCTTTCCAATAATTCAATCTTTTCTGTGAGTTTTCACTTGAGAATAGTGTCAGTGAGTTATAAAACTCTGAAATAATACCCTTTCTCTTACTATCTTTCGTCAAAATTTTTTCCAAGGATGAATAAGTAGGTCGGATGAGAGCATTATTTTGATTTGATCGAATAAAGTTCCTAAGCTGAAGATATTTAAAAAAATGTGTTCTATTAAGATTAAATTTGATCCTCAGTTCTTCAAAAGACATTATGTTATCTGAACATGACAGATATAAGTCTTGAATCTTTTGAATCCCTTTTAAATTCCATACTTTAAATACAGCATCCGTTCTCCCTGGTTTAAAATATTGATTATCCCCTATTGGGCTAAATTGTGACAGTAAGTGTGGTTCTTTTAAATATTTTGTGGTTTCACACCATATTTTGATCATATGCTTTACAAATGGATTTTTAACTTGTTTCTGTAATTTTTTTTGCTGAGTCTGAGTATATGAATATGGGAAGAGGTAAAGGTAAATTGTATGATTCCATTTCAATCCAGTGAGGGAGATCATTTGATGAAAAATAATATGTCATAGACCTCAGTTGTGCTGACCAGTAATACAACATAAAGTTTGGACATTTCAGACCTCCACGATCAAATGGTAAATATAGTAAGGACAGATGTAATCTTGCCTTCCTATTGTTCCATAAAAATTCCACTAACTTTTTTTTAATTCTTGAGAATAGATCTGAAGGTGGTGGTAAAGGAATGAATTAAAATAAATAAAGTATTTTGGGTAAAATATTACTTTTAAGTATATTGATTCTCCCGATCATCGACATTGGTAGTGACATCCATCTCTGAAGTAACTCATTAATGTCTGTCATTAAGGCTTCATAGTTGGTACTGGCGACTAATTCTAGCTTAGGCACAATTTGGATTCCTAAATATTTAAACTGATTTACAACATTGAACTGATTTACCTCAGGAGCTGGGTGATTTCTCTGGGTCTCATTTAGCATTAATATTGAAGATTTAGTTTTATTTATTTTATATCCTGATATTTCCCCAAAATTCTTTATTAAATTCAACAAGGTCGGAATTGATTTTTTAAGATTCGACATAAACAAAATTATGTCATCGGCATACAGGGAGATTTTATGTTCTGTTGGTCCTACTTTAATTCCATATATTTGTGGATGTAAATGTACTGCCATCGCTAAAGGTTCAATTGCCATAGTAAACAGTAAAGGTGAAAGTGGGCAGCCTTGTCGACATCCTCTATTGATATTTATTGATTTTGAAATATTGCTGTTTGTTAGGATTTCTGCTGTAGCATTATTGTATATTATCTGAACCCATTTTATGAAATTATTTCCAATTCCAAACCTTTGTAAAACTTCAAAAAGAAAGGGCCATTCGAACCTATCAAAGGCCTTTTCGGCGTCCAATGATAGGAGAGCTGTATCTGGTGCTTCTTTATTAGAATAGATAATATTAAATAGTCTTCTTACATTATGGAAGCCTTGTCTTCCCTTTATAAAGCCATTCTGATCTCGGTTAATAATATTTGGTAATATTTCTTGTAGTCGTCTTGCTAAAATTTTACAGATTATCTTAAGGTCAGCATTTAATAGGCTTATTGGTGTCATATTTTCACATTTATTAGAGGGTTTACCTGGTTTTGGCAACAGTATAATTAAGGCATTATTCATGTATGGTGGTAAATTACCATTTTGAAATGCTTCTAAAACCATTTCCAAAAATGGTTTTATTAATTTATTCTTAAATTTTTTTATAGAGGTCAACTGGAAGACCATCTGGTCCTGCACTTTTTCCTGATTTCATATTATCAATGGCTAGCCCAACTTCTTCTTGACTAATTTTAGACTCCAGTACCTCCCTGTTTTCATTTGGAATACACGGTATAGATAATCCGTCCAAAAACCCATTTAGTTTTGTTAAATCAGTTTCATTTTTTGTATTATATAATTTTTCATAATAATCTCTAAAGGCACTATTAATTTCTAAAGGATCTACAACTGGCTGTCCGTTACTTATAATATTGGTAATTGGTGTTTTAAATTCTAATTGTTTAATCTGCCATGCCAATAATTTTCCTGATTTTTCACCTTGTTCATAAAAAGATTGCTTCAATCTTAGAAGACTCGAGGCAGCTGTATTCGCTGATTTTTTGTCATATTCAGCTCTCAGAATCAGTAATTCATTCTCTAACTTTGGGTCACTTCCTGCATACACTTTTTCTCGAAGAATTTTTATTTTATGTTCCAATTGGACTCTCTCCTCTTGAGTCTTCTTAGATTTTGAACCTGTATAACTAATAATATGCCCCCTAATAAAAGCTTTGAAAGCCTCCCACTTTATACATGCTGATGTTTGTGTAGTATTGATATCAAAGAACTCATCTATCTGTTTTTCTATGTACTTAACAAATTCCTCATCCTGAAGCCATTTATGCTGAGATTGCCACCTACCTGGTTCCTTTGTCGGTTTCTTATCTACATATATTAGACAGCAGGGTGCATGATCAGAGATCACAATATTATCATAGAAGCAATTTTGAATCTTGGACCTTAATTCTGTGGAGATCAAAAAATAGTCAATACATGAGAATGTCTTGTAGATATTAGAATAACAAGAACAGGCTTTAACTTGTGGTTTCATTTCTCTCCATATATCTAGCAATCTCAATTCTTTCATAAAATGATTAATGATCATCCTGCATCCATTGTGCGTACAGTCTAGTCCTGTTGATCTATCTATACCGGGATTCAATGTACAATTAAAATCCCCTGCTATTATATGTTGCCCTGTAAGTGAAGATAAAATAAGGAATAAATTAGTAAAGAAATTTTGATCATCTATATTGGGACCATATAAGTTCACCAAATTTATATTTTCTAATAACAAAGATCCTTGAATGATTAGATATCTTCCAAATTTGTCTCCAATTACATTTTTCACTTGAAATGGGACTGATTTATGTATGAGAGTCATAACTCCCCTGGCTCGGGATGAAAATGATGAGGTGAATACACTTCCTTGCCATCTTCTCCTAATTCTTTTTACATCCTCCTCTATTAGATGAGTTTCTTGTAAAAACACAATTTTTGAACCCATATCTTTTATTTTATTCATAACTTGTTTAAGTTTTTTTAAATTTTGTCGACCTCTGCAATTCCATGAGGTTAAATTGAGATTAACGCTTTGGTCTATGATCAATAAGGAGTTTGAGATTACCTCGCAATGTAAACATGCTCACACAGAGAAGCAAAAACATGAGTGGTTGAACATTCATCCTACAAACTACACACAAACAAATTCCCCCTTCCCACATTCGTGGTAATCCCCCCAAAATCAAAAAAAAAAAATTCCGTCTCCCGCTATAGCCATTGACTGCTCCACACCCGCGAGGATCAGTCAAAACCCCTCTTTCTCCTCTCAATCACCCTAACTCTACTGCTTTTAATGACGTAACATTAACTCTCTTCTGTAGTTTTCCAACCTAACTCCTAAATTTTATAGCAACTTTGTACATCATAAGTTTTTGTTTTTTTTAATATATAATACTATCTATATTTTGTAAACTTGCTATATGCTTCAGATCAGTCAGATGCCTGTGCAAATGCTTAAATATTCTACCTTATATTTTGTTCATGCTTAGCTCCCACCAGTCTCTCTTGGATCTTCTTGATGAACTCCTGTGCCTCCTCAGGGGTCTTGAAGATGTGGGTTCTGCCCTTATACGTGACCAGCAGTCTTGCAGGATAAATCACTCCATGACGAATCCCAAGGTTGCGCAGCTCTTTACGGGCGGGGTCGAACTGTTTCCTTAATTGTTGGATTCCTGTGGCCAAATCTGGGTAGAACCGCACCTGTTGATCCTGGTATTTAATTTCTCCTTTGGCTCGCGTCGCGTTGGAGATCGTCATCCTGTCTCTGTAGCTGAAGAACTTCATAATCAGCGTCCTCGGTGATGCCTTGTTATCTCTCGGTGGGCGCTTTCTAAGACGACTGATGACTGCAGCTCCGCGTTGTTCAGCGCTTCTGGGATCCACTTTTCCAAAAAGGAACATGGATCCAGACCCTCCGTTCTCTCCGGGAGACCCACCAGCCTCAGGTTGTTCCGTCTCGACCGGGATTCTAAATCCAGAACATTATCTTCCAGACGTTTATTTTTTAATTCCAATGTGCGCACCTTTAATTGTAGGCCGGAGACGTCATCCTCAGCACTGGAAATTCGGAGCTCCACCTGCGAAACTCGTTCCATACAGTCGCTTCACTCCTTTTTCATTCCTTCTATCGCTGCAATAATCCCGTCAAGTTTATAGGAAAAGTCTGCTCTCATTGAACTAATGGCAGCGAGCACTGCACCTGTGCCGTCGCCAGTAGTCACCGCTCCTCCGCTAGCTTCCTCCGCCATATTTGGGGATTTTTCTGCTTCGTCACGGACGTGAAAGTCCGTTAATTTGGACTGTTTCGGCGATTCAGTTTTTCCTCCACCTGATTTCCCAGCCTTAGGCTTTACCGGCACGTTGGGATAAGTTTTGTTCCAATTGAGAGCGTTATTTGCCAATTTTTATTTTTTTTTTAGGAGCAGAGTAGAGTGAAGCACGTCCTTCTATGCGGCGGCCATAACCGGAAGTCAGTTTTTTTATTTTTAATAAATTTGCAAAAATCTAAAAAAAAAAAAAACTTTTTCACATTGTCATTATGGGGTATTGTGTGTAGAATTTTGAGGAAAAATTAATTTAATCCCTTCTGGAATAAGGCTGTAACATAACAAAATGTGGAAAAAGTGAAGTGCTGTGAATACTTTCCAGATGCACTGTAGAGGAGTACACTGAGGTTGTTGTAGCATTGTAGCATACCTAGCTAAATGCATTGATGATGTCACTCACTGCAAAACCATCACTGTTCCTGCTAACCAAAGCCATGGATGACAGCAGTGGTCCACAGGCTCCTGAGGGCTCGGAACGCAGCCTCCAGGGCCGGCAACAATGCAGGACTAACAACAGCTAGGGCTAACCTGTCCCGTGGCATCAAGGAGGCAAAACGACAGTACAGCAAGAAAATATCCGGACACTTCAGCAACACCAGAGACGCATGTTCTCTCGGGCGTGACATACAGACCCTCACCAACTACAAACCTCCACCTCAGACCTGTGCGAGCGACATCACACTGCTTAACAACTTAAATGACTTTTTTGGCCGCTTTGAAACACAAAACAGCACATCAGCACAGAAGACCACTCCTCCCCCAGACGAGAAGGTTATAAGTGGATCCAGCTAGCGTGAAGAGGACCCTCTCCAGGATCAACCCACGCAAGGTAGCTGGACCAGACAACATACCAGGTCACATTTTCAAGGACTTTGCGGAGGAGCTCATGAATGGCTGGCCGACATCTTCATCATCTCCCTGAGTCAAGCTGTTGTCTCCACATATTTCAAAACTGTCACCACATATTTCAAAACTGTCACCATAATACCAGTCCCAAAGAAGCCTGTCCCATGCAGCTACAATGATTACTGGCCCGTAGCACTGACCTCCACCATAATGAAGTGCTTCGAGTGGCTGGTCATGCAGAGCATCAAGTTCATCCTCCCTCCCTCCCACGACCCATCTCAGTTTGCATACAGGTCAAACCGATCCACAGAAGAAGCCATCTCTGATGCTCTCCACCCAGCCCTCACCCACCTGAACTCAAAGAACTTCTATGTGCGAATGCTGTTCTTGGACTTCAGCATTCAACACAATCATCCCCCAGCACCTAATACAAAAACTCAGACACTTGGGACTCAAAACCTCTCTCTGTAACTGGGTGCTGGACTTTCTCACAGAGAGGCCACAGAATGTGTGGGTCAGTAGCAACACCTCCAAGTCCATCACACTGAGCACAGGGGCCCCACAAGGGTGCGTGCTCATCCCGCTGCTCTTCACCCTGCTGACCCATGACTGCATACCAACCTACAGCACCAACCACATCATCAAGTTTGTGGATGACATGATGGTGATGGGTGTCATCACCAACAACGAGGAATCCAGCTACAGAAATGAGGTCAGCCAACTGGTCCAGTGATGTAAAGACAATAATCTCTTCCTAAACGTGGGAAAAACCAGGGCGATTGTGGCCAACTTCAGGAGGGGATACACTCAGCATCCCCCTCTGATCATCAATGGAGCAGCTGTGGAGAGGGTGAGCAGCACCAAGTTCTTGGGGGTGCACATCTCTGAGGACCTCTCCTGGTCCAACAACACTACATCACTGGCCAAGAAGGCTCAAACTCGCCTCCATTTCCTCCACAAACTGAGGAGAGCACGAGTCCCACCCCAAGTCCCATGAGTCCCACCCCCTACACTGTCTGCTCAGTCTACTGGGACACCATTGACAGCATCCTCACCAGCTGCATAACAGTAAGACACTACAACGCACAGTTAAAGCAGCCAACAACATCATCGGTGCTCCTCTGCCCCCCCCCCCCCGGACATCTACCTCACCCACCTCACCCACCTCACCCGCAGAGCCATCAACATTGCAGGCGTCATCTCCCACCACTCACACTTCCTCTTCAGCTACCTGCCCTCGGGGAAAAGGTACCGGAGCCTCCAGGCCCGCTCTATAAGACTGCTTAACAGCTTTGCTTACCTGCTTACCAGGCCATCAGGACCTTGAACTCTCCCCCCCCCCCCGCCTTGCCTGGACTGTAATGCACTCACCCGCACAATAACTACCTCTGCTGTTGGTACAGAAAGACTGGCACACCAACAGTAATACATCTGCTGCTGTATGTCTCTGCACCTTACAGGCAACCATTTGTACAAATGCCATACCTGTTGCTGTCTGTTATTGCAGTTCTGATCATGTGAAGTCCAATCGGTCACTGTCTGCACCTACACTACCGCATCGAACTTGCAGCTATGAGTATTACTGCTCTCCCTTTTCTGTATATAGGATTGCTGGGTTTTATTGTTTGTCTTTATTTGCACTATGGGATGTCTGGGTTTTATCTTTTACTGTTATTTGCACTACGGGTACCATTACTGTACATAGACTGCTGTTGTTGTTTTTCCAGCCTTATTCCTTTTTTTAATATTGCACATGTCACGGGGTGGAAGTATTTTATTGTGTTTTGAGGTTTTTATATAGTTTTTAAATTTATGTTGCATGTTTATTTATAGTTTGCATGTTTTGTAGTTTTTATATTTGGGTCAGTGTGCTTTTAATTGGAAGTGTTGTTTACTTCCACCCTGTGCCTCCCTTAATTGGTGATCCTCAACAACTGGGTTGATTGGGGATGTGCAGCACCTGTGACTGCAGATCATATACAAGGTGCTTTGGCAGTTGAGAGGAGACAGCTTTTTGCCTGGAGAAGAGAGCCCTGCCTGAGGAGAGGCCCTGGCTGAAGGAACCAAGACAGCCGGCCAGATGAGAGCCCTGCTGGACAAGAAGAGGCTGTTGGTCCCAGAGCAAATGGCAGAAGGAGGGCATGACTGAGGAGGAGGAGGAGGAGGAGCAACGGCCCAGGACCACCATGATGCCGGCATTTGGGGGAGGACACTTCTGTGTGGAGCAGTTGGGGTGCTGCAGGCGAAGGACAGCAGGAGGCAGAGGGAGGAGATCTGCCTAGGCTGTAAGTATCTGGTTCCCAGATAGCAGCACACCATGATAGCAGCACCCCATGATGATGATTACTGTCCCTCCTCACTCCGGAGGGGCAATAATTATTACAGAAGGACACCGCCAGATATGGACCCAGCGGGCGAGTCTGCAAGGAGGAGGAAAAAGTGGAGTCAGAATGAGATGGAGGTGGTGGACATGATTGAGGATGCGGCGACTGACGCTCAGAGCTGCTCTTCCCCAGAGGATGAGATGGTTTTCTGGGGTGGAGTTGCTAATCTGCTGGAAGCCAGACCAAGTGTGTGTTCTCACCCTCGGGTGCAGAATCTCTCCCTTCCTTCGCTACTACCGCTGCCATCTGCCTCCTCCTTGCCAAAGCCAGCCTTCCAGCTACCTATTCTCTCTCTAGCAGAGCGGGGATAGTTCTGCGGCAACAAGCTAACATTCAGGGGCCCCGGGTAGAAAGAAGGTTCCGGGAGATGCCGTTTCACTTGACGCCATGTACCACCACCTCCTCTTCAGATTGCTGCAGCTGTTCACGAGCCACATGCTACGGTACCTGTTGTTCCTGAGGTGCACACAATGGCTCCCACTGTTCCCAAGGTGCACGCCACAGCTCCAGCTCTCTCCTTGGTGCACACATCAGCTCGCGCTCCACCAGCTTCACCTGTCATTACGCCTTCAATCTCGCCTGTCATCATGCTTGCAGTGCCGACTCCAACGTCTCCAGTGCTGGTGCCCACGCCCGCTGCTGTGCCTCTGACTGTCTCATCTGCTGCTCCTTCTGCATCTCCTGAGATGGTTATCGGCTCTCCAGCTGCAGAGTCACCGGGGTCATCGCTGGCAGTGGAGCAGGAGTTGAGGCAAGTACTTTATTTTGTATTCTTAACATCTGTACTTAAAGAGTCTTGCCCAACTCCTGACAGGGGAACCCAGTTGCAGCTCTCATCAGCTTCTGGTCTTCCTCCGCCGAGCTCCACTGCCTGTTCCTGTATTGACCCGTCTTCCATCTCATCCTTCACATCTGAGGTGTCTGTGTCAGGGATGGTGCTTCATGCCACAGCTCTGCCCCCTTCCAAGCTGCACATTCCACCTGCTGTCCCAGAGGTCATGGGACTTCCACCTGCTGTCCCAGAGGTCATGGGACCTCCATCTGCTGTCCCAGAGGTCATGGGACCTCCACACAAAGTCTCAGAAGTTGGGACACCTCCACCCAACGTCCAAGAGGTCAGGAGACCTCCACTCAACGTCCAAGAGGTCAGGAGACTGCCTCCCATCATCCTAGAGGTTGAGCAACCCGCTTCACCTTTGCCACTTGGGGTCGCAGCTTGTCAGCTGCTGTTAGCCCCTGCACCAAAGGCCCCTCAGGTACTATTTTCTGAACTAGAGACTCCTGTATCGATATCCTCTGAACTAGAAACTCCTGTGTTATTGACCCCTGAGCGGAAAGTTCCTATGTTGGTGCCTCTAGAGCTAAGAGTTCCTATGTTGGGGTCTCCAGAGTTAAGAGCTCCCGTGTTGGTATCCCCAAAGCCAAAGACTCCTATGTTGTTGTCCCCAGAGCAAAGGGCCCCTTTGTGGTCTCCAGAGCAAAGAGCCCCAGTGTTACTTTCTGAGGTTAAAACCCCCAAGTTGTTTTCTTTTGAACAAAGGGCTCCAATGTTATCTCCTGAGTTTAAGGATGCTATATTTTCACTTCCTGAATTTAAAGGTTTTAAGTTGTCACCTCCTGAGTTTAAAAAGTTTTCTTTTGAGCAAGAAACTCCAGTGTTTTCTCTGAAGTCTAGAGCTCCTACATTATTTTCCCCTGAGCAAAAGGCTCTTACTTTGTTTTCTTCTGGCAAGAGGCTTCCAAATGGTTCTCTCCAGGACAGGGAGTTCTCATATTGTCATTCACTTCTTTTTTTTCCACAATATCTTTATTGAACCTTTTTTTTTTTTTTTAACAAACATGATACAAACAATCAAACACTAACGCTAAAGTACTACAAAAAAAAAAAAAATGCACTAAAAACACCAACAACCACCAACAAAATCAAATCTTCAACAATGCTCCTCTGTTTAGTCTAGACAATCCAATACATAAGTATACATATTATGTTCACCAGTTTGGAATTTACAAGGTCCACACACATCATTCACCTTCTTCTTCAAGAGTTATGTTTAAATTTTTTACATAATCAATAAAAGGTCTCCATATATTCTCAAACACAATTTCCTTTGATTTCAGTATATATGTTATTCTTTCTAATGGAAGGTTTGTTAACATCTGTCTTAACCACTGAGTCACATCTGGTCTATGAGTCTTTTTCCATAATAGTGCAATACATTTTTTGGCATTAAGCAAACTGAGGTCTATGAATGTTCTTTCACTTTTATTAAAATTATGCTTTTCTGGGTACAGACCCAACAAAAACAGTTTAGGATTCAGTATGATTTGTTTTGAGATTATTTTTTCAATTGTTACCCTCACCTCTTCCCAAAACATTCTTATTAATCTACATTCCCATAAACAATGAAATAGGGTTCCTTTACTTTCCATGCATTTTGTGCATGTATCTGGTATATTTTTGTTATATCTATTTAACTCCTCCGGTGTAACATACATCCGCATTAACCATTTGAAATGTATCAATTTAAGGCGTGCATTTATTGATTTGGTTTGAGCTTCTGTACAAGCCAATTCCCATTGTTCCTCCGAAATTTCAATTTGCAGATCTTCTTTCCAGTAGTTTAATCTTTTCAGTGAATTTTCACTTGAAGATAGTGTCAATGAATTATAAAACTCTGAAATAATACCCTTTCTTTTACTATCTTTCATCATCATTTTTTCCAAGGATGAATAAATAGGTCGAGTGAGAGCTTTATTTTGATTTGATCGAATAAAGTTTCTAAGTTGAAGATATTTAAAAAAATGTGTTCTATTGAGATTAAATTTGATCCTCAGCTCTTCAAAAGACATTATGTTGTCTGCACATGGCAAATATAAATCCTGAATCTTTTGTATCCCTTTTAAATTCCATACTTTAAATACAGCGTCCGCTCTCCCTGGTTTAAAATATTGATTACCCCATATTGGACTAAATTGTGACAATAACTGTGGTTCTTTTAAATAGTTTTTAGCTTCACACCATATTTTGATCATATGCTTTACAAATGGATTTTTAACTTGTTTTTGTAATTTTTTTGCCGAATCTGAGTATATGAATATGGGAAGAGGTAAAGGTAAATTGTATGATTCCATTTCAGTCCAGTGAGGGAGATCATTTGATGAAAAATAATATGTCATAGACCTCAGTTGTGCCGACCAATAATACAACATAAAATTTGGACATTTCAGACCTCCACGATCAAATGGTAAATATAATAAAGACAGACGTAATCTAGCCCTCCTGTTGTTCCATATAAATTCCACTAACTTTTTTTTTATTCTTGAGAATAGATCTAAAGGTGGTGATAAGGGAATGTATTGAAATAAATAAAGTATTTTAGGTAAAATATTACTTTTAAGTATATTGATTCTCCCGATCATCGACATTGGTAGTGACATCCATCTCTGAGTTAACTCATTGATATCTGACATTAAGGCTTCATAGTTGACGCTGGCGACTGATTCTAGCTTAGGCATAATTTGGATTCCTAAATATTTAAACTGATTTACGACATTGAATTGATTTGCCTCAGGGGCTGGGTAATTTCTCTGGGTCTCATTTAGCATTAATATTGAAGATTTAGTTTTATTTATTTTATATCCTGATATTTCCCCAAAATTCTTTATTAAATTCAACAAGGTTGGAATTGATTTTTTTAGATTCGACATAAACAAAATTATATCATCGGCGTACAGGGAGATTTTATGTTCTGTTGGTCCAACTTTAATTCCATATATTTGTGAATGTAAACGTATCGCTATCGCTAAAGGTTCAATTGCCATAGTAAACAGTAAAGGTGAAAGTGGACAGCCTTGTCGACATCCTCTATTGATTTTTATTGGTTTTGAAATATTGTTATTTGTTAGGATTTCTGCTGTAGCATTATTGTATATTATTTGAACCCATTTTATGAAATTATTTCCAAGTCCAAACCTTTGTAGGACTTCAAAAAGAAAGGGCCATTCAACTCTATCAAAGGCCTTTTCGGCGTCCAATGATAGGAGAGCTGTATCCGGTGCTTCTTTATTAAAATAAATAATATTAAATAGTCTTCTTACATTATGGAAGCCTTGTCTACCCTTTATAAAGCCATTCTGATCTCGATTAATAATATTTGGTAAAATTTCTTGTATTTGTCTTGCTAAAATTTTACAGATTATCTTAAGGTCGGCGTTTAATAGGCTTATTGGTCTCATATTTTCACATTTATTAGAGGGCTTACCTGGTTTTGGCAGCAGTATAATTAAGGCATTATTTATGTATGATGGTAAATTATTATTTTGAAATGCTTCTAAAACCATTTCCAAAAAAGGTTTTATTAATTTATTCTTAAATTTTTTATAAAGGTCAACTGGAAGACCATCTGGTCCTGCACTTTTTCCTGATTTCATATTATCAATGGCTAGCCCAACTTCTTCTTGACTAATTTTAGACTCCAATATCTCCCTGTTTTCATTTGGTATACACGGTATAGATAGTTCGTTCAAAAACCCATTTAGTTTTGTTAAATCAGGTTCATTTTTGGTATCATATAATTTTTCATAGTAATCTCTAAAGGCTCTATTAATTTCTAAAGGATCTATAACTACCTGTCCATTACTTATAATACTGGTAATTGGTGTTTTAATTTCCAATTGTTTAATCTGCCATGCTAATAATTTTCCTGATTTTTCACCTTGTTCATAAAAAGATTGTTTCAATCTTAGAAGACTCGAGGCAGCTCTATTCGCTGATTTTTTGTCGTATTCAGCTCTCAAAATCAGTAATTCATTCTCCAACCTTGGGTCACTTCCTGCATACACTTTTTCCTGAAGACTTTTTATTTTATGTTCCAATTTAGCTCTCTCCTCTCGAGTCTTCTTAGATTTTGATCCTGTATAACTAATAATATGTCCCCTAATAAAAGCTTTGAAAGCCTCCCACTTTACACATGCTGATGTTTGTGTAGTATTGATGTCAAAGAACTCGTCTATCTGTTTTTCTATATACTTGACAAATTCCTCATCCTGAAGCCATTTATGCTGAAATTGCCATCTACCTGATTCCTTTGTCAATTTTTTATCTACATATATTAGACAACAGGGTGCATGATCAGAGATCACGATGTTATCATAAAAGCAGTTTTGAATCTTGGACCTTAATTCTGTGGAAATCAAAAAATAATCAATACGTGAGAATGTCTTGTAGGTACTGGAATAACAAGAATAGGCTTTAACTTGTGGTTTCATTTCTCTCCATATATCTAACAATCTCAATTCTTTCATAAAATGATTAATAGTCATCCTACATCCAATGTGCGTACAATCCAGTCCTGTTGATCTATCCACACCTGGATTCAATGTACAATTAAAATCCCCTGCTATTATATGTTGCCCTGTAAGTGATGATAAGATGAGAAATAAATTAGCAAAGAACTTCTGATCATCTATATTGGGACCATATAAGTTCACAAGATTTATATTTTCTAATAGCAAAGAACCTTGAATGATTACATATCTTCCAAATTTGTCTCCAATTACATTTTTCACTTGAAAAGGAACTGATTTATGTATGAGAGTCATAACTCCCCTGGCTCGGGATGAAAATGAAGAGGTGAATACACTTCCCTGCCATCTACTCCTAATTCTTTTAACATCCTCCTCTATCAGATGAGTTTCTTGTAAAAACACAATTCTTGAACCCATGTCCTTTATTTTATTCATAACTTGTTTAAGTTTTTTTTAAATTTTGTAGACCTCTGCAATTCCATGAAGTTAAATTAAGATTAACACTTTGGTCCATGATCAATAGAGAGTTTGGGATTACCTTGCAGTGTAAACATGCTCATACAGAGAAGCAAAAACATGAGTGGTTGAACATTCATCCTACAAACTACACACAAACAAATTTCCCCTTCCCACACTTGTGGCAAACCCCCCAAAATCAAAAGAAAAATTCTGTCTCCCGATATAGCCATCGACCGTTCCACACCCACGGGGAACAGCCTAAGCCACTCCTTCTTCATCCTCCCAATCACCCTAACTCTACTGCTTTTAATGACGTAACATTAACTCTCCTCTGTAGTTTTCCAACTTAACTCCAAAATTTTTAACAACTTTGTACATCATAGTTTTTTTGTTTGTTTGTTTGTTTTGTTTTTGTTTTGTTTTTTTAATATATAATACAATCTATATTTTGTAAACTTACTATTTACTTCAAGTCAGTCAGATGCCTGTGCAAATGCTTAATTATTCTACCTTATATTTTGTTCATGCTTAGCTCCCACCAGTCTCTTCTTCTTCTTTGATCTTCTTGATGAACTCCTGCGCCTCCTCTGGGGTCTTGAAGATGTGGGTTCTGCCCTCATACGTGGTCAGCAGTCTCGCAGGATAGATTACACCATGACGAATCCCAAGGTTGCGCAGCTCCTTACGTACGGGATCAAACTGCTTCCTCAATTGCTGGATTCCTGTGGCCAAATCTGGGTAGAACCGCACCTGCTGGTCCTGGTGTTTAATCTCTCCTATTTTAGCTCGTGCAGCGTTGAAGATCTTCATCCTGTCTCTGTTGCTAAGAAACTTCATAATTAAGGTCCTCGGCGGTCCCTTATCTCTCCGTGGGCCAATACGATGTGCTTTTTCCAGAACCACTGCTGATTGCAACTCCTCGCTGCCCAGCACCTCCGGAATCCACTTTTCCAGAAAGGAACATACGTCCCGACCTTCTGATTCCTCTGGAAGACCCACCAGCCTCAAATTATTCTGTCTCGACCGAGATTCCAAATCCAAAATATTATCTTCCAGAGATTTATTTTTTTTTTCCAAAGTGCGCACCTTTAATTGAAGACGGGTGACGTCATCTTCAGCACTAGCGAGACGGAGCTCCATCTGCGCCGTTCGTTCTACACAGTCACCCAATTCCTTTCTTATTCCTTCCAACGCTGTCATAATCCCATCAAATCTAGAGGAAAAGTCCGCTCTCATTGAACTCATGGCAGCCATCAGCGCATCTGCGCCATTCCCCGCAGATATCGCAGCGTTGCCAGCCTCCTCCGCCATATATGGAGTTTTGTTTACTGCGTCACAGACCTGAAAGTCCGTTAATTTGGACTGTTTCGGCGGCTCGCTTTTTCCTTTTCCTGGTTTTCCAGCCTTAGGCTTCGCCGACATATCTTCGCCCAAATGCTGGGATACGTTCTGTCCCAAATGAGAGAGTTATTTGCCGATTTTTTTTTTTTTTCCAGGAGCAGAGCAGAGCGAGACACGTCCGTCCTACGTGGCAGCCATAACCGGAAGTCCTTGTCATTCACTTCTGAAATTCAAGTTTCTGTGTCATCATTGTTACCTCTGAGGTTAAAGGTTCCATGATGACACCTCTGAAGGTGAACGGTTCCATGTTGACACCTCCTGAATTTGAGGGTTCTTGGCTGTCATCACTCCCTGAGTGCAATGTTTCCATGTTGTCATCACCCCCTCAGTGCAGTTTCCAGGTGGTCATTTCCAGAGTCTAGAGGTTCCATGTTGCCATCTCTAGAGTGTAAAAATTATTTGTTGCCACCTCCTGATGGTAAAGTTTCCATGAGGTCATATCCAGAGGTTATAGCATCTATGTCATTATTTACTGAGGTCAAAGTTCCTATGTTGTCATTATCTCCTGAGTACAGAATTTCCATGTCATCTCCTGAGTATAAAAATTCTTTGTTGCCAGCTCCTGAGGGTAAAGTTTCCATGAGATCATCTCCAGAGGTTATAGTGTCTATGTCATTATCTCCTGAGGTCAAAGTTCCTATGCTGTTATCATCTCCTGAGTACAGAATTTCCTTGTCATCTCCTGAGTTTAATTAAAACCCCCATGTTTTCTTTTGAGCAAGAGGTTTCTATGTTATCTTCTGGGTTTGAAACCTCTATGTTGTTTTCTTCTGAGCAAGGAAATCCTGTATTGTTTTTCCCAGAGTTAAGGGCTTGTGTGTTATTTTCAGAGCAAAAGGTTTGTGAACAAGATGCTTGTGTGTTTTCTCCTGTCTGGTGGCACATGGTCTTTGGTAGGCCACCTGACGCCCCATGTTCACCCTTCCAATGGCCTTTAGAAGGCCTCCTGACCAACCCTGTTTCATGATCTGGTGGCATGGGGACCTTGGCAGACAACCCAATCCACTTTACACTCTGGTTTGGGGTTCCATGGTCTGGGGTCAGCCCCCTGACCCACCTTGTTGTCCAGCCCAGTGGGCATGTGAACTGTAAAGAGACCTCCTGTTGGACATTTTTGGCTTTTCTTGTTCTGTGAGATTCCTGTATTTTGTTTTTCCCCCACTGTGCCTTGTCCCCCCTCCACCCGCCCTATTGGGGTGTTCTTGGTTCTTGTTTGATGGGTGTCTGGAATCCGCCCTTGGCGGGGGGGGGGGGGGAATCTCTCATGAATACACAGGATCAAGCCCACGCTTTACTGTATGTTCATATTGTTGTGTTTCTGTGACTTCTTATGATGATTATTTGTACCACTTGACCTCTGTATTCCCCTGAGCCCATTGACTTTGTTTTCTGTGTCATCCCCTGTTTGGTCTTGGATCTGTGTGTGTACTTGTTCACCTATTGTTGCAGCTCCTCGTGTTTTCTGTACCTATAGCCACTGCCCTCTATTACTCCTGCATTGTTGTCCTGTGTGTTCATTGTCATGTTTCATGTGCACTTCCTGTCTGTGTTGTCTGTGCAGCCCCGCCTGTCCTGTGCTATCTGATTCCCCTTGATGGTGCTCACTTGTCCTGTGTTGCCTTGATTGCCCTCCTGCCTATATTATGGGTCACTGAGCCTGTGCTCTGTGCGGTGTCTGTGTTATGTCAGCATCTCACACATGCTTCTGCCAAGCCTATATCTTGACATGTTTAAAGCCTGCCTGTTTTTGCCTTTTTATTTCTGCCCACGTGCAGCTTTATTTTCTGTTTAATAATAAATCATGGTCTACCAGATTCACCTGGCAATTGGGTCTTCCTGTCTTTCCTCGCCCCAGAGGGGCAATAATTATAATACTCAGTGGTTTAGGGATGTACTCTCTAATGTTATAGCTCATGAAGCCTAGTATCACTTTCGTAGGGAGCACCTCCTCCTCAAATTCAAGCACAATATACTCAGTCTCCTTCCTTGCTCCCTCGCAGGTTATCTGTAGTCTATGGGCACCTTTCACTGTTCCTGCTTTCAGATTTGCTTTTATTTCATCCATTGACACCCCAATTGGCACTACCCAAATCACACCCCTATTCCACTTACTTCCTTTTCCAATATGGCTAACACTCTCCACTTTAAACCACCCTATCTCCTTCAGTTTTTCTGCTCGCTCTCGCTTCTACAAACAATGGGCAGATTCCCATCTATCAAGATCTTAGCCATATGTACACTACCGTTCAAAAGTTTGGGGTCACTTAGAAATTTCCTTATTTTTGAAAGAAAAGCACTTTTTTCAATGAAGATAACTTTAAACTAATCAGAAATACACTCTATACATTGCTAATGTGGTAAATGACTATTATAGCTGCAAATGTCTGGTTTTTGGTGCAATATCTACATATGTGTATAGAGGCCCATTTCCAGCAACTATCACTCCAGTGTTCTAATGGTACAATGTGTTTGCTCATTGCGTCAGAAGGCTAATGGATGATTAGAAAACCCTTGTGCAATCATGTTAGGTCTGCAATGCTGTAATTGCTGCAAATGGAGGATTCTTTGACGAAAGCAAAGTTTGAAGGAAAAAATTATTATTTCAAATACAAATCATTATTTCTAACCTTGTCAATGTCTTGACTATATTTTCTATTCATTTTACAACTCATGGTGGTAAATAAGTGTGACTTTTCATGGAAAACACAAAATAATTGTCTGGGTGACCCCAAACTTTTGAACGGTAGTGTATATCTCCAACCTGATTTTTCAAAATGCTGGTTAGTCTCAATGGGTCAATTGCAAACACGTCCCTCTCCACACCAAACCGCAGTATTACCTTGAACTCCAAACTTTGCTCATTTTCTTCCAAACTTTCTCTGTAACCGCTATTACCCCTAATATTTTTCAAACTCCCTTCAGTAGAATTATTTCCTCTTTTCTCATTTACCTTTCCACTGCCTTGACCTACCTCCATGCTGTCATCACTGTCACGTCCTCCACAATCACCCCACTCTGGTCAGTTCACAACACAGTTGTGCCTACCTGCCAACACATTCCTTTTCTCAGCATTTTTTCTTCATTCTCCTTAGATCTGTTTTCCGGGTTCCATACAAATATTGATTCTATTAACTGTGGTTTCTACTCGTGCTGAGTTTTATTTTGTCTTGATGGTTTTATATTGTTTTTGTGCTAGTGTCCTGCTCCTGGCTTTTATGTTTTTATGTGTGTTCTTGTTGTACATCACTTTGTGTAGCGAGTGTTGCTTTTTAAAGTGCTTTATAAATAAAATCGATTGATTGATTGAAAGAATGAAAGTTATGACGGTAACTATGGTTGTACAAGTCCCAGATGACCGCCAGGCGGTGCTGAAAGCAATGGATACTTCCACTCATTCTAGTGAATGCCGAGTACAAGTAACAACAATGTCACGTGTGACCCCTGCATGACCCCCTGGAGGCTATATCTTCCAGTGTCTGCAGGTGTTCAGTTCCTAGAGTCTTCTCGCGAGCGTGAGACTTCTGAGTGACCGAATGTCCTGGCGGTCATCCGGGACTCATAGAACCATAGTTACTGTCATAACTTTCATTTTATTTCATCCCTTCATAACTGCCAGGCAGTGCTGAAAGCACTGGATGACCAATACCAACAATGTCACGAAGAAGCCTGAGCACATACCTGACTAACTTGAGGCAGAAGAATCTGGGCGCAGGACCACTCCCAACAGATGGGGAGTTTTTTTTTTTTTTTTTTTGTTACTTATTTGTACCCGTAGGTAGACTTGGTTTGCAGTCTGGTGACAAGCCACCGGCTGCTGGTCGCTGCGTGCGCGAGCGCCCTAAACCTACATGTTTTTGGTGTGCGGGAGGAAACCGGAGAAATCCCGGAGTAAACCCGCGCAACACGGGGAGAACATGCAAACTCCACACAGCTCACTGTTGGTCGGGGGCTGGGATCGAACCCACGATCTCATGATCCCCGCGGTCCCCCGGCCGAGGGTAAAACTGTGCTGCCACAGTGCTAAACCACTGCGCCACCGTGCAGCCCGAGTGGCAACATTGATCCTGTAGAATCATGCAAAGTTGTCAGGCAATGTCCATGAAGTCGCCGCACAAATATCCTCCAGTGACACTCCCTTCAGAACACCCCAAGATGCAGAGATGCCCCTAATGGAGTGACACCTCACTCCCGATGGTAAGGGGCAGCCAATGGACCTGTATGCACACCTGACGGCGTCAACCACCCAATGAGATAGGCACTTTTTAGAGAGAGTATAACCTCACTTTGGACCAGAAAACCATTTCCACTTACCTTCATATAGAAGGTGAGCGGATGGCGCACGGGCACCCAGGATAGTGGACCTGACCGGTTCAGTGCAACTTGCCAGGAGTGGAGACCCAGAACTGAAGACGACCAGGGTCAGGATGCCATACCTAACCCCCCAGTTGTGTTAAGAAGTCCTTCCTGTGTGGGAGGCACCATGGAGAGCTGCAACAGAGCCTCCGCAGCAGTGGAAACGAGGTCCTCCTGGGCCAGAAGGGGGCCACCAGGAGGAGTCTGTGGCCCTGCCAGAGGATTCTCTGTAAGTTGGGAGAATCAGGGCTAGTGGTGGGAATGCATAGAAGAGCTTGTTGGGCCACCCGTGCCCCAGGGCGTCCTGTCCCAGGGGTGCAGTCGCCTCTGTTCAAGAAAACCAGAGGGGGCAATGAGTGGATTTCTCTGAGGCAAAGAGGTTCACCTCTGCCCTGTTAAAAATGGTCTAGATCATTTCCACCACCTGGGGGTGAAACCGCCATTCTCCTGGTGGATAATTGCGCAGACAGAGACAGTCCGCCACCTGATTGTGCTCCCCGGCACATACATTACCTGCAGGCTGAGCAGACGAGGAGCGGCCCACGTCAGGAGGCACCGAGTCACTTGCAGCAGCCGTGCTGACCTGGTGCTGCCCTGGTGGTTGATCTGGGAGACAGTGAACATGCTGTTTGACTCGACCAGCACATGTCTCCTGTGCAGGTAAGGCAGAAAATGTTGCAATGATAGGTAAACAGCCCACAGCTCCAGTACATTGATGTGCACCTATGCCTCCTTGCATCCAGGCAGAGGTTGTTCAGCCACATTTGCAGGGACATAGCTTCAGTAGACTCAAGGGGACAACAACTGAAGCGGCTGTCGATTTGCCCAAAAGCCACAGGAATTTGATGTAGAATCAGAATCAGAATCAGAATCAGAATCAGGTTTATTGCCATTGTTCATGTAGTACACAAACTAGGAATTTGTCTCGGTGCAATGCTGCAACATTAAACATGATAAGATAAAAGAAATAAACTATACATGCAATAAAGTGTAGAATAAGAGTAAGTGATACTGGTCAGCAGTTAAAATATATTAGCGAGCAGCAGATACTGTGGAGAACTATATAGTGCAGTCGGTAATGCAGGAAGAAAACAGTGATGATTGACATGAGTCTGGTTGAGCTGCTGTACATAGTGCACGAGAGTCAATAAGTCACTTAGTGTTCAGCAGTCTGATGGCAGAGGGGAAGAAGCTGTTCATGTGACGGGAGGTTTTAGTCTGGATGGACCGAAGTCTTCTGCCAGAGGGGAGGGGGGCAAACAGTACGTGACCAGGGTGTGAGGGATCGGCTATGATCCGGCCAGCACGCCTCCGGGTCCTGGAGATGTACAGATCCTGGAGAGATGGGAGCTTGCAGCCGATCACCTTCTCAGCAGTGCGCACGACGCGCTGCAGCCTTGGTCTGTCCCTGGCAGTGGCTCCTGCGTACCACACGGTTATGGAGGTGGTGAGGATGGACTCGATGATGGCTGTGTAGAACTGCACTAACATCGACAAACCAAGATGGCGCCCACAGCGGTCGACATGGTCCTTCGCTGCGCTCTTTGTTTGTTTTTGTTTGTCAATTGTGTGTCTGCTTGCACTTATACCCGTGAAGAACTTCTAAATATCAGGACTTTCACCCCCACGGACCTCCTCCCAGTTTTTCTAGCCCCTGCCGCCGATCTGGTTTATTGTTTGGCTCGGAAAGTGAGACGGCGGAAGAGAGGAAGACGAGCAGGCGCTCTCGTACGACTTCGCAGGAGAGGCTTGCGAACGGCGCTGCCTGGCATATTTCTGTCCAATACCAACTCTCTCTCTAACAAGGTAGATGAACTGAGACTGCTGATGCGTTTTAAGGACCTCGCCTCCTCAGCTGTCCTCTGCTTTACTGAGACCTGGCTCCGGGAAAATATACCGGACAGCGCGCTGCGCCTCGACGGCTTTCAGCTCTTCCGTGCTGATCGTGACACAGAGCTTTCCGGCAAGACCACAGGAGGCGGAGTCTGCTTCTACATCAACTGCAGCTGGTGCTCTGATGTAACGGTAATTTCCAAACACTGTTCTCCTGCCTTGGAATTTCTTGTTATCAATTGCAAGCCCTTCTATTCCCCGCGGGAGTTTGCTTCTTTCATAATGATCGCTGTGTACGCCCCTCCCGACGCGGACACGCGCGAAGCTCAGCGCGTGCTCGCGGATCACATTCAACACACAGAGCGGAGTTTTCCAGACTCGCTGATTATTGTGGCTGGCGACTTTAATCAGTGCAATCTGAGCCACGATCTCCCCCGCTACAAACAGTTTATTAAATGCCCCACCAGAGGATTAAACACACTGGATCACTGTTACACCACAGTGAAAGACGCATATCGCGCTGTCCCTCGAGCTGCGCTGGGATTATCTGATCACGTGATGGTTCACCTCATTCCCACATACAGACAGAGATTGAAGCTCACTAAACCTGTTGTGAGCACTACGAAGGTACGGACCAGTGATGCTGAGGAGAAGCTGGAAACGTGCATGGAAATATCTGACTGGGGCATGCTTAAAGGAGCCACGCATGATCTGGATGAGTACACGGACACTGTGAACTCATATATCCACTTTTGTGAAGAGAACATTCTTCCATCACGCACCAGGGTGAGTTACTCTAATGACAAACCCTGGTTCACAGCTAAGCTCAGACAGATCAGGAAGGAGAAGGAAGCAGCGCTGAAAAGTGGAGACAGGGACTGCTACAGGGAGGTTAAATACCGGTTTAACAGAGAGCTGAAGAGGGCTAAATCTCTATACTCAGAGAGACTCCAGCAGCAGTTCACTGCTAATGATTCGGCTTCCGTGTGGAGAGGACTGAGGCAAATCACCAACTATCGACCTAAGGCTCCTAAAGGTCAGGATGACAAAGCCCTTTGTCAAAGACTGTCCCAACACTATGCCCGTTTTGACACCTCGTCATCTGTGTCCAACTCCCCCCCCCCCTCCAGCTCCACAGCCTCCACATTCCCTACTTCATTAAAGGCACCCCCCCTCCTCCCCCCCTCCCCTTATCATCAGTGAGCAGGATGTGCTCAAACAGTTCTCCAGACTGAACCCGCGCAAGGCCCCCGGCCCGGACGGCGTGTCTCCCTCCACCCTGAGACTCTGTGCGAAACAGCTGGCTCCTGTATTCACAGACATTTTTAACACCTCCCTTAAGTTATGCCACGTGCTGTCCTGCCTCAAATCCTCCACCATCATCCCTGTCCCCAAGAAGCCACGGATCACTGGACTTAATGACTACAGACCTGTAGCGCTCACCTCTGTAGTCATGAAGTCCTTTGAGCGCCTGGTCCTGTCCCACCTCAAGTCCATCACCACCCCTCTCCTGGACCCGCTGCAGTTTGCCTACCGAGCCAACAGGTCTGTAGACGATGCAGTCAACCTGGCCCTCCACTCCATCCTGCAGCACCTGGACTCCCCGGGAACCTACGCCAGGATCCTGTTTGTGGACTTCAGCTCCGCATTCAACACCATCCGCCCCGCTCTGCTCCGGGACAAGCTGTCCCTGCTCAACGTGCCTGACTCCCTCTGCAGGTGGATCATCGACTTCCTGACGGACCGGAGGCAGCATGTGCGGCTGGGAAAGACTGTCTCAGACTATACTAGCATCAGCACCGGATCACCCCAGGGCTGTGTACTTTCCCCCCTACTCTTCTCCCTTTACACCAACTCCTGCACCTCCAGCCACCAGTCTGTCAAGTTGATCAAGTTTGCGGACGACACCACCCTCATCGGGCTCATCTCCAACGGCAACGAGTCCGCCTACAGGAGAGAGGTGGCCCAGCTGGCGTCCTGGTGCAGCAATAACAACCTGCAGCTGAACGCTCTGAAGACAGTGGAGATGATTGTAGACTTCAGGAAAGTCACTACTCCTCTGCCCCCCCCCCCTCACCCTCTCAGGCTCTCCCATCACCACTGCTGATTCCTTCCGCTTCCTAGGCACTACCATCACCAGGGACCTCAAATGGGAGCTGACCATCAGCTCACTCATCAAAAAAGCCCAGCAGAGGATGTTCTTCCTGCGGCAGCTGAGGAAGCTCAAGCTACCCACCAAGATGTTAGTGCAGTTCTACACAGCCATCATCGAGTCCATCCTCACCACCTCCATAACCGTGTGGTACGCAGGAGCCACTGCCAGGGACAGACTAAGGCTGCAGCGCGTCGTGCGCACTGCTGAGAAGGTGATCGGCTGCAAGCTCCCATCTCTCCAGGATCTGTACATCTCCAGGACCCGGAGGCGTGCTGGCCGGATCATAGCCGATCCCTCACACCCTGGTCACGTACTGTTTGCCCCCCTCCCCTCTGGTAGAAGACTTCGGTCCATCCAGACTAAAACCTCCCGTCACATGAACAGCTTCTTCCCCTCTGCCATTAGACTGCTGAACACTAAGTGACTTATTGACTCTCGTGCACCATGTACAGCAGCTCAACCAGACTCATGTCAATCATCACTGTTTTCTTCCTGCATTACCGACTGCACTATATAGTTCTCCACAGTATCTGCTGCTGGCTAATAAATATTTTAACTGTTGACCAGTATCACTTAATCTTATCCTACACTTTATTACATGTATAGTTTATTTCTCTTATCTTATCATGTTTAATGTTGCAGCATTGTACCGAGACAAATTCCTAGTTTGTGTACTACATGAACAATGGCAATAAACCTGATTCTGATTCTGATTCTGATTCTGATCTTGGTGGGTAGCTTGAGCTTCCTCAGCTGCCGCAGGAAGAACATCCTCTGCTGGGCTTTTTTGATGAGTGAGCTGATGGTCGGCTCCCATTTGAGGTCCCTGGTGATGGTTGTGCCTAGGAAGCGGAAGGAATCAGCAGTGGTGATGGAAGAGCCTGAGAGGGTGAGGGGGGGCAGAGGGGTAGTGACTTTCCTGAAGTCTACAATCATCTCCACTGTCTTCAGAGCGTTCAGCTGCAGGTTGTTATTGTTGCACCAGGACGCCAGCTGGGCCACCTCTCTCCTGTAGGCGGACTCGTCGCCGTTGGAGATGAGCCCGATGAGGGTGATGTCGTCCGCAAACTTGATCAACTTGACAGACTGGTGGCTGGAGGTGCAGGAGTTGGTGTAAAGGGAGAAGAGTAGGGGGGAAAGTACACAGCCCTGGGGTGATCCGGTGCTGATGCTAGTAGAGTCTGAGACAGTCTTTCCCAGCCGCACATGCTGCCTCCGGTCCGTCAGGAAGTCGGTGATCCACCTGCAGAGGGAGTCAGGCACGTTGAGCAGGGACAGCTTGTCCCGGAGCAGAGCGGGGCGGATGGTGTTGAATGCGGAGCTGAAGTCCACAAACAGGATCCTGGCGTAGGTTCCCGGGGAGTCCAGGTGCTGCAGGATGGAGTGGAGGGCCAGGTTGACTGCGTCGTCTACAGACCTGTTGGCTCGGTAGGCAAACTGCAGCGGGTCCAGGAGAGGGGTGGTGATGGACTTGAGGTGGGGCAGGACCAGGCGCTCAAAGGACTTCATGACTACAGAGGTGAGTGCTACAGGTCTATAGTCATTAAGTCCAGTGATCCGTGGCTTCTTGGGGACAGGGATGATGGTGGAGGATTTGAGGCAGGACGGCACGTGGCATAACTTAAGGGAGGTGTTAAAAATGTCTGTGAAGACAGGAGCCAGCTGTTTCGCACAGTGTCTCAGGGTGGAGGGAGACACGCCGTCTGGGCCGGGGGCCTTGCGCGGGTTCAGTCTGGAGAACTGTTTGAGCACGTCCTGCTCACTGATGATAAGGGCAGGGGGGGGAGGAGGGGGGGTGCCTTTAATGAAGTAGGGATTGTGGAGGCTGTGGAGCTGGAGGGAGGGGGGGAGTTGGACACAGATGACGAGGTGTCAAAACGGGCATAGTGTTGGGACAGTCTTTGACAAAGGGCTTTGTCATCCTGACCTTTAGGAGCCTGAGGCCGATAGTTGGTGATTTGCCTCAGTCCTCTCCACACGGAAGCCGAATCATTAGCAGTGAACTGCTGCTGGAGTCTCTCTGAGTATAGAGATTTAGCCCTCTTCAGCTCTCTGTTAAACCGGTATTTAACCTCCCTGTAGCAGTCCCTGTCTCCACTTTTCAGCGCTGCTTCCTTCTCCTTCCTGATCTGTCTGAGCTTAGCTGTGAACCAGGGTTTGTCATTAGAATACCTCACCCTGGTGCGCGATGGAAGAATGCTCTCCTCACAAAAGTGGATATATGAGTTCACAGTGTCCGTGTACTCATCCAGATCATGCGTGGCTCCTTTAAACATGCCCCAGTCAGATATTTCCATGCACGTTTCCAGCTTCTCCTCAGCTTCATTGGTCCGTTTCTTCGTAGTGCTCACGACAGGTTTAGTGAGCTTCAATCTCTGTCTGTATGTGGGAATGAGGTGAACCATCACGTGATCAGATAATCCCAGCGCAGCGCGAGGAACAGCGCAATATGCGTCTTTCACTGTGGTGTAACAGTGATCCAGTGTGTTTAATCCTCTGGTGGGGCATTTAATAAACTGTTTGTAGCGGGGGAGATCGTGGCTCAGATTGCACTGATTAAAGTCGCCAGCCACAATAATCAGCGAGTCTGGGAAACTCCGCTCTGTGTGTTGAATGTGATCCGCGAGCACGCGCTGAGCTTCGCGCGTGTCCGCGTCGGGAGGGGCGTACACAGCGATGAGTATAAAAGAAGCAAACTCCCGCGGGGAATAAAAAGGCTTGCAGTTGATAACAAGAAATTCCAGGGCGGAAGAACAGTGTTTGGAAATTACCGTTACATCAGAGCACCAGCTGCAGTTGATGTAGAAGCAGACTCCGCCTCCTGTGGTCTTGCCGGAAAGCTCTGTGTCACGATCAGCACGAAAGAGCTGGAAACCGTCGAGGCGCAGCGCGCTGTCCGGTATATTTTCCCGGAGCCAGGTCTCAGTAAAGCAGAGGGCAGCCGAGGAGGCGAGGTCCCTAAAACGCATCAGCAGTCTCAGTTCATCTACCTTGTTAGAGAGAGAGTTGGTATTGGACAGAAATATGCCAGGCAGCGCCGTTCGCGAGCCTCTCCTGCGAAGCCGCACGAGAGCGCCCGCTCGTCTACCTCTCTTCCGCCGTCTCACTTTTCGAGCCAAGCAATGAACCAGATCGGCGGCAGGGGCTAAAAAAACTGGGAGGAGGTCCGTGGGGGTGAAAGTCCTGATATTTAGAAGTTCTTCACGGGTATAAGTGCAAGCAGACACACAATTGGCAAACAAAAACAAACAAAGAGCGCAGCGAAGCACCATGTCGACCGCTGTGGGCGCCATCTTGGTCTTGGTAGTGCAGCCTTGGTAGTGCAGTCGCCTGTCCCTCCTGAAGTGAGGAAGGAACTGTAAAATGCTGGTCACACGCTGTGATGACAGGCAAGCCCTCATAGTGACTGAGTTGAATACCAACCCCAAGTAGGTCACCTGCTGGGTACCAGGCAGCTCTTTCTGCTGTTCACCATGAGGACAAACCTGGCTACATGTGACTGCAGGCAAGCTGTATCCTGTGCCACCTGGTCTTGGGATGGTCCACATACCAGCCAGTCATCCAGGTACGAGAGAATCTTCATGCTCCATGCCTGCAGGGGTGCAAGAGCTGCCTCGACACACCTGGTAAAACCCCTCGGGGACAGGGAGAGTCCAAAGTGAAGCACCCTGAACTGATAATGGTGGTCCTGGAAGGCAAACCCCAGAAACTGCTGGTGATGTGTGGCGATTGGCACATGAAAGTAAGCGTCCTTCAGGTCCACAGATGTAAACCACTCCCCATGAGTGACCACCCGCAGAGCATCTGCTGTGGTTAGCATCCAAAATGGCAGAACCTTCAAATACTTGTTGAAGCCCCTGAGGTCCAGAATGGGATGAAATCTGCCGTCTTTCTTGCTGACAAGAAAGTAGGTTGAATGGACCCCCCCCCCCCCCCCAAGCTGCTGTACGGGGTCCACCGGCACGATGCCACCCTTGGCCATGAGGACGGACAACTCCTGAGCCAGAGCTCGGGCTTTTTCCGGGTCGCTGATGATTGTCATCACGACCTGACCAGGGGTTGGGGCCGGCGTTGGAACTGCAGTTTGTACCCTTGGGTCAGAGCAGAAATCACCCAAGGGTCTACTGAGCATGCAGCCCAGTGAGTGAGCTGCTGCTGGGAATAACAGCCGACGCCCAGCCCGAGGCCCTAGCACTGCCTCCCTCGGCCTCTGGAAGTGTGTGTGTGTGTGTGGGGGGGGGGCTTGCAGCCAGGTTAAGGGCCCTGAAATCACCCAGAGGACTGGCATGCTGGTGGGCAAAAACCAGCAGCAGGCTGCCCCGTAGACCACTGGGGGGGTCAGCCGGCTACTGCATGCAGGTACCTGGGGCTGATGCCAAGAAGTAGACAAGGAGGCCCTCTGATTGCTGGAGATGGATGCCCTCCTGTAAAGACTTGCCAGCTGCCTCCTGGTTTCGCTGGCCACTGCAGTATGGTTTAATGCATCTAAAGCGGCTGATCCAAACAGCTCCCCTGGCTCTGCCAGAACCTGACAGAGAACTTTCCAAGTAGCCTCCATCAAGGCGGACTGCACCAACCATACACAATGGTGTGCACGCACCAGGGTAGACATCAATCGGCCTAGCTCCCTAGTCTGGAAGGCAAAAGTCTGCAGGGACACATCACAGATGTCCTGAATGACGCCCCCTGCCTGCATATCCTGCAGGGAGGTCGAAAGAGCCAGCAGCAGATGGCACATAGTATTACCGAGTCTGCCAATATGTGCTGCCGTATCATAGGCCTTACAGATGTAACCCTGTGTAATCCTACACTGGGTAGAGGGGCACCTAGCATCCGAGTTTAGGGCCTCAGCAGGGGCTACAATCAGGGCTGCAACAGTAGGCTCAACTGTAGGCATGAGGCTGAGGCCCACCGACTCTGGCTTCTCCATCGCAGCTAAGGTGCGCTCATCTGATGTGGGTCTGGAGAGGGCTGAGACATCTCTCCAACAAGAATGCAACTCCTTCAAAAAATCCAGAGAATGTGGGATGGTGAACTTAGCCGGAGAAGGGTTGCGCCTATGAAAGGCACTAGGGTGCACATACCCTGGTGGGGTGTCGACCTTCAGACGTGCCAGGGCAGTGCGGACAATTGCCCCCACAGACGAGTCATCTGACCCCCGTCAAGAGCTCTGGGCCAATGAGCGTGGGGAGTGCTCCGAGGCCCGTGAAGCTGGATCATCTGCTGAGGTGTTAAACTGACTCGCCAAAGCCGCAATTGTAATGGCATCCTCTAGCAACAGCACCACCAGTGCATGCCCTGTACCAACGGGTCCTACCCTATCGATAGCCGGCTGCAGATTGAGAAGGAGTGCCTTCATCTGTTCCACATCCACTGCCAAGCGCTCCACTTGGCTGGCAAGCTAACCTTCTGCCTTTTTCCTCTTCGGGGCACCCTCTGTGCACTGCGACAAGGGCCTCTTTAGTGCTCCCCCTTTACCAGACTCACCCGGTGGAGGCTGGGATGATGGAAGGCTGGGCTGTGACCCAAACTGCGCTCACCTCGTGACCCTCACTGCCCGAGGCGTAATGCTGCAGTTCATGCAGGCATCTTCAGTGAGGGCCTCCTGAAGGTGCCCGAGGCCAAGGCAGGAGGGGCACAGATCATGGCCATCTGCTTGGTCCAGGGGGGCCAGACATCCAGCACAGGACTGCTCCATTACCGGGCAATGTGTGACAATGCTGGGAGAGGACAGCAAACATGCCACCTTCACCGGCAAGGCAACAAGGCTACCTCGTTCTCTTCAAAGGAAATAAACGGGAAGTTGTGAGAGGGAAGCGAACATGCTGCCTTTGACGGCTGATTAGCTAGGTTAGTACCAACGTTTTTCCTTTTTTTGACAGACAAAAATAAGCAGCAGAACTGGGAGAGGGGAGCGGACACGCTATCTTCACCAACAGCCGAGTAACGAAAAAGTTAGCAGAACAAGGAGAGGCAGTAGACATACTGCCATTACTTCTACGATGATAACCACAAGATAAACACTTTCTCTTTTTTATGAAAGTGAGAATAAGCAGCGTAATTGAAATTAGCTTTGCTCTTAAGAAACAAAATAGCAGTCGGTCAGAAGAACAATGGCCACATTGCTCACAATTAACCAAGCCAACACCTGTTTAATATTAGCTCTAATATGTCAGCTACAGCCTCTCAGAGGATGAATAAATCATTGCTTTTACCCTAACGGCATGAAGCTGCACAGGGCTGAACAAAGCAAATAGTTGGCTCATACCTTGTACTCTTAATGTGATTGTGAGAAGAAAGAAGGAACCGAACACCTGCAGACACCAGAAGATATAGCCTCCGGGGTCATGAAGGGGTCACAAGTGACATCGTTACTTGTACTCGGCATTCACTAGGGTGAGGGGAAGTATCCAGTGCTTTCAGCACCGCCTGACAGTCATGAAAGGATGAAATAAACAGAGTTATCCACCAGGTTTCTGACTGCTCTAAAGCTTTAACCATACAGTCCGCCGACCACCTGCAGCCTCCTCACAGCAGCCTTCGTAACAGTGACCTGTGGGGATTCTCTACATTTGTACATGGTTACGGACTGTAGGCAGTAGGCGTTTTGTTCCTCTTTAGCAAGGGGGATGGTGGTGGTGGGGGTCTTCAAAAATTTAGCATAAGAGATTCACAAGTTTTAATTAAGCACAAATTTACAAGAATAATGTTGGAAAAACATGATAAAAGATGCTAATTTACCCTATAGAAAATCACATATTAATATTAGCTCTAATGGCTTATCGTTAAAAGACAAAAGTTGAAAATGTATGAGAAATAAGTTGCTAACTTACAATAAAAAAGACAGTTTGACAGAAAAATATAAATTTATGAGAAAAAAAGTCATGTATAAGTCAAGGGAAAAGGGAAGGGAAAAACTGCTAAATTTCAAGAAAAATGTTAAATTTACAAGAATATAGGTGCAAATTTCCACAAAAAAAGCAGCATATTTAAAAGAAAAACTTAGCAAGTTCATGGCGAAAAAAGTTATAAAATTATGAGGAAAACACTGTAAAACTACAATGGAAAACAGACTATGAGGAAAAATTTGCCTGGCCATATACAGGTTAAATAAATCACAAGTTAACAAGAATAAAGGAGCAAAGTCACCAAAAAAAGGTGCAACTATACAATGAAAAACGTAACAAAATTTGTGAGGAAAAAGAGTCAAATTTAAGAGTAAAGGTTAGAAATTCACAAGAGAAAAATGGGAAAATTGTGGGAAAATGTAGCAATATTATGAGGAAAAACTTGCTAATTTATAAGAAAACAATACAAGATTGCAAGAAGAAAGTCGAAAATTTCCAAGAAAAAGATAGCTAAATTTTGAGAAAAAAGGTGCAGTTACATGGAAAAATGCAGCAAATGGCTGAAAAAATGTATGAGGATTTTCTAGTAACTTGTAACTTTAAAAAAAAAAAAAAATAACTTTTTGCTGGCAAATTTATGACTTTTCTAATGAAGGTAGCACGTTTTGCTTAAAAAATTGCCACTTTTTGTAAGGAACTTGTTACCCCTTTTTCCCCACACAAATTTACAACTGTATGCTCATGAATTAAAGCTATTCGTGGCGTTTGCAACTTTTTCTCATAAATTTTCAATACTTTTCTTCTACATTTGCAACTATACTCTCACTGACATGTTTTGTTATTGGTTAGCAGGATGATAGGTTATCAAGAGGGATGGTTTTCGGTCATTTTGCTAACAAGGGGGATGGCACCCCCCCAAAAAAAAAAAAAATTGCTTACTGTTATGTCGGCAAACGAGAACCAATGATGAGGCTGGAGGTATAACAGAACACGACTTTCTTATTGACTCACTGCACAGTATGGACACCCCCGTCAGGCAGAGGTGAGGTCAAAGAGACAGTCCCTCTTCCTTACAGCCCTCTTATACTCCGGGTGGCGGCGGAACCGGAAAGGTGGAGCCACCACCCGTGTCACACAATAATATGTCTGAAGAGCAACACAATATTTCGACCCCCCCACTTCAAAATGGTCCAAAACACACACGCACAATTGAAACCCTCCCCAAGCTGGAACCCGAAACATGCGCTAACATAAACAGAAAATCAAAAGCCTAACCATGCACACAAACAATTAAAGCTAGGGGGGAACAGGTGGACTACTATTCCACCCCTGCACGGCCAGACGGATTATTCTGCCGTCTCAGCTAAAATATAGTCCAGTAACAAAAATTGCCGTGTTCCTAAAATAAAAACATAAAACCAAAATAATCCCATTAACAAACCAAATATACAAGTTGATTATTAATCATACCAACACCATGCAATAAACACATCACCCCAAACATCAGTCTGCCCCAGCAGAGGAACTCCCCACCCCCCCCTTCCCGGAAAACCATCAGACAGCTCCCCTATGGTGCACCTTCTTCTCTTCACCCCCAGGGATGGCCCGCGCTACAGCCCAAGCACCTCCTTCTCCTGCTTGGCGTGCTGCAGCTCGTTGGTATGCCGCCATGAGCCATCAGACAGCTGAAGGTAGCCATCCTCCTGAACAGCCGCCACATGCAGCCGCCCCTGGTCGTCCTGTCACTTACGTTTGCCCAGAGCTCCTCTCGACCGGGCCTCCTCTCTGGGTCGGACAACATCAGCAACCCCCAGAGGACCCCAACTCGGCTTGCTGTGTCCCTGTGTGGCACGTTGTTTAACCGTGCCAGAAGGTCCTGCCCCGCTTGCTTTCATTTTTGTCGCCGGTGAAGCTGTTGTGACCCCTTGCTTCTCAGTATCTCCCAGCCGAACTCTAGAAGCAGAATGGGCCATCCACTCGGCTCCACTTGCCATCACGGGCATCCCACCGTGCCACTCAGTTCCCTCAGTTAAGAGTTACTTGGGCTCTGGCACCGGAACCCTCCCGCGATGGCCCTGGGTGGGGTTGGTCCTGCTCATCTTCCAGAATACTAGGCTAAGGTTCGTCCCATACAGCATCATCCACCACTCACGGAACCGGCCGGTCCCACAAACCACGGCCTCTCCAACGCTGCTGGTGATGTTGAAGCCCAGTCCATGAAAAAGATCACAGCCCATAATATTCTCACCACTGGCGGTCACCACGAACTTCAGGTTGGACAGCTAGGCTGACTTGTACTGAGCCGTCAGTTCCACCAATCCCACCGTGGCCAACCTCTTTCCACCATACTCACAGTGGCACTGAATGACCTCTTATTCAGTAATATGGGAAGAAACTCCTCACGGTGGGCCAAGTCAACATGGACCTCACCGCGCCCGTGCCAATCAGCAGCAGCACCTCCACCCCATCCAATTTCACCACACAGTACGTACGACCATCGGTGCTCGGGAAGATGGTGTGGATGATCGTGGGAGTCATAGCGGAGGAATCCACTTTGCATCGCCGTTCCCCTCGCTCGAACCTATTACAAGCCCTGGCAAAATGATGCAGAAGTCCGCACTTGCCGCAGCGTTTTCCTCTTGCCAGACACTCTCTAGCCTTATAACAGTGCTTGGTGAACCCACACCCCAAACACCTGGGCGGTTCCGGGGCGGACCTCATCTTCACAGCAGTAGTGTACTCCCCCTTATCCTCCACGCTATCATCGCTGTCCAGATCCATAGCCTGCACCATTGACTGTGATTCAAATTGGTGGAGTGTAGCTCTCTCACCAAGGTCATGTGACAGTTTGTCCGCTTCTTCACACTGCTGAGCTATCTCGACAGCCGTGGCTAATGTCAGTTCGCCAGAGTGAGTGAGGATCCTTGACCGTGCCGCCGAGCAAAGTGTGTGCTCCGCCAGCTGGTCGCGGACCATCTCTTCCTCCAATGCTCCAAACTGGCAGTCCCCGGCCAGCTGACGCAGATCCGCAACATACCATTGCACTGACTCGCCGGTCCGCTGGCGGTGCTGCCGAAACTGAATCCTCCAGATGATGACATTCTCAGGGGTGTGAAAATGATGCGCCATTAGCTCAACCATGTCCTCAAAACTATCACTGTCACCCAAGGTACTAAGGATGCGTTGTCCCTCCATACCTAAATTGTGAACCAACACTGCCCGTGCTTGTAACTTCTCCAATTCACCGAGGTTCAGTGCCACCAAATAATTCTGGAATGCAGTGAATCACCTCGCCCAAGGGACTGACGGCTCACCGGGAACCTCCAAAAATGGCCGAATGTTAGTGACTCCTGCAGCCATACTTTTATCCTTGTCGTCAAATGCTATGTCGGCAAACGAGAACCAACAATGAGGCTGGAGGTATAACAGAACACGACTTTATTATTGACTCACTGCACAGTACAGACGCTCCCGTCAGGCAGAGGTGAGGTCAAAATAAACCGTCCCTCTTCCGCTCAGCCCTCTGAAGGCGCTTTTCCATTTGGAACAGTTTGGCCTCGTTTGGCCTGGAACGGGACAGTACAGTTCGGTACAGTTCGGCACGCATGTTTTTCTACTGCACTAGGTGTCATTTGAAGTGGGTGGGAAATAGTTAAAAGGGAGGCGGCACAACCCTCTCCCTCCCGCTACGTTAAACAAACGTAACTGGCGTAAATCAAGCGTAACGTTACGCAAAACACAAGTTGGCAGGATATGAGGCGTCTGCGTTCTCTGGCTGTTTTTGCCAGAATAAAGGCAAAAACGGAGAACAGAAGGCAAACCCGCAATACGACACACTCTGGAAAGGTACTGGAGCATTTAGAAGCCATGAGGATGCAAACTACATTATGTATGACGGTAAGCTAATGATTGCTGATGCTACTTTGCTTTTAAGTCCACCGTACAACATTGTAATGTCGGCAAGTTATCGATATTAGGTCCTAAAATCTGTATTCTGTGTGTGTGTTTCAGATGGCTCTCTTCTGGCAAAAATATCACTTCAAACGGTTGGCGTTAATGTTCATCACAGTGATGTGACCCCAAGTTCACGAACACGAAGCGGCTGTAATGTCTGTAGAAATGTTTAGCTTCCTGTGAAATAAATTGCTCTGTGTCAAAATCATGGAGAGACTGTTGAGACGTCATGGAATTTACCTGCTCCAGCCAGTGGTGTCGTGGCAAAACATGGATCAGGTGCCATATGAGCTGTTAAATATAGTATATTTCAACAGGTAAACAGTACTGAGTTAGGCATAAGATATATTTAGCAATTATGATGCATTTTAAGCCAAAACAAATGGATCTAGGATTAGAAGTAATTAAAATAATGCAGTCACAAGGTTACATGGAGAAATACGTGGATTAACTGGAAATATATTGTATTGAGTATTGCTGACTACCTGTAGATACTGTATAAATATATATTCTCTGCATCATCAGTGAACTATACATGTATTCATGTAGTATTGCCCTGGGAATTTTGACAATAAACCTTTGTACTTTTGCAGATGTCTCTATTTTGTTTTACAGTCTTGAGCAAATGATTGTTTTGGTTACTTTTCTTAAAAATAAGCCATTATTTTCAAAGTCACTGATAAATGGTTCGTACTGTTGACTCTTTTCCCACCGGTGTCTGAACAGACAAAAGAGAAAATCATGATGTAAACACATAAATCACTAAATTGTTTATTCCAATCAACAGCAAATTACAGATTATTTAGAATGTGCAAAATTCAAACTGTAAAAAAAAAAAAAGAAACCGGAATGGTTAACACGCCCGCCACGCTGCCTCACTGAGAAGCAACTTGTCGGCCCCTCGTACTGGTCCTGTTCAGCAGTTCTTCAGCCTGCATCTCTGTAAATAGTGAGGCAAGGTCTGCTTTGGGTGGATCGTTTTCCCCTTGCCTAGATGAAAGACAGAAATGGGTGGTGGATAATTAAAGAAAGTTTAAAACATATTTGAGAAATGAATGAATCTTTATTTTGGATAATTAGATTAATAGAAAGGAACAGAATAATAGAACAAAGGGGGAAAAAATCCAATAAGGTCAAATTAAACAGGAACTCCTCGGATTATACAATTCAACATAACTTATCAGAAATGGGTGATGGCTGAAGCCGCAGCTTATATTGCCCACCCATGTTCCAGCTAAAAATTCAAAAATAAAATAAAATAAGAGTGATTACAAATCAGGACAAAGCCAAGACAAAACGTGACAAAAAATAAGCAACAGCACAACACAGACTGGATATGATAATCCTTGTGTGATTTTACATGTCGTTTTGTATATACAGCCGTGGACAAAATTGTTGGTACCCCTCTGTTAATCGAAGAAAAACCCACAATGGTCACAGAAATAACTTGAATCTGACAAAAGTGGTAATAAATAAAAATTCTATGAAAATTAACTAATGAAAATCAGACAATGCTTTTGAATTGTGGTTCAACAGAATTATTTTAAAAAACAAACTCATGAAACAGACCTGGACAAAAATGATGGTACTCCTAGAAAAGATTGAAAATAGGCCATAGGGACATGAACATGATCATAGGGACATGTTCAACCAAGATGTGTCCTCTAATTAACATCACAGGTGTCTACAAACTTGTAATCAATCGGCCTATTTAAAGGGTGACGAGTAGTCACTGTGCTGTGGCCATTGTGGGCTTTTCTTTCATTAACAGAGGGGTACCAACAATTTTGTCCACGTGTGTGTGTTTGGAGTATTTATTCCTTTAGTTTTTGTTTAAATTGTCCAAGCTTTGTACATGATTTTAATTCAGGTCCAAAAGCATTCCACAGTCTGACTCCTTGCACTGAAACACAGTGTTGCTTGGTGGTAGTTCTCAGACCCCAGGACAGACCCAGAACTCACTGGAGAGACAACATCTCCCAGTTGGTCTGGGAACACTTTGGTATCCTCTCTGAAGATCTGGAGCAGGTGGCTGAGGAGAGGGAAGTCTGGGCTTCTCTGCTTGAACTGCTGCCTCTGCGACCCGGACCTCTGGAAAAGTGGTAGAAGATGGATGGATGGATGTCATGTATGGGAGCATTAATGAATGATACAAAGTCTATAGTGTGGGTTGATTCAGCAAATATTTCACTCTGCGCAGTATTGTGACTGATTTGCATATTTTACCTTTAGTATAATTAATATGTGTCATATAATGTGAACACTTATATGTGGTGGTGTGTCTTTAAGGACTGTGGTGACGTCACCGGTCAGGGGAGTTTTCACTTCGTGCTAATGTTGCTGCCTGTTAGTGTTTCCCACACCTTGTGTTAATAGAGAACTTTGTTGAAAACCACTATTCGTGTGGACCTCAGTTCTTTACATGGTGTCAGAAGTGCTTGACGGATGCTTTGAATCAGAATCAGATTTATTGCCATTGTTCATGTAGTACACAAACTAGGAATTTGTCTCGGTGCCATGCTGCAACATTAAAACATGATAAGATAAAGAGATAAACTTAAAAAAAAAAAAATTAAAGACTAAAACCATGCAATAAGTGTAGAATAATAATAATAATAATAATGAGTAATACTAGTCACAGCAGTTTTAAATAAATTAGCAAGCAGCAGATGATGTGCAGTCGATAATGCAACAGAAAAACAGTGATGAATGACGTGAGTCTGGTTGAGCTGCTGTACATAGTGCACGAGAGTCAATAAGTCACTTAATGTTCAGCAGTCTGATGGCAGAGGGGAAAAAGCTGTTCATGTGCCGGGAGGTTTTAGTCTGAATGGACCGAAGTCTTCTACCTGAGGGGAGGGGGGCAAACAGTACGTGACCAGGGTGTGAGGGATCGGCTATGATCCGGCCAGCACGCCTCCGGGTCCTGGAGATGTACAGGTCCTGGAGAGATGGGAGCTTGTAGCCGATCACCTTCTCAGCAGTGCGCACGACGCGCTGCAGCCTTAGTCTGTCCCTCGCAGTAGCTCCTGCGTACCACACAGTTATGGAGGAGGTGAGGATGGACTCGATGATGGCCGTGTAGAACTGCACTAACATTTTGGTGGGTAGCTTGAGCTTCCTCAGCTGCCGCAGAAAGAACATCCTCTGCTGGGCTTTTTTGATGAGTGAGCTGATGGTTGGCTCCCATTTGAGGTCCCGGGTGATGGTGGTGCCCAAGAAGCGGAAGGAATCTGCAATGGTGATGGGAGAGCCTGTGATGGTGAGGGGGGGCAGGGGGGTTGTGACTTTCCTGAAGTCCACAATCATCTCCGCTGTCTTCAGAGCGTTCAGCTGCAGGTTGTTGTGGCTGCACCAGGACACCAGCTGGGCCACCTCTCAGAAAGATGGCCAAGTTTAATCCCCCGGGAAGTTTTTCTTTTGATCGTCCAAACGAATGGGCAGACTGGAAACAACGCTTTCTGCGTTTTCGGATGGCTACAAAACTGAGTAAAGAGGACGGCAAAGTTCAGGTCAGTTCACTGATTTACGCCATGGGCCCTGAAGCTGAAAACATCTTCAAATCTTTCACCTTTACGGAGGAAACGGATCAAAAGAAGTTTGACGTCGTGTTGGGGATATACGACGAGTACTTCTATCCTAAACGGAACGTGATCCACGAGCGCGCTTGTTTTCACCAGAGGATGCAGCGGCCTGGTGAGAAAGCGGAAATGTTTATCAGAGCCCTTTATGAGATGTCAGAACACTGTGACTTTGGTGTAAACAGAGACGAACATATCCGTGACCGGATTGTTGTGGGCATCCTCGATAAAGAACTGTCACGTAGATTGCAGCTAATGGCTGATCTAACAGGCAGAGGAAGGTCTAAATGGAGACCTAAGAGGAAAGAAAGTGGAGAGCAAAGAGACTCATGGTGTGGAAGATGTGGAAAATTAAAACACATATCCTGAAAAGTGCCCAGCCATGAAGTCAACATGCAACAAGTGTAAAAAGGTGGGTCACTGGGAAAAGAAATGTCACAGTAAATCAGTCAGAGAAGTCACTGAAGGGACAGTTTCCCAGACACCATATTTTTTGGGCGCAGTCACAAAAACAGACAGAAACGATGACCCATGGACCATACAGTTTACAATTGGAACAACACCAGTCAACTTTAAAATTGATACGGGTGCAGATGCAAACATTATGGGAGAAAAGACATTTAACAAGCTAGTTCCTAAGAAGAAATTAGAGCCATCTAATGTCACACTGTGCAGCCCGGGTGGTCAGTTGGGCTGTATAGGAAAATTTCAAGCCTTCACAGAATACAAGGAAAAACCATATACTTTTCCTGTGTATGTCATCAGTGGCAATAATGCAAACAATTTGCTGGGCAGAGATACAGCAATGTCAATGGGGCTTGTGAAGCGTGTCGAAGAAGTTCACAAAGCATTTGGTGAGCATGGAACACTTAAAACAGAACCAGTTAAAATCCTGTTAAAAGAGAACGCTCAGCCATACACAGTGCACACTGCCCGTCGTGTCCCTTTGCCACTTTTGCAGAAGGTTAAGGAGGAATTGCAGCGTATGGAGGAGAATAATGTGATTGAAGCTGTGATTGAGCCTACAGATTGGTGTGCACCAATGGTGCCAGTCCCAAGGAAAAATGGAAAAGTGCGGATCTGTGTCGATTTAAAGAGGTTAAATGAAGCTGTATGAAGAGAGAGGTATGTTCTTCCTACTGCAGAGGAAATCACCGCAAAACTTAGTGGAGCAACCACATTCACATCATTAGATGCTGCTTCCGGGTTTTGGCAGATTCCTCTCCATCCAGAAAGCCGTAAATTGACAACCTTTATCACACCCTTTGGGAGATATGCCTTCAAACGTCTTCCATTTGGGATCACAAGCGCTCCTGAAATTTTTCAGTGCAAAATGATAGAAACCCTCAACGGCCTGGAAGGCGTGGCTATCTTTATGGATGACATACTGGTGTACGGGGACACTCCTGAACAGCACGACCAGCGTCTCAGCAAGGTACTGGAAAGGATCGAGTCAGCCGGACTTAAACTGAACAGAGAAAAATGTAAGTTTAGACAAAACAAGCTTCACTTCTTGGGCCAAGAAATCGACAAATCAGGCGTGAGACCCGACCCTGATAAAGTCAAGGCAATCCGTGAGCAATCCGCGAGCTCCCTCCACCACAGAACGTGCATGACCTCAAGCGTGTCCTGGGCATGTTTAACTATCTAGGGAAATATATCCCAAATCTGTCGACAGTGGGCCAGCCACTATATGAACTGTTGAAATCCAAGTCAGTGTGGATGTGGGACCATTCTCAGCAGGAGGCATTTCAGCGCATCAAAGACATTCTGTCTACTCCTCCAGTTCTGAAATTCTATGATGTGAACCGACCTACTGCCATATCAGCCGATGCCAGCAGCTATGGTATAGGTGGAGTACTGCTGCAACTGCACGATGGGAACTGGAAACCAGTGGCATACTGCTCACGTCGTCTGTCAGAGGCCGAGACTAGATATGCACAGATAGAGAAGGAGTGTTTGGCGAGTGTCTGGGCATGTGAGAGATTTGAGAAGTACCTCTGCGGTCTGGAAGACTTTAAGTTGGTCACAGATCACAAACCCTTGGTGCCACTCATGAACAAAAAGGACCTGGATAATGTGCCAATACGGTGCCAAAGGCTACTCATGAGACTTATGAGGTTCAAACCGATAGCCGAATATGCTCCGGGAAAGACCTTGGCAGTGGCTGATACACTCTCACGGAGCCCACTACAGTGCGTAGAAAATGAGACTGATACTCACTCTGATGTGGCGTGTTACATAGCAGCAGTCATTGATAACATGCCAGCTACTCCACATAAAATAGACACCATAAAGACCGCTACAGCAGCTGACTGTAACCTACAGTTGGTGCTGCAGTACATCAAGTCAGGATGGCCAGAATACATAGGCAATGTCCCAGCAGCTATCAGAGACTATTTTCCCATCAAAAATGAACTGTCTGAATGCAATGGAATTATCACCAGAGGAAGCCGTATGCTGATTCCAGATGTGCTCAGAGCAGACATCTTGGATCGAATACATGATGGACATCAAGGTCTGACAAAATGTAGAGAGCGGGCCTGCACATCTGTGTGGTGGCCTGGCATCTCATCTGAAATCAAACGCAAAGTCCATTCCTGTCAGGTGTGTCGTGAGATGAAACCTGCTCAGCGAAAAGAGCCTCTCTTGTCAACCCCTCTACCTGATCGGCCCTGGAAGAGACTTGCTGTTGACCTGTGTGAGCATAACAAGCACACTTACCTTGTTGTGTCAGACTATTTCTCTCGGTTCCTCGAGGTACTTCATCTGCCGGTAACCACTGCTTCTCAGGTGATCTTAAAGCTGAAGGCAGTATTCGCGAGGTTTGGTTGTCCAGATGTGGTTGTATCTGACAATGGGCCTCAATTCTCATGCCAAGAGTTTAAAAAGTTTGCAAGGAAGTTTGACTTTTTGCACATCACCTCAAGTCCACACAACCCTCAAGGGAATGGACATGCAGAGAGAGGAGTTCAAACAGCAAAAAGAATCTTAAAGCAGCAAGACCCTTTGCTCGCCCTCATGTGCTTTCGGTCAACGCCCTGCACCACCACAGGCATGAGTCCTGCAGAGCTACTTATGGGTCGAAAGATCAAAACAACTCTTCCTACACTGGAAGTGAATCTTCAGCCCTGATGGCCTGATCTAGAAGTCGTCAGGAATAAGGATGCAATGGAGAAACAGAAACAAGCATTCTACTTTAATCAGCGCCATGGAGCTAAACCTCTACCTTCGTTAAAGCCAGGAGATTCAGTCCTCACAAAACTGGACCATCAGAAATCCTGGAAAACACCTGCTGTTGTCACTGGAGAAAGCATCACACCTCGCTCCTTTCTTATTGAAACACCCCAGGGAGCAACTTTGCGACGCAACCGCCGTCACCTGCAACATGCTCCTGAAACAGCCAGAGATATACACTCTTCAGCTCCAAATGACCTGCAGCCAGGGATCGTCAAACAGCAGCCTGAAACTGCAGCTGCCGCTGACACTATTTTACCAGTATCCAGTGTCAAACCGCCAGACCCAAAGCATGGACTGTTGTTTACCCGGTCTGGTAGAATGAGCAAACCTGTGCAAAGACTAGATTTGTAAAAAAAAAAAAAAAAAAAAAAAAGAGGAGAGAAAATCACGTGTTCACTGTGATAAGTGTGGCTATCTTGTTCAATAATTAAGCCATGGGCTGTGGGGAAGGGTGAAATGAAAATGATAAAATGGTTTGAATTGAAAAGTTGAAGTTTATGAAATGAGTTAATGTTTTGATGCTGACTAAGGATTTAATGGGTCAACGTTGATAAGCAGAGTTAATATTGGCATTATACTGATTTACAGAATGCAGTATCTCTTGATCAGTAATCTTCAGGAAATGTGTAGCTGTCCTGTTGTGTTCTGAAAAAAAAAAAAACTGAAAAAAGGGGGAGATGTCATATAATGTGAACACTTATATGTGGTGGTGTGTCTTTAAGGACTGTGGTGACGTCACCGGTCAGGGGAGTTTTCACGGAAGTGAATAGAAAAAAGGCTATGTGCTAATGTTGCTGCCTGTTAGTGTTTCCCACACCTTGTGTTAATAGAGAACTTTGTTGAAAACCACTATTCGTGTGGACCTCAGTTCTTTACAATATGTGACTTCCAACACAGTTTATTATCAATTATTACAACAAGGATTTTAATTTTGGATACCCTTTCAATCTCTACACCATTTATACTGAGTTTAAATACTGAGTTGTTGTGAAATAACGTTATCAATAAAATTTAGCCACCGCTGTGTCGCCCTGGTTTCAGGTGTGGGTGGTGTTTTGTGCTTGTATTGCTAAAATATAAAAGGAAGCACTACAATGGGTCTCAAATATTTGTAATGTGTTCTATTACTGAATGAGTTTAAAGATGAAATACTATACACATATAAACTAAATTCTAATGGTGACTGAACATCTCCCATTCCCCAAGGTGCAAGATACACTATTATGACTAGAACTCATAAAGGATCACAGAAATGATCTGATAAAAATAAATAAACAAGCGGTTTATTTTATGGTGGCTATTATTGGATGTGCCATTCATTTTCAATTACTCTGTAATTAATATTCACACAAATAAATCTCAGTTCAGTCCCTTTCATATTAAGTGGAAATTGTGCTACTTTAAATTTGGCACTTTACCTAAACTTTAACTTAAAGTGAGGTAGTCGGATCAGGGAAAAAAATGCTTTTTTTGCATGCATGGAAACAAAATCCTACAGACACATATAGCGCGATTGTCTGCGAGTGTGAATGACCTGTTCCATGACCAATTTTCCTTTTTTTGGTCTGTGGCTGTTTAAATTGAATTCTTTCCTCCCGAAAATATCATTTTTGAATATTAATTACAGCTAAATGGGAGCAGTTTCGATGCCGACATTTCACATCCTAATATACATGTTCTATACACCATCGACTTTTGCGTATCCGACTACCTCGCTTTAAAAAGTAAAAGATTTGACTATAAATATGATGTGTTGTTTACCTGTCAAAATACAATGGTGTCAAAATGTCGCCATTCCGAGCAGATCCTGTTTGGACTCTACAATGAAATACACACAAATTAAGTACATGCACAGCACGAAAGTGCAACATGTAAAAAAATAATAAATAAATAAAATAAACTTTTTAACCAGGATTACAACTAGCTTATTTCATCAGATATTGTCAACACAAAAAAGCAACATACAAGGACGGACGTAGCATTAAGCTAGGTCATCGTTTAAACACGATTAAGTTTTCGTCTGTCCTAAGTGAATTTTCCACTTTTGGAAAAAATAACATAAAGCATGAATATCACATCACTCACCGTCCTGTATATCACAATATCACAGCTTCAGCTGCTGAAGTTGGGTGCGTCGCGGCTGTACATTCAATTCAATTCGGGTGGCTGGGTCTAATTCCCGGTGCGTCTCCGTGTATTTTCTGGTGCGTCTGTTTGTGCGCCCCACTGCAAGCTCAGTCTGCTTCCCTCTGCATTCTCTCATCAGCCGAAACTAACTACTAACTAACTAACTAACTATCACTTATATAGCGCTTTTCTAGTCACAAAGACCACTCAAAGCGCTTTCACTAATACTAACCCTCTATTCTAAGGGCCTATAGGAAGCAGATATCTAGGGACAATTTAGAACAACCAATTAACCTAACATACATGTCTTTGGATTGTGGGAGGAAACCGGAGCCCCCGGAGTAAACCCACACAGCACAGGGAGAACATGCAAACTCCATACAGAAAGGTTCCAACCCCTGCCAGCCTGGGGATTCGAACCAGGAACCTTCTAGCTGTAAGGCAACAGTGCTAACCACTGCACCACCGTGCTGCGCACAGGAAACTCTGCTGGACCGCGGTGTTAGATTTCTGCTGATTTCTGTTAAGCCATTCTATCGTTGTGGTTTATAATATCACTTGTTCGCGGGCTCACTGACGAAAAATTGCAAATGGCGACCAGCAAGCGATTCTCGAAAGTCAGCGTAACGCCCACTCTCATGACGCTATGCCCAGACCAATGAATGGCCAGCAGTGGCGTGACGAAACCGTGCTGGTACTCTTCGGACCTACTTTTAACGGTGTCGATAAAAGTGTCGATAAAAGTGGAACAGTTTCGAAATAACGAACTGTGAGGCCATTGGGTGCCAAAAGGAAAAGCGGACAAAGGAGGCCGAACCGTGCTAAAGGAGGCCAAACGAGGCCAAACAGTTCCAAATGGAAAAGCGCCTTTATACTCCAGGTGGCGATGGAACCGGAAAGGTGGAGCCACCACCTGTGTCACACAATAATATGTCCTAAGAGCAACACAACACTTACTGCCTGTAGGAGTCATGGTGTAGTCTTCCTTCAGAGTAAATTTGGTCTCACAAATCATAGTGCAGAAAAAAAAGAGGAAAAACACAAGAGAACTGAGAAAAGTAAACTAACTGGAACTAAAATCATTGGTGTAAATCAATTAATCATAAACCTTTTTTATATCATGTTACATAACAGAATAAAATACATCTGAAACACCAATTTTAAATCTGCAACTTTATTCTTGTAAATTTGCAACTTTTTAAAATTTTAAATATACAACCATTTTCTTGTAAATTTGCTTTTTTCTTGTAATTCTGCAATTTTTTGTCATAAATTTGCAACTTTTTTCTTTAATTCCTTAACTTTTGTCTTGTATATCTGCAGCTTTTCCCCCCTCATACTTTTAAAACGTTTTTCCTCATAAATCTGCAGCTTTTTACTTTTAAACCTGCAATTTATTTCTTGTAAAGTTACAACTTTTTTATCCAAGGGTTTGAACGCTTCTCTTTTACAAATATAGTGGCCCCTAAACACAATCTTGCATAGGGCCACAACAGCACCTATAGTGTCCTCCTTAGTATGAGAAAATGATCTGTTTATTGCGATCCCCCCCCCCGTTATATATTCATAAGACGTATTATTGTGTGATGTGGGTGGTGGCTCCACCTTTCCAGTTCCGCCACCACCCTGAGTATAAAGGACTGATGCGGAAGAGGCACGGTCTCTTTTGACCTTTGCCTCTGCCTGTACAGGAGCGCCTTGTGTATCTGTGAGTCATCATCATCACTCTTCACTCTATAAATTCAAGCAAAATCTCTGTGTGTCTGTCTGTCTGTGTGTCACGATCATAGGACATCATAGAACGGCCTATGATATCTGCATGATGTCCTATGATGATCCTATGATCTCAGGCTACATAGGACTCGCGATGCCATCATATAGGCGATGCCGCCGTCATATAGGCGATGCCCTCATATAGACGATAGGACTGGCTACCTATGATATAGTGTTCTATGATGCCTGCCTTGATGTCTTTATGATGTCATATAGACCATCACTCACGATGCAATCAGACGCTACATAAATGGAGAGCAATAGCGTGAGGAGAACTGCTGCAGATGATGGAGACATATGGACGAGGGGAAGAAATGAGAAATTTGTGTTCAAAAACATCAGGAAAGCAATGGAGAAAGTGGAAAAGTGGTCATATGACTGGGGATTTAAATTTTCAAACAGTAAAACCTGCTATATGACTTTCACAAAAAAATGCAGTACTGGTACAGAACCATTAACATTATATAATCAACCAACAGAGAAAGTCAGTGAGTTCAAATATCTAGGATTGTGGTTTGATAATGCATACACATGGAGAGTTCATGTTGAAAATTTGGAGACAAAATGAAAAAAAGTCATGAATCTCATAAAAGCTGTAGCTGGACATGAATGGGGTGCAGATAACCAGGCATTAATTGACATTTACAGAGCACTAATGCGATCGACAATAAGATAAGATAAGATAAGCCTTTATTAGTCCCACAACGGGGAAATTCCAGGATTGCAACAGCACAGGGATAGCAACACTCAGAGCAACAATCAGAAGGCAAGAAAAAAAACAAGCAAGCAAGAGCAGCTAATATACATATGTACATATTACTATAAAATATATATATACACACACACACACACACACAGACACACAGTGCAGAGCATTGTAGCTGGATGGAATAAATATATGAATATATGAACACACAGTGCAGAGCATTGTAGCTAGATGGAATAAATATGTAAATATATAAACACCCACAGTACGGAGCATTGCAGCTAGGTGGAATAAATATGCAAGTATATAAACACACACAGTGCGGAGCAATGTAGCTAGATGGAATAATATGTAGATATATAAAAACACAGTGCGGAGCATTGTAGCTAGATGGAATAAATATATAGATATATAAATATAAACACACCCAGTGCTGAGCATTGTAGCTAGATGGAATAAATATATAGATATATAAATATAAACACACCTAGTGCAGAGCATTGTAGCTAGATGGAATAAATATGTAAATATATAAACACACACAGTGCAGAGCATTGTTGCTAGGTGGGATGAAACAGCATAACCGTCTATTTATGTATAACCGTAGTCTATTAGCATAACCGTAGTCTATTGAAAATAGACTACGGATCCATAATTTATGGAGCAGTGGCAAAGACGACTCTGGAAAAAATAGACAGAATGCAGCATAGAGTGTATAAAAGTAGTAGTAGTAGTGTAATAAAAGTAGACGTTAGTCTGCTAATGAAGAAAAAGGATTGGCATATGAGTGAAGTTGATGTTAAAACAAGCATTTACCTCAGGAACAATTACTATAACTTCTTACAGCTCTATACTGACAGTTCAAAGAACAAAGAGGGCTCTGTTGGAGTTGGAGTACACATCCCAGAATTTAAAGTGACCATCGCAAAAAGACTCTCCAACAATACATCCATGTTTACAGCAGAGATGGTGGCAATAATTATTGCTTTGCAGTGGGTGGAGGAGGTCAGACCGGACCGGTTGGTGGTGTGCATAGACTCACTTGCAGCGCTAAAAACCATACAGACACTAAAATCTACAAGGGAAGACTTGGTGATTGAGCTATATTGTGGGAAACCCACTCAGTAGTGTTCCCTCAGCAGTTTTCCCTCAGACTGAAGAGATGGCAGATCAAAGGTGCTGGGGGACAAGGGGAATTGTCATGGGGGGCTGATATGTAAATACAGCACCTCAGGTAGCGGAGGGGGGTTAATATAAAAGAGAGTGCCTGCAACCTGTGTTTCTACTGTCTTGGATTCTGGTGGATGTGAGAGGAACAGAATAAAGTTTCATCTGCTCTGAACGCTTGGCCTGATTATTCATCTCTCCACACTAGTGACCCTTGACGCACAATGGAACTCGAGGAGAACACCCCGGATATGACCCGGACGGGAAGTGCCAGCAACGCTTGTGCCGTTTCGGTCAAACTCCCAGACTTTTGGCTACATGACCCGAAGTCTTGGTTCCTTCACACTGAGGCCCAGTTCATGCTCCGGGGAATAATGGCAGATGACACCAGATACTACTACGTGGTTGCAGCACTGGACACACACACAACCCAGCAGGTGGCGAGCCTGCTCCAACAGCCCCCAGCCCGCGACAAATACGGTGCTCTCAAAACCGCGCTGACCCGGCGCTACACGCTCTCGCACTGTGAGAGAGCGGAGAGGCTCTTGACGCGCTCTGACTTGGGAGACGGGTTGGCGGTCGAATTGATGGAGAAGATGTTGGCGTTGATGGGCCCAGATGACGGGCATTTCCTCTTTGCCCACCTTTTCCTCTGGAACCTCCCGACAGCGGCCAGGGCGGTCCTTGCCAATTTGCTGCTGCTGGCCGCGCACAACTACCGGGCTCTAGCCCAAGAGACAGATCGGATCATCCTCACCACCAGAGCCTTCACAGTGAACACAGTGGCGTTGGAACCCAGCGAGACGGCCAGCGGAAGTGAGAAGCCAGCGACGGTGGCCATAGCGGAGGCCAAGAAGCACCGGAGAGACACGCTCTGTTCCTACCACCGCCGTTTTGGAGAGTACGCACGCCGATGAGTGCCACTGTGCCAATTCAAGCGCTCGGGAAACGCCAGGGCCGGCAGTCGGTAGCAGCTGTGACCGCCGGCGAAGCAAGCAAGCTGCTCTATGTGACTCCCACTTGGGGAGACGGTTCCTCGTGGACTCCGGCTCCCAAAAGAGCCTCATTCTGCCGTCCTACACAGACCGGCTGGCGGGAACTAGCGGCCCCGAACTGACGGCCGCAAACGGCTCAGACATTAAAACTTTTGGTGAGAAGACACTGACTATATCCTTGCACAGCCGTACATACCAATGGACATTCGTCATAGCGGCATTCAGCTTCCCCATTTTAGGCATTGATTTTTTGTGTGCACACGGACTACTAGTCGATGTTGCTAACAGACACCTGATTAACGCAATGTCTTGATTCTCTCCCCTGTACAGCTAGAGGAGCCAGGCCCACAACACTGACCAATGTCACAGCTCCAGGGGGTAAGTTCCACACACTACTCACCCAGTTCCCAGCACTCACCCAGTTCCCAGCACTCACGGTTCCAACGTTTTTGGCGACCGTCACTAAACACGGAGTGGAGCACTTCATTACCACCACTGGGCCCCCCATTTTCGCACGACCTCGGCGCCTGGACGCATCTAAACTGGCCATAGAGCGCGAGGAGTTTGCCAACATGGAATAGTTGGGCATCATCAGACACTCAAACAGCCCATGGGCATCCCCTCTACATATGGTTCCTAAGGCCAAGTGATTGTGGCGACCTTGCGGTGATTTCCGCATATTAAATAATGCTACAGCGCATGACCACTACCCCATCCCGCATATTCAGGATTTTTCCGTTCACCTCACCGGGGCGCGCATTTATTCCAAGATAGACCTGGTCCGCGATTACCACCAGGTCCCGGTGCGCACTGAGGACATACCTAAAACGGCAGTAATAACCCCGTTTGGTCTGTTTGAGTTTTTACGCATGCCTTTCGGGTTAAAGGGCGCGGCACAGACATTCCAACACATGATGGATCCAGTGTTGCACGATCTGCCGTTTGCGTTCGTCTACCTGAACGATATCCTGGTGGCTAGCTCGTCCGAGGACGAACACATAGCCCACCTCAGGACAGTTTTCCAGAGGTTGGAGGAGCACGGGTTAATAATCAACCTGGCGAAGTGCCAGTTCAGGGTGACGGGAATCAATTTTTTGGGCCACTGCGTCTCACCGGAGGGAGCGATACCCTTGCCCGACAAGGTGCGCGCCGTGACAAATTTTCCCTGGCCTCAAGACGGTCAGGGCACTGCAAGAGTTTTTGGGGATGGTTAACTTTTATAACCGGTTCCTTCCCCGCGCAGCTCAGCTCATGCAGTCATTGTACGCCGCGCTCAAGAAACGGAAACCGGCAGACAGAGTCGAATGGACTCCGGAGCGGGAGCAGGCATTCTCTGAGGTTAAAACAGCCCTGGCAAACGCCGCACTGTTGGCGCACCTGGACCCGGTGGCCCGGATAGTGCTCACTATTGCCTCGGACGTAGCCATAGGGGCCATCATGGAGCAATGCGTTGCTGGTTCTTGGCAGCTGCTCGCTTTTTTCAGCAGGGCTTTGCGCGACAGTGAGTGTAAATACAGCGTGTTCAACAGAGAGTTGCTGGCTCTCCATCTGGCCATACGCCACTTCCAGTTCTGGCTTCACTGCGTTCATGGACCACAAGCCGCTAACATGCGATGGCCAAGGTTTCGGAACCATGGTCGGGCCGGCAGCAGAGACAGTTGGCTGCAATCTCAGAGTTTACGACCGACATTCAGCATGTGGCCGGTAAACTCAACATGGTGGTGGACTGCCTCTCGTGCACATTAGTGGCCCCAGTCTACATGGGGCTAGATTACACGGCCACGGCTGCTGAGCAGATCAGCGATGCGGACGTTTGCACGTTCCAGTCTGGACCAACAGGTTTAAGGCTGGAGAGCAGAGTACTTCAAGATGGGGGGCCCCCCTAATCTGTGACGTCTCCATGGGCCGCCTGCGCCTGGTGGTCCCACACGCTTGGTGCTGCCGCGTTTTTGAGTCGGTTCACCCCCTAGCACACCTAGGAGTGCGTGCGTCAGTCAAAATGGTGGGAGCAGTTTGTCTGGCCAAACCTGCGCAAACAGGTGAAACAGTAGGCTGCAGCCTGCGTAGTGTGCCAACGAGCCAAAGTGCACAGGCACACAAAGGCCCCCTTGGAGCCGTTCCATATCCTAGCTAAGCGGTTCAACCACATTCACGTGGACCTTGTGGGCTCCCTCCCACCATTGCAGGGGTTCATGCACCTACTGACAGTGGTGGACCTCACCACGCACTGGCTCGAAGCAGTGCATGGTGCATGGTCGGACTCATTCCCAGTGAGAGTTGGACTTCGCCAGGGCTGCCCTTTGTCACCGCTCCTGTTCATAATTTTTATGGACAGGATTTCTAGGTGCAGCCAGGGAATGGAGGGCGTCATGCTTGGTGACCACAGAATCTCATCTCTGTTGTTTGCAGATGATGTTGTCCTGTTGGCTTCATCCAACAATGACCTACAGCTCTTGCTGGGACGGTTTGCTGCTGAGTGTGAAGCGGCTGGGATGAGAATCAGCACCTCCAAGTCTGAGTCCATGGTCCTCAGCCGGAAAAAGGTGGATTGTCTTCTCTGGGTTGGGGACAGGCTCCTGCCCCAAGTGGAGGAGTTTAAGTATCTTGGGGTCTTATTCACGAGTGAGGGGAAAATGGAGCGAGAGATTGACACACAGATCGGAGCAGCATCTGCAGTGATGCGAATGTTGTACCAGTGTCTGTTGTGGTGAAGAGGGAGCTGAGTTCTAAGGAAAAGCTGTCGATTTACCAGTCAATCTACGTTCCTACTCTCACCTATGGTCACGAGCTTTGGGTAATGACCGAAAGAACAAGATCGCGGATACAAGCGGCTGAAATGAGCTTTCTCTGTAGGATTGCTGGACTCACCCTCAGAGATAGGGTGAGGAGCTCAGTCATCTGGGAGAGGCTCAGAGTAGAACCACTGCTCCTCCACATTGAAAGGAGTCAGTTGAGGTGGTATGGGCATCTGATTAGGATGCCTCCTGGACGCCTCCCACTTGAGGTGTTTCGGGCACGTCCCACTGGGAGGCGACCCCGGGGCAGACCCAGGACTCTGTGGAGAGACTATGTCTCTCAGCTGGTCTGGGAACGCCTTGGTATCCTCTCTGAAGAGCTGGAGCAGGTGGCTGGGGAGAGGGAAGTCTGGGCTTCCCTGCTTGAACTGCTGCCTCCGTGGCCCGGACCTCCAGAAAAGCGGTAGAAGATGGATGGATGGATGGATGGATGGAACAGATGGAGATGGAGAGGCAATAAGAATCACGAGAAAGGCTCTTTTCTCTTTTTTAAATAACACAGGATTAAGTCATAGAATTTAGGGGTCGGGGTTAGATGACATAATGTTACACACTCTTGTACAGTAAGTGGCGGTATGCACCTTTCAGTTGTTTGCTATCCACCAGTAACCGAGAGAAGAAGAAGAAGAAGAAGCGGAGAACTGCTGCATGTCAGGAAAGATCCTGTGAAGATGACACAGCTGAGGTTCGAGCAGGCATGACTGTGTTGCACTTCAGAAAAGATGCCATGGGACTTCTGGTTGTGACATGTAGGGAGAGGACGCACAGGTGAAGGCTCCCAGTTCGTTTTTTGCTATCTACCTTTTTAAAACAATCTTTCTGCAAGAATTTCGACATATTCATCACTGTTTGATTTAGTTAAGCCTATTCCTTATAAAATGAGCAACTCTAAAAACACGAAATCAGCGAATAGCAGACAAACTCCGGCCACACGTGCTGCAGTGAAGCTAGCATCCTTTGCTACCAACTCTCCGACAACTGCAAAAACTTCCGCAGTCTCTGAGGAGCCAGCTCCAGCTGCGACAGTGGCTATAGACCATCTGTCAGCTGAATTCACAAAACAGAGAACCTCACTCAAGGAAGATGTCTCCTTCCTGATTCAAGAAGCCATTAAACCACTACAAGCTTCACTGGACTCACTACAGACAACAATGAACTCTTTTCAGAACCGTCTCACCTCCATGGAGTCTGTAGCTGGTGACAACTTTGAACGGTTAACGGCAGCGGAGTCCACCATCAAAACGCTCCAGAACCAAAACCAGTCACTTCTGGACCAGATCGTTGACCTCGAGAACCACTCACGGAGAGCTAATCTCCATATATTAAATATCCCTGAAGGCAGTGAGGATGGCAAGGACCCCCTAAAGTTCATATTGGAGGTACTGATGCAAGCCATAGGTCCCGATGTTTTTCCTGCTCCGCCTGAACTGGAGACAACCCACCGGACCCCGACCTCCAGATCCGGCCAGAGATCATCCCCCCCGCACGTTCCTGGTGTGCTTCTCCAGATTCCAACAGAAAGAAGCTGCACTGCGCTGGGCCAGAAATCACGAGCTTAAATACCAAGGTGCCACTCTGAGGGTCTATCACGATGTCAGCACAGCGCTCGCTAAAAAGAGGGCCGTGTTTAATAGCGTTAAATAAGCCTTGTACCAGAGGAACGTCAGATTTCACCTGCTGTACCCGGCCCGGCTGCGCGTCATGTGCGGAGACGACGTGCTCACCTTCGGCTCACCTGACGAAGCTCAGAAGTTCCTAGTTCAGAGGTTCGGCAAGGAGTAGGCCTACATCTGCCAAGTTTTGGTGTGTACAGCCTGGAAATGATTAATCATCTGAAATTCAAAGACGTGTATGTTCACTGATTTAATCTACTTTGTTAACCAGCGGTCCTCGGACCCAAGGTATGTACATTTATTGATGCTATTGCTGGATTAGCTAGTACTTTTTTTGTATACAAGTCCATATCCTTCCACCAAACAGACCACTTTTGTTCCCTTCAATGTTTCTGCTTTGTATATTTTCATATACATACTGTATATGTGTGTATGTGTATATGTATATATGGTCATCTGTTTCATAGACGTTATATTATTCTACTATTTTGTTTTAGTTTCTACCTTAGTGTTAACAGGCTTTAACATATCACCAGTCGCTGGGAGCCTTCACGGGCAGAAGTATCAAGAGAATGTATTACCAGAAGTTTTTGGAAATAGTGTTTAGCCTGCAACTTGCCTCAGAGAGAGAGAGACAAGTATAGGCTTAGTTTTAGTATCAGTTCTGTTTTTGTCATGTATGTGGGACAGGATTAGGGAAGGGGACACCACCACAGTTTTTCAACATTTGTCCGCCATTGTTCACTTTAGAGAAGAAACGAGCAAAGCTATACACTTTATCACAATCGTTGCCTTTTTAATTTTTACTTTTACTCTTTACTTTTTCAGTTCACTCTTTTCAGTTAAACTTGGAGCATGGTATTGCTACAAAGAGGGCTGCTATACGATTCATTAGTTGGAATGTAAAAGGTTTAAATGGACCTGTTAAAAGAGCCAGAATATTCAATCATCTTAAGTACTTAAAATGTGATGTCGCATTTCTTCTGGAAGCCCACCTGTGGGTCAAAGATCAAGTCAGACTTAGAAAAGGATGGGTAGGTAAAGTATTCCATTCTAATCTTAATTCTAAAACATGTGGAACTACCATATTGATTCATAAAAAAATCCAGTTTAATGCAAACACTGTCATCTCAGATCCACAAGGAAGATTTGTAATGGTCTCTGGGCTCCTCAACCATAAGCCTGTGGTTTTGGTTAATATCTGTGCCCCAGACTGGGAGGATGATAAATTTATGAGGAAAATAATTCTCATTAATTCCAGATCTGAACTCACAACAATTGATCTTTGCTGGAGATTTAAATGGTGTCATAAATCCAACACTAGACTGTTCTAATCCGAAATCTATAAACCTTTCCAAAAAAGCCAAGCTATTGTCAGATTACATGGACCAGATAGGAAGTGTTGATCCTTGGCGTTTTTTATTTCCGCAAAGTAAATCCTTTTCTTTTTTTCCCTCTGTACATCACTCATATAGTAGAATAGATTATTTCTCTATTGACCGGACTCTTCTCCCCTTTGTCACAAAAGCTGAATACTCAGCTATAACTGAATCAGATCACACCCCTGTACTATTGGATCTTGCATTTCCATTTTACAATTCGGAATGCCCCTTTTGGAAATTAGACAGGGGTCTTTTGACTGATGAGGCCTTTTGTGAAATGACATCCCAAAAAATTGATGACTTTATTGAATCTAACAAAAAAGATAACATTTCCCCTTCTCTCCTCTGGGAAACACTAAAAGCTGTTATAAGGGGTGAGATTATAGCGTACTCTGCTAAGATAAATAAGATGAAAAGAATTAAACAAGAGGAACTCATTAAATCAGTATCCATGGTGGATGATCAGTACTCTGTTTCTTCCTCCCCTGAACTCTATAAAAGAAAGTTGGACCTCCAAATACAGTATAATTTATTATCAACTGAAAAGATGGAACATCTCCTGTTAAAATCACGGGGTTATGTCTATGAACATGGCGACAAAGCTGGCCGTTTGTTAGCACATCAACTCAGGTGCTGCTCAGTCTCTCAACAGATCCCTCAAATACGGAAAGATAAAGGGGAACTAACTATTGACCCAGAAGAAATTAATGAAACATTCACTTTGTTTTATTCAAATCTATATACATTAGAGATGACAAGTGACAGTACAAACATGGAACATTTCTTCAATAATCTCTGGGCTCCTTCTATAAATACATTACATAGAACTGAGACTGAGCTTCCACTAAAACATATAGAGATCATTAATGCAATAAAGGCAATGCAGAATGGCAAGGCGCCCGGCCCTGATGGGTACCCTATAGAGTTCTTTAAAAAATTCCCCAATAAATTATCTAATATCTTACTTGATATGTTTAATGACTCTTTGTTCCATGGGTCACTTCCATTGACACTGACTGAAGCGTCAATTCCTCTCTTGCTTAAATCAGGTAAACATAACACAGAATGTGGTTCATATCAACTCATCTCCCTCCTAAACAGTGACGTGAAGATCTTAGCCAAAGCCCTTACCTTGCACCTAGAAACCACAATGCATAATGTGATTTTGACCAGACTGTTTTTTTGGGGGGGCGTCATTCATTTACAAATATTCGCCGGCTTCTTAATGTTATTTACTCGCCTGGGTCCAGTGTAGTGCCTGAGGTGGTTATTGCACTGGACGAAGAAAAAGCATTTGACAGGGTAGAATGGGGATATTTATTTGCATGTTTAAAGAAATTTGGTTATGGCCCTAACTTCATCTCATGGATTAAATTCTTATATACCTCACCCAAAACCTCTGTAATTACAAATGGTAAGCATTCACAGTATTTCCAGCTGTCAAGGGGCACCCGTCAGGGATGCCCTATCAGCCCATTACTATTCGCCCTGGCCATAGAGCCTTTATCCATTACACTCAAATCATTGCCATCAATAGGTGGAATCTACGGGGGGGGGGGGGGGCACAGATTTTCTCTATACGCAGATGATTTATTAATGTACGTGTCAGACCCCGTTTTAAGTGCTCCTCATATTATCCACGCTTTGAATAGATTTGGCACATTTTCTGGATATAAACTGAACTTTAGAAAAGCGAATGTTATCCTCTTAATGATCTGGCTCTTCAAATACAGGACAATGCCCTACTGTTCCAAATGTCCAGAAATGGCTTTAAATACTTGGGCATTAATATTACAAGGAATATGCAAGGGCTTTATCAGGAAAACTTCTGTCTGCTATTTGAGAAAGTCAAACTAGACATGAAGAAATGGAAAACACTTCACCTATCCTTAGCAGGAAAAGTGAATTGCATCAAATTGAATGTACTTCCCAAATTTCTTTATCTGTTTCAGTGTATCCCACATTATCGCCCTAAATCTTTCTTTAAATCCATTGATAAAGTCCTTATTTCATTTATATGGGATGGGAAGAACCCTAGAGCACGGCTAGAACTGTTACAGCGGCCTAAAATGCAAGGTGGTTTAGCTCGTCCAAATTTTTGTTATTATTATTGGGCCTCAAACATTCAGAAAATCATGCATTGGCTTCACTCTCCTGGTACAGAATGGTGTCACTCTGAAGCTCCATCTTGCATTTCAACATCTCTTAGAGCCCTGGTTACCTCCAGTCTTCCCCTCTCAGTCTCACAATGTACTAATAATCCAATCGTGATAAATACCCTTAAAATATGGTTTCAATTTAGACAGAGCTTTGGGTTCAAAAATCTTCTTCATCTGAGTCCTATACACAATAACCACCTTTTCCCCCCAGCTAGATTAGACGTTGAATTTACTCTTTGGCAAAGACAAGGCATTTATAAATTTAAAGATTTGTATATAAACAATATTTTGGCAAGCTTTGATGATTTATCTCAAAAATTTGGCCTTCCTCGGTCCAGCTTATTTCGATATTTCCAAGTTTGCCATTTCCTTCAGCATCATGATCCTAACTTTCCATATATATCATCAATTTCTGGCTTAGACGATCTGTTTGGAAATCCTTTCAACTCTAAAAGACTCATTTTAAGAATTAATAACTGTATAACTTCTTTTAAAAACACAACCCTTGAAAAGGTCAGAGCAAACTGAGTGGATGAATTGGGAGGCGACTTGGAGGAGGACATTTGGGACAGCGCTCTACAAAGAGTGGATGACAGTACTTCTTGTGCCAAATTAACTAACTAACTAACTAACTAGCACTTATATAGCGCTTTTCTAGTCACAAAGACCACTCAAAGCGCTTTCACTAATACTAACCCTCTATTCTAAGGGCCTATAGGAAGCAGATATCTAGGGACAATTTAGAACAACCAATTAACCTAACATGCATGTCTTTGGATAGTGGGAGGAAACCGGAGCCCCCGGAGTAAACCCACGCAGCACAGGGAGAACATGCAAACTCCATACAGAAAGGTTCCAACCCCTGCCAGCCTGGGGATTCGAACCAGGAACCTTCTAGCTGTAAAGCAACAGTGCTAACCACTGCACCACCGTGCTGCCCAAATTAAGCATAATACAATTCAAGATTTTGCATCGCATCCATTTCTCTAAAGCAAGACTGGCTAAAATATATCCTAACACAGATGCCAGCTGTGACAGGTGTCGAAACACTCCTGCTGACTTAACCCATATGTATTGGTCATGCCTAGCCCTGACAACGTACTGGTCTACGCTTTTTAAAACATTGTCAGAGGCACTTTATATTGCCCTCCAACCCAGTGCAGCAATGGCTATATTCGGTACCACAGATAGAAGACATTCTACAATGAGGACAAGACATAAAAACATCATTGCTTTTACAACGCTACTTGCATGGAGAAGAATATTATTACACTGGAAATCTAAAAACCCACCGAACTTGTCTCTGTGGTTTAGTGACCTAAAGCAATTCATACAGTTAGAGAAAATAAAATATACTCTCAGGGGATCCAGGGACAAATTCTTTTCTGTGTGGGACCCAGTGTTGACATATTTGAGTAAACTTAAAACCGTACCCACTTAGCAGCCATTGTGCATTTGCACTTGTGTTATTTGTCCATGTGAACCATAGTGTATAGCACATAGCTTCAGCAGTGGTGAACTTATGTATATGCTTTCCTTTTTCCTTTTTTTTGCTTTGTTTTGAGTGGTGTCCTGCATGTTCTTGGAGGGGTGGGGGTGGGGGATGGAATTATTGGGGGAAAAAATAATGATAATATGTGACCATTGTTCTGAGGGATTTCTCTGATTGTTACTGTATATGTATATACACACCCTGTAATATTGATGCTCAATAAAAAAACTTATAAAGAAAAGATGCCATGAAGATGAAACACCTGAGAGAACAACACACCCGTCTGAGACAGGAGGAGATTCTTCACCAGCATAGGGTACGACAGACAAGGGATGCACAGACAGACAGGAAACGTGTGGCAGTGCGCCATGCACGTGCTGAGTCACTTGAAGCCCGAAATGCCCACAAAGCAAGCAACGCTGCACGCCAGGAAAGGCACAGACAAGCTGAGACGAGGAGATGCGGAATAGTCGGCTGGCCGCCAGCGCTGCACGCCAGGCAAGGCACAGAGAAGCTGAGACCGAATGGGACACACTGCTTTAAACCACACCCATTCGAAGCAGTAAATCTGGAAATCTCACTCAGTAAGACAGAAGGCACTCTATAAATTCAAGCAATCTCTGTCAGTGTGTCAGTCTGTCACCTGATTAAGAATAGGACACCCTATTTTAAACCACACCCATTCGAAGCAGTACCTATGAAGAATGGCAGTCTACACTACAAATGTGTAAAATGCCAAGCAAAGCACTGATTTTCTCCAGGTACTCCGGTTTCTGGGTTTCGATAGGTATGCACGGGTCTTCCTGAACAGGATCAAAAGCCACTTTTTGCTCAGATCTATTTTTATGATCCTGTCCATGAACTGGAATTACAACGCACCTATCCCTCACTGGTCTGAATGAAGAAGAAGAACAAGAAGACCCACCAGATGGAGAGCAATAGAGTGAGGAGAACTGCTGCACGTCAGAAAAGATGCCATGAAGATGAAGCACCTCAGGTTCGAGCAGTATGCCACAGGCATGACTGTGAACAATACAGCCGTCTTAGACAGGAGGAGATCCTTCAGCAACGGGCATGCAGAAATACTTGCTTATACTTGGTTTCTATGGGCATGGATGGGTATGCACGGGTATGTACTAGTACAATAAAGTCGACTTCTATTGCACCTCCGGCCTCGTTATTGGGATACTGGTTATGGACATAACATTTGGCGACGAGGATAAAAACACGGATAAAGGTAAATCTCCAAGATCTCCAAGATGGCACCCACAGTGGTCGCCATGGTGCTTCGCTGTGCTTTTTTTTGTTTGTTTTTGTTCGTCAATTGTGTGTCTGCCTGCTCTTACACCCGTGAAGAGCTACTAAATATCAGGACTTTCACTCCCACGGACCTACTCCTGGTTTTTTTGGCTCCTGCCGCCGATCTGGTTCACTTTTTAGCCCAAAAAGTGAGACGGCAAAAGAGAGGAAGATGAGCGGGCGCCCTGGTGCGGCTTCGCAGGAGAGGCACGCGCACGGCTTTGCCTGGGATCTTTCTGTCCAACGTCAACTCACTTTATAAAAAGGTAGATGAACTGAGACTGCTGATGCGATTTAAGGACCTCTCCACCTCGTGTGCCCTCTGCTTCACTGAGACCTGGCTCAAGGAAAAAACACCGGACAGCACGCTCCTCCTTGAGGGATTTCAGCTGTTTCGTGCAGACCGCGACACGGGGCTCTCTGGCAAGACCACAGGCGGAGGAGTCTGCTTCTACATCAACAGCAGCTGGTGCTCCAATGTAACTGTGATCTCCCAACACTGTTCTCCCGTTCTGGAATATTTATTCATCAACTGCAAGCCATTTTATTCCCCGCGTGAGTTTGCTTCATTCATCCTGGCCGCTGTTTACATCCCGCCCGACGCGGACGTGCGCGAGGCTCAGCGTGCGCTCGCGGATCACATTCAGCAAGCGGAGCGGACTTTCCTGGACTCTCTGGTTATTGTGGTTGGCGACTTTAACTAGAGCAACCTGAGCCACGAACTCCCCCGGTACAAACAGTTTATTAAATGCCCCACCAAAGGAGAGAACACGCTGGATCACTGTTACACTACAGTTAAGGACGCGTATCGCGCTGTTCCCCGTGCTGCGCTCGGACTATCTGATCATGTGATGGTCCACTTGATTCCCACATACAGACAGAGACTGAAGCTCACAAAACCTGTTGTGAGCACTACGAGGAAATGGACCAGTGAAGCTGTGGAGGAGCTGTGCACGTGCTTGAAAATAACTCACTGGGACATGTTTAAAGGAGCTACGCATGATCTGGATGAGTACACGGACAATGTGACCTCATATATCCACTTTTGTGAGGAGAGCATTCTTCCATCACGCACCAGGGTGAGTTACTCCAACGACAAGCCCTGGTTCACAGCTAAGCTCAGACAGATCAGGAAGGAGAAGGAAGCAGCGTTGAAAAGTGGAGACAGGGACTGCTACAGGGAGGTCAAATACCGGTTTAGCAGAGAGCTGAGGAGAGCTAAGTCTGTGTATTCTGAGAGACTCCAGCAGCAGTTCGCTGCTAACGACTCTGCTTCTGTGTGGAGAGGACTGAGGCAAATCACCAACTATCGGCCTCAGGCTTCTAAGGGACAGGATGACAAAGCCCTTTGTCAAAGACTGTCCCAACACTATGCCCGTTTTGACACCTCGTCAGCTGTGTCCAACTCCCCCCCTCCCCCCAGCGCCACTGCCTCCATGGTTCCCACTTCATCAAAGGCGGCCCCCCCCCCCCCCCCCCGTCCTTGCCATCAGTGAGCAGGACGTGCACAGACAGTTCTCCAGACTGAACCCGCGCAAGGCCCCCGGTCCGGACGGCTTGTCTCCCTCCACCCTGAGACACTGTGCGGAGGAGCTGACTCCTGTCTTCACAGACATTTTTAACACCTCCCTGAAGTCATGCCACGTGCCGGCCTGCCTCAAAACCTCTACCATTGTCCCTGTCCCCAAGAAGCCACGGATCACTGGACTTAACGACTACAGACCTGTAGCGCTCACCTCTGTAGTCATGAAGTCCTTTGAGCGCCTGGTCCTGCCCCACCTCAAGACCATCACCACTCCCCTCCTGGACCCGCTGCAGTTTGCCTACAGAGCCAACAGGTCTGTGGACGATGCAGTCAACCTGGCCCTCCACTCCATCCTGCAGCACCTGGACTCCCCAGGAACCTACGTCAGGATCCTGTTTGTGGACTTCAGCTCTGCATTCAATACCATCCGCCCCGCTCTGCTCCAGGACAAGCTGTCCCTGCTCAACGTGCCTGACTCCCTCTGCAGGTGGATCACCGACTTCCTGACGGACCGGAGGCAGCATGTGCGGCTGGGAAAGACTGTCTCAGACTCTGTTAGCATCAGCACCGGATCACCCCAGGGCTGTGATTTCACTTCCGCCTCCCAAAGAGAGCAGACGCTTTTTCCTTCTCTCCAGCTCTGACTTTTTTTTCCTTCCTCCCCTAACTGACTGGATCCCAGCTTGCTATCGTCTGTCTGCGTGTCTCTACTGCTGATTATCGAACGAAATTATGGATTTAATAAGCTGGGCTTTGAACGCAATTGACACTATTTTTTCAACGAGGAAAAGTGCCCCGGGGGAGGTAGTTTGCCCCGCAGGAACTGCGGCTGCGGGCTATTCGAGCGACACAAGTAATTGGAAACTCTTGCGCCTGTCTGATTTCTCTATCGAAGATGTCGAAGATTTATTTATACATCTTCGTAGCAATGGTCATCGGGATCATTCTGATTGGATCTGGGATTGTCCTGGTGTACCGTAAATTGATGAAGATGGATGTAGCCTATCAAAATGCTGGCCAGGCGAGGCTTAACCATCAAATTGAACAAATGGGGAGGACTCTGACAGTGGCTAATGGAGAACTGTCTAGGAAAATGGATTACATCATGATCACGCTGAGAGCCGTCCATGAAGAATTCAACGTCCAGCACTGAAGGATTAAAGTACTGAATCTGTAAGAGAATATAAAGTCTTTTTCTCTGGGATCAGTACTATTCGACTAATCTGACCTGCCCTCACACAATGTCCTCCAGATTATCTGCAGTTTTTTGTTTCCAAAACATTTGAGCTGCATTGACTCTATGGACAGCCAGCTGCCTGGCCCAAGGACAAATGCCAGCTGCTAGACAAAACATCTCCTGCCGAAGAGACTTTGTTGTTCTTAACTGATATAAACACCTCCACTCAACACTACACCCACACTGACTCAATAAACTGATGAGAAGATCATTCACTCACTGCTCCCTTTGTGTCTTTGTGTACATTCTTGTCTGCTAATTGTGCATTGAGGGCTTTTTTTCTTGTAATCATAATATTGATCATATATGACCGGTATTCTGACAATCAATGGTTTTTTGCTCTTTCCTATTGTGTTATCCTTTTCTTCCCTATGCATCCTGTACCCATCTGATGACAGGCGCGTTTCGACGCTGCCGCGTCACCGGAAATGCAGGTCGTTTTCTGTGTCAAGTCAAATCCCTTGTATGTTATCAGTTGTTTACTGTTAATGTACTTGGCAATAAATCCTTTTCTGAGTTCTGAGTTCTGAGTTCTGTGTACTTTCCCCCCTGCTCTTCTCCCTGTACACCAACTCCTGCACCTCCAGCCACCAGTCTGTCAAGCTGATCAAGTTTGCGGACGACACCACCCTCATCGGGCTCATCTCCAAAGGCGACGAGTCCGTCTACAGGAGAGAGGTGGCCCAGCTGGCGTCCTGGTGCAACCACAACAACCTGCAGCTGAACGCTCTGAAGACAGTGGAGATGATCGTGGACGTCAGAAAAGTCACAGCCCCTCTGCCCCCCCTTACCCTCACAGACTCTCCCATCACCACTGCGGATTCCTTCCGCTTCCTGGGCACCACCATCACCCGAGACCTCAAGTGGGAGCCGACCATCAGCTCCCTCATCAAAAAAGCCCAGCAGAGGATGTTCTTCCTGCGGCAGCTGAGGAAGCTCAAGCTACCCACCAAGATGTTGGTGTAGTTCTACACGGCCATCATGGAGTCCATCCTCACCACCTCAATCACCGTGTGGTACGCAGGAGCCACCGCCAGGGCCAGACTAAGACTGCAGCGCGTTGTGTGTGCTGCTGAGAAGGTGATCGGCTGCAAGCTCCCATCCCTCCAGAACCTGTACATCTCCAGGACCCGGAGGCGTGCAGGTCGGATCATAGCCGACCCTTCACACCCTGGACACGCACTGTTTGCCCCCCTCCCCTCAGGCAGAAGACTTTGGTCCATTCAGACTAAAACCTCCCGCTACATGAACAGCTTCTTCCCCTCTGCCATCAGACTGCTGAACACTAAGTGACTTATTAGACTCTCGTGCACTACGTACAGCAGCTCAACCGGACTCATGACAATTATCACTGTTTTCTTTTTGCACTACCGACTGCACTATGTGGAACTCCACAATATGTGCTGCTTGTTAATATATTTAAAAATTGCATAGATTAGTATTATTTATTCATATTCTACCTTTTATTGCATGCATAGTTTTTTATCTTTAGTGCTACTCCATGTTTAATGTTGCAGCATTGCACCGAGACAAATTCCTAGTTTGTGTACTACATGAACAATGGCAATAAATCTCATTCTGATTCTGATTCTGAAAGGTATTTCTGGCATTCGGCCATTTCTGGAGCTTCCCAGTGAGCTGCCAGTGCCGTGGGAGAGGTGGTTTGCCGCATTCGAGAATTATCTGGTGGCATTGAACCTCGGTGAATTAGAGAAATTGTGTGCACGGGGGATACTGGTCTATAATCTTGGCATGGAGGGACAGTGCATTCTCAGTACACTGGGGGTGAGCGACAGTTTTGAGGACGTGGTTGGGCTAATGGTGCGCTACTTTTGCGCCCCTGAGAACGGCATCGTCCGGAGGATTCAGTTCCAACAGCGCCGCCAGTGGACTGGAGAGTCGGTGCAGTGGTATGTTGCTGACCTGCACCAACTGGCTGGGTGTTGCCAGTTTGGGACCTTGGAAGAGGAAATAGTCCGTGATCAGTTGGCGGAGCACACGCTGTGTGCAGCGGCATGGTCAAGACTCCTTACACATTCTGGTGAACTGACATTGGCCAAGGCTGTGGAGATAGTTCAACAGTTTGAAGCATTGGATAAACTGTCACGGGACCTCGGTGAGAGAACAGCAGTGGGTTCAACCCAACTCACAATCAGCAGCGCAGGCTGTAGACCCGGATAGCGATGACTGCATGGAAGACAGAGAAGAATACACTACTGCTATAAAAATTAGGTCAGCCCCAGGATCACCAAAGTGTTTTGGCTGTGGGTCTACCAAACACTGGTACAAGGCGAGAGAGTGTCCGGCAAAAGGCAAATGCTGTGGCAAGTGTGGACTCCTAAATCATTTCGCCAGGGTCTGTAAAAAAATTTGAGCGAAGGGAACGGCGACATGAAGTGGATTCCCCCGCCACGACTCCTACGGTTATTCACATCGTCTCCCCGAGCACAGAAGGCCGTATGTATTTAACAGTTACGTTGGACAGTGAGGATGTGCCGTTACTGGTGGACACGGGCGCGATGAGGTCCGTGTTGAACTGACCTACTATGAGGATTTTTTCCCCTACCATTGTGTGAGAGGTCTATCAACGCCGTTGTGTGGGTATGGTGGTAGTAGGCTGTCTATTGTGGGTTCGCTGGAGCTGACGGTGAGGTACAAGTCAGCGGTGGTGTCCAGGCTGCAGTTTGTGGTGACCGTGAGTGCGTCAAATGTGATGGGCTTTTATGGACTGGGCTTCTGAAACACCAACAGTAGCAGAGAGGAGTGGTCGGGCTGTGGTTTGTGGGACTGGCGGTTCCGCAAGTGGTGGACGATGCGGTTTGGGACGATACATGGCCTAGTATTCTGGGAGATGGACGGGACCAATACCACCCAGGGCCATCGTGGGAGGGATCCGGCGCCAGGGCCCAAGTTACCCTAGGTGAGGGAATTGGGCGGCATGGTGGAACACCCGTGATGACGGGTGGAGCTGTGAGGATGGTTCCCTCTGCTTCTGGAGTTCGGCCTGGAGATACCGAGAAGCAAGGGGCTGCAACGGCTTCGCCAGCATTCAAAATGAAGGAGAGCGGGGCAGGACCAGCTGGCACCATGGACAGACGTGCCACACAGAAACACTGGAGGCTGAGTTGGGCTTTGCGGAGGGTCGCCGGTGTGGTGCGACCCAGTGTGGAGACCCGGCTGAGACATCATGGACATTGGAAGCCGAGTTGAGCTCATTTGGGAGTCGGCGATGTGGTTTGACCCAGAAAGGAGGCTTGGCTGAGAAGGGTCCATGGGAAGAGGAAACGATGGGAGGACCAGGGGTGGCTGAAGGTGGTGGCTGTTTGGGAGGACGGATACCTTCGGCTGTCAGATGACTCATGGAGACACCCCAATGAACTGTGGCGAGCCATCAAGGAGAAGGAGGTGTCGGGGCTCCGACGTGGCTCATCTCTAGGGGCGAAGAGATGAAGGAGCTCTGGGCGGGACCCGCCAGACGAGTCCCCCAGGGGGTGGCTTCTCTATCGAGACTGTATGGTAGCAAGGGGCGATGAGTTGAGTTAAATGTGAATTGCCCGGGCTATGTAGTTAATATGTTTCTCATGCTAAACTGCTACAGCAGGTGCCCATGTGAGAAAAAAAACCCAAGTAATGTGTGTGGCACCATGTTTGGGATGTGTATTACTGTGGGGTTTGCCCGGGTTGGGGTGGTATTATTGGGAATGTTAATAGCAGGGCATGTATGTGCATGTTAACTGATTGATTGTTTGTTTGTTGAACTAAGTTTTCAGCTTTATGTATATAAGTTTGTGGGGTTGTTTTATGTCATAATAGGAACATGGCAATATTTTATTTCATGGACTTTTATTATCAGAGTAATCCGTCTGGCCGTGTGGAGGTGGGACGGTAGTCCACCTGTCCCCCTCTAGTTTTAGTTGTTTGTGTGCATGGATAGGCCTGCCTTATTTGTTTGCATTTAGAATGTGACTCAGGTACAAAATTTGGGAGGGCCTAGTTAGTGTGCATGTGTTTTGGACTTCTTTTAAAGGGGAAGGAATGTTATATATTAATAAGACGTATTATTGTGTGATGTGGGTGGTGGCTCCACCTTTCCAGTTCCACCGCCACCCTGAGTATAAAGGGCTGAAGTGGAAGAGGCACGTCTCTTTTGACCTCTGCCTGTACAGGAGCGCCTTGTGTATCTGAGTCATACAGTAAAGTCTAGTTCTATTGCACCTCCGGCCTCCTTATTGGGATACTGGTTATGGACCCCCCCCCCCCCCAACAGTGAAATGAAATGTCTGCCCATGACTAAACCGAATCACTTTTCATTTAAATGAAAAGCATGAACTAATCATAAATGCAAAAGTACAATAATGTAGCATGGTTCAGTTGATAGCACACCTTTAAACACCTATGGACTATGAAGGCAGTTGTTTTTAAAGTTTTGTCAAAGTTACCAAACATACATATGTAACCTCTTAAAAACTGGTCGACCCTGACCCAAAATAATATTTAATTTTCCTCTAAAAGCTTCTAACCATCCACCATCTTTACGATTACTGATTCCCCCTCTACCCCCCCCCCCGTTTTTTTTTTTTACTTAAATTCAGCCCGATGTGACTCCCAGGTCAAAGTAGAACCGGGACCTGACGCCGGTTCTCATGGCAACAATATCATGCTTCTATGCAGCTGTTGCCACGACAACATGCGCTCGTGAATCAGAAGATTGATTTTCTAATCAGACTGACACAAACACACAACAAGGGAACCACAAGTAAAGTTTTAAACTTGATGAGAAAAAAGTCAGGGGTGGGGTCATGTGACTGACTCCAGTCATATGATCTGTGGCGGAGTTTTTTTTTCCTTCCCAGAAGTCAAATCATCAACATCAGTCGACCTGCTGAGAGCGAGGACTGGCCGTTGCTGGACCCACGAGGTGAGTAGCTATAAAAAGTATTTAACGTAATAATTCTATCAGTTTTTAGACCTTTTCTCCTTCTGTTTAACCTCCTAGTTGTGTTGGCTGGGGCTAACCTGTTTACAGGTCCACTGTGTTCTTACATAATTAATCGGCACCCATAAAAACTGATTTTAAACGTTCCTGCCAGACTTCATTTAATAACACCTGCATACAATAGTTATTTCGCTGTGAAAGGCATCATTCCCCTTTATTAAACACAGATGAAGCTAACCCTGGATGACAAATCCTCCTGTGATACATCGGCTGAATAAAACTCAACATTAACTTTAACATTAACTCAACATTTAATCTATTTAATCTGTTTAGTGTCGGCAGTTAGCCGAAACTAATTCACTTCCGGGTTGAAACGGCTCACTTGCAGCTTTAAATAAACTGTTATGGAGCATAGACTGCTTTTACTTGTATATGCTGTGGTTGTATGTGTGGCATTCAGAGTCATACACAAACTACGCCATGTTTCTCTGTGTTTTAAACAAAATTAAATTTCCCAAGTTAATGTTCATTTCACAGTTAGTGATTTGGACCGATTTATTTCATCCTAAACTAATCTTAAATCAGAAATTATTTGCGATATAAACTATTTGAGGTTCATTTTCAGACTGAGATTGAAACCAAGCTTCACTTCCTCCCTAAATCACGTGTTTTTGCTCGTTAACTCTTGCCTGGAGCATGTTTATCTTTCCCCCAAACAAACGGGATTCGCAACATAAATATGTTTAAAGTCTTAATAACTTGGAGTGATAAGTTAATGCTGTTTGGACTGATTCTGTACACAGAAAAGTGCTAATGTGGTTAAAAATGTAACATGTTTTGTATTCACAGTCGCAAAACAAATTTGGTAGCAGTCAAATTAATATATTTTCTCAGGAGTAGTACATTTAATTATACGGGTTTTTTTTTTTTTTGGGAATAATTGATAGCACATTTCCGTACAATAATAATAAAAGACCCAAACTTTAACTGCTGCAATTATTGTACCCTCAGCCCCCTCTGTTGGATGTTTGTAAATTTACAGAAGGTGAACCAGCTAACTACAGCACAGCGACTCACCCTTGGCCGGGGGATCCTGGGTTCGATCCCAGCCCCCGACCAACAGTGATCTGTGTGGGGTTTGCATGTTCTCCCCGTGTCTGCGTGGGTTTACGCCAGGATTTCTCCGGTTTCCTCCCACATGCCAAAAACATGCAAGTTAGGTTAATTGGCATCAAACTGGGGATTCTAAATTGTCCTTAGGTATGACTGTGAGAGTGAATGGTTGTCTGTCTCTCTGTGTTGGCCCTGCGATGGACTGGTGATCTGTCCAGGGTGGACCCTGCCTCTCGCCCAAAGATGCTGGGATAGGCTCCAGCCCCCCCGCGACCCGAAAAGGATTAAGCGGAAGAAGATGAATGAATGAACCAGCTAACTAATCTTTAATGAGGTAAAATGGGCGGGGTCATTTAAATGTCTCAGCTGACACAGTGAATTGTGGTAAACATGGATGCTTACAGTAGTAGGTAGTCATGCCTTACATCATACTGCAAAGGGTTGAGGGACAGCTTTTGATTTACTTTGGGTATATTATTTTTAGGCGTTTTTAGGGAAATGAATGGAATGGTAAGTGGTTTTAAACAGGCTGATGTTTGATGATTATAAATACTGAACTTTATTGACAATAGTTGATCAGGGCTGCTTCCTGGATTTGCAACATTATGTTGGAGCTCTTTTCTTTTTGGGTTGTCCTGAATTTCAAGTTAATCCATTTCTCTCCAGTATATTTGAATACCGTTTAAATGTCTGTATTCTCTGCTCAGAACAGGGTCTCAGTATTTTCTGTTCAGTTATTTAGTTGGGTGTTATGACAGTTTTTAGTAACATTGTTATATTTGGAGTTTTATTTTAAAGCAGCATTATGTAACGTTCTTGTTCCAGGTAGAAACACTGAAAAGACTAAAACTGTGGCAACTATGACCAGCGATTACTAAAACATGGAATGAACAGTATGGTACGGAATGTTCCGTCTGCATTCTCTCAGCATACTGTTCCATCGCTGTTCTGTACAGAACGTTCCATTGGCATTCTGTCCATGTTCCATATGGAACATTCCGTCTGCATTCTGTACGGAATGTTCTGTCGGTGTTCTGTACCAAACATGTTCCATAAGGGATGTCAACCGACCCTGCCTGCTGTCAGTCCTACTAGCTAGCAGGGGCAAGTGTGCTACGAACATGTACATGTGACATTATATATGGAACCTTCCTTATGGAATGCTAACGTTTTGCTTGTCATTTTACAGGGACAGTTTCTTTATAAAGCATTTTTTTTTTTTTTTATAAAACCGGACCGCCTGGTTCTAACTTGTCACATGTACATTGTGAGGGACCAAGCAGTCAAAAGATATACCGACATAGGTATAATTCTCAAAATCTGGGTTTTATTATACCCAAGTAGACAGAAAGCTCAAAAACGCATACTAAAAATAGTCCATTTGTTTAAAAGAGGTCAACTAAACAGAATTCTACTAAAAAAAAAAATAAAAATAAAAAATAAGGCTCAACACAGCAAGACCTGAACTCAACAAACTGACCTGAGTAACTTAATGCTTTATGGCGGTTGGCAAACAGCTTGTAGGTGCATTACCGCCACCTTCTGGAATGGAGTGTGATTCGAAATGGCATTCCTCTCCTATATCCTTGAAATTAGTCCTGTTGCCCTAATAAACCTAAAAACTGCCTGATAGACCGCATCCCCTGAAGTTCTCTGCAAAATCTCTTTCATACTGAGCTGGGTTTTGTTCCTGTATAGACTGTCCACCAATGCTAACCGTGCAAACTCATACTTTGGACAGTGCATAAATGTATGTTCAACTGTTTCATCGTTTCCACAATAATCACATTTTCCATTTGGGTGTTTTTTCATGATAACTAATGTACTATTCAGCCCTGTGTGACCTAATCTTAACCTGGATATGATGTCCTGCTCCTTTCTACTCCTGTGTCCTTCTCTAGCTCCCCCTACTTTCTTTTGTATGCCATACAGGCTCCGTCCTTTACTTCCTTTGTCCCACTCTTCCTGCCACTTCTTTTTAACTTGCGTTTTGATAATGCTCTTGACCTCTGCTTTACTTTGTCTGCTAGCTCATTCCCCTCCACTCCAATGTGTGCTGGGATCCAAATGAATCTAATGTCCACACCTGCCTTTGAGATTCTCCCTACTGAATGTGCAATTTCCATCACCAAATCCTGTCTTGACTCTGAATGCATTTGCCCAATACTCTCCATTGCACTGCTAGAGTCAGACCCTATCAAAACCTTTCTGGGCTTTACTTCTTCCACCCAGCCCAATGCCAAACAGATTGCCAAAAGCTCCCCAGTATACACAGCCAAGTCATCACTAACCCTTTCCTTCTTCATGACATCTAATTCTGGAATGATGAATGCTATTCCCACAATGTTCTTTGTCGATTTAGATGCATCTGTATAAATCTTTATAAAGTCAGGATAGCTACCGTCTAAATAGTTATTGACCTCCTTCTTGTTTATCCTCCCTCTTATGTCATTTGTTAAAAATCTAAAGTCCACCTTTACTTCTTCCAGACACCATGGTGGTTCTGCAGAAAGAGGGACTGTTGGACATACTGCTTTATCAGCAACCCTTAGCTCCCTGACTTTATTCTCTATTGTCCATCCAAAGCTTCTCATTTGTCTCTTTTCCTTCTCTTGGCAAGGTTTCAGTACACTGTGCACTGGGTGACTGTCACTGAATCCTCTGATGTTGGCCCAGTATGTAGCTGCTATTTGAGTTCTTCTTAACTCCAGAGGCATCTCACCCATCTCCACCTGGAGTGCTGCTACTGGAGTAGTTTTTATGGCCCCACAGCATAACCTCAGAGCTTGGTATTGAATTATATCCAATTTTTTCAATAATGTTTCTGACGCTGATTCATACATAACACACCCGTAATCAAACACTGACCAAACTAACGCCGCATATAATGTTTTTAAAGCACCTCTACTTGCTCCCCATTCTCTTCCCCTCAAACATCTAATAATATTTAAAACCTTCTTAGATTTTGCCACAATTTTCTCAACATGAATCTTCCAAGAACAACCCTTATCAAACCACACACTCAAATACTTATCTATGTTTTGATCATACCTCACACTGCTTTTTACTTCATTCACATTATATCACTGAATCTGAGTTCACATTGAAATACTGTGTGACTGTATATTTTTTCATATATTTCTGCAAAGTGTGGATAGTCTGAGTAAATAAGCTGCATATATTCCTGTATATATTTGCATCCTTTTATAGAAACGTGGACAGACTGTAATTTACTGTACATACTCTGTTGTCATTGAATCCTTATTTAAATCTTATTTAAATCCTCCACCTGAACAACAAGAGCAAGTTTTTAGCCAAAGTCATATTCCTTGTATGTGTTGTGCATACTTGGCCAATAAAGGTGATTCTGATTCTGATTCTGATATATTTTAAGATCAACTTGATTGTTTACTCTCTTCCTTGTGAAGACCACAGCCTTTGTTTTTCCCACCGAAAACCTAAATGCCCATTCCACTGCCCAAGCCTCAACTTCATCAATTGCCTGCTGCAACTTTTTAACAATAAATGATAGATTTTTCCCTCTTGTCCACATAGCACCATCATCTGCAAACAAAGAGACACCAACAGAACTCTTAACTCTAGAAAAAATGTCATTGATCATGAATGAAAACAAAATGGGACTAATAATACTGCCTTGTGGGGTTCCATTTTCTATCATTTGGCTTGAGCTATACTGCTTCCCTATTCTTACCGAAATTTTCCTGTCACTCAGAAAATTTTTAATCCATCTTTTCATTCTCCCTCTAATGCCTAGCTTATGTAGTTTGATAATCAGCCCCTCCTTCCACATCATGTCATACGCTTTCTCAACATCCAAAAACACCGCAACCACACTTTCCTTATTCACTTGGGCCTTCCTAATCTCACGTTCCAAACAGACAGCCGGATCGGTAGTACTTCTCCCTTTTCTAAATCCATTTTGGTAACTTTTTAGTGCCTCTCTAGACTCCAGATAATATGTTAACCTTTCATTAATCATTTTTTTCATAGTTTTACCAACATGGGATGTTAAAGCGATTGGTCTGTAACTCTCACCTAAACCTGGATTTTTACCTGGCTTGCATAGTGGAACAACAACCGCTTCTTTCCATGAAGTAGGCAATATCCCTTCTTCCCAAACCTTGTTTACAACTTTAATAATATCTTTTTACCAGCGTCACTTGGGGCAATGGATCAGCGTTCTCGTCGCGCCCTCCGCCAGTACCCGGGCTCGCCTGGGGAAGCTAATGATCCTACCAGCAGACTAAATTCGAAGAGACGACGCCTCTGTGCCAAGTCAAAGAAGAATCCTAGTCACAGTCCTAAAGCCGAAAGCAAACAGCCCCAAGAGCACTTTGTGGTAGGATCGGCCCTTCGCATATTACAACTAAACGTTGAAGGCCTATCTGCAGCCAAGCGAAGCCTTATCGAAGTCCTCGCCTTCCAACATTCGATTGATGTAATCTGCCTCCAAGAGACTCATATTGGCACAGAGGAAGCTGGCCGCTTCACCATCAAAGGCTTTGACCTCCTGTGCTATGTTCTACATGCTAAACATGGACGTGCCACCTATGTGCGTTCTGACATAGTTGAAGCAAATCACCTGATAACAACACATTTCTCAGACACCATAATCATTGGTGGCTTCCATATTGTCAATGTGTACAAGCCCCCTAATGCCAACTGGGATCTGCAGGTCTTACCCACCCTACCCCACCCTGCCATCTATGTGGGGGACTTTAACAGCCATCACCCTGACTGGGGGTACCCAGCAGTGGACAGTGATGGGAAGGCACTTTCAGACTGGGCATCCAGAAATGACCTCGCTTTGATATACGACCCCAAACAAAGAGGAACCTTCCACTCTGCTAGGTGGAAGAAGGACTATTCTCCTGACCTGTGTTGGGTCAGCTCTTTGAATGGGGAGCCATATCCTACACAGATCCTCATTCTTGATGATTTTCCACACAGCCAACACCGGCCCCTGCTTGTACACATTGGCCTACAACTTCCAGTCATATACAGCCCAAGGAAGATGCGCTGGAACTTCCGCAAAGCCAACTGGAAGAAATTCAGTGAAACTCTGGACCGGAGCGTTGTTACCATCCCACTCCACACCATCACTGTAGATGAAGCATACAACCGCTTCTGCAGCGCAATCTTCAAGGCTGCCCATACTGCAATCCCACGAGGCTACCGACCCCTCTATGTCCCATGTTTGGACGGAGAAAGTGCTGCCCTCCTACAATCCTATCAAACATCAGGGGACCCAGAGATAGCAGACCATCTCATTGAATCGCTAAATACAGCTCGGCGAAAGAAATGGGAGGAGACAGTTGCTGACCGGAGCTTTACCCACTCTAGCAGGAAATGTTGGAGCCTCATCCGTCGCCTAGGAGCTGCACAGAAGCCCCCTAGCCAAAGCCGAGCATCCGTCACACCCAACCAAGTTGCATCCCACCTACTGACTATCGCCAAAGCACCCCAAGACAAAGACACCAAAAGAGCAGTTACAACTGAGCTAAAAAAACACCAAAAAATGCCTGTAGAGGAAACGAACCCTGAACCCTTCGAGGCTGCTGAACTGGAGAAAGTCCTACAGAGCCTGAAATGTGGAAAGGCAGCAGGATACGATAACATCTTCCCAGAATTCATGAAAAATCTTGGCCCCCGAGCCCTAACCTGGTTGACACAATTCTACACAAGGATCACACAAACAAACTCGATCCCAAAGAAATGGCGGACAGCAAAGGTCATTGCCATCCCAAAACCTGGCAAAGACCACAAATTACCAGCAAGCTACCGCCCAATCTCCCTACTCAGCGTTCCTTACAAAATCATGGAGCGCCTAATTCTGCAACGCATTTCCCCAGAGGTAGAGGATATTCTAAGTGTGGATCAAGCAGGTTTCCGCAAGGACCGCAGTACAGGAGAACAAGTACTGGCCCTAACCACCTTCATCGAAAATGGCTTCGAGAGCAGACTGAAGACAGGGGCTGTGTTTCTCGACCTTACAGCCGCCTATGATACGGTCTGGCACAAAGGCCTCCTCCTGAAACTTATAAAGGCGATCCCTGCTTGGGCAACAGAAATTATAAAAACCCTGCTGACCAACCGAAGGTTCAGAGTCCACCTCAGTCAGAAGACAAGTGCATGGAGAATGCAGAAAAACGGACTCCCACAAGGCTCAGTTCTAGCTCCAACTCTGTTCAACCTCTACATAAACGACCTGCCTACTACAAAATCCCGCAAATTCACCTATGCAGACGACATCTGTTTGGCATTCCAAGCACCAGACTTTGAACCACTGGAACGGGTGCTCACGGAAGATCTTGCCAAACTGGACCAGTTCTGCAAAATCTGGCGCCTAAAACCAAGCCCAGCAAAAACCGTCTCCAGTGTATTCCATCTCCACAATGCAAAAGCTGCCAGAGAACTAAACATCCACCTGAGCGGACTCAAGCTTAAGCATGCCCCAAATCCAACTTATCTTGGAGTGACCCTTGATAGGACCTTATCCTTCAAGGAACATCTAAAGGGGACGGCTGCTAAGGTGAAGGTACGAAACAACCTGCTCTGCAAGCTCGCTGGTGCAAAATGGGGGGCGGCAGTCTCCACCCTGCGCACCTCAGCACTGGCCCTTTCATACTCTGTAGCAGAATATTGTGCCCCTGTCTGGTCCAGGTCATCTTACACACACCATGTAGACACCCAGCTCAACACAACCATGAGAACTATAACTGGAACAATCCGCTCAACACCACTCCCCTGGCTCTCTGTACTGTCAAACATAGCCCCTCCACACATCCGGCGAGCAGCATTAACTCAAAGGATGCTCCAAAAAGTTAAAGATTCTCCTCACTTACCAATCCATGCAGATATCTACACTCCACCCACTGCCCGACTTTCATCCAGACGGCCGATTTGGAAAAACCCTCCCCCAGCTGACTTTACCATCCAGACAGCTTGGCAAGAGGAATGGGAGACCAAGGAGGTCCCAAACAAACAGCTGGTGATAAACCCCAACCAACAGGTCCCGGGCACCAACCTCCCAAGGAGACAGTGGTCTACACTCAATCGCTTCAGGACTGGACATGGCCCCTGCTTGGCCAGCCTTTACAGATGGGGCAGTAGCCCTAGCCCACTGTGCGCATGTGGAGAGGAGCAAACAATGGAACACATCATAGAGGTTTGCCCGCTCCAAAGACTGGAAGGAGGATTACACACCCTCCATACAGCAAACCAGGAGGCAACTGCTTGGCTTAAGGACTTTGCATTCGCTAAATAAATAACCAGCGTCACTCAGGTTTTTAATCCACTTGGTCTTTTCCTGGAGTTGTCTTACAGACTTTCCTTAATGTATGATTTAATTCAGCCATTGAAAACTCCCGATTTAGCCCATTCTCAAATTCTGCCTCATCTTGCATCGCTTCCACATTATTTAATTTTGTCTGCTCTCTTACTCTTTTTTTCCACAAAGCTCAAATTATCTGCACTACTTATTTTACTGAAAATTTTAACTAAATGCTCGGCCTTTTCATTGTCATCCACTATCAAACTGTCCCCGTTCCCCATAATTGGATAATTTAGCTCCCTCCTTATCCCAGACATCCTTTTAAATAAATCAAATCAAATCAACCTTTATTGTCATATTGCTGTACATACAACTGTAGTGCAGGCAAGATGAAATTGCGTTTCTCTCGGCATCCATATAAGTAAAAGAACATGATTTAAGACCCACTCACACATATCTTCACCCCCCACCCCACCACATCCATTCACACATCCCTGAGACATACTTGAAAAACTAACCAGAACTATAATATACTGTACAAATAATATACATAATGTCCATAGGTGCAGTAGTATGTATGAGAGATTCCGGATCAACTGTTCAGCATCCTAACAGCTTGTGGAAGGAAGCTGTTAATCAGTCTGGTGGTTCTGCCTCTGATGTTCCGGAATAGTTTGCCAGATGGCAGAAGTTCAAAGTGTTTATGCAGAGGGTGAGAACAGTCCTTGACAATGTTCAGTGCCCTGCTCCTACAACGGTTCTGAAAAAGTTCTTGGACAGAGGGGAGGGAGACTCCAATTACCCTCTCAGCTCCCTTAACTATCTGCAGGGCTTTTTTGTCTGACATACTGCAGCTGGAGTACCATGTAGCAATGCAGTACATCAGAACACTCTCCACCACACCTCTGTAGAAGGTCCTGATGATCCAGATGGGGAGAGAGGCCTGTTGGAGTTTCCTCAAGAAGTGCAGTCTCTTCTGGGCCCGCTTCCTGATCCCCAAGGAATTCTTGCTCCAGGTCAGGTCCTGCGAGATCTGCACTCCGAGGAACTGGAGGAACTAATTGTTTCCCATACCTTCTCCAAGGGTGTACTTCTTTCCAATGAATCACAGTATTTTCTCCAAAACTCTTTTTTGGTCTGTTTAATTGTTCTCCACACTTTAGCCTGCTCCCGTTTATAATTGATCAAGTTATCCATATTCAGTACATTTTTTAATACTTTAAAAACTTTGTTCCAATTCTTAACTGCTTCAGAACACTCTGGAGTCCACCAAGAAACTAGCTTTTTCCTTTTTTCCCTACCTCTTCTTGGGATGGTTTCCTTTGCTGCTTTAATGATCGCTGTTGTGATTCCTGCATTCATCTCTTCCACTGTCTGATTTAGATTTACTTCCTTCAGTTTCCTCTCACTTAAAATTGTAAATTTTCCCCGATCTGCCTTATCAAATGCCCACCTCTTGTCTCTTCCTTCTTGATCAATATCATTTCCTACTCCAATATCAACCACTATTGGGTAGTGATCACTTCCTATAGTGCTTTCCCTTATTACCCTCCACCTGCACCTGCCAGCCAAGCTTTGTGAAATCAAAGTGAGATCAATAGCCGATTCTGTCCCCCTTGCCAAATTCACCCTAGTGCCTGAACCATCATTCAAACACACCAACTCCTTGTTCTCCATGATCTCTTCTATAACCTCTCCGCTAGTGTCATCATGCTTCCCCCATAGTGTACTGTGCGCATTGAAATCCCCACACCAGACCACTCTCCCCCTCCAGTCCTGGAGAATTGACTCCAACTCACTTCTGACTAACTGCTTACATGGATTGTAGAAACTGATTATTTTCATACTGCCCTCTTTAAACGGAAACATCTGTGCTGACCCATCATACCCCGGCCACAAACTGTTTGAACTTCTATCTTCTGGTCATCGTTACAGATCACTGAAGGTCAAAACCACCCGTCACAGGAACAGTTTCTTTCCTCAAGCCATCACTCTGATGAACTAACATTCACCTAGTCCTACCTGTTGCTGTACTCGTGACTTTTCATCCATTATTACATTGCACATAACTCTCACACTGCTTTTTACTTCATTCACATTATATCACTGAATCTGAGTTCACATTGAAATACTGTGTGACTGTATATTTTTTCATATATTTCTGCAAAGTGTGGATAGTCTGAGTAAATAACTGCATATATTCCTGTATATATTTGCATCCTTTTATAGAAACGTGGACAGACTGTAATTTACTGTACATACTCTGTTGTCATTGAATCCTTATTTAAATCCTCCACCTGAACAACGAGAGCAAGTTTTTAGCCAAAGTCAAATTCCTTGTATGTGTTGTGCATACTTGGCCAATAAAGCTGATTCTGATTCTGATTTAGTCCATATCACGATGACAATTACTTCCAGCTCTTGTACTGTGACCAGTTGCCTATACTTCACCCCTTGTCTAACAAAAATTGCACAACCCCCACCACCCCCATCCTTCCTATCCTTACGCATTCCAGAATATCCCTTAATAGTGAAATCTAGTGATGGCTTAAGCCATGTCTCCTGCACACAAATAATATCTGGTTTTGTTGTCAGTTTCTGAATAAATCCTTTAAATTCCTGCCCGTTTGCAATCAGACTCCTTGCGTTCCACTAGAGGATGGTTGTCATGAGTTAACCTGTTGGCTCCCCTCTACAGCCCCCTCTCCTTGACTCAGTTCTGTATGAATTTTTTCCCAGGATAGATCCTTGGTATTAAAGAGTTTTGCTGCCGCTTTCACAATGATCTTTATCTTCTCAGTTCTAGTCTTAGCCTGCTCCGAGCAGTTGATGACATAGGCTAGAAAAAGAACAAGCTTATCTGTTGTGATATTAGTCTGACAATTTTGTGGTTTTACTTCCTTGTTACAGTCGATTCACGACCCTTGCTGCTTCTGCGTATGTCAACTTCCTCTCTACTCTTGCTTGCTGGATTTCTACTGCCTGCTTTCTCACTACACAGCCTCCATATGCTGCTGTGTGATTCCTTCCACAATTACAGCATTTAATTATGCTGTCATTTCCACATTCTCCATAACTGTGCTCACCACCACATCTTCCACACCTCTGCTTTCCTTTGCACACACTAGCAATATGCCCATATCTCTGGCATTTAAAACACCTGAGAGGAGGGGGGTTATAAGCCCTAACTGGAAAACTTAAGTATCCAACAAGCACTTTTTCTGGCAGGGCCTTGCCTTTAAATTCCAGCATCACAGAGGGGCTAGCCACCTTTTCCCCATTCCTGACTGCTTGTAGGCGTCTAATCCCCACAACTGTTCCTCCTTTAACCATTTTTTTCAGTTCTTCCAAGTTTTCCCCCAGTGGAGTTCCAGATATAACCCCCCTAACACCATCAAACCCAGTTGCTTCTTTCCTTTCTGCAATTTCTTTCTTGCACACTCTCTGCAGCTGGAGTGCTTTGTTCCTTTGCTCTGCATTCTTAGATTTCACAAGGAGATTTCCATCTCTTAACACTTTGGCCATTTCTGTGTCTCCAATTGCACTTCTTAATCCATTAGTTAGAGCTAGTGGGCTCAAAGCTGTAACTTCTTGCCCTGGTTTAAACCTCAAGATAATTTTGAATTCTTCTGCCACGATTTTCCTCCTCACCTCGTGTCGTTCCTCGTCACCTGACAGCTGCCACTTGCCAGTCTGCTTCATGTCTCCTTCACTCTTGCCCTTTCCAACTTTATTCTTCATACTTCTACTCCCTACTGAATTCCATCCAGTCTCCATATCATCATTGTCAGTCAAACCCCCACTACTACTACTTGCCATTCCGAATCAGTCACAAACCAGATTATGCCAATACCGCCTTCTGTCAACTCGTTCTTCCACTCCGTCTAGCGTGAGCCAACAGCAGAGGTCCAACCCTGTCTCCCTGCTCCTGGCGCCAATTTTGCCCAGGAGGGCGTGCTCGTCTAACCAGAGTGCTTTAATGAAATGAGAAACTACGACCTTCAGCCAAAAGCGACCTGAGTAACTGAGGAGAAACTCAACCTGTATACCAGCAGAATAAACCATCTTAAATTAAAAGGTAGAAACTACAGAAATAACAGTGGAATGCAATACAAAGTAGCTCCATTTTCCCCCATGCTGTCACAGCAGATGGTTCAGTCCACTTTATTGGCCTCTGCATTTAAACCAGCTTCACCCTCAATCTCCTCTTTGGCTTGAGTAGGCGGTGGTTTGAAGGCGAGGAGAGTTGAAGGAAGCGAGCTGTCGGTGGAGGAGGATGGCGGATTGTATGGTTAGAGCAGTCAAAAAAAACTTGGATGACTGTCAGAAAGACAGGTTCTTTGGATGTAAACTGGAAACCAGATCTAAGGAGAATGAAGAAAAATGCTGAAAAAAGGAACGGGCTGGCGGGTAGGCGCAACTGTGTTGTGAATGGACCAGAGTGGGGTGATTGTGATGGAGACGACAGTGATGACAACATGGAGATAGGCCAGGGTAGTGGAAAGGCAAATGAAAGAGGTAATAATTCTAGTGAAGGGAGCGCGAAAAAGATTAGGAGTAATAGCAGTTACAGAGAAAATTCGGAGGAAAATGAGCAAAGTTTGGAGTTTAAGGTAATACTGCGGTTTGGTGTGTGTGTGTGTGTGGGGGGGGTGTCTTCAATTAACCCAGTGAGACTAACCAGTATTGTGAAAAATCAGGTTGGAGATTTAATTAATTATTAATTATTATAACCCTTGTAAGAAATTGGAACTGGATAAATTAGCACAAGTGAATGGTTTAGAAGGTGACGGGGGTGTTGATATGTGGGGATTTTAATGCACATAGCACTTTATGGGGTGATCTAAAAACGGATGGGAATGGTGAGGTTATTGAAGCTCTGTTAGAAGAGATGAATTTGGTCTGTTTAAATGATGGGAGTGGCACTCGGATTGATGTTCGTACAGGGAATTCTTCAGCTCAAGATTTAACTCTAGTCTCTGCAAATTTAGCAGGACAATGTGAATGGGGTGTTTCTGAAGATACAGTTGGTAGTGATCATTTTCTGGTCTGGTGTAACATACCTTTACAAAGATATGAGACAAGGGTAAGTAGTAGGGAAATGGGTGTTTAGTTGTGCTAAGTGGGATATATTTAAACATATACTGTATGTAAAACTGAAATAGTTAATATAGATTTTAATGAGAAGATTGAATCAATAGACATTAAGTTTAGGTCAATTCTGCTTGGAGCTGCTAAACAGTCAATATCCAAAACCAAAGGAAATATGAAGAGAGAGGCTGTTCCCTGGTGGTCGGATGAGTGTAGCAAAATAGTGAAAGAAAGAAATAAAGCTTTCAAATTATTAAGAAGAACTCATAATTATTGAGAATTTAATAAAATATAAGCAGGCTCAAGCAAAGGTTAGGAAAATTGTCCGTAATGCAAAAAGGCAGTATTGGAAAAATTTTTGTGAAACGGTTGGTAGATCAACACCTGTGGAAGGTGTTTGGGGAATGATTAGGAAAATGAGAGGAATCAGAGAATGGCAATATTCACCTGGCTGTTTATACAGTTGAGATGCTTGCAATTGCAGCACCATTGCAGTTGGTAGAGGAGATGAAAATTGAAAATGCTGTTCTCTGCTCTGATTCAAGTACCGCTCTGCTTTCTATTCAGTCATTTTCTTCATGTAGCAGACGGGATTTAGTTAATGAGATATACAGTGGGGCAAAAAAGTATTTAGTCAGCCACCAATTGTGCAAGTTCTACCACTTAAAAGATGAGAGAGGTCTCCAATTTTCATCATAGGTATACCTCAACTATGAGAGACAAAATGAGAAAAAAAAATCCAGAAAATCACATTGTCTGATTTTTAAAGAATTTATTTGCAAATTACGGTGGAAAATAAGTATTTGGTCACCTACAAACAAGCAAGCTTTCTGGCTCTCACAGACCTGTAACTACTTCTTTAAGAGGTTCCTCTGTCCTCCACTCGTTACCTGTATTAATGGCACCTGTTTGAACTCATTATCAGTATAAAAGACACCTGTCCACAACCTCAAACAGTCAGACTCCAAACTCCACTATGGCCAAGACCAAAGAGCTGTCAAAGGACACCAGAAACAAAATTGTAGACCTGAACCAGGCTGGGAAGACTGAATTTATTTATTTTATTTATTTGAATTTATTTATTTATTTTGGATAGTACAGTACAGGTTAAAAGAAACTGTATAATATAACAACAAGGTCAAATTAGACAAAGACTCCTTCTACTATACAATTCCACGTGAGTTATCCGAAATGGGTGATGGCTGAAGCCGCAGCTTATATTGCCCACCCATATTCCATCCAAGAATTCAGAAGAGAAAAAAGAGAAAACAAGACAAGAGCGATTACAATTTAAAACGAAGCTAAGTCAAAATATGACTGAGAGAAAAAAAAGAAAACTAAGCTAGGCTAAGTTAAGCGGTTACTATTCAAAAACAAATCTAAGACAAGATGTCACAGAGAAAAAAAAAAAAAGAAAAAAAACTAAGCTACAGCACAACACAGGCTGGAAATGTCAATCCTTATGTGAGTTTACATGTCGTCTTGTAAATATGTTTGGAGTATTTCTTCCTTTAGTTTTTGTTTAAATTGTCCAAGCGTTGTACATGATTTTAATTCAGGTCCAAAATCGTTCCATAATCTGACTCCTTGCACTGAAATACAGTGTTGCTTGGTGGTTGTTCTCACTGTAGGCTTTTGAAATATACATGTTCCTCTGAAGTGATATCGTTTCTCCCTTGTTTGGAACAACTTTTGGATATTTGCGGGCAGTGATAAATTCTTCACTTTGAACATTATTATTGCGGTTTTAAAGTCAACCAGATCTTTCAACTTGAGAGTTTTTTGTTTGAGAAAAAGTGGGTTTGTTGGTTCCCTGTAAGCTGCTTTGTTTATTATTCTAATAGCTCTCTTTTGAAGCATAAAGAGTGGATATATGTTTGTTTTATATGTATTTCCCCATACTTCATTACAATATGTCATGTATGGGAGTATTAATGAATGATACAAGGTGTATAGTGTGGGTTGATTCAGCAAATATTTCACTCTGTGTAATATTGCAATTGATTTGGATACTTTACCTTTAATATAATTAATATGTGACTTCCAACACAGTTTGTTATCAATTATTACTCCAAGGAATTTAGTTTCAGATACCCTTTCAATCTCTACACCATTTACACTGAGTTTGGGTACTGGGTTGTTGTGATGGTTGTTAAAGACTATAAATTTTGTCTTACTTAAATTGAGCGTTAATTTGTTTGAATCAAACCACAGTTTAAGCTTTCCTAATTCCTTTCTGAGTGTATCCAGAAGTTGTTCCAAATTGTTTCCACTGCATAGCAGATTAGTGTCATCGGCAAACAATATTAAGTCCATTTTTTTCTGAAACTTTACATATATCGTTTATATACATATTGAATAATAATGGTCCCAAAACTGAACCCTGTGGGACTCCACAGGCGACCTTCAGTAACTCTGAGTTTTTGTTGCTAACACATACATACTGATATCTATTCTTTAAGTAACTACTTAACCAGGACAGTGCTACCCCTCTAATACCACAATTTTGTAGTTTCTTTAATAATAAATTATGATCTACTGTATCAAATGCTTTTTTAAGATCTAGGAATACTCCAACTGAGTACTCTTTATTTTCAATGGCTGTTGATATTTTTTCTGTAAATTCCATTGGGGCATGTGCAGTTGTCCTCTTGTGTCTGAACCCATATTGCTGCTCACACAATAAATCATTCTTCAGGGACTTCCGGTTATGGCTGCCACGTAGGACGGACGTGTCTCGCTCTGCTCTGCTCCTGGAGAAAAAAATCGGCAAATAACTCTCTCATTTGGGACAGAACGTATCCCAGCATTTGAGCGAGGATATGTCGGCGAAGCCTAAGGCTGGAAAACCAGGAAAAGGAAAAAGCGAGCCGCCGAAACAGTCCAAATTAACGGACTTTCAGGTCTGTGACGCAGCAAACAAGGCTCCATATATGGCGGAGGAGGCTGGCGGCGGTGCGATTTCTGCGGGGAATGGCGCAGATGCGCTGATGGCTGCCATGAGTTCAATGAGAGCGGACTTTTCCTCTAGATTTGATGGGATTATGACAGCGTTGGAAGGAATAAGAAAGGAATTGGGTGACTGTGTAGAACGAACGGCGCAGATGGAGCTCCGTCTCGCTAGTGCTGAAGATGACGTCACCCGTCTTCAATTAAAGGTGCGCACTTTGGAAAAAAAAAATAAATCTCTGGAAGATAATATTTTGGATTTGGAATCTCGGTCGAGACAGAATAATTTGAGGCTGGTGGGTCTTCCAGAGGAATCAGAAGGTCGGGACGTATGTTCCTTTCTGGAAAAGTGGATTCCGGAGGTGCTGGGCAGCGAGGAGTTGCAATCAGCAGTGGTTCTGGAAAAAGCACATCGTATTGGCCCACGGAGAGATAAGGGACCGCCGAGGACCTTAATTATGAAGTTTCTTAGCAACAGAGACAGGATGAAGATCTTCAACGCTGCACGTGCTAAAGGAGAGATTAAACACCAGGACCAGCAGGTGCGGTTCTACCCAGATTTGGCCACAGGAATCCAACAATTGAGGAAGCAGTTTGATCCCGTACGTAAGGAGCTGCGCAACCTTGGGATTCGTCATGGTGTAATCTATCCTGCGAGACTGCTGACCACGTATGAGGGCAGAACCCACATCTTCAAGACCCCAGAGGAGGCGCAGGAGTTCATCAAGAAGATCAAAGAAGAAGAAGAGACTGGTGGGAGCTAAGCATGAACAAAATATAAGGTAGAATAATTAAGCATTTGCACAGGCATCTGACTGACTTGAAGTAAATAGTAAGTTTACAAAATATAGATTGTATTATATATTTAAAAAAAAAACAAAAACAAAACAAACAAAAAAAAAAAACTATGATGTACAAAGTTGTTAAAAATCTTGGAGTTAAGTTGGAAAACTACAGAGGAGAGTTAATGTTACGTCATTAAAAGCAGTAGAGTTAGGGTGATTGGGAGGATGAAGAAGGAGTGGCTTAGGCTGTTCCCCGTGGGTGTGGAACGGTCGATGGCTATATCGGGAGACAGAATTTTTCTTTTGATTTTGGGGGGTTTGCCACAAGTGTGGGAAGGGGAAATTTGTTTGTGTGTAGTTTGTAGGATGAATGTTCAACCACTCATGTTTTTGCTTCTCTGTATGAGCATGTTTACACTGCAAGGTAATCCTAAACTCTCTATTGATCATGGACCAAAGTGTTAATCTTAATTTAACTTCATGGAATTGCAGAGGTCTACAAAATTTAAAAAAACTTAAACAAGTTATGAATAAAATAAAGGACATGGGTTCAAGAATTGTGTTTTTACAAGAAACTCATCTGATAGAGGAGGATGTTAAAAGAATTAGGAGTAGATGGCAGGGAAGTGTATTCACCTCTTCATTTTCATCCCGAGCCAGGGGAGTTATGACTCTCATACATAAATCAGTTCCTTTTCAAGTGAAAAATGTAATTGGAGACAAATTTGGAAGATATGTAATCATTCAAGGTTCTTTGCTATTAGAAAATATAAATCTTGTGAACTTATATGGTCCCAATATAGATGATCAGAAGTTCTTTGCTAATTTATTTCTCATCTTATCATCACTTACAGGGCAACATATAATAGCAGGGGATTTTAATTGTACATTGAATCCAGGTGTGGATAGATCAACAGGACTGGATTGTACGCACATTGGATGTAGGATGACTATTAATCATTTTATGAAAGAATTGAGATTGTTAGATATATGGAGAGAAATGAAACCACAAGTTAAAGCCTATTCTTGTTATTCCAGTACCTACAAGACATTCTCACGTATTGATTATTTTTTGATTTCCACAGAATTAAGGTCCAAGATTCAAAACTGCTTTTATGATAACATCGTGATCTCTGATCATGCACCCTGTTGTCTAATATATGTAGATAAAAAATTGACAAAGGAATCAGGTAGATGGCAATTTCAGCATAAATGGCTTCAGGATGAGGAATTTGTCAAGTATATAGAAAAACAGATAGACGAGTTCTTTGACATCAATACTACACAAACATCAGCATGTGTAAAGTGGGAGGCTTTCAAAGCTTTTATTAGGGGACATATTATTAGTTATACAGGATCAAAATCTAAGAAGACTCGAGAGGAGAGAGCTAAATTGGAACATAAAATAAAAAGTCTTCAGGAAAAAGTGTATGCAGGAAGTGACCCAAGGTTGGAGAATGAATTACTGATTTTGAGAGCTGAATACGACAAAAAATCAGCGAATAGAGCTGCCTCGAGTCTTCTAAGATTGAAACAATCTTTTTATGAACAAGGTGAAAAATCAGGAAAATTATTAGCATGGCAGATTAAACAATTGGAAATTAAAACACCAATTACCAGTATTATAAGTAATGGACAGGTAGTTATAGATCCTTTAGAAATTAATAGAGCCTTTAGAGATTACTATGAAAAATTATATGATACCAAAAATGAACCTGATTTAACAAAACTAAATGGGTTTTTGAACGAACTATCTATACCGTGTATTCCAAATGAAAACAGGGAGATATTGGAGTCTAAAATTAGTCGAGAAGAAGTTGGGCTAGCCATTGATAATATGAAATCAGGAAAAAGTGCAGGACCAGATGGTCTTCCAGTTGACCTTTATAAAAAATTTAAGAATAAATTAATAAAACCTTTTTTGGAAATGGTTTTAGAAGCATTTCAAAATAATAATTTACCATCATACATAAATAATGCCTTAATTATACTGCTGCCAAAACCAGGTAAGCCCTCTAATAAATGTGAAAATATGAGACCAATAAGCCTATTAAACGCCGACCTTAAGATAATCTGTAAAATTTTAGCAAGACGAATACAAGAAATTTTACCAAATATTATTAATCGAGATCAGAATGGCTTTATAAAGGGTAGACAAGGCTTCCATAATGTAAGAAGACTATTTAATATTATTTATTTTAATAAAGAAGCACCGGATACAGCTCTCCTATCATTGGACGCCGAAAAGGCCTTTGATAGAGTTGAATGGCCCTTTCTTTTTGAAGTCCTACAAAGGTTTGGACTTGGAAATAATTTCATAAAATGGGTTCAAATAATATACAATAATGCTACAGCAGAAATCCTAACAAATAACAATATTTCAAAACCAATAAAAATCAATAGAGGATGTCGACAAGGCTGTCCACTTTCACCTTTACTGTTTACTATGGCAATTGAACCTTTAGCGATAGCGATACGTTTACATTCACAAATATATGGAATTAAAGTTGGACCAACGGAACATAAAATCTCCCTGTACGCCGATGATATAATTTTGTTTATGTCGAATCTAAAAAAATCAATTCCAACCTTGTTGAATTTAATAAAGAATTTTGGGGAAATATCAGGATATAAAATAAATAAAACTAAATCTTCAATATTAATGCTAAATGAGACCCAGAGAAATTACCCAGCCCCTGAGGTAAATCAATTCAATGTTGTAAATCAGTTTAAATATTTAGGAATCCAAATTATGCCTAAGCTAGAATCAGTCGCCAGTGTCAACTATGAAGCCTTAATGTCAGATATCAGTGAGTTAACTCAGAGATGGATGTCACTACCAATGTCGATGATCGGGAGAATCAATATACTTAAAAGTAATATTTTACCTAAAATACTTTATTTATTTCAATACATTCCCTTATCACCACCTTTAGATCTATTCTCAAGAATAAAAAAAAAGTTAGTGGAATTTATATGGAACAACAGGAGGGCTAGATTACGTTTGTCTTTATTATATTTACCATTTGATCGTGGAGGTCTGAAATGTCCAAATTTTATGTTGTATTATTGGTCGGCACAACTGAGGTCTATGACATATTATTTTTCATCAAATGATCTCCCTCACTGGACTGAAATGGAATCATACAATTTACCTTTACCTCTTCCCATATTCATATACTCAGATTCGGCAAAAAAATTACAAAAACAAGTTAAAAATCCATTTGTAAAGCATATGATCAAAATATGGTGTGAAGCTAAAAACTATTTAAAAGAACCACAGTTATTGTCACAATTTAGTCCAATATGGGGTAATCAATATTTTAAACCAGGGAGAGCGGACGCTGTATTTAAAGTATGGAATTTAAAAGGGATACAAAAGATTCAGGATTTATATTTGCCAGGTGCAGACAACATAATGTCTTTTGAAGAGCTGAGGATCAAATTTAATCTCAATAGAACACATTTTTTAAAATATCTTCAACTTAGAAACTTTATTCGATCAAATCAAAATAAAGCTCTCACTCGACCTATTTATTCATCCTTGGAAAAAATGATGATGAAAGATAGTAAAAGAAAGGGTATTATTTCAGAGTTTTATAACTCATTGACACTATCTTCAAGTGAAAATTCACTGAAAAGATTAAACTACTGGAAAGAAGATCTGCAAATTGAAATTTCAGAGGAACAATGGGAATTGGCTTGTACAGAAGCTCAAACCAAATCAATAAATGCACGCCTTAAATTGATACATTTCAAATGGTTAATGCGGATGTATGTTACACCGGAGGAGTTAAATAGATATAACAAAAATATACCAGATACATGCACAAAATGCATGGAAAGTAAAGGAACCCTATTTCATTGTTTATGGGAATGTAGATTAATAAGAATGTTTTGGGAAGAGGTGAGGGTAACAATTGAAAAAATAATCTCAAAACAAATCATATTGAATCCTAAACTGTTTTTGTTGGGTCTGTACCCAGAAAAGCATAATTTTAATAAAAGTGAAAGAACATGGACTTCCGGTTATGGCTGCCACGTAGGACGGACGTGTCTCGCTCTGCTCTGCTCCTGGAGAAAAAAAATCGGCAAATAACTCTCTCATTTGGGACAGAACGTATCCCAGCGTTTGGGCGAGGATATGTCGGCGAAGCCTAAGGCTGGAAAACCAGGAAAAGGAAAAAGCGAGCCGCCGAAACAGTCCAAATTAACGGACTTTCAGGTCTGTGACGCAGCAAACAGGGCTCCATATATGGCGGAGGAGGCTGGCAACGCTGCGATTTCTGCGGGGAATGGCGCAGATGCGCTGATGGCTGCCATGAGTTCAATGAGAGCGGACTTTTCCTCTAGATTTGATGGGATTATGACAGCGTTGGAAGGAATAAGAAAGGAATTGGGTGACTGTGTAGAACGAACGGCGCAGATGGAGCTCCGTCTCGCTAGTGCTGAAGATGACGTCACCCGTCTTCAATTAAAGGTGCGCACTTTGGAAAAAAAAAATAAATCTCTGGAAGATAATATTTTGGATTTGGAATCTCGGTCGAGACAGAATAATTTGAGGCTGGTGGGTCTTCCAGAGGAATCAGAAGGTCGGGACGTATGTTCCTTTCTGGAAAAGTGGATTCCGGAGGTGCTGGGCAGCGAGGAGTTGCAATCAGCAGTGGTTCTGGAAAAAGCACATCGCATTGGCCCACGGAGAGATAAGGGACCGCCGAGGACCTTAATTATGAAGTTTCTTAACAACAGAGACAGGATGAAGATCTTCAACGCTGCACGAGCTAAAAAAGGAGAGATTAAACACCAGGACCAGCAGGTGCGGTTCTACCCAGATTTGGCCACAGGAATCCAGCAATTGAGGAAGCAGTTTGATCCCGTACGTAAGGAGCTGCGCAACCTTGGGATTCGTCATGGTGTAATCTATCCTGCGAGACTGCTGACCACGTATGAGGGCAGAACCCACATCTTCAAGACCCCAGAGGAGGCGCAGGAGTTCATCAAGAAGATCAAAGAAGAAGAAGAGACTGGTGGGAGCTAAGCATGAACAAAATATAAGGTAGAATAATTAAGCATTTGCACAGGCATCTGACTGACTTGAAGTAAATAGTAAGTTTACAAAATATAGATTGTATTATATATTAAAAAAAAACAAAAACAAAAACAAAACAAACAAACAAAAAAAAACTATGATGTACAAAGTTGTTAAAAATTTTGGAGTTAAGTTGGAAAACTACAGAGGAGAGTTAATGTTACGTCATTAAAAGCAGTAGAGTTAGGGTGATTGGGAGGATGAAGAAGGAGTGGCTTAGGCTGTTCCCCGTGGGTGTGGAACGGTCGATGGCTATATCGGGAGACAGAATTTTTCTTTTGATTTTGGGGGGTTTGCCACAAGTGTGGGATGGGGAAATTTGTTTGTGTGTAGTTTGTAGGATGAATGTTCAACCACTCATGTTTTTGCTTCTCTGTATGAGCATGTTTACACTGCAAGGTAATCCCAAACTCTCTATTGATCATGGACCAAAGTGTTAATCTTAATTTAACTTCATGGAATTGCAGAGGTCTACAAAATTTAAAAAAACTTAAACAAGTTATGAATAAAATAAAGGACATGGGTTCAAGAATTGTGTTTTTACAAGAAACTCATCTGATAGAGGAGGATGTTAAAAGAATTAGGAGTAGATGGCAGGGAAGTGTATTCACCTCTTCATTTTCATCCCGAGCCAGGGGAGTTATGACTCTCATACATAAATCAGTTCCTTTTCAAGTGAAAAATGTAATTGGAGACAAATTTGGAAGATATGTAATCATTCAAGGTTCTTTGCTATTAGAAAATATAAATCTTGTGAACTTATATGGTCCCAATATAGATGATCAGAAGTTCTTTGCTAATTTATTTCTCATCTTATCATCACTTACAGGGCAACATATAATAGCAGGGGATTTTAATTGTACATTGAATCCAGGTGTGGATAGATCAACAGGACTGGATTGTACGCACATTGGATGTAGGATGACTATTAATCATTTTATGAAAGAATTGAGATTGTTAGATATATGGAGAGAAATGAAACCACAAGTTAAAGCCTATTCTTGTTATTCCAGTACCTACAAGACATTCTCACGTATTGATTATTTTTTGATTTCCACAGAATTAAGGTCCAAGATTCAAAACTGCTTTTATGATAACATCGTGATCTCTGATCATGCACCCTGTTGTCTAATATATGTAGATAAAAAATTGACAAAGGAATCAGGTAGATGGCAATTTCAGCATAAATGGCTTCAGGATGAGGAATTTGTCAAGTATATAGAAAAACAGATAGACGAGTTCTTTGACATCAATACTACACAAACATCAGCATGTGTAAAGTGGGAGGCTTTCAAAGCTTTTATTAGGGGGCATATTATTAGTTATACAGGATCAAAATCTAAGAAGACTCGAGAGGAGAGAGCTAAATTGGAACATAAAATAAAAAATCTTCAGGAAAAAGTGTATGCAGGAAGTGACCCAAGGTTGGAGAATGAATTACTGATTTTGAGAGCTGAATACGACAAAAAATCAGCGAATAGAGCTGCCTCGAGTCTTCTAAGATTGAAACAATCTTTTTATGAACAAGGTGAAAAATCAGGAAAATTATTAGCATGGCAGATTAAACAATTGGAAATTAAAACACCAATTACCAGTATTATAAGTAACGGACAGGTAGTTATAGATCCTTTAGAAATTAATAGAGCCTTTAGAGATTACTATGAAAAATTATATGATACCAAAAATGAACCTGATTTAACAAAACTAAATGGGTTTTTGAACGAACTATCTATACCGTGTATTCCAAATGAAAACAGGGAGATATTGGAGTCTAAAATTAGTCAAGAAGAAGTTGGGCTAGCCATTGATAATATGAAATCAGGAAAAAGTGCAGGACCAGATGGTCTTCCAGTTGACCTTTATAAAAAATTTAAGAATAAATTAATAAAACCTTTTTTGGAAATGGTTTTAGAAGCATTTCAAAATAATAATTTACCATCATACATAAATAATGCCTTAATTATACTGCTGCCAAAACCAGGTAAGCCCTCTAATAAATGTGAAAATATGAGACCAATAAGCCTATTAAACGCCGACCTTAAGATAATCTGTAAAATTTTAGCAAGACGAATACAAGAAATTTTACCAAATATTATTAATCGAGATCAGAATGGCTTTATAAAGGGTAGACAAGGCTTCCATAATGTAAGAAGACTATTTAATATTATCTATTTTAATAAAGAAGCACCGGATACAGCTCTCCTATCATTGGACGCCGAAAAGGCCTTTGATAGAGTTGAATGGCCCTTTCTTTTTGAAGTCCTACAAAGGTTTGGACTTGGAAATAATTTCATAAAATGGGTTCAAATAATATACAATAATGCTACAGCAGAAATCCTAACAAATAACAATATTTCAAAACCAATAAAAATCAATAGAGGATGTCGACAAGGCTGTCCACTCTCACCTTTACTGTTTACTATGGCAATTGAACCTTTAGCGATAGCGATACGTTTACATTCACAAATATATGGAATTAAAGTTGGACCAACAGAACATAAAATCTCCCTGTACGCTGATGATATAATTTTGTTTATGTCGAATCTAAAAAAATCAATTCCAACCTTGTTGAATTTAATAAAGAATTTTGGGGAAATATCAGGATATAAAATAAATAAAACTAAATCTTCAATATTAATGCTAAATGAGACCCAGAGAAATTACCCAGCCCCTGAGGTAAATCAATTCAATGTTGTAAATCAGTTTAAATATTTAGGAATCCAAATTATGCCTAAGCTAGAATCAGTCGCCAGTGTCAACTATGAAGCCTTAATGTCAGATATCAGTGAGTTAACTCAGAGATGGATGTCACTACCAATGTCGATGATCGGGAGAATCAATATACTTAAAAGTAATATTTTACCTAAAATACTTTATTTATTTCAATACATTCCCTTATCACCACCTTTAGATCTATTCTCAAGAATAAAAAAAAAGTTAGTGGAATTTATATGGAACAACAGGAGGGCTAGATTACGTCTGTCTTTATTATATTTACCATTTGATCGTGGAGGTCTGAAATGTCCAAATTTTATGTTGTATTATTGGTCGGCACAACTGAGGTCTATGACATATTATTTTTCATCAAATGAGCTCCCTCACTGGACTGAAATGGAATCATACAATTTACCTTTACCTCTTCCCATATTCATATACTCAGATTCGGCAAAAAAATTACAAAAACAAGTTAAAAATCCATTTGTAAAGCATATGATCAAAATATGGTGTGAAGCTAAAAACTATTTAAAAGAACCACAGTTATTGTCACAATTTAGTCCAATATGGGGTAATCAATATTTTAAACCAGGGAGAGCGGACGCTGTATTTAAAGTATGGAATTTAAAAGGGATACAAAAGATTCAGGATTTATATTTGCCAGGTGCAGACAACATAATGTCTTTTGAAGAGCTGAGGATCAAATTTAATCTCAATAGAACACATTTTTTTAAATATCTTCAACTTAGAAACTTTATTCGATCAAATCAAAATAAAGCTCTCACTCGACCTATTTATTCATCCTTGGAAAAAATGATGATGAAAGATAGTAAAAGAAAGGGTTTTATTTCAGAGTTTTATAACTCATTGACACTATCTTCAAGTGAAAATTCACTGAAATGATTAAACTACTGGAAAGAAGATCTGCAAATTGAAATTACAGAGGAACAATGGGAATTGGCTTGTACAGAAGCTCAAACCAAATCAATAAATGCACGCCTTAAATTGATACATTTCAAATGGTTAATGCGGATGTATGTTACACCGGAGGAGTTAAATAGATATAACAAAAATATACCAGATACATGCACAAAATGCATGGAAAGTAAAGGAACCCTATTTCATTGATAAGATAAGATAAGATAAGCCTTTATTAGTCCCACAACGGGGAAATTCCAGGATTGCAACAGCACAGGGATCGCAACACTCAGAGCAACAATCAGAAGGCAAGAAAAAAAACAAGCAAGCAAGAGCAGCTAATAAACATATGTACGTATTACTATAAAATATATATATATACACACACACACAGACACACAGTGCAGAGCATTGTAGCTGGATGGAATAAATATATGAATATATGAACACACAGTGCAGAGCATTGTAGCTAGATGGAATAAATATGTAAATATATAAACACCCACAGTACGGAGCATTGCCGCTAGGTGGAATAAATATGCAAGTATATAAACACACACAGTGCGGAGCAATGTAGCTAGATGGAATAATATGTAGATATATAAATATATAAACACCCACAGTACGGAGCATTGTAGCTAGATGGAATAAATATGCAAATATATAAACACACACAGTGCAGAGCATTGTTGCTAGATGGAATGAAACAGCATAACCGTCTACTTAGTTATCCTACATGGTATGATTATGTGCCCATACATATTCTCACCCTCCATAGCGACCGGTATGTTCCTAGTTGTATGCCGGAGAGGACCATTGTGTAAGTCTATTGCATCTTTTGCATTCAAAAAACTATTAGTTTGTTACGTCTTTTTGCTATCTCTGCGAGCAGCCCTGCTTAGGTTGTACAGTCTGACAGCCGTTGGTAGGAAGGACCTACGAAACCTCTCGGTTGTGCACCTGGGATGATGTAGTCTGCTGCTAAATGAGCTCCTCAGTGCATTCAGTATGTCCTGCATAGGGTGGAACTCGGACTCCAGCAGAGATGACAGTTTAGCCACCGTCCTTCTCTCTCCTATCTCCTCCATCGGATCAAGGCGCTGCCCCAGGACAGAGCTAGCTTTCTTATTCAGTTTGTTCAGTCTCTTCCTATCGGCTGCAGTAATGCCACTGCCCCAGCAGACCACTCCAAAAGTGATGGCTGATGCCACCACCGTGTCATAGAATGACTTCAGCAGCGCCCCTTGTACACCAAAAGACCTGAGTCTCCTCAGCAGGAACAGCCTGCGCTGTCCCTTCTTGTAGAGTGCATCAGTATTGTGTGACCAGTCTAGTTTATTGTTCAGATGAATACCCAGGTACTTATAGGATGTCACCATCTCGATGTCTGTTCCCTGTATATTTACTGGTACTGTGAGGGGCTGCCCATGCCTGCGGCAGTCCACCACCAGCTCCTTAGTTTTCCTCGCGTTGATCTGGAGGCAGTTCCGATGGCACCAGTCCACGAAGTCCTGGATAAGCCCTCTGTACTCAGCTTCATCTCCATTGGAGATGAGGCCAACGATCGCAGAGTCATCAGAGAACTTCTGTAGATGGCAGTGTGTTGTGTTGTGTGAGAAGTCCGCAGTATAAAGAGTGAACAGGAAGGGAGCCAGCACCGTTCCCTGGGGGGCCCCCGTGCTACTGATGATCGTGTCGGACACACAGTCCCGGGTTCTCACAAACTGAGGCCGGTTCGTGAGGTAGTCCAGGATCCATGATGACAGGTGCTGGTCCACCCCTGCGCGCAGCAGCTTGTCCTTCAGGATCATCGGTTGGATGGTGTTGAAAGCACTGGAGAAGTCAAAGAACATGATCCTCACCATATTCCCGGGCTTCTCCAGGTGGGACAGAGAACGGTGAAGGAGGAAGATCACCGCATCCTCCACCCCAATGCCATGCTGGTAGGCGAACTGGAGTGGATCCATCGCTGGTTCCACCAGGGGGCGGAGGTGAGCAAGGAGCAGTCTCTCCAGGGTCTTCATCAAGTGGGACGTCAAGGCCACCGGTCTGTAGCTGTTCAGGTCTTTGGGGTGGGAAGTTTTTGGTACAGGTACCACACAAGATGTTTTCCACAGCTGTGGTACCCTCCCCAGTTTCAGGCTCATGTTGAAGATATACGTCACAATCCCACACAGCTGGTCTGCACAGGACTTGAGGAGCTTTGCGCTGATGCCGTCCGGTCCCGGCGCCTTCCTCGCCTTGATCTTCCTCAGCTCCGTCCTCACCTGGGTCCTGGTCAGGGTCAGGATGGGGGGCTGTGTGTTGGGAGTGGGGGGGTGTTGGTAGAGTGGGGAGTGGGCAGCAGGACTTGATTTCTTTAGAGGCAGCAGTGGTTGTTGTGCAGTCAGGGGGGAGGGCGGTTGGTCAAATCTATTGAAAAACAGATTCAGGTTGTTCGCCCACTCCCTGCCCCCTGTGGCCTGGGGGGAGGTATTCTGGAGCCCCGAGATGGTTTTGAGGTTTCTCCAGACCCCGCTGATGTCGCTCTGTTGCAGCTTGTCCTCCATCTTCTTCCTGAAGCTGTCCTTGCCTTCTCTGATCTTTCTCCTCAGCTCCCTCTGTACGGACTTCAGCATCTCCCTGTTCCCTGACCTGAAGATCCTCTTCTTCTCTCTCAGAAGTGTTTTTATCTCAGGGTTGATCCAGGGTTTGTTGTTTGAGTGACGCCGTATGGTCTTGGTGGGAACGGATTTGTCCACACAGAAGCTGAGGTAGCCCGTGAAGGTGTGAATGAGGCCATCGATGTCCTCACCATGTGGATCGCAGAGCTGCTTCCAGGCGGTGGCTTCAAAACAGCCCTTTAGGGTGTCCATTGTCTCCTCAGACCATAACTCCACAGTGTGCATGGCCGGTGGTTGTCTGTGCACTAGGGGTTTGTACACCGGCCGGAGATGAACCAAGTTGTGATCCGATCTCCCGAGTGGGGGTAGTTGTGATGAGGTGTACGCCTCCTTAGTGTTTGCGTAGAATAAATCCAGTGTTTTATTGTCTCTAGTGTGGCATGTGACATACTGGGTGAACGTGGGTAGAATGGGAGACAGTGAAACATGGTTGAAATCGCCTGAGATGAGGAGAAGAGCATCTGGGTGTTCTGTCTGCAGCCTGCTGGTTACTGAATGGATGACGTCACGTGCTGTCCCAGCGTTCGCCGTCGGATTTGCATAAACAACAATGCAGATCACGTGTGAGTGTTCTCTCGGGAGATATGTAGGCCTCATGCTAACAGCTAGCAACTCAATGTCTTTGCTGCAGTGTCGTTGTTTAACAGTGATATGTCCCGGTCTGCACCAGTTGTTGTTAACATACATGATCACTCCACCGCCCCTAGTTTTGCCACTCTCTGGTGTTCGGTCAGCTCGTATCATGTGAAAACCCTCCAGCTCAATGTTAGCATCTGCTGCTAGTTCAGTTAGCCACGTCTCAGTAAACAAAAGGAGAGAGCACTCCCGGTAAGTGCTATCATAACGGGAGATAGCCGCTAGCTCATCTAACTTTCCCAGTATCGACCGTACATTTCCCATGACAACAGATGGAAGGGAGGGTCTGTACCTTATATTTTTTGTCCTCCGCCTTACTCCAGCCCGGCAGCCGCGGCGTTTTCGCCTCAGATCACTCGGTATGTCGAGTTTTTCCAATGGGACCGGGTGGCGGTTGAATGCTAGCAGCTGTTCTCTGCTGTATCGTATCCTGCTATAGACAGTGGCTCCGTCCACCGGCTCAGGAGACATTTAGGACGATCTGTGTGTCCGTGATATAAGTGGGGTGAAAAAATTGTTTATGGGAATGTAGATTAATAAGAATGTTTTGGGAAGAGGTGAGGGTAACAATTGAAAAAATAATCTCAAAACAAATCATATTGAATCCTAAACTGGTTTTGTTGGGTCTGTACCCAGAAAAGCATAATTTCAATAAAAGTGAAAGAACATTCATAGACCTCAGTTTGCTTAATGCCAAAAAATGTATTGCACTATTATGGAAAAAGACTCATAGACCAGATGTGACTCAGTGGTTAAGACAGATGTTAACAAACCTTCCATTAGAAAGAATAACATATATACTGAAATCAAAGGAAATTGTGTTTGAGAATATATGGAGACCTTTTATTGATTATGTAAAAAATTTAAACATAACTCTTGAAGAAGAAGGTGAATGATGTGTGTGGACCTTGTAAATTCCAAACTGGTGAACATAATATGTATACTTATGTATTGGATTGTCTAGACTAAACAGAGGAGCATTGTTGAAGACTTGATTTTGTTGGTGGTTGTTGGTGTTTTTAGTGCATTTTTTTTTTTTTTTGTAGTACTTTAGTGTTAGTGTTTGATTGTTTGTATCATGTTTGTTAAAAAAAAAAAAAAAAGGTTCAATAAAGATATTGTGGAAAAAAAAAAGTGAAAGAACATTCATAGACCTCAGTTTGCTTAATGCCAAAAAATGTATTGCACTATTATGGAAAAAGACTCATAGACCAGATGTGACTCAGTGGTTAAGACAGATGTTAACAAACCTTCCATTAGAAAGAATAACATATATACTAAAATCAAAGGAAATTGTGTTTGAGAATATATGGAGACCTTTTATTGATTATGTAAAAAATTTAAACATAACTCTTGAAGAAGAAGGTGAATGATGTGTGTGGACCTTGTAAATTCCAAACTGGTGAACATAATATGTATACTTATGTATTGGATTGTCTAGACTAAACAGAGGAGCATTGTTGAAGACTTGATTTTGTTGGTGGTTGTTGGTGTTTTTAGTGCATTTTTTTTTTTTTTTGTAGTACTTTAGTGTTAGTGTTTGATTGTTTGTATCATGTTTGTTAAAAAAAAAAAAAGGTTCAATAAAGATATTGTGGGAAAAAAAAATCATTCTTCAGTATGAAGTTGTCAGTTCTCTCATAGAATATTTTTTCAAGTATCTTGGAAAATTGCGGTAATAGTGAAATTGGTCTATAGTTTGAGAGTTCCCCTCTGTCGCCCGTCTTGTATATCGGAATTACTTTAGCTATTTTCATTGCATTGGGAAATATACCTGATTGGAGAGACAGGTTACAGATATACGTCAGAATCAGAATCAGAATCAGATTTATTGCCATTGTTCATGTAGTACACAAACTAGGAATTTGTCTCGATGCCATGCTGCAACATTAAAAACATGATGAGAAAAAGAGATAAACTAAAAAACTAAAGGACTGAAAATGTGCAATAAGTGTAGAAAAATAAGTAATAATAAGTAATAATGATAATAATAATAATAACAATACTAGTAATAATGAGTAGTACTAGTCAAGGCAGTTTTAAAAAATTAGCAAGTAGCAGATAATGTGAAGTACCACATAGTGCAGTTGATAATGCAACAGAAAACAGTGATGAATGACGTGAGTCTGGTTGAGCTGCTGTACATAGTGCACGAGAGTCAAAAAGTCACTTAATGTTCAGCAGTCTGATGGCAGAGGGGAAAAAGCTGTTCATGTGCCGGGAGGTTTTAGTCCGAATGGACCGAAGCCTTCTACCTGAGGGGAGGGGAGCAAACAGTACGTGACCAGGATGTGAAGGATCGGCTATGATCCGGCCAGCACGCCTCCGGGTCCTGGAGATGTACAGGTCCTGGAGAGATGGGAGCTCGCAGCCTATCACCTTCTCAGCAGTGCGCACGACGCGCTGCAGCCTTAGTCTGTCCCTGGCAGTGGCTCCTGCATACCACACAGTTATGGAGGAGGTGAGGATGGACTCGATGATGGCCGTGTAGAACTGCACTAACATCTTGGTGGGTAGCTTGAGCTTCCTCAGCTGCCGCAGAAAGAACATCCTCTGCTGGGCCTTTTTGATGAGGGAGCTGATGGTTGGCTCCCATTTGAGGTCATGGGTGATGGTGGTGCCCAAGAAGCGGAAGGAATCTGCAATGGTGATGGGAGAGCCTGTGATGGTGAGGGGGGGCAGGGGGGTTGTGACTTTCCTGAAGTCCACAATCATCTCAGTGGTTTTACTATGCATTCGATAACAGTTTTGACTAGTAGCATGTCAATACCATCACAGTCAGTAGATGTTTTACTTTTGAACGATTTAACAATTTCAATGACCTCTCTTTCGTCTGTGTTCTTTATGGAGATGGAGTCTTTTACAGCAGTGTTATTGCATATTGTATCACCTGTAGGCACCGTAGTGGGTATTTCTCGGGCCAGTTTAGGTCCAATGTTAACAAAAAATTTATTAAATTCATCTGCAGGTGAAGCTATATTCACACTCTGAGTTGTTTTATTATTTTTTTGGAATATTAGTTGGGTAGCTTGTATTTCTGCTTTTATTTCCAAGGATACTGTTGAGTATTGTCCATGTATTTTTAATATTGTCTTTGTTTTTCACCAGTTCTTTACTGTAATAGTCTCTTTTACTACATCTTATTATATATATTAACTTATTTTTGTATGTTTTATACCGGTGCTCTGCTTCTTTTGTCCTTTTCTTTAGGAAAGCTTTATATAATAAATTTTTCTTTTTACACGCCTTTTGTAGTCCTTTGGTTAACCATGGCTTATCAGCAAATTTGTGTTTGACCTTTTTTTTTACTAATGGGCAGTTTTTTTCATAAAGAGTGGTTACAATGTTTATAAATGTGTCATAGGCTTCATTTACATCTGATACATAGACTTCTGTCCAGTCTTGCTTCAGCAAGTCCTCTTTAAGAGAACTGATTGCATTTGGTGATTTGTGTCTGAACGATTTTGAAATTTTTTCTGCGTTGGGCCCCGTGTGGCCATGGATAAGTGCAAAGGTTGGCAAGTGGTCACTTATCATTTATCAATAATCCACTTTCTATTTTCTTATCGAAAACATTGACAAACAGGTTGTCAATAAGTGTAGCAGAGTGAACTGTGATTCTACTGGGATGTGTTATTGTGGGATATAGACTCATGCTGTACATAGAGTTCATGAACTCTGTAACTACATTTTGTTGATGAGGATTCAGTAAGTCAATATTGAAATCTCCACAAATTGCTACCATTTTCTTACTAGTAATATTATTGTACAGCTCGACTAATTTATCTCTGAATGTCTCAATGCAAGTTCCCGGTGTTCTATATATGCAGCTTATGATTAGATTTTTTGTTTTGTCTAGGTCAATCTCAACAGTAACACATTCCAAAATCCCTGGTAGTGCTGAGGACATTTCATTTACAAGCTTACACCTATACAGGTCATCAATATACAGTGCAGCACCACCACCCTTTTTTTGAGATCTGTTTATATAAAACATCTGATATCCCTCTATTGCCATCAGGGGAGCCTGTACTTCATTAAGCCAGGTTTCAGAGACTGCAATAGCTGTGAATTTTCTGTCTAGCTGTTTTAAATAGTCCTGAATCTGTGGAAAGTTTTTGTTAAGACTTCTGCTATTGAAGTGTATTATTGACAGTTTACCATCTAATTGCACTTGACTTTTGAATTGCTTTTCAGTGTAATATTCACAGTGGTTATGAATATTATTGAAAAAGTGGTTATCAGGATCAATATCATTCTCCATCTCTTGTGGTTTATGTTCAGCATAATGGCATATTTTCAGAGTTTGAAAATATGTTTCAGTTTCAGAATCTGCAATAGGTAAGCAGCTTGGTGTGAAGAAATCAACTGTGGGATCAATTATTAGAAAATGGAAGACATACAAGACCACTGATAATCTCCCTCGATCTGGGGCTCCACGCAAGATCTCACACAGTGGGGTCAAAATGATCACGAGAACGGTGAGCAAAAATCCCAGAACCACACGGGGGGACCTAGTGAATGACCTGCAGAGAACTGGGACCAAAGTAGCAAAGGCTACCATCAGTAACACACTATGCCGCCAGGGACTCAAATCCTGCAGTGCCAGACGTGTTCCCCTGCTTAAGCCAGTACATGTCCAGGCCCGTCTGAAGTTTGCTAGAGAGCATTTGGATGATCCAGAAGAGGATTGGGAGAATGTCATATGGTCAGATGAAACCAAAATAGAACTTTTTGGTAAAAACTCAACTTGTCGTGTTTGGAGGAGAAAGAACACCATACCTACTGTGAATCATGGGGGTGGAAACATCATGCTTTGGGGCTGTTTTTCTGCAAAGGGACCAGGACAACTGATCCGTGTAAAGGAAAGAATGAATGGGGCAATGTATCGTGAGATTTTGAGTGAAAACCTCCTTCCATCAGCAAGGGAATTGAAGATGAAACGTGGCTGGGTCTTTCAGCATGACAATGATCCCAAACACACCGCCCAGGCAACGAAGGAGTGGCTTCGTAAGAAGCATTTCAAGGTCCTGGAGTGGCCTAGCCAGTCTTCAGATCTCAACCCCATAGAAAATCTTTGGAGGGAGTTGAAAGTCCGTGTTGCCCAGCGACAGCCCCAAAACATCACTGCTCTAGAGGAGATCTGCATGGAGGAATGGGCCAAAATACCAGCAACAGTGTGTGAAAACCTTGTGAAAACTTACAGAAAACGTTTGACCTCTGTCATTGCCAACAAAGGGTATATAACAAAGTATTGAGATGAACGTTTGTTACTGACCAAATACTTATTGTCCACCATAACTTGCAAATAAATTCTTTAAAAATCAGTCAATGTGATTTTCTGGATTTTTTTTTTCTCATTCTGTCTCTCATAGTTGAGGTATACCTATGATGAATATTGGAGACCTCTCTCATCTTTTAAGTGGGAGAACTTGCACAATTGGTGGCTGACTAAATACTATTTTACCCCACAGTATGAGGGTCTCTTTAGATTATGCAATATGAACATCAAGGTTGTGTTTATGTGGACACCAGCACACAGAGGAATAAAGAGTGATGAATTGGTGGATAAATTGGCCAAGCAGGTTCTAAATGATGAATTAGTCATGAGTATAGCATTCAGTAGATCAGAAGCAAAACCAATAATTAAAAGAAACATTGTTAAAGAATGGCAGCATAGTTGGGATTCAGGCTGTACAGCAGCAGCAGGTTCATATAACAAGAGCACTTGGGGGAAGCACCAAGGAGGAAAATATCATAACTAGGTTAAGGGTGGGTCACACCAGGCTTAATGTATCACTTCATTTCATTGGCAAGCACCCCACTGGGTTATGTAGTTACTGTCAAGATGTGGAATCAGTTGATCATGTGATTTTTCATTGTTCAAAGTTCTCTCGAGAGTGTGAGAGTTTAAAGAGGGCATCAGAAACTGTAGGAATAAGACTTTAATTTGGGGAAGTTGTTAAGTATGGGTTTGGATTGTCTTAAGTATTTGATAGAAACAGAGCTAATAAATAGGGTCTAGTTGGTGGGGTTTTTTTGTTTGTTTGTTTTTGTTTTCCACCTGTATCTCTGGTCCACACTCCATAGTAGGTGGCGGTAATGCACCTTAAAGCTGGTTGCCTCCTGCCATTTAAACTCTAAAGAAGAAGCCTCCTCTTTGACACCAGACAGGAAGGAATGAATCAGCAGGTAACTCAGAAAATGGAGAAAAATATAATTAATGCAACTTATATAAATTAATGACTAAACAATGTAAAACAAATGTCCATGTCACAATTTAAAACAGTGTTTTAGTTTAAGTGACTGCAAATTAAATTAAATGTGAAATGATGTAAAGGATATATTTAAATTATGTGAGTATTAGTTGGGTGAATATTACCAAATTATCAGTTCCATTGTGCGGCTGTTGATACAGCCATCACTTACATGTTTGTAGCACACTTGCCCCTGCTAGCTAGTAGGACTGATGGCAGGCTCAGTTGATGTCCCGTACGGAACACCGACAGAACATTCCGTACCGTTAGCATACCGTGTTTTAGTAGGCACCACTATGACTGAGTCCCAGTAGCCAGTCACAGGCTGCTTAGTTGTTGGTGACTTATGTTTTCTTCCTGTCACTGGCTGTCGGAACTCAAGTTATAATCAGAATCAGAATTCAGAAGAATTCTGAATTCTGAATATAATCACCATAGTTGTAGTCGTTTAAGTGTTTCTACCAAAAACGGAGCTGTTGCAGCCAGTGTGGGCCCACTCAGGCTAAGGTGGAAGTGACATTTACCCAATCAATGGTTGATGTGCCATCAAAATAATTATGGAAACATCTTAAAATGAAAATACGAGGGGGGGCTGAAAAGTTCGTAGTGGTCAAATTTGACCAAATGTGGTTTATTTTTCAACTGCAGGGATCCAAGCGCTGCAACACTGATGGAAGAAGTGTGTGGACCGAAGGGGAGACTATGTTGAAAAATAAACCACATTTGGTCAAATTTGATCACTATGAACTTTTCAGCCCCACCTCATAGTGTTGCTTTAACAGTTCTGCTGGCATTAATTTGTCTTTTCATTTTATTGAGAAAACATCTGGAATTTCGGGTGAACATGGTCTGGTTTTTTTTTTTGTTTGTTTGTTTTTTTAACCAATTAAAGTCAGTACAGTCATGTTTTCCCTCATTGTTGTTGAAAAAGGGAAATAGTATAATTAATACGAGACTTGGCACGGGAGAACACTAATAATGTGCCCTCCAGTGAATCCAGTAGTATTTACATTCTTGTTACAGTTTTGCATATTGTACTTTGTATGCTCTTGGCATATTTCACTATCAAACACCTTGCCTTAGCTCACTTACCTTTTGGTGAAACACTGCTTTCTTATTTTGTTCTTAAAACTCTGTATATTCATTGCACATTTGCACCATCAAGCACAAGCTCTCTATACTTACCAGTCTGGAAATAAATATCCAATGGTTAACAAAGTTGTACATGGTAGATTGAATGGTGAATTCAATTTTTTAACCCCCTGTATAAACATACTTCTGTATCTATTCTAGTCTTTAATGTTGTGCACAAAGAACAAAGACAGCCGGAGTCAAATTCCTCGTGTTGTGGAGAATGTGGAAATGACGAGGCTGAGTTTATCTCACGAGTCAGGTTTATTCACATTCTCCAACATCATCCAAAAACAGAAAGAGAACGAATCCCCCAGACATTCGTCCTTTTTCCACGCGGCCGGTACCACAGGACGCGGTCGCCCAGTGGAGACATCGCAGATTAGGGGGGGCATGCCGTCTTGCAGCACCCTGTTCTCCAGCCTTAACCCTGTTGGTCCAGACTGGAGCGCGTGCACGTCCGCGTCGCTAACCTGATCCGCAGCCATGGCTGCATAATCTATCCCTATGCGGACTGGGGCCGCACGCACTTCCGCGTCGCTAACCCGATCCGTGGCCATGGCTGCAAAATCTACCCCTACGCGGGCTGGAGCCGCCACGGCGCGCGAGAGGCAGTCTGCCACTACATTAAGTTTACCCACCACATGCTGGATATCGGTAGTAAACTCTGAGATCGCGGCCAGCTGTCTCTGCTGCCGGCCCGACCACGGTTCTGAAACCTTGGCCATCGCGAAAGTCAGCGGCTTGTGATCAACGAACGCGGTGAAACGGCGTCCCTCCAGCCAGAACTGGAAGTGGCGAATGGCCAAGTGGACAGCCAACAACTCCCTGTCGAATGCGCTGTATTTTCGTTCACTATCGCACAAGGTCCTGCTGAAAAAGGCGAGCGGTTGCCAAGCCCCGGCTACATACTGCTCCACGACCGCCCCTATGGCCACATCTGACGCGTCAGTAGTGAGCGCTATGCGGGCCGTTGGGTCTGGATGTGCTAACAACGCAGCATTTGCCAGGGCTGTTTTGACTTCCGAGAATGCGCGCTCTCGCTCCAGAGACCATTCGATTTTATTTGTGGGTTTTTGTTTTTTTAGCGCGGCATACAACGGTTGCATGAGCTGCGCTGCGCGGGGAGGAAACAGTTATAAAAATTCACCATTCCCAAAAACTCCTGTAACGCTTTGACCGTTTGTGGCTGGGGAAAATTTGTTACTGCGCGCACTTTGTCAGGCAGAGGAACCGCTCCTTCTGGAGAGACGCGATGCCCCAAAAAAATCAATCTGCGTCGCCCCGAACTGACACTTCGCTGGGTTGATTATTAACCCGTGCTCTCCCAACCTCAGGAAAACTGCCGTGAGGTGATTTTCGTGTTCGTCTTCAGACGCGCTAGCTACCAAGATGTCGTCCAGGTAGACGAACATGAAGGGGAGATCGCGCAACACCGCATCCATCATGCGTTGGAACGTCTGCGCAGTGCCTTTAAGCCCAAACGGCATGCGCAAAACCTCGAATAGGCCAAACGGAGTTATTACTGCTGTTTTGGATATGTCCTCAGCGCACACTGGGACTTGGTGGTACTCGCGGACCAAGTCTATCTTAGAAAAAACACGCACCCCCGCCAAATGAACGGAAAAATCTTGGATATGTGGGATTGGGTAGCGGTCGTGCGCTGTAGCGTTGTTCAACCTGCGGAAATCTCCGCAAGGTCGCCACGAGCCGTCAGCTTTAGGGACCATGTGAAGCGGGGAAGCCCATGGGCTTTTCGAACGCCTGATGATGCCCAGCTTTTCCAGGTTGGCGAACGCCTCGCGCGCTATGGTCAGTTTAGCTGCATCCAAGCGCCGAGCTTTAGCAAAAACGGGTGGTCCGGTGGTAGTAATAAAATGTTCCACTCTGTGTTTAGCGACAGCTGCTGAAAATGTGGGAACCGTGAGTGCTGGGAACTGAGTGAGTAGTGTGTGGAACTTACCGCTTGCCGTTGCGACGTTGGCTTGTGCTGTGGGCGGGGTCACTCGGGCTGCACAGGGAATAGAATAAAAAAGTGCATTAACCAGGCGCCTATTAGCAAGATCAACCAACAAACCATGTGAGCACAGAAAATCAGCCCCCAACATATTGAAGCTCACTGCAGCTATAACAAAAGTCCACTCAAATGTACGGCCGTGTAGGGACATAAGCAGAGTCCTCTCACCAAAGGTCTTAATCCTCGAGCCGTTCGCTGCTGACGCTCCGTGACTTCCGGGACCCGCCAGCCGGTCAGCATAGGTAGGCGTGATGAAACTCACTTGGGAGCCTGTGTCCACGAGGAATTGCCTCCCCGAACGCGCCAAGTAGAGCAGCTTGTTCTCTTCCCCGAGGGCCGCGGCTGCTACCGACCCCCGGCCTTGGTGTTTCCCGAGTGCTTGAACTGGCACGGTGGTATACATTTGCGTGCCCTCTCTGCAAAGCAGCGATGGTAGAAACAGAGGTCGTCTCCTCCGCGATCCTTGGCCCTCGCCGCCGCCGTTGTCGGTGGGTCTGCTACCGCCGCCTCTGGCCCCCTGCCATCTCCGGCCGTCGCGCCGAGCTCCGTCGCTGCCGCGGTGGCCGCGCGCTGTTTGCTGGCGTTGAGAATCCGTTGTGCCTCCTGGGCCAGCGCGCGGAAGTCCCGCTGGGCCAACAATGGTGAACTGGCCAGGGTCGCTTTCGTGGCCGACGGTAGGGTTCTCAGGAAAATGTGGGTGAAGAGGAAGTCGTCGCCGTCTGAACCCCTCAACCTCAGCATGTCCTCCATCAAGTCGATGGGCGTGCTATCTCCTAAGTCGTTCAGAGCCAGGAGCCTCTCCGCTCTCTCCTGGACTGAGGGGGTGAAACGCTGGATGAGCGCAGCCTTCAACCCACCGTATTTGTCGTCGGTCGGTGGGCGCTCCAAAAGGCTCTGCACATGTCGAGCCGTGCGGTTGTCGAGCTTGGCAATAACATGGTAGAATTTCGTGTCATCTACCGTTATCCCCCAGAGGGCGAACTGTGTTTCGGCCAAGTGGAACCAGGAGCACGGGTTGTCTTGCCAGAAGTCTGGTAGCTTGACTGTGGCTGCGTTCGCCTGGCTGGCTCCTGACGAGTCCGGCTCGGGGGAATTTCTTTCGCTCATGATACGTCTTAGGGTCACCAGTGTGGAGAATGTGGAAATGACGAGGCTGAGTTTATCTCACGAGTCAGGTTTATTCACATTCTCCAACATCATCCAAAAACAGAAAGAGAACGAATCCCCCAGACATTCGTCCTTTTATACCCCAGGACATCAAAGCACACAGTCACATTGTATTTAATCCCAACACAGTCACATTGTATTTAATCCCAAGTAACAATGCGTCTTCCTCCAGGTCTTATCACCTCCGCTCAAAGTCAGTGGCAGCCAGGAAATCCCCCAAGGCCATCTCTTTGCATACCAAAGACCACATTTCACATCCTCCTGTCATCTCCCAGGAGGCTCAGTCCTTTGTTCATCTGAGACGTGAAGCATACAGTAAACATACAGTGAAGCATATGAAACCCACATATGTGTCCCACAGTGTTTAATTACAGACCTGGCTAACAAAGATGATTCTGTTTCCTAATATTACTGCGCTGAATAACTACTGCAAACGATGGCAAGAACCATGCAGTAATTCAAGTGAAACAAAAGTGAGCAGGTGACTCTACTGCCTCATGACTGTCACCTTAATACTGTGTTCATGGATTTGCACAGACTTTATGCAAATGAGTCTCCCTTTCTGGTGCGTAGCTACACCTGTATTCCTGTGGTAGGCCAGTGCTGTGGTGAGTAGTTACAGTTTCTGCCTGACATTTAATTTTTGTACTAATATTGTGGTTTAAAACAACATCGATATGTATTTTCAGACCACTACACTTTATCTCTGTTTTTTTAAGATTGCAGTTGATCTGTCACCACTTGTGGAATATTCTCGTTTTACTCTTGTTGGAAAGTTATTAAATGTTTACTAGAAGGACAGAGGAATAATCCTGGTGGTGAAAATGAGCTGTTACTATCACTAACTTTAATGTTTGGTTAGTTTTGCGTTTTTTTTTTCTCAACTTCAGAGCATCACAAAATAATTCTCAATTAACTAGAAACTCATCAGCAATTACTGTGAAAAATCAGTATTGTTACTTTTTATTAGTTTATTTTGAATTTAAATGTTTAAAACAGATCTGATGTCTGTTTCAGTTTTTTTTTTTAAAGTGGTTGTAAAGTTTTCACATTGTGTTGGGGAGAGTTTTGTATGCAAGATGTCAGACTGCAGTTTCTACTCTGTACCACATGCTCTTATACACACTGAAGTTTTACTGCTTTCTTTGAATAGTTTTAGCAGACTAATGCTGTTGTTTGAAATTCATGCTATTAGTGTTGAATCCATAATTTACTAGGAAGCTAATTGTCCTGTTTTTGATACTGATCCATTTAATCAAAGTTGTTCCACAGTCCTCCTTTTCCCCCAGCTTTTCCTGTTGCTGACTCCCCTCTTGTCTCCGTTCAGATGCAGGTGCTGCTGTTGTGTTGCTTCCTCTTCTCTCTGCTGGGCGCTCATGCGGCTCCAAAAGCAGACGAGATCACCTACCTGCCCGGTCTGCCAAAGCAGCCGAGCTTCAAACACTACTCCGGGTACCTGAATGTGGCCAATGGAAAACACCTACACTACTGGTTAGTAGAATCAGACACACACCTGAGGCCCCTACTGCACCAACATACTTAAGGTATGTTACATGAGAGGTCATACGGTATTCATGATTAACTGCAGTGATGGTGTCGGGCTTACGACGAATCACTAGTTATATATTCATGATACTGCACTCCTCCTATTGTTCCACAAGCACAGTTTATTAAATGATAGCAACACAGGACAAAATATTATGATTTTTGTTTGTTTATCCAGTTATTTTGCTCCGCCAAGAAAAACAGTCCCTTTTGAACATACCCAGTTACTTCAATGAGCGTAATATAGAAAAGAATAGGAATATTGTCATTTCACACTCATGTAACCAAATTAAATACTGTCCAGTGCAGAAGTCAGTGTTTATAACGCATACCGGTCACCTGTTAAGTAGGGTTTGTGGGTCATGTGACTCATGCCGGCAGCTAGTTAGCATGCTTCGGCGAACTCCACTCCTTTTTTCTTGGCATTTTCAGATGAAATAGAGTACATCACCACAAAGGCATTATGGCTGGCTAACAGAGACAATAAATTCAACTCTAACTTGTCTGTTTTGTTGTAAACAGATGTGGAATGTCTTGCAGATGTTTACAAGGGCAAGACTTTCGGGTCACGGCGGTCCCTCTCTTTTCTAACATTGCCTCACTGTGGAAATTAAAGTATCCAACACAGTATTACAGTTCTCACATATTATAAAAGCCGCTGATAGAGTAAATAACTGTTAGTAATGAAAGGTTAGTAGAATACCTCTGAAGCGGAGTGATGCATATCCAGTGAAACGTTGGAGTGCGGGGATTTTAGTAACTCCTGGAATCCCTATTGTCCAGACTGCTCGGCCGGAACTAACTGTTGTATAACGTATTTTAAAGTCTGACAATTTTACCATGTTATTAATGACATGGACTGTTGTTGTGTTCAGGTTTGTGGAGTCCCAGGATAAACCATCCTCTGATCCAGTGGTGCTGTGGCTGAATGGCGGCCCTGGCTGCAGCTCTCTGGATGGGCTGCTGACTGAACATGGACCCTACCTGGTAGGTGACCCCACACCTGTGTGACAAGGCAGCACAGAGGAATGGGGTTAGTACTGTTGCCTCACAGCTACACAGCTCCTGTTTGAAATCCCCAGGTTTGCAGGGTTAAAGTCTGTCCACACCAAAAACTATAATGATATTAATCAGTAACCATAATCATAACGATGAACAATGTCATTCTGTAAACTGTGAAACTTCACACTGAACCACACCTACATGAAGCTGGTCCCACATATAATGCAAAGCTATGGGGTGATGGTCTCAGTCATTTGTGCATCATTTGTAGACATTTGAAGATTTTGTTTGTGTTTTTATAGTTTTTGAGAAATGAAGCACAAATGAAAGTTTCAAGTGTACAAATGGGCACAGATGATTGACACCATTCTCTCTTGATTCTGGGGAAAGTTTCTCAAGCTGCACCAATGGTTCAAGACTGTCTGTGCTGCTGCAGTGACCGGAGCTGCGAATGAATGTTTTTGCTGGTAACTGTTGCTGCTGTATGTTGTTCAGAAAAAAAGGAAGAAAAGTAGAAGGATGTGTGGGTTCACCAAATTATTCAGTGGATCCTTCTCTTTTCTGCAAACCCTCTGGGGCACAGACATTTAGGATGGAGTGAGTGCAATGCAGGAATGGCACCAGTTAGCTGTCAAGGTCAAAGGTCAGGAGATCTGGGCACCCAGGTGATTTCATGAAAATTACTACTTTTTCTAGGCAATTGTCCCAGTGGTTGGTCACCAAACTGACTCATGAAGATCCTCAGGAGGATCTGTGTTAGATAAAAAATTCCAAAGTCCAGACTTGCAGATGAAGTTGAGCAAATTTAATAAGAGTTCATCAACTGATGAAACAAAATGTAGCATGTAAGTCACTCATAGAATTGTGCTACTGTCAAACTGATACATTCTGTTTTATCTGTCTCTCTGAATGCGTGGTCCCCTCCTGATTGGCCCTCCTTCCATCATCAGGTATCCGTCTGTTAGTACTGAGTCACAAAGGAGTAATTGATTTGGGCTAGTTTCCGACCTTGAGAGAGAAAAAAATGTTGTACAAGCATTTTCACACACACACACACACACACACACACACACACACACACACACACACACACACACACACACACACACACTGTATTTTCCCACTTCTCCATAAATTACAAGAGTTCATGTAATAAGTCACGTAGGATAATAAAAGGTTACATAAGATTATGTTCAATATGAAAATTAAGATAAGATAAGATAAGCCTTTATTAGTCCCACAACGGGGAAATTCCAGGATTGCAACAGCACAGGGATAGCAACACTCAGAGCAACAATCAGAAGGCAAGAAAAAAAACAAGCAAGCAAGAGCAGCTAATATACATATGTACATATTACTATAAAATATATATATACACACACACACACACAGACACACAGTGCAGAGCATTGTAGCTGGATGGAATAAATATATGAATATATGAACACACAGTGCAGAGCATTGTAGCTAGATGGAATAAATATGTAAATATATAAACACCCACAGTACGGAGCATTGCAGCTAGGTGGAATAAATATGCAAGTATATAAACACACACAGTGCGGAGCAATGTAGCTAGATGGAATAATATGTAGATATATAAAAACACAGTGCGGAGCATTGTAGCTAGATGAATTAAGATAAAACATTAATTTCTCCAACACTCTGCATCCAGGTTGTACTCAAAGTCAAGGTCAAAGGTCAAGAGATCTGGGCACTTGCATAATTTTAGAAAAATCACTACTCCCCTCCTACGCAAATACCTCAATTCTTGCCAAACTCACAATGACCTTCAGGTAGGTCTGTATCCAGGTTGAAGTCAAGATCATTGTCAAAGGTCAGGAGATCTGGGCATTTATGATTTCATGAAAAATGTTACTCCTCCTAGGCCTTTGCCCTAAGCACATTCTAGATAGGTCTGTATCTAGGCTGTGCTTAAGGTCCAGGCCAACGTTAAGGAGATCTGAGCACTCGCAGGATGATTTCGTCAGGCTGGAATGAGCTACTCCATCATTGATGGTCTGGTTTCTTTATAATTCTTGGTGTGGACGGCCCTTTAAGAGTCTTTCTGTGTGGAGTTTGTGTTGTCCCTGTGTTTGCATGAGTTTACTGTGGGTGCTCAGAGTTCCTCCCACAGTCTAAAGATACTGCATGCATGGTAGTCTAATTGATGACTCTTTTACTCTGGGTACAGCCTCATTTCCACTGACTGTGGTTGCGTTCCACTGAGGCTGCGGTGTGGTCTCAACCTAGTGGCAGTCCCCACCGGCTGCGTTTTTGTTTCGGATGAGAACAAGGTTTATATGAGAAGACCACACAAGAATTATATAAAATAACGTGAGAGCTCGAGACAGAGCGAGTTGTTACCACGTCTCACATCTCACAATCACATAAGTGAGGTGGTCACATAAGGTCACATAATCACATAAGGTCATGCTGCTGCCCATTCATCTGGAATCATGTGTGCTTTACTAGTGGTTAAGTATCCTGTCAGTTTTAATTCCGTGAAGGGTTTGGGTTTTTTTTTTGACCTCTGACTTGTGTTGTTTCAGATCCAGAGTGACGGAGCGTCGCTGGAGTATAACCCGTACTCCTGGAATAAAGTATGCTATTAAGACTCCATGCCACACATCACTGACAATATATTGGAGCCCTCTAAACTGATTATTTAACTGTTTATGTGCAGATTGCCAATATGTTGTACCTGGAGTCTCCAGTGGGTGTCGGCTTCTCATACTCTGATGATCAGAAGTACGCCACCAATGACACGGAGGTCAGCGACTCATAACTCGGCTCCTGAATGACTCTTGTTTGAGTGTTATAAAATATTAATTTATTTATTTTTCCTACAGGTTTCGATGATCAACTACCTGGCTCTGAAGGAGTTCTTCCGCCTGTTTCCAGAGTACAGCAAGAACGACCTCTACCTGACTGGCGAAAGTTACGCAGGAATTTACATTCCAACACTGGCGGAGAGAGTGATGGAGGATGATGAACTCAACCTGAAGGTACTACACTATTATTTACTGCATATGAAACAAATTGCTGCCTTCGTTATTTTTTTATCCTCTGCTGGTCAAACACTAAAAGGTACCTGTTTTGTGAAATCAACTCCATTTTTGTTCCAGTTGTTTTGAAACTTCGTAACACGGTTTGATATACACTGATGATGCGCATGTTGTAATTCAGCTCCAATCGGATGATTTTTGCAGGAGTTATAGCCCCTGACTTACAATGTTATATTTTTACTTTGGTTAATAATTTTGCCCCATAACTTGATATGCTTATTTCACCTTGTTTGGCAGAAACTACTTGTATCAACTAATTCAGGTTCAGGTTACTTTATTTGTACCCGTAGGTAGATTTGTTTTGCAGTCTGGTGATATCCATATTTACAAACCACAATTACATTCAACATAAACACAAACACAGGCACACATGAAGCTGACTATAAACATGATAAAAATACTCAAGGCTCCATCAATCAGGGTATAAAGACAAAGAGATGAGAGAAAAACCAGAGATAAGAGAGAAGGGTCATATTAAAAAGTTAAAGACTAGTCAAAGAGGTTAAAAACTCAAAGTCTAAAACCCAATAAAAGATTTAGAACCCAAATAAAATCCTACAAAAATAAGTAAATATAAAATGGGGTTAATAAATAGGTACCTAAATTATGTGCAATATATTGTTACAACTTGTTCAACTCTTTGTAGCGCTGGGTTTTGCTTTTTGGGACAGCAAACCTCCATCTTGAGGGAAGAAGCTGAAAGTTGCAGTGCAAAGGGTGGGAGTCATCATTTAAAATGGAGGTAGCCATCCTCTGTACTTGTCTGGTGTACAGGGATGTCAGGCTCAGCTGTGACTCACCAAGCAAACGACTGGACCATCTAACTACCTGATCCAAGGATTTCCTCTGTTTCAGTTTTATCTGACCAAACCATGACACTAAAGAAAAGGATAAAACAGATTCAATAAAAGCCCGATAAAACATTGTCATTATGGTTCTGTCAATTTGGAAGCGTGCAAGTTTCCTTAAACAATGCAAATATTGCTGACCCTTTTTGCACACCCCTTCACGGTTCTCTTCAAAGTTTAAATTACTATCAATAATTGTCCCAAGATATTTGTACGATTGTACACATTCAGTGGTCTGACCTTTTAGTACGGTGACTTTGTGCCTGGGAGTTTTCCTCCTAAAGTCAATAGTCATATCTTTAGTTTTTGTCGTATTCAGCTGCAGGTAGGAATCCTCACACCAGTGAACAAAATCATCAACTACTGGGCTGTGGCCACTCTCACCATCCTGGAGGAGACTGACAATAACTGAATCATCAGCATACTTTATAATGTGTCTGTTGTCATGTCTGCTCCGACACATGTTTGTGTACAGGATGAAGAGTAGTGGTGACAACACACACCCCTGAGGAGAGCCAGTAGAAGAACACTTTTGGTCAGACAATGTACCATTGACCCTTACTCTCTGTGTCCTGTTGGTTAAGAAATCCAGAATCCTAATAACTAATGAAAGTCTCCTATGCATCCATCTACCGCTTATCCTGGGATCTGGGTCACGGGGGCATCAGACCAGGCAGAGCAGCCCAGCCCGGGGGGATATTGCACTCGCCTTAGAGTGCTCTCGTATTAAACTCAGTCCACTTTACCCAACTTCATCATAAGCCACTTTTCGTCCAATATTGTCTCTGCTTTTAAAGGTCGACTAAAGGCAATTTTTAATGACACTTGTAAATGTTTTACCACAGTTTGATACTGTTTTATGGTTTTAATGACTTTTTAATGACATTTCACCTGTTTGTTAATGTTCATTGTGTTTTTGTGTGTTTTCTCCCTCTTCCCTTACCCCTACAAGTGTCTTCTGGTACTTGTCAGGCTAACATTGTAAATTAGAAACTGTTAATGTTTTGCCTGGTAAAATAAAGGTTTAAATAAATGTAAAAAATAGTTAGAATAAAGAAAAACACACAGTATACACAAAGGAAATCACTGTTCCTACCAGAAGAGAAAATCGTTTTGGCAGCTTAGCAGCTCATTCAAACCAGCAGTTAAGTGGAAATGCTGACACCTGTGTAGACTACGTCATGGGCTCCATGCTGGGTCAATGTTGAAGTATAATTCAGATTTGATGACTTGTGGATTCTTGATTTTATCTGTAATTCACTTGTGCAGGGCATTGCTGTCGGGAATGGGATGTCGAATTATGAGTTAAACGATAACTCGCTGGTGGAATTTGCCTACTTCCACGGGCTGCTGGGGAACAGCCTGTGGAACGACCTCCAGACCTACTGCTGCCGTAATGGGACGTGCGATTTCTACAGCAACCCGAACCCTAACTGCAATGTCGCCGTGAGTCTGACCCGGTCTGAGATGTAGTTGACTCTGGACTGCTGGGGTTTGCTGCTGGTGTTCTCAGGTGTTCTGTGTTTCCTCCACAGCTGGATGAGGTTCAGCACATCGTCTACGGTATGGGACTGAACATTTACAACCTGTACGCTCCCTGTCCAGGTGGAGTCAAACAGAGGATCAGGTGAGCCGAGACCTTTGGAGTCCTGGGGTGGTTTAATTAAAGGTGGACTATGTCGAAATCACAGGTGATTACTGGCAACACCAGATGGCGTAATGAGCCTTCATCCACTAGGCCGAAGCTAATTTGATAGTCTTTTTCACTGATGACCTGTGATGACTCCTTCAAATTTGTCTACTCCAAGTGAACCGGTGATTAACTGTTATCATTACATGTTCTGTCCTACTCTAGAAATTAATGTAATTAAGTTACAACACAGGATTTTTGACTCTGAACTAAAAACTTGCTTATACTTACCCTGCTGGTGTAGAGTGGCATTTATCGCTTTATCAGCCAGCAAACATCACAAATGAATTCATAGCTCTGCAATATCATAAATTATCATATTTTGCATGACTGAAAGAGAGGTTTCTTTACACTCTTAATTATATTTTTAGGTATTTCTAGAATACGTATTTAAAGTAGAAAACACTTCATATTCTACCTTTAAACTGAATGGGGATCCAGAGGAATCTAATGGGGTTCCAGCAGCCATTATTTAACTTTAAAAGTTAAAGGCAACATTTTTCCCCCTTTTCTTCCACCCTTTTTCCAGTTTTGAGCGGGGCGAGTTGGTGATCAGAGATTTGGGGAACTTGTTCAGCCGCCATCAGTGGACTCAGCTGTGGACTCAGGTAAGAAGGAAGTCACTAAATTCATGGTGCCATTAGTTCAGCACTCCTTACCATTTGTACACGTGTTTTTCTTTGAGTAGAAGCTGAAGAGTTTGATCACTGTACACCGATCTGTCCGCCTGGACCCCCCCTGCACCAACTCCACCCCCTCCAACCTCTACTTGAACAGCCCTTTGATTAAAAAAGCCCTCCATATCGACCCTAAGGCTCTGGACTGGGTCATCTGCAGGTAACACACCTGTCTGGGTGTAGTATCAAACACAAATGAATGTAAATAAAGCTGTAACAGCCATGAATCTGTGGACTGTCTGGTGTTGCAGCACTGAGGTGAACCTGAACTACAATCGACTCTACATGGACGTCAAGAAACAGTATCTGAAGCTGCTCTCTGCTTTGGTCAGTAAACATGATAAAATGTTGAGTGTTTCTTTGATTCCCAGGTTAACCACACCAGGTAATGTAACACGTTGAAAAATTGTTCAATTCATGGATATTAAAAAATATAGTTGTCGATGCCTTTGAATGACTTATGAAGGGGTTTTTGCAGCAGAGTTTCAGCCCCTCCTCGATAACACCAGCCTGACCGTGACATAATCTGAGGCCACCACAGACCACCTGGACACTGTCAGTAGTAGTTTATCGTCTGAAGGGGATTAAAATATAAGTCTTTTCATACTAGGGATCACAGCCTTATGCTGATGAACCTGTTATTACCCCCTTTACACAGGGGTGGAGATCATTGAGAGACTGGCCAAATTTTGATCTGTCAATCATCTTCAGTGATCTCCACAGTCTCCTCAAAGTTTTGAGTCGGTCCAAAACAGACAGAGATCTCCTGAATGATCCCAAACATCAAAAAAATTGGCCCAGTCTTTCAACGATCTCCATGCTGTGTAGAGGGGCATTATAGAAACCAGGAGCAGAGGAGCATTAGGAGAAATAACTGGTATGACGGCAAACCAGTGGAGAACACCACAGTGTTGGGAGTTGTTTAGCCTATGATTGTTGTTGGCTTATGATAGTTAATACTGTGAAAATTCTGTAAATTAATCTGTCACATACAGTGCTGTAAAAAAGTATTTGCCCCCTTCCTGATTTCTTATATTTTTGCATATTTGTCACACTTAAATGTTTCAGGTCATCAAACAAATATAAATATTAGGCAAAGATAACCTGAGTAAATACAAAATGCAGTTATAAATGGAAAAAAACCCTCCTGTTGTAGGAGCGGAGCTGAAATTTGACACTTTAGATAGGAATTTCTGAGTTTAGGTGTTGTAAACCAAAACTTATCTTGCACTAACATTTGAAAATTATACTTCCAAGACATATTATGAACAAATGTTTGAAAAATTTTAACCTGAAGAACACCCTTTAAGGCTCCGGTTGCAACACCATTTTTCATCATCAGTCAGCTGCTCACATTCAAAACACTTTAAACACATCCTTCTCTGGGACCGGTTAAGCAAGATTTATGGTCCTGTGGGCGTACTTGTGTCTCTGGCTATGCAGCTGTGAATTCTGGGAATTCACCCATGACGGAGGTTATAGAGACGTATAAAGGTGCTATTCTTTGCACTGTCAGCATAGCTAAGGTACAGAACCAACAACAGCACATATAGACAGAAAGCTCTGCGCCTACAGCTCTGGAAAATGTTTTTTAAAAAACAATGCAAACTCTTTCCTAAATTAGCATCTCTACATGTATGGCAGCCATTCAGTTTCAGTATCTGATGAATTCGAACACAAGGACACCTCAATCTACCTAAGGAGGTACTGATTAGGTGATCATCTAAGCATGATAAGATGCATGAAAGCTGTGAATGATAATCAGAGTTATTAATTCAATTCAACTTTATTTATATAGTGCCATATCACAACAGTCATTTCATAGCACTTTCAAATGTTGGGAAAACCCCACAATTGCAGAAAGACCCCAGCAATCAGACGGTCCCCTGTGAGCAAGCACTTAGTGACGGTGGAGAGAAAAAACTCCCATTTAACAGAAAGAAACCTCTAGCAGAACCAGGCTCAGGGAGGGGCAGTCATCTGCTGCGACTGGCTGGGGGGTGAGGGGATAGAGAAGATGAAAAGAACAGACATAAAGAGAGCAAACATGAACGGGGAGAAGCCAAGTACATTATTGGAGGTCACTCAGCAGTCTAAATCTATCAACAACAAAACAAAGGTGGGGGGGTGGGGTTAAGAGACACAAGATCCCTCTCTAATCGTAGGCTACATTGAAGAGGAAGGTTTTTACCCTATTCTTAAAAACAGATCGAGTCTGACTCCCGAACCCAGATTGGTAACTTGGTTCCACAGGAAAGGAGGTTGATAGCAGAAGGCTCTGCCTCCCATTGTACTTTTGGAGATTCTAGGTATTACAAGTAATCCAGCATTTTGGGAGCGTAGTGCTCTGTTAGGATGATAGGGTAATATCAGATCTTTTATATAAAAGGGGGCCTGATTAAGAGTTTTGTAAGTGAGAAGGATTTTAAACTTAATTCTAAACTCTATGGGAAGCCAATGAAGGGAGGCCAGAACTGGAGAGATATGATCTCTCTTTCTAGTACCTGTTAAAACTCTTGCAGTAGCATTTTGGATCAACTGAAGACTTTTTAAAGATATTTTAGGACAACCTGATAATAACGAGTTACAATAATCTAATCTAGAGCTAACAAAAGCGTGGATCAGTTTCTCAGCATCATTCAGAGACAAGATGCTCCTAATCTTGGCAATATTGCGCAGATGATAGAAGGCAATCTTAGAAACAAATTTAATATGTGAATTAAAAAACAGATCTTGATCAAAAATAACTCTAAGGTTCCTCACAGAACTACTCAGAGTAAGAGTAGCGGCATCCAAATTAAGAGTTTGATTTGGAAAGGTATTTCTAAGGTTTTTTGGACCAACAAGAATGACTTCAGTCTTATCTGGGTTTAATAGCAGAAAATTACAAGTCATCCAAGCTTTGATTTCCTTAAGACGGGCATCTAACTTAGCTAATTGATTACAATCATTGGGCTTCATTGACGGGTATAATTGTGTGTCATCTGCGTAACAATGAAAATGTATACAGTGCTTTCTAATGATTTTGCCTAACGGAAGCATACTGTACTGTATATAACCTAAAAAGAGTAGGGCCTAACACAGATCCCTGTGGAACTCCATGATTGAGCTTAGAGTTGGAAGAAAACTCATTATTGATATGAACAAACTGAAGTCTGTCAGACAACTAAGATCTAAACCACTGCAGCGAAGTTCCATTTAGTCCAACATAGTGTTCTAGCAAGTAGAATATCATGATCGATGGTATCAAAGGCTGCACTAAGATCTAAAAGGACAAGTACAGAAACAAGTCCATTATCAGATGCGGTAAGGAGGTCATTAGTGACCTTCACTAAGGCTGTTTCAGTGCTGTGATGAATTCTGAACCCAGATTGAAACTCTTCAAATAAACCATTTCCCTGCAAGTGGTCAAATACTTGCGTAGCAACAACTCTAAGATTTTTGAAATGAAAGGCAGATTAGAGATTGGTCGATAGTTAGCCAAAACCCCTGGATCGAGCGTTGGCTTTTTGAGTAAGGGTTTAATTACAGCAATTTTAAAAGCCTGCGGTACATAACCCTAAAGTTAAAGAAGAATTGATTATTTGAAGAATACGGCTACCAATAAATGGGAAGACTTTTTTAAATAACCTGGTAGGAATAGGGTCTAAAAGACAAGTTGAAGGCTTGGGTGAGGAGATTATTTTATCTAACTCTAAGAGGTCAATTGGAGTAAACTTTTCTAAACAGATATCAATTGAAGGAGTTGTAGCAGTTGCTGTACTTAAGTTTACGGTGGGAAGAATCTGACTGATTTTATCTCTAATAGATAAAATTGTATGATTGAAAAAGTTCAAAAAGTCCTGACTAGAAAGCTCTAGGGGGATGTGAGTCCTGACTCTTTGTCAGCCTGGCTATAGTGTTGAAAAGAAACCTGGGATTATTCTTATTCTCTTCTATTAATGCAGAGTAATAACTTGTTCTAGCTTTTCTAAGAGATTTTTTATAAATTAGGAGGTGATTTCTCCACGCTAAATAGAATTCATCTAAATTAGTGGAATGCCATTTTCTTTCTAATTGACGAGTCTTCTGTTTTAAACTACGAGTTTCTGTGTTAAACCAAGGGGTTACAAATCTCTGATTAGACTTTTTCTTTTTTAAAGGGGCCACCAAGTCTAGTGTCTGATGCAGAGAGGCTGTAACACTATCTACCATGCTATCAATTACGGAAGGAGCAGGCTCTCCATCTTTTATTTCCGTTGTGTTAACCCATGGTATAGAGGAGACAATCTGCAAAAATTTGGTAACGTCATCTGAAAGACATCTGCTGTAGTAATATTTTTCTTTAGGAGTCAATTAATCAGAAATAGTGAAATCAAAGGTTAACAGACAATGGTGTGACAGTACAGGATTATGAGGAGACACTACCAGATTTTCTATTTCTATACCATAAGTCAGAACAAGGTCCAATGTGTGGTGGAGATAATGGGTAGAATTTTCTACTTTCTGGGAAAACCCCATTGAGTCTAAAATTGAATTGAATGCTTTATTAAGATAGTCACTATCTACATCAACATGTATATTAAAATCCCCTACTATAATTATTCTACCTGATTCCAGCACTAAATCAGCTAAAAATTCAGCAAATTCGGATAAAAACTCTGAGTAGGCTGAGGGAGGACAGTAAACTATGGCAAAGAAAATTGGGTTTAAGCTAAGATTGCTAACATGCCCCATACCGAGGACCAGGCCCTCAAAGGAATTAAAACATGATTTTTGCTTTACATTAACTAGTAATTTAGAACGGAAAATTGCCGCTACTCCACCTCCACGACCAGAACTTCTGGGATTATGATAGTTTAGATAACCAGAGGGAGTTGATTCATTTAAACCAACATAATCATCTTGCCCTAGCCAAGTCTCTGTAAGGGATATTAAATCAATCTGATGATCAATTAATAGATCATGAACTAGTAGAGACTTGGGAGTTAGAGACCTAATATTTAAAAAACCGCATTTAATTTTTAAATTATGAGGAGGAACAGAGGCCAAATTATTAAATTTAGAGACTTGATGTTTAATTTGAGTTTTACCAACTTTTTGTTTAATCACTTTGGGATGTTTATACATTATATTTTTTATTAACTTTGAGTAGACAAAGGTTCTCTAAGGGGGAAGACAAGGGCAAAGTTGAGGGGTGGCGGATGAGGAGGAGCTGCAGAAAGGCGTGTATTTATCAAGTTATGTTGTATTTGTCTTTGGTTATATTACATAAATACAGATTTCTGAGTTGTTCCCAAGTTAAAACTTAAGTTTGTTGTGTTTAAGAATGAATATCTTTGCCGTATTTGCTTTAAAAACATCTTTTTTTGTTGTTTTGGCCAATTGTTTTATGTATTTTCTGTAAATAAATGCTCTAAATGATGGTATTATTATGTAGAATTTGGATGAGTTGTTTTCGTTAGGTTAGAGAATAAAATAAAATTGTTTGTTTTGGTCAAACATATGTATAGATAATAAAACCAGATAGTTATAATTTTGCAGTAGCCTCTTTGGTCTTTTAATTTTTTTTTTTCCCAGAGGTGTAGATCTGGTGTTGACAACCTGGACTATGGAAAGAGTCATTTTTGAGTAAAGTCTGGCCTAAAAAAACTCCATGGAGGTACAAAACCTAAATGACTGCGGTTACATGGACACAATAACAGTTACTGGGAATAAACCGATAATGGCAATAATCAGTTTTCTTGTGTTTACATGCACTGAATAAATGGATTATTAGAGGGTAAACCACTTGAGTTAATGACCCCGGTTACATGGCCTTTATCAGTTTAGATGCTCACTTGAATAATCCAATAACTACAGAAATCCAATCATAACCGGTTTATTCATGTACATGTAAACATGGTTATTGACCTGCCAATTTAAAACCATAAATTGGCCTGTCAACATTAGCAATAGAAGAGTTTTTCTCTTAAATATGAGGCACTTCTTTTTATAAATTTGTAAATTTTTTCTTTGAAAGTTTTTTTTTTTTTTTTTTGTAGAAAAAGGGCATAAAATGCCATTTTAGACAATGCAGATTTGTTTTTGCAGGGGATTTATATCCACCGGAGTCTGTCTTTACATTTAAATTTACAGTCTTACAGTTTCATGTCAAAATCTTTTCACCCCCCCAAAAAAAAACAAAAAACAAAACTATACCAAAAAAACCCCAAAACAGAATCAGTGATTATTAGGCCCAACTACAGTACATACCACAAGGCTAATAGTAGCTAGCACGACATTATCAGAATAAATCCTGTGATAAAAACACTTACTGATTGAAGGACATGCCCAGTTGTCTCTGCAGAGAGTGATCAAGACTGCGCAAAAAATTACTGGTTGTTCTCTCCCTTCTTTGGAAGAGATTTCCAGGTCTCGGTACCTCAGCAGAGATCACTGCCATCACTATGGACTGCACTCACCCAAGTCACACTTTCTTTCACTTGCTTCCATCAGGTAAGCGGAACAGATCCCACAAAACCTAGACTACCAGATTCAATCATAGTTTCTTCCCAACAGCAGCACGTATCTTGAATGGACTTGCATAATACATAAAGACTGTTGATGTCATTTTCAGCTCATTTTATGGGCAATACCCTTGTGTACAGGATGGTCTTATTTTACTCACTGCCCAGTATGTTATTTATTGCAATGCATATTTTTATTTAATTCTTTTCAGGTATCATTGTTTTAGGCATTACTTACTGTTGTAATTATATGGATGCTAAATGCATGAATGAATTGTGAATGTTATGCAGGATCTGTGAATCTGTGCAGAATCTTAATTTCGTTGTATTGTTTTTAACAATGGAATGACAATAAAAGGCGCTTTGATAATGACTGAAACTGCATCGGCCCTTTAAAGCAGTTTAATGGTAAAACCCATCATAATTTGGATCAAGTTTTTAAAGTAGTTTGTTAAAAGATGCTAACTAACCTGGAGGATAACGTCAGTTAGGCCAGAGAGTCTTGATTGGCTCATTACCCACATGTCAGCACCACGGATAGTTGCATCACCAAAAACGCTCCACCTCAACTAGTCTTTTTACGGGGGTGGGGCTTAAGTGAAAATTCACAGCAAAAAAACCAGATGAGGCATTTGAGAGATTTTGCTCTTGATATGTCTTGTTCATCATAAAAAGCATGTTACAGACATGTTAACAAGAGGGAAAAAAAACACTTGATTTTTTGCAGAGTGTCAGTTTAACTTTACGCCTAAATTTGTGGGGTCTTTGTGACTTTTGTCTTGTAAATTAGCAACTTTTCACTCCTAAGTTTATTGGGCTATATACAAATATTCAATTAACATTATATGAACATTCATTCACTACATTGGTCTTTGGCTTGCAAATTTGATATTTGGATATTCAGCTTTTTTCTTACTGCCCAATTCTTAAAAGTAAATTACCAATACCAAAATTTGCAGAAAACCTTGCAAATTTACAAGAAAAAGGGCAAAGTCACAAAACAAAAAGGTAGAAAATTTGTTATATAAATGATTACAGATTTACATGATGACATTTGCAGATATACAGTGGTGTGAAAAAGTGTTTGCCCCCTTTCCGATTTCTTTTTTTTTTGTATGTTTGTCACACTTAAATGTTTCAGATCATCATACAAATTTAAATATTAGACAAAGATAACACAAGTAAACACAAAATGCAGTTTTTAAATGAAAGTGTTTATTATTAAGGGAAAAAATCCAAACCTACATGACCCTGTGTGAAAAAGTGATTGCCCCCTAAACCTAATAACTGGTTGGGCCACCCTTAGCAGCAACAACTGCAATCAAGCGTTTGCGATAACTGGCAATGAGTCTTTTACAGTGCTGTGGAGGAATTTTGGCCCACTCATCTTTGCAGAATTGTTGTAATTCAGCCACATTGGAAGGTTTTCGAGCATGAACCCCCTTTTTAAGGTCATGCCACAGCATCTCAATCAGATTCAGGTCAGGACTTTGACTAGGCCACTCCAAAGTCTTCATTTTGTTTTTCTTAAGCCATTCAGAGGTGGACTTGCTGGTGTGTTTTGAATCATTGTCCTGCTACAGAACCCAAGTGCACTTCAGCTTGAGGTCACAAACAGATGGCCAGACGTTCTCCTTCAGGATTTTTTGGTAGACGGCAGAATTCATGGTTCCATATACCACATCAAGTCTTCCAGGTCCTGAAGCAGCAAAACAGCCCCAGACCATCACACTACCACCACCACATTTTACTGTTGGTATGATCTTCCTTTTCTTAAATGCTGTTACTTTTGCGCCAGATGTAATGGGACACACACCTTACAAAAAGTTCAGCTTTTATCTCGTCAGTCCACACAGTATTTTCCCAAAAGTCTTGGATCAAGATGTTTCCTAGCAAAACTGAGACAAGCCTTTGTTCTTTTTGCTCTGCAGTGGTTTTCGTCTTGGAGCTCTGCCATGCAGGCCATTTTTGCCCAGTCTCTTTCTTATGGTGGAGATATGAACACTGACCTTAACTGAGGCAAGTGAGACCTGCAGTTCTTTGGATGTTGTTATGGGGTCTTTTGTGACCTCTTGGATGAGTCGTCGCTGCACTCTTTCTGGTAATTTTGGCCAGCCGGCCGCTCCTGGGAAGGTTCACCAGTGTTCCATGTTTTCGCCATTTGTGGATAATGGCTCTCACTGTGGTTCGCTGGAGTCCCAAAGCTTTAGAAATGGCTTTATGACCTTTTCCAGACTGATACATCTCAGTTACTTTGGTTCTCATTTGTTCCTGAATTTCTTTGGATCACAGCATGATGTCTAACTTTTGAGGATCTTTTGGTCTACTTCACTTTGTCAGGCAGGTCCTATTTAAGTGATTTCTTGATTGAGAACAGGTGTGGCAGTAATCAGGCCTGGGCGTGACTAGAGAAATTGAACTCAGCTTTCCAAAGATGTGATAAACCACAGTTGATTTGTTTTAACGGGGGGGGGGGGGGAGCAGTTTTTCAAACAGGGCCATGTAGGTTTGGATTTTTTTAATCCTTAATAATAAACACCTTCATTTAAAAACTGCATTTTGTGTTTACTTGTGTTATCGTTGTCTAATATTTAAATTTGTTTGATCTGAAACATTTAAGTGTGACAAACATACAAAAAATGAAAAATCAAGAAGGATGCAAAGTTTTTTACACCACTGTACAAGAAAAGCTGGAAGTATAAGAAAAAGGTTTTACAGTTACAAATTGAAGCTTTATGGGAAACTTGGTTTTCCACTTTTAAAAAAGGTGCAAATTTACACAAAAAGGTAAGGAAAACGGTTCCAGATATTTAAGAATTTTATGCTGTTGAGGTACACTGATCGAGAAGAAAAACATGTCTGAATGTTTGGATATTTGACCTGGATTACTCCCAAATTTATGTTTTTCTTGTAAATTTGTAACTGATTTCCTCTAAAGTCTACTTTATTTCTTTTAAATACAGTTATTTCCTTTTTTTAAAATCAGTCACAGGGGAGTCAGAGGTTGCAGACTGTAGTGCTGTGCTGCATCAGTTTCCACTGTAATCTGGGCATGGCATGGGCAGCATGGTGGTGCAGTGGTTTGCACTGTTGCCTAACAGCTAGAAGGTTCCAGGTTCAAATCCCCAGGCTGGCAGGGGTAGGAACCTTTCTGTGTGGAGTTTGCATGTTCTTTCTGTGTTGTATGGGTTTACTCTGGGGACTCCGGTTTCCTCCCACAATCCAAAGACATGCATGTTAGGTTAATTGGTGGTTCTAAATTGTCCCCAGATATCTGTCTCCTATAGGCCCTTAGAATTGAGGGTTAGTACTAGTGAAGTGCTTTGAGTGGTCTTTGAGACTGAAAAGCGCTGTATAAGTGTTCATTCTTCATCTACTTTATCTTGGTATGCTGTGCCGATATCGCCCCCTTGTGAATGGGACGTTCAGTCTTGCGCATGTGCTTTTCAACGCGTTCAGGTCATGGGCAGGCGGCGTGGTCACAAAATTTGGGCTGCACGTGGTCGTCCGCGGTCGAGCACTGCAGACACTAGCAGAGTGAAGATGACATAAATTTCATCACACGAGGTTTCCAGTTACACGTATGCAGACAGCAGAGGTGCAGCATGAATCCAACTTTAAGATCATTGTACCTCACTAGGACACTTTTCTTCCTTCATAATGTTGTTGAAGTGCTTTGGTGTTTTCTGTGCAGAAGTACCAGATCCTGGTATATAATGGGGATGTGGACATGGCCTGTAACTTCATGGGAGACGAGCGGTTTGTTGAGTCTCTGCAGCAGGAGGTAGATTATATATTTTTTTATTAATCCATTTATCAACAATGAGTGGTTCTGTCTTCATGCCTATCCACTCAGCTTTATTGTATATGAGTCACCTGATCTATAAAATAATTTATTCAATAATTTAAATATAATTTACAGTGGGGCAAATAAATATTTAATCCCCTGCTGAATTTGTAAGTTTACGCCTTACAAAGAAATGAACAGTCCATAATTCTTATGGTAAATTTATTTTAACAGAGAGAGACAGAATATCAACAAAAAAAAAAAAAAAATCCAGAAAAAACATCAAATAAGGGTTATAAATTAATTTGCATTTGATCGAGGAAAATAAGTATTTGATCCCCTACCAACCAGCGAGAATTCTGACTGGCACAGACTGGTTATGTATCCATGAGGCACATAAATTAATCCTGTCCCTTTAGGAAAGTACTCCTAATCTCAACCAGTTATGTGTATAAAAGATTCGGTCTTGGCCATGGTGGTGAAGTTTGAATTGAAGAGACTGTCAAAGGACGTCAGAGACAAGAATGTAGACCAGCACAAGGCTGGAATGGGCTACAACACAATCAACAAGAAGCTTGGTGAGAAAGAGACCACTGTTGGTGCGATGATTTGAAAATGGAAGAAATACAAGATAACAGTCAATCACCCTCATTCTGGAGTTCCATGCAAGATTTCACCTCGTGAGGTAAGGACGATTCTGAGAAAAGTGAGGGATCAGCCCAGAAGTACATGGGAGGAGCTTGTTAATGATCTCAAGGGAGCTGGGACCACAATCACCAAGAAAACCATTGGTAGCACACTTCGCCATAATGGATTGAGATCCTGCAGTGCTCACAAGGTTCCCCTGCTCAAGAAGGCACATCTGAAGTTTGCCAATGAACACCTGAATGATTCAGTGAAGGCCTGGGAGAATGTAGTGTGGTCAGATGACACCAAAGTTGAGCTCTTTGACATCAGCCCAACTTGCCGTGTCTGGAGGCAGAGAAATGCTGAATATGACCCCGAGAACACCATCCTCACTGTCAAACATGGAGGTGGAAACATTCTGCTTTGGGGCTATTTCTCTAAGTCTACAGGAAGACTTCACCACATTGAGAGGTGGATGAATGGGGCCATGTACTGTAGAATCTTGGATGAGAACCTCCTGACCTCAGCCAGAACACTGATGATGGGTTGTGGATGGGTCTTCCAGTATGACAATGACCCAAAACATATGGCCAAGACAACAAAGGAGTGGCTCAAGAAGAAGCACATCAAGGTCCTGGAGTGGGTCAGCCAGTCTCTGGACCTTAATCCCATAGAAAATCTGTGGAGCTGAAACTTTTGAGTTTCCAAGCGACAGCCTGGAAACCTTCAGGATTTGGAAAGTATGTGTAAAGAGGAGTGGACCAAAATCCCTCCTGAGATGTACACAAACCTGGTGACCAATTACAAGAAACGTCTGACCTCTGATGCCAACAAGGGTTTCTAGTAAGTCACGTTTTTCTTGGGGATCAAATACATATTTCCCTTGATCAAATGCAAATTAATTCATAACCCTTATTTAATATATTTTTCTGGATTTATTTTGTTGATCTTCTGTCTCTCTCAGTTAAACTAAACCTACCATAAAAATTATGGACTATTCATTTCTTTGCAAGGAGGTAAACTTACAAATCCAGCAGGGGATCAAATAATTATTTCCCCACTGTATAATTCTCAGTGGTATTAAATCCTTGTCTCTTCTCTCAGGTGCAGGTTCAGAGGCGTCCTTGGCTCTACAATGATGATAACGGTCCGCAGATCGCAGGCTTCGTCAAACAGTTCAGCAACATCGACTTCCTCACTGTGAAGGTACAGACTTTCATCGTCACTTGTAGTCCCTAAAATATTCACCTCATTTCTTCTCCTAAAGCACTATATGAGTACAGGTCCTTATCCCCCTCCTCACATATTAGATTTTTCCACTTGATGCAGTCGAAGTAGAGAAGCAAACCGGTGTTGAACGAAATGAGATATTTGTACAGTATTTCAGATCCCGAATTCAAAGGGACTTACAGCCCCTATTATGCACATTTTACACAGCACAGCTCCTAGAGCAGAAGTCTGCAACCTTTGGGAACCAAAGAGCCACCTTGCCCCTCTCTGACTAAAATAGGATTAGCTGAGAGCCTCAACAGCAGTTTAACCTATAAAATAAAGATTATGCTCCTCATAAAGTTGATATATACTGTATATGTACACAGTGGTGTGAAAAAGTGTTTGCCCCTCCCTGATTTCTCATTTTTTGTATGTTTGTCACACTTGAATGTTTAAATTTGTTTGATCTGAAACATTTAAGTGTGACAAGCATACAAAAAATGAGAAATCAGGAAGGGGCAAACACTTTTTCACACCACTGTGTGTGTGTGTGTGTGTGTGTGTGTGTGTGTGTGTGTGTGTACATACATACAGTCATGTGGAAAAAAATCAGGACACCCTGTATAAGCCTGTGTGTTTTTATGAACATATTTAGACATATGGATATTCAATGTCAATGTTTAAAATAATGGGAGATTCACGTAATACAACTAAACAATTAAAAATGAATTAAAAGACTTTTTTCAAATTTTCTGTAAAATGTATTTATAAACAAATAGTGAGGAATAAACTAGGACACCCCCACATTCATTCCCACGTAAAATGGCTAAAATAAATATTAAAAAAAATGCCAATAAAAACAAAAAAAGGTTAGACATATTAATAAATATTCTATTTATTATCTAAAGAACTGAATATTTAATGGGGGAGAGAGGGAGAGAGAGGATTTTTCAACACACCTTTATTGTCACAAGTTCAACAGAAAAACACTCCCAACTAAAAGAAGCAATGACAAGTAAATTAATTCACTGACAAGAAATCAAAGACACAAGCAACTAAACCAAGAAAACAAAAACTTGATTCTTACATCAGAACCACACCATAGGTAATTTTCCCCTCCTTAACACAACACAGGATGTGCTTAAAGCACCACATAGCCTCAAGTTCCAACATTTTGCATCAGATGATAGTAATTGTAATAAGATAAGATAAGAAACTTTATTGTCCCTCAAGGGGAAATTTGTCTTGGGCTTGTCATCTGACCTGCAACCACACAATCCACACATACACAATGGATGTAGTACATAATGAATGAAATAAAACCCAATAAATAATACAAGTACATACATACATAAATATATAACAGCAGTCATTAAGAACAGGAGTTATAAGTGTCCCTGACCTATTTATCTGAGTTTAAAAGTTTTACTGACGTCAGGATAAATGAGTTCTTGTATCTATTGAACCTGCACTTGGGGACTCTGTATCTCCTCCCTGAGGGCAGCCGCACATATTCATTGTTTAGCACATGGCTCATGTCACTGATTATTTTTTGAGCTTGTCTACAGGCTGCCTGGTCGTTAATAATCATTATTTGAATCAAATAATCAATCATTATTTGAGTCCTGATCATGCTTACCAGCATGTCTTTTACGTTACAATCCAGCATTTGTTCAATTTTTCTTTTCCTACTAACATAAATAGCCATTTTAGCCTGACCCAGGATGAAATTTAACAGTTCACTTTTTTCCTTGCTTCTCTGTCTATATGGAAAACCCAAGATAAAAATCTGCAGGGAAAAGACTTTTTTTTTTTTTTTTTTGTTACTTATTTGTACCCGTAGGTAGACTTGGTTTGCAGTCTGGTGACAAGCCACCGGCTGCTGGTCGCTGCGTGCGCGAGCGCCCTAAACCTACATGTTTTGGTGTGCGGGAGGAAACCGGAGAAATCCCGGAGTAAACCCACGCAACACGGGGAGAACATGCAAACTCCACACAGCTCACTGTTGGTCGGGGGCTGGAATCGAACCCACGATCTCATGATCCCCGCGGTCCCCCGGCCGAGGGTAAAACTGTGCTGCCACAGTGCTAAACCACTGCGCCACCATGCAGCCCAGACTTCTCCAAACAGATAAAACAGCTTCCCCCAAAAAACAAACAACAATTGCAGTCTGTTACAGTCCAGAAAACAATGGAACACAGTCTCTTTCTGAGGACAAAATGGACAAACCTCAACAACATTTGGGTTTAAAATAGAGATAAAAGCATTTACAGCCACAGCACCATGTAAAACTCGCCATTGCAGGTCTCCAACCTTCTTAGTTAATGGTGGTTTATAGAGTGCTTTCCAGGTAGGCCTCACCTCTGAACCCAAACCCGTGTTTCCTCCATGGTGTATCAGCTCGACCTTTTAATTTATTCACATTTAGAACTTTCACCAAGAGTCCATACATTTTTTTTTTTTTTTTTACCAGAAGAGTCACAAATGTTAATGTGTTCAGAGTTTAAAACATACCAGTGCCATCTTTAAAATCAGGAGATAAAACACTAAAAGGAAAAGGCTCATCAGCAGTTTGCACAGAATTTTTGCAGTGTAAAACAATAGCAGAGTGTTCTTCTGCGGAGAGGTAGTCTCTCCAGTCTTTCAGCAAGTTTATTACAACTCTGACTGAAGAGACACCAAGAGCCGAGCACAGGGCAACAGCATTGTCCAGGTTAGGACCACATAAGTTCACCAAGTGTCCCAGCATTGTAACCTTTGCAGAAAGGAACTTTTTTAAAACAGAAGGTCCTAAAACATTGCTCACATCAAAACGGGTCCCAAACACAAGTGGTTCCTTTAAAAGCCAAAAAGGTGACAAGGAAGCCTGGGGAGAGTTCTTTTTAAGAAGTCCCCAGATTTTAAAAGCACTTTGATAAAACTGAGGAAGTTCTGGGAGTTTTTGGTTCTTTAAGTCCATTAAAAACAATGACTCCTCTAGTTCCAGCCCCCCACAGTGAGCCAGGACAGCTCTGGCAATAGGTCTCCACACAAGGTCGAGAGGGCCACTCAGCAGTCGCTGAATGAACTGCAGGCGAAAGACAGCCCCCCTGCTGGCCAGGTGGATGAGTCCTTGACCACCTTCTTCCCTAGGTGAAAACAGGATGCTCTGCGGAACCCAGTGAAGATGGTCCCAGAAAAAGTCCACAATTATAGATTGTATTCTGGCCAGCAAATTGGTTGGAGGGTCCACATAAGACAGTCGATGCCACAGCATTGAAGCAATCAAGTTGTTAATGTTTAAAACACGACCTCTGAAGGACAAATTTGGCAAAATCCATTTCCATTTTTTTTAATCTTCCTTCAACTTTTTCCAAAAAAACTCCCAATTTTTCCCAGTAAAAGTCTGATTTCCTAAAAAACACACCAAGATATTTAAAACCACCTTGTGTCCAAGAAAGGCCACCAGGTAGGGCAATTTTTTGTAGTCTACCTCCCATCATTACAGCTTCACTTTTACCCTAATTCACTCTCGCTGAGGAGCACTCACCAAAAAAATTAACAGTTCTTAAAAGGTAGTCTACATCATTTTTGATTTCTTGTAAAACCATCATCAGCATATGCAGACACTTTAAAAACAGAGTCAGAGTTGGGGACTTTAAAACCAGTGAGGCCTTGCCTTAGTTTACAAAGGAGGGGCTCGATGGCAAGAGAGTACAGAGAGTGCCTGAGAGGGGGCAGCCCTGTCGGATACCCCTCTCAACTTTGAAAGGAGCACTCAAACCACCATTAATCTTAAGAATACTCTCAATGTCTCTATACAAGGCCTGGATCTTGGCGATGAAACCTGAGCTGAAACCAAAGGCTTCTAGTGTCTGCCAAAGGTATGGATGTCCGACTCGGTCAAACGCCTTTTCTTGGTCTATTGAAATAAGACCAAGTTCCTTGACCAACGAGCTGGAGAGGTCCAAAACATCATGAATTAAAAAAAAGTTGTCTGTAACCAACCTACCAGGTACACAGTAGGTCTGGTCTACATGCATGACCTGCTCCATCATCTTCTTCAGTCTGTTAGCCAACACTTTAAAGAGAATTTTGTAGTCAGTGCAGAAGAGGGCCACTGGATGGCAGTTTTTAATGTCTTTCAAGTCACCTTTCTTGGGAAGGAGGGTGAGGACTGTTCTCCTACAACTTAGGGGCAGGTGACCCTTCTGCAGACTGTCAGACAGTACTTCCAGCAAGTCCTCACAGATCTCAGACCAAAACGTCTTGTAGAACTCTGATGGTAGACCGTCTATCCCTGGGGCTTTTCCACACTGAAGAGATTGGACAGTCACTGCTAGTTCTTGCAGAGTGATCTCACTCTCCAGCTCTGCATTCATACCAGCCATCACCTTCGGCAAGTCTGTCAAAAAATGACTCAGCACATGCGGCTTCTCAACAAACTCTTAAAGAGATCTTTATAGAAAGCAGCTGCAAAGTGAAGGATGTCTGCAGACTCACGGATCAGCCGCCAGACTTCGGAGCTGAGAGAGAGGATCATCCTCCTCTGACCATTCTTCTTCTCCAAACCAAAGAAAAAATGAGATGGAGCGTCCATTAGTGCGATGTTCTGGAACCTACTGCGTACCACAGCACCCCTAGCGGCCACGCCCAGTAAGCCGGTTAAAACAGACTTTTTGCCATTGAGGGCCTCAAAATGTCCTCTTTCTCCTGTGGAGCCTGTCAAAGACTGCAGCTCCACTACTTCTCTCTCCAGGTCCCTGACAGACCTGGCCAAGTCTCCAGAGACATTGCGAGTATACTGTAGGCACAGGTTCTTTATTTGACTCTTCCCTACATCCCACCACTGCTGCAAAGAACTAAAATTTGATTTTAATAATTTAAAATTACTCAAAAAAAAAAAACCCATAAAAGCAGTTTTAAAACCATTATCCGACAAAAGTGATGTGTTAAAATGCCAGTATGCACTACTACACTTTATATTCGTGATAAAAACACAACACTGAACCAGATAGTGATCTGTAAAGTCAACAGGGACTATAAAAGCACTTTTAAAAATGCTAAAATGGTGCTTAAAACTGTAAACCCTATCTAGTCTAGCTAAGGACAGAATATTGTCCTTGCTATGGCTCCACGTGTACTGTCTAGCCTTACCATGAAAATTTCTCCACACATCACACAGATCATGAGCTTCTATAAGACCCTTTAAACTCCCCTTGGATGCAGCATGTGGCTCTGGGTGATTCCTGTCCATGAAAGGATTTTCTGTACAATTAAAATCACCTCCCACAAATAAAAAGTCATCATTACTGCAATTTTTGATCGTGTCATTTAAAATATTTAAAAAGGCCAATCTTTCTGTGCCTACAGTTGGAGCATACAAATTTATAAAAACAACTTTCACATTCGGGCGGCGCGGTGGCACAGTGGTTAGCACTGCGGCAGCACAGCAACTCACCCTTGGCCTGGGGATCCTGGGTTCGATCCCAGCCTCCGACCAACAGTGATCTGTGTGGAGTTTGCATGTTCTCCCCGTGTCTGCGTGGGTTTACTCCGGGATTTCTCCGGTTTCCTCCCACATGCCAAAAACATGCAAGTTAGGTTAATTGGCATCAAAACTGGGGATTCTAAATTGTCCTTAGGTATGACTGTGAGAGTGAATGGTTGTCTGTCTCTCTGTGTTGGCCCTGCGATGGACTGGCGATCTGTCCAGGGTGTACCCTGCCTCTCGCCCAAAGATGCTGTGATAGGCTCCAACCCCCCCGCGACCCGAAAAGGATTAAGCGGAAGATGATGAATGAATGAACTTTCACATTCTCAAAAACAGCTTGGACTTTTAAAATGTGGCCTGCAATTATCTCAATGTCATAAGAAAGTGGAATAAAATCTCGAAAATAAAATACCCACTCCACCACTGCTGCTATTTTTGTGACTGAGAATAACTTCCCCTTGAAATTCCCTCCTCCAGTCAGCAGCATTGTCCTCAGAACTGAGTTTCCTGAACAAACAGAACATTAATTTTCTTAAATTCTGCAAGAGTAAAAACACACGCTCGCTTGGACATTTCTCTTGCTCCACTGATATTGAGTGTGCCAAAATTAAAACTACACATGTGTATAAGAGGGCAAAACCAATACAAAAACAGAAGAAAAAACGAGCAATAAAAAACTAATCATCTTGGGCAGTTTGGTTCTTAACTTTTTGTACAAGCTTTTTTAGTCTGTAGATCTCCTGATCAGTGAAGCTTCCCTGCTCAAGCTCTCCCCTGTTTTTCATGTAGGGCCGAGCAGAGTCAACAAAACGTTTTAGGTCAGGAAAAAAATTTTCAACTTTAACCATTCTGGATCCCTTAGTGTCCTGCAAAAACTTATGTATTTTTGTGAAGGGGTAACCACCTCCACTGGCCACATCATCACTGCTTTCACTGTCACTCTTTCCCTCAGACCCATCATAAGAATCTGGTTGAGATAGAGAAGCGTCACAACTTTTTTTGACAACCCTTTTCACTTTACTCTTCTGCTGTTTGTTCTTCCGTTTGACTGAAGCTTTAGATAACTCTTCATCCATCTCAATATCATCCTCATCCTCCAACACTGACTCAGCCACCCTGGTAGCTGTCTCTTCTTGTTTTCACTCACCCTGTGCTGTGGTTTTATATTCGTCTTTACGGTCCGACCGTCTACCTGTGCCTCATTTGGCTCATCTGTCTGATCCTGAATGTGATCCCTCTCGGTAATCTCACCCTTGTCCACAGTGTTGGTCTGTGCATTAGCCCTGCGATGTAGTTTAACTTTTGTTGTTGTTCCATTTATGAATGACAGGTTGGCTGTGGAGGGCGACGAAACCGCCCCGCCACCAGACAGCCCCGTGGCCTTAGCCGAAGCGCCCGATAGTGCGGACGCGCCAGCAGCCTCAGAGGACGGCAAAGCCGCCCCGTCACTGGACGGCCCCGCGGCCGCGGTGCCCAACAGCAAGGCCGCACCAGCGGCCTCCCCCGGGTGATCACCCCCCACTCCCTGAGGGCATGATTGAATCAAATGCCCCTCCATTCCGCAGCCAAAACACTTCATATTATCAGAGGTGACATGGATGGTATAATCAAAGCCGTCAATCTGGTACTTAAATATGAAGTTGAGGCTTTCCTCGCTGTTCTTTAAAATCATGAGCACCTGTCGTCTAAAAGACATGATATGCTTTAAATGCGGGGGCTTACAACCGAGAGGGATGTGTTTAATGGGGGACAAAAGCTGCCCGTATCTCGACAGCGCCTTCTCCAACAGCTCATTCTTTAAAAACGGTGGGACATTTGATATTGTGATTCTTTTTGTGGGATTTACCAGAGACAGAACAGGAACCAGTGTGTCTTTAATTACAACTCCGCTCTCCACCACCTGATTAACTTTTTCAACACTGTCCAGGAAAAGTACCACGGCATTATTCATTCTGGAAGCAGACCTGACGCTTTCATAGCCGGCCAACTCCCCCACTTCCACTACATTCTTCCACTTCCACAGCCGGACCCAGTTTGACAGCATGCTGGCATGCCAGCTTCTCGAACCCGGAGCCTCGCTCCAAAACCATGCTGACCAGCAAAGCTGGCAGCAGAAACCCCCCTCCCAGAACACCTACCCCACCCCAGCTACAGAAAACAACGAAACTTAGGATGATTTAACAAAAAAAACACCTTAAACACAAAAAAAGAGAAGTTTGAGACAACTCACTCACGCTGTCACACGCTCCCAGCTCGCACTCACGACCACGCCCACTCAGAGAGAGAAAGAGAGTTTGTAGTTTGTGACATCTATGAATTCATACAGCAGTGAAAAAAGAAATGATGGAAATATGTTGTTGTTTCAAGTAACATTGGAGTTAACTGTAAACCAAACTATGCAGGCCAGCGTTTGAGTCCTTTTCATAGGTGGGGAAAATAAATATAAAGGAAGATCCTTGTAACTTCTTTCATGGGGATCCAGTGGACCACTTTTGGTCTGGCCTGCCTTTACCCAGGATCAATTTGTCTTGGGAGATCTACCAGGGGCGGGTTGCACCTGACAACATAGCTCCTGGGATCATTAGGGCATGCAAATCCCTCTGCAATGATAAGGTGGCGATCCATGGAGGGGCCAGAGTACAGTAATCTATAATAAAATACGTAAAGATGTTCACTTTAATCATGTTAACGCACCTGTTTTTGTCTGGGTGGTACATGGGCGAACAAGGACAGTGGTGGCCCAATGTTCAGGAATGTGGACTGGTCACTAGAGAGTCGCTAGTTCAATCCTTGGACCCAGGGATGGCAATTTTCCGCCGATCCGCGGATTTATTTTCAAATTGATCATTTCTGTGAATCGTCTAAATCCGTTGAGAAAATTTTAGGGGGGGTAAGGTACCTTATTGTTACCGATTTAGCGAAAATCAACACGATTATGTAAGCGCTCTGCGCTTCCCCGGGTCAAGTCTCACGATAACCCGGATGTACTCAAGCTACTGCTGTATTGTAAACAGCCCTGCGATTGGATAGTTGCAAACGATTGGACCAATCAAATGGCTCGTATGCTTTGTCAAAAATTCATGGCGGCTTGTTCTCAGGGATGTGATTTTTCCGGTAATTCGCCGAATTCCGCTTTATTTTATTTTCCAGGAAGATAAAGTACGTTAAGTATGTTAGCGGCTTGTGGTCCACGAACGCAGTGAAGGTGCGCCCTTTCAGCCAGAACCGGAAGTGGCGTATGGCCAGGTGGAGAGCCATTAACTCTCTGTCGAACACGCTGTATTTACGCTCACTGTCGTGCAAAGACCTGCTTAAAAAAAAATGGTGAGCGGCTGCCAAGAACCGGCAACGCATTGCTCCACGACGGCCGCTATGCCCATGTCCGAGGCGTCGGTAGTGAGCGCTGTTTTAACCTCAGAACGCCTGCTCCCGTTCAGGAGTCCAGTCGACTCTGTCCGCCGGTTTCCGTTTGAGTGCAGCGTACAACGGCTGGGCTGCGCGGGGGAGGAAAATGAACTGCTCAAGACTCAGTGGAGATTGAAACTGGTGATCTGAAATGAATGCTGAAATTATAAAAAGTAATGGTATGTTGGAATTTTATTTCTATTATGGAATAGATAAAATTAACTGATTTTGATTTGATCAAGTGAGATGAGATGAGATGAGATTCAACTCTATTGTCATTACACATGTATGAATACAAGGTAATGAAACGTGACTTGTCATTTGGGCACGCTCTGCAGAGCGCATCCAAGGCCGGGGCAGCCGCTAGGTGCCAGTCATAAAGAAGAAAGGGGGGAAAAAAAAAGAAAAAGAGAATGGGTATGACACAGTAGGCGAGAGAAAAAAACATGTTTTATCAGAATGACGCTCGGCAAGTGAGTGAAATTTTGATTGCAGGCAAAAAAAAAAACCTCAATGCACATTTAGCAGACATTTAGCAGGAGATCACACACAAAAGTTGAGAGGCAGTGTATTGTATGCATGTAATGTTGTATGCATTGTGTAGTGTAAATGTAACAGTTGTTAGTGAGCAGCAGAGGGCGCCTCCTGGCAGTGGATAGATGTTATAATCATGTGACTTATAAACAAGTCCAGAGTCCAGAGTCTATCTCTCTTGCTCTCTCTCTTGCTTGCAGAAGGCACATGGGCATTGTCCTTGAGGGTCCAATCCGCTGATACGACAACAACTGATTGTCGATTGTTTGGGTAGACATAAGAGCCGGTCCTTCCGTTTATCTCAATCAGGAGGAATGTAAACACGGGGCAAACAAGGTCAAATCAAATCAAAACAGCACAGTGCACTCAGAGAATAGAATTTGTCCTCACCCGTGTAATTCTGTGCTTCCATTATATGTGCAGGCTTAAACTGTTTTTCCATGGAGAGCACAGGGCTCCAGATTTATTCCTCCACTGAATCACTGTCATTCAGTTCACTGTTTGCCGCTACTCGTGCCCTCCCCAACTGGTCGAATTTGATGAAGGAGCTTGCCGGGTCCGCTTTGATCAGCTCTCTCACCTTCCTTCAATTTCTGATGCATCAGGGAACTCCACAGCCAAAAATAGAAGTCCTGAGATCATAACCAATAATGTTTCCACAGACGCATGAATTCCAATGTCCATGAGTCTCCTCGTAGGTTCCAATTCTTGGGCTCCCCCTTGGCCCAATTCTTGTTGAAAAATAGTGACAATAGCACATTTAAGCCGCTTCCAAATCCATAATTTCCGTTTAGATTAAGATTCAGCAGAAGAAGAGCGACTAAACACAGACAAAAACGCAACATTGCAAAAGCTGGGAATAGATCAGGAAGGCAGGAGAGGAGGGAAGAGAAATGCGACTGCTCTCTCTCAAGGCAAGAAGGAAAAAAAAAGTGTTAAAGCATGTGATGGATAATGCTTGTTGGAATATTTACCTCCGCCAAGGAGGTTATGTTTTCATCGGCGTTGGTTTGTCTGTCTGTTTGTTAGCAAGGAAAAGTTATGGACGGATTTTCATGAAATTTTCAGGAAAGGTGTGTAATGGCACAGGGAACAGATGATTAGATTTTGGTGATGATCTGAGAGTGCATACCTCCACCAAGGGCTTTTTTGTATTTGTGCAGCAGGATTATACAAAAACTACTGGATGGATTTGGATGAAATTTTCACCAGAGGTGGTTCTTGGGCTAGAGAGGAACCCATTATATTTTGGTGATGATCTGAGAATGCATACCTCAGCCAAGGCGCTTATCTTCTCACAGTGTGTTAGCAACAATACTCCAAAACTGATGGACAGACTTTGATGCAATTTTCACCACAAGTGGCTATAGGCCTACACACAAACCCATTACATTTTGGAGTTGATCCATGACAAACGGAAGGAGCCTTGGCGGAGGTATGCGCTCTATGAGTGCTTTTCTAGTTTAGGAATGCTATCTTCTTGGAACATAAGTCAATATTATACAGTAATAAGTGGCATTCAGCTGTTTGTTTTATGTCATTTAAGCACAGTTCTGGTACTTAAAAATCATAAAAACCCAGGAGCTTCGGGGGGCGAAGTGACAGTAAAGGTGAAAATTGGCTCAAAGTTCAACGAGGTAACAGAAACACTCAGACAGTTTCTGAAGAAACCAGAAAAGGAGATGAAGTTCAAAGTTCAGAGACTGACGCAGCTTGCTGCCAAAAGGAAGAAAGTTTCACATTAGAAGTGACTTGGTGACCAGTGTAAATAGTGTAATACACTCTTATAGAACTGTTAAATATGTTGGACTAAAGACAGTGAGACAACATTGAAGAAAAAGTAAGTTAACTTTTCATTAAATTTAATGATTTATCTAAGTCTAGTATTTCATTTTTTTTAATCATTTTTTTCAGTTTAAATTACTTCTGTTTTACTGAAAACCTCCCAGCTTCAGGGGGGCTGCGCCCCCCGCCCCCCACCAGCCCCACCATAAGTCAATCGACCAAATTAGATTTCAGCTGAAATCAGAATTTCCTGTTGCCATCCCTGTGGACCAGCACGATCAGATCTGGATGGGACAGATAATGGCAGTCTTTGCCCCATCCTCCTTAACCCCACTGTGGTGCCCTTGTGCAAGGCCCTTAACCCAACTGCTCCAATGTAGCTGCTCAGTGGCCACAGGTCAGTCTGTGGTTGTACTGGGCAGCTTCCAGGTGTGAATGTGTAACTGTATGAATGTGAACAGGGTGTCCTTGAAAAAGAGTGGTTGCCTCTCAGTGGACCTCTCCTGTATAAAATAAAGGTTAAATAAATTAAATGGGCAAGCGTAATTAATTAACATAACGTGTTAATTGGATGTTACTGCGATTAACGCACACCCCTAAAAATAAGCCACAATAAAGTTTATGAATTAAATGTGTGGTCAAAGAGTGGCAGATGGTCTAGCTGGGAAAAGGGGTGTTTATCAGAAATAGAATATATAGAAAACAGACAAACAGATGGCTAGGGCTAATGGACTCCTCAAAGTCTGTCAGACCATATACTCGTAATGTCACAAATATACTCGTAATGTCACAAAAATACTACATAATGCACTGAAATAAAGGGGAAACTCCAATGGGGTGGCTTTAATAAAATTTCACAAACTGAACCTCCTGCCTTCATGTAGCTTTAAACGGCTCTCTGTAGATCGAACTGAACTGTGTGAAAGGTAACAGTTGTGGTCAGTGTTTGTACGTTTTGTTTTTTTTTAACATATGACCTGATCTGTGGTTTTAACTTCTTCCAGGGTTCAGGTCACATGGTTCCAACTGACAAGCCAAACGCTGCCTTCACCATGTTCAGCAGATTCATCAAGAAACAACCCTACTGAGCCCTCTTCATCAGCCTCAAATGGATTCTCTTCTTTTTGGACTCTCGGCCTTTCATACGTTTTTTTTTTTTTTTTGTTCCTTCACTGCCAATTAATCAAGCAGCACCTCTTTTAAGTTGCTTAGCAACTGGATTATTACAAAAATATATTAGACTTTTTGACCTCAGGTAATCATGTTGCACATCAGGTGGACTCCACTTGTCTCCATGGTATCGAGTTGTTGTCATGGGAATGGGCACTGCCACTGTTCTGTTTGTTAAATTTGTTTTTATTGTGTGTTTCATTCTGAATGTGAAACTGGTTTGATTCAAAGGGAAACGTCTTAATAAAGTCTAGTTTTAAGAAAACACCTGACTGTGACATCAATGTTAATTTGATATAGACCGGTAATTTTTTTTTTTTTTAAATTCCAGCTGATTTTGACTCTTTACAACAGAAAAAAAGTTTCAATCACACTTGATATAAAAAGGGATTATGTACTTTTATGACTCTGCTCACATGACAAGCTTGGCTTATTGTAATTTTTTACTGTTATTTACAAATTAATGTTACATTAAATAAGACTTTTAGCTAGCAATTGAGCTAATATAGAAGGGAATTCATCAGCCAAATACTTAAGAGTTTGGAGAAAAATTCAGTTACATTAAAATTGGCTAAGAATATATAATGTACATTTAGTAACAAGTGACAGTGAGTTGAGAGTTTTCAGACCTCCTTGACTTTTTTCGGTTTTGTTACGTATGTTCCAATTGTTTAAATTCATTTTTTTCTCTCATTAATCTACACTCAGTACCCCATTAGTTAGTTAATACCCTTCCACAGCATGTGGGACATGGGGCAGTGCCTGTCTCCGTTTCTCTGACCCTAGGCCACACAGCTGCTGTAAGTAGTGAAAGCTACAGTGGGGGTTCAGTCCTCTGGTAGCTCTGTGCGTTAAATTTCCTTTCCCCATTCTAGTATGCTGAGCACCAAGCTAGAAGGTGGAAAGTACCATTTTATATAGTCTTTGGTATGACCCGGCCGGGATTTGAACCCACAACCTCCCAGTTGTGGGGCAGATGCTCTACCAACTAGGCTACCACTCCGGTCAGTACCCCATAATGACGATGAAGGATTTCTTTGTAAATTTATTAAAAAGAAAAAACTGAAATATCACTTTTGAACACGTATTCAACACTTGAAATTTAGCTCAGGTGCCTCCAATTTCTCCTGTTCCTTGCTGAAATGTTTTGACACATTAATTGGAGTCCCGCTTCAATCCTTCAGGTGCTTTTTGAAAACTCCATGTGTTTTGCACCGAGAGGTTTCGGTCCAGCCACTCTGCCATAAAGCCCAGATCTGTGGAGGGCTGCAGTGATGATCCACACAGGATCTCTGGAGCTCAGAGGGACCATCGGGTTCTTGGTCACCTCTCACCGAGACCCTGCTCCCTCACTTGCTCAGTTTGGCTGAGTGACCAGCGCTTGGAAGAGTCCTGATTGTGCCAGTCTTTTCCATTTGAGTATTATGGAGGCCAATGTGGTATTGGAAACCTTCAGTGCAGCAGGTTTTTTTTTTTTTTTTTTGTAGCCTTCCCCAGATCTGTGCATTGCAACAACCCCATCTCTGAGCTCTGTTGGCAGTTCCTCTGACCTCTGAGCTTTGTTTTTGCTCCGATATGCATTGTCAGCTGTGAGGCCTTCTATAGAGAGGTGTATATCTTTTCAAATCATGGCCAATCCATTTGGTTTACCACAAGTGGACTCCAAACAATGTGTAGAAACATCTTGGAAATGATCAAGAGAAAAGGGAGGAACCTGAACTAAATTTCGAGTGTTTTAGAAAAGTGTCTGAATACTTGTAAATAAATTTACAAAAAAAATCTTACACTTTGTCATTATGGGTACTGAGTGTAGATTAATGAGGAAAACTCTCACTGATTTCCAGTGTAAAAACAATTCTCATTTATTTTAAGTCATAAAAGGAAACTGCACAAACTGTCGCCCATACACTCTCAAATGTGTGGGTTCAGATTATTTATACAGTCTGTGGGTTGGTTTGTTCAGTTAATCTGACAATCGGCAGCCCACTCAAGTCCTTCGGCCAAGGTCGTGGATTTCACAAGTAAAACTGATCACATCAAAAATTAGTCTTCCATCAAAAACTGATCTATTCTTTTAAAATAATCTAACAGTTTTTAGTTTTTCTGTTGTCACTGTAGTGTTTACCAAACTGTTATTTAAATTTCTGTATTTAGAAATGACTTGGTGAGTCAATTTGAAGGATTATATGAATATACTGTATTATGTGAATGTTCATAATATTTTGACTTGTCGAGTCTGGTTTTCGGTCAGGCTACAGCTGTGTTTATGCAGCCCTTAAAAGTTCTCAAAGACCTAACCTGTGCTTTAGATTCAAAACAATACTTTGCAGCAATCTTCATTGATTTACCAAAGGCTTTTGATACTGTTGACCACAATATCCTTCTGTTAGTTCAGAACGCTGATTCTCAAGTCCTCGCTAAGACCAACAAAGTGGATCATATAACTCCAGTACTCGGATCTTTACACTGGCTTCCTGTCAAAGAATAGATTTCAAAATACTCCTGTTGATTTATAAAGCTCTGAATGGTTTAGGGCCAAAATATATTTCAGATCTTCTGGTCCATTATGAACCACTCAGAGCCCTGAGGTCATCAGGGTCAGGCCTACTATCTGTGCCCAGAGATAGAGCCAAACATGGTGTGGCAGCGTTCAGTTTTTATGCTCCTCACATATGGAACAAACTCCTAGAAAGCATCAGGTCTGCTGAAACTCTCAGCTGCTTTACATCAAGGTTGAAATCTTTCCTACACACGTGGACAAAATTGTTGGTACCCCTGTTAATGAAAGAAAAACCCACAATAGTCACAGAAATAACTTGAATCTGACAAAAGTGGTAATAAATAAAAATTCTATGAAAATTAACCAGTGAAAATCAGACAATGCTTTTGAATTGTGGTTCAACAGAATTATTTTAAAAAACAAACTCATGAAACAGGCCTGGACAAAAATGATGGTACTCTTAACTTAATATTTTGTTGCACAACCTTTTGAGGCAATCACTGCAATCAAATGATTTCTGTAACTGTCAATGAGACTTCTGCACCTCTCATCAGGTATTTTGGCCCACTCCTCATGAGCAAACTGCTCCAGTTGTCTCAGGTTTGAAGGGTGCCTTCTCCAGACGGCATGTTTCAGCTCCTTCCACAGATGTTCAATAGGGTTTAGATCAGGGCTCATAGAAGGCCACTTTAGAATAGTCCAATGTTTCGCTCTTAGCCATTCTTGGCTGTTTTTAGCTGTGTGTTTTGAGTCATTATCCTGTTGCAAGACCCATGACCTGCGACTGAGACCAAGCTGTCTGACACTGGGCAGCACATTTCTCTCTAGAATACCTATTGATAGTCTTGAGATTTCACTGTACCCTGCACAGATTCAAGACACCCTGTGCCAGATGCAGCAAAGCAGCCCCAGAACATAACAGAACCTCCTCCATGTTTCACAGTAGGGACAGTGTTCTTTTCTTGGTATGCTTCATTTTTGCGTCTGTGAACGTAGAGCTGATGTGCCTTGTCAAAAAGTTCCAGTTTTGTCTTGTCTGTCCATAGGACATTCTCCCAGAAGCTTTGTGGCTTGTCAACATGCAGTATGGCAAATTCTAGTCTGGCTTTTTTATGATTTGTTTTCAACAGTGATGTCCTCCTTGGTCGTCTCCCATGAAGTCCACTTTGGCTCAAACGACGACGGATGGTGCGATCTGACACTGAAGCAGACCGCCCGTAAAATCTACTGGAGGAAGAAGCCCCCCATGAGACAGCTAGCCACCAGGGCTGCTCGGAGAGGCGCTCTGGCCACCGGCAGAGTGAAGAGGCCTCGCCGTCACAGGTCCGTGGCTCTGAGAGAGATCCGTCGCTACCAGAAATCCACGGAGCTGCTCATCCGTAAGCTGCCCGTCCAGCGCCTGGTGAGGGAGATCGCTCAGGACTTCAAGACCGTCCTGCGTTTCCTGAGTTTCGCCGTCATGGCTCTGCAGGAGACCAGCGAGACCCACCTGGTGGTCTCTTCTTCGCTAAGGGGGTCACCATCATGCCCAAAGACTTCCAGCTGGCCCGCTGCATCCGCGGAGAGAGAACTTAGACTTTCTGCTGCACATTCACCAGCCATAATGCTCTGCACTGTGTGTCTATATATATACATTTATAGTAATATGGACATATGTTTACTAGATGTTGTTTTTTCTTGCCTTCTGATTGTTGCTCTGAGTGTTGCTATCCCTGTGCTGTTGCAATCCTGGAATTTCCCCATTGTGGGACTAATAAAGGCTTATCTTATCTTATCTTATCTTATCTTATGTACCTTGATCTTGGAGTTCACTATGAATGTGTTTAGAGGTTGTTCTGGGCTCTTTTGTTACTGTTCGTATTATCCGTCTCTTCCATTTTTCATCAAGTTTCCTCCTGCGGCCACATCCAGGGAGGTTGGCTACAGTCCCGTGGATCTTAAATTTCTGAATAATATGTGCAACTGTAGTCACAGGAACATCAAGCTGCTTGGAGATGGTCTTATAGCCTTTACCTTTAACATGCTTGTCTATAATTTTCTTTCTAATCTCCTGAGACAACTCTCTCCTTTGCTTCCTCTGGTCCATGTTTAGTGTGGTACACACCATATCACCAAACAGCACAGTGACTACTTGTCACCCTTTAAATAGGCCGACTGACTGATTACAAGTTTGTAGACACCTGTGATGTTAATTAGAGGACACATCTTGGTTGAACATGTCCATATGGTCACATTATTTTCAATCTTTTCTAGGGGTACCATCATTTTTGTCCAGGCCTGTTTCATGAGTTTGTTTTTTAAAGTAATTCTGTTGAACCACAATTCAAAAGCACTGTCTGATTTTCATTGGTTAGTTTTCATAGAATTTTTATTTATTACCACATTTGTCAGTTTCAAGTTATTTCTGTGACCATTGTGTGTTTTTCTTTCATTAACAGAGAGGTACCAACAATTTTGCCCATGGCTGTATTTGCCACAGACTTTCAGTAGAATAACTGTTAATCTCTCACAGTGTACTGTAAGTTTTATTTCTTGCACTTTGGTATCTCTTATTCTATTTTAGCTCATTTCTGTTTCGCTTTAATTTTTTAGTTCACTTTTAAATTCTTTTATGCAATTCTTTTGTAACTTGCTGTAATGCTTTAATGTTTTATGTAAAGCACTTTGAACTGTATATGAAATGTGCTATACAAATAAACTTCCCTTGCCTTCTTCACAGATTGAGTAACAGTGGAGTCTCTGGCCACTCAATGATTTTTCAGTTACCTCACAGAACACAGCGTAAAAGTAAAATCATTACTCTCTTAGTCCCTCTCTGTAACTAGAGGTGTCCCTCAGGGCTCAGTACTAGGTCCAACCTTGTTCTCTCTTTATATAAATGATATTGTTTATTCTGCTGGAAATTCTTGCGTTCATTTTTATGCCGATGGCAGTTTTTTTTTATTCTACTGGCCCTCCTCCAAATGCAGTGGTAACATCTCTTCAGGAGAGTTTCAACAGTGTGCAGCAAGCCCTTTCCACCTTAAATCTCCTCTTAAATACACCTAAGACTAAGATCACATGGTTTGGCAGGAAGGATTTTGTCTCCCCTCTGACTGAAAATATTATACTATACTTGGAGTCATCTGTCACTGAGTATAAATGTTTAGGCATTTGATTCGATAGCTCGCTGAGCTTTGTACATCATCTAAACAAATTACAGTCTAAAATCAAATCTAAAGTAGTTTCTTTTATATAAGAGTGTGCTCCACCATCAGTCTGCTAAAATCTTTATGGATAAAAAATCATTCCCAGTTAGACTACAGAGGTGTTATCTGTAGATCAGCGTGCAAAGGTGTTCTCCAGAAACTTGATGTCTTGTATCATTCTGCCATCCGGTTTGCAACAAATGCCCCTTTCAAAACTCATCAGTGTTCTTTACTCCTCCATTGGTTTGACATTATTGCATACCCATCGCAGTATTCACTGGTTCATGCAAATTTACAAAACTACTTGGTCAGGCCCTCTCTTATCTGTGTAGTTTGTTACAAACCACACCTGCTGTTTATTAGTGACGGCAAAGTCGAAACAGTGTTTTGGTACAAACCGAAACCTAGGTGGAACTTCTGATTCGAACCACTGTTCCGAGGTCTGTATCAGAAAGAGGAGGTCACGTGACCGTTCCATGTCACCTTCCACTATGTCACCGACTGTTTTGAAACATCACAGTTGTTTTATATCAGTGAATATGCAGTGATTTTGTTATCCCGTTTCTAAAATGGAACAATAAATAAAATACTACCATTACACAATATGAAAATGCCTATTCTATGCACTATATATATATATATATATACTGTATATACTGTATATTTTATAAGTAAAATAATAATTTCTTGTGTCCTTGCCTGATTAGTTGCTGATTCATCACCCCACATGCCTAAAACATTTAAAAGCTCCTCTAAAGGGCGCCGGGACCGGACGGCATCAGCGCAAAGCTCCTCAAGTCCTGTGCAGACCAGCTGTGTGGGATTGTGACGTATATCTTCAACATGAGCCTGAAACTGGGGAGGGTACCACAGCTGTGGAAAACATCTTGTGTGGTACCTGTACCAAAAACTTCCCACCCCAAAGACCTGAACAGCTACAGACCGGTGGCCTTGACGTCCCACTTGATGAAGACCCTGGAGAGACTGCTCCTTGCTCACCTCCGCCCCCTGGTGGAACCAGCGATGGATCCACTCCAGTTCGCCTACCAGCATGGCATTGGGGTGGAGGATGCGGTGATCTTCCTCCTTCACCGTTCTCTGTCCCACCTGGAGAAGCCCGGGAATATGGTGAGGATCATGTTCTTTGACTTCTCCAGTGCTTTCAACACCATCCAACCGATGATCCTGAAGGACAAGCTGCTGCGCGCAGGGGTGGACCAGCACCTGTCATCATGGATCCTGGACTACCTCACGAACCGGCCTCAGTTTGTGAGAACCCGGGACTGTGTGTCCGACACGATCATCAGTAGCACGGGGGCCCCCCAGGGAACGGTGCTGGCTCCCTTCCTGTTCACTCTTTATACTGCGGACTTCTCACACAACACAACACACTGCCATCTACAGAAGTTCTCTGATGACTCTGCGATCGTTGGCCTCATCTCCAATGGAGATGAAGCTGAGTACAGAGGGCTTATCCAGGACTTCGTGGACTGGTGCCATCGGAACTGCCTCCAGATCAACGCGAGGAAAACTAAGGAGCTGGTGGTGGACTGCCGCAGGCATGGGCAGCCCCTCACAGTACCAGTAAATATACAGGGAACAGACATCGAGATGGTGACATCCTATAAGTACCTGGGTATTCATCTGAACAATAAACTAGACTGGTCACACAATACTGATGCACTCTACAAGAAGGGACAGCGCAGGCTGTTCCTGCTGAGGAGACTCAGGTCTTTTGGTGTACAAGGGGCGCTGCTGAAGTCATTCTATGACACGGTGGTGGCATCAGCCATCACTTTTGGAGTGGTCTGCTGGGGCAGTGGCATTACTGCAGCCGATAGGAAGAGACTGAACAAACTGATTAAGAAAGCTAGCTCTGTCCTGGGGCAGCGCCTTGATCCGATGGAGGAGATAGGAGAGAGAAGGACGGTGGCTAAACTGTCATCTCTGCTGGAGTCCGAGTTCCACCCTATGCAGGACATACTGAATGCACTGAGGAGCTCATTTAGCAGCAGACTACATCATCCCAGGTGCACAACCGAGAGGTTTCGTAGGTCCTTCCTACCAACGGCTGTCAGACTGTACAACCTAAGCAGGGCTGCTCGCAGAGATAGCAAAAAGACGTAACAAACTAATAGTTTTTTGAATGCAAAAGATGCAATAGACTTACACAATGGTCCTCTCCGGCATACAACTAGGAACATACCGGTCGCTATGGAGGGTGAGAATATGTATGGGCACATAATCATACCATGTAGGATAACTAAGTAGACGGTTATGCTGTTTCATTCCATCTAGCAACAATGCTCTGCACTGTGTGTGTTTATATATTTGCATATTTATTCCATCTAGCTACAATGCTCCGTACTGTGGGTGTTTATATATTTATATATCTACATATTATTCCATCTAGCTACATTGCTCCGCACTGTGTGTGTTTATATACTTGCATATTTATTCCACCTAGCTGCAATGCTCCGTACTGTGGGTGTTTATATATTTACATATTTATTCCATCTAGCTACAATGCTCTGCACTGTGTGTTCATATATTCATATATTTATTCCATCCAGCTACAATGCTCTGCACTGTGTGTCTGTGTGTGTGTGTATATATATATATTTTATAGTAATACGTACATATGTTTATTAGCTGCTCTTGCTTGCTTGTTTTTTTTCTTGCCTTCTGATTGTTGCTCTGAGTGTTGCTATCCCTGTGCTGTTGCAATCCTGGAATTTCCCCGTTGTGGGACTAATAAAGGCTTATCTTATCTTATCTTATCTTAAAGTGTAGTTTGTTTGCAAAGTCTTGCCTCTCTGAGCATGCTTTTGGATTTAGACTATTTAGAAATGGATGGGGGTAGAAAGCATCCTAGGTCAGCTGTCTGGGATCACTTCGACCTTCTTGAGGGAAAAAAAGTTAAATGTATGCATTGTATGCAATATCTTGCATTTTGTAATAATGCAACAACTATGTGGAGACACCTACGGACAAAACATCCTGACGCCTGCATTCCTAGCACAACACAACCATGTGCTGAATCAAGCCATGCCCAGCGTAGCGTTTATGGTATGTATTCATGGTCTTTTAATATACATACGAGTACACATTTATTATTATTTACAATAAATACAATTATGCATTTGATCACTAAAAGAAGCCATATTGTTGTACATTTACATATAGTTACATATTTTACACATAGTTACATATATTTACAATACTTACCATACAATACATCAAGTTGCATGGCAGCATTCCTCCTAACTCAGTCTTTTTGTTGTTCCTAGACAGGAAGACAAAAAGAATTAGACGAGGCACTAGTTGACCTAACTGTGAAGGACTCACTGTGGGCGACACACATTGTGGGCTCACATTTCCACAGAGATATGACTGCATGTGTATTGGGGGTGTCACGTCTGGAAGGACAAAGGACTCGAATCTGCAGAAGATAACAAGGAGGTGTGAGATTGGTCTTTTTGTCCCACAGCAGATGCCCCGGAGGGATTTCTGGTTCATCAAGAAATGAGAGACAATGGTGAAGGTTCAAAGTGATGCTTTGTGACTGTATGTTTACTGAAAACACCATGTGACTTGAATTCCGATGCTGGAAACATATAAAAGGGCGATGAGATATGATTCTTTCTCTTTTCCTGCTTTGAGAATGCTAGACGATGTGTTCTGTCAATAAAGCTTGATTTACGAACTAAACTCAGCCTCATCATTCGAGCACATCCTCTACACTGGTGACCTACGACAAAAAATGAGCAGACAGAATTCTCCTGAGCGGGGCTCGGCGGAAGCCAGCCTGATGGCCGCCTCCACGATCCAGCTGCCCGATTTCTGGCAGCACAGCCCGCGCTCATGGTTTAGCGCAGTCGAGGCGCAGTTCAACCTCCGGAGAATCTCCAACGACGACACAAAATTCTACCATGTGGTAGCGAAGCTGGACAGCGACACGGTCCAGAGAGTGGAGGATCTGGTTAATCATCCACCAGACAGCGACAAGTACAGCGCATTGAAGGACGCGCTGATCAGCCATTTCACCCCTTCAGTCCAACAGCGAGCAGAGGGGCTCCTGACGTTGACGGAGTCAGAGAACGAGAGACCTGAGGACCTGATGGTGAAGATGCTGAGGCTCAAAGACTCTGAGGATGGCGAATTCATTTTCGCCCACCTTTTCCTTCGGACCCTGCCGCCAGCAGTGAGAGTGGCCCTGGCAGAGTCGCCCCGATTGGCCAGGCGAGACTACCATGGGCTGAGCAAAGAGGCGCAGCGGCTTGTCGACGCCCACAAGCGGAACGCGGTTTCGGCCGCGGCTGCTAGTCCAGGAACGGCGTCTGGAGACAGCGCAGGTCCAGCGGCCGAGGCGCCAGACGCACCAACGACGGCGGCGATGGGGGCCAGACGACGCGGAGCGGAGGACGGCCGGTGTTTCTACCACCGCCGTTTTGCAGAGAGAGCGCACAGGTGCGTCCCGCCGTGCCGCTTCAAGCGCCAGGGAAACGCCAAGACCGAGGGCCGGTAGCAGCTGCGACCCTCGGCGACGAGAACAAGCTGCTTTACCTCACGGATGCACACTCGGGGAAACAGTTCCTCGTGGACACGGGCTCCCAGCTGAGTTTCGTCACACCCACCTACGCAGAATGGCTGATGCCGTCTAAAGCTCCCTGGGTGTCAGTGTCAGCAGCGAACGGCTCTGCGATTAAAACGTTCGGTGAGAGGACCATGCTTCTGTCCTTACAGGGCCGTTCATTCGAGTGGACATTTATTGTAGCAGCAGTCAGTTTCGACATGTTAGGGGCTGATTTTTTGTGCTCACATGGTTTATTGGTTGACCTTGCTAATAGACGTCTGATTAATGCACTGTCCTTTCATTCTATTCCCTGCACAGCATGGGTGGCCCCGCCGACTGCACATGCCAGCGTCTCAGCTGCGGGTGGTAAGTTTCACACATTGCTTGCTCAGTTCCCAGCACTCACAGTCCCCACGTTTTCGGCGACGGTGGCTAAACATGGGGTGGAACATTTTATTACCACCACCGGGCCTCCCGTTTTTGCAAAAGCTCGGCGCTTGGACCCAGCTAAACTGGCCATCGCGCGCGAGGAGTTCACTAATCTGGAAAAACTGGGCATTGTTAGACGCTCCAAAAGCTCTTGGGCTTCGCCGCTACACATGGTCCCAAAGGCTGACGGCTCGTGGCGACCTTGCGGCGATTTCCGCAGGTTGAACAACGTTTCAGCTCATGACCGCTACCCGATTCCGCACATTCAGGATTTTTCTGTTCATTTGGCGGGGGCGCGCATTTTTTTAAAAATAGACTTGGTGCGCGGTTACCACCAGGTTCCAGTGCGCGCGCAAGATGTACCCAAAACAGCGGTCATAACTCCTTTCGGCCTTTTTGAGTTTTTGTGCATGCCTTTTGGCCTCAAGGGAGCCGCGCAGACTTTCCAGCGCATGATGGATGCAGTTTTACGTGACCTCCCTTTCGTGTTCATTTATTTGGACGATATTTTGGTAGCCAGCGCGTCCGAGGGTGAGCACGAAAAACACCTCACAGCAGTTTTTCGGAGGCTGGCAGAGCACGGGTTAATAGTTAACCCAGCGAAGTGCCAGTTTGGGGTGGCGCAGATTGATTTTTTGGGGCATCGCGTCTCGGCAGAAGGAGCGGTTCCTCTTCCAGATAAAGTGCGTGCCATAACGGATTTTCTGCAACATCAAACGGTCAAGGCGCTTCAGGAGTTTCTAGGGATGGTTAATTTTTACAACCGGTTCCTCCCAAGCGCAGCATGGCTCATGCAGCCATTGTACACCGCGTTAAAAAAACAAAAGCCCGCAAATAAAGTTGAATGGTCTCCGGAGCGGGAGCGCGCTTTTGCCCAGGTCAAATCAGCCCTGGCAAACGCAGTTTTGTTAGCGCACCCAGTTCCAACGGCCCGCATGGCACTCACCACTGACGCTTCCGATGTAGCGGTGGGGGCGGTAGTTGAACAGTTTGTGGCAGGTACCTGGCAACCCCTCGCGTTTTTCAGCAGGACTTTGCGCGATAGTGAGCGTAAATACAGTGCGTTTGACAGGGAGCTTTTGGCCCTACACTTGGCCATCCGCCATTTTCAGTTCTGGTTAGAGGGGCGACGTTTCACTGCGTTTGTGGATCATAAACCGCTAACGTTTGCGATGGCCAAAATTTCAGAACCCTGGTCAGGCCGACAACAAAGGCAACTAGCCGCAATATCGGAGTTCACTACTGATATTCAGCATGTCGCGGGTAAACACAATGTTGTGGCAGACTGTCTCTCGCGTGCGGTAGCACCACCAAGCCCCATGGGGGCAGACTCTGTAGTCGTGGCCGCGGGCAGCGACGCGGGAGCGCGCGCAGCCCCGGTCTGTGTAGGGTTAGATTATGCAGCCATGGCTGCGGAGCAGGTTAACGACGCGGACGTGCGCGCGCTCCAGTCTGGACCAACAGGGTTAAGGCTGGAGCACAGGGAGTAACAAAGTGGTATGCCCCCACTAATCTGCGATGTCTCCACGGGACGGCCCCGCCCCGTGGTGCCAGCCGCGTGGCGTCGGCGCGTTTTTGACTCGGTCCATTCTCTCGCGTACCCGGGGGTGCGCGCATCGATTAAGTTGGTGGGGGAGAAATTTGTTTGGCCCGGGTTGCGCAAACAGGTCAAGGAATGGGCGGCAGCCTGCGTAGCGTGTCAGCGAGCCAAAATACACAGACACACTAAGGCCCCGTTGGAACCTTTTCACATCCCCGCTAAGCGTTTTGATCACGTGCATGTTGACTTGGTGGGCCCGCTCCCATTATCACATGGGCACACACATCTTTTGACGATGGTGGATCGCACCACGCGTTGGCCAGAGGCGATTCCTCTGACATCAACCACAGCGGAAGAAGTTGCGCGAGCATTTTTAGCAGCGTGGGTTGCGCGTTTCGGTGTACCGTCGGACATAACGTCCGACAGGGGTCCCCAATTTATTTCCGAACTATGGTCATCGATGGCCCGCAGCTTGGGGGTGAAGATTCATCGCACTACCGCGTATAACCCCCAGGCTAATGGTTTATGCGAACGCTTTCACAGGTCATTGAAAGCAGCCCTCAGAGCGTCGCTGACGGATACAAATTGGGTGGACAAACTTCCATGGGTTTTATTGGGGTTGCGTTCTGCACCTAAGGAAGATTTGCATGCTTCCCCGGCTGAATTAGTTTTTGCACAACCTCTCCGTTTGCCGGGCGAATTTCTCCCCGATAATCCCGCACCAAATGCCCCCCCTGCTCAGCCGTGGCAGAGCGACTCGGGAGCAAACACGCTCCCTGGCCCGGTCCATCACAGTTTCCCACACGTTTTTGTGCCAAAGGCTTTAAAAAATGCAGAGTTTGTTTTTGTTAGACATGATGCTCAGCGTCCAAGTTTGCGGCCGTTTTATGACAGACCGTTCAGAGTGCTGGAGACCGGGCAGAAGCATTTTCTGCTAGATTTAGGGGGCAGAAGGGAGTTGATTTGCATAAACAGGCTCAAACCCGCTTTTGTTTTGGCTGATGAGGAAGTGCAGCTCGCGAGGCCCCCCTGCCGTGGCAGGCCGCCGAGAGGACATTCTCCAGAATCTTCACAGAAAGGTGCTAACAGCTTTAATCCACAGATGCAGAGAGATGTTGCAGGGGCAGCAAAGCCAGGTTGCAGCAGATTCGGCAGAAGGTTAAAACCCAGGCAGTTGGTGGATTGATTAGCGATATATGGAGTGCTTTGTGTTTTTCTTTTTTTTATGCCATGCAGGTTTTGCCCTTACTAGACGTTTGGGGGGGGGGGGGGTAGTGTGGGCAACACACATTGTGGGCTCACATTTCCACAGAGATATGACTGCATGTGTATTGGGGGTGTCACGTCTGGAAGGACAAAGGACTCGAATCTGCAGAAGATAACGAGGAGGTGTGAGATTGGTCTTTTTGTCCCACAGCAGATGCCCCGGAGGGATTTCCGGTTCATCAAGAAATGAGAGACAATGGTGAAGGTTCAAAGGGATGCTTTGTGACTGTATGTTTACTGAAAACACCATGTGACTTGAATTCCGATGCTGGAAACATATAAAAGGGCGATGAGATATGATTCTTTCTCTTTTCCTGCTTTGAGAATGCTAGACGATGTGTTCTGTCAATAAAGCTGATTTACGAACTAAACTCAGCCTCATCATTCGAGCACATCCTCTACATCACAACCTTTTTCAATTGTGGAAGATGAGGGTTTCATATACTTTGTCAAGAAACTTGACCCCAATCACATCCTTCCATCCAGAAACACACTGAAAACAATGCTGAAGTCCAGATATACAGAGAGCAAGGACAAAGCAGTGGCTGAAGTGAAAAAGGTCAAAGCTGTGAGTTTGACCTCAGATATGTGGACTTCAATCAACATGGATGCCTACCTAGCAGTTACATGCCACTTCATTGATGAAAACAACAAGCTTTCCACCACTGTCCTTGGAGTCACTAAATTCCCTGAGACACACACAGCTGAACACCTGAGGGAGGCCAAGAGTGTTCTTTTGTTTTCATGGGGGATAGAGAAGAACATCACATGTTTAGTCACTGATAATGCAGCCAATATGGTTGCCTGTGCACAACTTTTACAAGTACGACATGTGCCTTGTTTCACTCACACCTTGAATTTGGTGGTGAAAAAAGCCACAGAGCAAATCCCTGAACTGCATGCGCTACGTCTACAATCGAGGCAGATAGTCAGCCTCTTTAGATCTAGTGCCACTGCTCAGCAAAAGCTCTCAGACATCCAGCAGCAAATGGGAAAACCGGTGATGAAACTCATACAGGAAATTGAGACAAGATGAAACAGCACATAATCAATGTTTCAGCATCTGCTGGAGCAGTGTGAAGCAGTGGCAGCAGCCTTGTCCTCTCTGAACACAACTTTGACTCCTTTCAACAGTGCTGACCAAGAAACAGTGAGTGAGTGCCTTCAGCTTCTTGCTGTCTTCAATGAAGCAACTGTGGAGCTGTCATCTGAAAAGAGTTTCTGCCTCAAAAATAATTCCATTAGTTAGGCAAATTCATTGCAAGGTTCGTGAACAACATGAGAGTTTAACAAGCCCAACTGTCCTACAGTTAAGAAGCAATCTTCAGAAGAACTTGAGGGAGCGATGTGGGGTGGAGGTTGTGACGGTCGTTGCAGTGTCAACTGTCTTAGATCCTCGATTCAAAGTTCTGGCCTTTGGATGTCCAGAAAATGCAGACAAAGCTTTGAAGGCTTTGACAGCTGACTGCTGTGCTGTCATTCGAGCAGCTTTTCAATCAAAACCAAGCTCTTGTGTGCCATCAACATCAGCCACAACAGGACCGCAGGCCAGTGAACACAAGGAGGAGAGCCTCTGGGATGGTTTTGGCAGCATGGTAGGGGAAACCACCCAAAGACAGAGTGCCACTGCTGATGCTACTGTTGAGGTAGACAACCCCCAGACACCCACTATGCTCAGAATGATTGAATGAGGTGGTAACTGTGTTTGATTCTCATTTATTATTATGTAACTTGTCTGTCTGTTCATTTATCTATCAATCTAGGTTCAGCACCATCTCTCAGCCCCATACCTGCCCAGGTGAGATGACCCTCTAGATTACTGGAAACATGCCACTATATTCCCTCATCTGTTCCAGTTGGCCAAGACATATCTCTCCATTCCAGCCACATCAGTCCCTTGCAAGAGAATATTCTCAAAAGAAGGAGATGTGGTCTATATTAATCATATATTCCATAACCTACATATGTTGAAGCATGTGAGAATGTTTGGTGATTACATATGTAAGGCGACTTCACACCTCAGAACAGGACAAAGAGTCTCAACCGCCAGTGAAGATCAAAGAGCTTCCCAGGCACTGCGGTGGAGACCGGATGGGTTGCCCTGACCCCCCAGGGCCATGAGGAGGAGTACAAAGACAATGGGGGGATTAAGATAATGAGGGATGTCAGCTTTTGATATGCATGTCTTTTGATATGTGCAAGTATAAGTTCATAGAGCCGAAGGTGTTTGGTCTCTTTCCTTCTTCTGCTGCTGCACCTAGATGAGACTTGTTAGAGGAGCTGATAATAAACTTTGGTTTATATATCATATCGCCTCGTTCTTCCAAGCTCTTCTACACTGGTGACCCTGACGCGAGTATGGACCAGAGGCGTTCCCCCGCGATCGACTCATCTGTGGCGACCCAGGCAGACGCCGGCGCCCACGCAGACAGGGGAACAGATGGACGACGTTCCCCCTCGGCAGAAGTGATAGAGAGGGCTCAACCGAGCACCAGCGCCGCTGAGAGAGCCGAAGCAAGGCACTCTCACCCTGCGGACACATCAGTGACTGTCTACACAAACGCTGTCGCTGTCAAGCTGCCGGACTTCTGGCAGGAAGACCCCGCCTCGTGGTTTCAGCAAGCTGAAGCCCAGTTTACACTGGCGGGCATCACGGCCGACGATACGAAGTTCTATCACATCGTCGCCAAACTTGACGCCGCCACTTCGAGGTGTGTGCGGAGCATTATCCGGCGGCCGCTGGCCCAAGACAAATATGAAGTACTGAAAGCAACCATCGTGGCAAATTACGTCCCCTCAGCCGAAGAGAGAGCCGAGAGGATCCTGGCGGTCTACGGCCACAGAGGATGCAGACCTACGGCCCTCATGGAGGACTTGCTGCAGCTTAAAGAAGAGGACAATGACAACTTCCTCTTCCAATTCATATTCCTCAGTACGCTGCCGCTACACATGAGAGGGACGCTCGCCAACATGCGATGCAGCACCCAGCAAGACTTCCGCTTGCTGGCCCACGAAGCTCAACGGCTCGTCAACGCCTGCAAGGAGCAGGCACCCACAGCAGCATCCACAGACTTCAACGCTGATGCCCAGAGCCACGGGGAGCCACAAACCACCGAGCAGAACCAGCCCGCGGTGACGGCGACACGGCCAAAACGTAACAGACGGAGCGACGTTTGTTATTACCACCATCGCTTCGCCGAGAAGGCTTACAAATGCGTTCCCCCCTGCAAATTTACGATTTCTGGAAACGCCAAAGCTGAGAGCCGTTAACGGCAGCGGTTCTCGGCGAAAAAAGTAAGCTGTTATATGTGACGGACGGTCACACCGGCAAGCAGTTCCTTATTGACACAGGAGCTCAACTAAGTTTTGTCATGCCCTCCCAAGCAGATCGAGCCATGGGCACCCGGGGCAACGGAGCGGTGGCAGCCAACGGCTCCAGCATTGACACTTTTGGCGAAAAGAGCCTGCACCTCCGCATCCACAGCCGCAACTACAGATGGACATTTGTTGTAGCGGCGGTGAGTTTTAACTTGTTGGGCGCAGACTTTTTGTGTGCACATGGGTTATTAGTTGATCTAGCGAACAGACGCTTGGTTAATGCACTGTCCTTTGCTTCTATTCCCTGCGCAGCTCGTATTTCTCCACCACCCGTGCAGGCCAGCGTCACCGCAGCAGGAGGTAAGTTTGATCAACTCCTCACCCAATTTCCAGCACTCACAATTCCCAAATTCTCAGCCACAGTGGCTAAACACGGGGTTGAACATTTTATTCCCACAACGGGTTCACCCGTATTTGCCAAAGCTCGGCGCTTAGACGCGGCCAAGCTCGCCATAGCTCGGGACGAGTTTACTTCCCTCGAAAAATTAGGCATTATCAGACGCTCGAAAAGCCCCTGGGCCTCACCACTTCACATGGTTCCGAAATCCGACGGTTCTTGGAGACCGTGCGGCGATTACCGCAGATTAAACAATGCGAGAGCGCATGACCGCTACCCAATTCCTCACATTCAAGATTTTTCACAACATCTGGCGGGTGCGCGAATTTTTTCAAAAATAGACCTGGTCCGCGGTTATCATGAAGTCCCAGTTCGAGCAGAGGACAGTCCTAAAACAGCTGTAATAACCCCTTTCGGCCTTTTTGAATTTTTGCGAATGCCTTTCGACCTCAAAGGCGCTGCTCAAACCTTTCAGCGGATGATGGACGCAGTATTACGCGACCTCCCTTTTGTTTTCGTCTACCTCGACAATATGCTGGTAGCCAGCCCGTCTGAGGAAGAACACGAGCGGCATCTCACTATGGTTTTTCAGAGGCTAGAAGAGCACGGGTTAATAATCAATCCAGCCAAATGCAAATTCGGCATGTCACAAATTGATTTTTTAGGACACAGAGTTTCTCCGAAGGGGGCAGTACCACTTCCAGACAAAGTTCACGCGATAAAAAGTTTCCCACGGCCACAAACGGTCAAATCGCTGCAAGAATTTTTAGGAATGGTTAATTTTTACAACCGTTTCCTCCCCCACGCAGCTCAGCTCATGCAGCCCCTATATGACGCGCTCAGAAAACAAAAAGCTTCCAACGCGGTCGAATGGACCCCGGAGCGCGAACGCGCCTTCGCGGAAGTAAAAAGCGCCCTAGCTAATGCCACATTGTTGGTTCACCCCGATCCCTCGGCCCGCATTGCGCTAACCACAGACACTTCGGACCTGGCTATAGGGGCAGTTGTAGAACAACATGTCAGCGGAATCTGGCAACCTTTGGCATTCTTCAGCAAATCGCTAAACCAAACTGAGCGTAAATATAGCACTTTTGACAGGGAGCTGCTAGTGCTTCATTTATCCATCCGCCACTTCCAGTTCTGGTTAGAAGGGCGGAGTTTCACGGCTTTTGTAGACCACAAACCGCTCACCTTTGCCATGGCTAAAATTTCCAAACTGTGGTCAGGCAGGCAACAAAGACAGCTGGCTGCGATTTCAGAGTTCACCACAGACATTCGGCATGTGGCAGGCAAACTTAACGTGGTAGCAGACTGCCTCTCTCGCGCTGTGACATCGCCACAGCGCGAGGAGACAGATTATACTACTGCAGCCACAGAGCTTTTCACCAACGCGGACACATACGCAGCACCAATCCATGCAGGGATAGATTATGCAGCCATGGCAGAAGAGCAAAGTAGCGACGCGGACGTGCGCGCACTCTTGTCTGGACCAACAGGGTTAAGGCTGGAGGAAAGGGGTTTACGCGACGGCGTGCCCCCCCAATATGCGATATCTCAACCGGCCGACCGCGCCCGTTAGTCCCAGCTACATGGCGCCGCCGTATTTTCGACTCAATTCACTCCCTCGCGCACCCAGGTGTGCGCGCCTCGGTTAAAATGGTCGCCGAAAAGTTTGTGTGGCCTGGCCTGCGCAAAAACGAAAAAGAATGGGCAAAAACTTGCATTTCTTGTCAGCGCGCCAAAATACACAAACACACAAAAGCCCCTCTGGAGCCTTTTCCAATCCCTGCTAGAAGGTTTGACCACGTTCATGTCGACCTCGTGGGGCCACTACCTTCCTCCCAAGGTTTCACACACCTGTTAACAATGATAGACCGCACCACGCGCTGGCCAGAGGCAGTCCCTCTGGCGTCAACCACAGCGGAGGAAGTCGCTCGCGTTTTTTTGACTAACTGGGTGGCACGTTTCGGCGTCCCATCGGACATCACGTCCGATAGGGGGCCTCAATTTGTCTCGGAGCTTTGGTCAGCCATGGCCAGCAGCTTAGGGGCGACAATTCACCGCACCACCGCTTATCACCCTCAGGCTAATGGGTTATGCGAGTGTTTTCACAGGTCTTTAAAGGCCGCCCTCAGAGCCTCACTAACGGATACAAATTGGGTAAATAAACTTCCCTGGGTTTTATTGGGGTTGTGTGCTGTGCCCAAAGAGGATCTAGATGCCTCCCCAGCAGAATTAGTTTTTGCACAACCTCTCAGGCTCCCAGGTGAATTTTTACCAGAGAACCCAGAGCCAGGGCATCTTCCAGCCCCGAGGTTTTTAGGCAGCAACGGACCGGACTCTCTCCCCGGACCGGCACATCACTCTTTTCCACGGGTTTTTGTCCCACAAGCTTTAAAGAACGCTGAATTCGTTTTTGTTAGGCATGAAGCTTTAAAACCAACTTTCCGCACACCATACGATGGGCCATTCAGAGTGCTGGAACCTGGTGATAAACACTTTGTGCTTGATTTGGGGGATAGAAAAGAAACAGTCAGCATTGACAGACTTAAACCTGCCTTCTTGTTGAGAGACGAGCCTGCACGGTTGGCGAGAGCACCTCGGTGGGGTAGACCCCCCAAGAGAAAAGACTCAACCCCCCTGCAGGGAACAAATAATCACTCTCCTTCCCAGGCTGCAGATTCCTTACAGGAAGGTCCCAGCAGGACGCCCAAGCGGACCCACAGCAGATTCGGGAGAAGATTAAAACCCAGACGGCACAGAGACTGATGCAAACTACGCAACAGTTGTTCACTAATTGTGCTGTAACAGTTTAGGACTGACTTGTGATTTTACTATGCTGTTATGATTACCACTGAACTCTCTTAGGAGCATGGCTGCTGGAAAGTTTCTTCTGTGGCAAGAGATGTAACACTTAGTATGTCATAGTAATTATCTTAAACTGTGAATTTTTCTATTGTCCTTTTCTTAGTCGTTTGGGGGGGGGGGGCTGTGGTCTATATTAATCATATATTCCATAACCTACATATGTTGAAGCATGTGAGAATGTTTGGTGATTACATATGTAAGGCGACTTCACACCTCAGAACAGGACAAAGAGTCTCAACCGCCAGTGAAGATCAAAGAGCTTCCCAGGCACTGCGGTGGAGACCGGATGGGTTGCCCTGACCCCCCAGGGCCATGAGGAGGAGTACAAAGACAATGGGGGGATTAAGATAATGAGGGATGTCAGCTTTTGATATGCATGTCTTTTGTTATGTGCAAGTATAAGTTCATACAGCCGAAGGTGTTCGGTCTCTTTCCTTCTTCTGCTGCTGCACCTAGATGAGACTTGTTAGAGGAGCTGATAATAAACTTTGGTTTATATATCATATCGCCTCGTTCTTGCATGGTAGGGGAAACCACCCAAAGACAGAGTGCCACTGCTGATGCTACTGTTGAGGTAGGCAACCTCCAGACACCCACTATGCTCAGAATGATTGAATGAGGTGGTAATTGTGTTTGATTCTCATTTCTTATTATTATGTAACTTGTCTGTCTGTTCATTTATCTATCAATCTAGGTTCAGCACCATCTCTCAGCCCCATACCTGCCCAGGTGAGATGACCCTCTAGATTACTGGAAACATGCCACTATATTCCCTCATCTGTTCCAGTTGGCCAAGACATATCTCTCCATTCCAGCCACATCAGTCCCTTGCAAGAGAATATTCTCAAAAGCAGGAGAGATTTTAAACAAGAGGAGAAACCGTCGATGTCCGAGCACTGTTGATCAGATTGTTTTTCTGAATAAAAATACATGAATGTACACAAACACCCTCTGCAAATACTGACTGATGTCTATTTTGTACACAAGCACCCCCTACAAATACTAACTGAAAAAAAAATATTTTCATACAAATAATACTATAAACCCAAACAAAACATGAAACGTTGAGATAAAAATACACATGAAAACACTCAACTGTTTGAGTGTAGTATTATAACATTTGGCCACCAGATGTCGCTGTGGGGAGATGTTTCAAATGTTCCAAAAGATCGATTCTTTTTCTGAATCAATTGTTCCAAATGATTCGATCTCTCAAACGTTCCATTTCTGCCAGCACTACTGTTTATAAGACCCATTCCAAAAATAAAAAATATACTTGGGTTAGCTTCATTTCAATTGGCTGGAATGAACCGCAAAAAAGACTTACACTAGACAAGTTCATGTCCAAGTCTTCCCTCAAAAATTCTCTCTTGGACCTTCTCACTGACACATGCAGCTGTTTTGATCCCAATTAATTGAAGTTGTATGCTCTTAGACAGGGGTGTCCAATCATGTGCCATGGAGGGCAAGACCCTGCAGGCTTTACCTCCAACCAGTGTCTTCAACAGCAGATTCCACTTAATTTCTTTCCACTGATTGCTGATAAGTGAAAACACCTGCCGAATAGACTGGGGAGAAGAGAAAACCTGCAGGGTCTTGACCCTTCATGGCACATGATTGGACACCCCTGCTCTAAGAGTATGTGCTTTTTAGAGTACTTTTGATTTTAACTGTAAAGTAATATGATTTGTGTCTTTTTGTTATTGGTCTTTTATGTCTCCTTCTGTTCCCATCCCCTTTTCTCAAGATGCTGTGCCCCAGGCTGTCATTGTAAATAAGAATTTGTTTTTAAAGATAAGGGTTAAAAAAATCCGGGGTTTTTACCAAGTCAGGAGATCAGTCACCATCACTGAATCATCAGTTTGTTCAGATATTGTGTTTACTTAGTTGAAGAAGGTCACATAAAATACATTGCCAAAGCACACCCCCTTCCACCCCCGTTGCTATTTTGTTGCCCAACAACCTAAAATTTAAACTGATTTTTGGAGGGGTTGTATTATTTGATATATACAATACAACTACAACTCTGAAGACACAAAGTATTTTTTCTTGTGAAACAAAAAACAGAGAATCTGAGCATGCATAACTATTGTGGAGCAGCAATAATGGCTTCACATCTCTTGGGATATGATCTTCATGGTGTCAGCTGTGCTAGTGGTTTTGAACTTTTGTTGACTTTGGAGTCTATAAGATCAGGTGTACATGCAAAAAGGAAAATGAGTATTAAACATGTCAACATTTTTCCCTATACGTATGTTTCCAATCAGGCTACTCACAGATAGATAGATAAACTTTATTAGTCCCCAAGGGGAAATTGATTTGTCTTAGCAACACAAAAACAAGACCCCCCCCCCCCACACACACACAAATATAAATACCCCCAAACAATTTAAAGACAATCACTAAATTGAAATACAATAAACAATAAAATACAGTTCAGTGCACAGTTCTGGAGGCTATGTGTGTATTGTAAAGCCTGATACCCTCAGGCAGAAAGGACTTGCTAGACATCTGGGCTGCAGTAGTCTATTGCTATGGCTGCTCCGTAGACTGTCCAGTGTGCTGTAGAGCAGGTGCAAGACACTGTCCATGACTGCTCTGATTTTATTCAGAATTCTGTCTCTAATCACCTCCTCCAATGAAGCCAGCCTGATACCCATGACTGACTCAGCCTTTTTTAAGAGTTTATTCAGTCTATTCTTGTCCTTCACCCTGATCCCTGATTCCCAACACAGGAAGGAAGGAAAATGATGGTGGCCACTACCGACTGGTAGAACATGCGGAACATTCTATTGCAAACATTAAAGGACGTAAGCCTTCTAAGGAAATTGAGTTGGCTCAAGCCCTTTTAGTAGAGTACCTCGGTGTTTGTAGACCACTCCAAGTTACAGTTTAAGTTAACACCGAGGTACTTGTAGGAAGTTACTTGTTCGAACCACTTCTCCACCGCTGATGGAAATAGGCAGAGGCGTCAACTTCCTACAACTGAAATCCACCACCATCTCCTTTGTCTTATCCACATTTAGCTGTAAGTGGTTCTTCCCATACCATTTTATAAAATCACCCACCAGTGTTTGGTACTCCTCATCCCGTCCCCTCTCCACACACCCCACTATAGCCGTGTCAGCGGAGTATTTTTGAAGATGACATGACTTGGAACAGTATTTAAAATCCACGGTGTAAATGGTGAAGAGGAAGGGAGAAAGCACTGTTCCCTGGGGGCCCCGATGTTACTTATCAGATGGTCAGACACACAGCTCTGTAGCCTCACAAACTGTGGTCTGCCCGTCAGATAGTTGGTGATCCAGGTTGTGAGGGAAATGTCAACATCCATGCTCTTCAACTTTTACTTCAACAGCCCCGGCTGGATGGTATTAAAGGCAGACGAGAAGTCGAAGAACATGATGCAGACTGTGGTGCTGGGTTTGTCTAGGGAAGAGTAGGCTCTCTGCAGCAGGTAAATAATTGCATAGTCCACCCCCACATGGGGCTGGTGTGCAAACTGCAGTGGGCCTTGGGCCAAACACACAAGTCTCCTTAGGTGAGCCAGCACCAACCTCTCCATGACTTTCATTATGTAGGAGGTCAGAGCTATGGGCCTGTAATCATTCAGTGCCACAGGACAATTTTTCTTAGGCACTGGGATCAAGCATGATGTTTTTCATAGCTCTGGAACTCTCTGGTGGTACTGACTCATGTTGAAGAGGTGCTGCAAGACTTCACACAGCTGGTTCGCACAGGCCTTCAGCACACGAGGACTTATGCCATCTGGTCCTGGAGCCTTCCCGAGGTGGAGCCTCTCCAGCTCTTTCCTCACCTGGTCAGCGGTAATGCTAGAGGTGGTTTGTACTGTCAAGAGGTGTGGTTCTGTCAGGAGGTGGAGTAGGTGTCTGGATCAGAGCTGGCTGGCTACTGCTGGTGTGTGATGGGGGGACAACAGATCAATGATAGAGCTGCTGTTGGTGGGTGACTCAAACCTATTAAAAAACTGGTTCAGCTCATTAGCTCATTGTGTATTCCCCTCAACAGCGCCCCTGTTTTTCTTACTCAAACCAGTTAGTTCTCTCATCCCTCTCCACACAGCCCTGACATTATTTTCCTCCAATTTCTTCTCCAACTTTCTCCTACAGATGTTTGTTTTCCCCAAGTTTCTGTTTCAGCTCTTTCTGTACCTTCTTGAGTTCTGTTTTATCTCCTGCCTTAAAAGCCCTCTTCTTTTCATTTAGTAAGTTTTTCAGTTCACTTGTGATCCAAGGTTTATTACCTCCGCCAAGGAGGTTATGTTTTTACCAGGATTTGTTTGTCTGTTTGTTTGTCTGTTACCAAAATAACTCAAAATGTTATGAACGGATTTTGATGAAATTTTCAGGAAAGGTGTGTAATGACACGGGGAACAGATCATTAGATTTTGGTGATCGGAGAGTGCATACCTCCACCAAGAGCTTTGTTTGTATTTGTGCAGCAGGATTACACAAAAACTACTGGATGGATTTGGATAAAATTTTCACCAGAGGTGGTTCTTGGGCTAGAGAGGAACCCATTATATTTTGGTGATGATCTGAGAATGCATACCTCAGCCAAGGCTCTTATCTTCTCACAGTGTGTTAGCAACAATACTCCAAAACTGATGGACAGACTTTGATGCAATTTTCACCACAAGTGGCTATAGGCCTACACACAAACCCATTACATTTTGGAGGTGATCCATGAGAAACGGAAGGAGACTTGGCGGAGGTATGCGCTCTATGAGTGCTTTTCTAGTTATTCATGTGAATTTTTTTTTTTTTTTACCAGACTTTGGTATTCATTTCATTAACTTTTCTCATAAATTTGCAACTTTTCTCATGAATTTGTGACTTTTTGCTCATAAACTTGCAACTTTTTCTCATAAATCTTCAACTTTTTCATGTAAATTTGTAACCTTTTCTTGTAAATCTGCAACTTTTTTTTCCATTAATTCGCAACTTTTTTCTTATAAATTTGCAACTTTTCTCAAAAATGTGAACCTTTTCTTGTAAATCTGCAACTTTTTTCATGTAAATTTGCAGCTTTTCTCTGGTAAATTCACGTCTTTCCCCCCTTTGTAATCAGTGCTGCTCATTGTGAAATCTTTATCTTTTTAGAGCACTTTGCATTGGCTCAAACATTGGTCAGCAAATAAAGTGATAAGAGTGTCCTGATGGGATTATTTATAATCGGCACCACTGCAGTCACACTGGACCAGGTAGATCCAGACAGAAGAGGTGAGTTCGGGTCTGTGTTTGACTGAAAAAAAGATTTCTTACACTGTACATTCAGTGCTACTTTAACAGATTTAATTTAAAACAAAAAAAACTAGATTTAATGTTACGGACTTATGTAATTTTGGGGCCGATAGCTGACACCGATTGTTTTTTTGGTATTTTCATCTATTCCATCTTTAATGACAGGGAGACAACAATATGCATAATAAATAAAAAATAACTGAAATACTTAAAAGTAGCTTGGTCCTGGATTTTTATTTTTTTTTTATTTGTAGCTGTAGTCTACTGTTGTCTCTTCCGGAGCAAAATCAACGCAACACTAACTAGGCCACACCAGAAAGATATCGGCCACTCCATGAATTCTATTTACCAATAGGCTGGTTCCAGTCAGCATCAGCAGACAATATATTGGTGCACGTCCATCCAGTCAGAAGGGGCCTGGTCTCCTTAATCTACATGAAACTGCAGCAATCCTGAACCTAAAACTTTTCTCTCCACACACTGTTCTGACTGACTCTGGCCTTGTCTCCGTTCAGATGCACGTGCTGCTGTTGTGTTCCTTCCTCGTGCCTCTGCTGGGCGCTCACGCGGCTCCGGCTGCAGACTTGATTGACAACCTGCCTGGTCTGCAGAAACAGCCGGACTTCAAACAGTACTCTGGGTATCTGAATGTGGCCAACGGGAAACACCTGCACTACTGGTCAGTAGATCCAGACACACCCACAGTGATATGGCTGAACAGTGATCATGTTACCGTGCTGTTAATCACAGCCGTTTCTGACCCCCCTCAGCCACCAGGGGGCCCCCAAGCTACAAGTTCACCCTCAACATTTTTGGGGAGGGCGAATTAAATTACCTCCAACTCCCTTTTCTCATAAATTTGCAGTTTTTCCTTGTAAATTTGTAAGTTTTTTTTCTTGTAGATTTGCAACATTTTTTCTTATAAATTTTCAACTGTTTTTCCTCATAAATTTGCAACTTTTCCTCATAAATTTGTAACTTTTTTAAAATAAATTTTCAATTTTTTTTCTTATACATTTGCTACTTTTTTCCTCATAAATCTGCAACTTTTCCTTGTAGATTTCAATTTACAACTTTTTCCTCTTAAATTTGCAACTTTTTTCTCATAAACTAGAAACTTTTTCTTATAAATTTCCAGCTTTTTCCCCTCATAAATTTGCAACATCCATCCATCCATCTTCTTCTGCTTAATCCTTTTTGGGTCGCGGGGGGGCTGGAGCCTATCCCAGCATCTTTGGGCGAGAGGCAGGGTCCACCCTGGACAGATCGCCAGTCCATCGCAGGGCCAACACAGAGAGACAGACAACCATTCACTCTCACAGTCAAACCTAAGGACAATTTAGAATCCCCAGTTGATGCCAATTAACCTAACTTGCATGTTTTTGGCATGTGGGAGGAAACCGGAGAAATCCCGGAGTAAACCCACGCAGACACGGGGAGAACATGCAAACTCCATCTTTATCATAAATTTACAATTTTTTTTTGCAAGTTTATAACGTTTATATGGATGCTGGTTAAATTTTTATTCTATGTAATTGCTTAATTTTTTCTGTTCATCTAGACAATTATCCAAGTTTTTTTTTAGATATTTTTGTTGGGAGGGGTGGGATTTATTTATTTTTCTTCATTTTAAAGGGGCTGAACTCTTCCCCATTGCAAAACTAGAAGCGCCCAAATACAGTCTTGCATAGGACCCCCAAACAGCTCTAAACGGCCCTGTTCTAAATGACCCATTCTGTTGTTGTCATCGGTTTGGTTGTGTTCAGGTTTGTGGAGTCTCAGAATGACCCATCCACTGATCCGGTGGTGCTGTGGCTGAACGGCGGCCCCGGATGCAGCTCTATGGTCGGACTGCTGACTGAAAATGGGCCCTTCCTGGTAGGTGACTCCACATCATCAAAGGTTGGCAGAGTGTCCAGAAACTGTACTCAAGTAAAGGTAGCATTACTGGTATTAATTACTCAAGTAGGAGTAAGTATACTTACCAAAAGATAACTGAGTAAGAGTAAAAGTATCTGATTAAAAAGTTACTTGAGCAGTAAGTAACAATTTTCTTCTTTTGGCTGCTCCCTTTGGGGGTCTCCACATCTGATCATCTGCCTCCATATCACCCTATCCCTTAAATCCTCCTCCCTCACATTATGACACGTTTCTCTTAAATTTGTGGCTTTTTCACTTAAAAATGTACTACTATTTCCTTAGTAAAACAATACAGCAATTCACACTTTAATTCATAATCATTTATAATTTGTAATAATTAATGTAATAAATTATTTACTATATTTAATCATATTGGGCTTGTTGTTACGAGCTATTCGGTCTCTGTACGACCGTTGTGAGAGTTTGGTTCGTATTGCCAACACTCGGTCGGACTCATTCCCAGTGAGAGCTGGACTCCGCCAGGGCTGCCCTTTGTCACTGATCCTGTTCATAATTTTTATGGACAGGATTTCTAGGCGCAGCCAGGGAATGGAGGGTGTCATGCTTGGTGACCACAGGATCTCATCTCTCATCTCTGTTGTTTGCAGATGATGTTGTCCTGTTGGCTTCATCCATCAGTGACCTACAGCTCTTGCTGGGACGGTTTGTCGCTGAGTGTGAAGCGGCTGGGATGAGAATCAGCACCTCCAAGTCCGAGTCCATGGTCCTCAGCCGGAAAAAGGTGGATTGTCCTCTCTGGGTTGGGGACAGGCTCCTGCCCCAAGTGGAGGAGTTTAAGTATCTTGGGGTCTTGTTCACGAGTGAGGGGAAAATGGAGCGAGAGATTGACAGACGGATCGGAGCAGCATCTGCAGTGATGCGGACGTTGTACCAGTCTGTTGTTCTGAAGAGGGAGCTGAGTTCTAAGGCAAAGCTGTCGATTTACCAGTCAATCTACGTTCCTACTCTCACCTATGGTCACGAGCTTTGGGTAATGACCAAAAGAACGAGATCGCGGATACAAGCGGCTGAAATGAGCTTTCTCCGTAGGATTGCTGGACTCACCCTCAGAGATAGGGTGAGGAGCTCAGTCATCTGGGAGAGGCTCAGAGTAGAACTGCTGCTCCTCCACATTGAAAGGAGTCAGTTGAGGTGGTTTGGGCATCTGATTAGGATGCCTCCTGGACACCTCCCACTTGAGGTGTTTCGGGCACGTCCCACTGGGAGGAGACCCCTGGGGAAACCCAGGACTCAGTGGAGAGACTATGTCTCCCAGCTGGTCTGGGAACGCCTTAGTATCCTCTCTGAAGAGCTGGAGCAGGTGGCTGGGGAGAGGGAAGTCTGGGTTTCTCTGCTTGAACCGCTGCCTCCGCGACCCGGACCTCTGGAAAAGCGGTAGAAGATGGATGGATGGATGGATGGATGGATGGATGGATTTAATCAGAATAGGTCTAATATATTTTATCTTATTTTCACATGAATGAGAATGTGTGATTTTTTTTCTTACATATTTAAGACATATTTCTGAGTTTTTTTGTAAATAAATTTATATTTTTTTTTAACTTTTTTCTCATTATTTTGCAACTTTTTTCCTCTTAAATCCTTTTTGCATCATAAATTTGCAACTTTTTTCATAGATTTGCACCTTTTTCTTGTAAATTTAGAATTTATAACTTTTTGTTAATTTGCAACTTTTTCTTGTAAGTTTGCAACTTTTTTCTCATAAATTACATAACTTCATGACAGTTAACAAGGTTAAAAACTTTTCCTATTTGCCGCTGCCTTTAAGTAGAACAACTGTGTTTATTATTCCCACACTGCACTGCAACTTTTATTTCTTGCATTTTATCTGCCTTTTTCTGTTTAGCTTGTTTCTGTTTCTCTTTAATTTATCTTACACAAGTTCATTTTGTCTTCTTGGGGATAAAACCGGTCTGTCCGTCTATTCAGACCAAGTAAAGAGATGTTTTCATACCTTGACATGTTTCGACTGTCACCTGCAGTCTTCTTGACGTTTTCTGAAGAAGACTGCAGGTGACAGTCGAAGCATGTCATGGTATGAAAACATCTCTTTACTTGGTATGAATAGAAGAACAGACCATTTTTTCTCTTTAATTTATTTTTTAGTTTGCTTTCAAATTCTTATGTATTTCTTTGGCAACTTGCTGTAATGCTTTAATATTTTATGTAAAGCACATTGAATTGTCTTGTACATGAAATGTGCTATACAGATAAACTTGGCTTTTAGTGACCCCTCAGTATTTCCTCTTGATAAAATGTTCTGTTTATTGTCCTTTCAATAGTGAAATGAAATGTCTGTTTCAGATCTGGGATGATGGAGCGACGCTGAAGTACAACTCATACTCCTGGAACAAGGTATGCTACTATGCCTCTCCATACTGACGTGATTCAAGTATTTAAACTAGACAGCACTCTGAGAGTCTATACCTCCACCAAGGCGCTATCTCACAATGTTAAAGAAAGTGAAAAGAGATGTGGAGTCTGCATACTGACCCAGATCACTTCCAAAATCTAAAGGGACCAACCAACATGAAAGCATTACCTTGTTGGTCGAGGTTACAAGCTCTTACCACATTAACATTATTTGAAATTAACTGTTATGTGCAGATTACGAATGTGTTGTATGTGGAGTCTCCAGTGGGCGTCGGCTTCTCTTACTCTGATGATCATATATACGCCACCAATGACACAGAGGTCAGCGACATGTCCAAAAACTCAGTTCCTGATTGGTTCCCAGTCATTTGACTGCTATAAAAAAAAAATAATAATAATTTTCCTGCAGGTGTCGATGGTCAACTACCTGGCTCTGAAGGAGTTCTTCCGTCTGTTTCCAGAGTTCAGCAAGAATGAGCTCTACCTGACCGGAGAGAGTTACGCAGGAATTTACATTCCAACACTGGCAGAGAGGGTGATGGAGGATGACAGCTTTAATCTGAAGGTACTACACTGTGAAGCCACACAGTCTACACAGTACTGTAGAGGTACTCTGTAAATATTCTGAAACTACATGGTTAAAAGTGGATTTCTAATGAAATACTGCAGCACATGGCACTCCCATGGAACTACAAAGTAAAGCTCAAGTTGTCAGTCCTTTTGATTTTAGTGTGTATGCTTTTCATGCTGAAAACTGACATTTGATGTAACTAACAATACAACATTAACACAAACGGCAACATGCTGTATCTATCTATAAATTCACAAAATCTCTGTGTGTGTGTTTGTGTGTCTGTCTGTTCCACACATATCTCTTGAACCGTTTGTCTGACTGGCCTTAGATTTTAAACGTGGTTTCCTGAGGTTATGAGGGTGTGCATCCCCAAATATGGAGTCGCTCAGTCAAAATATGTAATTTTTATCAATAAAAGTTTAGCCACCACTGTGTCTCATGCCCAGGCTTCTAGAAGTGTGGGCGGGGTTTGGTTTCAGATTGACTCCTATTGATTGGATAATACGCGCATTACGGCATCAGTAACCACAGCGCTCTGTATGCAAAACAAGGAAGCGAAACGTGACAAATTTGACTAGAAAAAGATAATCCTTAAGATTTAATGCTTAAAAAATTATACCATGAAGTTGCTGTGATTGCATAGGTCTAATGGATAATTTGGCATGGAGAACACGAGGTGTGCAGGTGCGCTGGGGGAAGGGGGGTGGAGCAGCAGCTGAACCGCTGGCGCCCCGGTAAGCTCCATGTGCAAAACAAGGAAGCGAAACGCGACAAATTTGACTAGAAAAAGTTAATACTTAACATTTAATGCTTAAAAAATCATACCATAAAGTTGTTGTGATTGCATAGGTCTAATGGATAATTCGGCATGGAGAACATGAGGTGCGTGGGGGGAAGGGGGGGGTGGAGCAGCAGCTGAACTGCTGGCACCGCACTAAAGCAACAGCCGAGACTCCCGTTAATCAGGCAGGCTGAGCTTGGCTCCCTGTGAAGGACTGTGATCCACCGGTTCAGCTGCTGCTTCTTCCACCGGTGTCCGACTGGGCGCTCCACGATCGTTCGCGGGGAGGCACGCCCAGTCTGCCCCAGTCAACGGTAGATGGGAGTCCTTTTGCAGGATCACGACTCACCACCGCCGATGGTGCTCTTCTTGGTGTGCTTCATCTTTATCTTCTTCCGCTTAATCCTTTTCGGGTCGCGGGGGTGCTGGAGCCTATCCCAGCATCTTTGGGCGAGAGGCAGAACACCCTGGACAGATCGCCAGTCCTTATCTTCTTCCGCTTAATCCTTTTCGGGTCGCGGGGGTGCTGGAGCCTATCCCAGCATCTTTGGGCGAGAGGCAGAACACCCTGGACAGATCGCCAGTCCATCGCCAGGCCAACACAGAGAGACAGACAACCATTCACTCTCACATTCATACCTAAGGACAATTTAGAATCCACAGTTTTGATGTCAATTAACCTAACTTGCATGTTTTTGGCATGTGGGAGGAAACCGGAGAAATCCCGGAGTAAACCCACGCAGACACGGGGAGAACATGCAAACTCCACACAGATCACTGTTGGTCGGGGGCTGGGATCGAACCCAGGATCCCCCAGCCAAGGGTGAGTTGCTGTGCTGCCGCAGTGCTAACCACTCCGCCACCACGCCGCCCTTGGTATGCTATTAAAAGTTAATAATTGTGGAGCAGAATGTCCAGATCAACTGCATATCATATGCAGCCACATGCACAGTTTGACTAAACGACGACCGTCACCAAACTGAACACAAAAACCTCAATAACTGATAAAAGATCACACAAATAGGTGATCTAAAAAAATAAATAAACAAGCGGTTCTTAAACAGTGGCTAATATTGGATGTCCCATTCATTTTTATTCACACAATCAAATGAATCTCAGTTCAGTCCCTTTCATATTTGTCACAGTCTAACGTGTGTGATTGCCGACATATAGGCTACACCGCTGTATTCCACTTTCAAACACAGGTTATGCGGCCAGACATGACCTGGCTCAAAGCCACGCTAACTGATGGTGATGAAAAAAAAGTTATTTTCAATAAAGTGAAAAAAAGATGGTGCATGGCGTGTGCTTTTGCCCTGAAGCCGATTTAGACAGGAATACTTGCATTCTATGGGCATGCACTAGTAATTTTATTTAAAGGAAATGTGCATAATATAACCCATCTTAATGTAAATGATGTATCTTGCACATACATATAAAAGACAGTGACTTGCAGTCAGGGGAGGCAGGTGAAGCAGAGAATCACAATAAGAGGCTGAACAGTACCGTTGCCCCAACGGGCGGTGCTGGGGGGAAGGGGGGCTGCTTGAGCACAATTTTTTTTTTTTTAACAAAGTCAGTGATTTTTGTCCAGAAGGATAGACAAATTTACTTAATTTACAAGTAAAAATAAGACCATGCATGCATAGTTGTTGTAAATGCTAATAATTGTAATAATGAGTGTAAATTGTGGAGCTGCAATATAGAGCGAGGGAGATGCATCTCTCTGAGCCACTTTAATTGATGTTATTCCTTGGCCAAAAACAAAGTATCTTTGCACGTTGTCTATAGTCAAGGAGAGTTATAAAATGAAAACATGGACTTTTATTACTGCCTTTTCTGTGTATTCCATTAAGGTGCCATTCGGTAAAATACCTTACACTTGTTTTGTTAAAATTATTTCGAAAATCTGATTTTTAAATCTTTCTCTGAAAGCATCAGTACCTCACTAGCCATGAACTTCATTGCATGTCACTGATAAAAGAGAAGAAAAATAAAGTAACTATGGAGGTCCACAAGGTTCTATGCTCGGACCATATCTTTTTCCTATAAAAGATGTATGCAATTTTTTAAATCCTCATTAAACAGTTTATTGAATTGTATTTCATGTACCTTTAATGAGACCATGTGAACTGTGCAATATGAATAATATTGAAGCTAAGATTCAAAGGAGCTATTTGTAGTTTCTAATTAATTCCAAACACCAACACTAGATGGAAGCATTGTGCCAAAAAGTACCAGGGCAGATCACTCAAAAACCATTGTCCATGTTTACATACACACAAATAAACTATAATTGGATTTCTGGAGTTATCTGATTATTCCAGTAGTCATGGAAACAGAATAACTAAATAAAGGCCTATTAGGTTATAAAAAAGTACCATTAACTCAAGTAGTATATTGTCCAATAATCTGTTTATTCAGCGCATATAAACTAATCAAATCTGATTATTACCACTTTCTGTTTATTTCCAGTTATTGAATTATTGTGATCATGTAACCGAGCTCAATGTATGCATATAGAGATGGATGACGTGCCACTTACTTCTTTGGTAGAAAATTGGAGCTCTGCTTCCTGCACTTTTCTAGCCTGTGTCTGTGTGTAGGTGGAACCACAACAGCTTGAGTTCCACCTATACAGCTGTCCATTACAGTCTATGCAGCAGCCCATAAGCATCTGCCTCAAACACGACCAATCACAAAACCCCCCAAAACAAAACCCTCCAAACAGCTCCTTTATCCTTGGCAGTCCTGTAAATTGTGATTACCTCTGGATTGCTGACATTGGTAACCTTGTCACATTAGCTGTTTCTCACCTGTGGTGCAGGGCATTGCCTTGGGAAACCCATTGTCCAGTTATGAGATGAATGACAATTCTCTGGTGTATTTTGCCTACTACCACGGCCTGCTTGGGACCCAACTATGGCACGACCTGCAGACCTACTGCTGCAGTGATGGGAAATGTGACTTCCACAACAGATCTAATCTGAACTGCTCCCAGAGTGTGAGTCTAAACCATGAGTGAACATTTCATGTCACTGTTTGGTGTGTGTGTGTGTGTGTGTGTGTGTGTGTGTGTGTGTGTGTGTGTGTGTGTGTGGCGGGGGTCAATAAACAGAGAAAAGATTGAGGGGGACACTATTGGGAGTTGGGCCCTCTTGTGTTTAGGGGCCCTTATTTTTGTAATAGAGAAGTGTTCAAATGCTTTTAAACAAAAACTTTATAAAAACAAACGAGTCATTGTCTAGAGGGAAAATTTAAAGCATTGCATAGAATAAAAACTTAACCAGCATTCATATGAATGGTGCAAATTTTAAAAAGTCACAAATTTACAACAAAAAAGATGCAGATTTATGATGAAAATATTCATGTGAAAAAAGTAGCAAATTTACAAGAACTCATAATTTGATTTACAAAAGTTGCATGGATCATCACCGTATCGTGGTGGGGGGTTTGCGTGCCCCAGTGATCCAAGGAGCTATGTTGTCCAGGGCAATTTGCCTCTGATAGGGTCACCCAAGACAAAGTGGTCCTGGGTGAAGGGCCAGACTAAGAATGATCCAACAGACTCTCATGATAAATTCTAGATCAAGGATTCAGTGTACCCCCCCGATATGGGGTTACCGGGGCCCCACCCTGGAGCCAGGCCTGGGGGAGGGGCTCGATGGCTAGCGTCTGGTGGCCGGGTTTCCACCCATGGGACCCAGCCGCGTTCAGCCCAAAGGAGTTGCATGGGTCTGCCCTCCAGTGGGCTCACCACCTGCAGGAGGAATCATGGGGGTCCGGTGCTATGTGGATTAGGTGGCGGTCAAAGGCGGATACATTGGCGGACTGATCCCAAGCTTTCTAAACTGGCTTTTGGTATGTGGAATGCCACCTCTCTGGTGGGGAAGGAGCCTGAGCTGGTGTACAAGGTTGAGAGATACCGGCTAGATATAGTCAGCCTCACCTCAACACACAGCTCTGGTTCCGGAACCAGTCTTCTGGAGAGGGGCTGGAGCTTGTCCTTCTCTGGAGTTTCCCCAGGCAAGAGGCGACGAGCAGGGGTGGGTATTCTTGTATCCCCCCACCTTGCTGCCTCTATATTGGAGTTTTCCCCGGTGGACGAAAGGGTTGCTTCCCTGCGCCTTCGGGTTGGGAAACGGGTCCTGACCATCATTTGTGCCTATGCACCAAGTGATGTTTCAGAGTATCCACCCTTTTTGGAGTCTCTGACTGGGGTGCTGAGGGTGCTCCTCTTGGAGACTCCATTGTCCTCCTGGGGGACTTCAATGCGCATGTGGGCAATGACAGTGAAACCTAGAGGGTGTGATTGGGGGGAACGGCCTGCTCGATCTGAACCCAAGTGATGTTCAGTTATTGGACTTCTGTGCTAACCACAGTTTGTCCATAACGAACACCATGTTCAAGCATAAGGGTGTCCATATATGCACCTGACACCAGGACACCCTAGGTCGCAAGTCGATGATTGATTTTGTTATCGTGCCATCAGACCTTCAACCATATGTCTTGAACACTCGGGTAAAAAGAGGTGCAGAGCTGTCAACTGATCACCACCTGGTGGTGAGTTGGATCTGATGGCAGGGGAGGAAGCCATTCAGACCTGGTAGACCCAAACATATAGTGAGGGTGTGCTGGGAACATCTGGCTGAGGCCCTTGTCCGGGAGGTCTTCAACTCCCACCTCCGGAAGAACTTCAACCACATTCCGAGGGAGTCTGGAGACATGGAGTCTGAATGGGCCATGATCTCCACCTCTGTTGTTGAAGAGGCGGGCCAGAGCTGCGGCCGCAAGGTGCATCTCGTGGTGGCAATCCCCGAACCAAGTGGTGGACACCAGTGGTGAGGGGGGCCATTAAGCTGAAGAAGGAGTCCTATCAAGCTTGATTGGCTTGTGGGACTCCTGAAGCAGCTGAGGTGTACCGGCAGGCCAAGCGGAGTGCAGCTCAGGTGGTTGCTGAAGCAAAAATCCGGGTATGGGAGGAGTTTGGTGAGGCCATGGAACAAGAGGGGCTGTTGACTTTGACTGGGGATGTCGTCAGGCGGTGGTAGGAACACTTTGAGGATCTCCTCAATCCCACTGACACGCCTTCCATAGAGGAGGCAGGGCTTGTGGACGAGGGGGATGACTCGCCCATCACAGGGGCTGAGGTCGCCAAGGTGGTTAAAAATCTCTTTGGTGGCCAGGCCCCGGGGGTGGATGAGATTCGCCCTGAGTACCTCAAGGCCCTGAATGTTGTAGGGCTGTCATGGTTGACACGCCTCTGCAACATTGCGTGGAGGTCGGGGGCAGTGCCTTTGACATGGCAAACCGGGGTGGTGGTTCCTCTCTTCAAAAAAGGGGACCGGAGGGTGTGCTCCAACTTTAGAGGGATCACACTCCTCAGCCTCCCTGGGAAGGTCTATGCCAAGGTACTGGAGAGGAGAGTCTGGCCGTTGGTTGAACCTCGGATTCAGGAGGAGCAATGCAGTTTTTGTCCTGGCCGTGGCACATCGGACCAGCTCTTTACCCTCTCAAGAATTCTCCAGGGTTCGTGGGAGTTTGCCCAACCAGTTTACATGTGTTTTGTGGACTTGGAGAAGGCATTTGACCGCGTCCCTCTTGGTTTTTTGTGGGGGGTGCTTCGGGAGTATGGGGTATCGGGCTTGTTGTTACGAGCTATTCGGTCTCTGTATGACCGTTGTGAGAGTTTGGTTCGCATTGCCAACACTCGGTCGGACTCATTCCCAGTGAGAGTTGGACTCCGCCAGGGCTGCCCTTTGTCACCGATCCTGTTCATAATTTTTATGGACAGGATTTCTAGGTGCAGCCAGGGAATGGAGGGTGTCATGCTTGGTGACCACAGGATCTCATCTCTGTTGTTTGCAGATGATGTTGTCCTGTTGGCTTCATCCAGCAATGACCTACAGTTCTTGCTGGGACGGTTTCCCGCTGAGTGTAAAGCGGCTGGGATGAGAATCAGCACCTCCAAGTCCGAGTCCATGGTCCTCAGCCGGAAAAAGGTGGATTGTCCTCTCCGGGTTGGGGACGGGCTCCTGCCCCAAGTGGAGGAGTTTAAGTATCTTGGGGTCTTATTCACGAGTGAGGGGAAAATGGAGCGAGAGATTGACAGACGGATCAGAGCGGCATCTGCAGTGATGCGGACGTTGTACCGGTCTGTTGTGGTGAAGAGGGAGCTTAGTTCTAAGGCAAAGTTGTCGATTTACCAGTCAATCTATGTTCCTACTCTCACCTATGGTCATGAGCTTTGGGTAATGACCAAAAGAACGAGATTGCGGATACAAGCAGCTGAAATGAGCTTTCTCCGTAGGATTGCTGGACTCACCCTCAGAGATAGGGTGAGGAGCTCAGTCATCTGGGAGAGGCTCAGAGTAGAACCGCTGCTCCTCCGCATTGAAAGGAGTCAGTCGAGGTGGTATGGGCATCTGATTAGGATGCCTCCTGGACACCTCCCATTTGAGGTGTTTCGGGCACATCCCACTGGGAGGAGACCCCGGGGAAGACCCAGGACTCGCTGGAGAGACTATGTCTCCCAGCTGGTCTGGGAATGCCTTAGTATCCTCTCTGAAGAGCTGGAGCAGGTGGCTGGGGAGAGAGAAGTCTGGGCTTCTCTGCTTGAACTGCTGCCTCCGTGACCCGGACATCCGGAAAAGTGGTAGAAGATGGATGGATGGATGGAAAAGTTGCATGTTTACAAGAAAAAATTGAAACTTTATGAGAAAAAGTTGGCAAATTCACATGAAAAAAGTAGTAAATTTACAAGAAAAAGTTGCAATTTTATTAAGAAAAGTTGCAACTTTGCAACAAAAAAGTAACAAATTTATGAGAAAAAAATTGCAAAATTAAAAGAAAAACATTACAGATTTATGAAAAAAGTAGAAAATTTATGAGAAAAAAGTTGAAATTTTGTAAGAAAATAGTTGCAAAATTGAAAGAAAAAAGTTGAAATTTTGTAAGAAAATAGTTGCAAAATTGAAAGAAAAAAGTTGCAAATTTATGAGAAAAAAGCTGCAAATTCATGAGAAAAAAATGCACATTTATTAGAAAAAAGTTGCAAAATTAAGACTAAAGCTGCAAATTTATGAGAAAAAAGCTGCCAATTTATGAGGAAAAAGTAACAAATTTATGAGAAAAAGTAACAAATTTAAAATAAAGTTGCAGATTTATGAAAAAAATTGAAAATTTATGAGAAAAAAGTTGCAAAATTAAAAGATAAAGGTTGAATATTTATGAAAAATTTGCAAATATATATAAAAAGTTGCAAATTTACAAGAAAAAAGTTGCAAATCTATGAGAAAAAAGATGCAAATGTCTAAGAAAAAATCGCACATTTATGGGAAAAAAGTAACAAATTTAAAAGAAAAAAGTTGCAGATTTATCAAAAAGTTGAAAATTTATGAGAAAAAACTTGCAAATTTATAAGAAAAAATTGCAACTTTACAACAAAAAAGTAGCAAATTTATGAAAGTTGCAATTTTATTAGAACAGAATAGAATAGAATAGGCTTTATTGTCACTGTACAGTTGTACAGCACAACGAAATTGTGGGTGCTCCACCAGGCTACTGCGCAATAAAGTAAGTGAAAAGAATTTGAAATAAAACAGTTACAGAACACACGACTAACCATACGACTAAAATAAAAGTAAAAATAATAAATAGCCCATTGGTATATACACAAGTACGGTAGTGGCTTCACGGGTGGAACTATGCACATAAGAGTGTGGCGTGCAGAACACAGAATTTAGTAAAATGGTTCAAGGATTATGGAAAATATGTACACTAGTGATTTCATGGATGGGTCAGTATACATGGAAGGGAGGAGTGCAATGACAGGTGAGTTATAGTGATAATGAAAAGGTTTTCAGTTTTGTGCATGTGAGCGTTCAGAGGGGGTGGGGGTGGCCTCTGACTGTTTGCAGTTTGGATGGCCCAGGGGAAGAAACTGTTAGTCCAGGGGTGTCCAACCATGTGCCATGGAGAGCCAAGACCCTGCAGGTTTTCTCTTCTACCCAGTCTCTTCAGCAGGTGTTTTCACTTATCAGCAATCAGTGGGAAGAAGTTCACAGAAATCTGCTGTTGAAGACACTGGTTGGAGGTAAAACCTGCAGGGTCTTGGCTCTCCATGGCACATGGTTGGACACCCCTGTGTTAGTCAGTCTGGAGGTGTGGAGCCTGATCGGCCTGAACCGTCATCCAGAGGGAAGCAGGTCAAACAGGTGGTGGGCGGGGTGTGAGGGGTCTCCTGTGATGGCCTTGATCCTTCTGAGACAGGAGGATCTGGAGATGTCCTCCAGGGAGGGCAGGGGGCTGCCGATAATTTTTTGGGCGGTGTTAATGACCCTCTGCACAGCCTTCCTGTTCTTGGCCGTGGAGCCAGCGTACCACACACCCAGACAGTAGGTGAGCACACTCTCCACTGAGCAGTGATTGAAGGCCAGCAGCAGCTTCTGGTCCAGGTTGTGCTTTTTCAGCACACGGAGGAAGTGCAGCTGCTGCTGGGCTTTCTTCACTAGGGCCTTGGTGTTGACAGTCCAGGAGAGGTCAGAGGAGATGTGGGTGCCCAGGAACCTGAAAGTGGGGACGTTTTCCACATGGTTGCCATTTGTGAGGACGGGGGGTGGTCCTGTCTGTTCTTCCTGAAGTCCGGAATGAGTTCTTTGTTTTTTTTTGGACATTCAGTTTCAGGTTGTTTGCTTGGCACCACAGCAGCAGATTCTCTACCTCCGCCCTGTATGCCTTCTCACTGTTGTTGGTGATGAGCCCAACCAAGGTGGTATCGTCCATGTACAGTGGGGCAAAAAAGTATTTAGTCAGCCACCAAGGATTTTTCAGGATTTTTAATGAATTAATTGGTAAATTCCTCAGTAAAATAAGTATTTGGTCACCTACAAACAAGCAAGATTTCTGGCTCTCACAGACCTGTAACTTCTTCTTTAAGAGGCTTCTCTGTCCTCCACTCGTTACCTGTATTAATGGCACCTGTTTGAACTCGTTATCAGTATAAAAGACACCTGTCCACAACCTCAAACAGTCAGACTCCAAACTCCACTATGGCCAAGACCAAAGAGCTGTCAAAGGACACCAGAAACAAAATTGTACACCTGCACCAGGCTGGGAAGACTGAATCTGCAATAGGTAAGCAGCTTGGTGTGAAGAAATCAACTGTGGGAGCAATTATTAGAAAATGGAAGACATACAAGACCACTGATAATCTCCCTCGATCTGGGGCTCCACGCAAGATCTCACCCTGTGGGGTCAAAATTATCATGAGAACACTGAGCAAAAATCCCAGAACCACATGGGGGGACCTAGTGAATGACCTGCAGAGAGCTGGGACCAAAGTAACAAAGGCTACATCAGAAACACACTACGCCGCCAGGGACTCAAATCCTGCAGTGCCAGACATGTCCCCCTGCTTAAGCCAGTACATGTCCAGGCCCATCTGAAGTTTGCTAGAGAGCATTTGGATGATCCAGAAGAGGATTGGGAGAATGTCATATGGTCCGATGAAACCAAAATAGAACTTTCTGGTAAAAACTCAGCTTGTCATGTTTGGAGGAGAAAGAACACCATACCTACTGTGAAGCATGGGGGTGGAAACATCATACTTTGGGGCTGTTTTTCTGCAAAGGGACCAGGACGACTGATTCGTGTAAAGGAAAGAATGAATGGGGCCATGTATCGTGAGATTTTGAGTGAAAACCTCCTTCCACCAGCAAGGGCATTGAAGATGAAACGTGGCTGGGTCTTTCAGCATGACAATGATCCCAAACACACCGCCCAGGCAACGAAGGAGTGGCTTCGTAAGAAGCATTTCAAGGTGCTGGAGTGGCCTAGCCAGTCTCCAGATCTCAACCCCACAGAAAATCTTTGGAGGAAGTTGAAAGTCTGTGTTGCCCAGCGACAGCCCCAAAACATCACTGCTCTAGAGGAGATCTGCATGGAGGAATGGGCCAAAATACCAGCAACAGTGTGTGAAAACCTTGTGAAAACTTACAGAAAACGTTTGACCTCTGTCATTGCCAACAAAGGGTATATAACAAAGTATTGAGATGAACTTTTGTTATTGACCAAATACTTATTTTACCGAGGAATTTACCAATTAATTCATTAAAAATCCTTCAATGTGACTTCCGGGAAGATGGCGGAGAGACATAACACTTAAACAAAGAGCTCTCCCTAGCCGGATTAAAAATCATCGGTAAATGGCCAACTCGACATAAACGGATCAATAAACTAAGGGATGAAAACACGAAGGAACCGGGCACAAGGACAAAAACAGGGTAAAATTGAAGAATTCCTCTCCAACAACGCAGGAAAAACTGCTGTACGCAAAGCCCAAAAAAACGAGATGTCCACAGCAGAGAAAATGGAGGACACCAGACTCGACAACATGACCACTGGCATCGCCAGTTTGGGTGAAGAGTTAAGAGAATTCAAGCGACAGCTACAACAGGATTTAGCGGCTCTTAAGGAGGAACTGAAAAAAGAAATTAAGGAGGAAATCATGGACCTCCGAAGAGAAATGGAGCGTAAATTAACGGAAAACATGGAGGAGCTGCGCTCCCAGCGGGCGTGTATGACAGAAGCGCAGACCCGAATTTCGGAACTAGAAGATTGGAAAAGCGAGGCAAACGAACAACTACAGACCCTGACGACGCAAACGCAGAGGATGCAGGAGAAAATAAACCACTTGGAGAGCAGATCCAGACGAAGCAATATGCGCATCTTTGGAATTCCGGAGGGCATTGAAGGCAACTCGATGACAAAATTCATGGATCATTTCTTAAAAAAAGAACTGGAAATACTCGGAGAAACGGATCTGCAGATTCAACGGGCGCACAGAACACCGGCACAGAACCCGAAAACAAACGCTACACCCAGGTCAGTTGTGGTAAACTTTGTGAAATATGACATAAAGGAAAGAATCCTGACGCAAGCATGGAAAAAAAAGATACGAATCGGCGACAAACAGGTATTTTTTGACCATGACTACCCGACAGAAATCGTGCAGCAGCGGAAGAAATATGCCAACATTAAAAAAACGCTGAAAGAGAAAAAAATTAGATTCCAAACGCCGCTAACGAAAATGAGGATTCATTGGGAGGAAGGCACAAGAACCTACAACACGGCCGAAGAGGCAGCGCGGGATATGATGGAGCGGGGCCTTGAGGTGAGCGTGCCGAAGGAGACGGCTGGAGCAGCGGCGGCCCTGAACGCACCACGACAGACGGAGTGGAGACGAGTGAACGGCGGAAGAAGGGGGAGAGACGTAGAGCAGCGGGCCCAGGACAAGCTACAAGGCTTTCAACTGAAAGCCTAGATCATAACAAAGATTAAGAAAGGCACAGAAGAAATGAAGGCCAAGAAGACAAGGTAAAAGAGAAACAGACGGCTAGGAGAGGTTTAAGTGATATTTGTTGGACATTTCTAGACTTATGACTATTACTTTGATAGTAATTAGAAGTCTAGGGAGGGCCCTTCACTCTGTGAAGACAAACCCCCCACCCACCAACAGGGACCAGTGGGCAGAAGAAAGGCCCAAAGTACGGAGGTCGAGATTTTTTAATGTGTTTTTATATAAATATGTGTTATTTTTGTTGTTAAAGGGGCTAGGAGCACAAGTTAAAAAAATGGAAAAACATGAATATGGGTAAAAATCTTAAGATAATGACACTAAACGTGAATGGTCTGAACTCACCTGTTAAAAGGGAAAGAATAATAAGAAAATTCAAGAAGGAAAAAGCTGAAATTATATTTATGCAAGAGACACATTTGAGCAAGGCAGAACATGTGAAACTAAAGAGATTTGGCTATAAGAACTCCTACTACAGTTCATTTAAGGGAGGAGCAAAAAGGGGGGTTATGATACTAATCTCAAACAAAATACAATTTGAAAGTGAACAGGAAATCCAGGATAAAGAAGGCAGGTATGTAATAATAAAGGGAAGAATAGATGGTATGCAGATTACATTAGTGAACATCTATGCCCCACCAGAAAGTGACAAGGGTTTTTTTCAACATCTGTTTGATCTCATAGCAACACACAGTGAAGGAGTTCTAATTTGTGGAGGAGACTTAAATGCTGTCATGGATCATGAAGTTGACACAACAAGTGTTAAGAAGACAAAAAAACATGTAACAAAGTTCATAAGAACCTCACTGGCAGAAATGGGTATGGTAGACATATGGAGGGACCTGCACCCACTCGAAAAAGACTATACACATTATTCAGCAGCCCATAAAGTACACTCTAGAATAGATTACTTCCTTATGAATGAAGGTGACAGACACAGGGTGAGAAATTGTTGGATTGGAGGGGCAGAAATATCAGATCATAATCCTATATACATGGAAATATATTTAAACAATAGAAAATGACAAACAACATGGAAACTTAACGTAGGACTGTTAAATGATGAGAAAATGAAAGAAAGAATAAAAATAAACATAAACGAATATATCCAAGAGAATGACAATGAAGAAGTGGACCCAACAATACTATGGGACGCACTAAAAGCCGTGTTAAGGGGTAAATTAATTGTTGAAACAGGAAAAGCAAATAAGACTAAACTGGAAGCGTATGAACAAAGATGTGAGAGACTGAGGGAATTAGAACGTAAACATCAAAGCACAAATGATCCAAAAATATATCAAGAAATTAAAGAAGAAAAAACAAAGATAAAAGAAACACAAATGGATGAAATTGAAAGGAAAAATAGATATCTAAAGCAAAAATATTATGAAACAGGGCCAAAAGCCACAAAACTGCTGGCAAAACGGTTAAGAAAACAACAAACAATGAATAATGTATACAAGATTAAAGACCCCACCACAAATAAAACCACAGTTAACCCAGAAAACATCGAAGAAATTTTCCATAATTTCTACCAAGAACTATACTCGCAACCTGAAGAAACAAATACTAAAGATATCAAAAAATTTCTAGACACATTGGACTTGCCATCAATAGGAAATCAACAAAATGAAAAACTAACAGCAGAAATAACAACACAAGAGATCAGAGATGTGATTAAGTCACTTAAAAACGGTAAATCACCAGGTAGTGATGGATACCCATCTGAGTTTTATAAACTGTTTATAGAAGAACTCACGCCACAACTCCTAAAGTCATTTAATTGGACGCTGAACAACAACAAAATACCTCCATCATGGAACGAAGCAATCATTTCAGTTATTTTAAAACCAGGGAAAGATAAAGAACAATGCGGAAACTATAGACCAATCTCTTTATTAAATGTAGATTATAAAATATACACAACAATTATATGTAAACGAATAAAGACATTCTTGACGGAATTGATAGAAGATGATCAAACTGGATTCATAGAGGGACGCCAAACACATGACAATATCAGGAGAACAATACATATAATTAACCAAATACATAAAGAAAAGAAAAGCGCAGTAATAATGAGTTTAGACGCAGAAAAAGCATTTGACAGGGTTAACTGGAAATTCCTATATAGTGTACTGGAGCGCTTTGGATTTAGCAAAAAATCAGTACAATGCATAAGGACGCTATATCAAGAACCTGTGGCAAGAATCAAGATAAACGGTAGCTTAACAGACAAAGTAAATATACAAAGATCAACTAGGCAGGGATGCTGCTTATCGCCCACCTTGTTTGCTCTGTTCATAGAACCATTGGCTCAAGCGATACAACAAAATAAGAAATTAAAAGGTGTAACAATAAAGGGGGCGGAACACAAGATTGGGCTATTTGCAGACGATATTATAGTTTACCTTGAACAACCAGATAAATCAATAATGGAAATGATGAACTTGATAGAAAATTTTGGAAAATTATCAGGATACAAGATAAACATAACAAAAACACAAATACTGACATTCCACTATAACCCTCTAAACCAGATAACTGATAAGATCAAACTAAACTGGAACCAAAAAGAAATAAAATACCTTGGAGTGAACATACCTAAAGACCTAAGCAAAATATATAAAGCAAACTATGATAGGTTGGAACAAGAAATAAAAAAAGATATTGATAGATGGTCAATCTTAAATATGGATCTGAATTCAAAAATTGAGACAGTCAAAATCAGCATACAACCTAGATTACTTTACCTCTTCCAGGCTATACCAACAGAGATTCCAGATGCCCAATTCTCAAAGTGGGACAGGATGATATCGAGATTTGTTTGGGGAGGTAAAAAACCAAGAGTGAAATATAAAACCCTCCAATTACCAAAAGAGAAAGGAGGCATGGGCCTACCGAGTCTAAAGGAATATTACTACTCAGCACAAATAAGATATATCATATGTTGGTGCGACGAGGGATATGAGGCAAAATGGAAAGAAATGGAAAAGGAAATTGAGGGACTCCCAGTACAAAGCATAATAGGGGATAAAGATGCATATAAGCAAATCAAACAAATAGACCCAATCACTAAATTTACTTTAGAACTGTGGTATAAAATAGTACAAAAATATAATATAAGGGAAGACATAAAACTATTGAAATGGGTAGCATTTGACAGTCAGTTTGAACCGGCAAAACAAGATAGGGGATACAAAAATCTGGTGAACAAGGGAATCACAGCATGGGGCAATATCGGAAAAAAAGATCTCGGGAGCTTTGTAAATATCAGGAGAAAATTTAAATTAGAAAGATCGGAATTTTTCAGATATCTGCAGATGAGAGATTACTATATGAAGAAGATTAGGCATAACCTCCAAACAGATGTGAACGAGATTATACAACTTATTTTAAGCTCATATGCAGGAAATAAAATAAGAATTATTTCAAAACTATATCAGAAACTTATGACAAACAATCATACAAGTAACTATATAAAGGAGAAATGGGAGAAAGAGCTCAATTTAAACATAACAGAAGAAAGCTGGCAGGAAATATGGAAAACACAACACACATCAACAAATTCAAGGACATGGAGGGAATTTGGATGGAAAAACCTGATTCGCTTTTTCATTACACCACAGATTCAAGGAAAATATACAAATACCCAATCTTTATGCTGGAGGGGATGTGGGGCTCAAAATGCAGACCACTCACATATGTTTTGGAAATGCTACAAAATATCATCATTTTGGAAATCTATGCATGTGACAATACAGAGGATATTAGGATATAATATACCAATGAACTGTAACCTGATGTACTTATGTGATCTTAAAAAAGACAATGTTATACAGGCTGAGGACAGATATCTAGTTAAAATCTTGTTGACTGCATGTAAAAAAACTATCACAAAAAAATGGCGATCAGAAGTTCTTCCTGACCAAGAACAATGGACTGACATTGTTGAGGACATACGTATGATGGAAAAACTAACATATCGACAAAGAATGCAAGAAGGAATATGGGAGAAAAAATGGCGGAAATGGACACACTACAAAGTGCAACAACGAGGCAGAAATTGAAAGAATAACCAAAGACACTGAAAAAACCAGAAGAATTAAGAGATGGAAACTAAAAACTTGATGCTCCAACATTTGTCCCCCCCCCCCTTTTATTTTTTATTTTTTTTATTTTTTATTTTTTTTATTTTTTTTTTTTTTTTTTATTTTTCCCTACCCTAACCCCTTTGTTTTTTAAATGTAGAATGTGATCTGAATGCATTATATATGATGAAAAATGAATAAAAATCTAAGTTACAAAAAAAAAATCCTTCAATGTGATTTTCCGGATTTTTTTTTCTTATTTTGTCTCTCATAGTTGAGGTATACCTATGATGAAAATTGGAGACCTCTCTCATCTTTTAAGTGGGAGAACTTGCACAATTGGTGGCTGACTAAATACTTTTTTACCCCACTGTATTTCATAATGACGGTAGTTGGGTGGGTTGGAGTACAGTCAAAGGTGTAAAGGGAGTACAGTAGAGGGGTTAGCATACAGCCTTGGGGGAGCGAGTGCTGAGAGACAGTGTGGAGGAGTGGTGGGGGCCAAGTCTGACTGTGGGCGGTTGGTGAGAAAGTTCTTTATCCACGAGCAGGTGGGATTGGGTGGGGTAGGGGTCTGGAGGAGGTGCAGTTTGTTGATCAGGATGTCCGGGATGATGAAAACTGAGCTGTAGTCCACAAAGAGCATCCTCACGTAGCTCCTTGGATTCTCCAGGTGGCTCAGCGCTCTGTGGAGAGTGGTGGCAATGGCGTCTTCCGTAGACCGGTTCTCCCTGTAGGCGAACTGATGGGGGTTGAAGGAGGGGGGAAGACAGTTCCTGATGTACTGGGACACCAGTCGCTCAAAACATTTCATGACTACAGACGTGAGTGCTATGGGTCTGTAGTCATTCAGGCTGCCAATTGCGGCCTTTTTGGGGATGGGGATGATGGTGGAGGCCTTGTGGCAGGAGGGGAAGGTGGCGAGCATCAGAAAGAGGTTGAACAGTTTTTTGAGGATCTCTGCCAGCTGGTCTGCACATGCTTTGACCACCACTCCTGGGATGCTGTTTGCACCAGCAGCTCTGTGGGGGTTCACTGCTCTCAGGGTTTGCAGTTTGGAAATACCCATATGTGTTTGGTGACTGTCACATTTTCTACACAACATTTGATGTTGAAAAGGACAGACTCGGTGTAGGAGTCCAGGTGCTGCTGTTCAAAGACGCTCCAATCAGTGCAGGCAAAGCAGTCTTGGAGCTGGAGAAGAGCATTTTCAGGCCAGGTTTTAATTTTTTTTTATTTTATTTTTTTTGGGGGGGGACTCTTCCTAAGGAGAGAGTAGGCCGATATCAGAAGTAGAGAGAGATGGTCTGATTGTCCAAGGTGGGGGAGGGGGTGGCTTTGTAGGTGTGCTTAATGTTGCTATAAACATGATTCAGTGTTCTTTCCCCTCTTGTGGAACACTTAACATGTTGGCAGAATTTAGGGAGTACAGTCTTTAAGCGTGCTTTGTTAAACTATGCTTTTCCATTAGAAAAAAGATGGACTTTTATAAGAAAAGATAAGATAAGTCTTTATTAGTCCCACAATGGGGAAATTCCAGGATTGCAACAGCACAGGGATAACAAGAAAAAAAGATACAAATTTATGAGAAAAAGTTGCACATTTATGAGAAAAAAGTAGTAAATCTAAAAGAAAAAAGTTGGAGATTTATGAAAAAAAAAATACTGAAAATTTATGAGAAAAAAGTTGAAAATTTATGAGAAAAAAGCTGAAAAATAAAAAGAAAAAAGCTGAAAATTTATGAGAAAATTGTTGCAATTTTATTAGAAACCTTGCAGATTTGAAAGAAAGAAGTTGCAAATTTACAATAAATGTTGCAAGCTTTCTTTTATTTAGTATTGGTGCGTCAAAGTCTTATGTAACATGATATTAAAGGTTTATTATGATATTGGGGAGGGAGGGACAGTTCTTTTTTCCAGGTTGCTTGATTTACACCTATGGTCTAAACTGATCTGAAATCTAGTAGAGTCTACATTTTTTCCTTGTGCAATCATGTGTTTGCCATTTTCTCTGCAGCTGTCACAGGTTAATGATATTGCTGCGCATTCAGGAGTAAACTTGTACAACATTTACGCTCCGTGTGCAGGTGGAGTTCACCCCAGTCTCAGGTGAGCTATAATAACCTGTGACTCGTGGCTAATCATAGAAAAAGTCATAAGACAAGAGGTGTCCCACAGTGCACTGCCCATCCAAAGAAAAAGTCACCCATGCTAATATTTTGTTTGGCTTGTTTATGGTACACATTCTCCAGGACATATTTTCAACAAGCTTATGCAATGTCATTTTCATGCAGACTGTCATTGATTGTGGAGAATGGAGAATTGATAATTGAATAGTTCTTTAACCCAGTTTTATTAGATTCAACAGTCTCCTTCACTGTTGTCTTTGCTTGACATAGGCCAATTATTTGACTCTCCTGGACAGAGTAATACCCCAGCCAGCGTGTCTATTTGGGCCCCACCAAAGGATAGTGTTGAGGCGGCAGTGGCTCAGGAGGTAGAGCGGGCCGTCTAATAACCAGAGTGTTGGCAGTTTGAATCCCGGTCTCCCCAGTCATCCTGCCATTGTATCCCTGGGCAAGACACTTTACCCACCTTGTCTACAGTGTCCATGACACTGGGTATAAGTTAATCCCTTCCACAGCATGTGGGACACCACGTGGTGTATGGGGCGGTGCCTATCTCCGTTTCACTGACCCTAGGCCACACAGCTACTGTGAGTAGTGTAAGGTACAGTGCGGGGTCAGTCCTCGGGTAGCTCTGTGCGTTAACTTTTCTTTCCCCATTCTATTATGCTGAGCACCAAGCTAGAAGATGGGAAGTACCATTTTTATATGGTCTTTGGTATGACCCGGCTGGGATTTGAACCCACGACCTCCCGGTTGTGGGGCAGATGCTCTACCAACTAGACCACCAAACCTGGTACACAGGTTAGCCTTGGGATCCTGACCTCTGACTGTGGGTTTGGGGTCAAAAGGTCAAAGGTCACCGTTAACATTCCATTTGCATTATTACTATAAAATGAGTAAAGTTAGGGTTGTGGATAAAATAAGGGTTACCTGAAGGAGGCACGGAATAAGTGCAGGCAGACACGGCGAACTGAAGTTTAAAAGGGTGTTTTATTCATCCTCCATCACGAGAGTTCACCCCAGCGCTGTGGGAGCGCGCTGGAGCGAGCCCTGTGTCTCTAGTCAGCAAACAGGCAATGCGTGTGATCAAAAAGCAGTAAGAGAGAGAGCAAGCGATATTCAGTTGACTTATATACCCAGCTAGACAATGCATGCATGGCATATTAGCATCACAGTAAACAGCAGGAAGGCATGGACATTTGCATTAGAGTCACACATATCAATAGCAGGATTACTGGCACCGGAATTCCTCTCTACCTATTGATATCAGCCCATACATCTCACTGTTCTGCTAATTGCTCCAGCTGAGCGCTCTGCTTGACCCGTAGGCTGTGGGGGTCACCCACAGGGTCACCAAACATGGTACACAAGTTCACCCTGTGAAGTGTGACTAACCCTGAAGTGTGACTATGGTTTTGGGATCGCAAGGTCAAAAGTCATCATCAAAATGGCTTATAAACTGCACTACTCACAAAAAGTTAGGGATATTTGGCTTTCGGGTGAAATTTCAGTACGCACCTAAAATGTACTATAACCTTTACAGGTTAATTTGACCTTCTCTAACCTTTTGAATGCACATGTCCAACTATTCAATGTTTTAGTACTTTTTGCATAACTTGCTGTTCTCTAACAGGGTGCTTAACAGTAAAATTCACAACATTTGTTTGACCCATGAATCAACCAATAAATTTTCTGGTTCAATTAGAATTGGTATTTAAACAGTCCTCTTCATCATGCTGTTCACATTTTGACATCATGAGACCAAGACCACACCTCACAATTGAGCAACAGTACTTCACCATTGCGAGGCTTCAAACAGGAGGTTCTCAGAGGGAAGTGGCCACTGAGCTTAAAGTGTCGCAGAGTGTCATCAGCAAGTTGCAACAGAGATACAGAGAGACTGTAAGAGTCACAGAAAGGCATAGAAGTGGACGCCCTTTGGCCACATCCCACGCTGATGACCACTTCATTGTGAACAGTGCCCTGTGGAACCGGATAATGAATGCCACTCAACTCCAGGCACATTTAAGGGAGGTGAGAGGCATCCAAGTGTCACGTCAGAAACTTTCAAAACCGTTTACAGCAGTGTGGTCTGCGTGCTAGACGTCCTGCAAGGGTACCTCACCACACCACCAGGCACAGGTGTCATAGTCCTGCATGGGCCAGGGAGCATTTATGCTGGACAAGGGACCAGTGGGCCTCAGTGCTGCTCTCAGATGAAAGTCGATTCATGTTGAGCAGAAATGATGGCTGCCAACAATGTTGGAGACGTCAAGGAGAACGCTATGCATCAGCCACTGTTGTCACCAGACGAGCCTTTGGTGGTGGTGGTGGTGGTGTTACAGTCTGAGCAGGTGTGTCTAATCATTACAGAACTGCCCTACACCTTGTGAATGGTACCGTGACAAGCCAATACTACCTGAATAGCATGATTAATCCAGTCATTGTGCCCTGCATGAACAACAAAGACCTAATTTCATCTTAATGGAGAGCAATGTTCCAGCTCATCGAGGTCGCATCATTAGGGAACGGCTGCTGGAGGCTGGGGTACCTCAAATGGAGTGGCCTGCACTTTCTCCAGACCTGAATCCATAGAAAATGTATAGGATCAGCTGACTTGCCATGTAGAGGCTTGTAACCCTGCACCCCACAACCTCAATGACCTGAGGGATGCCCTTCAAGAAGAGTGGAATGCCATGCCTCAGCAGACAATAAGTTGACTTGTGAACAGCATGAGACGTTGTTGTCAAGCTGTAACTGATGCTCAAGGGCACATGACAAGTTATTGAGACATTGACATTTTTTGTTGTGGCATAACCACCACTGTTGTTGGCTTTTGTTTCAATAAATTGTCTGCGATGAGGAAATCACCATTGCATGCTTCTACTTAAATGCCCTACTTTCATGATATAACATCACTGTAGCGTGAACTTTTTACATTTTCCATAAATTTCAACCGAAAGCCAAATATCCCTAACTTTTTGTGAGTAGTGTATATCTCAACAACAAGGAAAGCTAGGGTCACCAAACCTGGTGCACAGGCTCACTCTGAGAGCATGACCTCTGACTACAGGTTTTGGGTCAAACAGCTGATAAAAACAGCTGATTGTCACAACAACATCACATGATTGTCACAACAACATCTTCTTCTTCCGGCTTTCAGAGAGAGCAGACGCATTTCTTCCCCTCTCCTCTCTCCTCCCTTCACTGATCCCAGCTTGCTGTGTCCTGTCTGTGTCTCGCTCTTCTTCTGGCTGAATCTCGATCCAAATGGAAATTATGGATTTGGTAAGCTGGGCTTTAAATGCAATTGACACCACCTTCTCAAACAGAAAATCAGGCCCGGGGGAGCCCAACGGAGAGACTCATGGAACAATTGGAAACTCATGGGTCTGTGTGATTCGATTGAAGATGTGGAAGACATCTACCCATTTGGCTTATGATCACAGGATTTCTGTTGTTTGGCTTTGGAGTTTTCCTGATGTATCGGAAATTAAAGAAGTTGGAAGAGCTGGTCAAAATGCGGACCCGGCGAAGCTCCTTCAACAATTCGACCAGCTGGGGAGCACTGGGTGCTCTCCAGGGAATTTAAAGCCTGGAAATGTATATGGAAATGTACAAGCAAATTATGATGCACAGAATCGCATGAGAGGTGAAATTTCTATGCTCTAAGTGAACTGTGCCTATCAGGCCTTGATTCGGTGTCCTTGAGAATCATTCCTCCAGGAGAAAAGATAAGGCAGAATGGAGTTTTGGCTTGGCTTCTCTTTTACCCAAACAATTGCTAATGTGCAACAATCTGAACTCTCCAAGGACAGCCATGTGACTAACATGGAATTTTACCATCTGACATGAACTGAAGAGAGATGAACTCTGTGGACATGTTATCTATGTTTTAGGACACTAAGGACATAACAACTAGCCGTTGCCTAAGAGACGATTTTTGTTGTCCACCAGTAACTGATACTTCACACACTGCACTCACACTGATATCATATGACTGACATACACACACTAGTCTCTCTCTTGCTTTGTTAATGTGTGGATTTGTATTGTCTGCTAAGTGTGCTTAGAGGGTTTTTTTCTATGTGATCACAATCTTGCTCACTCGAGCCATATTTTGATAACTATGTTTTTTCTCTCTGCCCAATGTGTTACCCCCTCCCCCCTCCCCCTCTTTACCCCCCACTGCATGAGGCGCCTGTATGGCTGCCGCGTCATTAGGGAGCGCTTAACAATGAGCGCACCTTAGTGATAAGTAAAATTCCTTGTTTGTGTAAGCATACTTGGCAATAAAGTTGATTCTGATTCTGACCCTTCTGAGGAAGGCTGCAAGAACTGGCCGAAACATGTCAAGGTAAAAACAACCTTATTCACTGTCTGATAGAAAAGAAATTATTTCTATAATAATTTAGAAGACAGTATGAACCCTTTTTGGAACAAAAGGTCAAGGTTGGCACTCCCTATGTTCTCTTACTATAGAACATGTAAAGCTCTCTAGGGTCACCAAACTTGCTACACAAGTTCATCTCAGGATCCTGCCCTACAACTATGGGTTGTATCATCATAGCAGTCTGTCGTGGGCGACAATGACTGTTTCATTTAGGTCTGATCAGACTCCTCTACGCAGCTCTGTCCCCCGCCCTCTGCTGCCAGGAACTCCCGACCCTGCAAACCCGGGCAACGTCCCATATACTTTGTTGTATATTCATGGATGATGGGTTTATCATAATTTTGTTCTGCCACAGTAATTATATTGAAAAGTTGAAATCTGCTCTCCATCAGTAAATATTGGGATCTTCAAAGAAAACAGGCGGGGGATATTGCACTCGCCTCAGAGTGCTGATGTTTTATACTGTTAACAAAGAAACAAGTAAACAGACAGAACAGGAAATGGGTAACTGTGAACTCCCATAGTTTGGCCTTCAATTTTTGTGACTTTTCTTTCTTTCTCTTTTTAAATGAATCTTTGACAGTATTAACCAGGAAGATGTGGTGGTCAAAGACTTTGGGAACTTCTTCATCAAACATCACTTTTCTCAGCTGTTTTTCCAGGTGTGTATTAAGCCCCTGAGTAACTTTAATTTGTCATTTAAGTGCAGTCACCTGGATACTAATACATAGAGCACCTGTTTGTCCTCTAACCACGTAGAAACTTAAAAGCCTGCCGTCCATGCACCGCTCCGTCCGTCTGGAGGCCCCCTGCACCACTGACGAACCCTCCCGACAGTACCTGAACAACCCTCTGGTCAAGCATGCCCTGCACATCAGCGACAAAGCTCTGAAGTTTGAAATGTGCAGGTAACTGGAACACCCACCTGCATACTGTAGATATACACAAAGCAGTGAATGAAGTTGTAAAGTTTAATCTGGTGTTGCAGCAATGAGGTGGGGAGCTTCTATGGTCGGATCTACATGGACGTCAAGGATGAGTACCTGAAGCTGCTCTCCACTGGGGTCAGTGAACGCATCACAGCAGACACTTTTAGCTTTTTCCTTCAGTGGTCCCATGATTTATCTCTTCTAAGGACAAACTTGTTCCTGACTTTAAGGTTTTTATTTATTTATTTATTTTAACATCTTTTAATCCTCTGAGGCCTACACCAGTGGCAATGGCTAGTATTTTTCTGGTGTGTCCCACAATGCACTGCAGCTGCAAATTCAGAAATCACCCAGGACTGAACCATTTTAAAATGATTCAGTTTAGCCATTATTTATAATGTATTATTTCTTCATCTCCCTGAAATTAAAGATGGAGTCGATGAAAACAAAAGACACAGTCAGTATCAGCAATTGGCCATTTTTTTGCCAATTTATTATACTGAACATCGATGTTGGTATGGGCCCAAAATTTCACAATCAGTGCATCCCCAGTATAGTATACTATTATATAGTATACTATTTTACTTCATGATGTTTAATGTTTTAAGTTCAGTACACTGTAATCTAATTTGTGTCTTCTACCCACTTTGTTTAGCTCATTTTTCCTGCTCTTTGTCCTTTTTATATTTATTATGTACAGTACAGTATATTTTGTTGTTGCTGTATTTCACAGGGTCATAAATCACCACAGTAATCTCTTTCACTTTAAACACCGATCCCTCACTAACCCACTAATCTCCCTTCATCATACATCTCTCTGAACTTATTCATATGTCATGGCATTCTCTGCGCAGAAGTACCGGATCCTGGTGTACGTTGGAGACACCGACATGGCCTGTAACTTCCTTGGGAACGAGTGGTTTGTTGAGTCTCTGCAGCAGGAGGTAGATTACATTTTATTAACCTGCAAACATAAGTTGTGATCAGTGTTGTATAGTTCAAGATACTCTTATTTGTGAAGCACGGTGTAGTGGCGCCCACTTCCGTTTCAGCCATTACACCGTGTCTATAAATAGCAGCAGGCAGGGAAGACGGGTCTTTTTGCCAACACCCCTGCCTGGCGGTTGTAGTGTGGAGTTTGGGACTACAATAAAGCTAAGTTCAGTCGTGCACCTGGCCTCATTATTCATAGTCTATTTACAGACATAACATTTTGGTGACGAAGAGAAACTATGGAAGCGTGTGTGTCTCCAATTCGGCCCTTCCTGGAGCTTCCGGGCGAGCCACCTGTCCCCTGGCTGAGATGGCATGGTGCCTTCGAGACATACATCGTGGTGCTAAATCTGAGCAAGATGGACAAGCTGAGGGCACGTGCTCTACTGGTGCACAATTTGGCAATTGAAGGCCAGCGGATACTGAGTTCACTTGGTGACTCGGACGAGTTCAAGGATGTGGTCAAGCTGATGGCGTGCCATTTTCTCGCCCCAGACAGCGTCATCGTTCGAAGCATCAAGTTTTGGCAGCGCCACCAACAGGTGGGCGAGCCTATCCAGCTGTTCGTTGCCAACCTGAAACTACTGGCTAGTGAGTGTTCTTTTGGGCTGCTGGAGGAGGAGATGGTTCGTGACCAGCTGGCGGAGCACACCAACAACGCTGCAATACGGACAAAGCTGCTCACAGTACCAGGTGACTTGACGCTAGCTAGGGCCATTGAGTTAGCTCTCCAGTTGGAGACATCGGACAAGCTAGCTCTAGAGCTGAGTGAGCGTCTGTCATGATGTCAGCTGGAGTTTCCCACCACAACACAAGTAACGGAACCAGACAGCGATGTCAGTGTCGAGGACAACGCTGCGGAGGACAACGCTGCAAAATTTAGGTCTGCCCCAGGGAAATCCATGTGTTTGGGTTGTGGGTCCATGAAACACTGCTTCAAGGCCAGGGACTGCCAGGCGAGAGGGAAGCGCTGCAGCAAGTGTGGACGCTTGAACCACTATACCAGGGTGTGCCGTAGGTCCAAGCAAGAGAGTCCACAAAGGGAATCGCCCTCCCTGCCCCGGCAATCTCCCTGGGCTGCACGGTGGCGCAGTGGTTTAGCACTGTGACAGCACAGTTTTACCCTCGGCCGGGGGATTGCGGGGATCATGAGATCGTGGGTTCGATCCCAGCCCCTGACCAACAGTGAGCTGTGTGGAGTTTGCATGTTCTCCCCGTGTTGCGCGGGTTTACTCCGGGATTTCTCCGGTTTCCTCCCGCACACCAAAAACATGTAGGTTTAGGGCGCTCGCGCACGCAGCGACCAGCAGCCGGTGGCTTGTCATCAGACTGCAAACCAAGTCTACCTACGGGTACAAATAAGTAACAAAAAAAAAAAAAAAAAAAAAAAAAAAAAAAAAAAAATCGTCCACATGGTGTCTCCAAGTTCCAAAGGGGCATGGGGTTAGAGGGTTCTTTGCTTAATTGGGCTACGGTGAGAACATTCTTTTCCCACTATAGAATTGCAGGAGACCCGGTGCCGCTCTATGGTTATGGAGGTAGACAGCTGTGCACGGTTGGAATGCTGGTGCCGACGGCGTGGTACAAGTCGGCAGAGATGGCTGACCTCAAGTTTATCGTGACGGCCCGAGGCGACAACATCATGAGCTGTGACCTATTTTATGGTCTGGGGTTCACCATTAAGAGCGGCGTTGGGGAGGAATGGTCTGGTTGTGGACTGTGGAACCGGCTGGTTCCAAGAGTGAAGGACGATGCAGTGTGGGAAGAGGAGTTACTGAGTACCCCATAGGTCAAGCAGGACCAGCCTCGCTCAGGATCGTCATCGGAGGGCTTCATTGCCGGAGCTCAAGTCGTCCTGGACGAGGGTACTGGGCATGACGGCGAGGCACCTGCGCTGCCAAGCGATGCCGAGAAGCTAGCTCCAGTTGTTCCCGGAGCTCGACTAAAGTGGGTTGGTTAATCTGGGGCTACAACGGCAACAGCTGCAGTGGATTTAAAAGAGGTTGGGGCCAGACCATCAGGCATGGAAAAACCGTGTACCAAGCAGCAACACTGCAAGCCGAGCAAAGCCCTTTTGGGAGTCACGGATCTGGTTCGGGCTCGTGAGGAGGGACAACCACGGCAAGTACGGACCAAGCAACAGTCTGAAGATCACTAGGGGCGGCTGCACATCGTGGCTAAATGAGGCACTGCCTATTTTCGACTGTTGGACGGTTCGTGGAGGCACGCCAATGAGCTGTGGCATGCCCGGGAGGAGACGCCGGGTGGCGGGCCTGGACGAGAGGGACGCCCGACAGTGAGGAAGAGGAGACACATTGTTGTTTATGCGATCAGCTGCAGCCCAGGAGGCATGCCGCCTCCAGGGGTGGACTTATGGAGAGACAGTCCAGGGGCCTCACAGGCCAGATCCTCCCATACCTAGCCGTGTGAACTGTGAGAGTCTGTATATATGTACAGTAAATGACTGAATGAAAAGAGTTATAATAGTGTGTTTTTTTTTCTGATAAGGGGTTTGAGGTGACACAGAAATAATAATAATGGGAAAACGAGAGTTCTAATGTTATGATATTAGTGGGTTTGCAATTGTTTTGAAGCAATATTCATATGTGTCCATGTGTTTAAAAAAAAGGGAGTTTTGTTGTGCAAGTAACTGTATGTAGTTCTGGGGATTATTTTATGTGCTGTGTTAAGGAAACATGGCAGTGATTTTGTATTATTATTGGACTATAATTATTCATTTTAAAGGTGGCAGAATAATCCATCTCGCCGTGTGGGGGCTGGACAGTAGTCCACCCATCCCCCCTAGTTGTAGTTTGTTGTATGAATGTGATAGGCCCTTTAGTTATTACAGTTTAGTTTTAGTGCGTGATTCGGGTCCTAAATTGGGGAGGGTCCCAACTGTGTGTGTGTTTTGTACTTTTCTACGGGGGGGAAGGAGTGTTGTTGTATAGTTCAAGATGCTCTTATTTGTGAAGTACGGTGAAGTGGCCTCCACTTCCGTTTCCGCCACTACACTGCGCCTATAAATAGCAGCAGGCAGGGAAGGCGGGTCTCTTTGCCAACACCCCTGCCTGGCGGTTGTAGTGTGAAGTTTGGGACTACAATAAAGCTAAGTTCAGTCGTGCACCTGGCCTCATTATTCATAGTCTATTTACAGACATAACAATCAGGTTTTATGTTTAACTCTAATGCTGATCTTCAGGTTTTCTATTCTTGGTCTGTTCATTTTTTCCCCTCACACACAGTTATTTATTTAAAGCAAACAAATGTTGAAAGTAAAACAGACAAAGCAATAATAAACTTGGAGCCCTTTGTAGAAAAGCGGGTAAATGGATTACCAGTACCACAGGTAAAGTCTATGTAGGCAAACACAGATGGGACCAACATGGAAACCGTGGACAAACCCACATGGGACCCATAAGCAGCCCACATTGACTTATACAGTGGGGCCCACATGGACATGCTGGCTTGGCTACTTTTTAAAATCTTTTTTCACCAAGTCTTCTTCTTCTCCTCCTACAATATTCTAGTCTACACTGACTAACAAAATAAAAGCAGGGTTCAAAATGACAGCGGAGATCGAATAAACTTTTTAAACTGCTACCACAACATCTCTACAAATGAATGGAATATTGGCTTTGCATCAGTTTAATGGGACTATATATGCTTGTACTGATTAACTGTAGTGTATTGCTTGAGGTGTGTATTCACTGATTGCCTATGGTTATTCACACAAGCTGATCTCTATTCTTCTACGTCTGCTTCCAAGATTTTAGCTCACATTTTTAGTCAACAACCGAAGCTCTTTGTGAATTAGACTTTTGGTATAAAGTCCTTTCTTCAGTCTGATTATATATTTATTTCAACAGGGTTTTCAGTAGTTTAGTGCGTTAATTATGCTGCGAGAAAAAAGTTTTCTAATGAAACTGAATACCTCAGCTCTTCAGAAGACATGCTAGCACAAGTCAGACTTTATAGAAACTCAAATCTTAAATGTAACATCTCTGCAGGTCTGTTTCCCAGCTGTTTTAACATCTGTGTGTCTTCTCCTAGGTGGAAGCTGAGAGGCGTCCTTGGCTCTACCAAGACGGTGACCAACAGCAGGTTGGAGGCTTCGTCAAACGGTTTAAAAACCTGGATTTTCTCACTGTGAAGGTACATCATCTTGAATCACTTGGGGATACAAGCAAGGATGTCTAGTGAGTGTACATAGAAAATAACGATAAGACAAGAATGCGATCTGACAGCTAAGCTAGCACTAGGTGGCCTGACCCGTCAACCTTTCTCTGCTGAGGAGAGCTAATGCAGTAGACGAGCTGGCTCCAACCACCTAGTCAAGCTAATGCTAACAAGCTGATCGACCTGGCTATCATGGCTCAGGAGGTAGAGCGGGTTGTCCAACAACCGCAGAGTTGGTGGTTTGAATCCCGCTTTCCTCAGACATCTTGCTGTTGTGGCCCTGGGCAAGACACTTTACCCACCTTGCCTCCAGTGTCCATGACACTAGGTATGAATGTGTATAAATGTTCAGTAGTGGTTGGAGAGGCCGTTGGCACAGATTGGCAGCCATGTTTCCATCAGTCTGCCCTGGGGCAGACTGATGGTGGTAGTGGTAAGCTACAGTAGTAGCTCAAAAAAATGAGAAATCAGGAAGAGGGCAAACACGTTTTCACACCACTCTCTGTGTGTGTGTGTGTGTGTGTGTGTGTAATTAACTGTGGATTAATGATCCAGCTGGGAACACAGGTGACTAGTGGGGTTATGGAATTATATAGGAAATGAGCATTAAAACTGCAGTCCCTCTGTAAGGCTAACCCATTAGTGACACCATAGCCAGCTGGTGATTTGAGGTTAGATGCTATCCCCCTTGTTAGGAAAATGACCCAAAAGTACCCCCCCCCCAAACCTGCCTCCCCCATCCTCATTCATAGGTGTAAATCAAGAAGGGCGGGGGGGAAGCATTGCCCTTCAACTTCTTTCCTGTAAATTGTCACCTTTTTTCTCCTGATAAATTTGCAACTTTTTTTCATAAATTTGCAATTTTTTTCTTGTAAAATTCTTCCACTAAATTTTCAACTTTTTGCTCGTCAATTTGCAACCTTTTTTCCAAAATTTTTTGACTTTTTTTTCTCACAGATTTGTAGCTTTCTCATAAATTTGCAACTTTTTTCTCATAAATCTGTGACTTTTTTCTCAAAAATTAGTGACTTTTTTATTGTAGATTTGCAGTTGTTTTCCTGTAAATTTGCTTTTTTTCATGTAAATTTTCAACTTTTTTTTCCTTATAAATTTGTGACTTTTGTCTCATAAATTTGCAACTTTTTTCTGGTAAATTTGCAATTTTTTGTCTTGTATATGCATGTTTTTGCTGTAAAATTTCTACTTTTTTCTTGTAGATTTACAATTTTTTCCTCAAAAAATTGTAACTTTTTTTCTCATAAATTTGCAACTTTTTTCCTGTAAGTTTTCCAACTTTTTTCTCATAAATTTGTGATTCCTTTCTTGTAAATGTGCACGTTATTTTTCTTACAAAGTTGCAGCTTTTTTTCTAAAAAAAATTAGCATTTTTTTTTTCACTGTAAATATTCAACTTTTTCTTGTAAATTTGCAACGCTCGTCTGGATGATGGTTAAACGAGACTACTTGTATAAATAAAGGTTAATATAAAAAAGTTTTTCTGTGTAATTAAATGGTAATTTGTGATTTTTTTTGGCATCTTTTATCCTAGCTTTGCACCTTTATTCTTGCAAATTTGTACCTAATTTACATTTATACATTTGTACCTCCTACTAAATTGGTGAATACCCCCATCCCACTTGTAAAAAAACCAAAAAAAACCAAAAACAAATCACCTGCTATCCATAGGTGTGTGGGTTCAGGTGTCCCCTGGGAAACTTCTATCTCCACTGTCATTAGGATTCCTCCTCGATTCATTAACTCTTCAGTTAAACGGATTGACTGAAAAGAGGCATAAAAGAAAGAAGTCAGTTTCATAAACTTGTTTCATGTTTTCTCTGCTGCATGGACTGATTTGTATCGTTTTGACCTTTGTCTTCCTCCAGGGTTCAGGTCACATGGTCCCTACAGACAAACCAGTCACATCCTACACCATGTTCACCAAATTCATCAAGAACCAACCCTACTGAGGACCTGATCTACGTCTCCTCAGACCCCCAGACTATGCTGGATGGGACTTTTCCAAGTCATGACAGCACTCTGATTTCTTCATACTTACTAATGGTCCAACTCAAAGGGGAAAAAATGAATAAAGTTGATTTTAGACCACAACTTTGACTAGTTTTTACTGCAACAAGAGATAATCTGAATGCACAACCAAATCTACTTACACACACGTGTGCACACACACACTCACACACACACACATAACCCTCTCAGGTCCTGAAGTAACCGATACCAGCAACAGACCAGGGAACTCACTGCTCAAAAAATAAAATAAAATTTAAAAATTGCATAAGCCGCTATTATCTGAATAGGGTTACACACGTCAGATGATGCCAGCTAAATGACTCTGCAGGCAGCGTGGGTCATTGATTACCTCACCTCAGTTCAGTGGACATTTGAATAGGAGACCAATAAACGGGCAGAGACAGAGTGAAATTCATCAGAAAGCCGTCTGTCATTATTCTGACAGATTATATTCATTTTAAAGCTGCAACGCACAACTGTGTGTGCCACAAATGTCACAGCAGCTAGTGAGAGCCTCAGCTGATGGTCAGAGCCTCCTGCATCTCTGACTGTCGCATGGCTGCTATGGAGCAGATGCAAGCCTGTCCTGTTTCAGCAAGGGGAAATCTCTCTTTAGTTCTACTCTGTGCTTGTCCATGCATCCCACTTCACCTCTCCTCTGCTGATCTTTTTTTGTGACAGCCCCCCTCCAAAATAAAACATCCCCCACCCTCCATGGTGCTCAAAATGAAACTCAGTACACAAACACGTCCTCACCAAATAAAATTACAAGCCTGTGCACACAAACACACACAAGAGCAAAAAGAAACTTTTTATACAGTCACCACAATAAATTTTGTCATACCTTTGCTGTTTTGTCATTATAAATCATATTTGAGAGGCAACACACAGGACTGTAGTTGGAGCTGTTTGTAGCGGACATTGAATCCACAGGATCGGCCAGCTGAATGACCACTGACAGAACTCGCGCTGGTTCTGCTGTTAAAGCAGACTTTGTCACAGTGGTCATCTGGCAGGGGGAGGATAAGGGAAGCTGGACTCTCTTCTGTCTTTAATCAGCCTGCATATTTATTTAATCTTACAAATCTCAACAAGTTCCTCTCCGCAATGTGTTTACATAACACTGGTACAGGAGTGATGTGGGTGGGGCCGCCATGCCAAACTGCAAACTCTCCACACTACCACTGCTGAAGTGATTCAAAGTTGGTCAGCCGTCAAAGGCTCCCTATTGGCCAGGGGCTCTAAGTATTTGTCTGCTGGCACAGCACCTCTGACTAGCTTGCAGCTGCGCCCCCTCTAGCAGGTGGCGCCCTATAGGTAGCCAACTATTAGGGGTGGGAATCTTTAGGCACCCAATGATTCCAGACGATTATGATTCAGGGGCCTCTGATTCGAGCCGATTACGATTCTCGATGCATCTATTTTTTTCAATTCAGGATTTTTTTTTCCTCCCACTGTGTGACAACTTCTTACTTTTAAAGCATTTGCAATGGCCGATGAATTTAATTCCAATATCTTTTAAGGTAAAAAAAAACAACAACATGAAAGTGCAACTGTAGCAGCACATTTGCAGCTATAATACAGACTTCAGAGTATCCTGAATTTTAACAAATATGACTTATAACAAACATTCTGTTATGTGTAACAAATAACTGATCCTTCAGTCAAAAATACTCAACTTCTAACAGAAATGTTAAGCTTCTAAAGTTCTCCTGTTTTGTGTAATAAGTAACTGAGTCCTTCAGTCCAAAATCCCGGAACATTTTGCTGTATCAAAATCACATTTACCTTTTACACAAAAATGTGCAGTTACCATTACAAATGATTCAGTGGCAATGGATGTCCATGCATCACATGTGATAGCAGTCCTACCCGCTGTCTTCAGAGACTGCATGACATCAGCTTTGGCCTGTTTGTAGAGAGTGGGGATGGCTGTGTCGGGAACAGGTCAAGTGGACCCCTGACTAAGTGAGCACCCCAAGTGGACTCCGGGATCCAATCTCTACGAGGATGGGCTGAAAAGTTCATAGTGGTCAAATTTGACCAAATGTGGTTTATTTTTCAGCATAGTTTCCCCTTTGGTCCACACACTTCTTCCATTGGTGTTGCAGTGTTTGGATCCCTGTGGTTGGAAAAAAAGAAAAAAATATATATATATTACACTTGTTGATGACCGGGAAAAGTCTTTCCAACAGCTTTACACAAAATATACATCTACAGTGTGCTATACCCTGGTTTTCCATGACGAAATATGTCATAAATCCTTGGCAATAAATACAAGAAGTTTCTAGCATAAAGTATGCAGGAGATAGTGATCAAAAATACACTACAGACAAATAAAAATAGATGACTCAAACAAGCAATTCACAAAATTATTTAAAAACACGTCACCAGTCCTGTTCATAATTTTTATGGACAGGATTTCTAGGTGCAGCCAGGAAACGGAGGATGTCATGCTTGGTGACCACAGGATCTCATCTCTGTTGTTTGCAGATGACGTTGTCCTGTTAGCTTCATCCAGCAATGACCTACAGGTCTTACTGGGATGGTTTGCTGCTGAGTGTGAAGTGGTTGGGATGAGAATCAGCACCTCCAAGTCCGAGTCCATGGTCCTCAACCAGAAAAAGGTGGATTGTCCTCTCCGGGTTGGGGACAAGCTCCTGCCCCAAGTGGAGGAGTTTAAGTATCTCACAGGTATTGGAATAGGTAGGTATTGTATGACACAGGTCTTTGGAAAATGCTGTGTCTCTCTAATCTCTCTATCGAAGATATTGAAGATTTGTTTATCTTCGTAATCTTGGTGATTGGGATAATTCTGATTGGGACGGGAATTGTCTTGGTTTACCGCAAATTGCTGAAGATGGATTCAACCTATCAAAATGCTGGCCAGGCGAGGTGCATCCAACAAATTGAGAAACTGGAGAAGACCCTGATAGCGACTACTGGAGAACTGTCTCGTAAGGTGGATTACATCATGGGTTCGCTCAGGTCTTTCCACGACGAGTTCAAAGCTGCACAATGAAGGATTAATGTACTGAATCTACAGAAGAAATACAAGTCTTCTCTGTGATCAGTCCTATTTGGCATTATTATTCCCCATGAAAATTCCTCCTGGCTGTCTGCAGACTGTGTTTTTTTTTTTTGTTTTTTTTTCAAAATCATGAGCACAAGGCCTTGGACAGCCAGCTGCAGCGCCAGATAAGACTGGGCGCCAGACAGACAAAACATCTTCTGCCAAGGGTCCTTGGGTCTCTCTTATTATCATCAACACTGCTCAACACCGCACACACATTGATTCATGAACTGATTAAAGATATACTGTACACTGCTCTCTTGTGTCTCGTGAATTCTGAGTTGTTGCTCTGTGCTATTGAGAGATTTTTTTTCATTGTAATCACAATCTGCTTAAAAATAAGCTGTATTTTGATAACGAAGTTTTTTTTCTCCTCCCCCCTTGTGTCGTTCCCTCCCTTCCCCTCCCTTTCTTATCTATCTCTGTTTGATGAGGCGCCTTTATGGCTGCCGTGTCGTTGTGTCGCGCGCATGCGCACCAATGTCAAGTCAAGTTCCTCGTGTGTTTTTTTACATGCTTGGCAATAAAGTTTATTCTGATTCTGATTCTGATTCTGATCTCGGGGTCTTATTCATGAGTGAGTGGAGAATTGAGTGAGAGATTGACAGATGGATCAGAGTAGCATCTGCAGTGATGCGGACGTTGTACAGGTGTAACAGGCCAAATTAACCCCCAACCAGATTAAACCTGGCCAGAGTATACCTGAGGGATAAACTGGCCTAGGCCACACTATACCCCGCGGTGTAAAATAGCCTAGGCCAGACTATACCCCTCCAGGCCAGAATATACCCCCCTTGTGTAAAGAGGTTTTGATTGTATTTACACATTATAATTACAACACAACACGTCATGACGTTACTACATTACGTTGCCTTGCGTTATTATTAGCTGATCTGACCACTTTTTTCCCCCCATTTTATAAACTGACATATATATATATCGAAATAAATGACACGCCTGCCCATTCCACTTTTACGCACAGGTCAATATTTTTCTACTGTAATATTGTAACAATCAACTATTAAATAGAGACTATAAAACAGCAGATGGCTCAAACATGACGTTGGATGCACGGGTGACATCAACACGCTTTGCCTATTGTTAGGCTGGTATTACAAAGATGGCGGCCGGGTTGGTCATGGGATAGACCGGGGTGGCTACTACCAGTTTCCAGTGGTGACGCCGCCCAGGGTATAAAAGCGTGGGCGGAAGAGGCTCTGCCTCTTTCGTCGTGGAGCCACCTGGCCAGCAGGAGAGTGCCATAAGCCTCTGTATATAGTTTGTGTGTTGTATATAATAAACCCCTGTTAACCGAGGTGAGACTCACTCTTCCTTCCTACATTATGGACACAACATTTGGCGACGAGGTAAAAGCGGTAATGGAATGCTCTATTGCTAGCTTTCAGTCATTTCTCGAGGCTCCGGGCAAGCCGCTCGTGCCGTGGCCTAGCTGGTTTGCTGCCTTTACCAACTATCTTGTTGCACTGGGTTTGGGAGATATGGAGAAGCTCCGTGCACAAGCTGTGTTAGTACATAATTTAGGAATGGAAGGGCAGAGGATTCTTGAGAATTTGGGAGGAGCGGACAGCTTTGACGATGTGGTGCAGCTAATAGCGCGCTACTTTAAGGCGCCAGAGAACGTCATTGTGAAACACATTCAATTCCGACAGCGCCACCAGCAGTCAGGAGAGCCCGTGTGAAGATTCGTGGTGGACCTCCGAGAGCTGGCGAGGGAATGCAGATTCGGGACCCTGGAGGACGAGATGATTCAAGACCAGTTGGCGGAGCACGTTTGTTGCACGGCGGCCCGGTCCAGGTTGTTGACTCACCCAGGAGAGATGACGTTAGCGGAGGCCGTCGAGCTCGCCCAACAGTACGAAGCAGCAGAGACCATCGCGAGGGGCCTAACTGAAGGGGCTCCTCTGGAGAAGAATGTGTCTTGTGCTGAGGCATTGCATCTGGACCCTGGTGATGGCGAGTGCGGAGAGGATGATTTTTCCTCCGTGGTCAGGATAAGGTCTGCCCCTGGTACGCTAAAATGTTATGGATGTGAGTCCACTGAGCACCGCTATAAGTCCAGAGTGTGCCCGGCGAAAGGAAAGCGTTGTGGCAAATGCGGGATTTTGAATCATTTTGCCAGGGTGTGCAAAAACTTCATTTGCAGGAGCCGTGGGGGAGATCCAGGTACTGCACAGAAGACTCTGACTGTTGTGCATACCGTCTCCCCAGAGACGACAGGGAGAATTGGGTGCAACGTCACGTTGGATGGAGTCGAGGTCCCGCTCCTAGTGGACACGGGAGCAGTGATCTCTGTCTTGAATCTTGAAACCATGGACAGACTGTTTCCCTACCGACAGATAAGAAGGCAACGAGTGGAATATTATGGTTACAGGCGGAACAGGTTTGCTATATTGGGCTATGTGGAGATGGAGGCCTGATATAAGGACAGTGTGGGGCCCAGCGTTCGCATTAATGTTTCTGCATCCAGTGTTAACGTTATGGGTTGCAATCTATTTTACAGCCTTGGGTTCTCCATTATGAACGTCTCCGGTGAAGAATGGTCTGGCTGCGGACTGTGGGGCTGACCTGTTCCTGCCTTGGAGGGTGCTGAGGTGTGGGATTTGGACTGGATGGTCAATGTGAATTTGGGAGTGCACACACCGTGCCACACGGAGACCTCTCGGGATGGACCTGATGCCGTCATACAGGCTGCCCTGGATGAGGGTGCCGGACGACACGACGGGACCCCCGATGAGGCTTATCAGGACGAGGTGCCAACGCCGGGAGAAAACGGGGCTAGACCGCGGAGCGTGGTTATCGTAAAGTGCTCCCAGCGACGACCTGCCAAGAGGAGACCCAGGAGAGCCCACGTGTCGGAGCAGCTGGAGTCGGGGGCCAGTTGCAGGACCGGTGATCGGATGAAAAGGAGGTGGGCTTCCTCGAAGACCAAGGTTGATGCTTGAGTACGCGGAGATCACAGTCCATGCGAACAGCGGGACAACCAGAGGCGGTTCCAGGTGGAGCCTGGTCGGATGGAGGAAGTTGGGTGCAGGTCTATCCACGTCTGGAGACACCCGAGGGATCTGCGGCTGCCGAAGGTGGAGAAGAGACGCGCAGCAGGAGCCCTGATGTGAAGAGACGGAGACGCCTTGAAAGAGATCCATCCGGGGACTGAGGGTTTTATTTTGCATGTTTGTGTTGTTTCTTCAGTCCTGTTCTATGTTGGTTTTCCTATTTGGTACCCTGGTAAATTAAAAAAAAAAAAAAGAAAGAAAAGAGGGTGAAAAGTAAGGGAATTTGATAAATTTGAGCTCTTTGTATGGTAAATTTTCTGAATATTTTGTGTTGTTCTTACCAGTGGGGCTCATCTATCCAAAGTTATGTGCTATTTTGAAAGAAATTTTATTGAAATATTGTTTAATGTGCCCAGTTTTGGGGGGCTAGGACGTGTTCGACCCTGGTAAATTGTGTTGAATTTTGGGGTTTAATTACTCTGGTTGATGGCTTCTCTGTGTGAATATGCATTAGTATTTTTCTAGAGTTTGCCTGGCTTGTGTGACTGGTATTGATTGGATTTTAAGTATTTATTGGAATTTGGTTTAATTGGATTGTTTTATTTGTGTTGCCCCTTTGATGCATTTTTACTCTGTGTGCCCATTGTGGGGTGGGGGTGTGGCGCCTATAGGAATTGTCTTGTGCTTTATTGTATGTGTTTTGATGTGTTTAAAGGGATTAACACGGCCTATTATTATTTTGTTTGTATATTCTCCTGTTCCAAGCGGCAGAATAATCCGCTCAGCTGTGTAGGGGGTGCTGGTGGTCTACCCAGCCCCTCAGCCTTAGTTGTGTGAGTGGATAGGTGTTTGTTTATTTTCTGTACATATTTTTGGATTAGTGCATGTGTGGGGTGATAAATTTGGTAAATAGGCTGGTATTACAAAGATGGCGGCCGGGTTGGTCATGGGATAGACCGGAGTGGCTACTACCAGTTTCCGGTGGTGACGCCGCCCAGGGTATAAAAGAGTGGGCAGAAGAGGCTCTGCCTCTTTCATCGTGGAGCCACCTGGCCAGCAGGAGAGTGCCATAAGCCTCTGTATATAGTTTGTGTGTTGTATATAATAAACCCCTGTTAATCGAGGTGAGACTCACTCTTCCTTCCTACATTATGGACATAACACCTATTTGAGGGGACTCTTGGGGGGAGCCTCCTCTTGTGGGTAGTGGTGTGTAATACTACAAGATTTGCTATTGATCCGATACCAAGTAAATACAGGGCTAGTATCGGTGGTACCGATACTTTTTAATCATTAAGGTGGATGGCATCATCAAATTACTAAATCTGAATGAATTTTTATGACCTTTAAGTGTTTTGTTTTGTGATTTTTCCTTTGGATTATTAATTAGTTAAAACCCAGGACAGAATTTGGGCAAAGTTTAGAGGTAAGTACATACAGTATCACTTTCACAATTAACACAAAAGGGTAATTATATTCAATCAAATTTGAGCCATATTATATTCAGTATATTTGTTTCAATTCCAGTAAATGTATTCATTAAAAAAAAGTTTCAGCGGGGTAAATGTATTATACCAAGGTCTTAGCATAATTTAGACTTTTTGAGTTGGCTAAAGTAACAAATGACCAGTTGCACTTTGAAAATGAATATTAACTATTGCCAAAGATGACTAAAATACCTTGATATTATCTGCCATACTGAAAGGTTTTTGCCAATGATCTCTGCCTCTGGGTGGTGTATTTCTCTCCTCCTCTCTCCATTTCTGTAGCTTGGCGTTGTCTTTTGGATGAGTTTTCATATGCTTGTATAAATCATTTGTGTTACCACTGTATTTCACAGCCATTTTACAAATTGTACAGCTTGCTATTGTTTCATTTTCAGCCTGGAAATATAGCTACATGACACGGTGCTCCTCTTCCTCTCTGCCATTCTTCTGCTCCGTCTCTGTGATTTGTGTCCACTAGTGATGGGAAGGCAGGCTCCAGAGCTCCGAGGGCTGCTCCAAGCTTATCCAGGAAATGACTGGTGAAACGCGTTTCGAGGTGTGCGTTGTGACGTATGTGTTGATGTCGGACCACGTGACTGGGTCAGGAAGCCGTTCATGATTTTGCACGCAACGTGAAATAAAGTGAGCAGCGATGCACAATGGAAATCCCCATCCCTCACATTTTGTGTTGTCATGTTTGACTGTGTAAGGTATTTGTCACAGCCAATTTTCACATGGAGGCAGCAGCAAAAACACGGACTTCTCCTGTTTGGGAACATTTTGAGCACATTTCTCCCATTAATGTATTTTCCACAAATAGTGGCTATTTATTGCAACTGAGGTGATGGTTTAGCAGTAAAGCATCTGCTCTACAAGTGTGAGGCCTGGGTTCAAATCCCAGTTGTGTCATTCTTGCCATTTTGTTTTTATTTGCAAGGTGAAGTGTCTGTTGTGTTTCAAAGAGCTTGGATCATTATTATGCATCATTATGCTGAGGCACTATTGCTATTGTGCCCTGCATGAGAATAAGGCCAGAGTTGCATATACTGGGAAAGACAGTATAAGACTGTTGAAAATTTATTATTTCTTAATAAAAATGGATAAGTAGTACAAGCACACCAAGTAACACAGACGCATTCATTGTAGTCACCCGTTTTATTATTTCTTTTTTCCCCTTATGATCATTGATATTTCTTAAAAGGAACTCTGATTATATTGGCATGTTAGCTCTATATGCTTTATTTTGATGTTAGTAACATAACTATAATATAATTTTTTTGAAAATAATTCCCAGTTTTATATTTTTTTAAAAAACTTTATTACAATGTAAATCACCATTTTTGTTTATGTCGCAATGCATTCTGGGTAGTGACATAGATTGGGGGTGCCTGGTAGCAGCAGTGGTCTGTAAACAGCGATGAGCTCTTCTGTTCAGCCTTTTCAGTTCGAACCAGTGTGAAGCCAAAGCAATAAAGACAATGACAAAGACACACAAAGTGAAAATGGACTTGAGAATGAAGACAGCAGCCGCGAGGAAGCTAGAGCTGGTCATGTTGGACGGTGTTTTTGTGGCAAATGTTCGCCAGTGCTGACGGAGAAGGAGAGCATCTGTTGCAAAAAGCTCCACTTCATTTCTGCCGCTGTCCATGGTACCTGACGCGTACCATGCCGCCGCCAATGCCTCCTCTCCCTCGCGTCTTTTAGACCTGTTTTCACTCGTCCGCCGCAGGCGTTTAGGCTCCTTGTGAGGGAAGATGCTGGGCACTACATTTGGTTTAAGCCGTTGTTTGTAGCCAGACACACCTGTGAGCTCTTTCATGAGCTGGGGGCGACGAAAATCCTCAGGGCTAAAGTGATGAGAGCACAGCCGCGGGTCTTTGGGAAGTTGGCCTTTTCCAACCTTCCAACTTTTCCCTCAACTTTTCCTCTTTAGGAAAGCTATGGAGGCTTACTTCACTCTCTTTATTTCCCTTTGATTGGAAATTACATCCAAAAGCCGCGCAATGTGGCATTTTCACTGACAAATGGCAGTAGTTCGTAGCTTCGCTTCTTGGCTTGTATAAGACAGAAAAAACGGCTGCAACCATTCTATGTCATCACCCCCAGAATGCATTGCGCACCTGAAAACATGGCGGCCACCATGTATCGATTTACATTGTAAACAAAAACAATTTTTATAACTACAACAAATGTTTATATAGTTCTAACAATGTATTTTAATAGTGGAGGCCAGTGTTTGTATTTTTAAATCTATAAGTCGTTATAATCGGAGTTCCTTTTAAAAGACAACACATTTATTGAAATTGAAAAAATACCCATTAAACCAATAATGCCCTTGTAAAAATCTTCATGCTGTATACTTTTTGTTGACTACATGGCAGAGTAGAACAAATGAAATTTCACGAGGCCTCGTCTATATGAACTATTTTGATGGAAAGGCTCAAGTGTTCAAGAAAGCCTCAACTATCCATGCTTAAGTCGCAGCTAAGATGTAAAATATCTGTCCTGCAGCTGGGACACTGGGGTTCAAGTCCCAGCTGGGCCATTCTAATAGTTTATTTTTATTTGCACAGTGAAGCGTCTGTTGTGTTTCAAAGAGCTTGGATACAACAATAACACATCATTATGTTGAGGCACTATTGTGCCCTGTATGAGTGTACCACAAGCACATTCACAGTAGTCATTTATTTGCATTTATTGCAATGGAAAAAAAATGCCCTTGCAAAAATCTGCATGTTGTATACGCTTTGTCCACTAGATGGCCTAGTAGAGAAAATAAAGTTTCACATGAGGCCTCGTCTATATGAGCCATTTTGATGAAAGGCCTCAAGTCTTCAAGAAAGCCTCAACTATCCATGACTAAGTAGTAGCTTAGAGGTAAACTATCTGTCCTGCCACTGAGATGCTGGGTTTCAAGTCACAGCTGGGCCATTCCTATAATTTATTTTATTTGCAAGGTGAAGTGTCTGTTGTTTTTCAAAGAGCTTGGATCATTATGCTGAGGCACTATTGTGCACTAAATGACAATAAGGACAGAGATGAATGTACTGGGAGAGACAGAAATGTGTCTATACTACACTGTACAAACTTGCAGTAGCCTTCCTTTGTAAACCTGCATCCTCTGTGCTCTGAGGGAGTATTTTCCAAAGCTGGAGAAAAAAATCTAAAAAAAAAAAAGAGAGAAATTACCTTAGTCTACACACTGTTGAAAAGTTATTTCTTAATAAAAATAGATAAGTACCACAAGCTCATTCACTGTAGTTACCTCAATTTTATTATTTTTTCCTTAATGATCATTGATATTTCTTAAAAGACAGTGCATTTATTGAAATGAAAAAAAACCCACATTAAACCAATAATATAAAAATCTGCATGTTGTATACGCTTTGTCCACTAGAGGGTCTGGTAGAGAAAATAAAGTTTCACATGAGACCTCATCAATGACTCTGTTTACATGGTCACAAGTAAACTGATTGCAAGCAGCTTTCTGGAGTTACCTGATTATTCAAACTGTCATGTAAACAGAGTAATCCGATTACCTTTATCAGTTTACTCCAGTAATCGATTTACTTGTGACCATGTAAACAGGGTCAAAGGCTCATTAATGGTTTATGAGAAAACAGATTAAAACACCTAGTTTATTTGCCCAGTAAACCGTTTACTCAGTGCATGTAAACACCACAAGCTGTTTATTAACTTTATCGGTTTACTCCAGTAATCAGTTTACTCGTGACCATGTAAACAGGGTCAATATGACCCATTTTGATGAAAGGCTCATCTAGCCATTATTAGTGTGCACGCTGTGGTAACGCATCTCGATAAGTAGCCAGAGGCGGACTTACCATTAGGCAAAGGTAGGCAACTGCTTCAGGCCTCGATCTGCTAAGTTCCAAGATCTACTAGGAGCCCCATATTTTTTTTTTAATGTTTCACATATTTAACATGATGTCTGACAAAATACAGAAACAGCAGTATTTACATAAACAGCAAATCAAATCACGAACATAACATCCTCCCCCCTTCTCCTCAGACTATTGGACTCTTCCATGTTGTCTCTGAGACATGCGCATGCATGTATCTTTGGTTACATAGTAAACAAACCGTACAGCGTGTAGAGAATAGCGGCAAAATGAAACACAGTTATTTGAACGGTGCAGAGAATGGAGAAAAAGGGAAGAGCACAGAATTTTTTTTTAATCAAAGCAACCTTTTTCACTTCAACCAGTGAGGAGACTTACCCTCCTGAGAAGCAGAGAGCAACGCTGCTTGTAGGAGCACACATGATGCTCAAGCACCTGTTGTTATTGAGGAGGCAGTTGTGATACCGGTTGCAGTGACAGTACAGGTGAACAACAGAATTTTTTTTTTTAACTATTTTTCCTAATTGCAAGATTTGCAGAGGCCAAGGCTCACAAGGTTAAATTCAAATATGACCAGCTGTGCCCAGGATATCTGCAGCCTCAGTAGAGTGCTGTTTTTTGTTTTTGTTTTTGTTTTTTAGGACAGTGCAAGTTTATGAACATTGATATCAGTCAATGTAAACTCACCAAATTGTAGCCAGTGGCTAATTTCCATCTGTTGTCCGTAGATTACAGATGACATTACGTGAGATTAAATATAGTTTGTTTGTTTGTTTTATTAAGATCCCCATTAGCACTTGTATAAAACATTGGCTATTCTTCCTGGGGTCTACCATATATACTGCTCAAAAGAATAAAAGGAACACTTTGAAAACACATCAGATTTTAATGGGAAAAAATAAGCTGGATATCTACACTGATATGGACTGGATAATGTGTTAAGAATGAAAAGATGCCACATCTTTTGATGGAAATGAAAATAATCAACCTACAACCTACAGAGGGCTGAATTCAAAACACTCCAAAACTTACTCAGATTAAAAAGTGTTCCTTTTATTTTTTTGAGCAGTATATATTCTCCTTTGTATCTATGTTGTACAGAGGAGGGAACACAATAGATTCCTCTGCAAAATGGACCAGTCAGCAGACCATGAACAGGATCTGGCAAATGTGGATAAGTCAGTCCCTCTGGGATTTCAGGGGATGTTTTTATGATTGTTGCGTCTCAAAAAGCCTGAATTTGCAGGAGCTTTTTTTTTTTTTTTTTTTTAAAGTTGCAATAAAAGTTGTGATGTTTTGCGTGTTTTTTGCACTGAAAGTTGTGGGAAGAATTACAAATTTTAAAGCAGATGCTTTTTTCATAGTTTACTGCAATGATATTCTATATAACACCACAAGAAAAGCACAGGATTGTCAAAAATTTCCCATTAAATAGTGATTTGTAAATTAAGCAGAAACTTCTGCTATACAGAAAGAGTCTTGTGTGCAACAGCAAATACAGACTTTAACACAATTAAGTGGAAATGAAGTAGCTACTCATATATTTGCCATAAAAATGACCAGCACTGTCAGTGAATCTTGCTGAGAACTTGAATAAAAAGGATGAAAAAATAATTATCCATTACAACAACTAAATTGTATTGAATGCATGTGAAAAAGAATAGATTTGGAAATTATGGCAGCACCTTCATTTGAAAACTCCTTAACCACAGCGGTCCCCAACCAAACGATACCGAGCGCGGAGAAAAAAGAAATAATTTATTCTATTGCTTTGTATTGTCTATCCATGTCTGTGTTTTTCTTTAAAAAAAAAAAAAGTGAATATTCTCTCTCTTTCTGTGCCTGACTCCTACCTGTCTGTCTACCTGCTGCGCAATTTGACACACACCTGTCTCATCAGATACTCATCTTTCCTTTACCGGGAGTTTTACCTGGAGGAGGGGCTCTCCTTGGGGGTTTGCCGGCATAGGGGCGCATGTTGTTCTGTGTCCAGACCGGAGATTCACAGCTTTAAAGCTCATTGACAAGATGTAGCGATGATTTTACCTTTAAAGATGTATAAAATGTTACAGCACTGGTTATAGTGTTGAATTTGCTTGTTTGTTTGTGGTTTTACGGCATCTCTTCTCACAAGCGTTTCCACATCGAGGTGCTTTTCAGGCAGGTGGACTTTTTTCAACACAAACCCACTTCGTACACGCGGTCAACACAGGGACGTGGGGAGATGTCCACTAGTGGGCCGGGGATGATGGAGGACTGGGCGGTGTGGGAAAACTCTTGGGTCAGTGTTTTGTTTTGCTTTTTCAAATCACACAGGTTTTTGCTGATGTGTTCTGTTAATACTCACTGTAAACACGGAAGTGAGCGCGGTACAGCAACACATTTGATTGGTTATAGACTGAGTGTTTGAGTGCTACTCAGGGACAAATTTGATTGGTGAAATTGGTGGAAGTTGACGAGGATTGACCAAAACTGTGGGAAAGTTGTGGTAATTGGACAGAGTTGAAAGGTCACTCAAAAGATATGGCGATGGCCTAGTTTCGCATGAAGTGGTACGATCGCAATATCGCGAAAACCTGAAGGGACTGGTAAGTGTGAACAAACAACAGCTCTTCCACGTGAATTATTGTTGTTGTTTCATAATAGACAAGAGTCTACATACAATTTGTTAAACTTCTTTGTTTTTCTACAGATGTAATTCCTGATGCCTGAATGATATCATCATTTGAAGACTTCTGAGGACAATAAGTTTCAGGTAGGATTTCAATAACCCCTGAAAAGAAAGTGTCGAACAAAGAAAAAGTAGGGCCCAATTTCTGTCTTTGCCTTGCGCCCCAATGGACTAAGTCTGCCCCTGTAAGTAGCATAGAATACCGGCACTCCGGCAGTTGGTGGCTGCTTCTTGTTAGCTTGTTTACCTGTTGTTACTGAGTCACGTGATGGTACAAGAGGGAGGAGATAAAACTACAAGAAGAGGAGCAAAGTGTGGCTGAGTGTGCCTGCTCTGTGCTGTGATGGGAGTGGCAACACAGACACAGAGTATCAGTCTTGTTACGCTAGTATTGATCAATCAGCCCACCACTACTTTTGGGCGCTCCGCTACAATAGTCTGTATAGCTAGAGGGTTAGCTAGTTGGTTAGCTACACTGCAACATGTGTGCTATTACTGTATCTGTAATAAAGTTTGGGTTCAGTACAATGCCTGCCTCCGCTGTCCTGCTTTCCAGACATATGAATGAATCTTTATTTCAGATAGATTATATTAAAAGATTAAAAGAAAGGAACAGAATAATATAACAAAGGGAAAAAAATCCAACAAGGTCAAATTAAACAGCAACTACTCGGATTATACAATTCAACATAAGTTGTCCGAAATGGGTGATGGCTGAAGCCGCAGCTTATATTGCCCACCCATGTTCCATCTAAGAATTCAAAAATAAAATAGAATAAAAGTGATTACAAATCAGAACAAAGCTAAGACAAAACGTGACAAAAAACTAAGCAACAGCACAACACAGAATGGATATGATAATCCTTGTATGATTTTACATTTTGTTTTGTATATATATTTGGAGTATTTCTTTCTTTAGTTTTTGTTTAAACTGTCCAAGCATTGTACATGATTTTAATTCAGGTCCAAAAGCGTTCCACAGTCTGACTTCTTGCACTGAGACACAGTGTTGCTTTGTGGTAGTTCTCACTGAAGGTTTTTGAAATATCCATGTTCCTCTGAAATGATATTGTTTCTCCCTTATTTGGAACAACTTTTGGATATTTGCGGGCAGTGATAGATTCTTCACTTTAAACATTATTACTGCAGTTTTAAAATCAACCAGATCTTTCAACTTGAGAGCTTTTAATTTAAGAAAAAGCGAGTTTGTTGGTTCCCTGTAAGCAGCTTTGTTTATTATTCTAATAGTCCTCTTCTGAAGCATAAAGACTGGATATATGTTTGTTTTATATGTATTTCCCCATACTTCAGTACAATATGTCATGTATGGGAGTATTAATGAATGATACAAAGTATATAATGTGGGTTGATTCAGCAAATATTTCACTCTGTGTAGTATTGCAATTGATTTGGATATTCTACCTTTAATATAATTAATATGTGACTTCCAACACAATTTATTATCAATTATCACAAGAAATTTAATTTCGGATACCCTTTCAATCTCGACACCATTTACACTGAATTTAGATACTGAGTTGTTTTGATGGTTGTTAAAAGCTATAAATTTTGTCTTACTTAAATTGAGCGCTAGTTTGTTTGAATCAAACCACAGTTTGAGCTTTCCTAATTCCTTTCCGAGTGTATCCAAAAGTTATTCCAAATTGCTTCCACTGCATAATAAATTAGTGTCATCTGCAAACAATATTAAATCAATTTTTTCTGAAACTTTACATATATCATTTACTGTATATACATATTGAATAAAAATGGCCCCAAAACGGAACCCTGTGGGACTTGGCAAATAACCTTCAGTAACTGTGAGTTTTTGCTACCAACACATACATATTGATATCTGTTCTTTAAGTAACTACATAACCAGGACAGTGCTACCCCCTAATACTGTACCATAATTTTGTAGTTTCTTTAACAATAATTTATGATCCACTGTATCAAATACTTTTTTAAGATCCAGGAATACCCCAACTGAATACTCTTTATTTTCTACAGCGGTTGATATTTTTTCTATAAATTCCATTACAGCAAATGCAGTTGTCCTCTTGTGTCTGAACCCATATTGTTGCTCACACAATAAATTATTCTTCATTATAAAGTTGTCAATTCTCTCACAGAATATTTTTTCGAGTATCTTAGAAAATTGCGTCAATAGTGAAATAGGCCTATAGTTTGAAAATTCCCCTCTGTCACCTGTCTTGTATATCGGAATTACTTTGGCTATTTTCATTGTATTGGGAAATATACCTGTTTGGAGAGACAGGTTACAGATATACGTCAGTGGCTTCACTAAGCATTCAATGATAGTTTTGACTAAAAGTATGTCAATACCATCACAATCCATAGATGTTTTACTTTTAAACGATTTCACAATTTCAATGACCTCTTTCTCATCTGTGTTCTTTATGAAGATGGAGTCTTTTATAGCAATGTTTTTGTTTATTGTATCACCTGTAGGTGCCGTAATGGGTATTTCTCGTGCCAAATTAGGACCAATGTTAACAAAAAATTCATTAAATTCATCTGCAGGTGAGACTGCATTCACACTCTGAGTCGGTTTTTTTTTTTTTTTTGAAACATTGGTTGGGTAGGTTGTATTCATTCATTCATTCATTCATTCATTCATTCATCTTCTTCCGCTTAATCCTTTTCGGGTCGCGGTGGGGGGCTGGAGCCTATCCCAGCATCTTTGGGCGAGAGGCAGGGTACACCCTGGACAGATCGCCAGTCCATCGCAGGGCCAACACAGAGAGACAGACAACCATTCACTCTTACAGTCATACCTAAGGACAATTTTGAATCCCCAGTTTTGATGCCAATTAACCTAACTTGCATGTTTTTGGCATGTGGGAGGAAACCAGAGAAATCCCGGAGTAAACCCACGCAGACACGGGGAGAACATGCAAACTCCACACAGATCACTGTTGGTTGGGGGCTGGGATCGAACCCCGGCCAAAGGAGGATCCCCTGGCCAAGGGTGAGTTGCTGTGCTGCCGCAGTGCTAACCACTCTTTCACCGCGCTGCCTGGGTAGGTTGTATTTCTGTTTTTATTTCCAAGAATATTGTTAAGTATTGTCCATGTATTTTTAGTGTTATCTCTGTTTTTCTCCAGGTCTTTACTGTAATAGTCTCATTTACTACATATCATTATATATATTAACCTATTTTTGTATGTTTTATACCACTGCTCTGCTTCTTTTGTCCTTTTCTTTAGAAAGGCTTTATAGAGTGAATTTTTCTTTTTACACGTTTTTTGTAATCCTTTGGTTAACCATGGCTTGTCAACAAATTTCTTTTTAAGCTTTTTCTTTACTAATGGACAATTTTTTTCCTAAAGAGCGGTTACAATGTTCATGAATGTATCATAGGCTTTAATTACATCTGATACATAGACTTTTGTCCAGTCTTGCTTCAGCAGGTCTTCTTTAAAGGAACTGATTGCATTTTGTGATTTGTATCTGAAAAATTTTAAAGTTTTTTCTGTACTGGCCCCTGTGTGGCCATGGATAAGTGCAAAGACTGGCAGATGGTCACTTATGTCATTTATCAATAATCCACTTTCTATTTTCTTATCAATAATATTAACAAACAGGTTGTCAATAAGTGGAGCAGTGTGGACTGTGATTATATATATATATATATATATATATATATACAGTATATATATATATATATATATATATATATATATATATATATATATATATATATATATATACACACTGTATGTATATATATATATATATATATATATAGACACACAGTGCGGAGCATTGTGGTTGGTGGATGTGCAGCAGAAAGTCTAAGCTCTCTCTCTGCGGATGCGGCGGGCCAGCTGGATGTCTTTGGGCATGATGGTGACCCTCTTGGCGTGGATGGCGCACAGGTTGGTGTCCTTGAAGAGACCCACCAAGTAGGCCTCGCTGGCTTCCTGCAGAGCCATGACGGCGGAGCTCTGGAAGCACAGGTCAGTCTTGAAGTCCTGAGCGATCTCCCTCACCAGGCGCTGGAAGGGCAGCTTACGGATGAGCTCTGTGGATTTCTGGTAGCGATGGATCTCTCTCAGAGCCACGGTACCGGGCCTGTAACGGTGAGGCTTCTTCACTCCGCCGGTGGCCGGAGCGCTTTTCCGAGCAGCCTTGGTGGCCAGCTGCTTCCTGGGGGCTTTTCCTCCAGTAGATTTACGGGCGGTCTGCTTGGTTCTTGCCATCGCTCTTTAATTGAATTGAATTTAATTTAATTCAATATTGAAGTCTTCAGAATCAGAATCAGAATCAGAATAAACTTTATTGCCAAGCATGTAAAAAACACACGAGGAACTTGACTTGACATTGGTGCGCATGCGCGCGACACGACACGGCAGCCATAATAGGCGCCTCATCAAACAGAGATAGATAAGAAAGGGAGGGGAAGGGAGGGAACGACACAAGGGGGGAGGAGAAAAAAAAAACTTCGTTATCAAAATACAGCTTATTTTTAAGCAGATTATGATTACAATGAAAAAAAAATCTCTCAATAGCACAGAGCAACAACTCAGAATTCACAAGACACAAGAGAGCAGTGTACAGTATATCTTTAATCAGTTCATGAATCAATGTGTGTGCGGTGTTGAGCAGTGTTGATGATAATAAGAGAGACCCAAGGACCCTTGGCAGAAGATGTTTTGTCTGTCTGGCGCCCAGTCTTATCTGGCGCTGCAGCTGGCTGTCCAAGGCCTTGTGCTCATGATTTTGAAAAAAAACACAGTCTGCAGACAGCCAGGAGGAATTTTCATGGGGAATAATAATGCCAAATAGGACTGATCACAGAGAAGACTTGTATTTCTTCTGTAGATTCAGTACATTAATCCTTCATTGCGCAGCTTTGAATTCGTCGTGGAAAGACCTGAGCGAACCCATGATGTAATCCACCTTACGAGACAGTTCTCCAGTAGTCGCTATCAGGGTCTTCTCCAGTTTCTCAATTTGTTGGATGCACCTCGCCTGGCCAGCATTTTGATAGGTTGAATCCATCTTCAGCAATTTGCGGTAAACCAAGACAATTCCCGTCCCAATCAGAATTATCCCAATCACCAAGATTACGAAGATAAACAAATCTTCAATATCTTCGATAGAAAGATTAGAGAGACACAGCATTTTCCAATTACCTGTGTCACATAGATAGCCCACTGGAGCCGTTCCAGCGGGGCAGACAGCTTCCCCCGGAGCACTTTTCCTTGTTGAAAAAATAGTGTCAATTGTGTTCAAAGCCCAGCTTATTAACTCCATAATTTCTTTTTGGCGGTTGCAGTTAGACGCAGACAGACAACAGCAAGTTGGGATCCAGTAGCAGGAGGGGAGGAAAAAATCAGCAGGAGAGAAGAAAAAAGCGTCTGCTCTCTTGGGAGGGCGGAAGTAGTAATCTAGTAATGGTAATAGTAATGGTTGTAATCTTCACAGATTACAACCATTTTCTTATTAGTTATATTATTGTACAGCTCGACTAACTTACCTCTGAATGTCTCAATGCAAGTTCCCGGCATTCTATACATACAACTTTTAATTAGATTTTTTGTTTTATCTTGGTCAATCTCAACAGTAACACATTCCAGAATCCCTGGTAGTGCAAAGGATATTCCATTTACAAGTTTACACCTATACAGTTCATCAATATACAGTGCAACACCACCACCCTTTTTTTGAGATCTGTTAATATGAAACTGTGGGCGACACACATTGTGGGTTCACATTTCCACAGAGATATGACTGCATGCGTATTGGGGGTTTCACGTCTGGAAGGACAAAGGACTCGAATCTGCAGAAGATAACGAGGAGGTGTGAGATTGGTCTTTTTGTCCCACAGAAGATGCCCCGGAGGGATTTCCGGTTCATCAAGAAATGAGAGACAATGGTGAAGGTTCAAAGGGATGCTTTGTGACTGTATGTTTACTGAAAACACCATGTGACTTGAATTCTGATGCTGGAAACATATAAAAGGGTGATGTGATATGATTCTTTCTCTTTTCCTGCTTTGAGAATGCTAGACGATGTGTTCTGTCAATAAAGCTGACTTGAGAACTAAACTCAGCCTCATCATTCGAGCACATCCTCTACACTGGTGACCTACGACAAAGAATGAGCAGACAGAATTCTCCCGAGCGGGGCTCGGCGGAAGCCAGCCTGATGGCCGCCTCCACGATCCAGCTGCCCGATTTCTGGCAGCACAGCCCGCGCTCATGGTTTAGCGCAGTCGAGGCGCAGTTCAACCTCCGGAGAATCTCCAACGACGACACAAGATTCTACCATGTGGTAGCGAAGCTGGACAGCAACACGGTCCAGAGAGTGGAGGATCTGGTTAATCATCCACCAGACAACGACAAGTACAGCGCATTGAAGGATGTGCTGATCAGCCATTTCACCCCTTTGGTCCAACAGCGAGCAGAGGGGCTCCTGATGTTGACGGAGTCAGAGAACGATAGACCTGCGGACCTGATGGTGAAGATGCTGAGGCTCAAAGACTCTGAGGATGGCGAATTCATTTTCGCCCACCTTTTCCTTCGGACCCTGCTGCCAGCAGTGAGAGTGGCCCTGGCAGAGTCGCCCCGATTGGCCAGGCGAGACTACCATGGGCTGAGCAAAGAGGCGCAGCGGCTCGTCGATGCCCACAAGCGGAACGTGGTTTCGGCCAGCTAGCCCAGGAACGGCGTTCGGAGACAGTGCAGGTCCAGCGGCCACGGCGCCAGACGCACCAACGACGGCGGCGATGGGGGCCAGGCGACGCGGAGCGGAGGACGGCCGGTGTTTCTACCACCGCCGTTTTGCAGAGAGAGCGCACAGGTGCGTCCCGCCGTACAACTTCAAGCGCCAGGGAAACGCCAAGACCGAGGGCCGGTAGCAGCTGCGACCCTCGGCGACAAGAACAAGCTGCTTTACCTGACGGATGCACACTCGGGGAAACAGTTCCTCGTGGACACAGGCTCCCAGCTGAGTTTCGTCACACCCACCTACGCGGAACGGCTGATGCCGTCGTCTAAAGCTCCCTGGGTGTCAGTGTCAGCAGCGAACGGCTCTGAGATTAAAACGTTCGGTGAGAGAACCATGCTTCTGTCCTTACAGGGCCGTTCATTTGAGTGGACATTTATTGAAGCAGCAGTCAGTTTCAACATGTTAGGGGCTGATTTTTTGTGCTCACATGGTTTATTGGTTGACCTTGCTAATAGACGTCTGATTAATGCACTGTCCTTTCATTCTATTCCCTGCACAGCTCAGGTGGCCCCGCCGACTGCACATGCCAGCGTCTCAGCTGCGGGTGGTAAGTTTCACACATTGCTCGCTCAGATCCCAGCACTCACAGTCCCCACGTTTTCGGCGACGGTGGCTAAACATGGGGTGGAGCATTTTATCACCACCACCGGGCCTCCCGTTTTTGCAAAAGCTCGGCGTTTGGACCCAGCTAAACTGGCCATCGTGCGCGAGGAGTTCACTAATCTGGAAAAACTGGGCATTGTTAGACGCTCCAAAAGCTCCTGGGCTTCGCCACTACACATGGTCCCAAAGGCTGACGGCTTGTGGCGACCTTGCGGCAATTTCCGCACGTTGAACAACGTTTCAGCTCATGACCGCTACCCGATTCCGCACATTCAGGATTTTTCTGTTCATTTGGCGGGGGGCGCGCATTTTTTCTAAAATAGACTTGGTGCGCGGTTACCACCAGGTTCCAGTGCGCGCGCAGGATGTACCCAAAACAGCGGTCGTAACTCCTTTCGGTCTTTTTGAGTTTTTGCGCATGCCTTTTGGCCTCAAGGGGGCCACGCAGACTTTCCAGCGCATGATGGATGCAGTTTTACGCGACCTCCCTTTCGTGTTCGTTTATTTGGACAATATTTTAGTAGCCAGCGCGTCCGAGGGCGAGCACGAAAAACACCTCACAGCAGTTTTTTGGAGGCTGGCAGAGCACGGGTTAATAGTTAACCCAGTGAAGTGCCAGTTTGGGGTGGCGCAGATTGATTTTTTGGAGCATCGCGTTTCGGCAGAAGGAGCGGTTCCTCTGCCAGAGAAGGTGCGTGCCATAACAGATTTTCCGCAGCCTCAAACGGTCAAGGTGCTTCAGGAGTTTCTAGGGATGGTTAATTTTTTCAACCGGTTCCTCCCAAGCGCAGCACGGCTCATGCAGCCATTGTACACCGCGTTAAAAAAACAAAAGCCCGCAAATAAAGTTGAATGGTCTCCGGAGCGGGAGCGCGCTTTTGCCCAGGTCAAATCAGCCCTGGCAAACGCAGTTTTGTTAGCGCACCCAGTTCCAATGGCCCGCATGGCGCTCACCACTGACGCTTCCGATGTAGCGGTGGGGGCGGTAGTTGAACAGTTTGTGGCAGGTACCTGGCAACCCCTCGCGTTTTTCAGCAGGACTTTGCGCGATAGTGAGCGTAAATACAATGCGTTCGACAGGGAGCTTTTGGCCCTACACTTGGCCATCCGCCATTTTCAGTTCTGGTTAGAGGGGCGACGTTTCACCGCGTTTGTGGATCATAAACCGCTAACGTTTGCGATGGCCAAAATTTCAGAACCCTTGTCAGGCCGACAACAAAGGCAACTAGCCGCAATATCGGAGTTCACTACTGATATTCAGCATGTCGTGGGTAAACACAATGTTGTGGCAGACTGTCTCTAGCGCGCGGTAGCAACACCAAGCCCCATGGGGGCTTGGTGTTGCTACCGCGGCCACGGCTACTCTGTAGCCGTGGCCGCGGGCCCGGGCAGCGACGCGGGAGCGCACGCAGCCCCGGTCTGTGTAGGGTTAGATTATGCAGCCATGGCTGCGGAGCAGGTTAACGACGCGGACGTGCGCGCGCTCCAGTCTGGACCAACAGGGTTAAGGCTGGAGCACAGGGAGCAACAAAGTGGTATGCCCCCACTAATCTGCGATGTCTCCACGGGACGGCCCCACCCCGTGGTGCCAGCCGCGTGGCGTCGCCGCGTTTTTGACTTGGTCCATTCTCTCGCGCACCCGGGGGTGCGTGCATCGATTAAGTTGGTGGGGGAGAAATTTGTTTGGCCCGGGTTGCGCAAACAGGTCAAGGAATGGGTGGCAGCCTGCGTAGCGTGTCAGCGAGCCAAAATACACAGACACACTAAGGCTCCGTTGGAACCTTTTCACATCCCTGCTAAGCATTTTGATCACGTGCATGTTGACTTGGTGGGCCCGCTCCCACCATCACACAGGCACACACATCTTTTGACGATGGTGGATCGCACCACGCGTTGGCCAGAGGCGATTCCTCTGACATCAACCACAGCGGAAGAAGTTGCGCAAGCATTTTTAGCAGCGTGGGTTGCGCGTTTCGGTGTACCGTCGGACATAACGTCCGACAGGGGTCCCCAATTTATTTCCGAACTATGGTCATCGATGGCCCGCAGCTTGGGGGTGAAGATTCATCGTACCACCGCGTATAACCCCCAGGCTAATGGTTTATGCGAACGCCTTCACAGGTCATTGAAAGCAGCCCTCAGAGCGGTGCTGATGGATACAAATTGGGTGGACAAACTTCCATGGGTTTTATTGGGGTTGCGTTCTGCACCTAAGGAAGATTTGCATGCTTCCCCGGCTGAATTAGTTTTTGCACAACCTCTCCGTTTACCGGGGGAATTTCTCCCCGATAACCCCGCACCAAATGGCCCCCCTGCTCAGCCGTGGCAGAGTGACTCGGGAGCAAACACGCTCCCTGGCCCGGTCCATCACAGTTTCCCACACGTTTTTGTGCCAAAGGCTTTAAAAAATGCAGAGTTTGTTTTTGTTAGACATGATGCTCAGCGTCCAAGTTTGCGACCGTTTTATGACGGACCGTTCAGAGTGCTGGAGACCGGGCAGAAGCATTTTCTGCTAGATTTAGGGGGCAGAAGGGAGTTGATTTGCATAAACAGGCTCAAACCCGCTTTTGTTTTAGCTGATGAGGAAGTGCAGCTCGCGAGGCCCCCCCGCCGTGGCAGGCCGCCGAGAGGACATTCTCCAGAATCTTCACAGAAAGGTGCTAACAGCTTTAATCCACAGATGCAGAGAGATGTTGCAGAGGTAGCAAAACCAGGTTGCAGCAGATTCGGCAGAAGGTTAAAACCCAGGCAGTTGGGGGATTGATTAGCGATATATGGAGTGTTTTGTGTTTTTCTTTTTTTTTATGCCATGCAGGTTTTGCCCTTACTAGACATTTGGGGGGGGGGGTAGTGTGGGCGACACACATTGTGGGCTCACATTTCCACAGAGATATGACTGCATGCATATTGGGGGTTTCACGTCTGGAAGGACAAAGGACTCGAATCTGCAGAAGATAACGAGGAGGTGTGAGATTGGTCTTTTTGTCCCACAGAAGATGCCCCGGAGGGATTTCCGGTTCATCAAGAAATGAGAGACAATGGTGAAGGTTCAAAGGGATGCTTTGTGACTGTATGTTTACTGAAAACACCATGTGACTTGAATTCTGATGCTGGAAACATATAAAAGGGTGATGTGATATGATTCTTTCTCTTTTCCTGCTTTGAGAATGCTAGACGATGTGTTCTGTCAATAAAGCTGACTTGAGAACTAAACTCAGCCTCATCATTCGAGCACATCCTCTACAAAACATCTGATATCCCTCTATTGCCATCAAAGAAGCCTGCTCTTCATTGAGCCAAGTTTCAGAGACTGCGACAGCTGTAAATTTTCCCTCTAGCTGTTTTAAATAGTTCTGAATCTGTGGAAAGTTTTTGTTAAGACTTCTGCTGTTAAAGTCAAAGTCAAAGTCAAAGTGCCTTTATTGTCATTCCATTGCTAATAAACAATGCAACGAAATTTAGATACTGCTCCCTAAAAAAACAAACTATCACACTCACAGTTCACTCATGCATTTAACATTCTTATAATTACAACAATAAATAATGCTTGAAACAATATTACCTAAAAGTTGAATACAATATATACATAGCAATAATAAAAACATACTGAGCAATAAATATATAAGACCAGCTTATACACACAGGGTTATTGCAACAAAATAACATAAAATAACATAAAATAATATCAGCAGTCTGTACGTGTTACGTAAATCCGTTCAAAATACATACTGCTGCTGGGAAAAAACTATGATTAAACCTGGTAGTCCGGGTTTTATGGGATCTGTACCGCTTTCCCGAGAGGAGCAAGTGAAAGAAATCATGGCCTGGATGAGTGCAGTCTTTAATGATGGCAGTAGCTCTGTTGAAGTACTGAGACCTGGAAATCTCTTCCAGAGAAGGGAGAGAACAGCCAGTGATTTTTTGCACAGTCTCGATCACTCTCTGGAAGGCTTTGCGGTCTGCGGCTGAACAGTCCTCATACCAAACCGTGATGCCATATGACAAAATGCTCTCAATAGCAGAGCGATAAAATAAAACCGGCAACTGTGCATTCAGGCCATTCTTCTTGAGGAGCCTCAGAAAGTGTAGACGTTGTTGAGCCTTTTTTTTTTATCATAGTTATGGTGTTAACTGCCCAGGTAAGGTTATGAGAAATATGAATACCCAGAAACTTAAAAGCCTCCACCCTCTCCACACACTCCTTGCCTATATATTGAGGAGGTGGCTCACTGCTATGCTTCCTACAACACACAGCCCTGTGGCGAACCTGTGTTAAGCATGACTGTAGAGGAGGAATGGGGTCCGAGTCTAACAGTCTGTGTTCTGTTTGTTAGGAAGTCCTTAATCCAGCTGCAAGTGTGAGTAGGCAGACCAAGCTGAAGCAATTTGGTGATGAGAATGTTGGGAATAATTGTATTAAATGCCGAGCTATAGTCCACAAACAACATTCTTACATAGCTCCCCTTGTCTTCTAAATGGCTGAATGTCGAGTGGAGAGCTATAGCAATAGCATCTTCAGTGGATCTGCTCCGTCTGTAGGCAAACTGGTACCGATCAAAGTCTGGGGGGAGACTAGGCAAAAGATGTTTCAATACCATTTTCTCAAAACACTTCATAACAATGGGTGTTAATGCTACTGCTCGATAGTCATTCAGACTGCTAATAATATGTTTTTTAGGCACAGGAATAATGACTGCGGATTTTAACCTGTTGCACTTCTGTGTACCGCGGGCGGGCACGTCTCTGCGTCCTAGAGCGCACGAGGGCGCACGAGAGCGCTGTGTCCTAGAGCACACTGAAAAAAAAAGCTGCATTTCCGTTCTTCCACTACAGACACAGCCGCGAACAGATTAGATATGATTGACCTCTCATTCGACTAATAAGAGGCTTGAATTGGGTTTCTGAAACCTTGAAGAACCAATGACTGAAAACCTAGCAAGAAGGACCCGCCTACCAACGCTGCGAATGCAGCGAGCCAATTGAAGCACAGAAGTTCAAAAGCTGTTTTGTGTAAGGCTGGGTGAAGAGAGACTGACTGCTGCAGCAGATGAAAAAAGGACCCGCAGGAAGAACCGCCACAGACCCAGCAGCACGGAGACCACCCACAAGTGCGACCTGTGTGACAGGGACTGCCATTCGTGCATCGGCCTGTTCAGCCACAGGCGGTGCTTTTTTTTTTTATTCCAGCAGAATAGACGTTTAGGATTCTCTTCCATGGTCATCATAGACCGATGGAGGCCGACAACGAAGGCTGGGTGACACACACGCGTTCGCCAGTCTTTTTTAATTACTACTGTTATTTGTTTTGAAAAATCGTTCGCCAAAACCGCAATCATGGAAGCGCAAAACCGCAATAATGGAATTATGTTTTGACCGGGTCGCGAGACCAGAACCACGAGTCCGTAACAAGCGGACCAGCGTCACATTCGTCTGACAATGAGGAAGAGAAGTTTGCCAGCTACGCTGCTGTTGTGAACAGGTAAGTGTTATAAGCTAAATTATTCTTTATCCCTGAAAATTGTAATCAAAAATGACTTTTGACCAATTGGTAAATTACAGCTGTGCGTCATCGCCACATGACGGACCGCGGCGCAACGGGCGATGTCCGTCCCCCCCCCACACACACACACAGCCCTGAGTGTCACCTTTCATTAGAGCCCAAGATGAAGCTTCTATATTGAATCATTCAAAAGTTACAGACGTTTTTCCAAACTGTGCCATTTGGCACAATTTGGCACAGTTCAAAAACGCCTGGGAACAACCTGAGAACAAAGCTGTGTAATATATTCATTTTTTGTGGTATTGTTACAAAATTTTGACCTCAGCTGAATAACACTTGGTTCTACATTTCTGTTGCATTTTCCAGCCCGGATCTGAAGCTGTGTGTTATTTGCAAGCATTTGTATCCAAAAAAACACCCAGGCGAAATTTATTTTCTTCAAGTTCAGTATGTTTAGATGACTGTTACTCAGTGGCCGGAGCACTTAGAGAGATTATGACTGTTTTGCCAAAAAATTCAAAGTGTTTTCTTTTAAATGAGATCAACCCCATGAAGATGCTGCAAAGGGTTGAAGAACAGCTTTTGATTTACTTTGGGCACGTTATTTTTAGGCGTTTTTAGGGAAATTGACCAGAGTGCAAGGGGTTAAACACTGTGGAACAACGGCTGCCTTGAGAGACAAGTTAAAAATGTCAGTCAAAACAGAGCATAGCTGATCTGCACATGCTCTGAGCAACTTTCCTGGCACTCCATCGGGACCAGTAGCCTTTCTCGGGTGAACTGCTTTCAGTGTCTGTCTCACCTCATGATCCTGCAGGGTAAGCACATCAGAGCTGGCATTCAATAGCATCAGTGGGTCCAGGCGAGGTGTATTTGCCTCAAACCGTGCGAAAAAGCAGTTCAGTTCTTCTGCCAGTGAGGCGCTGATGTCACTGGAAATGATGCTGCTGCCCTTATAGTTTGTGATATGGTGAAAGCCTTGCCATACTCGTCTCGAATCATTACTAGAAAAATGGTCCTCGACTTTCTTCTTATAGGTCTGTTTAGCCTCCTTAATGCCTTTCTTCAGATTAGCCCGGGCGGTGCTATACAGATCTGTATTCCCTGACCTGAAGGCTGTATCACGGGCTCTGAGGAGTGCCTGGACTTCTTTTGTCATCCAAGGTTTCTGGTTAGGAAAAACCCTGATGCGTTTTTCCACAGTCACCTGGTTGATACAGTATGTAGCATAGTACAGTCTGTGTGTACATTTCCAGATCCTCATTCTTGAATAAATCCCATAGAGTGTTTGAAAAACAGTCCTGCAGCTGAGAAAAAGCTCCCTCAGGCCATGTTGTGATGTTCTTTATAGTAGGTCTAGCAGTTCTCCCGAGGGGGGTGTATGCTGGGATGAGGAGCAATGATAGATGGTCTGACAGGCCAAGATGTGGACATGACACAGCTCTGTAAGCATGCTTCAGGTTTGAATACACCCGATCAAGACAATTCTTTCTCCTAGTGGCACATTTCACATACTGTGTGAAATTAGGCAGCACAGTTTTCAAGCATGCTTGATTAAAATCACCAGCTATGATGTGAACACCCTTGGGATAGGCCTGCTGCTGTTTATTTATTACACTGTACAAATGACTAAGGGCCGCTTTAGTATTTGCATCAGGAAAGTGTACAGTATATTGATAGTTTACCATCTACTTGCACTTGACTTTTAAATTGCTTTTCAGTGTAATATTCACAGTGATTATGAATATTATTGAAGAAGTGGTTGTCAGGATGAATATCATTGTCACATCTCTTGTAGTTTATGTTCAGCATAATGAGATATTTTCAGATTCTGAATTTCCTCTCTCTGTGTCAAATGACTTCCTCCAAGTGGGGATGATTGATGTCTACTAAAGTCAGTCATGAGTTTGTTTTGTTTTTGTTTTGTTTTTTTAAGTACATTATCGTGTTATGTCATAAAAGGACTGTTCTTGCCATGTGTGTGGCACATGGCAAGAACATGGCAAGAACAACATAACATTACCCCCCAAAAAACAGGTTACAAATGATTTCAAATGTACAAATAGGGTGTGGGGCACCCTATGTGGGGGCATGGTGTTGGACTTCTCCACTCAGAGAACAATGGACCAAAAGAGGAGGCGTCACCGGGGGGATACCAGATGGGAGAGTAAGGACTATGTGCCCCCCGGGAAGAGGAGTAAAATGTCGGTGCCGCTGGGAGAAGAAGAGGGTCGAAGTGGCACAGTTTTTTGTTGAAACAACATGGTTTGGTCGGAAGTCCGGGTCTTGATGCATGGAAATAAAGTTATAAAAGAGGAATGCACAGAGACCTCTGTAGCTCTTTTGCTGTAAAATATGTTGGTGAAAGAATAAAGTAACTGTGTCGTCCAGCTCGTTGTTTCGCCTGCCTCCTTTCTCCACATTGGTGACCCTGACGTGCCATGGAAAGCGAGCTGAGCACCACCCCGGAGACTGCCTGGAGGGAGGGCACCAGCGCCACGTGTGCAGTCCCAATCAAGCTCCCAGGGTTATGGCTTCACAACCCAACTGCGTGTTTTTTGCACATAGAAGCCCAGTTTGCACTCCACAGGATAACAACGGACGATACTAGGTATTACTACATGGTCGCTGCGCTGGATGTGTGTGCCACGCAACAGTTGATGAGCCTGCTCCAGGAGTTGCCGGCCCAAGGAAAATATGAGGTGCTCAAGAGGATGCTTCTCCAGCGCTATACCCTTTCTGACAGTGAGAGGGCAGAGAAGCTCCTAACGTGTTCGGAGTTGAGGGACAAATCAGCAGTGGAGCTGATGGAGAGCATGTTGGCACCGAGGGGGAAGGACGACGAATCTTTCTTGCTTGCCCACTTGTTCCTCAGGAACCTACCAGCTACAGCGAGGGCGATCCTTTTGGCGTCCAGAACTCTCAGCGTGCAGGCAGTGGCACCGGCATCCATGAGAGACTCCAGTGAGGTCGAGGAGCCATTCATGGTAGCCGGGACAGACACCAGAAGACGAAGGAATGGGGTGATCTGTTTTTATCATTGCCGTTTTGGCTTGAATGCCCAATGCTGCCTGGCGCCATGCCAATTCAAGAAGCCAGGAAGACGGCGCCTTTGGAATTCAGTGGCAGCTGCAACCAATGGCGACAGGAACAGACTGCTTTATGTCACGGACACACCTTTGGGGAGACCGTTTTTGGGGGACTCTGGCTCCCAGAAGAGCCTCATCCTGCCGGTCAATGCAGACAGGGTGGCAGGACGCACCGGTCCCAAGCTTACAGCTGCCAACAGATCCACTATCAGGACATTTGGTGAGCGGACACTGACAATATGCTTATGCGGGCACAACTTTCAGTGGGACTTTGTGATAGCTGCATGTTCCACCCCCATTTTAGGGGCAGATTTTCTGTGTGCTTATGGATTGTTAGTTGATGTTGCTAATAGGAGATTAGTGGATGCTGTCTCTTTTACCTCACTGCCCTGCACAGCTCGGGGAGCTGGGTCGACAACACTGGCTAACATTATAGCTCCAGGGGGTAAGTACCAACAATTGCTCGCACAGTTCCCAGCATTCACAGTCCCGATTTTTTCAGTTATGGTAACAAAACACGGGGTCAAGCACTTTATAACGACAAAAGGCCCGCCGGTGTTCGTGCGTCCTCAGCGTTTGGACGCAGCTAAACTGGCCAGCGCACGAGAGGAGTTTGCCAACTTAGAGCAGTTGGGCATCGTCAGGCACTCCAACAGCCCGTGGGCATCCCCACTACACATGGTGCCTAAAGCTGACGGGTCGTGGCGACCATGAGGCGATTTCCGGCACTTGAACAATGCTACGGAACATGATCGCTATCTTATTCCACACATCCGGGATTTTTCCGTGCACCTGGCTGGGGTGCGTGTTTTTTCCATAGTAGATCTGGTCCGCGGTTACCACCAGGTCCCGGTACATGCGGAAGACGTTCCAAAAACAGCGGTAATAACTCCTTTTGGCCTTTTCGAGTTTTTACGCATGCCATTTGGATTAAAAGACGTGGAGCAGACCTTCCAGAGAATGATGGACGCAATGCTTCGCGACTTGTCCTTCGTTTTTTGTCTACTTACCAAGTCTACTTCTTTCGGTTTTGTCTACTCACACACCATGGAATTGGTGTGTGACTTTGCAAAAACAATGCCTGCCTCTGTAGTATTCTCTGGGCCCCTCTCCAATCTGACTAGTGATGACATGTTTAGCCGCTTGTCATCCTTCAACTGCTGGCTGTCTGTGTGGTGTCCTGCAAACAATTTGGGCTACATAGACAATTGGAGCTCATTTTGGGGAAAACCTGGTCTTATTAGACGAGACTGCGTCCATCCCACTTTGGATGGTGCGTCTCATTTATCTAACAATCTGGCATCATTTTTATCCAAATTTCCAAAACCTTGACAACTCAGAGTTGGGACCAGGAAGCAGAGTCGTACTCTTACACACCTCTCTGCAGTTCCTCTTCATCCGCCACCCCTCAACTTAGCCCCTGTCTTCCCCATCAGAGAATCATTGACTGCTCCCTCCAAAGTAAATAAAAATATAACGTATAAGCATCCCAAAGTGATTAAACAAAAAGTTGGTAAAACTCAAATTAAACATGAAGCCTCTAAATTAAATGATTTGGCCTCTGTTCCTCCTCATAATTTAAAAATTAAATGTGGTTTGTTAAATATTAGGTCTCTATCTCCCAAGTCTCTGCTAGTCCCTGATCTGTTAATTGATCATCAGATTGATTTAATATCCCTTACAGAGACTTGATTAGGACAAGAGGATTATGTTGGTTAAAATGAATCAACTCCCTCTGGTTATTTAAACTGTCAAAATCCCAGAAGTTCTGGTCGTGGAGGAGGAGTAGCAGCAATTTACCGTTCCAAATTACTAGTTAATGTAAAGCAAAAAACACGTTATAATTCCTTTGAGGGCCTGGTCCTCAGTATTGGGCATTTTAGCAATTTTAGGCTAAACCCAATTTTATTTGCCATAGTTTATCATCCTCCATCAACCTACTCAGAGTTTTTATCCAAATTTGCTGAATTCTTAGCTGATTTAGTGCTGAAATCAGATAGAATAATTATAGTAGGGGACTTTAATATACATGTGGATGTAGATAGTGACTGCCTTAATGTGGCATTTAATTCAATATTAGACTCGATTGGGTTTTCTCAGAAAGTAGGAAATTCTACTCATTACCTCCACCATACATTGGACCTTGTTCTGTACCTTGATCTGTACCAGATTTTCTATTTCTATGGTATAGAAATAGAAAATCTTGTAGTGTCTCCTCATAACCCTGTACTGTCAGACCATTGTCTGTTAACCTTTGATTTTACTATTTCTGACTATTTGGCTCCTAAAGAAAAATATTATTACAGTAGATGCCTCTCAGATGATGCTGTTACCAAATTTATGCGGATTGTTTCCTCTATGCCATGTGTCAACACAACGGAAATAAGCTATAGACAGCTTGCTCCTTCTGTAATTGATAACATGGTGGATAGTGTTTCAGCTTCTCTGCATCAGACTCTAGACTTGGTGGCCCCCTTAAAAAATAAAAAGTCTAATCAGAGATTTCTAACTCCTTGGTTCAACACAGAAACTCGTAGCTTAAAACAGAAGACTCGTCAATTAGAAAGAAAATGGCGCTCCACTAATTTAGATGAAATCTATTTAGCTTGGAGAAATCATCTTTTAATTTATAAAAAATCTCTTAGAAAAGCTAGAACGAGTTATTACTCTGCATTAATAGAAGAGAACAAGAATAATCCCAGGTTTCTTTTCAGTACTGTAGCCAGGTTGACAAAGAGTCAGGACTCTGTCAATCCTAGCATTCCCTTAGAGCTTACTAGTCAGGACTTTATGAACTTTTTCAATAATAAAATTTCATCCATCAGAGATAAAATCAATCAGATTCTTCCCACAGTTAACTTAAATACTGTAACTACTACAACTCCTTCTATTGATGTCTGTCTTGATGAGTTTACTCCAATCGACCTTTGTGAGTTAGACAAAATAGTTTCCTCATCCAAACCTTCAACTTGTCTTTTAGACCCTATTCCTACTAGGTTATTTAAAGAAGTCTTCCCACTTATTGGTAGCCTTATTCTTCATATAATCAATTCTTCATTAACTTTAGGCCATGTACCGCAGGCTTTTAAAACTGCTGTAATTAAACCCTTACTCAAAAAGCCAACGCTAGATCCAGGAGCTTTAGCTAACTATAGACCAATCTCTAATCTCCCTTTCATTTCAAAAATCTTAGAAAGTGTTGTGTTCGTGTTCGTTGAGGAGAGAAGAGACTTGCAGTTGAACCAACGTAACTTTATTTTTTAGCGGCAGCTCACACAGACACTTTCACATCGGCTCCCATGTTGGCCGTTTCTTATTCTACTGAGTGCATCATTCCAACAAGCGGTAACAAGGTAGCAGCGACGCCTAGTGGTAAACACTGATCATTACATCCCCCTTTCTTTGAGGTGAATAAACATTAATAAACATTGATGCAAAACAGTGTATATGTATTCAGTATGAATGGACTAATACAAAACACAAATTTCAGTTCTCCCTGAATCAACATGCCCAAAGAAATTAACATCTGTTACATTTTTCTTATTCTTTGCTTTTTGCTTTTTTTTTTCTTTTTTCTTATAAGTCCAACCTATCTGGTTTCTTTATTTCTCGTTTTGATCTTCTCGGTTCATCTTTGTCAGGTGGAACATTTGCTTCACAGTTCATAAGAGGTGTGGTTGTGGGAGATTCTGGGTGAGCATTATTGGGCCCACCAGGTGCTTGTGGAGTCTTGAGGAGACTGCGGCGATTGCGCCTGAGCACCTGTCCATCCTCGGTTCTCACTGTGAATGATCTTGGAGCAACTTCCTGTAATACAACTCCTTTAGTGTTCCAGCCAGATGCATCCTCGATCCTAACTGGGTCGTTGTTGGCCAGTGGAGAGAGTGGTTTGGCTGAAGTGTCATAGAATGTCTTTTGTTTCAGTTTCTGCTTCTCAAGCTTGTTTCTGAGTTTTGTATCTTTCCTTTGTGAAGTAGCATTTGGGTAGCTGGGAAGCGTTGTACGCAGCTTTCTGTTCATTAGTAGCTCAGCAGGTGACAGTCCGCACTGAAGTGGAGAGGCGCGGTAACTGAGTAGAGCCAAGTATGGATCCGAGTTGCTGTCTGCAGCTTTCTTAAGCAGTTGCTTCAGAATGTGGACGCCTTTTTCTGCTTGTCCATTTGATTGTGCATAGTGTGGGCTTGACGTCACATGCCGAAATTCATACTGTTCTGCAAACTGCTGCCATTCCCTGCTACTGAAACATGGTCCATTATCTGTCACCACAAGGTGTGGGATGCCATGCCGAGCAAATGTGGATTTGGTATGAGTGATCACACAGGCTGATGTAGTGCTTGAGAGTAGTGCCATTTCTGGAAAGTTGGAAAAGTAGTCCATGACTACTAAGTAGTCTTTGCCTTTAAGGTGAAACAGGTCTATCCCTACTTTGTGCCAAGGGGATGCAGGACTTTCAGATATCACCATGGGCTCTTTGCTTTGTTTACTTCGGTGTTTCTGGCACGTTTCACAACTACTCACAAGCGTCTCGATGTCTTTGTTTAGTCCAGGCCAGTACACTGACTCCCTTGCTCTCCTTTTACATTTTTCAATCCCAAGGTGTCCTTCATGTATCCTGTTTAACAAATCTGGTCTTAGAGCCTCAGGGATGACTATTCTTCCTTTCTTCAGTAATAGTCCATCAACAAAACTGAGATCTCCTCTGACATGGTAATAGCGAGGGCAAGATCCTGCAGGCCATCCCTCGTCCATGTTCTGAATGACACGCTGTAGCTCGGTGTCCTGTGATGTCACCTCAGCTATTTGTTTCGACTTTGTGTCAGATACTGGCAGAGCACACGACACCATGTTGATGTGATTTTCAATATCCTCATCTGTGGAACTCAGACACTTTTCAGCAGGTGCTCTGGACAAGGCATCTGCGAGTATCAGGTGCTTTCCCGGTGTGTAAACCAGTTCAAAATCGTACCTTTGCATTTTCATCATTAGGCGTTGGATCCGTGGGGACATTTCGTTAAGATTCTTCTTGATAATGGAGACGAGTGGGCGGTGGTCAGTTTCCACAGTAAAAGACGGCAGTCCATAGACATAACTGTGAAACCGCTCCAGCCCGTAGGAAACGCCTAAACACTCCTTTTCAATCTGGGCATATTTGCATTCAGACTTTGTCATAGCCCTTGACGCATAGGCTACTGGTTTCCAGTACTCTCCTTCTGCCTGTAGGAGCACTGCTCCGATGCCATCTTTGGACGCGTCAGTTGACACTTTGAGCTTTTTCCGGTGGTCATAGTAGGCTAATGCTGGTGCTCTGGTAAGAGTTTGCTTAAGTCTTTGCCACTCTTGCTCATGTTTTTCGGCCCATTTAAAGTCACAGTCGTTGTGTAAGAGCTCTCGGATGCATGACGTCTTTGCTGTGAGGTTGGGAATAAATTTGCCTATGAAATTTACCATTCCCATGATGCGTAACACGCCCGTTTTGTCTGTTGGTCTTGGCATGTTCAGTATTGCTTTCACTTTATCGCCATCTGGTTGTATGCCTTGAGCTGTGAGTTTGTCTCCGAGGAAGAGAATCTCTTGTACTGCAAACTCACACTTGGCTCTATTGAGTTTCAGCCCGTACTTCTGAATGCGCTCCATCACTTTGTTAAGTCTCTGGTTGTGCTCTTGGAGAGTCAAGCCCCATACAATAATGTCATCTATGTAAACTCTGACTCCCTCTAGGCCTTCAATGATCTGTTCCATCGCTCTGTGGAATATTTCTGGTGCAGATTTTATTCCAAATGGCAGCCTAAGAAAACAGTATCTACCGAAAGGTGTGTTAAAAGTACAGTACTTAGTGCTGCTCTCATCCAGTTTTAACTGCCAGAAACCCTGAGAAGCGTCGAGCTTTGTGAAGTAGTTAGCTCCTGCCATCTCACTGACTATTTCCTCACGTGTGGGGATTTGGTAGTACTCGCGCTTAATGTTCTCATTTAGATCTTTTGGGTCCATGCACATTCTCAACTCACCATTCTTTTTCTTTGTGACGACAATCGAGTTGACCCAGTCTGTGGGCTCCTGCACCTTTTTGATCACGCCCATGTTGGTCATCCTGTCCAGTTCTCGTTTGAGGGCTTCACGCAGTGGAGCTGGGACCCTACGTGGTGCGTGCACAACTGGTTGGGCGCCTTCTTTTAGCTGGACTTTATATGTAAAGGGCAGTGTGCCAAAACCTTTGAACACATCAGAAAAGTTTTGCACAATAGCGTTAGTGTCACACTTGGAATCTGATTCAATGCAGTACACTCTTTTCACTAACCCTAGCTCTTCACAGCTTTTATCACCCACCAGTGATTCACATTTCTCATTCACAACAGAAAAGTTTACATTGTGCACTTTACCTTTAACAACAACATTCAGTTTACAGGTACCAAAGCACTGTATGGGTTGCCCATTGTAATCTTTCAACCCTGATTTCTTTCTGTATATGTGTGGCTTAACCTGCATTTCCTTTACTTCAGACATGCTAATGAGGTTAGCTTTTGCACCAGTGTCCAGTCTCATAGTGACGATAGTCCCGTTAACCAGCAGAGGAGTGATCCACTTGTCCTCATTGGTAATGCTGTTGACTTTTTCTCCTTCATTTTCACAGTCAACGATGCCCACAAAGAAAGTGTCACTTAAGTCTGTGTCTTCGACTACATTCACGTTTTTGCCTTTCTTTCCTTCCTTTCTTTTGGTGAAGCATTGCTTGGCAAAATGATTCTTTCCATGGCAGTTGGAGCATACTTTACCAAACGCTGGGCATTGCTTTGGCTTGTGCTGTAATCCGCAACGCTTGCAGAAGAACGTGGGATCCTCGGTCCGCTGTGCAGTCCCGGCCCATGAGCGACGCCTCCCGCTCTGAGATGACACGGCGCCGACCGCTGCTCCTTCACTCGGAGGTGTGGCGCCTGGCATGCCGCAGAACGTTTTCATGTGCTTCTGGGACAGTTCGCTTGCCTGGCAGAGTTTAACAGCCATCTCCAGCGTCAACTCTGTCTCACGAAGCAGTCTCTCTCTTAACTTTTTGTCCTCAACACCAAAAACAATTTGATCTCTGATCATTGAGTCCTTCAATGTCCCAAAATTGCAGGATTGTGCTTTCAAACGGAGAGCGGTCAAAAAACTGTCAAAGGGCTCACACTGTTGCTGCATACGAGATCTAAACATGTATCTTTCATATGTCTCGTTTTTCTTAGGAGTGCAGTGAGCATCAAACTTAGCGAGCACGACATCCAGCTTATTTGGGTCTTCACCCGTTCCGAACACGAACGTGTTGTACACTTCAATGGCCTGTGGCCCCGCTAAGTTCAGCAAAAGTGCTACCTTTCTCGAGTCCGGCTTCGTGTCCAGTCCCATGGCCATGACATACAAGTTGAACTGCTGCTTGAATGCCCGCCATTTTTCATCCACGTTACCTGCCAATTTCAGGTTTTCCGGCGGCTTCAACTCCATGACGACTTCTCACGTGGTCGCTCAGTTCATGCAGTTTACTCCTGGTACCATGTTGTGTTCGTGTTCGTTGAGGAGAGAAGAGACTTGCAGTTGAACCAACGTAACTTTATTTTTTAGCGGCAGCTCACACAGACACTTTCACATCGGCTCCCATGTTGGCCGTTTCTTATTCTACTGAGTGCATCATTCCAACAAGCGGTAACAAGGTAGCAGCGACGCCTAGTGGTAAACACTGATCATTACAGAAAGAGTTGTTGCTACGCAATTATTTGACCACCTGCAGGGAAATGGTTTACTTGAAGAGTTTCAATCTGGGTTTAGAATCCATCATAGTACTGAAACAGCCTTAGCGAAGGTCACTAACGACCTCCTCATTGCATCTGATAATGGACTAGTTTCTGTACTTGTCCTTTTATACCTTAGTGCAGCTTTTGATACTATCGATCATAATATTCTACTTGATAGATTAGAACACTATGTTGGACTTATTTATCTGATAGGTTCCAGTTTGTTCATGTAAATAATTAGTTTTCTTTCAACTCAAAGCTTAGTCATGGAGTTCCACAGGGATCTGTGCTAGGCCCTACTCTTTTTAGTTTATATATGCTTCCGTTAGGCAACATTATTAGAAAGCACTGTATACATTTTCATTGTTATGCTGATGACACACAATTATACCTGTCAATGAAGCCAGATGATAGTAATCAATTAGCCAAGTTAGAAGCCTGTCTTAAGGAAATCAAAGCTTGGATGACTTGTAATTTCCTGCTATTAAATTCAGATAAGACTGAAGTCATTCTTGTTGGTCCAAAAAACCTTAGAAATTCCTTTCCAAATCAAACTTTCAGTTTGGATGCGGTTACTCTTTCTCTTAATAGCTCTGTGAGGAACCTTGGAGTTATTTTTGATCAGGATTTGTCCTTCAATTCACATATTAAATTTGTTTCTAAGACTGCCTTCTATCATTTGCGTAATATTGCCAAGATTAGGAGCATCTTGTCTCAGAGTGATGCTGTGAAACTGATCCACGCTTTTGTTAGCTCGAGATTAGATTATTGTAATTCTTTATTATCAGGCTGTCCTAAAACATCTTTAAAAAGTCTTCAGCTGATCCAAAATGCTGCAGCAAGAGTTTTAACAGGTACTAGAAAGAGAGATCATATCTCTCCGGTTCTGGCCTCCCTTCATTGGCTTCCCATAGAGTTTAGAATTAAGTTTAAAATCCTTCTTCTTACTTACAAAGCTCTAAACAATCAGGCTCCTTTTTATTTAAAAGATCTGATACTACCGTATTATCCTAACAGAGCACTACGCTCCCAAAATGCAGGATTACTTGTAATACCTAGAATCTCCAAAAGTACAATGGGAGGCAGAGCCTTCAGTTATCAAGCTCCTCTCCTGTGGAATCAGCTGCCAATCTGGATTCGGGAGTCAGACTCGATCTCTGTTTTTAAGAATAGGGCTAAAACCTACCTTTTTGATATAGCCTACAATTAGGGAGGGATCATGTGTTTCTGAACCCTCCCTTAGTTATGCTGCTAATAGGTTTAGTCAGCCGGGGGACATCCAGTAATGCACTGGGCCTCACTCCTTTCCTCACTCTCAATGAAATATTTTTTTTGCTGGTCATTAACATTTGTTTGTTCTCTCCCATAGATTGAGTCCCCATCGTGCTGTTTGCTCTCTACATGTCTGTTCTTTTCTTCTTCTCTATCCCCTCACCCCCCAGCCAGTCGCAGCAGATGACTGCCCCTCCCTGAGCCTGGTTCTGCTGGAGGTTTCTTCCTGTTAAAAGGGAGTTTTTCCTCTCCACCGTCGCCAAGTGCTTGCTCACAGGGGATCGCCTGATTGCTGGGGTCTTTCTGCAACTGTGGGGGTCCCCCCTACAGTTGATAGTGCTATGAGATGACTGTTGTTGTGAAATGGCGCTATATAAATAAAGTTGAATTGAATTGAATTGAATTGAATTGAACATGTAGATGTAGCTAGTGATTGCCTTAATATGGTATTTAATTCAATATTAGACTCGATGGGGTTTTCTCAGAAAGTAGGAAATTCTACCCATTATCTCCACCATACATTGGACCTTGTTCTGACATATGGTATAGAAATAGAAAATCTGGTAGTGTCTCCTCATAACACTGTACTGTCAGACCATTGTCTGTTAACCTTTGATTTTACTATTTCTAACTATTTGACTCCTAAAGAAAAATATTATTACAGTAGATGCTTCTCAGATGATGTTGTAACCAAATTTATGCAGATTGTTTCCTCTATGCCATGTGTCAACACAACGGAAATAAGCTATAGACAGCTTGCTCCTTCTGTAATTGATAGCATGGTAGATAGTGTTATAGCTTCTCTGCATCAGACTCTAGACATGGTGGCCCCTTTAAAAAAGAAAAAGTCTAATCAGAGATTTCTAACTCCGTTCAACACAGAAACTCATAGCTTAAAACAGAAGACTCGTCAATTAGAAAGAAAACGGCGCTCCACTAATTTAGATGAAATCTATTTAGCTTGGAGAAATCATCTTTTAATTTATAAAAAAATCTCTTAGAAAAGCTAGAACGAGTTATTATTCTGCATTAATAGAAGGGAACAAGAATAATCCCAGGTTTCTTTTCAGCACTGTAGCCAGACCGACAAAGAGTCAGGATGCTGTCAATCCTAGCATTCCCTTAGAGCTTACTAGTCAGGACTTTATGAACTTTTTCAGTAATAAAATTTCATCTATCAGAGATAAAATCAATCAGATTCTTCCCACTGTTAACTTAAATGCAGTAACTACTACAACTCCTTCAACTGATATCTGTTTGGATGAGTTTACTCCAATTGACCTTTTAGAGTTAGACAAAATAGGAAGGCGAAGGACAGAGCTGTGTGGAGGAATCTGGTCAGACCTAAATGAAACAGTCTTTGTCGCCTCCGACAGACTGCTATGATGATGATGATGATGATGATCATTCTTCAAATAATCAATTCTTCATTAACTTTAGGCCATGTACCGCAGGCTTTTAAAACTGCTGTAATTAAACCCTTACTCAAAAAGCCAACGATAGATCCAGGGTTTTTTTAGCTAACTATAAACCAATCTCTAATCTCCCTTTCATTTCAAAAATCTTAGAAAGAGTTGTTGCTACGCAATTATTTGACTACATTCAGGGAAATGGTTTATTTGAAGAGTTTCAGTCTGGGTTTAGAATCCATCATAGCACTGAAACAGCCTTAATGAAGGTCACTAATAACCTCCTTATCGCATCTGATAATGGACTTGTTTCTGTACTTGTCCTTTTATACCTTAGTGCAGCTTTTGATACTATCGATTATAATATTCTACTTGATAGATTAGAACACTATGTTGGACTTAAGGGAACTTCATTGCAGTGGTTTAGATCTTATTTATCTGATAGGTTCCAGTTTGTTCATGTCAATAATGAGTTTTCTTTCAACTCAAAACTCAGTCACGGAGTTCCACAGGGATCTGTGCTAGGCCCTACTCTTTTTAGTTTATATATGCTTCCGGTAGGCAACATTATTAGAAAGCACTGTATACATTTTCATTGTTATGCAGATGACACACAATTATACCTGTCAATGAAGCCAGATGATAGTAATCAATTAGCCAAGTTAGAAGTCTTAAGGAAATCAAAGCTTGGATGACTTGTAATTTCCTGCTATTAAATTCAGATTAGACTGAAGTCATTCTTGTTGGTCCAAAAAACCTTAGAAATACCTTTCCAAATCAAACTTTTAGTTTGGATGTAGTTACTCTTTCTCTTAATAGCTCTGTGAGGAACCTTGGAATTATTTTTGATCAAGATCTGTTTTTCAGTTCACATATTAAATTCGTTTCTAAGACTGCCTTCTATCATTTGCGTAATATTGCCAAGATTAGGAGCATCTTGTTTCAGAGTGATGCTGAGAAACCGATCCACGCTTTTGTTAGCTCTAGATTAGATTATTGTAACTGTCATCACTCGCCGCTCACGGGCATCCACCTCAGCTGCACGCACACCTGCATCTCATTAGTGCGCAGCTACTTATTCCACCTCGCCCTGAGCTGCAGCCTGGAGCCGTCTGTCTCCCTGAGTACTCAAACCCTCAGCAGCTTCCTACCCTCCAGGCCTGCTGACTCCTCATCACGGCACGTAAGCTGTCCATTATTGTCTTACCTCTTCCTGTCAGCCTTCCCCTGTGCACAGGTGGATCTCCCGGCGGCGGACACTCTCTTCCTCACCGCTCCTCTGCCTCACCGCTTCTCCTCGGACACACAGCAGGACGCTGTCTCCCAGGCTCGGGACCTTGCCACCGCCAGCCACCGCAGTTACTACAAGTAAGCACATAACCTTGTCACTCTCCTGTGTGGTTTGCCCGGCTAACCCCTGTTCTCCTCTCACTCATAGGGTTGCCTGGCTGCACGGCGTGCTGCTCTGTCCTGACCTGCATCCTCCACCCACAATACATTATTATCTCTCACACACACATCCATACATGTCACATTAATCAATAATAAAGCTTTCAAATCTGCCTGAGCCTGCGTGCGTGTTCCCTGGGCCGAATAATATGTCAGTAACTCTTTATTATCAGGTTGTCCTAAAACATCTTTATAAAGTCTTCAGTTGATCCAAAATGCTGCAGCAAGAGTTTTAACAGGTACTAGAAAGAGAGATCATATCTCTCCGGTTCTGGCCTCCCTTCATTGGCTTCCCATAGAGTTTAGAATTAAGTTTAAAATCCTTCTTCTCACTTTCAAAGCTCTAAACAATCAGGCCTCTTTTTATTTAAAAGATCTGATACTACCCTATTATCCTAACAGAGCACTACACTCCCAAAATGCTGGATTACTTGTAATACCTAGAATCTCCAAAAGTACAATGGGAGGCAGAGCCTTCAGGTATCAAGCTCCTCTCTTGTGGAACCAGCTGCCAATCTGGATTCGGGAGTCAGACTCGATCTACTGTTTTTAAGAATAGGGTTAAAACCTTCCTTTTTCATATAGCCTACAATTAGGGAGGGATCATGTGTCTCTGAACCCTCCCTTAGTTATGCTGGTAATAGGTTTAGACAGCCGGGGGAACTTCAGTAATGCACTGGGCTTCACGCCTTTCTTCACTCTCAATGAAATATATATATATATTTTTTTTTTTTGCTGGTCATTAACATCCATTTGTTCTCTCCCATAGATTGAGTCCCCATCGTGCTGTTTGCTCTCTACATGTCTGTTCTTTTCATCTTCTCTATCCCCTCACCTCCCAGCCAGTCACAGCAGATGACTGCCCCTCCCTGAGCCTGGTTCTGCTGGAGGTTTCTTCCTGTTAAAAGGGAGTTTTTCCTTTCCACCATCGCTAAGCGCTTGCTCACAGGGGATCGCCTGATTGCTGGGGTCTTTCTGTAATTGTGGGGGTTTCCCCTACAGTTGAAAGTGCTATGAGATGACTGTTGTTGTGAAATGGCACTATATAAATAAAGTTGAAGTGAATTGAATTACTTAGACAACATTCTGGTAGCCAGCGCGTCCGAGGTGGAGCACATCGCCCATCTCAGCACAGTTTTCCAGACATTGGAAGCGCACGGGCTGATAGTTAACCCGGCGAAGTGCCAGTTCGGTGTGCCAGTGATTTACTTTTTGGGCCACCACATTTCGATGGAGGACGCGATCGCGTTACCGGACAAAGTGCACGCTGTGTCGGACTTTCCGTGTGTGCAGATAGTGAGGGCACTACAGGAGTTTTTGGGATTGGTTAATTTTTGTAACTGTTTCCTTCCCCGGGCAGCCCAGCTGATGCAGCCGTTGTATGCCGCGCTTAAAAAAAAGAGGCCCGTGAAAGCCATCAACTGGACTCCGGAGCGAGTCCAGGCTTTCACTAACACCAAAACAGCGCTTGAGGATGCCGCGTTGTTAGCCCACCTGGACCCGTCTGCACGGATAGCGTTCACTACGGACGAGTCTGACATTGCCATAGGGGCTGTAGTGGAGAAGTGTGTCTCAGGTTCATGGCAGCTGCTCGCATTTTTCAGCCGCACTTTGCGCGACAACAAACGCAAGTACAGCATGTTCAATAGGGAAATGCTGGCTCGCCACCTGGTGACGTGCCATTTCCAGTTCTGGCTGGAGGGGCGCGAGTTCACCGCGTTTGTGGACCATAACCTGCTGACGTATGAAATGGCCAAGGTCTCGGAAACATGGTCGGCCAGGCAGCATCGGCAGTTGGCTGCAATTTCAGAGTTTACTACCGACATTCAACACGTTGCCGGTAAGCTCAATGTCGTGGCCGATTGCCTGTCGCGCGCATTAATCACCACGGTCTACATAGGAATAGATTTCCTCACCATGGCCGTGAAGCAAGCTGGGGACATGGACATTTGTGTGCTCCAGTCTGCGCCAACGGGGTTAAGGCTGGAGAGCAGGGTAGTACAAGAAGGGTGCCCTCCCTTGCTCTGCGACGTCTCCACTGGCCGTCCGCTCCTGGTGGCTCTGAGCTCTTGGCACCGTCGTGTTTTTGAGTCGGTCCACTCCCTTTCGTATCCAGGAGTGCACGCTTCAGTGACGCTAGTGAGGGCAAAATTTGTCTGGCTGCACTTGCGCAAGGACGTGAAAGAGTGGGCTGGAGCTTGCGTCACCTGCCAGTGGGCCAAAGTGCACAAGCACACCAGAGCCCCCTTCGAGCCGTTCCAAATCCTGGCCAGGAGGTTTGACCACGTCCACGTAGATTTGGTGGGACCCCCCCCCCCCCCCGCCGTCGCAAGAGTTTACGCACCTCTTAACAATTGTGGATGGCACCATGCGCTGGCCTGAAGTGGTCCCGCTGGCTTCTACCACGTCCGCGGAAGTGGCGCACGCTTTTTTGTCAGCCTGGGTTGCACGTTTCAGATCTCCATCGGACATCACATCAGACAGGGGTCCACAATTCGTTCCAGAACTCTGGTCCGCGATGGCCCAGAGCCTAGGGGTCAAAATTCACTGCACTATCGCATACAACTCCCAGGCTAACGGGCTATGGGAGTTTTTTCATAGGTTGCTTAAAGAAACGCTCAGAGCTTCACTCACAGACACAAATTGGGTCGACCACCTGCCCTGGGTTCTTTTAGGGTTGCACTCCGCACTTAAGGAGGATCTGGCAGCCTCCACAGCAGAACTTGTTTTTTCTCAGCTGCTGCGGATCCCCGGAGAATTTTTACCGGAAAACCCCGCGCCTGAGGCTGATCCGCCCACGTAATTTTTACACAGTACAGAGGCTGTGAGCGTACCGGTCCCGGCCCGCCATTGTTTTCCCCACACATTTGTCCCAAAGAGCTTGCAGAACGCCAATTATGTTTTTGTCAGGCACGATGCGCATCGGACCCCGCTGCGCCGACCATACGATGGACCGTTCAGGGTGTTGGAACCTGGGGTCAAACATTTTGTGTTAGACTTTGGGGGACGTAGAGAGACCATCTGCATCGACAGGCTGAAGCCCACTTTTGTGTTGGCAGACGAGCAGGTGGTGTTGGCCCAGGCTCCCCAGCACGGACGCCCACCATTGGTGGCTCCGCAAGTTGATGAACCTTCAGCGGGGACCTGCGCATGCAAAGCTGATGTGTTTTCTCCTCCTCCCTTTTTGCCTCCACAGATGGACGTGCCCTCCTGTTCACCCCACCAGCAGGGCGGTTCGACTGCATCGGCGACCCCCCGCTACAGCCGTTATGGGTGCCAGCTCAAGCCCAAAGGACGGGGGGGGGGGGGGGGGGGTTAGTGCCCTTTCTGGGTGTTCGGGGGGCTGTGTGGGGTCATGGTGTTGGACTTCTCCACCCAGGGACCAATGGACCAAAAGAGGAGGTGTCACTGGGGGGGTACCAGATGGGACAGTAAGGACTATGTGCCCCCTGGGGAGAGGAGTAAAACGCCAGTGCTGCTGGGAGAAGAAGAGGGTCAAAGCGGCGCCAGCGTTATGTTATGTTAATGTGCCACACAGTTCTTTGTTGAAACAGCAATGTGTTATGGTTGGAAGTCCGGGTCTCGATGCATGGAAAAAAGTTGTAAAGTAAAGTTATAAAAGAGGAATGCACAGAGAGCGGGGTAGCTCTTTTGCTGTAAAATATGTTGGAGAAAGAATAAAGCAACTGTGTCTCGCCTGCCTCCTTTCTCCACAGTTACACATTAAATTATCTCTTTACAGGTTTACCAGTACATAAAATTGTTCTCATCAACAACTAAATATAATTTCTCAGCCCATTACACTCAGTCTCTTACCATATGCCGACTACTAACATGAAAAGAAAAAAAAATAGATAGTCCATAGCAATGTCCTCACAAATCTTTGCTGGAAATAAAATAAAATGAAAGAGTCCAGATACTCCACCAAAAATACAATGGTGTGAAAAAGTGTTTGCCCCCTTCCTGATTTCTCTCTTTTTTTTTTGTATGTTTGTGTGATGATCAGGCGAGCGTGTTCACCCTCCCCTCCTGTTCCTGTCTTCCCAGCTCTGGCTCTTCAGCTACACCTGCGTGATTACACACCTGCTGCTCCCTAATTAAACAGCATATTTAAGAGCCAGAGTGTGGAGAGCTCATCGCTGGATCGTTAGGTTTGCTACCAGAAAACATCTAAGCCTTTTATCTTGTTTCCTCTCGGTTTGACCTGTGTTTTCACTCCCTGTGTCCTTTTGTCTGTTCAGGTTTGCTGCCACCTTCGTGGTGTGTACTCCGGAGCTGATCACGCTCGCCTGACCAAGAATACGTGGACATCCACCCAGGTCACCGTCTTCTCCCTGTTCTCCTTGTCCACACAGGAGTTCCCTGCCGGGCTCCTCTGCTCATAGAGTAAGAGTGCTTTACCACTTTATTCTCCTCTTTGGGAGAAACTATCCCGAATTACCTCTTTGCTCTTCTGCCGTAGGCTACGTGCGCTCCAGCGGGCACCGGTTTTTGTGTCTATTTAAGTGTGTCTTTTTGTGTTGTGATTTTCTTCAGTTGTTGGACTTTTATTTAGAGTTGTGTGTTAGTTTTATTTTTACAATAAACTGGTGAACTTTTACATCCGAGTCTGAGTGTTCATTCTGGCTGACATAATGTCCGGCTCAGGAAACACGCACGCAGGCTCAGGAAAGGTTTAATAGCTTTATTCAACAAGCAGGTGTGTATGGATGGATGTGTGAGGTATGTGTATGTGATGCGGGTGAACGCCGATGCACAGGAAACAGAGCAGTACGCCGTACAGCCAGGCAACCCTATGGAGAGAGCAGATGACAAGGGTAAAGGGCACCACACCTAGACAGGTATAATGAGCGGAGTGCTGCTTACTTGTAGGTGACGGGTGGCTGGCGTTGGCCAAGGGAGAAGCCCGGGAGGCAGTGTCCTGCTGAGCTAGTGATGACGATGAGGGGAGGAATGGCGATGACGGGGTTATCCGCCCCCAAGGAATCCACCTGTGCACAGGGGAGAAGGCTTGCAAAGAGGTAAGGGCAATGATGCTTACGTGGAAGCGTAGTTCAGCTGACGTGGAGAGACGATCCAGCTGGGAGAGAGTGCGGATGCGAACAGACGGCTCCAGACCGCTGCACAGGGCTGCGTGGGCTAAATAGCCCATGGCTGACGAGGCGCAGGTGTGCGCGCAGCTGAGGCGGATGATGAGCGGCGAGTCGTGACAGTACTCACCCCCCAGCAGCGCCTCCTGGCGCTGGCTTGTCCGGGTGCGCCTGGTGGAACTCCGTGATGAGACTCCTGTCCAACACCAAGGAAGAGCGCACCCAGGACCTCCACTCAGGACCGAATCCCTCCCAGTCCGCCAAGTACTGCAGCCCGCGACCCCGGCGCCGGGAGTCCATGATGGAAGCGACTCTCCAGGCCGGATGGCCTTCGATCATCAGAGGCGTGGGCGGCGCCATGGGCAGGGGACAGAGTGGATCGGAGACCACAGGCTTGATCTTCGACACGTGGAAGGTGGGACATATACGGAGGGAGGGGGGAGGGCCAGACGCACAGCCACCGGGTTGACAATTTTAGAGATGGTAAAAGGGCCAATAAAGCACGGGGCCAGCTTCCTCTTTTCAGCCTTGAGGTTGATGTTGTGAGAGGACAACCAGACTCATTGGCCCACCTGGTAGGCAGGGGCCGGTCTCCTGTGGTGGTTTGCCGTCGAGCTGTTGCGCGCTGCTGTGCGTAATAGCGCATCGCGCACTCTGGTCCACAGACTCTGACAGCGCCTTAGGTGCACCTGGATGGAGGGAACGGCCAGCTCGCCCTCCTGCTCAGGGAACAAAGGTGGGTCGTATCCCAAGGACGCCTTAAAGGGGGACATCCCCGTGGCAGAAGACCATGCTGTGTTGTGGGCATACTCCACCCAGGCCAGGTGTGCGTTCCAGGACGACGGGTTGGAGGAGGTGACGCAGCGTAGGGCAGCTTCCAGTTCCTGGTTGGCACGCTCACACTGGCCGTTGGACTGCAGGTGGTGACCGGAGGAGAAGCTCACCGTAGCCCCCAGAGCGTTGCAGAAACACCTCCAAACCTCAGATACAAATTGGGGCCCCCGATCAGAGACGATGTCCACCGGTATCCCATGCAGCCTGACTATGTGCTGGACTAGAAGATCTGCCGTCTCCCGCGCCGTAGGGAGACCCCGGAGCGGCACGAAGTGGGCAGTCTTGGAGAACCAATCCACGATGGTCAGCACAGCGTTGTAGGAGTTAGAGACTGGGAGACCAGTGACGAAGTCAAGGCCTATGTGAGACCAGGGCCCGCCTGGGACCGGCAGGGGCTGGAGCAGACCCGTGGGGGGAGAATTTGCAGATTTGCTGGTGGCACACACAGGGCACGCCTGGACATAGTTGGCAACGTCCTTCTGGAGACCCCCACCAAAAGGAACACTGAAGGAGATCCACTAGCCGGGAGACGCCAGGGTGACAGGCGAGTTTGGAGGTGTGAGCCCAATGAATGACCTCCCCCCGAACAGTCGATGGAACAAAGAGCTTCCCTTCCGGTCCGCCGCCAGGATCCGGTTCGGTCTCCTGCGCCCTCCGGATCTTGTCCCTGATGGACCAGGAAATCGCCCCCACAACGCACGAGCTGGGCAGGATGGTATGACCCGGCTCCTCCGGGGTCTCAGGGCCAAACTGCCTGGAAAGGGTGTCGGGCAGGCCATTTTTAGAACCAGGGTGGTAGGTGATGGTGAAACGGAACCGAGCGAAGAACAGGGACCAGCGCGCCTGGTGGGCATTCAGTCGTCTGGCAGATCTTAAATATTCCAGGTTCTTATGGTCCGTTAACACCACGAACGGCTGGGCAGCTCCCTCCAACCAGTGGCGCCACTCCTGCAGTGCGAGCTTGATGGCAAGTAGCTCCCTGTCCCCAACGTCGTAATTGCACTCAGCCGGAGACAGACGCCGTGAGAAGAAGGCGCAGGGTCGCTTGACCCCATCGGTGGGCGATCGCTGGGAAAGCACCGCCCCCACCCCCATATCAGACGCGTCGACCTCGATCAGGCACTGCAGCGTGGGGTCAACCTGGGTCAGGACCCGGGAGGAGGAGAACTCCATCTTCAACGCCTCGAAAGCCGCTGCAAGCTCTTCGGTCCACCGGAAGGGGGTCTTGGGAGAGGTGAGGCGGGTCAGTGGGGCAACAATGGCGCCGAAGTTGGGAACAAAGCGGCGATAAAAATTGACAAACCCAATGAACTGCTGCACCTGCTTTCTGGAGGTCGGCGTGGGCCACTCGACCACCACCTTAACCTTAGCGGGGTCGGGAAGGACTTGATTGTGCGAGATTACGAACCCTAGGAAGGAAGTGGTCTTGGCGTAAAACTCGCACTTTTCGGCCTTAACATATAGCCTGTTCTCCAGCAGCCGCTGTAGGACCCGCCTCACATGGACCTGGTGTTCCTCCCGCAACCTGGAGAAGATGAGAATATCATCCAGGTACACGAACACGAAGAGGCCCAGGAAATCATGTAGGACGTCGTTTATGAGGCATTGAAACACAGTGGGGGCGTTGGTCAGCCCAAACGGCATTACCAGATAATCGAAGTGACCACTAGGCGTTCGAAAGGCCGTCTTCCACTCATCCCCCTCCCGGATCCGGACGAGGTGATAAGCACTGCGGAGATCCAACTTAGTGAACCAGGTCACCCCCTGGAGGGAGTGGAAAGCGGTGTCCATCAATGGCAGGGTGTAGTGGTCCTTCTCCGTGATGTCATTTAGGGCCCGAAAATCTATACAGGGGCGGAGTGACCCATCCTTCTTCGAGACGAAGAAAAACCCTGCGCCGAGCGGAGACGAAGAAGTGACTCCTTGATGTAACTGTCCATGGCATCCCGCTCCGGCGCTGACAGGGTGTAGAGGCGTCCGGATGGCAAGGGGGCCCCCGGACGGATGTTGATGGCGCAGTCGTAGGGCCGGTGAGGAGGGAGAGACATCGCCCTGGACTTACTGAACACGAGGCCCAGGTCATGGAACTCCAGGGGCACCAGGGTGAGGTCCGGAGGCACGGCGTCCGAGGCCGGAGGAGGGGAGGACGGGGCGCATGCTGTGGACTGGAGGCAGGTGCCCATGCAAAAGGAGCTCCAAGCGGCAATTCTTCCTGTCTGCCAATCCAGCACTGAGTTGTGCAGGTGCAACCAGGGGTAGCCTAAGATGACAGGTGACACAGAAGAGGAAAGGACATACAGGGTAAGATCCTCCCGGTGGTTACCTGAGATAATTACGGGGATCGGCTGGGTGCGATGAGTCACTTGTCCAAGGGGCGCACGGGAGAGGGTGACCAGACTGAGAGGAGCGGCCAGAGGGTGGCAGGGTATGCCCAATTGGGTTGCCAGGCTCTTAGAAATGAAACTTTGCTCTGCTCCTGAGTCCACCAGTGCGTGTGTGAGGTGCCCTGTGGAATTGTGACAGAATCGTATGGGCAGCGACAAACTTGTGAGGGGATTCGACTGGTTAGAGTCCGCGAGGCCCCCTACAGTGACTCGCGGACCCCCCCGTTTGGCTTTTCCGGACAATGCTCCACGGTATGCTGATCACCCCCGCAATACATGCAGAGGCCCAGCTCCCGACGGCGCTGTTTCTCCGCTAGGGGGAGCCTTGACCGACCTACTACCAGTGCCTCCAACTCCTCGGAGGACTCCGGAGCGGGTAACACCAGGGGCCGAGCCTGAGACGTGCGGAGGGAACCTCCATGCGAGCGGCCAACTAACTTCCGCTCGGCGGACCATTCACGCAGCCTGTTATCCAAGCTAATTGTCAGGGAGATTAGCTCCGACACCCTTCCCGGAAGGTCTCGGCTGGCCAGCTCAACCCTCAGACCAGAGTTGAGGCTGTGGAGGAAGATGCTACAGAGTGACGCCTCACCCCAGCCTACCTCCTCCGCTGCGACCTGGAAGTCGATAGCGTAATCCGCCGCCGACCGGCTTCCCTGTTGGAGACCAAGGAGATGGTCAGCGAGGATGCTATCACGCCGGGAATGATCAAATACCTCGAGGAAACTCTGCACGAACTGGTCGTAGGAGAGGTTTGTGTAACTGGGCTTCGCCATGACGGCGTAAGCCCAAGTTAGCGCTCGCCCCTCCAGGAGGTTAGCTATATAACCAATTCGGCTGTGGCCTGAGGGAAAATCCCTGGGAACGCGCAGAAACACCGACTCGCACTGCATGATGAACCCCCGAGCTCCGACGGGCTTACCGCTGAAGCGGGCGGGGGTTGGAATTGGCGTGAGTTGGGTTGGCTTTCCCGCGGCAGGCTGGCCAGCCACAGAAGCGGCTGGAGCTGCCCCTCCCTGATGAGCAGGGGGAAATACCTGCTGGGGGTCCACACGGTCTAACCGGTGAGTAATGTTCGTTAATTGATTTAAGATCACCTGCTGTTGGTGAGCTATTAAATCCACCCGAGCCTCGAGGGTGGAAAGACAGCGTGTGAGCCCGCTGTCTGCTGAGCCGCTCTGCTGGAGCCGTACTGACATAATGTCCGGCTCAGGAAACACGCACGCAGGCTCAGGGAAGGTTTAATAGCTTTATTCAACAAGCAGGTGTGTATGGATGGATGTGTGAGGTATGTGTATGTGATGCGGGTGAACGCCGATGCACAGGAAACAGAGCAGTACGCCGTACAGCCAGGCAACCCTATGGAGAGAGCAGATGACAAGGGTAAAGGGCACCACACCTAGACAGGTATAATGAGCGGAGTGCTGCTTACTTGTAGGTGACGGGTGGCTGGCGTTGGCCAAGGGAGAAGCCCAGGAGACAGCGTCCTGCTGAGCTAGTGACGACGATGAGGGAAGGAATGGCGATGACGGGGTTATCCGCCGCCAAGGAATCCACCTGTGCACAGGGGAGAAGACTTGCAAAGAGGTAAGGGCAATGATGCTTACGTGGAAGCATAGTTCAGCTGACGTGGAGAGACGATCCAGCTGGGAGAGAGTGCCGATGCGAACAGACGGCTCAGACTGCTGCACAGGGCTGCGTGGGCTAAATAGCACGTGGCTGACGAGGCGCAGGTGTGCGCGCAGCTGAGGCGGATGATGAGCGGCGAGTCGTGACACTGGCAGCTCTGCGTTTGAGCCTCACTTGCCCTGAATCATGACAGAATGATCCGGCCAAGATCGAGGCTCAGCGAACGCTTCGCCAGGGGAACAGTTGGCACTCTGGCGCTTGGAGGCCACGGAACACCGGGTCATGTTTCTTTTTGACCAGTTTGAAACCGTTACCCAGCAATTGGCCACCATCACCGAACATTTGTGTCGGCTTCCTGGTGCGGTGTCTCCCCCTGCACCTGCTGCTCCGGCAGTGTCTGCCATCCACAGGAACGTTTCTGCTCCTTCACCTGCCCCCCATGGGGGGGAGGTGGGGGGATGCAAAGGTTTCCTGCTCCACTGCCGGCTTTATTTCCAGCAGGTGGAAGGGGAGTATAGGGACGATTCGGCTAAGGTCTAAGGTCCATTTCATGACCTTGTTGCTGCGGGACCAGGCGCTCAAGTGGGCACAGCCCATCTTGAGCAGCCCAGACGGGCCCCTATACACACATAAATGGTTTGTGCGGGAATTCTCCGAGGCATTCAACCATACAGAGAGTGAGGGGAACATAGTTAGCCAGCTGATGGGGCTCCGACAGGGAGACCGGTCTGTAGCCGATTTCTCCATCGAGTTCTGGGTCGCTGCGGCTGACTCCGGATGGAACGATACTGCCCTGCACAGTGCCTTCCTCTGGGGCCTGGATACGCGCTTCCACAACAAGCTGATTATCCGCGCGTCCCCCTCCTCTCTGGATGAGATGATTGTGCAGGTAGTGGCCCTGGATAACTGGTTTAGGGAGTGCGCAAGGGAGCAGAAGGCTACTGCTTCTTCATTTGTTCCATGGCTGGCACCCCCGGCCTCTGATGCTGTTCTGCTGGCGTTGTTACCGGAGCCGATGGACCTTGGTAGGGTCCGTCTGACTCTGAGGGAACGCCGGCAGGAGAGTATATATATTGTGGAGTCCCTGGCCACGCAATATTGAAATGCCCAATTCGGACCTAAAGACCCGGCCCGTCAGTCAGCGTGGGGTCTGGCGGGAGGGTCTTTGCAAAACTCCCCCAACCGTTTTGAACTCCTGGCCCTCATTCAGTTACCAGGGGCCATGTTCAAAACCTCCGCTATGATTGATTCAGGAGCAGAGCAAAATTTCATTCAACAGGCCATATTCAGAAAATTTCAGGTGCCCACCAGGAATGCTCCAACACCCTTAAGTGTCTCGGTGGTTTCAGGCAGCAGCATCGTGGTGGTTACTGAACTAACTGAGCCCATTTCGATCATTTTGTCCGGTAATCACCGCAAGACTGTTCAGTTTTATGTTCTGCCTCAATCCACCACTGCCACGATTCTGGAGTATCCGTGGCTCCGCATTCATAATCCAATTATAAATTGGAGTCAGGCCTCCATTTCGTCCTGGGGCCCTTTTTGTCTGTCATCGTGTCTCCGATCGGCTGCAGGCTCACCCTCTTTCCTGATCTCTCCTCTGACTGAGCTGGTGGATCTCAGATCCGTACCCGAGATCTATCATGACTTAGGGGAGGTCTTTAGTAAGTCCAGGGCCCTATCTTTACCACCTCATCGAGCCTATGACTGTGCTATCAATCTCCTTCCAGGTGCATGGCTGCCATCCAGCCGACTCTACAGTTTATCTGGGCCGGAGAGGGAGGCGATGGAGACCTTCAAAAAAAACTCCCTCAGCGCCAGCATTATTTGTCCATCATCTGCCCCTCTCGGCGCTGCATTCTTTTTTGTAGGGAAAAAGGATGGGACAATTAGGCCATGCACTGATTACTGTGAACTTAACGCAATTACCTGTGAGGATAAATATCCACTGCCCCTTCTCAACTCAGCGTTTGAGCTACTCCAGCGGGTGCGTTACTTCACCAAGCTTGACTTCCGTAATGTGTACCACTTGGTCTGCATTCGTGAGGGAGACGAGTGGAAAATGGCGTTTAAAACACCGCTGAACCATTTTGAATATTTGGTCATGCCATTCAGGCTGACCAACGCCCCCGCCGTCTCCCAACGATTAATGATGTCTTACAGGACATGGTGAACCAGTTTGTTTTTGTGTATTTGGACATTTTGATTTTTTTCCCGCACACTGGAGGAGCACGTTGACCACGTTCGTGCCATCCTGCAGCATGTGCTGGAAAATCAGATTTTTGTGAAAGCGGAGAAGTGCAAATTTTCCACTTGCTCAACTTCATTCCTGGGGTTCATCATCGCCGAGGGCGCATTAAAGGCTGATCCGGCAAAAATCAAGGTTTTGTTCGTCCATCATTGTCGATGATGACCTTGTAATCCTATTGATGAGTTGACGGTTGACGGTGAGTCCTGAGATGACTGTTCAATTTTGGCACGGAATGTCCTGGCACATGTGGGGCAGGCATGCATCATCACGTTAGCTGATGTGCTGGGCTGTCTACTCTTGCGCAGTTCACGCTTGGCTTTAGCTCCAGCAATACGTCTGGCTTCGAGATTTCTGCAGCCATCCTTAATGCTCATATGCCAGGCCAAGCGATCTTGTGCTAGAGTTTCCCAGGAGGCCACGTCTATATTGAGGGATTTCAGAGAGGCCTTCAGGGTGTCCTTGTAGCGTTTCTTCTGTCCCCCTCTCGACCTTTTTCCTTCTGAGAGTTCCCCATAGAACAGCTGCTTTGGAATGCGTTCATCAGGCATCCTGACAACATGACCTGCCCACCTGGCTTGCGTTCTTATTAGCATGGTGTGGACCATTTCCATTTTAGCTCGCTCAAGGACTTCTGTATCGGGTTCCTTGTCCTGCCAGTTGATGCCGAAGATCCTTCGAAGACAGGTTAGGTGGAAACGGTTGAGCTGTCTGGCATGCCTTGCATACACTGTCCATGTTTCACAGGCATAAAGGAGTGTTGGGAGGACAGCAGCACGGTAGACCTTTAGCTTCGTTTCTAGGCTAATGCCCCGTCTTTCCCATGCAATTTTGCGGAGTCTGCCGAATGCAATGCTGGCCTTGGCTATTCTGTGGTTGACTTCGATATGTATTGTTGCAGACTGGGACAGGGTGCTACCTAGGTATGTAAATTGGCCTACAACTTGCAGTCTCTGTCCTTTCACTGTAATAGTTGGTTCTGCCTGTTGACCATTTGGAGCTGGCTGGTGCATAACTTCGGTCTTCTTGGTGCTGATGGTGAGGCCGAAGTTGTCACATGCCATGGAGAATTTGTCCATGCTTGACTGCATCTCACTCTCTGAGCTATCATTTAAGGCACAGTCATCGGCAAAGAGGAAGTCCCTCAGTACAGTCTCTTTTACCTTGGTGATAGCCTGGAGTCTTCTTGGGTTGAAGAGCCTTCCATCCTGCCTGTACCTGAGGCTTATCCCAGTGGTGCTATTCTGAAAGGCATCAGTGAGCATGGCTGAGAACATCACACTGGACAAGGTGGGTGCGAGCACGCAACCTTGTTTAACGCCATTTGTGACTGGAAAAGCCTCTGATGCCCCACCATTGTCTAGGACGCGTGCGCTCATGCCATCGTGAAACTGGCACACCATCAGGATGAATTTGTCTGGGCAGCCAAACTTTGACATTATTCTCCATAGTCCCTGGCGACTGACAGTGTCAGACGCTTTAGTGAGGTCAACAAATGTGGTGTAGAGCTCGCGGTTCTGTTCTAGACACTTCTCCTGAAGTTGACGAGCCGCAAAGATCATGTCCACAGTCCCTCTACCCTTACGGAAGCCACATCGTGATTCTGGCAGCAGGCCTTGTTCTAGGTGAGTGATCAGACGATTTAGCAAGAGTCTTGCGAGGACCTTACCAGCTATGGAAAGTAGCGAGATACCTCGATGGTTGTCGCATACTTGTCTGTTGCCCTTTCACTTGTACATGTGGACAATTGATGCATCCCTGAGCTCCTGAGGAATGGTGCCTTGGGTCCAGAAGGACCAGAACAGTTCAGTCAGCTTCTCAAGGAGTGCTGGGCCACCTGTCTTGTATATCTCAGCTGGAATGGCATCTGACCCTGGTGCTTTGCCACTTGACAGTTGGCCAACAGCCTTTTGGACTTCAACAACAGTAGGAAGTTCATCCATGGCATCGTTGATCTCAACCTGGGACATCCTGTCAATTGCCTCATTGTTTACAGTAGAAGGCTGGTTCAGGACTTCTTCAAAATGTTCAGCCCATCTTTGGAGGATTTGGGTCTTCTCTGTCAGCAATCATTAGGCCTGAGCCGCCTGTGTGCAAGTCCATGACTACAGCTGCCAGTGTATTCTCACCTGCTGCTTTGCCACTTGCCCATCGCCACAGGACTTTTGAAACGGACTGACGGATTGACGAGACTTGCGCTAGAAAATTGGATTAAAGTGAGGGAGAGTTGCGCAGCGTCAGCCTCACTCTCTCTTCCAGGGTCACCAGGGTCATCTCCAGTTTGCATATCGTTCAAACCGCTCCACGGAGGATGCTATAGTCACCACCCTACACTCTGTCATCACCCACCTGGACCAGAAAGACACCTACGCCAGACTCCTGTACATTGATTTCAGTTCAGCATTCAACACCATTATTCCCCAGAGACTGATAGAGAAATTACTCCTTCTCGGTCTGAACACCGCCACATGTCTCTGGATCCTGGATTTCCTGACTGAGAGACCTCAGTCTGTCCGGGTTGGAAACAACATCTCCAACTCTGTCACGCTGAGTACCGGAACCCCTCAAGGCTGTGTACTCAGTCCACTGTTGTTTACACTTCTAACACATGACTGTGTATCCAAACACGAGGGGAACCAGATTATTAAGTTTGCAGATGACACCACGGTGGTGGGACTTATTCAGAGGGATGAGGAATCAATGTACAGGGAAGAAGTGAGAGACCTGGAGGGCTGGTGCAGGGAGAACAATCTGGTGCTCAACGTGGACAAAACAAAGGAGATGATTATCGACTTCCGGCGGTCACAGCCTGAGCACGTCCCCCTCAGCATCGGCGGCCGTTTAGTGGAGAGAGTAGAGAACATCAAGTTCCTCGGAGTGCAGATCTCGCAGGACCTGACCTGGAGCAAGAATTCCTTGGAGATCAGGAAGCGAGCTCAGCAGAGACTACACTTCTTGAGGAAACTCAAACAGGCCTCTCTCCCCATCTGCATCCTCAGGACCTTCTACAGAGGTGTGGTGGAGAGTGTTCTGACGTACTGCATTGCTACATGGTACTCCAGCTGCAGTATGTCAGACAAAAAAGCCCTGCAGAGGATAGTCAAGGGGGCGGAGAGGGTAATTGGAGTCTCCCTCCCCTCTGTCCAAGAACTTTTTCAGAACCGTTGTAGGAGCAGGGCACTGAACATTGTCAAGGACCGTTCTCACCCTCTGCATAAACACTTTGAACTTCTTCCATCTGGTAAACGATTCCGGAGCATCAGAGGCAGAACCACCAGACTGATCAACAGCTTCCTCCCACAAGCTGTCAGGATGCTGAACAGCTGACCCGGAATCTCACATACACACTACTGCACCTATGGACATTTTGTATATTATAGTTAGTTATTCTTTTTCCCCAAGTATGTCTCAGAGATGTGTGAATGGATGGGGGGGGGGGGGTGGGAGCTATGTGGGAGTGTGTCTTAATCATGCTGCTTCTTATATGGATGCCGAGAGAAACGCAATTTCATCTTGCCTGCACTACAGTTGTATGTACAGCAATATGACAATAAAGTTTGATTTGATTTGATTTGATTTGATTTGATTTGATTTGAGATTCCAGTGGCAGGACGTAGTTGAGACGGCTGGAGATGACACTGGATGCAGGAGTTGCCGGAGTCTTGGCAGAATTTGACCATTACTCCGCCTACGGGGCTCCGCTCCGATATTTCTGTCAGGGTTGATTCCCTTAGCCTTATGCTATCCCTAGCACTCACAGGGCAGTGAGACTATTTGACCCATTGCTGGGGGTCTGTTCATGGGCATCAGGACGTGTCCACACACTGGTGGGCCTGGCATGCCACATGTCTGGGGGCAGACCTCCTCCAAGTCCCTTGCAATTTGGCCTGAGACTGCAAGGTGCTCAGTTTACGTGTGTCACCACGAGAAGGCATTGCATAGGGCTTATCTACTGAGAGGCTATGTACTGGCAGGGAAGACTTACACACTTGGCTTCCTTTTCGCAGTAGCTAGCCAGCGGCAGAGGCTGAAAGCAAGAGGTGACAAGCACACTGACACACAGCACACCGCACTAGATGCATCAATAGACCAATTTGACACACACACAAAAAAAATCAAGGTAGTAGTAGACTGGCCAACCCCCCAGTCCAGGAAGGAAATCCAATGCTTCCTGGGCTTTGCCAACTTCTACCGCTGATTTATCTATGACTATAGTATGGTCGCGCAACCGCTTACGCAGTTGACGTCAACCAAAAGCCCGTTCAAGTGGTCAGAGGCCGCCGAACGAGCATTTGTGACCCTGAAAGGCCTCTTCACCAATGTGTGCATCCTGGCACAGGTGGACCCCTTGGCGCAGTTCATGGTCGAAGTGGATGCTTCTGATTCGGACGTGGGCGCTGCCCTCTCCCAGCACTCCAGCTCCGACCAGAAGCTCTGCCCGTGCGTGTATTTCTTCCAGTGGCTAACGCCAACCGAGAGGAATTACAATGTTGGGGACTGCGAACTCTTGGCCATCAAGCTGGCATTAGAGGAGTGGAGACGCTGGCTTGAGGGAGTTAGCCAACCAGTCATTGTCTGGACCGATCATAAAAATTTAGAATATCTTTGATCAGCCAGACGGTTGAATTCTCGGCAGGTTCAGTGGGCCCTGTTCTTTAATATGTTCAATCTTTCCATCTCGTACCAACCAGGGTCCCGCAATGCCAAGGCTGACGTGCTCCCACACCAGTTTTCCTCCTCCTCCTCCTCCTCTGCAGCTGCTGCGTCTCGACCGGAGACTATTCTCCCTTCCTTCTGCTTTCTCAGGACACTCTCGTGGGAGACTGAGCAGAGGGTTTGGCAGGCTCAATCATCGGAACCCATCCCAGAAGGAGGTCCGCCTCACCGGCTGTATGTCCCCTCAATGTTACGCAGCGAGGTGATTAAATAGGGATATACCAGCTTCTTCGCCTGCCATCCCAGCATCTCCCGGACAGTCAAGCTGCTCAGGAGGGATGTGCGGGAGTATGTTAAGGCCTATCACACCTGCGCCGCAAGCAAATCAGACTCTTCCCCTCCTGCTGGCCTCCTCCATCCCCTCCCAGTGCTGAGTCATCCATGGTCACCCAATGTGTTGGACTTTGTGACGGGTCTACCTCCATCCCAAGGCAACACTGTGATCCTCAACATCATTCTCCAAGACCATCTACCTGGTCCCTCTCCACAAATTACCATCTGCCACGGAAATGCTACGGAAATGGCCGACCTGGTGACGCAGCACGTCATCCAGCTGCATGGGATACCAATGGACATTGTCTCAGACCGGGGTCCACAATTTACATGCCAGATGTGGACGGCGTTCTGCTGCTTTTTGGGTGCTACAGCCAGCCTGACGTCCGGATACCATCCGCAAAGCAACAGTCAGGCTGAGCATGCCAGTCAGTCTCTGAAGGCCACCCTAAGGTGTGTAGCATTCCAAAACCCGTCCACCTGGAGTTCCCACCTGACTTGGGTGGAGTATTCCCACAACTCAGCTGTCTCCTCCTCCACTGAGCTCACACCGTTCGAGGCCTTGATGGGATATACACCACCTCTGTTGCCCATGGCAGAAAGGGGACTCGCCATCCCATCCATGGAGGTCCACGCGCGCTGGTGCCTCAGTCTGTGGAGGGCCATAAGAGCTGCCCTCATCCGCTTTGCAGGGCGCAATCAACAGTATGCTAACCGCAGACGCACGCCGGCACCGAAATACATGGTGGGACAGAAGGTCTGGCTGTCCGCCGAACAGATCCCTCTCAAGACGGAGTCTCAGAAGTTTTTCCCCACTATCTGGGCCCGTTCACCATCAAGCAGATCATCAATGACGTCAGTGTTCGGTTGGACCTGCCACCTTCAATGCAGATTCATCCCACCTTCCATGTGTCCCGCATTAAGCCCCTCTCGCTGCCCTCGTCCAGATCCCCCACTTCCCCCCGGGTCATTGACGGCCAGACCACATACATGGTGGAGAAGATCCTGGACGTCCTTCGACAGGGTAGTGGGTGCCAGTACCTAGTTGATTGGAAAGGGTACGGTCCAGAGGAGAGGTCCTGGATTCCAGGGTCCTACATTCTGGACAAGCGGATGGGGCAGGCATTCATTGGGCCCATCCGCTCAAGTCCAGTGGGACGCCAGGAGGCGCCCCTTGAGGTGGGGGGTACTGTGATGATCAGGCGAGCGTGCTCCCCCTCCCCTCCTGTTCCTGTCTTCCCGGCTCCAGAGTATCAGCTACACCTGCATGATTACACACCTGCTGCTCCCTAATTAACAAGCATATTTAAGAGCCAGCATGTGGAGAGCTCATTGCTGGATTGTTAGGTTTGCTACCAGAAAACATCTAAGCCTTTTATCTCGTTTCCTCTCGGTTTGACCTGTGTTTTCACTCCCTCTGTCCTCTTGTCTTTTCAGGTTTGCTAGCACCTTCATGGTGTGTACTCAGGGACTGATCACGGTCGCCTGACCAAGAAGATGCTGGTCGTCCACCCAGGTCACCGTCTTCCCCCTGTTCCCCTGGTCCATGCAGGAGTTCCCTGCCGGGCTCCTCTGCTCATAGAGTAAGAGTGCTCTACCACTTTATTCTCCTCTTTGGGAGAAACTATCCCTAATTACCTCTTTGCTCTTCTCCTGTAGGCTATGTGCGCTACAGCGGGCACCGGTTTTTGTGTCTATTTAAGTGTGTCTTTTTGTGTTGTGATTTTCCTCAGTTGTTGCAATTTTTATTTAGAGTTGTGTGTTAGTTTTATTTTTACAATAAACTGGTGGACTTTTGCATCCGAGTCTGAGTGTTCATTCTGGCAGCTCTGCATTTGAGTCTCACTTGCCCTGAATTATAACAGTTTGTTACACTTAAATGTTTCAGATCATCAAATAAATTTAAATATTAAGATAACACAAGTAACCACAAAATGCAGTTTTTAAATGAAGGTGTTTATTATTAAGGGGAAAAAAATCCAAACCTGCATGGCCCTGTGTGAAAAAGTGATTGCCCCCTAAACCTAATAACTGGTTGGGCCACCCTTAACAGCAACAACTACAATCAAGCGTTTGCAATAACTGGCAATGAGTGTTTTACAGCACTGTGGAGGAATTTTGGCCCCCTCGTCTTTGCAGAGTTGTTGTAATTCAGGCACATTGGAGGGTTTTCAAGCATGAACCCCCTTTTTAAGGTCATGCCACAGCGTCTCAGTCGGATTCAGGTCAGGACTTTGACTAGGCCACTCCATAGTCTTCATTTTGTTTTTCTTAAGCCATTCAGAGGTGGACTTGCTGGTGTGTTTTGGTTCATTGTCCTGCTGCGGAACCCAAGTGTGCTTCAGCTTGAGGTTACGAACAGATGGCCGGACAATCTCCTTCAGGATATTTTGGTAGACAGCAGAATTCATGGTTCCATTTACCACAGCAAGTCTTCCAGGCCCTGAAGCAACAAAACAGAACCAGGCCATCACACTGCCACTACCATATTTTTCTTTTGGCATGATGTTCCTTTTCTGAAATGCTGAGTTACTTTTGCGCCACATGTAATGGGACACACACCTACCAAAAAGTTCAACTTTTGTCTCAGTCCACAGAGTATTTTCCCAAAAGTCTTGGGGATCATCAAGATGTTTTCTGGCAAAACTGAGATGAGCCTTCATGTTCTTTTTGCTCAGCAGTGGTTTTCGTCTTGGAACTCTGCCATGCAGGCCATTTTTGCCCAGTCTCTTTCTTATGGTGGAGTCATGAATACTCACCTTAACTGAGGCAAGTGAGGCCTGCAGTTCTTTGGATGTTGTTGTGGGGTCTTTTGTGACCTCTTGGATGAGATGTCGCTGCACTGTTGGGGTAGTTTTGGTCAGCCGGCCACTCCTGGGAAGGTTTACCACTGTTCCATGTTTTCGCCATTTGTGGATAATGGCTCTCACTGTGGTTTGCTGGAGTCCCAAAACTTCAGAAATGGCTTTATAACCTTTTCCAGACTGATCAATCTCATTTACTTTGTTTCTCATTTGTTCCTGAATTTCTTTGAATCATAGCATGATGTCTAGCTTTTGATGACCATTTGGTCTACTTCACTTTGTCAGGCAGGTCCTATTTAAGTGATTTCTTGATTGATTACAGGTGTGGCAGTAATCAGGCCTCGGTGTAGCCAGAGAAATTGCAGTTGATTTATGTTTTAACAGTGTTGGGGGGGGGGGGCAATCACTTTTTCACACAGGGCCATGTAGGTTTGGATTTTTTTTTAACCCTTAATAATAAACACCTTCATTTAAAAACTGCATTTTGTGTTTACTTGTGTTATCTTTGTCTAATATTTAAATTTGTTTGATGATCTGATACATGTAAGTGTGATAAACATACAAATAATGAGAAATGAGGAAGGGGGCAAACATTTTTTTACACCACTGTAACTGTAGGTTCATGTCTTTAAAATTACGGAAAAACACCCTGCGCTCAGGAAAAATTGCAGTTCGTAAAGGAAGAGGAAAAAAAGGCTCAATCTCACCGGCAGGGAGCCCTGTCACCCCTGGGTTGTTTTGACAGCTCAGCTACATAAATAAATGGAACAATACTATGAAACTTAGACATATGGGGCCACAAACAACCAATGAAGTTTTCTAGATTCTGTAGCAGAGTCAACCAGAAAAGCACCCAGAGAGCACACACAGCCAAGGCTCCTTTCATCCCTCATGGATCACCTCCAAAATGTAATAGGTTTGTGTGTAGGCCTAGAGCCACTTCTGGTGAAAATTGCATCAAAGTCTGTCCATTAGTTTTGGAGTATTGTTGCTAACACACTGTGAGAAGATAAGAGCCTTGGCTGAGGTACGCATTCTCAGATCATCACCAAAATGTAATGGGTTCCTCTGTAGTCCAAGGACCACCTCTGGTGAACATTTCATCCAAATCCATCCAGTAGTTTTTGTGTAATCCTGCTGCACAAATAAAAACAGGGTCCTTGGTGGAGGTATGCACTCTCAGATAATCACCAAAATCTAATTATCTGTTCCCCATGCCATTGCACACCTTTCCTGAAAATTTAATCAAAATCCGTCCTTAACTTTTTGAGTTATGTTGCTAACAGACAAACCAACGCCACTAAAAACATTACCTCCTCCCTTGGCGGAGGTAATAAAAGCATTCCTACTTGGCTTGCCAAGTGGGTTGACCTTCTTGGGACATAGCTAGTGTTGGACTCTAGACTCGGAGGTTGTGGGTTCTAACCCCCGGTTGGATGCCACCAGTTCGGCTTAACTGCCTGCCCCCTTGGCTAAAATTATACTTTATTATTTATGATAATTAGGGTTATTTTTTATAATTTTATTCATAAAGTGCAATGCATTTCACTTTATTTTTATTTATTTATTTATTTATTTTTATTTTGTATACTTTATTGATCCCCAGAGGGGAAATTGAGGGCATCCACCTGGATGGATGAAGCAGCCACGGTACGGCGCTATCCCTTAACCATTCACACACACATTCACACCTAGGGCCACTTTAGAGTTTCCAGTTAACCTAACCTGCATGTTTTTGGCCTGTGGGAGGAAACCGGAGAAATCCCGGAGTAAACCCACGCAGATACGGGGAGAACATGCAAACTCTACACAGATCACTGTTGGTCAGGGGCTGGGATCAACCAGGGATCCCATGAAGCACTTATGAAGCACTTTATGTGGCAGTGCTACAATATTAAAACCATATCTCAGTGTTTACATCGTCTATCAACATCAAACAAACAGCGTTTAGAATCTGCACTTTTGGTTTTACTTTCCATTTCACTTTCTGTTTTTACCATCTTTTGCCACTCCAAATGTACACCAAACGTGACGAAAATAGTTGGAAAAAGACGACGTAAATTCATTCATTCATTCATCTTCTTTCGCTTAATCCTTTTCGGGTCGCAGGGGGGGCTGAAGCCTATCCCAGCATCTTTGGGCGAGAGGCAGGGTACACCCTGGACAGATCGCTAGTCCATCGCAGGGCCAACACAGAGAGACAGACAACCATTCACTCTCACAGTCATACCTAAGGACATTGTCATGATTCTGGTTTTACTTGCTCTACCAACACAGTTTAAAAACTGGGAAAGGGTTTTCCAAGGACCACCTCTGGTAAAAATTTCATCCAAATCCATCCAGTAGTTTTGGAGTATTCTTGCTAGCACACTGCGAGAAGATAAGAGCCTTGTTGGAGGTATGCATTCTTGGATCATCACCAAAATGTTATGGGTTCCTCTCTAGGCCAAGAACCACCTCTGGTGAAATTTTCACCAAAATCCATCCAGTAGGTTTTGTGTAATCCTGTGTGTGTGTGTGTGTGTGGGGGGGGGGGTATAAATTGGCCTAGGGAGTATGAATTGGCTTAGGACATAATATACCTGGGATATAATCTAGCCTAGGCAGCTTTAACCCTGGGTATAGTCTGGACTGGGTGTATACTGTGGCCTGTTACACCAGTCTGTCATGATGAACAGGGAGCTGAGCTCTAAGGCAAAGCTGTTGATTTACTGCTCAGCCCACTGCTCTTCACCCTGCTGATCCATGACTGTGTACCAGCCTACATCACCAACCACATCTCCAAGTTTGCGGACGACACAACAGTGGTGGGCCTCATCACCAACAACAAGGAGGCCAACTACAGAAATGAGGTGAGCCAACTGGTCCACTGGTGCAAAGACAACAATTTTTTCCTGAACGTGGGAAAAACCAAGGAGATTGCGGTCGACTTCAGGAGCGGACACCACAGCATCCCCTCTGATCACTGATGGAGCAGCTGTGGAGAGGGTGAGCAGCATCAAGTCCCTGGGGTGCATACAGTTAGGCCCAGAAATATTTGGACAGTGACACAAGTTTTGTTATTTTAGCTGTTTATGAAAACATATTCAGGATACAATTATATAATCAATATGGGCTTAAAGTGCAGACTCTCAGCTGTAATTTGAGAGTATTCACATCCAAATTGGAGCAAGGGTTTAGGAATTACAGCTCTTTAATACGTAGCCGCCTCTTTTTCAAGGGACCAAAAGTAATTGGACAATTGACTCAGAAGGCTGCAAAAAAAAATAACAAGGCTGCATGGGCTCTTCCTTCGTTAACCTGTCATCAATTAAGCAGTTAAAAGGTCTGGAGTTGATTCCAGGTGTGGCGTTTGCATTTGGAAGCTGTTGCTGTGAACACACAACATGCGGTCAAAGGAGCTCTCAATGGAGGTGAAACAGACTATCCTGAGGCTGAAAAAAAGGAAGAAATCCAGCAGAGTGATAACAGAAATGTTAGGAGTGGCCAAATCAACAGTTTGGTACATTCTGAGAAAAAAGAGTGCACTGGTGAGCTTGGGAACTCAAAAAGGCCTGGACGTCCACGGAAGACAACAGCGGTGGATGATCGCAGAATCCCTTCACAACATCCACTCAAGTGAAGAACACTCTCCAGGAAGTAGGTGTATCAGTATCTAAGTCTACCATAAAGAGAAGACTTCATGAGAGTAAATGCAAAGGATTCACCACAAGGTGCAAACCATTAATCAGCCTCAAAAATAGAAAGGCCAGAATTGACTTTGCCAAAAAACACCTGAAGAAGCCAGCCCAGTTCTGTAACAGCATTCTTTGGACAGATGAGACTAAGATCAACCTGTACCAGAATGATGGGAAGAAGAAAGTTTGGAGAAGAACTGGAACAGCTCATGATCCAAAGCACTACATCTTCTGTAAAACATGGTGGAGGCAGTGTGATGGCATGGGCATGCATGGCTTCCAATGGCATTGGGTCACTTTTGTTTATTGATGATGTGACAAAAGACAGAAGCAGCCGGATGAATTCTGAGGTGTATAGGGATATACTTTCTGCTCAGATTCAGCCAAATGCAGCAAAGTTGATTGGATGGCGCTTCACAGTACAGATGGACAATGATCCAAAACATACTGCAAAAGCAACCCAGGAGTTTTTTAAAGCAAAGAAGTGGAATATTCTGCAATGGCCGAGTCAATCACCAGATCTCAACCCAATCGAGCATGCATTTCACTTGCTCAAGACAAAACTTAAGGCAGAAAGACCCACAAACAAGCAACAACTGAAGACAGCTGCAGTAAAGGCCTGGCAAAAGAGGAAACCCAGCGTTTGGTGATGTCCATGGGTTCCAGACTTCAGGCCGTCATTGCCTGCAAAGGATTCTCAACAAAATATTGAAAAGTAACATTTTACTTAGAGTTATGTTTATTTGTCCAATTACTTTTGAGCCCCTGAAATGAGGAGTGTCTGTATAAAAATAGCTACAATTCCTACATGTTTAATCATATATTTTTGTTCAACCCCTTGAATTAAACCTTAAAGTCTGTACTTCAGTTCCATTGTAGTTGTTTCATTTCAAATCCAATGTGGTGGCATGCAGAGCCCAAATCATGAAGATTGTGTCACTGTCCAAATATTTCTGGACCTAACTGTATCTCTGAGGATTTCTCCTGATCCAACAACACCACATCTCTGGCCAAGAAGGCTCAAACTCACCTCTGTTTATTCTGCAAACTGAGGAGAGCACGAGTCCCACCCCCCATCATGTGCTCATTCTACCGGGGCACCATTGACAGCATCCTCACCAGCTGCATCACGGTGTGGTATGGAAGCTGCACCGCCTCCTGCCAGAAGACACTACTATGCACAGTGAAAGTTGCCAGCAAGATCATCGGTGCCCCTCTGATCCCCCCTCTTGGACATCTACCTCACCAGCCTCACCCGCAGAGCCATCAACATTGCAGGTGACACCTCCCACCCCTCCCACTCCCTCTTCAGCCCCCTGCCCTCGGGAAAAAGTTACCGGAGCCTACGGGCCCGCTTCACAAGACTGCTAAACAGCTTTGTTCCCCAGGCCATCAGGACCCTGAACTCTGTACACCCCCCCCCCCCCGGCCAATAACGCACTAACCCACACAATTACTACCTCAGCTGTTGGCACAGAAAGACTGGCACACTAACAGTAATGCATTTGCTGCTATATATCTCTGCACCTTACAGCAACCATATGCACAAATGCCATATCTGCTGCTGTCTGTTATTGCAATACTGATCATGTGCAGTCCTATCTGTCACTGTCTTCACTTACATTACCGCATCGAACTTGAAACTATATAGAATAGCTGGGTTTTATCGTTTACCGTTATTTGCACTACTGGTAGCATTACTGTACACAGACTGCTGTTGTTGTTTTTCCAGCCTTATTCCTTTTTTTTTTTTTTATATATTGCACACACCACTGAAGAGAGAGAAACGGCATTTAAATTCTCCTGTACAGTCATGTGAAAAAATTAGGACACCCTGTATAAGCCTGTATTTTTTTTTAACATATTTGGACATATGGATATTTAATATCAATGTTAAAAATACTGGGAGATTCATCTAATACAGTGGTGTCCAATCATGTGCCATGGAGGGCCAAGACTCTGCAGGTTTTCTCTTCTACCCAGTTGCTTCAGCAGGTGTTTTCACTGATCAGCAATCAGTGGGAAGAAGTTCAGTGAAATCTGGTGCTGAACACACTGGTTGGAGGTAAAGCCTGCAGGGTCTTCCTCCATGGCACATGATTGGACACCCCTGATCTAATACAACTAAACAATTAAAAATGAATTAGACTTTTTTCAAATTTTCTGTAAAAATGTAATTCTGAACAAATAGTGAGGAATAAATTAGGACACCCCCACATTCGTTCCCACTTACAATGGCTAAAATAAATGTTAAAAAATGCAAATAAAAACAAAAACAAGGCTAGACATAGATATGTGAACATTTCGTAATAAAGAACTGAATATTTAATGAAGTGTCCTAATTTTTTCACATGACTGTATGTCCTATACGTATAGTAGTATTGACAAATGAAATCTTTGAATCTTGAATCTTCCAACCCTCACCTATAGTCATGAACTTAGGGTAATGACCAAAAGAATGAGACTGTGGATACAAGCAGATGAAATGAGCTTTCTCCATAGGATTGCTGGTCTCACCCTCAGAGATAGGATGAGGAGCTCAGTCATGTGGGAGAGGCTCAGAGTAGAACCGCTGTTCCTCCACATGGAAAGGAGCCAGTTGAGGTGGTTTGGGCATCTGATCAGGATGCCTCCTGGACGTCTCCTACTTGAGGTGTTTTGGGCATGCTCACCAGGAGGAGACCCCGGGGTAGACCCAGGACTCGCTGGAGAGACCATGTCTCCCAGCTGGTCTGGGAACACCTTGGTACCCTCTCTGAAGAGCTGGAGCAGGTGGCCGGGGAGAGGGAAGTCTTGGCTTCTCTGCTTGAACTGCTGCTTCCGCGACCCGGACCTCGGAAAAGCGGTAGAAGATGGATGGATGGATGGATGGATGGAGGGATGGATGGATGTAATAGCTGCAGCATTGCAAATTTTGCTGGACTGCATTTGCCTTTATATTTCCAAAAGCATGTCCACCATAAGAACTATTCATATTTTGGCATAGAAATTTCACCAGCCTCTAAAAGGTCAAATAAAGCCCACGGCTCCTCCAGACTGGTGTGCTCTCAAGGAGCCTTTTCACGTCCACCGTCATCCTCTCCGGTGACTTCACAGCTTTATTAACACAATTATAACTTTAGCACAAACAAGATGTCCAAGGAGCCAATCAGAAGATCGCCTGCTCCTCAAGTTGCCATGGCTACCACCTCCCCATTGTCCTGTTACTGGGGTGACAGCCAGAGATGTCATATTTCTTCTGAATGTTTTTTTTTTCTTCTTCTCTGGTTTATCAAACTTATAAGTTGGCTCTTTTTAAAAACATCTTTTATTTTGTTTAAAATCTCGGTCAGTAACCAGTCAGTGACGTCATTCTGTTTCCTTTTTTGTTTGGGATGTCGGTGAGGTGGAGGAAAAAAAAAAAGCCCTGCTGATCAGTCAATCTGCAGCCCAGTCGGAGGCTCTGCGGGTTTTCTTCTTCTCCATCTCTCCATCATCTCTCCACCCTCCGACCAGCAGCAGCGATGCTCCCGCCGGGTCTGAGCGGGTTCGGTGATCGGTCCGCTGACTGGTCGTAGACAGGCAGGTGGGTTCGGTCCGGAACGTTTCCGTCCGTCCGTCCGCCATGGTGCAGAAATCCCGTAACGGCGGGGTGTTCCCCGGACCGCAGGCCGACCAGAAGAAGCTGAAGGTTGGTTTCGTGGGTCTGGAGGCTGGAGGGACCGAGAGCAGGGACGGCGCTCTGCTCATAGCCGGTAAGTTAATTGCTATATGAGGTCAATTAAGAGGGCGTTAATTGGCTGAGATGGGCCTGAGAAATAATGATGCTGCTGTGTTTTGGGAGTATTGGGAGTTTAACCAGAGTTGTAACCTAAACACATCCGGGACTTTTCATGTACACAATAAAAACATAAAAACGTGTTCTTGTGCAGATGTGAATTTTTGGACCAGTTTATAAGGTGTAAACTTAAATATTTATTGCAGTCAATGCAGAGATTCAAGCTGGAATGTGATTGGCTGATGGCACCAACGTTTATTTCTGTTTATTTGTTGGAAATGTTTATAGCTAAGTCTGCATTCAAACCTATATTGGTTCAGAAACGTCATACAGCAAATGCACCTTTTCATCCTCATAGTCTGTTCATACTGTATATGCTTTACCTTTACAGCTTTGGCTGCCCACCAAGAAACGTCTAGTACAGTATATCAGGTTTCATCCACAAATCCATTTAAGATGTAACATAAAACCAAACTACCAGGCATTAACAAATATTTGATTTATACCCGATCATTCAAAGAGCAGAGAAAGTGTAATGTTATGATTTTATAGCACTTTATTGAGAACTAACATCAACTATTGCACCGTAATATTCCACCTATTTTACAAAAGACAGAGATCTGCAGTGTGGCTTTTTGCCCATCACCAGTGGCTGACCATATCTCTGATGAAAAACTAACTTAAAAAACACAAATAAACAAAACTTAAATGGCATCACAATTTGTTAATGATAAAAATTGAAAATTGCTCATTTTGTAAAATTCATTTTGTAAAAAATACTAGAAACTGTCTTTCTGGTAATCAGACATGGGTTTGATGTAACCACTGTGAAACAGCCGTCATTGCATGCTGTAGTTTGTGTGCTGCTTGTTGTTCATTCTTAACATGTATATACAGACTGTACATTTGACAGGGTCTCTCTAAACGGCACAGTTATGATATATCATTTACATATAAACTGGTCCTAAAATAGAACCCTGAGGGACCTCAACGCATCTTTATTAAATTAAAAAACAGAGGAGGAGGAGAGGAATATACACATTAAGAGAAACAGATAAGCTCCTGGACACTGTCTAAACTTGCAAAAAAAAAAGTACTAGTCACAATTATTTTTTTTTCTTTTCCAGATTTAGAAGGTGTGTGGTAGTTTCTTTGCCTCTTTGAAAAAGTGTTCAAATTATAAGAACAATATCAATTTTATGAAGGAAAAAAAGTGGCAAATTTAGTAGGAGGACCTCATCAATTTAAGTAAAGAAGCAAATTTACATCAAAAATTAAAGTCAGAAATTTAACTTGTAAATTTATGAGAAAAGTTGTAAATCTATGGCAAAAAGACATTTTTTAAGAAAAAAAGTGTCTAAAAAGTTGCAAGAAAAATCACAATTTTTGAAATGAAAAATGTCTCAAATCAATCAGAAAAATGTTATAAACGTAGAAGAAAAATAACAAGATAAAATACTTAAGATAAAATAAAACTATTACTAATGTTGACAGTCTCTGCATATTACTCAGCTGGATTACTTACATTTAGGGTTCAGATATATTTCCGGAAATGTTAAAAAGCTGAAAATCATAGCCGCAAAGCAAATAGCTTGAAGTTGAATAATTAGCTTAAAATCTTAAATAGCTCAGAGCTGACCCAACTTAAGAGGAAACGGTTAAAAATTGACTGACGTTAGCTTATAAGCTAACTTGTGAACACCATTAGCTTAAAACTTGAAATACAGGTTGTTATGTCTGGAAATAGGACAGCGGAGACAGGTGTTATGCTGAACTACTGTATAACTTTATTATAACTGGACACAGATGGTACACGTAGGCTAACTATATGCTGCTACGGGCTGTGGTTGGCTTGAGGTGCCAAAGAGGACGACTCCTGCCAACAGTCCCCTTAAGTAAACACAGTGTGAAAACAACACCCTGCTTGCGTCCTCACGTCCATCCTGCTTATTGTTAATATGTCAATATCGGACATAGGTGCATCTCAGTTAATTAGAATGTCATCAAAAATTCAAAAAGTATGTCCATGTACACACTCAATGCTTGGTCAGGGTTCATTTTACATGAATTACTGCATCAAATGTAGTGTGGCATGGAAGCAATCAGTCTGTGGTACTGCTGAGGTGTTATGGAAGACCATGCTGCTTTGATAGTAGCCTTCAGCTCATCTGCACTGTTGGGTCTGGTGTCTCCTCTTCCTCTTGACAATACTCCATAGATTCTCTATGGGCTTTAGATCAGGAGAGTTTATTGGCCAATCAAGCAGAGTGATACAATGGTTATTAAACCAGGTATTGGTACTTTTGGCAGACGTGCAGGTGCCAAGTCATGCTGGAAAATGAAATCAGCATCTCCATAAAGCTTGCCAGTAGAGGGAAGCATGAAGTGCTCTAAAATTTCCAAGAAGAAGAAGAAGAAGAAGAAGATAGAGTTGAGGTTCGATTGGACACATGACCAGATAGAGTGATGATATAGCGTGTAGTACGTGGCGGTAATGCACTTGTAATCTGGTTGCCAACCGCCAATCAAGTCTAAAAGAGAAGAAGAAGATGGCAGACTTGACTTTGGACTGGACCAAATACAGTTGACCAACACCAGCAAATGACATGGCTTTTTTTTTTTTCCACAATATCTTTATTGAACCTTTTTTTTTTTTTTTAACAAACATGATACAAACAATCAATCACCAACACCAAAGCACTACAAAAAAAAAAAAAAAAGCACTAAAAACACCAACAACCACCAACAAAATCAAGTCTTCAACAATGCTCCTCTGCCCAGTCCAGACAATCCAATACACAAGTATACATACCATGTTCACCAGTTTGGAATTTACAAGGTCCACACACATCATTCACCTTCTTCTTCAAGAGTTATGTTTAAATTTTTTACATAATCAATAAAAGGTCTCCATATATTCTCAAACACAATTTCCTTTGATTTCAGTATATATGTTATTCTTTCTAATGGAAGGTTTGTTAACATCTGTCTTAACCACTGAGTCACATCTGGTCTATGAGTCTTTTTCCATAATAGTGCAATACATTTTTTGGCATTAAGCAAACTGAGGTCTATGAATGTTCTTTCACTTTTATTAAAATTATGCTTTTCTGGGTACAAACCCAACAAAAACAGTTTAGGATTCAATATGATTTATTTTGAGATTATTTTTTCAATTGTTACCCTCACCTCTTCCCAAAACATTCTTATTAATCTACATTCCCATAAACAATGAAATAGGGTTCCTTTACTTTCCATGCATTTTGTGCATGTATCTGGTATATTTTTGTTATATTTATTTAACTCCTCCGGTGTAACATACATCCGCATTAACCATTTGAAATGTATCAATTTAAGGCGTGCATTTATTGATTTGGTTTGAGCTTCTGTACAAGCCAATTCCCATTGTTCCTCTGAAATTTCAATTTGCAGATCTTCTTTCCAGTAGTTTAATCTTTTCAGTGAATTTTCACTTGAAGATAGTGTCAATGAGTTATAAAACTCTGAAATAATACCCTTTCTTTTACTATCTTTCATCATCATTTTTTCCAAGGATGAATAGATAGGTCGAGTGAGAGCTTTATTTTGATTTGATCGAATAAAGTTTCTAAGTTGAAGATATTTAAAAAAATGTGTTCTGTTGAGATTAAATTTGATCCTCAGCTCTTCAAAAGACATTATGTTATCTGCACATGGCAAATATAAATCCTGAATCTTTTGTATCCCTTTTAAATTCCATACTTTAAATACAGCGTCCGCTCTCCCTGGTTTAAAATATTGATTACCCCATATTGGACTAAATTGTGACAATAACTGTGGTTCTTTTAAATAGTTTTTAGCTTCACACCATATTTTGATCATATGCTTTACAAATGGATTTTTAACTTGTTTTTGTAATTTTTTTGCCGAATCTGAGTATATGAATATGGGAAGAGGTAAAGGTAAATTGTATGATTCCATTTCAGTCCAGTGAGGGAGATCATTTGATGAAAAATAATATGTCATAGACCTCAGTTGTGCCGACCAATAATACAACATAAAATTTGGACATTTCAGACCTCCACGATCAAATGGTAAATATAATAAAGACAAACGTAATCTAGCCCTCCTGTTGTTCCATATAAATTCCACTAACTTTTTTTTTATTCTTGAGAATAGATCTAAAGGTGGTGATAAGGGAATGTATTGAAATAAATAAAGTATTTTAGGTAAAATATTACTTTTAAGTATATTGATTCTCCCGATCATCGACATTGGTAGTGACATCCATCTCTGAGTTAACTCATTGATATCTGACATTAAGGCTTCATAGTTGACACTGGCGACTGATTCTAGCTTAGGCACAATTTGGATTCCTAAATATTTAAACTGATTTAGAACATTGAATTGATTTACCTCAGGGGCTGGGTAATTTCTCTGGGTCTCATTTAGCATTAATATTGAAGATTTAGTTTTATTTATTTTATATCCTGATATTTCCCCAAAATTCTTTATTAAATTCAACAAGGTTGGAATTGATTTTTTTAGATTCGACATAAACAAAATTATATCATCGGCGTACAGGGAGATTTTATGTTCTGTTGGTCCAACTTTAATTCCATATATTTGTGAATGTAAACGTATCGCTATCGCTAAAGGTTCAATTGCCATAGTAAACAGTAAAGGTGAAAGTGGACAGCCTTGTCGACATCCTCTATTGATTTTTATTGGTTTTGAAATATTGTTATTTGTTAGGATTTCTGCTGTAGCATTATTGTATATTATTTGAACCCATTTTATGAAATTATTTCCAAGTCCAAACCTTTGTAGGACTTCAAAAAGAAAGGGCCATTCAACTCTATCAAAGGCCTTTTCGGCGTCCAATGATAGGAGAGCTGTATCCGGTGCTTCTTTATTAAAATAGATAATATTAAATAGTCTTCTTACATTATGGAAGCCTTGTCTACCCTTTATAAAGCCATTCTGATCTCGATTAATAATATTTGGTAAAATTTCTTGTATTCGTCTTGCTAAAATTTTACAGATTATCTTAAGGTCGGCGTTTAATAGGCTTATTGGTCTCATATTTTCACATTTATTAGAGGGCTTACCTGGTTTTGGCAGCAGTATAATTAAGGCATTATTTATGTATGATGGTAAATTATTATTTTGAAATGCTTCTAAAACCATTTCCAAAAAAGGTTTTATTAATTTATTCTTAAATTTTTTATAAAGGTCAACTGGGAGACCATCTGGTCCTGCACTTTTTCCTGATTTCATATTATCAATGGCTAGCCCAACTTCTTCTTGACTAATTTTAGACTCCAATATCTCCCTGTTTTCATTTGGAATACACGGTATAGATAGTTCGTTCAAAAACCCATTTAGTTTTGTTAAATCAGGTTCATTTTTGGTATCATATAATTTTTCATAGTAATCTCTAAAGGCTCTATTAATTTCTAAAGGATCTATAACTACCTGTCCGTTACTTATAATACTGGTAATTGGTGTTTTAATTTCTAATTGTTTAATCTGCCATGCTAATAATTTTCCTGATTTTTCACCTTTGAATTTGAATTTTGAATGAATTTGAATTTGAATGAATTTATTTCGGATAGTACATTACAGGTTAAAAGAAACTGTATAATATAACAACAAGGTCAAATTAGACAAAGACTCCTTCTACTATACAATTCCACGTGAGTTATCCGAAATGGGTGATGGCTGAAGCCGCAGCTTATATTGCCCACCCATATTCCATCCAAGAATTCAAAGGAGAAAAAAGAGAAAACAAGACAAGAGCGATTACAATTTAAAACAAGGCTAAGACAAAATATGACTGAGAGAAAAAGAAAACTGAGCTAGTCTAAGTTAAGCGGTTACTATTCAAAAACAAATCTAAGACATAGTGTCACAGAGAAAAAAGAAAAACTAAGCTATAACACAACACAGGCTGGAAATGTCAATCCTTATGTGAGTTTACATGTCGTCTTGTAAATATGTTTGGAGTATTTCTTCCTTTAGTTTTTTTCACCTTGTTCATAAAAAGATTGTTTCAATCTTAGAAGACTCGAGGCAGCTCTATTCGCTGATTTTTTGTCGTATTCAGCTCTCAAAATCAGTAATTCATTCTCCAACCTTGGGTCACTTCCTGCATACACTTTTTCCTGAAGACTTTTTATTTTATGTTCCAATTGGGCTCTCTCCTCTCGAGTCTTCTTAGATTTTGATCCTGTATAACTAATAATATGTCCCCTAATAAAAGCTTTGAAAGCCTCCCACTTTACACATGCTGATGTTTGTGTAGTATTGATGTCAAAGAACTCGTCTATCTGTTTTTCTATATACTTGACAAATTCCTCATCCTGAAGCCATTTATGCTGAAATTGCCATCTACCTGATTCCTTTGTCAATTTTTTATCTACATATATTAGACAACAGGGTGCATGATCAGAGATCACGATGTTATCATAAAAGCAGTTTTGAATCTTGGACCTTAATTCTGTGGAAATCAAAAAATAATCAATACGTGAGAATGTCTTGTAGGTGCTGGAATAACAAGAATAGGCTTTAACTTGTGGTTTCATTTCTCTCCATATATCTAACAATCTCAATTCTTTCATAAAATGATTAATAGTCATCCTACATCCAATGTGCGTACAATCCAGTCCTGTTGATCTATCTATACCTGGATTCAATGTACAATTAAAGTCCCCTGCTATTATATGTTGCCCTGTAAGTGATGATAAGATGAGAAATAAATTAGCAAAGAACTTCTGATCATCTATATTGGGACCATATAAGTTCACAAGATTTATATTTTCTAATAGCAAAGAACCTTGAATGATTACATATCTTCCAAATTTGTCTCCAATTACATTTTTCACTTGAAAAGGAACTGATTTATGTATGAGAGTCATAACTCCCCTGGCTCGGGATGAAAATGAAGAGGTGAATACACTTCCTTGCCATCTACTCCTAATTCTTTTAACATCCTCCTCTATTAGATGAGTTTCTTGTAAAAACACAATTTTTGAACCCATGTCTTTTATTTTATTCATAACTTGTTTAAGTTTTTTTAAATTTTGTAGACCTCTGCAATTCCATGAAGTTAAATTAAGATTAACACTTTGGTTTATGATCAATAGAGAGTTTGGGATTACCTTGCAGTGTAAACATGCTCATACAGAGAAGCAAAAACATGAGTGGTTGAACATTCATCCTACAAACTACACACAAACAAATTTCCCCTTCCCACACTTGTGGCAAACCCCCCAAAATCAAAAAAAAAATTCTGTCTCCCGATATAGCCATCGACCGTTCCACACCCACAGGGAACAGCCTAAGCCACTCCTTCTTCATCCTCCCAATCACCCTAACTCTACTGCTTTTAATGACGTAACATTAACTCTCCTCTGTAGTTTTCCAACTTAACTCCAAAATTTTTAACAACTTTGTACATCATAGTTTTTTTTTTTGTTTGTTTTGTTTTTGTTTTGTTTTTTTAATATATAATACAATCTATATTTTGTAAACTTACTATTTACTTCAAGTCAGTCAGATGCCTGTGCAAATGCTTAATTATTCTACCTTATATTTTGTTCATGCTTAGCTCCCACCAGTCTCTTCTTCTTCTTTGATCTTTTTGATGAACTCCTGCGCCTCCTCTGGGGTCTTGAAGATGTGGGTTCTGCCCTCATACATGGTCAGCAGTCTCGCAGGATAGATTACACCATGACGAATCCCAAGGTTGCGCAGCTCCTTACGTACGGGATCAAACTGCTTCCTCAATTGCTGGATTCCTGTGGCCAAATCTGGGTAGAACCGCACCTGCTGGTCCTGGTGTTTAATCTCTCCTTTAGCTCGTGCAGCGTTGAAGATCTTCATCCTGTCTCTGTTGCTAAGAAACTTCATAATTAAGGTCCTCGGCGGTCCCTTATCTCTCCGTGGGCCAATACGATGTGCTTTTTCCAGAACCACTGCTGATTGCAACTCCTCGCTGCCCAGCACCTCCGGAATCCACTTTTCCAGAAAGGAACATACGTCCCGACCTTCTGATTCCTCTGGAAGACCCATCAGCCTCAAGTTATTCTGTCTCGACCGAGATTCCAAATCCAAAATATTATCTTCCAGAGATTTATTTTTTTTTTCCAAAGTGCGCACCTTTAATTGAAGACGGGTGACGTCATCTTCAGCACTAGCGAGACGGAGCTCCATCTGCGCCGTTCGTTCTACACAGTCACCCAATTCCTTTCTTATTCCTTCCAACGCTGTCATAATCCCATCAAATCTAGAGGAAAAGTCCGCTCTCATTGAACTCATGGCAGCCATCAGCGCATCTGCGCCTCCCCCCGCAGACATCGCACCGTTGCCAGCCTCCTCCGCCATATATGGAGTTTTATTTGCTGCGTCACAGACCTGAAAGTCCGTTAATTTGGACTGTTTCGGCGGCTCGCTTTTTCCTTTTCCTGGTTTTCCAGCCTTAGGCTTCGCCGACATATCCTCACCCAAACGCTGGGATACGTTCTGTCCCAAATGAGAGAGTTATTTGCCGATTTTTTTTCTCCAGGAGCAGAGCAGAGCGAGACACGTCCGTCCTACGTGGCAGCCATAACCGGAAGTCTGACATGGCTTTTTAATATATTAACACTGATAAATGCTAGCTTAAAAGCTGAAATGGCATACATTTGTACAACATTAGCATAAAAGTTGATGTAACTTGCGTTGATGAAAGTTAGCTAAAAATGCTAGTGTGACTGAGATCATCCTGCGCAGTTCGCCCACTCGGGACACGAACCCGCGACCTACCAGTCAACTACACACAGTTCGAGCATGGGAGACACAGCACGATCGCGCTGAGCTAAAGGTCCGACCGATAGCTCAGCGCCATCGATACTGTATGAGGCTTTTCGGGAGGGAGGTTTTTACTAACGTTCTACGCCGAACAGTACTAGTTGGCATCCGTTACACTCTCCCCCTTAAACCTCACTCCCATCCCGGGTTCACGGCACCATTGTGACTGAGATCATCCTGCGCAGTTCGCCCACTCGGGACACGAACCCGCGACCTACCAGTCAACTACACACAGTTCGAGCATGGGAGACACAGCACGATAGCGCTGAGCTAAAGGTCCGACCGATAGCTCAGCGCCATCGATACTGTATGAGGCTTTTCGGGAGGGAGGTTTTTACTAACGTTCTACGCCGAACAGTACTAGTTGGCATCCGTTACACTAGCTTAATGAAAGCACCAAGGTGCTGATGCCTTGTTGCCAGAGCCTTGCCGGAGGTATGCATTCCCGGATCATCTCCAAAATGTTATGGGTTCTTCTCGAGTCCAAGGACCACATCTGGAAAAATTTCATCCAAATCCATCTAGCAGTTTTGGAGTATTCTTGCTAACACACTGTGAGAAGATAAGAGCCTTGGTGGAGGTATGCATTCTGGGATCATCATCAAAATGTTATGGGTTCCTCTCTAACCCAAGGACCACTTCTGGTAAAAATTTCACCCAAGTCTATCTAGTAGTTTTGGAGTACATGGATGCACAATGAAAATAATCTGCAATTCACATGCCTGTACTGTCGGTGGTAGCCAAGAGCCACCAAACTGATTTGAACAGCTGCAATCCAAACACAGAAGAAGAGCACAGTGGCAGATGTTTTAAATGATGGAAGCGATGGAGGTATGTGAATACAATGACAATCAAGGCGAACAGAAGCTTTTGCTGTTTAGTGGCAGAGGAAGAAAACAGATGGGCAAAAAGACGGACATTTGTTCACCCAGTATTGGTGGATTGCTGAGTACTAGTGGTGTGCGATACTGCAAGATTTGGTATTGATCCCATACCAAGTAAATACAGGGCCAGTATCACAGATACCGATACTTTTTAATCATTAAGTAAGGTAGATGACATCATCAAATTACTAAATCTGAATGAATTTTCATGACCTTTAAGTATTTTGTGATTTTTCCTTTGGATTATTAATTAAATGGTAAATGGTGTTCACTTATATAGCGCTTTTTCTCATCTCTGGATGACCAAAGCGCTTTACAGATCCTGCTATCCACCCATTCACGCACACATTTACACACTGATGGCGGCAGAGCTGCCATACACACACAGGCACTAGCCTGGCCACCAGGAGCAACCGGGGGTTCAGTGTCTTGCTCAAGGACACTTCGACCTGCAGACAGAGCGGGAATCGAACCCATGACCCTCCGTTATGGGTTAGTTAAAACCCAGGACAGAATTTGGGCAAAGTTTAGAAGTAAATACAGTGGTGTGAAGAAGTGTTTACCCCCTCCCTTATTTCTCATTTTTTTGTATGTCACACTTAAATGTTTCAGATCATCAAACAAATTTAAATATTAGACAAAGATAACAAAGGTAAACACAAAATGCAGTTTTTTAATTGAAGGTGTTTATTATTAAGGGCAAAAAAGTTCCAAACCTACATGGCCCTGTGTGAAAAAGTGATTGACCCCCTGTTAAAACATAAATTAACTGTGGTTTATCACATCTTTGGAAAGCTGAGTTCAATTTTCTAACCATTTCTAAAGCTTTAGGACTCCAGCGAACCACAGTGAGAGCCATTATCCACAAATGGTGAAAACATGGAACAGTGTTCAACCTTCCCAGGAGTGGTCAGCCGACAAAAACTACCCCAAGAGTGCAGCGACATCTCATCCAAGAGGTCACAAAAGACCCCACAACAACATCCAAAGAACTGCAGGCCTCACTTGCTTCAGTTAAAGTGAGTGTTCATGACTCCACCATAAGTAAGAGACTGGGCAAAAATGGCCTGCATGGCAGAGTTCCAAGACGAAAACCACTGCTGAGCAAAAAGAATCTAAAGGCTCATCTCAATTTTGACAGAAAACATCTTGATGATCCCCAAGTCTTTTGGGAAAATACTCTGTGGACTGACTAGACAAAAGTTGAACTTTTTCGAAAGTGTGTGTCCCATTACATCCGGCATAAAAGTAATACAGCATTTCAGAAAAGGAACGTTATACCAAGAGTAAAATATGGTAGTGGTAGTGTGATGGTCTGGGTCTGTTTTGCTGCTTCAGGACCTGGAAGACTTGCTGTGGTAAATGGAACCATGAATTCTGCTGTCTACCAAAAAATCCTGAAGGAGAATGTCCGGCCATCTGTTCGTGACCTCAAGCTGAAGCGCACTTGGATCCTGCAGCAGGACAATGATCCAACACGCACCAGCAAGTCCACTTCTGGATGGCTTAAGAAAAACAAAATGAAGACTATGGAGTGGCCTAGTCAAAGTCCTGACCTGAATCCGACTGAGATACTGTGGCATGACCTTAAAAAGGGGGTTCATGCTTGAAAAGAACTCCTCCAGTGTGGCTGAATTACAACAATTCTGCAAAGATGAAGGGGCCAAAATTCCTCCACAGTGCTGTAAAAGACTCATTGCCAGTGATGGCAAATGCTTGATTGCAGTTGTTGCTGCTAAGGGTGGCCCAACCGTTATTAAGTTTAGGGGGCAATCACTTTTTCACACAGGGCCATGTAGGTTTGGATTTTTTTCCCTTAATCATAAACACCTTCATTTAAAAACTGCATTTTGTATTTACTTGTTATCTTTGTTTAATATTTAAATTTATTTGATGATCTGAAACATTTAGGTGTGACATACTAAAAAATGAGAATCAGGAAGTGGGCAAACACTTTTTCACACCACTGTACATACTAGTGATGGCAGAAATGGAATGTTTGAGAGATTGAATCATTTGGAACAATAGATTCAGAAAAAGAATCGATCTTTTGGAACATTTGAAACATCTCTCCACAGCGACATCTGGTGGCCAAATATAATACTACACTCAAACAATCAAGTGTTTTCGTGTGTATTTTTATCTCTTAATGTTTCGTGTTTTGTTTGGGTTTATAGTATTATTTGTATGAAAATATATATTTTTTTCAATTAGTATTTCTAGGGGGTGCTTGTGTACAAAATAGACATCAGTCAATATTTGTAGAGGGTGCTTGTGTACATTCAAGTATTTTTATTCCGAAAAACTAGAAAAGCACTCAGAGAGCACATACCTCCGCCAAGGCTCCTTCAGTCTCTCGTGGATCACCTCCAGAATGTAATGGGTTTGTGTGTAGGCCTAGAGCCACTTGTAGTGAAAATTGCATCAAAGTCTGTCCATTAGTTTTGGAGTATTGTTGCTGACACACTGTGAGAAGAGCCTTGGCTAAGGTATGCATTCCCAGATCATCACCAAAATGTAATGGGTTCATCTCTAACCCAAGAACCACCTCTGGTGAAAATTTCATCCAAATTGTGTAATTGTGTAATTGTTTTTGTGTAATCCTGCTGCACAAATATAAACAAAGGCCTTGGTGGAGGTATGCACTCTCAGATCATCACCAAAATCTAATCATCTGTTCCCCGTGCCATTGCACACCTTTCCTGAAAATTTAATCAAAATCTGTTCATAACTTTTTGAGTTATGTTGGTAACAGACAAACAAACCCCGGTAAAAACATTACCTCCTTGGTGGAGGTAACAATCTGTTCAACAGTGCTCGGACTTTGATGGTTTCCCCTCTTGTTTAAAATCTCTCCTGCTTTTGAGAATATTCTCTCACAAGGGACTGATGTGGCTGGAATGGAGAGATATGTCTTGGCCAGCTGGAACAGATGAGGGGATATAGCGGCATGTTGTTTCCAGTAAATCTAGAGGGTCATCTCGTCTGGGCAGGTATGGGGCTGAGAGATAGCGCTGAACCTAAATTGACAGATAAACAGACAGACAAGTTACATAATAATAAATGAGAATCAAACATAATTACCACCTCATTCAATCATTCTGAGCATAGTGGGTGTCTGGGGGTTGCCTACCTCAGCAGTAGCATCAGCAGTGGCACTCTGTCTTTGGGTGGTCCCCTACCATGCTGTCAAAACCATCCCAGAGGCTCTCCTCCTTGTGTTCACTGGCCTGTGGTTCTGTTGTGGCTGATGTTGATGGCACACAGGAGCTTGGTTGTGATTGAGAAGCTGCTTGAATGACAGCACAGCAGTCAGCTGTCAAAGCCTTCAAAGCTTTGTCTGCATTTTCTGGACATCCAAAGGCCAGAACTTTGAATCGGGGATCTAAGACAGTTGACACTGCAAGGAACCTCACAACCTCCACCCCACATCGCCCCCTCAAGTTCTTCTGAAGACTGCTGCTTAACTGAAGGGCAGTTGGGCTTGTTAAACTTTCATGTTGTTCATGAACTTTGCTATGAATTTGCCTAACTAATGGAATTATTTTTGAGGCAGAAACTCTTTTCAGATGACAGCTCCACAGTTGCTTCATTGAAGACAGCATGAAGCTGAAGGCACTCACTCACTGTTTCTTGGTCAGCACTGTTGAAAGGAGTCAAAGTTGTGTTCAGAGAGGACAAGGCTGCTGCCACTGCTTCACGCTGCTCCAGCAGATGCTGAAACATTGAATATGTGCTTTTCCATCTTGTCTCAATTTCCTGTATGAGTTTCATCACTGGTTTTCCCATTCGTTACTGAATGTCTGAGAGCTTCTGCTTAGCGGTGGCAGTAGATCTAAAGAGGCCAACTGTCTGCCTCGATTGTAGATGCAGCGCATGCAGTTCAGGGATTTGCTCTGTGGCTTTTTTCACCACCAAAGTCAAGGTGTGAGTGAAACAAGGCACATGTTGTACTTGTAAAAGTTGTGCACAGGCAATCATACTGGCTGCATTATCAGTCACTAAACATGTGATGTTCTTTTCTATCCCCCATGAATGCAAAAGAACACTCTTGGCCTCCTTCAGGTGTTCAGCTGTGTGTGTCTCAGGGAATTTAGCGACCCCAAGGACAGTGGTGGAAAGCTTGTTGTTTTCATCAGTGAAGTGACATGTAACTGCTAGGTAGGCATCCATGTTGATTGAAGTCCACATATCTGAGGTCAGATTCACAGCTTTGGCCTTTTTCACTTCAGCCATTGCTTTGTCCTTGCTCTCTGTATGTCTGGACTTCAACATTATTTTCAGTGTGTTTCTGGATGGAAGAATGTAATTGGGGTCAAGTAAGTGCCTGAAACCCTCATCTTCCACAATTGAAAAAGGTTGTGAGTCCTTTGTGAGTCCTTTGACAGCAGACTCTGGGCTCCTCTCCATCCTCATCCTTCTTGACCTGACTGCAGCCTTTGATACCATTTCTCACCCCATCCTCCTCCATAGACGTTCATATACCATCCAGAACTCTTAGATCATCAAATACCATCAATCTCATTGTCCCTTCTGCACGTATGACCACCATGGGCCTTCGATCATTCAGCTGCACCGCCCCCCCGCCTCTGGAACTCCCTCCCACCGGACCTCAGGAATTTAAATTCACTCTCCACCTTCAAATCCCATCTCAAGACTTTTTTGTTTACTAAGGCTTATTCTGTGTGATTTTTTGTACTTGTGATGTGTTTTTAAATGTTTTATTCTTTGTTTTTATTGTACGGCGTCCTTGAGTGTCTTGAAAGGCGCCTCAAATAAAATGTATTATTATTATTATTATTATTATTATTAACAATAAGGTCAACTAGTGCCTTGTCTAATTCTTTTTGCCTTCCTATCTAGGAACAACAAAAAGACTGAGTTAGGAGGAATGCTGCGATGCAACTTGATGTATTGTATGGTATATATTGTAAATATATGTAACTATATGTAAAATATGTAACTATATGTGAATATACAACAATATGGCTTCTTTTAGTGATCAAATGCATAATTATATTTATTGTAAATAATAATAAATGTGTATAAATAATAAATGTATACTTGTATGCATATTGAAAGACCATGAATACATACCATAAATGCTATGCTGGGCATGGCTTGATTCAGCAGTCGGTTGTGTTGTGCTAGGAATGCAGGTGTCAGGATGTTTTGTCCATATGTAGGTGTCTCCACATAGTTATTGTATTATTACAAACTGCAAGATGTTGCATGCAATGCATGCATTTAACTTTTTTTCCCTTAAGAAGGTCGAAGTGATCCCAGACAGCTGACCTGGGATGCTTTCTACCCCCCGTCTATTTCCAAATAGTCGAAATCTAAAAGCACGCTCAGTACAAGACACTCAGAGAGGCAAGACTTCGCAACCAAACTGCACTTTAGAGGACCTTTTAAATGTTCCAGGCATGTGGGGTGATGGATCAGCAGCCATTCAGGCAAGGACACGAGAAATTATTATTTTACATATAAAGTATATACTATATACCGTAATACATATATTGTGCATAGAATAGGCATTTTCATATTGTGAAATGGTAGTATTGTAGGAGCATGCTCAAATAACGAGGCTGAGTTTCAGTCATAAACCAGCTTTATTTGACAGAACACAAGCTCCTAGCATTCTCAAAGCAGGAAAGAGAAAGAATCATACTTCAACCCCCTTTTATACATTTCCAGCATCAGAATTCAAGTCACATGGTGTCTTCAGTCAACATACAGTTACAAAGCATCCCTTTGAAGCTTCACCATTGTCTCTCATTTCTTGATGAACCGGAATACCCTCCGGGGCCTCTTCTGTGGGACAAAGAGACAAATCTCACACTTCCTTGTTACCTCCTGTAGATTTGAGTCCTCAGTCCTTGCAGACGTGACACTCCACAATACACATTCAGTTCTGTCTCTGTGGCAGCGTGAGCCCACAATGTGTGTCGGCCACACTACCCCCCCCCCAAACGTCGAGTATGGCAAAATCTGCATGGCATAACAAAAAGAGAAACACAAAGCACTCCATACATCGCTAATCAATCCACCAACTGCCTAGGTTTTAATCTTCTGCCGAATCTGCTGCAACTTGGCTTGGCTGCCTCTGCAACATCTCTCTGCACCTGTGGATTAAAGCTGTTAGCACCTCTCTGTGAAGACTTTGGAGAATGTCTTCTCGGCGGCCTGCCCCGGCGGGGGGGCCTCGCGAGCTGCACCTCCTCCTCAGCCAGAACAAAAGCGGGTTTGAGCCTGTTAATGCAAATCAGCTCCCTTCTGCCCCCTAAATCTAGCAGAAAATGCTTCTGCCCGGTCTCCAGCACTCGAAACGGTCCGTCGTAAAACGGCCGCAAACTTGGACGCTGGGCGTCATGTTTAACAAAAACAAACTCTGCATTTTTTAAAGCCTTGGGCACAAAAACGTGTGGGAAACTGTGATGGATTGGGCCAGGAAGCGTGTTTGTTCCTGAGCCACTCTGCCACGGCTGAGCGGGGGGGCCATTAGGTGCGGGATTATCAGGAAGAAATTCCCCGGGCAAACGGAGCGGCTGAGCGAAAACTAATTCAGCCGGGGAAGCGTGCAAATCTTCCTTAGGTGCAGAACGCAACCCTAATAACACCCATGGAAGTTTGTCTACCCAATTTGTATCCGTTAGCGACGCTCTGAGGGCTGCTTTCAATGACCTGTGAAAGCGTTCGCATAAACCATTGGCCTGGGGGTTATACGCGGTGGTGCGATGAATCTTCACCCCCAAGCTGCGGGCCATCGATGACCATAGCTCGGAAATAAATTGGGGACCCCTGTCGGACGTTATGTCCGACGGTACACCAAAACGCGCAACCCATGCTGCTAAAAATGCTCGCGCAACTTCTTCCGCTGTGGTTGATGTCAGAGGAATCGCCTCTGGCCAGCGCGTGGTGCGGTCTACCATTGTCAAAAGATGTGTGTGCCCGTGTGATAACGGAAGCGGGCCGACCAGGTCAACATGCACGTGATCAAAACGCTTAGCGGGGATGTGGAAAGGTTCTAACGGGGCCTTAGTGTGTCTGTGTATTTTAGCTCGCTGACACGCTACGCAGGCTGCTGCCCATTCCTTGACCTGTTTGCGCAACCCGGGCCAAACAAATTTCTCCCCCACCAATTTGATCGATGCGCGCACCCCCGGATGCGCGAGAGAATGGACCAAGTCAAAAACACGGCGACGCCACGCGGTTGGCACCACAGGGCGGGGCCGTCCCGTGGAGACATCGCAGATTAGCGGGGGCATACCGTTTTGTTGCACCCTGTGCTCCAGCCTTAACCCTGTTGGTCCAGACTGGAGCGCGCGCACGTCCGCGTCGTTAACCTGCTCTGCAGCCATGGCTGCATAATCTAACCCAACACAGACCGGGGCTGCGCGCGCTCCCGCGTCGCTGCCCGGGCCCGCGGCCATGGCTACAGAGTCTGCCCCTATAGGGCTTGGTGGTGCTATTGCACGCGAGAGGCAGTCTGCTACAACATTGTGTTTACCCACGACATGCTGAATATCAGTAGTAAACTCCGATATTGCGGCTAGTTGCCTTTGTTGCCGGCCTGACCAGGGTTCTGAAATTTTGGCCATCGCAAACGTTAGCGGTTTATGATCCACAAAAGCGGTGAAACGTCGCCCCTCTAACCAGAACTGAAAATGACGGATGGCCAAGTGTAGGGCCAAAAGCTCCCTGTCAAATGCGCTGTATTTCCGTTCACTATCGCGCAAGGTCCTGCTGAAAAACGCGAGGGGTTGCCAGGTACCTGCCACAAACTGTTCAACTACCGCCCCCACCGCTACATCGGAAGCGTCAGTGGTGAGCGCCATGCGGGCCGTTGGAACTGGGTGCGCTAACAAAACTGCATTTGCCAGGGCTGATTTGACCTGGGCAAAAGCGCGCTCCCGCTCCGGAGACCATTCGACTTTATTTGCGGGCTTTTGTTTTTTTAACGCGGTGTACAATGGCTGCATGAGTCGTGCTGCGCTTGGGAGGAAACGGTTGTAAAAATTAACCATCCCTAGAAACTCCTGAAGCGCCTTAACCGTTTGAGGTTGCGGAAAATCTGTTATGGCACGCACTTTATTTGGAAGGGGAACTGCTCCCTCTGCCGAAACGCGATGTCCCAAAAAATCAATCTGCGCCACCCCAAACTGACACTTCCCTGGGTTAACTATTAACCCGTGCTCTGCCAACCTCTGGAAAACTGCTGTGAGGTGTTTTTCATGTTCGCCTTCGGACGTGCTGGCTACCAAAATATCGTCCAAATAAACGAACACGAAAGGCAGGTCGCGTAAAACTGCATCCATCATGCGTTGGAAAGTCTGCGCGGCCCCCTTGAGGCCAAAAGGCATGCGCAAGAACTCAAAAAGGCCGAAAGGAGTTATGACCGCTGTTTTGGGTACATCGTGCGCGCGCACTGGAACCTGGTGATAGCCGCGCACCAAGTCTATTTTAGAAAAAATGCGCGCCCCCGCCAAATGAACAGAAAAATCCTGAATGTGCGGAATCGGGTAGCGGTCATGAGCTGAAACGTTGTTCAACCTGCGGAAATCGCCGCAAGGCCGCCACGAGCCGTCAGCCTTTGGGACCATGTGTAACGGCGAAGCCCAAGCGCTCTTGGAGCGTCTAACGATGCCTAGTTTTTCCAGATTAGTGAACTCCTCGCGCGCGATGGCCAGTTTAGCTGGGTCCAAACGCCGAGCCTTTGCAAAAACGGGAGGGCCTGTGGTTGTTATGAAATGTTCTACCCCATGTTTGGCCACCGTTGCTGAAAAAGTGGGGACTGTGAGTGCTGGAAACTGAGCAAGCAGAGTGTGAAACTTACCACCCGCGGCTGAGACGCTGGCATGTGCAGTTGGCAGGGCCACCCGAGCTGTGCAGGGAATAGAATGAAAAGACAGTGCATTAATCAGACGTCTATTAGCAAGATCAACCAATAAACCATGTGAGCACAAAAAATCAGCCCCTAACATGTTGAAACTGACTGCTGCTACAATAAATGTCCACTCAAATGAACGACCCTGTAAGGACAGAAGCATGGTCCTCTCACCAAACGTTTTAATTGTGGAGCCGTTCGCTGCTGACACTGACACCCAGGGGGCTTTAGAAGGCGACAGCCGTTCCGCGTAGGTGGGCGTGACGAAACTCAGCTGCGAGCCCGTGTCCACGAGGAACTGTTTCCCCGAGCGTGCATCCGTCAGGTAAAGCAGCCTGTTCTCATTGCCGAGAGTCGCAGCTGCTACCGGCCCTCGGTCCTGGCGTTTAAAATTGCACGGTGGGACGCACCTGTGCGCTCTCTCTGCAAAACGGCGGTGGTAGAAGCACGAGCCGTTCTCCGCTCCGCGTCGTCTGGCTCCGGTCGCCGCCGTTGTTGGTGCGTCTGGTGCCGCTGGACCCAAGCTGTCTCCGGACGCCGTTCCCGAACTAGCCGCCGCGGCCGAAACTGCGTTCTGCTTGTGGCCGTCGACCAACTTCTGCGCCTCCTTGCTCAACCCATGGTAGTCTCGCTTGGCCAATCGGGGTGACTCTGCCAGGGCCACTCTCACCGCTGGTGGCAGGGTTCGAAGGAATAGGTGGGCGAAAATGAATTCGCCATCCTCGGAGGCTTTGAGCTGCAGCATCTTCACCATCAGGTCCGCAGGTCTATCGTTTTCTGCCTCCGTCAGCGCCAGGAGCCCCTCTGCTCTTTGTTGGACTGAGGGGGTGAAATGGCTGATCAGCGCGTCTTTCAATGCGCTGTACTTGTCGCTGTCTGGGGGATGATTAACCAAATCCTCCACTCTCTGGACCGTGTCGCTGTCCAGTTTCGCTACCACGTGGTAGAATCTTGTGTCGTCGTTGGAGATTCTCCGGAGGTTGAACTGCGCCTCGATTGTGCTAAACCATGAGCGCGGGCTGTGCTGCCAGAAATCGGGCAGCCGGAGCGTGGAGGCGGCCATCAGGCTGGCTTCCACCGAGCCCGGTTCGGAAGAATTCTCATTGCTCATTCTCCGTCGTAGGTCACCAGTGTAGGAGCATGCTCAAATAACGAGGCTGAGTTTCAGTCATAAACCAGCTTTATTTGACAGAACACAAGCTCCTAGCATTCTCAAAGCAGGAAAGAGAAAGAATCATACTTCAACCCCCTTTTATACATTTCCAGCATCAGAATTCAAGTCACATGGTGTCTTCAGTCAACATACAGTTACAAAGCATCCCTTTGAAGCTTCACCATTGTCTCTCATTTCTTGATGAACCGGAATACCCTCCGGGGCGTCTTCTGTGGGACAAAGAGACAAATCTCACACTTCCTTGTTACCTCCTGTAGATTTGAGTCCTCAGTCCTTGCAGACGTGACACTCCACAATACACATTCAGTTCTGTCTCTGTGGCAGCGTGAGCCCACAATGTGTGTCGGCCACAGTATTTTATTTATTATTCCCTTTTAGAAACGGGATAACAAAATCACCACATATTCACTTGTGTTTCACTGATATAAAACAACTGTGACGTTTCAAAACAGTCGGTGACGTAATGGAACGCGACATGGGACAGTCACATGACATCCTCTTTCTGATACAGACCTCGGAACAGTGGTTTGAATCAGAAGTTCCATCTAGGTTTCGGTACGTACCAAAACACTGTTTCGGCTTTGCCATCACTAGTACATACAGTATCTCTTTCACAGTTAATTAACACAAAAGGGTAATTATATTCAATCAAATTTGAGCCATACACATCCCAGTATACACATTCAGTATATTTGTTTCAATTCCAGTAAATGTATTCATTTAAATAAAACGTTTCAATGGGTAAATGTATTATACCAAGGTCTTAGCATAATTTATACTTTTTGAGTTGGAGAAAGTAACAGATGACCAGTTGCACTTTGAAAATTAATATTAACTAATGCAGAAGATAACTAAAATAGCTGGATATTCTCTGCCATACTGAAACGCCTCTGCCAATGATCTCTGCCTCTGGGTCGGGGTCTGGGTCTGTCGAGGCCAGGGGGTGGTGTATGTCTCTCCTCCTCTCCATTTCTGTAGCTTGGCGTTTAGGGATGGGTGATACCAGCATTTTTTCTTTCAATGCAATACCATTAATTTATGGGACTTTTTCTTTGATACCAGTACTTTTTGCCCCTTAGAGGAAAATCACATGATTGCAGTTTCATTACCAACTTTATTGCAAGGGCAATATGAAATATGAATAAAACACATGGACATAAATACTTGAAAGAAATGCTTATAAAATTATAATAAAATAGAACAATGAGCAAAGTAAATAAAAAATAAAATGAAATATAATTCAATTATAAAATAGTTAAGACTTAAACCAACGAATGCTTGGCGTGTTGCCAACATTCACAACTTATGCACAACAATAGTCTAACTTATGCATAACTTATGCATATCTAATGCTAACTTCTGTATAGCGCAGTCATGCCAAACTGCTGTTGCCTCCTGATCCATGAATCCTAGGTGTGCAACATATCATCTCTGTTTAATCCAGATGATTCTCTCCCTCCAAAGACCATGGCGGGGGGCGTGACCGACCTGGCAGAGCTGTCAAATCTGTCAGGTCAGTTATGTCTTAAACAGCTGATGTGATGTGTCAGGAACGTTAGATGACAGTTTTCACAACCTGGCTCAAAGGTACACAAACTGATTTATTTTCAATAAAGTGAAAAACAAAACAAGATAATGCATGGACTGTGCTTTTGCCGGGAGGCGCAGCCAACAGCAGAGTGTGATTTATCATGGAAAACAGCTGAGCTCTGCTTCAGGCGATCAGCTGATTGGATCCTCCTCCTCTGGTGTTCTGACATTTTGACATATTTATCAGAACAACACTGGACAGCTGATGGTACAGACTGCAGTGAAAGGTAAAAAAACATGGGAGGAGGGCTAAACAGCGATTTGGATCTTTATTCTGTAGCTTGAAAGTGCTCAGACACATCCCCGACAGGTCCCGTTATACAAAGCTCTCTATGTGTATGCATTGCAGGCAGCAGTTGAGCTCTGTACGGGTTTTTCCTGTGAACCAGCACTGCAAGTCCGCCATTATAGGGTAGCTGTAAGTTAGAAGCCCATTCAGTAAGTCACACATAGGTTCAAAGAGCCTTATTTATATATTTCTTCTGCCATCAGCGACGCTGCTGAGCTCACTCTCACTCCGCTCTGTATCGGAGTCACAATGACTGCTTGACTGGAGGCTGCCAGTGGGCAGTGAGTCTTCGGCTCTGACATCTGATAGGCTGCCATAATCATGTGACATGGCAGACCATCTCCAAAAAATGCCTTGGCTGGTTTTTCACTGGTTTTCACGCATAAATTTAATGCCTAAAACTCTCAGAAGTGAAAATAAATTGCATGTTTTGTATTAAGGTGGTATCGCGATATTTAGAAAGCATCGACTCCAGAGTATTGATTAGTTGGTATCGACGTATTGATATGTGAGTATCGATTTGATTCGATTTCATTTTCGGCCTGGAAATATAGCCACATGATACGGCGCTCCTCTTCCTCTCTGCCATTCTTCTGCTCCATCTCTGTGCAGTGTGTGCATGCTGTGGTAGCGCATCTCGATATGTAGCATAGAATTATAGAACATCAGCACTCTGGCAGCTGGTGGCTGCTGCTTACTAGCTTGTTTACCTGGCGCTGCTGAGTCACGTGATGGTACGGGGGGGGGGGGGGTTAAAACCACCAGAAGAGGAGCAAAGTGTGGCTGAGTGTGCCTGCTCTGTGCTGTGACGGGAGTGGCAACACAGACACAGAGTATCAATCTCATTTCACTGGTTTTGATCAATGTCAACGTTGGTAATGATATCATCGATATTTGGATCGATCCACCCACCACTACACTGCGTTTCAAATTATTATGTAAATGGTATTTGTCTCTGATTTTCCTAAATAGTCAGTGCAAATGACAGTATAATTTAAGTCATCAACTGTTAGAGCATAATTCAGATTTTATTGAGCAAACCTCCCAATGATAACTATTTTTTTGCAAAAATAAAAAACTCAAAATGCACTGTTCCAAATTATTATGCACAACAGAGTTTCAAAACATTTTACTGGTTGTAAAGAACTGAAAATGGTCATTTGTTGAATTTGCAGCATTAGCAGGTCCTATTTACTGAAATCAAAACTCCATTTCAATCAAAAACATCTTAACAGAACAAGTTACATGCAAACATAGAACCCCTTCTTTGATATTGCCTTCACAATTCTTACATCCATTGAATTTGTGAGTTTTTTGAGAGTTTCTGCTTGAATTTCTTTGCAAGATGTCGGAATAGACTCCCACAGCTGCTGTTTTGATGTGAACTGCCTTCCACCCTCATAGATCTTTTGCTTGAGGATGCTCCAAAGGTTCCCAATAGAGTTTAGGTCAGGGAAGGATGGGGGCCACACCATGAGTTTCTCTCCTTTTATGCCCATAGCAGCCAATGACACAGAGGTATTCTTTACAGCATGAGATGGTGCATTGTCATGCATGAAGATAATTTTGCTACAGAGGGCGCAGTTCTTGTTTTTGTACCATGGAAGAAAGTGGTCAGTCAGAAACTCTATATACTTTGCAGAGGCCATTTTCAAACCTTCAGGGACCCTAAAGGTGCCTACCAGGTTTCTTCCCATGATTCCGGCCCAAAACATGACTCCGCCACCTCCTTGCTGACATTGCAGCCTTGTTGGGACATGGTGGCCATCCACCAACCATCTATTACTCCATCCATCTGGGCCATCCAGGGTTGCACGGCACTAATCAGTAAGCAAGACTGTTTGAAAATTAGTCTTCATGTATTTCTGGGCGCACTGCAACAGTTTCCGCTTGTGAGCATTGGTTAGGGGTGGCCGAATAGTAGGTTTGTGCACATCTGCAAGCCTCTGGAGGATCCTACATCTTGAGGTTCATGGGACTCCAGAGGCACCAGCAGCTTCAAATACCTGTTTGCTGCTTTGTAATGGCATTTTAGCAGCTGCTCTCTTAAGCTGATGAATTTGTCTGGCAGAAATCTTCCTCATTATGCCTTTATCTGCACAAACCTGTCTGTGCTTTGAATCAGATGAATGATGGTCATGCTTAAGTTTTCTTGAAATATCTAATGTTTTCATACCTAGTTCAAGGCATTGGACTATTTGATGCTTTTCGGCAGCAGAGAGATTCTTTTTCTTTCCCATATTGCTTGAAACCTGTGGCATGCTTAATAATGTGGAACATCCTTCTTAAGTAGTTTTCCTTTAATTGGGCTCACCTGGCAAACTAATTATGACAGGTGTCTGAGATTGATCCAGACGGCCCTGAGACACAATACCATCCATGAGTTTAATTGAAAAACAAAAAACTGAGTGTTTATGACACTAAAATCCTATTTGCATAATAATTTGGAACATGGTGTACTGAGTGCTTTCTTCTGGTGGGAGTTTCCGGGCGCATGCACAATACCGTTCCATTAACGGTAAAAGTGAGCTGTTTTTTTGTTTATTTCAAAAACAAAGCGTTACTTCAAAGTTCTGGCAAATTAAAAGTCGGGAAAATATGGCGATACAATAATACAAGCCTTTAGTTCCACTTAATTTTGGCCGGGCGAGCTGAAACAGTGAGACTGACAGATGGACAGATACACAGAGCAACAAACAGACGCACTAACAGACTACTGTATGTCTCTGAGTTTCACTGAGGCATAAAAACTTAACTGGCTGAAAGCTGTACAGTGTTAGCATAAAGGCTGACATGACCTTAAGTTGAACAAAGTTAGCTTAAGAAGGAATAAGTCAACCCTTAAAGCTAAAAAAGCTTAGGTTACTTTCATAACTTTACACAGAATTGTTTGCATAGAAGCTAAATATAGCATAAATTTGCTTAAAAATGCCAAATAAAACTGTAAAGTCTAAAATGTTAGCTTTAATATTAAAGTGTCTTAAGTTTAAATGTCCTTAAAAATTTGAACTTATATCAGAATGGAGTTTCTAGTATGTGCATGTGCACAAGTACGCAGAAGGAGATGCAGGTAAGAATGAAAGCACCAAGGTGCTGTGCCTCGGTGCCTGTGGCACGGTACCATGGGTGGCTGTAAAAAAGCGGCACTCCGACCTCTACTGGCTCGGGATAGTTATTACAATACCTTTTTTTGCTGTGACATTGACAGAAATGGTGAGTTAAATTTGTGTTTATTTCAAAAACAAAGTGTTACTTTGAAATTCTGGCAAATTAAAAGTGAAGAAAATGTGGTGATACAATGATCGGGCAAGCTTAAACAGAAAGACAGACAGATACACACAGCCACAAACAGACGCACTAACCGATTACTGTATGCCTCCATTTCATAGAGGCATAATAAATATGGCCAATTCAAACAACAGTAGTGTGACTACATAACGGCTTTCACACGATAAAACTCACTCCATGATAGATGAGAGTCCTGTGGTGGATCTGAATCTCTGAACCTGTTTTAGTCTGGAGTCTTCTCTCGGAGATCAACTGTTGTTCCTGCAACTGAAGTGTCAGTTTTTCATCCGAAGTTCTGAGAACAGTCAGTTGATCAGATGTGGAAGGAGCTGAAGTGAAAGTGCGAGTGCTTCCAGGCAGAATGTCAGATTAGTAAGACTGAGGCAAGCCTTATTCATCAACAACAGATGATTAACAGGAGCTGCTCTGAGGCCTGAGAATCTCAAAGAGAACAAGGCCCTCTCACGTTTCTGTTTTATGTGACAGTTAATTTAGGCCTATATTCTCACATCTCCACTTGGAGCTTTTATTTAAAACCTGGGTTTGACGTTAACATCACCCCACCAGTCAAATGCGATTTAAATTCAACAGTGGTCTGTAGATCAGTCACTTTTACATCCACTTTGACCATTGAAAGATTGTGTTTTAAAGTTTCTCAGAAAAAAAAAAAAAACAGTGGAGGAAAAAAATAGATTTATGTGCTTTTGAATGTCCTAGAAAAAGTTTTCCTTAGAGAGGCGATAAGTTAATTGACATTTATCGGAAAAACTTCAAAAAAAAATGTAGAGTGAGCAAGATACAAACTCAGAAAATTTTTTTTGATTTTCAAGAATAATTGCAAATTTATTTTTTATTTTTTTTCCACAATATTTTTTATTGAACCTTTTTTTTTTACAAACATAGCACATGCAGTCAGACACTAACACAAAAGTACAGTAATTTAAAAATTAAAAAGAACAATAACAAAATAACAAAAAAAAGTGTAATAAAAACAACAACAGCCATTAACAAAAACAAGTCATCAACAATGCTCCTCTGTTTAGTCTAGGTAATCTATTACATAAGAATACATAATATACATTCACCAGCTTGGAATTTGCAAGGTCCACACATATCATTCACCTTCTTCTTCAGAAGTTATGTTTAATTTCTTTACATAATCAATGAAAGGTCTCCATATATTCTCAAACACAATTTCCTTTGATTTCAGTATATATGTTATTCTTTCTAGTGGAAGGTTTGTTAACATCTGTCTTAACCACTGAGTCACATCTGGTCTATGAGTCTTTTTCCACAGTAGTGCAATACATTTTTTGGCATTAAGCAAACTGAGGTCTATGAATGCTCTTTCACTCTTATTAAAGTTATGTTTTTCTGGATACAGACCCAACAAAAACAGTTTAGGGTTCAATGTGAATTGTTTTGAAATTATTTTTTCAATTGTTACCCTCACCTCTTCCCAAAACATTCTGATTTTTCTACATTCCCATAAACAGTGAAATAGGGTTCCTTTACTTTCCATACATTTTGTGCACGTATCTGGTATGTTTTTGTTATATCTATTTAATTCCACTGGTGTAACATACATCTACATTAACCATTTAAAATGTATCAGTTTAAGACGTACATTTATTGATTTGGTTTGAGCTCCTGCACAAGCCATTTCCCATTGTTCCTCTGAAATTTCAATTTGCAGGTCTTCTTTCCAGTAATTCAGTCTTTTCTGTGAGTTTTCACTTGAGAATAGTGTCAATGAGTTGTAAAACTCTAAAATAATACCCTTTCTCTTACTATCTTTCATCAAAAATTTTTCCAAAGTTGAATAAGTAGGTCGGGTGAGAACATTATTTTGATTTGAACGAATAAAATTTCTAAGCTGAAGATATTTAAAAAAGTGTGTTTTATTAAGATTGAATTTAATCCTCAGTTCTTCAAAAGACATTATGTTATCTGAGCGTGACAAATATAAGTCTTGAATCTTTTGAATCCCTTTTAAATTCCATATTTTAAATACAGTAGCCGTTCTCCCTGGTGTAAAATATTGATTACCCCATATTGGGCCAAATTGTGACAGTGAGTGCGGTTCTTTTAAATATTTTTTAGTTTCACACCATACTTTGATCATGTGCTTTACAATTGGATTTTTAACTTGTTTCTGTAATTTTTTAGCCGAGTCTGAGTATATGAATATGGGAAGAGGTAAAGGTAAATTGTATGATTCCATTTCAGTCCAATGAAGGAGGATCATTTGATGAAAAATAATATGTCATAGACCTCAGTTGTGCTGACCAGTAATACAACATAAAGTTTGGACATTTCAGACCTCCACGATCAAATGGTAAATATATTAAGGACAAACGTAATCTAACCTTCCTATTGTTCCATATAAATTCCACTAACTTTTTTTAATTCTTGAGAATAGATCTGAAGGTGGTGGTAAAGGGATGTTTTGAAATAAATAAAGTATTTTTGGTAAGATATTACTTTTAAGTATATTAATTCTCCCGATCATCGACATTGGTAGTGACATCCATCTCTGAAGCAACTCATTAATATTTGTCATTAAGGCTTCATAGTTGGCACTGGCGACTGATTCTAGCTTAGGCAAAATTTGAATTCCTAAATATTTAAACTGATTTACAACATTGAATTGGTTTACCTCAGGAGCTGGGTAATTTCTCTGGGTCTCATTTAACATTAATATCGAAGATTTTGTTTTGTTTATTTTATATCCTGATATTTCCCCAAAGTTCTTTATTAAATTTAACAAAGTTGCAAATTTATTTAAAAAAAATATCAAACCTACCATAAACAAGTCACACATTTACAAGATACAAGTTACATATTTGTTCAAAAGAAAACATTGCAAATTTATTCTGCAAATTTATGATAAAAAGTGTCAAATTATAATAAAAAAGTTAAAGTATTTTTTTGGATTTAAAAAACTAATACATTTACAATAATTGAGTTACAGATGCATATGAAAAAAGTAAGATGAAAAACTTGCTTAATACTAATGCCAGCAACTGTGTTTATTGTTATAAATTGTTTTGATTGCCTTTGTATAGACCACAGCAACATTTAGACTTCTTTTATTTTCATTGCAGTGCAGATTTTTTTTGGCCAAAAATTGCCTAAAACAGTTCTGTCTATGGTAATGTTGCCAATGACTTGGCTAGCAAAAATTTTCTGTGGCTACAAACTGCTAGCCAGAGAGACTTGAGCACAAAAGTTGATACGAAGTATTGGATAGAGTTTAAAAAAATCATAGGCAAAAATTCACTGGTGACCCCTCCAACCAGCGTTCATCACCCTTATATAACAAATAATCTGACACTGACAAAAAAAATGTGAAATGTAAACAAGTTAGCTGTTTTTATTTACTGCCTGCTAGATGAGCAAACATGACCAGTACTGGTGTCCTTACCATGACACCCAGGTACTCAACACAGTCACATCACTACTGGATTATTTGCACTATTTACCGCTGACTTGCTTTCTTTTCTCCTCGTCCCCTTTTTCTTCTTTCTTTTGTCACTGCCAGATGGATAACTTTGCTTCATTTTGATACAGTCGCTCTCACTCGTTTGTTTACGTAGAACACATACCGATACTTGCCAGAGTTTAGTTTAGTTTAATGTTTATTTGAAAGGGACATTACATACTAATGAACATTAATACAAATGTAAGTTTGCCAGATTTAGCAATATTGCTAATTTGCATATGTAGTCCTCTGACAGGTCACAAAAACACACAAACAATCATACACGAGAAGAACATCTGCAATAAAACTGTACAAAGTGAATATGCAAAAGTGCAAGAGTTAAGGTGCTTCAAAACAAAACATTCAAATGTCTCACAGGTGAAGTGCTGTGTATGCGTACACACACACACATGCACCCAAGCACCTCACAGCAGCAACAAACAACAGCGACGAACAAGAGGCGGGGCATATATGTGTGACGCACGGGCACATATATATACAGTATATGTGTATGCTGCAGAGCAACCACTAGTTATGGGTGTCGTTGTGATTGTTTAAAAGCCAGTTTTTACAGTGAGACTTAAAAGTGTTTAGTGTGGCACATTCTCTGATTGCAGGTGGTATGTTATTCCAGATCTTGGTGCCCCCCAGTGATGGCACAGATTGAGCAAATGTGGTGCGTCTGTGGGGGACCTCACAGTCTCCTCTAGTGATTGCTCTGGTGGTTGTACCGGTGACAGTCCTCAGTTTAACATATTCTCCCAGGGGTGGGTGGGTGGGTGGGGGGGGGGGGGTGCATAGCCGTTTTATAAATTGAAAAGGCAAATTTGAGAGTTTTGTAATTTTCAAGAGACAGAAAATTGTATTTCTTGTAAATGTGACAGCAATGATATGTGGGATCTTTCTTATCAAAGATTTTTAAGGCTTCTTTGTATAAAGATTCAGTAGGTTTGATTATTGTTACACCAGTGAGAGACCAGTTGGTAAAACAGTAATCGACGTGTGAGAAGATCATTGCATGCAGAAACATTTTAGCATCACTGTCAGTGATGGTCTAATTTGTTTAAAATTTCTCAGATTGAATTTGATTAAGTTAATAAGGAGTCTCATTAACCCTCATTAAGGTGGGAGTGGGGCCCCTTTAGATAGTTCTGCGCCGGCCTGCCGCTGTCATTGCAAACTCTCCACATTGTCACAGCTGTAGTGATTCAAAATTTGGTAAATGAGGGAGGTTGCATCAGGAAGGGCATGCAGCGCCAAATCAAATATGTGGCTCATAGACTAGGTAAGGTAAGGTAGACCATTAACTGTGGTTACCCGAAAGAATAATAATAAGAAAATAACAATTTAATTTTGCCTCATGCTGACTGATAACTGAGTGCATTTCCTCTACTATAACAATATGCTAACAAACATCTCTATAAATCTACCTGCATGCTTGGATGTTGTTTTTCATTTTTGGCTAATGTAAATTGCACGTACTTGCTCAGGTGGAGATGAGGGTCCTCGGCGGCAGCGAAGCAGCATCTCCGGAGGGAAGAAACCTCCCAAACGCAACGCGCTCTACAGACGGCTGCAGAACTTCCTTTACAACGTCCTGGAGAGACCTCGAGGATGGGCCTTTATCTACCACGCCTACGTGTAAATACCCGTCTGTGTTTCACATCACTTTTTTTTCAGTGCTGCAAACGACAATCAGGGATGCATGGAATCAGGGCTCCGCACTGGTGCACTGACACCAGACAGATAACAAATGAAGTAGTTTACCCATTTCATTTAGAAGAACAGTTGTACATTTATGATAAAGTCGCCAGTTTATTAGAAAAAAAGACACAAATTTACCATTAGGAAGACATAGACTTGAAAGGGAAAAGAAACACAAATTTCCCAGCCAGCATACCCATGTGGGCCCACCAAAGGTTAAATCTGGGCTGTCTTCTGGGTCCATGTGGGTTTGTCCATGGATTCCATGTTGGCCCCATCTGTGTTTGCCCACATGGGCTTTACCTATATACCCATTTTCAACTTTTTTTTTTCATAAATTTGCTATTTTCTTGTACATTTGTGACCTTTTCCCATAAATTGGATACATTTTCTTGGAAAATTTAAACTTTTTCATAAATTTGCAACTTTTTTTTTTTTTTACAGTAAACTTGTAACTTTTTCTCAGAAATTTGTAATTTTTTTTCTTGTAAAGTTGCGACTTTTTTCCTTATAAATTTGTTAGTTTTTCTTGTAAATTGTGACTTTTTCTTGCAAATTTGGAACTTGCTAATCAGTTTGCCACTTTTTTTTACTGTAATCCTGCAATTTTTTCTCATAAATTAATTTTTTCCTTTTTAAATTTGCTGTTTTCTTGTAAATTTGTGACATTTTTCTTGTAAGTTTGTAACTTTCTAAAAAAAAATCAGCTTTTTTTTAACTGTAAACTTGCAATTTTTCCTCACACCTTTGTGACTTTTTTCATAAATGAATTTGGTGTCTTATCTTATCTTATAAATTTGTAACTTTTTCTCCTATATTTGTGACTTTTTTCTCATAAATTTGCTATGATTTTTTTTGGTAAATTTTCAAAATTTTTCTCTTAAATTTTTGATTTTTTTTCCTCATAAATTTTCATATTTTTTTCATAAATTTGTGACCTTTTTCTGTTAAATGTGCTCCTATTTTTTTGTGTAAATGTTCACATTTTTTTCCTCATAAAGTTGTGACTTTTTTGGCACCAGTGTTGCCGAAACCTGCTCACCCACATTAAACCCATGTGGGGCCCAGATGGGGTTCTAGTGGGTAAGCAGACGAGCCGCTCGCCTGCACCACAGGCGAAGTCTGTGTGGGCAAACACGGATGGGGCCATCGTGGGACCCGCTGACAAACCCACATGGGACCCATGAGACAGGCCACTTTTAACCTTTGGTGGGACCCACATGGACATGCTGGCTGGGCTGCTCAAATGAAGAAGTGAAGTTGCAAGTGAAATCAAAATGTATGATTAAAAAAACAGGTTTACACTAAAGAATAAAATGTGTAACGGAACTAAGCCACTAATTTACACAAAAGCATTTTAGAAAAAAATTACAAATTTATGATGAAAAGGTTGGGAATTCATAATAAAATGTCACAAATTTATAATGAAGATTGCAGATTGATGAGAAAAATTTTTTTTCAAGAATGTGAGCTTATCCTTGTAAATTTGTGACACAAATTGACATGAAAACACTTGAAAATTTACAAGTAAAAACTCATCATTTTCCCACTTGAAGGTTGTAACGTTCCTTTATATGGTCTGGTTTTCTTTTGCCACAAATTGCTGCTGATTTTCTTCCCACAGTAAAGGCCTCTGATCCTTAGTTTAGTGGTTTAGGCTTTTATCATCATCGTCAGACCACAGGATGTTAAAAGGCTGATTTAGCATCAGAAACCACAGCTGCAAACGGCAGCTGTGGTTATAGAAGTAATACGGTTGGTATCTTGAGTGCGTCTGTGGGTTAAAATCTTATGAAGTTACTCAGAGCTCAAAGGCAATATACCACTGACACGTTCATTAATGTTTTGCTGCAAATTAGATGAGCTTGTCATTAAGAAATGTAAATCCAAAAGCTTTGTAAGCTTGTAGATTTATTACTGTGCTATTTGTTTCTTGGGGATTTATGAGTATTTACTCCTACTATCTTGAAAATTTGCAGTGGTTTTGCAGTTTTCTCCAATAAGTTTTAGACATTTTTGGGGGTAAATTTTCAACTTTTTTCATGCAAATTTGTGACTTCTCTCCTAAATTTTAGACCTTTTTAGCGGGTGAATGAGCAGCTTGCTTTGTGTAAATTTGTGACTTTTCAGTCATAAATTTGCAGCTCTTTTTACATGAATTTGTACCTTTTTGTCATAAATTTAATAGTTTTCTGATAAACTTTACTGCTTTTTCATGGCATTTATTTTCATACACTGCAAAACATTCAATCTTAAATCAAAGCTGTATATGCTTGGTTTTTTTTGTCTGACAAGATATTTCTTCTTGTAGTGCAGTTTTCTGTAAGAAAATTTTACTTGCAGAACAAGTAAAAATTGCTTTAAAATTTTAAGGTTTTTTAAATTTGTTTTAAGTCAAATTTTCTTGCGACAGATAATTTTACTTAAAATTAAATTGCTTAAACTATCTTATAGCAGGTAAAATTTACTTACAGAATGCTGAACAACCAAAAGAAATGTCAGACAAAAAACAAACGTATGTAGCCTCGAATGAAGATATTTTATCTTACAGAAATTACATTTTTGCAGTGTAAATTGTAGATTTTTTTTTCTGATAAATTTGAAACTTTTTTCATTCAATTTGTGAGGTTTCTGTCATAAATTTTAGACCTTTATTCAGTGAGTTTACAAATAGTTGTCATCTAAATTTGTACTTATTTCTCATAAATGTTAGACCTTTTTTCTAGCAAATTTACAATTTTTTCATGCAAATTTATGACTTTTCTCTCATGAATTTTTTGCTTTTTTCAGTAAAATTGAAAGCTTTTTTTATGCAAATTTGTGACTTTTCTCAAAAAATTTTTTTTTTTTCTGGTAAATTTTGATTTTTTTTTTCCACATAAATTTGCAGCTTTTTCCTTGCAAATCTCTCTTTTTTCCTGGAAAGTTTGCAAATTTTATATTGTGTCAAAGAAGCAGAAAACCACTGAATATGTGCAAAAAGTTGAATGTAGCTCCATGTTTTGCCCTTATGCCAGGAAAAGTAAACCCAAAATGCATGATTATAACAAAAATAACAATATTAACCATGAAATTGTGATTTATTATACTTGGTTGCACAAAAGCACCAAAGTATCTGTCATAAATGAACAAATTCACTTTACAGTTTTGTCATCAGTTAAGATCAATTAAGTTTTGTCTGAGCGAGTGGATTATTGTTAGATCAGAGGTAAAAAGCGCTGCCTTCAGGCTGCTGTTTGTTCAGGAGGTTCTCAAAAAAAAATAAAGCAGCCGTGGGTCGATAACTGACGTCACACCTCAGATCAGGTGTCGCCGTTTGAATCCTCTTCCTGAATCTCAGCCGTGGGGTCATTTTTCAGGAAGGTGAGCGCGAGCAGATTACTGATGCGTCATGTTCTGTGTTCAGGTTCCTGCTGGTGTTCTCCTGCCTGGTTCTGTCTGTGTTCTCCACCATCAAAGAGTACGAGAAGAGCTCGGAGGATGCACTCTACATCCTGGTAAACACGGGGTTAGCCACCGAGGTCACACGTCTGAGGACAGAGCATCGACCTCACTGTGGTATCTCTGGTTGGTCGATTGATCGGCTGCAGGGGTATTTTCTGCCCCGGCGTCTCAGATGTGAAGAATTTAAATTGATAGTACAGCTGGGCCACTGCCTGCACTGGTCTCAGATGATCTCATTTGCTATAATCATGATTAATTACAGTGACCTGCTTGTTGCAGCAATCAGTCAAACAGCCAGAGAAAACAGGACAGAGATGCAAAGACAGAGCACGTGCAGTAACATAAATCAGGCGCTATTTATACTTAAAGGTTTCATTCCTGATTTAGAAACATATTTGTTCTGCTTGAAATGATTTTGAGAGTTTTGTCTGATTTTTTTTGATCTTTTCTTATCTTTTCTTAGACTCATCAGCTGCTTCTCAGTGTAAATGTAGGACATGGAGAATTTTTTTATAGCGATGCAGCTGTTCTGTGTTGAGCCCAGATTCTAAATCAAAGGTCTAATGGATCTCTTGGACAATTGTAGAGTGACAGACTTCCGCATTGTGGTCCTCCCGTAGCTCCAGTTCCACTTCCATTGTATTTGCCCATTCCCTGGCGCTTTCTTGTCAACAAATCAGTGTTGTCATTTTCATTTATCATTGTACATACTGGAAATAGTGTGCGGGCAGTGTTTTCTTTATAAAGTTTGTGTTTCACATTTTGATCGTTTTTGTATCCATATTGAGCTGTTCAGTAGCCCATGCATTTACAGTCCATGCAGTGCTATTTGGAATAGCACAGACATAAACAAGACTATAGCTGTGCTATGCTAAGCTAACTGGGTGAACTGTGGCGGTTTGGGAAAACCCCCACAACACACAGGGACAGACAGCTCGCTACTCCTGGGTTTTTTCCGCTGCATGCTGTGATCTAATCTGCCATTTATGCATTTCACTGCTGTGAGGTTAATGTGCCATCCATGCATTGTGTTCATGCATCCTGTCTGTGCCTCTCATATGCAAATGCTCATATCGACCCATGTGAATGCTTTGATGTATTGTTGTAGCTGAGTATATAAGCTGTCTGAATTTCATGTTCAATCTCTCAATCTCACTTCTGCAACTACAGCTGCTGGACACAGACATTGTGTCCTCCTTCTCTGAGAGCCGTGGGCTCGCTCTCGGCGCGCTTGCACGGCGCCGGGAGCGGAGCTTGTGACGGCGGTATGATTAATAAAACCTGCTTAAAACCTCAGCATCGCTGCCCTTATTTTATCATCCGCCGCATGAACTATTAAACGGCTCAGTACGGTTACAAAAACAATCAAAATGTGAAACACAAACTTTATAAAGAATAAAACGATCTGCCTGTACGCTATTTCTGATACAATGATAAGTGAAAGTGATAAAATTGATTTATTGACGAGAAAGCATCAGGGAATGGGGAAATATAATGGAAGCGGAACCGGAGCTGTGGGAGGACTGGAGTTACAGGAAAAACTGATGTCACTCTACATAGTGCAAGAGGTCCATTACGATGTTCCATGACGGTGCCTTAGTTTAAAAACAGAGGGAGAGTTTCAAATGTGGCTGTTATTTTCATTTGATTTTTGATCTGCAGTTCCTTTTATATTTATGTGATTTCTGTCAGTGGTATACTTTAGTCAAAACACGTCAGGGTTTAATTACTGCAGTACCATTTTACATCCAGCTGAAGGAACCATAATGATGTCATTATGTGGCTACTGTTAGCTGGTTAGCTCATAGCTTTGGTTGTGAACACAGCCTGAGCTAACAAACCTAAAATTGGCTGAAAGTGAGAATGTAAAATCCCAGAGTGATATTACCGGTCCCCATGGTGTAATAAGCACAGAAACAACCCTGAATGAGGGAATCAGCTTGATCTGCTAATAGCAGCTATTTATTGCCTCTTCCAGCCAGAGTATAAAAAAATTGTAATAAAATTGAATAAGCTAAAATAACCTCTAGGAATAAGATATATGGCCAAGTAGTGGTAGATAATCCAGCTAGAATATCCAATGTCTAGTGGGGTGAATAGAAAATTACAAGGTTAATGGTAAATAAAGTGCACTTATAAATGATACTGTGGGGGACCCAGTCAGTACGTTCTCTACTCAGACTGAATGGCACGGCAGGAGGAGATGCATAAGAGCTGAGAAATGGATATGCAAGGCAGTCTGTGGGTTTAGCAGGAGAATATGCATTCTATCCGGTATGCATAATAATGCGCCGACAGGCTGGGTGACAAAGGGAATTGTCATTGTGGATGTATGTGTGTTAATGCAAACAGTGACAAAGAGAATTGTCATGGTAAATGTATGCATGTTAATGCAAACGCCACAGGTTGCCAGGCGAGTTGTATGGTATAAAAAGAGAGGTGCCCGCGACCTGGTTTCAGGCTTCTGATTCTTCTTAATGTCAGAGAGAGATTAATAAAGTCTGCTCTGCTCCAGACCGCCTCGCCTGATCCTCTCTCTACAGTACATCAGTGACTCCGGTTACATTGTCACAATGAATTGATTACTGGGAATAAACCGATAATGGCAATAATCCATTTTGTTGTGTATGCATGCACTGAATAAATGAATTATTGGAGGGCAAACCCCTGGAGTTAATTACCCTGGTTACATGGTCTTTATCGTCTTACTCTGTATGCATGGCCGCTTGAATAATCAGGTAACTCCAGAAATCCAATCATAACCGGTTTATTAGTGTACATTTAAACATGGTCACTGTTAATGAAACTTTGCATACAAATAGTTGGCTTTCCACCATGAAAGAGTTCAAAGGTCACCACATGTGCATATTGTTTATATATATATGCAAATTTTCATATGTACATATGCAAATTTGCATGTTTTTCATGTAAAATTTTATTTAATTCTCATACATATTAGACTTTATCATATAAATTTGCAACTTTTTTCATACAGATTTGTGATTTTTCTCATTAATTTAAAAATTTTTTCAGGTAAATTTAGATTTTTTTTATGTTAACCTGTAACTTTTCTCTTATAAATTTGAGACTTTTTCATGTAAATTTGCATTTTTTTTTATTTATTTATTTTTTTTTACATGTATTATAGTACAGTGGCCCCCAACCTTTTTTGCCTCACAGACCTTTAGGGAGGTGGTAGTAGTACTACTACTACTACTGTTGGCTACCAGCAATTCTTTAATGGTAGTTTTGAATTCCTTATGCAACATTTTAACAAGCTCTATCCTTGCATCAAGTCCGGAGAGTTTATTGTTATTTATGCAACAGTTAGTTCCCACCAAGCAATTTGACTGGACAACAAGGATTCCAGGAGTTACTATATTCCCCGATAATCACATTCCGATGTTTCACTGGATATGTATCACATCATCACATCACATACACTGGATATGTTTCACATATGTACACATATGTTGTATCACATCATGGGCTGTGACTTGTTCTGCGGACTGGGTTTTGCCATTAAAGATGACACTGGGGAGGAATGGTCAGGTTGTGGCCAGTGGAACCCTCTGGTTCCGGTGATTGATGAGAATGTTGTGTGGAACAAAGAGCTAATGGACACCACACTGGTCAAGCAGGACCAGTCTCACTCACGTTTGGGGCAGGAGGGTCTCAGTGCCGGTGCTTGGGAAACAGTAGAGGAGGGGGTACTGAGTGTGGCGGCGAGGCACCTGTGCTGGCGAGTGACACCAATGTGCTAGCCCCAGATGCCTCCGGAACTTGGCCACAGGGCTGATGGAGTGTCTGCAGCTACGATGGTGAACGCTATGATGGCTTCAGAAGAGGTTGGGGCCAGACCGACGAGCACGGTGGAACCGTGTGCTCAGCAGCACCATTTCAGGCCGAGCCGAGCCCCACTGAGGGTTATGGACTTGGTTCGGGGTTGGGGTGAAGAACGTCCACGGCGAAGATGGCCTAGACGACAGCCAGCTAAACATCACGAGTGTCTGTGCATCGTGGCTAAGCTGGGCGCAGCATACTTCAAGCTGTCCGACGGTTCGGCGAGGCACGCCAATCAGCTTCGGCGTGTCCAGGAAAAGGCTTCAGGTGACGGGGCTGGACGAGAGCGAATGTCAGTGGTGAAGAAGAGAGGCGCTTTCATCCGGGAGACCAGCCATCGTCCCGAGGGCCTGGTGCTTCCAGGGCCGCGCTTGCTAAAGGGCTGCCCTGGGCCCCCCATGCCGGTTCTACTCCTCCTGGCCAAGGAACAGTGCTGTAAATTGGTGTGTGTTAATAGTTCTAGTGTTCTAATGTATGTATATTGTAAAATGGGATTATTTTGTGTATTTTGTTTAGTTTAGGAGCACGGCGTGTAATTTTAGTTTATGTATGGACTCTTTTTTTCTTTAGTTTATTGGGTGGCAGAATAATCCACCCTGTCGTGCGGGCTGTTTGGTAGTCCACCCGCCAGCCTTAGTTTAGGTTATGTTGTGTGAATGTGTTTGGTCATTTTAGTACATTGGTTTTCATTAGTGTGTGATTTGGGTCCCAAATTGGGGAGGGTCTTAATTGTGTGTGTGGTTTTGGGCTTTTCTAAGCGGGGGAGGAAATGTAATGTTGGGTTCCGGCACCTTATTGTGAAGTGCGGTGTAGTGAGGTGCACTTCATGTCACGTCACTGCACTGCCCTATAAATACCAGAGGGCATCCACATTGTGGCCTCTTAGACTGGTGCCCTCTGCCAGGTGCCTGCTGTGTAACCGCTGTTTAACATCACTCAATAAAGCTGTGTTCATCCAGTCATCTTGCCTCATCCTTCACCCAGGTATTTTACCATACAGAACACATACCTCTGTTACCTGGGAGTCCTACCTTTGTAAACATCTGTAAAATATGTCATGTCTGTTTAAAAAAAAATAGACAAGCTAGAGGTGGATTTATTGTCTCGGTTAGTAAGCCACAATACCTTTGTGGTGGTGGACTCTTTATTTCATCTGAAAATGCCAAGAAAAAGCGAGTAAAGTGTGCCAAAGCCAAATTGCTAGCATGTTAACTAGCCACCGGCACGATGTCATGGTGACCATAAACCTACTCAACAGGTGACCAGTATGTATTATAAATGCTGACCTCTACACTGGACAATATTTAATTTGGTTGCATGTGCGTGGAATGACAACAGGCCTATTCATTTCTGTATTATGCTCAGTGAGGTGCTTAGCAACAGTTAACTGGGTACTTTCAGAAGGGACTGTTTTTCTTGGCTGAGCAAACTAACTGGTTAAACAAACAAATCATAATATTTTGTCCTCTATTGCTGTCATTTAATAAACTGTGCTGGTAGAACTGTTGTCTAAAAGCAATATTACACTCAGGCGTTGCATTATCCGTGGTGCAAAATCAGTTGACATATTTGTCAATGTAATCGTCAAGATCTTCCAGGATGAACAAGATGTGCGGCCCAGTACTAAGTGGTCCACGGACCTGTATGGATTCGTGGACCAGTGATTGGGGACCCCTGCTATAGTATATAGTAGACAAATATATCAGTTTGTTACACAGATACATTTTTCTCAATGTATTTTTCATGACATGTAAAACACAGTGGAGGCAGTGGGACGGCATTGCCATGCATGGCTTAGATGCTCATCGAGGATCTGACAGAATATAGAAGCAGCTGGAAAAATTTTGAAGTGTCAAGCTCTACTGCAAAGCTGCAAATTACTATGACTGATTAATGATTCTAAAAGCACAGAGTGAAATCAGCCTTGGATCTCTGAAAGATAAAGCCTTTGAACATTCTGCAGTGTTTGGCTCCTTGACCGAGCTTCACTCTGCCTAATTAGGACTCACAAAAGCAGGAACAACAGCCTTTAAAACCAACAACTGAACACCACTGCCGTAAAAAAGGCTGTAAAAGCATTACAGATAATGCACAAATGCAAATACTCAGGAGTGAAACTTTCAGGGATAAATCTAAAAATAGACCCGTGCAGAAGTGATGAAGCAGCAGAAATTTTGCCTTGAATGTTTTAAGGTCAGATAGAAGTCGTTGGATTCAGCTTACCTCTGCAGAAATGATCTTTTAGTCATAAGTTAAACATGCTTTTCACTGAGGATTTCTGTGTGGAACGCTCACTCAGGCAGATGTGTTGTCATGTAACAGGAAGTGGTGACCATTGTGGTTTTCGGGGTGGAGTACATGGTGAGGATCTGGGCTGCGGGCTGCTGCTGTCGGTACAGAGGATGGAGAGGACGACTCAAATTTGCCAGAAAGCCATTCTGTGTCATCGGTGAGTCTGGTGAAGTTTTGGTCAAATCTGAACTTGCATGCTTGTGTTTTTATTTGATACAACTTTTTACATCAGTTCTCTTGGGGTGTTTTAAATTGGACTGGAAACACTCTGGAATATTAGAGAGAGGAGAACAGCAATTAAATGATGAATTCATCTTCTTAACCACTTAATCCGTTTTGGGTCTGCGTCTTAGGGCGATACGCAGGGTGCAGCCTGGACAGATCGCCAGGCCACCGCAGGGCCAACACAGACAGACAGGTAGCCATTCACTCTCACATTCATACCTAAGGACAGTTTACTCCCAGCTGATGCCAATTAGCCAAACACGCCTGTCTTTGGACTGTGGGAGGAAACCAGAGTACCGAGCCAAAACCCATGCAGACATGGGGAGAACACACACGAGCCACACTGAAATGTCGCTGATGGTTAGGGATGGGTTTGACCCACAACCCTCTTGCTGAACCACCTAGCTGCCCAACAATTAAATGATCCATCCATCCATCCATCCATCCATCCATCCATCCATCTTCTACTGCTTTTCTGGAGGTCCGGGTTGCAGAGGCAGCAGTTCAAGCAGAGAAGCCCAGACTTCCCTCTCCCCAGCCACCTGCTCCAGCTCTTCAGAGAGGATACCAAGACGTCCCCAGACCAGCTGAAAGACATAGTCTCTCCAGCGAGTCCTGGGTCTACCCCGGGGCCTCTTCCCAGAAGGATGTGCCTGAAACACCTCAAGTGGGAGGCATCCAGGAGGCATCCTGATCAGATGCCCAAACCACCTCAACTGGCTCCTTTCAATGTGGAGGAGCAACGGTTCTACTCTGAGCCTCTGCCGGATGACTGAGCTCCTCACCCTATCTCTGAGGGTGAGTCCAGCAATCCTACAAAGGAAGCTCATTTCAGCTGCTTATATCCACGATCTCATTCTTTCAGTCATTACCCAAAGCTCATGACCATAGGTGAGGGTAGGAACATAGATTGACCGGTAAATCGACAGCTTTGCTTTAGAGCTCAGCTCCCTCTTCACCACAACAGACCGGTACAACGTCCGCATCACTGCAGAGGTTGCTCTGATCCATCTGTCAATCTCTCGCTCCATTCTCCCCTCACTCGTGAATAAGACCCTGAGATACTTAAACTCCCCCACTTGGGGCAGGAGCTTGTCTCCAACTTTTCAACTTTTTCGACACATACATTTCTGACCTTTTTCCCCCCAGTTCCACAAATTTTTGATTCTCTTCTTTCTAAATTTGCAACTTTCCCCCCCCAGTCTCATAAATTTCCCTCTCATAATTTGTGACTTTATTCCCACAGTTTCACACATTTTTATCTTCTGCCGGTTGAAAGATTATGCTATGGGGCAGTCCATCCATCCGTCCGTCCCTCTGTGTCCCACTTTTGTGAAATCAACTCCTACAGTTTTCTTTCAATTGCCTTGAAACTTGGTACCAGGGTTTGATATACGCTGATGATGTGCATATTGCAATTTAGCTCTGATCAGATGATTTTTGCAGGAATTAATAGTCCTTGAGGCCAAGGTCATTTGTCAGTTTTTCCCTCTATCCTGTAACCACAGTAACTACTGAAAGAAATGAGTTAGGCTTTTCAAATTGATGCCATAGTTGTCTCTAAGACAAATCTTAGATAGCATACACCCTGACCTGACTATGGGTTTGGGGTCAAAAGGTCAAAGGTCAATGTTCCAATTGCACCATTACTATAGAACGAGTAAAGCTAGGGTCACAAACTTGGTACGTAGGTTCACCCTGAGGCCCTGAACTGTGACTATGGGTTTGGGGTCAAAAGGTCAAGGTTAACATTCCCTATGCCCTCTTACTATAAAATGAGTAAAGCTAGGGTCACCATACTTACCTCACAGGTTCACCTTGGGATCCTGACCTACAACTATGGGTTGTACAGTATGCAACTATTTTGTTGTATACTTATGGATGATTGGCTTATCATAGTTTGGTTCTGACCCAATAATTATTAGGAAAAATTGAACGCTGCTCTCCTTCAGTGACATATTGGGATCTTCTTCTTCTTCTTCTTTTAGATTTGATTTGCGGTTGGCAACCAACCAAGGAAAACAGGGGCAGGGGATATGGATTTAATTTTTTTTTTTATTCACGGGAGGTCCATTGAGAGGCAGTCTTTCTTTTTCAACGATACCCTGTTGACATTCACACCTGGAAACGGCCCAGCACAACCACACACTGACCTGTGTCCACTGTGCAGCTTCACTGGAGCAGTTGGGGTTAAAAACTTTGCTCAAATGCACCACAGTAGTTTATGAGGGGCAAACATATGCCATCTGTCCCACTCAGATCTGATCCTGTTGGTCCAGGGATTGAACCAGCGACTCTCCAGTCGCCAGTCCACATCCCTAACCATTAGACCACCACTGCCTAGATCACCTGAGTTTTGTAATGAAGATTCATTTTTGTCAAGGAAACAGTTTTGGAGCTGTTGTTTTCTGTGGTGGAGGCCTTCCACTTCAGCATCTCCTGTTTCACACTTGCTGCATCTTTTTTGGCTTTTGTTTTCATGTTTTTGTAACAAGCTTTAAGCTTCTGTTTTTCATTCACTCTGGTCGATGAAAACAGTCAGCTGGCTGCTGCCAAGCGGTTGCTCTTTTTCCACTGTGGTGTTGTCTGTTATTTTTTTTAAATTTCTATTTGTTGAGGTTTCATGATTTTGTTCCATATTTGAGGCAATAGTTTGTTTGTTTTTTTCTTAAGGAGGAAAATCTGTTCAGTCCATGGATCGCCACCTTATCGTGGTGGAGGGGTCCGTGTGCCCAAATGATCCCTGGAACTATGTCGTCGAGCGTGCAGTAGATCCCCATGAAGAAGCTATAACAAGGATCCTGGACATAGCTGTTTCCTCCATAGGGCAGTGTATGCAAATGCCATGGGCCCCAAGGGACTGAGGACGTCCCCAAAACAGTTGCATCTAATATCGGTGTTACAGATACTGGTGCTACTACTCATGGTACAGAAAAACGGCAATAGTGCATAAAACTTAACTAAAACTCAAATATCACAGCATCCAAACCTAACATAGAGCACACTTACTGTCTAATTAAGGAGGTGATGTTTATTTTCTAACATTTAACTTCTTAAAATTCTGGTGTTCTGCCAGCAGGACGTTTCAAATTTTCTGCTGCCACTCAGTGAAGAAAGAATTAGATTTTGTTTGCGTATGCTAAATTTAGGGAAACTAGTGCATGCCCGTAGAAAGCAAGTATTCCTGTCTGAAAACGGGTATCCCATTCAGGCTTTACAGGCCCAAATGTAGGCTGTGTTTGAAAGTGGAATACAAAGAGGTGTAGCCTATATGTGACCCGTGCTGGCAAAATGAGTCAGAATGCTCACCGCGTCATTACGAGCTGCGGGCACGAGAAGTCATAAATCATGACTCTTTCTTTCTTTGCTTGCGGCAAGTTCTGGGAAAACCTCCATGAGTGCCTGGTATCATTCGAAAGCTTAGAAATCATACTTTCTAAAAATACGTATGTTTTTGTGGAAGATGTAACTCCCGACCAATTGAACGTGAGTTTTAAACCTAACCAAAATATAAACAAATCGTCTTTTTCCGGGTCCGTTTTTGCGCACTTCCAACAAATGAAATATCATTTTGAAGGTCTTTCAATACAGAATATGGAAAAAACATTACCTCAGTTTTGATAATTTCCTCAATTCCACAATTTTGAGTTATATTCATAAATGTTGTATCTTGCACTTTGGGGAATGGGAGTTGTTCAGTCATCATTGTAATGTAGTTTATAGTCTATCATCAGTAAACTCATGCAGTACTATAACAGGGCACATTTACAAATATTTGAGACCCTAAGTGCGTCCTTTTATATTTTAGCAATATTTTAAGTACAAAACGCCAAACATAATCCATCCATCCATCCATCCATCCATCTTCTACCGCTTTTCCGGAGGTCCGGGTTGCGGAGGCAGCAGTTCAAGCAGAGAAGCCCAGACTTCCCTCTCCCCAGCCACCTGCTCCAGCTCTTCAGAGGGGATACCAAGGCGTTCCCAGACCAGCTGGGAGACATAGTCTCTCCACCGAGTCCTGGGTCTGCCCCGGGGTCTCCTCCCAGTGGGACGTGCCTGAAACACCTCAAGTGGGAGGCGTCCAGGAGGCATCCTGATCAGATGCCCATACCACCTCAACTGACTCCTTTCAATGTGGAGGAGCAGCGGTTCTACTCTGAGCCTCTCCCGGATGACTGAGCTCCTCACCCTATCTCTCAGGGTGAGTCCAGCAATCCTACGGAGAAAGCTCATTTCAGCCGCTTGTATCCGCGATCTCGTTCTTTCGGTCATTACCCAAAGCTCGTGACCATAGGTGAGAGTAGGAACGTAGATTGACTGGTAAATCGACAGCTTTGCCTTAGAACTAAGCTCCCTCTTCACCACAACAGACCGGTACAACGTCCGCATCACTGCAGATGCTGCTCCAATCCATCTGTCGATCTCTCACTCCATTTTCCCCTCACTCGTGAACAAGACCCCAAGATACTTAAACTCCTCCACTTGGGGCAGGAGCCTGTCCCCAACCCGGAGAGGACAATCCACCTTTTTCCGGCTGAGGACCATGGACTCGGACTTGGAGGTGCTGATTCTCATCCCAGCCGCTTCACACTCAGCGGCAAACCGTCCCAGCAAGAGCTGTAGGTCATTGTTGGATGAAGCCAACTGGACATCATCATCTGCAAACAACAGAGATGAGATCCTGTGGTCACCAAGCATGACACCTTCCATTCCCTGGCTGCGCCTAGAAATCCTGTCCATAAAAATTATGAACAGGATCGGTGACAAAGGGCAGCCCTGGCGGAGTCCAACTCTCACTGGGAATGACTCCGACCGAGTGTTGGCAATACGAACCAAACTCTCACAACGGTCGTACAGAGACCGAATAGCTCGTAACAACAAGCCCGATACTCCATACTCCCGAAGCACCCCCCCCACAAAAATCTACGAGGGACGCGGTCAAATGCCTTCTCCAAGTCCACAAAACACATGTAAACTGGTTGGGCAAACTCCCACGAACCCTCAAGAATTCTCAAGAGGGTAAAGAGCTGGTCCGATGTGCCACGGCCAGGACGAAAACCACATTGCTCCTCCTGAATCCGAGGTTCGACCAACGGCCGGACTCTCCTCTCCAGTACCTTGGCATAGACCTTCCCAGGGAGGCTGAGGAGTGTGATCCCTCTAAAGTTGGAGCACACCCTCCGGTCCCCTTTTTTGAAGAGAGGAACCACCACCCCGGTTTGCCATGCCAAAGGCACTGCCCCCGACCTCCACGCAATGTTGCAGAGGCGTGTCAACCATGACAACCCAACAACATCCAGGGCCTTGAGGTACTCAGGGCGAATCTCGTCCACCCCCGGGGCCCAGCCACCAAGGAGATTTTTAACCACCTTGGCGACCTCAGCCCCTGTGATAGGCGAGTCATCCCCCTCGTCCCCAAACCCTGCTTCCTCTGTGGAAGGCGTATCAGTGGGATTGAGGAGATCCTCGAAGTATTCCTTCCACCGCCCGACGATATCCCCAGTTGAAGTCAACAGTGTCCCATCCGCACCATACACAGTGTGGACAAACATATGCCAAACATAATATTTTTTGTATTTGTGTCTTGTATACTTTATTGATCCCCAGAGGAAAATCCAGGGTATCCACGTACAGCGCTGATCCCTTCACCATTTACTCAGGCAGGCAGGCAGGCACACACGCACACACACACGCATGCACGCAAACACACACACACACACACACACACACACACACAGAGCAGAATGAGCCATTTGGCTGCAACTTTTGCATCAGTGTTGCCCATTTGTCTGTAAATATTTAAATAAAAATGACTTATTTCATTATTTGGGCATTTTTGCATCTTGTTGTTTAGTCAAAGCGTGCATATGTATCCGCATGTAATATGCAGTTGATCTGGCCATTCTGCTCTACAATGAAGCAGCAGTCGGGACTGTCATCTACCACTGACTGGGCAGGCTGAGCATGCCTCCCCGCGAACGATCGTGGAGCACCCGGTTGGACACTGGTGTTGCCCGGTTAATGGGAGTCTCGGCTGCTGCTTTACCCACGTGCCAGTGATGTCCTTTGCGGCACCACGGGTCCCCGCCAGCATGCCCCCACCCCTCGTGTTCTCCATGCCGAATTATCCATTAGACCTACGCAATCACAGCAACTTTATAGTATCTGTTTTGACTGAGTGACTCCATACTCGGGGATACACACTCTCGTAACCTCAGCAAAGCACTTTTAAAGTCTTTGTTTGCGAAGCGCTGTGGTAACTGACAGGTCATGATGCTGTGTGTTATCCGATCAGCATGGTCGTGATGCTGGTATTGTCCAATCAGCATGGCCGTGATGTGGCGTATTATCCAATCAGCATGGAGTCAATCTGAAACCCTGCCCACACTTCTTGAAGCCAGGGCATGAAGACACAGAGCGGTGGCTAAACTTTTATTGATAAAAATTACATATGTTGACTGAGTGGCTCCATATTCAGGGATGCACACCCTTGTAACCTCAGCAAAGCAAGTTTAAAATCTTAGGCCAGTCTGACGAACAATTTGAGAGATATCTGAGGAACACACACACACACACACACACACACACACACACACACAGATATCTTGCATTTATAGATAGATTGGCTGGAATGCTATGGAGTTAAAAGAAAAGTTTCAAATCTCCAAGAAAAAGTTGCAAATTTTTGAGAAAAAGGTTGGAATTTTATAGGAAAAGTTGCACACATTTGAGAAAAAAGTTAAAAATTTACAACAAAAAAGTGGCAAATTTTTGAGAAAAAAGTGGCAAATTTAACCTCTTAAAAGTCCAGTGTTCTGCCGACAGGACGTTTCAAATTTTCTACTGCCACTCAGTGAAGAAAGAATTTGACTTTCTTTGTGTATGCTAAATTTAGGGAAATTGGCTGGAATGCTAAGGGGTTAATATGTTCCGTCACCCGCAAGAGCTGCTGGGAAATGGCAGGCTTGTTTTCTTCTTGTGTATCAAACTAATGCACTAGTCTGGGTTTCTCTGCTTAGACTGCTGCCCCCGCGACCCAGACCCCCAGACAAGCGGTAGAAGATGGATGGATGGATGGTCAGATGGATGTAAAAATTTTGCGCCCATCTGCTGAGCCATGAAAAATACTGTTAAGCTTGCAGTTTTTTTTTAACCTATCTAGAAACCTTGTGATGTCTCGTTTTGGAAGATGTACTCCTTTACTGCCTTCCAATTAAATGTAACTTTACAAACTGAGTAACAGAGATTGGCTTAATTTAAAGATGGATTTTAAACCAGTTTTTACTAAATTCCAATTGGAGTTGATAGGTTTGATTAAGCCTTGTTAATGCAGTCCAGCCTTAGTTATTCATAATGCAAAAGCCAAGCGTTGGAAATGTTTTTAAAGGGGCCATATTTTGTCAATTTCGAACATTTTTATATATGTAGAAAATGGACAGTCCAAGTTTGTCCCACACCATGACTGGACAAGCTGCTGCTTGTTTACCACGTATTATGAAAGTGTTGTAAAATCCCTAATATGATGACCAAGAGAGGTACTGTGGGTCGAAGGCTGTGATGCCTACATGAATGGAGCAGATGGACCTGCAGTTCACAACCACGAGGTGCCACTAAAAACAGAGTTTATAAAAGTTTTAAACGGTACATTTAATTCTTGCTGTATTTTTATTCTGTCTATCTCGTCTGTCCACAGACATCATGGTGCTCATAGCGTCCATCTCTGTCCTGGCGGCGGGGACTCAGGGAAACGTCTTCGCCACGTCGGCCATCAGGTCTCTCCGGTTCCTTCAGATTCTCAGGATGATCCGGATGGACCGACGGGGAGGAACCTGGAAGCTGCTGGGATCGGTGGTCTATGCCCATAGCAAGGTAACGGAATAAAAGAGCAGTGGAACTGACCCACTCGGTGTAAGATTTATATATATATATATATATACTGTGTATATATATTGCACTGTCCCTGTCAAATAAACTAATCTACTACTATATATATATATATATATATATATATATATATATATATATATATATATATATATATATATATACAGTATATATACTGTATATATATATATATACACACTACCGTTCAAAAGTTTGGGGTCACCCAGACAATTATCTTGTGTTTTCCATGAAAAGTCACACTTATTTACCACCATGAGTTGTAAAATGAATAGAAAATATAGTCAAGACATTGACAAGGTTAGAAATAATGATTTGTATTTGAAATAATAATTTTTTCCAGATACTCAACCTGCTCAAAGGAAGGTCAGTTTTATAGCTTCTCTAACCAGCTAAGCTGTTTTCAGCTGTGCTAACATGATTGCACAAGGGTTTTCTAATCATCCATTAGCCTTCTGACGCAATGAGCAAACACGTTGTACCATTAGAACACTGGAGTGATAGTTGCTGGAAATGGGCCTCTATACACCTATGTAGATATTGCACCAAAAACCAGACATCTGCAGCTAGAATAGTCATTTACCACATTAGCAATGTGTATTAGAGTGTATTTCTGATTCGTTTAAAGTTATCTTCATTGAAAAAAACGGTGCTTTTCTTTCAAAAATATGGAAATTTCTAAGCGACCCCAAACTTTTGAACGGTAGTGTATATATATACAGTATATAATATATTTTATTTTCACATTTTAACAGGCTCATATATGAATACACAGACATATACAAAAACATAGACACATACTAAAACCAATAATCACAAAAAAGGATACGTATATACAGTGGGGTAAAAAAGTATTTAGTCAGCCACCAATTGTGCACGTTCTCCCACTTAAAAGATGAGAGAGGTCTCCAATTTTCATCATAGGTATACCTCAACTATGAGAGTCAAAATGAGAAAAAAAAAATCCAGAAAATCACATTGTCTGATTTTTAAAGAATTTATTTGCAAATTATGGTGAAAAATAAGTATTTGGTCAATAACAAAAGTTCATCTCAATACTTTGTTATATACCCTTTGTTGGCAATGACAGAGGTCAAACGTTTTCTGTAAGTCTTCACTAGGTTTTCACACACTGTTGCTGGTATTTTGGCCCATTCCTCCATGCAGATCTCCTCTAGAGCAGTGATGTTTTGGGGCTGTCGCTGGGCAACACGGACTTTCAACTCCCTCCAAAGATTTTCTATGGGGTTGAGATCTGGAGACTGGCTAGGCCACTCCAGGACCTTGAAATGCTTCTTACGAAGCCACTCCTTCGTTGCCCGGGCGGTATGTTTGGGATCATTGTCATGCTGAAAGACCCAGCCATGTTTCATCTTCAATGCCCTTGCTGATGGAAGGAGGTTTTCACTCAAAATCTCACGATACATGGCCCCATTCATTCTTTCCTTTACACGGATCAGTCGTCCTGGTCCCTTTGCAGAAAAACAGCCCCAAAGCATGATGTTTCCACCCCCATGCTTCACAGTAGGTATGGTGTTCTTTCTCCTCCAAACACGACAAGTTGAGTTTTTACCAAAAAGTTCTATTTTGGTTTCATCTGACCATTTGACATTCTCCCAATCCTCTTCTGGATCATCCAAATGCTCTCTAGCAAACTTCAGACGGGCCTGGACATGTACTGGCTTAAGCAGGGGGACACATCTGGCACTGCAGGATTTGAGTCCCTGGCGGCGTAGTGTGTTACTGATGGTAGCCTTTGTTACTTTGGTCCCAGCTCTCTGCAGGTCATTCACTAGGTCCCCCCGTGTGGTTCTGGGATTTTTGCTCACCGTTCTCGTGATCATTTTGACCCCATGGGGTGAGATCTTGCATGGAGCCCCAGATCGAGGGAGATTATCAGTGGTCTTGTATGTCTTCCATTTTGTAATAATTGCTCCCACAGTTGATTTCTTCACACCAAGCTGCTTACCTATTGCAGATTCAGTCTTCCCAGCCTGGTGCAGGTCTACAATTTTTTTTTCTGGTGTCCTTTGACAGCTCTTTGGTCTTGGCCATAGTGGAGTTTGGAGTCTGACTGTTTGAGGTTGTGGACAGGTGTCTTTTATACTGATAACGAGTTCAAACAGGTGCCATTAATACAGGTAATGAGTGGAGGACAGAGGAGCCTCTTAAAGAAGTTGTTACAGGTCTGTGAGAGCCAGAAATCTTGCTTGTTTGTAGGTGACCAAATGCCTATTTTCCACCATAATTTGCAAATAAATTCTTTAAAAATCAGACAATGTGATTTTCTGGATTTTTTTTTCTCATGTTGTCTCTCATAGTTGAGGTGCACCTATGATGAAAATTGGAGACCTCTCTCATCTTTTAAGAGGGAGAACTTGCACAATTGGTGGCTGACTAAATACTTTTCTGCCCCACTGTATATGCACACACACACACACACACACACACACACACACACACACACACACACACATATTACATGCATATATAATGAATCTGCCAGTGAGTCACACTATTGTGTCGCCAGGTGGCCATAAGTGCCCATTCATTAACGTTGACATAACTCAAACCTTTAGGCCTTGCAATTGCCAAAGTAAGTAATAAAGGGACCCCAGATATCAGAGAATTTTTGCAATGAGTTGATTCTTATAAACCTGAGTCTTTCCATCTGTATAACATTCATCATGTCCATCAACCATTGACGAAAAGATGGAGGGGAAGTGGCTTTCCACTCCCTCAAAATACAGTGGGGCAAAAAAGTATTTAGTCAGCCACCAATTGTGCAAGTTCTCCCACTTAAAAGATGAGAGAGGTCTCCAATTTTCATCATAGGTATACCTCAACTATGAGAGACAAAATGAGTAAAAAAAATCCAGAAAATCACATTGAAGGATTTTTAATGAATTAATTGGTAAATTCCTCAGTAAAATAAGTATTTGGTCACCTACAAACAAGCAAGATTTCTGGCTCTCACAGACCTGTAACTTCTTTAAGAGGCTCCTCTGTCCTCCACTCGTTACCTGTATTAATGGCACCTGTTTGAACTCGTTATCAGTATAAAAGACACCTGTCCACAACCTCAAACAGTCAGTCTCCAAACTCCACTATGGCCAAGACCAAAGAGCTGTCAAAGGACACCAGAAACAAAATTGTAGACCTGCACCAGGCTGGGAAGACTGAATCTGCAATAGGTAAGCAGCTTGGTGTGAAGAAATCAACTGTGGGAGCAATTATTACAAAATGGAAGACATACAAGACCACTGATAATCTCCCTCGATCTGGGGCTCCACGCAAGAGCTCACCCCATGGGGTCAAAATGATCACGAGAACGGTGAGCAAAAATCCCAGAACCACACGGGGGGGACCTAGTGAATGACCTGCAGAGAGCTGGGACCAAAGTAACAAAGGCTACATCAGTAACACACTACGCCGCCAGGGACTCAAATCCTGCAGTGCCAGATGTGTCCCCCTGCTTAAGTCAGTACATGTCCAGGCCCGTCTGAAGTTTGCTAGAGAGCATTTGGATGATCCAGAAGAGGATTGGGAGAATGTCATATAGTCAGATGAAACCAAAATAGAACTTTTTGGTAAAAACTCAACTTGTCGTGTTTGGAGGAGAAAGAACACCATACCTACTGTGAAGGATGGGGGTGGAAACATCATGCTTTGGGGCTGTTCTTCTGCAAAGGGACCAGGACGACTGATCCGTGTAAAGGAAAGAATGAATGGGGCCATGTATCGTGAGATTTTGAGTGAAAACCTCCTTCCATCAGCAAGGGCATTGAAGATGAAACGTGGCTGGGTCTTTCAGCATGACAATGATCCCAAACACACCGCCCAGGCAACGAAGGAGTGGCTTCGCAAGAAGCATTTCAAGGTCCTGGAGTGGCCTAGCCAGTCTCCAGATCTCAACCCCATAGAAAATCTTTGGAGGGAGTTGAAAGTCCATGTTGCCCAGCGACAGCCCCAAAACATCACTGCTCTAGAGGAGATCTGCATGGAGGAATGGGCCAAAATGCCAGCAACAGTGTGTGAAAACCTTGTGAAGACTTACAGAAAACGTTTGACCTCTGTCATTGCCAACAAAGGGTATATAACAAAGTATTGAGATGAACTTTTGTTATTGACCAAATACTTATTTTACTGAGGAATTTACCAATTAATTCATTAAAAATCCTTCAATGTGATTTTCTGGATTTTTTTTTCTCATTTTGTCTCTCATAGTTGAGGTATACCTATGATGAAAATTGGAGACCTCTCTCATTTTTTAAGTGGGAGAACGTGCACAATTGGTGGCTGACTAAATACTTTTTTGCCCCACTGTAAGTCTCTTGGCAACAGTCATGCCCAACATCAGTGACTTTTGTATGGATTTGCGAAGATGTTGAGTAAGTTGGGAACAGCCGAAGATGGCGAGAATTGCATCCAGGGGGAGAGGGATTTGATAAGCCATGGAATACCAGTAAGATTTTATATTTAATTGGTCCAAACAGTCCAGGACTTCTGACCAGCTAAACAGAGGTGATTTTATGGTTTGACTCACACTCCAACCAGCGCATTACTGGCTGTGACTGCCCACATATCATCACTCACTTGGTTTGAAATGATTTCAGATGTTTATCTGCTTAAACATTAAAATCTGACAAACCAGTCGACTCATTTTCATACAGACTTTTATGGATTAAATAAAATATTTGAATTTGAGTTTAATGTGATGGTGGTTTGTGGGTGTGGACAGGGTAACAGGGTAATTCTTTGACATTTTTTGTTTCATTTTTGAAGTTGTTTAATCTCCAGCATGAAAATTTTAGAGCCATGTATTTGTAAAGATTCTAGAGGACTTGTCAATCGGGAGCATGACTGACATGTCCTTTCACAGCATTGCAAGATCACAGCTGTTGCTGTTTGTTGTTGTGAGGTGCTTGGGTGCATTTGTGTGTGCATGCACGCGCAGCACTTCACTTGTGAGACATTTGAATGTTTTCTTTTGTAGCACCTTAACTCTTGCACTTTAGCATATCCACTTTGTCCAATTTTATTGCAGATGTTCTTCTCATGTATTTTTTTTTTTTTTTGTTACTTATTTGTACCCGTAGGTAGACTTGGTTTGCAGTCTGGTGACAAGCCACCGGCTGCTGGTCGCTGCGTGCGCGAGCGCCCTAAACCTACATGGTTTTTTTTTGGTTTTTTTTGGTGTGCGGGAGGAAACCGGAGAAATCTCGGAGTAAACCCGCGCAACACGGGGAGAACATGCAAACTCCACACAGCTCACTGTTGGTCGGGGGCTGGGATTGAACCCATGATCTCATGATCCCCGCGATCCCCCGGCCGAGGGTAAAACTGTGCTGCCACAGTGCTAAACCACTGCGCCACCATGCAGCCATGTATGATTGTTTGTGTGTTTTTGTGACTTGACGGGAGACTACAGATGCAAATTAGCAGTATTGCTAAATCTGGCATACTTAGATTTGTATTAATGTTCATTAGTATCAAATCAAATCAAATCAAATCAACCTTTACTGTCATATTGCTGTACATACAACAGTAGTGCAGGCAAGATGAAATTGCATTTCTCTCGGCATCCATATAAGTTAAAGAACATGATTTAAGACACACTCACACATATCCGTATATAGTATATAATGTCCCTTTCAAATAAACATTAAACTTAAACACAGGATATGCCAGTCATGCTAAGAAGCTGCGGTACCCTGGCAGAGCACCAAGTTTAGATGGTGGACGTGTGCCCAGCTGAAGTGGGTTGCAGGGGCTGTGTAGCCAAGACTGCAGCAAAATTCCTTTGAGAATTAGGCAACAAGATTCAGGCCTACAGAAGGGTGATGAAAAAACTGGCCGATGCTGTTGAAAGGAGCAGCTGCTGGCCGTGGCTGAAATGGAACGATACCGTTTGGATTGCTGTGGGAGCACAGATGATCACAGGACACACACCCAGGCCTGTAGCAGAGGGTGTTTTGTGCTAAAAGGCTGAAACACCCTGTGATGCTGAGGTACACAGCTGATGATGATGTGGTCGGTAGCTCTGTCACTGGGTGGCCATCTCCAAGGAAACTTCCAGTAATCTTCACAGTAAACAGTTGAGCTGAAGGGGATTATCACACCCCATCCTTTCAGTGAATCTTAAACCTGTCATTGGGATGCATGCGGTAGTTGATTGATGTTAAAATATAACAACATCCCCAGTTTCTGTAGATGGATGCTGGGATGGAGATGTTTTAACAGCAGGCAGTGATGCAGGGCAGAACGAACATATCAGAGAGGCCCCTTGTCTGTAGATAGAGCACCGATTGACATTAAAGAGGTCATCGACTGAAAATGGTGTGTTTGTAGGTTTTAAATGTCTGAAATGTGTCTAATCGTCATGTGATAATTAGAAAATATTTAAAACAGTCACTTCTCTTAAAAAACACACCCAGCCTTTATCTCGTTTTTCTCTCCAAGAAGCCAATTTGACTCTTCCGGGGATTTTCTTATACATCAAGAAATGGTAAACCCAGCCCAGTGCCGCTGTTGATATCCACCCGCTGCTCTGTTATTGGCCAGCATAGCTGTCTGTCATGCAGATGGAAAGGGAGCTAAAGGTATTGGCCCCTGAGGCAACAGTGGTACTAGGAAGGTGGCACCAAGCGCAGCTTATATTATTATTTTCTTGTCATCCCTGTTACCACCTGGTTCACTAAAGCACAGTCGACAATATATCTCACTTCATTCTGGCTTATTTTGTAATATTTCTGCCGTGATTCTACAGTGAACTGTTAGCACTAGTGCGCTAGGCAGTCCGCGTTCATCACCGTACACAGCTCGCTTATGCAGGGATTAGGTGACGGACAGGCCGCACGGATCTGGCTGAGTTTGATTGCTGTTTTCTATAAATTCTCTTCACCCCCACGGGAATTCTTGTTCATCTACCAACGCTTGACCATATATTTTTTTCTTCAACATTATTTTAACTTGAAGTTTTATTTTCTCAAACCGGGATTCAAGGCTGCTAGCAGAAGCTAGCAGTTTAGCCACCCATTCACATATGGGGGGGGGGGGGGGACTGAAAAGTTCATAGTGGTCAAATTTGGACCAAATGTGGTTTATTTTTCAACTGCAGGGATCCAAGCGAAGCGCTGCAACACCGATGGATAGGGTTGTCACCTTCAATGCAGAAAAATAAAGGACCGCCCCCCCACCTTTGGACCGAGGACATCTTTTGCCAATGCTTCTGCCTTTGTTCTCCCTAGAGACATCTTCTTTCCAATACTGGAATGATACAAAATCTCTTGATTGAGTTTGTGTCCACAGTCAGCGCTGTTATAGCTGAGGTTGTTTGACCGTGTGGTATACCTGCAGAAATGGGCACAAATAGCCTTCCTGAAAAAAATGTTATGCAATTTAATTAGCCTACAGTAATTAAGAACAGTAATTTTGTAAGTTGAAAATATAAATACATATTATTACATACATATACATGTTAATTGCATATGAATTTTAGTTTAATTCCATGGCTGTGTCACAGGTGTAGTGTGGCCAACTACTGATCAGAGGGTCAGGTGTTCGATTCCCGCTCTGTCTGCAGTCTGCATGTTGACGTGTCCTTGAGCAAGACACTGAACACCCCCAGTTGCTCCTGGTGGGTCAGGCCAGCGCCTGTGTATAGCAGCTCTGCCGCCATCAGTGTGTGAATGTGTGGATAGCAGGATCTGTAAAGTGCTTTGGTCATCCAGAGATGAGAAAAAGTGCTGTATAAGTGCCATTTACGATTTAAATGCTTGAAATTATAAATCTTTCTTTCACCAAATTGGGATCAGACTGGTATTCTCTCTGAAGAGCTGGAGCAGGTGGCTGGGGAGAGGGAAGTCTGGGCTTCTCTGCTTGAATTGTTGCCTCCGCGACTTGGACCTCCGGAAAAGCGGTAGAAGATGGATGGATGGGATCACACTGAATAGTTATGACTGAATAGATTGAATAGTGTATGCATTCCTGTATATCCATCCATCCATCCATCATCTTCCGCTTGATCCTTTTCGGGTCGCGGGGGGGCTGGAGCCTATCCCAGCATCTTTGGGCAAGAGGCAGGGTCCACCCTGGACAGATCGCCAGTCCATCGCAGGGCCAACACAGAGAGACAGACAACCATTCACTCTCACAGTCATACCTAAGGACAATTTAGAATCCCCAGTTGATGCCATTTAACCTAACTTGCATGTTTTTTGCCATGTGGAAGGAAACCGGAGGAATCCCGGAGTAAACCCACGCAGACACGGGGAGAACATGCAAACTCCACACAGATCACTGTTGGTCAGGGGCTGGGATCGAACCCAGGATCCCCTGGCCAAGGGTGAGTTGCTGTGCTGCCGCAGTGCTAACTACTCTGCCACCGCGCTGCCCTATATACTGTATGTAATATGTAATTTGACCCAGCTATAAGGTGCTGAAAATACAGTGGATATAAAAAGTCTACACACCCCTGTTCATATGCCAGGTTTTTGTGATGTAAAAAAATGAGACCAAGATAAATCATTTCAAAACTTTTCCCACCATTAATGTGACCTGTAACCTGTACAACCCAATTGAAAAGCAAACTGAAATCTTTTAAGGGGAAAAATAAAAGATAAAAAACTTACAATACCCTATTTGCATAAATATGCACACCCTTAAACTAATACTTTTTTAAATGCATCTTTGGCCTTTATTACAGCACTCAGTCTTTTTGGGTAGGAGTCTATTAGCATGGCACATCTTGATGTGGCAATATTTGTCCACTCTTCTTTGCAAAAATGCTCCAAATCTGTCAGATTGCGAGGGCATCTCCTGTGCACAGCCCTCTTCAGATCACCCTATAGATGTTCGATTGGATTCAGGTCTGGACTCTGGCTGGGCCATTCCAAAACCTCAATCTTCTTCTGGTGAAGCTATTCTTTTGTTGATTTGGATGTGTGCTTTGGGTCATTGTCATGCTGAAAGATGAAGTTCCTCTTCATCTTCAGCAATCTAGCAGAAGCCTGAAGGTTTTGTATCAACACTGACTGGTATTTGGAACTGTTCATAACTGCCTCCACCTTGACTAAGGCCCCAGTTCCAGCTGAAGAAAAACGGCCCCAAAGCATGATGCTGCCACCAACATGCTTCACTGTAGGTATGGTTTTCTTTTGGTGATGAGCAGTGTTGTGTTTGCGCCAAATATACCTTTTGGAATTATGGCTAAAAAGTTCAACCTTGGGCTCATCGGACCATAACACATTTTCCCACATGCATTTGGGAGATTTCAAGTGTGTTTTTGCAAAATGTAGCCAGGCTTGGATGTTTTTCTTCATAAGATAATGCTTCCGTCTTTCCACCCTAGACGGGAGATTGTTGTCACATGTACTAAACAGCCAGTACTTGACAGAAATTCCTGCAGCTCCTTCAATGTTGCTGTTGGCCTCTTGGCAGCCTCCCTGACCAGTTTTCTTCTCATCTTTTCATCAGTTTTGGAGGGACGTCCAGTTCTTGGTAATGTCACTGTTGTGCCATATTTTCTCCACTTGATGATGACTGTCTTCACTGTGTTCCATGGTATATTTAATGCCTTGGAAATTCTTTTGTACCCTTCTCCTGACTGATACCTTTGAACAATGACATCTTTCTGATGCTTTGGAAGCTCACTGCGGACCATGGCTTGTGCTGTAAGATGTAACTACAGAAATGTCAGGAAAAGCCTACTAGAACAGCTGAACTTTATTTGGGGTTAATCAGTTTAATCGGAGCACTTTAAATGGTGGCAAGTGTGTGCTGATTCCCATTTAACATGAGTTTGAATGTGATTGGTTAATTCTGAACACAGGTTACATCCCCAGTTATAAAAGGGTGTGCATATTTTTGCATCCAGGTTATTGTAAGTTTTTTATTTTTTTATTTTCCCCTTAAAAAGATTTTTGTTTTTCAGTTGGGTTGTACAGGTTATAGGTCACATTAATGGTGGAAAAAGTTCTGAAATAATTTATCTTAGTCTCATTTTTTTACATCACAAAAATCTGGCTTTTGAACAGGGGTGTGTAGACTTTTTATATCCAGTTTAATTGAAAATGACCACCATTCTAGTAATATAGGCTATTCATTTAAAAACAAAAGTAAATTCTATCACAAATACTTTGAACATCCATTTAAATAGTAGTGCTACCTGACTGTATGCAATGTACAGTTACCAATACAGTAACATAATGCAATGACAAATTCAATAAGAACTGAATACAACTGATGCATAAGATAAGTAGCATTAATTTTAAACCTGCACAAATATAAACTTAAGTATCTAAATTCTTTGGAGACTAAAAAAACAAATGTTGTGTTGTTACAAGATTTCATGATTTTTTTTAATTTTTTTTTTTTGCTCGTTCAGAATTTGATGGGGGTGGTGCAGTATGCGTTGTTCAGCAGGAGGGCTTAGAACTTTTTCCACGTCTTTCAACTCTGGATGATGGCGGTTAATGTGAGCCCTGGCATTTGTGGTGTTACCAAGTGTGACGACCCCCTCCATGGGAAGTTAGTCAGTGGTGCAGGTCATGACACCATTAGGGTTTACCGCCACTCCTAGCCAAGTTGCTAGGGAGGAATTCCTCTTTGGCTCAGTGGTAGAGTAAGAGGTTTTCAGATCATGGTGTCATGGGTTTGAGACTCAGCCTGGGATATTAGGAGGTGTGTGTCTACCTTGCCTGAGGGTGAAAGTGACATAGGTTTGTCCACCTTGACTGGGGAGTCAAAATGGACTTTGTGGTTAAGTGATTTGTATTTTGTGATCCTAGGATGAGAGAGGCAATTCTGGCCTTGGCCCAGAAAGTGGGTCGTAAGCTGCCAGGCAGGAGGAAAAGAGGAAGACCACAGAGAAGATTCATGGATGTAGTGAAGGAGAGTCTTGGTGTTGGATAAGTTGAAATGGAGGCAGATGAGCTGCTGTGGTGACCCCTAAAGTGAGCAGCCAGAAGAAGATGCTAGCAGCTGCTGCAGAGATTCACTTTGTTTCTCTGTATATATTGAGTTTTTTTTGTGTCAGCAGTATTGGTTGATTGCCATCATTTTACTGACATCTGAGCGTTACCATTGATCCTGCTCTGTATTGATCAGAGTTATTGATTAGAACAGGTCTCAAATGTATCTCAGCTCTTATGGATGTGCAGATATTTGAATGAGAGAAGAAAGCGTTTGAATAAAACATGAGCCCAGTGTTATGTGAAGCTGATTTTTTTTGTGTGTGACCAAATTTTTTTTTATTGTAACACACATAAAAACATAAAATGACAAAAGTACAGAACAAAAATGTTAACCAAAGTAGGCTTACATTCTTACCATATGAAATACAAATATCTCCAAAAAGAAAGGGAGGAAAAATAAATAAATCAATAATTAACCAAAAACAGAGATTGAAAATGCAAAGAAAGCGGGGGGAAAAAAGAGGGAAGGGGCCCAGATCCAATGATTTTTATTATCATTTGTGCAAAGGGAATAGAGGTTTGCTGCAAGTAGGTACCAAGCCTCAGATGTAGAGTTCTTGGCCCCAAGTTCGTGAGCTGTGGATAGCTCTTAATAAACGATGTCCAAAAAAGTAAAAATCCAAGCATGTGTACATAAAGTGTGAGGGGGGCTTCCAACAAGTAGCAACCATTTTTTTCGCTGCTGTAAGTCCTGCAAGGGCCCCTCTTTTCTTTACAGGGGCCAGATGCACACCAGACAGATCATCGAGGAGGAATATAATGGGAGAACAAGAAACTGTAACCCCAAACAGTTTAGAGAGAGTGGAGGCAACCTTCTTCCAGAAGTTAGCCACTGGAGGACAATCCCAGAACATGTGCAAATAAGTGGCAACTGCATTCAAAGAGCAAAGAGTACAGTAGGGGTCTGCAGTCATCTTCATTGCATAAAGTTTCTTAGGTGTTAAATATATTCTGTGTACAAAATTATAATGAATTTGTTGATGGACAGGATTTTTGGAAGCTATATTAATAGTGTCCCACACATTATCCCAGTCAAAAACAGGGCACAGGTCAGGAATGTCTGCTCTCCAGAGAGCATCCAATGCCAGGGGTCTACACCGCGTTCCAAATTATTATGTGAATAGGATTTTAGTGTCATAAACATTAAATTTTTTGTTTTTCAATTAAACTCATGGATGGTATTGTGCCTCAAGGCTCTTTGAATCACTGATATCAATCTCAGACACCTGTCATAATTAGTTTGCCAGGTGAGCCCAGTTAAAGGAAAACTACTTAAGAAGGATGTTCCACATTATTAAACATGCCACAGGTTTCGAGCAGTATGGGAAAGAAAAAGGATCTCTCTGCTGGCGAAAAGCATCAAATAGTGTAATGCCTTGGACATGGTATGAAAACAGATATTTCACAAAAACTTAAGCGTGATCATCGTACTGTGAAGAAATTTGTGGCCGATTCAGAGCACAGACGGGTTTGTGCAGATAAAGGCATAATGAGGAAGGTTTCTGCCAGACAAATTCAACAGATTAAGAGAGCAGCTGCTAAAATGCCATTACAAAGCAGCAAACAGGTATTTGAAGCTGCTGGTGCCTCTGGAGTCCCTTGAACCTCAAGGTGTAGGATCCTCCAGAAGCTTGCTGATGTGCATAAACGTACTATCTGGCCACCCCTAACCAATGCTCACAAGCAGAAACAGTTGCAGTGGGCCCAGAAATACATGAAGACTGATTTTCAAACAGTGTTGTTTACTGATGAGTGTCGTGCAACCCTGGATGGTCCAGATAGATGGAGTAGTGGATGGTTGGTGGATGGCCACCATGTCCCAACAAGACTGCGACGTCAGCAAGGAGGTGGAGTCATGTTTTGGGCCAGAATCATGGGGAGAGAGCTGGTAGGCCCCTTTAGGGTCTCTGAAAGTGTGAAAATGACCTCTGCAAAGTATATAGAGTTTCTGACTGACCACTTTCTTCCATGGTACAAAAAGAAGAACCATGCCTTCCGTATCAAAATTATCGGATTACATGACAATGCACCATCTCATACTGCAAAGAACACCTCTGTGTCACTGGCTTCTATGGGCATAAAAGGAGAGAAACTCATGGTGTGGCCCCCATCCTCCCCTGACCTACACCCTATTGAGAAACTTTGGAGCATCTTCAAGCAAAAGATCTATGAGGGTGGGAGGCAGGTCATATTAAAACAGCAGTTGTGGGAGGCTATTCTGATATTTTGTAAAGAAATTCCAGCAGAAACTCTCCAAAACCTCACAAGTTCAGTGGATGCAAGAATTGTGAAGGTTATATCAAAGAAGGGGTCCATTGTTAACATGTAACTTGGCTTGTTAACATGTTTTTGATTGAAATAGTTTTGATTTCAGTAAATATGACCTCCTTATGCTGCAAAATATGCTGTAAATAAATATGACCTCCTTATGCTGCAAAAAATACACAATATTTATAATTGTGTATTTATAATGTATTTATGTTTTTTGCATTGATGTATGTGGTTATTGTGTATTCCTTTTTCTTTTTACTTGTTTCTCCTTTCTAAAGCCCATCCAGGGACAAGAGTTGCAAATTAGCTAATAGCTATACACTCTGTGCAACACATCAGATTGATTGTCATTGATTAATTGTCTATGTTTATTGCACTGTCCCTGTCAAATAAACAAATCTATCAAATTCAACAACTGATCATTTTCAGTTCTTTACAACCAGTCGAATGTTTTGAAACTCTGTTGTGCATAACAATTTGGAACAGTGCATTTTGAGTTTTGGTTTTTTTTTTTTAATTTTTGCAAAAAAATAGTTATCATTGGAAGGTTTGGGACATGTTTGGTAAAACCCAGAAGCAGACTCAGACTTGGAATGAACACAGTTACCCTTTATTGCAGAGTGTAAACGTGTGTGCGGGTGTGTTTGTGAATGATGAAGTGATCAGCTGGGTGAGCAGAGCATGGTTCGAACTGGCAACCCTAAGAGAGAGAACAGACAGGTGAATGAGTTCACTGAGACCAGGGTGGATAAACAGGTGAATGTTCAGTCTTACAGGATGGGCGAAGGGCTGAAACGCTGAAGAGCTCCCAGAGGTTCCGAACCTGCTGCAGTCTGTTCTGTGTCCAAACTGTCGCCGAAGAGTGAGGTGAAGAAGTGCAGGTGAGTAAGCGGTGCTCATGCAGAGTGCGGCTAGGAGTCCTGATCCGCCGCCAGGAGGTTTCCACCTGTGCAGAGGGGAGAAAAGGTGAAGCGGAGAAGGGATGGAATCCCAAAGGCTTACTTGGAGTTGGAGAGCTCAGGCTCCCAGAAGACCTGACGGAGCAGGATGAGATGAAGGAGGAGAAACTTCAGAGCAGGATGATGAGGTTGGACGAGGAGGTCTTTCCAGACTGAAGGAGCGTTGACGTCTCCGTGCAGACCAATGGGCAGCGTGGCTTAAGAAGGCTGTCTAATGAGTGGACCAGGTGTGTGCACAGCTGTGGAGGCAATTAGGGCAGCAGGCACGCAGAGCAGATCACCACAGTACCCCCCCCCCCCACCCCATGGGACGCCTCTCGGCGGCCGATCCAACCTACCCGGGTGCATCCGGTGGAAGTCCCTGATGAGCTGCGGATCCATCATGAAAGAGGGACACACCCAGGATCTCCATTCTGGACCATAACCCTCCCAGTCCACCAGGTACTGGAGGCCACGACCCCTGCGTCGGACGTCCAGGATGGAGTTGACTTTCCAAGTGGGGTCACCATCAATCATCACCGGTGGGGGTGGCGTCTTGGGAGGGGGGCACAGAGGGCTGGAAACAAATGGCTTAACCTGAGAGACATGGAAGGTGGGACAGATGTGGAGGGAGGGGGGGAGAGCCAGGCGCACAGCGACAGGATTAACAATGTGGGTGATAGAGAAAGGACCAATAAAGCGCTGGGATAACCTCCTGGACTCGGTCTTAAGATTATGTTTTTTGTGGACAACCATACCTGCTGCCCAACCCGGTAGGACGGAGCCGGGGTCCTGCAGTGGTTGGCGATGTCCGAGTTGCGGTCCACCGTGCATCGAAGTGCAGCCTGGGTAGCCTTCCACAGCTGGCAACAGCGCTTCATGTGGACCTGCACGGAGGGCACAGCGATGTCTTCCTCCTCCTCCGGGAACAGTGGGTGGTTGTATCCAAGGGAGGCCTCGAACGGAGAAAGACCTATAACAGAGGAGACCATAGTGTTATGCGCATACTCGACCCAAGGCAGGTGGGAGCTCCAGGATGCCGGGTTGGAGGCAATAACGCACCGCAGTGCCGCCTCCAATTCCTGGTTGGTGGGCTCACACTGACCATTACTCTGGGGATGGTATCCCGAGGACAGACTTACCATGGCCCCAATAGCCTTACAGAAAGCTTGCCACACCTGCGAGACAAACTGGGACCCATGGTCAGACACGATGTCCACCGGGATGCCGTGGAGCCGCACCACATGTAGGATGAGCAGGTCCACTGTCTCCTTGGCCGTAGGGAGCCCCTGTAGGGGGATGAAGTGGGCCGCCTTGGAGAACCTATCCACGACCATGAGGACAACTGTGTTGCCTGCAGAGGGGGAGAGACCAATCACAAAATCTAGGGCCATGTGGGACCAGGGTCTGCTGGGGATGGGAAGGGGATGAAGCAGGCCTGCCGGTGGAGAGGAGGATGTCTTTTAGGTGGCGCACTGGGGGCAGGCTCGGATGTACTCCCCGACGTCCCTCCGTAGCGACAGCCACCAGAAAGGTCTCTGAAGTTGGGCCACTGTACGCGCCATCCCAGGGTGGCACAGCAGCTTGGAGGAGTGTGCCCAATTAATGACCTCACCCCGGACCGCAGAGGGCACATACATCCTTCCCGCTGGCCCCCCGCCCGGGTCTGCCTCAGTCTCCTGTGCTCTCCTAATCCTCTCCTTGATGCCCCACGAGAGAGCGCCCACAGTGCATGAAGGAGGAACAATGGGATATGGTGGCACCTCAGCAGCATCAGAGGAGAATTGTCTGGAGAGGGCGTTCGGCTTGATGTTCTTAGACCCCGGGCGATAGGTGATGGTAAAGTTGAATCTGCCGAAAAACAGGGACCAGCGGGCTTGCCTGGAGTTGAGTCGTTTGGCTGCCCTGAGGTACTCCAGATTCATATGGTCGGTCCAAATGACAAAAGGCTGGGAGGCTTCCTCCAGCCAGTGACGCCACTCCTCCAAGGCTAACTTGACCGCCAGCAGCTCCCTGTCCCCGATGTCATAATTCCTCTCTGCAGGGGATAGACGGCGGGAGAAGAATGCGCAGGGGCGGATCTTGTCGTTGACGGGAGAGCGTTGAGACAACACAGCTCCCACATCGGAGTCAGAGGCATTCACCTCCACCAGACATTGTAGTGCGGGGTCCACCTGGGCCAAAATAGGAGGAGAGGAGAACAATGATTTCAGCTGAGCAAAAGCTGCCTCCGCCTCCTCTGTCCACCGGAATGGCACCTTGGTGGAGGTGAGGCGAGTGAGGGGTAGGGCAATGGTACTATAGTCTTTGATGAAGCAGCGATAGAAATTGGCAAAACCCAGGGACTGCTGCAGCTGTTTCTGGGACGATGGGACCGGCCACTCTACCACCGCCTTTACCTTGTCCGGATCCGCGATAATCTCGTTATGGGAGATGATGAATCCCAGAAACGTAGTGAATGGGGCATGAAACTCACATTTCTCGGCCTTGACAAACAGTTTGTTCTTCAGTAAGCACTGCAGAACCCGCCTGATGTGTACCCAATGTTCATCGAGGGACTGGGAAAAAATAAGGATGTCATCGAGATAAACACAAAAGAATCAAAAAAAAAATCCCTCAACACATCATTAATCAGTCATTGGAACACTGCGGGAGCATTAGTCAAACCAAAGGGCATCACCAAATATTCGAAGTGGCCACTAGGAGTGCGGAACTCCGTCTTCCATTCATCCCCTTCCTTGATCCTCACCAGGTGATAGGCGTTGCGGAGATCCAGTTTAGTGAACACTGAGGCCCCCTGGAGGGAATTGAAGGCGGTGTTAATGAGGGGGAGAGTGTACTTATCCTTGACCATGATGTTGTTAAGCACCCTGAAGTCAATACAAGGCCTAAGCAAACTGTCCTTCTTCCCCACAAAAAAGAATCCCACCCCCACCACTGAGGATAACGGCCTGATAATGCCTGAGCTTAGGGATTCTTTGATGTATTTATCCATCGTCTCCCGCTCCGGGGCAGAGAAGCTATAAAGCCGGCTGGATGGCAAAGGAGCCCCTGGCAGGAGGTTAATGGCACAGTCATAGGGGCGGTGACAGTGCTTGAGCCTTGCTAAAAATGGCGCCTAGTTCATGGTATTCGGGAGGTACCGATGAAAGGTCAGGCGGGGGTGCATCAGGAGAACAGAGGGGAACGGAGGGAGAGCAAGCAGCAGACTGTAGGCAGGCACTCAGGCAAAAGGAGCTCCTGGAGACAATGCTTCCCGATCACCAATCAGTAACCGGGTTGTGCAGCCAGAGCCAAGGGTAACCCAGAATAACCGGGGAGGCTGAAATGGAAAGCACAAAGAACCTAATCTGCTCCTGGTGATTGCCTGATACCAACACAGAGACAGGGGCAGTTTGTTTCGTGACAGTAGCAAGCGGAACCTTTGACAGAGCAATAAGTTTCAACGGAGTCCTCAGCCGGTGGCAAGGAAGCCCCAGCTGGGTTGCCAGATTCTCAGAAATGAACCTCTGCTCGGCCCCGGAATCAATGAGTGCATGGGTGGATATTTCATTGTGATTATGTAGGAAACGAATGAGAAGCAGAAATTTAGTAAGGGAATTCGCCCGAGGTGAGTCCATGAGTCCCCCTACTGTGACGCATGGACCCACCTTTTGGCCGAATGGGGCAAGAGGCCAGCTCGTGCTCCTCACTAGCACAGTACAGGCACAACCCAAGCTCCCGGCAGCATTGCTTTTCAGCCGGAGGCAGCTTAGATTGGCCCATCATCATGGGCTCCTCAGTCTCTAAGGGATCGGGGGGACTAGCAGGGGGGGCTGCAAAACTGCAAGCCCGAATGACCAGGAGGTCGATGCTCACTGGCTCGCTCCCTCAGCCGGTTATCAATGTTAATGGAGAGGGAGATTAGCTCGTTCAGTTTGTTGGGTTTGTCTACGCAGGCTAATTTGTCCCTCAGGTTAGGGCTAAGGCTGCGAGTGAATATGCTGCAGAGAGGAGCATCCTCCCACCCTACCTCCGCTGCCACCACCCGGAAGTCTACTGAATAATCGGCCACTGATCTACTTCCCTGCTTGAGATTAAGTAACCGGGTGGTGAGCACACTGTCTCAGTCAGAGTGGTTGAAAACCTCATTAAACTCACTCACAAACTGATCGTAGATCAAACTAGCGTAGTCGGGCCAAGCCATCACGGTGTAAGCCCAGGCTAAGGCCCGCCCGTCCGAGAGATTGTCAACATACCCAATGCGGCTATGATTTGTGGTGAAATCCCCCAGCACACACTGGAACACAATACCACACTGTAGCAAGAAACCCCGTGCTTCCCCTAGCTTACCACTGAATCGCGTGGGGGTGGGGACTGGAGTCAGCCGAGACTGCTGGGAGGGAAGAAGGGTGAAGCTAGCTGGCCCGGCCGCTCCCCCGGGAGCAGGTGGAAAGGGCTGTGTTGGTGTGAGGTGATCCAGGCGAGTGTTAGTCTGCATCAGTTGTGTAAGTATGATTTACTGCTGGTGAGATAACTGATCTAACCAAGCCTCGACGATGTTAAGTCTCTGTGCGAGAGCACTGTCTGCTGGGTTTGTCTGACGGAGATGTACTGACATGTTTGGTAAAACCCAGAAGCCGACTCAGACTCGGAATAAAGACCATTATTCTCTATTGCAGAGTGTAAGCGTGTGTGCGTGTGTGTGAGTGAAGAAGTGAGCAGTTGGGCGAGCAGAGCACGGTTCGAACTGGCAACCCTAGGAGAGAGAAGAGACAGGCGAATGAGTTCACTGAGACCAGGGTGAATAAACAGGTGAATGTTCAGTCTTACAGGATGGGCGAAGGGCTGAGGCGCTGAAGAGCTCCCAGAGGTTCCGAACTTGCTGCAGTCCATTCCGTGTCCGAGCTGTCGCCGAAGAGTGAGGTGAAGAAGTGCAGGTGAGTAAACGGTGCTCATGCGGAGTGTGGCTAGGAGTCCTGATCCATTGCCAGGAGGAGGAGGTCTGCTGCCAAGAGGTTACCACCTGTGCACAGGGGAGAAAAGGTGAAGCGGTGAAGGGATGGAATCCCGAAGGTTTACTTGGAGTTGGAGAGCTCAGGCTCCCAGAAGACCTGACGGAGCAGGATGAGAGGTTCAGAGCAGGAGAAACTTCAGAGCAAGATGATGAGGTTGGACGAGGAGGTCTTTCCAGACTGAAGGAGCATTGACATCGCCGTGCAGACCAAAGGGTAGCGCAGCTTAAGAAGGCTGTCTAATGAGTGGACCAGGTGTGCACGCAGCTGTGGAGGCAATTAGGGCAGCAGGCACGCTTAGCAGATCACCACAGTTTGTTCAATAAAATTTGAATTATGCTGTAACGGTTGATGACTTGAAAATTATACTGATTGTCATTTGCATCGACTATTTAGGAAAATCAGAGACAAATATCATTTGCATAATAATTTGGAACGCAGTGTGTAGGAGTGTTGTAACAGGAACCGATAAAGTCTGGAAACCAGTCTGCTTGAATTATTCGCTGAACACAACAGCTTAAAAGGATGTGGCTTGAGAAAGCTCTGCAATGAGATCCCACTAGCTTTAAGAGAAGATCTTAGTTGAAGATAAAAAAGAACGAAGTGCACGGTAAATTATATTTTCCTGCCAAATCTGTAAAAGACAATAATCCATTCTCCCCAAAGATGTCATTCAAAACAGAGATACCATTCTTTTCCCAGAGGGGAAAGCTTGTGGGACGAACATCAATCAGAGTAATCTATCATTATTAAATAGTGGAATTCCTGGGTCCCATGGGAAGGAACAGTCACACAATTTTGCTGCTTTCTTCCACACTGAGGCCAGGTGTGTTATCATCATCAGTCCTCTTTGCCCACACATTCGGAGCATAGGACCTCAGCGAACGAATGCCAGTGATCAAAAGTGTGTTATAAGAATGTGATTTTTTGTTTTTTGTTTTTGACCGAGTGACAAGTGGAGAGATGCAGGTTAAGAAAATCAACAAGAGAGTGAGGGGTGACCATCTTTTCTTCTACAGTGCACCAGGAAACTTGAGAGCTGTGTTGAAACCAATTCAATAGAGGCCTGAGAGTAAAAGCCCAGTTGTAGAGTTCAAAATCAGGGAGTGACAAGCCTCCAGATTGCCTCTCCCGGTGTATCGTGTGGCATTTAACACATGGTTGTTTATTTTGCCAAGCAAAGTTAGACAGCGCAGAATGTAATTTACGCCAATAAAGAGGCGTTGGAGGGAGAGGTAGCCTAGAGCTCACAAAGTTAATCCTTGGCAAGATGTTGATCTTAATTATTGAGATACGGCTGCAAAGAGAGTTCTTCAAACTGGACTATTTTTCCAGGTCTGTGATTATTTTAGCAAGTGTATTGTCAAAGTTACTGTATGTTTAATAATTGTCTGAATAACTGAAAAGATTTTAATACCCAGATAGGTCAGGCTTTCCACAATTGGGATGGGAGGAGGGAACGGACATTCACGCATCACCTGGTTTAAGGGTAACAATGCTGATTTCTGCCAGTTTATTCTAAACCCAGATAGCTCATCATATTTGTCGAAGATGGACAGAATATGTGGTATACATTGCTGTGGATTATGAATATATAGTAATATATCATCCGCGTACTATGAAATGTGATGAAGAATGCCCTTGACACATATCAGAGAGAACAGAGAGGAAGAGCGAATGGTTTGTGCAAGTGGCTCCAAGGAAAGAGCAAACGGTAGGGGCCTTAAAGGACATCCCTGCCTTGATCCGCTTGAGATCGCAAATTGGGGAGAATTATTTTTGCCAGTAATTACTGCTGCTGTTGGATTTTTGTATAAAACTTTGATCATATCAATGAAAGTCTGACCGAAACCTATATACTCTAGCACTGACTGCAGAAAGGACCACTCAAGGCGATCAAAGGCTTTGCAAGCATCTAGAGAGAGAACAGCGGCAGGAGAGCTTATGTCTTTCATGTTGTCTATAATGTGTAGCAATCTTCTAACATTATCTGTGGCTTGCCTAGTTTTTTTTAAACCCAGTCTGGTTGCAGTGCACTAGTGACCACATATGACCTTGTAGGCATCTTGCCAGGACCTTTACAAAGATCTTTAAATCTACATTTAATGGCGAGAGGAGTCTATAACTTGAACATTCTAAAGGATCTTTATCTTTCTGAAGAAGCAATGAAATTCATACTACATTAACATCTCTGAAAAAAGAGCCCTCCTTGAGTTAAAAGTGAAACATGTCCAGTAGTAAGGAACCCAGCAAAGGCCAGAAGCTAACATAGACCTTAGGAGGTATCCCAACCAACCTTGGTGATTTGCCTTTATGCATGTCTTTTGCAGAAGTTTTGCACTCTTTCAACGTAATAACAGCATCCAGCTCTGCAGCATCACTACTTGATAGATGAGGAAGCTGAATAGTGTTTAAAAAAAAAAAAATCAAAAAAGGGCAACTCTGTGGGCAGTGGTTAGCACTGTGGCACCACAATATTGAAGGTCAGGGGATAGTGGTGGCCTAGTTGATAGAGCATCCGCCCCACAACCAGGAAGTTGGGGGTTCAGGTCCCAGCTGGGTCATACCAAAGACCATATAAAAAATGGTAATTCCCACCTTATAGCTTGGTGCTTAGCATAATAGAATGGGGGAAGGAGAAGTTGTTTGTGGTGATGCCTTGCATGGCAGCGACCCCTCTGATTCTAGATGTAATTAACATTGTAGATAGGAGAAATGTAATTTCGTTCTACTGTACATGATTGGCTGTATGGACTGAATGACAACAAAGTTGGCTTCTTCTTTTTCTGTTATTGCGGGAGATTTTAATCACGATAATTTACATAGGGCTTTGCCCCGGTATTATCGGCATGTGACTGTCTCGATGCAGGGCTTATATATATATATATTAGATCATGGTTACCCAACTATCAAGGAGGCTTATCAGTCACTGCAGCGAGCCAAATTGGGCTCACCTGATTATTATATGGTTAATTTAGTGCCCACATATCAGCAACGCCTGAAGCATGAGAAGTCCTTGACTCGTGAAATTCCTGTGTGGAATGAGGGAACAATTCAATGACTGCAGGGCTGTTATGCATGTTCTGACTGGAACTTGTTTGAGGGGATCTCGGCTGACCTCAATGAGTTTACTGATGTAACATTGGGTTATATCAAGTTTTGTGAGGAAACTTGCATCCTTAAGAAAACAGTTACTGTATATCTAAATGAGAAGCCCTGGTTTTCCTGATCGATATGTGTCCAACTTGATGCTAAGTTGGCGGACTATAGATCAGGCAATGCTGAGGCCATCAAAAAGCCAAAGTATGACTTGCGCCATGCTATTAAGAATGCCAAATTGCATCATCGTGATCGACTTGAAGAGGCAACAACCAGAGGCGACTCAAGGGATGTATGGAAGGGGGTGAACCAGATCACTGGCTACAAACCAAGGCCCAAGTCTACACCTAATGATGACCCCACATTTCCCAACCAGCTCAATCAGTTCTACGTATGCTTTGATTGCCCCGTTGGAGACCGGCTCACCAGCTTTGAATCAAGCAATGAGCCACTACAAGTGTCTGTAGAGGACACCAAGCGTGTGCTTTCAAGACTTAACATCAGGAAAGCCCTGGGTCCCGACGCTATTACATTACATCTGCTGCGCTCTTGTGCTGATGAGCTGGCCGAGGTGATGAGTGTATTGTACAACTGGTCTTTCCGGATTTCCTCAGTTCCCTGCCGCCTGAAGAACGCCTCAATTCTTCCATTACCCAAGTGCTCACCAGCTACATATTTGAATGATTATCGCCTGGTGGCGCTCACTTTCATAGCGATGAAAGTTTTTGAGAAGCTCGTCGTGCAACACTTGAAATCAGTTTTACCACCTACACTCAATACCTTTCAGTCTGCATATCGGAAAAACTGTTCAGTTAAAGATGCCATTATGTTGACCCTTCATGAGATTGTCAACTTTTTGGATATGAAATTCCCCAGCTACATTAGAATTTTATTTGTAGATTTTAGTTCAGCTTTTAACAGTATATCTTCTTTTAGATTGCATGATAAGCTACGATCACTGAACATAGTGTTTCATTCTGTGACTGGATCCTGGACTTTCTCTTGGCTCATTCTCAGCGAGTGAAGATTGGAGGTAATATCACCGATATCATAGTCATCAACACAGGATCACAACAGGGCTGTGTGATCTCATCTTTATTGTACTCGTTGTTTATGTACAGTATGACTTTATATCCATCTATGACAGTTGCCTGGTGACAAAGTACACAGCTGACACTACTGTGGCTGGGAAAATCTGCCATTCAGAATCTGAGTATCACAGCCAAGTTTCATCTCTTGTTCAGTGGTGTTCAGACAATGATCTTGAACTTAATATTCAGAAGACAAAGAAATTGTCATGGACTTTCCCTTGAGCCCAGCTGAGATTCAACCTCTTATAATTATAAGGGCTGAAGTTGAAATTGTTCAGCAGCACAAATTTCTTGGTTCGTATATTTCTGAGAAATTGAAGTGGGGGTACAATACGGACCAGATTTACAAGATAGCTCAGCAGCGGCTTTACTTTATGCGTCACTTGAGGTTGTTTCATGTAACTCAACATCTGCTGGTGTCCTTTTATCGGGCAGTGATCGAGAGTGTCTTGACACAGTTGTTCATTGTCTGGTATGGCAGTGCAACTGTAGAGCAGAAGAAATGCCTCAAACATATTGTATCCACTGCAGAGCGTGTTGTTGGTTGCTCCCTCCCCTCACTGGACGAACTACACCATAATCGAGTACTCAAATGAGCACGAGCAATTGTGGAAGATGCTCATCATCCTGCTAATCACCTGTTCCAGTCTAGTCATAGATTTTCGACTTCAGTTTTAGGTCAGTTAAGACTACTTCTGTCCACCTGAGGAATAGTTTTTATCCCACTACTGTTTGCATTTTAAATGGTTTTTCTTATGTTGAATAATCCTCTTTTATCTGTTCAGTCAGTGTATTTGTTTGAGCCATCTTACTAGGACGTCCTTTGACCTATCTTGTTGTTTAGCTATGTGTTATTTATTCTTCCTTTTATTCTTGACAGATCGAAACAAATTTCACTGTACATATTTTCTTGTATACATGACAACAACTATATATACTATACTACTATACTCTGCTCTCTGTGCGATGTGAAGCTTCGAGTGGCTGTACCCATGTCTGGGTGAAATGTGCTCCGGCCATCAGCGGTCAGACAAAGTCCTTGGTGGTCAATGATGGTGAAACCCAATTCGTGAAAGAGGTTGCACCCCAAGACGTTGTCGCCATGCATCGCTACCTGGAAGGTGAACGCTGGGAGGACTTTGGACCCGTAGCGAACTGTTACCGTGATGGTTCCTACGAGGCTGATTTTGGTGTGTCCATATCCATAGAGCTCCATCGGGTCCTGCTTAATTGGATGTCGAGGAAAGAACTTCCTCATTGTGACCCAGTTTATCAGCGATCTCGTAGTGGCAGTGTCCAATAGTAACAGCAAGCTGATATCATTCAGCCTCACTGTGCACCACTTGTATGCCGAATTACTACAGTCCACAGAGTGAATGGCTGTTGGCAGTACAATTGAGATGGGTGGTGCGCTTGTTGTTGATAGTGTTGAATGACACACTTTGGCAAAGTGATTAAGCTTACTGCAGTGCTGGCATCACTGTCCTTTTGCTGGGCAGTAGCGTGCGTGGGTGCATCCGGTGTGGGGAACCACAGCTGCCACACGGTCGGCGACCCATGATGTTTTGTCATCCTATGACGTTCACCTTGGGGTCGTCCAAAAAGGTTGTGGCGTTGTCGGGCTCTTCTACCGGGGTAACTGCCTGTGCTTGTGGAGGTTGTTGCTGCGAAGCTCTTAACTGTGATGTTAGCTGGGTGGTAGCCTCCAACTAGACTGCCAACTCCACCGCCCTCGCCAGCGGCATGTCATCTGGTGACATCAGCAGCCTCTCCCGCAGCTTCATGTTGGTGGTCTGCTCCGCTAGCTGGTCCTGCACCATCTCGTCTTCCAACTGTGCAAACCTGCATGTAATTGCCAAACAGCGGAGGTCAGTGACATATTGTGGTCTCATCTCTCCCGCTCTCTGTCAGTGCTGGTGAAACCTGATTCTCCGTACCAGCATACTTTAGGGTGTCGCAAAATGTCTGGCCAGTAAGGCGACACATTCGTCATAGGTGTCCGCGGGGCCCAATGCTCTAAATACACGCTATCCCTCGCTGCTGAGGCTGTGCATTAACATAGCATGTAGCCAAAGCTTGCTAGCCTTAGCTGGGTCCATAGCCGACACGTACATTTCGAAAGACTCAAACCAACTAGGCCACGGAATGGGCGGCTCACCTGGCGTGGTGAGGAATGGCAGCAGGGGTGCTAGATACACTTCCATTTTCAGGCAAATAGTTAATTCTCCTCCAGAAGACCAGTTTACCTCGTCGCCAGTGTTATGTCTGTGTTTGCTGAATGAGACCAGCGGACACGCCCATGTGTTGAGGGTTACTTGATCACACAAACCAATAATTATAACCAGCTAACTTATAGCCTAAACTAACCGAGGGGGTGGTACAGGGCAGTTGACTGCTGGAAGGCAGAACGCCAAAAGAGGCCGACTCCCACCGCTAGTCCTCCTTTATAGTCCTGGCGTGATGACGTCATCCCGTGCATGCATCCCTGCGCCTGTGGTGTCTGTGGTACCATTTCCCATACGCTACAGCGTCCTCACACTTTCACTCCGTGGAAGCCTCCACTGAGGTGGGCCGAGAGGCTTTGCTACCAGAGCTAGCTTTAGCATTAGTTTGTTGAGATGTACTGGCTTAAGCTTTCTGGGAGTTTGGCATTTTGGCGAATGGTAGTCAAAACAGGCAGTCAGTAACTACATAACCTGCCACTTCGGTGTAAAGAATTGGCAAAATTAATGTCAAATAGCAGCGGTGGTAGCGGAGCCTCCAGGTTATGTGGCCATCTTGCACAGCATCATCATGTGACACCCCCCACACACACACACACGCGAAGCTGTTTAAACTTTATTTATACGGTGGGGTAAAAAAGTATTTAGTCAGCCACCAATTGTGCAAGTTCTCCCACTGAAAAGATGAGAGGTCTCCAATTTTCATCATAGGTATACCTCAACTATGAGAATCAAAATAAGAAAAAAAAATCCAGAAAATCACACTGAAGGATTTTTAATGAATTAATTGGTAAATTCCTCGGTAAAATAAGTATTTGGTCAATAACAAAAGTTCATCTCAGTACTTTGTTATATACCCTTTGTTGGCAATGACAGAGGTCAAATGTTTTCTGTAAGTTTTCACAAGGTTTTCACACACTGTTGCTGGTATTTTGGCCCATTCCTCCATGCAGATCTCCTCTAGAGCAGTGATGTTTTGAGGCTGTCGCTGGGCGACACAGACTTTCAACTCCCTCCAAAGATTTTCTATGGGGTTGAGATCTGGAGACTGGCTAGGCCACTCCAGGACCTTGAAATGCTTCTTACGAAGCCACTCCTTCGTTGCCCGGGCGGTGTGTTTGGGATCATTGTCATGCTGAAAGACCCAGCCACGTTTCATCTTCAATGCCCTTGCTGGTGGAAGGAGGTTTTCACTCAAAATCTCACAATACATGGCCCCATTCATTCTTTCCTTTACATGGATCAGTCGTCCTGGTCCCTTTGCAGAAAAACAGCCCCAAAGTATGATGTTTCCACCCCCATGCTTCACAGTAGGTATGGTGTTCTTTCTCCTCCAAACATGACAAGTTGAGTTTTTACCAAAAAGTTCTATTTTGGTTTCATCTGACCATATGACATTCTCCCAATCTTCTTCTGGATCATCCAAATGCTCTCTAGCAAACTTCAGATGGGCCTGGATATGTACTGGCTTAAGCAGGGGAACACGTCTGGCACTGCAGGATTTGAGTCCTTGGCGGCGTAGTGTGTTTCTGATGTAGCCTTTGTTATTTTGGTCCCAGCTCTCTGCAGGTCATTCATTAGGTCCCCCCATGTGGTTCTGGGATTTTTGCTCACTGTTCTCGTGATAATTTTGACCCCACGGGGTGAGATCTTGCGTGGAGCCCCAGATTGAGGGAGATTATCAGTGGTCTTGTATGTCTTCCATTTTCTAATAATTGCTCCCACAGTTGATTTCTTCACACCAAGCTGCTTACCTTTTGCAGATTCAGTCTTCCCAGCCTGGTGCAGGTCTACAATTTTGTTTCTGGTGTCCTTTGACAGCTTTTTGGTCTTGGCCATAGTGGAGTTTGAAGTCTGACTGTTTGCGATTGTGGACAGGTGTCTTTTATACTGATAATGAGTTCAAACAGGTGCCGTTAATACAGGTAACGAGTGGAGGACAGAGGAGCCTCTTAAAGAAGAAGTTACAGGTCTGTGAGAGCCAGAAATCTTGCTTGTTTGTAGGTGACCAAATACTTATTTTACTGAGGAATTTACCAATTAATTCATTAAAAATCCTTCAATGTGATTTTCTGGATTTTTTTTTTCTTATTTTGTCTCTCATAGTTGAGGTATACCTATGATGAAAATTGGAGACCTCTCTCATCTTTTAAGTAGGAGAACTTGCACAATTGGTGGCTGACTAAATACTTTTTTGCCCCACTGTATATATTTTTTCTTCAGCATTGTGGAATACAACCACACTTTCAGTCAGACTTATCTATCAGATCTGGTTCACAAGTTGTTGGAAGATCTTGATTCCTAATGAGTGTATACAAAGTAAAAGTTAGAAATATTGATTTTTGGAAGATTTTTTTTCTATCTTTAATTAATTTCTTATTTCTTATTGTGTATCATTTAATGATATATTAGACACTGCAGGTAATTTTTTTCAAATCAAAGTCATGTCTCAAGTCTCGACGCTCAAGTCCTAGTTGGGTCGTAAGTCACTTTATGGTTGTAATATCTAAGGAATTTAACATACAGTATGTACCACATTATCCTTGATTTATTAGCATTTAGTACCAGAACTGGACAGCATTACATATTGTTACTTTAACAGGCTGATGAAGTGCAGTACAGATTAAACATCTACATTTTTCCCAAAATTGACTTCTTTTCTTGAGAAACAGTCATGTTTCCTGGATTCAATAATCTGTGTTGTTTTAACAGTGAAAATCACATGACTTTTATTCCTAAAAAGAAATTTGGTGTTTTGGATGTTTTTAATGAAAACATTAAAAATAAAGGATTGTTCTTAACTCTCAAATCACGAGTACAAGTCCAGTCTCAAGTCTTTTGAGTCCAAGTCAAGTCTGAAGTCCTTGTACAGTATATGCAACTTAAGTGTGACTTGAGTACAAATCTCAGACTCAAGTCCCCATCTTTGAGACAGTGTTATGTAGGAGCTATGACTGGAAAAGAGAGAGAGTTGGGCTGATATGAAGATTCTCATTGGGATAACGGATAAGGGGATAAGGACCTGTACTTGTATAGCGCTTTTCTAGTTGCAAAGACCATTCAAAGCACTTAACTAGTAGGTACACTAACCCTCTACAGCGGGGGAAATAAAACACATCAACATTTTTTTCTCAAATGTATTTCTGATGGAGCCAATGACCTGAGATTTTCACCAGATATTGGTAACAACCCAAATAATCCTTACATACAAAGAAATCAATGCAACTGTGTTCACAAAACAAGTTGTATTTAATAAAGTGGGATGACACAGGGAATAAGTATTGAATACATGAAGAAAAAGAGGTGCAAAAAGGCATATAAAGCCAAGAAACCAGCTGAAATCCATCAGAATTTAAGAAGCCATCCCAGCCTCCATCAATACAAATTAATTTCAGCTGGTTAAGTCCTGAGTGATAGCCTTTAAAGAGGTCTGTGAATATCAGATTGTCACACCACAAAGAATTCATGATGGGTAGAAGCAAAAAGCTCTCTTCAGACCTTCGGAACCTTATTGTTGCGAAACATAATGTTGGCATTGATGCATATTTCTAAACTGCTGAATGTTCCAGTGAGCACTGTTGAAGCTATCATTCGGAAGTGGAAAGAACATCATTTTACCATAAACCGGCCATGATAAGGAGCTCCTCCCAAGATTTCTGACAGAAGAGTCAAAAGAATTATCAGAAGAGTAATCCAAGAGCCAAAGTCCACACATGGAGAGCTCCAAAAAGACCTAGACTTAGCAGGTACTGCTGTTTCAAAGAAAATAAGTAATACACTCAACTGATGTGGGCTCTATGCCGACTCACCTCACAAGACTCCATTGCTGAAGAAAAATTATGTTGAAGCTCATTCAAAGTTTGCTGCACAACATTTGGGCAAGCCAGTAGTCTGGTCAGATGAGACCAAAATTGAACTTTTTGGATGCCACAACACAGCATGTTTGGAGAAGAAATGGTACTGCACATCCCATCATGATGTGGGGGTGTTTTTCAGCACATGGGACAGGCAGACTTCATGTAATAAAAGGAAAGATGAATGGAGAAAAATACAGAGACATCCTTTATAAGAATCTGTTGCAATCTGCCAAGATGCTGAAGATGAAACTTACTTTCTTACTTATCCACGTTGTCCTAGGTGAGACATATGCTCTTCTTGTGTTGTCACCTTGTTGTGGTGGAGGGCTTCCGTGTCCTAGTGACCGCAAGAGCTATGCCAGAGGGGACTCTGGTCCCTGACAGGGTCAACCAAGCCGGATTGGTCTCAGGCAAAGGACCAGACCAAGTACAACACCTGGCCCTCCAGGTTGGAGGTTTGGCATGGGACCAGCAACCCAATCATGTAATTTTCACTTGTTATAGAAACTGAAGATGAAATGAGGGTGGACATTTCAGCAAGACAATGATTCCAAATACACAGCCAAGGAAACACTCAACTGGCTCCAGAGAAGGAAAATAAAACTGCTAGAATGGCTCAGTCAGTCACCTGACCTGAATCTAATTGAAAATCTTTGGAATAAACTGAAGATCAGCGTTCGTAGAAGACACCCATGGGACCTTCAAGATTTGACAGTTTGTGTGGAAGAATGGACTAAAATCACTCCTGAGCAATGCCTGTGCCTAGTTTCCCCATGCAGGAAGTGCCTGGAAGCTACTATTACCAACAAAGGCTTTTCTACTAAATATTAAATGAATTTCACCAAGTGTGTTCAATACTTATTCCCTTTGTCCCTCTGCACACTGTACATAATGTTATTAGTACTCATTAGTTTTAATACTTAGTATTAAGGTGTTCTTAAGGAGTCCTAACTGCCCAATTGTGTACTGGTGTGTGTGTGTTATTAGCATCCATTAGTATTAGGATTGAGTTACTGTGAGTTACTGTCATGACCTTAGAATTGTTGTTAGTGTGTCATGACGTTAGAATTGTTGTTTCTGTACCTATTACCTTGGCATTCGTTTGGAGAGCAAAGTAAGAATTTCATTGTTTAGGAAATGTAGCATTTCTTAACTGTGCACATGATAATAAAGCCTTTGAATTTTGAATCTGTGTCATTCCACCTTATTAAATGTAACTTGTTTTGTGAACACAGTTGCCTTGATTTCTTTGTATGTATGGATTACTTGGGTTGTTACTGATATCTGGTGAAAATCTCAGGTCACTGGCTCCATCAAAAATATGTTTAATGAGAAAAATGTTGACGTGGTCAATACTTATTTTCCCCATTGTATTCTAAGAGTCTGTAGCAGACAGATACCTAGGGATAATTTAGAGTCACCAATTAACCTAACATGCGTGTCTTTGGATTGTGGGAGGAAACCAGAGCCCCCGGAGTAAACCCACACAGCACAGGGAGAACATGCAAACTCCACACAGAAAGTTTCAAACCCCTGCCAGCCTGGGGATTCGAACCTGGAACCTTCAAGCTGTGAAGCAATAATGTTAACCACTGTAGCACTGTGCTGCCCGTGGGAGTGACTAGGAGGACAGGATTAGAAATGAGTATATCAGAGGGACAGCTCAGGTTAAGCGGTTTGGAGAAAAAGTAAGAGAGGCAAGGCTGAGATGGTCTAGACATGTGCAGAGGAGGGAGAGTGGATATATTGATAGATAGTTTATTTCGAACACAAAAATATAACAAAAACAAGCAAATGGCAAATGCAATGAAGTAACAGTATACACTGTTTGAAAGGGAGAAGGAAGAAGTTTTTGGTTTTTTTTGAACACTTATTAATTCCATCTCCTCTTTCCCATAGATACACCCATGTGAATTTTATACAAATTACCACCTTTAAGACCCCAAGTAAACAATTTACTGTATTTTTTACAAATCAACATTAACATCCATCCATTCTAACATACAATGATGTCCATACATCAAAACCAGCCTCAAACAACACAGATATACACAGTGCTGTCCCACCCACCATTCCATAGTGTCCCATAATGTCCCAGAGTGAACATAATGAATCGTACATATAAATACTACCCTTCTAACATATATCCTTTCAGCAAATGGTGCTTATACCTCTTTTTGAATTGATTTCTGTTTGTACATAGTTTCAGTTCTGGCTCCAGACTGTTCCACAAATCCACCCCACAGACAGATATGCACATACTTTTCTTGGTTGTACGTATCTTGGGTTTTGTAAAGTTTAAGTCTCCTCTCAAATTATGATCATTGTCTCTTTTTTTAAATATTTTTTGTATATTAGTTGGGAGTTGATTATTAATTGCCCTGTACATTACTTGTGCTGTCTTAAATTTAACTAAATCGATGAACTTTATGACATGTGACTTTAAGAACAACGAATTGGTATGGTCTCTATATCCTGCATTGTTAATGTGCATATTGACTGTAGGTTGGTCTTGTAGGTGTTTCCCCAGACTTCTACACAGTAGTTAAGATAAGGTAAAAACAGTGAATTGTACAATAAGACCAATGATTTATAGTCCAAGATGCGTCTTGTCTTCCCCAGTATGCCTATACATTTTGCTAACTTGGCCCGGATGTGACTGATGTGAGGTTTCCAGCAGATTTTATTGTCTAGCGTCACCCCCAGAAACTTATTTTCCTGTACTGTTTCTATTCTGGTATCATCTATCGTTACCATTATTTCATGATTTATTTTATAATTTCCAAACAACATAATCCTTGTTTTTTTAAGATTTAGAGATAATTTATTTTTGTTGAACCACTGCGTTAATTTTTCCATTTCAGTTGTGACCACCTCTAAAACCTGCTGCAAATTCTCACCAGTGCAAAGGATATTTGTGTCATCCGCAAACAAAATAAATTTCAGAATTTTTGATACTTGGCATATGTCATTTATATACAAAATAAAGAGTTTGGGTCCCAAAACTGACCCCTGGGGCACACCACAAGTGATGTCCATGAAGGGTGATTTGTGCTCTCCAATTTGTACAAATTGTTGTCTGTTACTTAAATAACTTTCCACCCAACTCAGTCCTACCCCTCTTATCTCATACCTTTCCAGTTTCCTTAGTAGTATTCTGTGGTCAATGGTGTCAAAAGCTTTCTTTAAATCTATAAATACTCCTACAGCAACCTTATTTTTTTATCTATATAACTAGTAATTTCTTCTACAAGTTCGATCAGTGCCAAAGATGTAGATTTATCTGCTCTAAAACCATACTGGCTATCTGTAAGGAGGTTGTGTTTTTCAGTGAAATCATCCAGTCTCTTAGTGAAGATTTTTTCAAGTACTTTGGAGAATTGTGAGAGTAAAGAGACTGGCCTGTAATTTGTGAAGCGATGACTGTCTCCTGTTTTGTATAGAGGTATTACTTTTGCTATTTTCATTTTGTCTGGAAATGTACCAGTTTGAAATGACAGGTTACAGATGTGGGTGAGTGGCTTAACAATTCCCTCAATTACTTTTTTCACTATTGTCATGTCAATTTCATTCCAGTCCATTGATTTTTTGTTCTTAAATTTACTCACAGTCTCGATAATTTCCTTTTTAGTGACTGCACCCAAAAAGATTGTGTTTGGATTTCTATCTTCTATTTCATTCACAGAACCACTGTAGTTTGTTTCTGGTGTCACTATTGATTTTGCTAATTCAGGACCAACGTTTATAAAAAATTTATTGAAACCACTGACCATATCTTCCATATTATTTATCAAACTGCCATTTTCGATAAAATATTCTGGATAATTTGCATTCTTAGGACGATTACTAATAATCCCATTGAGTACTTGCCATATTCCTCTTATGTTATTTTTGTTATAATTGTTGCTCCCCTGGGTAGCGGCCCAGGAGGAGGAAACGTGCATGTGGAAGTTAACTCTCCAACCTGTGATAGAGAATCGGCAGAACGCGTTTCGTTATTTCACACAAGGAGTTTTATTCTTCCAAGTCATTCACATGACCAACATCAACTGACTAGTATTTACATACCTGCCAACTACTCCGGTTTTGCCGTAATGGTTCCAGTTTTTAAGACCCCGTTCCAGGTTCCGGTTTTATTATTCAAAATTACGGTTTTTCACTAAAAAATTCAGTCAAAAATTTTAAATTGTAAAAAAAAACACGGAAAACACGAAAGCAATTCCAAACACGCTGCCGCTCGGAATCGTATCTAAATTTAGAACAAAGGCAATCGGCACTGCTTCATGTAGGTGTATTGCGCATGTGCGAGAGGTCTGAGCCAATTTTCCATGTGCAATCGCGAGGCAATCAGGTAAGAATTATACGTTTTCATCATGGAGTCTGCTGGAGAAAAATCACTAACGAGCGTAAAACACAAACGAAAATTACAGTCTTTTCGTGAGGAATACAGCAAAGCATTTCCGGGAGTTATTATTCGCTCAAGAAGGGGTGAAAATTACGCAAATTGCACTTTGTGTAGACAAGACTTTTTGATTGGACATGGCGGAATCAGCGATGTGAAAGACCACGTAAGAACGAAAAAACACAAGGCCAGTGACGCTAGCGGCAAACTTGAAGAACATGTGCTGTGTAATTACAAGCCTTGTACTGCTTGGTGTATCATGTAAACACATAAAATATCAGAGCGATTTTGCCGTCATTTACGCACGTGTCTGTTAAACAGTGGTTACCTCTAGTTACCTCCGCCAAGGAGGCTATGTGATCATCAGCGTTGGTTTGTCTGTTTGTTTCTTTGTTAGCAAGATAACTCAAAAAGTTATGGACAGATTTTCATGAAGTTTTCACAGATTGTCAGAAATGGGGTATCCTACAGATGATTAGATTTTGGTGGTGATCCGGATCACCGTCTGGATCCAGGAATTTTTTAAAGGATTCTTTTTTTCTTTTTTTTTTTTTATTTAACATTGCGAGATAGGGCCATTTTCAAAATTTTATTTATGATGTTAAACACTGTATGGGGGGAACTGTGGCGCTTGGCGGAGGTCTGCGCTGTCCGAGTGCTTTTCTAGTATTCATAATGCATCACATCTGGCCTATTCGAAGTTGTATGCAGTGTTAAGATAGTCTTTTGAATGCCAAATTTAATGAATGAATGAATCTTTATTTCGGATAGATTAAAAGTAAAGATTAAAAAGAAACAGAATAATATAACAAAGGCGAAAAAATCCAACAAGGTCAAATTAAACAATAACTCCTCTGATTATACAGTTCAACATAAGTTATCCGAAATGGGTGATGGCTGAAGCCGCAGCTTTTATTGCCCACCCATATTCCATCCAAGAATTCAAAAGAAAAACAAAATAAGAGCGATTACAATTCAGAACAAAGCTAAGACAAAACGTGACAAAAAAACTAAGCAACAGCACAACACAGACTGGATATGACAATCCTTATGTGATTTTACATGTCATCTTGTATATATGTTTGGAGTATTTCTTCCTTTAGTTTTTGTTTAAATTGTCCAAGCGTTGTACATGATTTTAATTCAGGTTCAAAATCGTTCCATAATCTGACTCCTTGCACTGAAACACAGTGTTGCTCGGTGGTAGTTCTCACTGAAGGTTTTTGAAATATACATGTTCCTCTGAAATGATATTGTTTCTCCCTTATTTGGAACAGCTTTTGGATATTTGCGGGCAGTGATAGATTCTTAGCTTTAAACATTATTACTGCAGTGTTAAAGTCAGCCGAATCTTTCAACTTGAGAGCTTTTAATTTAAGAAAAAGTGGGTTTGTTGGTTCCCTGTAAGCAGCTTTGTTTATTATTCTAATAGCTCTCTTCTGAAGCATAAAGACTGGATATATGTTTGTTTTATATGTATTTCCCCATACTTCAGTACAATATGTCATGTATGGCAGTATTAATGAATGATACAAAGTATATAATGTGGGTTGATTCAGCAAATATTTCGCTCTGTGTATATTGCAATTGATTTAGATATTTTACCTTTAATATAATTAATATGTGACTTCTATGTCAAATGCTAATATTTGTTTGACACTGCGGCCCCTGGACCCTGGCTAGCTACTAGGCTTTTCAGATTTGAAAGTTGAAGAAATATGAGGTTGTTAGCTACATTCTAACTTGATTTAATGCTAATATTTGTTTGGCAAATATTAGCATTATTATTGTTAGCATTAGCATTATTAGCATTAGCATCGGCCCCTGGACCCCGGCTAGCTACTAGGCTTTTCAGGTTTGAAAAGTTGGCAGGTATGGTATTTACTATCAAAGTCCATAGTTTCTCTCTTATTGTCTGATCACATCACCATTAAACAAAACACAATCATGTCCATTTATCACAATTTCCGATTTGACATTAACTGTACAGTATACTTAACATTCTTAACAAATTACTCTAACATGAAATGAATTATTGGTTTTATCTCCTTCCCATGTATATAGCTTTTAACTTGTTCAAATGTTTATATTTTAAACAATAACCCATGAACTTACATTTACATTAATCATTTTAAGCACTGTCATAAATGTACAGCATGTGGTGTTATTCTTAACAATTCACTGACCTGGCCACTGTGTACCTAACACACTTACAATAGTATTCCTGGTATTCGGTAATACACCCGAAATGTGCACACTTGGGGACAAATCAAACCAGTAAATGTCGTACTGTATGAAAACTGTTTCATAACTGTCTTTAAATAAAGTAAGCAAATGGTTTACAACATGTGGGCGGATTTCACTGTTGTGGCACGTCCCATACACTCGATCAATAACATTAGCAGGTTAGCTTATACAACAACACATCAACTTTAACAGAAATACCCTTACAAACCCGCTTTTCGCCTCACACTTATCACAATATAATCTCGGACATCCTAGGACTCTTACAGTTTATATTGTACTCTTGAATTATTAGTATTTACCAACCTGTGATAGAGAATCGGCAGAACACGTTTCGTTATTTCACACAAGGAGTTTTATTCTTCGTCCTCCAGTGCGTGAGTCTACTCTCTATCACTGTGCGACATGCGCCATCTATTGGTCGGCGTATGGAACTGCACTCAACTCACATGAGTTATAATGGAACCAGGTGGATTACAAATGCATTGTAGAAAAATAAACAATTAAAGAATAACATAAAATTGTAGGGGTGCCTGTTTTTTTTTTTTAAATTTTCTTATCCAAATGTCTTTTTCACCTCTTACATAACTATTAACTATTTCCAACCCTCTACACTCTCCCCCACTTCAAATAAATGTCTCCCGACATTTCATGTTCTAGGGTGACTTAATGCATGAGAGTGTACCAATTATAACCATGGGACTGAGGTTGGGTGAGGTAGTGGAATGGCATGTAGTTTTGAGTTAGCGGCACAGGGGTAGGGAGTAGGACAGGTCTTACGTCTGCAGTCCAAGGCTGGTACGATGGCTGTCCCAGGACGTCATAGGTCAGTCTCTCTACTGGCCTTGCTCTCCACTGTGACCTTCTCAGTTCCTCCTGTTCTCCATCCATCACCTCCACTTGTCCTTGACGTTCTTCCTGCAGCAAAGCTGGTCCATCCATTTGCTCCTCAGCATCCTGCTGAACGGGGACCGGTTCCTGCCTTACTGGTGGGCAGAACTCTCTAGCTGTCGCTCGAAGCCTTTGCTGATTTTGAGGATTTTGCTCTGGCATGACAGGTACTGGTTGCTGAGTGTTTTGGTCTGGGAGATTTGAGGCATTTTGCTGAGGATTTACGGGTCTGTAACATGGGATTTGGCTACGGAGGTTGTAGCGGTAAGTATTTTCCTCTTCTTCCTCCGAGCTGTCATTGTCTGTGTTGTCACTGTTAGGCTTTGTCTCTGTCCTCTTCTTCCGTTTCTGTTTTGTCTTTTCTTTTGCAGGCAGTTCTTCTTCTAAAGGCAAGTCATTTACAGGCAACAGCAGGTTTCTGTGTAACACTCGCATCACTTGGCTGCCTCTCTCTGCTTGTACTTTATAGACTGGTCCATCTCCCACTCTCTCAACTACGCGATGTACTGCTGACTCCCAGTAAGCGCGCAGTTTCCCTGGGCCTCCTCTTTCAGAGAGGTTTCTGACCAACACCCTGTCACCTGGTTGGAGTGTGACACCTTTTAAGCGTTTGTCGTACTGCTTTTTGCCTTTATCTGAAGACTTTTGACTGTTTTCTGCAGCGATTTTGTAAGCAACACGCATCCTATCAGCCCATTTTTTAACGTAGGTTTGATGGCTGTGTGTGTCAGTGTCTTTTGTCTGGTTCAATAGTAGATCTACAGGCAACCTTGGGACTCTGCCATATAAGAGGAAAAATGGAGAATAGCCTGTTGACTCGTGTCTTGTACAATTGTAAGCATGTACAATTTGGGGTAGGTGATCCTTCAATTCACTTTTTTTCTCCTCCTGTAGGGTACGAAGCATTTGGAGTAGTGTACGATTCAGGCGCTCCACGGGGTTGCCCTGCGGATGGTATGGAGTGGTTCGTGAGTGAGAAATTCCAGACAGTTGTTGTAATCTGTGGAAGAGACTGTTTTCAAACTCACGTCCCTGATCGTGATGCAACTTCTCAGGGTACCCGAAACGAGGAATAAAATCCTGAAATATCTTTTCTGCAGCTGTTTTGCCTGATTTATTCCTTGTAGGGTATGCCTGTGCGAAACGAGTGAAATGGTCCACTAGTACGAGGATGTACTCATACCCTCCTTTACTTGGCTCAAGGTGTAAGTAGTCGATGGAGATTAACTCAAAGGGAGCACTGGTTGTGATAGAGCCCATTGGAGCTCTCTGGGGAACATTTGGGTGTTTTTGTTTGATACGCGGACATTTTTTTGTTACATAATCTTCAACATCTTGTTGCATACATGGCCAATAGAAACGCTCACGGGCCAGATGTATCACCTTATCACACCCTATGTGACCCATGTCATTGTGTAAACTCTTTAACACCATCGGCTTTAGCTGTTCAGGTAGGACAAGTTGTCTGCTGTGCTCTGTCTTTCTGTACAATAATCCATTGTCTACTTCCAACTTGTTCCACTCATACAGTAGTCTCCGTGTCCGTTTACTCATTGTCCGTCTATCTTTATCGTTTGGTGTCCATCCTTTGAGTTTGAGTGAGATTACTTCTCTAATTGACTCATCATCTTGTTGAGCAGCATTGATGTCTTTAGGCGTCATGCTCAAAACACTGTCGGTTGGCACATTGTTGTCATTAGAACTCAGTTGTAACGCAGCTATCCATGGCACATCACTGTTTTGTGCTGCCTTGCTCCCTTGCCACACTGCGGACACTACTTCCGGTAAAACTGTCTCTGTGAACTCATTCATTTGCTCTTGCAGATCTAATGGGTGTCTGGACAACATATCTGCATCTGCATTCCTTTTCCCTGGCCTATACTTGATATCAAAATGGAAGTCAGCCAACTCCCCGACCCACCTATGACCCACTGCATTCAACCTGGCTTAACTGAGAACATAGGTTAAAGGATTGTTATCTGTATAGACAGTAAAAGTCGGTGCATAATACAGATAGTCACGGAATTTGTCGCAGATGGCCCACTTGAGAGCTAGAAACTCTAGTTTACCGGAATGTAAGTGATAATTCTTCTCGGCCGGTGTGAGAGTTCTGGATCCATAGCCAATCACCTTAAGTTTGTTTTCTTGTTTTTGATACAAGACGGCTCCCAGGCCTTTGTTTGACGCATCTGTATGCAATACAAATGGAAGGTCCAAATTGGGATAGGCTAGAATGGGAGGATTAGTCAGAATGTCCACAAATCTTGACACAACTTCCTGATGTTCACTGGTCCATATTATTGGTGTGCGAGAAGGAAGCTGGTTTCTGTCTCCTTTCTTTGTTTGTCCTTTACTCCTTTTTGGTGCTGGTTTATTGTCATTGCTTGTTTCATTCGTGCTCTGGAGGAGTTCGAACAAGGGTCTCGCCAGACGTGAAAAATCTTGAATAAATGATCGGTAATAACTGAGAAAACCCAGTAACGTTCTGAGTTCTCCGACTGTGCGAGGGTTCTTGTCTTTCAGAGCGAACACAGCATCCAAGTCTTTTGGGTCAATCTGGACTCCTTCTCCCGACACTAGCCTACCCAGGTAGCGTACTTGGTTTTTGGTTTTTGATTGATGGGGTCTTTCTGCAACTGTGGGGGTCCCCCCTACAGTTGATAGTGCTATGAGATGACTGTTGTTGTGAAATGGCGCTGTATAAATAAAGTTGAATTGAATTGAATTGAATTGAACAGTTCACATTTGGCTGGCCGAAGTTTTATGCCGTGTTGTCGCATTTTGCACAAAACCTGTTTAAGGTGTTCTACGTGCTCATCAAAGGTTTTGGAGTAACACAGTACATCGTCCAAGTAAGGCACGCAACACTCGTCTCTGATCCCTTCTAACACCCCCTCCATACACCTTTGGAATGCGGCCGGTGCGTTTGACAACCCGAATGGAACCCGCACCCACTCGTATAGTCCCCAGGGTGTGCTAAAAGCAGTTAAATGTCTTGACTCCTCACTTACAAAACCCTGATGGTAGGCACTTCCCTGATCCAATATGGAAAACCAGGAGTTACCCCCAAGACTGTCCAGTAGATCTTGTATCCATGGTAACGGATGCCTGTCAGGTATGGTTTTTCGGTTCAGCTCACGAAAATCAACACACAAGCGCAAAGTATTGTCCTTTTTACGCACACACACTACTGGCGACGAGTTGTTTGACACTGATTTCCTGATCCAGCCCCTGCTTAAAAGGTTTTGAACATACTCCTTCACCTCTTTATACAGTGGTCTTGGAATGGAGTTGTAACTTTTCTGCACAGGTTTGTTGTCAGTGGTGTTGATTTTTAGCTGTAGTCCAGGAATACATCCAATGTCTCCTTCATCATGAGCAAACACATCAGACTGTTCATAGAGCATCTGCCGAACCACCTCCCGATCACTCTCTGAGAGATGGTCTAAATTGACATTAGGGTGCCATCTCAGGTGTGAGGGAGCAGTGCTTAATGTTTCTTCACCCTCACCTTGACTGTCACATGTCACTTGAGCAGAGTGACAAAATGGCTTGTCTGTAGTTTTGGTTGCATTTTCAGCACTGGAACAAACATTTACAGGTTTGTATTCAGTGATCTCTGAAATAAGTCCTAAAACAGTCTTTGGATTTAGAAAAATGTTGTGCTTTGTTGAGTTTTGGATTGGGATTTTGACAGTTTTTGAAGCACCAGCGGGTACATCAATAAGAGCTGGGAATAACTCCAACCCATCCGGTAAGCTACATTTCACCGCTGGCTCGAACAACATTTCTCCTCCTCCAGGGAATGCTCTGATGTGACATTTTACCATACAGATTTGGCTACTGTGAACAGTGAGTCCTTTTTTCCCAACTCTCACCACTGGACTTTCTGGTTCATTTTCTATTGACTTGGCGTGGACAACAGAGATGAGTGATTCAACATTACCCTTCTGGACCTTTAAGGTCTCTGACAGTAAGCCCACTAAGCTAATATCGTCACTTTGTTCACCGTTTGCCATTATTATCTCTTGGATCACATTAAAGCCCAGCAGCGGAGTGCTTAAACGCTGCTGACTGACGAGCATTGGAACATACAAGGATACAGAACCATACTGTGAACTTGTGATCTCGAGCAGGACATCTATCCACCCCTCGAACGGAACATCCGTTCCATTGGCTGCGGTGATTTCGAGTGGATGGCCTGGGAGTAGGCTCTCGAGTGGCTGTATTTTCACATTTGGTAAGGCTGCTTGTACCCATGACTTTTCAACAATGCTTACTTGTGCCCCACTGTCCAATAACATCTGTAGGTTTACTCCATTTAACTGGCAACTGATCATACACCTACCGCCAATGAGCTGTGCCACACGCTTTGTGTTGGGTGACTTTTGGGACTTGGCAGTAGTCTGTTTGGAGTTCCGTCTTTTAGTGTTGTGGGACTCTGCTGGTGGTTCAGTCACTGGTGGTCCCTCCCCAGCGACCTCCTCCAGTTTCCCGACACATTGCTTTTCTGAAGGCAACCTATTGCTCTGTGCCCCTCCTCTCCACATCGAAAACAGTGTGCGCAGCGCTCAGTCTCTTGGGCGGTACACTTTTGGCACTTTCCTTTCACTGCAGGTTTCAGTGCTGGCTGTTTAGGGACAGGTGCTGTGGGACTGGTGTTTACTGTATTTACCATTGGGGTTAGGGCCTTTTCTAAACTCTTGGTTAGGGAGGAGACCTGTGCCGTCAGCTCCTGGATAGCTACACGATTAGCTTGGACTTCAGTGTGCATTTTAATAGAGCTTTGATCTTTCTCTACCTGTGCCGCATTAACACTGGTGACTTTCTGTTTATGACTTTGTCCCAACCTACTTAATCTCTCTGTCTCTTCACTAACAGAATTTGCTATGAGCTCCAGGATGGAGTCATCTGTGACACTGGTGTTTGAGATGTGAGGTTTAAGGTCTCTCCTGACATAAGAGTATTTTTCATTCAACCCTGATACAATGAATGGATAAACACACCTTGTACCAACTTGTTGTCATAATGAAACCCACTACTGTTTTTAGTTGCAATCAGCACACGCTGTTTTAGCCCCATTAGTCTATACATAAACTATTGTGGTGTTTCTTTGTCATTTTGCTTAGCATTACTCAGCTCCTGAAATAATTCAGTGCTACTTTTCTCGCGTAGATGTGTCCTTAAGAAACGTTTTAACTCAACTACAGTAAGGCTATCTTTGGTTACAAGCATATCTTTAAAGGTACCAGGCTTAATTATCTTAAACACCGTTCTGATAACCTCAGCCTCTGTGAACCCTTCATTTAGCCCTTCATCAAGCTGTTTGCACAAGTTATTGTAACTCAAGTCAGAATCAAAATCAGAGATTTGACCACCATAAATCTTGTACTCTCTACGTGGCAACAGTGACGTAAGTTCAGTCAGTCTGACTAACCCTGGGTCAGGAACTACAGATGGTGATGTTGGATGGTTCTTCCCTGATGGTGCTGCAGCTCCAGTGGTCACAGGAACCACTATGACCGGATCATCGTCGGGTGACACCTCTGCATCCACTTCTCCAGCTGCTGTGGGCCGTTGTAGTTCAATGATGAGGTCACGGAAAGCAAGCAGGCGAGACATCCCCTGGTCCTCAAGGCTCTTCAGTTGTGGACTTCTCAGCGAGTCAACAATGAAGTTGAAGAGTTCCACTTCGGTCGATTCTGCGCCTGGCAAATCTTCTCCCACCTCATCCTTGAACGACTCAGCCAGCTTGTAAAGAACGTTTCTGCGGCGGGCAATGGTCAGCTGGCGAAGCTCTTGCTGGATTTCCCATCTCAGGTCATGTGGAGCAGACATGGTTGTGGTCTCCTGTAGTCAGTCGCTTAGGTCAATGGCTCAGGAACAGGTGGTCAGCATCCCTTGGTTCTTCAATGATTAGTGCCAGACCAGTAGGTGGCACTAATCCCGGACGAGCCCCCAAAATTGTTGCCCCCCTGGGTAGCGGCCCAGGAGGAGGAAACGTGCATGTGGAAGTTAACTCTCCAACCTGTGATAGAGAATCGGCAGAACACGTTTCGTTATTTCACACAAGGAGTTTTATTCTTCCAAGTCATTCACATGACCAACATCAACTGACTAGTATTTACTATCAAAGTCCATAGTTTCTCTCTTATTGTCTGATCACATCACCATTAAACAAAACACAATCATGTCCATTTATCACAATTTCCGATTTGACATTAACTGTATACTTAACATTCTTAACAAATTACTCTAACATGAAATGAATTATTGGTTTTATCTCCTTCCCATGTATATAGCTTTTAACTTGTTCAAATGTTTATATTTTAAACAATAACCCATGAACTTACATTTACATTAATCATTTTAAGCACTGTCATAAATGTACAGCATGTGGTGTTATTCTTAACAATTCACTGACCTGGCCACTGTGTACCTAACACACTTACAATAGTATTCCTGGTATTCGGTAATACACCCGAAATGTGCACACTTGGTGACAAATCAAACCAGTAAATGTCGTACTGTATGAAAACTGTTTCATAACTGTCTTTAAATAAAGTAAGCAAATGGTTTACAACATGTGGGCGGATTTCACTGTTGTGGCACGTCCCATACACTCGATCAATAACATTAGCAGGTTAGCTTATACAACAACACATCAACTTTAACAGAAATACCCTTACAAACCCGCTTTTCGCCTCACACTTATCACAATATAATCTCGGACATCCTAGGACTCTTACAGTTTATATTGTACTCTTGAATTATTAGTATTTACCAACCTGTGATAGAGAATCGGCAGAACACGTTTCGTTATTTCACACAAGGAGTTTTATTCTTCGTCCTCCGGTGCGTGAGTCTACTCTCTATCACTGTGCGACATGCGCCATCTATTGGTCGGCGTATGGAACTGCACTCAACTCACATGAGTTATAACTAACTAACTAACTAACTAACCTACACTTATATAGCGCTTTTCTAGTCACAAAGACCACTCAAAGCGCTTTCATTAATACTAACCCTCTATTCTAAGGGCCTATAGGAAACAGATATCTAGGGACAATTTAGAACAGCCAATTAACCTAACATGCATGTTTTTTTGGCATGTGGGAGGAAACCGGAGAAATCCCGGAGTAAACCCACGCAACACGGGGAGAACATGCAAACTCCACACAGATCACTGTTGGTCGGGGGCTGGGATCGATCCCACGATCCCCCGGCCAAGGGTAAACTGTGCTGCCGCAGTGCTAACCACTGCGCCACCGTGCAGCCCACTGCACGGTGTTTATAATGGAACCAGGTGGATTACAAATGCATTGTAGAAAAATAAACAATTAAAGAATAACATAAAATTGTAGGGGTGCCTGTTTTTTTTTTAAATTTTCTTATCCAAATGTCTTTTTCACCTCTTACATAACTATTAACTATTTCCAACCCTCTACATTATCCTCTAGTATTCTGTTGTAATATTCTTACAGGTCCTCATTATAGTAGTAAGCTTATTTTTATATCTTTTATATTTGATCTCAGCTTCCACAGTTCTGCATTTAATGAATTGTTTATATAATGTATTCTTCTTTTTACATGCATTTATTAACCCCTTGGTGACCCAAGGAATATTTTTTTTTGTTGTCTGTCACTGTATTGTTTTATAGGACAGTATTTATTGTACAATGATTGAAATATTTGTAAAAATTTATCATATGCTCTATTTATGTCATTTTCATCATAAACTATCTTCCAATCTTGTATTAATAATTCCTTTGTCAGTAAATACATTGAACCTTAGAAATTCCTTTCCAAATCAAACTTTCAGTTTGGACGCAGTTACTCTTTCTCTTAATAGCTCTGTGAGGAACCTTGGAGTTATTTTTGATCAGGATTTGTCCTTCAATTCACATATTAAATTTGTTTCTAAGACTGCCTTCTATCATTTGCGTAATATTGCCAAGATTAGGAGCATCTTGTCTCAGAGTGATGCTGAGAAGCTGATCCACGCTTTTGTTAGCTCGAGATTAGATTATTGTAATTCTTTATTATCAGGCTGTCCTAAAACATCTTTAAAAAGTCTTCAGCTGATCCAAAATGCTGCAGCAAGAGTTTTAACAGGTACTAGAAAGAGAGATCATATCTCTCCGGTTCTGGCCTCCCTTCACTGGCTTCCCATAGAGTTTAGAATTAAGTTTAAAATCCTTCTTCTCACTTACAAAGCTCTAAACAATCAGGCTCCTTTTTATTTAAAAGATCTGATACTACCGTATTATCCTAACAGAGCACTACGCTCCCAAAATGCAGGATTACTTGTAATACCTAGAATCTCCAAAAGTACAATGGGAGGCAGAGCCTTCAGTTATCAAGCTCCTCTCCTGTGGAATCAGCTGCCAATCTGGATTCGGGAGTCAGACTCGATCTCTGTTTTTAAGAATAGGGCTAAAACCTACCTTTTTGATCTAGCCTACAATTAGGGAGGGATCATGTGTTTCTGAACCCTCCCTTAGTTATGCTGCTAATAGGTTTAGTCAGCCGGGGGACCTCCAGTAATGCACTGGGCCTCACTCCTTTCCTCACTCTCAATGAAATATTTTTTTTTTGCTGGTCATTAACATTTGTTTGTTCTCTCCCATAGATTGAGTCCCCATCGTGCTGTTTGCTCTCTACATGTCTGTTCTTTTCTTCTTCTCTATCCCCTCACCCCCCAGCCAGTCGCAGCAGATGACTGCCCCTCCCTGAGCCTGGTTATGCTGGAGGTTTCTTCCTGTTAAAAGGGAGTTTTTCCTCTCCACCGTCGCCAAGTGCTTGCTCACAGGGGATCGCCTGATTGCTGGGGTCTTTCTGCAACTGTGGGGGTCCCCCCTACAGTTGATAGTGCTATGAGATGACTGTTGTTGTGAAATGGCGCTATTTAAATAAAGTTGAATTGAATTGAATTCTTATTCTTTTATATTTAATATTTTTGGTATACTTTTTCTTCCTATAATCACATTGATAGACAACAAAAATCGGCAGGTGGTCACTGATATCATTCAATAAAAGCCCACTCCTGATATTATTTTCCATAATGTTTGTGAATATGTTATCTGTTAGTGTGGCACTGTGTGACGGGATTCTGCTAGGTCCGGTAATTGTTGGTTGTAAGCCCATACTGTACATTGTGTTGATAAATTCTTCTGTCAAACTATGTTGTTTTGAGTTCATCAGATCTATATTGAAATCCCCACAGATGAACATAACTTTATGAGTTAGTTTTGCATACATTTTTTCCATCCAGTCCTTAAATAAGTCAATGTTTGATCCAGGTGTTCTATATACACAGCTCACTACTACATTCTTCACATTGTCCAGACAGATTTCTATTGTAATACATTCAAATAAATCATCCACAGTTACTGTCAGATTTTCAACAACCTTGTATTTCAAGCTCTTGTCAACATAAATTGCAACTCCTCCTCCTTTTTCCACTTTTCTATTTATATAATTTAATTCATAGCCATCCATGGTAAAATCCACTCCTTTCTCTTCACTGAGCCACGTCTCTGATATTGCCACAATATTGAAGGGCTCTTTAAACTGATGTAAATAATCTTTAATGTTATTAAAGTTGGCCAAAGGATTGGACAAAGGATGGACAAAGGATGTTAAAGATGGAGCTGCCAAGCAGGAGGAAGACCACAGAGAAGATTCATGGATGTTGTGAATGAGGACATGGAGAGGGATGGTGTTACAGAGGAAAATGCAAAGGATAGGGTGAGATGGAGGCAGATGATCCGCTGTGGAGACCCCTAAAGGGAGCAGCTGGAAAAAAAAAAGTGTCATGTTTTCCCCTACTGGGCATACTGATGGACTCAAATGCAGGACTGAAGTTTGCAGAGTTTTTTGTAAATAAACAGCTTGTGACTGAAACACAAAGAGAGCCGAATGGCTAGACACTTACAGAGGTGATAAATTCTAGGCATCATGGATCACAAATGGGAAATGGATCTCTAAAGTCCTTGACTTAAGATCGCCGCGGGGAGAAGCAAAAGGTGGCGGTTTAAATAATGAGCTCAATGATTAACTAATCAGGAAGATCTGGGACTGATAATGGGGCTAGAAGTAAAGTAGAAGATCATACACTAAACAGGAAAAGGGGAGCTAACACAATAAGACTAGTTGGGGAGCAAAACAGGAAATACTTCAAAATAAGAACAAAAGAGCTGTACATTAGCCTGATAAACTGATATGTATATGTTCTTATGCCAGCCCATTCCTGCTAAGCTAATCTGTATGTTCAGATGTTCTGAGCTTTTTTTTGGGGGGGGGGGATTAATTTAGTGTATGTAAATGGCATGACACACTGCACTGTGGGAGCACGCACGCATGGGTTACGCCAGTGCACCTCAGGATGTATTAGCCGACTACCCAGGGCCAGTCGCGCTCTTCCTGCTTTCAGCTACATTCTGCTCCATGTAAAGTACGCTGCAAAACCCCAATAAAGTTAACCTCAGCACATGGTTGTGCCCACCCATTCTTCAGACACAACTTTGGTGACGAGGATAATGGAAACTTTACTGCCACCACTGCCGCCGTTCCTCACTCTGCCTGGTGAGCCAACTATCCCTTGGTCCCACTGGTATGAATCATTTGAAATGTTTGTGTCCACCATCAACCTAGCTAAAGCTAGCAAAGCTAGGTGATGAGATATGCTAATTCATAGCCTTGGCAACGAGGGACAGCGTATCTTTCGGATGCTTGGGCCCACGGACACTTACGAGTGTGTGACTTTGTTGACTGGACATTTCATCGCTCCACAGAGTGTTATGGTCCGACGAATTAAGTTTCGCCAGTACTGACAGCAAATGGGTGAGTCGGTACAACAGTACATCGCCGACCTCTGCTGTTTGGCTAGCACGTGTAGGTTTGGACATTTGGAAGATGAGAGAGTGCGAGACCAGTTAGTGGAGCACACCATGAATGTGAAGCTGAGGGAGAAGCTGTTAGTAGCACTGGATGATTTGCCGCTATCCAGGGCGGTGGAAATAGCATCCCAGCTAGAAGCAGCTGTCCAGTTAGCGTCATGGCTAGTGGGCCCCGACCTGCTCTTCCCACACGCAGCTCCGCTGGTGCAGGTTGTAACTCCGGCTGCTCAGCCCCCCGACTTCCCGAGCGACGGTTCCACGGCCCTTCTCAATGGCCCCAAGGTGAACGTCATGGGACGACAAATCACTGCAGTACGTCGACCCTGCGGTTCTTCGTCACACCATACGAGCACTTTCCTGCCCACCCACAGGACACAGGTGCCAGCCCTGCGGTGAGTGCAACCATTTGGCCAGAGAGTGTCGCTCGGCCCCCACAAGCCTGCAGTCTTGCTCGCCCAGCCAGCCCAGGCCGACCACCGTCTACTTCGTGGGCTCAAACGTTGACACAGCCACCCCCTGCTCTGCACTACATGCCAAACAGGACATGGAACCAATTCTCATGCAGCACAAGCCTCCTTGAGCTGCCGCCTCCCCACAGGAGCTCCAGATTGCATCCACACAGGACCCAGTGGAGCCGGACCGGATTCTCATGCGACACGAACCTCTTCGAGTAGGCGCAATATTGCAGGAGTGTCAAGCTGCATCTGACGGACACAGCCGATATTCCTCACCAGAGGGCACTCCAGCAGTGGTGCACTCCTCTAACAGGGTGGTAGAGCGGCAACAGTACATCATGAAGAAGTGCCAAGCGGAACGTTCACCACTCGCGGTGTTCAATTGGGTCCGGATTCGATGACCCCATCGCTCACACAAACTGCAGTTGCCTAAGCCAGCACTGATGCAGATCATCGCTGAGCTAGGACCAGCCACCTTCTTTCTGACTGATGGGTCACGATGGCATGCCAGCCGTCTCAGAAGGGTAACGCCACCTCCCGCTTCGGATCAAGAGACCACAACTGACTTGACCCATCCAGTTTGGGATCTAGACTGGGACTTCGCCGATGAGCAGGCTGCAACTCCAGCACGACGCCCTCCAGAACCGCCCGAGCTGGCGCAACCAGGGCCGCGACCAGCACAGGCCCGACTGAGGCCCCGCTGAGTTCAAAAAACTGTGTTAATGACTTTGTAGTTCATAAGTAGCTAGCGTGTGGTCCGTTCAGTGGCAGAATAACCCCACAGGGCCATGTGGGTACGTCAGCAGTCTACCCGGTTTCCCAGTTAGAAATGTGGTGGTTGTCATGTTTAATATCATTCTCTATACCGGCCTGTACAGCCCAGTCATGTGTGTGTTTCGCTGTACATTAGCCTGATAAACTGATATGTACTGTATATGTTGTTATGCCGGCCCGTTCCTGCTAAGCTAATCTACATGTTTAAATGTTCTGAGGTTTTTTCGTGGGGGTGGGGGGATAACTGTAGTGTATGTAAATGGCATGATGCACTGCACTGTGGGGGCATGCACGCACGGGTGACTCAGGATGTGCCTCAGGGTATATAAGCCGACTGCCCAGGGCCAGTCGGTCTCTTCCGGCTTTCATCTACACGCTGCTCCATGTACTGTACGCTGCGAAATCCCAATAAAATTAACCTCAGCACATGGCCGTGTCTGCCCATTCTTCAGACACAACAGTCCCCCATAATAAGAAGAAGATATTAGACACTGTCATGGCTGCAGCTTAAAAAGTAAGACTTAAGACGGTTAAGACTGCACACATTCAGCCAGATAATTACCAGATTTTTGCCAGACATGATTATGAATGTTGGCACAATGATAGAATCCACCAACAGTGTCTGTCAGTGGCTCAGGGCCATGATTTGGCAAAACTACTGTATCAGACTTTTTTGTATTTTATTGCCTAGTTTGACGGACCCGGTGACAGTCACTGACATTTTCCTGGCGGGCACATTTTTGTCCCTCCTGGGAGCTCTTGGTGTGTGTTTTTTCTATGTCTGTGACTTTTTTTTTATCCCCCTTATCAATGTAACGTAATCAAAACTGCAATGCAAAACGCTGCTGTAATGAACTTTTCATGATTTTTTTGTTCTGATCACCAGTGTTAATGTTGGCGTAGCAGCTTAGAAAACAGTTCATATTGTGATGTTTCACGGGTTTACACAAGAGAGGATTTGGAACATAGTAGGTATTTATTTCATCACTGCCGAATTATGCAGAACAGAGGGGAGGTCATCAACACACACACTCACTTCACTCCGAGTGACACAGACACATAATCTTTCACACGCAGGAAGGACAACACTATCACAATCAGACCGATAACACCATTATAACATTACAACAATAGCGTGCAGAACACAAGAATTATAACAGTCTTTGAATATCCTGTGGCGCAAAGCATGCCAGGAGAATCCCCTGCCCATTATCACAGCCCCAACATTACATTGTCCCCCCGGACTGGTTTCTGTCCCCAGAACAATAAGTCCAACTCAGAAGTCCAATACGAACTTGTCCAGGCGTCGGGTCGTCTGCCGTTGTCGGCAGCTGGCATGCACGGGCCCGTTAGTGTCCATCCAAGCCTCGGCCGGGGTTTCTGGTTGGGATGGAGCCTCTGGCTTGGTCACCTGCGGGGCAGCTGGCTGGCATGGGGCGAGGTGGTCGCGGTGAAGCATCACCACCCAGTTCCTCTTCTGCAGCCTCACCCTGTACACTACATCCGACAGTCTCTGTAGGGCCAAGGATGGTCTCGACCAGTGGCTCGGCAGCTTTGTCAACAGTCCCTTCTTCTGCTCCTTTCAGAAAACCCAGACTTGATCCCCGGGTGCAAAGTCTCTCCCCTGGCAACGGGAGTCATTCGCTCGCTTCTGTCAACTCCCTGCCGCTACCAAGGCCTGCCGAGCCCGTTTGTGCACCATGTGAAGACGTTCTCTTAAGCAAAACAAATAATCCAACCCCAGTTTGCTCTCCAGCCCCACACACTCCATGGGTGCCCCTACCTGATACTGCTGTAACGGGGCATGGGAGCGCTGAGTTGGTCCTTTCTGAGCTGTGCAGGTGCCACAGCGGTGCACATAGAGCTCCACTTCCTGATGACACCCCGGCCAGTAGAACCAGGCCCAAAGACACTGCAGAGTCTTTGTCACCCCAAAGTGGCTCTCCCCCACCGACCCGTGGACCAACTGAAGCACTTTGGGGCGGAGTCATCAGGGGACCAGCAGCTGCCAGATGTGACACTGCCCAGCTGGAGGTTGCCACTGCCGGTAGACGACACCCTCAAGGCAGCAGAGGTTGGGCCACTGAGAACGCAGGGCCTTGGTTTCTGGGTCCAGTGCAGACACAGCCTCCCAGGCAGGCTGCCAGTCCGTGTCCCGCCGCTGCCGGACCCGGGAGACGACAGGGTCTCTATCCTGCTCGACCTGAAGCTGTTGCGCACAGAGCCTCTGTGCCATCATTGCTGGGTAGAGCTGGCTGATGATCTGAGGACAAGCTGTGAGCCGCTGCGCTATCCCCGGCTGCAGCAGTCTGGAGAGCAGCTGCCCATGAGACTGTTGGGTCATGATTCTCGTCCTGCTGGCAGCGCCGACAGTCCTCCACAGCACAGCGCTGTGGGGCAGGTGCAGGACAGTGGCGCGCGATGTGGCCTGGCTCCCCGCAGCGGAAGCACTTCTCACGTCGCCATTGCACTCTCGCCGGCCATGCAGCTGTGGCCTGGTGCAACTCCTCCTCCTCCTCGCTCTCAGCTGTGGCCTAGAAAACTCTCTGCCTTGGTGATGTAACGTCAGCCGCTGGCTCCAGCATGGGCTCTATATGCTCTGCCTCTGCCACTGCCATCTCCCAGCTGCTTGCGGCGTGAATCTGGACATGTTCTTGGGGCCTGGCCTTGCGGAGCCCTCAGAAACTCTGGAGGGTGAGCTTCATCACCACCTCTGGCTCGAAGTCTGGGTAGCCATGCTGTGTCAGCAGCCGGACATCTGCTGCATAGGCCCCCAGACTTTCTTAATTGTGCTGTTGGCAGCTGGCCAGCTGTTTCCGGACGTGGTCAGTGTGGATCAGCCTCCCAAACCACCTCCGAAGTGCTCCCTGTAGCGCTGGCCAGCTGTGACGTTCCTCAGGCCTGAGATCAGACAGCATGCAGAGAGCTCCACCCTCCAGAGCCAGTGCGACTTGCACAGCTGTCTCTTTAGGTGTCCAGTCGTTGAACATGGCAGCCAGTTCAACCTGGACTGGACAAGTTCAACCAGAGCGGGGAAGCTTGACCGGTTGGTGGGTCGGCGATGCTGGGGTTGGGATGATCGCCTCTGTGCTGATCACTGCCCTCAGTTGCAGTGGGATTGCGGGCTCATAGTTCCCCCGCTGGCATTTCATTGCCCTCGGCTGCAGTGGGATCGCTGGCTCGTAGTTCCCCTGCTGGTTCTCCTGGTCGTGCCTTGAAAAAGGCGGAACATGGGAGGCACTTGCTCCTTCCGGTCCGTTTCCCCATTCTTTGCAGCGAGCAGCTCTGGCGACTGGCGTGTATGCTCTGCCGTCAATTTCCGTCTGAGCAATGAGCTGCTCGAGCCATTGAATCTCTGCCTTGATTCTTCTATCTCTCAACATCCCACTTCTGACACCAGTGTGACATTTCACAGGTTCACACAATAATGAGAGAGGATTTGGAACATAGTAGGCATTTATTTCATCACTGCCGAATTATGCAGAACAGATGGGAGGTCACACACACACACACACACACACACACTCACTTCACTCAGGGTGACACAGACACATAATCTCTCACGTGCAGGGAGGACAACACTGTAACAATCAGACTGATAACACCATTATAACACTACAACAATAACGCACAGAACACAAGAATTATAACCGTCTTTGAATACCCCGCGGCGCAAAGCATGCCGAGAGAGACCCCCGCCCCTTATCACAGCCCCGACGTTAGATTATGAATGTTTGTTGAGCTCTGAGATTTTAAAGGAATATTTACAAGACTCATGTCCTCTGTAGGAACTGATCACAGCCTGGTACATTGGCTTCCTGTGTCTCATTCTGGCCAGTTTCCTCGTCTATCTGGCGGAAAAAGACGATAACGAACAGTTTGAGACCTATGCCGACGCCCTCTGGTGGGGACTGGTGAGATTAACACACACATAACACACCGAACAAAGCACATTTCAGATTTATCACCATTAAGGTTTAATCACTTTTGGTAATCAGCTGATTATCTCTGGAATTAGCCATATACAGAAATGTGGTGTGGTGAATCTGAACTGATTTCATACCTTGTCATTTGATGTTTGCATTTTTCATCTGAATTCTACATTCTGGATAACACAACACCTGCTGTTTCACCCTTAATGATGGGATAATCTGATTGGTCTGCTTACATCTCTGTCAGATCACCTTGACAACCATCGGTTATGGCGACAAATTCCCTATAACCTGGAATGGACGTTTGCTGGCTGCTACCTTCACTCTGATCGGAGTTTCATTCTTCGCACTGCCGGCTGTGAGTCAATCTGGAATGTTTCCCCTGAGTTCACCTGAATGTAGCTGGTTTGTCTCAGCTCACCTGTCTATTCTTTTTTTTTTCTCCCCCTTGTCCTGTCAGGCAGCTAGGCAAACAGAACAGGGATCTGTCACCCTTATTGTGCCAAAACAGATTTACTTTGCCAAGAGTTGCTTATACAGTACCTAACTGTGTATTGTATATTGTATAACTCCTCCTGTAATAACTTTTAATACTTTATTTTAATTATTTTACCCATGGAAGACCTGACAGGATGGGGAAGAGGGAAAGGAAGTGTGTGGAAGGGGAAAGAAAAGGGAGGGGAACAGACAAAAAAAACAAACAAACCAAAAGCTAAAAACAAACTGCTTCTTCCACTGAAAATGTCTCAACATGAGTCTGGTTTCCGCACCTGTTAAAGGAGAGACACTTGTGCGTGTATGTCTGTGTGCATATATATGAGAGCACGTGCAAAATGAGTGTGTGCATGTGAGTGGTTTGTCAGGAAACATACGAAGCGGAGGGCCGGTCGCAGCAGCTCTCCCCCCGGGAACCCCAAGCAGGAAAGGCAGCGCCACCAACCCCCACAGGGCACAAACGTCCGAGGTCCGCAAACCCCAGGAAAGCCAGGCATCCGTCCCCGGAGGGCCGATTGAGGGAGGCCAGGTTGCTCAGCGGCCGGTGCGGCGTGCCCACCCTCGGGCCCCAGGCACCAGGAGGCCAGCGACCCCACCCCTGGGCCGGAGACCGGCCTGCGCCCCCTGGCGCAAGCCCCCCCAGGCCCCCCCACAGCGGGTCCGCCCCAGCGCCACCGCTGCACACCCCGGGGACCCCCATGCCTAAAGAAGTCCCCCTGCTCAGCGGAGCCCACATTGCCGAGAGGCACTACCCCCCTTGATCCAGCACCTCCCGACTCGCACACACACCCCTCCCCACACCTTCACACCCACATGCTCCCATGCGCACCCATATGCACTAACTCCCTCTCACTCCCCCGGACCAACCCATTCTCCCTCACTCCTGTAAATTCAAAAAATCCATTCAAACTCATCCCTAATTCACCCCTGTTTCATAAGGCGGCTGCGAAGCAGATGCAGCGAGCCTGAACGCGCACCGGTGCCTGGCAGTGACCGGGGAGACCACCGGCGCAGGCCACAGATGCAGACCCCCACCCCCGGCGTCCACCTGAGCGACTGATCAACAGACCACCACAGGCGCCCCGAGATGCCACCCAGCATGCAAAGCGCCACACAAAACCAACCCACCATCACCACCTCACTCTCACTTACGCTCACATTCAGTCCCCCTCTCACTCCCTTGATTGTATCTATACATTCAGTAGCACCCAGGGATTTTGACAACATGATGGGTCCCAGGCTCCCCACCGGGCCCCCACAACCCCAGCAGGAGGAGGGCAACAGGGGTGGGGGAAGACCCCCAGCCCCCTCCCCCCCACACAAAACATGGTGGGTGTATGTCGGTCATATGATGTAGTTGTATGTAAATGTGTGGACTACCAAAGTGCAATTAAAATTGGGGGGATAGTGATTGGAGCACTGCTAGTCACTGCGATGGGCAGCGGGGCCCCCAGTTAAAATTGAGGTGAGTGCAACCCCATCGTGCAGCAAAGGTATCCCCTTTGCCAACACAGTGCAGCACACCCCACCCCAAAGCCCTAAATGTATTCAAGAAGATGTATATTCCACCCAGAGTCGGGGGGGGGGGGGATAAGACTGGGAGGGAGGCGGTCTAAAAGCGAGGCTGTCCCCCCGCCAGAAGCCAGCTTGCAAACTGATTCATGAGGCCACCCACTGCCCCCAGATCCCAACCCAGGGCGAGGGCCGCCAGTGGAAGCAGCCGAGGACCCACCAGCATCGTGCCCCGGCACCCCCAGCACCACAAACATGATGGGGCAGCCATACCAATTCCCACTCATCTTACACACACAAACATGGACAACAACAGTCACAATAGCGAACAATGGGCCGGACCCACACGGCGCCCCACGCACCAAGCGACACCCCCGAGCACCCACACACTCACCTGTCTATTCTGTTGGCCCGCCTTTAGGGGATTCTGGGCTCTGGCTTCGCTCTGAAGGTTCAGGAGCAGCACCGACAGAAGCACTTTGAGAAAAGACGAAACCCAGCAGCAGGACTCATACAGGTGAAGAGTTAACAGTAATTGTTCATTTTGTGCACCGGTCTACAGTAGTTATACACATATCATCATAAACATTTGTATACCATATTACATAACTGAATGAAATGACTTTGAACCACCGATTTTAAGCAGAAATGCAATTCTTATAGCTTTGCAACTTTTGTCCTCATAGATTTGCAACTTTTTTCTTAAAAATGTGACTTTTTTATCATTAACTTGCAATTAAAAAAAAACAAAAAAACTGGCAACTTTTTCCTGTGAATTTTCAGCTTCTTTCATAAATTTCATAAAATGTTCATAAATTTGCAGCTTTTTCCTCAAAAGTTAAATTTTTTTCTCATAAATTTGTGACTTTTTTCCTCATAAATTGGCAACTTTTTTCCTCAAAATTTTCAGCTGTTTTTTCTTATAAATTTGCAACTTTTCATCAAACACTTGAGTTCTTGTAAATTTGCAACTTTTTTCCTCATAAATTTGCAGATTTTTCATCAAAAAAATTGTGACTTTTTTCTTGTAAATTTGCAACTTTTTTTCCTGTAAATTTTCCAATTTTTTTTCTTATAAATTTGCAATTTTTTTGTCATAAATTTTAAACTTTTTTTCTCAAAAATTTGTGACTTTTTTCTTGTAAATTGTTCACTTTTTTTCATAAATTTTCAATTTTTTTCCTCATAAATCTGCAACTTTTTTCCCATAAATTTATAACACTCATCTGGATGCTGGTTAAATTTTTATTCTGTGTAATTAAATTGTAATTTGTACCTAATTTACATTTATACTGTTGTACCTCATGCTAAATTGGTGAATTAAAAAGAAAAAAATCACCTATTGGTTATACATACAGTATTTACAGAGAATGCACAGAATAGAAAAAGATCAATTTGAGTGATTATTATTATCAGGATATTTCCAATAACGATAACCTTGATTAATGAAAATCTGATATTGAATCAGCCCACTAGTTTGAGCAGTTTGGCTTTCTGTGCAGAGACACAGAGAACAGCATTAATGATTCCCAAACAGCTTTTGAAGTGGGTGCTCATTTTTTCATTAGAAATTCTTCCAAAAGCTGCTAAAAAGCAAAGCGTGGAGAGTGTGAAGAATGAGTCAGAGTGGATCAGCGCACGGAGGCTGCTGATGTTAATTTCAGACTCAAATTTGGTGTAGATCAGCACTCTTAAGCTTTTAGTTTGAAAATCCTTAGTCAGTTGGTTCTTTCCTGTACCAACTGATCGTTTCTGTCCACAGGCAGCCTGGAGGGTTTACGCCACAAATCTGACTCGGACTGACCTGACATCTACCTGGGATTATTATGAGAGGACAGTGTCCGTCCCCATGTACAGGTCAGACTCCCATCTGTCCATCCAGAGATGCACAGATTTGTGCAAAAACCTCATTTTTAAAATTTCTTATCTGTGCATGTAAATCTGTGTCTCTACAGGCTGATTCCTCCACTTAATCAGCTGGATTTACTGAGGAACCTCAAGAACAAATCAGGGCTCTCATTCAGGTCTGAAATGCTCTAATGCAACTTTACGCCTGCTAAAGCTTACAACTTAAAGTGCCACTATTACGCTCTTTTTCCACCTGTTGACACAGCTCCCAGAGGTGTTAATGAAATGTTTGTGACATGCTTTGATTAAAACAACTCAGAGTAGAATTATTGCAGTACCATTTTACACATGGGAAAGGAGCCTGTTTTATTTTCTGTGTGCTGATAGTGTTTGAGGCTAATGGTAGCTGATTAGCTCTAACCCAGCCACAGTGGTTGCACAAGCCAGTGTACTCCAAGTGCCAGTCCCAAGCCCGGGTAAATGGGGAGGGTTGTGTCAGGAAGGGCATCTGACCTAAAACCTTTCCCAAATCAAACATGCGGCTCATGACGAATGAGACTTTCATACCGGATCGGTCGAGGCCCAGGTTAACAACGACCACCACCGGTGCTGTTAACCAAGAGGATGCCGGTGGAAATTGTGCTACTATTGGTCGAAGATCTGGGAGGAGGAGAGGGGGAAGGCGTGCTAGGAGGGAGAGAGAGAAAAGGAAAGGTAAAAGTGTGGAGGTGAGAGTAGGGACTTTAAATGTAGGGACTATGACTGGTAAAGGCAGATAGTTGGCTGATATGATGGAGAGAAGAAAGGTAGATATACTGTGTGTTCAAGAAACCAGATGGAAGGGAAGCAAGGCTAGGAGCATTGGAGGTGGATTTAAACTGTTCTACTATGGTGTAGATAGGAAGAGAAGTGGAGTAGGAGTAATCTTGAACGAAGGGAAGGTGGTGTAGAGGAAGAAAGACATGGAGACTTGGTGGTGGAATAAAGAGGTACAGGAAAGTATTCAAAGGAAGAGGTTAGCAAAGAAAAAGTGGGATAGTCAGGGAGATGAAGAAAGTAGACAGGAGTATTTGAAATCTAGGCACAGGGCAAAGAGACAGGTGGCAAAGGAAAAGGCATGTAGTGAGATGTATGAGGCTGGACACTATGGGAGACGAAAATGAGTTGTAGTGATTGGCTAGACAGAGAGATCGAGCGGGAAAGGATGTGCAGCAGGTTAGGTTGATTAAGGACAGAAATGGTAATGTACTAACAAGTGACGAGAGTGTGTTGAGAAGGTTTGAAAGGAGTACTTTGCGGAACTGATGAATGGAAAAAAATGAGAGGGAGAGATGAATGGATGAAGGAAAGATGGTGAACAAGAAAATCCCGAGGATTAGCAAGGCGGAAGTGAGGGCAGCTTTGAAGAGGATGAAGAACGGAAAGGCGGTTGGTCCAGATGACATATCTGTGGAGGTATGGGGTTGTTTAGAAGAGATGGCAGTGGACTTTTTAACCAGATTATTTAACACAATCATGGACAGTGAGAGGATGCCTCAGGAGTGGAGAAGTGTTTTGATACCAATTTTCAAGAACAAAGGTGATGCTCAGAGCTGTAGCAACTACCGAGGTATAAAGTGGATCAGTCCCACTATGAAGATATGGGAAAGAGTTGTTGACACCAGGTTAAGAGGAGAGGTGACAATCAGTGAGCATCAGTACAGTTTCATGCCAAGAAAGAGTACTACAGATGCAATGTTTGCTTTAAGAGTGTTGATGGAGAAGTATAGAGAAGGTCAGAAGGAGTTGCACTGTGTCTTTATGGATCTAGAGAAAGCATATGATAGGGTGCCAAGAGAGGAAGTGTGGTACTGTATGAGAAAGTCAGGAGTGGCAGAGAAGTATGTGAGGGTGGTGCAGGACATGTATGAGGACAGCAAGATGGTGGTGAGGTGTGCTGTAAGAGTGACAGATTGATTCAAGGTGGGGGTGGGATTACCACCCCCACCATTCTAGGCCACCACTCCAGCGCTTCAGTCAGAGTTGTAGTCCTACTTTCTGAGGGAGAAGAGAACTCCTGTGCAGGCAGACTTTGAGCTGTTTGACTTTGCAGATCACATAATGTCACAAAAATTCTACATCAGCCTTTATGGAAGTGTACCAGTGGTTTTCCCTTTAGCCTCACAGTGAAAAGGTCCTGGGTTTGAACCTGTAAAGCTGAATTCTGTGTAAAACTGTCCTTTCTCTGAGGTCTAAGATTCTTCTCGTTATTGAAAAACAAAAACATGCTAGACTAGTGATAGTGGAAGTCTCAAGAGCTTTTTCCTGCGTCGATCAAAGTTCCGATCAATTAAGAATATTTAACATTGCTTTTATTGTATATGATTAAAATCAATAATTAATAACAGTCTGATTATCTGCCTACAGGAAGGATGCCCAGCCTGAACCATCTCCCAGGTCAGTCTGCAGTCGTTCATAATGAATCTGTTTCCATCAGTCAGCTTTCAGGTGATCTATAAAAACTGAGGTCATCTTCTTTAAATATTACCTCAATAACAATGCTTTAAGTAATATGCCCTGATACTAAAACCACAATGGTAGCATGAGGGTGTCTTTGATGATATGTCACATGTAATTTACATTTTGTTATAGGCGTCCAGGGGTGTAGCACCATATTTTGTGCTGATGGGCCCCTCCTCACATGAAAACCTAATTTGAATCCAACAGTTCAAGCCCGCTTCATTGAGGGCCTGGGTATTTTTCCACCATTAACAATAGTCTTGTTATGACCCTTAATTAATAATTGAGGTTACCAGGGGAGATAACAAGATAACAGGACGTAACACAACCACTGGCTGCAGCACACCAAAGGAGAATCAACGCAAAAAGCACCACAGGACTGCTGGTTATCAAAATAATAAGTGTAGATTTATTTACAAGTGAAGCTCAAACTAACAGAGGAAGAACTCAAAATAAAAAGGAAGCGACAACAGCTTCAGGGTTCTCCCAGGCCAACATAATAAACAAAACTCCCACTCTTTCTAGAAAGGAAAAAGAAAACTACCCTAATGAAATAAAAATACCAAAACTTGCCTACCTGGCTCACCACAAAACAGGAGAAAAACATGAATCAAACAGAAATGGCAGAGAACCCCTATAGTCACTCCTTTAACACTGAACACTTCAAAGGGCATAGGCATTAAACAAGCTGGCAAATACTGAAGGCCTAATGCGGTGTTCAAAAAGCTGAACCAAAACAGTCCGCACACTAAAGCCCAGTGGCCAAATGGCCCAGGACGCTGGGGGGCAGGATCTTTAAATAGGCAGCTCAGTGATGGTTGATGCAGAGCAGCTGCAGGAGCCCAGGTGGGTAGTTCAAGATCCCCTCAGGAATGTAGGAGAAACCGGGCTTACCAGGGTGGATGCCAAACAGCCATGGAAGCCCGGGTGTGTGGTTCAGGGTCCCCTCAGGAGTGTAGGAGGAACCTGTACAGGTGAGAGAAAGGGAAAACAAAACAGAAAAAGAGTGCCTCTCTTCCCAGAAGAGAGAAACACCATTAAGACACGTTACAAGTCTGTTCTTTCCAGTTAATGCCTTCAAGACCAGAAGTCAAAAATGCTAATACAGATGGAGATACCCAAAACGCAAAAACAAATTAATAATATTTCATATGGTTTGGAATTTATCGACCCTAATCATAATATAGCAAAATGTTCCTGTCAGTTCTTGCAAACATGTTATAACACTAATTTCACATTTAAGGAGCAATTCCCAGGTTAATCGCTCCAGTTAATGAATATATTGAGAAATGATACAAAAATTATGGTTATCTATGCCTTAGAGGAACTTTAAGAGCAGGTTTAGCAGCAGCATGTTACCTGCTCCTCAAAAGCAGCAGCCTGGCTGTGATGTCACTACAGGACCACCTGGTCACTCTCAGTAATGAAAAACTGCAGTAGTTTATTCTCTGAAGTGGAGGAAAACATAAGCCTATGTTCATATTATAATCAACCTGCAAGACATCACAGAGACTAGGAATTAGGAGAAATAACCGTGGTGTGAGGAAAACTAGTGGAGAACCACACAGCTCTTGCGATGAGTTGGTTAGCTTTCAATTATTGCTGGCTTACGATAGTTAATATCTTGGAAAAGGCCTGTAAATTTATCTGTCACACATGTGACAGTGTTATTTGAAAGTTAAATTAATCCCTTCCACAGCATGTGGTGTATGGGGTGGTGCCTATTTCCGTTTCACTGACCCTAGGCCACACGGCTACTGTAAGTAGTGTAAGCTACAGTGGGGGGGGGTCAGTCCTCTGGTAGCTCTGTGCGTTAACTTTCCTTTCCCCATTCTATTATGCTGAGCACAAAGCTAGAAGGTGGAAAATACCATTTTTGTATGGTCTTTGGTATGACCCAGCCGGGATTTGAACCCACAACCTCCCGTTTGTGGGGTGGATGCTCTACCAACTAGGCTACCACTCCGGTAGTTTTATTTGAAAGCTGACAATAAAATTGTGAAATTGATGTTTACTCCATTATTAACAAGCATAATAGTTTAGCTAATGCTAAACATGGTATTACTGAGCTGGGGGAAATTCCTGATACTATAGACAGACTTACATTATCTGTAGTTGACAAACACACAATCCTGAAGCCTATTCTCTCTCTTCTCTCTATGATTAGAGAGAAGAGAGAGAATAGGTTTTATTGTCATTGTCCAGTTGTACAGTACAATGAAATTGTGAGTGCTCCACCAGGCTACTGCGCAATTATGTATGAGAGAAGGATTAGATAAAACAGGGTTACAGAACACACGATTAAACACACAACTGAAATAAAAATAGCCCAGAATTATGGAAATGTACACAGATATGGTCGTGGCTATGCGGGTGGAACTACTGTATGTACATAAGAGTGCAGAGTGCAGAATACACAATTGAACACAAAATTGAGTAAAATGGCCCAAGGATTGTGGAAAATATACACAGTAGTGGTTTCACGAATGGGTCAATATACATGAAAGTGCGGAGTGCAAAGACAAGTGAGTTATTATGATAATTAAACAGTCCCTTCAGGATGTTGTGGGATTTATGGTTGTTGCGGGCCAAAAAGCCTGAATTCGTGGGAGCTTTTTTAAAAAGTTGCGGTAAAAGTTGTGATGTTTTTAGAGTGTTTTCTGCACTAAAAGTTGTGGGAGGAATTCCAAATTTTAAAGCAGATGCTTTTTTCCAGTTTACTGCAGTGATATTCTATATAACTATACAAGAAGTGCACAGGATTGTCAAAAATTTCCTATTATAGTGATTTGTAAATTAAGCAGAAACTTCTGCTATACAGAAAAACTCTTGTGCAACAGCAAATACAAACATTAACACAAGATCCATTACAACAGCTAAATTGCACTGAACGTATGTTAAAGAGTAGAGATTTGGAAATTATTGGCAGCACCTTCATTTGAAAACTCCCTACGGTTCCCAACCACTCGGTACCGAGCAGAGAGGAAAAAATAAATTATTCTGTTGCACTGTATTGGCTATTGGAGTCTGTGTTTTTTTTAAGAAAAAAAAATACAGAGAATATTCTCTGTATTTCCATGCCTATCTGTCTGCTGCATGTGTGCTTCACACACACACACACACACACACACACACACACACACACACACACACACACACACACACACACACACACACACACACACACCTATCATATACAACGGGACGGCGGGGGGGAGGGGGGATGGATGGGTGGGTGCATTTGTCTGTCCACAGTGGATATTCAGTTTTAAAGCTCATTGACCCAATGTCGTAATGATTTTACCTCTAAAGATGTTCAAACACTCGCTGTAGTGTACTCTTCTCACGCACACTCCCACGACGGGGTGCCTTTGGGCAGGCGCATGTTTTTCAACACAAACCCAGCACTTTGCACACACGGTCAGGATGGAGACATGGCGAGGCGTCCACAGGCAGGCTGGGGGAGACGGAGGAAGGGACGGTGTTGAAAACCTCATGAGTGAGTGTTTTTTTTTTTTTTTTAAATCACACACTCTGTTTGCAGATGTGTTCCGTTACTCACTGTAAACTATAAATTCACTACTCACTGTAAACACGGAAGGGAATGCAGTGCAATGATGCATTTGATTGGTTAGACTGAGCATTTCAGCGCCAGTTAGACAAATTTGATTGGTGAAATTGGCAGAAGTTGAAGAGGATTGGCCAAAATTGTGGGAAAGTTGTGGTGATTGGACAAAGTTGCAAGGTCGTGCAATAGTTGCGCTGATTGGCTGATTTTGCGTGAATTGGTGCGATCGCAGCATTGCGAAATCCTAGAGGGACTGATTAAAAAAGTCCTCAGTTCTGTGCATGTGAGCATTCAGGGGGAGGGGGGTGGGGCCTCTGACTGTTAGCAGTTTGGATGGCCCGGGGAACAAACTGTTTATCAGTCTGGAGGTGTGGGACCTGATTGATCTGAACCGTCGTCCAGCGGGAAGCAGGTCGAACAGGTGGTGGGCGGGATGGTGAGGGGTCTTGTGTGATGGCCTTGATCTTTCTGAGACAGGAGGATCTGGAGATGTCCTCCAGGGAGGGCAGAGGGCCACCAATAATTTTGGGGGCGGTGTTGATGAGCCCTCTGCACAGCCTTCCCGTTCTTGGCTGTGGAGCCGGCATACCACATACCCAGGCAGTAGGTGAGCACGCTCTCCACTGAGCAGTGATAGAAGGCCAGCAGCAGCTTCTGGTGCAGGTTGTGCTTCCTCAGGACACAGAGGAAATCCAGCCGCTGCTGGGCTTTCTTCACCAGGGCCTTGGTGTTGACAGTCCAGGAGAGGTCAGAGGAGATATGGGTGCCCAGGAACCTGAAGGCGGGGACGTTTTCCACGTGGTTGCCATTTATGAGTGTGTGTGTGTGTGTGTGGTCCTGTCTGTTCTTCCTGGAGTCCAGTATGAGTTCTCTCGTTTTTTGGACGTTCAGTTTCAGGTTGTTTGCTTGGCACCACAGCAGCAGATTCTCTACCTCCACCCTATATGCCTTCTCATCGTCATCGGTGATGAGCCCAACCAATGTGGTGTCGTCCGTGTATTTCACGATGACGGTGGTTGGATGGGTTGGAGTACAGTCAAAGGTGTACAGGAAGTACAGTAGAGATTTAGCATGCAGCCCTGGGGGGAGCCAGTGCTGAAAGACAGTGTGGTGTGGAGGAGTGGTAGGGGCCAAGTCTGACTGTTTGTGAGCGGTTGGTGAGAAAGTTTTTTATCCGGGGGCGGGGGGGGGGATCTGGATGAGATGCTGTTTGTTGATCAGGATGTCCGGGATGATGGTGTTAAAAGCTGAGCTGTAGTCCACAAAGAGCATCCTCACATCGCTCCTTGGGTTCTCCAGGTGGCTCAGCACTCTGTGGAGAGCGGTGGCGGTGGCGATGGCATCTTCTGTAAACTGGTTCTCCCTGTAGGCGAACTGGTGGGGGTCAAAGGAGGGGGGAAGACAGTCCCTGATGTGCTGGGACACCAGTTGCTCAAAACCTTTCATGACTACAGACATGAGTGCTATGGGTCTGTAGTCGTTCAGACTGTCAATTGTGGACTTTTTGGAGATTGGGATGATGGTGGAGGCCTTGAGGCAGGAGGGGACATCGGTGTACATCAGGGAGAGGTTGAACAGCTTGGTGAGGATCCCTGCCAGCTGGTCTGCACATGCTTTGACTACCGCTCCTGGGATGCTGTCTCGACCAGCAGCTCTGCAGGGGTTCACTGCTCTCAGTTGCCTCCTCACCTCGTGCACCTGTAGAGAGGGAGGAGGGGGACAAGGACAAGTTTGGGGGGGTGCTTAAACCGGACAAAGAAGATGGTAAGCTCCTCTGCCAGAGTGAGGCTGCTGTGTGATGTCGGGGGGGCCCTACCCCCTGTAGTTGGTGAGGGCCTGGATGCCTCTCCACATCTGTCGAGGGTTGTCTGTGAGGAAGCCTTCCACTTTCCTGGCTCTGGCAATGCTGTACAGAGAGCTGTCCCTCTGACTGAAGGCGGAGTTGCTTATTCTGATCAGAGCCTGGACTTCACTGGTCATCCAGGGTTTGCGGTTTGTAAAGATCCGGATGTGTTTGGTGACTGTCACATTTTCTAAGCTAAGTTAATCCCTTCCACACCATGTGGTGTAGGGGGCAGCGCCTATCTCCGTTTCACTGACCCTAGGCCACACAGCTACTGTGAGTAGTGAAAGCTACAGTGGGGGGTCAGTCCTCTGGTAGCTCTGTGCGTTAACTTTCCTTTCCCTTATGCTAAGCACCAAACTAGAAGGCAGAAAGTACCTTTTTTTTTTATATGATCTTTGGTATGACCTGGCCAGGTTTTGAACCCACGACCTCCCGGTTGAGGGGTGGATGCTCTACCAACTAGGCCACCTCTCTGGTTGTCACATTTTCTACACAGCATTTAATGTATGAAAAGGACAGACTCTGTGTAGGAGTCCAGGTCCTGCTGTTCAAAGAGGCTCCAGTCTGTGCAGGCAAAGCAGTCTTGTAGCTGGAGGAGGACATTTTCTGGTGTTGATGAGAAAAATTGAAGGCAAAGGTGGTTTGGTGCGTAGTTTGCGCACCTGGGCATGGAGGCCAGCCCTGGAGCCTTGTTTCTGCTTTCTCTGTCATCATCTACGCCATTTGCGGGGCCCAATAACAAACCACGGAGCGCCCGGAGATCTGGCAATATTAGGGATGTGGTGGTGATTACTGGAATAAGCGCTGGAGATGTCGGAGGTAAATTGGACACCATTAACCTTGTACATTTGGCCCCACCTATGATTATGGGGTGATTTACTTGCAATCTCTGGTGCTCTGTCACTCCGTGGGTAAAACCATCTAGAGTATGTTAGTGTTAGCAGTTAGCCGCTGCTCTAATCTCTACTTTTTGTTTCCAACAAACATCATAATTTTGGTCTCCAAAATGTCCCTTTTTCCTGATTTGCACATTTGAAATAACTTAAACTGAATAAAAAGCAGGAGCGGCTGTAGTCAGCTGACAGACCCACTTCTCTATGTTGTAGTTAAAGTTTCTGTTCAGAAAAATTAATTAAATTCATTAAAAAAAACCCGAAGGACATTTGAATAAATGATCAAATGGCTCATACTCAGGTACGTTCATTTTGTCATCTTTTCCAATAATTAATTTAGTTTTTACTTTTTGTCTGACAAAAAAAGAAACTGTAGATAAAATGGCTCACCATACAAACACAGCAATGTTTACTACTAACCATAGCTCTTACTACACCACTGCTGTACAAAGCGCTGACACAGACGTCTCCCGTGGATTACGTATTATGATGAATTTTGAAGAAAAAAAAAAGAAAAAGCTGTTTTAGGAGCAGAACTGAAAACTGATACATGAAACCAATATTTTTACCTTTAGCTGTTGTAAACTAAAACGAAATCTATAGTAACATTTAAACAGTATACTGCCAAGAAATATTAATAACAAATGCTTTACGGGGACTTCCGGTTATGGCGGCCACGTAGAAGGACACGTATCACTCTGCTCTGCTCCTAGAGAAAAAAAATCGGCAAATAACTCTCTCATTTGGAACAGAACCTATCCCAGCGTTTGGGCGAGGATATGCCGGTGAAGCCTAAGGCTTCGAAATCAGGTGGAGGAAAAATTGAACCGCCGAAACAGTCCAAATTAACGGACTTTCACGTCCGTGATGCAGCAGATAAAACTCCAGATATGGCGGAAGAAGCTAGCAGCGGTGCGGTGACTGCGGGCGACGGCACAGGTGTAGTGCTCGCTGCCATTAGTTCAATGAGAGCAGACTTTTCCGCTAAATTTGATGGGATTATGGCAGCGTTGGAAGGAATGAGAAAGGAATTGGGTGACTGTGTGGAACGAGTGGCGCAGATGGAGCTTTGAGTTTCCAGTGCTGAAGATGACGTCGCCGGCCTTCAATTAAAGGTGCGCACTTTGGAAAAAAAAAAATAAATGTCTGGAAGATAATGTCCTGGACTTGGAGTCCCGATCGAGACGGAACAACCTGAGGCTGGTGGGTCTACCAGAGGGAACCGAGGGTCGGGACCCGTGTTCCTTTTTGGAAAAGTGGATTCCAGAAGCACTGAATAACGCGGAGCTGCAATCATCAGTTGTTTTAGAAAGCGCCCACCGAATTGGACCACAGAGAGATAATAAGGCAGCACCGAGAACGCTGATTATGAAGTTCCTCAGCTACAGAGACAGGATGACGATCTCTGACGCGGTGCGAGCCAAAGGAGAAATTAAATACCAGGATCAACAGGTGCGGTTCTATCCAGATTTGGCCACAGGAATTCAACGGTTGAGGAAGCAGTTTGACCCCGTCCGTAAAGAGCTGCGCAACCTTGGGATTCGTCATGGAGTAATTCACCCTGCAAGACTGCTGGTCACGTATAAGGGCAGAACACACATCTTCAAGACCCCTGAGGAGGCGCAGGGGTTCATCAAAAAGATCCAAGAAGAGACTGGTGGGAGCTAAACATGAATAAAATATAAGGAAGAATATTTAAGCATTTGCACAGGCATCTAACTGATCTGAAGCATATAGCAAGTTTACAAAATATAGATTGTATTACCAAAAAAAAAAAAAACCTATGATGTACAAATTTGCTATAAAATTTTGGAGTTAAGTTGGAAAACTACAGAAGAGAGTTAATGTTACGTCATTTAAAGCAGTAGAGTTAGGGTGATTGGGAGGATGAAGAAGGAGTGGCTTTGGCTGGTCCTCGCGGGTGTGGAGCGGTCGATGGCTATATCGGGAGATGGAATTTTTTTTTTTGATTTTGGGGGGATCACCACGAATGTGGGAAGGGGGAATTTGTTTGTGTGTAGTTTGTAGGATGAATGTTCAACCACTCATGTTTTTGCTTCTCTGTATGAGCATGTTTATATTGAGAGGTAATCCCAAACTCCCTATTGATCATAGACCAAAGCGTTAATCTTAATTTAACTTCATGGAATTGCAGAGGTCTACAAAATTTAAAAAAACTTAAACAAGTTATGAATAAAATAAAAGACATAGGTTCAAAAATTGTGTTTTTACAAGAAACTCATCTAATAGAGGAGGATGTAAAAAGAATTAGGAGAAGATGGCAAGGAAGTGTATTCATCTTATCATTTTCATCCCGAGCCAGGGGAGTTATGACTCTCATACATAAATCAGTCCCATTTCAAGTGAAAAATGTAATTGGAGACAAATTTGGAAGATATCTAATTATTCAAGGATCTTTGCTATTAGAAAATATAAATCTGGTGAACTTATACGGTCCCAATATAGATGATCAAAAGTTCTTTGCTAATTTATTTCTTATCTTATCATCACTTACAGGGCAACATATAATAGCAGGGGATTTTAATTGTACATTGAACCCCGGTATAGATAGATCAACAGGACTAGACTGTACGCACAGTGGGTGCAGGATGATCATTAAGCATTTTATGAAAGAATTGAGATTGCTAGATATATGGAGAGAAATGAAACCACAAGTTAAAGCCTACTCTTGTTATTCTAATACCTACAAGACATTCTCACGTATTGACTATTTTTTGATCTCCACAGAATTAAGGTCCAAGATTCAAAACTGCTTTTATGATAATATTGTGATCTCTGATCATGCACCCTGTTGTCTCATATATGTAGATAAGAAATTGACAAAGGAACCAGGTAGGTGGCAATTTCAGCATAAATGGCTTCAGGATGAGGAATTTGTTAAGTACATAGAAAAACAGATGAGTTCTTTGATATCAATACTACACAAACATCAGCATGTATAAAGTGGGAGGCTTTCAAAGCTTTTATTAGGGGACATATTATTAGTTATACAGGTTCAAAATCTAAGAAGACTCGAGAGGAGAGAGTCCAATTGGAACATAAACTAAAAATTCTCCAAGAAAAAGTGTATGCAGGAAGTGACCCAAAGTTAGAGAACGAATTACTGATTCTGAGAGCTTAATATGACAAAAAATCAGCGAATAGAGCTGCCTCGAGTCTTCTAAGATTGAAGCAATCTTTTTATGAACAAGGTGAAAAATCAGGAAAATTATTGGCATGGCAGATTAAACAATTAGAAGTTAAAACACCAATTACCAGTATTATAAGTAACGGACAGGTAGTTGTAGATCCTTTAGAAATTAATAGAGCCTTTAGAGATTACTATGAAAAATTATATGATACAAAAAATGAAACTGACTTAACAAAACTAAATGGGTTCTTGGATGGACTGTCTATACCGTGTATTCCAAATGAAAACAGGGAGATACTGGAGTCTATTGATCCTCTCGGCGCCACACCAGTCGGCTGTCTTTTGCAACAGCGGCTCGATTCCGAGTTTTTTTTCCCTTCCTCTCTCTTTTGATCACTTTTTTTTTTTCACCTCACTTATATCACGGACACACAGATCGTCCCAAATGTCTCCTGAGCCGGTGGACGGAGCCACTGTTTATAGCAGGATACGATACAACAGGGAAGAGCTGCTAGCATTTAACCGCCACCCGGTCCCACTGGAAAAACTCGACATACCGAGAGAACTGAGGCGAAAACGCCGCGGCTGCCAGGCTGGAGTAAGGCGGAGGACAAAAAATATAAGGAACAGACCCTCCCTTCCATCTGTTGTCATGGGAAATGTACGGTCGATACTGGGAAAGTTAGATGAGCTAGCGGCTATCTCCCGTTATGATAGCACTTACCGGGAGTGCTCTCTCCTTTTGTTTACTGAGACGTGGCTAACTGAACTAGCAGCAGATGCTAACATTGAGCTGGAGGGTTTTCACATGATACGAGCTGACCGAACACCAGAGAGTGGCAAAACTAGGGGCGGTGGAGTGATAATGTATGTTAACAACAACTGGTGTAGACCGGGACATATCACTGTTAAACAACGACACTGCAGCAAAGACATTGAGTTGCTAGCTGTTAGCATGAGGCCTACATATCTCCCGAGAGAACACTCACACGTGATCTGCATTGTTGTTTATGCAAATCCGACGGCGAACGCTGGGACAGCGCGTGACGTCATCCATTCAGTAACCAGCAGGCTGCAGACAGAACACCCAGATGCTCTTCTCCTCATCTCAGGCGATTTCAACCACGTTTCACTGTCTCCCATTCTGCCCACTTTCACCCAGTATGTCACATGCCACACTAGAGACAATAAAACACTGGATTTGTTCTACGCAAACACTAAGGAGGCGTACACCTCATCACAACTCCCCCCACTTGGGAGATCGGATCACAACTTGGTTCATCTCCGACCGGTGTACAAACCCCTAGTGCACAGACAACCTCCGGCCATGCACACTATGGAGTTATGGTCTGAGGAGACAATGGACACTCTAAAGGACTGTTTTGAAGCCACTGCCTGGAAGCAGCTCTGCGATCCACATGGTGAGGACATCGATGGCCTCATTCACACCTTCACGGGCTACCTCAGCTTCTGTGTGGACAAATCCGTTCCCACCAAGACCATACGGCGTCACTCAAACAACAAACCCTGGATCAACCCTGAGATAAAAACACTTCTGAGAGAGAAGAAGAGGATCTTCAGGTCGGGGAACAGGGAGATGCTGAAGTCCGTACAGAGGGAGCTGAGGAGAAAGATCAGAGAAGGCAAGGACAGCTTCAGGAAGAAGATGGAGGACAAGCTGCAACAGAGCGACATCAGCGGGGTCTGGAGAAACCTCAAAACCATCTCGGGGCTCCAGAATACCTCCCCCCAGGCCACGGGGGGCAGGGAGTGGGCGAACAACCTGAATCTGTTTTTCAATAGATTTGACCAACCGCCCTCCCCCCTGTCTGCACAACAACCACTGCTGCCTCTAAGAAATCAAGTCCTGCTACCCACTCCCCACTCCACCGACACCCCTCCCACTCCCAACACACAGCCCCCCATCCTGACCCTGACCAAGACCCAGGTGAGGACGGAGCTGAGGAAGATCAAGGCGAGGAAGGCGTCGGGACCGGACGGCATCAGCGCAAAGCTCCTCAAGTCCTGTGCAGACCAGCTGTGTGGGATTGTGACGTATATCTTCAACATGAGCCTGAAACTGGGGAGGGTACCACAGCTGTGGAAAACATCTTGTGTGGTACCTGTACCAAAAACTTCCCACCCCAAAGACCTGAACAGCTTCAGACCGGTGGCCTTGACGTCCCACTTGATGAAGACCCTGGAGAGACTGCTCCTTGCTCATCTCCGCCCCCTGGTGGAACCAGCGATGGATCCACTCCAGTTCGCCTACCAGCATGGCATTGGGGTGGAGGATGCGGTGATCTTCCTCCTTCACTGTTCTCTGTCCCACCTGGAGAAGCCCGGGAATATGGTGAGGATCATGTTCTTTGACTTCTCCAGTGCTTTCAACACCATCCAACCGATGATCCTGAAGGACAAGCTGCTGCGCGCAGGGGTGGACCAGCACCTGTCATCATGGATCCTGGACTACCTCACGAACCGGCCTCAGTTTGTGAGAACCCGGGACTGTGTTTCCGACACGATCATCAGTAGCACGGGGGCCCCCCAGGGAACGGTGCTGGCTCCCTTCCTGTTCACTCTTTATACTGCGGACTTCTCACACAACACAACACATTGCCATCTACAGAAGTTCTCTGATGACTCTGCGATCGTTGGTCTCATCTCCAGCGGAGATGAAGCTGAGTACAGAGGGCTTATCCAGGACTTTGTGGACTGGTGCCATCGGAACTGCCTTCAGATCAACGCGAGGAAAACTAAGGAGCTGGTGGTGGACTGCCGCAGGCATGGGCAGCCCCTCACAGCACCAGTAAATATACAGGGAACAGACATCGAGATGGTGACATCCTACAAGTACCTGGGTATTCATCTGAACAATAAACTAGACTGGTCACACAATACTGACGCACTCTACAAGAAGGGACAGCGCAGGCTGTTCCTGCTGAGGAGACTCAGGTCTTTTGGTGTACAAGGGGCGCTGCTGAAGTCATTCTATGACATGGTGGTGGCATCAGCGATCACTTTTGGTGTGGTCTGCTGGGGCAGTGGCATTACTGCAGCCGATAGGAAGAGACTGAACAAACTGATTAAGAAAGCTAGCTCTGTCCTGGGGCAACGCCTTGATCCGATGGAGGAGATAGGAGAGAGAAGGACGGTGGCTAAACTGTCATCTCTGCTGGAGTCCGAGTTCCACCCTATGCAGGACATACTGGATGCACTGAGGAGCTCATTTAGCAGCAGACTACATCATCCCAGGTGCACAACCGAGAGGTTTCGTAGGTCCTTCCTACCAACGGCTGTCAGACTGTACAACCTAAGCAGGGCTGCTCGCAGAGATAGCAAAAAGACGTAACAAACTAATAGTTTTTTTTTTTTTGAATGCAAAAGATGCAATAGACTTACACAATGGTCCTCTCCGGCATACAACTAGGAACATACCGGTTGCTATGGAGGGTGAGAATATGTATGGGCACATAATCATACCATGTAGGATAACTAAATAGACGGTTATGCTGTTTCATCCCACCTAGCAACAATGCTCTGCACTGTGTGTGTTTATATATTTACATATTTATTCCATCTAGCTACAATGCTCTGCACTGGGTGTGTTTATATTTATATATCTATATATTTATTCCATCTAGCTACAATGCTCAGCACTGGGTGTGTTTATATTTATATATCTATATATTTATTCCATCTAGCTACAATGCTCCGTACTGTGGGTGTTTATATATTTACATATTTATTCCATCTAGCTACAATGCTCTGCACTGTGTGTTCATATATTCATATATTTATTCCATCCAGCTACAATGCTCTGCACTGTGTGTCTGTGTGTGTGTGTGTATATATATATATTTTATAGTAATATGTACATATGTATATTAGCTGCTCTTGCTTGCTTGTTTTTTTTCTTGCCTTCTGATTGTTGCTCTGTGTGTTGCTATCCTGGAATTTCCCCTTTGTGGGACTAATAAAGGCTTATCTTATCTTATCTTATCTTAAAATTAGTCAAGAAGAAGTTGGGCTAGCCATTGATAATATGAAATCAGGAAAAAGTGCAGGACCAGATGGTCTTCCAGTTGACCTTTATAAAAAATTTAAGAATAAATTAATAAAACCTTTTTTGGAAATGGTTTTAGAAGCATTTCAAAATAGTAATTTACCACCATACATGAATAATGCCTTAATTATACTGTTGCCAAAACCAGGTAAACCCTGGAAACCCAGAAATATTACCAAATATTATTAACCGAGATCAGAATGGCTTTATAAAGGGAAGACAAGGCTTCCATAATGTAAGAAGACTATTTAATATTATTTATTCTAATAAAGAAGCACCGGATACAGCTCTCCTATCATTGGACGCCGAAAAGGCCTTTGATAGGGTCGAATGGCCCTTTCTTTTTGAAGTCTTACAAAGGTTTGGACTTGGAAATAATTTCATAAAATGGGTTCAGATAATATATAATAATGCTACAGCAGAAATCCTAACAAACAGCAATATCTCAAAATCAATAAAGATCAATAGAGGATGTTGACAAGGCTGTCCACTTTCACCTTTATTGTTTACTATGGCAATTGAACCTTTAGCGATGGCAGTACGTTTACATCCACAAATATATGGAATTAAAGTAGGACCAACAGAACATAAAATCTCCCTGTATGCCGATGACATAATTTTGTTTATGTCGAACCTTAAAAAATCAATTCCGACCTTGTTGAATTTAATAAAGAATTTTGGGGAAATATCAGGATATAAAATAAATAAAACTAAATCTTTAATATTAATGCTAAATGAGACTCAGAGAAATCACCCAGCTCCTGAGGTAAATCAATTCAATGTTGTAAATCAGTTTAAATATTTAGGAATTCAAATTGTGCCTAAGCTAGAATTAGTCGCCAGTGCCAACTATGAAGCCTTAATGACAGACATTAGTGAGTTAATTCAGAGATGGATGTCACTACCAATGTCGATGATAGGGAGAATCCATCCATCCATCCATCCATCTTCTACCGCTTTTCCGGAGGTCCGGGTCGCGGAGGCAGCAGTTCAAGCAGAGAAGTCCAGACTTCCCTCTCCCCAGCCACCTGCTCCAGCTCTTCAGAGGGGATACCAAGGCGTTCCCAGACCAGCTGGGAGACATAGTCTCTCCACCGAGTCCTGGGTCTGCCCCGGGGTCTCTTCCCAGTGGGACGTACCTGAAACACCTCAAGTGGGAGGCGTCCAGGAGGCATCCTAATCAGATGCCCATACCACCTCAACTGACTCCTTTCAATGTGGAGGAGCAGCGGTTCTACTCTGAGCCTCTCCCAGATGACTGAGCTCCTCACCCTATCTCTGAGGGTGAGTCCAGCAATCCTACAGAGAAAGCTCATTTCAGCCGCTTGTATCCGCGATCTCGTTCTTTCGGTCATTACCCAAAGCTCGTGACCATAGGTGAGAGTAGGAACGTAGATTGACTGTTAAATCGACAGCTTTGCCTTAGAACAAGCTCCCTCTTCACCACAACAGACCGGTACAACGTCCGCATCACTGCAGATGCTGCTCCAATCCGTCTGTTGATCTCTCGCTCCATTTTCCCCTCACTCGTGAACAAGACCCCAAGATACTTAAACTCCTCCACTTGGGGCAGGAGCCTGTCCCCAACCCGGAGAGGACAATCCACCTTTTTCCGGCTGAGGACCATGGACTCGGACTTGGAGGTGCTGATTCTCATCCCAGCCGCTTCACACTCAGCGGCAAACCGTCCCAGCAAGAGCTGTAGGTCATTGCTGGATGAAGCCAACAGGACAACATCATCTGCAAACAACAGAGATGAGATCCTGTGGTCACCAAGCATGACACCCTCCATTCCCTGGCTGCGCCTAGAAATCCTGTCCATAAAAATTATGAACAGGATCGGTGACAAAGGGCAGCCCTGGCGGAGTCCAACTCTCACTGGGAATGACTCCGACCGAGTGTTGGCAATACGAACCAAACTCTCACAACGGTCGTACAGAGACTGAATAGCTCGTAACAACAAGCCCGATACCCCATACTCCCAAAGCACCCCCCACAAAAATCCACGAGGGACGCGGTCAAATGCCTTCTCCAAGTCCACAAAACACATGTAAACTGGTTGGGCAAACTCCCACGAACCCTCAAGAATTCTCAAGAGGGTAAAGAGCTGGTCCGATGTGCCACGGCCAGGACGAAAACCACATTGCTCCTCCTGACTCCGAGGTTCGACCAACGGCCGGACTCTCCTCTCCAGTACCTTGGCATAGACCTTCCCAGGGAGGCTGAGGAGTGTGATCCCTCTAAAGTTGGAGCACACCCTCCGGTCCCCTTTTTTGAAGAGAGGAACCACCACCCCGGTTTGCCATGCCAAAGGCACTGCCCCCAACCTCCACGCAATGTTGCAGAGGCGTGTCAACCATGACAACCCAACAACATCCAGGGCCTTGAGGTACTCAGGGCGAATCTCGTCCACCCCCGGGGCCCGGCCACCAAGGAGATTTTTAACCACCTTGGCGACCTCAGCCCCTGTGATAGGCGAGTCATCCCCCTCGTCCCCAAACCCTGCTTCCTCTGTGGAAGGCGTATCAGTGGGATTGAGGAGATCCTCGAAGTATTCCTTGCACCGCCCGACGATATCCCCAGTTGAAGTCAACAGTGTCCAATCCGCACCATACACAGTGTGGATGGGGAGCTGCTTTCCCCTCCTGAGCCGCCGAACAGTTTGCCAGAATCTCTTTGAAGCCGACTGAAAGTCTTGTTCCATGGCCTCACCGAACTCCTCCCATACCCGGGTTTTTGCTTCAGCAACCACCCGAGCTGCACTCCGCTTGGCCTGCCGGTACACCTCAGCTGCTTCGGGAGTCCCACAAGCCAACCAAGCTTGATAGGACTCCTTCTTCAGCTTAATGGCTCCCCTCACCACTGGTGTCCACCACTTGGTTCGGGGGTTGCCACCACGAGATGCACCGACCACCTTGCGGCCGCAGCTCTGGGCCGCCGCTTCAACAACAGAGGTGGAGAACATGGCCCATTCAGACTCCATGTCTCCAGACTCCCTCGGAATGTGGTTGAAGTTCTTCCGGAGGTGGGAGTTGAAGACCTCCCGGACAGGGGCCTCAGCCAGACGCTCCCAGCACACCCTCACTATACGTTTGGGTCTACCAGGTCTGAATGGCTTCCTCCCCTGCCATCGGATCCAGCTCACCACCAGGTGGTGATCAGTTGACAGCTCTGCACCTCTCTTTACTCGGGTGTCCAAGACATACGGTCGCAGGTCTGATGATACGATAACAAAATCGATCATCGACCTGCGACCTAGGGTGTCCTGGTGCCAGGTGCACATATGGACACCCTTATGCTTGAACGTGGTGTTCGTTATGGACAGACTGTGGTTAGCACAGAAGTCCAATAACTGAACACCACTCGGGTTCAGATCGGGCAGGCCGTTCCTCCCAATCACCCCTCTCCAGGTTTCACTGTCGTTGCCCACATGCGCATTGAAGTCCCCCAGTAGGACAATGGAGTCTCCAGGAGGAGTACCCTCCAGCACCCCAGTCACAGACTCCAAAAAGGGTGGGTACTCTGAAACATCATTTGGTGCATAGGCACAAATGATGGTCAGGACCCGTTTCCCAACCCGAAGGCGTAGGGAAGCAACCCTTTCGTCCACCGGGGAAAACTCCAATATAGAGGCAGCAAGGTGGGGCGATACAAGAACACCCACCCCTGCTCGTCGCCTCTCGCCCGGGGCAACTCCAGAAAAGGCCAAGCTCCAGCCCCTCTCCAGGAGACTGGTTCCGGAACCGGAGCTGTGTGTTGAGGTGAGGCCGACTATATCTAGCCGGTATCGCTCAACCTCGTACACCAGCTCAGGCTCCTTCCCCACAAGAGAGGTGACATTCCACGTACCAAAAGCCAGTTTAGAAAGCTTGGGATCAGTCCGCCAAGGTCTCCGCCTTTGACCGCCACCTAATCCACATAGCACTGGACCCCCATGATCCCTCCTGCAGGTGGTGAACCCACTGGAGGGCAGACCCATGTAACTCCTTCGGGCTGAGCCCGGCCGGGTCCCATGGGTGGAAATCCGGCCACCAGACGCTAGCCTTCGAGCCCCTCCCCCAGGCCTGGCTCCAGGGTGGGGCCCCGGTAACCCCATACCGGGCGGGGTACACTGAATCCTTGATATACAATTTATCATGAGAGTCTGTTGGATCGTTCTTAGTCTGGCCCTTCACCCAGGACCAGTTTGTCTTGGGAGACCCTATCAGAGGCAAATTGCCCCCGGACAACATAGCTCCTGGGATCACTGGGGCACGCAAACCCCCCCACCACGATAAGGTGACGATCCATGAGGAGGGATAGGGAGAATCAATATACTTAAAAGTAATATCTTACCTAAAATACTTTATTTCAATACATTCCTTTACCACCACCTTCAGATCTATTCTCAAGAATTAAAAAAAGTTAGTGGAATTTATATGGAACAACAGGAAGGCTAGATTACGTCTGTCCTTACTATATTTACCATTTGATCGTGGAGGTCTGAAATGGCCAAACTTTATGTTGTATTACTGGTCAGCACAACTGAGGTCTATGACATATTATTTTTCATCAAATGATCTCCCTCACTGGACTGAAATGGAATCATACAATTTACCTTTACCTCTTCCCATATTCATATACTCAGACTTGGCAAAAAAATTACAGAAACAAGTTAAAAATCCATTTGTAAAGCATATGATCAAAATATGGTGTGAAACTAAAAAATATTTAAAAGAACCACATTTACTGTCACAATTTAGCCCAATATGGGGTAATCAATATTTTAAACCAGGGAGAGCGGATGCTGTTTTTAAAGTATGGAATTTAAAAGGGATTCAAAAGATTCAAGATTTATATCTGTCATGTTCAGATAACATAATGTCTTTTGAAGAGCTGAGGATCAAATTTAATCTTAATAGAACACATTTTTTTAAATATCTTCAGCTTAGGAACTTTATTCGATCAAATCAAAACAATGCTCTCACTCGACCTATTTATTCATCCTTGGAAAAAATTTTGACGAAAGATAGTAAGAGAAAGGGTATTATTTCAGAGTTTTATAATTCATTGACACTATCTTCAAGTGAAAACTCACAGAAAAGATTGAATTATTGGAAAGAAGACCTGCAAATTGAAATTTCAGAGGAACAATGGGAATTGGCTTGTACAGAAGCTCAAACCAAATCAATAAATGTACGTCTTAAATTGATACATTTTAAATGGTTAATGCGGATGTATGTTACACCGGTGGAATTAAATAGATATAACAAAAACATACCAGATACGTGCACAAAATGTATGGAAAGTAAAGGAACCTTATTTCATTGTGTATGGGAATGTAGGAAAATTAGAATGTTTTGGGAAGAGGTGAGGGTAACAATTGAAAAAATAATTTCAAAACAAATCATATTGAATCCTAAATTGTTTTTGTTGGGTCTGTATCCAGAAAAGCATAATTTTAATAAAAGTGAAAGAGCATTCATAGACCTCAGTTTGCTTAACGCCAAAAAATGTATTGCACTACTGTGGAAAAAGACTCATAGACCAGTTGTGACTTAGTGGTTAAAACTGATGTTAACAAACCTTCCACTAGAAAGAATAACATACATACTGAAATCAAAGGAAATTGTGTTTGAGAATATATGGAGACCTTTCATTGATTATGTAAAGAATTTAAACATAACTCTTGAAGAAGAAGGTGAATGATGTGTGTGGACCTTGTAAATTCCAAACTGGTGAATGTATAATATGTATACTTATGTATTGGATTGCCTAGACTAAACAGAGGAGCATTGTTGAAGACCTGTTCTTGTTAGTGGTTGTTGGTGGTTTTTTTAGTATTTATTTATTTATTTATTTTTTATTATTATTACTTTAGTGTTAGTGTCTGATTGTTTGTGTTATGTTTGTAAAAAAAGGTTCAATAAAAATATTGTGGAAAAAAAAAAACAAATGCTTTACATGCCGTATACCACGTTAAGACAATTTGTACAAACTAAGCATTTTTCCTGATGGGATCTGCATCTTTGTTGTTCTTGCAGTCAGAAAGTCAGCCTGAAGGAAAGAGTCTTTTCGTCTCCTAGGAGTTCAGGAATCAAAGGAAAAGGTTCTCCCCAGCATGGTAGGTCTCTAAAGTCTTCAAGCTGTTTAGTCAAAGGAAAATTACGTTTTTTTCTTATGATTTTTAGAATAATATGGTGAGAAAGAACAGGTGTGTAGAGTACCCAGGCAGTTACATTACCACCAGCTTATCTGTCTAATGAGCCTTTGACCAGACAATATCAGTGCAAGGAAAACAAAGGCATATATCACTCTCATTCCTACCTCCTTCTGTCCTTCCTACTGCTTTCTGGTCTTCAGTGGTTCCTGCAGTCATTCCAGGTGTTGCTCCTGGAGTGGGTCCTGGTGTTGCTCCTGGAGTACCCGGTGGTCCTGCGGGCCAGGGAGGAGTCCACACTTTGCGGCGATCCCCCAGCATGGAGCCCAATCTGGAGGAGAGCCCCAGCAAGGTTCCAAAGAGCTGGAGCTTCGGTGAACGCAACAGAACCAGACAGGCCTTCAGGATCCGAGGGGCCGCCTCCCGTCAGAACTCTGAAGGTACAGCTGGCTGGGTCCAGTCAAGAGTGCCTCGGGAATGAGGCTAAAAACTCAAGAGTTTTAGCTCAAGGCAGTGGGTTTCTTGGTTCAACACTGAATTTTGATCTGTGCTAGCACAAGTTTTACATTTTTTCACATTTTCTACAGCAAAGATTTCAGAAAAAGCCCCACTCGGGATTTTTTTAAAGCTTCTGTATGTCCCCCAGAATTGGGTGGATAAGACTTCAGAAGCTGCTTCACATAAATGTCATCATGTCAGACACATAAGTGTCTGACATTTGCCTTCACACCAAACACGAGCGGGTGAGTTTTTCACACAGCATGATTACACTCAAGGGAAACCCATGAATAGACATGAATTCACCATCTGGGTGAGATGCAGACAGGCGAAGTTGCCTTTATAACTTCTGCAGCAGTGTTCAACCTGTTGTTGAAATCCCCAAGATAACGCCATGCTTAGGTTTACATTATCCAATGGGGGGCTCACCTGAAAAAGTTGTCCCTGCCTCGAAAACTTGATGGGTGTTTCCGTTGCTAGCATGCTAGCCCTGTTAGCACATCCGTGGCAGGAATCAGTGGGTAAATAACTCCCAACATCCTGATTCAGCTGAAGAGCTCCCGGTCCTTTCATCTCCAGGTGAGTGTCAGTCTCATTTTCAAAATAGTTTACTCTCCAGTGTTGATACTTTTACTCAGATGATGGCGCTATCCCTCGGATGTGAATGCACAATTTTGCGTGCACTCGCCTCTTTCCATTGACTTTGTATGGATTTGCGCCGCTCGTTTGCATTTGGTGTGAAGGCACCTTAACATTGGTGATGCTGTTACTTCTGTTATAACTGGGGCTGTATTGGTCGATAGAGAAATGTTGTCCTTGCGGTACTTTATCAAAACAATCCAACAGGTCCTACACACAATCTATCAAACACTATTGTCTCCACAGGTAACAACGTTTCTGGCTGTAAAACAGACTACACAAATTCAATGGGCGCCCAAGCTATAAGTTCACACTCAATATTTTAAGCACATTCAGGTGAAGCTGAAAGGAGCTAATGCAATGACGTGGTGTCCGTCATCTGTCCAAACTGACTCACCACCCACCAAATTGACTCACAATGATCCTCAGGTAGGTCTGCATCCAGGTTGTGCTCGAGATCAAGGTCATGGTCAGAGTTTAGGAGATCTTAAGTGATTTCAGAAAAATTGCTGCTCCTCCTAGGCAATTGCCCCAATAGTTACCAAACTCACTCCCAAGGATCCTAAGGAGGGTCTGCATCCAGGTTGTGCTCAAGGTCAATGGCACTGTCAAAGAGCAGGAGCTCTCCGCACTTACAGCATTTCAGAAAAATTATTACTCCTAGTAGGAAATTGCGATGATGTTCACCAAACTCACTCATAATAATCCTCAAGTGGGTCTGCATCCAAGTTGTGCTCAAGGTCAAAGGTCAGGAGACCTGTGCATTTACATGATTTGCAAAAAAGCCCTACTCCTTCTAGGAATTTGTCTGGATGCTCACCAGACTCACTCACAATGATCCTTAGATGGGTCTGCATCCAGGTTTTTGCTCAAGGTGAAGCTCAAAGGTCAGGAGATCTGGACATTTATGATTTTAGAAAAATCATTACTCCTAGGCAATTATATCAGTTCTCACCAAACTCACCTCACTTGATCTCAACCTGCATCCAGGTTGAAGTCAAGGTCATTGTCAAAGTTCAGGAGATTTGCATTTATGATTTCACAAAAAATGTTATTCCCCCTAGGCCACTGACCATGACTTTACGCACATCCTAGGTGGGTCTGTATCTAGGTTGTACTTAAGGTTAAGGTCAACAGTCGAGATCTGAACACTCCCGGAGTGATTTTGTCAGGCCAGAATGAGCTATTCCGTCATTTACAGTCTGGTTTTTTTTTTATGTTAAAAGTGGATTGCATTTGTTTTTCTTCTAAATTTGCAACTTTTTTCTTTTGAATATACTGTTTTTTTTATCATAAATTTGCTACTTTCTTCTTGTAAATTAGCAGCTTTTTCTGGTAAATTTTCAACTCTTTACTGATAAATTTGCTTATTTTTTCATTGTAAATGTGTGGACGCTGATTAAATTTTTATTATTCTGTGTCATGGTTTAATTTTTTTTTCTGTTCATCTAAACCCAAGTTCATTTTTTTAATGTTTTTGTTCGAGTCAATATTTTTTTTCCATTATAAAGAGTTTGAACTTTTTCCCATTAGAAAAATAGCCCCCCCCCAACACAAAAAGTTGGAAATGGCCCTGGCCTCTGAAAAATCAGGTAAAGACCAGTTCAAACATAATCTGTCACTTAGTCCTACGAAAGAACAGTTTACGAGGCTCGAACAGTCTTAGTCTCTCACTTACTCAAAGTAGTAAAACAATGATTTATTCACTTAATGCAAAATTAACTCAGAATGGGTTTAGTAAATTCTAATCTGAACATTTTCTTTTATTCACCATCCCTGTGTTTTATTCTATTACACCTAAGCTGATGGGTTTTTTTAAGCATTTAACAGGCATAAACAGTCAGCAATCAAACATCATTGCAGAAACATGAAGGCAAGAAGGTAGGAAGGAAGGAGAGGAAATAAGGATGGAAAGAATTTGTTTTTCCTGAGAGGAAACAAGAGGTTTGTCTGATCAACTCATCATCCCGGTCCCAACCAGTTTGTACTGGACCAAACTTGTTCCAGCTAAACTGGTGATGGAGATAGTGTTATAGTCACGATTTTGTCAGGACCAGACCGAGACCAGAGTGCAGAAAGACCAAGACTTTTAAGTGGTTGGGACCAAGTCAAGACCAAGGCCACTGTGTATGTAGGTCCTCCTCTTGACTTGGTCTTGTCTTGGTCTTAGAAGACTCTGGTCTCAGTCAGGTCTTAACAGCAACACTAGATGGAGAAATTAAAGCTTTCTGATGCACTGAACCACTTTGAACCATTTAGCGTTCAAACTATTTGATACAGAGTTGAAGAGTGACATCTGCTGGCTGTGCCTGAATACTGCATCTGAGTGAGAGCTGAAGGAAAAAGATTAGAAATGTATTTTTGAGATTAGAGAATTATTGGTTTTGATCTAGTGTGCAACAAAGACTATTTTCTGAAAAACTGGTTAAAATGTGTATATGTTCTTCATAATATAATTTTGACATACACATGATGTTACAAGGCCTCGTTTTGTTATGGTCGCGTGATTTTTGGGTGAACTAAAGCAGGTGTTGCATTACGTCTGCCTAGTACTTCTGCTTCAAATGTTCAACACAGTATGGAGAGGTGTGGCTCGAGCGTACCATCACTACGTTAAACCTCCTTGATTCTGGTTTCGATGGTTTATAATCGTATTGGTTCTGGATTTTGTTGCTTCAGTTGATAACTACAGCAACTCTCAGCTACATCAACTTATGAACACCATTAAATCTGAGACTTGATAAAAATGCTTCTAGTCTTTGTTCTTATCCAGGAGTGTCCAACTGCTTCTAACTTTATGGTATGCTAGGGTAGCAGGTTCTGTCTGCTGTCTGTGTTTATGCTAAGCTTGTATAGTGAAGTGTGTATGCTCTGCTTTGGTTACAGCTTCTGTCTGTGCTCAGTGTTTATTCTGAGTTACTCCAAGATTTTCTGTCTGCTTCCTGTTTATGCTCAGCAATACTGACATTTGTCTCTTGCAGGCTAACTTACTTCTTCAGTTGTTTGTGTTCCACTGGCCTAACTGTATCCCTCCGCCGCCATTGTTTATATTAAGCTATTTTAACAGGTTCTTTCTGCGTTCAGTGTTTCTGCTAACCTACAAGGGGAGTTTGAAAAGTTCTAAGCCTAACTGTGAAGGGGTAATGCCAGATGAATGAAACTTGGTAGCTGTGTAGCCCCATCTGTTTGATGTACTCTAATGATGTCCAGGGCCACCTTAACTTGCCATTAGACCCTTGGGCTGAGAGGTTTTGTAGACCATTCCCCAACAGAATCTCAGTTTAAAAATATGTAATAGCTAGGTTTTTAATAATGGATTGCATTTATATAGCACTTTTCATGACACCCAAAGACAGTTTACAGTAAGTCCATTATTCATTCACACCACAAACAATGATACAGGTCCATCTCAGAAAATTAGAATATCATGAAAAAGTTCAATATTTTTTGTCACTCATTTCAGAAAGTGAAACCCGTATATTATATAGATTCATTACACAGAGAGTGTATCAATGTGGCGTGGAGGTGATCAGCCTGTGGCACTGCTGAGGTGTTATGAAGGTCTTGGTTGTTTTGACAGTGACTTTCTGCTCGTCTGTATTGTTGGGTCTGGTGTCTCTCATCTTCCTCTTGACAATACTCCATAGATTCTCTATGGGGTTTAGGTCAGGAGAGTTTGCTGGCCAATCAAACACAGTGATGCCATGGTCATTAAACCAGGTTTTGATACTTTTGGCAGTAGGGGGTGCCATGTCCTGCTGGAAAATGAAATCAGCTTCTCCATAAAGCTTGTCAGCAGAGGGAAGCATGAAGTGCTGTAAAATTTCCTGGTAGACGACTGCGCTGACTTTGGTCTTAATAAAACACAGTGGACAACACCAGCAGATGACATGGTTCCTCAAATCATCACTGACTGTGGAAACTTTACACTAAACCTCAAGCAACATGAGGCGCTTTTCCACTAGGGTCAGTACGGTACGGTTCGGTACGGGACGGTTCGGGACGGGACAGTACAGTTCGGTCCGCTTTGTGTTTCCACTGTACTAAGTCCCATTTGAAGTGGGTGGGGATATAGTTACATGGAGGCGGCGCAACCCTCTCCCTCCCGTTACGTAAAACAAGCGTAACTGGCATAAAACAAGCGTAACGTTACGCAAAACACAAGCTGGCAGGATACGAGGCGTCTGCGTTCTCTGCCTTTTTTTGCCAGAATAAAGGCAAAAAAGGAGAACAGAGGGCAAAGGCGGCGATGCCACACACTCTGGAAAAGTACTGGAGCATTTAGCAAACCATAGAGCAGTATAAAGGAGAAGACATGAGGATACAAACTACATCACATATCAAGGTAAGCTAATGATTGCTAATGCTACTTTGCTTTTAAATCCACCGTACAACATTGTAATGTTGGCAAGCTATCGATATTAGGTACTAAAATATGTATTCTCTGTGTGTGTGTTTCAGATGGCTCTCTTGTGGCAAAAATATCGCTTCAAACCATTGGTATGAACGTTCAACACAGTGATGTCACCCCAGCTTCACGAACGCGAAGTGGTTATAGAACTGCAGAATGTCTGTAGAAATGTTTAGCTTCCTGTGCAACAAATTGCTCTGATCTGTGTCAAAATTATGGAGAGACAGTTGAGACGTCATGGGATTTACCTGCTCCAGCCAGTGGTGTCGTGGCAAAACATCATGATCATCTAGGTGCCATATTGTAGTATATGAGCCGTAAAATATATATTTCAACAGGTAAACAGTACCGAGTTAGGCATAAGATATATTTAATAATTATGATTAGGGGTGGGTTCAAAAGATCAATATATCGATATGTATCGATACATGTTTGAGCCGATATCGATCCACAAAATCCGCGGATCGATCTTTTAATATTAATATGTTTTAATATAATATTTTTACGTTTGTGAACGTCTGCTGAGTATAATCGGGTCGAAACCGGGTCAGTCAGCCAGGAACAACGGCCGAGAACCATAAACAACTGATGCGCTAACGGAGCTAGCAAGCTAACGGATATGCTAGTTCTTCTTCTGTGGTGTTAAAACGGTTCTCATCCGGCAAGAGTTTCCTGCCGCGCATGCTCTTTCGTGTTTACACGAGCGGCGATGTTAACGTGCGTCTCTTAATTTAGCAACAAAAGTCACCGTAAAGATTGTCCTCAACAGCTTCTGAATATTTTTCATAAATAAAACTTCTGTGTTCCCTGCGGCGCGTGCACACGTCTTTTGTGTTTACATGACGCGGAGTTAATAACGTGCGTCTCTTAATTTAGCAGCAAAAGTCACCGTAAAGACTGTCCTCAACAGCTTCTGAATATTTTTCATAAAGCGGGGATAAACGGACTTTTACTCCGTGCAGCGCTGTGTTGGAACATTAAGTTGACGACTGATAAAGGGAAAATGCGGAGACTGAAACCCGTGAAGCAGAGGGAGACTTGGAGCTGCTGAGACTGTAAGTATAATATTTGTTTGTTTTAACGTTTATGTCGTCAATTAATAATTTATCTGGCATGATGGTGGTTTCTTTTACAAACTATGGACACAGAGAGAACTGCTGGTTAAGCGCTGTGAATAAATGCAGAATTAAGGTATATTTTATGAGATTATGGACTTCTGCCACTTAAGCGATGTGAAGAGAATAAATCACAATAAAATTAATAAAGGCTGCAGTACAACAAGCTATTGTTACTCAGTAGAACTAAATTGAAATGAACAAACCTCAGGAAATTAACTGAAACCCTTTTCCAACATTGAAAGTTAATTTGTAGTTAAAATATTAAAAAAAAAACCTAAATTATTAAACCCTACTGTGGTGTGGCGATCTAAAAATATGAATGTTAATTTTACTGTGAAATCTATTCTTTTTATCTGCCTTCAGATGTGTGAAGACTGGAAGCTTCATTCTCACTGAGACCTTCTGAAGGTCAGAGGTCGTCAGTGGAGGAACCATCCCTGCTTCATGTGGATTTCAGCACAGAAGAAGACCTTCAAATTCAAGATTCAAGGAGGTGCTGCCATCACTTTCTCCACACTAACATGCATTCAATGCAATTTAGTTGTTGGAATGACAAATTCTTTTATTTCTTTTTTTAAAGTTCTCAGCAAGAACACAATATTGGTCTTTTTTTTTTTTTACAATTTTACTGAGCATTTAATTCTAAATAAATCACTGTTTAACAAGAAATTTTTGGCAATCCTGTACTTTTCTTGTGGTGTTACATAGAACAGCATCACTGTAAACTATGGAAAAAGCAGCTGCTTTAAAATTTGTACTTCCTCACACAACTTTGAGTGCAAAAAAACTCTAAAAGTGCCATAACTTTTTGGAAAAGCTCCCACAAATCCAGGCTTTTTGGGCCACAACAATCACAAAAACAGCTGACAAAATCCTGGAGGGACTGAAATACAATGAGATTATGAATGCATGGTTCATGCATTGAATTTGTTTACTTACTCTGGGTGGTTAACTTGACACGACACACCCTTTGCACTAAAGAAAGCACCTGTGAGCACTTTATGAAATGATAAGTTAAATAATAAAAAGTGCATTACTGTAACTGATTTTGGGTCAGTTCTATATGTGATAATTTATGAATTAACAAAGTTAGAAGATTCTTGGTACAATTTGCAGCATTAGGTCTCGAAGATTTTTGTTTCATGGGAAGTAAAATGGCTATTAAAAATGGTAATTCCCCAGATCGAATCGGGATTGAATCGGAATCGAATCGAATCGATTCAGAATCTCAAGAATCGGAATCGAATCGATTCTGGAAATTAGGGATCGTTCCCAGCCCTAATTATGATGCATTTTAAGCCAAAACAAATGGATCTAGGATTAAAAGTAATTAAAATAATGCAGTCACAAGGTTACATGGAGAAATACGTGGATTAACTGGAAGTATATCGTATTGAGTATTGCTGACTACATGTAGATACTGTATAAATATATATTCTCTGCATCAACAGTGAACTATACATGTGTTCATGTAGTATTGCCCTGGGAATTTTGACAATAAACCTTTGTACTTTTGCAGATGTCTCTATTTTGTTTTATGTGTGAAGGTTACCACCAAGTGACATAAACACTAAAAGATTGGAAAAAGCTGTCTAAGAACAATCCAGCAGTTTGAGAAATCACTTTTGGTTTGGTGTAAGTCTGCCAACAGAATTATGAACCATAAAGCAGTTTGTGTTAAAATGCTAAATCCCATTAAACCCAAACTCAGGGGTGTCTAATCATGTGTCATGGAGGGCCAAGACCCTGCAGGTTCTCTCTTCTATCCCGTTATTAGGAAATACAGATGCTAATATGGCCCAGAATTCCTCCATATACTGGGACTATCACTAAAGTGCGCAGTGTCTTCTGCACTGGCACATCCAACAATACAGTCTTCAGCAAATAATTGTTTTGGTTACTTTTCTTAAAAATGAGCCATTATTTTCAAAGTCACTGATAAATGATTCGTATTGTTGACTCTTTTCCCACCGGTGTCTTAACAGACAAAATAGAAAATCATGATGCAAACACATAAATCACTAAATTGTTTATTACAATCAGCAGCAAATTCCAGATTATTTAGAATGTGCAAAATTCAAACTGTAAAAAAAAAGAAAAAGAAATTGAAATGGTCACACACGCCGGCCACGCTGCCTCACTGAGCAGCAACTGGTCGGCCCCTCGTACTGGTCCCGGTTCAGCAGATCTTCAGCCTGCATGTCTGTAAATAGTGAGGCAAGGTCTGGTTTGGGTGGATCGTTTTCCCCTTGCCTAGATGAAAGACAGAAATGGGTGGTGGATAATTAAAGAAAGTTTAAAACATATTTGAGAAATGAATGAATGAATGAATCTTTATTTCGGATAGATTAGATTAAAAGAAAGGAACAGAATAATAGAACAAAGGGGAAAAAAAATCCAACAAGGTCAAATTAAACATTAACTCCTCGGATTATACAGTTCACCATAAGTTATCCGAAATGGGTGATGGCTGAAGCCGCAGCTTATATTGTCCACCCATGTTCCATCCAAGAATTCAAAAATAAAATAAAATAGGAGTGATTACAAATCAGAACAAAGCCAAGACAAAACGTGATAAAAAAAAAAAAACTAAGCAACAGCACAACACAGACTGGATATGAGATGAGATGAGATGAGATTCAACTTTATTGTCATTACACATGTATGAATACAAGGTAACGAAACGTGACTTGGCATTTGGGCACGCTCTGCAGAGCGCATCCAAGGCCGGGGCAGCCGCTAGGCGCCAGTCATAAAGAAGAAAGGAAAAAAAAGAAAAGAGAGAGGATATGACACAGTAGGCGAGAGAAAAAAACATGTTTTATCAAATTGACGCTTCATGAGTAAGCGAAATTTTGATTGCAGGCAAAAAAAACCTCAATGCATATTTAGCAGACATTTAGTAGACAAATCACACAGCAGAGGGAGAGCAGTGTGTGTATATCAGTATGATGATGATGTCAGTGTGTGTGCAGTGTTGAGTGTATCAGTTACTGGAGTACAACAAATAGTCTCCTAGGCAACGATAGATGTTATAGTTCATGAACGCTGTCCCTGAAGAGTTCTGTTTATTGCACAGCAGCGGTGTTTGGGTTAGCAGAGCCAGCTGACACATCCGCTTATCTCAACTCTGGAGGAGTGAGTTATCCAGGGGCACCGATCAAGGCCGAATCTGCACAGACAGAGTATAGGATTTCCCTGTTCTCATATTCTGAGCTTACAATTCAAATTAACATTCACTGGCTTTAAATTCATATCATTCCCTGAGAGCACGAAGCGACTCCAGATGTTTCCCCTTCTAAACACAGATGAACATGTCCGGTAGAGTCCATCTCTCTACAGTGCATGCAGATGGTAAATTCCATGTTGGTCATTTGCCGCTATTTCGTGCACTCCCCATCTGGTCGAATTATTGAGAAGCAGCTCCGCCAGGTCCGCATTTTGATTAGCTCTTCCAGTTAAATTTTCGATACACCAGGAGAACTCCAAAGCCCAATCGGCAGAAATCCTGTGATCGTAAAGCCAAAACAGGTAGATGTTTTTCTACATCTTCAGTCGAATCACACAGACACATGAGTTCCAATCCATGGGTCTCTCCACATTTGGGCTCCCCCGGGCCCAATTTTCTGTTTGAAATGTGGTGTCAATTGCATTTAAAGCCCAGCTTATATCCATTTTCCATATTTTCCATTTGGGTTGAGATCAGCAAGATGGTGAGACGGCACAGACACTCACTCAGACGCAGCAAGCTGGGATTAGGTCAGGAAGGCAGGATAGGAGGAGGGAGGAAAAATGCGACTGCTCTCTCTTAGCTCTCGTTGTTCCAGATGCCAATCCTAGCTCTTACGGTTTTAGGACACTGTTGAAAACTCTCGAACAAAGACATACAAAGGACAAAGATGGGAACATTGGATTAGTTACCTTGTCAAGCAAAGCCCCAGCTGTAGTCCCAGCAGGTAAAACTGTAGTTTTAGAGGGGTCTGCCAACGTTCACTGTACCTCAGACACCTGTGCTATAGTGGAACACCCCTCGCAGTCTTCCTTGCCGGGTGGCCTTTGTGTTAAAACTTGCCTGATAACACTTCCTTCCCGAGCTCCACACAAAGTGCCTGATCAATAGTGATTTCTACAGGCTCTGGTGCAGCCTTTTCAGCAACAAACACTACGTCCTCATCAGAATCCGTTTTGAACAGTTTTATTTCACGTGGTTATGTCTTTATATCACTGACCCGGATGTAGCTCTTTCCTTTCCTGTTAGCGACGACCTGTTGCCGGTGACGACGAGCCATCTCATGATAGCCATCTATCATATCATATGCTAATCCTTATGTGATTTTACATGTCATTTTATATATATGTTTGGAGTATTTCTTCCTTTAGTTTTTGTTTAAATTGTCCAAGCGTTGTACATGATTTTAATTCAGGTCCAAAAGCGTTCTATAGTCTGACTCCTTGCACTGAGACACAGTGTTGCTTGGTGGTAGTTCTCACTGAAGGTTTTTGAAATATACACGTTCCTCTGAAATGATATTGTTTCTCCCTTATTTGGAACAACTTTTGGATATTTGTGGGCAGTGATAGATTCTTCACTTTAAACATTATTACTGCAGTTTTAAAATCAACCAGATCTTTCAACTTGAGAGCTTTTAATTTAAGAAAAAGTGAGTTTGGGATGGGCTCCAGCCCCCCCGCGGCCCGAAAAGGATTAAGCAGAAGGAGATGCAAACAGTGCCACACCAGTCGGCTGCCTTTTGCAACAGCAGCTCGATTCCGAGGTTTGTTTTTTTTTTTTCCCTTCCTCTCTCTTTTGATCACTTTTTTTTTTCACCCCACTTATATCACGGACACACAGATCGTCCCAAATGTCTCCTGAGCCGGTGGACGGAGCCACTGTTTATAGCAGGATTCGATACAACAGGGAAGAGCTGCTAGCATTTAACCGCCACCCGGTCCCACTGGAAAAACTCGACATACCGAGAGAACTGAGGCGAAAACGCCGCGGCTGCCGGGCTGGAGTAAGGCGGAGGACAAAAAATATAAGGTACAGACCCTCCCTTCCATCTGTTGTCATGGGAAATGTACGGTCGATACTGGGAAAGTTAGATGAGCTAGCGGCTATCTCCCGTTATGATAGCACTTACCGGGAGTGCTCTCTCCTTTTGTTTACTGAGACGTGGCTAACTGAACTAGCAGCAGATGCTAACATTGAGCTGGAGGGTTTTCACATGATACGAGCTGACCGAACACCAGAGAGTGGCAAAACTAGGGGCGGTGGAGTGATAATGTATGTTAACAACAACTGGTGTAGACCGGGACATATCACTGTTAAACAACGACACTGCAGCAAAGACATTGAGTTGCTAGCTGTTAGCATGAGGCCTACATATCTCCCGAGAGAACACTCACACGTGATCTGCATTGTTGTTCATGCAAATCCGACGGCGAACGCTGGGACAGCGCGTGACGTCATCCATTCAGTAACCAGCAGGCTGCAGACAGAACACCCAGATGCTCTTCTCCTCATCTCAGGCGATTTCAACCACGTTTCACTGTCTCCCATTCTGCCCACTTTCACCCAGTATGTCACATGCCACACTAGAGACAATAAAACACTGGATTTGTTCTACGCAAACACTAAGGAGGCGTACACCTCATCACAACTCCCCCCACTTGGGAGATCGGATCACAACTTGGTTCATCTCCGACCGGTGTACAAACCCCTAGTGCACAGACAACCTCCGGCCATGCACACTGTGGAGTTATGGTCTGAGGAGACAATGGACACTCTAAAGGACTGTTTTGAAGCCACTGCCTGGAAGCAGCTCTGCGATCCACATGGTGAGGACATCGATGGCCTCATTCACACCTTCACGGGCTACCTCAGCTTCTGTGTGGACAAATCCGTTCCCACCAAGACCATACGGCGTCACTCAAACAACAAACCCAGGATCAACCCTGAGATAAAAACACTTCTGAGAGAGAAGAAGAGGATCTTCAGGTCGGGGAACAGGGAGATGCTGAAGTCCGTACAGAGGGAGCTGAGGAGAAAGATCAGAGAAGGCAAGGACAGCTTCAGGAAGAAGATGGAGGACAAGCTGCAACAGAGCGACATCAGCGGGGTCTGGAGAAACCTCAAAACCATCTCGGGGCTCCAGAATACCTCCCCCCAGGCCACGGGGGGCAGGGAGTGGGCGAACAACCTGAATCTGTTTTTCAATAGATTTGACCAACCGCCCTCCCCCCTGTCTGCACAACAACCACTGCTGCCTCTAAGAAATCAAGTCCTGCTACCCACTCCCCACTCCACCGACACCCCCCCCACTCCCAACACACAGCCCCCCATCCTGACCCTGACCAAGACCCAGGTGAGGACGGAGCTGAGGAAGATCAAGGCGAGGAAGGCGTCGGGACCGGACGGCATCAGCGCAAAGCTCCTCAAGTCCTGTGCAGACCAGCTGTGTGGGATTGTGACGTATATCTTCAACATGAGCCTGAAACTGGGGAGGGTACCACAGCTGTGGAAAACATCTTGTGTGGTACCTGTACCAAAAACTTCCCACCCCAAAGACCTGAACAGCTTCAGACCGGTGGCCTTGACGTCCCACTTGATGAAGACCCTGGAGAGACTGCTCCTTGCTCATCTCCGCCCCCTGGTGGAACCAGCGATGGATCCACTCCAGTTCGCCTACCAGCATGGCATTGGGGTGGAGGATGCGGTGATCTTCCTCCTTCACCGTTCTCTGTCCCACCTGGAGAAGCCCGGGAATATGGTGAGGATCATGTTCTTTGACTTCTCCAGTGCTTTCAACACCATCCAACCGATGATCCTGAAGGACAAGCTGCTGCGCGCAGGGGTGGACCAGCACCTGTCATCATGGATCCTGGACTACCTCACGAACCGGCCTCAGTTTGTGAGAACCCGGGACTGTGTTTCCGACACGATCATCAGTAGCACGGGGGCCCCCCAGGGAACGGTGCTGGCTCCCTTCCTGTTCACTCTTTATACTGCGGACTTCTCACACAACACAACACATTGCCATCTACAGAAGTTCTCTGATGACTCTGCGATTGTTGGTCTCATCTCCAGCGGAGATGAAGCTGAGTACAGAGGGCTTATCCAGGACTTTGTGGACTGGTGCCATCGGAACTGCCTCCAGATCAACGCGAGGAAAACTAAGGAGCTGGTGGTGGACTGCCGCAGGCATGGGCAGCCCCTCACAGCACCAGTAAATATACAGGGAACAGACATCGAGATGGTGACATCCTACAAGTACCTGGGTATTCATCTGAACAATAAACTAGACTGGTCACACAATACTGACGCACTCTACAAGAAGGGACAGCGCAGGCTGTTCCTGCTGAGGAGACTCAGGTCTTTTGGTGTACAAGGGGCGCTGCTGAAGTCATTCTATGACACGGTGGTGGCATCAGCCATCACTTTTGGAGTGGTCTGCTGGGGCAGTGGCATTACTGCAGCCGATAGGAAGAGACTGAACAAACTGATTAAGAAAGCTAGCTCTGTCCTGGGGCAACGCCTTGATCCGATGGAGGAGATAGGAGAGAGAAGGACGGTGGCTAAACTGTCATCTCTGCTGGAGTCCGAGTTCCACCCTATGCAGGACATACTGGATGCACTGAGGAGCTCATTTAGCAGCAGACTACATCATCCCAGGTGCACAACCGAGAGGTTTCGTAGGTCCTTCCTACCAACGGCTGTCAGACTGTACAACCTAAGCAGGGCTGCTCGCAGAGATAGCAAAAAGACGTAACAAACTAATAGTTTTTTTTTTTTTGAATGCAAAAGATGCAATAGACTTACACAATGGTCCTCTCCGGCATACAACTAGGAACATACCGGTCGCTATGGAGGGTGAGAATATGTATGGGCACATAATCATACCATGTAGGATAACTAAATAGACGGTTATGCTGTTTCATCCCACCTAGCAACAATGCTCTGCACTGTGTGTGTTTATATATTTACATATTTATTCCATCTAGCTACAATGCTCTGCACTGGGTGTGTTTATATCTATATATTTATTCCATCTAGCTACAATGCTCAGCACTGGGTGTGTTTATATTTATATATCTATATATTTATTCCATCTAGCTACAATGCTCCGCACTGTGTTTTTATATATCTACATATTATTCCATCTAGCTACAATGCTCCGCACTGTGTGTGTTTATATACTTGCATATTTATTCCACCTAGCTGCAGTGCTCCGTACTGTGGGTGTTTATATATTTACATATTTATTCCATCTAGCTACAATGCTCTGCACTGTGTGTTCATATATTCATATATTTATTCCATCCAGCTACAATGCTCTGCACTGTGTGTCTGTGTGTGTGTGTGTGTGTGTGTGTGTGTATATATATATTTTATAGTAATATGTACATATGTATATTAGCTGCTCTTGCTTGCTTGTTTTTTTTCTTGCCTTTTGATTGTTGCTCTGAGTGTTGCTATCCCTGTGCTGTTGCAATCCTGGAATTTCCCCGTTGTGGGACTAATAAAGGCTTATCTTATCTTAAGATGGATGGATGGATGGATTTGTTGATTCCCTGTAAGCGGCTATGTTTATTATTCTAATAGCTCTCTTCTGAAGCATAAAGACTGGATATATGTTTTATATGTATTTCCCCATACTTCAGTACAATATGTCATGTATGGGAGTATTAATGAATGATACAAAGTCTATAGTGTGGGTTGAGTCAGCAATATTTCACTCTGTGCAGTATTGCAATTGATTTGCATATTTTACCTTTAATATAATTAATATGTGACTTCCAACACAGTTTATTATCAATTATTACGCCAAGGATTTTAATGTTGGATACCCTTTCAATCTCTACACCATTTACACTGAGTTTAGATACTGAGTTGTTGTGATGGTGTGAAATAATGTTATCAATAAAAGTTGGTTTCAAGTGTGGGTGGTGTTTTGTGCTTGTATTGCTAAAATATAAAAGGAAGCACTACAATGGGTCTCAAATATTTGTAATGTGTTCTTTTACTGGATGAGTTTAAAGATGAAATACTATAGACTACACATACAAACTAAATTCTAATGGTGACTGAACATCTCCCATTCCCCAAAGTGCAAGATACACTATTATGACTAGAACTCATAAAGGATCACAGAAATGATCTGATAAAAAAATAAATAAACAAGCAGTTTATTTTATGGTGGCTACTATTGGATGTGCCATTCATTTTCAGTTACTCTGTAATTAGTATTCACACAAATAAATCTCAGTTCAGTCCCTTTCATATTAAGTGGAAATTGTGCTACTTTAAATTTGGCACTTTACCTATACTTTTATCTTAAAAAGCAAAAGATTAGACTATAAAACAAGATGTGTAGCTTACCTGTCAGAATACATTGCTGTGTCATGTCGTGCCAAGTACAGCCATTGTCGGAGCAGATCCTGTTTGGACTCTACAATGAAAATACACACAACTTAAGTACATGCACAGCACGACAGTGCAACATGTAAAAAAACATCTTTTTAACCAGGATTACAACTAGCTTATTTCATCAGATATTGTCAACACAAAGGCAATATGCAAGGACTGACGTAGCATTGATGTAGCATTGAGCTACGTCATCGTCTAAACACGATTAAGTTTTCGTCTGTCCAAAATGAACTTTCCACTGCTGGGATAAATAACGTAAAACATGTATATCACATCACTCACCATCCTCTATATCCCAATATCACGGCTTCAACTGCTGAAGTTGGGTGCTGCCGCGGCCGTACATTCAATTCAATTCTGATGGCTATGTCTACTTCCTAGTCCGTCTCCATCTATTTTCCAGTGCATCTTCATCAGTTTCCCAGTGCAAGCTTCGTCTGCTTCCCTCTGGATTTTCTCATCAGCCGAAACGCACAGAAAACTCTGCTGGACCGTGGTGTTGATTTCTGCTGATTTCTGTTAAGCCATTCTATTGTTGTTGTTTATAATATCACTTGTTGGCTGGCTCATGGATGAATTGCAAATGGCGGCCTGCCAGCAATTCTGGAAAGTCAGCGTAACGCCCACTTTCATGACGCTACGCCCAGACCAATCAGTGGCCTGCAGTGTTTTTACGTAACTGGGACAGTCCCTTTGGAACCTCCATTGGGCAGTTCTGAAAAAATAGGAACAGTTCCGAAAAAACAGAACTGAAAGCAGTTACGGTCCCTAATGGAAAAGCGTACAAACCGTCCCGTCCCGTACCAAACCGTACCGTACTGACCCTAGTGGAAAAGTGCCTTTAGATTCTGTGCCTCTCCACTCTTTCTCCAGACTCTGGGACTTTGATTTCCAAATGAAATGCAAAGTTTACTTTTATCTGAACAGAGTTCATCTGCTGGTGTTTGTCCACTGTGTTTTATCAAGACCAAAGTCAGCGCAATTGTCTACCAGGAAATTTTAGAGCACTTCATGCTTCCCTCTGCTGACAAGCTTTATGGAGAAGCTGATTTCATTTCCCAGCAGGATTTAGCACCCCCCCCCCCACACACACACACTGCCAAAAGTATCAAAACCTGGTTTAATGACCATGGCATCTCTGTGTACACACGCTACATTGATACTGTAATTAATTCAAAAGGAACCCCGACCAAGTATTGAGTGTGTACATGGACATACTTTTCAGTCGGCCGTCATTTCTATTAAAAACTATTTTTTTAAAATTAATTTTATGTAATATTCTAATTTTTTGAGAAACTGAATTTGGGGTTTTCATGGGCTGTAAGCCATAATCATCAAAATTAAAGTAAATAAACACTTGAAATATATCACTCTCTGTGTAATGAATCTGTATAATATATGGGTTTCACTTTCTGAAATGAGTGACAAAAAATATTAAACTTTTTCATGATATTCTAATTTTTTGAGATGTACCTGTAGTGGTAAGCTACTTCTGTAGCCACAGCTGCCCTGGCACAGACTGACAGAAACATGGCTGCCAATCCATGCCAATGGCCTCTCCAACCACCACTGAACATTTATTCACATTCATACACCAGTGTGATGAACCATGAACACACTGGAGGCAAGGTGGGTAAAGTGTCTTGCCCAAGGACACAACAGCAAGGTGGTGGGAGCGGGATTCAAACTGCCAACCCTCCAGTTATTGGGCAACCTGCTCTACCTCCTGAGCCACGACGGCCTCATTTTGGCTTCTCTTGGAGAAATAATGCAACTGTGAGCTAGAAAACACAACTACACTGCAAAAAAATCAAATATAAGTAAAATGAAATAAATTAAGGCTGTTTCTGCTTGTTTTTTTGTCTGACAAGATATTTATTCTTGCTGTGCAATTTATGTGTAAGAAAATTTTACATGGTTTCAGATAGTTGTTTTAAGCAATTTGATAAGTCAAATTTAATTAACCTTCCTCAACACAAAGTTCTGGCAGAACTTTGGCAGAACACAAAATTCTGGCAATAGATAATTTTAGTTAAAATTAGAAAAAAAATATCTACCAACAAAGTAAGATTAAATTTCTTAAAACAAGTATAAACTATCTTAAAGCAAGTAAAATCTTACAGAAAACTGCACAACCAAAAGAAATCCTTGTCTTGTCAAAATTATCTTGTGAGAGAAAAGGAATCATAAAGCCTTGATTTAAGACATTTTATCTTACTAAGATTTTCATTTTTACAGTGACAGATACTACTTCCTTCAGCATAAACACAAATTAGTCTAATCTCTCTTTCTCTCTCTCTCTCTCTCTCTCTCTCTCTCTCTCACTCACTCACTCACTCACTCACACACACACACACACACACACACACACACACACACACACACACACACACACACACACAGCACCATGGCCTAAACAACACCAGGTATCAGAGGATGACACTGATCAACAGTTAGGCGGTGTGTCCACCAAACACTTTTTTTGTCACCCGACTGCCCTGAAGGTTTTTTTTTTTTTAGCGCTTGTGTGCTGCGCTCTGGAAAAAAGGTCTGTGCCCGGTATCCTAGCAATAGCTTCACTCACAGCTCAGCAATTTGGCTTTTCCTATGGTCAGACTTTCTGCTTATTTTTTAATAGCAGTCTTTAAATAACAATGGACAGGAAACGTATTCTGGCATTGGTAGCAGCTCAGGATGCGAAATATGATGACATGGAAAAGAAAACAGGAGTCTGGGTACAGACTGTACCGGTGTCCTATGTCCCACCCTTCCTTAATTCTGATTGGCTGCTTAGAAAGGTCTGACATTGACAAGCTCAGCTGTAGTCTGAAAAGTTGAACTTTTTTCAGCCCTGAGCACCCTGAGGGCTGCAACAAAAAGCAGCCACCACCGAGAGCGTTTCAGCGCTGAGGGCACTCAGCGCTGTAGACGCTGGAATACATAGAGAATGAATAGAAAATAGTCGCCCACAGCAGAAAAAACGCGTTTGGTGGACACACCGCCTTACAGTCTAATGATGACAGCAGAACACAAAGTTATATCAGTGAAGTTATTAAAACCTGGATGAACTACAACATTCTATTGCTGAATACAGTTAAAACTGAAGTCATTGTTCTTGGCCCCAAACATGCTAGAAGTACTGTTTCTAGTAAGATAACAACACTAGATGGCATTGCACTGGCTTCTACGTTTTCTGTTAGGAATCTTGGAGTTGTCTTTGACCAAGATATGTCTTACAACTCTCATATACAGCAAACCATTAAGATTGCCTTCTTCCATCTGCGTAATATTTCTAATATCAGGTCCATCCTGTCTCATAAAGATGCAGAGAAACTTGTCCATGCCTTTATCACCTCTAGGTTAGACTATTGTAATTCACTTTTATCAGGCTGTCCTAATAAGTCCATGAAGTTTCTCCAACTCATTCAGAATGCAGCTGCACGTTTCCTAATGAGAACAGGGAGAAGAGATCACATTACCCCAGTTTTAGCTTCTTTACATTGGCTCCCAATAAAATATAGAATTGAATTCAAGATATTGCTCCTAACTTATAAAACCATTAATGGTATGGCTTCTTCTTACCTGCAAGAACTCATAGTTCCCTATCATCCAACAAGAGCTCTGCGCTCCCAAAAATCCAAACAACTGGTGGTCCCCAAGGTCTCCAGAAGTAGACTGGGAGGTAGAGCTTTCAGTTATCAAGCTCCCCTCCTGTGGAGCCATCTTCCCAGTTCAGTTCGGGAGGCAGACACTCTCTCTTTATTCAAGAGTAAGTTGAAATCTTTTCTCTTTGATAAGGCCTGTAGTTAAAAATGTTGCCACTGCCAGGCCTTCACTTGCATGTGCAGCCTAACCAGGCTTGACACTGGAATGTCTGGCTTTGAAATTGTATTTGTTATGTTTGTTTTGAATGTAGCTACTGCCAGGCCTCCTACTTTTTACCTCTTTTTTTCAACCCAGCCAGTCAAGGCGGATGGCCGTCCTCTATGAGCTATGGTTCAGCTCGAGGTTTCTGCCCGTTAAAGGGTAGTTTTTCCTCGCCTGTGTCGCCGCAGTGCTTACTCTTAGGGTCTCTGCTGGGTTCTATAAATTTGAGAGCGTGGCCTAAACCCACTCTTTTCTGTAAAGTGCCTTGAGACAACCTGTGTTGTGATTTGGCGCTATATAAATAAATTGAATTAAGTATTCCTGATTCAAACAATGCACAAGAGCAGCAACTAGAAAAGCACTCAGAGATCGCATACCTCCACCAAGGCTCCTTCTGTCCCTCATGGATGACCTCCAAAATGTAATGGGCTTGTGTGTAGGCCACAGGCCAGTTCTGGTGAAGATTGCATCAAAGTCTATCCGGTAGTTTTGGAGTATTCTGTGAGAAGGTAAGAGTCTTGGTGAAGGTATGCATTCTTGGATCATCATCAAAATGTTATGAGTTCCTCTTTAGCCCAAGGACCACCTCTGGCGAAAATTTCATCCAAATCCATCCAGTAGTTTTTGTGTAATCCTGCTGCACAAATACAAACAAGGTCCCTGGTGGCTAGGTGGTTACCAATATCACCTAAATTTAATGGGTTTATCCATAGCCCAAGGGCTACCTCTGGTGAAACACTGATTAAAATCCGTGCAGTAGGGTTTGCGTAATTCTAAAAAACAGACAAAAAAACAAAGAGACAAACTGCCCTGATCACATTATTTCCTTGGCGGAGCTAAATAACAGACTGTACAGGTGACTGGAAAGCTACAATGAGCACGTCAAACTTTTTAGAAGTGCTTTCTTCTGGCCTTCTTTAATGAAAAATCCTTCATTATGTCCTTTAAGTCCAGCTCACGAAAAATATCATACTCTATGGACATCAATGTGAGATTGCACAGTCTGTTTAAGCAGCATGCTTGATCTAGTCTACTTTTTACCAAGTTCTGAGTCCACTGTCCCATGCACAGCTGTCTGATGTAAGCAATCATGGCCTTTCCCAGTGACCTGACTTTTCTTGTGCTGGTCTCCATCTCACATCTTGCCTTCTCCACTGACCTGCTCTCTTTCGACAGGATCTGGTGGTCTTCTCCTCCAGGTGAGTGCTTCAATAGCTCATCTGTCTCCCCGGTGCAGTAATTAGCAGCCTCGCCTCCACTTGATGCGCCAGCTTAGAAAAATCCTTTGCGCTTCAGGATTTTTTGAGCAATTCATTTTTCCTAAGCTCCTTTCCTCTCAATAATTTATGAGCGCCACTCTCAAACTTTTTTCCCTGACATTTTGACCTCGCAAATTACTTCTTACCGCTCACTGGTGCCTGCATAGTCACATACCAAAACAATTCCTCTGATAGGCTATTGTTACGTGGTACCCACGTGGGGCACTTGTAAACTGGAGCAATCAGCAGCCACACACGAATATCAAGTGATGGACATAGAATTTGACCAATTAACAATGTGATCTTTTTTATTGACTTATGAATAGGCCCTGATCTTCATAGGCCCCTGGGCTTCAGACCAGCCCAGCCTAGCCTGTTCATTAAGGCGGCCTTGATGATGTCGGGTATTTTCTCAACATAGTCTCCTTAAAGATCAACACACTTGTGCCAGTGCTGCTGTAAAGCCTTAGTACCTGTTCTGTAGAAGGCTTCACCCTGGTTATCTAAGCAATAATCAACTGCAGCCATATCATCATCAATTAGAAAACGCTTTCCTTCTAATTCTTTCTTCATTTGTGGGAATACATAATAATCTGATGCTGCCAAGTCGGGAGAGTATAGATGTGTGAGCTAGTGTCATGGTTGTATAACATACCTATTCTCAGATTTCCTCATCCTTTTTCTTGTTAGCCTTTCTCAACTCTTTCAGAGGTTTGGCATTGATGGCATGAACCTTTTCAAAGTAGTCAATAAACAAAATTCCCTTGGAGTCGTAGAAGACTGATGCCATTACCTTACCAACAGAGCGAGATTCCTTGGCTTTCTTTGGAGGAAGTAACAAAGCATGCTTCCATTGCACTGACTGTTGCTTTGTTTCTTGCTGAAAGTGACAGACCCGGGATTCATCTTGGCTTACAAACTGTTCAAGGAAATCATCTGAGTATGCTTGAAAACATTGCAGGTTTTCACCCGACATGGCTAGTCTGGTGCACTTTTGATTAGAAGTTTTGGCACCCGACAAGCAAAAACCATTACTGTTCCAAGCTCCTTTGCCAGAATGTTCTCAACTCTTTCAGTTGATATGCCAACTTGATTGACTATACCTGATACCAACACATCGATCTTCCATCAGTAAGCCATGGACTCAATAACCCTCATTTATCAAAAGTGCGTAGAAATCGGCGCAGATTTGCGTGTAAATATGATCGTATGAAAAGGTCTGTGTGGTATTTATGAAACCATGCGTATCTGATCAATCTCATCATATGATCATTCACTCATTGATAAATCTCACAGATGGATCCGAGCGTCATTTGAATTCCACGCCCATGTCTCGCCCCCAGAATTTACGACACAGTGGAACATATGACAGGACAGCAAAAAGAGAAACTTTTTGAAGTAGAAATTGACTATAAGAAAAGTGAAAAACAACAATACAGTATAGTCTGTTAACCTCGAGACTCGCTTTAAATGCAAAAGAACCACGTTATGGGGGAGACTGGTGGTGCACAATACCGTTGATTTGACTCTAATGATATACAGCTGAGGATTATAAAATATTTCTGTAGCCTATTGTTTGACTGAGACGACTGACTAAATGTTGTCCATTTTGTCATTTTAAAGCCTACTTGTCAAACATGAGAATTTATTACTTACTATTTAGAAGTGCAGAAAGCCATCCTGTATCCAGAAGAACTGTCTGATGTGCCCTGTGCACACTGGCTGCAGCTCAGCCACTCTCTGGAATCTCAATAATGTGTAGAAATGCACAGGGCAAAAAAAAACCAAAAAAACCCCACATCTTCTCTGCTATTCCGAATTTCTCTTGCAAATCCAGAGCAGTTTTTCTTAAACCCACAGATCACCTCGACTGGGCACTTCTGTGCATAACGCTGTGTTGGATTAGTTAAGGAATAAGGGATAACTGTTATGAGATACTGTACTACATAACAGAAAACTTAGTCAAAGAAATACTTTTTAGAATATTACGGGGGGGGGGGCTGAAAAGTTCATAGTGGTCCAATTTGACAAAATGTGGTTTATTTTTCAGCATGGTCTCCCCTTCGGTCCACATACTTCTTCCATCGATGTTGTAGCCCTTGGACCCCTGTGGATGACAAATAAACCAACATTTAGCCAAATTTGACCACTATGAACTTTTCAGCTCCCCCTCGTATTTTAACACAGTGCTCACACAGTAACAAAACGACAACTAAAAAACCCTGCAGCTAAAAAAATCTCAGAAACTAAATTCAATTTTATACATTCCATCAAATAACTTTTTAAAAATTCTGCAAAATATTTGCTGCAGTAACATAGATATGGATAAAACATTTATTATTACTAACAGCAGTCTCTTTAGTCTTTAAAGGAAATTGTCAAATCTCTCATCTAAATATAACACAAGGCAAAGCTATACCTGAAAGTCTGAACTGCTCAATATAATTTGATATGATGAAATAATTCTCCCACACAGCAGGTTTCTCTGCTGCACGGGAATCTACAGCCACTTGAAAGTTTGTGTACCCCAACTCAAAGCTGACGTGAAATTTGAGCGCACCATACGATCACATTCAGATTGATAAATACCGATCTGCACGTTGAAATGATCGTACGACCGCTTTTCTGTCTTACGCACGTTTGATAAATGAGGGCCAGTGTTTTCCTGAGCTGTGACTGTTACAGGCCAACCGGACCTCAAATCATTTTCTACATTCTCTCTGCCCACTTCTTGACTGCTACCAGTGAAGGAGGAAACCTAAGGTTTTGACCATATCATCATGGAAAGCTGTTGGAGTTAACCCCATTATATCCATCCATCCATCCATCCATCTTCTAAAGCTTATCCGTGGGTCTGGCCCACAGAGGCAGCAGTCTAAGCAAAGAACCCTAGACTTCCCTCTCCCAGCCACCCTCTCCAGCTCCTCAGGAAGGACACCAAGGTGTTCCCAGGCCAGCTGGGAGACATAGTCTCTCCATTGTGTCCTGGGTCTGCCCTAGGGTCTCTTTCCAGTGATCAGATGTCCAAACCACCTCACCTGGCTCCTTTCAATGTGGCAGTGCAGCAGCTCTACTCCGAGCCTCTCCCAGATAACCGAGCTCCTCACCCTATCACAGGTGAGACCAGCCACTCTACAGAGCAATCTCATTTCAGCTGCTTGTATCTGTGTTCTCATTTATTCTGTCATTACCCAAAGTTCTTGACTTTGTTCTGTCATTACCCAAAGTTCTTGACTATGGGTGACAGTGACTGGTTTTGCTTTGGAGCTCAGCTCTCTCTTTGCCACAATAGAATGGTACAACATCCGGATCACTGCAGATGCTGCTCCACTCCATCTGTCAATCTCCTGCTCCATTGCCCTTGTGGATTGCCATCTTATCATGGTGGGGAATTTGCATGCCCTAGTCATCCCTGGAGCTATGTTGTTGGGGACAATTTGCTGGTAGGGTTTCCCAAGACAAACAAAGTCTTGGGTGAGGGGCCAGCAGTTCAACAAACTCTCATGACAGATTTGCTATCAAGGATCCAGTGCACTCTTTCCAGTATGGTGTTACCGGAGCCCCACCCTGGAGCCAGGCCAGGGGGTGGGGCTCAGTGGCAAGCGCCTGATGGCCGGGTTTCAGCCCATGGGATGCAGCTGGGTCCAGCCCAAACAAACCACATGGATCTGGCCTCCAGTGAGCTTACCGTCTGCTGGAGGGATCAATCAGTCAATAAAAACTTTATTTATATAGCACTTTTCATACAAAAAAATTGTAGCACAGAGTGCTTTACAAATTAAAAACACAATTACGCCCCTTCCCACCCCAACCCTTCACCCACCCAACCTCATACAAGCAGACACACGTGCACGCACACACACACACACACACACACACACACACACACACACACACACACACACACACACACACACACACACTCATCAATGTGAGACATAGTCGAGTGCTGAGGATCCAGGTGTAGAAGCACCATCTTAGGGAGCCATCAACACAAGGGAAGCGCCAAGTCCGCAGCCACAGGGGGTCATCATGGGGGTCTGGTCAAAGGCAGAGACTTTGATTATAACACGTCACTTTAATTTGTCCATTTTTTCAAAAGGTGTCGCCTCCAGACTTTGAGCATCTGGAAAAAGTATAAATAAATTAGCTTTATGCTAGTAAAACAAGCAGTGCACATCAAGAGGACAGCGTCTCAAGTCTTCCATGTTTCATTAACCTGGTATTTGCTCTTCCTAGTTAGAGTTAGAACTTTTCAAACACCCCTTGTATGCTAGCAGTGTCTGTCTGCTTGGAGTGTTTACGCTAAGCTAGACTAAACAGTTTTCCTCTGCTTGTATGCCAACAACTTTCATCTGCTTCCTGTGTCTGTGTTGAGCTAGGCTGACAGTTTGTCTCGGAGTCCGGTGCTAAACCAGAATGACAGTTTCCTAGTTTGGAGTGTGTACCAAATGTTGTCTCGTGTATTCAAATCAGTGCCGGTTCTTCTTTGTTGGTTTGTTGATGGGTTGTTGGTGATGACGATGATGATGAGTGCGATCTTCCTCTGATGAAGGTGTTTCCTCTCTCCTCTTCCTCCTGTAGTGCTGATAGAGATGCAGGATGAAGAGTTCAGACAGAAGAGCTCCCCAGGTTAGCACCACGCACACGGACACACACACACACGGACAAACACGCTGAGGCCACGTGCACAGCCGTGTACTTGTGTCGGCCCCTGCCGGGTGCTGGTAGTATTGCGTCAGGCGGTTTTGGGTGTGTCACTGTGTGTGGCGGCCCCTCAGACGTGCTGTTGTTGTTTCAGAGGCCAGCCTGCCCGGAGAAGACATGGCCGACGATAACAAGAGCTGCCACTGTGAGTTTGTCCCTCAGGACCTGACCCCGGCGATAAAGGTCACCATCAGAGCCATCTGGTACAGAATTTTTTGCTCGTTTTCATCGTGAAAAATTTTATTAATCAGCTCATCATTCATCGCTTTACTCACTCTTTATTTGCTGTTTTATTATACAGTGAATCATGCTTTTTATTCATTTTTTTGTTTGTTTCTTTGTATTTTTTTTTGTTTGTTTTATTTCTGCCCACCCCAGGGTCAAAGATCACCATCAGCTGTTGGGTAAGAGTAGTCAGTCTGACAGTAGTTAGCTTCATTGTTTTCTGTTGTTGTCTTCTGTGTTGTCACTAACGCTCCTCTACTCAGACTGCTCTTAATCTTATACCTGTCATTGATGGCGTGGTTTGTTCCTGTAAGTTAAATACCAGCACGTGTTTACTATCTAGAAGTTTTAAAGGGGATATGTAATGAAATTTTCACATCTTGAGTGCTTTTGCCCGTGAATATGGGTCTCTGGAGTGGCTACCGATGCAAAAACTCAGGAAAAAACACAACCATGCCACTTTGTAAGGAGTCCATCTTGGTCTGACTAAGTCTCAGTCTGTGACCTGTTCAGATTTGCATTTTGCTGTGGCATCCCAGCTGGAGTTTAATGGAATTATACCACCCCATCTTTATCTCCTGTTGTGGATTTTTTTTCCTTAATATACTGTATGTCCCTTGTTGATCTGGTGAATAAATAAAGTGCAGTCAAAGCTGCCTTTTCTGGATAGTTATTCTTGATCAAGAGGAAGGTTGTCATGAACACACAGACGAGTGCCATGAGAAGATTCCAAGTCTCAGAACAGAGCAGAGTTTTAATACAATAGACCAAACAGATAAGCATTGTTTTGAGAATGCTGAGTCAGCAGTGCTCAAGACTGGGGCTGGATCCTCGCTGTCTCATTGGAAAAGTACTGAGTGTGATGTCATTTATGATTACAGGAGACAGAATGAACAGAAAATAATAAAAATTGTCATAAAACTCCACACATTTTATGAACATGGGAGTAGACCTGTCCTGTGAGCTTCTGAAATTGCACAATGATAGCACAGCTAGCCAAGTTAGCCTAACTTGGCTCCCATGGTTTTCATAGCTACTCTATATATATTCTTATTTAGCCCACCAGACACCCGTGTTCCCGACTGGTTTATTAATCCATGCTTGATTACATTTTTAAGTTGCAGTTATTATTCTGTCTCATTTTGTTATATTTTGGCCAGGATTGCTCTGTGATGATACCATTAACTGAGTTAGCCTAGCTCAGGGATGGGCAACTCTGGTGGTAGTGAGGGTCACAGATTTTTTTCCTCACTTTATGAGGGCCAGATTTACATGTAAACCTCACTGGGGGATGGGGGGGGGGGGGGTATTTTCTTCAAAGTCAAAAGTTTCACAATTAAAACTGACAATGAAAATAAAAACTACTAAATGTTTTATCATATTAGAAGTAAATTACTGATAAAATTATATCATGACCTAATTTTTAAAACTCTCTCCATCAAAATGATGAGCAAAGAGAAATTCTGGACAGTAATTAACAAAAAAGCCAAGAAGAAAAGGAAATATGACAATGAAGAAAATGTTTTTAAAATATTAGAAGAAGTTGATCAAAGTAAAAAATAGTTTTACTGATAAATATGCTACATTTCTGGTTTAAATTAACCATTTTTTGCAAATCTGTATTTTATTTTGGTATTAGATATTCAAGCGTCTACTGATAAATTTGCATCATTTTATTTAAAAATGTATAACTTTTTAGTTGTACTGTTTTTTTTTTCTAAATTAGTGAGTTTTTCTGTCGTAAATTTGCCGTTTCTTATAGAAATTTGCCTTTCAGTTTGAAACTTGTAAATACTCCTTAGTGAGGAGCTGTAGCATTTATTGTTATTTAAAAGCAGCCTACTCTGTACATTTGCTGCTGTTGACAGCCTATTAATGTGGTCTCAGTATCCAATACATAGTCATGTGAAAAAAATTAGGACACCCTGTATAAGCCTGTGTGTTTTTTAACATATTTGGACATATGGATATTTAATATCAATGTTAAAAATAGTGGGAGATTCATGTAATACTGTCGTGGACTTCCTCGTTGTTATGATGTACACTCCGTGTGATGGTGAAGGCAGTGGGTGAATAACGCCACGACAAAGGAAGCTCAGTTCTGAACGTTTACTGACGAACGGCAGGCAGGTTACAGCTCTCAAAACTGAACGTCAGCACTGAAAAGCAGTAGGTAAGTTAATGATTTCACACATGGTATAACACAGAACAGGTTGTGGCTCCGTGGTCCCCTGGCACAAATGGAGGAATAACTCAACGTCTATACTGCATGGAAACTGGAACACAACTAATTTATAGGCAGTCTAAACACAAATATACCAAAAAAACGCGCTGTGCCTGGGAGCCAATAAGAACAGGTTAACACTGTTTAGACCCAATCAGCTGTGGCTGTAGAATAAAGTGAGATGGCAGTAGTAATTTACATTTTTGTTACCCCCCCCCCCCCCAAACTGCTGAGTCTCTTCAGCATCTCAAAGGCCACAATACAATGGGTGCTCAATAAACATACAGTACTGTTGATTTTTTTTTTTTAACAGTTCCTTAGTTATTTTTCAAATAGGAACCACTTAACTCAGAAGGTCTCTTGACTTCAGAACAAAATGTCCATTTGCAGGAACTCAGAAAGTGTCCATAAACATATCTACCATCACCGTCTGTACTCTAAGTTGTTAAAGTCCTCAGTCTATTTAGGGCCATCCTGGTAGCAGGCGGGTCTGCTTACTGGTCTTCCTCTTTTCGTCATTTGGGAAGGACCAGTTGTCTCTTTGTCTGATCCAGGACTTGGGTCACCAGTGGCTGCAGATGACTCCCCAGCAGTTGCAGCCTGTGGTGAGTCACCAGCGGGTGCTGGCTGTGACGAGTCATTGCAAGGTGCTGGCTGGGTTGAGTCTGTGATGGGTGCCGGCTGAGTCTTGCCTCTGCGACGGCGACGACATGCAGCATGCCTGGAGGGACTCTGTCCCGCAGCGGTGCCAGGATCGGAGTCATCACTGGATAGGGCTTGCAGACGAGTAGGATCAAAGGGGGTCTGTGTCCTCTCTGGAGGGCTGGTGCAGGTAGGCTGTGTAGGTGGATCCTGTTCTGCATCCTCTTCATTACTTTGCAGCAACGAGTAGTCGATCATGGTGAAGGACTTTACTTGTTCTTGGCTCCCAAACTTGATAGAAAACTGGACCAAGGCACTTGGTGATGAGGCAGAGGCCCTTCCAGGGATCCCTGAGTTTTGGATTCAGGCTCTTCTTCTTTGTGCTATCTCTCACATAGACAAGGTCTCCCAGTTTGTAAGTAATTTCTCTTGCGCGTAAGTCATGTGCTTTCTTCTGTGTCGGTTGTGTTGTATGTAGGTGTTTTCTTGCCAGCTTGTGTGTTGCTCTCAGCTGCTCTTCTAGGTTCTTCACAAACTCAGCTGAAGGTGCTCTGGCTACATTAACATCAGCCACACCAAAAGAGACATCATGGAGTTGATGAACCTCACGCTCCAGCATTCACGTTTGGCGTAAATCCCGTGCAGGCATGAGGAGAGCTCCTATAGGTAGCTGTGAGGAGAGGCAGATACTCATCCCAGTTCTTTTGGTTTTCATTAACATAGCACCTGACCATTTGTAGGAGGGTTCGGTTGAACCTTTCCACTTGCCCATTGGAAGACGGATGGTAGGACGCTGTCTGGATCTTCGCCATTTGGAGGAGGCGACAGACCTCTGTGAACAAGTTTCCTTTCTGGTCTGTGTGTATCTCCAGAGGTGTACCGAACCTGGAGATGAAGTCATAGATGAGCTTCTTAGCTGTGGCCTCCACTGTTTGTTCTGCAAGGGGTACTGCCTCTGCCCAGCGGGTGAAGTGGTCAATCATGACCAGAATGTACTTATTGCCTGTGCTTGAGATTGGGAAGGGACCAACTATATCCAGATGCAGGCGATCCATGGGTGCACCGGCCTGGTACATTTGGAGTGAAGCTCTTACTGGTCTATCCACTGACTTGCACGCTCTGCACTTCTGGCATGTTTTAACAAACAGCTGTATGTCTCCACCCATTCTGTGCCAGGAGAAATGTTGCTGTGCACGGTGAAGTGTCTTTCCTTCCCCAAGGTGGCCTGACTGGGGTGGGCAGTGGCATGGCTCCATGACTTCTCTTTTAAGGGACTGGGGAACCAGCAGATGGATCAACGGGGGTGTGCTGACTCCATTTTCCCACCAGTAAAACAGCAGTCCCTGGTGATGCTCTATCTGGGCCAACATAGCCAGTACTTTTGGACAGCTGGACTCTCCAGTGCAACGTGCTCCCTCATTGGTAGCACACCCTCATCCATCCACTGGTGCAATTTGGATAGGTAGGGGGTCCTCCTTCTGCTTGTTTTCCAGCTATTTTTTACTGTACCATGACAGCCAGTTGACTTCAGGCCCCTCTTCAGGTGCCTCTTGACCTTCTCCATTACTAGGTAAGTCAGAGCTGGAACCTGGAGCTGGCAGGGTGCTTCCCCTCACTACTGTGCGTCTGATGGCTAGTGGTGCCATGTTATCCACGTCTTCATCAAACCGTGCCCACTGCTGGTGTACTCTCTGGCAGTATAGGCATTCACCACAGGGTAGTGAGGCCAGGTCCTTGCCCACCTGGTAGCAGTCACATACAAGACTTTTTGCTTTCTGTGACAATGCATCCACATTGCCATGACACAATCCTGCTCTGTGTTTGATCTGGAAGTTGTATTGACTCAGTTACTCCAGCCATCTTGCCAGCTGCCCTTCAGGGTGTTTGAATCGAAACAGCCAGGTCAGACTGTTATGGTCTGTGCAGAGGATGAAATGTCGACCCAGAAGAGAGTGTCTGTACTGTCTTGTGAATTTCACCACAGCAAGGAGTTCTCTCCTGGTTACACAGTATCGCTGCTGCGTGATCTGCAAGTGTGTGCTCCTGTAGGCTATGACCTTCTCTTCCCCCTCTTGAATTTGGGACAGTACAGCTCCTGTGCAGGCATTAGAGGCATCTGTGTCCAGAATTAACTGGCCATCGGGGGTGGGATAAGAGAGTATGGGAGCTGTCATCAGTCTGGCCTTGAGCTCCTGAAAGGCTTGTTGCAACTCACCCCACTGGAATTCTGCATCTTTCTTCTGGAGCTCATTCAGTGGACTCCAGATCTCTGAGAAGGACTTCACGAAGCGACAATAGTAATTGCAGAGGCCTATGAACGCTTTAAGATCTTGTAGATTCATGGGAGGGCTCCAGTCCTGGACGGCCTTGATGAGTTCTGGGTTTGGCCTGATGCCCTGCCCATTGACCACATGGCCAAGGAACAGGACCTCGTCGTTCAGTAGGTGGCACTTGGCTGGTTTGAGCTTCAGCCTGCACTGCTCCATGCACTGAAAGACTTCTGTCAAGTTGCTTAGACTGTCATCAAGCCCCTTTCCCAGGATAATGACATCATCCAGGTATATAAGCAGAATCTGCCACTGTACACCCCTTAGTACAACCTCCATGGCCCTCTGGAAAGTACTTGGCATGTTACATAAGCCGAAAGGCATTCTGGTGTATTCATACAGCCCATACTTGGTGATGAAGGCTGTCTTACAATGGTCTTGCTCGTAGACTTCAGTCTGCCAATACCCACTTTGGAGATCAAGTGTGGAGTAGGTAGTGGTGCCACCAAGGGTGTCAAGGCACTCCTCAATCTTGGGTAGGGGGTAGGCATCCTTTACAGTCAGCTCATTAAGCTTCCTGTAGTCAGTACACCAACAGACTCCACTGTCCTTTTTGCATACAACAGGGGATGCCCACTCGGTGGTTGAAGGGGTGATGACACCTGCTTCCAGCATTGCTTTGAGGTGTTTCTTCTCTTCTTCCTGGAACCTAAGTGGTGTGCGATGTGGTGGTTGTCTAATGGGGTGCCCATCGCCTGTGTCTATTCAGTGTTTGACTGTATTGAACCTGCCCAGGTCTCCATCACTGGTGGCAAATATTGACTGGTACCTCAGGAGAAGGAGGAATCTCTCTAGCTGTTCTTCGCTTAGGCCTTCACTTGCAGAGGTGAACAGTTCTTGAAGGTGACTGGGTAGATCTAGTGCACTCACTGGCTTCAGGCGACGTAACTGTCGTATGGGAAGCTCATCTGTTGCTGGTGATGTTTCAGCGGGGATGTCAGGAGGTTCCTCCAAAGCTTCAATGAGGATTCCCAGGCAGGTACCTTCCGGTAGGCTGGTGCTTGAAGGTGACCAGTTGCAGATGCAGATAGGCACCTTCTCAGCCATGTCCACCAGGACACTACCTGAGGACACACTATCTGCTAGACCAGTTGGTTCCAGCACTGCTGTTACGCTGGGCTTAGGGTTTTCCACAACACCCCATATGTCACATTCACTCTGTGGGGGCAGGGTTGAATGTACCATGAGAAACACTCTGGAGACGGCATAGCTTCCCACCGACCCTCTTATGATATAGCTGGGGACTGGCTCACCTTCGATGAACATCTTACGTCCTCCTAGTATGGTCACATTGGCTGCCAGCATAAAGTTAAGTCCCATTAGAAGGGAATCACGGATAGGTGCCACATACACATTCCAGTATCTGCTCCTGCTGCCCACTTTAAGTGTCACCTTGTAGCCACTTGCAGTCCCCATAGCTTTACCGGTCTCTGCATTCAGGAGGTGGGCTGTCTTGCCAATTGACCGGTTTTCTAGTTGGAGCTGCTGGAGTAGCTCTTGGGACATTACAGTGGCTTCTGCACCCGAATCAACGACACACTGAACAGGCAGGCGATCTACTTGCATGGGGACCATCAGGCTGGGGCCGTCACTTTCTGCTCGGCCTGTGGTAATGATGGGTGAGGGGGTAGTCTCGTTGTCTTTGAGGGTTGTCACATAGCCACTTACATTGCTGGCCAGGCCCGGGCCATTGGACCTGGCCAGTTCTAGTTTTCCTGCCTCTTGGGGCTGGGTGACCGTGAACAGTCCCTCTTGAAGTGGCCGATTTCTCCATATTGGTAGCAGGTAGTTTTCTGGCTGACAGATGGGCTTGGTGAGCGAAATCGGCCTGCTGTACTGGGGGAGCTTGGTAGACATGTGGAGAACCTCCCACGTTGGTGCTGACCCCATGGGGCCTGGCCTGAGGAGGTCACATTAGCAGCAGGGTGATTCCAGGCCCCGGATACAATGAGGAGCTGCAGCTGCCCCACCTGGTCTCCGAGTCACTTAATTTGTCTGCGGTGCGGGCCTTGTTGTCTCGGAGTCGCTTGATTTCATCCACCATGGCTTGGACATCCCTCTGCAGGGGAAGTGCTGCTGGATAAGCAGCCTTCTCTTCGAGATTCTCATCCTCCCAGGAAATGCGTCGGACCCTTCCTCTCCCTTTGGTATCTTGGCCCAGAGTTGCTCTATAATTGTGTTCATGGGCCTCCATAAGCTTTAGAGCTTCAGAGAGGGTGGAGGGGTCTTTATTCATTACTTCGTAGACAGCCTGCTGATTGCAGTGTCCCTTTAGGAATGCATCCGCTGCCAGCTGCTCCTGTAGACCTAAGTCAACTCTGGGGTAGGCCAAAGTGACAAGCCGGCAGACCTCCTCAGCGAACTCAGCTGATGACTCCTTCAGCTGACGAAGTTCACTGAGGCGGCGTCGCACATTGGTAGGTGGATCAGACTGACCGAAGCGTTGTTTCAGTTGGTCTGTGAGGAGACAGTAATCTTGTCGCGCATGCTCAGGCAGGGAACAGAGGACGCGCATAGCAGAGCCCCTCAGTTGCTCATGAAGCATATCTACCCTTTCCAGATGAGACCACCCCTTTCTTGTAGCCATTCTGTCAAAGGGCATATAAAATGCGTTCCAGTCCTCACTTCCATTAAATGGGGCGAGGAGCTTTGTGCTGGAGCAACAAGACGAGGGTTGGGCATAAGCCAGGAGGTCACTGTATTTGCTTTGATGTGAACTGAAAGTTCCCATGATGGAGTCTGGCCTCCTGTTGTTGACTTGAGTTGTGTGAGGATTCTGGTTAGTAGGAGTGGTGGCTGTATTGAGAGATGCAGCATCATCCCCCTTGGGTCGACCGCGCTGACGAACAACTGGATCTGTGCTGGTGTATTCCGCACTCCACTGTCTGGCAGGAGCTGAAGTGAGTGAGCGCTGTTGAATGACATCCAGCTCTGGACTGAAGTCTGTGATTGGAGTCGAGGTCTCATACCTGTCCATGGTTATATGGCGAGGATTAGCTGTGGAGGGAGCAGCAGATCGATGGGGAGTAACAGCTGCTGATACCAGGCCACTACCAGTGTTTGTATGGCGTTGGTCTTGTGGTGGAGACCTTTGCTGCGCTTGCTGCTGGTTTTGCAGCTGCATTAGTATTTGCAGATTTTGCTGCTGCATTTGCTGCAGTAGTTGTAGTCCTTGCTGCTGCGTTTGCTGCATCTGCCGCATAAAGACGCTCATCCATGCTGGTGCCTGCTCAGCTTCTGCAGCTGCTCCTTTCTCGCTCTTTGTCTGCTTTGCTCCTCCTGGTTCCATCATCTTCTTTGTTGTTATTATTGCTTTAAGTTATTAGTATTTTTTTTAATAATTTTATTTCCTTTGTGGTTTTTTTCGTTATTTTTCTTTATTTATTTTTCTTTAATGTATGCAGGCGAGCATTGGCGCTCTGTTTACAGTTGTGCCAAGTTTGGGAACCGCTCTGTAGGTTTGTTATGAGCACTAAGCAGTGTTACATTCCTCTTCTGAGCAGTTGGGCTGAAGTCACGTGACCCAGTGAGACAGGGAAGGGATTCTTGCTGGCAAAATGTCACACGTCTTTGTCTATGGTTATGCAGGGTGCTCACTAGATGGCAGCAGTGGCTAGCTGCTAGCATGCAAACTACAGTTCTCTTCTGGCCGTAACAATCTTCAACTTTATCATGCAATACATCATCCCACTCCTGACACCAGTTGTCGTGGACTTACTTGTTATGATGTACACTCCGTGTGATGGTGAAGGCAGTGGGTGAATAATGCCATGACAAAGGAAGCTCAGTTCTGAACGTTTATTAATGAACGGCAGGCAGGTTACAGCTCTCAGAACTGAACGGCAGCACTGAACAGCAGTAGGTACAGTGGGTCAAAAAAGTATTTAGTCAGCCACCAATTGTGCAAGTTCTCCCACTTAAAAGATGAGAGAGGTCTCCAATTTTCATCATAGGTATACCTCAGCTATGAGAGACAACATGAGAAAAAAAAAATCCAGAAAATCACAATGAAGGATTTTTAATGAATTAATTGGTAAATTCCTCTGTAAAATAAGTATTTGGTCGACAACAAAAGTTCATCTCAATACTTTGTTATATACCCTTTGTTGGCAATGACAGAGGTCAAACGTTTTCTGTAAGTCTTCACAAGGTTTTCACATACTGTTGCTGGTATTTTGGCCCATTCCTCCATGCAGATCTCCTCTAGAGCAATGATGTTTTGGGGCTGTCGCTGGGCAACACAGACTTTCAACTCCCTCCAAAGATTTTCTATGGGGTTGAGATCTGGAGACTGGCTAGGCCACTAAAGGACCTTGAAATGCTTCTTACAAAGCCACTCCTTCGTTGCCCGGGCGGTGTGTTTGGGATCATTGTCATGCTGAAAGACCCAGCCACGTTTCATCTTCAATGCCCTTGCTGATGGAAGGAGGCTTTCACTCAAAATCTCACGATACATGGCCCCATTCATTCTTTCCTTTACACAGATCAGTCGTCCTGGTCCCTTTGCAGAAAAACAGCCCCAAAGCATGATGTTTCCACCCCCATGCTTCACAGTAGGTATGGTGTTCTTTCTCCTCCAAACACGACAAGTTGAGTTTTTACAATAAAGTTATATTTTGGTTTCATCTGACCATATGATATTCTCCCAATCCTCTTCTGGATCATCCAAATGCTCTCTAGCAAACTTCAGACGGGCCTGGACAAGTACTGGCTTAAGCAGGGGGACACGTGTGGCACTGCAGGATTTGAGTCCCTAGCGGCGTAGTGTGTTACTGATGGTAGCCTTTGTTACTTTGGTCCCAGCTCTCTGCAGGTCATTCACTAGGTCCCCCCGTGTGGTTCTGGGACTTTTGCTCACCGTTCTCGTGATCATTTTGACCCGAGGGGGTGAGATCTTGCGTGGAGCACCAGATCGAGGGAGATTATCAGTGGTCTTGTATGCCTTCCATTTTGTAATAATTGCTCCCACAGTTGATTTCTTCACACCAAGCTGCTTACCTATTGCAGATTCAGTCTTCCCAGCCTGGTGCAGGTCTACAATTTTGTTTCTGGTGCCCTTTGACAGCTCTTTGGTCTTGGCCATAGTGGAGTTTGGAGTCTGACTGTTTGAGGTTGTGGACAGGTGTCTTTTATACTGATAACGAGTTCAAACAGGTGCCATTAATACAGGTAACGAGTAGAGGACAGAGGAGCCTCTTAAAGAAGAAGTTACAGGTCTGTGAGAGCCAGAAATCTTGCTTGTTTGTAGGTGACCAAATACTTATTTTACCGAGGAATTTACCAATTAATTCATTTTATTTATTTAGCGAATGCAAAGTCCTCAAGCCAAGCAGTTGCCTCCTGGTTTGCTGTATGGAGGGTGTGTAATCCTCCTTCCAGTCTTTGGAGCGGGCAAGCCTCTATGATGTGTTCCATGGTTTGCTCCTCTCCACATGCGCACAGTGGGCTAGGGCTACTGCCCCATCTGTGAAGGCTGGCCAAGCAGGGGCCATGTCCAGTCCTGAAGCGATTGAGTGTAGACCACTGTCTCCTTGGGAAGTTGGTGCCCGGGACCTGTTGGTTGGGGTTTATCACCAGCTGTTTGTTTGGGACCTCCTTGGTCTCCCATTCCTTTTGCCAAGCTGTCTGGATGGTAAAGTCAGCTGGGGGAGGGTTTTTCCAAATTGGCCGTCTGGATGAAAGTCGGGCAGTGGGTGAGGTGTAGATATCTGCATGGATTGGTAAGTGAGGAAAATCTTTAACTTTTTGGAGCATCCTTTGAGTTAATGCTGCTCGCCGGATGTGTGGAGGGGCTATGTTTGACAGTACAGAGAGCCAGGGGAGTGGTGTTGAGCGGATTGTTCCAGTTATAGTTCTCATGGTTGAGTTGAGCTGGGTGTCTACATGGTGTGTGTAAGATGACCTGGACCAGACAGGGGCACAATATTCTGCTACAGAGTATGAAAGGGCCAGTGCTGAGGTGCGCAGGGTGGAGACTGCCGCCCCCCATTTTGCACCAGCGAGCTTGCAGAGCAGGTTGTTTCGTACCTTCACCTTAGCAGCCGTCCCCTTTAGATGTTCCTTGAAGGATAAGGTCCTATCAAGGGTCACTCCAAGATAAGTTGGATTTGGGGCATGCTTAAGCTTGAGTCCGCTCAGGTGGATGTTTAGTTCTCTGGCAGCTTTTGCATTATGGAGATGAAATACACTGGAGACGGTTTTTGCTGGGCTTGGTTTTAGGCGCCAGATTTTGCAGAACTGGTCCAGTTTAGCAAGATCTTCTGTGAGCACCCGTTCCAGTGGTTCAAAGTCTGGTGCTTGGAATGCCAAACAGATGTCGTCTGCATAGATGAATTTGCGGGATTTTGTAGTAGGCAGGTCGTTTATGTAGAGGTTGAACAGAGTTGGAGCTAGAACTGAGCCTTGTGGGAGTCCGTTTTTCTGCATTCTCCATGCACTTGTGTTCTGACTGAGGTGGACTCTGAACCTTCGGTTGGTCAGCAGGGTTTTTATAATTGCTGTTGCCCAAGCAGGGATCGCCTTTATAAGTTTCAGGAGAAGGCCTTTGTGCCAGACCGTATCATAGGCGGCTGTAAGATGGAGAAACACAGCCCCTGTCTTCAGTCTGCTCTCGAAGCCATTTTCAATGAAGGTGGTTAGGGCCAGTACTTGTTCTCCTGTACTGCGGTCCTTGCGGAAACCTGCTTGATCCACACTTAGAATATCCTCTATTTCTGGGGAAATGCGTTGCAGTATTAGGCGCTCCATGATTTTGTAAGGAACGCTGAGTAGGGAGATTGGGCGGTAGCTTGCTGGTAGTTTGTGGTCTTTGCCAGGTTTTGGGATGGCAATGACCTTTGCTGTCCGCCATTTCTTTGGGATCGAGTTTGTTTGTGTGATCCTTGTGTAGAATTGTGTCAACCAGGTTAGAGCTCGGGGGCCAAGATTTTTCATGAATTCTGGGAAGATGTTATCGTATCCAGCTGCCTTTCCACATTTCAGGCCCTGTAGGACTTTCTCCAGTTCAGCAGCCTCGAAGGGTTCAGGGTTCGTTTCCTCTACAGGCATTTTTTGGTGTTTTTTTAGCTCAGTTGTAACTGCTCTTCTGGTGTCTTTGTCTTGGGGTGCTTTGGCGATAGTCAGTAGGTGGGATGCAACTTGGTTGGGTGTGACGGATGCTCGGCTTTGGCTAGGGGGCTTCTGTGCAGCTCCTAGGCGACGGATGAGGCTCCAACATTTCCTGCTAGAGTGGGTAAAAGCTCCGGTCAGCAACTGTCTCCTCCCATTTCTTTCGCCGGGCTGTATTTAGCGATTCAGTGAGATGGTGTGCTATCTCTGGGTCCCCTGATGTTTGATAGGATTGTAGGAGGGCAGCACTTTCTCCGTCCAAACATGGGACATAGAGGGGTCGGTAGCCTCGTGGGATTGCAGTATGGGCAGCCTTGAAGATTGCGCTGCAGAAGCGGTTGTATGCTTCATCTACAGTGATGGTGTGGAGTGGGATGGTAACAATGCTCCGGTCCAGAGTTTCACTGAATTTCTTCCAGTTGGCTTTGCGGAAGTTCCAGCGCATCTTCCTTGGGCTGTATATGACTGGAAGTTGTAGGCCAATGTGTACAAGCAGGGGCCGGTGTTGGCTGTGTGGAAAATCATCAAGAATGAGGATCTGTGTAGGATATGGCTCCCCATTCAAAGAGCTGACCCAACACAGGTCAGGAGAATAGTCCTTCTTCCACCTAGCAGAGTGGAAGGTTCCTCTTTGTTTGGGGTCGTATATCAAAGCGAGGTCATTTCTGGATGCCCAGTCTGAAAGTGCCTCCCCATCACTGTCCACTGCTGGGTACCCCCAGTCAGGGTGATGGCTGTTAAAGTCCCCCACATAGATGGCAGGGTGGGGTAGGGTGGGTAAGACCTGCAGATCCCAGTTGGCATTAGGGGGCTTGTACACATTGACAATATGGAAGCCACCAATGATTATGGTGTCTGAGAAATGTGTTGTTATCAGGTGATTTGCTTCAACTATGTCAGAACGCACATAGGTGGCACGTCCATGTTTAGCATGTAGAACATAGCACAGGAGGTCAAAGCCTTTGATGGTGAAGCGGCCAGCTTCCTCTGTGCCAATATGAGTCTCTTGGAGGCAGATTACATCAATCGAATGTTGGAAGGCGAGGACTTCGATAAGGCTTCGCTTGGCTGCAGATAGGCCTTCAACGTTTAGTTGTAATATGCGAAGGGCAGATCCTACCACAAAGTGCTCTTGGGGCCGTTTGCTTTCGGCTTTAGGACTGTGACTAGGATTCTTCTTTGACTTGGCACAGAGGCGTCGTCTCTTCGAATTTAGTCTGCTGGTAGGATCATTAGCTTCCCCAGGCGAGCCCGGGTACTGGCGGAGGGCGCGACGAGAACGCTGATCCATTGCCCCCCATTAATTCATTAAAAATCCTTCAATGTGATTTTCTGGATTTTTTTTTTCTCATTTTGTCTCTCATAGTTGAGGTATACCTATGATGAAAATTGGAGACCTCTCTCATCTTTTAAGTGGGAGAACTTGCACAATTGGTGGCTGACTAAATACTTTTTTTCCCCACTGTAAGTTAATGATTTCACACGTGGTATAACACAGAACAGGTTATGGCTCCGTGGTCCCCTGGCACAAATGGAGGAATTACTCGATGCCTATATTGCATGGGAACCGGAACACAACTAACTTATAGACGGTCTAAACACACATATACCAAAAAAAAAAAAAAACGCACTGTGCCTGGGAGCCAATAAGAACAGGTTATCACTGTTTAGACTCAATCAGCTGCAGCGGTAGGATAGGGATGGCAGTAGTAATTTACATTTTCGTTACAATACAACTAAACAATTAAAAATGAATTAAAGACTTTTTTCAAATTTTCTGCAAAATGTAATTCTAAACAAATAGTGAGGAATAAATTAGGGCACCCCCTATCTTTTTTAGGACACCCCCACATTCATCCATCCATCCATCCATCCATCCATCTTCTTCCGCTTAATCCTTTTTGGGTTGCGGGGGGGCTGGAGCCTATCCCAGCATCTTTGGGCGAGAGGCAGGGTACACCCTGGACAGATCGCCAGTCCATTGCAGGGCCAACACAGAGAGACAGACAACCATTCACTCTCAGTCATATCGGAGGGCAATTTAGAATCCCCAGTTTGATGCCAATTAACCTAACTTGCATGTTTTTGGCATGTGGGAGGAAACCGGAGAAATCCCAGAGTAAACCCATGCAAACACAGGGAGAACATGCAAACTCCACACAGATCACTGTTGGTCAGGGGCTGGGATCGAACCCAGGATCCCCATGTCAAGCGTGAGTTGCTCTGCTGCCGCAGTGCTAACCTCTCCACCACCGTGCTGCCCGCCCCTACATTCATTCCCACTTAAAATGGTTAAAATTCATGTTAAAAAATGCAAATAAAAATAAAAACAAGGTTAGACATAGATATGTGAACATTTCTTAATAAAGAACTGAATATTTAATGTGGTGTCCTCATTTTTTCACATCACTGTACACACCTTAAAAGACATACTCCGGGGCACACTGCTCCTATCGGTGGCTCCCTCACTTTCGCTCAACCACTCGCACGTGACACCTAGGTTTTGATTATAGCTCCTTCTGCTGGCAGCCTCTATAACTGCATTTAAGAATGCAGTTCCAAATACGTTCAAATGGGATATAAGTAAATAATTGATTTTTGGAAATGGACTGGTGGGTCGCAGTTGATTACGTCGGGGGCCGCATGTAGCCCCTGGGCCACAGGCTGCCAGTTGCCCATCTCTGGCCTAGCTTTTACCAAATTCAACCCCAGCAATATCTATCTGGATCATTTGCCAACACCTGACTCCAAATCTCTTTGCAAAATGTTGTTTTCACTTACAATACTGTAGTTTATTATATTTTTAGCTGGGATGGCTCCTCCAAGGGTTAGGATTAGCTGCTAGCTGTGATTAGCCACTTTTAGCTCCAACTAGCAGAGTTGCCCATTTACTAATTCAATCTTGTTTCTTTGCTTATTATACCCCAGACACTGGTCCTATTCACCACTCAAACCACACACACTCCTGTCCTCAGTAATGCTTTATTTTTTATTATTGTTTATTATTAAACCTTTATTTAATTAGGATAAAACTCATTGAGATTAAGAATCTCTTTTACTTTCCTGGCCAAGACAGGCAGCATCACAAATTACAAGTTACCGACATTAACAACAGCATTAAAACAGTACCATGATTATTATATTATTTGAGCTTTTACCATCTCAATCAGCAAATTTTTTTTTTGTTAGCTCAGGACATGCCTGACAACCGGAGCTAGCAAGCTAACAATAGCACCAAGCACAGATCTGAGAAGTAATGAAAGAGGGAGGATGGAGTGAAATAGCATGAAGGATACAGATGCTGAAATGAGACACTTTGAAGAAGGGTGTTTAATCTGGCTGGAAAATGGCCCTGTAGCTTTTAAACCCTGAGTTATTTTGACCAAATATTTCATTAAGAAGTTATTGCCATTTTGTTATTGTCAATCATCCATATACAACGGTATGCAATTTGGATCCCAGCTGGTATAAGGGATCATTGACTTTATGCCCTTGTCTCACATAGTCACGTCAATTTGTCATGTGTCATACATCGCTAAGGATAAAGACCTGTATTTATATAGTGCTTTTCTATTTAAAAAAATTAACCTAATAAATGTCTTTGAATTGTGAGAAGAAAGCTGAACACTTAGAGTAAACCAACACAAGCACAGAAGGAACATGCAAGTTCCACACATAGGGGCCCCTACACCTTGGGATTTAAACTAAGAACCTTGTAGCTGTGAAGCAACCCACTGTTCCATTGTTATGCTTAATCTTTGATATTAGGATGTTATGGAAAGACAAACAGTGAAAAACTAATTGACTGCCGTGTTCCAAAATAAAGTTTGACATAATTCAAGGTCAGGTTACATGCTGCAACACTGCACCAAAATAGACGCATGACTACTAAACACATCTGTGCATCACATCAGTACATTTGATTTTTTTATGTTTGTTTCTTCTAAAACCATTTTTTCTCCCTACCAGCAATGGCAACTTGAACATATCTTAGAGGTGAAGGCCGTGGTCCACTCACCTCTTTGTTTCAGTCAGCAGTTAAGAGCTGTTTGCATTTACTGAATCTGATGCCTTTGGCCTTTTCTCTGGAATTGTAGGAGTCAAGAATTGAGGAGACTGGATAATTTTCCAGAATCTGCTTTAATTCTCATCCATCCTACGTCCTCTCTCGATCGGAGTGAAAAGAGACAGGACGCAGTCACACACATACATTTATACACTCATCTCTACAAATACATCACACAAAAGTCACAATACTCAGCTACATCCTTTCATCTGTAATAGAACACCCAGAGTCCTTCTGTTCTCCTCTCTGACCCCCAAAGGTCAGGCCGGGTAATCTTCTCCTCTCTCCTGAGTCCCCAGGGGGTGCAGACACATCTTCCTCTTGAGGTGTGAAGTCAATACACATGGCTAGCTCAAAGTCTGTCTTGGCTGAATTCAGCCAGCCACATGTGAGTCACATAGGTTATAATTATGGGCTCCACATCACTCCCCCCTTCCACGCGAAAGACTGGGCACCCACATACAGTCATACAACAGTCATACAGCACGTCACCCCCCCAACAGAATCTCACAGCAACCTAAACAACCTGACCAAAAAACATCATCCTGCATGCAGCTTAGGTTTCAATCTTCTCCCGAATCTGCTGTATGCAGGTCTCCTGCTCTGTGTTGGGCCGTCCTGCTGTGAATCTGTGGAGTGAGGGGGAGAAGGGTTATTTGGCCCCCGTGGGGGGTCCCGGGGCCGCCCCTTCGGAGGCCTGCCGCGTCGAGGCGCGCCCGCCGGCCGTACAGACTCGTTATGCAACACAAAAGCAGGTTTTAATCTATCGATACTGATCGTCTCCCTCCTGCCCCCCAAATCTAGCACAAAATATTTCTCCCCGGTTTCCAGCACTCGAAATGGACCGTCGTAAGGTGGGCGGAGACTATGCCGCTGCGCATCGTGCCCGACAAAAACAAACTCTGCGTCTTGTAATGCCTGGGGCACGAACACACGCGGGAAAGAGTGATGAGCGGGGCCCGGGAGCATTTCTGCTCCCGTGTTACTCAGAGACCCCCGGATCGGGGGGGGCCCTGGTGCCGTGTGGTCGGGTAAAAACTCGCCTGGCAGCCTGAGCGGTTGTGCAAAGACCAATTCTGCTGGTGAGGCATCTAGATCCTCTTTGGGTGCCGAACGCAACCCCAATAAAACCCATGGTAGTTTGTTTACCCAATCTGTGTCCGTCAGTGACGCTCTGAGGGCTGCCTTCAAAGACCTGTGAAAACGCTTGCATAAACCGTTGGCCTGGGGATGATAAGCGGTCGTGCGATGTACCGCCGCTCCTAAGCCGCTGGCCACTGCTGACCACAGTTCCGACGCAAATTGAGGTCCCCTATCAGATGTAATATCTGACGGGACCCTGAACCGCGCTACCCAGGCTGTTAAAAAAGCACGTGCCACCTCTGCCGCTGTGGTCGATGTTAACGGGACCACTTCTGGCCAACGAGTGGTTCGGTCTACCATCGTCAAGAGGTGCGTGAACCCTTGTGATGTGGGTAGGGGGCCCAGGAGGTCCACGTGCAGGTGATCAAACCTTTTAGCCGGAATGTGGAACGGTTCTAAGGGCGCTTTAGTGTGCCTGTGAATTTTAGCCCGCTGGCAAGCCATGCAGGCCTTAGCCCACTCTTTCACGTGCTTGCGCAGGCTCGGCCAAACAAACTTCTCCGACACCATTTTCACCGAAGCGTGCACCCCTGGGTGCGCTAGGGAGTGCACGGTGTCAAAAACGCGACGGCGCCACGCGGCTGGCACCACCGGGCGGGGTCGCCCTGTGGATACATCGCAGATAAGTGGGGGGAAACCGGTTTGTAGATTTTTGCGTTCCAGCCTTAACCCTGTTGGTCCAGACAGGAGCGCGCGCACGTCCGCGTCCTCGCTCTGCTCTGCCGCCATGGCTACATAATCTATTCCCACGTGGACCGGAGCCGCGTGCATGTCCACGCTGTTACCGCGCTCTGGGTAAGGGGCCGTGCAATCCGTTTCGGCGCGGACGGGTGCTGTTACTGCGCGTGACAGACAGTCTGCCACCACATTGATTTTACCGGCTACATGCTGGTAAATTCAGAAATTGCGGCCAGCTACCTCTGCTGCCGCCCTGACCACGGTTCTGAAGTTTTGGACATCGCAAAAGTGAGCGGTTTGTGGTCGACAAACGCGGTGAAACGCCGCCCTTCCAGCCAGAACTGGAAATGTCGAATGGCTAAGTGGAGCGCCAGGAGTTCCCTGTCAAATGCGCTGTATTTCTGCTCGGGCTCGCGCAGAGACCTGCTGAAAAAGGCGAGAGGTTGCCAAACTCCAGCGACCTGCTGCTCTACCACGGCCCCTATCGCTACCTCTGACGCGTCTGTGGTTAGCGCTATGCGAGCTGCCGGGTCTGGGTGCGCCAGCAGTGCTGCATCAGCGAGTGCTTTTTTTACCGCTGTGAACACGCGCTCCTGCTCCGGGGACCACTCGATCACATTGGCAGGCTTCTGTTTTTTAAGCGCGGTGTATAACGGCTGCATGAGTTGTGCTGCGCGGGGTATGAAACGGTTATAAAAATTCACCATCCCCAAAAATTCCTGCAACGCTTTCACTGTCTGTGGCTGGGGAAACTCAGCCACCGCGCGCACTTTTGCCGGCAGAGGAACTGCTCCCTCTGGTGAGACACGGTGCCCCAGAAAATCAATTTGCGCTGCGCCAAACTGGCACTTGGCCGGGTTGATTATCAACCCGTGTGCTTCCAACTTTTGAAAAACTGTAGTGACGTGCTTCTCGTGTTCCTCCTCTGAGGCGCTGGCCACCAAAATATCGTCCAAGTAGACAAAAACAAACGGAAGGTCGCGCAGCACTGCGTCCATCATCCGTTGAAAGGTTTGCGCGGCGCCTTTAAGGCCAAAAGGTATGCGTAAAAACTCAAAAAGTCCGAACGGGGTTATTACCGCTGTTTTGGGAATATCCTCTGGTCGAACTGGGACCTGATGATAACCACGGACCAGGTCTATTTTAGAAAAAAATGCGCGCTTTTGCCAGGTGCACTGAGAAATCCTGGATATGCGGAATCGGGTAGCGATCCTGAGCTGTGGCAATGTTCAACCTGCGATAATCACCGCAAGGTCTCCACGAGCCGTCAGCTTTAGGCACCATATGCAGGGGGGAAGCCCAAGCGGACATCGAGCGGCAAATTATGCCCAACCTTTCCAGGTTGGCGAACTCTTCCTGTGCCACGGAGAGCTTAGCTGCATCCAAGTGCCGAGCTTTAGCAAAAACTGGTGGGCCACTTGTGGTTATGAAGTGCTCCACCCCATGTTTCGCCACCTTAGCTGAAAAAGTGGGAACTGTGAGTGCTGGAAACTGGTGTAGAAGGGTGTGAAACTTACCACCTGCTGCGGCGATGTTGGTCTGTACTGGCGGCGGGCACACCCGAGCTGCACAAGGGATAGAACAGAAAGAGAGTGCATTTATTAGGCGTTTGTTGGCCAGATCGACTAACAAACCATGTGAACACAGAAAATCAGCACCTAACATATTGAAGCTCACTGCCGCTACGATGAAGGTCCACTCGTAAGCGCGGCCGTGGAAGGACAGAGACAAGGTTCTCTCTCCGTAAGTCTTGATGCTGGAGCCGTTGGCTGCTGTTGCTCCGTCTCCGCGGGGTCCAGCCACCTGATCTGCATAAGTTGCAGTGATGAAGCTCCTCTGGGCTCCGGTGTCCACGAGGAATTGCCGCCTGGAGCCCGCATCTGTCAAATAAAGCAGCTTGTTCCGTTCGCCGAGAGTGGAAGCTGCTAACGACTCCTGGCCGGGTCGTTTCCCCGCTTTTTGAAACTGCACGGCGGGATGCATCTGTGCGCCTTCTCGGCGAAGCGACGGTGGTAATAGCAGGGGTTGTCATGCCCCCTGGCTCGGGATCTCGTCGCCGCCGTCGTCGCTGGGGTGGGATCTGCTGCCTCTGGCTCCACACTGCCCCCGGCCGTCGTGCCGAGGTCTGCCACTGCCACGGAGGTCTCTTGCTCATCGCAGGCGTCGAGGAGCCGCTCTGCCTCCTGGGCCAGCTCGCAGAAGTCCTGCTGGTTCACACACCGTCTGCTGGACAGGGAACCTCTCGTGTGCGCTGGGAGGGTTCTCAGGAAAATATGCTTGAAAAAGAACGCGTCGTTGTCCGTCCCGATCATCTGTAGCATGTCCTCCATGAGGACAGTTGGCCTGCGTCCACCTCTGTCGTGCAGGTCCAGTAGCTGCCTGGCTCTTGCCTCCGCTGACGGCACGAAGCTCCTGATGAGGGTGGCTTTCAGCACGTCGTATTTGCCGGCAGCGGGTGGTTGCTGCACCAGGCTCCGCACACACCGAGCCATGCGGCTGTCGAGCGTCGCGATGACATTATGGAATTTAATGTCATCCGCTGAAACTCCCCCGAGCAGGAACCGCGACTCCACATGCTGGAACCACGAGTGCGGGTCGTTTTGCCAGAACTCGGGGAGCTTAATCAGTCTTGTGCCCCTGCTGGCATTCCCCGGTGAATCCGGGTCTGAGTGGCTGTCTCCCAGCTCTTCCATATCGATCACGAGGCTGTCCTCCAGCCTCGGCGTGCTCAGATTCATGCGTAGGTCACCAATTGTAGGAGTCAAGAATTGAGGAGACTGGATAATTTTCCAGAATCTGCTTTAATTCTCATCCATCCTACGTCCTCTCTCGATCGGAGTGAAAAGAGACAGGACGCAGTCACACACATACATTTATACACTCATCTCTACAAATACATCACACAAAAGTCACAATACTCAGCTACATCCTTTCATCTGTAATAGAACACCCAGAGTCCTTCTGTTCTCCTCTCTGACCCCCAAAGGTCAGGCCGGGTAATCTTCTCCTCTCTCCTGAGTCCCCAGGGGGTGCAGACACATCTTCCTCTTGAGGTGTGAAGTCAATACACATGGCTAGCTCAAAGTCTCTCTTGGCTGAATTCAGCCAGCCACATGTGAGTCACATAGGTTATAATTATGGGCTCCACAGAATGACCATTTCGCAGCTGGTGAAACAGTCTCTGAGTTGGTTCTCTCGGTCTTCAGCAAAATTCAGCTTAGGTTAAATCTCAAACATCTTTCTTCAAAGCTGAAATCTTGAGGTGTTTCGGGTCTCATTGGTTAAATCAAATCCAGAAACCTTTTGATGCCAGAAGTGCTGTTCCTTGCCTACAGATTCTGCATGTTCTTATGCAGATATCCATTTGTAGAGATGACCCAGTAGGTGATTTGAAGGGAGATGAGGATGGTACCATCCCCCTTGTTAGCAAAATGATTCAAAATCATTCCCCTTATTTAACTTGCCACCCCCCTTCCCCAATATTATAAAACTTTTTTTTTATCATGTTACAGAACTGAATAAAATGACTATGAAGTACCAATTCTAAACAGAAATTCAAAAAAAATTTACAAATTTACAACTTTTTCTCATAAATTTGTATTTTTTTCCTGTAAATTTTCAGCTTTTTTCTTGTAGATTTCCCGCTTTTGTCATAATTCCCCTTCAGGGCAGGAAAAGACCCAAACGCTGGAACTGTAAGTTGCTAACATTTAATAACAAAGACAAAGATACACAAAACACTACACTTACAAAACTGGGCTCACGTCTGCAGGAAAATGGTTGAACAGCCTGGAAGGAGCCAGGCTGAGGTGAATGGGAACACCAGGGAAAAAAAGAGAACAAACGGAGCACACCCATCAAACACTGAGAAACACACAGTAGAACGCTTTAACGAGTTAGCGTTGCAGCCATCCTTAAGTAGGCAAAGGAAAATCAACATAATACAAAGCAGGTGTGGGTGATTACAGGTGCGTAACATAAGCAAACATAATCAGATGATCAGTGACAGCTGACAGCCTGGCGAACTAGAGCTCAAGCAGAAGTCTACCAATCACGCTGTCAAGATAAAAGCACATACGGAATTAAGGAAAAACCCATAAACAGAAAATACACAAAATAACTAATAGTAATTAACAAAGACAAGGACCAGATAACAGTAAATTACAATACTACTAAATGAACTACAAAAGAAAACTAAGGTGAAGGCAAAGGAGGCTCCTAAACAACACAGACAGAAATTATTTACAGTATAATGCCAGACAATCAAAACACACATAATGGTAAACAGGACACCACAAACAAGAAGCTCAAATAACATACTGACAAAACCAATACTAACACATAAAGTAAAGACGAGAGGAAAAAAGTACAGAAAATAATTTAAACAAACAGGAAGCATGAGCACGGTGCTCTCCCCTGTGCTCAGCATCATGACAGAGCCCCTCCCCCTCCCAAGGGGTGGAGTCCAGACACCCCAACATAATATCAAAAATATAATATCAAAAAGAAGCAGAACAAACAAAAAAGAAAACACAAAAGAACCCCTCCTCCCCCCAACAGAAATCGAAAAATAATCCACCCCTACAGGAATAGCAAAATAAACCACCCCGGGAGGACGGTGGGGGAATCCAGGTTAGGCGTGACCAATACAAAACCATGCTTATGACCCACAAAACAGAACAGTTCAGATGACAATAGAAACCGGGTGAAAACATAAGGCAGTTCAGGTGGTCTCCCAGAGTTCCTGAGCCACCTTAGCAGAGGGCGCAGTCCATCGGGTGGTCTCCCAAAGTTCATGAACCACCCAAGCAAACGGTGCAGTCCGTCGGGTGGTCTCCCAAAATTCATGAACCACCCAAGGAAATGGCACAGTCCGTTGGGTGGTCTCCCAACATCCCTGAGCCAACAGGCCGCGGGGCACGATGCGCCCCCACCTGGAGATGGCAGTTGGAACCCATGCCTCCCACAGACCACAGGGACCATGGCGGGGATGGAATGAGTCACTGGCTGCGGGGGGTTGACACCTGACGATGATTGCGGGGAGATGACACCCGACGATGATTGTTGGCCAACGCCGAACCCAGACGGCGATCGCGGCTGACCAGCGAAGAAACCAGAAGGCAAAAGCAGAGGACCCACGACCACTGTTGCCAACTCCTCAGTAAGAAAAGTAGCTGTTGGCTGTCCTAAAAGTTGCTAGTAGTCGCTAAATGATGTCATTGCTAATTTGCATAATTGGTCATTTGCATTTAATTGTAATGGGTGCTGTAGGAGAGAAGAACAATGCCATGGGAGAGACAAAGTGAGTAAAAAAACACTCTAAATATCTTTAGAACTACAAATTAACTTTTTGTTGATTCCTGATTTGTTTTAATTTGGCATTTAAATAGGCCATCACTTCTGTATCAGTTTTGTTGTGCTGTACAACTGTACAATGACAATAAAGCCTATTCTATCATCTCCAATAAATGGCTTCAACCAACCTTTGAATGCAGTGTTTGATTCCCACTCCTTTCTGTATTTTCGAGTGTACAGTTTAGAGTGTGACATGACGAGCTAGCTGCTAGATGTTTAGCTTATGTCTCACACACAGAGTGTGAGTACGTGACTAAGGCTGTTAAGCTGGATTCATGCTGCACCTCCGCTGTCCACGTACGTGCAACTGGAAACCTCGTGTGATGAAATTTACGTCATTGTTTCCACTCCGCTAATGTACGCAGGGCTCTACCGCGGACGACCGCGTGCAGCCCAAATTTTGTGACTGCGCGGCCTGTCCACGATCTGAACACGTTGACAGAGCATGCGCAAGACTGAACGTCTCATTCACGAGATGGAGCTATCAACACAGCATACAAAGACAAAGTAGATGAGGAAAACAATAAGGAGGCGCAAGACGAGAATAAACATACATAAATCCTTTTGCAGCAGCAGCAGCTTGAGCAGAGAAGAGCCCTGGAAAATGGCAATTCCTCCTTTTCCTTGAAACAATGCCATTGTTGTTGCTACAAAAAAAATGTGCGTTACTCTTGTGTTTTATAGCCGGTGAACAAACTGGCGTGTTAGCGCATTTGTGCTACCCATAGGGCTGGGGCGAAACTACAAATAACAGTTGTGTGCATGTCTCAACTAATTGGCCTGGTAGATGAAAAAAGTGAGCATGTACAACACCGCATGCATGCCGGGCTCGACCAAAGCGCATGCGGACCAAAGCGGACCAGAGGGGAAATGCAGCATGAATAAGGCTTTAGTCAAATGCAGTGATTTATTAGTGTGACAGTGAAGAAACATTTACATCAATTGACGGGGAGTCGTGCAGGCGCAATTCATTTGCAGTCTGGATGTGAGTGGTGTGGGTCTCCTCTCTAACAGCAACTAACTACTGCATGAGGCTACTGTGAGACTGACCACTTGTGAGTGCTTTGGGATGGAGAGAAGCTCACGGTAGCACCCACTGCTGGCTGAGGAGAGTAACTGCAGAGCAATAGTGCTTTCATGTCAGCAGCCACTGTGGCTAGTGATTTTCCAAAGTTAAATTTGATTATCACATGCTAAAATGTAGTTGAATTAAATGTACAAACTTTTTAAATGCAATGACCCTTATACAGGGCAGCTTGGTGGCGCAGTGGTTAGCACTGTGGCAGCATAGTAAGAAGGTCGTGGGTTCGATCCCACCCCCTGACCATTGGTGACCCTTCTGTGTGGAATTTGCATGTTCACCCTGTGTCTGCGTGGGTTACCACAGGTACTCCGGTTTCCTCCTACAGACAAAAAACATGCAAGTTAGGTAAATTGGAGATTCTAAAGTGGCTCTAGGTATGAATGTGTGTGTGAATGGTCAAGGGATTGGTGCCACACCATGGCTGCCTCATCCATCCAAGTGGATGCCCTGAATTTCCCTCTGGCATTAATAAAGTATACAAAAAACAAAAAAATACGTACATAATAACTACTTAACAGTGTTTTTCTTGCTATTTTTAACAGCAGTAAATACTGTAAAACAGTTGAGAAAAATGTTTGCAATGTGAGAGTGAAGTACAGGTAGATTTGGGGTCCATCTCAGTTCTCATTTCTATCCTGTCCCCTTGGCCCTTGAAATTAGTGGCCTCTTGTTCTCATCAGAAAAAAAAAGAAAAAGAAAACTGAGGAGAAAAAAAGCCTCATCTTACAGAGGAAAATGTCTCAGATTTACACAAATTATTCTAATCAGTAGAAAATCAGAAATTTACTAGAAATAAAGCTGTAAATTCAAAGAAAATTTTGGACCCCCTGGTGGGCCGTTTTTGGCCCACAGGCCATATGTTTGACACCCCTGGACCAGCCCATTAAAAATACATATTTAGAGGATTTACTTCCATAAAATAGTTGCATATCACAACAGCATGCACATGAATAAGATAAAAATAAAATAGAAAGCACAGATAAATGAAAGTTCACCTTAGAAGAAGCTTCATTTGTTCTTTACAGTAACAAATCACAGTCACTTTTTCTCTGTGTAGTAAGAAGACTTACATTTACACAGCTGTGGACATTAAATGCAACCTTCTTTTTCCACAATATCTTTATTGAACCTTTTTTTTTTTTTTAACAAACATGATACAAACAATCAAACACTAACGCTAAAGTACTACAAAAAAAAAAATGCACTAAAAACACCAACAACCACCAACAAAATCAAGTCTTCAACAATGCTCCTCTGTTTAGTCTAGACAATCCAATACATAAGTATACATATTATGTTCACCAGTTTGGAATTTACAAGGTCCACACACATCATTCACCTTCTTCTTCAAGAGTTATGTTTAAATTTTTTACATAATCAATAAAAGGTCTCCATATATTCTCAAACACAATTTCCTTTGATTTCAGTATATATGTTATTCTTTCTAATGGAAGGTTTGTTAACATCTGTCTTAACCACTGAGTCACATCTGGTCTATGAGTCTTTTTCCATAATAGTGCAATACATTTTTTGGCATTAAGCAAACTGAGGTCTATGAATGTTCTTTCACTTTTATTAAAATTATGCTTTTCTGGGTACAGACCCAACAAAAACAGTTTAGGATTCAGTATGATTTGTTTTGAGATTATTTTTTCAATTGTTACCCTCACCTCTTCCCAAAACATTCTTATTAATCTACATTCCCATAAACAATGAAATAGGGTTCCTTTACTTTCCATGCATTTTGTGCATGTATCTGGTATATTTTTGTTATATCTATTTAACTCCTCCGGTGTAACATACATCTGCATTAACCATTTGAAATGTATCAATTTAAGGCGTGCATTTATTGATTTGGTTTGAGCTTCTGTACAAGCCAATTCCCATTGTTCCTCCGAAATTTCAATTTGCAGATCTTCTTTCCAGTAGTTTAATCTTTTCAGTGAATTTTCACTTGAAGATAGTGTCAATGAGTTATAAAACTCTGAAATAATACCCTTTCTTTTACTATCTTTCATCATCATTTTTTCCAAGGATGAATAAATAGGTCGAGTGAGAGCTTTATTTTGATTTGATCGAATAAAGTTTCTAAGTTGAAGATATTTAAAAAAATGTGTTCTATTGAGATTAAATTTGATCCTCAGCTCTTCAAAAGACATTATGTTATCTGCACATGGCAAATATAAATCCTGAATCTTTTGTATCCCTTTTAAATTCCATACTTTAAATACAGCGTCCGCTCTCCCTGGTTTAAAATATTGATTACCCCATATTGGACTAAATTGTGACAATAACTGTGGTTCTTTTAAATAGTTTTTAGCTTCACACCATATTTTGATCATATGCTTTACAAATGGATTTTTAACTTGTTTTTGTAATTTTTTTGCCGAATCTGAGTATATGAATATGGGAAGAGGTAAAGGTAAATTGTATGATTCCATTTCAGTCCAGTGAGGGAGATCATTTGATGAAAAATAATATGTCATAGACCTCAGTTGTGCCGACCAATAATACAACATAAAATTTGGACATTTCAGACCTCCACGATCAAATGGTAAATATAATAAAGACAGACGTAATCTAGCCCTCCTGTTGTTCCATATAAATTCCACTAACTTTTTTTTTATTCTTGAGAATAGATCTAAAGGTGGTGATAAGGGAATGTATTGAAATAAATAAAGTATTTTAGGTAAAATATTACTTTTAAGTATATTGATTCTCCCGATCATCGACATTGGTAGTGACATCCATCTCTGAGTTAACTCATTGATATCTGACATTAAGGCTTCATAGTTGACGCTGGCGACTGATTCTAGCTTAGGCATAATTTGGATTCCTAAATATTTAAACTGATTTACAACATTGAATTGATTTGCCTCAGGGGCTGGGTAATTTCTCTGGGTCTCATTTAGCATTAATATTGAAGATTTAGTTTTATTTATTTTATATCCTGATATTTCCCCAAAATTCTTTATTAAATTCAACAAGGTTGGAATTGATTTTTTTAGATTCGACATAAACAAAATTATATCATCGGCGTACAGGGAGATTTTATGTTCTGTTGGTCCAACTTTAATTCCATATATTTGTGAATGTAAACGTATCGCTATCGCTAAAGGTTCAATTGCCATAGTAAACAGTAAAGGTGAAAGTGGACAGCCTTGTCGACATCCTCTATTGATTTTTATTGGTTTTGAAATATTGTTATTTGTTAGGATTTCTGCTGTAGCATTATTGTATATTATTTGAACCCATTTTATGAAATTATTTCCAAGTCCAAACCTTTGTAGGACTTCAAAAAGAAAGGGCCATTCAACTCTATCAAAGGCCTTTTCGGCGTCCAATGATAGGAGAGCTGTATCCGGTGCTTCTTTATTAAAATAAATAATATTAAATAGTCTTCTTACATTATGGAAGCCTTGTCTACCCTTTATAAAGCCATTCTGATCTCGATTAATAATATTTGGTAAAATTTCTTGTATTCGTCTTGCTAAAATTTTACAGATTATCTTAAGGTCGGCGTTTAATAGGCTTATTGGTCTCATATTTTCACATTTATTAGAGGGCTTACCTGGTTTTGGCAGCAGTATAATTAAGGCATTATTTATGTATGATGGTAAATTATTATTTTGAAATGCTTCTAAAACCATTTCCAAAAAAGGTTTTATTAATTTATTCTTAAATTTTTTATAAAGGTCAACTGGAAGACCATCTGGTCCTGCACTTTTTCCTGATTTCATATTATCAATGGCTAGCCCAACTTCTTCTTGACTAATTTTAGACTCCAATATCTCCCTGTTTTCATTTGGTATACACGGTATAGATAGTTCGTTCAAAAACCCATTTAGTTTTGTTAAATCAGGTTCATTTTTGGTATCATATAATTTTTCATAGTAATCTCTAAAGGCTCTATTAATTTCTAAAGGATCTATAACTACCTGTCCGTTACTTATAATACTGGTAATTGGTGTTTTAATTTCCAATTGTTTAATCTGCCATGCTAATAATTTTCCTGATTTTTCACCTTGTTCATAAAAAGATTGTTTCAATCTTAGAAGACTCGAGGCAGCTCTATTCGCTGATTTTTTGTCGTATTCAGCTCTCAAAATCAGTAATTCATTCTCCAACCTTGGGTCACTTCCTGCATACACTTTTTCCTGAAGACTTTTTATTTTATGTTCCAATTTAGCTCTCTCCTCTCGAGTCTTCTTAGATTTTGATCCTGTATAACTAATAATATGTCCCCTAATAAAAGCTTTGAAAGCCTCCCACTTTACACATGCTGATGTTTGTGTAGTATTGATGTCAAAGAACTCGTCTATCTGTTTTTCTATATACTTGACAAATTCCTCATCCTGAAGCCATTTATGCTGAAATTGCCATCTACCTGATTCCTTTGTCAATTTTTTATCTACATATATTAGACAACAGGGTGCATGATCAGAGATCACAATGTTATCATAAAAGCAGTTTTGAATCTTGGACCTTAATTCTGTGGAAATCAAAAAATAATCAATACGTGAGAATGTCTTGTAGGTACTGGAATAACAAGAATAGGCTTTAACTTGTGGTTTCATTTCTCTCTATATATCTAACAATCTCAATTCTTTCATAAAATGATTAATAGTCATCCTACATCCAATGTGCGTACAATCCAGTCCTGTTGATCTATCCACACCTGGATTCAATGTACAATTAAAATCCCCTGCTATTATATATTGCCCTGTAAGTGATGATAAGATGAGAAATAAATTAGCAAAGAACTTCTGATCATCTATATTGGGACCATATAAGTTCACAAGATTTATATTTTCTAATAGCAAAGAACCTTGAATGATTACATATCTTCCAAATTTGTCTCCAATTACATTTTTCACTTGAAAAGGAACTGATTTATGTATGAGAGTCATAACTCCCCTGGCTCGGGATGAAAATGAAGAGGTGAATACACTTCCCTGCCATCTACTCCTAATTCTTTTAACATCCTCCTCTATCAGATGAGTTTCTTGTAAAAACACAATTCTTGAACCCATGTCCTTTATTTTATTCATAACTTGTTTAAGTTTTTTTAAATTTTGTAGACCTCTGCAATTCCATGAAGTTAAATTAAGATTAACACTTTGGTCCATGATCAATAGAGAGTTTGGGATTACCTTGCAGTGTAAACATGCTCATACAGAGAAGCAAAAACATGAGTGGTTGAACATTCATCCTACAAACTACACACAAACAAATTTCCCCTTCCCACACTTGTGGCAAACCCCCCAAAATCAAAAGAAAAATTCTGTCTCCCGATATAGCCATCGACCGTTCCACACCCACGGGGAACAGCCTAAGCCACTCCTTCTTCATCCTCCCAATCACCCTAACTCTACTGCTTTTAATGACGTAACATTAACTCTCCTCTGTAGTTTTCCAACTTAACTCCAAAATTTTTAACAACTTTGTACATCATAGTTTTTTTTTGTTTGTTTGTTTTGTTTTTGTTTTGTTTTTTTAATATATAATACAATCTATATTTTGTAAACTTACTATTTACTTCAAGTCAGTCAGATGCCTGTGCAAATGCTTAATTATTCTACCTTATATTTTGTTCATGCTTAGCTCCCACCAGTCTCTTCTTCTTCTTTGATCTTCTTGATGAACTCCTGCGCCTCCTCTGGGGTCTTGAAGATGTGGGTTCTGCCCTCATATGTGGTCAGCAGTCTCGCAGGATAGATTACACCATGACGAATCCCAAGGTTGCGCAGCTCCTTACGTACGGGATCAAACTGCTTCCTCAATTGCTGGATTCCTGTGGCCAAATCTGGGTAGAACCGCACCTGCTGGTCCTGGTGTTTAATCTCTCCTTTTTTAGCTCGTGCAGCGTTGAAGATCTTCATCCTGTCTCTGTTGCTAAGAAACTTCATAATTAAGGTCCTCGGCGGTCCCTTATCTCTCCGTGGGCCAATACGATGTGCTTTTTCCAGAACCACTGCTGATTGCAACTCCTCGCTGCCCAGCACCTCCGGAATCCACTTTTCCAGAAAGGAACATACGTCCCGACCTTCTGATTCCTCTGGAAGACCCACCAGCCTCAAATTATTCTGTCTCGACCGAGATTCCAAATCCAAAATATTATCTTCCAGAGATTTATTTTTTTTTCCAAAGTGCGCACCTTTAATTGAAGACGGGTGACGTCATCTTCAGCACTAGCGAGACGGAGCTCCATCTGCGCCGTTCGTTCTACACAGTCACCCAATTCCTTTCTTATTCCTTCCAACGCTGTCATAATCCCATCAAATCTAGAGGAAAAGTCCGCTCTCATTGAACTCATGGCAGCCAACAGCGCATCTGCGCCATTCCCCGCAGATATCGCAGCGTTGCCAGCCTCCTCCGCCATATATGGAGTTTTGTTTACTGCGTCACAGACCTGAAAGTCCGTTAATTTGGACTGTTTCGGCGGCTCGCTTTTTCCTTTTCCTGGTTTTCCAGCCTTAGGCTTCGCCGACATATCTTCGCCCAAATGCTGGGATACGTTCTGTCCCAAATGAGAGAGTTATTTGCCGATTTTTTTTTTTCCAGGAGCAGAGCAGAGCGAGACACGTCCGTCCTACGTGGCAGCCATAACCGGAAGTCAAATGGAAGTCAAATGCAACCTTCTTGCTCTAAAAATACTCATGTTTAACCACAGAGGTAGGAGCTGATGTGGGGGCTACTGTCATGAATTGGCCCTTCTGGGCAGGAAGAAGACCCAGGTGCTGAACTGTGAGTTGTGCGGATTTAATAAAGAACACAAAAATTTACAAAGAACGAAAACACAAAACCAGGTGAAGCAGGATACAGGATGAGAACAGACATGAAATAAACATCTGAACCTAGTTTTAGGACACAGCCACGAGTGGAGAATCTGCCGCCCTTAAATAGGACCAGAGAAATCATTGAAACTAAAGACAGGTGTGGGTCACAAGAGCAGGGAGTAAACAGAACAAACAAATGACAGCTGTGCTAGGAGTGAACTTGGACAGACAAAGGAAACAATACAGCACACCGTCAAAACAAAAGCACAGGGGAACAAACACAAAATGAGTGATACTAAAGGTGCTGGAGATAATCATGAATACCACCCCTAGGATGGGGAACAACAGGTGGAGGCAAAAATAGGGTCAAGTCCAAAACCAGAATATATAATAATAAAAACACCAGACAACTCCCAACAGAAACAAAAGCAAACTCAAATGACATCATACATATTGAATACTAAACAGAAGTGGGAAAATGCAGAAAATAACCAGAATAATCAAAGGGGTGTGGGCACAGTTCTCCAACCGTGCGCCGCCTCGTGACAGAGCCCCCCGTCCAAGGGGTGGATCCAGACACCCCAAGGTAACATCAAAAGGAGAAATAACCCCCCCACACACCTTCCTCAACAGGAAAAGAACAATAACCCAACCCAGGAGGGGGGTGAGGGAAACCAGGCTAGAGGGGAACAAAAGTAGGACCCTCGCTCCGGACCCACAAGCAGACAAAAACCTAGACCCACTGGGCAGAGAAATAAAGCAGTTTGGATGGTTTTTTAGAGTCCAAGACTTGCCAGATGATGCAGTTGAGGGAGTCGGGTGGCCTTCCGGAGTATGTGGGCCACCCAAACAAGTGGCACAGTCTGTCAGGAGGTTGACCAGAATTTTTAAGCGACCCAAACAGATGGAGCAATTCTTCAGGTGGCCTCCCAATGTCCCTGAGCCACCGAACCATGGGGCACAACACACCCCTACCAGGAGGCGGTAGCTGGACCCAGTACCCTGTGCTTATCGCAGGGGCTAAGGGGTGGACCCCTGATGAATAAGATGGGCTGCCCAGTGGGGAAGCCCGGTGATGATGACGACCGAAGGGCGAGGAAACTGGGCAGTAATGAAGATTGAAGAGCAGGGAGACCAGGCAACAAGGATGACCAGCCAGCAGAGATCTCCGGCGATGATGGATGACCCTTGGTGACCTCAAGCAAAGGAACGGGACCCTTGGTGACCGCAGGCAACGGAATAAGACCCACGGTGAACACAGTCAAAGGAGAACCCATGACGGCCTTGGGTGGAGGAGAGGAACCCACCACGGCCTTGGGTGGAGAAGTGGAACCCTTGGTGGAACCGGGCGGAGACTGTGGACCCACAGCAACCTTGAACAGAGGTGCAGCACCCGCGGTGGCCCCAGACTGGGGCGTGGCAGCACCTGCAGTGGCCCCGGACTGGGGCGCAGCACCCATGAGGAAATGACTGGCATGTAAAAGCACCAGGCTAAGGAAGCGATCCATCAACAGGGCCCTGGACGGAGGCATCACATCCGCGGAGGCTCCGGACTGGGGCACAGCACCCACGGTGGTCCCGCACTGGAACGAAGCGCCCAGGGAGACCATAGATGGAGGGGGAGCAGCACCCACGGAGACCACAGACGGAGGGGGAGCAGCACCCACGGAGACCACAGACGGAGGGGGAGCAGCATCTGCGGAGACCTCAGGTAGAGGGGGAGCGGCACCCACAGAGACCTCAACCGGAGGGGCTGGGCCCACGGGGACCTTCGGTGACGAGGCTGGACCCACGCAGACCCCTGGCAAAGTTGGAAGATCCATGGTGACCCTAGAGAAAGACTTCAACAGGAGGGTCATTGACACCAGGTTAGGGTCACCGGCGTCAGTGGAGCCTAGTGAGGTGAGTTCAGGTGCAGCTGATGGCTGCACCTGGCAATCCCCACCAAGAGCCAAGCAAGATCTCTCCAGAACAGAGAGTGTGAAAACAAAAAAGAGCACTTGCCTGAGCTCAAGCTCCACTGCCATCCAGGAATCTGTCGATCCAGGCAGAGACGTCTCAAACCCAGCCCTCTGGAAGTCCAACTCCGACTCTGCTGCGGCGACCTCCGCAGCAGGCATGATGGAAGGTGCAGTCCCAGAACCTCCAGGCGAAGCGGCTCATGCAGGTGGCTCATCCAGCGTGGCAGCTGGAGGTTGGCTCACCACTGGTGCTGGATCCCACATACCTGAAACCAGGGGATGCTCTGTTGTCGGTGCAGGTTTTGGGTCGCTGGAAGCACTCTCCCTCCGTCCAGACTGTGGCTGCAGTGCTGGGACCAGGTCATCCAGGATGGCAGGCTCCTCCATCGTCCAGCAGCTCAATCCTGGGACCAGTGGCTACTCAAGAGAAATTGGAGGAGACACAAAGGTGGCAGGTGAGAAAATATTGTCTGCAGCAGGCGGTGAGGACTCAGTGGACTGCAATAGCTGAGCCTCACCACCAGCAATCAGGCAAGATGATTCGTTTTTAAGTAATAAACAATGAAAAACACTTGCCTGTATTCCCGGGGCTCAATGGTGTCTGCTGCAGTAGGCCCAGTGTCCTTCCTCTCTGTGGCATTGGTGGTTGTGGGCACCTCTGGGGCACATGGAGGAGCCACCCCTGTAGCCTCGATGATGGGCAGAACTGGGGAGGAGACAGACGGACTCTCAGCAGTGGGAGGAGGTGCTGTGGAGGAGAGGGAAACAGCAGCGACGGACCATGAAGAGGAAGCTGACGGGACAGCTTACGAGGAAAAGAGAGAGGAGGAAGCTGCTGCAGGAATGTCTTGACATGGCAACAAGGAAGCTGCTGACTGAGAGACGGAGGAGTTCCTCTGGGGGCCTGTGGCTGGGTAGTGGCATCCTGGAGCTGGTGGAGCGGGAGTTGGAACTGGTGAACAGAGAGAGGGGGAAGACGTCTGTTGCGGGGAATGCTTCCTTGTAGGCTTCGGACCCACTGGGAGCAAGCCTATCGCCAGCCCGGGGAACGATAGCTGGAGGGTGGAGAGGGTTGACAGCAGCTCCTCGAACTTGGGATATTTCCTCAGCCCAGGATGTGCCTTCATTCTCCTGACTGCTGCCTCCACATTCTGCTGAACCCTCATCGGGCTACGGGAGACGAGAGTGTTGGTGATGCAGTCCTGGATGAAAAGAGCTGCCCATCATTCTTCCAGGCTGGAGCCCCCGTCTGCCGACCCCCCCTTTGTTGAATGAAGACCGGTGTGCTGGGGACATGCTGACCGCTACTCTGTAAAAATGAAGAGGTGGGCGAAACAAAAAAACCCCACAAACTCACAGCAGCTGGGTCACAAATTGGCCGCATCCTACTGTCATGAATTGGCCCTTCAGGGCAGGAAGAAGACCCAGGTGCTGAACTGTGAGTTGTGCGGACTTAATAAAGAACACAAAAATATACAAAGAACGAAAACACTTACAAAACCAGGCGAAGCAGGATACCGGATGAGAACAGACATGAAATAAACATCTGAACTTGGTTTTAGGACGTGGCCCCAAGTGGAGAAGCTGCTGCCCTTAAATCGGTCCAGAGAAATCATTGAACTAAAGACAGGTGTGGGTCACAAGAGCAGGAAGTAATCAGAACAAACAAATGACAGTTGTGCTAGGAGTGAACTTGGGCAGACAAAGGAAGCAATACAGCACACCATCAAAACAAAAGCACAGGGGAACAAACACAAAATGAGAGATACTAAAGATGCTGGAGATAATCATGAATACCACCCCTAGGATGGGGAACAACAGGTGGAGGCAAAAATAGGGTCAAGTCCAAAACCACAATATATAATAATAAAAACACCAGATGACTCCCAACAGAAACAAAAGTAAAACTAAGATGACATCATACATATTGAATACTAAACAGAAGTGGGAAAATGCAGAAAATAACCAGAATAATCAAAGGGGGTCGGCACGGTTCCCCAACCATGCACCGCCTCATGACAGCTACTCACCGCTCGGACAACAGGTGATCAGGGCTCGACATGAGAAGTTGCCACAGTATTTCTTCCCACTGGGTTGCAGTGTGAACTGGGGCAGGACGGGAGACCGACCTACGGAGGAGACTGATGGCTGCTTAGGGGTCCAGGTGACAGTGGACCAATTAGCACACAGATAGTGCAGATAGTGCTTCTGGGAGTTGTAGTTTTGTAGTTTCACATTATAGATAGGTTTTTTTTTTTAGATGCCGTCTAAGGAAACTACGGCCCGCCAGGTCCTGTGCGTCAGAGTCTCCAAAACACCAGAAAAGTCTCTGATAACACCAGAAAAAGTCGCTAGATTTGTCGCTAGCCACTTTTAACAACAAAAAAAAAAACTTTGCCAAGCAGGTTTGAAAAGTCACCAGATTTAGCGAGAAAGTTGCCAACTGCCCTTGACGACCTCAGGTGAAGGCGGAGGACTGTCGACAACCTCGGACGAAGGCGGAAGACCCTCGATAACCTTGGGCGAAGGCGGAGACCCCTTGGCAACCTTGAGTGGAGATGGAGGACCCACGGTGACCTCAGGCGGAGAAGGAGGACCCACGGTGACCTCAGGCAGAGAAGGAGGACCCATGGTGACCTCACGCGGAGAAGGAGGACCCACAGTAACCTCAGGCGGAGAAGGAGGACCCTCAGTGGAACCAGACACCGCAGACTGATGACCATCGATGGAACCTCATGGGGACTCAGACAGGGAAGAAGAAACAAATACCGGATCAATATCACTGGCAGCAGTGGAGCCTGGCAAGGCGAACTCAGGAGCAGATCAACTGAGTCTCCCCACCATGAGCAAAACAAGATTTCTCTAGAACTGATTGTGTAGAACCAGAACAGAGTACTTGCCTTAACTCGAGCTCCACCGCCATTCAGGACTCCGGCAATTCAGTCAGGAATGTCTCGAGTCCATCCATCTGGGAATCCATCTCCGACATGGCCACCTCAGACGGGGAGGAAGAGACAGACACCGGAGCACAGTTACAGACAGCAATGGAGCCCAGCGAGGAGAACACAGGAGCAGAGGGCATCTGCAACTGATTCTCCCCACTACGAGCAAGACAAGATTTCTCTAGAATTGATAGTGTAGAAGCAGAACAGGGTACTTGCCTTGGCTCAAGCTCCACCGCTGTCCAGGACTCCGGTGACTCTGCTGCGGTGGCCCATGCAGCAGGCATGATGGCGGGTGAAGCAGATGTAACCCCAGACGTGGTGGCTGGCGCTGGTGGAACCTCAGATATGGTGGATAATGCTAGCGGAACCTCAGCCGTGGTGGCTGGTGCTGACGGACCCTCAGGTGTGATGGCTGAAACAGATGAAACTCCAGTGACTGAAGCTAAGGAACGTCTGACCAATGGCACCGGGTCCTATGATGCTGAAACCAAGGGACACTTGCTTGCCGGCTCAAACTTTGGGACACAGGGGGCGCTTGTCTCCCGTTTTGGATTCAACTGTGGAACCGGAACAGGACTCTCCGGAGCTGCAGGCCCCTCCATTGTCCGGCGACTCCCTCCCAGGACTGGTGGACACACAGGGAAAACAGAGGGGAACATGAGAGAGGCAGGTGAGGATGAAGAAATGACTGCAGCAGCAGGTGATGAGAGTTCAGCTAAAGTGTGTGATGACAGCTAAGCCCCCCACCGGGAATAAGGCAAGACAATTCATTTTTAGATGTTAGAGAATGAAAAGATACTTGCTTTAATTCCCGAGGCGTGATGGTTGCTGCTGCAGCAGATCCAGACTAAGCCCTTCCGGAGACTGCAGATGTCGTCTGGCGAGGAAGTAGAGTTACAGTCTCATGACGAGAAGGGTGAGGCTCCGGAGTCAGGGGACGCTCGATCGTCGGCTCAGACTCCGACCCACCTGGTAATCCTCCATCCAACTGGGCCGCAAATTCAGGAAGAAGCCATGGCTTGTAGTCCATTATCAATTCAGTCTCAGCCACTAAAACTCGCCGGCGCTCCTCCAGCTCCTCAGCAGTGGGACTGTCGGGGGCACAACGGCTGCGTATCCAATCCGGCAAACTGCGGGCTCTTCCAGGGCCAAAGTGACAGCAGATGGAATATCATGCTGTTTAGGAGGAAAGGGCGGGGCTGCAGCTGGATGACAGTGAGAGGCTCAAGACTTCCATACCCGGGGACGCTTCTTCGTCGGCACAGATACGGATGGAGGAGAGGCTCTCCCCGACCCTGGGAGCATGGGTTGGGGATTAATAGCGAAGGTGAGGGGACCCATGAGCTCCGGATGGCTCCATAGGCTAGGGCATGCTTCAAGGATCTGTGCTGCTGCATCCAGACATCCCAGGGTCACTTCGGGAGTGCGAGAGGCACGAGCCTCTGATATAAAGCTCTCTAACACCCACAGCCCAACACTCCTCCTCACTAAGTCCACAAACACCACTGTAGCCAGTGTTAGTTGGCATCTTGGCGAAAACGGACTTTTTAAAAAAATGATCGGGAGAGGGAAAAAAACAAAAAAGCAACTCATAGTCCGCTGGGTCCACACTGGCAGTGTTCTTCTGTCATAATTCGCCCTTCAGGACAGGAAAAGACCCAAACGCTGGAGCTGTGAGTTGCTAACATTTAATAACAAAGACAGAAATACACAAAACACTACACTTACAAGACAGGGCTCACATTTGGAGGAAAATGGGGGAACAGCTTGGAAGGAGCCAGGCTGAGGCAAACAGGAACGTCAGGGAAAAAAAGAACAAACAGAGCACACCCGTTAAACACTGAGAAACACACAGTAGAATGCTGCAATGAGTTAGCGTTGCAGTCGTCCTTAAGTAGGCAAAGGAAAATCAACATAATATGAAGCAGGTGTGGGTGATTACAGGTGGGTAACATAAGCAAACGTAATCAGATGATCAGTGACAGCTGACAGCCCGGCAAACTAGAGCTCAAGCGGAAGTCAGCTATTCACGCTGTCAAAATTAAAGCACATACCGGAATAAGGAATATATAAATAACCCATAAACAGAAAATACACAAAATGACTAATAATAATTAACAAAGACAAGGACCAGATAACAGTAAATTACAATACTACTAAATGAACTGCAAAAGGAAACTAAGGTGAAGGCAAAGGAGGCTTCTAAACAACACAGCCAGAAATGATTTATAATGCTAGACAATCAAAACACACATACGTGTTCCAAATTATTATGCAAATGATATTTGTCTCTTATTTTCCTAAATAGTCAATGCAAATGACAGTCAGTATAATTTTCAAGTCATCAACCTTTAGAGCATAATTCAAATTTTATTGAACAAACCTCTCAATGATAACTATTTTTTTTGCAAAAATAAAAAACTGAAAATGCACTGTTCCAAATTATTATGCACAAAAGAGTTTCAAAACATTTTATTGGTTGTAAAGAACAGAAAATGGTCATTCGTTGAATTTACAGCATTAGGAGGTCATATTTACTAAAATCAAAAGCTCTTCCAATCAAAAACAACAGGACAAGTTACATGTTAACATAGGACCCCTTCTTTGATATAACCTTCACAATTCTTACATCCATTAAACTTGTGAGTTTTTGGTGCGTTTCTGCTTGAATTTCTTTGCAAGATGTCAGAATAGCCTTCCACAGCTGCTGTTTTGATGTGAACTGCCTCCCACCCTCATAGATCTTTTGCTAGAGGATGCTCCAAAGGTTCTCAATAGGGTTGAGGTCAGAGGAGGATGGGGGCCACACCATGAGTTTCTCTCCTTTTATGCCCATAGCAGCCAGTGACACAGAGGTATTCTTTGCAGCATGAGATGGTGCATTGGCACGGTTCTTCTTTTTGTACCATGTATGAAAGTGGTCAGTCAGAAACTCTATATACGTTGCTGAGTTCATCTTCACAGGTTCAGGGACCCTAAAGGGGCCTACCAGATCTCTCCCCATGATTCCGGTCTAAAACATGACTCCGCCACCTCCTTGCTGACGTTGCAGCCTTGTTGGGACAGGGTTGCCATCCACCAACCACCCACTATTCCATCCATCTGGACCATCCAGGGTTGCACAGCACTCATCAGTAAACAAAACTGTTTGAAAATTAGTCTTCATGGATTTCTGGGCCCACTGTAACCGTTTCTGCTTGTGAGCATTGGTTAAGGGTGGCCGCGTAGTAGGTTTATACACAACTGAAGCCTCTGGAGGATCCTACACCTTGAGGTTCATGGGACTCCAGAGGCACCAGCAGCTTCAAATACCTGTTTGCTGCTTTGTAATGGCATTTTAGCAGCTGCTCTCTTAAGCCAATGAATTTGTCTGGCAGAAACCTTCCTCATTATGCCTTTATCTGCATGAACCTGTCAGTGCTCCGAATCAGCCACAAATTTCTTCATAGTACGATGATCACACTTAAGTTTTTGTGAAATATCTAATGTTTTCATACCTTGGCCAAGGCATTGCACTATTTGATGCTTTTCAGCAGCAGGGAGATCCTTTTTCTTTCCCATATTGCTTGAAACCTGTGGCATGCTTAATAATGTGGAACATCCTTCTTAAGTAGGTTTTCCTTTAATTAGGCTCACCTGGCAAACTAATTACGATAGGTGTCTGAGATTGATATCAGTGATGCAATGAGCCCTGAGGCACAATACCATCCATGAGTTTAATTGAAAAACAAAAAAATTGAATGTTTATAATACTAAAATCCTATTTGCATAATAATTTGGAACTCGGTGTAATGGTAAACAGGACACCACAAACAAGCAGCTCAAATAACATACAGACAAAACCAATACTAACACAAAGTAAAGACAAGATGAAAAAAGTACAGAAAATAATTTAAACAAACTAGAAGCACAAGCACGGTGCTCCCCCTGTGCTCAGCATCATGGCAGCTTTTTTCCATTAATTTGCAACACTTTTCTCAAAAATTACTTTTCCTCTGTAAATTAGCATTTTTTGTTTCCCGTAAATTTTCCAGCTTTTTTCTTGTAGAATTCAAGCTTTAATTTGTGGCTTTTTCCCTGTAAATTAGCAACTTTTTTCTCATAAATTTCACACTTTTTTCCTGTAAATTTGCAATGTTTTTCTCAACATTGTTTTCCTTGTAGATTTCAACTTTTTCCCTCATAAATTTGCAACTGTTTCCCTGTAAATTGGCAACTTTTTTCCCCTAAATTTCAGGATTTCTTCCTGTAAATTTTCAGCTTTTTTTCCTCAGACATTTCCAGTTCTTTTCACCTGTAAATTAGCAACTGTTTTATCATACATCTGCAACTTTTCTTTTTTCTTCTGTAAATTTGCAACTTTTTTCATAACTTGGCAGTTTTTCATAACTTTGCAAGTTTTTTCTCAAATTTGTGATTTTTCTCTTGTAAATTTTGACTTTTTCTTGTAAATTTTCTTTTCACATAAATTTGCAACACTCATCTGGAGGCTGTTAAATTTTTATTCTATGTAATTAAATTGTAATTTGCAACTTTCTGAATTTTTAAATAGGCATATTATCTTATTTTTGTACCTTTATTCTTGCAAATTTGTACTTAATTTTCATTCATCCATATGTACCATATGCTAAATTTGTGAATACCCCCATCCCCCCTGTTAAAAAAATAATAAATCGCCCGCTGATATTACCACATGTCTTTGTCTTGGACCATCGCTGAGTTTTTAGTGACTCTGTTTCCTCTCTCAGCATCATGCGCTTCATGGTTTCTAAGAGGAAGTTTAAGGAGAGTCTCCGTCCCTACGACGTCATGGATGTGATTGAGCAGTATTCAGCCGGACACCTGGACATGCTCGCCCGCATCAAGAACCTCCAGTCCAGGTACGACTATAGAAGGCATCTGCTTTAGCTCATGGTGCTGGAGTTCAATTTAGCTCATGCTGTTTCCTGATTGGCAGAGTGGATCAGATAGTCGGCAGGGGAACGCCGATCGCAGACAAGGACCGTCCCAAAGCGGCCAGTGAGGAGCTGCCTGAAGACCCGAGCATGATGGGACGGCTGGGGAAGGTGGAGAAGCAGGTAACCAAGAACAACATGGGTTTTTTTAAGACTTTGAAGTAAATATGACACTTTATCTGATGCTGTTGTTGTTTTTAATCCTTAAAGGCTGCCTTATGTACAGTTTAGCACTTTTAAAATAAAATAAGTGAACAACTCAAATCTTCAGCTCCCTCCCCTTTTGTGTATCTATTCCTAGACTCTTGTTCACATAGCTGACTCAACCACCCACTTTTCTGGTGCCCTCCCCTTCAAATCTTTGGCCCACCTCTGTTGCTTGGCAGTGTGATATCATAAGTCATTGCGGCACGGAAGCTTATGAAAATGCTTATGAAAATGAGTTGCCATATTGCATCGCTAGTGTATTGTTCACACTAGCTCATTCATCTCACGCCCAGACTTTTTCTGGCTTATTTTATTATTAACTTAATAGGCGCAGTTTCCCATGGCTGGTATTGTTTGCACGGCTAGCTTAGCCTAGTCATCGTGTTGTTTCTGTCATTTATCCGTTCTAATAAAAGTGCATGAGTTCTAATAAAACTGAAATAAACTTCTTGTTGCTGCTTATTTTATTAACTTATGTGGCCAGCATCTGTTGGGTATTGCTGTTAAGGTTACAGTTACCTTCCTTCCTCCGGGAGCCGCACGGTGGGGGCTCGGATGGGGTTCAACACTAGTGAGCTGGCTTGCTTTTTTCTGGCCTCTGCCGTCTCTCGTTCGCAGACCATGGGTCTCTCAAGGTTCCTTTCTGGCCTCTGTCACACCCGGGCCCGGTGGTGGGAGCTAGCCTGTGAGCTACAGCGAGGCCTGTTGACAGGTGGCTGTTCCGTTCCACTCAATGGAGGCCGGAAAGGAACCTTAAGAGATTTCCTGGGAGGGATGGGTGACCCTTGATTGGTGCAAAGCATCAGAAAAGAGTATGGAGACAGCGAGAACTCTGGCTAGTACGTGGCAGAGGCAGGAGGAGGAAGATGGGCAGTGACGACTGATGCTAGGAGGTGTGGCAAACGTAGCTGTAGTGCAGGGGTTGGCAACCTATACTACAGGAAGAGCCACTGTGAGTATTTTTGGCATAAATTTTCCGCTGTTCTCATAAATGTAGTATATTTTTCTTTGTAAATGTATTACTTCCAATGGGTAAAACTGCAGCATTTCTGACAAATTTATTACAGTATTCACACAAAACTCCAACTTTTTTCTTTTCCAGAAATGTTGTGACTTTTCCATTGCATATTTGTAGGCATGTTTTCCTCAGAAAATTGCAAAAAAAAAATATATATATTTTTTTTTTTACATAAATTTTCAGGTTTTCTAATTTTCTGCTTTTTAGGGTATTTTTCTCATGAATGGCCAAGCTTTTTTTTTTCTTTATTTCTTCTTCTCCTGAAATTCATGAGCCATTGTGTTGTTGTGGTCACACAGCACCAACGCACTCTACAAGAAGGGGCAGCGCAGGCTGTTCCTCCTGAGGAGACTCGGGTCTTTTGGAGTGCAGGGGCACTCCTCAAGACCTTCTACGATTCTGTGGTGGCATCAGCCATTACGTATGGAGTGGTCTGCTGGGGCAGCGGCATCATGGCAGCTGACAGGAAGAGACTGAACAGGCTGATCAAAAAAGCTAGCTCTGTTCTGGGGCAACGCCTCGACCCAGTGAAAGAGATAGAAGAGAGGATGGTGGCTAAGCTGTCATCCCTGCCGGAGTCCGAGTCCCACCCCATGCGGGACACGCTGAACACATTGAGGAGCTCATTTAGCGGTAGGCTGTGCCATCCTAAGTGCTCAGGGGAGAGACTCCGCAGGTCCTTCCTACCTATGGCTGTCAGACTGTATAATCTAACCGGCGCTGCTCATAGAGGCCGTATTAAACACCACAACTCTGCACAATAGAGATCATCCCCTCCAATACACAACTAAGACAATTACAATTATTATCAGGGGTGGCAACAACACTGTTGATTCAAATGTGAAATATACTGTCTGGGTCCATATTTATATTCTGCCGGGTAATTTAACTAACTGTAATGGTGTTGATGCCATCTAGCTGCAATGCCCCTGCACTGTGTATATAACTGTGTACTTACTGCTTTGGCTAACCTATTCTTATTCTTATCTTATTTATTATTGCTCTGAGTGCTGTTATCCCTGTGCTGCTGCAATCCTGGAATTTCCCCATTGTGGGACTAATAAAGGCTTATCTTATTTTCTTTCTCAAGGCCTCATGGAGCCACTATCTATGGGCAAAAGAGTCACATGTGGCCCCAGAGCCGCAGGTTGCAGACTCCTGCTCTAGTGTGACATCCAGTAGTGAACTAAACCCTGACTGCTCCTTTATGAAATGGGTTTTCTGCTGACCTTTGTCCATCAGGTCCTATCCATGGAGAGGAAGCTGGACTTTCTGGTGAACATCTACATCCAGAGAATGGGAATCCCTCAGGCTGAGACTGACGCCTACTTTGGATCGAAGGAGCCTGACCCGGCCCCACCCTACCACAGTCCAGTGGATCATCTGGAGAAGAGCCAGTCCATCACCAAGATCATGCAGTCAGTTTCTGCTTTTTGTTATCAATTATTTATCATTCATATAAATAGGAAATTCAGATGAAGGTGACATCAGTCTAATATGACAGAGAAAAATCCACCCACTCTAACCTAATCTTCCCACCTGTCCTCAAAAGCCAATAATGGTGGTTAAAAAGAAAGGAAAAACTATTTTAAAAAGTTTGATAAGCTAGAAAACAGCTTTTTTCCCAGTCCAGCACCCTAGCCTCATTGTTTAGCAGCAATGATGATGGCCTACCTTAGGGACTCCAATGCTGAGAAAAAGGCATGAATATATCTTTTTTCTTCTTTTCACTGATATGATCAATGCAGTAGCTCCTGCTTCCTTCATTCAGTTAAACAGAAGGTAGCACCTTTTCCCACTGGGTGATGTTGGGTGATGTTCTGGAACTGTTCTCACCAGGAAATCAGTTTGTATCCCGACATATCAGATTTCACAGGAAAAATCAGAAAAATGTCAGAAAAAAAATAAAAGATGTAATCTCAATGTTAATTTTGTCAGTAAGCAGTTGTAAAATAGGTTTGAAACATGTTATAGGATTTAAAATGTTACTTTTTACACTTTATGCTGCCTATATTTACCTTTAGATCACAATAGATAATGAAACACTGTGGAGGAATAAGTTCAGGTGAGATATGATGAGCTGGAAGGTTGCAGAGTTTTATTTCCTCCATCAAAATGAGACGCACTTGCAGTGCTGTGCGCTACAGTGGTCTGCTGTGCTGTGTTATCTGTGCTGTGTTTGCTGTGCTGTGTTCTCCTGTCTTTTTGAGGCATGTCATACAAGCTCTTTTATCAGTGATACAGGAAGAGAGAATGCATGGCGCATTAGCATAACAGTCAATACACATGATTAGCATGACATTGGTTGGCTCTTTGTCCATCTGTGCATTGTCCTCTGTATGCAAATTGTGTTCCGTTTCCTCCAACCCTGCTGTGCGTGAAATAGTATCAGTCTGCATTGTGCTGGGTCACCACAACACAATAATTATACCTAGAAAACGTAAAGGTCCCATTCATTCAAACATTGTCTGGTTGTGGGTTTTAACCTTCTAAAATGTTTTCTCGGGTAATATTGTGGTGGACCACCAGGAGGTCCCACTCTCACCCTGTGACTTGGGGAGTAGGGGGAAGAGGCAGGAAATATAAATGCATTCGCCTGGGGAAGGAGATGTAAACGTAGGCGCCTGGGCACCCAGGGTGGAGAAATGTGTAACTATATGCGCCTTGACACCAGGGGCAGGAGGTGTAACTGTATGCGCTCTTGGCACCAAGGAGGAGGAGGCAGAAGGTATAAATGTATACACCTTGGCACCAGGAGTTCAGTCTTTTTTGCTGGAGTGAATAAAGTTCTGAATCGGCAGCTCTCATGTCTCGTCACATCATTCCTCCACAGTATGACTACAATAAATACAGGAAAATCTCCCTTCACTTAGAAATATATCTTAACCTTTTTTTTTGGCAGAATGGGCAGAAGCCAGTCTGGGTCCTTTCCCCTACGTCACTAACAAGTGATCCGATGCCATGTTTATTGGCTGTGATATTCCAGTTCTGGTCCAGAGTTTCTGAGCCACGGCATTAGCTTCAGAGCTAACAGTGCCTACCATGGAGTTAACTTACCAAATGTAGTCTAGCCACCTTATTCCTAGCCCACATGATGCCTTGCGTGAATTATGGGCGCAACTTCCGGTACTAGTTTAGAAAGTGGGGTTGTCATGTAAACGAGACACTTTTCCTTGTAAAAAGCAATGACTTCGGCATCAAAAATGTGAGAACACGGCCTTTTGCACCTCAAAAAGAGTAATATAACCATACCACTTCCCACGACTATCGAGGGATGAGAAGATGACCTTAAAAAGTGGCCTCGCAGACGGTAGCTCCATTAGTTAGCTCCGCTGCTAAAATGCTAACGCTATAAACAAATAAAATCTCTGAGATATATCAATATCTCCACCGCGATAAAGTTGGTTGCATTTTGTTAAAATATGTTGGACATAATCAAATTCACCTTAGAGCAGATGTAGAATGTCGTCAGAGCCACAAAGAACCACAACACCGTGCTTGGGTGTCTTTGACGGGGTAAATACAGATGCAGCTGCAGCTGTTTGTTTTACCCTGAAATTAAAATGCGCATGCTGCTGTCATGCTGTGAATGCTTATTTAACTCAACACATACAGACCTTTTCCGACAATTCTTCAAAATTTTATTGATCTATATTTTGTGATAATTTAAAAATTACTGCATGCTGAAGCTGCTAGTATCAAGTCCATATCGTTCCAATGCAATGCAACAAATGTAAAAAAAAAAAACCCAACCTATTTGATATCTTTCTTAAATCGTTAAGCCTTAGGAAGCAAACTGTTACTATTTTTTTATTTATTATTTTACTTCATGCAACCTTGCATCTGGTGACATATAAATGTCAGATCTGTGACATTCATACAAGTGAAAACATACCTGGTGCTCTTGTGTCTGTCCTGTGTCTGTACCACCGATCACATCAACAGTCCTTTTTAGATTTCAGTGCATGATCTACACATTGCTGTTGAAGCTACAGATTTAGCTGTGCTTATTTGTGAGGAGCACATCACGAACAGCAGCAATACCAGAACCACACAAAAACATTCAAAAATACAAAAACTACAAGTGCTGAAATTATCTGCCACTTGACTGCAAAACAGGTATGTGGAGTATACATTAAAATTAATTTAAAACACTTTTTAAATGCTATTTTAAGTGCCCCACTGTTCCACTCTTGCCGACTGATTTAACACTACTTCAGCTGAAACCGGAAGTTATAATCGTTTCTACAGCAGCACCCTCAGGAATAAGGTGGATTATGTTATTTTCTTTAAATTGCAGTCATGCTAATAGACATCCCTGTTTCCACCTGGTTCACTAACCCACAGTCGATAATATTTCTTGCATCATTCTGGCATATTTTGATATATTTTTGCCATGATGGTACATTGAACTGTTAGCATTAGCTTGGCTAGGCAGTTGAAGTTGGTCTGTGTGACGCCATTATAGTCTGCCTCAGTGGAGAAAGGCTGACAGATAGGCTGCCTAGTGTTAGCTTAGCTGTCGACTTTCGATCCAGATGGTCTTGATGGCTATATTATATAAATTCTATTCACCCCCCCCCCCCCGGAATCATTGTTCATCTACCAACACTTGACCATATATATCATTCATAAACATAATTTTAACTTATTTTACTATAGTTTATATCTCTGACCAGAACTAAAGGCAGTTAGCTGACACTAGCAGTTTAGCCGTTCACTCATTCATGAGCACTCCTGTCCACCAGTGATGTTTTAGTTTATTCATTCTTTAAGACAAATTACAGTAGTTGGCTCAGGCTCGCTGTCTGAGCTAGAAGGTAGCCCGCTAATATTAGCAATTGTGACAAAAGAGGGAGGGTGTAGTTAACTGTAGCTCTTGGGCTTTTAAAGAGACATCCGCTGAAATGAGTCATTCTGAGGAAGGCTGCAACAGATGATTCACAATGATGCTGCAGTAATTAAATAATTAAAGGCAGTTTGACCAAAATATGTCAAAGACATTTCATTAAGACCTGTGGGAGCTGTCAGCATGTGGAACCGGTGTATTGAATGGGACCTTTAATGTCTTTTTGCAGTAAATTCATAAAAAAATACAAATGTCAAGTTGCAAATGTGTGCACTGCTAACAGGCTAACCCAAATTGTTTAGCCATTAAAAATATCTTTAATATCTTCAAAGTGAGTCCAGTATCTCATCCTTTTTTTTTTCTACAGTTATGCAGAGTAGACAAAGAGAAAAAGGCTGGCCAAGAGTAGAAGAGAATTTAATATTATTAGTAGCTTACCACTTGCTGCGTCACAGCGATATACTGTATGACATTAAATATTATACACAGTGCCTCTGCCCAGAGGGATAAATGCCCTCCTGGAATCTGTCAAAGCCTTGCTGCCTACAATATCTTACTAAGCAAATGTTGGTCGTATGAACTCTTGTCACCCTGAGGTGGAAAAAATAAGCAATGCAATGATTAGAAGTAAGCAGCACTGAAGGACCTAAGGGGACTAATGGAGGAGTTTACTGCAGAGGTGCTCAGATGTCCTATAATATTTACAGACATGGGAAACTGTGTACAATAGAGGGCCAAGACAGTGCAGGTTTTCTTTCTGACCCGTCTTTTCAACAGGTGATTTCATTGAATATCTTCCCAATGATTGCTGATCAGTGAAGGTGGGTAGAATATTCAGAAATTATACTCATTTAAAAGTAGCATTACCTTGTGACAATAATTACTGAGTAGTCACCAAAAAAGGTACTTGAGTAAGAAAGTGATTACTAAAATTGTCATTTTGAGGAGAATTTTCTCATTAATTTATTTTTTCATGTAAATTTGCAACTTTTTACTTGTAAATTTTGAAAAGAATTATTTAATAATTTGCCCATTTGAGGAAAAAAAAACATTTGCAATTTTTTTGTAGTACATTGGAGACTTTATTTTCATTAATTTGTGAATTTTTTTTGCATTAATTTAAGGTGTTTCTTATGTAAATGACCAACTTTTTACCATATAAATGTGCATTTTTTCCATTAATTTTTGGCTTTTAATGATGAATTTACTACATTTTTTTCAATAAATTGTGATAAATTTGTGTCTTTTTAATGTATATTTGGGGGCAGTGGTGGCGTAATGGTTAGGGATGGTAACTGGTGATCGGAGGTTCAATCCCTGGACCGGTACGATCAGATCTATGTGAAACAGATAGCAGTGTTTTGCCCACCATCCTAAACTCCACTGTGGTGCCCTTCACCCCAGCTGCTCCAGTGGAGCTGCTCAGTGGCCACAGGTCAGTCTGTGGTTGTACTGGGCAGCTTCCTGGTGTGGATGTGAACAAGGTGTCCTTGAAAAAGAGAGGTTGCCTCTCAATGGAACTTTCCCTGTACAAATAAAGGATAAATACAAATAAATATTTGCAAATTCTTCTTCAAAATTTTTTACTTTTTCTGATATTTAAAGCTTTTTTTCTTAATCTTGATTTCAACTCTGATGTCAATGACATAAAATTATAAATTCACTAAAATGGTTAAAGACGCAGTAAACAAGTTATTATAAACACTTTTCTAACCAGTGTTCAATTCTATGAAACCAAAAGTACCTTGTGTGTACCACCAAATGTACTTGAGTAAAAGTATGGGTTTTCTTCATAAATGCACTCAAGTAAGAGCAAAAAGTATCTTAGAATAAAACTACTCACAGTAGTACAACTTGGTGGAAAAGTTACTTGAGTAAATGAAACTCGTTCCTACCCACCTCTGCTGAAGAAAAAAAAAAAAACCTCTGGTTTTAGTGACTGGCTGGAAAGAAAACCTGCATGGTCCTGGCCCTCATCGTTGTCCATCCCTGGCTTACATGTTGTTCTTCCTGCCTCACGCAGGGTGTTGCCAGGCGACCACATGGAGAAGTCCTGGGTTGTGACGAAGATGGTCCGCTCCAGCAGCTCCACCGGACACAAGAATTACAACGCTCCCACCTGCCCACCCTCCACCTCCTGGCAGCCAATCAGCTCCCAGCTCCACCAGCAGACCCCTTCGCAGTGTAGCCATGGTAACACTCCAAGTCCAGTTGGGGATGGGTCATTGGTTCGACTTCCCCCTCCTCCAGCCGGCGAGAGACATGGTGGTAACCGATCAAACCGGCACAGCACGGGTGACCGAGGGGGGGCGGAGAGGCAGGAGAGGGGAGGAGAGGGGACCAATGGCACTGCAGGGGGAGGAGGGGAGGAAGAGGTGAAGCCTGAAAGCGACACCTCCATCTCCATCCCATCGGTGGACCACGAGGAGCTGGAGCGCTCCTTCAGTGGCTTCTCCATCTCCCAGTCCAGAGAGAACATGGACTTTCTGAACAACAGCTTCTACTCCTCCACCAACCTGGGGGACCACCGTGGTGGAGGAGGAGGCACCGCCACCTGCTGCACCACCGTCCGACCCTACATCGCAGAGGGGGAGTCAGACACCGACTCCGAGCTCTGCGCGCCATCACCGCACTCAGATCGGGCCTGGACTGGAACCAAGTAGATCTGGTGGTGATAAAGGATTGGGAATGAAGACTAAGAACCTGTAGAGAAGCAGGTTCATGGAGACTTAAAACACCAGCTGGAGGCTCAGAGCGAGGCATCATGGGAAGTGACGGCACTCAGCAGCCGGCGTCCTGATGGTTTGGATCATTTTTTTTAAATCCGTACGACAAATGTTTGTCCATCCTGTCACTGCTTAGAATTACTCACACCTGGTTGGTTCACCTCCTGTACACGCTTCCACTTTATAATTTGCTCATCATCGTGTATATTGTCACATAATCTGAGCTCACCAGTTTGTTTATCGTGCTTAAAAATGGTACAACTCATCTCATAACCGTGAGCTCGCCGATGAATCCTAAACTTCTGCAGGTAAATGTTCTCTGATATAACATGTGATTTGTCTCTTATTCTGCCCTCTAGAGGCAGAGCGCTGCAACTACAGAAGCTGTTTTCACTAAACAAACTGGATTAACTGTGATGTCTCTGTTTTATGTGTTTTTTATTCTGATTGTTTCACAAAATGTGAATCTATACTGCCTTCAGATCTGTTTTATTACCATTAGACTACTCGGAGATGTCCTCTTCAGTGGACTCTTAATTTTTGTTCAGTTGAATTGTTTGGGGACAAAATTAACTCTGTAGCAGATGGTTACATACATGAGAGATTATGCTAACACACCCATGCTAAAGCTAACAAGTTTACATAAAGACATTTCTTCACTGTGCTGCTGGAAAAGTACATAACCATATTCAACAGACCAGTTACACAGGTACTCTTAAGATTGTTAGAGTTCCCCCTTATTTAAGTGCATGATGTAAAATGTTTGTAACTTATATGATCTGCAAAGCACAACAGCAAAAAGTCCGCCTTCATGGGAGTCCTCCTGTCACACAGAATGTAGGACTGCAGTGCTGACTAAAACTCCTTGTTTTGATTGGCTGTTCTCTTCTGTGAGGTTATCACATCATCACTTAACTGGCCTGATACAGTGAAGTTACCCCACCCACCCAAAAAAGTCCGGAAAAATATTCTCAATTGTTTGTGCTAGTTTGTCCCGCTGTAATTTTTGTTTGAGCTATTATGTTGGGGGGTTTTTTAGATATTAAAGATTTTATAGGTCATTTTGAGGTCACTCAGCCCCCCACCTTGCTCCAAATTTACCCTAAATAGTCACAATTGTTCAGCTGGTTTGTACCATTAAAAGTTTCATTTGTCCTATTGTTTTTTTAAAGATATTACAAGTTTTATTTTCAGGACAATGTCGCCAGCCCCCCTCCCCCACCTTGCTCCAAAATTACCCAAAATTGTCTCATTTGTTTGTGCTTCATTTGTGCCATTAAAAATTTTGTTTGTGCTGCTATGGTTGTTTTAGATATTACAAAGTTTTATTTTCAGCCGATGATGTCACCAGCTCTCCAACTTGCTCCAAACTGATCCAAAATGGTCTGGTTAGTTTGTGCCTCGCTTGTGCTGGTTTGTGTCATTGAAACTTTGGTTTGTGCTATCATGGCTTTTTAGATGGTGCAAGTTTTATTTTCAGAGTAGCGTAGGCATTTTGATAACAGCTGTTTCAAGCACACTACACTGAAAGTAAAACTTGTAATATCTAAAAAGTCAACATACAGGGATGGCAATTTTCCGCCAATCCGCGGATTTCCGCCGATTTATTTTCAAATTGATCATTTCTGTGAATCGTCTAAATCCGTTGAGAAAATTTTAGGGGGGGTAAGGTACCTTATTGTTAGCGATTTTAGCGAAAATCAACACGATTACATAAGCGCTCGGCGCTTCCCCGGAAGTCGTCTCCCGCGATAACCCGGATGTGTTGTGTTCAAGCTACTGCTGTATTGTAAACAGCCCTGCGATTGGATAGTTGCAAACGATTGGACCAATCAAATGGCTCATTGTGTGCTTTGTCAAAAATTCATGGCGGCGTGTTCTCAGAGATGTGATTTTCTGCTAATTCGCCAAATTCCGCTTTATTTTATCTTTCAGGAAGATAAAGTACGTTACGTACGTTAGCGGCTTGTGGTCCACGAACGCAGTGAAGCTGCGCCCTTTCAGGCAGAACTGGAAGTGGCGTATGGCCAGGTGGAGAGCCATTAACTCTCTGTTACTGGCAGCGTACAACGGCTGTATGAGCTGGGCTGCGCGGGGGAGGAAACGGTAATAAAAGTTAACCATCCCCTTTTATGATTCCAAACAGTTTGAAATTGACAGTGCACAGTGGACATTGACTCATAACTTTTGAATATTTCTAAGACTTGGCTACATCAGTGATTGTGCAAAATGAACTGCTCAAGTCTCAATGGAGATTGAAACTGGTGATCTGAAGTGAATGCTGAAATTATAAAAAGTAAATGATATGTTGGAATTTTATTTCTATTATGGAATAGATAAAATTAACTGATTTTGATTTGATTAAATGTTAAAGCATGTGATGGATAATGCTTGTTGGAATATTTTAGGAATGCTATCTTCTTGGAACATAAGTCAATATTATACAGTAATAAGTGGCATTCAGCTGTTTGTTTTATGTCATTTAAGCACAGTTTTGGTACTTAAAAATCATAAAAACCCAGGAGCTTTGGGGGGCTTCACCCCCCTTGCCCCCCCCCCAACAGTGCTCTGCCCCGGACCGCCCTGGGGGACCGCGTCCCCAAGACCCCCTGCTGAATTTTCAGATAATTTCTCCAACCCCAAATCACATCCCAGGTTCGTGTTGGAATTCTGAGCTTTCGGTATTGTTTTCAGCGGAATTATGAGATTTTTATCGAAGGATCAGGAGTCATCAGTGCTAGAAATAGACAAACGTGTCAAAAATAAGTTCCGATGGAATTGGCTTGAGAGAAAAGTGACGGTAAAGGTGAAAATTGGCTCAAAGTTCGACGAGGTAACAGAAACACTCTGACAATTTCTGAAGAAACCAGAAAAGGAGATGAAGTTCAAAATTCAGAGACTGACACAGCTTGCTGCCAAAAGGAAGAAAGTTTCACATTAGAAGTGACTTGGTGACCAGTGTAAATAGTGTAATAAACTCTTATAGAACTGTTAAATATGTTGGACTAAAGACAGTGAGACAACATTGAAGAAAAAGTAAGTTAACTTTTCATTAAATTAATGATTTATCTAAGTCTAGTATTTCATTTTTTTATCATTTTTTTCAGTCTAAATTACTTCTGTTTTACTGAAAACCTCCCAGCTTCAGGGGGGCTGCGCCCCCCCAGCCCCACCATAGGTCAATCGACCAAATTAGATTTCAGCTGAAATCAGAATTTCCTGTTGCCATCCCTGAACATAGCAGTGCAAACAAAGCTTTTAATGTCACATGCTGGCACAAACGAAAAACAAATGAGACCATTTTGGGTCAATTTGAAGCAAGGTGGGGGGGCTCAGTGACCTCAGAATGACCTATAAAATATTCTGTAATGTCTAAAAAAAAAACAGAATAGCACAATCGAAAATTATAGCTTCACAAACCAACATAAACAAAGCACAAATGACTGAGAATATTTTTTCTGGAGTTTTGCATGGGGTGGGGATGGGGGGGAAACTTCACTCAGGTTCCTGCCTCCTGGACAATCTGGTACACTGCCTTCTAAGAGAACAAGCTTCCCACTGAACGTTGAAGCTCACATAGCCATAGTGCAGCTAGCTTAGCTAGTGGCCCAACCAGGGTTTTTAAAGCTCTTTTCTGTATATTCTCATCACCCCACTAGACATCTGTGGTCCCAGTTCATTCATTAATACACAGACAATAATGTATTTCACATCATTCTGGACTATTTTTTTCCCCAAAGTGACATGGCTTCTAGGACTGTTAGCATGACTAGCTTAGAGACACGAATCAGCTCAACCGGGGATTTTAAGGCTCTTTTTGTAAATTTGTAACTAGACCAGCTCGTTGATTAATCCACAGCTAATTATACTATATCTTGTGCCATTCTGGCTTTATTATATTTTGGCCATGATAGCTGGATATATTTGGCTGTTAACGTTAGCTGGTTTTAGTGGCCACAGCTGGGATTTCAGACAGACTTCAAGGTCAACCTGCCGGGTACAAACTGAGAAAGGAGTCTACTAGCCTTCTGCTAGCTTGGCTGTGACTCGATATCCATTTTTATCTTCCGTCAAACTTGTGTGAAATCAACTCCTCCTACAGTTTTGTTCCAATTGTTTTGAAACTTTGTACCATGGTTTGATATACACTGATAATACGCATATTGTAATTTGGCTCCAATCGAATGACTTTTGCGGGAGTTTGGGGCAAAAGGTGAAATGTCAAAATTGGCATTCCCTATGCTCAATTATTGTAGATTGAGTAAAGCTAGGTTACCAAACTTGGTACACAGGTTTACTCTGAGACCTTAACCGCTGACTATCGGTTTGAGGTCAAAAAGTCAAGGTTAACATTCCCTTTGTATTATTACTGTACAATAAGTAAACCTAGGGTCACTGATCTTACAAAGGTTCACCCCGATATCCTGAACTGTTTATGGGTTTGGGGGTCAAGGTCAAAGGTCAAGGTCAAAATGTCACAGAAACTATATCTCAACAACAGAAAAGCTAGGGTCACCGAACTTGGTACACTGGTTCACTTTGGAACCCTGACCTACATCTATGGGTTTGAGGTCATAAGGTTTAAGGTAAACTTTAACATTCCCTTTGCACTATTACTCTAGAATGAGTAAAGCTACGGTCACCAACATTGGTTCACAAGTTCACCCTGAGCCTATGATCTGTGACTCTGGGTTTGGGATCAAAAGGTCAGATGCCAAGATTAGCATTCCCTGTGTGCTATTACTATAGAATGAGTAAAGCTAGGTCACCAGACTTGCTACACAGGTTCACCTTGGGATCCTGACCTACAACTAATGGTTGTATACAACTATTTTTGTTGTATATTCATGGATGATAGGCTTATCATAATTGGGTCTGCCTGAGTAATTATATGGAAAAGTTGAACACTGCTGTTCTTGAGTGACGTATTGGGACCTTTAAAAAAAAAATTAGCAGTTTCAAACTGTAGGGAAAAACTGAAACCATATGCTATTGACCACTCACACCACATTCCCCTGTCTCCGATACTGCTTTATTTTGGCTTTTAAACTAACATTCATCCTGCATTTGTTAGTATGCTACTTAGTCCGACAACCAAAGTTAAAAGCTTACATTAGCCTCAAACACGGCATTGCTGTCAAACCAGAGACCTTATAGAAATGATAAAATGGGGAGAGTGGGGGTGAACTGGGACTCATTAGCATTTAAAGCAATGTGCTATGAAAACAAACCTGTTTTGAGAAGAGCTCCTTCCTGGTGTGTCAAATGGTACTGCTATAATTAAACCCTCAGTTATTTTAACCAAAACATGTCAGACATTTCATCAACACCTCTGGAAACTTTCAGTGTGTGGGAAAAGAGCACAATTGGGGGCTCATTAACCTTTTTTTTTAACCATGCCGGCTCTCTGATATAGTAATCCTGTGAATGGAATATTTTAAAGATACTAAAGATTATTAAATTATCAGCAATACAACTAAGAAGGCTTGCTGTAGTTATTTGAGAAAATAAAAGCATAAAGCATAAAATCTATAGAGATAGTGACCAGATCATTTTATACAGACATCAATTAATCAGGTACATATTAGTTTGAATATTTATAACAATGTAGAAATCTGATCCATCTCACTCTGGGTGCCTGAAATGCAACATCAGGCACCCAGACCAAACATATATGCTGTTTGAGAGAAAATGTAAACAAGGGCGTAATTGTCTGCGTTACATAGTAGTTGTTTTAAAACCAAAATTACAGTTCCTGAAATGCTACATTCTACATGAATTCCAAGAGCATGACTTCATAAAACAGTTCTGTAATATAGAGACTCTCCTGAAGTATGCACCTCTCATCTATAGGGCTGTTCTGAATATCGGTGCCGGGGCTCCAAATATTTACAAGCTATTCCAGAGTTAATATCTGTATATTCTGCACTCTCTTCTCCCTCAGTAAACTGCATCAACATCAATGCCTTTCAGAAATGTGACTTTTCTTATAAATTTAAAAAACTTTTGTGTAAATTTGCAACTTTTTTTGTTAAATTTGTAGCTTTTCTTGTAAAGTTTAAGACTTTTTACTTATAAATTTGTGATGTGACACATGAACAAGTCATTTCTTCTTGCAAATGTATCAATGTAAATTTGAGCTCTTTTCTGTAAATTTGTGACTTGTCATTTTTTTTATGTAAATGTGTTCAGTTTTTCTGAATTTGCCAGCTGCTGCTGAACTTTGCACGAAGAGACTCATTAAACACATTAAATATCAGCTTGTACCAGATTGCTGCTTCCTATTCACCATCACAAAGCGCTATTGTTTCATACTGAACTTAAAAATGTACATGTAGCACTGTATTCTAAATTTTTAAGCAATAGATCTTTGCTTCTATCTTTTTCTAGTCAAATTTGGCACTTCTCATGTCCTCCTGTTTCATTATGTTGTGATGCAGAGTTTTATCCAATCAGCATCGATTTAATCCTAAACCCCAACCATGAGTTTTTGGGGATGCTCTGAAGGACCTACCCCTGACCAGGGCCTTATTTTGGCAGCTGCCTATAAAGGTCCTGAAAACTTCCCCTTTCGTGGAGGTTCCTGTAGTGGAGACACCATGGGGGAAGTTCCTGTAAAACTGGTTCTGTAGTAGAAGCAGGGCTAATTATTCTCGCCAAAGTAAAGGGTGTTACCACATGGCCTTATCACAAATTTTTAAATGTCTCGCTTGGGTCAGCACCTTTCAAAATAATGAAAAAAATTACCAGTTTCAAGTTTTGAGGCTTTTTTTTGTCACTTTTTTTCGCGAGAGTTGTACAGATACTTCCACATAGCATCTTATTAGACATTAGTATGTAAATACACACTACCATAAATCAGTTATTTAATATTTAATCTATCCAAACATATTAATATTTTCTGGCTTTGGAGGGTCATACTTTGGGCAGTCAGGAGGACTTAACTTCAGATAACCAAAGTGAGGCAAACTCGCCAAAATAAGTCTGTTTACTGGCTGGAGTGTGGAAAAAAAACTTGATTGTTCAGATGTTTTAATTAGCTGATGACAGTGACCTACTGCTTATTAACCTGCTTTAGCAGTCACTGGTTTGAATGTAAAAACCTTATTTATTGTTTCCATCTGAGTCATTGTATTCCCTTGATGAAAATTGCATGTGTTTTCCATTTAAAAAAAAAAAGAATTTAATTTCTTTTCTTCATTTTTATCAGCCAGTGTGTCTCTCAAAGTTTAAACCTGTTTTTTTTTTTTTTAAATGTTGGATTGTCTGAAATGTTTTAGTGTCTATTATATTGTTCAATTCTGTCTTTTAAAAGTTTTGTATAAAAATAGCTCATTAAAGCTGTTACTCTGGCTTCTGCAGCGCCGACGGTCACACAGCTGTCCTGGTACAGAAAGTTGCCTGTTTGTATTTCACTATCAATTAAACTGCCTTTAACCACAACAGAAACTGTGGTCTGAGTATGTTAACTGGGACTGGCTAAGATGAACCATACATTCATGTGGAATATTCACCTTTTAAAGCAACACTGTGTAAGATTTTCACCTTAAAATAATATTTCCAAAATTATTTTAATGGTACATCAATCTTTGACCAGGAGAATGTCACTTCCCCCATTGCCTGAGTGGGCCCACATTTACTGGAACAGCTCTGTTCTTGGTAAGAACACTGAAAAGACTACAACTATGCTGACTATGACCTCAGTCCCAACAGCCAATCACAGGCCACAATTGTAGTCACCAACAAATAAGCATCATTAGTTGACAGAAAATTAACTGACAATTAATTTGATAATTGACCAATCGCCTATGCACCCTTTTCTACCTATTTCCAACTTAGGAGGAATAAAGATTTCTGAAAAAAAAAAAAAAACTAAAATTTTGCAGAAAAAAAATTTCAAATTTAAAAAATACAAAAAAGGTCTCAAATTTAAGAGACCCCCCCCCCAATAAATGAGAAAAGTCACAAAACTGAGAAAAAAAGTTGTAAATTTACAAGAAAAAAAATTGCAAACATAGGAGACAAAAATCTTATAAATGGTTTAATGTCACAATTTCACTTTACATACGTTCGCTCCACCTCTTATTTTTATTGAACCTCGAGCAGCAGCAGAAAAATATTAAAGGAATTCAAACGTCCTCAATAGATCACAAAATCAGACAATTTTGTTGTACTGTACAATGACAATAAAGCCTATTCTATTCTGTTATGGAGATGACATACAGTTGTGTGAAAAAGTGTTTGGCCCTTCCTGATTTCTTATTTTTTTGTATGTTTATCACACTTAAATGTTTCAGATCATCAAACAGATTTAAACATTAGACAAAGATAACACAAGTAAACACAAAATGCAGTTTTTAAATGAAGGTGTTTATTATTAAGGGGGGGAAAAAAATCCAAACCTACATGGCCCTGCGTCAAAAACTGACCCCCCCCCACCCCCCCACCCTTCCCCGTTAAAACATAAATTCACTCTGGTTTATCACATCTTTGGAAGGCTGAGTTCAATTTTTCTAGCCATACCCAGGCCTCATTACTGCCACACCTGTTCTCAATCAAGAAATCACTTAAATAGGACCTGCCTGACAAAGTGAAGTAGACCAAAAGATCCTCAAAAGCTAGACATCATGCTGCGATCCAAAGAAATTCAGGAACAAATGAGAAACGAAGTAATTGAGATCTATCAGTCTGGGAAATGTTACAAAGCCATTTCTAAAGCTTTGGGACACCAGCAAACCCCAGTGAGAGCCATTATCCACAAATGGCAAAAACATGAAATGGTGGTGAACTTTCCCAAGAGTGGCCGGCCGACCAAAATTACCCCAAGAGCGCAGTGACGACTCATCCAAGAGGTCACAAAAGACCCCACAGCAACATCCAAAGAACTGCAGGCCTCACTTGCCTCAGTTAAAGTCAGTGTTCATGACTCCACAATAAGAAAGAGACTTTGCAAAAATGGCCTGCATGGCAGAGTTCCAAGACGAAAACCACTGCTGAGCAAAAAGGACGTAAAGGCCCATCTCAGTTTTGCCAGCAAACATCTTGGTGATCCCCAAGGAAAGTACACTTTGGACTGATGAGACAAAAGTTGAACTTTTTGGAAGGTGTGTGTCCCATTACATCCAGCGTAAAAGTAACACAGCATTTCAGAAAAGGAACATCTTACCAACAGTAAAATATGGTGGTGGTAGTGTGATGGTCTTGGGTTGTTTTGCTGCTTCAGGACCTGGAAGACTTGCTGTGGTAAATGAAACCATGAATTCTGCTGTCTACCAAAAAATTCTGAAGGAGAATGTTCGGCCATCTGTTTGTGACCTCAAGCTGAAGCGCACTTGCTTTCTGCAGCAGGACAATGATCCAAAACACACCAGCAAGTCCACCTCTGAATAGCTTAAGAAAAACAAAATGAAGACTTTGGAGTGGCCTAGTCAAAGTCCTGACCTGAATCCAATTGAGATGCTGTGGCATAATCTTAAAAAGGCAGTTCATGCTCGAAAACCCTCCAGTGTGGCTGAATTACAACAATTCTGCAAAGATGAATGGGCTAAAATTCCTCCACAGCGCTGTAAAAGACTTATTGCCAGTTATCGCAAATGCTTGATTGGAGTTGTTGCTGCTAAGGGTGGCCCAACCAGTTATTAGGTTTAGGGGGCAATCACTTTTTTACACAGGGCCATGTAGGTTTGGATTTTTTTTCCCCCTTAACAATAAACACCTTCGGGGGGCCGATGCTGTGATCGCAAGACGTTTCGAGACTGTTGCACAATAATCCAAAATGGTGACTCCCGTCGACCGAGCATAAACAAACTTTTCCACAAGTAGTTTTTTTTTTCTCTCGTTTTGTAATTAATCCATTAACTGACTGTTTCCATCTTTCTTTTTTCGTACAGAGCTGGAGGAAATAGAGAATTATATCGATGAGTTTTAAGATAAGGTAAGATAAGCCTTTATTAGTCCCACAATGGGGAAATTCCAGGATTGCAACAGCACAGGGATAGCAACACTCAGAGACCCACCTTTATTACCGTTGCTGTGTCATGGAGCAGGCGAGTGTGTGTCCCATCCCTGATTCTCAGTCTAAACGACTGAGACCCACAGACTCGCCAAAAATAACGCCTGAGGAATCACGAGACAGCTCAGAGGTTAGTGACATCCTTTTTTCTATTGAAAATAAACCTACCAGCATGGATGGTAGACTAGCGTTGGTCGAGCTGCTCCACAAAGAATTCCAGAGTGTACGGAAGAGTTTGGAATACAGTCAGGAGCAGCTCGTTTCTCTCTTAGAAGAAAACAGTAGCTTGAAAAAGTCAGTAAACACACTTACCACACAGCTTGACTTTGTTGAACGAGAGAACTGGAAAATGAAGGAGACAGTTCTCAATTTGCAGTCACGCAGCATGAGCGATAACGTTGTTTTTTTCCAGAATTGCTGAAAAAAATAATGAAAATCCAGAACAGCTGGTCCGTGAATTCATGTCAACGCAGCTGAAAGTGTCTCCTGAAATTACAAAATCAATTACCTTTCACTGAGTCCACTGCACTGGGCAAAAAAAAAATCCCCAAAATAAACGTCATAGACCTTTTGTTGCCAAATTTGAACATTTCAAGCAAAAAATTCTGGTGCAGAGGCAGGACAGGCAGCTTAAAAACACAAGTTATGGCCTAAATGATCAATTTCCACAGGAAATCATGAAAAGGAGAAGGAGGCTTTTTCCCATTAGAAAACAAAAAATCCAAGAAGGTAAACGAGCTATTATCTGTGTGGATAGATTGTTTATAGATGGCAAGCTGTTTATGGATTAAACCATAACCCCTGGTTATTCTAGAGCCTCTTTTGTTTCCTTAGCTACAAGTGGAAAAAGAGTGAGTTTGTGTGCAGGTCTCTTACTCGATCTCGGTATAATTTTTTAACATTTGTCTGTTTTTTTCTTGTTTGCCGAGGTTGTTGTTTGCTTGTTTGTCTGTTGTAGCTAATTTTGTTGAAGTTGTTGGGGTAAATCAACAGTCTTACCTATAAATTGTAATTTTTCTAATATAGCCATTATTCCATTACAGTCAGGTAATATTAAATATTTAGGAATAGATATTTCCCCCGGGAAACTCAATTAGATATTTCCCCCAGGCTTTCAGAGTTATTGCGACTAAATCACATTCCCCTTCTAAAAACAATACAAGACGACCTTATGCCCTGGAGGACACTACCTATATCACTAATGGGAAGAGTTGCAACCATTAAAAAGATGGTCCTTCCTAAAATTAACAATTTAATCTCAGTGATTCCTACCCAACCATCTATGGCCTAGTTTAAGTCTCCAGACTCAAATATAAGTACATTTTTATGGAAGGATAAACCATCACGGATCAGTTTAAAAAGCCTTCAAAAAGCAAAAGAGTGCGGAGGTTTAGATTTACCAAATTTTTTTTTATTACTTCTTAGCCAATAGACTGCAGGTTGTTTCTAAATGGACAAAATCAACCTCACTAGGAAACCCATGGTTAGATGCTGAACAAGCTCACTATGGGTCACTAAATATCTCTGATTTACCTTTTATGAGTCCCTGTATTAAACGCCATGACTGTTTTAAAAGCATTAATATCAGCTCTTCTCTGACAGCCTGGTGGAAATTTTTAAAAATAACGGGGTCTTCACTTGTCCCTTGTAAACTCACACCCATTTGGAATAATCCTGATATCCTGCAACAAAAGAGGATGTTAAACTTTCCACTATGGCATGAGAAAGGAATAAAAATCTTAGCGCATCTTATTCAAGGTGAAAATTGTATCCAATTTCAGGAACTAGTGTCACAGTACGACATCAGTGATAAAAAGTTTCTTGAATACCAACAGCTTAAATCCATAATAAAAGCAAGATTCAATCTTAATCAGACAGAATTAGAGGTACCAGTTAAGGTGGTAGAGATTCTAAATCTTCGTTCCCCTAAATTGATATCGAAAATGCACGGACTATTATCAAAACTGGATGAGTCAGTATCTCTTCCAAAATCAAAATGGGAGAAAGGCTTATCGATCAATAAGGATGAAAGCTTCTGGACTCAAATATGTTTAAACACTTTTAAGATGACTAAAAACTCTAATTTACAACTCATACATCACAAAGTTCTACATAGAACTCATTACACAGGACAAAGAATGTTCAAAATGGGCCTGAGTCACACAAATATCTGCTCTTACTGCACCAGCAACATCCTGGATAGTTATATGCATGCTATGTGGTCCTGTGCACCGGTCCAAAAGTTCTGGCAGAAGACATGTGAGGGCTTCGTGGCATGGCTTGGGTATCGTATCCCGTGCTCACCCGCACTTTGCATATTAGGTGATTTATGTTAAATAAATATAGAGGCACACATGGTTCTCACTGCCTTATGCATTGCAAAGAAAACTATCCTCATGAATTGGAAATCAAGAAATAATTTATGCATGACTCACTATAATACTGCTATTAGATTATATTAGCCTGGAGAGAATGTCTGTCTCCTTAAATAACCAGTTGACTAAATTTAATTCTCTCTGGTCCCCACTTATTAATTCTATAACCTCATGGGTGGGGGGCTGTGGCTTGCTCTCCTTGGGGCCTCTGGCGGCTGGCTGCACCCTGACCACGAGGGGTCTCTGTGACCCACTGGGGCTGGTGTCCGGGGGCCTGTTCCAGGGTGAGTGTGTGTCTGGCCTGGGGGGGGGGGGGGGGGGGGGGAGTTGCCCTGGGCCGGCTGGCCTTGCCTCCCAGGTGGGGCTGGGTCTGGCCCTGGGCCCCTGGTGTTGGGGGGGCGTTCTCCCTCTGGGTTGGGGTCGGGTGTGCACTGGTGGTCTGGGCCGGTCCCGGTGCATCCTTGCGCGGCAGGATCATGCCATCCCTGGGGCCCTGGCGACGCTCTGGGATGGATGCCCGTGTCCTGGGGGGGTCGCCCTCCCCGTCCTCCGGGGCCTGCCTGCGGGTGTGGGTATGCTTATGTGTGTGTGTGTGTGTGTGTGTGTACGTGTGTGAATGTGTGTGCTCTTGCAGGTGCACGTGAGTAGATGCATGTGTGTGTGCCGGTGCGGATGTGGGTGCGTATGTGTGTGTGGGCATGTGGGGGCTGTGTGTGGGTGTAGGTGGGCATGAGTGATGGTGAATGTGTGTGTGTATGGGTGCGGATACCTGTGGGTGGATGTGCGGGAGTGGAGGATGTGTGTGTGGGTGGGGGGACCTCATTGGATGGCGGGGGTGGGGCGGACCATCTAGTGGCCCGAGGGTTGGCGATTCGGGGCCTGCTTGTCCCAGCCGCCCTACCATTGTGTCACGGGGCAGGGCGCTTTGTCGCATTGCCCCTGGTGTCTTTGGCACTGGGTGTGTGTGGGTGCTTGGGGGGGGTCGGGGGTGCCGTTGGCGCAGGTTGGCGGCCGTGTTGTTGCTGGTTTGCTCCGAGGTGGCTTTGGTTGCCGGGTGGCCTGCTGCTGATGGTGTGTGTTTTGGGAAGGGTGGTTGGTGGGCTTGCAGTGGGCGCTCGGGGGTGTCGCGTGGTGTGTGGAATGCCGTGCCCCATTGTTCACTATTGTGACTATTGTTGTTGTGCATGTTCGTGTGTGCAAGATGAGTGGGAATGGGTGTGGCCGCTCCATCATGTTTGTGGTGCTGAGAGCGCCGGGGCATGATGCTGGTGTGTCCTGGGGTCACTTGGGTTGGGATTTGGGGGCAATGGGTGGCTTCCTGAATCAGTTTGTGAGCTGGCTTCTGGGGGGGATGGGGATTTGGACTGCCTCCCTCCCAGTCTTATCCCCCCTCCCCCGATTCTGGGTGGAATATACATCTTCTTGGATATACTTAAGGTTTTGAGGCAGGAGTGTGCCGCACTGTGTTGGTGAAGGGGATACCTCTGCTGCACAGTGGGACTGCCCTCACCTCAATTTTAATTGCATTTTAGACACTGAGGGCTTGGGGGGATGGGGGGCCCGCTGCCTATCGCAGTGGCTAGTGGTGCTCCAACCACTATCTCCCAATTTTAGCTGCACTATGGTAATTCACACACCTGCACACAATTACATCATACAACCAACACACACCTATCGTGATTTGTGCAAGGGGGTGAGAGGAGTGATGAGTGAGGGAGTGATAAGTGGAGATGGTGATGGTGGGTCGGTTTTGTGTGGCGCTTTGCATGTCAGGTGGCATCTCGGAGCACCTGCCATGGTCTGCTGATCAGTCGCTCAGGTGGGTGTTAGGGGTGAGGGTCTGCTTCTGTGGCCGCAGCCGCCCTGGGGTGGGTCGGCGGGGGGTGGGGGGGTTTGCTGGCCTGCACCAGCGGTCTCCCCGGCCACTGCCGGGCGCTGACACAGGTTCAGGCTCGCTACATCTGCATCGCGGTCACCCTAAATAATAAGGGTGAATGAGGGTAGGTGAGTGTGTGGGGAGAGAACAAATGGATGTGAGTAGGTCGGAGTGTGAGTGAGAGTGCGTGTATGGGTGAATGTGAGTGAGTGTGGGTCACCCTGAGTGCGAGAGGAGGCGAGATTGAACAGGTACAGGAGTAAGAGAGATTGGGTGGGTCCGGGAGTGCAAGTGTGGGACTGTGTGGGGGAGCTAGAGTGAGTGAGTGCATATGGGTGCGTATGAGAGCATGAGGGTGTGAAGGTGTGGGAATGGGTGGGTCTGCTAGTTGGGAGGTGCTGGATTGAGGGAGTAGTGCCTCTCGGCTATGTGGGCTCCCCTGGATGGGCGGGGGGGGCTTCATTGGGCGTGGTGGTCCCCGGAGTGTGTGGTGGTGGTGCTGGGGGGGGTGCCCGGGGGGCTCGCGCCAGGGGTGTGGGTCGGTCTTCAGCCCGGGGGGTGGAGGTGCTGGCCTCCCAGCGCCTGGGGCCCGGGGGCTGGCGTTGGCCCCACTGGTGGGGTGAGGGGTTGGTGGGCCCAGGGGGTGGGCCGCCTGGCATCCTTTGACCATCCCTCCAGGGGTGGATGCCTGGCTCTCCTGGCGCTTTTTGACCTCGGACATCTGTGCCCTGTGGGGGTTGGTGGCACTGCCTTGCCTGCTCGGGGGTTTCCGGGGGGGGGGGGGGGGAGTGCTGCAAACAGCCACCCTCTTCATGTGTTTCCTGACAAACAACTCACACGCACACACTTATTTTGCACGCGCTCTCATATACACGCACGCGGATGCACACACATAATTGTCTCCCCTTTGACAGGTGCAGATACCAGACTCATGTTGAGACCTCTTCGGTGGAAGAAGCAGTCTGTTTTCTGTTTGTTTTAGTTGTTGGTTTGTTTGTCTTTTTTGTCTGTTCCTCTCCCTTTTCTTTCTCCCTCCCCACATTTCTTTTCCCCATTCCCCATCCTGTCGGGTCCTTCATGGATAAAATAAATCAATAATTTAAATAAAGTATTAAAAATTATTACAAGAGGAGTTTATAACAATATTCAGTACATAGATAGGTACTGTATAAAGCTCCTTTTTGCAAAGTAAATCTGTTTTGGCACAATAAGAGTAGCAGATTTCTGTTCTGCTCACCTAGCTGCCTGACAGGACAAGGGGAAAAAAAAAAAAACAATAAACACCTTCATCTAAAAACTGCATTTTCTGCTTACTTGTGTTATCTTTGTCTAAATTTGTTTGATGATCTGAAGCATTTAAGTGTGATAAACATACAAAAAAAAAGAAAGAAATCAGGAAAGGAGCAAATACTTTTTCACACCATTGTATTAACAGTTGGTGGCAGTTGTGGAGTGGATGGTCACCAGTTCAATCCCCAGCCCAGCAGGATCAGATATGGATGGGACAGATAATGTACCAGTGTTTGCCCCACCCTCCTCTCAATGGAACTTCAATGTATAAATAAAAAAACAAATCCAAACTCATCGCTAAAAGAAACCATTAAGCTTTAAACTTTATTTATATAGCACCTTTCATACAACAAATTGCAGCTCAAAGTGCTTTAAAGTTAAAAAACAATTCCAGATAAAACACAAACAAAACAATAAAAAGACGAGAGCCCTCGCCAAGCCCCCCATCCCTCTCTCATCCAAGACATCCATCAACCTGACCCCCAACCTACCCCAGAGCCCATCTCCTTCCACCCTGTTCCACCCCATCCACAAGTAATAATAGGCATAGTTAAAACATGGCTGAGTACTGAGGACCAGAATGAGGAAATGCCATCATTAGGGGCCCGTCAGCATCAGGAGCAGGTCTCAGCCCACTGTTAAGCTCATTGAAAAGTTTTCCAGCATCTCCAATTTTTCTATTAAGGCAATGGGTACAGGTATGGAACTGTATGTGTAGAATTCTTGCTACAGATATGGCTTGAATCTGATTGGCCAGTACATTCTGTTAATGTACTGAGGCATTTATCAACAATTGAAGGCTATTTCTCATGTTAACCCATAATTTGATTCATTTTTAAAATTAATATCTTGTGGCGTAACATTATGTAGCTCACATATTCCTTGGCAGAGACCCAGACATGAGGGAACTTTGAGCTCGCAGTGTGTATTGACATCACGCCTCAAACGGACATTGAGTCTGGACCCCCTGCGGACTGGAGAAGAAGCGAGAAGATCTGAGAGTGGACCTGAAGAGACTGTCTGACTCCTGGGGTCAGACAGAGAAGCCGAGAGGACAATGGGAGGATTAGATGTAAATGGAATTCTGTGTTTGATGTGAATGTGATTTGTGTCTGATGTAACAGTATAAAGGTATGTGGTTTACCGCAGCTCGATCTCTTCATTCCCTGACTGAGAGAGGAGCTGTAGGACTTGAGATGAAATAAACCAATACTGAGAAACCATTCAGTCTCTTCATTTCGAGGTTCCTACATTGGTGACCCACATGTGAGAAGTATGGAAAGGCTTGGAGGTCGTCTGTCCAACTCCGAACCTGATTCACCGGAGACCGCCCGCACCGGCGTAAACTCCATTAGACTCCCCGAGTTCTGGCAAGAGGACCCGCACTCATGGTTCCAACACGTGGAATCGCGGTTCGTGCTTAACGGGGTATCAGCGGATGATGTTAAGTTCCACAATGTCATCGCAAGACTCGACAGCCGCACAGCCCGGTGTGTGCAGAGCCTGGTGCAGCAGCCGCCCGCTGCTGGCAAATACGACGCCCTGAAAGCCGCCCTCATTCGGAGCTTTGTGCCATCAGCCGAGGTGAGGGCCAGAACACTTCTGGACCTGCGCGACAGAGGAGGACGCAGGCCAACCGTCCTCATGGAGGACATGCTGCAGATGAACGGGGCAGACAACGATGCGTTTTTATTTAAACACATCTTCTTGAGGACCCTTCCAGCGCACATGAGAGGCTCCCTGTCCAGCATGAGGTGTGTGGACCAGCAGGACTTCCGCACGCTGGCTTTGGAAGCGGAGCGGCTCCTGGACGCATGCAGCGAGCAGGAGACGGCAGCGGCAGCAGCAGACCTCGGCACGGCAGCCCAGGGCGACGGAGAACCGGTGGCAGCAGAGCCGACCCCAGCGACAACAGCGGCAGCGCGGTCCCGAAGCAGAGGAGAGGACGAGCTGTGCTTCTACCATCGACGCTTCGCGCACAAGGCTCACAGATGCGTCCCGCCATGCAACTTCAGGAAGCAGGGAAACGCAAGAGCCGGAGGTCGTTAGCAGCTTCGACCCTCGGCGAACGGAACAAGCTGCTCTACCTGACAGACGCGAGCTCCGGACGGCAATTCCTCGTTGACACCTGAGCACAGAGGAGTTTCATCACCGCAACCTACGCGGACCGGGCGGCCGGTCCCCGCGGAGATGGAGCAACAGCCGCAAACGGCTCATCGATCAAGACTTTTGGCGAAAGAACTCTGCGCCTGTCCTTGCACGGCCGCATCTATGAATGGACCTTCATAGTAGCGGCGGTGAGTTTCAACATGTTAGGCGCCGACTTTTTGTGCTCACATGGCTTGTTGGTAGATCTGGCTAATAGACGCTTGGTTAATGCACTCTCTTTTTGTTCTATTCCCTGTGCAGCGCGAGTGTCCCCGCCGTCAGTACAGGCCAACGCCGCCGCAGCAGGAGGTAAGTTCCACACTCTCCTAAACCAGTTCCCAGCACTCACAGTTCCCACGTTTTCAGCTAAGGTGGTGAAGCACGGGGTGGAGCGCTTTATAACCACAAGTGGCCCACCGGTTTTTGCGAAGGCTCGGCGCTTGGATGCAGCTAAGCTCTCTATTGCGCGTGAGGAGTTCGCCAACCTGGAAAGGTTGGGCATAATTCGCCGCTCGAAGTCCGCTTGGGCTTCCCCCCTCCACATGGTCCCTAAGGCGGACGGCTCGTGGAAACCGTGCGGCGATTATCGCAGGTTAAACAATGCCACAGCGCAGGACCGCTACCCAATTCCGCATATTCAAGATTTTTCGGTGCATTTGGCCAAGGCGCAAATTTTTTCTAAAATAGACCTGGTCCGCGGTTATCATTAGGTCCCGGTCCGACCAGAGGACATTCCCAAGACAGCGGTAATAACCCCTTTCGGGCTTTTTGAATTTTTACGCATGCCTTTTGGCCTTTTAAGGCGCTGCGCAAACCTTCCAACGCATGATGGATGCCGTTTTGCGCGACCTCTCTTTTGTTTTTGTCTACTTAGATGATATTTTAGTCGCCAGCGCCTCTGAGGAGGAACACGAAAGTCACCTCAGAACTGTTTTTCAGAGGTTGGGAGCGCACGGGTTGATAATCAACCCAGCCAAGTGCCATTTTGGCGCAGCACAGATCGATTTTTTAGGGCACCGCGTCTCCCCAGAGGGTGCAGTTCCGCTGCCCTCCAAAGTACGCGCAGTGGCTGAGTTTCCCCAGCCACAAACGGTAAAAGCGTTGCAAGAATTTTTAGGTATGGTAAATTTTTACAACCGTTTCATACCTCACGCGGCGCAGCTCATGCAACCGTTGTACGTCGCGCTAAAAAAACAGAAGCCCTCCAATGCGATTGAGTGGTCCCCGGAGCGGGAGCGCACATTCACTGAGGTTAAGAAAGCACTAGCGAATGCAGCACTGCTGGCTCACCCAGACCCGGCAGCCTGAATAGCGCTAACCACAGACGCGTCAGATGTGGCCATAGGAGCCGTGGTAGAACAGCAAGTTGCCGGGGCTTGGCAGCCACTCGCTTTTTTTAGCAGATCCCTACGCGATGCTGAGCGAAAATATAGCGCGTTTGACAGGGAACTGCTAGCGCTCCACCTGGCCATTCGCCATTTCCAGTTCTGGTTGGAAGGGCGGTGTTTCACCGTGTTTGTCGACCACAAACCGTTAACCTTTGCAATGTCCAAAGTCTCTGAACCATGGTCAGGCCGACAGCAGAGGCAGCTGGCCGCAATTTCAGAATTCACCACCGATATACAGCACGTAGCCGGTAAATTTAATGTGGTGGCGGACTGCCTCTCGCGAGCGGTAACAGCGCCTGTCCACGCGGATGGGGGCTGTAGCGCCGCAGACGCGGAGCGCGGTAACGGCGCGGACGCGCACGCGGCTCCGGTGCACGTAGGGATAGATTACGCGGCCATGGCAGCAGAGCAGGGCGAAGACACAGACGTGCGCGCGCTCCTGTCTGGACCAACAGGGTTAAGGCTGGAGAACGTAAGTTTACAAACCGGTTCACCCCCGCTTATTTGTGATGTATCCACCAGGCAACCTCGCCCAGTGGTACCGGCCACGTGGCGCCGTCGTGTTTTTGACGCGGTGCACTCCCTAGCACACCTGGGAGTACGCGCTTCAGTGAAAATGGTAGCAGAGAAGTTTGTTTGGCCGAGCCTGCGCAAGCACGTGAAGGAGTGGGCGCGAGCCTGCATGTCCTGCCAGCGGGCCAAAGTTCACAGACACACAAAAGCCCCTTTAGAACCTTTCCACATCCCGGCTAAGAGGTTTGATCATGTGCATGTAGATCTAGTGGGACCCCTGCCGCCCTCGCAGGGGTTCACACATCTCCTGACAATGGAGGACCGGACCACGCGTTGGCCGGAAGTGGTCCCATTGCAGTCTACCACAGCAGCGGAGGTAACTCGCGTTTTTTTAACAGCCTGGGTAGCACGGTTCGGAGTCCCGTCGGACATTACGTCCGATAGGGGTCCGCAGTTCGTTACAGAGCTATGGTCAGCCATGGCCAGCGGCTTAGGGGCAACAGCCCATCGCACCACCGCTTATCACCCACAGGCCAACGGTTTATGCGAGCGTTTTCACAGGTCGTTGAAGGCATCCCTCAGAGCGTCGCTCACGGATACAAATTGGGTAAACAAACTACCATGGGTTTTATTGGGGTTGCATTCGGCACCCAAGGAGGATTTAGATGCCTCACCTGCTGAATTAGTTTTTACTCAACCTCTCAGGCTGCCAGGAGAATTCCTGCCAGCCCATGCAGCACCCGAGCGCCCCCCGGTGCGGGGACCTCTACGCGGCACGGGGGCAGAAATGCTCCCGGGCCCCGCTCATCACACTTTTCCGCGGGTTTTTGTTCCCAAGGCTTTGCAAAACGCAGAGTTTGTTTTTGTCAGGCACGACGCCCAGCGTCACAGCCTCCGCCCACCTTATGATGGTCCGTTCCGAGTGCTGGAAACCGGGGAGAAATATTTTGTGCTGGACTTGGGGGGCAGGAAAGAAACAATCAGTGTTGACAGATTAAAGCCTGCTTTTGTGTTACGTGACGAACCTGTACGGCCGGCGGGGGCGCCTCGACGCGGCAGGCCTCCCAAGGGACAGCCCCTAGTTCCCCAGCAGGGGGTAAATAACCCTTCTCCCCCTCATTCCACAGGCGCACCGCAGGACGGCACAACACAGGCTGCGAAGCCTGCGTTCAGCAGATTCGGGAGGAGATTGAAGCCTAAGCAACGGGCAGAGTGATGTGTATTTTGATCAACCCGTGTAAATTGTGCTGTAGATCCTGCAAAAGTGGGGGTGATGTAAGGGTGTAATGTGTATGACTGCCCATTATGGACATGAAGTCGGTGTGTGTGTGTCTATTCTTGACATAGTGTGTATGACTGTCCATTATTGACTTAAGGTGTATAGCGAGTAGAGTAATGTTGGTGTATGTCCGTTCTTGGGCGTTTCGGGGGGAGTGATGTGGCGTAACATTATGTAGCTCACATATTCCTTGGCAGAGACCCAGACATGAGGGAACTTTGAGCTCGCAGTGTGTATTGACATCACGCCTCAAACGGACATTGAGTCTGGACCCCCTGCGGACTGGAGAAGAAGCGAGAAGATCTGAGAGTGGAGCTGAAGAGACTGTCTGACTCCTGGGGTCAGACAGAGAAGCCGAGAGGACAATGGGAGGATTAGATGTGAATGGAATTCTGTGTTTGATGGGAATGTGATTTGTGTCTGATGTAACAGTATAAAGGTATGTGGTTTACCGCAGCTCGATCTCTTCATTCCCTGACTGAGAGAGGAGCTGTAGGACTTGAGATGAAATAAACCAATACTGAGAAACCATTCAGTCTCTTCATTTCGAGGTTCCTACAATCTATTCATTACCTGTTTAACCATACCCTTTCCCAAATCCTAAGGCTAACCTCTTAATTTTAATTCTAAATTCCATCTCATGTCAAGTAAAATGGTGTGGGCTCAGTGGCAAAAGCAGGAAGTGAACCACCAACCCAGTGATCAGAGGTCAACCACACTCTATACCTCTGCCACAGCAAGCTTGAGTTGATCAGATTGGTCAACTCTTATGTATCTGCAGACACTTCGGACAGGAATACTGTTATGTCTATATATGAAGCCAAGTACGAGGTCAGGTGTTGAACTGAGCACATGTTTGTTAGGGAAGCACTATACAATATAGGCATCACCGTCAGGCAGAAGAGGTGGCAGAGAGACTGCCCCTCCTGCCCACTGCCCTCTTATAGCCACAGGTGGAGCCGCCACCCGTACCTCACAAATAAGAACCTAAACTATACACAACACTCTCCCCCCCTTTCACAAAAGTCCAAAACACACATACACAATTCAGACCCACCCCAATTTAGGACCTGAATCACGCACTAAAATGACGAAAACAATATATCATAAGTGGCCTAACACATTCACACCAAAACAACTAAAAATAGGGGGGACGGGTGGACTGCCATCCAACCCCCACACAGCGAGGCAGATTATTCTGCCGCACGTGCTAAATAATAAACAGTCTATTTGTAAACTAAAATAACTGCCGTGTTCCTAAACTAAACTAAAATACACAAAATAATCCCAAACTGTATACATAATAATACACCACACACATGCACAGTAATTAAACTATATACACATGGCTGAAGGATAAATAAGCCCGTGGGCCCCCCTGGACCGTCCTTTCATCAGTCCGCCCCTGGAAGCGGACTGCCATCTGGGCTGCAGCAAGGTGCCTCGGCACCGGTGCGCCTCCTCTTCTTTATCACCCAATGTCTCACTCGTCCAGGCCCACCATGTACGTCTGGAAAACAGCGTACCACCTCGGCCAGGGGACCGGTGGCTTGCCGGAGAGCTCCAAAAACGGCCGAATTTCAAAGCCACATGCTTCCATACCTTATTTTAATCCACTTTTATCCTTGTTTCCAAATGTTATGTCTATATATGAAGCCAAGGACGAGGCCAGGTGTCGAACTGAACACATGTTTATTAGGGAGGCGCTATACAATACAGGCATCACCATCAGGCAGAAGAGGCGGCAGAGAGACTGCCCCTCCTGCCCACTGCCCTCTTATAGCCACGGGTGGTGGCGGAACCGGAAGGTGGAGCTTCTTCACAGGGAAGAAGTGAACAACGGTACATCACTTCACCGGAAGTTGACAAGATTACCCACAAGCCATTGCGCATCAAATACGCGTAAAACAAACTATTGTTGCTAACATTATTAACAAGCTAAACTGATGTTGGTTATTGTTTATATCAACTGATGGTAATAAAAATATATTTGTATTAATATTTTATTTAAGAAATATAAATTATCCACCATAGTATCAGTACATGTCCATGGTTACCATGGCAACGCACAGAGGCGGGAGCCTACGGTTACAGGGTGTTTCAAATGGAGAAATTTAGAGAAGGGCAGTTAACTTATGATACTCTCTGAGAACAGAGCAGGGAGTAGGGAATACAGTTGAAGTACACTTTGCCAGCAGAGGGAGCTCTAATCAAAACTTAAGTGCTGCTCAGTGCATGTGGTCCAGCAATAGTGAGAGAGCCACAGATAAAATACCTGCAAGCAGGTACCAGGTCCTAATGGAAAAGCCTACAAAGCGCACGGAGTCGAGGCAAGTAGGGCTAAGTAGGTACTAGTGGAAAAGGGGCTTAGAGGGAGCAGTGTGCCCCGGAGTACGTCTTTTAAGGAATGTATGTGTTGCATGCCAAGACCACATTAATAGGCTGTCAGCAGTAAATGTACAGAGTAGGCTGGTTTTAAACAACAAATGAATGCTACAGCATCTCACTGAGGAGTATTTACAGTAACAAGTTTCAAACTGAAAGGCACATTTATATAAGAAACCTCAAATTTATGACAGAAAAACACCAATTTAGAAAAAAAAACAACAGTACAACTAAAGTTGTATCAATTTTAAATGATGCAATTTTATCAGTAGATGCTTGAACATCTAACACCAAAATAAAATTAGATTTGAAAAAAGAGGCCAATTTAAACCAGAAATGTAGCATATTTATCAGTAAAACTATTTTTTACTTTGATCATTTTCTTCTAATATTTTAAAAACATTTTTCTTCACCATCATATTTCCTTTTCTTCTTAGCTTTTTTACTGTCCAGAATTTTTCTTTGCTCATCCTTTTGATGGAGAGTTTTAAAAATTAGGTCATGATATAATTATGCCTTGGTGAAACAGAGAGGCATATGGTAATCAGTTAATGCGTTAATGTCTGTGTGTGTGTGTGTGTGTGTGTGTGTGGTTGGTATCTGTCCATCTGTCTGTTGCCAGCTTTTCAGCTCGCCCAGTCAAAACTGAGTGCAACTAAAGGCTTGTATCATTGCATGACCATATTTTCTTGACTTTTAATTTGCCAGAATTTCGAAATAACTCTTTGTTTTTTAAATAAACACAAATTTAACTTACCAGTTCTGTCAATGCTGCAGCAAAAAAAAAGTTTTGTAATAACTATCCCAGGCCACTAGAGGTCGGAGTGCCACTATTTTACAGCCGCCCATGCTACCATGCCACAGGCATCTGTAGAACCCCTTTTTGGGAAAAGGGAAAAAATATCAAGAGAGAGCCAGGAGACATGCTCACTTGTTCACTCACATGTATTCAGTGAGAGTTGCACATGAGCTCCCCTCTTCTGGAATGCTAAGACGTAACGTAACTGTCAAAGCATAAGCAGAAGTGAATTAGGTCTAATCAAGACATATAATCAAATGATTTCAACCTATTATATACTCCCCCTCAAAATTAGATGTTGTCCCCAACATGTAGTACCCGCAACCTCTTATACATTCAAAACAATGGCAAAAATTATTTACAAAGAGTTACAGTTAATCTTATTTGAGTGTTGTGGCAACCTGGGGAGTGCATAATGGTTTACCACCTTAGACAGGAACAAAGGACGTGAAGTTAACCTTTTGTGTGTGAGAAGTTTCTAGATGCCCTAGTAAGATAACAGGGAGGTGATATATTTTAACTGCTAATATATTTTAACTGCTGACCAGTATCACTTACTCTTATTCTACACTTTATTGCATGTATAGTTTATTTTATTTTATTTTATCATGTTTAATGTTGCAGCATTGCACCGAGACAAATTCCTAGTTTGTGTACTACATGAACAATGGCAATAAACCTGATTCTGATTCTGATTCTGATTCTGAGGTGTCAAGGATGAATGGACTGACTGCAGTCGGGGGAGATTATCTTTTGTGTGTGAGAAGAGTCTAGAAGGATGTCATGTTATTTAAGGGAAGAGTTCCTACTTGTATGCCATTCTGTCTATGCTCTTCGTGTGAGTCGTGTAATAAACCGCTTGAACCAAATCAGCCTCATTTTTTACATGCTCCACACTAGTGACCCAAGACGAATCATGGAATACGACGGAAGATCGCCGGAGCCAACCTCGACTGGAACCCCCAGCTTCGCGTGCGCTGTAGCGATCAAACTACCTGATTTTTGGCAGCACAACCCGCGCTCCTGGTTCCACCAAACCGAGGCACAGTTCGCCCTCCGAGGGATATCGGCGGATGATACGAAATTCTACTATGTGATCGCAGCGCTTGATGCCAGCACGGCTCAGCACATCGAGAGCCTGCTTGATCAGCCACCAGCCGACGGCAAATATGACGCGCTGAAGGCTGCCCTCATCCAGCACTACACGCTCTCGGATGGTGAGAGAGCAGAGAGGCTTCTGACGCGGACCGAATTGGGAGACAGTTCGGCCGTGGACATGATGGAGAAGATGCTGAGGTTAAAGGGCACGGACGACGAACACTTCATCTTCACCCACATTTTCCTCGGGAACCTTCCGACAGCGGCGAGAGCGGCCCTGGCCAATTCGTCGTTGCTGGCCAAACGGGACTATCGTGCGCTAGCCCGAGAGGCAGACCGGATCATCGTCACCACCAAGGCTTTCGTGACCATTGCGGCAGCGACAGAGCCCGGCACATCGACACGAGGAGGCGAGGAGCCGCCGACAGCAGCAGCAGAACCACCGACGGCAGCAGCAGCAGGGGCCAAGGAACGTGGAGGTGACACGCTTTGCTTCTACCATCGCCGCTTTGCAGAGAGGGCATGCAAATGTATACCATCGTGCCAGTTCAAGCGCTCGGGAAACGCCAAGACCGGGGGTCGGTAGCAGCCGCGACCCTCAAGGAGGAGAACAAGCTGTTCTATTTGACAGACACACGCTCGGGGAGGCATTTCCTTGTGGACACCGGCGCATAGAGGAATTTCATCCGGCCGACCTACGCTGACCGGCTGGCAGGAGCCAGCGGCCCGGAGATGGCAGCAGCAAACGCCTCAGACATTAAGACCTTTGGTGAGAGGACTCTGCTCTTGTCTCTACACGGTCGTACATTTGAATGGACTTTTGTTGTAGCAGCATTGGATTACCATATACTGGGGGCTGATTTTCTATGCACATGGGTTGTTGGTAGATGTCGCTAACAGGCGCCTGGTTAATGCACTGTCTTTTGACTCTCTCCCCTGTATAGCTCGAGTGACCCGGCCAAAAGCACAAGCCAACGTCACAGCAGCATGCGGTAAGTTCCACACACTGCTCGCTCAGTTCCCAGCACTCACAGTCCCGACGTTTTCAGCAGCTATCGCTAAACATGGGGTGGAGCATTTTATCACCACCACCGGGGCACCCGTTTTTGCAAGACCTCGGCGCTTGGACGCAGCTAAACTGTCCATAGCGCGCGAGGAGTTCGCCAACCTAGAGAGGTTAGGCATCATCAGGCGCTCAAACAGCCCATGGGCTTCCCCGCTACACATGGTCCCTAAAGCTTTCGTGGCGACCTTGCGGCGATTTCCGTAGGTTAAACAACGCTACAGCGCATGACCGCTACCCAATTCCCCACATTCAGGATTTTTCCACTCATCTCGCAGGAGCGCGCATTTTTTCTAAGATAGATTTGGTCCGTGGTTACCACCAAGTCCCAGTGCGCGCTGAGGACATACCCAAAACAGCGGTAATAACTCCGTTTGGTTTATTTGAGTTCTTGCGCATGCCATTTGGGCTTAAAGGGGCAGCACAGACGTTCCAACGCATGATGGATGCAGTGCTGCGCGATCTCCCTTTCCTGTTCGTCTACCTGGATGATATCTTGGTAGCCAGCGCGTCCGAAGATGAACACGAAACCCACCTCACGACGGTTTTCCGTAGGTTGGAAGAGCACGGTTTAATAATCAACCCAGTGAAATGTCAGTTCGGGGTGACGGGGATTGATTTTTTAGGGCACCACGTCTCTCCCGAAGGAGCGGTTCCGCTGCCTGACAAAGTGCGCGCAGTGACAGATTTTCCCCGACCACAAACGGTCAGGGCGCTACAAGAATTTTTGGGAATGGTAAACTTTTATAACCGTTTCCTTCCCCGTGCAGCACAGCTCATGCAGCCATTGTACGCTGCGCTCAAAAAACAGAAACCCGCGAATAAGGTCGAATGGACCCCGGAACGAGAGCAGGTGTTCTCGGAAGTTAAAGCAGCCCTGGCAAACGCCGCATTGTTGGCACATCCAGACCCAACGGCCCACATAGCTCTCACCACTGACGCCTCAGATGTGGCCATAGGGGCTGTTGTGGAGCAGCGCGTCGCCGGGGCTTGGCAACAGAACCTTGCGCGACAATGAGCGTAAATACAGCGCGTTCGACAGAGAGTTGCTGGCTCTCCACCTGGCCATTCGTCATTTCCAGTTCTGGCTGGAAGGGCGCAATTTTACTGCGTTCGTTGACCATAAGCCACTAACATTCGCGATGGCCAAAGTTTCAGAACCTTGGTCGGGCCGGCAGCAGAGGCAGCTGGCCGCGATCTCAGAGTTTACTACCGATATTCAGCATGTGTCGGGCAAACTGAATGTAGTGGCAGACTGCCTCTTGCGCGCCGTTGTGGCCCCGGTCTGTGTAGGGTTGGATTACGCAGCCATGGCCGCGGAGCAGGCTAGTGACGCGGACGTGCGCGCGTTCCAGTCTGGACCAACAGGGTTAAGGTTGGAGAAGAGGACGCTGCTTAACGGCATTCCCCCCTTAACCTGCGATGTCTCCACGGGTCACCCACGGCCTGTGGTTCCGGCCGCGTGGCGCCGCCGCGTGTTTGAGTCGGTTCACTCTTTGGCACACCCAGGGGTGCGCGCGTCAGTCAAAATGGTAGGACAGAAATATGTGTGGCCGGGCCTTCGCAAACAAGTGAAAGAGTGGGCGGCAGCCTGTGTGGCGTGCCAACGAGCCAAGGTTCACAGACACACGAAGGCTCCTTTGGAGCCATTTCGCATCCCGGCTAAGAGGTTTGACCATGTCCACGTGGACCTCGTAGGCCCCCTTCCGCTATCACAGGGGTACACGCATCTCCTGACAATGGTGGACCGCACCACGCGCTGGCCAGAAGCGGTTCCGCTGGCGGCAACCACGGCCGAGGAGGTGGCGCGCGCGTTTTTAACAGCATGGGTGGCGCGTTTTGGAGTTCCGTCGGACATTACGTCCGACAGAGGCTCTCAATTTGTTTCTGAACTCTGGTCAACCATGGCCTGCAGCCTAGGTGTCTCAATTCACCGCACAACCGCATACAACCCGCAGGCTAATGGGTTATGCGAACGTTTTCATAGGTTGTTAAAAGCGGCTCTGAGGGCTTCACTGACGGATGCAAATTGGGTAGACAGGCTACCATGGGTTTTATTGGGGTTACGTTCTGTGCCTAAAGAGGATCTGTAAGCTTCCCCGGCAGAACTCGTTTTTGCACAACCACTCCGGCTGCCTGGGGAGTTTCTGCCAGATAATCCTGCGCCTGGCAGCTCCCCGTCTCAGCTGCTGCAGCATTGCATAGACTCAAGCACGCTGCCGGGCCCTGCCCACCACAGTTTTCCGCGCGTTTTTGTGCCTAAAGCTTTGAAAAACGCGAAGTTCGTGTTTGTCAGACACGACGCCCACCGCCCCCCACTGCGCCCACCTTATGATGGACCGTTTAGAGTGCTGGAAACAGGGGATAAGCATTTTTTGCTAGATTTGGGGGGTAGGAAGGAAAAAATTGGCATAGACAGACTCAAACCTGCTTTTGTTGTGGCTGACGAGCAAGTGCTGTTGGCGAGGGCCCCTCGGCGTGGAAGACCCCCACGGGGCGCCTCCCAGAGAAAAGATTCTCCAGAGCACCCACACGGACAGTCAAAAAGTTTTCACCCCCAGACATCAGCCCCCCAGCATGGCAGCGCCATGGAGGCAGCGAATCCTGGCTACAGCAGATACGGCAGAAGACTGAAGCCCAAGCAGCATGCGGACTGATGTTGATTGTTCTACAGCATGTGGACTGATGTTAATGGTTCTATCACAGCATGTGGACTGTTACCCTTTTGTCCTATCTAAGTTGCTGGAGGGGGGGGGGGTGGCAACCTGGGGAGTGCATTATGGTTTACCACCTTAGACAGGAACAAAGGACGTGAAGTTAACCTTTTGTGTGTGAGAAGTTTCTAGATGCCCTAGTAAGATAACAGGGAGGTGTCAAGGATGAATGGACTGACTGCAGTCGGGGGAGATTATCTTTTGTGTGTGAGAAGAGTCTAGAAGGATGTCATGTTATTTAAGGGAAGAGTTCCTACTTGTATGCCATTCTGTCTATGCTCTTCGTGTGAGTCGTGTAATAAACCGCTTGAACCAAATCAGCCTCATTTTTTACACGCTCCACAGTGTATTCAATGCCTTACAGACTGAAATTCTTTTGATACATTCAGTTATGAGTCCATAAGGACACAGAACAATGAACATGTGGTTTGAAAATGTAATTTCTTTATCATTCAAGCACAATCTGCTATTTACTGTAAATCATTAACTGTACCACAACCTTAATGTTCTTGTGTATGAATCAGCTATATCCACACTCTGTGACAAGTCCCGAAGAATAGTCCACATCACTTAAAGGCATATGGGGCTGGTAGTAGTATGACTAGACTGAGCGCTGGGTTCTTGGAGAAGGCCACACTGCAGCTGGGCTGTAACAGGATGGTGTTCCGATTTGGTCATATCTGAACATTTCTGGTGGCCTACGGTTTCACTGAGGTTGTTGTGGTTTTGCCATCTCCAGAGGCTGCTCTGTGGTGAAGTCTTCTTCTGTGTCAGATGGACTGTCACTCTGTGGTTCCTGGCTTACTGGGAGGTAATCCTCATTTTCCAGCTGGACAGGTCGAATAGAAGATTCCCTTAAGTCAGGTTCAGCTGTTTCATCTGCATTGGCAGGAGACTTGCTTGGTCCTAGTGACTGGGGTAGATACTGAGGTGTTATGGTATAATAACAATTATCACCATTGTCATCATCTTTCACAGAATCACCAATGTTTTGTTGTGGTCCCCATTTTTTTCATTGTTTTGCAGGTAAATGCTCCTTTGTCTCTAGTGGAAGGCAGTCACATGGTAACAGGCGATTTCAGTGCAGCGTCCTTGACTTCTTTATACATTGCTCCGGTCTCACTTCATAGACGGGAACATCCTTTCCCACTTGCCTAACCACAGTGTGAATTCTGTATACCCAGTAGTTTAGCAGTTTGCCAGGTCCACCTCGTGGGGTAAAATTCCGCACCAAAACACAGTCACCTGGATGCAGTACTGAGCTTCTCATTTTGCCATCATAATTTCTCTTAGTCTGTTGTGCAGTTTTGAAGGCATTTTGTTGTGCAATAGCATATGCCTCTTGCATGCCTTGCTTTCATTTTTCAACATAGTCACAGTGAGAGAAGTGACCTGCTTCACTAGGTAAGTTGAATAACATATCAATGGGTAGTCTTGGAGAGTGGCCATACAATAGGAAGAATGGGGAGAAGCCTGTTACCTCTGTACGTGCACAGTTATAAGCAAAGGTTAGCTTATTCAGGGAGTCCTTCCAGTTCAACTTGTCTTTGTCTGTGAGTGTTTTAAGCATCTGCATCAGAGTGTGATTAAAACGTTCCACCTGACCATTCCCCTGAGGGTGATAAGGGGTTGTCCTGGAGTTGGTCATGCTGCAGTATTTACTTAGTTGAGAAAACAGCTGATTTTCAAACTCAGCTCCCTGGTCATGATGAATGCGTGCTGGAAAACCAAATTTCAGCGCGTAGTCATTAAATATCTGGTCTGCTACTGTTTTGCCTGACTTTGATGTTGTTGGGTAAGTCTGTGCAAAGCGTGTGAAGTGATCTACAATCACAAGTATATATTCAAAGCCTCCTTTGCATTTTTCAAGGTGGAGAAAGTCCACAGAAACAAGCTCAAATGGATGAGTGGTAATGATGTTTGTAAGTGGCGCCCTTGTGTCACGGCTGGGTTTCTTTTGTTTCAGGCATGTACAACTCATAATGTACTGCTCTATTTCCCGTAGCATATGTGGCCAGAAAAAACGATCTGTCACCAGAGATACTGTCCTATTTGTGCATTGGTGGCCCATCTTGTCATGTAGTTTCTGTAACACCTTAGCTTTGTGTTTGTTAGGCAACACCAATTGTTTTCTTTGCACAGTTTTTCTCATTAAAATCCCATTTTCCTCAATTTTTAATTTATCCCATTCTGTGAGAAGACATCAACTTTGCATACTTAACAGATTCATTTCCTGGTGTGTAGGTCTTGTACCAGATAATTTACACTGAGCCACTGGTTCAATATTTGGGTTATCTCTCTGATCCTGTTGTATCATTACAGGTGTTAGGGGACTGTTTAAGGTGTTTTGGGCTGCTTTGATGTTTTCAGCAGAGATAGCCATTGACCATGTAGCATTTAATTCTGGCTGCATCTCTACTGCCTGAACAGTTGCTCCCACTACCTCATATGACATCTCCTCTGTGCACACATTTATCAAAGCCTCAATGTCCAATGGCATCCTAGACAGAGCATCATCATCAGTGTTTTCTTTACCTGGACGGTATTTGATTGTATAGTTGAAATCTGCCAATTCGGCGACCCATCTGCTCCCTGTGGCATTTAATTTAGCAGTGGACAATATATATGTTAGGGGGCTGTTATCATTATACACTGAAGAATGGGGCATAGTAAAGATAGTCATGAAATCGTTCTGTGATAGCCCACTTAAAGGCCAAATGTCACGTAATTTTTTTTTCTAAATGACAACGAATTTAGATAAAATACACATAGCTTAAACCAAATATTCATACCGGAGACCATATCACCCACCTGTATTTACATAATTGCACAAAATACACCAGGCGAAGGCCCCACCTTGCTCGCTGGCTTGTGACAGCCAGTCCAGACCACGCCCATGTTTTTGACGTCACAAGTTGTACCCTGGCTGCCCTGCCTATCCACATTCACACTTATCAACATTGGACAATCATGACGGAAAGTGACAGCGATTGTGAACAAATTAGTTTAGTTTTGTCTTTTTTTTTTTTTTTTGTCTTTTTTTTGTCAGTGGTTCAGACAGTGACAGAGGCATAGAACCTTACAGGTTCGAGCCGTCCGAGACGGAATCAGATGCTTTGTCTGATGACAACAGTTCCGACGATGACCAGAGAGCAGAACCAGTGGAAAATGTCATTGAACTGGACATTAATCGCCTCCAGAATTGGGAAGCCGAAGGGGGTCTGTCGAGGGCGCCCCATAAATATTGATTTTTCGGAAGCCATTATTATTACAGTGGAGGAGAGCCGCTGCTGTCAAGAAATTTACCAGATCAATATGAAAATGGAGGCGCATACCCGTCAAGTGAGACGTTTTCGCCGTATTTTAATACCGTAAAACGCGGCTATAAGGGACGGCGGAGTAATAAGGGACACTTTTCTGGGAAATGTTTTAAATGTAATTCATGTTGTTATTGTCAAATATTTTAAGGAAAATACGGGGAAAATGCAATTTTAGCAAAAACGGGCGTATTGCCATTTCTGTACACCCAAAAGAAAAATATACGGGAAAAAAAATTGAGTGTGTTGAGGAGCACGTCGTGTGTGTGATCCCCCACAGCTAGGGTGCTGGCAGATGGCTCAGCCTGAGCTATTCGCACTACATTGAGAAGTGTGGACTCAATCATTTGTCTGATTGTCGGGGCGGGCAAATCGCTCAGCGGGAGCTATTATCACTACAATGAGAAGTCATTAGGATAATGGTTTAACACTTTCAGCTGTGCTGCGGCTGCGGAACAGAGAGGAATCGCCTTACAAATACAGAATTCTGCTTTTTTTTTATTTTGCGCCGGACGCTGAGTTGTGTTGTTATTGTCAAATATCCATGAATCCTTAAAATATTTGACAATAACAACACGAATTACATTTAAAACATTTCCCAGAAAAGTGTCCCTTATTACTCCGCCGTCCCTTATAGCCGCGTTTTACGGTATTAAAATACGGCGAAAACGTCTCACTTGACAGGTATGAAAACATTTCCCAGAGAAATGTCCCTTATTACCCAGCTGTCCCTGATAGTCCCGTTTTAAGGTATGGGTGAAATATCCAATTTTTTCTTTCTTGTTGCTCACTTCAATCTTCCAGTCTCCATATAAACAATCAATCGAAATACCCCAAGCATCAAACTAGGGTACAACCTATTTCGTCACTTCCGCCTTCTTCCCCAGGCGATTCCAGGGGCCGTGAGTAGGAACGTCAGGCCAAGTGCGGCAGTTTTAAATTAACGAATATTCCGGCGTTACTGAAGCATATGCACCAAGACCCGAACGGATCGGTTCCCTTTTATATCTAGTTTCAAGACATTTAAAGTACCCTGTTACGTGACATTTGGCCTTTAAGTGCAAGAAACTCCAATTTGCCTGAATGAAGGTGATAGTTTTTTTTCTGATGCTGATAGTGTCAAAGACCCATATGCAATTACTCGTAGCTTCCCATTTTGCTTTTGATTAAGAACAGCTCCAAGCCCTTTACTGGAAGCATCTGTATGGAGCACAAATGAATCAGAAAAATCTGGGAAAGCAAGGACAGGGGGCTGAACCAAGCACTCTATTAGCTCCTCCAAGATTTGTTGATGAGTGTCAGTCCACTCAATTGGTGTGTGAGAAGGAACAAGATTGTCATTTCTCTTTTGCGTAACCTCTTTCCTTTCAGGTTTACACTTTGTTCTTGAACATGGCCTTTGGTCAAGTCATAGAGGGGAGAAGCAATGTGAGAGAAGTCCTTTATGTATTGGTGGTAATAGCTTAATAATCCCATAACTGCTCTCAATTCCACTACAGTTCTGGGTCTCTTGTCTTTTAAAGCCCTGATAGCAGCAGTATCAGCTGGGTCGATTTTGTTTCCTTCTGCTGAGACAATTCTTCCAAAGTAGCGGATTTCAGGTTTGAAAAACTCACACTTGCTGGGTTTTAACTTAATCCCATACTGCCTCAACCTTTGCAACACTGTCCTTACATCATCAACATGGCTCTCAAAAGTTTTACTAAAGACAAGCGTGCCATATAGATATGGGATGCATATTTTGTCTCGTATTCCCTCTATAAACATTCTTCCATGCAGCGCTGGAATGTTGCAAGGGCATTCATTAGTCCAAATGGAATCCTAACCCACTCATATAAGCCCCATGGGGTTACAAAGGTGGTGAGGTGTTTACTTTGTTTTGCCATGAATTCCTGGTGATAAGCTTTGCCCTGGTCTAACAGGGAGAACATTATTGTGTTTCCACCAAGGCCATCCATGACATCCTGAACCCTAGGTATTGGCTGCCTGTCTGGGTGAGTATTGTGATTTAACTCGCTATAATCTATGCACAGGCGTAAACAGCCACATTTTTTCCTCACACAAACAACTGGTGAAGCATAGGAGGAGTGGGAATTTTCTATCCAGCCTTGTGTGATTAAATCCAATAAATAGTCCTTCATTTCTTGATATAGAGGTTTGGGGACAGACATGTAAGTTTTTACTACAGGCTCAGGATCCTTTAATGAAATTTTTAACTGTAGCTTCTCAATGCATCCTATATCATTGTCAGCTCTAGAGAAGGAAGCTGACTCTTCCCTAAGCATTCTATGCACTTTGAGACTCATCTAGATGACTGACATCAATTGGAGGGTCCTAAAGCTCATCATTGGTTTCCTGGCTGCCAGTGTGCTCTGCATGAATATTATTTATATTAACAGGTGAGCCCGGCTCCTCAGCTACAGTGAGGGGGTGTACTATTTTGGCCAGTTGTGCCGTACCAGTAACTACTCTTCCCGATAGCCTGATGTCATGGTCAGTCGGGTTTTGCACATTGAGTAAGACATTCGGTTGTGTGCCTTTTCTCACCATGAACAGAGTGTCACAAAATTCTAGCCCTGCTGGCCACTCAGGATTGTTACTAGGCTCAAACATTAATGTGGTATCTTCTCTAAATGGTTTTGCATGTACTTTGCAGTTAACTTGCACAGCACTGTGTTTTGGCACACTAATATTTTGGTATCCTGTTCTCTACTGGTACCCTGTTATCTACTGGTACTCAGTGAACTGTTTAGCACTGACAGCTTTAATGAATGCTTTAGCTTTCCTTTTATTCAGGTTTGGAAAAGTGATTTTTTACAGACTTGAGCAATTTATCTTTTTCTGAGCTCTCAGGATGATTAGTTTGATAGTCAGTTACAACACATTCGATAACTAAACTAACCTCAAAACCTATAATCGGGCAGGATTGCTGGTTTCCTTTCATGACAAGCATGGTGATAGAAAAATTCCATATTAGCCACATTATTATTGTTATTAATAATGTATTATTATTCTTGAGAAGTATCACACCTTTCATATGCCATGTTTAATGTTTATATGTGCATTCCATGTAGGATAAGTTCATATATTCTTGGCATGTTTCTGTGAGCAATTATTGGCCTTCAGAGAATTCAGACTGAGGGTCAGTACATGCATAAAGGATGATCTAGGCTACATTGATAATCTCTTTGGCATGCCCTGTTTTGCTTTGGGTCACAGGAATGTACAGGAACTCCTAGCTTGTGCAGATTAGGTTTATGGACACCCTGTCTCCAGAATGTCTGTGATGTTTCTTCATTTGTTCATCACCCAGGATAAGCTCTCATATGTCATGCTGACCTGCTTATTAGGACTGTCTTTCTCTCTCCCTTCCTCCTCTTACCTCTCTCCTCCCCCTCCATTCTTTTATCCATATACTGTATATCAAACCTAAAGAATGTACCTTCAGAGATTCTGTGTGTGTGCGGAAGGCCATACTTTGTAATCTCTCCCTGAAAAATGGCCATTTGAGGTTAAATTTGAACTGAAACATTTCTTTTATCTATTTTTATAATAAATGTACCTAAATCCAGTATCAAGCCTGATTTTTTGACTTTGAATAATTTAAACTCAGAATTATTCTAACACATGGGGACATAAAATTCTGGAGCATCAGCTGTTAGGCTGAAGGATACCTCCAACCATCCCACATATGACATCTCTGTACCATTAGCTGCTTCAACCTGTATGGGGTCGTTTGGCTCCACTATCTCTGCTATGTTTCTGAGTCTGGCCTCAGGTAAGTTGTTAGCTCGCCAGGTTTCATCAATTGCGGATTCCTGTGACCCAGTATCCCAAAGTATTTGAGTCTTTTTCCCTTGCAAGTAGCAGCTAATAAGGCTCCCCCCCCCTGCCCCCCATAAGCTTTGTCACTATAGGCTGGAATTTTTTTTAGGATAGTTTTTCTCTTTTCACTGACAGTATTACATGAACGATTTTCCTGACTCTCATGCTTGTGATGTTCATATGGATAACAGGTCTCTCTATGGACTGGCCAATGGTTAGCCTGGCATTCTTTGGAACAGTATATTTTCTTGCACACACTACATTGTTTCAGACCCTGATGTCTCCTTTTTTTCCACAGCAAACACAACTTGGGGACTTTCTAATAAGGCTGGTCACACCCTGTCCCACGGGGGTAACCATCATCATCATCATAGCAGTCTGTCGTGGGCAACAATGACTGTTTCATTTAGGTCTGATCAGATTCCTCCACACAGCTCTGTCCTTAGCCTTCCGCTGCCAGGAACTCCTGTCTATATCCAACTTCTTCAAGTTTCTTTTTACAGTGTCTTTAAATCTGAGCCTTGGTCTACCCTGATTGCATTTACCCTCGCATAACTGTGAGTAGAGTAACTGCCGAGGGAGACGCTGGTGGTCCATCCTCTCAACATGTCCGAGCCATCTCAGGTTCATCTGTATTAGCATGTCCTCCATTGATGGTAGACCAGCTCGTTTCAACACTTCTTTGTTGGTTATCTTGTCTTTCCATGAGATGTTCTTTATGGCTCGAAGGTGTCTCATCATGTACGCATGGAGTTTCTTCACCTGCACTCTATAGACAGTCCAAGTTTCAGCACCGTACAATAGAGTAGCCAGTACAGTCACTCTGTACACTTTGCATTTCACATGGATAGACACATGTCGATTGTTCCACAGTCTCTCCCTCAAGTTTCCAAACACAGCGCTTGCTCTTCCCATTCTGAGAGATAGTTCATCCTCCAACCTAGCATTCTCTGAAACAGTACTCCCTAGATACTTGAAAGTCTTGCACTTGACTAGTGGCTCTGTACCAAAGCTGATCTCTTCTGGTAGTGATGTTGATAATTGGAACTTTGGTGGTTGATAAAGGCACTCTATCTTCTTGATGTTGATTTGGAGGCTGAATTGGCTAGCTGCTCTTGCAAATTTCTCCACTAAAGATTGCATATCTTCCACACTCTATGCAACTAGAGCACTGTCGTCAGCAAAGAGCATTTCTCTTACTACCTTTATCGATGTCTTACTCTTTGCTTTAAACTGTGCCACATTGAACAACTCTGCTTATTTTCTTGTTTGGATGTATACTCCTTCTGAAGTGTCTTTGAAGGCCACCTCAACCATGGCTGACAGATATAGCAAGAAGAGTGTAGGTGTCAGCACACACCCTTGTTTCACCCCGTTGCTTACTGAAAAGTCTTTAGATACTGAACCACTTATTGCCACATTTGCTTGCATACCTGTATGGAGTGCCTCGATCAGGCTGACAAACTTCTCTGTACAGCCATATTTCTTGAGTACCTGCCAAAGTCCTTGTCGCGAACCAGTATCAAAGGCTTTACTGAAGTCTATGAAGACTACATAAAGCAGCATGTCATGTTCGATACACTTTTCTTGAACCTGTTTCAAGCAGAAAATCATGTCCATTGTGTTTCTTCCACTTCTAAAGCTGCACTAGGTTTCCGGTAGTACATTCTGCAAGGTGTGTTCATTGAGTCTATTCAGTAGTACACGTGAGAGAATCTTATCAACAGTGGCTAGCAGTGATAAACCTCAGTAATTTCAACAATCTTTCCTGTCACCTTTCTTGAACAAAGGCACAATACTTGCATCCTTCCAGTCTTGAGGTACTTTCTGGCCATCCCATATCTCTTGGATGAGCTTGTGCAGGCAGTTGGTCAGCTGAACACCACCAAATTTCCACACTTCTGCTGGAATTCCATCCCTTCCTGGAGCTTTACCACCCTGTGTTGTCCTGATAGCTGCCAGTAGTTCATCAAAATTTGGTGGTTCATCCAGACTTGATACAGCTGGTCGCTGCACTGGAGCTTCTTTAGCCTCTTCAGTGAGATCTCCAGGGTTGTTTAGTAGTTGGTCAAAGTGGTCTGCAAATCTGTCCAGGATCTTGTCTTTCTCCTGCAAAACAATTTCACCATCCATAGCCTTTAGTTAGATCAGTCCTCTTGGTTTAGGGCCGTAGATTTCTCTCAGACCTGTGAAGAATGTTTTCATGTCCTTCCTGTCTGCTGCAGTTTGAAGTTCCTCTGCTTTTTCATCCCACCAGTTGGACTTCATCTCTCTGGTGTACTTCTGTAGCTCACTCTGAGCCTTTGAGTATTTCTTCTTCTTCGACCTTGTGTTACACTGTAGGTTTTCCTGCCTAGCTGTATTCCTCACTTCTAGTAGTTTCTTCAGGTGTTCATAATGCTCATCAAACCAATCTTGCTGTTTCTGCTCAGGGTGGCCTAATACATCAATCGCAGTCTGATACACCGTATCCTTCAGTGTTGCCCATTTCTCTTCTATGCCATTCTCTGAGTTGTTGCTGTCCCAGTCTTTCAAGTTTTCATCCATTTCCTGTGTAAGTTCTTCCTGCTTCTTTTGGCCTTTCAGTGCACTACTGTTTAGCTTCCGTGGTGGCTTCGCACCCGTCCTGCAGTGCTGTTTTTGTGTCCAAATCCTTAATCTAGATCTCAGCATAACATGATCAGTACCACAGTCTGCGCCTCTCATTGCTCTGGTGTCCAATACATCGCTTATGTCTCTCTGCCTGACTATGATGTAGCCTAATAAGTGCCAGTGCTTGGATCTTGGGTGCATCCATGTCTTCTTGTGTGTCCTTGTGCTTAAATAGAGTGTTGGTTATCACAAGGTTGTACTCTGAACATAGTGCAAGTAGAAGTTTTCCATTAGCATTGCACTTGCCTACTCCATGACTGCCTAGCACTCCTTTCCATTTCTCACTGTCCGAACCAACTCTGGCATTAAAATCTCCAATGAGTATCAGCCTGTCATCAGTCAGTACACGCCTGATAGTCTCACGTAAATCACTGTAGAAATCTTCCTTCACCTCCTCTGTGTTGGTCATTGTTGGAGCATATACACTGATGAGTGTAGCATACATCTTCCGCTGTAGTGGGAGTCTCAATCATTATCCTGTCGTTGATTGGCACCAGTTACTCATCAAGCATTGCTGCTATCTCCTTTCTAACTGCAAAGCCCACTCCTGCTTTCCTCCTTTCTTGAGTTGATCTCCCACTCCAAAAGAAGATGAACCCATGGTCTTCCAAGCCATCATATCCAGGCAATCTTGTTTCACTAAGTGCAGCTATGTCTACATTGTACCTGTTCATTTCCAGGGCCACAAGCGCGGTCTGTCTTTCTGGGCGCTGTGATGTTGTTCTGTCCAACAGAGTGCATACATTCCATTCTGCTACACACAAGGCTGCTGTTTTCCTCTTCTTTTGTCTTCCTGCTCCTAGCTTACTTTTCGCTGCCCGTCGGAGCGTGAAGTAACCATTCTTCATTTAAAGGGGACTCTTGCACTGTAAAATGCTCTCTATATACCCTGCAGCCTGCCTGAAAATGCTCACTACACCCATATTTATAGCAGTGTTGACAATATTCTTCACCTCTCTGCCGGCATACAAAACATTGTGGCCGCACATGTGGCATTGGATATTGCTGGGGTGCAAACCTTTGTTGAAACTGGGCTGTGATTGACCATATGAGGGTGGGTGAGTGAGTTCCATAGGCCGATTCTCCATTTGCATTGGGATACATCTTTGGTAAGTTTTTGGTTTTATGCATGGATTCCTTTATTTGTGATATTTGTACTTTAAGACCTTTTAACATGACCATGTCTGTTTTTATTTCTTTAAGGTCTGACAACACATCAGGGGAAAGTGTGGCAACACTGCTGGGTGAAGGGTTTCTTCTCTTTACTATCATCACTTGTTTGAATAGTGTGGATACTGGTTGCCTGCTATGTTACAGACCATTTTTTCTTATCCTGCCTCTCTTTCTCATTTGCACATGCTACATTCAGTTTCTCTAGTAGCAGTTCATCTGATGTTGTTGTCTGCAGGAGAAGGGGCTGGAGGTTACTTCTGATGCTGTCATTTTGCAGTCCCGTTAAAACTGCATGCATAAACATACATTGCACAAGGGCTGGGTCATACTTGAGATTGGACTCGGCTTCCTGTGAGGCAAACAGTATCTTCTGCCTTAAATCCATAGCTCGGATTAAGAAGTTCTGTGAGGTCTCTCTATTGTTCTGAACCTCTGTAGTCAGCTGTTTATAAAGCTCTGTGGCACTTTTTTCTTGATAGTGTGACCTGAGTATTCTAAGAGTGGGATGAGGCAGGTCGCTCTTCCCTTCAAGATAACTTCTTAATTGTAACCCTGGCACAATGGCTCTGATAACAGCATCCACTATTTCTGACTCGAGGTATCCTTTACTGAGACCATTCTCAATTTGACACGCTAAACTGGAGAATGTGAGCCTATCTTTTTGCCCAGGTTCACCAATTTGGCTTGAGATTTTGAAATCTTTATACCATGGTGTATTTATTATTTCCCACAAGACGAACTGTGGTGTTTAAGGCAGGATTGTCAGTTGCTGGAGAGTGTACCCTCTTACTGGTTATCGCTTGCATTTCAGCTTCCTTTTGCCACATAACCAATTTCAGTTGCTCCCGTTCTTTGGCTAAGTTCTTCTCTTTCCATTGTGTGTGACAAATCATTTGGATTACCATGCTTCACGATTTTTACCATATCTAGTAAACTCATCAGCTCTGACTGTAACATCCAGCCCACTAGATGGCACTGTTTGACCACCTATGTTACCGTTATATATGTCATGAGTCAAGTCTCACAAGATTTGGTGTGAAATGTGTGATACAAGATGGCTGACAAAATACAGATGAGTGACACACTACGATCGGTTTCTCAAGTATTTTTTTTTATGTTAGATGCTACCAAAGGGTACCAAACATCACAGGGTGTCAGAGCAGTGAACCCATAGTCGACATAGTGGTGAAAATGGAATCTTACGGCATTCCAACTCCAAGGATGGATTGGGATTCAACCAATTTACCGGAGGCTTGGAGGAAGTTCCAGCAGCATGCTCAGCTCATGTTCACAGGTCCTCTGCGTGACAAGGATGAGGCAGATAAGTGCAGCTACTTTCTTTTGTGGATAGGAGAAAAAGGTTGTGATATTTACAATACCTGGACCCTCATGCCAGATGAAGCCAAAAAGTTACAGACTTACTATGATAAATATACCGAGTATGTCACACCAAAGGCCAACCCCATACTGTATATGCCAGATACAAGTTCCATCAAAGAATGCAAGGAGAGCACTAATCATTTGAACAGTTCGTTACTGAGCTAAAACTACTAGTTAAAGATTGTGCTTACCCAAATAGTGATGAAATGGTCAGAGACCACATTGTGTTTGCAACAAATTCACCTCAAGTCCGAGAAAAGTTACTCAGCCAGGGAGCGGAGCTCACTCTCGACAAGGTCATAGATATAGCACACTCACATGAGCTAGCCAAGCAACAACTGAAGACCATGGGCAACACAAAAGACTACAGCCATCCCAGCACAGTACATACTGTAAACAGAAAGTCAAACAGACAAAAGCCACACAACCACAGAATGACAGAATCACCTACAGGACATGTAACTGCTGTGCAGGACAACATGGTGCCAAAGACGTATGCCCAGCTAAAGGAAAGCAGTGCATAAAATGTAAAAAGTTTAACCACTTTGCAAAAGCATGCAGCTCAAAGCTTCCAGCCCAGTCAAAACCCTACCGGAAGACAGTGCACACTGTCAGAGAGAATACAGACACCAATGAAGAATACAATGATGACGAACAGACAGGACTTTATATTGACACCATCACGGGAGAGGATGAGGGCAAAAGCAATGAACAGGCCTACGCAGATGTGGAGCTAGGTTCATCTCCACAGAAAGTCAGATTCAAAGTTGATACTGGTGCACAGGCCAACACCATTCCTGTCAACATATTCCAAATGCTGTTCCAGGATGTCTCACTGAGACTAGCTACTCAGAGACTTACACACTATGGAGGCCACCCACTGAGAGTACAAGGCCAGTGCAAGTTAGCATGCAGGTACAAGGACTGCTCACTGTTACTAAACTTCTACGTTGTTGACACAAGCTCCCCACCAATCTTGTCCATGAAAGCATGCAGAGACTTAAACCTGATCAGAATCAATAATGGCTGTACATGAAACTAAAGAAACCACAAACAGTGACTCATAGAGTATACTGAAGGAATACGCAGATGTATTCAAAGGTATAGGAGAGCTTCCAGGTGAATGCAACTTCCGTGTTGATTCAAACATAACACCTGTAGTCTGCCCACCATGCAGAATTCCCTTTACACTGAGAAATCGACTGAGAGAGGAACTCAACAACACGGAGAAAAAAAATTGCATAATCTGTAAAGTCACAGAACCCACAGAATGGGTAAACGCACTTGTGGTTGTAGAGAAGCCCAAGTCAAACAAACTCAAGAGTGTTCCTGGACCCAAGACCCCTCAATAAGGCAATACAGAGACCTCACTATCCATTGCCTACATTAGAAGATGTCACTGCAAGGCTCGCAGGAGCAAAATACTTCAGCATCTTAGATGCCAAGTCAGGCTACTGGAACATTAAACTGAGTCATGAGTCATCACTCCTAACAACATTTAATACTGTTTTTGGAAGGTATCGTTTCCTCAGACTACCTTTCGACATCATCTCAGCCCAAGACGAGTTCCAGCGGTGCATAGACAAGACGTATGAAGGCCTCGATGGTGTGGCAGCCATTGTTGATGATGTGCTGGTATTTGGAAAGACGAAACAAGACCACAACCGTAACCTCAAAGCCATGTTACAGCGCACACGAGAGAGAGGTGTGAAACTAAACCCTGACAAATGCTGCATCTGCTTACCTAAGGTCAGTTACTTCAGGGACACACTGACACATGAAGGTCTGAAACCAGATCCACAGAAAGTGAAAGCAGTCAATGAGATGCAGCCACCACGAAACAAAGCAAAGTTAGAAACAGTTCTTGGGATGTTCACCTACCTGTCCCGGTTCGCACCGCACCCTTCTGAAATTAATGCACCACTGCACCAGCTGTTAAAAGAACAGAATGATTTTGTATGGGACTCTATCCATGACAGAGCATTTCAGTATATGAAAGACCTGATAATGCAACAGCCAGGTCCAGTACTTGCATATTTCGACCCCCCAGAAAGAGCTACGACTCGGTTGCATTTGGAGCAGAAGCGGTTTGATGCAAATTCGTGACAACAGGCGTCAAGGGGTTAAAGAATACCACCCTAAATGGCTGGCCTGAGACAAGATCACAATGTCCACTCAGTATACAAGAATACTGGAATCACAGAGATGAAATTTCTGAGATTGATGGTATCATGTTCAAAGGCAAAAAGATCATAATTCCCTACAGTAGGAGACAAAACATGATAGACCGCATACATTCCAGCCACATGGGAATTGAAAAAAGCAAAAGCAGAGCAAGAGACATTCTTTTCTGGCCTGGCATGGGAAAAGAAACTGAAGCAGCAGTAGACCCCTGCAGTATATACCAAGAACGTTGCAGCGCTAATCCCAAAGAACCCCTACTGTCACAAGCTATACCAGAGTTGCCATGGCAAGTAATCGGCACAGACCTCTTCACATGGAACTCCAGCGACTACATTGTCATAGTAGACTACCACAGCAGATTCGTTGAACTAGAGAGACTGTAAAGCCACACTGCTTCCACTGTCATCCACAAACTTAAGTCAGCAATGGCGAGGCATGGCATTCTTGAGACCTTCATCAGTGATAATGATCCATGTTACAGTTCACATGAGTTTAAATGTTTTGTGGAAACATGGCACTTCACACACATCACTTCTAGCCCCTACCACCCACAGAGCAATGGTCTTGCAAAAAAACAGTCCAAACAGCCAAACGCATGTTAGACAAGGCCAAAGCTGAAGGCAAAGATCCATACCTCAGCCTACTAGAGCACAGAAATGCTCCTGTGCACAACTTGAAACTTGAGCCGCAGATTGCACTCAATCCTTCCCACAACAGCTAAACAGCGCCAGCCCCAAGCTGCCTGTCAACAGAAAGTTTGTGAATGGAAGGAAGCCTGCCAGAACTGCCAACAGACCTACAATAATGAAACTGCCAGACTTATGCCACCCCTGCCTGTTGGTGCAGCTATCCATTTTCAACGAGAAGATGGTTCCTGGAAACCCGTAACAGTTACCCGACTTGCAGAGACAGACAGGCGTTACCACATCACAACCAGCGAAGGTCAGACATATCGCAGAAACCGACGCCACCTCAGAGAGACAGACATTTCAAAGACAACAGAGAGGATTTGACCACAACAGACATCCAACCAGTCAAGTCCAGCAACAGAAACGTACAGGATGCGGAACCTAAACTATTAACACAGTCAAATGACCACCCTCCTGGTTATATTACAAAGTCAGGACGTGTTGTCAAACCGAGACAAATCCTTGATTTGTAATTGCTAAAAAAAAAAAAAAAAAAAATCACTTATGTGAATACAGTGAATTTATTCTTTAACATGTGATTTGAATGGTCTACATTGTTAACACACAGGGTCACCTATTACCTATAAGAACCTGTTTTTTTTTTTAAAGAGAGAAACAGAGTTTAAGAGGGTTTTTTTGTAAAGAGAGACTTTATTTCTTTTTTATTTGGGCTACTCTTACACATTTTACTCCTCTCAGGTTAAAACTAATATTCACATTGCTACATTTGATAATTATAAATGATGTTTAGTCTTAGCCTATGTGATTGGTGATGTTCCACAGAGTTTCATAAAGTGATATTATTTCAGTGTTTGCATTTTGCTGAAGTTTGTTTTTGTTGATATAGAATGCTCAGCTTTTCAGAAAAAAAGGGGATGTAACATCCAGCCCACTAGATGGCACTGTTTGACCACCTACAGACATGGACAAAATTGTTGGTACCCCTCTGTTAATGAAAGAAAAACCCACAATGGTCATAGAAATAACTTGAATCTGACAGAAGTGGTAATAAATAAAAATTCTATGAAAATTAACCAATGAAAATCAGACAATGCTTTTGAATTGTGGTTCAACAGAATTATTTAAAAAAAACCAAACTCATGAAACAGGACTGGACAAAAATAATGGTGCCCTTAACTTAATATTTTGTTGCACAACCTTTTGAGGCAATCACTGCAATCAAACGATTTCTGTAACTGTCAATGAGACTTCTGCACCTCTCAGCAGGTATTTTGGCCCACTCCTCATGAGCAAACTGCTCCACTTGTCTCAGGTTTGAAGGGTGCCTTCTCCAGATGGCATGTTTCAGTTCCTTCCACAGATGTTCAATAGGATTTAGATCAGGGCTCATAGAAGGCCACTTTAGAATAGTCCAGTGTTTTGCTCTTAGCCATTCTTGGGTGTTTTTAGCTATGTGTTTTGGGTCATTATCTTGTTGCAAGACCCATGACCTGTGACTGAGACTAAGCTGTCTGACACTGGGCAGCACATTTCTCTCTAGAATACCTTGATAGTCTTGAGATTTCATTGTACCCTGCACAGATTCAAGACACCCTGTGCCAGATGCAGCAAAGCAGCCCCATAACATAACAGAACCTCCTCCATGTTTCACAGTAGGGACAGTGTTCTTTTCTTGGTATGCTTCATTTTTGCATCTGTGAACATAGAGCTGATGTGCCTTGTCAAAAAGTTCCAGTTTTGTCTTGTCTGTCCATAGGACATTCTCCCAGAAGCTTTGTGGCTTGTCAACATGCAGTTTGGCAGATTCCAGTCTGGATTTTTTATGATTTGTTTTCAACAGTGGTGTCCTCCTTGGTCGTCTCCCATGAAGTCCACTTTGGCTTAAACAACGACGGATGGTGCGATCTGACACTGATGCACCTTGACCTTGGAGTTCACCATGAATGTGTTTAGAGGTTGTTCTGGGCTCTTTTGTTACCATTCGTATTATCCGTCTCCTCCTGCGGCCACGTTCAGGAGCCGGGCTACAGTCCCGTGGATCTTAAATTTCTGAATAATATGTGCAACTGTAGTCACAGGAACATCAAGCAGCCTTTTCCTTTAACATGCTTGTCTATAATTTTCTTTCTAATCTCCTGAGACAACTCTCTCCTTTGCTTCCTCTGGTCCATGTTTAGTGTGGTACACACCATGTCACCAAACAGCACAGTGACTACTTGTCACCCTTTAAATAGGCCGACTGACTGATTACAAGTTTGTAGACACCTGTGATGTTAATTAGAGGACACATCTTGGTTGAACATGTCCCTATGGTTATTTTCAATCTTTTCTAGGGGTACCATCATTTTTGTCCAGGCCTGTTTCATGAGTTTGTTTTTTAAAATAATTCTGTTGAACCACAATTCAAAAGCATTGTCTGATTTTCATTGGTTAATTTTCACAGAATTTTTATTTATTACCACTTTTGTCAGATTCAAGTTAGTTCTGTGACCATTGTGGGTTTTTCTTTCATTAACAGAAGGGTGCTAACAATTTTGTCCACGTCGTTAACTATTATATACTGTATGTCATGAGTCAAGTCTCGTGATTTGAGATTTGGTGTGAAATGTGTGATACAAGATGGCTGACAAAATATAGATTAGCAACACACTACGATCGGTTTCTCAAGTATTTTTTTTTATGTTAGATGCTACCAAAGGGTACCAAACATCACACTGACATGCCCTCATCTTCAAGTTCACTTAATTCATCACGCTCAACATGTTGGCTGATGTAAGACACCAAGGTACGTCGGGTTTTTCCCAATTAATTTCCCTTGGTTGTCTCCTGAAATCTCAAGCAAGTCACATATTTTTATCAGCTGGTCTGCACTTAGCTGAAACAGATCTTCTTTAATCTCAAACAACACATTTTCAAGCTCTGTCTCCATCTTGGAAGGTGAGTAACACACAGCTAATGGTGATGCTGAAGTCTGACACTGAAGACCTTACAGTTCCTTGGTGGATATCTACACCTTGGGATATTTACTGCCCTTAGTTGGCTTGCACCTTTACTCAGTCTGTAGCTGAAATTCCCTGCTACCTGGGTTGTCTTAGGGGATGACGGATGCAAGACGTCTCCCTCTGTACCGAATGTCAGCCTCAATCCTTATATTCCAGCGGTGCCTCCAAATGTAGAACTCCTTTTTGAGAAAAGGGAAAAATATCAAGAGAAATGTGATTTAGTAAGATGGCGCCCATACCATCCTGGGTGTAGTGGGAGGTGACGGCCCGCCTTTCCGGTTCCACCGTCACCAGGGGTATAAAGGGCTAGGGCAGAAGAGACCTGGTCTCTTTGCCGTCAACCCCTTGACCTGTACAGAGCACCTGTGAGTTCGGTTCTGTGTATTAATAAAGTGACGTTCAACTGCACCTGGAGCCTCCTCCTTGAGTACCAAGATTAGGACGTAACAATTGGCGATGAGGTAAACCGGTATGGAGCAAGCGATTTCTGAATTTCAGCCATTTTTGGAGGTTCCGGGCGAGCCGCCGATCCCCTGGGCTAGGTGGTACGCGGCTTTCCAGAATTTTCTGGAAGCCCTTAACCTTGGCGAACTCAAGAAACAGCGTGTGAGAGCATTTCTGGTTCATAGTCTTGGTATGGAGGGTCAAAGGATCCTGGACACACTAGGAGAGGCTGATAGTTATGAGGATGTGGTGGAGCTAATGGCGCGTTACTTTCGCGCCCCACTTGAGGCTCCTGACATTCGCGGATGAATTGACGCTAGCCACGGCTATTGAAATAGTGCAGCAGTTTGAAGCAGCAAAGAGGCTGTCTAAAGACCTCGGTGAGAGAAGCACGCTGCGGGATGAAAAACCACGATTGAAGGCGCTGGCTGTGGACCTGGACAGTGAAGACGGCGCAGATGAAGAGGAATATGGTGCCGCTGCAAGAATTAGGTCCACCCTGGGAATGCCAAGATGTTATTGCTGCAGGTCCACCAGGCACCGGTACAAGGCAAGAGAGTGTCCGGCGAAGAGCAAGCGGTGCAGTAAATATGGTCTTCTGCATCACTTTGCCAGAGATTGCAATAATTTTGAGTGGGAGGACCGAAGACATGAAGCAGATCTCCTTGCTGTGGATCCTACCAGTTGTTCATACCATCTCTCCGAGCACAGATGGGCACATTTTCTGCAACGTGTTGCTGGACGGCATGGAGTGCCGTTGTTGGTGGACACAGGAGCGGTGGCTTCGGTGTTGAGCTTCCCCACTGTGAGGAGCCTGTTCCCACCCTACCACTTGAGAGAGCTCACGACGCCATGCTTTGGCTACGGAGGAAGCAGGATGGCCGTAGTGGGTTCGCTGGAGTTGACGGCGAGGTACAAGTCGGCAGTGATGACTGGCGTTCAGTTCATGGTGACTGCCTCTGGGTCAAATATTTTAGGATGTGATTTGTTTTATGGCCTGGAGTTCAAGATCGCCAGCGGTGCTGGAGAAGAGTGGTCGGGCTGTGGATTATGGGACCGTGTGAGAGGTGACCTAGTGGGAGGTGACAGCCCGCCTTTCCGGTTCTGTCGTCACCAGGGTTATAAAGGGCTAGGGCAGAAGAGACCTGGTCTGTTTGCCGTCAACCCCTTGACCTGTACAGAGCACCCGTGACTTCAGTTCTGTGTATTAATAAAGTAACGTTCAACTGCACCCTGAGCCTCCTCCTTGAGTACCAAGATTAGGACATAACAAGAGAGCCAGGAGACGTGCGCACTTGTTCACTCACTTGTATTAAGTGAGAGATGCGCACGAGCTCTCCTCTTCTGGAATGCTAAGATGTAACGTAACTGACAAAGCACAGACAGAAGTGAATTAGGTCTAATCAAGACATATAATCAAATGATTTCAACCTATTATACATCGCGGCACAGCACCTTGGGGTTTTCATTTTATCAGTAATTTTAATTCTAACATGATAAAACACTGAGTAGCTTTTATTTTCATTTGCATTTTCAGTTTTAATTGTGAAACTTTTGACTTTGAATACCCCCCCCCCCCAAAAAAAAGTTTACATGTAAATCCAACCCTCGGGAAGTGAGGAAAACAATTTGTGGCCCTCACTACCACCAAAGTTGCCCATGCCTGCCATAGACCATTACTATGAATACAAGATGACATACAGCGCTGGATGAACTTACCCATCTCTCTCACTGGAAGAATACCGACTGTTAAAATGTCAATGGGGAGCCTAAGTCATGCCCCCTCTGTTGTGTTGGGTTCTTTTATAAATAAAGACTGCTGCTTTGGGTGAACACGGAGCCTCTTTTATTGACTGCCTGCAACACATTAACACACGAACTCCGCCATATTATTCTCCATCATGCTGTACTCCTGACAACATCCGGACTATGTCGCCCCCTAGTGGCTCCACATATGTAATACTTAGATTACACCACATCCCCCTTACTGAAGCCAAGTTGACCCCTTTAGCTGAAAAACAAAATACATTTCCACATGAAATCATTCCTGCTCACCTTGGTCAACTAACTATGATGGGCGATCTAACTTTTTCTAACCCTTTTCTTTTTAAACACTTGTACCATGCGTGAGAACATTTTTATGCAGAAGCCTCTTATATCACATTTTTTCAACATTTCAAGAACTCAAACTCTGCATCTCAGAAATAGCAATACATAATTTTTACAGATCCAGTCTTTGTGGTTTATTCACTTCTCTGCCTGATCTTGTTCTCATGATGGCAGGTGTGCATTCCTGAGTCTGAGTTTCTGTGGAGGTTTCCTCAGACTGGACATCCTGTGGAGTCTCCATTTGGCTCTCTGGAGAAGGCATAGGCACTAAATGGCTGCGATTCCTCCTCAGTGTCCCTTGTGGTCCACTGATGACATAAGACCGTGGAGTTTTGTGGACAGATGTCACTGTGCCCTGTGCTTTTGTATCTGTAATCCAAACAGAGTTTCCGGGTAACAGTTTATCCAAATCTCTCGTTCTGTGTCTTTTGTTGAAACATTCTGTTTGCCTCATCCGTCTCTCCTTTTCCACGTGACGAATTTGTTGCAGATTCGGCACGCATGGCTGCAAGGCCTCTGGAAGCATTGGCAGGGTGGTACGAAGCCTACGCCCCATGAGAAGCTGTGCTGGGCTGTAGCCATTTGCCAACGCTGTGGTTCTGTAGGCTAACAGTGCTCGGTATGGATCACTGGCTTTCTTAATTAGGTTTTTGACTGTTCTGACAGCTCTTTCTGCCTCACCGTTACTTTGGGGGTACTTGGGACTACTGGTCACGTGCTCAAAACAGTACTCCTTTGCAAAGTCTTCCATTTCCTGACTTGCGAACTGCGGGCCGTTATCCGTGATCAGTATCTCTGGTATTCCGTGATGTGCAAACATAGACTTTAAATGCACAATGACATTGGCAGAGCGAGTTGGGCTGAGCTGGGCAATCTCTATATACCTAGAGAAGTAGTCCACTAATAACAGGTAGTTTTTGTCTTGTAGCGTGAACAAATCAGCTCCCAACTTCTGCCATGGCCTTTCTGGTAAATCTGTGGGCATTAAAGGCTCTCTCACATTAACTCTTTCCTGTATGCACTTTCTGCATTTGAGTACAATTTCACTAATCTGGTTGCTTAAACCTGGCCACCATACAGCCTGACGGGCGCGCTCTCTGCATTTAACCACCCCCTGGTGGCCCTCATGTATCTTATCCAAAACTGCATTTCTCATGTTAGCAGGGATAACTAACCTCGTGCCTCTCAGTAGTAGTCCGTTATGCACACTCAAAACGGCTCTCTCAGACCAGTAGTGCTTCACCGCTCCCTGTAGCTGGTTACGATCCGGCCAGCCTTCTGTGCAGTATTTCATGACTTGTGAACAGATGCTGTCGGACTGCAGTTGCTCTTGGAGATCTGCAAGATATTTGCTGCTTGTAGGGAGTCCCTCTAGCACAGAGTCAACATAAATGTTAGTGTCCTCCATAAGATCTGTGTCTGTGTGAGTAACACCGTTTGTGAGCGGTAAGCGTGAGAGCGTGTCGGCAGTGGTTAGACTTTTGCCAGGGATGTGCTTTATAGTGTATGAGTACCTCATTAGGCGCATACGAAATCTCTGTATACGCGGTGGAAGCGCATCCAAAGTTTGTCCTCCCAGCAGACTCACTAGTGGCTTATGATCAATTTCTAGTTCAAAGTGCAGACCCAGGATAAAGTCATTGAATCTTTCGCAGGCCCACGTGAGAGCCAGCGCTTCTTTTTCCAGCTGGGCGTAGCGCTGCTCTGTAGGTGTCAATGATCGAGAAGCGTAAGCAACTGGTGACCACACGTCTCTCTCTTTCTGTAGCATGACTGCCCCCAATCCGTATGAAGAGGCATCTGCAGATATTTTCTGTGGTTTGTTTGGGTCATAGAGCTGCAATACAGGAGCAGAGGACAGTTCTTGTTTGAGATTACAAAACGCATTTTGTTGTTCATGCCCCCAGTACCACATGTTCTTTGTTGAAAGCAAGTCTCTCAATGGTTTGTCCTTTTCAGAAAGGTTTGGAATGAACTTCCCCAGCTGGTTCACCATTCCGAGAAAGCTCCTGAGCTCACTCACGTTGCTTGGCTCTTTCATGCCCTGAACAGCTTGGGTTTTGTCTGGATCTGGCCTCATTCCTTCTGCTGAAACAATAAACCCAAGAAATTTGACCTCTCTTTTGCCAAACTCACATTTTGACATATTCAATGTAACGCCGGCTTTCTCCGCGCGCTTCAAGACAGTGTGCAGTCTTGCGTCGTGCTGCTCCTTGGTGGATCCCCAGACCAGGATATCGTCCATGTGACAGACGACTCCGTCGAGACCCGCTGTAACCTCAGTCACCATCATGTTTTGGAAATGTTCGGGTGCACTGGAAATACCAAATGGCAAACGGTTGAAGTGGTATCTGCCAAATGGCGTAATGAATGTGGTGAGAAGGGCCGACTCTTTAGACAGTGGTATTTGCCAAAATCCCATATTTGCATCAAGCTTTGAAAAATACTGAGCACCTGTGAGCATGCCTAGCGTTTGGTCCACAGACGGGAGGATGTATCTTTCGCGACACACTGACTCATTTAAAGGTGTCATGTACACACAGATACGCACCTTTTCTTTGTCCTTTTTGGGAGCTACAACCATGCCACAGCACCAATCTGTTGGCTGCTCCACGCGACTGATGACTCCCAACTTTTCCATCCTCTCGAGCTCTTCTTTCACTTTACCCATGAGCGGCAGTGGCACACGCCTTGGCACCTTGAGCGAAAAGGGCTTAGCATCAGGTTTCAGTTTAATTGTGTATGGCTTTTGGACAAGCCCAAGTCCATCGCATAACTTGGGGTACGCTTTTCTCACTGTCTCTTGGTCTATAGTGTCAACTCTGGCAATTAGTTTCAGTCTCACGGAAGCTGTTCTACTCAGTAGTGCCATGCGCAGATTTTTGACAACATAGATTTTCTCAGTAGCGCTCTTGTCACCGTATGTAATAGTCTCTGTCATAGACCCCAACACGGTTAGTGCAGTTCCACCTGGTCCGTAGAGTGGTTTTTGTGCCTTTTCCAACTGTTCATTTTTCTTCTTGAAGATTTCAAATGTTTGGTCAGAAACTGCTGTGACATCCGCTCCGGAATCTAACTTGAAAGTCACTTTATTTCCTCTCACATTTATGTCTGCCAGCCATGGATCCTCCCCTAGATCCACTTCACCCAGAAAAAGTCCGTCTGCATTGTCAGCGACCTCATTCACAGTTGGGTTGGACCTACAGACTCTACTATAGTGTCCACTTTTTTTACAGTTATGGCATTCCGCGTTTTTAGCTGGGCACTGTACTGCTGCATGTGCTGGTGCTTTGCCACACTTGGAACAAACTTTATTGTCTTGTTTTGTCTGTTGAGGCCTTGAGGACTTAATCCGTTTTTGTTCCTTGATTATGAACTTGTTTGGCTTGGCTTTTCTGATGTGTACCGCATCCACGGCTGTTCTGTTAACGCTAGTTTCACCTCTTAGGTCAGTTTGTTGTCGTTTTATTTCTTCAGATTGTCTTGCCATTGTTATAGCTTTAGCTAGGGTAAGATCTTTGTCAAGCTGCATTCTTTCTGACAGCAACGAATCTTTTAGACCCACTACAAGCCTGTCTCTCAAGAGGTCATCATGAAGTGCACCGTACTCACAGTTTTCTGCCAGTGCGTAGAGTGCTGTTATGAACGAGTCTACTGGTTCTGCTGGCTGTTGCACTCGCTTGTTGAATTTTGCTCGTTCATAAATCACGTTCTTTCTGGGAACGAAATGTCTATCAAAGGCTGTTTTAACGGCATCGTACTGCTGGCGCTGCACACTCGTTAGCTCGAGCCCTCTTAGCACGTCGTCAGCCTCATCTCCCATGCAATAAACCAGCGTATTTACTTGGTTCGCCGCAGCTGAGTTATTCAGGTTACTTGCCAGTCTAAAACGCTCAAAACGTCTTATCCACCTTTCCCACTCTTGGGGTCTCGCAAAGTCGAAGGGCTCCGGTGGTTTAATGGTGAAGGTTGCCGCTGGAGTAGCCGCCACCATTACTGGATCAATTGGCGCAGCTGCAGCCCTTTGAACTTCATCTGGCATAGCCGCTAGCCGGTTGCAAAGCTGACTTTTCTCACCTCAAAGCGCACCAACTTCTGACACCATGTTGTGTTGGGTTCTTTTATAAATAAAGACTGCTGCTTTGGGTGAACACGGAGCCTCTTTTATTGACTGCCTGCAACACATTAACACACGAACTCCGCCATATTATTCTCCATCATGCTGTACTCCTGACAACATCCGGTCTGTGTCGCCCCCTAGTGGCTCCACATATGTAATACTTAGATTACACCACACCCTCTACTTCTGCATATGGGACCTTAAATCAAAAAAATTCTCCATTGAGATGAATGGCAAGAGCGAAATTATCTTTTGATCCCGATCAAATTTTGCCATGAGTTACACATATGTTTGTCAATTTAAAATACAATTTTCCACGCAATTAAAGTTGTTGACTGTCGTACAATAACAGAGTAATATTTTAGTTTTGTTTCAACAATTAGTGGACAACAACTCCCATTATCTCACATCACTAAACACAAGCATGGCGGCAGATTAGTAAAACCTCACCTGTTTCCTGACCAATGAAAGAAGGATCCAAAGAGGAGAAAAACAACACAAATGTACCGTTTTGTATTGTGAGAGCTGCGGCTGATCCAAAGAACTGTACTTCACCCTGGGCGCGATTTGAAAAGATGACGTAAGCTCCGTCCATCTGTGTTTGTAGTTTTTTAATAACCTTATATATAAATAACCTTTTTAATAACCTTCAGTTAGACAAGAACCTACACCGTTATTTACTTGGAAAATTATCTTTTAAACTGACAAACATATGTGTATCTCGTGGCAAAACTTGATCGGGATCAAAAGATAATTTCACTCTTGCCATTCATTTCAATGGAGAATTTTTCTGATTTAAGGTTGGGATGAGCTGATACTACCTTTTCAAATCTGATACAGATAATGTGACATTAAGTATTGGCTGATACTGATCCAAACCAGATACCATCTTTCTTATTTAAAACAACAAAAGTACAGACCATACTTTGGTAATGACTGGTTGCATTTTGCACATATATAAATCCACAAATCTAAAATTCAAATAATAGATTACAAGTTTGACTCAGTTCAGCAACGCTGCTGCTTTTTTTATTTAAACTTTGCAACATTGGCAGCATTTCACTGGTCAGCACTATGCAAACATGCATTCTGAAGTTTTAAGTACAAGTTTATGCAAAATTTAGAAGCTGAGTATTTAAGTAAGCATTCAGATAAAATTCAAAGTGCCACTTTATGCATGAGGTTAAAAATGCTATAGATCTTAAAATAAAGGAGAATAAGCAAAAACACTGCTATAAAAGACTCCATTTTCATAAAGAACACAGACGAGAGAGAGAGGTCATTGAAATTGTTAAATCGTTTAAAAGTAAAACATCTACGGAATGTGGGACTTCCGGTCTGGACGCCATGGCGACTGCAGCTTAACACTGAAGTTCTCAGACCCAATCCAGGATAACACCTTGAAAATCAAACTTAACGGATTTTTGGAGGAGTGAAAATCAAAAGACAAAATCATCATGTCTAAAGGAAAACAGAAGAAACTGAAATTCTCCAGGCCAGGACACGTATCGGCCGGAGAATCCGAACTGGAAGATCTCCGTTCAGAAGACGAGGAACTGGTGATAGCTAACAAAAGGGTTAGCCTGAAATCACTATTTGAGGAGCTACGACGATTTCGCCGAGATGTTACGGCCGAATTTCGGGAATTCAGAGAAGAATTGAAAAGGACAAACAGCAGAGTGGACCAGGCCGAGAACCGAATCTTGGAAACAGAGGATCGAATAAAAGTGCTCGAAGATTCTGTGCTAGACCTACGCAAAAGACAAGCAGCTATAGAGGCTAAGCTAACCGACCAAGAAGGAAAACAAAGAAGAGACAACATAAGAATTCATGGTCTGATAGAAGGAACCGAAAATGATTTTAACTCAATGGCAGAATGCGTGGAATCCTTACTAAGAGAGAAATTGGATATTCCACAAACCACCGACTTGAAGATAGAAAAGGCACATCTGTAGCGGTTTGATTAAACCCCCCACAACACACAAACAGAACACAGAGACAGTCAGCTCGCACTCCTGGGGTTTGTTCCGCTGCATGCTGAGTTTACAGCCTTGAAGTTAAAGTGTTCATGCATTTTGCCCTTACTGTGACCTAGAGACTCAGATCAATATGTAGATGTGCTTGTTAGCCTCTTTGTCTGACACTTGGAGCGAGGTCTAGCTAATCTGCTCATTGTGATGTATGTCTTACAAATGCAAATACCTCCTGCCTGTTCTGTTGTCCCTTTGATCATTCTAAACTGTGGGGTACGTCTCTTTGATGTATTGTTATGATCAAGTATTTAAGGTGCAACTCTGTAACGCAATCTCTCTCTCTCAATCTGACTTCAACCTTGCTGCAGGACACAGATTTTGTGTCCCCTCTTCACTGAGAGCCTGAGGAATTCGGCTTCAGCCTGCTCACGCTATGGCTGGAGCCGAGTTCCCGTGACGGCGGTATGATTAATAAAACCTGCTTAAAACCACAGCACTGCTGCTTATTTTTTCATGCCGCCTCACTGGTGACCCCTCGAACACGCACACGTTTTGTGCGAAAGCAACCTTCCGAGCTGGACAGCCACACAGCTGCGTTGGTGGCCCCTTGAAGACGCACACGCTTTGTGCAACGCAGCCTTGTTTTGGATGGCCACGCTGGCGAACCGACGCTGAAGAAAACGAGCGGCCAGCGAACGCAACACCCGGGCATGAATGCTCCGTCGCAGCGGCCTACTGGTTCCCCCTCCCTGCGGCTTCAGGGAGACTTCAACGCGGAGCCAACACAGGCGAGCCGTTCTCCGGACATCACCCACGACCGGGTAAACTGCAGAAAACGTCATGGCGCGACCCTCGCCTGAGATCTGCACCACCACGCACGGGACGCATACGGCTCTACAGACCCCCATCATCCGCCGCCGCTACACACAGAGCCTTCAGGGCTGCTCTCACACCTGGAGGCACGCACGCAGCATGCTCGAAGGATTTGTTAACGGTCTCAGCCATGGCACACATAGGGAATTCAGCGGTTTTGCGGTTCCCGAGGCTTTAGGGTTACGCCTGAACCTAAAGTCAACACGCCAGTCCCTCTGCCCTCATCACAGCCGCCATTCAGCCTCGTCTTTTCTTCATGGCCGCACGAGCGACAACGATCGTCTCCTCCCTCTCACCGCTCCAACGCAGCTGCACGAGCCCGGGACACAAAGATCGTCTATTTCCTCTCACCGCTCCAACGCACCATGGCCAAATCTACAGCAACAGCTCAACCCGGATTATATCGGCGCCGTCTGCGCTGATCTCCGCCAAGTTTCTGCACCCTGACTCGCCACTCCAGCGGCCCCTCCCAAGCACGAACCCCCGCGCACGCATCGGGGAGTTACAAGGACGGCGCATCACGCATGGGACAAGTAATGGCTCCACAGACTGCCTTCCTCCTTCGCCGCTGCCTTTCAGGGCTGCTCGCTCACCTGAGGCACGCATGCAGCATACTGGAAGGATTTGTTAACAGTCTCAGCCACGCCACAGACCGCCATCGTCCTCCGCCGCTGCCCACAGAACCTTCAGGGCTGCTCGTTCACCTGAAGCAAGCACGCAGCTCGCCACTGGATTTTTTAATGGTCTTAGCCACGGCACAACGGGATTTCAGCCGTCAGCTGTTCCCGGGAGCTTTGGGGTTGCTTCAGCACCCAAAGCCAACAGTCCCTATGCTTTGTTTACTTTTTCTCTTACAGCCGCTCCTGCTTTTCTTCATGGCCACGAGAGGAGTCAGAGACTAATTTTTCTTCTTGTGGACCGCTGCACGTTCAACGGGACCAGCCCTTCGACATTGCGGACCCACAAGCAATTTTTGCACGGCTCAGGACGATTTCACAGCTCCTGCCGGCACTTACTACCCCTCCCCTCCCTCCCCCTCCGCCTGCAGCGAGCTTCTCCCACAGCTTGCTCACACAGATGGATTATCGAGGTCGCGACCCCCTGCCGCGTCCTCTGGGGGGGAGCGTGTGTGGCGGTTCGTTTTAACCCCACAACAGACTAAGGACACTCAGCCCTCTTTTCTCTGTTTTCCTGCTACACTACTGAGATGCAATGTGCCATTCATGTATTTGTGATGCAAACATGCATGTATTGTGATGTAATGCGCCATTCTGTATAGTGTGCATATGGCTTGTCCTTACTGTGCTTTTTCTGAGCATCTTACATATGTAGGTGTGCTTTGGTGTATTAATGTCTACAGGTAGACGAGTTTCTTCTGTCTCACCTATGTGATGTTAATCGTTGCCTTTCATGCATGGTATTCACATCGCGGAGCAGCAAACACTTTTGGTGCGACTACCCCCCCCCCCCCCTCCTGCACAGAGCTTTTCCCTGCTCGCTGCCCAGACTGCAACATCGAGGTCACGGTCCCCTACCGTTTCCCTCTTGGGGGGGAGCAGTGTAGCGGTTTGATTAAACCCCCCACAACACACAAACAGAACACAGAGACAGTCAGCTCGCACTCCTGGGGTTTGTTCCGCTGCATGCTGAGTTTACAGCCTTGAAGTTAAAGTGTTCATGCATTTTGCCCTTACTGTGACCTAGAGACTCAGATCAATATGTAGATGTGCTTGTTAGCCTCTTTGTCTGACACTTGGAGCGAGGTCTAGCTAATCTGCTCATTGTGATGTATGTCTTACAAATGCAAATACCTCCTGCCTGTTCTGTTGTCCCTTTGATCATTCTAAACTGTGGGGTACGTCTCTTTGATGTATTGTTATGATCAAGTATTTAAGGTGCAACTCTGTAACGCAATCTCTCTCTCTCAATCTGACTTCAACCCTGCTGCAGGACACAGATTTTGTGTCCCCTCTTCACTGAGAGCCTGAGGAATTCGGCTTCAGCCTGCTCACGCTATGGCTGGAGCCGAGTTCCCGTGACGGCGGTATGATTAATAAAACCTGCTTAAAACCACAGCACTGCTGCTTATTTTTGCATGCCGCCTCACATCGTTCATTAGCCGCTAGGCCGGCGGCGGAAGCGCCCCCACGTTCGGTGTTGGTAAGATTTTCCAATTTCAAAATAAAACAAGAGGTTGTAAGACTGGCCTGGCAGAAAAAAGGATTTATGCACCAGGAGAGAAAAGTCTACGTGGAACACGATTACGCCCCGGAGGTCCTTAAAAAGCGCAGGGAATACAATGACGCGAAAAAGGTGTTAAGAGAGAAGAAATTGCGCTTTCAGACACCATTTCCTGCGAAGTTAAGGGTCTTCTACGGCGATGAAACGTGTCTCTATAATTCGGCGGAAGAAGCAACAGCTGACATGGCGAAAAGAGGGCTCCCGGTAACGGTATTTAAACCCGCAGCAGACCCGAGTGAGAAGATCAAAGCGCAAACATGGACAACACAAAGACCTTCAAAATCCACGGACCAGCAGCGGGAAACCCAGCACCAGAGCGTCGCGGATAAACTATCCGTTTTCAGGTTGGAATAGCGACCTTTTTTTTTTTTTTTTTTTCTTTTCTCTTGAATCAATCCGCACATCCAACCCCCCTCATACAAGGTAACAAACATTAAAGGAGATGCATATTCAGCATGTGGTAAAACATTTCATGGAACAATCATATTATTTGAAACAAATAAGTCTTTGTAATAAAAAAAAAAAAAAAAAAAACTTGTTAAAATAGAAATGTGACAATAATCCACATGTTCTCCTCATACTAACAAATACTGTTTTTGCGTGAATGTTTGATGTGATGGGGGTGGGAGGGCGCACACAATTTCACAGGGTTTAGGCATAAAAGGAAAAAAAAAAAAAAAAATCATTACAAGTTTGGATTGGGTTCTGAAACTCACGTTAAAAGCATGGGACTACTTTCAGTGGTAAGAGAGGGCCCTCAACACGTAACAGAGTTTGAGGAATTTCCCTCAGAGCCTTCACTCCATCAAGGCTCTTACAGGGTCTTTAAAAAGACCTCAGCTCAGGAAGTTCTTATGACAGCTTTTTGTTTTAAAGTTTTTTACACTACGTTCTTAATGTTTTTCTTGTTTTTAATGTTCTTTCAGTTTCTGAGTAGCACAAAAGAGGGCCACCACACAGTTATACTAAACAAAACAACACAATGGAGAAACAGGGTGTAACCAAAATAATTTCATATAATGTAAAAGGAATCCTGAATCCAGTTAAAAGATCCAAGATTCTAGGCAAAATGAAAAAAGACAAAGCAGGAATAATACTTTTACAAGAAACCCACCTAACAGACGTGGAACACAATAAACTCAGTAGACAAGGGTTTAAAATGATCTCTTCATCTTCATATAAATCAGGGAGGAGGAGGGGAGTAGCGACATTGATATCAACCAAAATTACATTTGAAAAAAAATCAGAACACAAAGATAAAGAAGGGAGATACAGTTTGGTAACTGGGCGGCTAGAGGGAGAAGATATCACCCTGCTGAATGTGTATGCTCCCCCAGGGGCTAACTGGAAATTTTATAAAAATGTATTCGACCTAATGATAACTAAAGCTCAAGGTTTAGTGATATGTGGTGGGGACTTCAATCTTAGACTGAATCCATACTGGGATGCTTCTGGTAATTCCCCACATCAAAATAACACCCAAAACAGGAAGACTCGGATGCTACTAAAAGAATTGGGAATCTGTGACGTGTGGAGGGAACTCAACCCCAGTGTAAAAGACTATACATTTTACTCAACTCCACATTCATCTTACTCAAGGATTGACTATTTTTTTATGTTTAATAGAGACATTGGAAGAGTAAAAACATGTAAAATAGGACTGATGGATCTCTCCGACCACAGTCCGATCTACATGGACTTAAATATCCAAAAATACACAAATAATACATTTTCTTGGAGGTTAAATTCAAATGTCCTGAAAGGACCATTGAAAGATGAATTGGAATCAGATATTCTCAGATATTTGGAAGATAACGATAATGGAGAAGTATCCCCTTTAATACTGTGGGATGCATGTAAAGCTGTAATAAGAGGAAAGATTATTGCAAAACTGGCAACCCAAAAGAAACTAAGACAAGAAAAACTATCCACATTAGAGTCAGAACTTAGGAACCTAGAAAAAGAACACAAAGGCAACACTCATTCTACTGACTCGCTCAAGATTAAGGAAATTAAAAACCAAATAAATGAGATCTACACAATAGAAATCCAGAAGAAACTTACATTTCTGAAACAAAAATACTATGAAGCAGGCAGTAAATCGGCAAAATTGCTAGCCTATAAATTGAGGAAACATCAAACAGAAAGAGCAATCTACAAAATCAGAGACCCAGTATCAAAGGAAATAAAATTCAGAATTCAGGATATTCTTAAAAACTTCGAGAATTACTATAAGAACTTATACTCCCACAAAAAACATAAAAACGCATCCGAGGCATTCCTAAACACATTAAACCTTCCCCAACTTACGGAGTCACAAAATAAAACACTACTGTCAGAAATACATCCTAAAGAATTGGAAAAAGCAATTATGAAACTTAAAGCTAACAAATCCCCAGGAGCTGATGGCTATACAGCAGAGTGGTACAAAACCTTTAAACAGCAACTATCTCCTCTCCTCCTGAAAACATTTAATTATGTCCTCCACACAGGGGAAATCCCCCCCTCCTGGAGAGAAGGGGTCATTGCAGTTATACCTAAACCTGAAAAGGATAAACTAGAGTGCTCCAACTACAGACCAATCAGTGTACTAAATCAGGACTATAAGCTTTTTACCATTATCCTTGCCAAAAGGTTAGAAAATATACTGACAGACCTAATTCATTTAGACCAAACAGGTTTTATAAGACAAAGACAGACACAAGACAACATTCGACGCACTTTACACATAATTCATCATATAAAAAAATATAACTTAAATGCAGTCATATTGGGATTAGATGCTGAAAAAGCATTCGATTCGGTTGACTGGTCTTTTCTATGTAGAATCTTATCCAGTTTCAATTTTCATAACAACTTCATTAGAACTATACAGGCATTATATAAAAAACCAACAGCTAAAATAAGGATTAACGGTAATTTATCATCATCTTTTGAACTGGAAAGAGGATGTCGTCAGGGCTGCCCCCTGTCTCCACTGCTCTTTGCAATGTTCATAGAACCTCTGAGCCAATGGATAAGACAAAACCAAAAAATTCAAGGTATTACACTTGGTCAGAAGGAACATAAAATAGCACTCTTTGCTGATGACATTTTAATATACCTAGGGCAGCCGGACACTTCTTTACCAGAACTAACCTCAGTTTTTTCAGAGTATGGAGATTTATCGGGATACAAATTAAATATGCATAAAACCCAAGTTTTAACATTCAACTATGACCCAAATCATTATTCACTAAGCAAACTCAAAACTAACTGGGAGTCGGAATCTATGAAATATCTGGGGGTCAATATCCCGAAACAACTCAACAAAATTATATCACTAAACTATGATCCACTGGTGACAAAAATAAAATCTGACCTAGCAAGATGGAATATGATACCATTCTTGGGTACTGCACAAAGAATTGAAGCAGTCAAAATGAATATACTTCCACGTCTTCTATACCTTTTCCAAACAATACCGGTAGAACCTCCCAAAAAAACATGGCAGGAGCTGGACAGAAGGATCTCAAGATTCATATGGCAGGGCAAGAGACCTAGAATCAGATATAGAACCCTACAGCTAAACAAAGACAAAGGTGGGCTTGCGCTGCCAAATATCAGGGACTACTTTAAAGCCGCACAAATTAAAACTTTAGTAGAGATATGTAACCCAGTCTACACTGCACAATGGAAGGAGATCAAATGCCAAATAACAAGTGACATCCCCCTACAGGCGATAATAGGGAACAATGTCTTACCTAAGCTTTTGAATAACACTAACCCGTGGATAGAGACCCCGCTAAAAATTTGGTTTAAGATAGTCAGAGAGAATCAAACTAAAGAGCCCTATCGACTTCTGCAATGGATCGCCTATGATCAGGACTTTACTCCTAATAAAACAGACACCAGATTTAAAAAGTGGAAGGAGAAAGGGCTGATAAAATCTTACGATTTTTTTAAAGGGCAAATCTTAAGAAGTTTTGAAGATTTGAAAAAACAAGGCCTAATAAATCAAGACCTTTACAGGTTCTTCCAGCTTAGACACCACATAAACAATATACTTAAAAAGGAGGTTTTGGAAAGGGCCCAGTCAGGTGTTCTGAAAGTCTTCTTAATGGCATATAAAGGGATCCCAGGGATCAGATACATTTCTAAAATATACCAAGGTCTTCAAGACTTAAAAGGAGACAACACATCTTATATAAAAGAGAGATGGGAAAAAGAGGGGAATTTCACTTTACAACTGGAAATATGGGAAAAGCTAAATAAACAGCAATGGAAAAGTACCTCATCCCTGCAGTGGAGAGAATTTGGATGGAAAAACTTGGCAAGATTTTTCAGAACACCTGCACAAAACAAATTTACCCATAAAGGATTGAACTGTTGGCGCTTGTGTGGTGAAAAGACTGCAAATCATTTTCATGTGTTTTGGTCATGCCCAGTTATCCACCAATATTGGACCAAGGTACAGACAATGTTGGGGAAAATATTCAAAATTACAGTTCCCTTTTCTTTTGTAACTTTGTATTTGGGTTTACTACCGGACTCACTGGAAAGACGAGGAGAAAAATACTTATTCAATGTTTTAATATTGGCAAGCAAAAAAGCTCTAACTAAAAAATGGATGTTGAAGGACTGTCCTACACCTGAAGATTGGACTAACGTGATCCAAGACATTTACTCGATGGAAAAGTTGACATTCGCACTGAGACAGGACATGGATGTGTTCATGAACTTTTGGCAACCCTGGACCGCATATGTGTCTTCCATTAGATCTAATCTTTGACAAATACAAATTTTATTTTTAAATAAAAAAAAAAAAACATCTACGGAATGTGATGGTATTGACATGCTCTTAGTCAAAACTATTATTGAATGCTTAGTGAAATCACTGACGTATATCTGTAACCTGTCTCTCCAAACAGGTATATTTCCCAATGCAATGAAAATAGCTAAAGTAATTCCGATATACAAGACGGGTGACAGAGGGGACTTCTCAAACTATAGACCAATTTCACTATTGCCACAATTTTCCAAGACACTTGAAAAAATATTCTATGAGAGAATTGACAACTTCATACTGAAGAATAATTTATTGTGTGAGCAGCAATATGGGTTCAGACACAAGAGGACAACTGCATTTGCTCTAATGGAATTTATAGAAAAAATATCAACTGCCATTGAAAGTAAAGAGTATTCAGTTGGGGTATTCCTGGATCTTAAAAAAGCATTTGATACAGTGGATCATAATTTATTATTAAAGAAACTACAAAATTGTGGTATTAGAGGGGTAGCACTGTCCTGACTATGTAGTTACTTAAAGAATAGATATCAGTATGTATGTGTTGGTAACAAAAACTCACAGTTACTGAAGGTTACTTGTGGAGTCCCACAGGGTTCAGTTTTGGGGCCATTGTTATTCAATATGTATATAAATGATATATGTAAAGTTTCAGAAAAAATGTACTTAATATTGTTTGCCAATGACACTAATCTATTGTGCAGTGGAAGCAATTTGGAACAACTTTTGGATACACTCGGAAAAGAATTAGGAAAGCTTAAACTGTGGTTTGATTCAAACAAATTAACGCTCAATTTAAGTAAGACAAAATTTATAGTCTTTAACAACCATCACAACAACTCAGTATCTAAACTCAGTGTAGATGGTGGAGATTGAAAGGGTATCCGAAACTAAATTTCTTGGAGTAATAATTGATAATAAACTGTGTTGGAAGTCACATATTAATTATATTAAAGGTAAAATATCCAAATCAATTGCAATACTACACAGAGTGAAATATTTGCTGAATCAACCCACACTATATACCTTGTATCATTCATTAATACTCCCATACATGACATATTGTACTGAAGTATGGGGAAATACATATAAAACAAACATATATCCAGTCTTTATGCTTCAGAAGAGAGCTATTAGAATAATAAACAAAGCAGCTTACAGGGAACCAACAAACCCACTTTTTCTTAAATTAAAAGCTCTCAAGTTGAAAGATCTGGTTGACTTTAAAACTGCAGTAATGTGGATAACCCCCACAACAGACTGGGACAATCAGAGCGCGCATCTGGAGCGATTAACATTACAGTGAAATGTGTGTATTAATGTCAACAGGCAGCCTCGCTTCGTCTAGCTTTTTCCTGCTCAGTACTGTGATGTTAATGTGCCACTCATGCATTGTGTTCATGCTTCCTGCTCTTACTGTGATGTAAATGTCCCATGCCTTTCATGTATTGTTTGTAGTTGGGTATAAAAGCTGCATTGCTCTGTAGCTCACGCTCTCACTCTTACCACTGCTTCTGACTACTGCTGCTGAGAGCCTGAGGACCCGCTCCAGCCTGCCTGCACAAGGGCTGGAGCGAGTTCCTATGATGGCGGTATGATTTAATAAACCTACTTAAAACCCTCAGTTCGCTGCTTATAAATCTTTACCGCCACAGTAATAATGTTTAAAGTGAAGAATCTATCACTGCCCATAAATACCCAAAAGTTGTTCCAAATAAGGGAGAAACAATATCATTTCAGAGGAACATGTATATTTCAAAAAGCTTCAGTGAGAACTACCACCAAGCAACACTGTGTTTCAGTGCAAGGAGTCAGATTATGGAACGATTTTGGACCTGAATTAAAATCATGTACAACGCTTGGACAATTTAAACAAAAACTAAAGGAAGAAATACTCCAAACATATATACAAGATGACATGTAAAATCACATAAGGATTGTCATATCCAGCCTGCATTGTGTTGTAGCTTAGTTTTTTGTCACATTTTGTCTTAGCTTTGTTCTGAATTGTAATCGCTCTTGTTTTTTTTCTTTTGAATTCTTGGATGGAATATGGGTGGGCAATATAAGCTGCGGCTTCAGCCATCACCCATTTCGGATAACTTATGTTGAACTGTATAATCAGAGGAGTTATTGTCTAATTTGACCTTGTTGGATTTTCTTTCCCCCTTTGTTATATTATTCAATTTCTTTTAACCTGTACTTTTAATCTATCTGAAATAAAGATTCATTCATTCAAAAAGGAACCAACCCTTTAAGTTGTATTTTTGACATTTATTATCATCATAAGTATTCTCCTGGTCCTCGATTTATATAGTAGTGTGTAGAAGGTAAAAGGGAAAGATGTGGAGACGAGGCACGAGCGTAGGACACAGAATCTTTATTAACCCTCCAACACATATGTACAGCCTATGGCCCCAGCGTAGGCCACTGGGGCTCGGTCTGTAGAAGCCTCCTCCAGTCTCTCTGCGCTCTTTTATACCTTTATTGCTCATGCATTCAGACTGGAGCTGCTGACATTATGCATTGGTGCATGAACAACAGATTTGTGTGAAACATTATCATAACAGCTTGAACACCAGTTACAATACATTCACCACCTGCGTTTTCAAGTGCCAGCCCGTTGCTGCAGGTGGCAAAAGGCACTTCATTGTCTAGTTGACTCCATGTTAATTTTCCTCTCCTGGGGAGGTGTCTAAACTCTGCCCAGTCTGAACCTCCCGGTGAGCTTCCTCACGCGGTCCATTGTTCCGGTGTTTCTGGGTGTGAGGGACAATTCCCCACGCACTGTATACTGTGTCCACCACAAGTGTTTAGATTTTAGGGTTGCTCTTATTTTGAAGTCATTCCTGTTCCATTTCATGTAGCCCTGTTGTTCTTGTTCTGCTTCCAGTTCACTGTTATAATTTGCTATTTATGTTTCTGTCACCTACCTCTCATCAACTGTAACTCTGTCGAAAGGTAAACCCATGCTATATCCTTGTTTCGCTCCAGTCTGGCTTTTACTTTGTTTCGTTCTTTTGCTTAAGTTTCACTTTTAGCGTCCAGCCTCAGAGCTGGAAAAGCACTCCCTTCTGCTTGGTTCTTGACAGAATTCAGCATACTCCTTTACTGTGATACAAGTGTGTTATCAAGTTGCTGGTGTTAAAATGGTAAAGGTTGGTACCACACAGCAACATACCGACGCGAGTCCCCCAGAAAGGCTCCAGTGAGGTGACACTCGTTGCTGCTGAGCACAGAAGCCACGCACAGCGCGGCTGAGAACATAATCATACCATTTTATTTTAATACTATTAATGTATCGGATCGGTAAATTACTTTTATTCCATACAGATACCGATCCAGCCATTTTGCCTAGATCGAACCAAATAGCAATAGGGTGGATCGGCTCATTCCTAATTTAAGGTCCCATATGTGGAAGTAGAGGGGGCGTGACTTTGGCTCTCTATAGTCCCCGAGATTACTTATTTTCACACTTCTGTTTTAAGTCTTTAGACAGTATTATAACTCAATTTTAGTGGGGAAATTGGACACCTATCAAACTAGGCACTTTACAAAAACCCAACGACTTGAGGCACCACATTTCTTCCATTTTTATTTTGCTAATAACTTACAGCATATAATTAAATGGACCCCCCCCCCCCCAAAAAAAAATAAAAAACTAGATAATGTAATAGAAATAGAAGTGTCTCTTTGCCAAGAAATACGTGTTTATGTACGTGATTTACCTTTTTTAATCCATCACTTAAAAAGCATTCCTGTTTCAAAGGTCGCGAATTTGGGAAAAATGTTAGCTTATGAGTGGAAAAAAATGATCATTTTCATAGAAAAAAAAGTTGTCATTTTACTTTAAAAATCCTGCAAATTTATGAGACAACCAAAGGTAACAAATTTTAGAGGAAAAGTTAGAAATTTACAAAAAAAAAAAGAATCTCAAAATTAAGGAGGAAAAAAGGTATGAAACTGAGAAAAATATAAACTTAGGAAAAAAAACAATTTGGGAGTAAGAAATTATACATTTATAAGTAAAACATACACATAAAAAAGCCAAACTCATTAGGGGAATAAAAATCACAAATCTGACTTCCGGTTATGGCTGCCACGTAGGACGGACGTGTCTCGCTCTGCTCTGCTCCTGGAGAAAAAAAATCGGCAAATAACTCTCTCATTTGGGACAGAACGTATCCCAGCATTTGAGCGAGGATATGTCGGCGAAGCCTAAGGCTGGAAAACCAGGAAAAGGAAAAAGCGAGCCGCCGAAACAGTCCAAATTAACGGACTTTCAGGTCTGTGACGCAGCAAACAAGGCTCCATATATGGCGGAGGAAGCTGGCGGCGGTGCGATTTCTGCGGGGAATGGCGCAGATGCGCTGATGGCTGCCATGAGTTCAATGAGAGCGGACTTTTCCTCTAGATTTGATGGGATTATGACAGCGTTGGAAGGAATAAGAAAGGAATTGGGTGACTGTGTAGAACGAACGGCGCAGATGGAGCTCCGTCTCGCTAGTGCTGAAGATGACGTCACCCGTCTTAAATTAAAGGTGCGCACTTTGGAAAAAAAAAAAAAATCTCTGGAAGATAATATTTTGGATTTGGAATCTCGGTCGAGACAGAATAATTTGAGGCTGGTGGGTCTTCCAGAGGAATCAGAAGGTCGGGACGTATGTTCCTTTCTGGAAAAGTGGATTCCGGAGGTGCTGGGCAGCGAGGAGTTGCAATCAGCAGTGGTTCTGGAAAAAGCACATCGCATTGGCCCACGGAGAGATAAGGGACCGCCGAGGACCTTAATTATGAAGTTTCTTAGCAACAGAGACAGGATGAAGATCTTCAACGCTGCACGTGCTAAAGGAGAGATTAAACACCAGGACCAGCAGGTGCGGTTCTACCCAGATTTGGCCACAGGAATCCAGCAATTGAGGAAGCAGTTTGATCCCATACGTAAGGAGCTGCGCAACCTTGGGATTCGTCATGGTGTAATCTATCCTGCGAGACTGCTGACCACGTATGAGGGCAGAACCCACATCTTCAAGACCCCAGAGGAGGCGCAGGAGTTCATCAAGAAGATCAAAGAAGAAGAAGAGACTGGTGGGAGCTAAGCATGAACAAAATATAAGGTAGAATAATTAAGCATTTGCACAGGCATCTGACTGACTTGAAGTAAATAGTAAGTTTACAAAATATAGATTGTATTATATATTAAAAAAACAAAACAAAAACAAAACAAACAAAAAAAAAAAAACTATGATGTACAAAGTTGTTAAAAATTTTGGAGTTAAGTTGGAAAACTACAGAGGAGAGTTAATGTTACGTCATTAAAAGTAGTAGAGTTAGGGTGATTGGGAGGATGAAGAAGGAGTGGCTTAGGCTGTTCCCCGTGGGTGTGGAACGGTCGATGGCTATATCGGGAGACAGAATTTTTCTTTTGATTTTGGGGGGTTTGCCACAAGTGTGGGAAGGGGAAATTTGTTTGTGTGTAGTTTGTAGGATGAATGTTCAACCACTCATGTTTTTGCTTCTCTGTATGAGCATGTTTACACTGCAAGGTAATCCTAAACTCTCTATTGATCATGGACCAAAGTGTTAATCTTAATTTAACTTCATGGAATTGCAGAGGTCTACAAAATTTAAAAAAACTTAAACAAGTTATGAATAAAATAAAGGACATGGGTTCAAGAATTGTGTTTTTACAAGAAACTCATCTGATAGAGGAGGATGTTAAAAGAATTAGGAGTAGATGGCAGGGAAGTGTATTCACCTCTTCATTTTCATCCCGAGCCAGGGGAGTTATGACTCTCATACATAAATCAGTTCCTTTTCAAGTGAAAAATGTAATTGGAGACAAATTTGGAAGATATGTAATCATTCAAGGTTCTTTGCTATTAGAAAATATAAATCTTGTGAACTTATATGGTCCCAATATAGATGATCAGAAGTTCTTTGCTAATTTATTTCTCATCTTATCATCACTTACAGGGCAACATATAATAGCAGGGGATTTTAATTGTACATTGAATCCAGGTGTGGATAGATCAACAGGACTGGATTGTACGCACATTGGATGTAGGATGACTATTAATCATTTTATGAAAGAATTGAGATTGTTAGATATATGGAGAGAAATGAAACCACAAGTTAAAGCCTATTCTTGTTATTCCAGTACCTACAAGACATTCTCACGTATTGATTATTTTTTGATTTCCACAGAATTAAGGTCCAAGATTCAAAACTGCTTTTATGATAACATCGTGATCTCTGATCATGCACCCTGTTGTCTAATATATGTAGATAAAAAATTGACAAAGGAATCAGGTAGATGGCAATTTCAGCATAAATGGCTTCAGGATGAGGAATTTGTCAAGTATATAGAAAAACAGATAGACGAGTTCTTTGACATCAATACTACACAAACATCAGCATGTGTAAAGTGGGAGGCTTTCAAAGCTTTTATTAGGGGACATATTATTAGTTATACAGGATCAAAATCTAAGAAGACTCGAGAGGAGAGAGCTAAATTGGAACATAAAATAAAAAATCTTCAGGAAAAAGTGTATGCAGGAAGTGACCCAAGGTTGGAGAATGAATTACTGATTTTGAGAGCTGAATACGACAAAAAATCAGCGAATAGAGCTGCCTCGAGTCTTCTAAGATTGAAACAATCTTTTTATGAACAAGGTGAAAAATCAGGAAAATTATTAGCATGGCAGATTAAACAATTGGAAATTAAAACACCAATTACCAGTATTATAAGTAATGGACAGGTAGTTATAGATCCTTTAGAAATTAATAGAGCCTTTAGAGATTACTATGAAAAATTATATGATACCAAAAATGAACCTGATTTAACAAAACTAAATGGGTTTTTGAACGAACTATCTATACCGTGTATTCCAAATGAAAACAGGGAGATATTGGAGTCTAAAATTAGTCAAGAAGAAGTTGGGCTAGCCATTGATAATATGAAATCAGGAAAAAGTGCAGGACCAGATGGTCTTCCAGTTGACCTTTATAAAAAATTTAAGAATAAATTAATAAAACCTTTTTTGGAAATGGTTTTAGAAGCATTTCAAAATAATAATTTACCATCATACATAAATAATGCCTTAATTATACTGCTGCCAAAACCAGGCAAGCCCTCTAATAAATGTGAAAATATGAGACCAATAAGCCTATTAAACGCCGACCTTAAGATAATCTGTAAAATTTTAGCAAGACGAATACAAGAAATTTTACCAAATATTATTAATCGAGATCAGAATGGCTTTATAAAGGGTAGACAAGGCTTCCATAATGTAAGAAGACTATTTAATATTATTTATTTTAATAAAGAAGCACCGGATACAGCTCTCCTATCATTGGACGCCGAAAAGGCCTTTGATAGAGTTGAATGGCCCTTTCTTTTTGAAGTCCTACAAAGGTTTGGACTTGGAAATAATTTCATAAAATGGGTTCAAATAATATACAATAATGCTACAGCAGAAATCCTAACAAATAACAATATTTCAAAACCAATAAAAATCAATAGAGGATGTCGACAAGGCTGTCCACTTTCACCTTTACTGTTTACTATGGCAATTGAACCTTTAGCGATAGCGATACGTTTACATTCACAAATATATGGAATTAAAGTTGGACCAACAGAACATAAAATCTCCCTGTACGCCGATGATATAATTTTGTTTATGTCGAATCTAAAAAAATCAATTCCAACCTTGTTGAATTTAATAAAGAATTTTGGGGAAATATCAGGATATAAAATAAATAAAACTAAATCTTCAATATTAATGCTAAATGAGACCCAGAGAAATTACCCAGCCCCTGAGGTAAATCAATTCAATGTTGTAAATCAGTTTAAATATTTAGGAATCCAAATTATGCCTAAGCTAGAATCAGTCGCCAGTGTCAACTATGAAGCCTTAATGTCAGATATCAGTGAGTTAACTCAGAGATGGATGTCACTACCAATGTCGATGATCGGGAGAATCAATATACTTAAAAGTAATATTTTACCTAAAATACTTTATTTATTTCAATACATTCCCTTATCACCACCTTTAGATCTATTCTCAAGAATAAAAAAAAAGTTAGTGGAATTTATATGGAACAACAGGAGGGCTAGATTACGTTTGTCTTTATTATATTTACCATTTGATCGTGGAGGTCTGAAATGTCCAAATTTTATGTTGTATTATTGGTCGGCACAACTGAGGTCTATGACATATTATTTTTCATCAAATGATCTCCCTCACTGGACTGAAATGGAATCATACAATTTACCTTTACCTCTTCCCATATTCATATACTCAGATTCGGCAAAAAAATTACAAAAACAAGTTAAAAATCCATTTGTAAAGCATATGATCAAAATATGGTGTGAAGCTAAAAACTATTTAAAAGAACCACAGTTATTGTCACAATTTAGTCCAATATGGGGTAATCAATATTTTAAACCAGGGAGAGCGGACGCTGTATTTAAAGTATGGAATTTAATAGGGATACAAAAGATTCAGGATTTATATTTGCCAGGTGCAGACAACATAATGTCTTTTGAAGAGCTGAGGATCAAATTTAATCTCAATAGAACACATTTTTTTAAATATCTTCAACTTAGAAACTTTATTCGATCAAATCAAAATAAAGCTCTCACTCGACCTATTTATTCATCCTTGGAAAAAATGATGATGAAAGATAGTAAAAGAAAGGGTATTATTTCAGAGTTTTATAACTCATTGACACTATCTTCAAGTGAAAATTCACTGAAAAGATTAAACTACTGGAAAGAAGATCTGCAAATTGAAATTTCAGAGGAACAATGGGAATTGGCTTGTACAGAAGCTCAAACCAAATCAATAAATGCACGCCTTAAATTGATACATTTCAAATGGTTAATGCGGATGTATGTTACACCGGAGGAGTTAAATAGATATAACAAAAATATACCAGATACATGCACAAAATGCATGGAAAGTAAAGGAACCCTATTTCATTGTTTATGGGAATGTAGATTAATAAGAATGTTTTGGGAAGAGGTGAGGGTAACAATTGAAAAAATAATCTCAAAACAAATCATATTGAATCCTAAACTGTTTTTGTTGGGTCTGTACCCAGAAAAGCATAATTTTAATAAAAGTGAAAGAACATTCATAGACCTCAGTTTGCTTAATGCCAAAAAATGTATTGCACTATTATGGAAAAAGACTCATAGACCAGATGTGACTCAGTGGTTAAGACAGATGTTAACAAACCTTCCATTAGAAAGAATAACATATATACTAAAATCAAAGGAAATTGTGTTTGAGAATATATGGAGACCTTTTATTGATTATGTAAAAAATTTAAACATAACTCTTGAAGAAGAAGGTGAATGATGTGTGTGGACCTTGTAAATTCCAAACTGGTGAACATAATAAGTATACTAATGTATTGGATTGTCTAGACTAAACAGAGGAGCATTGTTGAAGACTTGATTTTGTTGGTGGTTGTTGGTGTTTTTAGTGCATTTTTTTTTTTTTTGTAGTACTTTAGTGTTAGTGTTTGATTGTTTGTATCATGTTTGTTAAAAAAAAAAAAAGGTTCAATAAAGATATTGTGGAAAAAAAAAAAAAAAAATCACAAATCTAAACCCACAGCTTTAACACATCTTTATTTAAATCTTATAATGAACAAAAGCAATGACAAATAGAACAAGTCGAAGTGAAGAGTAGATGAAAACAATTACTCTGCTGCAGCCGTCACTTCCTCTTGAACCTGCCCAACAGATCGGAGCGTCAGACACCGTTATTTGATTCAGGTTGGATTAAGTTCCACACAGACGAGGTAACACTTACCTGGAGCCGCCAGGACGCTTCCTGTCCAAACCCAAGCGCTTCCTATCGGTAAATGATGGTCTGTAATGAGAGACAGTGAGGGAGTGAGACGGACGGACGGACACAGAGGAACAGACAGATGTCGGACAGGTGGAGTCTCACCCAGATCTATATTGTTTCAGAGCCTTTCTGCTGGTGCTGGTCAACTCCTTATCAAACACAGACTTCTTCCCTCCTCCTTTTCCTGCTTTCTGATTGGCTGCTGCACAGAGGCAAAGAGTTTCATTTAGTGCAAGTGTCAGTGGAAAGTCTGCATCATTTCTGAACAATTTTAAGAGACTCTTAAATATTAAACTTTTAACTCCCCTTCATTTTTTTTGTCCTTAAATGTGCAACAGAAAACATGTGAGGTTTTCTCCTTATATTTCTAATTTTTGTCACCAATTTAAGACTTTTCTTCTTGTAAATTTGCAGTTTTCTTCCTCACAAGCATGCAGTTTTTTTCCTTAGAAATTTGTGCTTCCCCCCCCCCTTTAGATTTGGAAGTTCTCATAAATTTGAGTCATTTTTTTCTTGTAAATTTATAACCCTTTTCTCGTAAATTTGCATTGTTCTTCTCTGGTTAAAGTCAGAGAAAAGCACTGGCTACATGCGTCCCATTTACTTAAATGTTTTAGTGCATTTATATAATATACAGTGCTGTGAAATAGTATTTGCCTCCTGCCTGATTTCTTAAATTTTTGCATATTTGTCACATTTAAATGTTTCAGATCATGAAACACATTTCAATATCAGGCAAAGATAACCCGAGTAAATACAAAATACAGGTTTTAAAATTACGATTTCATTTATTAAGGGGAAAAAAAATCTATCCAAACCTACCTGGCCCTATGTGAAAAAGTAATTGTTCCTTAAAGCGTACCTGTGGTGGTCGTGAAAAAAAAAGATATTATATTGAGCCCCTGTCTCACGTTCTAGTTCAAGTTTAAGTTGAAATTCATGTTCAAAGCAATATGATATAAATCCATTGCTGATGTGCTGGTTCAGCTATGTCAGCAAAACATGGGTACAGCCATACTAGCGGCTACATGGCCTTCCAGGATGCTTCCTGTGACGCATTACCGTGGCTACCGCGATCTGGATCAGTATTGGCTGAGCCTGCAGTACCCGGATGTGCAGCGGCTTTTGGGATATTCAAATTCAAACGTTTATTTCAAACTCAGGGTTCATATTAAATGCAGAACTAAAACGAGTAGAAAATAAATAAATAAATAAATGCTTAAATTCGGCGGGTCCTGTCATCTGATCTGAGGTCGTTAACAGCCGCAACAAGATAATTCAGCTCCTCCCTCGCCGCTATACAGAGCGGCAGACACTCGGCGCGTTGCGTTGTGTGAGGACCAAAATTCAAACGTTTATTTCAAACTCAGGGTTCATATTAAATGCAAAACTAAAATGAGTAGAAAATAAATAAATAAATGCTTAAATTCGGCAGGTCCTCTCATCTGATCTGAGGTTGTTAACAGCCGCAACACGGCAGATAATTCGGCTCCTCCCTCACTGCTATAAAGAGGAGCAGACACTCGGCGCTCTTGTTAAAACAAAAACATACAATGTGATATGGATATCGCAACATGGCGGAATGTAAAGCCTTTGGATGTCTCAATAATAAGCGAAAAAACAAAGATAAACACTTCTTTTGTGTACCCAAACCCGTAGTCGCAGGGAAACACTAAGTATTGTCTTTTCAGTAGCAACCTTAAGTCGTCACTTCCGCATATGTCATGGCGGCGCCCACAATTTTCATTGGCTGGCCATGCCCGCGGTCCTATTTGAATATATCTCAGGTGGTATATGGCTGGCAAGAATTATTTACCCAAATAAAAAACACATTTTCCTAATGTTTTCAAGTTAAATGCATCTTCACGACCACCACAGGTACACTTTAACCTAATAACTGGTTGTGCCACCCTTGGCACTACAACCACAATCAAGCATTTGTGATAACTGGCACCGAGTCTTTTACATCACTGTTGAGGAATTTTGACTTTTCTTTCCAGAATTGTTTTAATTCAGCCACACTGGAGGGCTTGAGCTTGAAGTGACGAACTGATGGCGGGACATTTTCCTTCAGGATTTTCTGGTAGAGAGCAGAATTCATGGTTCCATCAGTTACAGCAAGTCACCCAGGTCCTGAAGCAGCAAAGCAGCCCCAGACCATGACACTACCACCACTATGTTTGACTGTTGGTATGATGTTATTTTTATGAAATGCTGTGTTAGTTTTACACCAGATATAATGGGACACACACCTTCCAAAAAGTTCAACTTTTGCCTCGTCAGTCCATAGAATGTTCCCAAAAGTCTTGGGGATCATCAAGATGGTTTTTTGGGGGCAAATGTGAGACGAGCTCTTGTGTTCCTTTTCGTCAGCAGTGGTTTTCACCTTGGAACTCTCCCATGGATGACACTTTTGCCAAGTCTCCGTCTTATTGTTGAATCATGAACCAGTGTCCAAACTGAGGCGAGTGAGGCCTGCAGTTCTTTAGATGTTGTTCTGGGGTTTTGTTTCTCATCAGTTCTTGGAACTTCTTTAGATCACAGCATGGTGTGGTGTTGCCTTTTGAGATCTTTGAGCCTACTTCACGTTGTCAGACAGGTTCTACAGTCATGTGAAAAAATTAGGACACCCCATTGAATATTCAGTTCTTTATTAGGAAATGTTAACATACTGATGTCTAATCTTGTTTTCAGTCATCTCTGGAAAAGAATGTGATTTAATTGCATGTAAATAACAAAAATTAACCTTGTTTTACTCCATCCATCCATCCATTTTCTTCTGCTTAATCCTTTTCGGGTCGGGGGGAGGGGGTAGGCTGGAGCCTATCCCAGCGCTTTGGGCGACGAGAGGTAGGGTACACCCTGGACAGATCGCCAGTCCATCGCAGGGCCAACACAGAGAGACAGACAACCATTCACTCTCACAGTCTTACCTAAGGACAACTTAGAATCCCCAGTTTGATGCCAATTAACCTAACTTGCATGTTTTTGGCATGCGGGAGGAAACCGAAGAAATCCCGGAGTAAACCCACGCAGACACGGGGAGAACATGCAAACTCCACACAGATCACTAAACAAAAAGATATCAACAAAAATGTGTATTCTAACTGAGGAAAAAGTTATAACACCCTACTGCCTAAGAGGTAGTGTTACCCCCTTTGGTTGAAATAACTTCAGTGAGACGCTTCTTGTAGCCATCTACCAGTCTCTCTGACATCGATCTGAGGAAAGTTTGCCCCAATCCTCAACGCAGAATTCTTTCAGCTGTGAGAGGTTTGAAGGGTTTCTTGCATGTACAGCCCGTTTCAACTCACCCCACAGCATCTCAATGAGATTAAGATCTGGGCTTTGACTCGGCCATTCCAGGACTCTCCATTTCTTTGTTTTTAGCCAGTCCTTGGTGGATTTACTGGTATGTTTTGGGTCACTCATGTTGCAAGGTCCAGTTCCACTTCAGCTTTCATTTTTTTTTTTTTTTTTAACAGATGGTCTCATGTGGTCCTCAAGCACCCTCTGATACACGGTAGAATTCATGGTGGATTCTATGATGGTGAGCTGGCCAGGTCCTGTTGCAGCAAAGCATCCCCAAACCATGACACTTCCACCTCCATGCTTCACAGTTGGTATGAGGTTCTTTTTCTGGATTGCTATAGTTGGTCTACACCAAACACATCCTCTGTTCTGGTGTCCAAATAATTCAATTTTAGACTCATCTGTCCAAAGAACATTATTCCATAAGTCCTGGTCTTTGTCTGTGTTCTCTCTGGCAAACTTCAGTCTGGCCTTCATGTTTCTCTTAGAGAGCAAAGGTTTCCTCCTTCCATGCCTCCCATGCAAGTTAAACTTGTGCAGTCTCTTTCTGATTGTAGAGGCATGCACTTTCACATCAACAGTAGCAAGAGTCTGCTGTAGGTCCCGTGATGACATTTTAGGGTTTTTTTTGAGACTTCTTTTGGCATCTTGCAATCTGCTCTCAGGGTGAACTTGCTTGAACTGGCCAGACCTGGACATGTTGGCAGTTGTTATGAATGTCTTCCACTTGTAGACTATTTTCTGGACAGTGGAGTGGCTGATTTCAGTCTTCTGAGGTCCTTTTAAATCCCTTACCAGACTCACAAGCTGCTACAATCTTCTTTCTGAAGGCCTCAGACAGCTCTTTCGGTCTCACTCTCACTTCAACAGTCAGGAGCACACAAAACTAAATGTCTGCGGTTTAACTAGAACAAGCCTCCTTCAAAATGCTGAGTAATGATGTTCTAATCATGTGCACCTGATGCGATACACCTGTGTGTGATTTTAGCCATTTTAAGTGAGACTAAATGTGGGGGTGTCCCAATTTATTCCTCACCAGAAATTGCCTGTTTTTGGAATTACATTTTACAGGAAAATTTTAAAGTCTTTTCTTCAGTTTTAATTGTTTAGTTATATTACTTGAATCTCCCAGTATTGTTAAAATTGATATTAAATATCCATATGTCCGAATATGTTAAAAAAAAAAAACAAAAAACAACACACGGGCTTTCATATGGTGTCCTAATTTTTTCACGACTGTATCTAAGTGATTTCTTGATTCAACAAGTCTGGTAATAATCAGGCCTGTGTGTGGCTAGTGAAAATGAACTAAGCCTCCCAAAAATGCGGTTAATCACAGTTAATTCATGATGTAACAAGGGGGACAACTACTTTTTTAAATTGGACCAGGTGGGTTTGGATAGCCTTTTCCCCTTAAATGAAATCATCATTTAAAAACAGCATTTTGTATTTACTCGGTTATCTTTGCCTAAAGTTACACTTTGTATAAGTGTGACAAATGCGCAAAAATATAAGAAATAAGGAAGGGGGCAAATACTTTTTCACAGTACTGTATGGACATATTTATATAATGTTTTGCCATTCTAACAACCACTCAAAGTTCTTTTAACTATATTCATCCTCTATTCTATAGGCCAGGGGTGTCCAATCATGTGTCATGGAGGGCCAAGACCCTGCAGGTTCTCTCTTCTACCCAGTCTCTTCAGCAGGTGTTTTCACTTATCAGCAATCAGTAGGAAGAAATTCAGTGTAATCTGCTGTGGAAGACACTGGTTGGAGGTAAAGCCTGCAGGGTCTTGGCCCTCAATGGCACATGATTTGGCACCCCTGCACACAAACAATTATGAATCACGTATTATGTGTATTTAAGTGTGACGGTGACCTTGAGCGGGCTTCTCCTCCTCGGCCATCACCCTCGCTCTCTTGTGTCGTCTCTCTCTCTTGGCCGCACGCTCGGCATACATCTGGGCCTTCAAAATCTCAAACTGAGCGCGTTCCTCTGCCTGAAAGACGACAGACACATTAAAGGTAAATAGTTGTCGGGGTGTCTTCATTCGAGATCAGAGGGTGGCAATTTCTGCAGGAAACATGTAAACCAAGAACAAATGTGGGTAGGTAAACTGTGGCATCATCTCGAGGATGAATTGAAATTGTGTAGGTCTAGATTTTGTTTTAAACAAGGGCACTCTGAGGCGACTGCAATATCCTCCGCTTCCATTTTCTTTGAAGATCCCAGTGCTTACTGATGGAGACTTCAATACAATTACTATGGCAGAATCAAATTATGATAAGCCCATCATCCACGAATATACAACAAAGTATACAACCCACAGCTGTAGGTCAGGATCCCAAGGTGAACCTGTGTAGCAAGTATGGTGACCCTAGAGAGCTTTACACGTTCTATAGTAAGAGATCATAGGGAGTGCCAACCTTGACCTCTGAACTTTTGATCCCAAAACTGTAGTCAGAGGTCATGGTCTCAGAGTGAACCTGTGCACCAGGTATGGTGACCCTAGCTTTCTTTGTTGCCGAGATATAGTTTATAAGCCATATTGAAGTTGACCTTTGACCTTGCGATCCCAAAACCAGAGTCACACGTTAGGGCCACAGGGTGAACCTGTGAACCAAGTTTGGTGGCCCAAGTTTTACTCGTTGTACAGTAATAAGGTATAGGGAATGTTAACCTTGACCTTTGACCTTTTGACCCCAAACCCATAGTCAGAGGTCAGGATTCCAAGGTGAACCTGTATACCAGGTTTGGTAGGATAAGATAAGCCTGTATTAGTCCCACAATGGGGAAATTCCAGGATTGCAGCAGCTCAGGGATAGCAGCACTCATTGACAAATGGTCAGCAAAAAAAAAACATTTCATAAAGGAGCAGTAGGGGTTTAGCTCACTACTGGATGTTGCACTAGAGCAGGGGTCACATGTGGTTCTTTTGCCCATGGATAGTGGCTCACTGAGGGCTTGAGAAAAAAAACTAAGATAAACCTTTATTATTATTCCAGGATTGCAGCAGCACAGGGATAGCAGCACTCAGAGCAATAACAAATAAAATAATAAGATAAGAATAGGTTAGCCAAAGCAGTAAATGAATATACATATGTACACAGTTATATACACAGTGCAGGAGCATTGCTGCTAGATGGTATCAACAGCATTACAGTTTGTTAAATTACCCGGCAGAGTGTAAATATGGACCCAGACAGTATATTTCACAATTGAATCAACAGTGTTGTTGCCACCCTCAATAATAATTGTAACTGTCTTAGTTGTGTATTGGAGGGGACAATCTCTATTGTGCAAAGTTGTAATGTTTAATACGGCGTCTATGAGCAGCACCGGTTAGCTTATAAAGCCTGACAGCCATAGGTAGGAAGAACCTGCGGAACCTCTCCCTCAAGCACTTAGGATGGCACAGCCTACCGCTAAATGAGCTCCTCAGTGCGTTCAGCATGTCCCGCATGGGGTGGGACTCGGACTACAGCAAAGATGACAGCTTAGCCATCATCCTCCTCCTCTCTCCTATCTCCTACACTGGGTTGAGACGTCACCCCAGAACAGAGCTAGCTTTTTTGATCAGCCTGTTCAGTCTCTTCCTGTCGGCTGTCGCTGCCCCAGCAGACCGTTCCATACGTGATGGCTGATGCCACTACAGAATCGTAGAAAGTCTTCAGGAGTGCCCCTTGCACTCCAAAAGACCCGAGTCTTCTCAGGAGGAACAGCCTGCGCTGCCCCTTCTTGTAGAGCACATTGGTGTTGTGTGGCAAGTCCAGTTTATTGTTAAGGTAAACACCCAGGTACTTGTAAGACGTCACCATCTCAGTGTCTGTTCCCTGGATGTTTATCAGTGCTGTGGGGGGTTGTCCACGCCTGCGGTAGGTCACCACCAGTTCCTTGGTTTTCCTCCTGTTAACCTTGACCTTTGACCCCAAACCCATAAGAGGTCAGGATCCCAAGGTGAACCTGTATACCAGGTTTGGTGGCCCTAGCTTTACTCGTTTTATAGTAATAGTAAATGTAGCATTTACCATAGTGCAACTACAATGTTAACTTTGAACTTTGACCCCTTGACCCCAAACCCATAGTTAGGTCAGGGTATAAATCATCCAAGATGTGTATTAGATACAACTACTGTATTGATTTGAAAAACTACAATCTAAAAAAAATTAACAAGTATACTGTTCACTGATTACAGTATATCCAGAAAATATTCACAGCGCTTCATTTTTTTCCCCACATTTTGTTATGTTACAGCCTTATTCCAAAATGGATTAAATTTATTTTTTTCCTCAAAATTCTACACACAATACCCCATAATGACAATGTGAAAAAAGTTGAGACTTTTGCAAATTTATTAAAAATAAAAAACTAAGAAACCACATGTACATATGTAAGTATTCACAACCTTTGCCATGAAGCTCAAAATTGAGCTCAGGTGCATCCTGTTTCCACTGATCATCCTTGAGATGTTTCTACAGATTAATTGGAGTCCACCTGTGGTAAATTCAGTTGATTGGACATGATCTGGAAAGGCACACACCTGTCTATATAAGTGCCCACAGTTGACAGTGCATGTCTGAGCACAAACCAAGCATGAAGTGAAAGGAATTGTCTGTAGACCTCTGAGACAGGATTGTCTCGAAGCACAAATCTGGGGAAGATTACAGAAAAAAAGTTCTGCTGCTTTGAAGGTCCTAATGAGCACAGTGGCCTCCATCATCCGTAAATGGAAGAAGTTTGGAACCACCAGGACTCTTCCTAGAGCTGGCCGGCCGTCTAAACTGAGCGATTAGGGAAGAAGGGCCTCAGTTAGGGAGGTGACCAAGAACCCGATGGTCATGATGTCAGAGCTCCAGTGTTCCTCTGTGGAGAGAGGAGAACCTTCCAGAAGGACAACAATCTCTGCAGCAATCCACCAATCAGGCCTGTATGGTAGAGTGGCCAGACAGAAACCACTTCTTAGTAAAAGGTACATGTCAGCCTGCCTGGAGTTTGCCAAAAGGCACCTGAAGGATTCTCAGACCATGAGAAACAAAATTCTCTGGTCTGATGAGAAAGATTGAACTCTTTGGTGTGAATGGCAGGCATCATGTTTGGAGGAAACCAGGCACTGCTCATCACCAGACCAATACCTTCCCTACAGTGAAGCATGGTGGTGGCAGTATCATGCTGTGGGGATGTTTTTCAGCGGCAGAAACTGGGAGACTGTCAGGATAGAGAGAAAGATGAATGCAGCAATGTACAGAGACATCCTGGATGAAAACCTGCTCCAGGGCACTCCTGACCTCAGACTGGGGTGACGGTTCATTTTTCAGCAGGACAACGACCCTAAGCACAAAGCCAAGATATCAAAGGAGTGGCTTCAGGACAACCCTGTGAATGTCCTTGAGTGGCCCAGCCAGAGCCTAGACTTGAATCCAATTGAACATCTCTGGAGAGATCTGAAAATGGCTGTGCACCAACGCTTCCCATCCAACCTGATGGAGCTTGAGAGGTGCTGCAAAGAGGAATGGGTGAAACTGCCCAAAGATAGGTGTGCCAAGCTTGTGGCATCATATTCAAAAAGACATGAGGCTGTAATTGCTGCCAAAGGTGCATTATTGAGCAAAGGCTGTGAATACTTATGTACATGTGATTTCTTAGGTTTTTTTATTTTTAATAAATTTGCAAAAATCTCAAACTTTTCACACTGTCATTATGGGGTATTGTGTGTAGAATTTTGAAGAAAAATATGAATTTAATCTATTTTGGAATAAGGCTGTAACATAACAAAATGTGGAAAAAGTGAAGCACTGAATACTTTCCGGATGCACTGTATAACATAAAACAGAGAAATTTAATTTTGAACTTAATATGAATGTGTTTTTTGTTTGTTTTTCTTGCCAATGTGATATTCTAGGTTACTTACAGTGGGGAAAATAAGTATTGGACACGTCAACTTTTTTCTCATTGAACATATTTCTGATGGAGTCATTGACCTCAGATTTTCACCAGATATCACTAACAACCCAAGTAATCCATACATACAAAAAAAATGAAGGCAACTGTGTTCTCAAAACAAGTTATATTTAATAAAATGGAATGACACTGGGAATAAGTATTGAACACGTGAAAAAGAGGTGCAAAAAGGCATAGAAACCCAAGAAACCAGCTGAAATCCATCAGAATTTAGGAAGCCATCTCATCCCCCAACAGTGCAAATTAATTTCAGCTGGTTAAGTCCTGATTGATAGCCTTTAAAAAGGTCTGTGAATATCAGATTGTTACACCACAAAGAACTCATGATGGGTAGAAGCAAAGAGCTCTCTCTAGACCTTTGCAACCTTATTGTTGCAAAACATAATGATGGCACTGGTTACAGGCACATTTCTAAACTGCTGAATGTTCCATTGAGCATTGTTGGAGCCATCATTCGAAAGTGGAAAGATCATCATTTTACCATAAACTGGCCACGACCAGGAGCTGCTCGCAAGATTTCTGACAAGGGCGTCAAAAGAATTATCAGAATTCAAGAGCCAAAGGCCACTCGTGGAGAGCTCCAAAAAGACCTGGAGTTAGCAGGTACTGCTGTTTCAAAGAAAACAATAAGTAATGCACTCAACCGACATGGGCTCTATGCCGGCTCACCTTGCAAGACTCCATTGCTGAAGAAAAAGCATGTTGAAGCTTGTTTAAAGTTTGCTGCACAACTTTTGGGCAAGCCAGTAAAACACTGGGAGAATATAGTCCGGTCAAATGAGACCAAAATTGAACTTTTGGATGCCACAATACACAGCATGTTTGGAGGAGAAATGGCACTGCACATCAGCCCCAAAACACCATACCATCACTGACGTTTTAGTGGAGCAGATAACTAAAAAAATCCTTCAAATGGTGACACAAGCATGAAATTTTGCACAGATACCCTTCTGGATATACTCTTTCAGATTAGGGTCCTGGCCACGTGAAAATTCAAGATGGCGACCTTTTTTCAAGATGGCCGCCATCAGTATCTGGCAATCTCACACCGAGACCATATATCTGTTGAAATATGCTTTTTTCATTTAAATGAACTTTAAATCATGGGATTGTGATCATGAACTGTTTCTCACAAGAGAGAGAGACTGTCAGGAGAATAACTGACAGTCTTCTTTCAATAGCCTTTGCTTTGACTGTACAGGACTAGCCGATTCTTGTTGGAAGAAGTCGGTCACATTCTTCTTGATGGGTTCATACATGGAGGCAGGGCGGCTTGCCAGAGCATCTGAGAACTCCTGGAACTTGGCATGGCCTCTGTTCATGTGTGTCTTGAGAAGCTCTGCTGTGTTGGGGTGGGCAATATCCTTGGTGTCAATGGAATACAAGTCAGAACTTTCTTCCTGAAAAGGACTGCCTAGGTTTTGCAAGGCTGCAGAAAGCTTGTTGACCTTGTCCAGAAAAGTCTTCTGTGCCTGTGGGTTTTGCTCATGGTGTGTTGCTTGCTCGGGAATTTCTTTGCGTTGGGCCTCTGTGTCATAAACAGATAACAAGCGACTGACCTCTGGGCCAGCTAACATCCATCGCCTGAGTGCAGATGGATCTTCTGTCAACCCAATGGCTCCACCATCAGCCTTGATGATGGCATTGGTCTGCTCATGGGCTTGATCTAGAGCCATTGCTGAGAAAGGACGACGGGTCTTGTGCACCACAAAGTTGCCAGCTTTAAACTCTTTGTCTAACTCTGGGTGTGAAATCTCTAGCATAAGCATGTCCCTGAGGTGGATGGGCAGCCAACGAGCATAGTTTGTATTGTTGTTGGCAAAGAAACAGGGTATCAGTTCATGTAGTGCCTGGCAGTAGAGAGCAAAATTTCCCTCGCGGAAAGATCTAATCAGCAGAAAGACAACAAGCTCCATGGATAGTACCATGTGCCAGAAGTGAAACTGTGGACTATCCTGTTTTCGGGAGTCACACCACTTCTCAAAGTCCAGTGCCTCTTCATCTTGATTTTCCTGCTCAGTACAGTACTCATCATATGCAGCTTTCAAGAGTTTGTACAAGCTGGAGGCTGTCACTTGGTGCATCTGTCGCGTCCTGGTAACACTTGCAGCTGACAGGAAGGACTCTGCAGTGCCAGATGAAGCCACACCAGCTTCAACTAGAGCTCCTGTCCATCCACTGGCTTGGAGGATAGTACCCAGCAACTTCAGTGCTGCCATCTCAATGTGCAGACCACCAAACATGACCAGGTACTTGTCCTCACCATACTGACCTGGCCACTGCCACTGCACCTGCTTTGCTATGGCGTAGATTGGCTGGTCAGCTGTGATGACAGGTACCTGGCCAGGGTTGAGGAAATCAACAACATCTTTTACTTTGTTCATTACACGTTTGACTGTAGCAACTGAATGAGCTGGATCCCGCAGGAGAGGAAGCAAAGAAGTAATGGTAACTTCAAATTCAGGGCTTCTCTTCATTGAAGCATGATGTGCTGACCATGTTAGGTTCAATGCATCATCAACTTCTTGTGTCACTGAGACCTTGTCCAGCCACTGGTACTCTAGTGCTAGTTGTGGCCCCAGAATATCTGTGGGTGGTTTTGGCATTGCAGTACCTGGTGGAACAGGATTTGTTGTCCGGAAGGAAGCTGGAGAGATATTTGTGAATGTATCAGGAAGTTCAGGAACTGACTTTACTTTCTCAGGCCCAAACCTGAGTTGCCCTCGTTCCTGTCCACTATTATCCTTTGTGGGATGTTGGAACAGAGAGATGCTTGTGCCATGAAAGGAGGTAGTTGCAGTTGTTGCAGAGGGATTGTGATCAATGTTATCCATCACTGCAGAAGTGAACAACCCTTTCCGCAGCACTGGAGGACAAACCACACCCTCCTCAACATACTTGCTGACTGTTGCATCTCCAAGTTGAGCAGAGATCTCCAGCACTCTGTCATAAGAGATACTGAGACCATGATCGAACAACATCTCAACCAGATTCCTCTTTCTGGTTTTGGCATAAACAGAGAGCCCCATGTACACGGGAAATGGGGTCTCTCTGTCTTTAGAATGCCTGTGAGTTGCTGCTCCTTCCTTGTAGCGGGTGTAGCAGTTGAATTGCATGAGCTGAGCAATTGCCTGGTCTGACTTTGATGCCCCGAATCTCAGCTGTGATTTTATGTCAGCACCATGCTCAACCATCCCCACAAATTGAAGCAGAAGGGGAGGTATAGCATTTTGCACACAACCCTGAGAAAATGTACCTTCAAATCTAGACTTGTGGTCAAGTATACATCTTCTGAGGATCTTTGCTGCTTTAGCAATGATAAGTGCATCTGAAAGATCTGTGGATTGAGCAAGCGCTTTGCCTACATCTTCCTGAAATGTAAGTATCACTTCTCTATGATCTGCGCCAGATCTGTGAGCCTCAAGTCCTGGAATTTCAGCCAATAGCTTTTCTTTCAGTCTAGTGGAATTCACATTTGGTGAGTCCACCCCCAGCTGTTCCAGACGCGTTTGGTACATGTGGCAGATATCTGGCATGCGAAATGTAACTGGTCCTTCTGAACATAGGTTGCTTTCAACAAGGTATGCAACCAATTCTGAGATCACCATTGGATACACATCTGGTTGTGACTTAGTGTCACGTTTCTCAAGGTTCCTCAGGTGCGCCCTTTCCCTGTTGTAGAGAGCCCGAAGGCAAACATTATGGTACTTGAACTCCTGTGCAATGACATCACCACCAGTCAATCTTGCAAGAAGCTTACCATCACCAAGCATCTCTGCAATGTCGCGCAGCCTCTTGTCTAGGCCCGTTGTACTGGCCTCTCTGAGGTCTGATGCAGGTGCCACTTTTTCACAGAAAATGCATGTCTGACTGTCATGACTTTTTCGCCGCAGTTTTGACTGACAAGCTCCAGTCTCAGTTTCACTGGTTTGACTACTGGAATGGCGCTTTTGTGCCCGTTGCAATTTAGTGTTGTTGAACAACAAGCGACAGCTCACATGGTATTTTGCCATATTTTTCCTGAGTGTGGCTTCTATGCCATCACCTTCATCCAGCCTCGTTGGATCTATTCTCAATGGCATGTCATTGATTTCGCTGAACATGGGAATGTTCCTTGCCAGCATTTTGTATCCATCATGTTCTGGGGAATGATGACTTGGAGTGGATGTCAGGCCCTCACCTATTTTGTCCTTCTGGCAAAGGCAACACAAGCTCCAATTTGTTTTCCGATTGGCAGATATCACATTCGCTTCTGCCATGATGTGTCTTGATTAAGGCCGAGGGGCTATCCTTTTACCACCCTAATCAAATTGTGCACACATTACTGTATGGGATTCAACTAGGTTCGGTTGCCCTACACCTAGCCCGATCATTCATCCAGTGCCATTTAAGTCCCGTGTGATCTGTACACCATCCGGGTAAGTACATGAACATTTGGCGAGACATGCATAACCCCCTTACCCTTGGCTCGGCTCTCCCGCGCTGGCACATCCTGTCAATTCAGGTGCGACTCTCTAACTAGTATCTAATAACTAAAAAACTACAGTTTAGTAGCTACATGATATGGGGCTGTTAGAAAGCATTTGGGACACTAAACTATGCATATACTACTACAACTAGTCTAATACTGCAGTGTTAGTAAAGCTAGATCAGTTGACACTGAACCCCATGCCGAGTTACACAGCAGTGATTGACACCAGTGTGCCCTGGTTGTGTGCTGACAATCACTCTTGTTTTTTTTTTAATTGCAATCACAGTCACAACTGTAGTTTATAAAAACGGTTGAATGGGATCTGCACCACACCAACCAAGATCCACATCCAGAAACGATTACATGTGTGTGTTAAATATGCTCAATTTACGATGGATAAATCATAATTTTCAAGGAGTAGCAGCCATTTTGGGCACCACATTGAAGGCTAACCTTCTTAAATTTATATCAGAGACAACAAAATCTGTAAAATTAGTATATAAGAGCATAAACATGGTTCACTTGGAAAATTAAATTAAGAAAAGAGGAAAAATAACAAAAAATTGTCACATTCTGGCAGCCATCTTGGAAAATGGTGACCATCTTGAATTTTTGGCGTGGCCAGGACCCTTTTCTGAAAGAGAGGACATTAAAGCATATTTGTGGAGAATTTCATGCTTGTGTCACCATTTGAAGGATTCTTATGAAATATGCAATTAACCGCTGCACTAGTTTGGAGGTGAGAGCAGCATGGTGTGGGGTTGTTTTTCAGCACATGGTACAGGCAGACTTCATATCCTGTAATTGAAGGAAAGATGAATGGACAAACGTACAGAGACATCCTTGATGAGAATCTGTTGCCATCTGCCCAGATGGTGAAGATGAAAAGAGGGTGGACATTTCAGCAAGACAATGATCCCAAAAACACAGCCAAAGAAACTCAACTGGCTCCAGAGAAGGAAAATAAAGCTGCTAGAATGGCCCAGTCATTCACCTGACCTGAATCCCAACTGAAAATCTATGGAATGAATTGAAGATCAAAGTTCAGTGAAGACACCCACAGAACCTTCAAGATCTGAAGACAGCTTGTGTGGAAGAATGGGCTAAAATCACTCCTGAGCAATGCTTGCACCTAGTTTCTCCATACAGGAGGCATCTGAAAACTGTTATTACCAACAAAGACTTTTCTACTAAATATTAAATGAATTTCACCAAGTGTGTTCAATACTTATTCCCTGTGTCATTCTACTTTATTAAATATAACTTGTTTTGTCAACACATTTGCCTTGATTTCTTTGTATGTATGGATTACTTGGGTTGTTACTGATGTCTGGTGAAAATCTCAGGTCAATGACTCCATCAGAAATATGTTTAATGAGAAAAATGTTGACGTGTTCAATACTTATTTTCCCCGCTGTACATAGGAAAAGGATAGGATAGGACAATGGCTTCTACTTATTACTTTTTCAGTTATGTGTTATGATAAAATCTGAAATGAAGTGTATTTTCTTTTTCAAAATGTATATAACCAAAATAAATGATTCATTCCTTCATTCGCGGGGGGCGGCGCGTTGGCGGAGTGGTTAGCACTGCGGCAGCACAGCAACTCACCCTTGGCCGGGGTTCCTGGGTTCAATCCCAGCCCCCGACCAACAGTGATCTGTGTGGAGTCTGCATGTTCTCCTCGTGTCTGCGTGGGTTTACTCCGGGATTTCTCCGGTTTCCTCCCACATGCCAAAAACATGCAAGTTAGGTTAATTGGCATCAAACTGGGGATTCTAAATTGTCCTTAGGTATGACTGTGACAGTGAATGGTTGTCTGTCTCTCTGTGTTGGCCCTGCGATGGACTGGCGATTTGTCCAGGGTGTACCCTGCCTCTCGCCCAAAAGATGCTGGGATAGGCTCCAGCCCCCCCACGACCCAAAAAGGATTAAGCGGAAGAAGATTAATGAATTCCTTCATTCATGAGCAATTTTCTCCCAAAAAAATCTGGATCTAGCACTTAAGTTGGTACAGTAATAACCTTTGCGAATACTTCCTAGTTAAATAATGATGATGGGTTTATGGGTTTTTACCGTCATCTCCTTCTTCTTGTGGTCCTTCAGGAACTTCTCTCTCTTCTTCTTCCCCCTCTGAGCGAGATCAAACTCCTGCAGGGCCTTTGACACTGACCAGCAGAACGACCGAAAATTACACATCAGCCAAAACACCACATGGTACAGTACTGTGTGTATTAGTACTCACCACGGCTCTGCTTCCTCTCCTGCTGAGTTTGAAACCAAACTCTCTTTGTCTGACTGGATGAGTCGGAGCCTTCCAGACGTTTCTGAGCCACGCTCAACTGCAGCCACACACAAATCAAATACGCAGATAGATATAAGATTTTTGGTTAATCACAGTTCCAACATAATATCTGATAAATTTAACAAGGTAAAATTCTGTAAAAAACGAAAAAAAGAAGCTTTTTGAGCTTTACATATTCACAAGCAAATACAAGTAAATATTTGGACACAAAAACTTGACAGGTGGCGCCTTCCCTGGCTATTTTTACCTTAGAACATAACTGCTGTAAGACTAACCAAACATAACATATTTCATTGGTCTGATTCACTGCTTTGACTTCCACAAAATTTCCAATTTTGGACTATTGTTCTCTCTAATGTCCTTTGATGCTTTTCATGAAAAAGAAACATTGCAACAGAAGATGTCTAAATTTTTCTACACTAGTGCATGCCTGTAGAAAGCAAGTATTCCTGTCTGAAACAGGTAGCGCAATCAGGCTTTACAGGCCCAAACGTAGGCTGTGTTTGAAAGTGGAATACAGAGATGTAGCCTATATGTAGGCAATCACACATTAGACGTTGACAAATATGAAAGGGACTGAACTGAGATTTATTTGATTGTGTGAATATTCATTACAGAATAATTGAAAATGCATGGGCCATCCAATATTAGCCACTGTTTAAGAACCGCTTGCTTTTTTTTTTTGTCAGATCACTTATTTGTGTGATCTTTTGAGTTATATTCATAAATGTTGTATGCTGCACTTTGGGGAATGGGAGTTGTTCATCCCTCCATCTTCTTCCGCTTAGGGCAAGAGGCAGGGTACACCCTGGACAGATCGCCAGTCCATCACGGAGAGACACACAACCATTCGCTCTCACAGTCATACCTAAGGACAATTTAGAATCCCCAGTTTGATGCCAATTAACCTAACTTGCATGTTTTTGGCATGTGGGAGGAAACCGGAGAAATCCCGGAGTAAGCCCACGCAGACACGGGGAGAACATGCAAACTCCACACTGTTGGTCGGGGGATGGGATCGAACCCAGGATCCCCCGGCCAAGGGTGAGTTGCTGTGCTGCCGCAGTGCTAACCACTCTGCCACCGCGCTTCAGTCACCATTATAATTTAGTTTATATATGTAGTTTATAGTCTTATCGTCAATACAGTCAGTACTATAACAGGACACATTTACAAATATTTGAGACCCATTGCAGTGCATCCTTTTATATTTTAGCAATATTATAAGTATAAAACACCAAACATTATTATTATTTTTTTTTTTTTTGTATCTTGACTACTTTATTGATTACCAGAGGGAAATTCAGGGCATCCACGGTACAGCACTGATCCCTTCATCAGTGTCGCACATGGACGCATACGCACGCACGCACACACACACACACACGCACACACACACACACACACACACACACACACACACCAGAATGACCCATTTGGCTGCAAGTTTTGCATCAGTGTTGCCCATTTGTCTGTAAATATTTAAATAAAAATTATTCCTTTCATTATTTGGACATTTTTGTGTCTTGCTGTCATTCAGTCAAAGCATGTGTCCGCATGTAATATGCAGTTGATGTGGTCATTCTGCTCCACAATGAAGCAGCAGTCGGGACTTTCGTCTACCACTGACTGGATAGGCTGAGCGTGCCTCCTCCCAAACGTTCGTGGAACGCACGGTGGGACACTGGTATTGGCTGGTTAACGGGAGTCTTGGCTGCTGCCTTACCTGTGTGCCAGTGATGTCATTGTGGCACCACGGGTCCCCGGCACCCCCCACCCCACCCCTTGAAAATCATGTTCTCTATGGCGAATATATCCATTAGACCTACGCAACTTTATGGTATACAGCAGCTCCATACTTGTGGATGTGTGGGACCCTGGCAGCACCGCCCCCACCCCCTTCTCTGTGACGAATATGCAACTTTATGGTATATATTTTGACTGAGCGGCTCCATCGGTTGTACAATACTTCAAATAGTAAGTTCCATATGCAAAGTTACTGTGCAAAATTTAAAAAAAGAAATAAATAGTATAAAATTAACATATTCCAGTTACAATCTTTTCATGCGTTTTACTATCAGGACATAAACGGTCCGTGAATACCCTTAGCTGGTTAAAATCATATCTATCTGGTTGCTCCCAGTATGTGTGCATAAACAATACTGTATCCCAATCAAAGGCATGCACCATGGGAGTACCACAAGGTTCAGTTTTAGGCCCACTGCTTTTTACTTTGTATATTAATGATTTGCCATCAGCATGTGAAGATGATATAAAAATTCAGATGTATGCAGATGACACAGTCATCTACACACATGGGAAGGATGCTAAACAAGTGGCTAACAAGTTAATGACAGCAATAGAGAAAGTGTTAAAATGGCTTAATCAATCTTGCCTCACTCTGAATGTAGGGAAAACTGCTACCATGTATTTTACTAACAAACAAAATCATACCTACTATCCGAGTATAACTGTAAATGGCTAACAAGTTAATGACAGCAATAGAGAAAGTGTTAAAATGGCAGTAAAAACTGTAAATGGAGCAAATATAGAAAATATGAGTTTAAGTATTTGGGCGTCACATTAGATCCCACGCTCAGCTTTAAAAAGCATATAAAACAGGCAAGCTGCATTCAAATATAACCTTGCAAACTTTCATTGCATCAGAAACTCACTTATTCTAGAAGGATCAAAAACCTTTCTGAATGCCATGATTTTGACACATTTCTCCTATTGCATCTCATGCTGGTTACAAGCCAATAGTATGACTCTGAAACCCTTTGAATCCTTGTATAAACAATCCATCAAAATTCTGGATAAGACGACAACAGTATCACCATTGTGGTATACTTGACAAACACAAGATGTTAAGCTTTGAAAATATGATCATATTTGCAGATATATGGTTGGTTTTTAAAATTATCCATGATTCTGCACCCCCACTCCTTAAGGCTTTTGTGTACCTGACTTCCAAACAAAATACCAAAGTCACAAGGACTTCCTCTAGGTGGCACTGTTGCATCCCCCTACATAAAACTGCTTTTGGACAATCAGCCTTCTCATACAAAGCTATAACGGAATGGAACAAGCTCCCCATTGTTTTGGAAACCAGAACAAATTACAGAGACTTTACCACAGAGACTAAAAAATGGATTTTAAGTAATCAAGCCTGCCAGCATTGACTGTCTCACTTAAATGGGATTTGAAATTGTACTCTTAAATTGTTTTTATGTGTGATGTTCTCTTATCTTTTAAACTTAACCTCCTGCTTGTTTCAGGGACAACAAATTTTGAAATTGGACCTGAATTGTTTTTTATATGTGCTCTTTTTTTCTTTTAAAAACTTCTTGCCTGCCTCAGGGACTACAGATGGAAATTAGTGAGAATGCTATAATCTGGTACAGAGCATCTTTACCCTGTGTTTGCTTTTCTGTACATGGTCCCTGACAAATAAGCTAATAAACTATAACTATGTGCTGTGGTCAAAACGGTCAAACACCATGATCAAAACCTTTGGAGACCGATGGGCCCAACTGCCACAATGGAGACATGACAGCTCAGAGAACCCAATACAGGAACAGTTCCTGAATACTAAAATTGGTTCCTAGTTCCTGCAGTGGAAACTGGGATATTAATTATAAAAGATCTGTGGTATTTGTAACATAAATGGAGGTTTGACAAAGAAAAAAAAAGTTTTTTCCAATGACAGTTATACTATGATTTATGGGCATAGAAAAATTTAACTGGCTTTTGATGTGTTGGTGTGAATTTTATGAGACTTATTAAATTGGAAACACTGCCTTCACCGTCTTTAAATAATTTCCCCTTTTAAATTATGCCCATGCTTTGGCGTTGCAGACGTACCTTGGCCTCAGACGCAGCCAGCTCCCTCTCCTCTTTCTCCAGCTTCATCACAGCGTCTACGTCTTTCTCCAGTTTGGAGATCAGATCTCTGAACTTCAGGATGACCTCTGCCCCAGAAACAAACACAGAACTCAGCAACAGCTCACCTCCAGAAGGGGCAGGAACAAGTTACATTTCCTCAAATACATAAAGTAACTTTTCACTAAATTCTACATTTGTCAGCAGTTTTATTGAAGGATCCTTTTTACTCTTAGATTTTTGAAGAAAACCTTGTAGTTTTACTCAAGTACATTTGATCATACTGTTTGAGTTATTTAATTTAACTAATTTGAGTTAAGAACTAGCTTTTTGACATCAGATTTGAAATTCTTTTTCTGTTCAGACTCAGCAAATATTGAATTCCTCACAGTTTCTTAAAGTGATTTGGATCATGGGCACATAGGGATAATTTATATTTTGTTTTCCTCAGACTAACAAGAAAATTTATTATAATTAAAAGGCTGAAAATCTACAGGAAAAAAGATGCCAATTTGAGACGAAAAAGTCACAAATTTACATGAAAGAAAAGCAAATTTATGCAAAGGTACAAATTTATCACAGCTGTAAATTTATTAGAAAAAAAAATCAAATGTATAAAAAGTCACAAGTTTAAGGAAAGTATTGCAACTTCATGAGGGAAAAAAAACATTTGCAAAGAAAATGCAGTAACTAATCATTTAGTGTAATAACTTATGTGCAGAAAAATACTCTAAATGTGCATGAAAAATAAAAGCCACAAATTTATGAGAAATAAGTTGTTAATTTTCAAGGAAAATATCAAATTCTTGAGGAAAAAAATGTGTTCACAAGTAAAAAGCCACAAAAGTTGTCACTACTGAAGCAACTTTCAGTCCATACTTTCATACTCTTAGTCCAGTAAATTTTTGGAGACTACTTTTACTTGTACACTGCAAAAAATGAAATCTTGGTACGATAAAATATCTTAAATCTAGGATATAATGCCTGTTTGTTATTTTTCTTACAAGATATGTTTTCTTGTGCAGTTTTCTGTAAGAAAATTTTACTTGGTTTAAGGAATTTAATCTTCTTTTAAGTAAAAATTTCTGCCAATAAAGCAAGAAAATTTCTCAAAACAAGTGGAATTTTTTTGCCAGGGAAATTTTTACTTGTTTTAAGCAGTTTGATAAGTAAACTTTTCTTGCTTCATTGGAAGAAAACTTTACTCATAACAGGACTTAATTGCTTAAAACAAGTAAAAATATCTTATAACAAGTAAAATTTTCTGACAAAAAACTTCACAAGAAGAAAAAAATCTTGTCAGACAAAAAAAACAGCAAATATATGGTTGATTTCAGATATTTTATCCTACTAAGATTTCATTTTTTGCAGTGTATTTGAGAAATTAATATCTTAAGGCAAAGCTACTTTAACTCAATACTGGATACTCTCTACCTGGTGGCAGGACTCTGGCCTTCACGCTGTTTTTGGCTGACTTCACCACCTCCTTCAGCATCTTCCTCTCCGACTCTCCAGCCAGAGACACCGAACGTCCCGAACGTCCAGCTCTGGCTGTCCGACCCACGCGGTGGACGTAGTGTTTCAGTGTGGACGGCATGGTGAAGTTTATCACCTGAGACACAAAGGTAAATGGGACAGTAGAGTCAAAAAAAGTCTCCGACTGCAGCTGTGAGTGGCATTTTTTTCCTTCCCCGAACATGCTCTGTAAACTAGATAGAAGATTAACGGCTAAAGCACTGCTCCCATGTACCATTTTATGTGTAGCAATTAAATGCTTTGAATTCTGTTTTTAATACCATTTCATACAGAGTCGACATTTCTTAAGAGAAGGATGAACAGAGATCACCACAGCAAAGCAAATAAAAAGACCTGAGTGCCATGGGTGGATATTTCACGTCACTGCTGGGGGAGGACGATAACCAGAACATTTTTTCTAGAGTAAAGATTGAGGGAGACACTATAGGTATTTGGGGCCCTATGCAAGATTGTGTTTAGGGGCCCCTATTTTTGCAATAGAGAAGAGTTCAAACCCCTTAAAACAACAACATTATAAAAACAAACGAGTCACTGTCTAGATGAAAAGAAAAAACTTCGGACATCACACAGAATAAAAACTTAAGCATTCATATGAATATTGCACATTTAAAAATAAAGAAAATTAAAAAAATTTGCAATAAAAAAGTTTCAGATTTATGATAAAAAATAGTGAATTTACAAAATACATTCATGTGGAAAAAATATGAAAACTGGCAAATTCATGTGAAAAAAGCAGCAAATTTACAGGAAAAAAATTGTCACAATTTGATTTTAAAAAGCTGCAACTTTACCACAAAAAGTTGCAAATTAAAAAGAAAAAGTTGAAACTTTATAACAAAACAGTTGCTAATTGAATAGAAAAGTTGAAAATTTGTGAGGAAAAAAGTAGCAAGTTTACAAGAAAAAAGTCACAACTTAAGATTAAAAAAACTGCAACCTTACAACAAAGAAGCAGCAAATTTATGAGAATATTTGCAAGCTTTTTTTGTATTTAGCATTGGAGCTTCAAAGTCTTTTGTAACATGATATTAAAGGCTTATAAGATTTTTTTTGGGGGGGGGGGGGGGGACATGCCCAGCTGACTGCTGTAACTCACCGTTTTGACTCCGTCTATATCCAAACCTCTGGCTGCAACATCTGTCGCCACCAAGATATCAATCTGTTCATCTTTAAAACGCCTGAAGAACAAAAAGAAAAGAGGGAAACAAATGGCTGTAGATTTGCTTCAAAGTGTGAGAAATGGTTACTAACAACCCTTAAAAGTTCACAATTTAGAGAGTGTGTCTTTATCTTTCCATCGACGCTAATCACCTCAGCTGAAAAGGCTTTTTAAAATTATTTTTGATTCAGCCTCGATCCAGTTAAGAGATGAGACTTTTGAGATTATTTTTTTTCTGTAAGATCACCTCTGCTGCGATATACAGCAGAGAAGTCAACAACGGTTACACAAGAAATATACACAGTAATAATATACAACACATACAAGACACACATGTATACGAAATGAAAAGTGGAGGACAGACGACATTAGAATTGTGAACTGTGAGCCCAAAAATCTTCAAAAACAAAATTAATTACATGTCAAACAGGGTCAGTTGTGGGCACACATAACATCTGCAAACACATGTAGCAGCCTCCATATCATTTAAGGTGGCCTATAAAACAGTTTGACCTTTTATAAATTAAACTAATGAGCACAACTGAAATCTTCAGCAGTGGGTAAGTGCTTTCAGGAGAGCTGCAGGCTGGACCCGAAATCCTCAGTGAGTGAACGGCAAAAGAGAAGTGAGGGGAGCCGCAGACAGATACTGCTGAGGAATGGGTCAGCATTAAGTTAGCACTGCTAGTATGTCTCAGAGAATAAGGAGGTGGAGGATGGGCGGCAATGGTCGATGCTGTGCATAATTTATAGTCGCCATCATGCACCTCTTGATTTTTATGTGTGTAGATTATTTATTATACAATTGTGATGTTTACAGATTTATTTGTTGATAGGTTTATATGTCTGGATACATTGAAAAATTGTTTTTAACTTGTTGTTTGTATGTTTTATAGCGCAACTAGGGAAGTCTCTGTACAATGAAGCATGTTAAATCAAAAATGTACGTTTGGTCGCTCAAGATAATAAAATTATTGTTGCTTACCAGTGAAAGCTGAGTCAGCCCTAAGCACCCCAAGCACAACTATGAAAGGTTATGGTGCTTTGTGATGTCATTTTCACGTAACAGCTGGTGCTCACAATGATCAGTAAAGTGACTGTAACTGAGTCTTTAGGAGGTGTGGCCAGACTACAGTTTTCTACTGTGACATCCAGCTGGTGAAAAAAATCCTGACGGATCCTATAAAATTACTTAACATGTTTTGTATGACTAATTCTGCTAAATTTAAAATACTTTGTACTTATCTGAATTAAGATGATCTCGTAAACTATGTGAGATGGAATGTGAGGCTGATTTCTAAACTACCTAAGGTTCTCCAGCCTCTGGCTCTGGCTCAGCTCGCCGTGCAGCTCTCCAACCTTCAGTCCCATCAGCCCCAGCAGGATGTGAAGTCTGTGCGCCTGCTTCCTCGTCTGAGTGAACAGCATCACGTGATCCTGGAAGGTCCGAGTTAGCAGAGCTGACGACACAAAGCAGTCAGGCGTTACTGCAGTGGTTCTAGCTGTTCCGCATCATTTACTGTGGTATCAGCAGTTCCTACCGGCCACCACGGCCTCTCTGTCTCCTTCTCTGTGGGGTCGGATCCGGACAAACTCCTGCCGCAGGAACGGAGCCACATCGGTGTTGCTGTTTACAAAGATCCGTACGGGCTGCTTCAGCGACACTGCAGCCAGGTCTTTCACCTGTGGGTCACATGACGTCCACACAGGTCACATCGCTGAGCAGCACACATGACAGTCAGAGGTCACATGATGCCCGAGTTTACGTACCTCCTCTGTCATGGTGGCGGAGAACAACATGGTCTGTCTGTTATAAGAACACATCCGGATGATCTCCTTCATCTGCTCCTCGAAGTACTCGTCCAGCATCCTGATGGAAGCGCACACACAGGAAAAGTTTGAGAAAGGTGAGATGGTTTTCCAGTGACGTTTCATTCCCCACAGGAGGCCATTCTTACCTGTCGGCCTCATCCAGGATCAGGATCTCGATGTGTGACAGCTCAAAGCTCGGTGTGTTGTGAAGGTGGTCGATAAGTCTACCGGGTGTAGCGATAAGAACGTCTGGCCCCGCCCTCAAAGCCACCTCCTGAGACTTCAGGTCCAACCCACCTGGACAGACGGAGACGATCAGACTGGCTCAGTGTCCAAATGAGCACTTAAACCAGGGCTGTCAAACGTAATGTTACTGAGGGCTGACAAGAGGGAAATTAATGGTGTTCATTTTTATTACCACCTTTTTCCTAGTTGAAAAATTATTGTAAATTAACATTTAAAAAAAATATCGGGCATGTAAAAAAAGTTCCCAAATATGATGGGAAAAAATATAGGTAATAGGGCTGGGCAGTTCAGCATCACAGTTAATTGACCCTTTCAGTCGGTTGTTGTTGTTTTTTTTCTTATTGACAAGGCTCATAATTAAGCAATGTTACACAAGAGTGTGGTACCATATCATTGTGGTGCAGTAATAAATGAGCATAATACGATAATGAACAGGCCTATTGTCATTTCATACACAAAATAAACATTATCCAGTGTTTACAACACATACATCCTGAGGGTTCGTGGATCACCCCACGTATGTGACAGCTAATTAGCTTGTCAGCTTCATTGGGGGAGTCCTTTACGTACTCATGATTGTTTTACTACCATAATTTAACTCAAATGTTATATTCGGAAAAATGTGCAACGTTTTCCCGTATTCCATTAACCCTGATCCTACCGAGTGGGGTCCCAATTGACCCCACACATATGTTCTTATGCACAACACGGACATATTATCGATCACAGCTATCATGCTTTCTGACTTTGTTTGTCATCATCTGCGAATCACAAAAAATAAATCTGATTTAAAATACAGTTTTCTTCTGTACTGTCAGTTCAGATTTTTCATTGGGGTCCGATTGGACCCCAGGGAAAAATATGATGTTAATGATATTAAATGTATGAATTTTGTGTTATATTTCAGTGAATGATGGCTCAAGGAGGTAGACTTTGCCACGCAAACATGCAAATACTTTGCCATTGTAGCAAAGTAGCATTGTATACTAGCATGTAGCATGCTACATGCTAACATACAATGTAGCATACATGCAGCATACATGTAGCATACATGTATGCATGTAGCATACATGTATGCATACAGCATACATGTAGCATACATGCAGCATACATGCTAGCATGTAGCATGCTACATACTTGTAGTACATGCTAGCATGTTACATACATGTAGCATGCTACATGTAGCATGTAGCATTGTATTCTGTAGGCCCTACAGAACACATGCACAACAATGGCAAAGTATTTGCATTTCTTGTACCAATTAAGAAGTGAAATTAGATAATTTCCCACAAAAACATGAACACACCAGGGCACACTGGTTGAAAAACACATTACAACCGGGCTACTCGTGCTGAAAGGCAGGCAACCGACAAACTAGCCCCATTCCGGGATTTTTGGATCATGTTTCAAGCACAACTCTTTGTTTTAACCAAATAAAACATTTTAAGTGAAAAAAATATTTTGGTATTGCTTAATAATCCAATTAACAGTTAAATTTTGTGTGGGGTCCAAACGGACCCCAGTTGGTACTATTTGTATGTAAAATATGTTGGTAGGATGAGGGTTAATGTTGCCTTAAAGTGCCGACCAGGAGTCGATAGCAAATAACGGTTACTAATTAACGGTTACTAGAACACCTTTGAAGCAGAGTGATACATATCCGGTGAAACTGGAGTGTAATTATCGGGGATTAGAATAACTCCTGGAGTCCCTATTGCCCAATCAAATTGCTCGGTTGGAACCAACTGTTGTATAAACCATGATATACATTTTCTGTAAATTCTAGTTTAGATATAATAATCACATAAAAAGGAACATCTCTTTATTTATATTTTAAAGGGCCTATATCATGCAAAATCAACTTTTTTGAGCTTTTAAGCATGTTATAATGTTAATTCCTCACCAAAAACACCCCCAAAGTGGTATTTTGCTCCATTCACGCATCTCTGAGTATTCCTCCTCAACCCTGCTCTCTGAGCTGCTGCTCCGCCCTGTCCCTGATAATGACTGGGTCCCCACGTTCATACGTGTGAACGTGGGTGAGCCGCCCACTCCAGGAAGTGCCTGTGCTGCCAGCACCGCCCCCAGGCTAACGCACACACCCACTTTCTCCGCGCAGCTAACGGAGCGGCGATCGGCAAAACTCTTTCACTTTAGCATTGACGCTGTGAAGAAGTAGTTCCTCTACAAAGTACAAAGGATGGCTACCTCCATTTTAAATGATGACTCCCATCCTTTGCACTGCAACTTTCAGCTTCTTCCCTCAAGACGGCGGTTTGCTGTCCCAAAAAGTAGAACCCAGCGCTACAAAAACAGCTTTGTTCCTGCTGCTGTCAAAGAGTTGAACAAGCTATAACAATATATTGCACATAATTTAGGTACCTATTTATTAACTCCATTTTATATTTACTTATTTTTGTAGGATGTTACTTGGGTTCTAAATATTTTATTGGGTTTTAGACCTTTGAGTTTTTAACCTCTTTGACTAGTTTTTAACTTTTAATATGACTCTTCTCTCTTACCTCTGGTTTTTCTCTCATCTCTTTGTCTTTTTATACCCTGATTGATGGAGCCTTGAGTATTTTTTATCATGTTTATAGTCAGCTTCATGTGTGCCTGTGTTTGTGTCTATGTTGAATGTAATTTGTGGCTTGTAAATATGGATGTCACCAGACTGCAAAACAAATCTACCTACGGGTACAAATAAAGGAACCTGAACCCTCTCGCACCGAATCTGCTCAGTGACAACAACTGTTTGCTTTTTTACGTAAGACAATGTCTTCTAAGTTTTCGTGGGCGGAACCCAGCGACACGCTGCAGCAGCCGGCTCAGGGGTTACGTCATGAAATGGGCGGCAGCCATAAGAAGGAGAGGCGGAGCCTCAGAGATCGAGGCGTCTTACTTCCGGGTTGGAAAAGTAGCTCGCGAAAATAACTCATATTTCATAAGAAATTCATTCTCCAGTGTACCAAAGGTAATATACTATCACATACATGCATATAGTTTACTCTGAAAGGCTTAAAATAGCATGATATAGGCCCTTTAAATTACATACTTTAAAAAAATCAATTTTACAAATTCATCTGTCATTAATTTTATGCACCTTATTCCCCTCTTAATTTTGCAGTGTTATAAAATTCTTTTTTAATGTAGATTTGAGATGACTTCAACTTTATTCATTATCACTACTTGACTAATCAAAAATTAGAAATCAAGTTACATTAAGAGCAGTTTGTTCCTCCGATATGTTTTAATCTCTTTACCTTTTGTTCTTATTAAAGACAAAAATGAACCTACTTGAGTGATGTTTTAATCTATTTATTATTTATTTAGTGTGTACGTGGCCGCTGTTATGCATTTTTACAGCTTTGTAATATTTTTTCAGACAAAATTAAGAAACTCAGCAGTACTTTAAACCAAAGAAACAATAGTCTGATACACTAGGTTTCCTATTAGTGACAAGTTAGCATCGTCATTTAGCATTTGCTGTTTTATAATTAGAGTGAGATGGTGTTAACGTTACTTAACTACAATAAAAACGAGGTTAGAGGACTATCTTCTCTGATGCACCACGGTGAGAAACAGTCCCACATCCCTGGCACACAGAAGTAGTGGCTATTTGACCAAAACGTTAGCATGGAGTTAGCTGCTGTGCTAACCACTGGAACCCACACACCTGGCGCACTGCAGGAGAGAGGCGGGGCAGTGACAAGTAGAAATGGGGTATGTGTTTTAAATCTCGATATAAATGATTCAGTTTTATATGAAATGATAAATGTTTTATTATCTCACCCAATATATATTGTTATAATGCACAGCCCTAATAGTGATTATAAATCACTTATCGGGTTCTTAAATAAAGCCTTAGCTTTCCATTCCCTCGGTAAAACAGTTGAGATGACGCGGATAGCTGCTGGAGGCTAACACTGATTTAGCTTCTGCTCCTTTTAGCGTTATTATCCACGCACTTCACTTGCTTTTTCTTGGCATCTTCAGATGAAATAAAGAGTCAACCATCACATACTACAGTGGATATAAAAAGTCTACACACCCCTGTTCAAATGCCAGGTTTTTGTGATGTAAAAAATACCAAGATAAATCATTTCAAAATGTTTTCCACCATTAATGTGACCTATAACCTGTACAACCCAATTGAAAAACAAACTGAAATATTTTAAGGGGATAAATAAAAAATAAAAAACTTACAATAACCCGGTTGGAAAAATATGCACACCCTTAAACTAATACTTTGTTGCAGCACCTTTGGTTTTTATTACAGCACTCAGTCTTTTTGGGTAGGAGCCTGTCACCATGGCACATCTTGATATGGCAATATTTTCCCACTCTTCTTTGCAAAAATGCTCCAACTCTGTCAGATTGTGCATCTCCTGTGCACAGCCCTCTTCAGATCACCCCACAGATGTTCAATCGGATTTAAGTCTGGACTCTGGCTGGGTCATTCCAAAACCTTAATCTTCTTCTGGTCAAGCTATTCTTTTGTTGATTTGGATGTGTGCTTTGAGCCATTGTCGCGCTAAAAGATGAAGTTCCTCTTCATCTTCAGCTTTCTAGCAGAAGCCTGAAGGTTTTGTGCCAACACTGACTGGTATTTGGAACTGTTCATAATTCCCTCCACCTTGACTAACCCAGTTCCAGCTGAAGAAAAACGGCCCCAAAGCATGATGCTGCTACGCTTCACTGTAGATATGGTGTTCTTTTGGTGATGAGCAGTGTTGTGTTTGTGCCAAATATACCTTTTGGAATTATGGCCAAAAAGTTCAACCTTGGTTTCATCGGACCATAACACATTTTCCCACATGCGTTTGGGAGATTTCAAATGCATTTTTGCAAAATGTAGCCAGGCTTGGATATTTTTCTTCATAAGATACTAGTGCATACCCGTGCATGCCCGTAGAGGGGATGCATTGCTCTGCCATCTGGGGCTGTTTGCCCCTGCTTGTTACTTCTTCTCCTGCCTGTCACTGTTCTGTGTTATGTTGCTTACCTGTGTCTATATACAGTATATGTCTTGTAGGGAGTCATGTGCTCTGTCTATGTGCCGTCATATAGACATCTGGTGGGTCTTCTTCGTTCAGACCGCTGAAGGGTCTCCTCCTGTCTCAGACGGCTGTGTTGTTCACAGTCATGTCTGTGGCGTACTGGTGGAACCTGAGGTGTTTCGTGTTCACGGCATCCTTTCTGACGCGCAGCAGTTCTCCTCATTCTATTGCTCTCCAGCTGGTGGGTCTTCTTCGTTCAGACCACTGGTTGAGGGATAGGTGCGTCGTAATTCCAGTTCATGGGCACGATCCTGAAAAAGTGGCTTTCGACCCTGTTCAGGAAGGCCCGTGCATGCCCGTAGAAACCAAGAAACCAGACCCGGAGAAAATCAGCGCTTTGCTTGGCATTTTACACATTTGTAGTGTAGACTGGCATTTGTCAAGGTTACACATTTGCCATCATGTAGGCATGGCGAGTCGTCCTATGATGCCCAAGTTCATAGGACGTGCCATGATGACTGGCGCCTAGCGGCTGCCCCGGCCTTGGATGCGCTCTGCAGAGCGTGCCCAGATGCCAAGTCACGTTTCGTTACCTTGTATCCATACATGTGTAATGACAATAAAGTTGAATCTCATCTCATCTCATGATGATGAGGCAGAGATCATAGGCCGTCCTATGATGTCCTAGAAACATGCTTTAAAGTCTGTCGTACCCTATGCTGGTGAAGGGTGTCCTCCTCTCAGACGGGTGCAATGTACTGCTGGAACCTCAGGTGTTTCATCTTCATGGCATCTTTTCTGACATGCAGCAGTTGTCGTCGTTCTATTGCTCTCCATCTGGTGGGTCTTTTTCTTCTTCTTCGTTGAGACCACTGGCTGAGGGATAGGTGCGTCGTAATTCCAGTTCATGGACAGGATCATGAAAATAGATCTGAGCAAAAAGAGGCTTTCTGGCTTGGACTCACTGTATATGACAAAGACATGAAGGCAGGCTTGATGTATATGACATCATAAAGAAACATTTGTCTATGTGCTGTCATATAGGCATCACGAGTCGTCCTATGATGCCTGAGTTTGTGGTCTATATGACATCATAAAGACACAGTTGTGTATGTGTCCTATGATGCCTGAGTTCATAGGATGTCCTATGATGTTCAGGCAGAGATCCCAGACCGTCCTATGATGTCCTATGAAGCGTGACACACACACACACACACACACACACACACACACACACACACACACACACACACACACACACACACACACACACACACACACACACACACACACACACACACACACACACACACACACACACACAGAGATTTCTTGCTTACTGCTGGAACCTCAGGTGTTTCATCTTCATGGCATCTTTTCTGACTTGCAGCAGTTGTCGTCACTCTATTGCTCTCCATCTGGTGGGTCTTCTTCTTCTTCTTCTTCGTTGACACCACTGGTTGAGGGATAGGTGCGTCGTAATTCCATTTCATGGACAGGATCATGAAAATAGATCTGAGCAAAAAGAGGCTTTCCGGCATGGACTCACTGTATATGACATCATAAAGACATGAAGGCAGGCTTGATGTATCTGACATCATAAAGACATATTTGTCTATGTGCTGTGGGCTTGATGTATATGACATCATAAAGACACATTTGTCTATGTGCCGTCATACAGGCATCGCGAGTCATCCTATGATGCCTGAGTTCATGGTCTATATGACATCATAAAGACATTTACAGAGGGGTAAAAAAGTATTTAGTCAGCCACCAATTGTGCAAGTTCTCCCACTTAAAAGATGAGAGAGGTCTCCCAATTTTCATCATAGGTATACCTCAACTATGAGAGACAAAATGAGAAAAAAAAATCCAGAAAATCACATTGTCTGATTTTTAAAGAATTTATTTGCAAATTATGGTGGAAAATAAGTATTTGGTCAATAACAAAAGTTCATCTCAATACTTTGTTATATACCCTTTGCTGGCAATGACAGAGGTCAAACATTTTCTGTAAGTCTTCACAAGGTTTTCACACACTGTTGCTGGCATTTTGGCCAATTCCTCCATGCAGATCTCCTCTAGAGCAGTGATGTTTTGGGGCTGTCGCTGGGCAACACGGACTTTCAACTCCCTTCAAAGATTTTCTATGGGATTGAGATCTGGAGACTGGCTAGGCCACTCCAGGACCTTGAAATGCTTCTTACGAAGCCACTCCTTCGTTGCCCGGGCAGTGGGTTTGGGATCATTGTCATGCTGAAAGACCCAGCCACATTTCATCTTCAATGCCCTTGCTGATGGAAGGAGGTTTTCACTCAAATCTCACGATACATGGCCCCATTCATTCTTTCCTTTACACGGATCAGTTGTCCTGGTCCCTTTGCAGAAAAACAGCCCCAAAGCATGATGTTTCCACCCCCATGCTTCACAGTAGGTATGGTGTTCTTTCTCCTCCAAACACGACAAGTTGAGTTTCTACCAAAAAGTTCTATTTTGGTTTCATCTGACCATATGACATTCTCCCAATCATCTTCTGGATCATCCAAATGCTCTCTAGCAAACTTCAGACGGGCCTGGACATGTACTGGCTTAAGCAGGGGGACACGTCTGGCACTGCAGGATTTGAGTCCCTGGCAGCGTAGTATGTTACTGATGGTAGCCTTTGTTACTTTGGTCCCAACTCCCTGCAGATCATTCACTAGGTCCCCCCATGTGGTTCTGGGATTTTTGCTCACCGTTCTCGTGATAATTTTGACCCCATGGGGTGAGATCTTGCATGGAGCCCCAGATCGAGGGAGATAATCAGTGGTCTTGTATGTCTTCCATTTTATAATAATTGCTCCCACAGTTGATTTCTTCACACCAAGCTGCTTACCTATTGCAGATTCAGTCTTCCCAGCCTGGTGCAGGTCTACAATTTTGTTTCTGGTGTCCTTTGACAGCTCTTTGGTCTTGGCCATAGTGGAGTTTGGAGTCTGACTGTTTAAGGTTGTGGACAGGTGTCTTTTATACTGATAATGAGATCAAACAGGTGCCATTAATACAGGTAACGAGTGGAGGACAGAGGAGCCTCTTAAAGAAGAAGTTACAGGTCTGTGAGAGCCAGAAATCTTGCTTGTTTGTAGGTGACCAAATACTTATTTTCCACCATAATTTGCAAATAAATTCTTTAAAAATCAGACAATGTGATTTTCTGATTTTTTTTTTTCTCATTTTGTCTCTCAGTTGAGGTATACCTATGATGAAAATTGGAGACCTCTCTTCATTTTTTAAGTGGGAGAACTTGCACAGTTGGTGGCTGACTAAATACTTTTTTGCCCCACTGTATCTCTGCCTCATCATCATAGTGCATCCTATGAACTCAGACATCATAGGACGACTCGCCATGCCTACGTGACGGCAAATGTGTAACCTTGACGAATGCCAGTCTACACTACAAATGTGTAAAATGCCAAGCAAAGCGCTGATTTTCTCCAGGTGCTACAGTTTCTTGGTTTCTACGGGCATGCACGGGTCTAGAAATATGCTTTAAAGTCTGTCGTACCCTATGCTGGTGAAGGGCATCCTGTCTCAGACGGGTGCGATGTACTGCTGGAACCTCAGGTGTTTCATCTTCATGGCATCTTTTCTGATGTGCAGCAGCGGTCATCATTCTATTGCTCTCCATCTGGTGGGTCTTCTTCTTCTTCGTTGAGACCACTGGTTGAGGGATAGGTGCGTCGTAATTTCAGTTCATGGACAGGATCATGAAAATAGATCTGAGCAAAAAGAGGCCTTCCGGCATGGACTCACTGTATATGACATCATAAAGACATGAAGGCAGCCTTGATGTATATGACATCATAAAGACACATTTGTCTATGTGCCGTGGGCTTGACGTATATGACATCATAAAGACACATTTGTCTATGTGCCATCATACAGGCATCGCGAGTCCTCCTATGATGCCTTGAGTTCATGGTCTATATGACATCATAAAGACACATTTGTCTATGTGTCCTATGATGCCTGAGTTCAAAGACACATGGTCTATATGACATCATAAAGACATTTGTCTATGTGCTGTCATATGATGCCTGAGTTCAAAGACACATGGTCTATATGACATCATAGACACATTTGTCTATGTGTCTATGATGCCTGAGTTCATAAGACGTCCTATGATGTTCAGGCAGAGATCATAGGCCATCCTATGGTGTCTTATGAAGCGTGACACACACACAGATTTCTTGCTTTTATAGAGTGAAGGCTTCCGTCTTGCCACCCTAGACGGGAGATTGCTGTCACATGTACCAAACAGCTAGTACTTGCCAGAAATTCCTGCATCTCCTTCAATGTTGCTGTTGGCCTCTTGGCAGCCTCCCTGACCAGTTTTCTTTTCGTCTTTTCATCAATTTTGGAGGGACGGCCAGTTCTTGGTAATGTCATTATTGTGCCATATTTTCTCCACTTGATGATGACTGTCTTCACTGTGTTCCATGGTATTTTGTACCGTTCTCCTGGCTGATACCTTTGAACAATGAGATCTCTCTGATGCTTTGGAAGCTCTCTGCGGACCATGGCTTGTGCTGTAAGATGTGACTACAAAAATGTCAGAAAACGCCTACTAGAACAGCTGCACTTTATTTTGGGGTTAATCAGAGGCACTATAAATTGTGGCAGGTGTGTGCTGACTCCCATTTAACATGAGTTTGAATGTGATTGGTTAATTCTGAACACAGTCACATCCCCAGTTATAACAGGGTGTGCAGATTTATGCAGCCAGGTTACTGAAAGTTTTTTTTATTTTTCCCCTTAAAAGATTTCAGTTTGTTTTTCAATTGGGTTGTACAGGTTATAGGCCACAATAATGGTGGAAAAGTTTTGAAATGATTTATCTTGGTCTCATTTTTGTACATCACAAAAACCTGGCATTTGAAAAGGGGTGTGTAGACTTTTTATACCCACTGTATGTAGATGGAGACCCCGTTTGTCTTTGTTATAAGCCATTTTTAATTGTTCCACCCATGTTCTCCTGCATCTGAACAGCACTGACTATGCTGCTTCCGGAGTTACTTGCCCGCACCTGTAACTCCCCAGGCATGTCTGAAAGGGGCAGTACATGAAAAGCTCTCACATACTCGCACACAACAGGGAGAGGGGAATAACCGAAAAAACCCAACATGAGCAAGATTACGTCGGTTCCAGTATTACTTCGGTCAATCGCCCAGCCCTAATGAGCGGGTAGGTGATTTGAAGGGGGATTCTATCCCCCTTGTTAGCAAAATGACTCAATAGCAAACAGTAAAATGACCCTTGTTAACCTGCCATCCCCCCAATCCCCATTTGTAGGCGTAAATAATGTGTGGACACATTATTTACACACACCAACTGGAAAAGAGAGAATCCCCCCCATCATCATAAGCTTTTTTATCATGTTACATAACTGAATAAAATGAATTTGAAGCACAAATCTTAAGCAGTAATGAAAAAAGTTATAAATTTGTAACTTTTACCTCATAAATTTGCATTTTTTTCCTGTAAATTTGCACATTTTTCTTGTAAAATTGTGACTTTTTTCCACATAAATTTGCATTTTTTTTGCAAAAATTTGCTATTTTTTTCTTGTAAGTGCAATGTTTTTCCTGTAAATTTGCAACTTTCTTGTAAATTTGCAATGCTCATCTGGATGCTTGTTACATTTTTATTCAATTAAATTGTAATTTACAACTCTTGAGTTTTTAAATTGGCATCTTATCATATTTTTGCACCGTTACTCGTAAAAATTTGTACCTTATTTATATTTATCGGTTTGTACCTCACACTAAATTTGTGAATACCCCCCACCCCCTTGTCAGAAAAATAATAAATCCCCCCTGCTAATAGTTAATAAAATAGGCTGAAAATAGGGAATAGAATTTACAAAAATGGGGGAAAAGTTTCAAATTCACAAGATGGGAAAGTAATTTCACAAAACTGGGGGGAAAAAAAATCACAAATATAAGAAGATGGTGAGGAAGCTGCAAATTTATTAAACTGTAGGAAAAAGTTGAGAATTTTTTGGGGAAGTCACAAATTTACAAGCAGGGAAGGGTGCAAATTTGTGAAACTGGAGCAAAAAGTTGCAACTTTAAAAAAAATAGGAAAAGGTCATAATAAATTGGGCTGGATGAAATATTCTGGAGAACCATATCTAGCTCCCAGGCCCTGTTATTGACACCTGTGAAATTAACATTAACAGCCAGTAGACAGCGAACAGACATACCAACAGCCAGGCAGGTGGTTACGGAGGTGAACTGGGCCAGCTGACGGGCCACGGAGTGAACCTGGATCCCCAGCTCTCTGGTAGGAACCAGAACCAAGACTCTGGTCACCTGGGATGTCCTAGGCTTATAAACCAAACGCTCCAACACAGGCAACATGAAGGCGGCCGTCTTCCCTGAGGAAATCACAGGAGGTCATGTGATCAGTCTGCTCCCAGTGTGTGATGAACTGGTCCCAGTAAGCTGTAGTTTACCTGTCCCGGTGGCGGCACAGGCGCACAGGTCTTTACCCAGCAGACCGACGGGAACACAGGCCTTCTGGATGGGGGTCGGCTGCTTAAAGCCCAGAGTCGTGACGGCCTGAGGGAGAAACGCAAGAACAGGTTAGTAACAAAAGGTCCGATTTAGACATCCACGGCAGGGCGTGTGGGCAGATGATCAGCTGCAATCTGAACGGTGATCTAAAGCAATACCAGCTGCATGTAATAAATGACTCCAGAACCAAACTACTAGATTACAGCTGGACAGCCCTCTGTTCAGCTCAGCTTTTCTTTGTAGAACTTACAACAAAACACCAGAGTGAGAAGAACTCCAGCAGTGGCTTTACCTTCAGGATGGGTCTGGACAGGTTCATGTTGTCAAACGTCAGGTTGTCGTCGTACTGAGACGCGTCCTCGTGGAACGACTCCGGGGCCTGAACACAGACACGGCTGTTACCATGGTAACAGGCTACAGAAACACCCAGCTTAAACCAAACCTCCTCCTCACCTCATCCCCCACCTTCCTCTTCTTCCCCCGTCGTTCTTTCTCTCTCAGGGTGTCTGACAATAAAATTTAAAAAACTGGTTCAAACGATAGTGAATTTATTTCTTTTGACTGGAATTTGTTTACAGCTGCAGATTGTGCTTCTGCTGATTGCTAAAATTTCAAAATAAAAGCCTCTGCCAAACGTACCCGATTTGGTCAAAACCTCCTCATCACTCGAGCCAAACTCATCATCTTCATCCTCGACCTCCTCTTCATCCTCATCGTCCCCGTCAGCCTCTTCAGCAGGAGGCTTCACATCCTCTTCTTCATCCTCGTCCTCCTGTTTTTGGTTTCCCCTCGATGAGCCTTCGGCAGCGTCGTTCTGAGAGGATTTCTCCTGCCGATTAAAGGAATTTTTTTTTTTTTTTTTAACACCTGACCCACACAGGAACTGGAACATGAGCAGACAGGAAGTTAAAACAGACACGTGGACCCACCTCAGCTTTCCGCTTCTTCCTGATTTTTTCTATTTTCTGGTCCAGAGTCGTCACAGTTCTCTGCAGACAAAGAACAAAGCTGCACTGAGAACATTAGAGAACCAAACCACTTTATAACAGTGGTTCCCATCCTGGCGTCCCTGTTACGTTCAAATTGCTGTGGGAAATTTTTTAATTTTACTTTCTAATCGATCCAAAAAATAGTAAATAATTGGCCATCCTTGTGCATGTGTGACTACAGAATACATGAACACCACCAGCAAATTATGTTCAATTTTTTGAACCAATTAAGAAGTGAAATTAGACAATTTCCCACATATGCCTTCATTTACCACCCATGCTTCCTCACAATTCTCTGCAGTAAAAGGGTTCTGCTGCAGGTTCTACCTTTTTCTTGATCTGTTTCATGACGTCGTCCATCACCCAGGCGTTGTCATCGTTCAGTCCGTCTCTCTCTCCAAAATCAAAGTCACAGTTAAAGTCTTTCGAGCTGCGGCCGCCAGACGTCTTCTTCCTTTTCAGCACGATCCTTTCCTCCTGGAACAAAGGGACACAAAAGGAAAGGTACATTAAAATGATGTAAAACTGCTGCATTATCATTTTAGTTTATTTTCTTTCCAAACATATCCAGCAAAATATGAAGAAGAAAAATCATTAACAAAAAAAAGATAACTCAAATTAGTCTAAACATCAAAAATGTACCGAAAGAAAAGGGTGTAGGCTAAAGCAAATACACACGTGGACAAAATTGTTGGTACCCCTCTGTTAATGAAAGAAAAACCCACAACGGTCACAGAAATAACATAAATCTGACAAAAGTGGTAATAAATAAAAAGTCTATGAAAATTAACCAATGAAAATCAGACAATGCTTTTGAATTGTGGTTCAACAGAATTATTTTAAAAAACAAACTCATGAAACAGGCCTGGACAAAAATGATGGTACCCTTAATATTTTGTTGCACAACCTTTTGAGGCAATCACTGCAATCAAACGATTTCTGTAACTGTCAATGAGACTTCTGCACCTCTCAGCAGGTATTTTGGCCCACTCCTCATGAGCAAACTGCTCCAGTTGTCTCAGGTTTGAAGGGTGCCTTCTCCACACGGCATGTTTCAGCTCCTTCCACAGATCTTCAATAGGATATAGATCAGGGGTCATAGAAGGCCACTTTAGAATAGTCCAATGTTTTACTCTTAGCCATTCTTGGGTGTTTTTAGCTGTGTGTTTTGGGTCATTATCCTGCTGCAAGACCCATGACCTGCGACTGAGACCAAACTGTCTTGACACTGGGCAGCAGCACATTTCTCTCTAGAATACCTTGATAGTCTTGAGATGCAGTTTGGCAAATTCCAGTCTGGCTTTTTTATGATTTGTTTTCAACAGTGGTGTCCTCCTTGGTCGTCTCCCATGAAGTCCACTTTGGCTCAAACAACAACGGATGGTGCGATCTGACACTGATGTACCTTGACCTTGGAGTCCACCATGAATGTGTTTAGAGGTTGTTCTGGGCTCTTTTGTTACCATTCGTATTATCTGTCCCTTTCTATTTTTCATCAAGCTTCCTCCTGTGGCCACGTCCAGGGAGGCTGGCTACAGTCCCGTGGATCTTAAATTTCTGAATATGTGCAACTTTAGTCACAGGAACATCAAGCTGCTTGGAGATGGTCTTATAGCCTTTACCTTTAACATGCTTCTCTATAATTTTCTTTCTAATCTCCTGAGACAACTCTCTCCTTTGGTTCCTCTGGTCCATGTTTAGTGTGGTACACACTATGTCACCAAACAGCACAGTGACTACTTGTCACCCTTTAAATAGGCCGACTGACTGATTACACGTTTGTAGACACCTGTGATGTTAATTAGAGGACACATCTTGGTTGAACATGTCCCTATGGTCACATTATTTTCAATCTTTTCTAGGGGTACCATCATTTTTGTCCAGGCCTGTTTCATGAGTTTGTTTTTTTAAAAGTAATTCCGTTGAACCACAATTCAAAAGCATTGTCTGATTTTCATTGGTTAATTTTCAGAGAATTTTTATTTATTACCACTTTTGTCAGATTCAAGTTATTTCAGTGACCACTGTGGGTTTTTCTTTCATTAACAGAGGGGTACCAACAATTTTGTCCACATGTGTATATAAGTGCATATACAGTGCATCTGGAAAGTATTCACAGGGCTTCCACTTTTTCCACATTTTGTTATGTTACAGCCTTATTTCAAAATGGAATAAATTCATCCTTTTCCTCAAAATTCTACACATAATACCCCATAATGACAACATGAAAAAAGTTTGGGGGTTTTTTGAGATTTTTGCAAATCACTATTAAAGCAAGAAATCTCTGTGTGTGTCACGTTTACAGGACATCATAGGATGGCCTATGAACTCAGGCATCATAGGACTCGCAATGCCGTCATAAAGATATGATGTCTATATGACGGCACATAGACTAATGTGTCTTTATGATGTCATATGGCTCAAAACTGGCAAGGTGAGTAAGTCATAGGGCCAGTCTTTACAGCACGTTTGTGTTTTCTGCACAACAGATTTCTGCAGCCATGGCCAATTCTACGTTGCCGCAAGCAGAGTTGCCACATCACGCAGTCTTCGTATTGTTGCTCAAGATGAAGAAACTAAGCAAAAGCATCGCTTTCTCAGCAATGTCATTTTTAAAGAGGTGCTGACACAGTAAAAACGTGTAACCTTGAAAAATGCCAGTCTACACTACAAATGTGTAAAATGCCAAGCAAAGCGCTGATTTTCTCCGGGTGCTCCGGTTTCTTGGTTTCTACGGGCATACATGGCCCTTCCTGAACAGGGTTGAAAGCCACTTTTTGCTCAGATCTATTTTCATGATCCTGCCCATGAACTGGAATTACGATGCACCTATCCCTCAACCAGTGGTCTGAACGAAGAAGAAGAAGACCGACCAGATGTAGAGCAACAGAATGAGGAGAACTGCTGCATGTCAGAAAAGATGCTGTGAACATGAAACACCTCAGGTTCCAGCAGTACGCCGCAGGCATGACTGAACAACACAGCCGTCTGAGACAGCTAGATAGATTAGTTTATTTGACAGGGACAGTGCAATAAACATAGACAATTAATCAAAGACAATCAATCTGATGTGTTGCACATAGAGTGCATAGCTATTAGCTAATTTGCAACTCTTGTCCCTGGATGGGCTTTAGAAAAGAGAATCAAGTCAAGAAAAAAAAAAAAGAACACAATAACCACATACATCAATGCAGAAAGATTATAAATACGCAATTATAAATATTATAAATATTATAAATACACAAATATAACAGCCTGACTCACATTTAACATAAATATTATAAATATTATAAATACACAAATATAACAGCCTGACTCACATTTAACACATATAACACAACTCACATTTGCCTATTTCAGGCCTCCCTCCCTTCGTCACTCACTATAAACAAACACATTTATTCCTTCCCTTCATTCGCTCTCACTTTGCAGACAATTAATTCATACATGAGTACATTCTTGTTTATTTTTCAGCCAGTTTTTAACATTTTTAGTGAATGTTTTAAAGTCCGTTATTATTTTAATTACATTTGGCATTGTGTTCCAGATGTGACTGCCCTTTATAGAGAAAGTTGTTTGTCCAAATGTGGTTCTGCGGTGGAATATTTTACAGTTATTGTTAACAGAACTCCTGGTGGCTCTGCTGCTGTCCTGTCTTTGGACGAAACCAGCAAGTGGCTCGGGTGCTGATTTATGGAAACATTTGAACGTTAATTTCAGAAAACAGAGGTCAATGAATCTCTCAAAACTCAATAGGTTGTATTTTTTTTAAAACATTACAGTGATGCCACCTAATGGGCTTTTTGTCCAAGATTTTTAGGGTTTGATTATATAATGAACCTATATGTCTTATTGTGGAAGGGGCTGCTTGAGCCCAGACTGTCAAACAGTATGATATATGAGAAAAAACCATAGAATGCATATACAGTGCAGCTGCTTCGTAAGGTATGTAATATCTAATTAATTTAAAGCAGTTCAGATTTTTTTTTACTGTTTTTGAAATTTTCTTTATATGAAGATTAAATTTGAGTTGAGGATCTAGTACAATGCCAAGGTATTTGAATTCTGTAGCTAAACTGATGTCATGATCATGTATATTAACTTTAAAACGTTGCAGGTTACATTTTTTGATTGAAAAGCACATTGAGATTGTTTTCTGAAGGTTCAGCAATAGATGGTTCTTGAGGAGCCACTCTTGGACATCAACCATACTTGTGGACAGTACATCTGCAGCCTGTGCTGGAGTCTTGGCAGCTGTGTAAATAACTGCATCATCTGCATAAAGTTGGCATGTTGCAGCTGAGCAGTGTAACGGCAAGTCATTAATAAAAATGCTGAAAAGTAAAGGACCAAGAATGGACCCTTGTGGGATACCCATGCGGTTGTTTAAAAATGAGGATTTATCCTGGTGAACTTTTACACACTGTTCTCTATTCTGGAGATAAGACGCAAACCATTCTAATGTATCTGGGGAGAAGTTAAAAGATACCATTTTGGATAAAAGCAAACTGTGGTTTACAGTATCGAAAGCCTTTTTGAGATCTAGAAAAACAGCTCCTACCACATTACCCCTGTCCAAGGACTGTTTGACGTTTTCAATAAGGCAACAATTTGCTGTTTCAGGAGGAGACCCTTCAGCAATGGGCATGCAGAAATACTTGCTTATACTTGGTTTCTACGGGCATGGATGGGTATGCACGGGTATGTACTAGTTTATTAAAAATAAAAAAAAAAACTAAGAAATCACATGTACATAAGTATTCACAGCCTTTGCTCAATACTTTGACAATGCACCTTTCACAGCCTCAAGTCTTTCTGAATATGACGCCACAAATTTGACACACCTATCTTTGGGTAGTTTCGCCCATTCCTCTTTGCTGCACCTCTCAAGCTCCATCAGGTTGGATGGGAAGCGTTGGTGCACGGCCATTTTCAGATCTCTCCAGAGATGGTCAACTGGATTCAAGTCTGGGCTCTGGCTGGGCCACTCAAGGACATTCACAGAGTTGTCCTGAAGCCACTCTGATATCTTGGCTGTGTGCTTAGGGTTGTTGTCCTGCTGAAAGATGAACCGCCACCCCAGTCTGAGGTCAGGAGCACTCTGGAACAGGTTTTCATCTAGGATGTCTTTGTACATTGCTGCATTCATCTTTCTCTCTATCCTGACTAGTCTCCCAGTTCCTGCTGCTGAAAAACATCCCCACAGCATGATGCTGCCACCACCATGCTTCGCTGTAGGGAAGGTATTGGTCGTCTTCTTCTTTTACTCTCGGTTACTGGCGGATAGCAAACAACTGAAAGGTGCATACTGCCACCTACGGTACAAGAGTGTCTAACATTATGTCATCTGAGCCCGACCCCTAAATTCTATGACTTAATCCTGTGTTATTTAAAAAACAGAAAAGAGCCCTTCTCATGATTCTTATTGCCTCTCCATCTCCATCTGTTCCCAGAATCCCAGTTAAATCCCATTCCTTACCAGTCTCTCTAACTTCATTTTTCATTGTCTGTCTTTCATTTCCATATTTGTGACAGTGTAATAAGATGTACTCGACATTTTCTTTTACTCCACATTCTCTACATTTGTCACTTTCGCTTTTCCCCATGGTAAATAAAGTGCCGTTTAAACCTGTATGATCCAGTCTGAACCTTGCCATAATGATGTCTTCCCTCCTTTTGGTTGTTATGTAATTCTTTATTGCAATAGATTTTTGTATTTTGTAATACGATCTACCTTTATGATCTTCATCCCATCTTTTTTGCCATAGCTCAATTCTTTTTTTTTCTTGATTACTGCTTTCCCTTCACCTTTTCCAAGAGACAATGGTATAGTTATCTCTTTTCCTAGAGCGCTTTTTGCTAATTTGTCTGCACAGTCATTCCCTTTCAATCCTTCATGTGCAGGAACCCAACAAAACTGAACTTCTCCACCACCCGTGTACCCTAAATAAACTGTGATATAGCTCAATCACCAAGTCTTCCCTTGTAGATTTTAGTGTCTGTATAGTTTTTAATGCTGCAAGTGAATCCGTGCACACCACCACCCGGTCCGGTCTGACCTCCTCCACCCACTGCAAAGCAATAATTATTGCCACCATCTCTGCTGTAAACACGGATGTATTGTTGGACAGTCTTTTTGTGATGGTCACTTTAAACTCTGGAATGTATACTCCAACTCTAACAGAGCCCTTTGTTCTTTGAACTGTCAGTATAGAGCTGTAAGAAGTTATAGTAATTGTTCCTGAGGTAAATGCTTGTTTTAACACCAACTTTACTCATATGCCAATCCTTTTTCCTCATTAGCAGACTAGCATCTACTTCTATTCCCGGAAACAGCCAAGGAGGAACATTACTCACTGGACTGGTGTTAGCTATATCAATAGTGTGTAGCCCACACATTCTGGCTTTTCTTTCAATTGTCCACTTGAACCCGTGTCCCTGGAAGTTAGAATATTCCCAGCAGTCTTGTAGTGTTGTTTTTGAAATATTCGCTTTGTCACTTCCTTTCAGCTTGACCCAGTACGATAATGAGAGTTTATCTCTTCTCAAATCCATTGGCATTCTCTGGCTTCTATTAAAACTACATTGTTTGGTGTTGTTTTGATGGCTCCAACGCACAGGCGAAGCGCTCTATGCTGCATTCTGTCTAGTTTTTCCAGAGTCGTCTTTGCCGCTGCTCCATAAATCATGCATCCATAGTCTGTCGATCGCATTAGTGCTCTGTAAATGTCAATTAATGCCTGTTTATCTGCACCCCATTCGTGTCCAGCTACAGCTTTTACGAGATTAATGACTTTTTTACACTTTGTCTCCAGATTTTCAACATGAACTCTCCATGTGTATGCACTATCAAACCACAATCCCAGATATTTGAACTCACTAACTTTCTCTATTGGTTGACTATATAATGTTAATGGTTCTGTACCAGTTCTGCGTTTTTTTTGTTTTTTTTTTGTCAAAGTTATATAGCAGGTTTTACTGTCTGAAAATTTAAATCCCCAGTCATATGACCACTTTTCCACTTTCTCCATTGCTTTTCTGATGTTTTTGAACACAAATTTCTCATTCTTCCCCTCGTCCATATGGCGCCATCATCTGCATATAGTGCTGTTTTGATGGATCCCTCTTGATCCTCAAACATGTCATTAATCATTCTATTGAATAAAACAGGGCTTATCACACTCCCCTGAGGAACACCATTTTCTATTTCAAAGTCATTAGAAACTTCTGATCCTACTTTAACCCTAATTGTCCTGTGTGTTAAAAAATCCATTATCCAATTATACATCCTACCACCAATGCCCATTTTTTTCAATTTGATAAGAAGTCCATCTCTCCACAGTGAGTCATAAGCCTTTTCAATATCCAGATAAACTATCACCATTACTTCTTTCATTTTGAGAGTCTTTTCAATATCATTACTTACCCTAACTAGAGCATCTACTGTGGATCTTCCTCTTCTGAAACCATTCTGATAGTTCTTTATTCATCGTTTTTGCTCTAGTACATATGAGAGTCTGTAAACTAACACCTTCTCCAACCATTTCCCCAAGTGTGACGTTAATACTATTGGCCTGTAGTTACCTGGATGAGCTGGATCTTTCCCTGGCTTATTAAATGGTAAAATTACAGCCTTTTTCCACCCACTTCGGATAACCCCCTCCTTCCATATTCTGTTAAACAATTTCAGCAGCAGTTGCATTGATTGCATAGGCAACTGCCGGAACATAGCATAGCTTAACTGATCATATCCTGGAGCTGTGTATCCATTATCTTGCAAAGCTCTCTTAAGCTCTGACATTGTGAGCTCGAGGTCTAACGCAGTCATGTCTTCTTTCACATCATTTTTTAAGTTTGCATTTTCTCTGAGTTTATGCTCCCTTTGCTGTCTATGACTCTCACCAAGATGGTCTCCTCTATGCACTGCTGCAAATGCTCTACCTAGGACTTCTGCATTTTCTTTGTCTGATACAGCCATCTTGTCCCCATCCACTAAAGCTGGAATTTTAACTGATACCCTTTTCCCACTCATTTTTTAAACATACCCCAGACATCACCTAGTTCTGTTTTCCTACCAAGGGTGGAACAAAATTCTCTCCATGTTGACCTTTTCTTGTTTTTAATAATCCTTCGAGCTACTGCCCTTTTCTTTTTGTACTCTATTAAGTTTTCATTAGTCATTTTCTTCCTCAGCTCTCTGAATGCCTTGTTTTGCTGTTTTACTGCAATACTACATTCGTCATTCCATCAGGGTACAACCTTTTTCCTACCCTGTGTTGTTTTCTTAGGGATACTTGCTATTGCAACATTCAGAATATGATTGGTTACCTGACTTGAACACTCTTCTATGCCACCTTCTAATGTTACCAGATGACATGACTGAATACAGTATTGCCTAAATTTTCCCCAATCTGCCTTGTCAAAACACCATCTTGTAAAACATTTTCCCTCTTGTACACATACTTCAGTTTTAATGACCGTAAGTATTGGGAAGTGATCACTTCCCGTAGTTGTCCTGTTCATAACCGTCCATTCACAGGCGCTCACTAAAGAATCAGATACCAGAGTTAGGTCAATACATGATAATGTGCCCCTATGCACATCCACCCTGGTACCTTCATCACTGTTTAGACAAATTAATGATCTTTCATCTAACATCTCTTCCACAACATTTCCATTGTTATCTGTATGTGTACTTCCCCACAAGCTATTATGGGCATTAAAGTCTCCACACCATACCTATTTCATATGCCCTTCCCCTGCTATAACACTGAAAATATCTGCTGTTAACTTCCTACATGGGTTGTAATAATTAATCAGCTTAATATTTCCTTGTCCATTTGGCCTATATAGTTCAATAATATTACACTCTATATCCTCAGGGGTGGGAATCACCCTATACGTCAGGCCATCTTTAATGAAAGTGGCACATCCTCCTCCATTTACAATGTTAATTCAATCCTGTCTGATTGAACTGTATCCTGGAATAACAAAATCTAAGTGAGGTTGAAGCCATGTCTCCTGCACACACTACCTGTGGAACAACTTCTAGTTCATGAAGATACTTCTTGAGTTCTTGTTTGTTTGCTATAAGACTCCTCGCATTCCACTGTAGTATGTGTAGTACCATAATTAAGGTCTTGTTTCAGAATGTGCAGTCTCCCCAGCTTCAGCTTTTAATAAAGCATGAATCTGGTCGGCTGTGATATCTTTCACATCTAGGAAGCTTCCTGCTGCTTCCACAATGGTTTTGATCCATTCACTTTTCTTCTTTCGCTGTGCAGCAACATTCATGGTGTGGCAGATAAAAACTATAAAGCTTGTCCTCTTAACTATCAATGTGTCATCATCCATTTTGCATTTGTGAACACAAACATTCCTTACAGCGGTACGATCCTGTGCTTGCGTGGGACCCGTTGATGGCTGGGCTTCCATTTAAACTGCACTTCTTTGAGGAAGGCCTGCTGTGTTTCTGACTATTCCTGCCTCTAACTGTTTTTAGAGCTTCCGCATACAAGATTTTCTTAGTTATTCCGATTTCCTGGGCTTGTCTAGCTTCCCTCTGCACAACATATCCTCCATATGCAGCACTGTGCTCACCCCCGCAGTTGCAACACTATACTTTGGCATCCTTGTTACATTTACCATATTCGTGCTCCCCTCCACATCTAGCACATCTTAGCTTTCCCTTACATTGCTGAGCAGTGTGACCCATCCTTTGACATTTGTAGCACCTGAGTGGCTTTGGGACGTATTCTCTGATACTGTAATACATGTATCCTATTAGGACTGATTTAGGGAGTGTTTCCTCAAACTGAATCATGACAGTGTGTCCTTCAGTGAACCTTCCCTTTTACTCTTTAGCCTTTTCACATCCTTCACCTTTCCTCCTTGGATCTCGTTTTTCACTTCTTCCATAGACATGCACAAAGGGACACCTGATATAACTCCCCTCAAGTTAGCTGTCGCGCCAGGAACATGCACCTTCATTTGTTCTCCGTTTAGACACGTCATTGCCAGTATTTTCTGTTGCTGTTGTTTACTTGTGGCATGAATTAACAGCCGGTTATTATTCAAGAACTTTGCAAACTTAACTCTCCCAATTTCTTTCTCAATTGCTTTTGTTAGCTTAACTGGGTGATAGTGCCCCCCACCCTGAATGAACTCAATGACAACCTTCCAGTCATTCCCTACACCCTCAAACTGCCATCCATTTTGGCTAGTTTGTGTTTTCTTCGCATTGTTACTTCCTCCCGCACCACTCATCTGACCCGCTTCTAGGTCTTGTTGCCCCCGTAGCTGCTCTTTTCCGCCACCCAGACCTGGATAGTGTCCAGCCCACCTCATCTTTATCGTACCCCCACACAGCGTACAGTTTTTGCTATCCGCCACAAACAAATCACTCCTACAGCCAGCCGAACACAGACGCAAATGTGGTCCCAACCTCCTTCTTCAAACAGTCCAACTCGATCAGCTGTCATTTCTCTCTCCACAGGCCACTTTCTCCAGAAGTCCATGTTCTTCTTCTTTTTCTCAACAACTCCTTAAATGTCCACGCTCATTTTATCGTTCAAATTATTGGTCTGGTGATGAGCAGTGCCTGGTTTCCTCCAAAAATGACACCTGGCATTCACAACAAAGAGTTCAATCTTTGTCTCATCAGACCAGAGAATTTTGTTTCTCATGGTCTGAGAGTCCTCCAGGTGCCTTTTCGCAAACTCCAGGCAGGCTGCCATGTACCTTTTACTAAGGAGGGGCTTCTGTCTGGTCACTCTACCATACAGGCCTGATTGGTGGATTGCTCCAGAGATGGTTGTCCTTCTGGAAGGTTCTCCTCTCTCCACAGAGGAACGCTGGAACTTTGACAGGGTGACCATCGGGTTCTTGGTCACCTCCCTGACTGAGGCCCTTCTCTCCCGATTGCTCAGTTTAGAGGGCTGGCCAGCTCTAGGAAGAGTCCTGGTGGTTCCAAACTTCTTCCATTTACGAATGATGGAGGCCACTGTGCTCATTGGGACTTTCAAAATACCAGAAATTTTTCTGTACCCTTCCCCAGATTTGTGCCTCGAGACAATCCTGTCTTGGAGATCTACAGACAATTCCTTTGACTTCATGCTTGGTTTGTGCTCAGACATACACTGTCAACTGTGGGGCCTTATATACACACGTGGACAAAATTGTTGGTACCCCTCTGTTAATGAAAGAAAAACCCACAATGGTCACAGAAATAACCTGAATCTGACAAAAGTGGTAATAAATAAAAATTCTCTGAAAATTAACCAATGAAAATCAGACAATGCTTTTGAATTGTGGTTCAACGGAATTACTTTTAAAAAAACAAACTCATGAAACAGGCCTGGACAAAAATGATGGTACCCCTAGAAAAGATTGAAAATAATGTGACCATAGGGACATGTTCAACCAAGCTGTGTCCTCTAATTAACATCACAGGTGTCTACAAACTTGTAATCAGTCAGTCGGCCTATTTAAAGGGTGACAAGTAGTCACTGTGCTGTTTGGTGACATAGTGTGTACCACACTAAACATGGACCAGAGGAACCAAAGGAGAGAATTGTCTCAGGAGATTAGAAAGAAAATTATAGAGAAGCATGTTAAAGGTAAAGGCTATAAGACCATCTCCAAGCAGCTTGATGTTCCTGTGACTACAGTTACATATTATTCAGAAATTTAAGATCCACGGGACTGTAGCCAGCCTCCCTGGATGTGGCCGCAGGAGGCAGCTTGATGAAAAATGGAAGAGACGGATAATACAAATGGTAACAAAAGAGCCCAGAATAACCTCTAAACACAGTCATGGTGAACTCCAAGGTCAAGGTACATCAGTGTCAGATCGCACCATCCGTCGTTGTTTGAGCCAAAGTGGACTTCATGGGAGACGACCAAGGAGGACACCACTGTTAAAAACAAATCATAAAAAAGCCAGACTGGAATTTGCCAAACTGCATGTTGACAAGCCACAAAGCTTCTGGGAGAATGTCCTATGGACAAATGAGACAAAACTGCAACTTTTTGGCAAGGCACATCAGCTCTATGTTCACAGATGCAAAAATGAAGCATACCAAGAAAAGGACACTGTCCCTACTGTGAAACATGGAGGAGGTTCTGTTATGTTCTGGGGCTGCTTTGCTGCATCTGGCACAGGGTCTCTTGAATCTGTGCAGGGTACAATGAAATCTCAAGACTATCAAAGTATTCTAGAGAGAAATGTGCTGCCCAGTGTCAGACAGCTTGGTCTCAGTCGCAGGTCATGGGTCTTGCAACAGGATAATGACCCAAAACACACAGCTAAAAACACCCAAGAATGGCTAAGAGCGAAACACTGGACTATTCTAAAGTGACCTTCTATGAACCCTGATCTAAATCCTATTGAAGATCTGTGGAAGGAGCTGAAACATGCCGTCTGGAGAAGGCACCCTTCAAACCTGAGACAATTGGAGCAGTTTGCTCATGAGGAGTGGGCCAAAATACCTACTGAGAGGTGCAGAAGTCTCACTGACAGTTACAGAAATCGTTTGATTGCATTGATTGCCTCAAAAGGTTGTGCAACAAAATATTAAGTTAAGGGTACCATCATTTTTGTCCAAGCCTGTTTCATGAGTTTGTTTTTTAAAATAATTCTGTTGAACCACAATTCAAAAGCATTGTCTGATTTTCATTGGTTAATTTTCATAGACTTTTTATTTATTACCACTTTTGTCAGATTCAAGTTATTTCTGTGACCATTGTGGGTTTTTCTTTCATTAACAGAGGGGTACCAACAATTTTGTCCACGTCTATATATTATATAGATCCATTACACATAAAGTGAAATATTTCAAGCCTTTATTTCTTGAAATTTTGAAGATTATGGCTTACAGATAATGAAAACCCAAAATTCAGTGTCTCAGAAAATTAGAATATTTCATAGGATCAATAAAAAAAAAAGGATATTTTAAACAGAAATGTCAGGCTTCTGAAAAGTATGTTCATTTCTATGCACTTAATACTTGGTTGGGCCTCCTTTTGCATAAAGTACTGCATCAACGTGGCATGGCATGGAGGCGATCAGCTTGTAACACTGTTCAGATGTAATAGAAGCCCAGGTTGCTTTGATAGCGGCCTTCAGATCATCTGCATTGTTGGGTTTGGTGTCTCTCTTCTTTCTCTTGACAATACCCCATAGATTCTCTATGGGGTTCAGGTCAGGCGAGTTTGCTGGCCAATCAAGCACAGTAACACCATTTTTTTTTTTTTTTAACTTATTTGTACCCGTAGGTAGACTTGGTTTGCAGTCTGGTGACAAGCCACCGGCTGCTGGTCGCTGCGTGCGCGAGCGCCCTAAACCTACATGTTTTTGGTCATTGAACCAGCTTTTGGTACCTTTGGCAGCGTGGGTAGGTGCCAAGTCCCGCTGGAAAATGAAATCAGCATCTCCATAAAGCTTGTCAGCAGAAGGAAGCATGAAGTGCTCTAAAATTTCCTGGTAGATGGCTGCATTGACTGTGGACTTCAGAAAACACAGTGGATCAACACCAGTAGATAACATAGCAGCCCAAATCATCACCGACTGTGGAAACTTCACACTGGACTTCAAGCAATGTGGATTCTGTGCCTCTCCACTCTTTCTCCAGACTCTGGGACCTTGATTTCCGAATGACATGCAAAATTTACTTTCATCTGAAAAGAGGACTTTGGACCATTGAGCAACAGTCCAGTTCTTTTTCTCCACAGCCCAGGTAAGATGCTTCTGACGTTGTCTCTGGTTCAGGAGTGGCTTGACACGAGGAACGCAACATTTGCAGCCCATGTCTAGGATTCGTCTGTGTGTAGTGGCTCTTGATGCACTGATTCCAGCCTCAGTCCACTCCTTGTGAAGCTCCCCCAAATTCTTGAATGGAGTTATTTTTGATCAGGATTTGTCCTTCAATTCACATATTAAATTTGTTTCTTAGACTGCCTTCTATCATTTGCGTAATATTGCCAAGATTAGGAGCATCTTGTCTCAGAGTGATGCTGAGAAGCTGATCCACGCTTTTGTTAGCTCGAGATTAGATTATTGTAATTCTTTATTATCAGGCTGTCCTAAAACATCTTTAAAAAGTCTTCAGCTGATCCAAAATGCTGCAGCAAGAGTTTTAACAGGTACTAGAAAGAGAGATCATATCTCTCCGGTTCTGGCCTCCCTTCATTGGCTTCCCATAGAGTTTAGAATTAAGTTTAAAATCCTTCTTCTCACTTACAAAGCTCTAAACAATCAGGCTCCTTTTTATTTAAAAGATCTGATACTACCGTATTATCCTAACAGAGCACTACGCTCCCAAAATGCAGGATTACTTGTAATACCTAGAATCTCCAAAAGTACAATGGGAGGCAGAGCCTTCAGTTATCAAGCTCCTCTCCTGTGGAATCAGCTGCCAATCTGGATTCGGGAGTCAGACTCGATCTCTGTTTTTAAGAATAGGGTTAAAACCTACCTTTTTGATCTAGCCTACAATTAGGGAGGGATCATGTGTTTCTGAACCCTCCCTTAGTTATGCTGCTAATAGGTTTAGTCAGCCGGGGGACCTCCAGTAATGCACTGGGCCTCACTCCTTTCCTCACTCTCTATGAAATATTTTTTTTTTTGCTGGTCATTAACATTTGTTTGTTCTCTCCCATAGATTGAGTCCCCATCGTGCTGTTTGCTCTCTACATGTCTGTTCTTTTCTTCTTCTCTATCCCCTCACCCCCCAGCCAGTCGCAGCAGATGACTGCCCCTCCCTGAGCCTGGTTCTGCTGGAGGTTTCTTCCTGTTAAAAGGGAGTTTTTCCTCTCCACCGTCGCCAAGTGCTTGCTCACAGGGGATCGCCCGATTGCTGGGGTCTTTCTGCAACTGTGGGGGTCCCCCCTACAGTTGATAGTGCTATGAGATGACTGTTGTTGTGAAATGGCGCTATATAAATAAAGTTGAATTGAATTGAATTGAATTTTGCTTGACAATCCTCTCAAGGCTGCAGTTATCCCTTTTACTGGTGCACCTTTTCCTACCACAGTTTTTCCTTCCACTCAATTTTCTATGAATATGCTCTGATACAGCACTCTGTGAACAACCAGCTTCTTTAGCAATGGCCTTTTGTGGCTAACCCTATAACTGTCTTCTGGACATCTGTCAAGTCAGCAGTCTTCCCCATGATTGTGTAGCATACTGACCCAGACTGAGAGACCATTTAAAGACTCAGGAAACATTTGCAGGTGTTTTGAGTTAATTAGCTGATTAGGGTGTGACACCGTGACTTTCCGATATTGAACTTTTTCACAATAGTCTTAATTTTCTGAGACACTAAATTTTGGGTTTTCATTATCTGTAAGCCATAATCAACAAAATTTCAAGAAATAAAGGCTTGAAATATTTCACTCGATGTGTAATGAATCTATATATGGGTTTCACTTTCTGAAATGAGTGACAAAAAAATTGAACTTTTTCATGATATTCTAATTTTTTGAGATGTACCTGTATACTGAATAATAATTTTATCCCACGAAAACCGCTCGGTCAAAACCAATGGGGAGCAGCCATTGCCGGCCGGAAGTGACACACAATCGTTGATTCCAGCTTTACCACAGACGAGTAAACGTGTTCAGCAGATGCTCAGTGGGTCGAGATCCGAGTTGAAAACGGCACAAAATCTGCACGGATATATACTGCACAAAACGTCCTTGGAAATGGCCTTTATTGACAGCATGATCCGCAGGTACCTCCAGGGACCAGCAGCTGAAGGGGGCCTGACGAACAGGCAAGTTCCCAGTCAAGTAACTTCAGAACATGTTGAATAAATCTTGATATACTAGAATTTTATTTCATTAAATTATATGCAGGTAGATTTGCCTGTGAATGGTTGTAAAAAAAAATTACATAAAATTCTGATGTTGAAACTCCGTTGACTGCTATACTGCAGCCCAGTCAATCGCACAGAGCAACGACTGTGTGTCACTAGTGCTAAAACTGGCCATGGAGGAGGAAAGATGTTGCTGACCATGATTGACTGACAGGGCAGTGACTTGAAACTTGCACGTATTTGAGAAAGGAATCGTGACCAAAATTACTGGACGGAACCACTAGTATCATATTTGATCCTTTGAAATGACTTTTGATTAAAATTCACTACAGGTACCCTTTAATGTGTCCTTAGGAGGCAACATACCTTAAAAACATGTTCTCAATTTATTATTATTATTATTGTAAATCAATTCTTAATTTAATTGGTTCTGGACCGTGTAAAATGAGAATCTAGACTCTTACGTGAATCGATTTTTTTCAACACCCCTAGTATTCATAGATCAATATTCTTTCAGCAGCAAAGTGGAAGGGCGTGGTGGTGGTCAAAAGAAAAGGAAAGGAGAAGCAGAGAGGGTGTGAATTTTAAAGCAAATAGCCCTTACCACAACTACAGCAAAATGCGGTTAAATAATGGAAATATTTGGAGCTAAAACTACAGGTCAGTCAAGACAACTGACATTTACAAAGACTAAGGAGGCTTCTTTGTAAGGGTGTTGGGGGGGGGGGAGGAATCGATTCACATAAGAATCTAGATTCTCATTTTACATGATCCAGAACTGATTCACAAAAATTAAGAATCGATTTATTATCATTATTATTTTTTTCGTGGTGGTGCCGGGGTCCCGTCATGAGACACAAAAGCCCCCTTTCCACTGGTACCTACTCAGCCTGACTCGCCTCGACACAGTGTGACTGGTTTTCCATTTCAACCGGGTCCCACCTCAAGTGGGTGGGTTCATTACAGGAAGGTGGCCCATTATCCCGTTATGTTGTTTACATGCTGACGTTTTCACTGATAAATAACGTAAAAGATGCTTAAAATCACAAAACACTCACCATCTTCCCCGTGAGCAGCCATCAGCTCGGAGACCTCAGTATACTTTTTCATTTCGGCTCACTCCGCCGCAGCAGGGCCGACGGGACTGAAAAGTTCATAGCTATCAAATTTGACCAAATGTAGTTTATTTTTCAAGCGCAGGGATCCAAGTGCTGCAACACCAATGGAAGAACTGTGCCCACTGACGGGGAGACTGTTGAAAAATAACCACAGTTGGTCATACTTGACCACTATATATGAACTTTTCAGCCCCGTCAACCCTGCTGCGGCGGAGTGAGCCGAAATGAAGAAAAAGTATACCAGGAGGTCTCCGAGCCGATAGCTGCTCACGAGGAAGATGGTGAGTGTTTTGTGACGGTATTGATTTGTGTGTAGCCATTTATTTCATTGATTATCACAGAAATAATAAAAACTCATGGCCGAATTTACAAATGGCGGTTTTGAATCTTGTGAAGACGTCGCTCTCATCCACTGACGTTAAGCCCTGGCCAATCAGTGGCCCGCAGTCTGTTGACGTCACATTTTCAGCTCAACTCAGCACAGTTGGAACCTCACTGAAGTAGGTCCCAAAAAAGTACCTGGGACCAGGTATTAATGAAAACCCTACAAACAGAGTAGAGGTGAGGGGAGTACGGCTGAGTAGGTACTAGTGGAAAAGGGGCTATATTGCCGCTTCATGATACGCAATTACACACCGACGCAGGAAAACCACACAGAGTAGCTTACTAGCTAGCAGTTGGATGAAACAGTCGGAATAAAGAAAAAATGGAGCAGCAAGAAATTCGAGACAGGTCCGTCAGCAGCTTGCAGATTCCATCAACACCCCTTCAAGTAGTTACGCTTCCTCAGCAAGTTACACCTCCACGTTATGCCACTCCACAAAGTGGCTAGCCATAACTGACCGTGCCAATATGGCTGAGGCAGCACTGGGCTGATCATACATAAATTCAGATGTTGTAGACGGGCCGATGGTGGCCACACATTTTGAAGGATGAATGTAAAAGAATCTAAAAATGAGAGTTTAGTCCACAGATGGTTAAAAAAAAAAAACTAGACTAGTTTATGGTCTAGTTTTTGGATGACATTTGTCTGCGTGACCATGAGCTACCCCGTTGCCTAGCAACCCTGACAGCTGCAGCTGAGGGTTTTTTTTTTCTAACATAAATGGCAATTTTAGTTTAATTTCTAGCTTTTAACGGATGAAAAAAAGATATAGTTTTAGTTGACAAAGTTAACACTGGATGGAAGTTTATTTTTGTTTGTTTTAAATTATTGCATTTACTTTACCTTTTACTGGAGAAGCTTCACCAGACAAAGGAGCATGACCAGATAATCAACCAGAGTTGAAAGAAGTGAAAAAAGTTGCAAGTCCTCCTGCTGAACAACGCACACTGCACCACTTTAACAAACGCCCAGCAAATTCTGAATGAGCAAAAAAAAAAATCATGAAAACTTGTAGCAGCACTTTATTGTTTTAAAACTTTAAATTTGTTTTTTAAGTCTGCAAAGAATTTAGATACTGAAGTGTATATTTGTGCAGGTAGCACTACTAATTAAATGGATGTTCAAAGTATTTGTGATAGAATTTACTTTTGTTTTCTAATGAATAGCCTATATTTCTAGAATGCTGGAGGTGGAGTGTAGGTTTGGTCGACCTTTTCAAAAACCTTCAGTGAGAACTACCACCAAGCAACACTGTGCCTCAGTGCAAGGAGTCAGACTGTGGAACGCTTTTGGACCCGAATTAAAATCATGTACAACGCTTGGACAATTTAAACAAAAACTAAAGGAAGAAATACTCCAAACATATATACAAGATGACATGTAAAAATCACATAAGGATTGTCATATCCAGTCTGTGTTGTGTTGTTGCTTAGTTTTTTTTGGTCACATTTTGTCTTAGCTTTGTTCTGAATTGTAATCGCTCTTGTTTTGTTTTTCTTCTGAATTCTTGGATGGAATATGGGTGGCCAATATAAGCTGCGGCTTCAGCCATCACCCATTTCAGATAACTTATGTTGAACTGTATAATCAGAGGAGTTCTTGTTTGATTTGACCTTGTAAGATTTTTTTCCCCCTTTGTTATATTATTCTGTTTCTTTTTTTTTAATCTTTACTTTTAAACTATCCGAAATAAAGATTCATTCATTCAAAAGCTGTGAGGAATTGTGATATGCTGAAAAGGAAAGTTTTCAAAATTTATTTCACTTGTGTATAATTTCACTTTTGAAACTCACAAGTTTTCAAGAAATAAAAAAGAAGTTAGTAAACCTAAGCCTACTTTTTCATTTACTAACAGTATTTTATTGCAAATCAGTTGATGTAATTTTTTAAAAATATAACCCTCAAATCATCAACACACTGTATTCTGCTTTCAAGCTTACGTCAGCATTTTTTGCAGTGCAGTGGACTTTTTTTCCTGACATCAGTGGGTTTTTGTACTGAACTGAGAGCCAAATGTGAATCGAAAATCAATTCTGAACCAAATTGCGTGACTTCTAAAGATTCACAGCCTTACTTCTTTGTAGTTATTTCTCCTGTTTTCCGATCATTATGTTTGCGTTATAAATGTAGTTTTTCTTATTACCTCTGCCAAGGAGGTAATGTTTTTACCGGGGTTTGTCTGTCTGTTACCAACATAACTCAAAAAGTTATAAATGGATTTTGATGAAATTTTCAGGAAAGGTGTGTAATGGCACGAGGAACAGATGATTAGATTTTGGTGATGATCTGAGAATGCATACCTCCACCAAGGGCTTTGTTTGTATTTGTGCAGCAGGATTACACAAAAACTACTTGATGGATTTGGATGAAATTTTCACTAGAGGTGGTTTTTGGGCTAGAGAGGAACCCATTATATTTTGGTGATGATCTGAGAATGCATACCTCAGCCAAGGCTCTTATCTTCTCACAGTGTGTTAGCAGCAATACTCCAAAACTGATGGACAGACTTTGATGCCATCTTCACCACAAGTGGCTATAGGCCTACACACAAACCCATTACATTTTGGAGGTGATCCATGAGAAACGGAAGGAGCCTTGGCGGAGGTATGCGCTCTATGAGTGCTTTTCTAGTTTCTTAATTGTTTTGACTCTGTGGGGCTCATTGCAAAACTCATTACCCTGGGCATTCAGTAATAATCCAAATAATTTTTACAAAATAAATCCTCACGTGGTGAGTAAATATTATATTATATAAAATATATTTCCATTGAGGTTGAAGTCATACTGCAGCTTATGCTCTGTCAACCCATTTTTACCTCCGCCAAGGAGGTAATGTTTTTACCGGGGTTGGTCTGTCTGTCTGTTACCAACATAACTCCAAAAGTTACAAACGGATTTTGATGAAATTTTCAGAACAAGTCCGAAATGGGACAAGGAAGAAATGATTAGATTTTGGGAGTGATCCGGATCACCATCTGGATCCAGGAATTTTTTTAAAGGATTCTTTATTATTGTGAGATTGGGCCATTTTGACCATATATGTATATAACTCCACAATAAATGGTCAGGACGCTTGCCAAAAAAATACAGGATAAGATCCCAATAGGTTCTAGGAAATATCAAAGACTGATCCGGATCCTGCAAAAAATCCCAATACTGTGATCCAGAACAGGAAATAATAGGGGATCTTTGGCATTTTCATCACTGTAAGGTAACAACTTAAGATATAAACATACAACAAACACCAAAATATAGCCAAGACACTGAGGAATCAGTAGTGTGCCAATGGATTTGTTGTATCTTCAAAAGCTATGGAGCTATATCCAGAACAAAACCGCCATTACCGAAAAAGTGATTTTTGTCAATAACTACTGAACTAATAAAGATATCAATGTGAATCCATTTGCTAAAGGTATGTTTTCATGGTCAAGGAATCTGAAAATATAGATAAAATAAATGTAGGACTATTATATTTGGGGAAAATCCCAATATTAGGGGAACTGAGGTACTTGGCGGAGGTCTGCGCTCTCCAAGTGCTTTATGAAGTGTTTTCATGTGCATGCAAATTTATATTACTTAAGGATTTTATTCATTTTTTAAAAACCACTGTGTTTCTCTTTGCAGCTCTAATGTGTATATTTTCTGTGTATGGTTTTTTTTATAGGTGTTTCCACCTTTAAATTGTTTTACCTAGAAAGCTGCAAACTATTGTTGAGATGGTGGCTTATGTATGGCAAGGCATACAATCATCATAAACACATGGCTGACAAAAATCAACCACACATTTAGTTGCTAACCAATATAATGGAGGTGATAGAAGTAGAATGCTTTTTTTATAACTGCAGTTTGCATGTACTTTGAATAGGCAAAACTATATTTTTAATTATTTATTATTTTTAACACTTAAAATACGAGTCTAACGTGCAACAAAGTTTGAGTTTTATAATTGGCTGAATTTTTATTTAAGTATATATTTTTGCTGTTTTTATTGTTAATATTCATATGCCTAAAACAACCTCAAGCTAAGTTTATATTCTGATGGCTAAATAAAAAGCACTGAGTTATTACGCAGTTTATAATCTGACAACCGGAGTGGTGGCCTAGTTGGTAGAGCATCCGCCCCGCAACCGGGAGGCTGGGGTTCAAATCCTGGCCGGGTCATACCAAAGACCAGGTAAAAATAGTACTTTCCACCCTCTAGCTTGGTGTTCAGCAAAACAGAACGGGGAAAGGCGGGCAGTAAGGAGTGGCGACCTCTGTCCTGTATTAGCTTTGTAAAGTGACCGAGATGTGGTTGCTCACCTCATAGGCGACCAAATAATAACAATAATCTGATGAGTCAAAGGTTTCAGGACTCTCGTCTACCACTGACCGGGCAGGCTGAGCATGCCTCCCCGCGAAGGATCGTGGTCCGCCCGGTCGGACACTGGTGTTGGAGAAGCAGCAGCTGAACCAGTGGATCACAGTCTTTTGCAGGGAGCCGAGCCCAATTATTTACACACAAATTCCTGCCACGGACGGGCTAGCAACGTAAACACCCATCTTGTGAAGTTTTGGAGGGAGGAACAACTTTTTCAGGTGAGCCCCTCTTCGGATAATGTAAACCTAAGCATGACGCTAAGGACCGTTCTCACCCTCTGCATAAACACTTTGAACTTCTTCTATCTGGTAAACGATTCCGGAGCATCAGAGGCAGAACCACCAGACTGATCAACAGCTTCCTTCCACAAGCTGTCAGGATGCTGAACAGCTGACCCGGAATCTCTCATACACACTACTGCACCTACGGACATTTTGTATATTATAGTTAGTTATTCTTTTTCCCCAAGTATGTCTCAGGGATGTGTGAATGGATGGGGGGGGGGGGGGGGGGCTATGTGGGAGTGTGTCTTAAATCATGCTGCTTCTTATATGGATGCCGAGAGAAACGCAATTTCATCTTGCCTGCACTACAGTTGTATGTACAGCAATATGACAATAAAGTTTGATTTGATTTGATTTTAGGGATTTTCACAGCAGGTTGAACACAGCTGCATAAGTTATAAAGGCAACTTCACCTGCCAGCATCTCACTCAGACGGTGAATTCATGGCAGCGCGGTGGTGGCGGAGTGGTTAGCACCGCGGCAGCACAGCAACTCACCCTTGGCCGGGGGGATCCTGGATTCAATCCCAGCCCCCGACCAACAGTGATCTGTGTGGAGTTTGCATGTTCTCCCCGTGTCTGCGTGGGTTTACTCCGGGATTTCTCCGGTTTCCTCCCACATGCCAAAAACATGCAAGTTAGGTTAATTGGCATCAAACTGGGGATTCTAAATTGTCCTTAGGTATGAATGTGAGAGTGAATGGTTGTCTGTCTCTCTGCGTTGGCCCTGTGATGGACTGGCGATGTGAAACCTCCCGTCACATGAACAGCTTCTTCCCCTCTGCCATCAGACTGCTGAACACTAAGTGACTTATTGACTCTCGTGCACTATGTACAGCAGCTCAACCAGACTCATGTCAATCATCACTGTTTTCTTTTTGCATTACCGACTGCACTATGTGGTACTCCACAATATCTGCTGCTCGCTAATATATTTAAAAACTGCTTTGACTAGTATTACTCATTCTTATTCTACACTTCATTGCATGTATAGTTTTTTTTTAACTTCTTTTATTTTATCATGTTTAATGTTGCAGCATGGCACCGAGACAAATTCCTAGTTTGTGTACTACATGAACAATGGCAATAAATCTGATTCTGATTCGTCCAGGGTGGACCCTGCCTCTCGCCCAAAGATGCTGGGATAGGCTCCAGCACCCCCCCCTCCCCCCCCCCCGCGACCCAAAAAAGGACTCAGCAGAAGAAGATGGATGGATGGATGTTTACAGTGAGTTATAATGTATTAGTGCTGCGCGAAAAATTCACCCATTTGCTGTGAAGGCACCCAAGTAGCAGCCTTATATGGAGTGATCAGAAATCACAACATTTTGGTTTGGTATTTAATTACGCGGGTACGGAAGTGGGTACGGAGTGACTAGGGTACGTTGCGATTTGGGACGGAGTGGCAAGGGTACGGAGCGTCCTGATACCACCGATACCCGGTTGATGGGAGTCTCGGCTGCTGCTTTACTCGTGTGCTACCGTTGTCCTTTGCAGAACCACGGGTCCCCGCCCCAGTCACTTAAGTGAAGTCACTTAAGTTATCTTTCAGTCACTAAAAATATTCAAAAATAGATCATTTTTGTTCCAGTTAAATTTTGTAGCCACATTATTCGTTTGATACCTGATATGGTGGTCTACTAATATAGCAGTGATGGTTCTGGCTTGTAACAACGGGGTGGCCTGGGATGGAGTCAAGTTCCCGATCTGAATTTTTCTCCCAGTCCATACACGTTCCGAATACGGAACTCTAGGCCGGGTTCACTCACCTCTTGCTCGGATTCGCTGTCGGGTTCCTCGGGGCTCTGGTCGTCGTCCCCGATGGTCCCAATCAAACCCAGCTCCTCCAACATAGTGGACTGTGGACCAGGTCTAAACAGCTCCTAAAGTTGCCCTTAAATCGATTTTAAGGGAGGGTTTTTTTTTGTAATTTAGTCGGCACACAAACACACACGTGTATCCATAAGAGATTAAACTAAACCGGAAAAACAAACCATTTCATTTCCGGTTGCTTCTCAGTACCCGGAACAAGATCGGTACCCAGCTTCAAAGACAGAATATTGTTTAAAAATTATACATTTGTATAGTGAAGACGTGACCAAGTACTGAATAAAAATCTGAAAGTTATTCAAAACCATATCTATGCAGCTGTAAATGAAATACATTTGTCACTGTATAAAGGCATTACGCATGCGTGTACATCGAGTGAAGTACTTCTGCGCATGCGGGATACCGATTTTGTTCCGGGTACCGATTTGGCAGTTCTTCTGCTGCTTCTTCTTCTTCTTCTTCTTCTTCTTCTTCTTCTTCTTCTTCTTCTTCTTCAATCTGACCAGTGATGACATGTTTAGCCACGTGTCATCCTTCAACCGCTGGATAGATAGATAGATAGACAGCTAGATAGATAGATGTACTTTATTGATCCCAAACTGGGAAATTAAAAAAAAGGGTGGTGGTGCTGCACTGTATATTGATGACCTGTACAGGTGTAAGCTTGTAAATGAAATGTCCTCAGCACTACCAGGGATTTTGGAATGTGTTACTGTTGAGATTGACCTAGACAAAACAAAAAATCTAATCATAAGCTGCATATATAGAACACCGGGAACTTGCATTGAGACATTCAGAGATAAATTAGTCGAGCTGTACAATAATATTACTAGTAAGAAAATGGTAGCAATTTGTGGAGATTTCAATATTGACTTACTGAATCCTCATCAACAAAATGTAATTACAGAGTTCATGAACTCTATGTACAGCATGAGTCTATATCCCACAATAACACATCCCAGTAGAATCACAGCTCACTCTGCTACACTTATTGACAACCTGTTTGTCAATGTTTTCGATAAGAAAATAGAAAGTGGATTATTGATAAATGATATAAGTGACCACTTGCCAACCTTTGCACTTATCCATGGCCACACGGGGCCCAACGCAGAAAAAACTTCAAAATCGTTCAGACACAAATCACCAAATGCAATCAGTTCTCTTAAAGAGGACTTGCTGAAGCAAGACTGGACAGAAGTCTATGTATCAGATGTAAATGAAGCCTATGACACATTTATAAACATTGTAACCACTCTTTATGAAAAAAACTGCCCATTAGTAATAAAAAAGCTTAAACACAAATTTGCTAATAAGCCATGCTTAACCAAAGGACTACAAAAGGCATGTAAAAAGAAAAATTCATTATATAAAGCATTTCTAAAGAAAAGAACAAAAGAAGCAGAGCAGCGGTATAAAACATACAAAAATAAGTTAACATATATAATAAGATGTAGTAAAAGAGACTATTACAGTAAAGAACTGGAGAAAAACAGAGACAATATTAAAAATACATGGACAATTCTCAACAGTATCCTTGGAAATAAAAGCAGAAATACAAGCTACCCAACTAATATTCCAAAAAATAATAAAACGACTCAGAGTGTGAATATCGCTTCACCTGCAGATGAATTTAATAATTTTTTTGTTAACATTGGACCTAAACTGGCCCGAGAAATACCCACTACGGTGCCAACAGGTGATACAATATGCAATAACACTGCTGTAAAAGACACCATCTTCATAAAGAACACAGATGAAAGAGAGGTCATTGAAATTGTTAAATCGTTCAAAAGTAAAACATCTACTGACTGCGATGGTATTGATATGCTACTAGTCAAAACTGTTATCGAATGCATAGTAAAACCACTGACGTATATCTGCAACCTGTCTCTCCAATCAGGTATATTTCCCAATGCAATGAAAATAGCTAAAGTAATTCCGATATACAAGACGGGCGACAGAGGGGAACTCTCAAACTATAGACCAATTTCACTATTACCGCAATTTTCCAAGATACTTGAAAAAATATTCTATGAGAGAATTGACAACTTCATACTGAAGAATGATTTATTATGTGAGCAGCAATATGGGTTCAGACACAAGAGGACAACAGCATATGCCCTAATGGAATTTACAGAAAAAATATCAACAGCCATTGAAAATAAAGAGTATTCAGTTGGAGTATTCCTAGATCTTAAAAAAGCATTTGATACAGTAGATCATAATTTATTATTAAAGAAACTACAAAATTCTGGTATTAGAGGGGTAGCACTGTCCTGGTTAAGTAGTTACTTAAAGAATAGATATCAGTATGTATGTGTTAGCAACAAAAACTCAGAGTTGCTGAAGGTCACCTGTGGAGTCCCACAGGGTTCAGTTTTGGACCATTATTATTCAATATGTATATAAACGATATATGTAAAGTCTCAGAAAAAATGGACTTAATATTGTTTGCCGATGACACTAATCTGCTATGCAGTGGAAACAATTTGGAACAACTTCTGGATACACTCGGGAAGGAATTAGGAAAGCTGAAACTGTGGTTTGATTCAAACAAATTAACGCTCAATTTTATGTAAGACAAAATTTATAGTCTTTAACAACCATCACAACTACCCAGTACCCAAACTCAGTGTAAATGGTGTAGAGATTGAAAGGGTATCTGAAACCAAATTCCTTGGAGTAATAATTGATAACAAACTGTGTTGGAAGTCACATATTAATTATATTAAAGGTAAAGTTTCCAAATCAATTGCAATATTACACAGAGTGAAATATTTGCTGAATCAACCCACACTATACACCTTGTATCATTCATTAATACTCCCATACATGACATATTGTAATGAAGTATGGGGAAATACATATAAAACAAACATATATCCACTCTCTATGCTTCAAAAGAGAGCTATTAGAATAATCAACAAAGCAGCTTACAGGGAACCAACAAACCCACTTTTTCTTAAACAAAAAACTCTCAAGTTGAAAGATCTGGTTGACTTTAAAACCGCAATAATAATGTTCAAAGTGAAGAATTTATCACTGCCTGCAAATATCCAAAAGTTGTTCCAAACAAGGGAGAAACGATATCACTTCAGAGGAACATGTATATTTCAAAAGCCTACAGTGAGAACAACCACCAAGCAACACTGTATTTCAGTGCAAGGAGTCAGATTATGGAACGATTTTGGACCTGAATTAAAATCATGTACAAAGCTTGGACAATTTAAACAAAAACTAAAGGAAGAAATACTCCAAACATATTTACAAGACAACATGTAAACTCACATAAGGATTGACATTTCCAGCCTGTGTTGTGTTGTAGCTTAGTTTTTCTTTTTTCTCTGTGACATTCTGTCTTAGATTTGTCTCGAATAGTAACTGCTTAACCTAGCTTAGCTTAGTTTTCTTTTCTTTTTTTTTCTTTCAGTCACACTTTGTCTTAGCTTTGTTCTAAATTGTAATCACTCTTGTCTTGTTTACTCTTTTTTCTTTGAATTCTTGGATGGAATATGGGTGGGCAATATAAGCTGCGGCTTCAGCCATCACCCATTTCGGATAACTCACGTGGAATTGTATAGTAGAAGGAGTCTTTGTCTAATTTGACCTTGTTGTTATATTATACAGTTTCTTTAACCTGTACTGTATTATCCGAAATAAATAAATTCATTCATTCATTCATTACAGTGTAACAGCGGCATGACAGTAGACAACCAAACAACAGAAACACACATATGACAGACAAAGGGATTACCCATGGAAAGTAAAACTAACACGACAATAAAACCTATATACATCATAGCTTAATATACTGTAACGTTTGGGCTGTGTTAGGGGGGGGGGGGGGGGGCAGGGATTTTCCCGGCATGCGTTGCCAGCAGAGGATGTTATATTTTCGTGTATGTTTAGTGTTATTACTGTGTTGTCATTATAACTGCGTTATAATGACACAGCAGTGTTATAGGTAGAATTAGAGCAGGAGTGATTATGAATGAATGAATGAATGAATGAATCTTTATTTCGGATAGTACAGGTTAAAAGAGACTGAATAATATAACAAAGGGGGAAAGAAAATCCAACAGGGTCAAATTAGACAATAACTCCTCTGATTATACAATTCAACGCAAGTTATCTGAAATGGGTGATGGCTGAAGCCGCAGCTTATATTGCCCACCCATATTCCATCCAAGAATTCAAAATAGAAAAAGAGAAGAGAAAAAAAGAAACAAGACAAGAGCGATTACAATTCAAAAACAAAGCTAATGTAGAGGATGCCTTTCACAAACGAGACTGAGTTTATTTCTCAGGGTTGGTTTATTGAGAGGTCACATCCTCCAACAAGAACAGAATCTCAGAAAAGAGGTAGAACAATCATCCTTCACAGTTCTTATACCCTCCAAAGACACAAAACCCCCAACATCAAATAACACACCCCCAACCCACAGTCCTTGAGCAAACATACAGCCCCCAAGGCTCCTTGGTGTCTCCATTGTCTCTCTCATCCTTCTAGCCTCCGGGGCTCCTGCTGGGACATTCTCTCCCACTTCTTGTCTCCTAAGCAACCAGCTTCACACCTCCCGTAGGTCTCTGCAGGGTCAGGTCCTCTTTGGCCATTGAGACGTGAAGCTTCCAGAATATGCACCGTCATGCCTACTAGGTATATGTGGGTGAATATGAATGCCATATATGCGCTCTAAATATGCGCCATACTAAGACAAAATGTGACAGAAAAAGAAAAAACTAAGCTAAGCTAAGTTAGGCGATTACAATTCAAAAACAAAGCTAAGACAAAATGTAACAGAAAAAAGAAAAAAAAACTAAGCTACAACACAACACAAGCTGGATATGACAATCCTTATGTGATTTTACATGTCATCTTGTATATATGTTTGAAGTATTTCTTCCTTTAGTTTTTGTTTAAATTGTCCAAGCGTTGTACATGATTTTAATTCAGGTCCAAAATCGTTCCGTAATCTGACTCCTTGCACTTTTATTTATTTAGCGAATGCAAAGTCCTTAAGCCAAGCAGTTGCCTCCTGGTTTGCTGTATGGAGGGTGTGTAATCCTCCTTCCAGTCTTTGGAGCGGGCAAGCCTCTATGATGTGTTCCATAGTTTGCTCCTCTCCACATGCGCACAGTGGGCTAGGGCTACTGCCCCATCTGTGAAGGCTGGCCAAGCAGGGGCCATGTCCAGTCCTGAAGCGATTACAACTCCTTGCACTGAAACACAGTGTTGCTTGGTGGTAGTTCTCACTGAAGGTTTTTGAAATATACATGTTCCTCTAAAATGGTATTGATTCTCCCTTATTTGGAACAACTTTTGGATATTTGCGGGCAGTGATAGATTCTTCACTTTAAACATTATTATTGCAGTTTTAAAGTCAACCAGATCTTTCAACTTGAGAGCTTTTAATTTAAGAAAAAGTGGGTTTGTTGGTTCCCTGTAAGCTGCTTTGTTTATTATTCTAATAGCTCTCTTCTGAAGCATAAAGAGCGGGTATATGTTTGTTTTATATGTATTTCCCCATACTTCATTACAATATGTCATGTATGGGAGTATTACTGAATGATACAAGGTATATAGTGTGGGTTGATTCAGCAAATATTTCACTCTGTTTAATATTGCAATTGATTTGGATATTTTACCTTTAATATAATTAATATGTGACTTCCAACACAGTTTATTATCAATTATTACTCCAAGAAATTTAGTTTCAGATACCCTTTCAATCTCAGCACCATTTACACTGAGTTTAGGTACTGAGTTGTTGTGATGGTTGTTAAAGACTATAAATTTTGTCTTACTTAACTGCACCATAAGGGAGAAGTATCACACATGCTATAGAAACATTAGAAGGAGTCATCGCCTTTCACCCGAAATGGGTATGTCCACAGTTCTTTCCTTACTCCTCTCCACTCTGCGTCGAGCCCGTCTTTTCTCGTGAGCCATCACTCTCTTTGAATTATGCGCCCTGCAAACTTTCCTCGTGAGGTTCTTCCATTCCGCTCTATCATGTACTACCAATTGCCATTGATCTAAATCATCGGCACACTTCAATGCATTTTTGCATGTGTCCTTAAAGCGGAGTTTGGGTCGACCTACTTTGCGAGAACCATAAGCCAGCTCATAATACAGGAGTTCCTTCACCGGCCTATCATCATTCATTCGACAGACATGTCCTAACCAGCGCAGGCGACTTATTACAAGCTTGATCTCGATGTCTTCGACGTGTGCCCGCTGCAGCACCTCCTCATTGCTGATGAAATCGTCCCACTTGATGTTTAGTATAAAGCGAAGGTGACGCTGTTGGATTATGCGAAGCTGCCTGACTTCATGCTGGTAAAGGGTCCAGGTTTCGCTGCCATACATCAGGAGGGGCATAAGGCACTGATTGTAAACTGCAACTTTGGTAGAGACTGTGAGGTCATGCGAATCAAACACCCTCTTGCGCAGACAGCCAAAAGCACACAATGCTGCTTGGATGCGAGATGCAAGTTCCCCCTTCATAGAGCAGTCACTGCTGACATAACTGCCGAGATACTTGAAGCGAGTAACGTTGGCCAATTTGATGTTGTCAATAAAGAACTCAGCTGTATTGCCAATACACATGGTTTCTGTTTTGACTGTGTTGATGCAGAGACCCATTCTCTTAGCGACGTCATTGTAGGAGGATAATAACGTCTGCAGGCCCTCTGGTGTATCACTGAAAATCGCAATATCGTCAGCATACTGAGCTTCTCTAATATATTCTGTGAGGACTCTGGATTTTGCTTTTAATCTGCGGAGGTCAAAAAGATCGCCATCGTAATGCAGTCTGATCTGTACGCTGCAGGTGTGCTTGATTTCTTTGAAAGCGAGCCAAAGTAGGACTGCTGCGTACATGCCAAAGAGTATTGGAGCTAGTTTACACCCCTGCTTGACCCCGCTGTTGTATTCAAGGGATTGGGTGAGTTCACCATTGATAGCAAGTCGGGCGTGCACGTCTGTGTATAGTCTCTTGATGATTCTTATAAACTTTGGAGGACAGCCAAGTTTGCCAAGGATGATGAAGGGAGCTAACGATTGACCATGTCAAACGCCTTCACAAAATCCACGAAGGCTATGTACAAACATCTGCGCTGCTCTCTTGTTTTTTTCCATCAGCTGGCGAAGGGTGAAAATCCCATCTATTGTACTTCTACCGTTTCGATACCCTGACTGCGACTGGGGGTAGATATATTCTGCTAACAGGTGAAGCCTCTGCAAGATAATGCCCGACAGCACTGACAGCACTGAGCAGTGAAATTCCTCTGTAATTGCCACAGAGGCTTCTGTCACCTTTTTTAAACAGAATTACGATGATGGCATCTATCCAGTCGGTTGGGATAATCTCTGTAGTCCAGCAGATGTTGAATAGGACAAGTAGGAAAGCTCTTAAGCGGAGTCCTCCATGCACAAGTACTTCAGGAAGAATACCGTCTGGACCTGGGCTCTTTCCTAATCGGGTGTTTCTAAGGGCTTGGTCAAGTTCTTGGTCTTCAATTGAAAGGCTCATTGATTCGATAACTGGAAGCTGGCCTATGTCATCAACGATGCTCAAGTCAACATCCGTTGGTTGGTTTAATAAGTCGCTGAAGTGTTCAACCCATCTGTCCTTTGTCTTGTCAGGAGCAGCCAGGAGCTCACCATCTTTGGACTTCACAGGATGGGTGCTTCTGGATCTAGGGCCATAGACGGCATTGAGGGTAGCATAAAACTCTCTGTGGTTCTTCTCCTGAGAGTGCTGCTCTGCTTCCTCAGCTCTGCGCCGAAACCAGTCATTCTTTAGCTCTCTGATCCGCCTTCTTAGAACATGCCTGTCCAAGTTCTTGTCTTGAAGCAGCTTTTGAATTTCTTGGTCCTGATCATCAAACCAGTCATTCTGCACTCGTTTCTTTTTGCCGAAGACATGGGTGGCAGCATTCTGGAGAATAACTCTGAGTTCATCAAAGTCCGTCTTACAGGTAGACAACTTTTCATCTAGGAAGAGCTCCAGTAATGCTTTTTTATCATCATCCAAATGTGTGTCTAGCTTCTTGGGAGGCCTTGTACCATTCTTCTTGTTTTTAATAAAGAACAGGCACTTAGAGACCAGGAGCTTATGATCGGTGAAGCAGTTTGCTGCTCGATTGACTCGTGTCACTTTGACATATGTTTTTGCGGCCTTATTGGATAGTACATGGTCGATTTGGTGCCAGTGCTTTGAACGTAGGTGTTGCCATGTGTTCTTTAAGGTGTTTTTCTGTTGGAACATAGTACCCATGACACTGAGCTGGAATCTGGTGCAGAATTCTAAGAGCATAAGCCCGTTGGAGCTCATTTTACCAACGCCATGTTTTCCAATTACATTTGGCCACGATTTCCAGTCCTTGCCCACTCGAGCGTTTAAGTCACCCAGGATGATGATGATGTCCAACTCAGCGGCAGATGTACAGCTGCCAAGCTTTTCATAGAACTGCCCTTTTTCTTCCTGAGATCTTTGCATGGTCGGCCCATATACACTAATGAGAGTTAGATTGTTTCCTCCCTTTAGCTGTATGTGCATTGACATGAGCCTGTCATTGATTGGTGTAGGAATGATACCTTGAGCAGCTAGCTTGTTGGAGAGAGCAAAGCCAACGCCAGCTGTTCTCTCTTCTCCTCCACTCCAGAAGATTGTGTGACTCCTCTCAACTACGTTTCCGGTGCCAGGTCGCCAAACTTCGCTTAGGGCACAGATGTCAATGGTCGCTTTGTCTAGCTCACGACAGATAAGGGCTGTTGCTCTTTCAGGTCTGATTGAATACTCACTGTCGTTGGTTGTACGGACATTCCAAGCACTGAGATTGAGGCATTGTTTGCATGAGTTCGAAACAGAAGGTCGATGGTGTTGTTCGTCGGTTACCCCGGACGCGGTAGCAGTATACGGACTTCGTCCACTTGTCGCCACTGCTGTATTGAGTGGCGCATCGGTTCCCCCATATGCAGTAGCCATATCTTCTCTCCTTAACTGTACTTCCATTGAAAACTGTGGGGCTGCACCTATGATGATGATGACACTACTTGGCGCATAGGCAGTGTCCCTTGGCAAGGTACTCTGTTGGTTGACAACACAGCAAAGCTGGGATGGTTGCAGAGAGGCTCATTGCATTTTGCCGTAACTGAAGCCGAGTAGACAGTCAGAGACACCTGCTGCAGCTGAAGCCGAGTTGACATTCAGAAGCGCCAATGATGTAGTGCCAGAGATGCCATCGAGTTGATGACATACAGTAACTGCCGTGCCGTGACCCTGGCAAGGGAGGCTGTGGGTGTACTAGCACTTGCCCAAGGTACGCACCCAAGGCTAGTGAAGGGAAGGAGGCGCCTCACTGCTCCATTCTAGACCGGCTCCGAGCAAAGCTCCAAGCAAAGTCAAGCCACTGCCCACACACAGAATTTGGCCAAAATATTGGATATGAGCCAGATGCCTTCACAACTTGGCTCTAATCCATCTTTTGGATGTTGGGCAGGTGTGATATGTTCAGTAATCCTGATTGCAGTCATTTAACTAGCAGTGATAGTTGGGGTGGGGTGTTGCTGCATCCCAAGTTTGAGAGCGTTGCTGGAGAGATGCATAATCACAGCCCTATCCAAGGACCCCATCCAGAGGATGATGGCCCAGGTCCACTCCCAAGAGGAGTCTAGGTCTCTCCTTCACAACAAGGACCACTGTGAATTTGGGACTGACAGTGATGAAGGAGAGGCCATTGTTTGAAATGTATATATTGTGTCTTTCTGCTATCCACTGTTCTATTTACTGTTCACACATCCAACACTGTCCACATACATATAATCTTACACGAAAAGGGGGTGTGCTGAAGGCACCCTCCTGTGGTGGGTCATGTGCTGTAACCTCTGGCCCCTTCCTTTTCCTTCGTTTTCTTGCAGTTATTTTCAAAATGCTGAATTTATGTCTGAATTCTCTGAGTTCTCAACAACCTCAGTTCTTAGTTCAGACAAGATTATCATAGCTGGTGACTTTAATATTCATATAGATGTTGATAATGATAGTCATGGTGTAGCATTTCTCTCCCTCTTAAATTCAACTGGTTTTTCTCAGTGTGTTTGTAAACCAACCCATCATCATAATCACACCCTTGTCCTGGTCTTGGCTTATGGTGTAGAAATTGATGAGCTGCTTGTCATCCCTCAGAATCCTACACTGACTGACCAATATTTGATAATGTTCAAATTTGTGCTATCCGATTTCACAGCATCAAGCAGAAATATAGTTACCAGATACTTATCTGATAGTGCCATGGTTTACTTTAAAGAATTAATCCCTTCAGCACTTACTGTATTACCATGTCTCAATATAGCAGACAGCACTGACTACTTGAATCCATTAGAATTAGACCTTTTAGTTGGTAGTACTGCATCCTCACTGCAGTCAACACTTGACTCCATAGCCCCTCTTAAAAAGAAAACTATTAAAAATAGGAGACTAGCTCTATGGTACAACTCCCACACCCGTAAGTTGAAACAGAAAGTTAGATCCTGTGAAAGGCTCTGGCATGCAAATAAGACAGAAGCATCTTGTTCAGCCTGGAATGCCAGCCTTACCACCTATAAGAAATCTCTCCGTAGTGCTAGGCGACAGTACTATTCATCCTTGATAGAAGAAAATAAAAACAACCACAAATTTCTCTTTAACACTGTGGCTCAGCTAACCAAGAGCCAAAATGCCATAGATCCCTACATCCCTCCAACTCTTAGTGCTGATGACTTTTTGAATTTTTTTTAATGATAAAATTGTCAGTATTAGGAATAATATTACAAAAAATACCCCCCCACCAAAAAAATATCAAGCCTCTACCTAACACTGCTGTGCCCACAGGCTCAGAACTCCCCTTTTCTAAATTTTCTCATATTAATCATTCTGATATAGCCCTAATAGTGTCAGCCTCTAAATAACAACCTGTCTTTTAGATCCAATTCCCGCTAGAATAGTAAAGGAATTGCTATCTCTGATTAGTCCATTCTCTTTTGAACATAATTAATATGTTCCTATTGACAGGACATGTACCGCAGTCATTTAAAGTGGCAGTAATTAAACCTCTACTTAAAAAACTTTCGCTTGATTCTAGGATTTTGGCCAATTATAGACCAATATCCAACCTCCCCTACTTTTCCAAGATCCTTGAAAATGTTGCCTATCAACTATGCACCTTTCAAAAAAAAAATTCTATATTTGAGAAATTTCAGTCAGGTTTTAGTAAACATCACAGCACAGAGACGGCCTTTGTGAAAGTTACTTATGACATCCTTATGGCATTTGACAAAGGACTTGTCTCCGTCCTTGTTTTATTGGACCTCAGTGCCGCCTTTGATACCATTGGCCACCATATTCTGCTAGAGAGACTTGAACAGCAAATTGGCTTGAATGGAACAACGCTAAGATGGTTCCAGTCTTCTCTAGCAGATCGTTCCCAGTTTGTTCGTGTCCATAACAAGTCCTCTACTCAGACCACAGTTAGCTATGGAGTTCCACAGGGATAAGAACTTGGACCAGTATTGTTTACATTATACATGCTCCCTTTGGGAGACATTATGAGGAAGCATTCAATACATTTTCATTGTTGCGCTGACAACACTCAGTTGTATTTATCCATCAATCCAGATGATCCCAGCCAGTTGGGTTTACTCCAGGAGTGTCTTAACCTGTTGAACTCTGGGATTCCGCGGGCGGTCACATCTCTGCATCATAGTGCGTCTCAGTGCGCACTGAAAAAAAAAAAAAAGCTGCATTTCCATTCTTCCAGTACAGACACAGCCGCGAACAGAAAGCCAAAGGAGTGTTTGATTGGTTTAGATTTGATTGACCTCTCATTCGACTAATAAGAGCCTTGAATTGGGTTTCTGAAACCTTGAAGAACCAATGACTGAAAACCTAGCAAGAAGGACCTGCCTACCAACGACCGCGAATACAACGAGCCAATTGAAGCAGAGAAGTTCGACGATTGAAACGCATGCGTCCCGTGCGTAAAATCTGTTTTGTCTAAGCCGCTGGGTGACACACATTGAGACCTGTGTGTAACGGTAGCGTTAGCGAGTCTTTTTTTATTACTACTGCTCTTATTTGTTTTGAAAAATGGTTCGCAAAAACCGCAATCATAGAAGCGGAGATGGTTTTACCGGGTCGGGTGACCAGAACCACGAGTCCGTAACAACCGGACCAGCTTCATGTTCGTCTAACAATGAGGAACAGATGTTCGCCAACGACACTGCTGTTGTGGACAGGTTGTGGGGAGCGTGGAATAAAGAAGCTGAATTGCTTTTTAATTCTGGTTTATTCAAGCATCACATCATCCCCAGCCTTCTCTCTCAAACGAGCAAAGAGGCTGAGCCACATCCAAGCTTCACATTTATAACATTTCACACAAAGGCTTTTCACACAGATGATTCACACAAAGGAAGAGTCACGTATCCCCGTCAAAACCCTCTATTGACATTTCTTCCTCTTCCAGACCTTCAGTCCCCCACCTGTCTCCCGGGGGTCGGGAAGTCCTTTCATCGTACCCCCGTCCTCTTGTTGTTCCCCGCAGGTGGTCCAGACCCATTGTCCCCTTCGGTCGTGAGGTCAATCTCCATATGTAATCTCAGCATCCACTTTATGCTTAAACATATGTAGGCACAAATACACGGGCTACATAACCCCCCCCCCCCCAAACGACGAAGAATGGACAATACATTTAATTTTCAGTGAACATGCTACTATCAACAGTACATCTAACATCAAACACTCAGTCTGTGCGCCGCCTGGGCTTCAACCGCTTTCCGAATCTGCTGTAAGCCGGCCTCGCCTTCCCTGCGGCGCCCCTCTGCGAAGGATCTGTTGACTGAGGAAGAGAGTGGTTATCTGATCCCTGCGGGGGCCGCGGGACGCTTCCCTTGGGGGGTCTGCCATGTCGAGGTGCCCTCTCTACCCGTACAGACTCGTCATTCATCACAAAAGCAGGTTTCAGTCTGTCAATACTAACTGTCTCTTTTCTGTCTCCCAAATCTAGCACAAAATGCTTATCACCTGTCTCCAGCATGTTGAAACTCACCGCCGCTATGACAAAAGTCCATTCATATGTGTGGCCATGTAAGCGTAAAGACAAAGTCCTTTTCCCGTAGGTGTTGATGCTCGAGCCGTTTGCCGCCGTCGCTCCGCTACCACGGGGTCCAGCCAACCGGTCAGCATAGGTTGGGGTGATGAAACTCACTTGGGCTCCGGTGTCTATGAGGAACTCCCGCCCGGAGCACGCATCTGTAATGTAGAGCAGCTTGCTGTTTTCACCGAGAGTCGAAGCTGCTAACAACCCTCGGCCTTGCCATTTCCCGAACTCCTGAAGCTGCATGGCGGCACACACCTGTGTGCCCTCTCGGCGAACCTCCGATGGTAAAAGCAGAGATCCTCTCCTCCGCTGCGTCGGGGCCGCACTTCTGCCGCTGAACCATCACCTCCACCGCGTCGAGGCCGCGCTGCTGCCGTTGTTGGCAGTGTTGGGTCTGCTGCCTCTGGCTCACAGCTGCCTTGGGTCACCGCTGCCATCGTCTGCTCGCCGCAGGTGTCCAGGAGCCTCTCTGCCTCCTGGGCCAGCTCCCGGAAATTCTCCTGGCTCTCACAACGTACGCCAGACAGCGTTCCTCTCATGTGCGTTGGGAGGTTAGTTAGGAAGATGTATTTGAAGAGGAAATCATCGTTGTCTGACCCCCTCAGCTGCAGCATGTTTTCCATTAGGGCGCCTGGCCTGTGTCCTCCTTGGTTGAGCAAAGCCAGGAGCCTCCTAGCCCTCTCTTCGGCTGAGGGCGTGAAAAATTTGGTGAGGGCAGCTTTCAACCTGCCGTATTTGTTGCGGGCGGGTGGCTGCTGTACCAAGCTCCGCACACACCGGGCTGTGCGGTTGTCGAGCCTAACGATGACATGGTGAAACTTAGTGTCATCAGCCGTTACCCCTGCGAGCGCGAACTGTGACTCCGCTTGTAGGAACCACGACTGTGGGTTGTCCTGCCAGAATTCTGGCAGTTTGATGGCTACAGCGCTCGCTAGGGCAGACTCCAGCGAGTCCGGAACGCGGAGACCCTCTCCAGGCATTCTCCATGTCACTGGGTCACCAATGTGGGGAGCGTGGAATAAAGAAGCTGAATTGCTTTTTAATTCTGGTTTATTCAAGCATCACATCATCCCCAGCCTTCTCTCTCAAACGAGCAAAGAGGCTGAGCCACATCCAAGCTTCACATTTATAACATTTCACACAAAAGGCTTTTCACACAGATGATTCACACAAAGGAAGAGTCACGTATCCCCGTCAAAACCCTCTATTGACATTTCTTCCTCTTCCAGACCTTCAGTCCCCCACCTGTCTCCTGGGGGTCGGGAAGTCCTTTCATCGTACCCCCGTCCTCTTGTTGTTCCCCGCAGGTGGTCCAGACCCATTGTCCCCTTCGGTCGTGAGGTCAATCTCCATATGTAATCTCAGCATCCACTTTATGCTTAAACATATGTAGGCACAAATACACGGGCTACACAGGTAAGTGTTATAAGCTAAATTATTCTTTATCAATGAAAATAGTAATAAAAATGACTTTTGACCAATCGGTAATTACAACGGTCCGTCATGGCCACAAGTTTTTTTGTGCGCCGAGCTCCTCTGTAGTGGGGGGGGGGGGTTGTTATCCTCTACATTGCAGATATTTTAGTATAATTTTTATTGCACTGTAGGTTATTTTTTCTTGTAAAAAAAAAAAAAAGGCCACACATTTTTTTATGTGGCATGTTTCTTTGTGTGTGGGGGCTTGTTTGTTCATTCACTCATTCATGAATGAACAAACAACCTCCCCCCCCACACACACAGCCCTGAGTGTCACCTTTCATTAGAGCCCAAGATGAAGCTTCTATATTGAAGCATTCAAAAGTTATAGACGTTTTTCCCAAACTGTGCCATTTAGCACAGTTCAAAAACGCCTGGGAACAACCTGAGAAAAAAGCTGTGTAATATATTCATTTTTTGTGGTATTGTTACAAAATTTTGACCTCAGCTTGATAACACTTGGTTCTACATTTCTGTTGCATTTTCCAGCCAGTATCTGACAGCTGTATGTTATTTGCAAGCATTTGTATCTAAAAAACACCCAGGTGAACTTTATTTTCTTCAAATTCAGTATGTTTAGATGACTGTTACTCAGTGGCAGGAGCACTTAGAGAGATTATGAGTGTTTTGCCAAAAAATTCAAAGTGTTTTCTTTTAAATGAGACCAACCCCATGAAGATGCTGCAAAGGGTTGAAGAACAGCCTTTGATTTACTTTGGGTATGTTATTTTTAGGCGTTTTTAGGGAAAATGACCAGAGTGCAAGGGGTTAAGGATAGCAAAACCTGGATGAACTACAACTTTCTATTGTGGAATACAGATAAAATTGAAGTCATCGTTCTTGACCCCAAACATGCTAGAAGTACTCTTTTTAGCAAAATAACAACACTAGATGGCATTGCACTGGCTTCTACATCTTTTGTTAGGACTCATTGAGTTGTCTTTGACCAAGATGTGTCTTTCAACTCTCATATACAGCAAACCATTAAGACCGCCTTCTTCCATCTGCGAAATATTTCTAAAATTAGGTCCATCCTGTCTCATAAAGATGCAGAGAAACTTGTCCACGCCTTTATCACCTCTAGACTTGACTATTGAAACTCACTTTTATCAGGTTTCCCAAATAAGTCCATAAAGTTTCTCCAACTCATTCAGAATGCAGCTGCACATATCCTAATGAGAACAGGGAGAAGAGATCACATCACTCCGGTTTTAGCTTCTTTACATTGGCTCCCAATAAAATATAGAATTGAATTCAAGATATTGCTCTTAGCCTATAAAACTCTTAATGGTATGGCTCCTTCTTACCTGCAAAAACCCTTAGTTCCTTATCATCCAACAAGAGCTATGTGCTCCCAAAAATCCAAACTACTAGTGGTCCCCAAGGTATCTAGAGGTAGATTGGGAGGTAGAGCTTTCAGCTATCAAGCTCCCTTCCTGTAGAACCATCTTCCCAGTTCAGTTCGGGAGGCAGACACGCTCTCTTTTTTCAAGAGCACGTTGAAAACTTTTCTCTTTGATAAGGCCTTTAGTTAGAAATGCTGCCCCTGCCAGGCCTTCGCTTGCATGTGCAGCCTGGCCAGGCTTGGTACTGGACTGTTTGGCTTTGAATGTTGTGTTTGTATGTTTGTTTTTGAATGTAGCGACTCAACACAGCCGGTTGAGGCGGATGGCCATCCTCTATGAGCTATGGTTCCGCCCGAGGCTTCTGCCTGTTAAAGGGAAGTTTTTCCTCGCCTGTGTCGCCGCAGTGCTTGCTCTTAGGGGTCTCTGCTGTGTTCTATAAACTAAGAGTGCGGCCTAAACTCACTCTTTTCTGTAAAGTGCCTTGAGATGACCTGTGTTGTGATTTGGCGCTATATAAATAAAATTGAAATTGAAATTGAAATTGAAAATATTGTACTATTTGCGGTCATGTAGTTAGAATAGAATAAGAAAGTTATATGGCAGGTCTTGAAGCTCAGACACAACACACACGTATAAGAAATGTTTTGACTGAAAATGTTTTGTTTTGCATATGTTTATTTTCCTGATATAATATGTGTGTTAATAAAGTTTTCATAAAAGGCCACCAAGGGCAGTGGGGCCTGAGATGAGAATTTTCACCTGTGAATATGTACTGAATGAATAAAGAAATTGCATTACAATGATTACTCATGAAAGTATATACTGCCTACATATTTTTCACTCATCTCACATGAAAACAGCATCAGGTGTCTGATGCCTGTTTATTATTGAGCCTGCCATAGTTATTGACTCCATGAAAATGGAGTCAAGAGAGGAAATTGTTATAATAAATAAATAGTGAAGATTAGTCAGATATTACACAAAGTGCTCTTACACACACAAGTCACACACACACACACAAACAAGTTACACACACACACACACACACACACACACACACACACACACACACACACACACACACACACAAGTCGTACACACACACAAGCTCCAGTCTCTCTGTTCCTGTTTCCATATATGGGCATGGGGTTGCGTGGGGCCATAAATGCAGGAGACATCTGGAGAAATTTGAACACTGAGAGGAAGGATGAGGGAGCCATTTGGATGCTGAGAAGACTGGTTTAAACCAGTATGGACAATGGCCATGCATTGTTGGAGTTGCCTGTGAACGCCCAGCAACCAGAAGCTATATATAGGGGGGAATTTCTTTGTTCTGGGTCTTAACCAAGTTGGGCTGCTGAGACCCATGGCCGTGTTTGACTCCTTGCGTGCTTCAATAAAAAAAAATAGGCTGAGAAATAGTATTTCTTCTATGATTATTGGCTGATTAACTGAAAAGATTCTGCTGTCCTATTTAAATTTTTACACATCCTTGTTCTCTATATCTTTAAAACAAACCAGCAAAAAGTGTTTCGAACATCATTTCATGCGAGAAATAGTAGGTTCAATTAATGAATCTATTGTTATTTGACATCAAAAACTGCTGGTTTAAAAGTTCAGGATGAGAGTGCTGCCTCCGGTTTGTGACCATACGGAAAATAGCATGACCCATCGTCCCAAGTATGCAAATGAGCTGTAGGGGACCCCCGGAAGATTCTGCACACCACAGTCCAGTTTTCATCAGTTCACACCCAAATGTTTTCTGCTGCATTTCCAATACACAATGAATGGGAAGCGGAAAAATGATGGAACCAATGGACATGTACCCTGAGTCCGGTTGGAATGACGTCGCACTTATGGGCATTTTTCTGTGGGGGTTAAACCCAATGCTCAAAGACAAGTTGGCGACCAGGGATGAACAATCCTTGCTTGACAATCTAATTTCCCAGGCTATTCAGTTAGACAACCGTCTCCGTGACCGAGCCTCTGGGCACTCCCATCCCATTGTTGCTTCCCCTCCTTGTGCTGCGTTCTCCACGCCCCACCTCCTAGAGCTTCCTCCGAGCTCTGCACTGGAAGTTGCTGAACCTATGCAGCTCAGCCATACTTGTTGTTCACCTGCCGAACGTCAGCACAGGAGAGATGCAGGGTTGTGCTTTTACTGTGGTACTTCCAGGCACTTTGTTGCCAAGTGTCCGGAATGCCCAAAGGACTCTGCCCACCAGTCACAGTAGGGGGACTGATGGGCAAGGAGTCAACACCCAAAGCCCCTCTAAAGCTTTCCTTGCCCATTTTTATCCAGGTTAATTCGGTTGAACATTCCACTTCCACCCTAATTGATTCAGGGGTGGAACAAAATTTTATTTCTGACAAGTTGGTGTCCCAGTTTCCGAGTCCCACTGTTAAAATGTCCTTGCCTACCCCTGTAGTTTCACTATCCGGTTCTAGGTTAACCACCATCGCTAGGATGACTGCTTCCATTTCTATTGCTGTATCTGGCAACCATCAAGAACACTTTCAATTCTTAGTTTTTCCCTCCCCCTCTTCTGAAGTAATCCTAGGGTTTCCCTGGCTGAGACTGCATAACTCCTCCATTTGCTGGGCTTTGGGTAAAATTAAGTCCTGGAGCAATTTTTGCTTATCCTCTTGTCTTCTCTCTACCCCCTGGTCAGAATCAGAATCAGAATCAGAATCAGCTTTATTGCCAAGTATATTTACAAGTAAACACACGAGGAATTTGACTTGACATTGGACGCGCACGTTAGGCGCATCCAATGACGCGTCGCCATACAAGGCGCCTGTCAACAGTGGAGGTAAAGAGGGGAAGGGAGGGGGAGGAAAACACAATAGGAGAGAGAAAAAACATAGTAATCAGAATAGTGCTCGTATATGAGCCAAATTTTGACTACACAGAAAAAAACCCTCATGCACAATTAACAGGCAGACAATAGATCACACAAACAAGAGTTGAGAGAGGCAGTGTATATATGAGTCAGTATACGTGTGTCAGTTCGTGTAATGTTGTGTGCATTTGTGTAGTGTAGGTGTGACAGTTGCTAGTGAACAGCAGAGGGCGCCTCCAGGCAGTAGATAGATGTTAAAGTCATGTGACTTATAAACAAGTCCAGAGTCTGTCTCTTCGCTTGCAAATAAAGGCACATGGACTGTCCCTGAGAAGTTCATCCGCTGAAAACAGCAGCTGTCTGTCGATTGCTTGGGTTAAGAGCCGCTCCTATCACTTATCTTGCAGGAGGAATGTAAATACCGGGCACCAAAGAAGGTCAAATCTGCACAGCACTCAGAGAATAGAATTTCCTCACCCGAGCAATTCTGTGCATCAGAATTTCCATGTGCAGGCTTAAACATTAACATACTCTGAAGAGCACTAGCGACTTCAAGATGTATTCCACCATCTGAATCTCCATTCAGTTCGCCATGCCGCCTCGTGCCTCCCCAACTAGTCGAATTGGTGAAGGAGCTTGCTTGGATCCGCATTTGAACAGCTCCCATCTTCCTCAATTTTGAAACAAACACCAGGAAACTCCAGAGCCAAAAATAGAATCCTGTGTCGTAGCCAATAGATGTCTTCTGCATCTCCAGTCGAATCATACACTCAGCAGGTTCCAATTCTTGGGCTCCCCCTTGGCCCGATTCTTGTTGAAAAAATAGTGACAATAGCCCGTTTAAGCCGCTACCAAATCCATAATTTCCGTTTAGATTAAGATTCAGCAGACAAGAGCGACTAAACACAGACAAAAAATGCAACATTGCAAGCTGGGATCAGAAGGGAAAAGAGAGGATTAGAAAAGGCGTCTGCTCTCTCTCGAAGCCGGAAGTAAAAAAAACCAGTACCCCCTGGTCACCTGTTTCACCCATAAGCCCTAGCCTAGAGATGTCCCCTGATCTGTTCTTAGTGCCCAAGGAGTTCCATGACCTTGTCCTTGTTTTCAGTAAAACTAAAGCCCTGTCTCTACCTCCACATAGGCAGTATAACTGCACCATCAATCTCCAGCAAGGGCATGACTTCAGACCAGCAAGCTGTACAGCTTATCCAGCCCTGAGAGGGAGGTGATGGTGACATATATCAAGGAGCCACTTCAGGCTGGGATCATCAGACCCTCATCCTCCCCAGTAGGGGCAGGCTTCTTCTTTGTGGGTAAAAAGGACGGTACCCTTGGGCCTTGCATTAATTATGGTGAACTAAACACCATTACCATTAAGGACAAATACAGTACCTCTGATGAACTCAGCCTATGAACTCCTTCAAGGGGCCACAGTGTTCACCAAATTAGACCTGAGAATGCCTACCACCTGATCCGTATAAGTGAGGGAGATGAGTGGAAGACCGGGTTTCGCACACCTATGGGCCATTTTGAATACCTGGTCATGCCTTTTGGACGAACCAATGTTCCAGCAGTATTCCAAAGGCTAATCAATGACATTTTGAGAGACTTTCTTAACTTGTTTGTCTTTGTTTACCTACGTAGATGACATCCTGGTTTTCTCTGGCTCTTTAGAAGAACACAGGGTCCACATTAGATGGGTGCTGCAGTGGCTTTTGGAGAATCATTTGTATGTAAAGGCTGACAAATGTGAGTTTTTTACCACTACTACATCCTTTCTCGGGTTCATCATTGCTGAGGGACATCTAAAACCCGAACCCACCAAGATCCAGGCAATAACGGACTGGCCTAACCCCACCACTCATAAGCAGCTGCAGCACTTCTTGGGTTTTGCTAATTTCTACAGGAGGTTTATTAAGAACTACAGCCACGTGGCAGCCCCACTAACCCAACTTACAGTACCTCTCCCAAGATCCCTTTCAGATGGTCGGGGTCAGCTAAGATGGCGTTCACCAAACTAAAGACCTTATTTTCTCAGGCTCCCATCCTTGCCCAAGTGGATCCAGCTCTTCAGTTCATTGTGGAGGTAGATGCATCCGATTGCAGCATGGGGGCCGTCCTATCCCAGCGCTCCTCCTCTGACAGCAAGTTGCACCCTTACGCCTTCTTCTCCCGTCACCAAAGCCCGGCCGAGCAGAACTACAACGTGGGGGATCGAGAGCTCCTGGCGGTCAAGCTGGCGTTAGAGGAGTGGTGTCATTGGTTGGAAGGTACTACGCAACCATTCTTGGTATGGACTAACCATTGCAACCTTGAATACCTCAAGCTGGCCAAGCGCCTGAACCCCTGCCAGGCCTGGTGGGCCTTGTTCTTCAGCAGATTCATTTTTTTTTTTATCAACAATCTTTTTATTGAATTTTCCAGTAAACAAAATAAATATACATAACAACATAATAACAAATAGATTAAAACAATTCTCTAAACATTGTGTACTGCATCCAAAAAAAAAGGGGGCGACATATCATTCGTAATATACCTGGTGGAAACCAATATATGTATAAGATGGGACTAATGACAAATCCTTAAAGAGGCAAAAGATACAAAGTTAATAAAGCTGGAAGTCAGGTCTTCTCTGTATTAATCAATGTGTACAAACAAATAAGAGAAAAAGTTAAACCCCCCCCCCCCAAAAAAAATGGATGCAAACAAGCATGGGAGATCAGTGGGGATCAAGGAAGTGTCTTGGATTCTGACAGTCACTGTGCGGTGAGGGGGCCGATGCTGTGATCGCGAGACGTCTCGAGACAATTTGCGCAATAATCCAAACGGCGACTGCTGTCAACTGAGCTTAAAAACAAACTTTTCCACAGGTAGGGTTTTTTTTTCTTTTTTGTAATTAATTCATTAACTAATTGTCTGTGTCTATCTTTCTTTTTTTCGTACGGAGCTGGAGGAACTAGAGAACTACATCGACTAGTTTTATTACCGTTGCTGTGTCATGGAGCAGGCGAGTGTGTGTTCCGCCACTGCTTCTCAGTCTAAACAACTGAGACCCGCTGATTCGCCAAAAATAATGCCCGAGAAATCACAGCAGGGCACCGAGGTTAGTGACATCCTTTTCTCCATTGAGAATAAACTTACCAGCGTGGATGGTCGACTGGCGCTGGTCGAGCTCCTTCATCAAGAGTTCCAGAGTTTGCGGGAGAGTTTAGAGTTCAGTCAAGCACAGCTCGTCTCTCTTGTAGAGGAAAATAACAGCCTGAAAAAGTCAGTAAACACACTAACCACACGGCTTGGCATTGTTGAGTGAGAAAACCGGAAAATGAAGGAAACAGTTCTCAATTTGCAGTCACACAGCATGAGAGATAACCTTGTTTTTTCTGGAATTGTTGAAAAAAAAATAATGAAAATCCAGAACAGCTGGTCCGTGAATTTATCTCATCACAACTAAAACTATCCCCCGAAGTCACAAATTCAATTACCTTCCACCGTGTCCACCGAATTGGGCAAAAAAATTCCCAGAATAAACGTCCCAGACCTATTGTTGCCAAATTTGAGCATTTTAAGCAAAACATTTTGGTACAGAGGCAGGACAGGCAGCTTAAAAACACCAATTATGGTCTAAATGATCAATTTCCACAGGAAATCTTGGAAAGGAGAAGGAAGCTTTTTCTCCATTAGGCAACAAAACATCCAAGAAGCTAAACGAGCTATTGTTTCTGTGGATAGACTGTACTGTATATAGATGGCAAGCTGTTTATGGATGAAACTATAATGCCCTGGTTATTCTAGAGCCTATTTTGTTTTTTGTTGAGTTATTTTTTTTTTAGCTACAGGTGGAAAAAGAGTGCGATTGTGCACAGGTTTCTTACTCGATCTCAGTTTAATTTGTTAACATTTGTCAAAATGTTTATTTCTTTGTTGTTGAGGTTGTTGTTTGTTTGTTTGTCTGTTGTAGTTAATTTTTTTTTTTAAGTTCGTAGGTAAATGTATGTTATCTGCATTTTTTCACCACTTACTAACCTTTATGTCTGTTTTTTCTCATACTTCTGGTTTATAGGAAATAACTTGAAATACATGCACCCCATTTGCTTGCAATTGCAGGCAAATGGCACAGAGACATCATGCGTGCACACCCAATTATATATGCGTAGGTGTATACTTTACACACAACATATATACAGTTAGGTCCAGAAACCTCGGACACCCAGAAACCTCGGACACCTCGGACTTCTGCTACAACTCGGAGCTGTGCCATATCCAGAAGTATGCCGATGACACAGCCAATGTTGGGTGTATCAGGGATGACAGAGAGGAGGAGTACCAGAGACTGGTAGGGGACTTTGCTGCATGGTGCCACACTAACCACCTACAGCTCAGCACCTCTAAGACGAAGGAGCTGGTTATTGATTTTGGGAGGTCCAGACCAAGACCTCAACCAGTCCTGTTAAAGGGAGCTGAGGTGGAGGTTGTGGATTCATACAAATATCTCAGGTTGTGGTTGGACAATAAATTGGATTGGACAACATACATTAGCCATTTGTATGGGAAGACACAAAGTAGGATGTACTTCCTATGGAGATTGCGGTCCTTCAACATCTGCAGCAAACTTCTGCGGATGTTTTACCAGTCTGTGGTTGCCAGCGTCCTCTTTTACTCCGTGGTGTGCTGGGGGGGGGGGGGCAGTATATCCAAGAAGGATGCGTCCAGACTGGATAAACTGATCAGGCGGGCCGGCTCTGTGGTTGGCGCGAAGCTGGACACCCTGGTGACGGTGGCAGAGATGAGGACTCTGGATAAACTGTTGGATATAATGGACAATGTCAGCCACCCTCTGCACACCGTTATCAGTGACCAGAGGAGCCTGTTCAGTGAAAGACTGCTCCTTCCCAAGTGTCGGACCAACAGGCTCAAGGACTCTTTTGTCCACCATGCCATCACACTCTATAACTCCTCACTTGGGGGGGGGGGACATAGAGTACAGAGGACTGTCGGGCATTCATAGTGCAATAACTTTAACCCCTTGCACTCTGGTCAATTTCCCTAAAAACGCCTAAAAATAACATACCCAAAGTAAATCAAAAGCTGTTCTTCAACCCTTTGCAGCATCTTCATGGGGTTGGTCTCATTTAAAAGAAAACACTTTGAATTTTTTGGCAAGACAGTCATAATCTCTCTAAGTGCTCCTGCCACTGAGTAACAGTCATCTAAACATACTGAATCTGAAGAAAATAAAGTTCGCCTGGGTGTTTTTTTTTAGATACAAATGCTTGCAAATAACACACAGCTGTCAGATACTGGCTGGAAAATGCAACAGAAATGTAGAACCAAGTGTTGTCAAGCTGAGGTCAAAATTTTGTAACAATACCACAAAAAATGAATATATTACACAGCTTTTTTCTCAGGTTGTTCCAAGGCGTTTTTGAACTGTGCCAAATTGTGCCAAATGGCACAGTTTGGAAAAACGTCTGAAACTTTTGAATGCTGAAACATAGAAGCTCCATCTTGGGCTCTAATGAAAGGTGACACTCAGGGCTGTGTGTGTGTGTGTGGGGGGGCGTTATTCATTCATGAATGAATGAATGAACAAACAAGCCCCCCACACACAAAGAAGCATGCCACGTAAAAAATGTGTGGCCTTTATTTACAAGAAAAAATAACCTACAGTGCAATAAAAATTATACTAAAATATCTGCAATGTAGAGGATAACAACTCCCCCCCCCCCCGCTACAGAGGAGCTCGGCGCACAAAAAACGGTCCGTCATGCGACTATGATGCACAGTTGTAATTACCGATTGGTCAAAAGTCATTTTTATTACTATTTTCAGTGATAACGAATAATTTAGCTTATAACACTTACCTGTCCACAACAGCAGTGTTGTTGGCAAACATCTGTTCCTCATTGTTAGACGAACATGAAGCTGGTCCGCTTGTTACGGACTTGTGGTTCTGGTTACCCGAGCCGGTCAAACCATGATTCCATTATTGCGATTTTGCGCTTCCATGATTGCGGTTTTGGCGAACGATTTTTCAAAACAAATAAGAACAGTAGTAATAAAAAAAAGACTGGTGAACGCTACCGTTACATACAGGTCTCGATGTGTGTCACCCAGCGGCTTAGACAAAACAGATTTTACGCACGGGAAGCACGCGTTTCAATCGTCGAACTTCTCTGCTTCAATTGGCTCGTTGTATTCGCAGTCGTTGGTAGGCAGGTCCTTCTTGCTAGGTTTTCAGTCATTGGTTCTTCAAGGTTTCAGAAACCCAATTCAAGGCTCTTATTAGTCGAATGAGAGGTCAATCAAATCTAAACCAATCAAAACACTCCTTTGGCTTTCTGTTCGCGGCTGTGTCTGTACTGGAAGAACGGAAATGCAGCTTCTTTTTTTTTCAGTGCGCACTGAGGCGCACAGTGCGTACTGAGACGCACTAGAACGCAGAGACGTGACCGCCCGCGGTATCCCGGAGTGCAAGAGGTTAACTTAACCATACTTATACAAGCCATATTTAGCCCTGTATTTATATTGTGTATATTGTGTTGGGTGTTTGTTTTTTTCTTTTTTGCTTTTCTGATCTGTATGCTCCTTTTGTGTGCTGCTGGAGATTTTGAGTTTCCTGGAGGGAGTCGTCCCAAAGGGATTAATGAAGTTAAGTCTAAGTCTAAGAAATATTTGAATAGTGACACAATCTTCATGATTTGGGCTCTGCATGCCACCACATTGGATTTGAAATGAAACAACTACAACGGAATTGAAGTGCAGACTTCAAACTGTTGATTTAGCCACTCCTAACATTTCTGCTATCTCTCTGATGGATTTCTTCTTTTTTTATCAGCCTCAGGATGGTCTTTTTCACTTCCATTGAGAGCTCCTTTGACCGCATGTTGTGTGTTCACAGCAACAGCTTCCAAATGCAAACACCACACCTGGAATCAAGTCCAGACTTTTTAACTGCTTAATTGATGACAGGTTAACGAAGGAATAGCCCATGCAGCCTTGTTATTTTTTTATTTTTTTTTTTTGCAGCCTTCTGAGTCAATTGTCCAATTACTTTTGGTCCCTTGAAAAAGAGGCAGCTACGTATTAAAGAGCTGTAATTCCTAAACCCTTGCTCCAATTTGGATGTGAATACTCTCAAATTACAGCTGAGAGTTTGCACTTTAAGCCCGTATTGATTATATAATTGTATCCTGAATATGTTTTCGTAAACAGCTAAAATAACAAAACTTGTGTCACTGTCTAAATATCTTTGGGCCTAACTGTAGTTATGTCATGTTGAAGCATCTTGGCGATGATGAATTAAGCAGTATAGGTGACATTACTGCTATTTGCAATTACTATGTCAGCAACAGTCTGCAGTAGAGGTTGATTTGGCTCAACAGCTCTAGCACAATGAGTCACATAAATTCAACTGCCGAATTCTAACTCCTTGGTTCAACACAGAAACTCGTAGCTTAAAACAGAAGACTCGTCAATTAGAACAAAAATGGTGTTCCACTAATTTAGATGAACTCTATTTAGCTTGGAGAAATCATCTTTTAATTTATAAAAAAAAATCTCTTAGAAAAGCTAGAACGAGTTATTATTCTGCATTAATAGAAAAGAACAAGAATAATCTCAGGTTTCTTTTCAGCACTGTAGCCAGGCTGACAAAGAGTCAGGACTCTGTCAATCCTAGCATTTCCTTAGAGCTTACTCGTCAGGACTTTATGAACTTTTTCAATAATAAAATTTCATCTATCAGAGATAAAATCAATCACATTCTTCCCACCGTTAACTTAAATACAGTAACTACTACAACTCCTTCAATTGATATCTGTTTGGATGAGTTTACTCCAATTGACCTTTTAAAGATAGACAAAATAATTTCCTCATCCAAGCCTTCAACTTGTCTTTTAGACCCTATTCCTACCAAGTTTTTTAAAGAAGTCTTCCCATTTATTGGTAGCTTTATTCTTCAAATAATCAATTCTTCATTAACTTTAGGCCATGTACCGCAGGCTTTTAAAACGGCTGTAATTAAACCCTTAACCAAAAAGCCAATGCTGGATCTAGGAGTTTTAGCCAACGATAGACCAATCTCTAATCTGCCTTTCATTTCAAAAATCTTAGAAAGAGTTGTTGCTACACAATTATTTGACCACTTGCAGGGAAATGGTTTATTTGAAGAGTTTGAATCTGGGTTTAGAATCCATCACAGTACTGAAACAGCCTTAGTGAAGGTCACTAATGACCTTCTTATCACATCTGATAATGGACTTGTTTCTGTACTTGTCCTTTTAGACCTTACTGCAGCTTTTGATACTATCGATCATAATAGTCTACTTGATAGATTAGAACACTATGTTGAACTTAATGGAACTTCATTGCAGTGTTTTAGATCTTATTTATCTGATAGGTTCCAGTTTGTTCATGTCAGTAATGAGTTTTCTTTCAACTCAAAGCTCAGTCATGGAGTTCCACAGGGATCTGTGCTAGGCCCTACTCTTTTTAGTTTATATATGCTTCCATTAGGCAACATTATTAGAAAGCACTGTATACATTTTCATTGTTATGCAGATGATACACAATTATACCTGTCAGTGAAGCCAGACGATAGTAATCAGTTAGCCAAGTTAGAAGTCTTAAGGAAATCAAAGCTTGGATGACTTGTAATTTCCTGCTATTAAATTCAGATTAGACTGAAGTCATTCTTGTTGGTCCAAAAAACCTTAGAAATACCTTTCCAAATCAAACTTTTAGTTTGGATGCGGTTACTGTTTCTCTTAATAGCTTTGTGAGGAACCTTGGAGTTATTTTTGATCAAGCTCTGTTTTTCAATTCACATATTAAATTAGTTTCTAAGACTGCCTTCTATCATTTGCATAATATTGCCAAGATTAGGAGCATCTTGTCTCAGAGTGATGCTGAGAAACTGATCCATGCTTTTGTTTGCTCAAGATTAGATTATTTTAACTTTTTATTATCAGGTTGCCCTAAAACATGTTTAAAAAGTCTTCACTTGATCCAAAATGCTGCAGCAAGAGTTTTAACATGTCCTAGAAAGAGAGATCATATCTCTCCGGTTCTGGCCTCCCTTCATTGGCTTCCCACAGAGTTTAGAATTAAGTTTAAAATCCTTCTTCTCACTTTCAAATCAGGCCCCGTTTTATTTAAAAGATCTGATACTACCCTATTACCCTAACAGAGCACTATGCTCCCAAAATGCTGGATTACTTGTAATACCTAAAATCTCCAAAAGTACAATGGGAGGCAGAGCCTTCAGTTATCAAGCTCCTCTCTTGTGGAACCAGCTGCCAATCTGGATTTGGGAGTCAGACTCAATCTTTGTTTTTAAGAATAGGGTTAAAACCTTCCTTTTTGATATAGCCTACAATTAGGGAGGGATCATGTGTTTCTGAACCCTCCCTTAGTTATGCTGCTAATAGGTTTAGACAGCTGGGGGACCTCCAATAATGCGCTGGGCTTCACTCCTTTCTTCACTCTCAATGAAATATATATTTTTTTGCTGGTCATTAACATCTGTTTGTTCTCTCCCACAGATTGAGTCCCCATCATGCTGTTTGCTCTCTACATGTCTGTTCTTTTCATCTTCTCTATGCCCTCACCCCCCCAGCCAGTCACAGCAGATGACTGTTCCTCCCTGAGCCTGGTTCTGCTGGAGGTTTCTTCCTGTTTAAAGGGAGTTTTTCCTCCCCACCATCGCCAAGCGCTTGCTTACAGGGAATCGCCTGATTGCTGGGGTCTTTCTGCAATTGTGGGGGTTTCCCCTACAGCTGAAAGTGCTATGAGATGACTGTTGTTGTGAAATGGCACTATATAAATAAAGTTGAATTGAATTGAATTGAATTGAGTTTTCCTTGTTTTTTTCCCCACAGTTGTACTGCATGTGAGGTGGCTTTTATTACTTTAAAAGGACCTGTACTATGACAATTCTACAGTTTGGCTATTCCTGAGTGCTAAGGGTAAAGTAGTAAATAGTAAATAACTGGCATTTTCTTCCTGTTAAGAACTTACGGGGAATCAGGTAGAGCGTCGTATTGGGGATGAATTGCAGTGCCATCAGCGCTAATGGCAGTGCATACACCCATGCCATACCTGTTCCCACATATTATTTGACTATCACTTGCTTTAAAGTGCCGCTTGCCAATACTGAACCAAACCTATGCTTTATGCATAGAACTTGTTCAATTTCCTTCAAATGTTTATTGGCAAAATGACTTCCATTGTCTGATCTGAATGTTCTGGGGAAACCATGTCTAGGAATCACTTCTGCTGTTAGCCACTTTATCACTTCTTTTGCACTTTAATTTTTACAAGCTTTGGCTTCCACTCATCTTGCAAATGTGTTCACACAGACCAACAGATATCTGTAACCCCCAGACCTATTTTTGGGACCCGTATCTACTCAATTCAACCTTCATATTGTGCCATTTCACAACAGTCCTCTCATAGCACTTTCAACTGTAAGGAAAACCCCCACAATTGCAGAAACCCCCCAGCAATCAGGTGCAGAACCAAGCTCAGGGAAGGACAGTCATCTGCTACGAGTGGCTGGGAGGTGAGGGGATGGAGAAGAAGAAAAGAGCAGACATGTAGAGAGTAACCAGCACGATGGGGACTCAACCTATGGGAGAGAACAAACAGATGTTAATGACCAGCACAAATATTTCATTGAGAGTGAAGAAAGGAGTGAAACCCAGTGCATTATTGGAGATCCCCCGGCTGTCTAAACCTATCAGCAGCGTAACTAAGGCAGGATTCAGGGGCCCATGATCCCACCCTAATTATAAGTTATGGAAAAAAGGAAGGTTTTAACCCTATTCTTCAAAACAAAGATCAAATTTGACTCTTGAATCTAGATTGGCAGCTGGTTCCACGGGAGAGGAGTTTGATAACTTGAGACTCCCATTGTACTTTTGGAGATTCCAGGTATTACATATAATGGAGCATAGTGCTCTGTTAAGATGATAGGGTAGTATCAGATCTTTTAAAATAAAAAGGGGCCTGATTATTTAGGGCTTTAGAAGTGAGAAAAAAGATTTTAAACTCAATTCTAAACTCTATGGGAAGCCAATGAAAGGAAGCCAAAATCAGAGAGATATGATCTCTTTTTCTAGTACCTATTAAAACTCTTGCTGCAGCATTTTTGATCAGCTGAAGGCTTTTTAACGATGTTTTAGGACAGCCTGATAATAAAGAGTTACAATAATCTAATCTAGAGCTAACAGAAATGTCGATTAATTTCTCAGCATCACTCTGAGACAAAATGCTTCTAATCTTGGCCATATTACGCAACAGATAAAAGGCAATCTTAGAAACAAGTTAATATGTGAATTAAAAACAGATCTTGATCAAAAATTATCTGTGAAATCAATCACTATTTCTTTCCATGGCCCTGTAGGGGCAGGGAATGCATCAAGGGCCATAGTTTTTGTTTTTAGAGCTATTCATGATCAGGCCTCTAAATACATCACTGAGGTGCTTAATGTGTATAACCCCTTGCGGTTTTTGAGGTCCTCGGATCAACTTTTATTAGCTGTCCCTTGAACCCATTTTAAAACTAGAGGTGATAGAGCCTTTCAGGCAGTGGCACCAAAATTGTGGAATGCTCTACCATTGTCTTTGCGCTTAGTAGACTCTGTTGAGGCTTTTAAAAAGCAGCTGATGACACTGCTGTTAAACAGGCTTTTTAGTTTGATTCGGTTTTATGGTTTTTTTTAATGTTTTTATGCCTTTATTATTGTATTTGTGATGTGTTTTATTTTATTGTGCAGCACTTTGTGATCCTTTCTGTGAAAAGTGCTATATAAATAAATTTTACTTACTTACTTACTTACAAGGGAGGCCTTCAGTGTGCGCTTTGGGTTGACCTTTTGACATGCTTCACACTAGATTAACCTTTGATATGTGACCTCTCTCCTGTGCCTCCTTGCATAACAGCAACACTTTAGCAGGGGCTACCATTCCTGCAACTATAGTTTGAAATGAACCAATTTCCACACCATATCTCACTACAGCATATAGAGCATTCAAGGACCCATCTGTTTTCCTGTAGCAACATCCATCACTAAAAAGGTTCAATTGTGGATGATCGATAGGTTCAGATTAAAGATTAGGGACAGCTTTCATGTCAACCTCCACTGCTGCAAGACAGTCATGAGGTTCACCTATAAGCATGTCCTCTGCCATATTTGTCCCTTCACTTGTGTAAATGACATTTGGTGCTTGCAATATTCCTTTCAACCTTTGTGTTCTTTTAGCTGAGAGTGTGAACAGTACACTTTGTAGGTAGGAGGCTACTCCGTGCATGGTGTGTACAATCACAGTGTGCTTAATGCTTTCAATGCTTTCAATATGACATGTGCATGGTGGGTGTCCTTTCTCTATGTTATCAAATGTTGAGCTGTAATACATTAGAACTGACATGGACCCTGCACTTTACCCATTCTGATACAGTCTGGTGAGCACCGTACTGTGTCAGAAACAATCAAGATGAAATGGGGAAGAGTAATCAGGTGGTTTCAGTGAACACACATGTGACATAAAAATGTCAGGTGAATCAACAAAACCTTGTGGTAGGTGGCTGTAAGTGTATTGTTGATTCTGGTATGTGAATGCAAAAGGGGTCTGCTGTCTGGATGTAATGGGATGCTAAAAACATTAGAGTTTCCATATGCTTTTATTTTTATAGCTTATTTTCTACAATTCAAGACTTTTGGATTATTTGTTTCCATTTTTATTTTTGTTTGTATTTTTGTTTACAGTATAATTTTTCAACTTCCTGTATCAAAAAAAAAAATGAGAAATGAGAAAAATGAGAAAAAAACTTATATGTTGGGGTAATGGTATTTAATAACAAGTAAGGATTTGGAATTGTATAGTTGGTTGGAATGACTACTGAAATGATCAGACGCAAATCATGTACTGAATGGCAGTGTTCCAAGGAGAGTCAGTTGGCACATGGACACCAGTTTGAAGGAGGCCCTCGATTGTTTCCGCTATACCAGTGATTTTTTTCTGGTGAAAGGGGATATTGTGATCACCATATGGGCTGGACATTTGGTTTTAAAGGAATTTGCACAGGGGTACAGTTTATCAGTCCCACATCTGCAGATCCAGCAAACCATAGAGATGGCATGGTTTCAAGCAAAGAAGATAATTTAGGGTGATCAGTATTTCCCTACCATGCATGAGAGCTAGTTGCACCCATTGGGGAAATGTTTTCATAGCAGCATTCATAGTAATGCGGTAACAGCCACTAGAGGGGGAGAAATACAATTGTGCATTTTGAGTTGGTATCCAGTCAGATAACTGAATGCAGTTTTTTACCATTGGATCCAATACCCCGGCTTCACCCCCAGCAGACACTGCCAACATAACATGTGGCGCTGATGTGTCTGTTAGTACATACAGAGAGTCAAAGTCTTTTCTATGAAATGCAGCAGCTGCCACTCCTTGAGGACCAACATACAGGTTAACATGAGTTCATCTGGCAGCATGGACCACTGATCATCATAGAGTTCTTGGCCATCATGAGTATAGTTCATGGTGCAATGCGGTGGATCAGTGGGAGGGTCAAATGGTTGCATGGAGTCAATCCATGGGGCTCAAGACAGATAAGGTTGTACCACCAAATTATCTTCTGGGTTTATGCTGTCCAAGAGCAATCACCAGACCATAGCCAGTGATGAATGCATATCCTCAGGTTCAGAAACAGGAAGTAGAGGTGCATTAAAAGATGAACTTGTGTCTGACATGCAGCAGAGCATAGTGCCATTAGGCAGACACACCACAGTCCCAGGAGAAGCAGAATAGATGTAGGCCTTCATCTTCCACAATACATCTCATCACAAGAGATTAAAAGGACAATCTGGCGAATACAAAAAAGAGTGTACAGGGTCCAGTCCAGCCAAAGAACACTCCAGGAGCAGGTGGTGGAATTGGAATGTATGTGGCATATGGGCAGTCTCTCACCATAAGACCTCTGCGACAGTCTCGGGCCAGGTGTCCAGACCCCCCTTGTGGGGTATGAATACCACTGCTTTTGGGGTGCCAACACATGAGACTCTGCTGGAAGTGGGCCAATGATACTTTGAGTGGGTACAATAGGGGTCTGCACAATAAATTTGTTCTTTTTGGCTTTATTTACTTCTTCCCTGGCTGCTTTCAGTTGAGCTTTTAGTAATTGGTTGGAGAGTTCTGCATTTTCATCATTTTTATCTTTTTGTTCTTTCTTTTTGTTTTTTCTTTTTTCCACATAATGGTGAACGTGTAATAACCATTGGGCTCAAGGTTGTGTATTTAAGCCAACTACCCCCTCTACTGCGACCCTTACAGATGGGGGAACTGAACTCTGCACCACATTGCGGAATACTGCAGCTACTGTGGGATTGTGACGTGGGTTCTCTCCAGTCATGTCTGTCCAGAGAGCCAAGCATCTCTCCACATAAGAACCTGCCTCTTACAAACAGACCAGATGATGGTTGTGGCATGGCCAGATTAAATTTAAATATTAAGGGGAAAAAATTGTTTCAAGTATTTTCATAAAAATGCAGTAAATTTGGTGTTTATTACAAAATGTGATAAAATTTAAAAATCTGAAAGAGTTGATTTTTGTAGTCCTACATAATGGATAACTTGTACAAACATGGTTCAAAATTTGTTAAAAATGGGACATGAAGATTTCCTACAGAATGTTGTAGAAGTGATCATTTGAAAATGAAACATTTACAGAGATTAGAAGTAAAGTGTTGTATGTTAAAATGTATCTGTTTCTTGTCTTGTTTCTTACCTCATTTCTTACCTCATTTTAATAATTATTGTGGGAATTTATTGATATGAGCAGTATCCTCACATAGATGAATATCAGTAATCATTAATAATAATATATTGTGGTGCCACTGTGTGTGTGTGTGTGTGTGTGTGTGTGTGAGGGGTTCTCCACCCAGAGTTGGGAGCTGGGGGGAAGATGGAACAAAGTACTGAAGGAGGAAGTGGTCCCGGGGGTCTCAGATGTGACAGAAAGGACTATTTGCCCCCCTGGGAGTTCAGCAGATGCCAGAGCCACTGGAGGAAGAGAGGGTGTGAGAAGCGGGACTGGCGTTATATGATGTTAATGTGCCACACATGTCTTTGGGCGCTGAATGTATTGTTTTTGGCTTCCTGGATCTCATGGGATGGAAATAAAGGTTATAAAAAGAAGGCACCCTGAGACCTAGTGAGATTTTTACTGTACTTGATGTTGGAAGAGGAATAAAGTTCATGTGTCATCCAGCTCATTGTCTTGTCTGCTTTCTTCTTCCACATTGGTGACCCCAAGACGTGCCATGGAGAGCGAGCCGAGTGCCGACCCAGAGACGACCCAGAGGGAGAACACCAACTCCGTGTGCACTGTCACAGTCAAGCTCCCAGACTTCTGGCTTCACAATCTGACCACATGGTTCTTGCATGTAGAAGCCCAGTTCGCTCTCCGCCAGATGACAAGGGACAACATGAAGTATTACCATGTGGTTGCTGCGCTGGATGTGCACGCCACACAACAGGTAATGAGCCTGCTCCAGGACCCACCGGCCTAGGGGAAATAAGAAGCGCTCAAATGGATGCTACTCCAGCGTTATACCCTGTCTGACAGTGAGAGGACAGAGAGACTCAACATTTTCAGAGTTAGGTGACAAATCAGCTGTGGACCTCATGGAGAGCATGTTGGCGCTGATGGGGAAGAACAATGAATCTTTCCTGTTCGCCAACTTGTTCCTCAGGAACCTACTGGCTACAGCGAGGGCAATCCTGGCCAACTCGCCGCTGCTGGTGACCAAGGACTACCGCCCTCTGGCGCAGGAAGCGGACCGCATCATTTTAGTAACCAGGGATCTCAGCGTGAATGTAGCGGCACTGGCATCCATGAGGGACTCCAGCGAGGTCGAGGAGCCACTGGTGGTAGCTGGGACAGATGCCAGGAGACACTGGAACGGGTCGATCTGTTTCTATCATTGCTGCTTCGGCTCGAATGCCCAACGCTGCCTGCCGCCATGCCAATTGAAGAAGCCAGGAAATGGCACGGCCAGCAGTCAGAAGCAGCTGCAACCACTGGCAACAGAAACAAGCTGCTTTTTATCATGGACACACATTTGGGGAGACATTTCTTAGTGGACTCCAGCTCCCAGAAGAGCCTTCTCCTGCCAGCCAGTGCAGACAGGTGGGCAGGAGGCAGCGGTCTCGCGCTTACGGCTGCCAACGCGTCTACCATCAGGACATTTGGTGAGCGGATGCTGACGATATGCTTACACAGATGCAATTTTCAGTGGGACTTTGTGGTAGCTGCATGTTCTGCCCCAATTTTAGGCGCAGATTTTTTTATGTGCTTATGGGTTGTTAGTTGATGTTGCCAACAGATGTTTAGTGAACGCTGTCTCTTTCACCTCCCTGCCCTGCACAGCTTGGGGAGCTGGGTCAACAACACTAGCTAACGTTATAGCTCCAGTGGGTAAGTACCAGCATGTACTTGCACAGTTCCCAGCACTCACGGCCCCGACTTTTTCAGCTACGGTAACTAAACATGGGGTCGAACATTTCATTACCACAAAAAGCCCGCCGGTGTTTGAGTGACCTCGGCGCCATGGCTTAACTGGCCAGCGCGCAAGGAGTTTGCCAACTTGGAGCATCTGGGCATCGTCAGGCGCGACAACAGCCCGTGGGCATCCCCGCTACACATGGTGCCTAAAGCCGACGGGTTGTGGCGACCGTGTGGCGATTTCCGGCGCTTGAACAACGCCATGGAACACGATTGGTATCCCAACTCGCACATCCAGGATTTTTCCGTGCACCTAGCCGAGACACGTGTTTTTTCGAAAGTGGATCTGGTCCCGGTGCGCATGGAAGACGTTTCTAAAACAGTGGTAATAACGCCTTTTGACCTTTTCGAGTTTTTATGCATGCCATTCGGATTAAAGGGCGCCGTGCAAACCTTCCAGAGAATGATGGACACAGTGCTCCGTGACTTGTCCTTTGTTTTTGTCTACTTAGACGACATTCTGGTAGCTAGCGCGTCCAAGGAGGAGCACCTCGCCCATCTCAAGATGGTTTTCCAGAGGCTGGAAGTGCGCGGGCTTATAGTTAACCTGGCAAAGTGCCAGTTCAGTGTGCCAGTGACTGATTTTTTGGGCCACCGCATTTCGCCGGAGGGCGCGATTCTGCTACTGGATAAGGTGTGTGGCACTTTCTGTGTCCACAGATCGTGAGAGCCCTACAAGAGTTTTTGGGAATGGTCACCTTTTATAACCGTTTCCTCCCCCGGGCAGCCCAGCTGATGCAGCCGTTGTACACCGCACTTAGGAAAAAGAAGCCCGCGGAAAACATCGACTGGACCCCCGAGTGAGTCCAGGCTTTTGCAGATGCTAAAACAGCGCTCGTTGATGCCACTTTGTTAGCCTACCCTGAACCGTCAGTGCAGATAGCGCTAACCACTGATGCATCTGACGTTGCCATGGAGCGGTGGTGGAGCAGTATGTCTCCGTGTCTTGGCAGCTGCTCACATTTTTTCAGCCGTACTTTTTGCGACAACAAACGCAAATACAGCATGTTTGACAGAGAATTGTTGGCTCCTCACCTGGCGACGTGCCATTTCCAGTTTTGGCTAGAGGGGCGTGAGTTCACCATGTTCATGGATCATAAACTGCTAACGTACGCGATGTTCAAGGTCTCAGAACTGTGGTTGGCCCGGCAGCGACGGCATTTGGCTGCGATCTCGGAGTTCACAGCAGACATTCAACACGTTGCTGGTCAGCTCAACGTCGTGACTGATTGCCTGTCACACGCCTTAATCTCCTCGGTCTACATGGGAGTAGATTTCCCTGCCATGGCCACGGAGCAAGCCAGGGACGTGGACATTTGCGCACTCCAGTCTGCGTCTACTGGGTTAAAGCTGGTGAGCAGGGTGGTGCAAGAAGGGTGCCCTCCCTTGCTCTGCGATGTCTCCACTGGTCTCCCGCACCCGGTGGTTCCAAGCTCTTGAAGCCGCCGCATTTTTGAGTCAGTCCACTCTCTTTCGCATCCCGACGTGCATGCTTTGGTTAAACTGGTGGGGGCGAAATCTGTCTGGCCGTGCTTGCGCAAGGACATGAAAGAGTGGGCTGCAGCGTGCGTCATGTGCCAGTGGGCCAAAATGCACAAGCACACCAGACCCCCCCCTCGAGCCATTCAAGATCCCTGCCAGGAGGTTCCACCACATCCACGTGGATTTGGTGGGACCCCTCTCGCCGTCACAAGGTTTCACGCACCTTTTGACAGTTGTGGACTGCACCACGTGCTGGCCTGAAGTGGTCCCGCTGGCTTCCACCACGTCCGCATAAGTGGCTCGTGCTTTTTTATCGGCTTGGGTTGCATGGTTCGGATCCCCGTCGGACATCACTTCCAACAGGGGTCTGCAGTTTGTTTCGGAACTCTGGTCCACAATGGCCCAGAGCCTGGGGGTCAAAATTCCCCGCACTACCGTGTACAACCCCCAGGCTAACGGGTTATGTGAGCATTTTCGTAGGTTGCTTAAGGCAGCGCTCAGAGCTTCACTCACAGATGCAAATTGAGTCGACTGCCTGCCCTGTGTCCTTTAAGGTTTGCGCTCCATGCCTAAGGAGGATCTGGCAGCCTCCCCGGCAGAACTCGTTTTTTCTCAGCTGCTGCGGATCCTCGGAGAGCTTTTACTGGAAAACTCCGTGCCTGGGGCCGATCTGCCAGTGCAATTTTTGCACAGTATGGAGGCTGTTAATGTGCCGGGCCCGGGTCCACCATTGTTTTCCCCACACCTTCATCCTGAAAAGCTTACAGAATGCCAGTTTTGATTTTGTCAGGCACGATGCACACCGGATCCCGCTGTGCTCACCGTATGACAAACCATTCAGGGTGCTGGAAGCTGGTGCAAAGCATTTTGTTTTAGACTTGAGGGGGCATAGGGAGACCGTCTGCATCAACAGGCTGAAGCCCACTTTTGTGTTTGCAGACGAGCAGGTGGTGTTGGCCCAAGCTCCCCGGCGCAGACGCCCATCTTTGGTGGCTCCGCAAGTTGGTGTTCCCTTAGTAGAGACCTGCACTCATGAAGCTAACATGTTTTCTTCCCCACTCTGTTTCCCTCCACAGACTAACGTGCCCTCCTGCACCCCTCACCAGCAGGGTGCTTCGACCGGATTGACGATCCCCCACTACAGCCGCTATGGCTGCCGGCTCAAACCCAAAGGATGGGGGGGGGGGGGTTAGTGCCCTTTCTGGGTGTTCGGGGGGGGGGGGGTTGTGTGGTGGCACTGTGTGTGTGTGGGGGGGGGGGTTCTCCACCCAGAGTTGGGACCCGAAGGAAGATGGAACAAAGCACTGAAGGAGGAAGTGGTACCAGGGGGTCTCAGACATGACAGAAAGGACTATTCACCTCCTGGGGAGTTCAGGAAACGCCAGAGCCGCTGAAGGAAGAGAGGGTGTGAGAAGCAGGACTGGCGTTATATGCTGTTAATGTGCCATGCTTGTCTTTGTCCACTGAATGTATTGTTTTTGGCTTCATGGGTCTCATGGGATGGAAATAAAGGTTGTAAAAAGAAGGCGCCCTGAGACCCAGTGAGATTTTTACTGTACTTGATGTTGGAAGAGGAATGAAGTTCATGTGTCGTCCAGCTTGTTGCCTTGACTGCTTTCTTCTTCCACAATATAAACTTAAATGGTGCAACTTTTTTCATGTGTGAAACCTCCTTTCCCGGTTCACTATTCTCTTCCTCCACAACATCTTTTAGCTTAGCCTGAAGATATGTTGGAGTTGATGTATTAAAGGACACCCTAACCTTATCATGTTGACTTAATCCTGACTGTGAGGAGTCAGTGGGCTCACTAAAAGAATGAGCAGCTATTATACCATGCATTCCTTTTCCAGCATTTTCCTCATCCAACATAGGTCTCAGTTGCAGTATTCCTGTCACTGCCCTCACCTGGTCACCATTATCTTTTATAAATGTTGTGAGGGGCATTTGGTTAGAAAGCATGTCCACACATTCAGTACAGGGACTTGCTTGTGTCAGGGTGGGGGCTGGAAGGCTGGCAGAAGCGGAGCTGATGGAGGCAGGGCAACGTTGTCATATTGGGGTGGCGACTCTGACACAACTTGCTGCCCATGCATTTGTAATATGACCCTTCCATTATCACAGACTACCGATTGTCCTCCATGCAACGCAGCCACGAGTTTAGGAATATAACACATGGCCCTAATTTTCCTCTTCTCTGAATTTTTCAGCTTTTTTTATGTACTAATCCCCACCTGGGATTTCCTCCTGTCTCATGGTTTTCCTTAGCAATATTATAGCTTTGTATAATTATTTGCAGGATCTCTGCCAGGTTAACTGGCGAGGACATCAGTTTTGATGATCCTGGCAGATATCCTAAATCCTGTAATTCAGTCACCCATTTTTTTTAAACTTCGTTACCTCCTCTTTTCTATCTTTCTCAACTGTCTGTCTCTCAATAACTTTTTGTGTTCTACTTTTTCACCAACAGTAAATGCTGACTTTCTCGCTGCCATGACTGCAGAATTTCCTTTGAAGTTAACTTGGAAGCTCGATTTGGTTATAAATTGGCTTAATAGAGTCACACTTTTTTTAATTTGGAGGTAAATTTATGAAAGAATGCAGTTCTTATAGTTGACCACAAGATGAAGGCAGTTCCTTCTGCACTCAAGGAGGAGGAGACACAGTGACGTCTCTTGGAGGCGGTCTAGCTGTCTCAGCTCCGAGATGGCGCCCAGGATGACTCACCCGTTTGCAGTGCTTAATTTGCACATGCACATTTCTCGTGCAACAGGAATGTTACCTGGCCGTTTCGGGTCACATGCAAATGTGAATGCGCAACATGGCCGCGAAGCCTGTTGACCACAAACCGTGCCTTGTTTTTTTTTTTAAAGAAACTGGAGAGTTGTCTCCCTTAAACTTGATTTTATTCATGCAAGAATAATCTTACAATTTTAAATTCATGTACAATTCAGCGCTGTTACTTCAAACAATTTCCTCTCAGTAACTCTTATCATGCCTGTATATACTATGGGAAAAAAGAGTTAGTTGTGGCGGTTTGGGAAAACCCCCACAAACAGACTAAGGACAGACAACTCGCTACTCCTGGTTTTTTCCGCTACACTACTGTGATAATGTCACCTTTCATGCATTGTGTTCATGCGTCCTGTCCTTACTGTGACCTAGACACTCAGATCAATATGTAGATGTGCCTGTTAACCTCTTTGTTCTGCAGCTGGAGCAAAGTCTAGCAAATCTGCCTATTGTGATGTATGTCTCACAAATGCAAATATCTCATGCCTGTTCTGCAGTCCCTTTGATCAGACAAACTGCTGTGAATCTGCTTTGATGTATTGTTTGAGTTGGGTATAAATACTGCACAGGTTCTGTAACACTTCCTCTCACTCACACTTCAACCTCTGCTGCAGACACGCACTCTGTGTCTTCTTCTCTGAGAGCCAGAGGATCCCCATCCAGCCTGCACACACTTGGGCTGGAGAGGGGATCCCGTGACGGCGGTATCCATCCATCCATCCATCCATCTTCTACCGCTTTTCCGGAGGTCCGGGTCGCGGAGGCAGCAGTTCAAGTAGAGAAGCCCAGACTTCCCTCTCCCCAGCCACCTGCTCCAGCTCTTCAGAGGGGATACCAAGGCGTTCCCAGACCAGCTGGGAGACATAGTCTCTCCACCGAGTCCTGGGTCTGCCCCGGGGTCTCCTCCCAGTGGGACGTACCTGAAACACCTCAAGTGGGAGGCGTCCAGGAGGCATCCTAATCAGATGCCCATACCACCTCAACTGACTCCTTTCAATGTGGAGGAGCAGCGGTTCTACTCTGAGCCTCTCCCGGATGACTGAGCTCCTCACCCTATCTCTGAGGGTGAGCCCAGCAATCCTACGGAGAAAGCTCATTTCAGCCGCTTGTATCCGCGATCTCGTTCTTTCGGTCATTACCCAAAGCTCGTGACCATAGGTGAGAGTAGGAACGTAGATTGACTGGTAAATCGACAGCTTTGTCTTAGAACTAAGCTCCCTCTTCACCACAACAGACCGGTACAACGTCCGCATCACTGCAGCTGCTGCTCCAATCCGTCTGTCGATCTCTCGCTCCATTTTCCCCTCACTCGTGAACAAGACCCCAAGATACTTAAACTCCTCCACTTGGGGCAGGAGCCTGTCCCCAACCCGGAGAGGACAATCCACCTTTTTCCGACTGAGGACCATGGACTCGGACTTGGAGGTGCTGATTCTCATCCCAGCCGCTTCACACTCAGCGGCAAACCGTCCCAGCAAGAGCTGTAGGTCATTGCTGGATGAAGCCAACAGGACAACATCATCTGCAAACAACAGAGATGAGATCCTGTGGTCACCAAGCATGACACCCTCCATTCCTTGGCTGCGCCTAGAAATCCTGTCCATAAAAATTATGAACAGGATCGGTGACAAAGGGCAGCCCTGGCGGAGTCCAACTCTCACTGGGAATGACTCCGACCAAGTGTTGGCAATACGAACCAAACTCTCACAACGGTCGTACAGAGACCGAATAGCTCGTAACAACAAGCCCGATACCCCATACTCCCGAAGCACCCCCCACAAAAATCCACGAGGGACGCGGTCAAATGCCTTCTCCAAGTCCACAAAACACATGTAAACTGGTTGGGCAAACTCCCACGAACCCTCAAGAATTCTCGAGAGGGTAAAGAGCTGGTCCGATGTGCCACGGCCAGGACGAAAACCACATTGCTCCTCCTGAATCCGAGGTTCGACCAACGGCCGGACTCTCCTCTCCAGTACCTTGGCATAGACCTTCCCAGGGAGGCTGAGGAGTGTGATCCCTCTAAAGTTGGAGCACACCCTCCGGTCCCCTTTTTTGAAGAGAGGAACCACCACCCCGGTTTGCCATGCCAAAGGCACTGCCCCCGACCTCCACGCAATGTTGCAGAGGCGTGTCAACCATGACAACCCAACAACATCCAGGGCCTTGAGGTACTCAGGGCGAATCTCGTCCACCCCCGGGGCCCGGCCACCAAGGAGATTTTTAACCACCTTGGCGACCTCAGCCCCTGTGATAGGCGAGTCATCCCCCTCGTCCCCAAACCCTGCTTCCTCTGTGGAAGGCGTATCAGTGGGATTGAGGAGATCCTCGAAGTATTCCTTCCACCGCCCGACGATATCCCCAGTTGAAGTCAACAGTGTCCCATCCGCACCATACACAGTGTGGACGGGGAGCTGCTTTCCCCTCCTGAGCCGCCGAACAGTTTGCCAGAATCTCTTTGAAGCCGACCGAAAGTCTTGTTCCATGGCCTCACCGAACTCCTCCCATACCCGGGTTTTTGCTTCAGCAACCACCCGAGCTGCACTCCGCTTGGCCTGCCGGTACACCTCAGCTGCTTCGGGAGTCCCACAAGCCAACCAAGCTCGATAGGACTCCTTCTTCAGCTTAATGGCCCCCCTCACCACTGGTGTCCACCACTTGGTTCGGGGGTTGCCACCACGAGATGCACCGACCACCTTGCGGCCGCAGCTCTGGGCCGCCGCTTCAACAATAGAGGTGGAGAACATGGCCCATTCAGACTCCATGTCTCCAGACTCCCTCGGAATGTGGATGAAGTTCTTCCGGAGGTGGGAGTTGAAGACCTCCCGGACAGGGGCCTCAGCCAGACGCTCCCAGCACACCCTCACTATACGTTTGGGTCTACCAGGTCTGAATGGCTTCCTCCCCTGCCATCGGATCCAACTCACCACCAGGTGGTGATCAGTTGACAGCTCTGCACCTCTCTTTACTCGGGTGTCCAAGACATACGGTCGCAGGTCTGATGATACGATAACAAAATCGATCATCGACCTGCGACCTAGGGTGTCCTGGTGCCAGGTGCACATATGGACACCCTTATGCTTGAACATGGTGTTCGTTATAGACAGACTGTGGTTAGCACAGAAGTCCAATAACTGAACACCACTCGGGTTCAGATCGGGCAGGCCATTCCTCCCAATCACCCCCCTCCAGGTTTCACTGTCGTTGCCCACGTGCGCATTGAAGTCCCCCAGTAGGACAATGGAGTCTCCAGGAGGAGTACCCTCCAGCACCCCAGTCACAGACTCCAAAAAGGGTGGGTACTCTGAAACATCATTTGGTGCATAGGCACAAATGATGGTCAGGACCCGTTTCCCAACCCGAAGGTGCAGGGAAGCAACCCTTTCGTCCACCGGGGAAAACTTCAATATAGAGGCAGCAAGGTGGGGCGATACAAGAATACCCACCCCTGCTCGTCGCCTCTCGCCCGGGGCAACTCCAGAAAAGGCCAAGCTCCAGCCCCTCTCCAGGAGACTGGTTCCGGAACCGGAGCTGTGTGTTGAGGTGAGGCCGACTATATCTAGCCGGTATCGCTCAACCTCGTACACCAGCTCAGGCTCCTTCCCCACCAGAGAGGTGACATTCCACGTACCAAAAGCCAGTTTAGAAAGCTTGGGATCAGTCCGCCAAGGTCTCCGCCTTTGACCGCCACCTAATCCACATAGCACCGGACCCCCATGATCCCTCCTGCAGGTGGTGGACCCACTGGAGGGCGGACCCATGTAACTCCTTCGGGCTGAGCCCGGCCGGGTCCCATGGGTGGAAACCCGGCCACCAGACGCTAGCCTTCGAGCCCCTCCCCCAGGCCTGGCTCCAGGGTTGGGCCCCGGTAACCCCATACCGGGCGGGGTACACTGAATCCTTGATATACAATTTATCATGAGAGTCTGTTGGATCGTTCTTAGTCTGGCCCTTCACCCAGGACCAGTTTGTCTTGGGAGACCCTATCAGAGGCAATGACGGCGGTATGATATAATAAACTCTACTTAAAACCTCCAACAACGCCGCTTTATTTCATACCGCTGCACTGGTGACCCTGACGCTGAAACGAACACGCTGCCAGCGAACGCAACACCCGGCGGTGATTCTCCGACGACAAGCGAACGCGGCAGCCTGACTGATCTGCCCTCCCTTCTGCTTCAGGGAGACCTCAACACGGAGTGTCCAGGCGAAACTCCACGGAGAACATCCACGACCGGGAAAGCTGAGCAACGTTTCATGGTGAGATCTGCACGCCTAGATCGGCACATCCACGCTGGACCGGCCGCGCTCACAGCTCCTCCACACCGTGAGCGCATGCACCTCGTCCCCTCTCCACGACGGCGATCCCCATGGCCGACGGAGCACACGTGGACCTGAACGCACCATGACCGAGCGAGTGACAGAGCGTCTACTTTCCTTCACCGCTCCAACAGACAACAGGGATGATCTCCAGCAAGCTCCCTGACCCTGGTTCTCCACTCCAGCGGCCCACCCACGCACAGGACCCCGGCACACGCACTGGGGAGTCACGGGCACGGCGCACCACGCACGGGACACATACGGCTCCACAGACTGCCTTCCTCCTTCGCCGCTGCCCTTCAGGGCTGCTCGTTCACCTGAGGCACGCATGCAGCATGCTCAAAGGATTTGTTAACGGTCTCAGCCACGGCACACATAGGGAAATTCAGCGGTTTGCGGTTCCCGAGCGCTTTAAGGTTGTGCCCACACCTAAAGCCAACACGCCAGTCCCTCTGTTCTCATCACAGCCGCCACGCAGCCTCGTCTTTTCTTCATGGCCGCTATTAATCCTTGCAGGACTTAATCGCGAGAGGAGCCAGTGACTAATTTTTCTTCTTGTGGACCTCTGCACGTTCAACGGGACCAGCCCTTCGACATCGCAGACCCACAAGCAATTTTTGCGCGGCCCGGACATTTTCATCGTCTCCGGCCGGCTTTTACTACCCCCACCCCCCTCCACCCCCTCCTGCACAGAGCTTTTCCCTGCTCGCTGCCCAAGCTGCACTATCGAGGTCTCGACCACCTGCCGAGCCCTCTGGGGGGGAGCTGTGGCGGTTTGGGAAAACCCCCACAAACAGACTAAGGACAGACAACTCGCTACTCCTGGTTTTTTCCGCTACACTACTGTGATAATGTCACCTTTCATGCATTGTGTTCATGCGTCCTGTCCTTACTGTGACCTAGACACTCAGATCAATATGTAGATGTGCCTGTTAACCTCTTTGTTCTGCAGCTGGAGCAAAGTCTAGCAAATCTGCCTATTGTGATGTATGTCTCACAAATGCAAATATCTCATGCCTGTTCTGCAGTCCCTTTGATCAGACAAACTGCTGTGAATCTGCTTTGATGTATTGTTTGAGTTGGGTATAAATACTGCACAGGTTCTGTAACACTTCCTCTCACTCACACTTCAACCTCTGCTGCAGACACGCACTCTGTGTCTTCTTCTCTGAGAGCCAGAGGATCCCCATCCAGCCTGCACACACTTGGGCTGGAGAGGGGATCCCGTGACGGCGGTATGATATAATAAACTCTACTTAAAACCTCCAACAACGCCGCTTTATTTCATGCCGCTGCATGAAATAAAGCGGTGAAGTTAACTTGGAAGCTCGATTTGGTTATAAATTGGCTTAATAGAGTCACACTTTTTTTAATTTGGAGGTAAATTTATGAAAGAATGCAGTTCTTATAGTTGACTACAAGATGGAGGCAGTTCCTTCTGCACTCAAGGAGGAGGAGACACAGTCTCACGTCTCTTGGAAGCGGTCTAGCTGTCTCAGCTCCAAGATGGCACCCAGGATGACTCACCCGTTTGCAGTGCTTAATTTGCACATGCACATTTCTCGTGCAACAGGAATGTTACCTGGCCGTTTCGGGTCACATGCAAATGTGAATGCGCAACATGGCCGCGAAGCCTGTTGACCACAAACCATGCCTTGTTTTTTTTTTTAAAGAAACTGGAGAGTTGTCTTCCTTAAATTTGGTTTTATTCATGCAAGAATAATCTTACAATTTTAAATTCATGTACAATTCAGCGCTGTTACTTCAAACAATTTCCTCTCAGTAACTCTTATCATCACTCTTATCATCACCAGTTTGATTAGTTCATATGAATTCAATTCAATTCAATTCAACTTTATTTATATAGCGCCATTTCACAACAACAGTCATCTCATAGCACTATCAACTGTAGGGGGGACCCCCACAGTTGCAGAAAGACCCCAGCAATCAGGCGATCCCCTGTGAGCAAGCACTTGGCGACGGTGGAGAGGAAAAACTCCCTTTTAACAGGAAGAAACCTCCAGCAGAACCAGGCTCAGGGAGGGGCAGTCATCTGCTGCGACTGGCTGGGGGGTGAGGGGATAGAGAAGAAGAAAAGAACAGACATGTAGAGAGCAAACAGCACGATGGGGACTCAATCTATGGGAGAGAACAAACAAATGTTAATGACCAGCAAAAAAAAAAAAATTTCATAGAGAGTGAGGAAAGGAGTGAGGCCCAGTGCATTACTGGAGGTCCCCCGGCTGACTAAACCTATTAGCAGCATAACTAAGGGGGGGTTCAGAAACACATGATCCCTCCCTAATTGTAGGCTATATCAAAAAGGTAGGTTTTAGCCCTATTCTTAAAAACAGAGATCGAGTCTGACTCCCGAATCCAGATTGGCAGCTGATTCCACAGGAGAGGAGCTTGATAACTGAAGGCTCTGCCTCCCATTGTACTTTTGGAGATTCTAGGTATTACAAGTAATCCTGCATTTTGGGAGCGTAGTGCTCTGTTAGGATGATACGGTAGTATCAGATCTTTTAAATAAAAAGGAGCCTGATTGTTTAAAGCTTTGTAAGTAAGAAGAAGGATTTTAAACTTAATTCTAAACTCTATGGGAAGCCAATGAAGGGAGGCCAGAACCGGAGAGATATGATCTCTCTTTCTAGTACCTGTTAAAACTCTTGCTGCAGCATTTTGGATCAGCTGAAGACTTTTTAAAGATGTTTTAGGACAGCCTGATAATAAAGAATTACAATAATCTAATCTCGAGCTAACAAAAGCATGGATCAGCTTCTCAGCATCACTCTGAGACAAGATGCTCCTAATCTTGGCAATATTACGCAAATGATAGAAGGCAGTCTTAGAAACAAATTTAATATGTGAATTGAAGGACAAATCCTGATCAAAAATAACTCCAAGGTTCCTCACAGAGCTATTAAGAGAAAGAGTAACTGCATCCAAACTGAAAGTTTGATTTGGAAAGGAATTTCTAAGGTTTTTTGGACCAACAAGAATGACTTCAGTCTTATCTGAATTTAATAGCAGGAAATTACAAGTCATCCAAGCTTTAATTTCCTTAAGACAGGCTTCTAACTTGGCTAATTGATTAGTATCATCTGGCTTCATTGACAGGTATAATTGTGTGTCATCTGCATAACAATGAAAATGTATACAGTGCTTTCTAATAATGTTGCCTAACGGAAGCATATATAAACTAAAAAGAGTAGGGCCTTGCACAGATCCCTGTGGAACTCCATGACTAAGCTTTGAGCTAAAAGAAAACTCATCATTTACATGAACAAACTGGAACCTATCAGATAAATAAGATCTAAATCACTGCAACGAAGTTCCATTTAGTCCAACATAGTGTTCTAATCTATCAAGTAGAATATTATGATCAATAGTATCAAAAGCTGCACTAAGATCTAAAAGGACAAGTACAGAAACTAGTCCATTATCAGATGCAATGAGGAGGTCGTTAGTGACCTTCGCTAAGGCTGTTTCAGTACTATGATGGATTCTAAACCCAGATTGAAACTCTTCGAGTAAACCATTTCTCTGCAGGTGGTCAAATAATTGCGTAGCAACCACTCTTTCTAAGATTTTTGAAATGAAAGGGAGATTAGAGATTGGTCTATAGTTAGCTAAAGCTTCTGGATCTAGCATTGGCTTTTTGAGTAAGGGTTTAATTACAGCCGTTTTAAAAGCCTGCAGTACATGGCCTAAAGTTAATGAAGAATTGATTATATGAAGAATAAAGCTACCAATAAGTGGGAAGACTTTAAATAACCTGGTAGGAATAGGGTCTAAAAGACAAGTTGAAGGTTTGGATGAGGAAACTATTTTGTCTAACTCACAAAGGTCGATTGGAGTAAACTCATCAAGACAGACATCAATAGAAGGAGTTGTAATAGTTACAGTATTTAGGTTAACTGTGGGAAGAATCTGATTGATTTTATCTCTGATGGATGAAATTTTATTATTGAAAAAGTTCATAAAGTCCTGACTAGTAGGCTCTAAGGGGATGCTAGGATTGACAGAGTCCTGACTCTTTGTCAACCTGGCTACAGTACTGAAAAGAAACCTGGGATTATTCTTGTTCTCTTCTATTAATGCAGAGTAATAACTCGTTCTAGCTATTCTAAGAGATTTTTTATAAATTAAAAGATGATTTCTCCAAGCTAAATAGATTTCATCTAAATTAGTAGAGCGCCATTTTCTTTCTAATTGACGAGTCTTCTGTTTTAAGCTACGAGTTTCTGTGTTGAACCAAGGAGTTAGAAATCTCTGATTAGACTTTTTCTTTTTTAAGGGGGCCACCAAGTCTAGAGCCTGATGCAGAGAAGCTGAAACACTATCCACCATGTTATCAATTACAGAAGGAGCAAGCTGTCTATAGCTTATTTCCGTTGTGTTGACACATGGCATAGAGGAAACAATCTGCATAAATTTGGAAACAGCATCATCTGAGAGGCATCTACTGTAATAATATTTTTCTTTAGGAGCCAAATAGTCAGAAATAGTAAAATCAAAGGTTAACAAACAATGGTCTGACAGTACAGGGTTATGAGGAGACACTACAAGATTTTCTATTTCTATGCCATATGTCAGAACAAGGTCCAATGTATGGCGGAGGTAATGAGTAGAATTTCCTACTTTCTGAGAAAACCCAATCTAGTCTAATATTGAATTAAAAGCCACATTAAGGCAGTCACTATCTACATCCACATGTATATTAAAGTCCCCTACTATAATTATTCTATCAGATTTCAGCACTAAATCAGCTAAGAAATCAGCAAATTCGGATAAAAATTCTGAATAGGTTGATGGGGGACGATAAACAATGGCAAATAAAATTGGGTTTAACCTGAAATTGCTAAAGTGCCCAACACTGAGGACCAGGCCCTCAAAGGAATTATAACATGTTTTTTGCTTTACATTAACTAGTAATTTGGAATGGTAAATTGTTGCTACTCCTCCTCCACGACCAGAACTTCTGGGATTTTGACAGTTTAAATAACCAGAGGGAGTTGATTCATTTAAACCAACATAATCCTCTTGCCCTAACCAAGTCTCTGTAAGGGAAATTTAATCAATCTGATGATCAATTAACAGATCATGGACTAACAGAGACTTGGGAGTTAGAGACCTAATATTTAATAAACCACATTTAATTTTTAAATTATGAGGAGGAACAGAGGCCAAATCATTCAATTTAGAGGCTTTATGTTTAATTTGAGTTTTACCAATATTTTGCTTTATCACTTTGGGATGCTTATACATTATATTTTTATTTACTTTGGAGGGAGCAGACAACGATTCTCTGATGGGGAAGACAGGGGCTAAGCTGAGGGGTGGCGGATGAAGAGGAGCTGCAGAGAGGCGTGTAAGACTGCGACTCTGCTTCCTGGTCCCAACTCTGAGTAGTCATGGTTTTGGAAATTTGGATAAAAAAGATGCCACATTGTTAGATAAATGAGAAGCACCATCCAAAGTGGGATGAATGCTGTCTCGTCTCATAAGACCAGGTTTTCCCCAAAAAGAGCTCCAATTGTCAATGTAGCCCACGTCATTTTTAGGACACCACACAGACAGCCAGCGGTTCAAGGATGACGAGCGACTAAACATGTCATCACTGGTCAGATTGGGGAGGGGCCCAGAGAATACTACAGTGGCAGACATCGTTTTTGCAAACTCACACACCGATTCTATATTAAGTTTCGTGACTTCCGACTGCCGGAGACGGATGTCATTAATGCCGGCGTGAATAACAATTGTGGAGTATTTACAGTTACTTTTAGCCAGCATTTTCAAATTTGACTCGATGTCGCCTGCTCTGGCCCCAGGAATACATTGGACTATGGCCGCTGGAGTCTCTAGGTTCACGTTTCTGACTACAGAGTCGCCAATGATCAGAGTTTTTTCCTCAGCGGGTGTGTCGCTGAGCGGGGAAAAACGATTAGAAACGTGAACAGGTTGGTGGTGAACCGGGGCTTTGCGACTAGGCTTCCTTCCCACCGTCACCCACCCAGTCTCCTCGCTGCTGAGGAGAGCCGGGGAACCGCTGACAGTGGGACCTAAGCTAGCTAGCTCCGCTGCAGCTAATGGGCGTCCGTCGAGATTAACTGGCGCAGACGGTGTTTCAATGCAGCGGAGCCGGGATTCCAAATCAGACAACCTCGCCTGGAGCGCCTCAAAAAGACAACATTTATTACATTTACCGTTATCACTAAAAGAGGCAGAGGTGTAGCTAAACATCTGACAGAGAGAGCACACCAGAGGAGGAGAGGAAAGAGAGGTAGTAGCCATAGCTAGTGGCTGGAGAGCTGGAGAGCAAACCACACAGGCAGACAACAAAACAGGAAGTGACGATACGTTACCACAAGGAAGTGACGATCGAAATCAGGAAGGCAGTTCTTCGCAAGATTGCGAAGTGTCATGAAGATGACATGAAGATGTGTCATGAAGATGACACTAAGGCCCTATTCTCCTTACTGAAAACCATCACTCAACCGCCGGACTCCCTTCCCCCGCACATGGTCTCCCCTGCGTTTTGTGATAATTTGATTTCATTTTTTACCTCCAAAATTCAGAATATTCATCAACAGCTTGTCCCAATGATCTCTCACAATTCTTTATCAACATTTCCTCTTGTGTCTCCTACCTTCTCCTTTTCTGCATTTACTCTTCCCTCCATCACTGCTATTTCTGAACTGATAAGCAAATCCAAATCATCTACCTGTCATCTAGATCCCCTTCCAACCATTCTCGTCAAAGCATCTCTGTCCTCACTTGCACCTCTTATTACTCATATCATCCACTCCTCCCTCACTACTGGTCAAGTCCCCTCACCCCTAAAAACAGCTGCCATTACCCCTATACTTAAGAAGCCTGGTCTGGATCCCAACAATCTAAACAACCTTCGTCCCATCTCCAATCTGCCATTTTTGTCTAAGATTTTGGAAAAATCTGTAGCAGCCCAAGTCCACTCCTACCTTTCCTCTAATAATATTTATGAAGAGTTCCAGTCCGGTTTCCGTCCCCACCACAGCACAGAAACGGTCCTTCTTAAAATCACAAATGATTTGTTAATGTCAGCAGACTCTGGGCTCCTCTCCATCCTCATCCTTCTTGACCTGACTGCAGCCTTTGATACCATTTCTCACCCCATCCTCCTCCATAGACTGGCATCTCTTGGTTTTTCTGGTATTGTTTTAAACTGGTTCACATCCTACCTTTCTGATCGTTCCCAATTCATCCAGTTAAAATCATACACATCCCAGCCATCATCCATTTCTTCTGGTGTCCCCCAAGGTTCAGTTCTTGGTCCAATTCTTTTCATCATTTATCTTCTTCCTATTGGTCATATTTTTCGTAAATTTAATATTCAATTTCATTGTTACGCTGATGACAGCCAGCTATATCTTTCCTCCAGACCTACTTCCAACCTCCCTTCCACCTCCCTCTGTGACTGCCTCCATGAACTCACCTCCTGGTTTTCTTCCAACTTTCTTTAAACTTAACAGTGATAAAACAGAAGTCCTTTTAGTCGGTTCAAAATCCACCATTTCAAAGTCAAACAATATCACCATCACTATTGATAATACTACTGTTTCCCCTTCCCCTCAAGTCAAAAACCTTGGGGTAATCCTGGACACCACCCTCTCTTACAAATCCCATATCAATAATGTCACCCGGTCAGCATTTTTTCATTTACGTAACATCAACCGTCTCCGTCCCTCCCTCACCCCTGCCAGCACCGCTATCCTGGTCCATTCTCTTGTTACCTCCCGTCTGGATTATTGTAACTCTCTTCTCTCTGGTCTCCCCCTCAAAACGCTTAAAAAACTTCAACTGGTTCAGAACGCTGCCGCCCAGATCATTACTAGAACTCCATTCACCCATCATATCACCCCGGTTCTGCAGCACCTCCATTGGCTTCCCATCAAACACCGCATTGACTATAAAATCATCCTTCTCACTTACAAAGCCCTCCATGACCTCGCCCCCCCATACTTGGCTGCACTCCTCTCCGTTCATATACCATCCAGAACTCTTAGATCATCAAATACCATCAATCTCATTGTCCCTTCTGCACGTATGACCACCATGGGCCTTCGATCATTCAGTTGCACTGCCCCCCGCCTCTGGAACTCCCTCCCACCGGACCTCAGGAATTTAAATTCACTCTCCACCTTCAAATCTCATCTCAAGACTTTTTTGTTTACTAAGGCTTATTCTCTGTGATTTTCTGTACTTGTGATGTGTTTTTTAATGTTTTATTCTTTGTTTTTATTGTGCGGCGTCCTTGAGTGTCTTGAAAGGCGCCTCAAATAAAATGTATTATTATTATTATTATTATTATTATCATGCCTGTATATACTATGGGAAAAAGAGTTAGTAGATATTTACAGCCCTGTGGTCCAAACTCCGAATTTCAACTCATTTCTGGAAATTGCAGCCTCTCCAAGCTTCTACCTGAATCCTAATGAGACAGGATTAGGTCCTGTCTCATGTAGAGAGAGGTGTAGAGAGAAGTCCTTCTCTCTATACACCAACCTTTGTGGCTTAAATTGAGAATCAGAGAGGCTAAGCCACCCACAATTTCCCACATACAACATCAACATGCACAATATTTACAGAGTTATTGTGTATATGTCCCTGCCGCTTTATTTGCACATACTCTTTTCTCTTAGCTTAACTTTATGTAGAGGATACTTTCATTGAGCCGCGTTCGGTCATCAATACAAGCAGTATCGTATCATAAAGTTCAGTCCCGGACTGATTTTAACAAGCTATCTTTATTGTTATGGACAGTCGTTCACTCCTGATGTATTTAAGATCTCACGCTGTACCATAGTTTAAATACTTTTACTCACTTGTTGATGTTATTAAGTTCTTGTATTAGAGTACCTTATTTATGCTCACTAGTTGATGTAAAACAGTTCTTGCATTGCAAATCTTCCTGATTTATAAAAAGCGGCTCTTTGATCTGTCCCTAACATGTGACCCCCTGCGTGTTCTTGCAATCGTCCAAAAAAAAAAAAATAGCCACAAAATATAACACTATCTTTATATTTTTTTTTCCAATAAAAATTTAAAAACAGGACTAAAGGCTTTGACTGAATGTCGCAGACAATCCTACAGAGATTTTTTGAAGAGGTTCCCTGCTCTCCTTCTGATCAGTATGGGCTCTGGTTTGTCTACGACACCCAGACAAAGGCTTTGTGTCCCAATGGCCGTTGTCAATGTAGCTGGCTAACTGCCCGCATCCTCCACCAAGAAACTGTTAAAATTTAAATAGGACAGTTAGCAGAATCTTTTCAGTTAACCAACCAATAATTACAGAAGAAATACAATTTCTCAGTTTATCTTTTTATTGAAGCACGCAAGGAGTCAAACACGGCCGTGGGTCTCAGCAGCCCGACCTGGTTAAGACCCAGAACAAAGAAATTCTCCCCTACTCGGGGGGGTGGGGGGTGGCGTGGCAGACCAATTGTGGGGATGCCTGAGGGGGCTCGCGCTGTGGGGCGTGGGACAGTCTCCAGCCCAGGGGGTGGGGTCACTGGCCTCCTGGTGCCTGGGGCCCGGGGGCAGGTGTTGGCCTCGCTGGGGGGGTGGGGAGTTGGTTGCGTCTGGAGGTGTGGGCCCACCGCACCGGTGGCCTGGCCTCCCTCGATCGTCCCTCCGGGGTGAATGCTTGGCTTTCATGGGGCTTGCTGACCTTGGACATTTGTGCCCTATGGGGGCTGGTTGCACTGCCTTGCCTGCTTGGAGTTCCCTGGGGGAGGGCCGCTGCGACTAGCCTCCCTCTTCGTATGTTTCCTGACAAACCACTCACATGCACACACTTATTTTGTGCGCTTTCTCATATACTGTATACGCACACAGATGCATACGCACAAGTGTCTCTCCTTTAATAGGTGTGGAAACCAGACTCATGTCGAGACATCTTTGGTGGAAGAAGCAGTTTGTCTTCTGTTTGTTTTAGTTGTTGGTTTGTTTGTCTTTTTGTCTGTTCCCCTCCCCTTTCTTCCCCCCTCCACAGACTTCTTTTCCCTATTCCCCATCCTGTCGGATCCTCCATGCATAAAATAATTAAAATAAAGTATTAAAAGTTATTACAGGAGGAGTTTACAACAATATACAGTACATAGTTAGGTACTGTATAAGCTCCTCTTGGCAAAGTAAATCTGTTTTGGCACAATAAGGGTGACAGATCTCTGTTCTGCTTACCTAGCTGCCCGACAGGACAGGGGAAAAAAAAAAAAAAGAAAAAAGAAATCCCCCCTCATGGATCGTCACCTTATCGTGGTGGGGGGGTTTGCGTGCCCCAGTGATCCCAGGAGCTATGTTGTCCGGGGCAATTTGCCTCTGATAGGGTCTCCCAAGACAAACTGGTCCTGGGTGAAGGGCCAGACGAAGAACGATCCAACAGACTCTCATGATAAATTGTATATCAAGGATTCAGTGTACCCCGCCCGGTATGGGGTTACCGGGGCCCCACCCTGGAGCCAGGCCTGGGGGAGGGGCTCGAAGGCTAGCGTCTGGTGGCCGGGTTTCCACCCATGGGACCCGGCCGGGCTCAGCCCGAAGGAGTTACATGGGTCCGCCCTCCAGTAGGTTCACCACCTGCAGGAGGGATCATGGAAGTCCGGTGCTATGTGGATTAGGTGGCAGTCAAAGGCGGAGACCTTGGCGGACTGATCCCAAGCTTTCTAAACTGGCTTTTGGTACGTGGAATGTCACCTCTCTGGTGGGGAAGGAGCCTGAGCTGGTGTACGAGATTGAGCGATACCGGCTAGATATAGTCGGCCTCACCTCAACACACAGCTCCGGTTCCGGAACCAGTCTCCTGGAGAGGGGCTGGAGCTTGGCCTTTTCTGGAGTTGCCCCGGGCGAGAGGCGACGAGCAGGGGTAGGTATTCTTGTATCGCCCCACCTTGCTGCCTCTATATTGGAGTTTTCCCCGGTGGACGAAAGGGTTGCTTCCCTGCGCCTTCGGGTTGGGAAACGGGTCCTGACCATCATTTGTGCCTATGCACCAAATGATGTTTCAGAGTACCCACCCTTTTTGGAGTCTGTGACTGGGGTGCTGGAGGGTGCTCCTCCTGGAGACTCCATTGTCCTACTGGGGGACTTCAATGCGCACGTGGGCAACGACAGTGAAACCTGGAGGGGGGTGATTGGGAGGAACGGCCTGCCCGATCTGAACCCGAGTGGTGTTCAGTTATTGGACTTCTGTGCTAACCACAGTCTGTCTATAACGAACACCATGTTCAAGCATAAGGGTGTCCATATGTGCACCTGGCACCAGGACACCCTAGGCCGCAGGTCGATGATCGATTTTGTTATCGTATCATCAGACCTGCGACCGTATGTCTTGGACACCCGAGTAAAGAGAGGTGCAGAGCTGTCAACTGATCACCACCTGGTGGTGAGTTGGATCCGATGGCAGGGGAGGAAGCCATTCAGACCTGGTAGACCCAAACGTATAGTGAGGGTGTGCTGGGAGCGTCTGGCTGAGGCCCCTGTCCGGGAGGTCTTCAACTCCCACCTCCGGAAGAACTTCAACCACATTCCGAGGGAGTCTGGAGACATGGAGTCTGAATGGGCCATGTTCTCCACCTCTGTTGTTGAAGCGGCAGCCCAGAGCTGCGGCCGCAAGGTGGTCGGTGCATCTCGTGGTGGCAACCCCCGAACCAAGTGGTGGACACCAGTGGTGAGGGGGGCCATTAAGCTGAAGAAGGAGTCCTATCAAGCTTGGTTGGCTTGTGGGACTCCCGAAGCAGCTGAGGTGTACCGGCAGGCCAAGCGGAGTGCAGCTCGGGTGGTTGCTGAAGCAAAAACCCGGGTATGGGAGGAGTTCGGTGAGGCCATGGAACAAGACTTTCAGTCGGCTTCAAAGAGATTCTGGCAAACTGTTCGGCGGCTCAGGAGGGGAAAGCAGCTCCCCGTCCACACTGTGTATGGTGCGGATGGGACACTGTTGACTTCAACTGGGGATATCGTCGGGCGGTGGAAGGAATACTTCGAGGATCTCCTCAATCCCACTGATACGCCTTCCACAGAGGAAGCAGGGTTTGGGGACGAGGGGGATGACTCGCCTATCACAGGGGCTGAGGTCGCCAAGGTGGTTAAAAATCTCCTTGGTGGCCGGGCCCCGGGGGTGGACGAGATTCGCCCCGAGTACCTCAAGGCCCTGGATGTTGTTGGGTTGTCATGGTTGACACGCCTCTGCAACATTGCGTGGAGGTCGGGGGCAGTGCCTTTGGCATGGCAAACCGGGGTGGTGGTTCCTCTCTTCAAAAAAGGGGACCGGAGGGTGTGCTCCAACTTTAGAGGGATCACACTCCTCAGCCTCCCTGGGAAGGTCTATGCCAAGGTACTGGAGAGGAGAGTCCGGCCGTTGGTCGAACCTCGGATTCAGGAGGAGCAATGTGGTTTTCGTCCTGGCCGTGGCACATCGGACCAGCTCTTTACCCTCTCGAGAATTCTTGAGGGTTCGTGGGAGTTTGCCCAACCAGTTTACATGTGTTTTGTGGACTTGGAGAAGGCATTTGACCGCGTCCCTCGTGGATTTTTGTGGGGGGTGCTTCGGGAGTATGGGGTATCGGGCTTGTTGTTACGAGCTATTCGGTCTCTGTACGACCGTTGTGAGAGTTTAGTTCGCATTGCCAACACTCGGTCGGAGTCATTCCCAGTGAGAGTTGGACTCCGCCAGGGCTGCCCTTTGTCACCGGTCCTGTTCATAATTTTTATGGACAGGATTTCTAGGCGCAGCCAGGGAATGGAGGGTGTCATGCTTGGTGACCACAGGATCTCATCTCTGTTGTTTGCAGATGATGTTGTCCTGTTGGCTTCATCCAGCAATGACCTACAGCTCTTGCTGGGACGGTTTGCCGCTGAGTGTGAAGCGGCTGGGATGAGAATCAGCACCTCCAAGTCCGAGTCCATGGTCCTCAGCCGGAAAAAGGTGGATTGTCCTCTCCGGGTTGGGGACAGGCTCCTGCCCCAAGTGGAGGAGTTTAAGTATCTTGGGGTCTTGTTCACGAGTGAGGGGAAAATGGAGCGAGAGATCGACAGACGGATTGGAGCAGCATCTGCAGTGATGCGGACGTTGTACCGGTCTGTTGTGGTGAAGAGGGAGCTTAGTTCTAAGGCAAAGCTGTCGATTTACCAGTCAATCTACGTTCCTACTCTCACCTATGGTCACGAGCTTTGGGTAATGACCGAAAGAACGAGATCGCGGATACAAGCGGCTGAAATGAGCTTTCTCCGTAGGATTGCTGGACTCACCCTCAGAGATAGGGTGAGGAGCTCAGTCATCCGGGAGAGGCTCAGAGTAGAACCGCTGCTCCTCCACATTGAAAGGAGTCAGTTGAGGTGGTATGGGCATCTGATTAGGATGCCTCCTGGACGCCTCCCACTTGAGGTGTTTCAGGCACGTCCCACTGGGAGGAGACCCCGGGGCAGACCCAGGACTCGGTGGAGAGACTATGTCTCCCAGCTAGTCTGGGAACGCCTTGGTATCCCCTCTGAAGAGCTGGAGCAGGTGGCTGGGGAGAGGGAAGTCTGGGCTTCTCTGCTTGAACTGCTGCCTCCGCGACCCGGACCTCCGGAAAAGCGGTAGAAGATGGATGGATGGATGGAAAAAAGAAATCCTCCCCCCCCTACATATAGCTTCTGGTTGCTGGGCGTTCCCAGGCAACTCCAGCAATGCATGTCCATTGTCCAAATTTGTTTAAACCAGTCTTCTCAGTGTCCAAATGAATCCCACATCCTTCGTCTCAGAGTCCAAATGGCTCCAAATGTCTCCTCGCTTTTATGGCCCCTCGCAACCCCATGCCCATATGTGGAAATAGGAACAGAGAGACTAGAGCTTGTGTGTATGTGCAACTTGTGTGTGTGTACAACTAGTGTGTGTGTGTGTGTGACTGGTGTGTAACTTGTTTGTGTGTGTGTGTGTGTGTGACGTGTGTGTAAGAGCACTTTGTGTAATATCTAACTGACTAATCTTCACTATTTATTTATTATAACAGACACCATATTGTCTGGTAGCAGCGGAGAGCTGAAGACCGCCCACGGATGGACCCATCGACCAATCGAGTGAACCAGCCAGCTGGAGGAGAAGACGGTGTGTGTGTGTGTGTGTGTGGGGGGGGGGGATCTGTACGTTACCTGTTGTTGTGAAGACATGAAGGAGAAATTAATAACCGCTCTTTGAGGCAACATAATACTATATGACCAGTCCTTGCCCTCATATAGAAACAACATACAAAGGAACGAGGCATGAAGAACAATGGAACATGGGCTCATCCAGCCAAAGCTCACAAACCAGGCGGTCAGATTCGACATGCATTGTGCGGGTCTATAGGATTGGGTGACCCCAAAACCGGCGGCGATGGTGACAATGTCGCCTTTTGTAGCGCAGATATACCAGCACTATTAAAAACAGACATCAATCTGCTCATGGTTAATGTAAGAGCCATGAGAATGAAAATAAGTTCCAGAAAAATATAAGTTCATTAATCGTTAGCAAAAGTTAATAGAAAAAAATCAGTAAAATTTCACATTTGTTAATAAGTTAATAATTCATAGGAAATTCTGAGTCAAAAGTTAGGTAAAAAGATGCGTAAAAGTACATGTTAATAGATGTAAGAAGTTTATCTTTCGTCAGAAGACTGCGGCTGCAGTGTACAGTCGAAACATGTTAAGAAGGTAAAGACATCTCCTTTCTATTTTTGTCTTTAATAAGAACAAAAGATAAATAATTAAAAGAAGACAAAATGAACCTACTTGAGCTAAGATGTAAGAAGTGTTCCTTTAAGTGGTGAGTTATATATCACATGCAGCTATGCAGTCAGACTGAGAGCTGCACTAAGACACAGGAGCACACAGTTTTTCTACTGTGTGACAGTGTAATTAAGAGCTTTTTTGTTTTATTAAAAGTTTTAAAATCCAAGATTCTGTCTTGTTGCTTGTGTCAAGAATACTGTGCTTCAGCTCTTACGTGATTTTTGGACAAGAAGGAAAGCCATTATATAAGTAGAAAAAACTATTCAGACATGAAGGCTAATTACATGCTAACATATGGAAGGTCTCAGGTGGGTTCAGAGGGGAATTCCAATGCACCATTTCCAAGAAGTCTGCAATATAACCTTGTGGAAACCCAATGATTTAAAGAAAAGCCTTGAGAAAAGATAAAGAAAGAACAAACAGTTTTAAAGGACTTGAATCTGTCAAGTTAGCCTGCTAAATGCTACAAATTGAAGACTGATAGCCACTTGATTCCTCTGCATGCATAAAGGACAACTTGCCGTATTGAAAAGCCAAATAAGTATCTGTGTATCTCAGAAGTTGTGATGCACATGTCTGAAGAGAAAAGTGGAAATACTTTTTGAACATTTGCACGCAATTTATGCATTGCTTTTGCTAATGTGGAGAAAGGAAGCAGGCGAGCCAAAGAGCTAGACAACACATGAACTTTATTCCATCTCCAACATACAGTACAGTAAAAAGCTCCTGGGTTTCTGTGCATTACTCTTTTATACCTTTAATTCCATACATTGAGACCCGGAACTTCCGATCATAATACACTGTTTGGAACAAAGACCTGTGTGGCATATTAACACAGCATAACGTCGGCCCTGCTGCTCACACCCTTCTCTCTTCCAGCGGCTCTGGCAGTTCCTCCTCTCCCCGGGGGGTGCATAGTCAATACTGTCCTGTTTGAGACCCCCCGGTGGCACCTCCTCCGCTGGTCCATTGTTCCCCCTTATCCCAGCTGCCTTCTCTGGGTGGAGAATCCCCCACTCATGCCACCACAATATGATAGCTGAAGATGAGGGAGTGTTTAACTGCAGAAATGGAAACTAAAAGAGTGAGCAAGCTAACTGAGAGAGCATTGGAGAAAAAATTGCAAAGGCTCATTGGATCGAGAAGAGGAGTTTTAGCTTGGATAAATGGAAAAAAGAAAGAAATCGAAAACTGGGTGTGTGATGCTGGCAATGTATACAAAGTACAAGAATCCTTGCACAATAATTTTCCCACTCTTGTTTTTGAGTTTAAAGAGCTCAGTAAGAAAATATAGGATCTTCTGCTCAAGGATGAAAGAGAAGAAGATAAGAAAATTTGGTTAAAACCTAAACTGCTAAATATCACACAGTTTATGGAAGAAACTGAAGGACGGATAAATAGTCTAAGTGAAAGCAGAAAAAGCAAAGAAAATAATGCAGGTGATGATGACATAGGACCTGAAGATAGTGCTTCACAGATGTCTATTTACGTGAAACCAACCTGAAAAAAGGCTCAGTGGCCAGATGCTCATCAGTCCTATCTACTAGATCATCAGCTTGTGCTAGTGAAGGAGCAAAGCTCGCTGGTTTAGTTGAACAAGCTGCAGCCATACAGGCAAAGCAGGAGCTTCAAGTGGAAGAAGCACGTATTAAAGTCAAGCTGGAAAGACTGGACTTAGAAGCAGCTATTGCTGAAAAGAGAACTCAAGTAAGAATACTGAAAGAGTATGAGAGATCAGAAAATGGCATGAACAGTTATGTCCACTTGCATGTTAAAAGCAAGAAAGAGGACATGAGACATAATTCACCCACTACTATTCCTGTATCTCGGGGTACAGTTTCATCTATGTCACTTCCATCTACATACCCTACTGGCAGACAACATAGAGACAGTGATGGCATTATTCAAGTAATGCAGAAGCAAAACATGATTACTGAGATGCTGGTTAACCAACAGAAACAGATTCAGTTACCAGTTAAAGATGTTCCAGTGCTCAAGGGAGAACCTCTTAACTACAAAGTCTTCATGAAGGCATTCAAACAAGCCATAGAAAGCAGAGCTGATAGTGATCAAGATAAGCTATACAACTTGCAACAGTACACTTCAGGAGAACTACATGAACTTGTCCACAGCTGTGAACATATGCCACCTGACAGGGGATTCAGGGAAGCAAAACGACTGCTTCAGAAGCGCTATGGAGATGAACTGCTGATAGCTAGTGCTTACATTGACAAAGCATTAAATTGACCACAAATCAAGACGGATGATGGAAAAGCACCAAACGCTTATGCTGCATTTTTGACTAGCTGTCGTAACACAATGGAAGATGTTGAGTTTATGGAGGAAATGGATAATTCTACAAACCTGAGAATAGTGGTTTCCAAACTCCCATACAAAATGAGAGAAAGGTGGCGTAATTCAGCATTTGAAATCTAGGAAAGCAGGGGACATAGACCAAGATTTGCTAAACTTGTTACTTTCATTGATTGTCAAGCAGAAATAGTGATAGATCCACTTTTTGGAGATCTTCAAGACATCCATACACCTACAGTGGTGAAAGGTAGAGAAAAAGGGCAACCTATCAAAAGTGGAGTGAAGGGAAGCAGCTTTGCAACTAATGTGTTGGTGGAAAAGAAAAGACCAGATGCATCAGCAAAACAGCCTAGCACAATCAAAGCAGCTAATGCCTTTGAAACACCATGTCTCTTCTGCCAAAAGAAGCACTACTTGGAATCCTGCTTTAAGTTTAAAGAACTAGCACACAAAGAACGTGTTGAATTTTTGAAAACCAAAGGGTTGTATTTTGGGTGTTTAACATAAGGCCATCTCAACAAGACTCGCAAGAAAAGAATGGTGTGTAAACAGTGCTCACAGAGACACCCAGACACTCTTCATGTGGAGAAAGAATCCAGCACATCAATGGCAACAAACAACAGCACTCAAACTGAGCAGGTTTCAGGCTCTCAGACATTTGTTGCACAGGAAATAATTGGCTGCACCAGGGCCGGAGAAAATGAGTGTCTATTATCCATTGTGCCGGTGAAAGTGAGATCCCATAGAGATGGAAGGTCAGTAAAGACTTATGCTTTTATGGATCCAGGCAGCACTGGCGCATTCTGTATGGAAGAACTCAGAAGCTGAATATAAAAGGAAAACCCACACAGATAATGTTGACTACTATGAATCAAGACGAAGTTCAGGGACAGAAGATGATTAACAGCTATGTGCTTTCAGACCTGGAAGTTTGTAGCCTGGAAGACACAAACTACATTAAGTTACCAAAGGTCTTTACACACAATAACATCTCTATTCAGAAAGAAAACATCCCCACTCAGGAACATCTTCAATAGTAGCCACACCTAAGAGAAGTAATCTTGCCACACATTGATGCTGATGTGGGCCTTCTTACTGGGGCTAACAATGCAAAGACAATGGAACCATGGCAAGTAATAAACAGTCAAGATGATGGGCCTTACACTGTGAAGACTGTTTTAGGCTGGATGGTTTGTGGACCTATGAAGAGAGAGAATGTGAATCCCACCGATATGATACCACATTACAGTGTCAACCGAGTCTCAGTGGTGGAATTAGAACAGCTACTGCTTCAGCAATACAACACTGACTTCCCAGAATGTTATTATGATGACAAAGAAGAGATGGTCCAGGAAGACAAAAAGTTCATGCTGTCAGTGCAAAAGACAACAAGATATGTGGATAGACATTACTAAATAGAGCTTCCACTCAGAAGTGAACATGTAAAGATGTCAAACAACCATTGCATGGCAGAATAATGAGCCACAAGTCTGAAGTAGAACCTGAGTAAGAACACAGTGTTTCTAGAAGACTACAAAATGTTCATGACGAGCCTACTGGACAAAGGCTATACTGTTGAAGTCCCCAGAAAACAGCTTGACCGCAATGACAACAAGGTATGGTATGTCCCACACCATGGGGTGTATCACCCTAAGAAAAAGAAAATTTGTGTTGTCTTTGATCGCACACCATCATTCAAGGGTGTTTCACTAAACAGTCAGTTATTACAGGGGCCTGACCTCACTAACTCACTTAGTGGTGTCTTATAGAGGTTCAGAGAAGAACCAGTAGCAATGATGGCAGACATTGAATCTATGTTCTAACAGGTGAGAGTTCCAGAAAAGGATTGTGACCTACTGAGATTCTTATGGTGGCTGAACGGCAACTTAAGTGCACCAATAAAAGATTACCGGATGCAAGTTCACCTTTTTGGAGCTACATTTTCTCCTAGCATTGCATCTTATGCTTTACGTAGAACAGCAGAAGACAGAAAGGACACTGCAACTCCAGAAGCCGTTGCCACAGTTCTCCACAGCTTTTATGCAGATGACTGTTTACAATGTGCATCTACAGAAGGCAGTTGCTTTGGTGAAAAATCTTCAAGACTTATTCATGGAAGGGGGTTTTAATCTCACCAAATGGGTAAGCAACAACAGAACAGTTATATCATCCATCCCTGCAGAGCACAGAGCTATTGAGTTAAAGGATCTTGACCTAACTCATGATGCCCTACTTATCAAATGAGCTCTTGGCATACAGTGGTGCACTGACAATGATGCATTCAAGTATAGCACCAAGCTGCCAGAAAGGCCAATGACCAGAAGAGGCATTCTTTCCATTGTAAATTCCACCTATGATCCTCTTGGTTTTCTGGCACCAGTCGTGCTCCCCGCCAAACTTCTTTTAAGAGACTTCTGAAAGGAAAAACAGGGATGGGATGAAGAAATCAGTACCACAAAGGCAAAACAGTGGTGTCAGTGGTGTGATGAGCTTACTCGCCTCTCAAATTTCCATATAAAGAGATGCATTAAACCATCAGGATTTGGACACGCTATGGAAGCAACATTGCATCACTTCTCAGATGCAAGCGAAAATGCTTAAGGCACAGTATCATATCTTGTGCTGGTGAATAAATATAGCAAAACCCATTGTTCCTTTTTGATGGGGAAGTCTAGAGTGGCCCCACTTAAACAAGTCACTATTCCAAGACTTGAGTTAACCGCGGCAGTTGTTGCAGTTAAAGTGGACAAGATGCTGCAAGAGGAAATGCAAATTCTACTGCAGCAATCTGTTTTTTTGGACTGACAGTACAACTGTTCTCAAGTACATCAACAGTGAGACAGCTCATTTCAAAACATTTGTATTAAATAAAATGACACTTATACATGAGGCTACCAAACCAGAACAGTGGAAATACATTAGAACATCACAGAATCCTGCTAATCAAGCCACCAGAGGCACGACAGTTAACAGCCTGATAAAAGGCGAAACATGGTTTAATGGACCACAGTTTCTAACACAACCAAAAAGTGAGTGGCCACAGAGACTGGACGATGAAAATCAAGATCTGCAAAATGATCCAGAGATTAAGCGCATCACAGTGAACATCATCAAAGCTGAGGAAACCTCTGACTCCTTGGACAGATTGCTTCATTATTATTCTAGTTGGGATAGACTAAAAAGAGCAGTTGTATGGATTCTGAGAGTCAAAGAAACACTGACCCACCTGAAAGACAAGAGGAAAGAGTTACAAATTTCCATCAGTCAGTCAGAAAAGGATCCAGACAGACAGAGTACTTGTGCAGCAGCACATGAAAAAGTACAAGTCTACATTGGTAAAGAAAGCACTTACCATCAAACAGCTGATGACAGCAGAAATTGAAATCATCCAACACAGTCAAGAACAATGGTTTCCTGAAGAAATAAAGGCTCTACACAGTAACTTGTCAGTCAAGAAAAAGAGTTAGTTGTATAAGCTTGACCCCATTTTGCAAGATGGCACTTTAAGGGTCGGAGGACGGCTGGACTAATCTGCCATGCCAGAAGACGCAAAACATCCAGCAATAATCTCAAAACACTCCAGAGTTGTCATTCTTATCTTGAAGGATATCCATGAAAAAAATTGAACACTGTATGTTGTCACAGTTAAGACAAAAATTTTGGATTCCTCAAGCACCCTCAGCTATCAGGAAGTTGATAGCAAACTGCACAGTTTGCAGGAGACTGAGAGGCCAAGTTGGACAACAGAAAATGGCAAATCTTCCGGAAGATCATCTTTTACCAGATAAACTGACATGGTTAGGGACCCAGGAGACAGACGCTGACATGAGTAGATAGAAGACAATTATTCTTTATTAAGATAGTGTGTGTTGGGTGAGTGAGTGAATGAGTGCATGGCTGTCTGGTCACTGGAGCTGAGCATTTCCTGCGGCGACCTGGCAACCCTGGAACACACAAGCACAGAAAATTACCACTGTTCACAAGGATGGAAACCTGAAGCTTGTGATGCTTACTTGCAGGTGCCACAGAGAGAATCCTGCTGGCTCCGAGTGCCTGTGCGGCGTGGTGCTCGTGGTGCTCAACGCAGAGGAGGTGAGGAGGAACTCCGAGGTGGAGGAGATGGCGTCCCGTCAGCTGGGGAGGTTAGTCCGCCGCCAGGGAGGTCCACCTGTGCACAGGGGAAAAGACTAGGAGAGGATGAGTGTAGAGGTTGCTTACTTGACGTGGCTTGATGCTATGACTTGACTTTGGCTCTGGCTTGAGGTCGTATCCTCGATGCATTGCTGGGCAAAGGCGACAGATGACTCCGTGCAGAGCAGTCTGAGGTTCTGGCTTTTAAAGCCCGTTGATTATCACCTGCCGGTGTGTGCACAGCTGAGGATGATGATGACGGCCCAGTGGCCGCCATGACAGTACTCCCCCCTCTAGAGGTGCCTCCAGGCACCTGCCCAATCCTACCTGGATGCGCCCGATGAAAATCGCAGATCAGCTGCTTGTCGAGGATCAACGCCGGGTGAATCCAGGAGCGATGCTCAGGGCCAAACCCCTCCCAGTCCACCAAATACTGAAGGCCCCGACCCCGCCGGCGGACATCCAAGATGGCAGTCACCCCCCAAGCCGGATGGCCATCGATCATCCTCGGGGGGGACCAGGAGCTGCGGGGGGCGGGCACAGAGGGTCGACGATGTACGGCTTGACCTGGGAGACGTGAAAGGTAGGGCAGATGTGCATGGAAGAGGGGAGAGCAAGGCGCACAGACACAGGGTTGATAACATGGGAGATAACATAAGGGCCGATGAAGCGCTTGGTCAGCTTGCGCTTCTAGGCCGGCACACTGATGTTCCTAGTGGACAACCAAACTTTCTGACCCACCTTATAGTCCGGGGCGGGCCTCCTGTGGTGGTTGGCCACCTGGATGTTACGTTCTGTGGTTCTTAGGAGGGCTCTGCGGGTGATGGACCAGATCCGCCGACAACGCCTGGCGTGGACCTGCACTGAAGGAACCGCTACCTCCTTCTCCTCCTCAGGGAACAGTGGTGGATCAAACCCCAGGGACGCCTTGAAAGGGGACATCCCTGTAGCAGAGGACACCGTAGTGTTATGGGCGTACTCGATCCAAGGTAGAAATGTGCTCCAAGAAGAGGAGCAGGAGGAGATGACACAGCGCAGCGCAGCCTCCAGCTCCTGATTGGCCTGCTTGCACTGACCGTTGCTCTGCGGGTGGTACCCTGAGGAGAGACTAGCTCTGGCCCCCAGCACTGTGCAGAACGCCTTCCAGACTTGGGATACAAACTGCGGTCCTCGGTCCGATACAATGTCAGCGGGGATTCCGTGAAGACGGACCACATGTTGAATGAGAAGGTCCGCCGTCTCCTGCGCCGAAGGCAGCCCCCGGAGAGGCACAAAGTGAGCTGCCTTGGAAAAACGGTCCACTATAGTCAGAACCATCGTGAAATGACCAGAGCGGGGCAGGCCGGTTACAAAGTCCATGGCCACGTGGGACCAGGGGCGAGAAGGGACAGGCAAAGGGTGAAGAAGACCCGCCAGGGGGGATGATGATGATTTCCCAGTGGCGCACTGGGCGCAGGCCCGGACATAGTTGTTGACATCCTTCCTCAACCCTGGCCACCAAAAGGCCCTCTGGAGAAGATCGGTGGTTCGGCCCACCCCCGGATGGCACGCCAGTTTGGATGTGTGGCCCCATTCGATTACCCGGCTCCTGACAGAAAGAGGGATGAACAGATGGCCTGGGGGACCCCCACCCGGGTCAGGGTCCGTCTCCTGCACTCTTCTGACCCTGTCGCGGATCTCCCAAGACAATGCGCCCACCACACAAGATGACGGCAGAATGGTCTCCTCCTGCTCATCGGCGGACGGTGCGTCAAACTGCCTCGAGAGGGCGTCAGGTTTGCCATTCTTGCTCCCCGGCCGGTAGGTGATGGTGAAATTAAACCGGCCGAAGAAAAGAGACCAGCGGGCCTGGCATGCGTTCAGTCACTTGGCCGTCCTGAGGTACTCAAGGTTACGATGGTCAGTCCAGACGATGAACGGCTGGGCAGCCCCCTCCAGCCAGTGTTTCCACTCCTCCAGGGTGAGTTTCATGGCCAGCAGCTCCCTGTCACCAATGCAGTAATTTCTCTCCGCGGCAGTCAGGCGGTGGGAGAAGTATGCACATGGTCGTATCCTGCCATCCACCGGAGAACGTTGGGAGAGAACGGCCCCAACTCCCGAATCCGAGGCATCCACCTCCACCAGGCACTGCAGCTCCGGGTCCACCTGGGTCAGTATGCGGGCTGAAGCGAACTCCTCCTTCAGTCTCCCGAATGCCATGGCAGCCTCCTCACCCCAACGAAAAGGCACTTTAGGGGACGTGAGCACGGTCAGGGGGCGGGCGATGTTTCCAAAATCCGGCACGAGCCGTCGGTAGAAATTGGCGAAACCCAGGAACCCCTGTAGCTGTTTCCTGGACGTGGGCGTGGGCCAATCCACCACCGCCTTGACCTTGGCCAGGTCGGGGAGCACCTGATTGCGGGTGATAATAAACCCAAGAAAGGAGGTTTTATCAGTGTGGAACTCACATTTTTCAGCCTTGACGAACAGCTGGTTCTCCAGGAGGCGCTGCAGGACCCGTCGCACATGCACCTGGTGCTCCTCTAACGTGCGTGAGAAGATGAGGATGTCGTCGAGGTAGACAAACACGAAGGAGTTGAGGAAATCCCGGAGGACATCGTTTATCAGGCGCTGAAACACGGCCGGAGCGTTGGTTGACCCAAACGGCATCACCAGATACTCGAAGTGGCCGTTTGGGGTCCGGAAAGCCATCTTCCATTCATCGCCCTCTCTGATGCGCACCAGGTGGTAGGCGTTCCGCAGGTCCAACTTCGTAAACCAGGACGCCCCCTGGAGAGAGTCGAAGGCTGTGTTCATCAATGGCAGCGTATATTTGTCCTTAACTGTGATCTCATTGAGCCCCCGGAAGTCGATGCAGGGATGCAGCGAACCGTCCTTCTTTCCCACGAAGAAGAAACCTGCACCCACGGCCGAGGACGAAGGACGAATAATTCCGGAAGCCAGAGACTCCTTGATATATGTGTCCATAGCCTCGCTCTCTGGGGCGGACAGGCTGTATATGCGGCTTGCCAGGAGAGGGGCCCCTGCCTTGAGGTTGATCGCACAGTCATAAGGACGGTGGGGGGGGGGACAGCGCCCGTGACTTGCTGAACACCGCCCCCAGATCGTGGTAGACTTCTGGTACCATGGACAGGTCCGGGGGTGGCGTCGAAGGAGGAGGCACCGAGACCGAAGGAGCACACGCCGCAGATTGGAGGCAGGCACTCAAACAGAAAGAACTCCAAGCAGTAATAGTCCTAGCTTGCCAGTCAAAGGTGGGGCTGTGAAGCCGAAGCCATGGGTACCCCAGGATGACGGGGGAGGAGGAGGTGGACAGCACCAAGAACCGAATTTCCTCCCGGTGATTCCCAGAGACAATTATTGACACAGGGACTGTCTGATGGGAAACGGGGATTAGTGACGTCTTGGACAACGTGACGAGATTGACAGCTGAGGCCCATCTGGGTTGCCAGGTCTCTGGAGATGAAATTTTGCTCAGCTCCAGAGTCAACTAAGGCATGTGTGGTATGTTCCTTATGTTTGTGGAGTAGCCTAATGGGGATGTGGCAACTAGTGAGGGGCTTTTTCTGTTTCTCGTCCGTGAATCCCCCTACTGTGATCCATGGACCTCCCCTTTTAACCGGTTCGGACATTCCGCAACCCCATGAGACCCGTTGCCACAATAGAAACATAGGCCCAGATCCTTGCGGCGTTGTCTTTCAGTCACTGAAACTACCGATTGTCCAATAACCATATCTTCCTGCTCCGGAAGTTCCTCTGACGAGGGCAGAGCGAGGAGAGGTGGCCTAGCGGAGCGAGGGCGGGGTTTACTCGGACGGGTGGCTGTTCTCCGTTTGGCCGCTCGCTCCCTTAGCCTACTATCCAAGCTGATGGTGAGGGAAATTAATTCTCCTAATCTGTCTGGTTTGTCCCGTGCCGCTAGCTCATCTTTCAACTCGGAGCTAAGACTGCGGAGGAAGATACCACAAAGCGCTGGCTCCCCCCACCCAATCTCCGCGGCTAATACCCAGAAGTCTATGGCGTAGTCAGCGGCAGATCTACTACCCTGTCGAAGGCTTAGCAGCTGTTCGGTTAGCACCGCGCCCCGGTCTGTATGATCAAATACCTCCATGAACTCTGCCACGAACTGCTGGTAAGTCAAAAAAGGATAATTAGGTTTAGCCATTACTGTATAAGCCCAGTCTAAGGCCCTACCCCCCAGCAGGTTGGAGATATACCCAATTTTGCTTTGGTCAGTGGCAAAGTCCCCCGGGACATGGTGAAACACTGACTCACACTGGAGTAAAAAACCTCGTGCTTCCCCGAGTTTTCCGCTAAAGCGGGCGGGGGTTGGCATGGGAGTGAGACGATGTAGAGATGGTGGATTAGCTTGGCTAGTAGGAGCGGCTACGGGGGCTGGAGATGCCCCGGTCGCTGGGGGGAACGCCTGGTGTCCTTCCAGGCGGTCCAGCCGGCTGTTAACCTGAGTTAACTGATTTAGAATTACTGCCTGTTGATGTGAAATCATATCTACTCGGGCGCTAAGAGTGTTTAGACGGCGCGCCAGCATGCTGTCAGATGGGTCATCTTGACAGAGTCGTACTGACATGGTTAGGGACCCAGGAGACAGACGCTGACACGAGTAGATAGAAGACAATTATTCTTTATTAAGATAGTGTGTGTTGGGTGAGTGAGTGAATGAGTGCGTGGCTGTCTGGTCACTGGAGCTGAGCATTTCCTGCGGCGACCTGGCAACCCTGGAACACACAAGCACAGAAAATTATCACTGTTCACAAGGATGGAAACCTGAAGCTTGTGATGCTTACTTGCAGGCACCACAGAGAGAATCCTGCTGGCTCCGAGTGCCCGTGCGGCATGGTGCTCGTGGTGCTCAACGCAGAGGAGGTGAGGAGGAACTCCAAGGTGGAGGAGATGGCGTCCCGTCAGCTGGGGAGGTTAGTCCGCCGCCAGGGAGGTCCACCTGTGCACAGGGGAAAAGACTAGGAGAGGATGAGTGTAGAGGTTGCTTACTTGACGTGGCTTGACGCGATGACTTGACTTTGGCTCTGGCTTGAGGTCGCATCCTCGATGCATTGCTGGGCAAAGGCGACAGATGACTCCGTGCAGAGCAGTCTGAGGTTCTGGCTTTTAAAGCCCGTTGATTATCACCTGCCGGTGTGTGCGCAGCTGAGGATGATGATGACGGCCCAGCGGCCGCCATGACATGAACCACCATTTACCAATGGGGATGCTGACTTCTTTGGACCCTTTGATGTTAAATGGGCCGGGGAACTGTCAGAAGGTATGGTGTGCTATTTACCAGCCTCACCATCAGGGAAGTGAATATAGAGGTTGCAGACAGTCTTAACACCAGCTCCTGCATCAATGCCTTGCACTGTTTCTTAAACAGAATAGGACAAGTCACCATCATATGCTCTGACAATGGCACAAATTTTGTGGGTGCAGCTGCGAGAGGCATATGAAGCCTTGAACCAATCACACATTGAAAAGGCTATGCAGAAGAAGGAAATCAAATGGATTTTCAACAGCCCATCTGTATCTCATCAGGGAGGAGTCTGGGAGAGGCAGATACGTACTGTGTGGAGGATCCTTGGTGCCCTAGTGAAAGAACAGACCCTCATGGATGACAGTGTTCACACTCTCAAGTGTAAGGTTGAAAGTATAATTAATAACAGACTAATCACAAGCTTATCGGACAGTCCATGTGATTTGGAGCCATTAACCCCAAATCATTTGCTGCTAATGAAAACCCAGCCCAGTATGCCACCTGGAACCTTCAACAAGGATGATCAGTATACACGGAGACGGTGGAGACAAGTCCAATACCTTGCAAACTTGTTCTGGACCAGATGGACCCGTGAATACTTGCCCCTCCTTCAGGAACATCAGAAGTGGTCGCAACTGCAAAGAAACTTCAAACCAGTAGACATCGTGCTCATGGCTGACAGTTCTTCCCCAAGAAACACATGGATTATGGGACAAATAATCCAAACCACATCTGATTCCAGTGGTACAGTACGAAGGGTTAAGTTGCAGACCAAAACCACACAAACTCTGCTTGCTACAAGAAGCAATGTAGACTCAAGAGGACCTCCTGACGAAGAATAAGAAGAAAAGACTGATGTAGCAGTTTGAAAATAGTTCATTTAGTTTATTAGTAACTAACTAATGTCCTTTAATATTTGTGCTACAGTTAATTACCTCCGCCAGGCCGAAAAGGCCAGGAGGAGGTTATGTTTTTGCCTTTGCCGGGGTTTGTCTGTGTGTTTGTTTGTCTGTCTGTCTGTCTGTCTGTTGGTTAGCAAGATAACTCAAAAAATCTTGGACGCATTTCCATGAAACTTTCAGGCGTTGTTGGAAATGGTACAAGGAAGAACTGATTAAATTTTGGGGGTGATCCGGTTCACCATCTGGACACAGGAATTTTTTAAAGCATTTTTCATTCAACACTGTGACATACAGCCATTTTCAACATGTGCGCAGGCGCAATGGAGGGCGCTGGTCGTCGTGTCTGCAACACAAACTCTGCATTCTTCAACGTTTTAGGCACAAAAGGACGCGGAAAACACTGCTGGCCTGGGCCCGCCGCAAAACCTCACACGGGCAGCTGTCCGCCGACGGATTCTTTGGCAGAAATTCCCCGGCCAGCCATAGGAGCTGCGCATTTGGCACAAATTCGCCGGCCAGCCATAGGCGCTGCGCAAAAACGAGCTCTCTGCCGGCGAAGCTTCTAAATTCTCGTTTGCCGCGGAGCGCAACCCCCCAAAAAATAATATTGTAGCAAACTCAATATGAGCACCCTACTTGGCTTGCCAAGTGGGTTGACCCTATTGGCGACACAGGTAGAGTGCAGGACTCCGGAGCGGGAGGCGTGAGTTCGAACCTCCCGGTGGGACGTCGCCATGTCGAGCAGCACGTTACAATATAACATAAAACCCACGGCAACCTGTCTACCCAATTTGCATCCGTCAGTGGAGGAGATGGACACAACAGCAACACTTCAGTTTATTACCTCCGCCAAGGAGGCAATGCTTTTACTACTGAACCACTAATCCTATCACTATCAGATTGATTGTCATTGATTAATTGTCTATGTTTATTGCACTGTCCCTGTCAAAGAAACAAATAATCATTGTGAATCCAATTGCTAGTCATATGTTTACATGCTCAAGGAATCTGAAAACGTACACACAAACGCTGTATGGGGGGAATTGTGGCGCTTGGCAGAGGTCTGTGCTCTCCGAGTGCTTTTCTAGTTTAGTTTTGCTTCTGTTAGATGGCTCTCAGTATTTGGTTTTTGATAATGCTTAATCATATTGCTTAACCATTAGGGGTCGGGTATGTAACAGCCATAACATGAGAAAGAAAATAAGTTACAGTAAAAATATAAGTTCATTAATCATTAGCAAACGTTAATTGAAACAATCAGTAAAATTTCACATTTGTTAATAAGTTAATAATTCATAGGAAATTCTGGGTCAAAAGTTAAGTAAAAAGATGTGTACAAGTGCATTTTAATAGAATTAAGAAGTGCTCCTTTAAGTGGTGAGTTACGTATCACATGCAGCTATGCATTCAGACTGAGAGCTGCACTAGACACAGGAGCACACAGTTTTTCTACTGTGTGACAGTGTAATTAAGAGCTTTTTTGTTTTATTAAAAGTTTTAAAATTCAAGATTATGTCTTGTCGCTTGTGTCAAGAATACTGTGCTTCAGCTCTTACGTGGTTTTTGGACAAGAAGGAAAGCCACTATAGTTAATAATGACTATTCCAGTATTTCCTCCCACATTGCTAGACTCCACCTATCTGAAAACTATGGTACACGCCCCTTTTCCACACCTCATGGGTTCTGGTATCTGATTCCCTTCCGAAAAATCCTGACCAGTGGACACATAGCATCAGCGGTGAGAATGCAGAAGCACACAGAATAATCCGCTGGTGTTTGGGTGCCCTGTATATAACCTAGCAAGCAATTAGAGGTGTCCCCCTCCCGACTTGTGTGGCCAAAAACCTTTTCAAACTCACGGGTAAATTCATGGTAAGGAACAACGGGGCTGCTGGAACCGCTAACAAATGCCTGCGCCCACTCAAGGGCGAGGCCATCAAAAAGCGTGATTAAGTAACTTACTTTGCTTTGGTTGGTCAGAAAATCTGCTGGGGTTCTTTGAAAAACTAACTGGCACTGTAAGAGGAACCCTTTGTAGCCCCCCCGTCCTCCCGCTATAGTGGGTGGGAGGTGGGATGGAAAGGGCTCGACCAGCCAACATGGATTCGGTAGACGAGGCGGTGGCATTTGACGGAGGGGGCCGCGGCCGCCGGGCCAGACAAAAGAAAAGAAGCGAGTTGATTCATGAATTGGCTCAGCTGATTCTGGGTTATGGCTGATTGGTACACTAATTAGCTCAGCTCAGGCTAGTTAGTGTACCAATCAGCCATACCCCAAGGAGCCTGAGCTGGTGCATGAGGTTGAGAGATACCGGCTAGATATAGTCGGCCTCACCTCAACACACAGCTCCGGTTCTGGATCCAGTCTTCTAGAGAGGGGCTGGAGCTTGTCCTACTCTGGAGTTGCCCCGGGTGAGAGGTGACGAGCAGGGGTGGGTATTCTTGTATCCCCCCACCTTGCTGCCTCTATATTGGAGTTTTTCCCGGTGGACGAAAGGGTTGTTTCCCTGCACCTTCAGGTTGGGAAATGGGTCCTGACCATCATTTGTGCCTATGTACCAAATGATGTTTCAGAGTACCCACCCTTTTTGGAGTCTCTGACTGGGGTGCTGGAGGGTGCTCCTCTTGGAGACTCCATTGTCCTACTACGGGACTTCAATGTGCACGTGGGCAACAACAGTGAAACCTGGAGGGAGGTGATTGGGAGGAACGGCCTGCCCGATCTGAACCTGAGTGGTGTTCAGTTATTGGACTTATGTGCTAACTCAGTTTGTCCATAACAAACACCATGTTCAAGCATAAGGGTGCCCATATGTGCACCTGGCACCAGGACACCCTAGGTCACAGGTCGATGATCGATTTTGTATCGTGTCATCAGACCTGCAACCGTATGTCTTGGACACTCGGGTAAAGAGAAGTGCAGAGCTGTCAACTGATCACCACCTGGTGGTGAGTTGGATCCAATGGCAAGGGGAGGATGCCATTCAGACCTGGTAGACCCAAATGTATAGTGAGGGTGTGCTGGGAACCTCTGGCTGAGGCCTCTGTCGGGGAAGCCTTCAACTTCCACCTCCAGTAGAACTTCAACCACATTGATCCTCTGGTGCAGCCAGAACCATCTCGAACTTAACCCAGCCAAAACGGTGGAGATGACTGTGGATTTCAGGTGACAACCCCCTTCATTCCCCCCACTCACCATCCTCAACAGCACAGTGTCCACTGTGGACTCCTTCAAGTTTCTGGGTACCACAATCTCCCGGAACCTGAAGTGGTCCTCCCATATAGACACTGTCTGGAAAAAGGCCCAGCAGAGGTTGTTTTTTCTGCGTCAGCTCAAGAAGTTTGATTTGCCTCAGGAGCTGCTGGTTGTCTTCTCCACCGTCATCATCCAATCTGTCCTCTGCTTTTCCATCAGTGTCTGGTTTGGATCTGCCACTAAACAGGACAAGACCAGACTGCAGCGGATCATTAAGTCTGCGGAGAGGATCATTGGTACCGACCTACCCTCCATTGAGAACTTATATCGGTCCATAACCAGGAAACGGGCGGGAAACATCTGTGCTGACCCATCACACCCCGGCCACAAACTGTTTGAACTTCTATCTTCTGGTCGTCGTTACAGATCACTGAAGGTCAAAACCACCCGTCACAGGAACAGTTTCTTTCCTCAAGCCATCACTCTGATGAATTCCTAACATTCACCTAGTCCTACCTGTTGCTGTACCCATGACTTTTCATCCATTATTACAATTGCACATAACTCTCACGCTGCTTTTTACTTCATTCACATTATATCACTGAATCTGAGTTCACATTGAAATACTGTGTGACTGTATATTTTTTATATATTTCTGCAAAGTGTGGTTAGTCTGAGTAAATAACTGCATATATTCCTGTATATATTTGCATCCTTTTATAGAAACGTGGACAGACTGTAATTTACTGTACATACTCTGTTGTCATTGAATCCTTATTTAAATCCTCCACCTGAACAACGAGAGCAAGTTTTTAGCCAAAGTCAAATTCCTTGTATGTGTTGTGCATACTTGGCCAATAAAGCTGATTCTGATTCTGATTCTGATTCTGAGGGAGTCTGGAGACATGGAGTCTGAATGGGCCATGTTCTCCACCTCCATTGTTGAAGCGGCTGCCCAGAGCTGCGGCCGCAAGGTTGTCGGGGCATCTCGTGGTGGCAACCTCCGAACCAAATGTTGGACACCGGTGGTGAGGGGGGCCATTAAGCTGAAGAAGGAGTCCTATCAAGCTTGGTTGGTTTGTGGGACTCCCGAAGCAGCTGAGGTGTACCGGCAGGCCAAGCGGAGTGCAGCTCGGGTGGTTGCTAAAGCAAAAACTCGGGTATGGGAGGAGTTCGGTGACGCCATGGAACAAGACTTTCGGTTGGCCTCGAAGAGATTCTGGCAAACTGTCCGGCGGCTCAGGAGGGGGAAATAGCTCCCTGTCCACATTGTGTATGGTGCGGATGGGATGCTGCTGACTTCAACTGGGGATATCGTCGGGCGGTGGAAGGAATACTTCGAGGATCTCCTCAATCCCATTGATATGCCTTCCACAGAGGAAGCAGGGCTTGTGGACGAGGGGGACAACTCGCCTATCACAGGGACTGAGGTCGCCAAGGTGGTTAAAAATCTCTTTGGTGGCCGGGCCCCAGGGGCCCGTGCTTCGGGAGTATGGGGTATCAGGCTTGTTGTTATGAGCTATTTGGTCTCTGTACGACCGTTGTGAGAGCTTGGTTCGTATTGCCAACACTCGGTTGGACTCATTCCCAGTGAGAGTTGGACTCTGCCAGGGCTGTCCTTTGTCACCGATCCTGTTCATAATTTTTATGGACAGGATTTCTAGGATCAGCCAGGGAATGGAGGGTGTCATGCTTGGTGACCACAGGATCTCATCTCTGTTGTTTGCAGATGATGTTGTCCTGTTGGCTTCATCCAGCAATGACCTACAGGTCTTACTGGGACGGTTTGCCACTATGTGAAGCGGCTGGGATGAGAATCAGTACCTCCAAATCCGAGTCCATGGTCCTCAGCTGGAAAAAGGTGGATTGCCCTCTCGGGGTTGGGGACGATATCCTGCCTCAAGTGGAGGAGTTTAAGTATCTTGGGGTCTTATCCACAAGTGAGGGGAGAATGCAGCAAGAGATTGACAGATGGATCGGAGCAGCATCTGCAGTGATGCAGATGTTGTACCGGTCTGTTGTGGTGAAGAGAGATCTGAGCTCTTAGGCAAAGCTGTTGATTTATCAGTTAATCTACATTCCCACCCTCACCTATGGTTATGAGCTTTGGGTAATGACCGAAAGAACGAGATCGTGGATGCAAGCGGCTGAAATGAGCTTTCTCCGTAGGATTGCTGGACTCACCCTCAGAGATAGGGTGAGGAGCGCAGTCATCCGGGAGAGGCTCAGAGTAGAACCGCTGCTCCTCCACATTGAAAGGAGCCAATTGAGGTGGTATGAACATCTAATCAGGATGCCTCCTGGATGCCTCCCACTTGAGGTGTTTTGGGCATGTCCCTCTGGGAGGAGACCGTGGGGCCGACCCAGGACTCGCTGGAGAGACTATGTCTCCCAGTTGGTCTGGGAACGCCTTGGTATCCTCTCTGAAGAGCTGGAGAAGGTGGCTGGGGAGAGGGAAGTATGGACTTCTCTGCTTTAACTGCTGCCTCCGTGACCCGGACCACTGGAGAATCGGTAGAAGATGGATGGATGAATGGATGGTACACTAACTTATCAATCTTACTTTCGGTTGCAGTGAGATGTTCTAACAGGGAACCTGATGTGGCACCTGCCGGGTCCTGAGATTGGTGGGATTGTAATGATATGTTTCAAGCGAAGGCAGGACCCAAGGAGCAGAGGCCACAACAGGTAAACAGGTGAGGTGCAAGGTAGTGTGTTATTTACAATAACTGTGGTTGTAGTGCCGGGACAGGAGCTCTGTAGAGGGGAGAAGAGAAATGGGATGTTAACGTTAAGTTAATCTCTGGCAACGTAATTCTGTTTGTGAAGTCTGCAGTGTAGGGCAATTATTCCTGTCACATGCCGAGCCGGCTTGGCTTTCCCCGGCTCGGCCTTGATCTCTTTGTGGGGTTGGCTTTGCTGGTTATGTGTATTTTGGTGTATTCTTGCACTATATTCCATGTCCCTAGCCATTGCCTGACCGACAGCTGTTAGTCAACATCTGTCATCTCCTTTCTCTCATGCTGCTGACAGTCTGCCGGCCCAGCCACGCCCCCTCGCTCTCCTTCTGGCTCATCAGTGTTACCCAGTGGGGTAACATCGAAAAGAAAAAAAGGACCCACCCACATAGAAAACCCACCCTACAAAAAGTAAGAAAACAACCCCACCCCTGGTGGAAGGAGGGGAACCCAGGCACGAAGGGACCGAAACAAACCAGAGAAAATAAGAAAAACCCTCATGACTCACACCCCAGCAAACCCATGCTAGGAGGAAACAAAAAAGAAAAACCCCACTCAGGATCCACACCAGGCAGAACCAAGCATCTAGGCCCCCTGGACCAGAGAGCTGGATAGTTCAAGCAGCCGGCTAAAGTCCTAGGCCTGGCTGATGGTGTGATGGAAAGAGTTGGGTGGCCTGCTGGAGAATGTGGGCCACCCAACCCAATGGCACAGTCTGTCAGGTGGTCTGCCAGAGTTCTTTAACCACCTGAACAGAAATGGTGGTCCAGGGGGTGGCAGCCCAACAGGAAAAACCGGTGATGAGGCGGATGGAGGAGTAGGTGAAACCCCAACGACATTAGGTGGAAAACATGGAACCACGATGGCCTCGGGTAGAGGAGAGGGGACCACGACAGCGTCAGGCAGAGGAGAGGGGACCACGACGGTCTTGAGCAGAGGAGAGGGAACCCCGGCGCTTTTGGACTGCCCTGCAGTACCCTCAGTGGTCCAGGACTGGAGCGTAGCAGTACCTGCGGTTGCTCCCGACTGGAGCAAAGCAGCACTCGCGGTGGCTCCAGGCTGGAGCAAGGCTGCACCCGCGGAGTCTTTGAGCTGGAACAGAGCTACACCCACGGTGGACCTGGACTGGGCCAGAGCTGCACCCACAGTGGACCTGGACTGGGCCAGAGCTGCACCCACGGTGGCCCCTGGGCTGGAGCGTAACACCCACGGCAGACCCAAGCTGGAGCACAGCACCCATGTTGGTTTAAGGCTGGGGTGCAGCACCCATGACGGCCCCCGACTGGGACACAACATCCATGGAGACCCGGACTGAGGAGGAGCTGCACCCACGGAGGTCCCGGTCTGGGACGGAGCACCCGTGAAGACCTCAATTAGAGGAGAAGCAGCACCCATGGAGGTCCTGGGCTGGAATGAAGCACCAGCGATGACCTCAGCTGACAGGGAAGCAGCACCCTTGGAGGCCCCGAGCTGGGATGGTGTACCCGTATAGACCTCAACCGGAGGGGGAGCAGCACCCACGGAGGTCCTGGGCTGGGATGGAACACCCGCGACGACCTCAGCTGAAGGGGGAGCAGCACCCATGGAAGCCCTGGGCTGGGATGGAGCACCTGCGATGACCTCGGCAGGAGGAGCTGAACCCACGCAGATCTCAGGTGGCGAAACTGAACCCACGGAGACCTCTGATGAAGTTGGACAAACCTCTGTGACCCTGGGGAAAGGCTCAAACAAGAGGGACAGAGACACAGGGTCAGGGTCACTGGCTGCAGTGGAGCCCGGCAAGGTGAATTCAGGTGCAGCTGATGGCTGCACTTGACTCTCCCCACCAAGAGCCAGGCAAGATCTCTCCCAAACAGAGACAGGGAAAACAACGAAGAGCACTTGCCTGAGCTCAAGCTCCACTGCCATCCAGGATTCCGTCGATCCAGGCGACGACGTCTCAGGCCCGGTCCCCTGGAGGTGCAGTTTCGACTCTGCTGCGGCAGTCCCTACAGCAGGCATGGTGGTGGATGCATCCCCAGGACCCCCCAGTGAAGTGGTCAATGCAGGTGGCTCCCCCAGTATGGACTCAGGAGGTCGGTTCCCTGCTGGCGCTGGATCCTGTACTGCTGAGACCAGGGGACATTCCGTTGTCGGTGCAGGCTTCAGCTCGGTCACAGCACTCTCCCTCCATCCAGACCATGGCTGTGGGGCTGGAACCAGATCCTCCAGGGCCCCAGGCTCCTCCATCATCCGGCAGCTTGACTCTGGGACCGGTGGACACTCAGGAGGAAGAGGAGGAGACACGGAGAGAGCAGGTGAGGTAGTATAATCTGCAGCAGGTGGTAAGGACTCAGTGGACTGCAATAACCAAGCCCCACCACTGGGAATCAGACAAGGTAATTCATGTGTTGATAATAGAGAATGAAAAAACACTTGCCTGTGTTCTTAGGGCACAATGGTTTCTGCTGCAGCTGGCTTCAAATCAGCTCTCTCTGTGGCTACCGTGGACGTAGGCCCATCAGAGGGTCATGGAGGAGCCACCCCTGCAGACACAGTAACAGGCGGAGCCGGGGAAGAAACAGCCGGACCCTCAGCAGTTGAAGGATGCGTCGAGGAGACGGGAGTCGCAGCAGCAAAGGAGGAAAAGGAGGCTGACGGGATAGCTGGCAAAGGACAACTAGAGGGAGGAACTGCTGCGGGAATTGTCTGGCTCGACATGGGAGAAACTGCTGACTGAGAGGTGTAGGCATTCTTCCAGCGAGATTTCACTGGACGACAGTGGGAAGTGGAAGGTGGAGACATTGGCTCATGGCGAAGTGTGGAAGGCCCCGGAACCAGGGGAAGCTCACTTATTGGCTCAAACTCTGGGCCCCCTGGTGAAACATCCTTCAGCTCCTGGGCAAAATCCGGGAGGAGCCATGGCTTATATTCTAACAGCAGCTCAGTCTCCGCTAATGTGACCCATCTGCACTCCTCCCCCTCCTCGGCTGATGGTGCAGGCCTGTGTTTGGGAGGAGGAGGTGGAACTTCCGCCGGAGAGCGGCGAGAGGCTGGAGGCTTCCGTGTATGCGGATGCTTGCACGGACATCGAAGCAATTTCCCCCAACCTGTGACTCATGGATTGCGAGGCGACTAAGGAGAGGAGTAGGCCAGTGAACTCTGGGTGGTCCTACAGGCTGGGGCATGCCTTGAGTACCTGTGCTGCGCCCTCCAGACACTCTTGGGCTGCCTTGGGGGTACGAGAGGCACGAGCCTGTGTGAGAATGTCCTCCAATACATGCATAGTTCACCGCTCTACTTCGCTCAGACCAGGAGTTGGAGATTCCAGGGTGGCAGACATAGTGAAACCCCAGGTGAAAAACAAAAACTGGGGAGGAGTAGGAGAAAAAAGGCAAACCCTCACTGTCGCTGGTGTTTTTTTTTTTTTTTATTTAAGTTTTTGTAAAGGGTATACAGGTCGTTACAGCAATGCAGTGTTTACATTTTCATCACATGTTCCCTTATTTTCTGATATCTGACAACATTGGAAGATTAATTCTTACAACACCCCTTTTTTTTTTTTTAAAGTGAAAGAAAAAGTGAAATTAAAGAGAAAAAAAAACAAGAAACAAATAACAAAAAACAAACAAACAAACCAGTAAAAAACAAACAAAAAGAAAAAGTAAGTAAATAAAGATAAAAGAGCATCTGAGTAGCGTTGGAACAAAGAGCGGAACCATTATTGAAATGGTATTTGTCAAAGATTAGATCTAATGGAAGACACATATGCGGTCCAGGGTTGCCAAAAGTTCATGAACACATCCATGTCCTGTCTCAGTGCGAATGTCAACTTTTCCATCGAGTAAATGTCTTGGATCACGTTAGTCCAATCTTCAGGTGTAGGACAGTCCTTCAACATCCATTTTTTAGTTAGAGCTTTTTTGCTTGCCAATATTAAAACATTGAATAAGTATTTTTCTCCTCATCTTTCCAGTGAGTCCGGTAGTAAACCCAAATACAAAGTTACAAAAGAAAAGGGAACTGTAATTTTGAATATTTTCCCCAATATTGTCTGTACCTTGGTCCAATATTGGTGGATAACTGGGCATGACCAAAACACATGAAAAGATTTGCAGTCTTTTCACCACACAAGCGCCAACAGTTCAATCCCTTATGGGTAAATTTGTTTTGTGCAGGTGTTCTGAAAAATCTTGCCAAGTTTTTCCATCCAAATTCTCTCCACTGCAGGGATGAGGTACTTTTCCATTGCTGTTTATTTAGCTTTTCCCATATTTCCAGTTGTAAAGTGAAATTCCCCTCTTTTTCCCATCTCTCTTTTATATAAGATGTGTTGTCTCCTTTTAAGTCTTGAAGACCTTGGTATATTTTAGAAATGTATCTGATCCCTGGGATCCCTTTATATGCCATTAAGAAGACCTTCAGAACACCTGACTGGGCCCTTTCCAAAACCTCCTTTTTAAGTATATTGTTTATGTGGTGTCTAAGCTGGAAGAACCTGTAAAGGTCTTGATTTATTAGGCCTTGTTTTTTCAAATCTTCAAAACTTCTTAAGATTTGCCCTTTAAAAAAATCGTAATATTTTATCAGCCCTTTCTCCTTCCACTTTTTAAATCTGGTGTCTGTTTTATTAGGAGTAAAGTCCTGATCATAGGCGATCCATTGCAGAAGTCGATAGGGCTCTTTAGTTTGATTCTCTCTGACTATCTTAAACCAAATTTTTAGCGGGGTCTCTATCCACGGGTTAGTGTTATTCAAAAGCTTAGGTAAGACATTGTTCCCTATTATCGCCTGTAGGGGGATGTCACTTGTTATTTGGCATTCGATCTCCTTCCATTGTGCAGTGTAGACTGGGTTACATATCTCTACTAAAGTTTTAATTTGTGCGGCTTTAAAGTAGTCCCTGATATTTGGCAGCGCGAGCCCACCTTTGTCTTTGTTTAGCTGTAGGGTTCTATATCTGATTCTAGGTCTCTTGCCCTGCCATATGAATCTTGAGATCCTTCTGTCCAGCTCTTGCCATGTTTTTTTGGGAGGTTCTACCGGTATTGTTTGGAAAAGGTATAGAAGACGTGGAAGTATATTCATTTTGACTGCTTCAATTCTTTGTGCAGTACCCAAGAATGGTATCATATTCCATCTTGCTAGGTCAGATTTTATTTTTGTCACCAGTGGATCATAGTTTAGTGATATAATTTTGTTGAGTTGTTTCGGGATATTGACCCCCAGATATTTCATAGATTCCGACTCCCAGTTAGTTTTGAGTTTGCGTAGTGAATAATGATTTGGGTCATAGTTGAATGTTAAAACTTGGGTTTTATGCATATTTAATTTGTATCCCGATAAATCTCCATACTCTGAAAAAACTGAGGTTAGTTCTGGTAAAGAAGTGTCCGGCTGCCCTAGGTATATTAAAATGTCATCAGCAAAGAGTGCTATTTTATGTTCCTTCTGACCAAGTGTAATACCTTGAATTTTTTGGTTTTGTCTTATCCATTGGCTCAGAGGTTCTATGAAGATTGCAAAGAGCAGTGGAGACAGGGGGCAGCCCTGACGACATCCTCTTTCCAGTTCAAAAGATGATGATAAATTACCGTTAATCCTTATTTTAGCTGTTGGTTTTTTATATAATGCCTGTATAGTTCTAATGAAGTTGTTATGAAAATTGAAACTGGATAAGATTCTATATAGAAAAGACCAGTCAACCGAATCGAATGCTTTTTCAGCATCTAATCCCAATATGACTGCATTTAAGTTATATTTTTTTATATGATGAATTATGTGTAAAGTGCGTCGAATGTTGTCTTGTGTCTGTCTTTGTCTTATAAAACCTGTTTGGTCTAAATGAATTAGGTCTGTCAGTATATTTTCTAACCTTTTGGCAAGGATAATGGTAAAAAGCTTATAGTCCTGATTTAGTACACTGATTGGTCTGTAGTTGGAGCACTCTAGTTTATCCTTTTCAGGTTTAGGTATAACTGCAATGACCCCTTCTCTCCAGGAGGGGGGGATTTCCCCTGTGTGGAGGACATAATTAAATGTTTTCAGGAGGAGAGGAGATAGTTGCTGTTTAAAGGTTTTGTACCACTCTGCTGTATAGCCATCAGCTCCTGGGGATTTGTTAGCTTTAAGTTTCATAATTGCTTTTTCCAATTCTTTAGGATGTATTTCTGACAGTAGTGTTTTATTTTGTGACTCCGTAAGTTGGGGAAGGTTTAATGTGTTTAGGAATGCCTCGGATGCGTTTTTATGTTTTTTGTGGGAGTATAAGTTCTTATAGTAATTCTCGAAGTTTTTAAGAATATCCTGAATTCTGAATTTTATTTCCTTTGATACTGGGTCTCTGATTTTGTAGATTGCTCTTTCTGTTTGATGTTTCCTCAATTTATAGGCTAGCAATTTTGCCGATTTACTGCCTGCTTCATAGTATTTTTGTTTCAGAAATGTAAGTTTCTTCTGGATTTCTATTGTGTAGATCTCATTTATTTGGTTTTTAATTTCCTTAATCTTGAGCGAGTCAGTAGAATGAGTGTTGCCTTTGTGTTCTTTTTCTAGGTTCCTAAGTTCTGACTCTAATGTGGATAGTTTTTCTTGTCTTAGTTTCTTTTGGGTTGCCAGTTTTGCAATAATCTTTCCTCTTATTACAGCTTTACATGCATCCCACAGTATTAAAGGGGATACTTCTCCATTATCGTTATCTTCCAAATATCTGAGAATATCTGATTCCAATTCATCTTTCAATGGTCCTTTCAGGACATTTGAATTTAACCTCCAAGAAAATGTATTATTTGTGTATTTTTGGATATTTAAGTCCATGTAGATCGGACTGTGGTCGGAGAGATCCATCAATCCTATTTTACATGTTTTTACTCTTCCAATGTCTCTATTAAACATAAAAAAATACTCAATCCTTGAGTAAGATGAATGTGGAGTTGAGTAAAATGTATAGTCTTTTACACTGGGGTTGAGTTCCCTCCACACGTCACAGATTCCCAATTCTTTTAGTAGCATCCGAGTCTTCCTGTTTTGGGTGTTATTTTGATGTGGGGAATTACCAGAAGCATCCCAGTATGGATTCAGTCTAAGATTGAAGTCCCCACCACATATCACTAAACCTTGAGCTTTAGTTATCATTAGGTCGAATACATTTTTATAAAATTTCCAGTTAGCCCCTGGGGGAGCATACACATTCAGCAGGGTGATATCTTCTCCCTCTAGCCGCCCAGTTACCAAACTGTATCTCCCTTCTTTATCTTTGTGTTCTGATTTTTTTTCAAATGTAATTTTGGTTGATATCAATGTCGCTACTCCCCTCCTCCTCCCTGATTTATATGAAGATGAAGAGATCATTTTAAACCCTTGTCTACTGAGTTTATTGTGTTCCACGTCTGTTAGGTGGGTTTCTTGTAAAAGTATTATTCCTGCTTTGTCTTTTTTCATTTTGCCTAGAATCTTGGATCTTTTAACTGGATTCAGGATTCCTTTTACATTATATGAAATTATTTTGGTTACACCCTGTTTCTCCATTGTGTTGTTTTGTTTAGTATAACTGTGTGGTGGCCCTCTTTTATGCTACTCAGAAACTGAAAGAACATTAAAAACAAGAAAAACATTAAGAACATAGTGTAAAAAACTTTAAAACAAAAAGCTGTCATAAGAACTTCCTGAGCTGAGGTCTTTTTAAAGACCCTGTAAGAGCCTTGATGGAGTGAAGGCTCTGAGGGAAATTCCTCAAACTCTGTTACGTGTTGAGGGCCCTCTCTTACCACTGAAAGTAGTCCCATGCTTTTAACGTGAGTTTCAGAACCCAATCCAAACTTGTAATGATTTTTTTTTTTTTTCCTTTTATGCCTAAACCCTGTGAAATTGTGTGCACCCTCCCACCCCCATCACATCAAACATTCACGCAAAAACAGTATTTGTTAGTATGAGGAGAACATGTGGATTATTGTCACATTTCTATTTTAACAAGTTTTTTTTTTTATTACAAAGACTTATTTGTTTCAAATAATATGATTGTTCCATGAAATGTTTTACCACATGCTGAATATGCATCTCCTTTAATGTTTGTTACCTTGTATGAGGGGGGTTGGATGTGCGGATTGATTCAAGAGAAAAAAAAAAAAAAAAAAAAAAAAAAAAAGGTCGCTATTCCAACCTGAAAACGGATAGTTTATCCGCGACGCTCTGGTGCTGGGTTTCCCGCTGCTGGTCCGTGGATTTTGAAGGTCTTTGTGTTGTCCATGTTTGCGTTTTGATCTTCTCACTCGGGTCTGCTGGGGGTTTAAATACCGTTACCGGGAGGCCTCTTTTCGCTATGTCAGCTGTTGCTTCTTCCGCCGAATTATAGAGACACGTTTCATCGCCGTAGAAGACCCTTAACTTCGCAGGAAATGGTGTCTGAAAGCGCAATTTCTTCTCTCTTAACACCTTTTTCGCGTCATTGTATTCCCTGCGCTTTTTAAGGACCTCCGGGGCGTAATCGTGTTCCACGTAGACTTTTCTCTCCTGGTGCATAAATCCTTTTTTCTGCCAGGCCAGTCTTACAACCTCTTGTTTTATTTTGAAATTGGAAAATCTTACCAACACCGAACGTGGGGGCGCTTCCGCCGCCGGCCTAGCGGCTAATGAACGATGTGCCTTTTCTATCTTCAAGTCGGTGGTTTGTGGAATATCCAATTTCTCTCTTAGTAAGGATTCCACGCATTCTGCCATTGAGTTAAAACCATTTTCGGTTCCTTCTATCAGACCATGAATTCTTATGTTGTCTCTTCTTTGTTTTCCTTCTTGGTCGGTTAGCTTAGCCTCTATAGCTGCTTGTCTTTTGCGTAGGTCTAGCACAGAATCTTCGAGCACTTTTATTCGATCCTCTGTTTCCAAGATTCGGTTCTCGGCCTGGTCCACTCTGCTGTTTGTCCTTTTCAATTCTTGTCTGAATTCCCGAAATTCGGCCGTAACATCTCGGCGAAATCGTCGTAGCTCCTCAAATAGTGATTTCAGGCTAACCCTTTTGTTAGCTATCACCAGTTCCTCGTCTTCTGAACGGAGATCTTCCAGTTCGGATTCTCCGGCCGATACGTGTCCTGGCCTGGAGAATTTCAGTTTCTTCTGTTTTCCTTTAGACATGATGATTTTGTCTTTTGATTTTCACTCCTCCAAAAATCCGTTAAGTTTGATTTTCAAGGTGTTATCCTAGATTGGGTCTGAGAACTTCAGTGTTAAGCTGCAGTCGCCATGGCGTCCAGACCGGAAGTCACTGTCGCTGGTGTTTTAAATTGGGTGGGCTCCTTTTTGGCCACGTCCTACTGCCAAAAATCGCCAAACCACAGGTGAGTGAAACAAAAATAACCATAAACTGCAGCAGCTGGGTCTCTAACTGGCCGGAGTCTACTGTCATGAATTGCCCTTCGGGGCAGAGAAGAGAGGCCCAGGTGCTGAACTGCAGTTTATGGTACTTTAATGAAAAAACACAAGTCCAAAAGTGCACAAAATAAAACTTACAGACGTAACAGGGAGAAGGATGGATGAAACATCAGGATGAGTCAGGGTACTGACTGGAACAGGAATAGGATTCCTTCATGAGACTCTGGCAACGAGTGAATAAACAGACAGACCTTAAATAGGCATGTGAACAATTATCACAAATACCATCAGGTGTGAATCACATGAGCGGGCTGGAGGAGAAAGTGATTACAATCAGCTGTGAGTCATGAGGAGAGGGGCTGACAGCTTGACAGGGGCACCTCCCACAACCAGGGAAAAACCCGAAAGTGCCTCTGACAGCTGCAACCCCGGAGAGAGAGAGAGAGAGAGAGAGAGAGAGAGAGAGAGAGAGAGAGAGAGAGAGGTTTAAAAAATCCCTTTATTGTACAAGTCAAAAATGTAAGATCACCAATATCATTCCACAAAGTGTCTCACATTTCAAAAGTGCAAACATAACTCATCCCCCTCTCCCACAGAATACAAAATATTCCCTACAGTCCATCTATTGGTGAATACCTCCAAATTGTCCACCATTTTATAATAAGAGTACTCTACCTGGAGTCTGACTTTTAACAAGGCCTTGAAAACAAACACAGGATCCACATTGCCAGTGTTAGTAGTCCGATTTTTTCCTTGTCAGCCAGATGGCAAGTTTATCAGTACCAGATAGGAAGTTCATCAAAGTGTGCACAGACTTCTTTGCCACTTTATACTTTAACCCGTAAATAAACAAACCAAAAGAGAAACATTCACCCAAATCATGAAACCACATTTTCAGAAGATCAAAAAGGCCAGATAAATGAAAACATTGAACAAACAAATGCTCCAGGGTCTCAGCTTGGGAACAAAACAAACATTCATCCCCCACATTAGGATCCAGGTGTGCTCTGTATTTATTCATAGCTATTGCCTCATGAACAATCCTCCATTGGAGATCTGCCGTCCGTTTCTCAATAGGGAGCTTGTACATGGACTGCCAGCTGCCTTTCGGGGAGAATACCGGCCCCAAAAACCCCACCCACTTCGACTCTTTCACGTCCGTCAGAGAGCGCAGATTCAGAACTTTCACACAGATGTGATACACCGTCTTCATCCCCACAAACTGGAACTTGCCCAGACGAGGATTTCTGAAGGACAGCAGGTGATCCTCTCCCTCCTGCCACTCTCCCACAGCTGGACTTATGGAAAGGGCAGGAAAATTGGACACAGTGCCCTCATCCCATTGAGTGGAGAGAGTCCGGTTTTCTGCAAATGCTCTAAGCGGTCGTGGCAGGGCAGCACACACTTCCTTCACCACCCTATGCACCAGTCTGACATATGTAATGTTGGCACTCCGCCCCAGCGTTTCTATCGACGTGGCTGACATCTTCATAAGATGATCAAGCTTGGTACAGCGTGCCTCTCTTAAACAAGTTCGCAGACTAACAGATTGCAGCACTTGAGTGTCCATGAATGGATTGAAAAACAGTGGTTCCTCGAACAGCCACATGCCTGGTGTCTCCTCAGGAATGCCGTCTATGGTGAGGACTTGCCATGCATGCAAGACAGATGTGTAAAAAGCAGAAAGTCCAGTAAGGTCCACCTCCCCGGACTTCACGAGGAAAAGCTGCTTATCATAGCCCAAGCGGCCAACTCTCCTCAGGAGCAGTTTTGCCGTGTCCATCCAGCAGGGGCCACATCCGTAAAGGAGCCGTTGTGCAGTCTGAAGCCTAAAACAGGCGATCTTGGACTGTATGTCCACCAGGCCCTGTCCTCCCTCGGCAACAGGCAGGTAGAGAACAGCCGCACGGACCCAATGTTGACCAGACCAAAAGAAATCCACGATGATCTTCTGAACCTCCTCAACCAGGCTCCTGGGCGGTGTCAAAGCAATAAGCCTATGCCAAAGAGCCGAAGCGACCAGATTATTGGCGACCAGAACCCTTCCCCTTTATGACAGCTGAGGTAGCAACCATTTCCATTTAGAAAAGCGAGCACACACCTTCTCCTTAATTCCCTTCCAGTTCTTGCGTTCAAAGTCCTCAGAACCCAAAAATACCCCCAACACTTTGAGACCGGCTTTCTCCCACAGAAGACCTCCAGGTAGATGAGGAATGTCCTGATGTGACCACTGCCCCACCAGTAGACCCTCACTCTTGGCCCAGTTTACCCGCGCAGAAGATGCTTTTTCATAAATAGATAAAGTGTCCACCAGACGCTGTACATCCTTGTGGGATGTGATGAAAATGCTGACGTCATCCGCATAAGCAGACAAGACGATTGGACGACAACTGCTGGAGGGCCCCGGCAGAACCAAACCACCCAGCTGAGTGCGCAACCTGCACAGCAAAGGCTCAATAGCCAAGCTATACAGTTGACCTGAGATTGGACAACCCTGCCTTATTCCCCGACGTACAGGGATTGGCCGACTCAGCCCTGCCCCCATCTTTACCAAACACTCAGCACCAGTATATAACAGATTGACCCACCTCAAAAACATATTGCCAAAACCAAACCCCTTCAGTGTGGAAAACAAATAAGAATGGTCAACCCTATCAAAAGCCTTTTCTTGGTCCAAAGACATAATACTGAACTCTAAATCATAACATTTACTGAGATGAAGAACGTCACGTACGAGAAAAATATTGTCCATAATGGTTCGGTCAGGAATACAATATGTTTGATCTCTATCTATGATGAAATCCAATACATTTTTCAGTCTATTTGACAGGGCTTTAGAAAGCACCTTGTAGTCCGTGCAAAGAAGAGCCACAGGCCTCCAGTTTTTAAGCAAGGCCAAGTCCCCATCCTTAGGCAGCAGAGATAGTACTGCACGCCGGCAGGAGACAGGTAAAGTGCCATTTCTGTACCAGGCAATTAGAACGTCATAAAAGTCTGATCCAATAATATACCAAAAATGCTTAAAAAAGTCAGAAGAAAGACCATCAAGTCCAGGAGCACGTCCCAGAGCCATTTGATTAACTGCTACAGTTAACTCATCCAAAGTCAGTTCACAGTCCAGAGCAGCCCTGTCCTCTGGGCTGAGCATGGGAAGACCTTCAAAGAGTTGGTTTTGAGATTCTATGCAACATGGTTCTGCACCAAACAGGGCCCCGTAAAAATCCACTGCATGGCACCACACCTCAGATGGATTTGTAGTCATTTGACCATCTGGGAGTTTTAAGCAAGTCATCAACTTCGTTTTTGCAGCAGCCTTCTCCAGATTGAAGAAAAAAGATGTTGGGGCATCCATGTCCTGCAGGCGAGTAAACCGTGACCTAACAAGTGCCCCCTTCACTCTTTCCTGCAGGAAAGAGCTCAGGGCTGATCTCTTCTCCTGCAGCAGAAGACCTGCAGTAGAATCCTGATCCCTAACCAAACTGTCCTCCAGCCTCTTGACAGTGTCCTCAAGTTCACCGACTTTGGTTTTGATGATGGCAGTCGAGTTCGCAGTATACTGTTGACAAAAAATGCGTATTTGCACCTTGCCAACCTCCCACCACTGTTCCAGGGAACTAAAACAAGGCTTTGTGGTCCTCCAGTGTTCCCAGAAACACAAAATATTGACAAAAGGTGATGTCCTGAAGGAGCTTGTTATTGAAGTGCCAATAAGATTTATTTCTTTCCCCTGGTGAGCTAATTAACACCACAGAGGCCAGATGATGATCTGTAAAACCGACGGGACTTATGTTACTGTGGAGGATTCCCGGGCCAAAGGTTTGAGAAACATATATTCTGTCTAATCTAGCAGCACTGACCATATCATCTGTGACTCTGACCCAGGTATACTGTCTAGTGTTTGCATGTTTAACTCTCCATGTATCCAATAGGTCGAACTGTACAGTGATATTTTTTTAAAACTTGAGAAGACTGCAGATGAGGTTCTGCATTAGTGCGATCCAGAGTGAAGTCCAAGGTACAGTTGAAATCACCAGCAACAATAAGTTGGTCTTGGTGATAGCTCTGCAATTCATTTGTCAGTGTATTGAAAAAGACAACCCTTTCAGAACTCTGATTTGGAGCATAAACGTTGATCAAACAAAACATGGAATTCCCTATTTCGGCCCTAACAAGGAGCAGCCTGCCCTTCACTACCTCCACCACAGATAAAACTGTTGCATTCGCAGATTTCCCAAACAAAATGGCTACTCCCGCACTAAAATTTGTACCATGACTGAGTGAAAAAGGGCCCTTCCACCACAAGCCCCAGTCCACTTCATCTGCTGAAGTGGTATGAGTTTCTTGCAAAAACAAAATGTTCAGATTTTTTTGTCTGAACAGGTCAGTAATTAATCCCCTCTTATGATTGGCCCTCCCACCATTGATGTTTAAGGATCCTAATTTTATGGTTTGCATAGGGAGATAGATATAAGGAACACCGTGCTGTGCCCATGTAAGTTATTCCATCTGTTGGGCGCGCTTGACCTTTTGTCCTCCTGCTGATTTACGCAGGGCTGTTAGGTGCTTTTTAAGGCGAAAACATTTTCTTTCATCCAAGAGGTCAAGACCAACCTGCCTTTTTAGCACATTAACAGACCTAATAAATTTATCAGTGTCACTGAAGTAATCAGTGACTTTAACGGCTCTGTTATAGGTTTCATCCAGAAAAACATTTATTTCTTCCAGTGAATACAAACTCGTTTTTTTACTGCATGCTGCCCCAATAGACACAGTGTCAGAATCAGAATCCATTCCCTCGTCAGCACAACGTGGCTGACTGTTTGATTCAGCTGGCTCAGCTGATTCATCATGAGCTACATGTTCCTGAACTCCACCTACAACAGCTGACTGGCGTTGTTCCAGTGGCTACTCTGAAACGGTAGCAGCCACCGGAACCACAGCCGCTGATGTCACAAGCTCTTTCTCACAGCTAGATTGTGACACACCATCAGTGACTGTTTGGGCGTCATCGCCAGCGACGCTCCCAGCTGTAAGCTGGGCTGCGGGCGCCACAGCCGGGCTGTCCACAGACACAGCAGCAGGTTCCGGAGCAGGACCGGCGGAAGGCCCCGCAACAGCAGCAGGTTCCGGAGCAGGACCGACGGAAGGCCCCACAACGCCGTCCGCAGTAGCGGCGTGAGTGGAGGCCGCACTGCCGGCGTCAGCTACGGTGCCATCAGAGCCTCCCGCCCACTGCCTGTGCGGACAAGCGAACCGTTTATGGCCCACGTCTCCACATTCAAAACACTTCATCTGTCCTGAGCTCGCATACACCATGTAGGAGCCGTCCCCATGTTTGACCCGGAAGGACACTTCTAGTGTTTGAGTGGGCAAGTCCAAAAACATGAACACCTGTCGCCTGAGTGACTTTACATGTTTCAATTTGGTATCCTTGCATCCCAAACCCATAGTTCTAAACGGGCCCGCAAACTTCCCAAATCTGTGGAGATCCGTCTCCAACTGCTTGTCAGTGATGAAAAGAGGAACACCTGAGACGGTGATACGCGTTGATGGGACAGAGAGAGAAGGAACCGGCAAGATACAAATATAATGCAATGACAAATAACGACTGAAGGAAAAATACAAGTAATCCCAAATATGTAAATAACAAAACTACAATGAATGTAAACAGGAAAATAAGTCACACTAAGAAACAATACAGACTATATGAAAAAAAAACAAGGATAAAATAAAAGGAATTAGAACTCAAAAATTAAAATTAAATAAATTAAATTAAATCACTCTTATTGTCATTCAACCGTACAACCAATCATGTACAGTAGAACGAGATTGTGCTTTACCTATCTACTGTGTTAATCACACACACCCCAGTGCAGAATCAGAGGGCCGCTGCCATGCAAGGCGCCGCCACAGATTTCCCTCCTCCATTCCATTATTGCTGAGCGCCAAGCTAGATGGCAGGAAGTTCCACTTTTATATGGTCTTCGGCATGACCCGGCCGGGATTTGAACCCCTGCCTCCCGGGTGTGGGGCGGGTGCTCTACCAACTGAGCCACCGGAGCTCAGTTGTACAAAATACAACACTATACAAATATGGATAAAAGGCAAAGGAGTACGGCGGAACCCCATGTGCTCAGATTGTGACATTTCTTCTCGGAACTCTGCCATGCAGGCCATTTTTGCCCAGTCTCTTTCTTATGGTGGAGTCATGAACGCTGACCTTAACTGAGGCAAGTGAGGTCTGTAGTTCTTTGGATGTTGTTGTGGGGTCTTTCGTGACCTCTTGGATGAGTTGTCGCTGCGCTCTTGGAGTCATTTTGGTCAGCCGGCCACTCCTGAGAAGGTTCACTACTGTTCCATGTTTTTGCCATTTGGGGATAATGGCTCTCACTGTGGTTTGCTGGAGTCCCAAAGCTTTAGAAATGGCTTTATAACCCTTTCCAGACTGATTGATCTCAATTACTTTGTTTCTCATTTGTTCCTGAATTTCTTTGGATTGCAGCATGATGTCTAGCTTTTGAGGATCTTTTGGTCTACTTCACTTTGTCAGGCAGGTCCTATTTAAGTGATTTCCTGATTGAGAACAAGTGTGGCAGTAATCAGGCCTGGGTGTGGCTAGAGAAATTGAACTCAGCTTTCCAAAGATGTGAAACTACAGTTAATTTATGTTTTTAACGGGGGAGGGCAATCACTTTTTCACACAGGGCCATGTGGGTTTGAATTTTTTTTACCCTTAATAATAAATACCTTCATTTAAAAACTGCATTTTGTGTTTACTTATGTTAGCTTTGTCTAATATTTAAATTTGTTTGATGATCTAAAACATTTAAGTGTGACAAACACAAAAAATGAGAAATCAGGAAGGGGGCAAACACTTTTTCACACCGCTGTACATTCTGACTTCATATTTCATGAATCCAATTGTTACACAGTTTGGAAGGATTTTGTCACTGAATTCTAACATCACAGGCAGAGTATCAACTTTCTCACCCTCTCTCCATGTTTTCAAACGTCTCAAATTAGTCACCGTTCCTCCTTTGACATTATTTTTTAATTTGAGCAAATCCTCTTCCACGGGGATCCCATAGAAGACTCCTCTAACTGACACTCCACCAGTCACCATTTTCCTTGAGCTCATTTCTTGCAAATGTGTTTCAATTCCATTACTTTATCTCTCTGTTCCTCATATTTACATGAAATCAATAAACTTCCATCACTTAGAATTCTTGCTTTTTCTGTCTCTCCTACGTTCCCCTGTAGAAAGTGTGAAATTGCCAGTGGTCCAACCCTTTTTAAGTCCTATCCCAGCTTGAATTTTGTTGTCACCTTAATCCCCACTCCTTCTATTTTCCGACGTACAATCCTCTCACTTCCATTGTTATCTTCTGAGCTGCTACCCTGACTCAACTGCCTTTTTTCCATTTGCATGTCCCTTTCCTTTACGACACAACTTAACTTCAGACCAGTCACCCATTTCTTCCATACTTTCTTCACTGCCAGAACCTCCCCAGACCTGTTATTTGCTAATCATCCACAGATATTTGATAAATTTTAATGTCCTTCTTCTTAAATTTAATATCCACATTTGCAGTCACTCACAACTCCAAGTACTATCAGTTCACGTTTTCCAAGCTGGCCGTTTGTCTAACCCACCCCCGCCGCCTTCTGCTGCAGAGGTACATGACCATTATTATTAATCAGGACCAGAGAAATATACCCTATTGCTTTTGTTATTTAATTCCATATTAACAAAATATTGTAGAAAAACAAATTTCAGATGGAAAAAATGATTGTAAACTGTACGTTTGTCATGATTTTTACCTTCGCCAAGGGATGACGGAGGTAATGTTTTTAGTGGCGTTGGTTTGTCTGTTGGTTGGTTGGTTTGTCTGTTAGCAACATAACTCAAAAAGTTATGAGCAGATTTTGATTAAATTTTCAGGAAAGATGTGTAATGGCACGGGGAACAGATGATTAGACTTTGGTGGTGATTCGGTCATGATGTAGATGCAGGAATTTTTTGAATATTATTTTATTTTATACTGTATATTAATCGGGAGCTTTTCATATACTGCCCCTTTTAGACGTGTCCACTCAGTTACATGCATGGTTACGCCATAGGGTCACATGCCTCAGCAATCTGGAAGCCAAACATTGCAGAAAAAGTATTAGAGGGCGTGTCCACCAAACTATTTTTTTTCTGCTGTGGGTGACTATTTTCTATTCATTTTCTATGTAGTCCAGCATTTACAGCACTGAACACCCTTGGCGCTGAAACGCTTTGTGCAGTAGCTGGTTTCTGTCGTGGTGCTCAGGGCTGGAATAAAGTTCAACTTGTCAGACTACTGTACAGCTGCGCTTGTCAGACTTGTCAGATCTTTCTAAGCAGCCAATTAGAATTAAGGAAGGGCGGGACTTTAGGACACCGGTCCAGGAAGACGAGAACGGGAGGTGACGGTGGAGGAGGTGGAGGCTGAACTTTGCTGCATCAAACAACCCCGTACTCTTTGATCTGACAGTAAAAGGATATTATGATCAAAACTTGAAAGCAAACGCTTGGAGGAACATGTCCGCATCTGTCAGTGTGCCAGGTGGGTGTTTGTGCCTTTGTCATGGTCATATTTCTTACAAGTTTGTTGCAGTAGATAATATGGATACTATGTGAATTTGTAGCTGATAACTGCAAAAAAAATGGTATGATACTGCACCGTTGCGTAATATTGCTTAATAATTATACACCTTGTCAGTAAACTGTAATGGAGAAGAGAGGAGGAAAAAAACGACCTGAAAGATTCAATAAACCATGATGTTGATTTAAGGTGGAATTGCCCAGCCCCAACATATGGTCAATACAATTATGACAGTCTTGTTACCTCCACCAAGGAGGGTATGTAATCGGGGTGGTTTGTCTGTTTGTCCGTCCGTCCGTCCGTCTGTCAGTTTGTTTGTCTGCCTGTTAGCAGGATTACGCAAAAACTACGGGATGGATTTTGATGAAATTTTCTCCTGAGGTAGCCCTCGGGCCGAGGATGAACCCATTAAATTTTGGTTTTGATCTGAGAGTGCATACCTCCACCAAGGACCTTGTTTTTATTTGTGCAGCAGGATTACACCAAAACTACTGCATGGATTTGGATGAAATTTTTTTTTTTTTACCAGAGGTGGTCCTTGGGCTAGAGAGGAAGCTATAACATTTAGGTGATGATCCCAGAATACATACCTCAACCAAGGTTCTTCTCACACTGTGTTAGAAAGAATACTCCAAAACTACTGGATAGATTTGGATTAAAGTTTTACAAAAGGTGGTCCTTGGACTAGACAGGAACCCATAACATTTTGGTGATGATTCCAGAATGCATACCTTCACCAAGGCTCTTATCTTCTCACACTGTGTTAGCAAGAATACTCCAAAACAAACCCATTACATTTTGGAGGTAATCTATGAGGGACGGAAGGAGCCTTGGCGGAGGTATGAGCTCTCTGAGTGCTTTTCTAGTTGGTTACTCAGTTTATTGTTTGTGTCAAACTCAGTCCCCTGTGGTGTCAATAATGTTCTTGCCATGATCCATGTCTGTGTTCCCAAGTTCCATGTGAGTTATCTGTACCTTGCCTAGCTTTTGCTTTTTTTTCTCTGCCTAGTTTAATTTTATTTTCAGCACACATGCTGCCTTTTGTTTTTGTCTTGAGTTTTGTTTAATAAATTAACATCATTGTTGCACCTGATCTTGTGTGTGAGTCCTGCCTTTCCACCTTTAACTCTCTTCTGCCTGGAAGGCAGACCTTCTGACAATTTAGCAAAGATTTTGTAGTGGTCTTTTAATTTTTTCCCTGGAGCTGTATTTGTAATATACTTCCCTCAGACAAGACACAGCTGGACACACACATTAAAGTCTGTCAGACTCGGTATTAAGCACGGGAACTTCCTGGAAATCTTTTCCTGGAAAGAGTTTGGTCTGACCCTCTGAACCAAGAAGACAGGAATTTAAAAAAAAAAAAAAAAAAGAGAGAGAAAACACGTCTCAGACAACAAAACATGAAAAAGACAAAGTTCTGGTCTTGTTTTTGTTTGCTTGTGTGGGTCAAACACTTCCTTTAGATAAATTATCATTCAACAATGCATGAATTACCTCCAGTATTTACAGCACAAAAAAACAAGAGGAGAAACACTCTCCCAGAGGAGGTGGAGGAGGAGGAGTCAGTCCCTGGGGATAAAACTGTCCACAGTGAGAGGGACACTCAGTGGGAGCAGAGACAGGAAAGCAGAAACAACCAGCTACAGAACATCAGATCTGAGCTCCTCCTCCTCCATCAGTCTGCTGAACTGTGAGTTTCATCACTTATAACTATTCAGAGTAGAGTTCAAGTGTTTCTGAAACCAGATGAACAGAAATGCAGAGAGACAGAGATTAACAGACAGGCAGGTAAACAGGATGGACAGGTGAGTAGAATATTACATGTACAGATGGGAGGATTTTTGTCTATTGATCTCAGTCATTCTTGCATTTTATGTGAAGCGTTTTTCCTCCTTTTTCAGATTTTCTAATCTTGAACTGAATTGAAAATGCCAGTTATGGTTGTCTCAGCTCAGGACCCTCACAAATTGAGTGCTTTTATTTCAAGAGCTCTTCAGCATAAATAAAACACCCCAAATTTTTAGGCCTTTTTGGCAGCCACTAAGATGGAAAGAATGTAAATTGCTGGGCAGAGTTTCATGCTGTTACAGTATCTCCTTAATGTGCTGTAGTTCTCTTTGTGTTGTTTTCATAAGCATTCCCATAATGTTAAAACTGTCCTATTAAAGCAGATAAACCCTCTGTGATACTGTGTAGGCCTATCATGTGAGAAGTAAGGTCAGGTGTATCTGAAGTCAGCCAGATTTTTATAATGTTACACAATTAATTCTTTCAGTTTCTATCCTTGAATTATTGTTTGGTGGCAGAATAAAAACAAAAGTCAGATCTGAGGACACTGGTGTGGAATCTGTATGTATGAATGTATTCACAACAAAATTATTCAAAAGTAGGAGTAGCCTATTCTACTCTCTATTAACAATGTAACACATTTTAACAGAATGGTACTTAAGTCTCTAATCATTCTGCAGTCTGTCGGTTAACTTCGGCCTGTTCTACTACAAGATGCTAAGCTCCATGATAAATGAGTGAGGCGGAGAGTTTAACCTTTAAACCTTTAAATCTTCTCCTCTTTGAATTGATGGCTTTTAATTACAGGTTAGCTGCTCGCGGTTGGCTGGCTGTCCAGATGTGGCTTATGGCAGCAGTAGCAGCAGGATGGGGATTGGCTGTCCTCACCGAGCTGTAATTAAATACACAGATTACAGGCTGTTTGTGTGGGTGGTTCTGCATGTCCGTGTTTGTGAGGACTTTTTGTTTGAAGTATGTGTGTTTCAGTTCTGGTAAATGTTCTTCACACTGGTGCATCCCACATTTACTTACACTATTTGTCTGGTGTCATCTGGGGCATTGGACTGGGGGTTGGGGGGTGGGGGAAGTACTGTTTATCCAGAGCCCACTGCAGGGAGGGGCTCTTAAAAAGCCTGGAATAGAAGTTTTTTTTGTGTTGAATTTTTCAAAATTTCAATCAATCAATCAATCAATCAATCAATTTATTAATTATTAATGGAATTCATCCTGGCAGAATGAAGTGGTTGATATACTCATCTCTAATCCTCTCCCTCCTAGTTACTCCCCATGAGAACCTTAGCGTCCTCAACTCTGCCAGCTCCACCTGCTGTCTTTTTATCAGTGCCACCATCTCCAAACCATACATTGTAGCAGGTCTCACTATCGTCTTGTAAATCTTCCCTTTCACTCTGCCTGCTATCCTTCTGTCACAAATCATCCCTGACTCTCATCTCCACCCACTCTACCCTGCCACCACTCTTTTCTGCACCTCTCTTGTGCACTGTCCATTGCATTTGATGGTTTACCCCAGGTACGTATTTAAACTCATCTACCTTCCCTACCTCTACTCCTTGCATCTTCACCGTTACACCTGCCTCCCTCTCATTCACACACATGTATTCTGTCTTGCTTCTACTGACTTTCATTGCTCTTTGCGCCAGTGGATACCGCCACCTCTGCAGGTTCTCTTCCACATGCTCCCTACTCTTACTACAGATCACAATGTCATCTGCAAACATCAAGGTCCATGGAGACTGTTGCCTGACCTCGTCTGTCAGCCTGTCCATCACATAGCAAACAAGAAGGTGCTCAGAGCTGATCCCACCTCCACCTTGAATCCATTTGTCACCCCGACAGCACACCTCACTGCCTTCTCGCTGTCACCATACATGTCATGAACCACCATCACATACTTTTCTGTCACTCCTGACTTTCTCATGCAGTACCACACTTCCTCTCTTGGCACCCTATCACATGCTTTCTCTAGATTCACAAAGACACGGTGCCATTCCTTCTAACCTTCTCTATACTTCTCCTTCAACACTCTTAGAGCAAATATTGCATCTGTAGTACTCTTTCTTGGCATGAAACCATACTGCTGCTCACTGATTGTCACCTCTCCTCTTAACCCCTTGCACTCCGGTCAATTTTCCTAAAAACGCCAAAAAATAATGTACCCAAAGTAAATCGAAAGCTGTTCTGCAACCCTTTGCAGCATCTTCATGGGGTTGGTCTCATTTAAAAGAAAACACTTTGAATTTTTTGGCAAAACAGTCATAATCTCTCTAAGTGCTCCTGCCACTGAGTTACAGTCATCTAAACATACTGAACTTGAAGAAAATAAATTTGGCCTGGGTGTTTTTTTGGATACAAATGCTTGCAAATAACACACAGCTTCAGATCCGGGCTGGAAAATGCAACAGAAATGTAGAACCAAGTGTTATCCAGCTGAGGTCCAAATTTTGTAACAATACCACAAAAAATGAATATATTACACAGCTTTGTTCTCAGGTAGTTCCCAGGTGTTTTGGAACTGTGCCAAATTGTGCCAAATGGCACAGTTTGGAAAAACGTCTGTAACTTTTGAATGATTCAATGTAGAAGCTTCATTTTAGGCTCTAATGAAAGGTGACACTCAGGGCTGTGTGTGTGTGTGTGTGTGGAGGGGGGGGTTGCCCCCCCCCCCGCGCTACAGAGGACGGAGATCGGCCATCGCTACATGATGGATTACACTCGGATGTGGCGATGTGGCCACAGCAGCACTGTCACCGCGGCTATCCCCCCCCCCCGCTACAGAATAGTAGCGGTGGGGGGGGGGGGCATTCACGGTCCGGAGGCGGCGAACGAACCGTGTACCGCGGCGCACGCACTTCGGACATCGTGCGCCGCACAGTTGTAATTTACCGATCGGTCAAAAGTCATTTTGGATTACAATTTTCAGGAATAAAGAATAATTTAGCTTATAACACCTTACCTCTTCACAGCAGTGTCCTGGCGAACTTCTCTTCCCCATTGTCAGACGAACGCGACACTGGTCCGCTCGTGGTTCTGGTCTCGCGACCCGATCAAAACATAATTCCATTATTGCGGTTTTGTGATTCCATGATTGCGGTTTTTGGCGAACGATTTTTCAAAACAAATAACAGTAGTAATTAAAAAAAGACTGGTGAAGGCGTGTGTGTCACTCAGCCTTCGTCGTCAGCCTCCGTCGGTCTATGACCATGGAAGAAATCATAACGTCTACTCTGCTGGAACCAAAACAAAATAAGCACCGCCTGTGGCCGAACATGCCGATGCGCGAATGGCAGTCGCTGTCACACAGGTTGCATTTGTGGATGGTCTCCGTGCTGCTGGGTCTGTGGGGTTCTTCCTGCGGGTCCTTTTTTGATCCGCTGCAGTAGTCAGTCTTCACCCAGCCTTAAAAAAAACAGCTCGCGAACTTCTCTGCTTCAATTGGCTCACTGCATTCACAGCGTTGGGAGGCGGGTCCTTCTTGCTAGGTTTTCAGTCATTGGTTCTTCAAGGTTTCAGAAACCCAATTCAAGGCTCTTATTAGTCGAATGAGAGGTCAATCAGATGAACTAATCTGTTCGCGGCTGTGTCTGCAGCTTTTATCTTCAGTGCGCGCTTGGACGCCATACACCACCTACATCACAATCTCCATCATGCGTCCGAGCTCTCGTGCGCCCTCGTGCGCTCTAGGACGCAGAGACTTGCCCGTCCGCGGTACAATGGAGTGCAAGAGGTTTTAACCTGGCTTCAACAACTCTTTCCCATATCTTCATAGTGTGGCTGATCAACTTTATGCCTCTGTAGTTACTACAGCTCTGAGCATCACCCTTGTTCTTGAAAACTGGTACCACAACACTTTAACAAATTCCCTACAGGTACTACACCTGGTTACTTCCTCTTCAGCCCTGGCATAGACAGACATGGGTTGCTCTTGAACTCTGGACATTTAAAAATAGATTATTTGACATTTGTGTATCAATCCAGAATCTTCCTTGTATGGCAATGCAATGCATCTTAAAAATGCCCCTATTATTTCCCCCACCCTTGATATTTATGTTGAACTATTTTTACTATAATTAATGAAAGCACCAAGGTGCTGATGCCTCGGTGCCTGTGGCATGGTAGCATGGGGGGCTGTAAAAGTCACACTGCCACTTCTAATGGCCCGGCATAGTTATTACAGTATCTTTTTTCGCAGCTGCATTAATGTTGAAGGTGAGTTAAATTTGTGTTTATTTTGAAAACAAAGCCTTATCTGGAAAATTAAATTAAAAAATTTAAACAGGCAAATTATAAAAGGAAAGGCGGTTGGTCCAGATGACATACAATACCTGTGGAGGTATGGTGATATTTAGGAGAGATGGCAGTGGACTTTTTAACCAGCTTGTTTAACACAATCTTGGAGAGTGAGAGGATGCCTGAGGAGTGGAGAACAAGTGTTGTGGTACCAGTTTTCAAGAACAAAGGTGATGCTCAGAGCTGTAGTAACTACAGAGGCAAAAAGTTGATCAGCCACACTATGAAGATATGGGAAAGAGCGGCTGAAGCCAGGTTAAGAGGAGAGGTGACAATCAGTGAGCAGCAGTATGGTTTCATGCCAAGAAAGAGTACTACAGATGCAATATTTGCTCTAAGAGTGTTGATGGAGAAGTATAGCGAAGGTCAGAAGGAGTTGCACTGTATCTTTGTGGATCTAGAGAAAGCATATGATAGGATGCCAAGAGAGGAAGTGTGGTACTGTATGAGAAAGTTGGGAGTGGCAGAGAAGTATGTGAGGGTGGTGCAGGACATGCATGAGGACAGCAAGACGGTAGTAAGGTGCGCTGTAGGAGTGACGGATGGATTCAAGGTTGGGGTGGAATTACGTCAGGGATCAGCTCTGAGCACCTTCTTGTTTGCCATGGTGATGGACAGGCTGACAGATGAGATCAGGCAGGAGTCTCCATGGACCATGATGTTTGCAGACGACATTGTGATCTATAGTGAGAGTAGGGAGCAGGTGGAAGAGAACCTGGAGAGATGGCGGTATGCTCTGGAGAGAAGAGGAATGAAAGTCAGTAGAAGCAAGACAGAGTACATGAGTGTGAATGAGAGGGAGGGAGGTGTAATGGTGAAGATGGAAGGAGTAGCGATGGTGAAAGTAGATGAGTTTAAATACCTGGGATCAACCATCTAAAGCAATGGAAAACGCACAAGAGGTGAAAAAGAGAGTACAGGCAGGTTGGAGTGGGTGGAGATGAGTGTCAGGGGTGATTTGTGACAGAAGGGCAACAGCAAGAGTGAAGGGGAAGATTTACAAGACAGTAGTGAGACCTGCTATGATGTATGGTTTGGAGAGGGTGGCGCTGACAGAAAGACTGGAGGTGGAGCCGGAGGTGGCAGATTTGAAGATGCTGAGATTTTCATTGAACATTTATTAACACAGTTATTAGAATACCTTTTTTCCCCAGCTCCACTGACGGTAAAGGTGAGTTAAATTTGTGTTTATTTCAACAACAAAGCCTTATCTCAAAATTCTGGCAAATTAAAAGTCGAGAAAATATGGCCATACAGTGATACGAGTTTTTATTTGCACTTACTTTTGGCTGGGCGAGCTGAAAAGCTGATAACAGACAGACAGATACCCCCCCCCACACACACACACACACACACATTGAATGATTACCATATGCCTCCGTTTTCACTGAGGCATAATGACCAGTCAAAGCAATCTAATCTTACACCCTATTCTATGGACAACAAACATTACAGCCAATTTAGAATTACCAGTTAGAGAGTCTTCTTCTTTTAAATTTGATTGGCGGTTGGCAACCAGCTTACAGGTGCATTACCGCCACGTACTTCACTCTATATCATCACTCTATCTGGTCAGATTTTTAATCACCAGTTAGAGATACTGAATGGAACTTTGGGAAATTGGTTTTAGTGACACCTTGTGGTCACTACCTGAACTGCAGCTCTATTTATTTAATTTCTGGGGAGGACTTCAGAGGCGGCAAGTTCGATAAATACATCTTTATTGGTGATTATCCCCTTCTAGAACACAAGAGCTGGGTTTGAAGACTTGAAGGGAAGGAAACTTCTTACTCCAGACTGCACCTATGGTCACAGGGGGAATACGAAAATTCCACAAAGGATCTTAGTTGAACCAGGACACTTCTAGCTGTGCATCAAAACTTTATCTGCTTTTGTAGGTGAACGAAGTGAGTAGGCTATAGCCACAGATGTCACTAAAACCCAAGGATCTAGTGGTTCCATAAAACATCTTTTAGCCAGATTCATAAACTAATTTTAAGTCAGAACACAGTTTCTGTTTTGTGCAGTAGTGGTGGTGGAAGCTGGGAGGTTGTTGATATTTCTGCAGCTCTATAACTTCAGCCAGTTGACACATTTCACCCTGAATTTTTTAACACTTTGCCTTGGGCTTAGAGACCAAATATAGTTTATGAGAAAAGGTGTCGCCACAAATGTATTCAACTGAAATAGAGAGCAGGAGCTGAAACAGCAGACACTCTTGAACTGTTCTCACTTCATCCTGAAGGAGTTTATTTATAACTTTATTTTAAAACAAAGTAAATAAATATGCTGCAGTAGTGGATTCACAGACTTAACATTTCTGATCTGAGAGTAAACTGTTTGTTCAGCTTCACTTCCTGTCTGATTCAGAGAAAAACAGATGAATCGGGGTCAAGAGACTGCTGAGACAAGGAAGAGAGATGGGGGTTCCTGGGGGTGGTGGGGTGGTGGTGGTGGTACTTGTTGTTCTGTTGAGAAACGGAGGAACAGAGGTTACCCCAGTTCAAGTAGAGCCGTGTTGGTATGAAGGTCACAATCTGAGAACTGTGTTTAGCTGGGAGCGCTAGAGGAAGACAATTCCTGATCTCTGACCTCAGCGGGCTGCTGCAATGTTTGGTTCGCATCAGGGGAGACAGATTGTCTGTGGACAAAGACAAACTGTCCCTGAAAAGGTTTGTCTGTTTCAAAAACAAATGAGCAGATCTGTTATCTAAGGTTTTCAGTGGTTCACACTCTTTCTGTGAAAGATGCAGAAGTGACTCCCAAACTCTGAGAATAACCATTTCTGCCACCTATTTGATAAACTGAGAAAAACAAACAGAAGTGACTCAGAAACAGACACCAAGCAGGAGACCTGTGAGTAACAGCTCAGGGTCCAAACCACCCACCTACGCTTGTCTGGTTAAAGTAAATTCAACAGTTTTAAACATGGGCTTGCTTTGTGTTTTAGTTTGACTGGAGAAAAAGAAAAACATTTTTTCCACCCAAAACACACAACGTAAAGTAGTCTGAAATAATATCAAACTGCTTTGTTCAAATAAAATAACAGTTATATATGACTTCTGCTAATAACAACCTATAGAGTAACAATGGGAATGACAGGACATACGGAGGAATCAAGAATACACAGAATGTGAGATGGATGAAGAACCATGATGTTCATCACATTTCCAAACTCCAGATTCTGAAGTTTCCATGTTAGCCTTTCAGCCTGAAAGTAAACTAACTAACTAACTAACTAACCTGCACTTATATAGCGCTTTTCTAGTCACAAAGACCACTCAAAGCGCTTTCATTAATACTAACCCTCTATTCTAAGGGCCTATAGGAAACAGATATCTAGGGACAATTTAGAACAGCCAATTAACCTAACATGCATGTTTTTGGCATGTGGGAGGAAACCGGAGAAATCCCGGAGTAAACCCACGCAACACGGGGAGAACATGCAAACTCCACACAGATCACTGTTGGTCGGGGGCTGGGATCGAACCCACGATCCCACGATCCCCACAATCCCCCGGCCAAGGGTAAACTGTGCTGCCGCAGTGCTAACCACTGCGCCAACATGTTTAAAGTGCCCATGGCGTGCCTTTTTTCCACATGCTGACATAGTTCCCAGAGGCATTGACATACTTTGATCAAAACACATCATGATTTAATTATTGTACTACCATTTCACACCTAGTTGAAGAAGCCTTCCTCACAATAGGCTGCTTTTATTGATTTTGCTTTAAAGGGGACCTGTGGTGGTCATGAAAAAAAAGATATTATATTGAGCCCCTGTCTCACGTTCTAGTTCAAGTTTAAGTTCAAGTTCAAGTTCAAAGCAATGCGATATAAATCCATTGCTGATGTGCTGGTTCAGCTATGTCAGCAAAACATCGGCGCAGCCATACTGGCGGCTACATGGCCTGCCAGGATGCTTCCTGTGATGTAGTGTCGTGGATACCGCGATCTGGATCAATATTGGCTGAGCCTGGAGTGCCCGGATGAGCAGTGGCTTTCGGGATATTCAAATTCAAATTCAAACGTTTATTTCAAACTCAGGGTTCATATTAAATGCAGAACTAAAACGAGTAGAAAATAAATAAATAAATGCTTAAATTCAGCGGGTCATCTCGTCTGATCTGAGGTCGTAACGGCCGCCAGACGGCCGGGGATTCGGCGCTGGGCTCTTCCCTCGCCGCTAAAAGTATATACAGATCAGCAGACACTCGGCGCTCTTGTAACAACAAAAACATACAATGCGATATGGATATCGCAACATGGCGGAATGTAAAGCCTTTGGATGTCTCAATAATAAGCGAAAAAACAAAGATAAACACTTCTTTTGTGTACCCAAACCCAGCTCCCCTTGTCGGAAGATCGTAGCGGAAAAGTGGTTGCGCAATCTCGGAACAGGGCACAGACGTTTCCTTTCGGACGAATTTGCGTTGTGTGTGAGGACCACTTCGTCACTTTCACCCCCAGAAGACCTTTCTGGCTCAAACCTGTAGCCATGTTGACCAAATTCTTCCTCAGAGTCCGACAATTCAGCCATAATAGAACAAAAACACTGACAAAAGCACCCTATTCGCTGGTACAGGCGGAGTATTGACTTTTCAGTAGCAACGTGGTGACGTCACATTCGCATGTGTCATGGCTGCGCGCATAGTTTTCATTGGCTGGCCATGCCGGCGGTCGTATTTGCATATTTCTCTGGTGGTAGATGGCTGGCAATAATTATTTAACCAAATAACGAATACTTTGCCTAATGTTTTCAAGTTGAATGCGTTTAGACCACCACAACAGGTCCCCTTTAAATGCTAATGAGTGCCAGTTCCCTCCCACCTAGAGCATGCTGTAAAGCTGGATTCATGCTGCGCCTCTGCTGTCCGCGTACATGTAACTGGAAACCGTGTGTGATGAAATTTACGTTGTCTCCATTCCGCTAGTGTCCACAGTGCTTCACCGTGGACGACCACGTGCAGCCCAAATTTTGTGACCGCGCTGCCTGCCCACGACCTGAACGCATTGAAAAGCGCATGCGCAAGACTGAACGTCCCATTCATGAGGTGGCAATATCAGCACAGCATACCAAGACAAAGTAGACGAAGAAAACAACGAGGAAGCGGAAGACGAGCATAAACATACATGAATAATACATAAATACTTAAGCAGCAGCAGCAGCAGCATCTTTGTGGAAAAGGAGTGAAAACTGGGAAATCAAGCAGCAGAAAGCAAGCAGTGTTTCCTCGTTGGCGAAAATTCTGGCACGTCAGCACATTGGCGCTACCTATCGGGCGGGAGTGAAACTACAAATGATGGTTGTGTGCATGCGTCAACCGCTTGGCCTGGGTAGATGAAAAAAGTGAGCATGAACAGCGCTGTGTGGATGCCAGGCTCGTCCAAAGCGCACGTGGACCAAAGTGGACTAGAGGGGAAATGCAGCATGAATGTGCTGGATTTCACTAAGGCAAGGCAAGTTTATTTGTATAGTGTAGCAGACTCTAGAGACATAATTCACCACAATATGTGTCCATGTACAGAATGATCTGTTTCACGTATGATCTGTTTAGGCAGTTATGGTTGTGCTCTCAGGTTTTCTCATCAGGCATCTATCTAGGCAACTGTGTGGGGACCTAAATTTAGAAGACAAGGTGAACTAGCGTTTTTAGCTGTTGCTTCTTCTCACTACTGCTTTGAGAATTAAACGGCACACCAGCTCGTTCAATAAAAAGGAGAAATTGCCAGTCTCTTCATTCCTGCAATTCCTGTATTGGTGACCCCGACGACAGTCTGTCGAACGTATTCACAGATGGCTCCAAACGGACATGGCAGCTAATGCAGTTTCTCTCAAACTACCAGAGTTCTGAGAGCCATAGGCTTCAGCGTGGTTCGCCCAGATGGCAGCTGTTTGCCCTACAAGAGATCACGGCAGACGGCACAAAATATTGTTATGTGGTTTCGACCCTTGGGAGTTCTACAGCAGCCAGAGTGGTGAGCTTGATCAAACATCCCCTGCAGCAGGATAAATATGTAACACTCAAAGCCCACCTGCTTCTTTTGAACTCTCTGATGGAGAGCGAGCCAGCTGGCTTTTCTTGCTACAGGGCCTCAGCGACAGTAAACCATCTGAACTGATGGATAGGATGCTGGATCTCTTGGGTGAGCATGAGCCAGGTTTCATCTTTGTTCAGCTTTTTCTGTGACAGCTACCCTCACAAGTATGAGCTGCTTTAGTTTATACCACCATCACTGACTGTTGTGCTATGGCTGAGGAAGCTGACAAATTTTTCCTGGCTGGGCAGTAACACTGTGCAGCCGCTTTATTACCCGCCACACACCCTCCACTGCTGCCTGTGGACGGGGTGGCTGCTGTGGTCACTGCGCCCCCCAAGCGACGACATGAATCTGGTCGGTGTTTTTACCATGTGAGATTTGGAGCTAAAGCCAGGCGCTGCTGTCCACTGTGTGATTTCAGTGTAGCGGGAAATGGCAGGTCTGGCAGTCAGTAGTGGCCATGACTGTCGGCTGAAATGGAAAGCTGCTTTTTATTCATGATACCAACTCCAGCTGCCGTTTCCTGTGTGACACGGGTGCACAGAGGAGTGTCCTGCCCCCATCAAAGCTGACATCTTGGCTGGGGACTATGGCCCCCCTATGAAAGCAACAAATGGAAGCCCCAATGCACTTATGGCACGAGGTATGTCCAGTTGTGTTTTGGCGGACAGCAGTTCGGCTGGGACTTCATCATGGGTGACGTAGCTGTACCCCTCCTTGGAGCAGATTTTTTGAGTGCCTATGGATTGTTGGTTGATGTCAAAAACCACTGTTTGATTGACGTCACCACATTCTGCTCGTATGCATGCACATCAGGCATCCCAAGTTACAGCGCATTGTCTAGTTCTCTCTCTGCACCCGACAATTTTCTCCAGCTGCTTGCTACTTTTTCTACACTCACGCAGCCTACCTTCTCATCTGTAGCTGCAAAGCATGGGGTGGAGCACCACATCCCCACCATGGGCCTACCAGTTTATGCACACTTTCAGTGCCTAGATGCTGCTAAATCAGCAGTAGCCAAGGCAGAATTTGAAAATATGGAGCACTTTGGCATCATCCGTCACTCCAACAGTTCCTGGGCATCACCGCTCCACCTCATCCCGAAGCCAGGTGGTGGCTTCTGGTCCCACACGTTCCACACGTCCCACACGTTCAGGATTTTTCTGCCCAACTAGCAGGAAAGGTAATCTTTTCCAAGGTAGATCTGGCCCAGGGATACCACCAGGTACCTGTCCACTCACAAGACATTCCTAAGACAGCGATAATCACCCCATTTGGGCTCTTTGAGTTTTTACATATGCTCTTTGGCCTCAAAAATGCTGCACAGACATTCCATCGCCTGATGGATTCGGTGCTACGTGACCTCCCTTTTATTTTTGTCTATTTAGATGATATTCCAGTCGCCAGCACATCCAAGGCAGAACACTTGTCCCACTTACGGACCTTGTTTGAGCGGCTCAGTCAGCATGGGTTGATTGTCAAAGTGGCCAAGTGCCAGTTTGGGCTGTCAACCATCAATTTTCTTGGACACAGAGTCACTAAAGATGGCGCAGTCCTCCTCCCATCAAAAGTGTCAGTGGTTGCAAATTTCCCACGCCCACTTACAGTCAAGTCCCTGCAGAAATTCCTCGGCATGGTTAATTTTTTACCATTGCTTCATTCCCCGTGCTGCGCAACTCATGCGTCCCTTGTATGAGGCCCTCAAAAGCAAGCACTCCTGCCACACAGCAGAGTGGTCAGCCGAAAGAGAAAAAGCATTTGAAGATTCCAAGTTGGCCCTGGCAAATGCAACAATGCTGGCCCACCCATCACCCAATGCCCCCATAGTCATTGTCACAGATGCTTCTGACTATGCCATCGGGGCAGTTCATGAACAGTGGGTCAACGGAATGTGGCAGCCACTTGCATTTTTCAGCTGACAGTTACGCCCCAGTGAGCGGAAGTATTCCACCTTTGATCGCGAACTGCTTGGACTCTACCTGGCCACCCGTCACTTTCATACCCTGCTGGAAGGCCACAAATTCATGGTGTTTGTGGAGCACAAACCGCTGACATTTGCCATGGCTAAAGTGACTGAGCCATGATCAAGCTGCCAGCAGAGACAACTCTCCTACATCTGAGAGTTCACCACAGACATACAACATGTCGCTGGCAAGACCAACCTTGTAGCTGATTGTCTTTTTCGGGCCATCACGGCAGCAGTTCACCTAAGACTGAACTACGCCCGCATGGTGGAGGACCAAGTAGCTGACCCAGAGGTGCAAGCATTCAGAACAGCGGTCACCAGGCTCAGTTTATAAGATGTACATTTTGACGATACAGGAACAACCCTCCTCTGTGATGTTTCCACTGGCAATCCCCGGCCCATTGTTCCCACCAGTTGGAGACGGCAAGTTTTTGACGCGATCCATGGCCTCTCCCATCCTAGACAGAAGTCATCCCAGAGACTGGTGGCTGCAAAGTTTGCCTGGCATGGGCTCAGAAAGGATGTGAGAGATTGGGCTAACACTTGCATCAAGTGTCAGCGCTCCAAGGTGCAACGTCATGTCAAGACCCCACCGACAGAGTTTCAAGTGCCAGAAAGGCGTTTCAACCATATTAATGTGGGCCTTGTTGGCCTCATGCCCCCCTCTCGTGGCTTCATGTACTTGCTCACCATTGTGGATAGGATGACTCGATGGCCAGAGGCTGTCCCATTGGTGTCAGCTACATCTGATGAGGTGGCTCGTGCTTTTATCGGGGATCCTGGGTTCAATCCCAGCCCCTGACCAACAGTGATCTGTGTGGAGTTTGCATGTTCTCCCCGTGTCTGCGTTGGTTTACTCTGGGATTTCTCCAGTTTCCTCCCACATGCCAAAAACATGCAAGTTAGGTTAATTGGCATCAAACTGGGGATTCTAAATTGTCCTTAGGTATGACTGTGAGAGTGAATGGTTGTCTGTCTCTCTGTGTTGGCCCTGCGATGGACTGGCGATCTGTCCAGGGTGTACCCTGCCTCTCGTCCAAAGATGCTGGGATAGGTTCCAGCTCCCCTGTGACCCGAAAAGGGTTAAGCGGAAGAAGATGGATGGATGGATGGATGGATGGATGGATGGATGGGTTGCCCAATTTGGCACTCCATCTGACCTCTCTTCCAACCGTGGTTCTCAGTTCACCTGAGAGCTATGGAATGCTGTAGCAGAGAGCCTGGGGGTAAAGCTCCACTGCACCGTGGCATACCACCCACAGGCTAACGGACTATGCGAACGCTTTCACCATTCTATGAAGGCCGCTCTTCGGGCCAGCTCACAGACAGTAGTTGGACAGATAGGCTTCTGTGGGTCATGCTGGGACTTACAACTGCTCCTAAGGAGGATCACCAAGCTTCATCTGCCGAGTTGGTTTATGGTCAGCTGCTACGTGTCCCAGGAGATTTTGTCCCCAACATGACAACCCTTTGGTCCGCGGCTGCTCAACGCCAAATGCTCCTGGAGAATGCCAAAGTTTTTGGAGCAGTCCCCACTTCACAACACGGGCTCCCTCAGTCTCACTTTCCTAAGAGTCTGCAGTCGGCGGTTTTTGTTTTTGTCCGCTATGACACTCACCGTAGCCCTTTGAAACCTCCTTATGATGGGCCATTCTGTATATTGACACTGGGAGAGAAACACTTTGTTGTGGATGTTGGAGGTGAGCCAGAGAAAATTTCAGTGGACTGCCTAAAGCTAGCCCACCTGAATGTGGACAGACCTGTCATTCTTGCACAACCCCCTCACCGGGGGCGCTTCCCTCTCCCAACTAAACCAGTTTCAGTGACCCCTCACATGGGTGACCCTGCTCCCCCTCTTGTTCGTGGCGCCATTACAGCTGGGCGGTTTGCCCTCCACCCCCACGCTGACTTTGTTTTCTTTTTTTTCATTGTGGTAAATTCTGGGGAGATGCGGCACACCTGCTAGTGCAATAAAAGGGAAAAATTGCCAGTCTCTTCTTTCCTACAATTCCTATAATAGCACATTTCAGCAAAAAGGCAATTCAATTTCTGTGGCGTATCCGGGTCCTCTGTGGATGTGGTCTGGAGCTCCTGTGGTGGCTCCGGTTCTACACCACGTTCCAAATTATTATGCAAATGATATTTGTCTCTGATTTTCCTAAATAGTTGATGCAAATGACAGTCAGTGTAATTTTCAAGTCATCAACCATTAGAGCATAATTGAAATTTTATTGAACAAACCTCCCAATGATAATTTTATTGCAAAAATAAAAAAACTCAAAATGCACTGTTCCAAATTATTATGCACAACAGAGATTCAAAACATTTTATTGGTTGTGAAGAACTGAAAAATGGTCATTTGTTGAATTTACAGCATTAGGAGGTCATATTTACTAAAATCAAAAGCTATTTCAATCAAAAACATCTTAACAGGCCAAGTTACATGTTAACATAGGACCACTTTTTTGATATAACCTTCACAGTTCTTGCATCCATAGAACTTGTGAGTTTTTGGAGAGTTTCTTCTTGAATTTCTTTGCAAGATGTCAGAATAGCATCCCACAGCTGCTGTTTTGATGTGAACTGCCTCCCACCCTCATACAGCCGTGGACAAAATTGTTGGTACTCCTCTGTTAATGAATGAATGAATGAATGAATGAATGAATGAAAAACCCACAATGGTCACAGAAATAACTTGAATCTGACAAAAGTGGTAATAAATAAAAATTCTATGAAAATTAACCAGTGAAAATCAGACAATGCTTTTGAATTGTGGTTCAACAGAATTATTTTAAAAAACAAACTCATGAAACAGGCCTGGACAAAAATGATGGTACCCCTAGACAAGATTGAAAATAGTGTGGCCATAGGGACATGTTCAACCAAGATGTGTCCTCTAATTAACATCACAGGTGTCTACAAACTTGTAATCAGTCAGTTGGCCTATTTAAAAGGTGACAAGTAGTCACTGTGCTGTTTGTTGACATGGTGTGTACCACACTAAACGTGGACCAGAGGAAGCAAAGGAGAGAGTTGTCTCAGGAGATTAGAAAGAAAATTATAGACAAGCATGTTAAAGGTAAAGACTATAAGACCATCTCCAAGCAGCTTGATGTTCCTGTGACTACAGTTGCACATATTATTCAGAAATTTAAGATCCACGGGACTGTAGCCAACCTCCCTGGACGTGGCCGCAGGAGGAGACGGATAATACGAATGGTAACAAAAGAGCCCAGAACAACCTCTAAACACATTCATGGTGAACTCTAAAGTCAAGGTACGTCAGTGTCAGATCGCACCATCCGTCATTGTTTGAGCCAAAGTGGACTTCATGGGAGACGACCAAGGAGGACACCACTGTTGAAAAAAAATCATAAAAAAGCCAGACTGGAATTTGCCAAACTGCATGTTAACAAGCCACAAAGCTTCTGGGAGAATGTCCTATGGACAGACGAGACAAAACTGGAACTTTTTGGCAAGGCACATCAGCTCTGTGTTCACAGATGCAAAAATGAAGCATACCAAGAAAAGAACACGGTCCCTACTGTGAAACATGGAGGAGGTTCTGTTATGTTCTGCGGCTGTTTTGCTGCATCTGGCACAGCGTGTCTTGAATCTGTGCAGGGTACAATGAAATCTCAAGACTATCAAGGTATTCTAGAGAGAAATGTGCTGCCCAGTATCAGACAGCTTGGTCTCAGTCACAGGTCATGGGTCTTGCAACAGGATAATGACCCAAAACACACAGCTAAAAACGCCCAAGAATGGCTAAGAGCGAAACATTGGACTATTCTAAAGTGGCCTTCTATGAGCCCTGATCTAAATCCTAGTGAACATCTGTGGAAGGAGCTGAAACATGTTGCCTGGAGAAGGCACCCTTCAAACCTGAGACAAGTGGAGCAGTTTGCTCTTGAGGAGTGGGCCAAAATACCTGCTGAGAGGTGCAGAAGTCTCATTGACAGTTACAGACATCGTTTGATTGCAGTGATTGCCTCAAAAGGTTGTACAACAAAATACTGTATTAAGTTAAGGGTACCATCATTTTTGTCCAAGCCTGTTTCTTGAGTTTGTTTTTTAAAATAATTCTGTTGAACCACAGTTCAAAAGCATTGTCTGATTTTCATTGGTTAATTTTCATAGAATTTTTATTTATTACCATTTTTGTCAGATTCAAGTTATTTCTGTGACAATTGTGGGTTTTTCTTTTCATTAACAGAGGGGTACCAACAATTTTGTCCACATCTGTATATGGTCAAGTGTTGGTAGATGATCTGAGATGTGAAATGAATCCATCTTAATCTTGAGGGCACTGCTGGAGAAATGATCATGGGCACAACCTCCAGTTTCGGCTGAAGTAGTGTTAAATCAGTCAGCAAGAGTGGAGTAGTGGGCATTTAAAATAGCGTTTTTAAAAGTGTTTTAAATTCGTTTTAATGTGTAGTCCACATATGTGTTTTGCAGTCAAGTGGCAGATCATTTCAGCACTTGTAGTTTTTGTATTTTTAAATGTTTTTGCATAGTTCTGGTTTTTGCTGCTGTTTGTGGTGTGAGGCTCCTAAACCTCAGCTAAATCTGTGCTGGCTTCAACAGCAATGCATAGATCATGTACTGAAAACTAAAAAGGACTGTTGGTGTGATTGGTGGTGCAGATAGAGGACAGATGCAACTGCAACAGGTATGCTTTCACTTGTATGAATGTCACAGATCTGACGTTTATATATGTCACCAGATGCAAGGTTGCATGAAGTAAAATAATAAATGAAAAAAATAGTAAGTTTGCTTCCTAAGGCTTAACGATTTAAGAAAGATATCAAATAGGTGGGGATTTTTTTTGCGTTCATTGCACTTCATTGGAACAATATAGACTTGATTTTAGCAGCTTCAGCATGCATTAATTTTTAAATTATCACAAAATATAGATCAATAAAATTTTGAACAATTATCAGAAAAGGTCTGTACGTGTTGAGTTAAATAACAAGCATTCACGGTATGACAGCAGCATGAGCATTTTAATTTCAGGGTAAAACAAACAGCTGCAGCTGTCTGTATTTGCCTCAACATTAAAACACCCAAGCACAGTGCTGTGGCTCTGACTAGATTCTACGTCTGCTCTAAGGTGTATTTGATTATGTCCAACATATTTTAACAAAATGCATCTGACTTTATTGCGGTGGAAACACTGATATATCTCAGAGCTTTTATTTGTTTACAGCGTTAGCATCTTAGCAGCGGAGCTAACTAACGGAGCTACTGTCTGCCAGGCCACTTTTAAAGGTCATCTTCTCATCCCTCGATATTTATGGGAAGTGGTATAATTATATTACTCTTGGAGGTGCAAAAGGCCATGTTCCCGCATTTTTGATGCCAAAGTCATTGTTTTCTAACAAGGAAAAGTGTCCCGTTTCAGTGACAACCACACGTTCTAAAATAGTACCAGAAGTTGTGCCCATAATTCATGCAAAGCATCATCGGGGCTAGGAATAAGGTGGATAGATAATGTAGAAAATTTCAAAAAGACTGACCACTATCGGTCACCTTATCCAAACTTTTTTACTTATTTTAAAATTATTTGTTATTTTATTCTTCCTCTCTGTTTCAGGTTGGCTTGTTCTAGATCAGGATGAGTGCCTACCTGGTGTGCTTCTTCCTTTTTTCTTTTGTTTCCTCTACCATGGCTGCTAATGAAACTGCTGGGGTCAAAATCCGTATCACAGACAAAGCCCTGGACATGTGTAAGTACATGAAAATGTAGTTATGATTCTTAGTCAAAACATGAGTCAAACTATAATCCTTCCACTCATCTGGAGCGCAACAGCTGTACTCAAAGTGAACCAAATCCAACCTTTTACATAAAGTCTTCCATTGAGATCCAGTGTTGTGGATCCTAATCAGCCCTCAGTAAATTTCTTCCATCACACATGCAGTAACATGCTGTAACTTTGTGTATTTTGTGTTTTCAGTGAAGTTAGAGACTCAGAAGTTTGTAGAAGAGGAGCTCGGTAACATCAGCATGCCGGAAATGAACGGGACAGAGGGAAACTTTCAGTACAGCATCACTGAGTATGAATACTACGCTATACTGTATCTGAAATACTGCTGTAAATCCAAACACTCAATATGTGTGTTAATACTGTGTTTGTTTCTTTGTGGTCTGTTGTCAGTGTGAAGATAACAGAGTTAAATCTGACTTATGCTGACCTGCAATTCATCCCTGACGTTGGTCTGATGTTTGATATTCAGAACTCATTGATCTCGCTGACTTTCAACCGACGGATTTTCTACTGGTTCTTGTGAGTTCTACTACAATTTAAATTTAGATTACACTGGTCAACACCAAATTTATTGTCTAAGTTTTTTTTTTTAGCTGATGTAGGATAATTTTAATGTGCTGAATCCAAAAATCACATTGGTTTTGCTCAATCAAGTCAACTTTTTGAATTACGGCCACGTTGTTTTATACATTTTTGTTTACATGTACGGATATTTTCGCTTTATATGATGCAAAATTCTTTTTTTATGTCTTGAAATTCTCTAAATTTTGAACAATGATGACGTAACATTCATTTACATGTACTTACCTTTATATAAAGGTAAGTACATGCACAGCACTAAGCAAGTACTAAGTAAATACAGGTTTTTGCTTAGCACCTAATTGAGAGAAACGGATGTCATTTTCGGATTCAGCAGTGCAAAATTGTCTTAAATCAGTTGAAAAAACACAGACAACTTACAAAAAAATATTTTTGTAACTCTGTGTTGTAGATTAGACAAGTGTATAGTGACCCTGAGAGCAGCTTGTAGCTTGGCCAAACTTCCTAACACTGGCCATCACCGCTCCTCTTCCACCTCCAACTCTGCAAACAGAATCCATGCAAATGGATAACCACAACTCTGTCTGCAGAGGGCCAGCTTCTTGTGCCTTTCTGTTGCCCTTTGCCAATTGAGGATCTCCTGTCCCAGCTGGTGAATCTTTTGTGGCCTCCAACAAATGAAGTTGAACACGCACCCATCAGAAGTGCCTCCGAGACTGGGCTTATTGTGGGGCAGAGGCCTGCTACCACCTTTCGACTGGCACCCACTCTCGAGGGCCCAGGTGCGACATAGGCCGGGCCTGGCCTCGCTGTGGTGTAAAGACTGACTCCCACCTCCATGGGCCTGTGTGCAAACTTCGAAGACCCATGGGCTTAAAACCGGAGATGGCAGAGGACCGAAAAGAACAAACCAGCTCACTACTAGCAGTTGTCTCAGGAGGGAAAGCTAATAGTAACACTAACCACAATAACCAATTGATGCGCACACAAGTTAATAATAAAAGCAGCCTCACAAAAAGTGGGACTAAAACTTGTATCTGATTCACAGATTCATTGGACTTCATGGATTGTTATTTAGAACGGATAAATATTTAATAAGAGACATAAACAAACACAACTATGCTACATGATGCTAACTGGGTTAACAAATGAGAGCCATAGGACACTGTGCACATAAGTTAAATGGTAAAAAAGCCACATAATAGCTGAGAGTGAGATATATATGTTTTGGTGTGATTTGCTGGGTCATTAGAGCCCATGCAGTGGCATTTAGAAGATGTAAATGTCTAATAACCTGAGTTAACAACCCATTAGCTAACCCATTAGGGGCGGCAGTGGCTCAGGAGGTAGAGTAGGTTGTCCAATAACCGCATGGTTGGCGGTTTGAATCCCGCTCTCCCCGGATATCCTGCCATTGTGTCCCTGGGCAAGACACTTCACCCCCAATTGCTCCTGGTGGGTCTGGAAGCGCCATGTTAGGTAGCATGCCACCATCAGTGTGTGAATGTGTGTGTGAATGGGTGGATAGCAGGATCTGTAAAGCGCTTTGGTCATCAAGAGATTAGAATAAAAGCGCTATATAAGTGAATGCCATTTACCATTAGCTAAGCAATATGGCTCCTCACTCCCTTAGGTCTTTGTAGCAGGATGGCGCTTGACATCACTTTGCCAAACAAGTGGGCCAAAGGTGTCTATGAGAAGGCGAAGAAAAGTGGGCAACCTGGCGGCTTGTGTACATAAGTCTGAGAATGAACAGAAAGAAAACCAGAGGGAGTCAGTTCACTGCAGTGGCTGACAGCACACAGTTACTGCGAAATGATTTCAGTTGTCACTTTATTTTAATTAAGAAAAAGTGCAACATCTAACTTTCTACACCTTACGAAATGAACATTGTTACCATGATGTTACCCACTGATTGTGTGCAGGGTTGGACATGAACTTTTCTGCTCACCACTCATTGTAATTAGTAATATTCCCAAGTTAGTAGCCACTTGGCACTTTCACTCACCACGGGGTCAGCATTAGTATTAAAGTGACAAGCAAGTTTAAGCTTAAAGGTGGACTGTGTAGTCCACATAGGACTACACAGAGGATTTTTTACTGAGCTGAAAACTTTCTTTTACTCCCCCTGCTGGTGTAACGTGGAATTTATCACTTTACCACCCCGGAAAACATCATAAATTATTCATGGCTCTACAGTATCAGAAATTATCATATTTTTCCTGGCAGCAAAAGAGATGTTTCTTTACACTCCAGTTATATTTTTAGATATTTCTGGAATATTTGAAAGTTGGAAAATACTGCATATTCTACCTTTAATTTGGAGCCCCTCCCCCCCACATTTGTGATTATTTTACTGGTACATAGCATCTTTTGACATGTTTGTGAGTTTTTACTTGAAATTTTACACTTATTTTCTTGAAATCTACAATTTTTTGTCCTTGGAAGGTTGTGATATTATTCTTGTGAATTTAGCATTTTTTTCTTTCAATTTTTTTTTTGCACTGCAATAATTAAACCTTAGAAAGAAAACATATTTGAAATTAAGGATATAACACTTGTTTTTTGTCTGACAAGATGTTTTTTGTCATATGGTTTTCTATAAGGAAATTTTACTTGATGCAATATATTTTTACTGGTTTTAAACAATTTAAGGTTGTTTGAAGTAAAAATTTCTGCCATTGGAGCAAGAACATTTTGCTTATAAAACTGCTTAAAACAAGTATGTTTTTTTTGCCAAGAAATTTTTACTTGTTTTAAGCAATTTGATAAGCAAAATTTTCTTTCCCCATTGGCAGAAAATTTTACTTCAAACAACCTTAAATCGCTTAAAACAAGTAAAAATATCTTATAACAAGCAAAATTTTCTTACAGAGAACTGTATGACAAGAAAAAACATCAGACAAAAAACAAGCATTATATCCTTGATTTAAGATATTTTATGTTACTAAGATTTAATTTTTTGCAGTGTATCCTCATAAACTTATAATCTTTTTATTATAAATTTGTGACATTTTCCATTCACAAATTTGCTTATTTTCTTCAAAATTATATTTGTGAACTCTTCTGTGTGTATTTATTTGTTTAGACACAATTCAACAATATATACAATATTTCCGGTTCCGGCTCTGCCGGACCGGCGGCGCCACACGAGTCGGCTGCCTGTTGCAACAGCCTTTTTTTTATCTTCCTTCTTCTTTCTACACCTTTCACTCTGTATATATATCACGGACGCACGGATCGCCCCGGGGGTCTCCCGGGTCGGCGGACGGAGCCACGGTTTGCAGCGGGAAACGTTACAGCGGGGAGGAGCTAGTGCTAGCTAGCACTTGGCCGCCGCCCGGTGCTAATGGGAAACTCGACATACCGGGAGCTGTAGCGAAAACGAAGCGGGTGCCGGGCTGGAGTTTAGGCGGCGTGAAAGAAATATAAGACAGAATAATAAAGAGCGATGGCAAGAACCAAGCAGACCGCCCGTAAAATCTACTGGAGGAAGAAGCCCCCCAGGAGACAGCTAGCCACCAGGGCTGCTCGGAGAGGCGCTCTGGCCACCGGCAGAGTGAAGAGGCCTCGCCGTCACAGGTCCGTGGCTCTGAGAGAGATCCGTCGCTACCAGAAATCCACGGAGCTGCTCATCCGTAAGCTGCCCGTCCAGCGCCTGGTGAGGGAGATCGCTCAGGACTTCAAGACCGTCCTGCGTTTCCTGAGTTTCGCCGTCATGGCTCTGCAGGAGACCAGCGACACCCACCTGGTGGTCTCTTCTTCGCTAAGGGGGTCACCATCATGCCCAAAGACTTCCAGCTGGCCCGCTGCATCCGCGGAGAGAGAGCTTAGACTTTCTGCTGCACATCCACCAGCCATAATGCTCTGCACTGTGTGTCTATATATATACATTTATAGTAATATGGACATATGTTTGCTAGATGTTGTTTTTTCTTGCCTTCTGATTGTTGCTCTGAGTGTTGCTGTCCCTGTGCTGTTGCAATCCTGGAATTTCCCCATTGTGGGACTAATAAAGGCTTATCTTATCTTATCTTATCTTAATTCTCGCTGCATATTTTCTTTCTCACAAATTTGCATCTTTTTATAAAATTGTGACTTGCTTACGACAGTTTTTTTTTTTTTTTAAATTGGTGTTTTTTTTTCAAAAATAATTTTTTCTTATAAATGCTATCTTTAAGCAAAGTATCTCATCTTAACTATGGGTTTGTTAAATTTACTCAAACACATTTTGTCAAGTAACTTTTTCATGGATCGTCACCTTATTGTAGTGGGGGGTTTGCGTGCCCTTGTGATCCCAGGAGCTATGTTGTCCGGGGCAGTTTGCCTCTGGTAGGGTCACCCAAGATAAACTGGTCCTGGGTGAAGGGCCAGACTAAGAACGATCCCCTCCAGGATTTCGTGATGTTACAACCGCGTCAGTTCACTCAAAATCAGCGCAACTATTGCGCGACCTTGCAATTTTATCCAATCACTGCAACTTTCCTGCAATTTTGGCCAATCCTCGTCAACTTCCGCCAATTTCATCAATCACATTTCAGCTGAGTGGTGCTGAAACGATCAGTCTAACCAGTCAAATGCATTGCTACATCGCATTCACTTCCATGTTTACAGTAAGTATTAATGGAACGCTTCAGCAAAAAACTGTGTGATTAAAAAAAACACTCACCCGGGAGGTTTCCAACACCGTCCCTTCCTTTGTGTCCCTCAGCCTGCCGGTGGACGTCTCCATCCCGACCGCATGTACGAAGTGCTGGGTTTGTGTTGAAAAATGTCCGCCTGCCCCAAAAGCACCCCATTGCAGGAGAGCACGTGACAAGAGACTCCATAAAATCACAAACAAACGAGCAAGTCTAACACTACAGGCAGTGTTTGATCATTTCATACAGCTTTAGAGGTAAAATCATTACTACATCTTGCCAATGAGCTTCAAAGCTGTGAATCTCTGGTCTGAACAAGGACAAACGCCCCCCCCCCTCTCCCCCCATAAATGAAAGATGTATGTCTGATGAGACAGGTGTGTGTGTGTGTGTGTGTGTGTGTGTGTGTGTGTGTGAAGATGCGCAGCAGATAGACAGACAGGTAGGAGTTAGACATAAGAATATTGTCTGCATTTTTTTTTCCGGAAAAACACAGACTCCAATAGACAATACAGACTAACAGAATAAATTATTTATTTTTTTCCTTTTTACTCGGTACTGAGTGGTTTGGGACCATAGGGAGTTTTCAAATGAAGGCGCTGCAAATAATTTCCACATCTCTACTCTTTAACGTGCATTCAATGCAATTTAGCTGTTGTAATAGATATTATGTTAAAGTCTATATTGGCTGTTGCACAAAAGAGTTTTTCTGTATAGCAGAAGTTTCTGCTTAATTTACAAATCACTGTAATAGGAAATGTTTGACAATCCTGTGCTTTTCTTGAATTGTTATTGTCATGTCCGCTGCGTAACTTAACCCCTTGCACTCTGGTCAATTTCCCTAAAAACGCCAAAAAACGCCAAAAAATAACGTACCCAAAGTAAATCAAAAGCTGTTCGTCAACCCTTTGCAGCATCTTCATGGGATTGGTCTCATTTAAAAGAAAACACTTTGAATTTTTTGGCAAAACAGTCATAATCTCTCTAAGTGCTCCGGCCACTGAGTAACAGTCATCTAAACATACTGAACTTGAAGAAAATAAATTTCGCCTGGGTGTTTTTTTGGATACAAATGCTTGCAAATAACACACAGCTGTCAGATCCGAGCTGGAAAATGCAACAGAAATGTAGAACCAAGTGTTATCCAGCTGAGGTCAAAATTTTGTAACAATACCACAAAAAATGAATATATTACACAGCTTTTTTCTTAGGTTGTTCCCAGGCGGTTTTGAACTGTGCCAAACTGTGCCAAATGGCACAGTTTGGAAAAACGTCTATAACTTTTGAATGATTCAATATAGAAGCTTCATCTCGGGCTCTAATGAAAGGTGACACTCAGGGCTGTGTGTGTGTGTGTGTGTGTGGGGGGGGTGTTTATTCATTCATTCATGAATGAATGAACAAACAAGCCCCCACACACAAAGAAGCATGCCACGTAAAAAATGTGTGGCTTTTTTTTACAAGAAAAAAATAACCTACAGTGCACTAAAAATTATACTAAAATATCTGTAATGTAGAGGATAACAACTACCCCCCCCCCCCCCCCCGCTACAGAGGACGGATATTGTCCATCGCCACATGACGGACCGCGGTGCATGCCGCGGTCTACTATACACAGTTGTACTAAAATATCTGCAATAATATCTGCAATCCCCTACAGAAGAGTAGCGGGGGGGGGGCGTTCACAGTCCGGACTGTGTGTAGTAGACGGCGGCTCTACTATGCACAGTTGTAATTTACTGATCGGTCAAAAGTCATTTTGATTACAATTTTCAGGGATAAAGAATAATTTAGCTTATAACACTTACCTGTCCACAACAGCAGTGTCGCTGGCGAACTTCTCTTCCTCATCGTCAGACGAACATGACGCTGGTCCACTTGTTACGGACTCGTGGTTCTGGTCACGCGACCCGGTCAAACCTTAATTCCATTATTGCGGTTTTGCGCTTCCATGATTGCGGTTTTGGCGAACGATTTTTCAAAACAAATAAGAACAGTAGTAAGAAAAAAAGACACGTGTTCAAAGTGTCAAAAAGACACTTTGAACACGTGTGTGTCACCCAGCAGCTTACACAAAACAAATTTTGCAAGGGATGCACGCTTTCGAACTTCTGTGCTTCAATTGGCTTGCTGTATTCGCAGCCGTTGGTAGGCGGGTCCTTCTTGCTAGGTTTTCAGTCATTGGTTCTTCAAGGTTTCAGAAACCCAATTCAAGGCTCTTATTAGTCAAATGAGAGGTCAATCACATCTAAACCAATCAAAGCACTCCTTTGGCTTTCTGTTCGCGGCTGTGTCTGTAGTGGAAGAACGGAAATGCAGCTTTTTTTTCCAGTGCGCAATAGGACGCAGAGACGTGCCCGCCCGCGGTACACCGGAGTGCAAGAGGTTTTAACAGTGAACAAATAATTTAGTACGAGCAGGCTAATGAGTGACAAGTGGATGCAGGTGTGCGGCGGGAGTCTGTGTATGAGTGCGTGTCAGGATGAGTGTGTGTGTGTGTTTGAAACCCCAGGTGATGGCAATCAGCTGATAGGTACCTGGCAGAGAGAGGTGAGAGGAGGGCTGTGGCTGAGGACTGGCAGAGGAACCAATAATCTGCCAGCTGGAAAAGATAACAGCAATCAGAGGCCATAGCCACAGGTCATGAAATGGGGCAGGAAACAACAGCCCCGTACATGACAGAGCGCCTCCTCAAGGGGTGGATACCAGACAACCATTGTACCATCAAAACAAAACAAAAACAACCTGTGCGCCGCCCCCCCCTGCCCCCAAGAACCCCTTATAACTAATCAGGGTGGGAGGTGGGGGAAACAAGTCAGGAGGGAATAAACCAACAAAAATGCAACACAAGGAAGAATAACAATTCCCAACCTCAAAAGCTAACCCCCCCAAACCCCATGAGTCCCACAGTTTAGGGGGCCGACTAGAGTCCAAGGCCCAGCAGGTGGCCCCATAGAGCAGTGTCCAGTGGCCTGCCAGGGCACACGGGCCACCTGGCTAGGAAACCCAGTTCTTTGGGCAGCCTGGCCATATGGTTAAGCCACCAGGACCGGAAGGGCAGATCAGGCGGTGGCCTACTCACCTGGAGGCTGAGAGGTGGGTGGCCGGACAGAGGAAGGGGAACCCCTGCGGCCACTGGTGGCGGAGAAGAATGGACCACGACGGTGGTCCCGGCGTGGTACGTGAACTTGGACGCACCCGCGGTGGACCCGGGCTGGGCCATGGCTGCACCCGTGGTGGTCCTGGCCTGGGACAATGTTGCACCAGTGGTGGCCCCTTTCCGGGACCTCATTGCTCCCACGGTGAGCCCCGACTGGGCCTGCGTTGCACCCACAGGGGACCCCGACCGAGCCATGGTTGCACCCATGGTGGAGTCCGGCTGGACCCCTGCTGCACCCGCGGTGGACCCCGACCGAGCCGTGGTTGCACCCACGGAGGACCCCGGCTGGGCCCTTGCTGCACCCGTGGTGGGACCCAGCTGGGCCACTGCTGACCCCAATGCTATCTTGGCCATGGGCCAGCCGACCCGCATGAGCACCCAAGCAAGGAGGCGGTCGATTACGGGCACCCTAGGCTGGAGCAGAGCACCCACAATGACCTCCTCGGCAGGGGAGGCCGGACCCACAGTGACCTCCAGTGGTGAGCCTGGATCCTGGGACCCATCTGGCAGTGTTGGACTTTCTCCGGTGACCCTGGAAGAGGACTTAGATAAGGAGAAAGAAGGGTCAGGGTCGCCGGCAGCAGCGGAGCCCAGCAAGGTGAGCTCAGACGCAGCGGTCGACTGCGCCTGGCTCTCCTCAGCAAGAGCTAGGCAAAAATGCTCAATAATGGAAAGGAGGAAAACAAAGGAGAGCATTTGCCTTGGCTCAAGCTCCACTGCTGTCGAGGACTTCGACGATCCGGGCAATGTGCTCACAGGCTTGGCCTCCTGGAGGTTCAATTTAAACGTTGACTCTGCTGTGGTGGCCTCCGCAGCAGGCATGATGGTTTCTGCAGTCTTGGTTTCCCCAGCTGTCATGACCGACACTGGTGATTCCTCCGGTGTGGCGGCTGGGATATGGTTCACCATTGCTACAGGGAAACAATCCTCCCAGACCTCTGGCTCCTCCTGGTCCTGACTGCTCAGCTCTGGTACCGGTGGGCACACAAAGGAAACAGAAGGAAGCAGGGAGAGGGCTGGTGAACAGTTCAAAACAGCAGCAGGTGGGGAGAACTCAGGGGACTGCTTTCCCTGAGTCTCCCTACCAGGAATCAGGCAAGACATTTCATTATTTATTGGAATAAAATGAAAATTAACTTGCCTGTCTCCCCGGGTAATGATGTTGGCTGCTGCTGTTATTTGGGTGTCGTCATCCCTTCGTCCGGGAAAGGCGGTGCTTGGCCCCTCTATAGGCTGTTGAGGAGCCGCCCCTCTCGCCACAGGAATGGGAGCCACCGGTGAGGGAAACAAGCACCCCTCGACTGCCTGCGGATTCACTGAGGAAGTAGATCTTGCAGCAGTTGTGGAGGAGGATTCTGTAGACGGGACTGCTTGGGACTGGTTATGTGAATGAGGATCCACTGTGGGAGTAACAGGGCTCGGTGTTGGGACAGGAGCAGTTGGCGTGGCTGGATTGTTCCTCCGGGAATCCGGGGCCGGATGACGTCATCGCTGCCGACCTGGCTGTGGCCATCTTGGAGCAGGAGATGGAGTGGAGGAAAAGATGGCCACCGGCTAAGAAGAGCATCTCTGCTTGGGCTTGGTGCGGAACAACGCTCTCTTCAGGTCAGGGAAAACCTGCTCGAGTGCACAGATGGAGGACAACAGCTCGACGTATTGAGGGTAATTCCAGAGGCCACGGTGGACCTTCAGAATCCTCAATGCCCATTTCAGGCAGTCCAGTCGTTCTCCGGATCCGTAGGCATCATTGTCGTCGTATAGGAACTCCCGGATACACACGGCTGCCCACTCCTTCTCTATGCTGGGATGTCCCGCTGCCCGTCCACTTCTGCCGGTGTGGCAACGATGCACTGAGGACATCATGCTCCAAACAGGTAGGAAAAACACACAAAAAGGTGAAAAAAATGTCATGCCACTTCACCGCTGGGCTCTTGTTGGTCGTGGCATACTGTCATGTCTGCTGCGTAATTTCGCAGCGAACAAATAATTTAGTACGAGCCCAAAATGCAGGCGAAGAGGACGTGTTTATTATCAGAAAGGGGAAACTCAAAAATACACAAAATACAAGAAAATGCTCAGCAGGACAATGCAGTCTGGCACACAAGCGATGGATGCACGAGCTCAGTTGGTAGAAGGAGGAGCCCCCACTCACTCCCATGACGGAACCGGATAGTGGATAAAGAAGGGCAATTAATGACGGAGGGAGACTTACATTTGGTGTCGGAGCTCAGTGGGCTCTGGGAACAAACAACGCCGTAGTAGTCCTAAGGTAAGGGGAACCAACAGCTCCAGGACATCAACATAGGCTGGTAACTACAGACTGAACTGTGTAGTGTTGACTTACGCCACAACACTGAATGCCCCCACTGTCACCCAATAAATACCAAGCAGGCTAATGAGTGACAAGTGGACGCAGGTGTGCGGTGGGAGTCTGTGTATGAGTGTGTGTCAAGATGAGTGTGTGTGTGTGTGTGTTAAACCCCAGGTGATGGCAATCAGCTGATAGGTACCTGGCAGAGAGAGGTGAGAAGAGGGCTGTGGCTGAGGACTGGCAGAGGAACCAATAATCTGCCAGCTGGAAAAGATAAGAGCAATCAGAGGCCATAGCCACAGGTCATGAAACGGGCAGGAGACAACAGCCCCGTACATGACAGTTATATAGAATATCACTGTAGTAAGCTGGAAAAACCATCTGCTTTAATATATGTAATTCTTCCCATAACTTTTAGTGGAAAAAAACCTCTCCAAACATCACAACTTTTATTGCAACTTTTAAAAAAAGCTCCCGTGAATTCAGGCTTTCTGGGCTGCAACAATCATAAGAACATCCCATGAAATCCTGTAGTCCACTGAACAAGGATTCTGTGTACCCCACCCGGTATGGGGTTACCAGGGCCCCACCCTGGAGCCAGGCCTTGGGGAGGGGCTTGATGGCTAGCACCTGGTGGCCGGGTTTCTGCTTATGGGACCCAGCGGGCTCAGCCCGAAGGAGTTACATGGGTCTGCCCTCCAGTGGGCTCACCACCTGCAGGAGGGACCATGGGGGTCCGGTGCTATGTGGATCAGGTGGCGGTCGAAGGCAGAGACCTTGGCGGTCTGATCCCAGGCTTCCTAAACTGGCTTTTGGGATGTGGAATGTCACCTCTCTGGTGGGAAAGGAGCCTGAGCTGGTGCATGAGGTTGCGAGATACCGGCTAGATATAGTCGGCCTCACCTCAACACACAGCTCTGGTTCTGGAACCAGTCTCCTGGAGAGGGGCTGGAGCTTGGCCTGCTTTGGAGTTGCCTCGGGCGAGAGGCGGCAAGCAGGGGGGGGGTATTTTTGTATCCCCACACCTTGCGGCCTCTATATTGGAGTTTTCCCAGGTGGATGAAAGGGTTGTTTCCCTGCACCTTTGGATTGGGAAATAGGTCCTGACCATAATTTGTGCCTATGCTCCAAATGATGGTTCAGAGTATCCACCCTTTTTGGAGTCTCTGACTGGGGTGCTCCTCTTGGAGACTCCATTACCCTACTGGGGGACTTCAATGCACATGTGGGCAGTGACAGTGAAACCTGGAGGGGGGTGATTGGGAGGAATGGCCTGCCCGATCTGAACCCGAATGGTGTTCAGTTATTGGACTTCTGTGCTAACCACAGTTGGTCCATAATGAACATTATGTTCAAACATAAGGGTGTCCATATGTGCACCTGGCACCAGGACACCCTAGGTCACAGGCCAATGATTGATTTTGTTAATGTGTCATCTGACCTGCGACCGTATGTCTTGGACACTTGGGTAAAGAGAGGTGCAGAACTGTCAACTGATCACCACCTGGTGGTGAGTTGGATCCGATGGCAGGGGAGGATGCCCTTCAGACCTGGTAGACCCAAACGTATAGTGAGGGTGTGCTGGGAATGTCTGGCTGAGGCCTCTGTCCGCAAGGTCTTCAACTCCCACCTCCGGAAGAACTTCGACCACATTTTGAGGGAGTCTGGAGACATGGAGTCTGAATGGGCCATGTTCTCCACCATCATCGGGCGGTGGAAGGAATACTTTGAGGATCTCCTCAATCCCACTGACACGCCTTCCTCAGAGGAAGCAGGGCTTGTGGACAGGGGGGACGACTTGCCCATCACAGGGGCTGAGGTCACCAAGGTTGTTAAAAATCTCCTTGGTGGCCGGGCCCCAGGGGTGGATGAGATTCACCCTGAGTACCTCAAGGCCCTGGATGTTGTAGGGTTGTCATGGGTGACACGCTTCTGTACCATTGCGTGGAAGTCAGGGACAGTGCCTTTGGCATGGCAAACCAGGGTGGTGGTTCCTCTCTTCAAGAAAGGGGACCAGAGGGTGTGCTCCAACTTTAGAGGGATCACACTCCTCAGCCTCTCTGGGAAGGTCTATGCCAAGGTACTGGAGAGGAGAGTCCGGCCGTTGATCGAACCTTGGATTCAGGAGTAGCAATGTGGTTTTCATCCTGGCCGTGGCACATCGGGCCAACTCTTTACCCTCTTGAGAATCCTCGAGGGTTCGGGGGAGTTTGCCCAACCAGTTTACATGTGTTTTGTGGACTTGGAGAAGGCATTTGACCACGCCCCTCGTTGTTTTGTGTAGGGGGTGCTTTAGGAGTATGGGGTATCGAGCTTGTTGTTATGAGCTATTCGGTCTCTATATGACCATTGTGAGAGTTTGGTTCGTATTGCCAACACTCGATCGGACTCATTCCCAATGAACTCCGCCAGGGCTGCCCTTTGTCACGATCCTGTTAATAATTTTTATGGACAGGATTTCTAGGCACAGCCAGGGAACAGAGGGTGTCATGCTTGGTGACCACAGGATCTCATCTCTGTTGTTTGCAGATGATGTTGTCCTGTTGGCATCATCCAGCAATGACCTACAAGTCTTACTGGGACGGTTTGCCACTGAGCATGAAGCAGCTGGGATGAGAATCAGCACCTCCAAGTCCGAATCCATGGTCCTCAGTCAGCAAAAGGTGGAATGTCCTCTCGGGGTTGGGGACAAGTTCCTGCCCTAAGTGGAGAAGTTTAAGTATCTCCGGGTCTTATTCACAAGTGAGTGGAGAATGGAGTGAGAGATTGACAGATGGATCGGAGCAGTATCTGCAGTGATGCGGATGTTGTACTGGTCCATTGTGGTGAAGAGGGAGCTAAGCTTTAAGGCAAAGCTGTCGATTTACCAGTCAAGCTACGTTCCTACCCTCACCTATGGTCACGAGCTTTGGGTAATGACTAAAAGAACTAGATTGCGGATACAAGCGGCTGAAATGAGCTTTCTTCGTAGGATTGCTGGACTCACCCTTCGAGATAGGGTGAGGAGCGCAGTCATCCGGGAGAAGCTCAGAGTAAAACTGCTGCTCCTCCACATTGAAAGGAGCCAGTTGAGGTGGTTTGGGTGTCTGATCAGGATGACTCCTGGACGCCTCCCACTTGAGGTGTTTTGGGCACATCCTACTGGGGGGAGACCCCGGGGCAAACCCAGGGCTTGCTGAAGGGATTAAGTCTCCCAGTTGGTCTGGGATCACCTTGGTATCCCCACTGAAGAGCTGGAGCAGGTTGCTGGGCAGAGGGAAGTCTGGGCTTCTCTTCTTGAACTACTACCTCTGTGACCCGGATCTCCGGAAAAGCAGTAGAAGATAGATGGATGGATAAAAATCTTGAGTTCTCCCTTAAATCAATATTTAATCATCACTCCCCACATTTTTTGTCTTTATCAGAATTGCAGTTAGCAATGAGCTAAGTGACTAGATGCCAAATTATAACATATTTGCTGCAATAAATCTTGGCCTTTACTTTTCCTGGGAAAACAGATACAAGTATTTTCCAGAAAATTCTAAAAAAATAAATGTTTTTCAACTTCTTACAGTGTTATTGTTGTTGTTGTTGTTGGTGATTCAGTTATGACACAGGAAACATCAATGCATCAGCCGAAGGTGTGAACATCAACACGGTTCTGAACATGGTCAGAGACGAAGAGGGACGACTGAAGATCAACAACATCACCTGTGATGCCAAAATCAACAAAATGGTCATGAAGTTCAGCGGAACCCTGGGGTAAAACTCACTAATGTTATAATCCCAGCCAGCACGGACATGTGGGCACCATATGTTAAACCTGTGCAATCTTTTTCTGATTCTGATTCTGTCTTATGGGTCCCATGTGGGTTTGTCCGCAGCTTCCATGTTGGCCTCATTTGTGTTTGCCCACATGGACTTTAGCTGTGGTACAGGTAAGCAGGTAATCTGCTTACCTGCTTTAAACCCATCTGGGCACCACACAGGTTTAATGCACGTGAGCAGGTTTCAGTAACATTGGCTCCATAGGCAAAATTACAAGAAAAAAGTCACAAATTTACTTGAAAAAAATTCACAAATTTATGAGAAAAAAAGTGAAAATTTACAAGAAAAAAATGTAAAATTACTTAAATCTTACAAATTTGCAAAAAAAATTAGCAAATTTCTAAGAAAAAAGTGACAAATTTATGAGGAAAAAATTAGAAAAAGTTGCACATTATTAACAAAAAAAGTAGCAAATATATGAGTAAACAAATTGAAAATATACGAGAAAAAAGTTACAAATTTAGGAGAAAAAAGTCACAAATTTATGAGAAAAAGTTGCCAATTTAAAAAAAAAGGCTGAAAATTTTTTGAGAAAGTTCCAAAATTGCAAGAAAAAGTTAACAAATTTGCACGAAAAAGTCATAGTTTTACACGAAAAACTAACAAATTTATGAGTAAAAGTTGCAAGTTTACAGTAAAAAAGTGGCAAATTTATGAAAGTTTCAAATTTTCAAGAAAAATGTCTCAAATTTACGGTGAAAAAGGCACAAATTCATAAGAAAATGACACATTTATGAGAAAATAAGTTGAAAATAGGAAAGCAGGTAAAGTCCATGTAGACAAACACAGGTGGGGTCAACATGGAACCCATGGACAACCCACATGGGACCTGGAAGATAGGCCATTTTTAACTTTTGCTGGCTGGGATCAATCATACAGGTATATGTGCAACACAGCCTTTTTGAAGTATTTTTAAACATACAAGTTTCAAGTCATTTACACTTTTTTAAAGGACACATTCACTAAAACACGGTCTGTTTGTGGGTTTTAACTTTCTAAAATGCTCTCTTGGGTCATGTGAACACAGTAGGAATGTTAAACTAGATAGATGAGATAGATTGATTGCTCTTCACTTACAGATATTTATATTGTAACTCGTGGTGTCACTTTTCTAAAACACTTTATTTATAAATCTTTTAGCAATTATATATACAGTATATAACAGAACAGATAAAGACAATTAACCCTCTAGGAAAGGCCTATTCAATTAGAGGCCCAGAACCAACCTCCGAGTGGCCCAGGTCCAGGCCATGCCAAAGAAATATAAATTTAAGAAAAAAATATGAAGGAATCACGGTTCGCAAGTGCTCACACGAATAACGTGCGTGACCGTCATCCGTGCAGAGTTCAGAAGCACCTCGCCCGCGTGACCATTCCAGTCAGCAGGCAGAGTGTCTCTCTAGTGTCACTGTCCAAGAGAAGAATGAGCTTATTAAAGTACTTTAAACGTGGAAAAAAAGCAGAAGAGGTATGTATGCAATAAAGGCATTTATGGTGATTTTAACCTGCTGGTAACGGGAGCAATAAGAGTCGCTGAGCCAACAGGTATGGTTAGGATTCATATGCAGGGAAAGAGGCAAGAGTGACTGAATCGCTGAGGATTTACTTCACAAGCCATTACAATAATTTATGTTCATTATTACTAGTGCATACCTGTGCATGCCCGTGCATACCCGTGTATGCCCGTAGAAACCAAGTATAAGCATGTATTTCTGCATACCCGTAGAAAGCAGGTGTAAGCAAGGCATGCCTGCGACATACTGCTCGAACCTCAGGTGTTTCATCTTCACAGCATCTTTTCTGACGTGCAACACAGTCATGCCTGGGAGGTGCTGCTCGAACCTCAGCTGTTTCATCTTCACGGGATCTTTCCTGACATGCAGCAGTTCGTAGGGACATCATAGGCTGTCCTATGATGTTCTATGATCACACGATGTCCCTATGTCGGACCGTCATAGTGAGTGCTATGAACGTGAGTGGTTGTCTATATGACATCATATAGACAGCAAGGCAGGCATGAGTCACATAGGAACATCATAGTACATCATGGTCTATATGACTTCATATAGACATCAAGGCAGGCATCACTGTATATGACATAAAGACATCAATGCAGGCATGATGTCCTATGATGCAGACATCATAGGAACATTATAGGCTGTCCTATGATGTCCTACGATCGTGACACACAGACACACAAACTGACAGAGATTTCTTGAATTTATAGAGTGATGATGATGATGAAGATAGGGGCATCTGCCCAGTCCAGGACCTGCGCAGTCCAAGGACAGATAATTTTTGCAAACATAAGGAGTTGCTCAGAACTCCTTCTAAGAACTCTTTATTCAAAGATATAGAGCGATGATAATCAAGTCAGTGGCGGTAATGCACCTGTAAGTCTGTCTCCTGTCTCAGATGGCTGTGTTGTTCACAATCATGCCTGAACCTGAGGTGCTTCATGTTCACGGCATCCTTTCTGACGTGCAGCAGTTCTCCTCATTCTATTGCTCTCCATCTGGTGGGTCTTCTTCTTCGTTCAGACCACTGGTTGAGGGATAGTTGCGTCGTAATTCCAGTTCATGGGCACGATCCTGAAAAAGTGGCTTTTGACCCTGTTCAGGAACACTTTGTGTTATATATATATATATATACAGTATATATATATTTGTATATAAACATGCATATAACTCAGAAATTCTAGAAGTAAGGATCAAAAAGAAAGGCACAAAAAATTGCTTATATTTGAGGTAGCTGTTTATACTAAGCAATATTGCGGTAACTTGAGGAGGTTCAAATGGGGTCCGTTTAGCAGACCTACCTATGGCTCCACTTCTGCAACTTTAATGGATAGTTCGTCTAGGCCAGGAGTCTCATTTTCAGAAAATAGGTTGTCAACGTTGGGACTCGGGTCTAGGTCTTGGCGTGTAAAACTGCGCCTCATGCTGTTAGTCAAATGGTTGAGTTGGTCTTGCAGGGCTGTAGTTTGCCACAAGTAGATGCTGGCTGCAGCAAACGTCAGGAGGTACCCGAAAATAACCATGCACGTGAGCACTGCATCTGGTATAGACCAGGAGTGCGAAATGGGATGGAGTAGTGGGTTAGGGTTTGGCTCAGGGACTTGGAGCTCATTCCCTATTGGGGCTAAGTCAATGACTTGAGGACCTTCAAAGGTGACGTTATCCATGATCTCAGAGCTGTGTTGAAGCGCTTGCTTAGAGAAGAAATTGGACACGTAGACACTGCCATTGTATTGGTCAGTGTTGAGTTGATACAAGGCCAAATCACTGACATGGAAGAGTGAGTCTTTAGGCACTTGGACCCAGAAAGTGTTGGGAGGAAGTTTGATCTGGGAAAATGTGTCGTGCTGATCATAGGTGACGGTAGCGGATTGCATTGGAGTGTTTACAAGCCAGCGATTTCTGACGATGTGGGCCTGAGTGGTGGTCACTTGAGATCATGGGGTGAGGACAGTAGGACAAGTCATGTCCTGAGAGGATGCTTGGATCCCACAGATGCCACTGGTGCTGTCCTTAAGAAAAGGTTTACTAGGGCACAGATAGTGGACATCCCTGGTGAGAGTGCACATGCGCAGGTTCAGGACCAAGTAAAGTCCAGGGCTGTTGTCATGGTACGCCATCACTGAAGGGGTTTTGACCTTGACATGAGTGTCCTGCTTCCAAATCACAACATTGACAACATTCTTCAACTGGTAGATACTGTTGTAAGTTATCATTGCTAGATTGACAACGAAAGCCATCTTGTGCTTCTCAGGGTCAATGTAGATGGGGATAGTGTTACCCAAGTCAAAGCTAAATGGGCTTGGAGCAGTATTATAGTTCTCTGAGTGGTGGTAGCAAGCAAGTCTGTGACCACTGACATAGGGACGAGGTAGAGTGGAATCCTGCCCATTGCCAAAGTGTCAACAGAAGAGCTAATGTCCCTAATTACATCTGACAGTAACATAACACTAGCTGTGCCTGGGCAAAGTCAACCTGAAGTACAGAGAACAACCACTGCATCAACTTGTTGAGTTTGACCAAAGCTTGAGAGTGAGTGTTCACAACTAACACCGTTCCTTGTAAGGTGTTGCTGACAGCCTGTAAGCTTGTTTTCTGGGCCACCAGTTGTGCCTGAATCTGAGGGAGCTCGGTTTGTAGTTCACCTACCTGACGTTTTAGGGTAATGATATTGACCGAATTAACGGCGGAGGCACCTAAACTAAAGAGGGATCCTAAAGCTGAGGCAGCTGTTAAGAATCCACCTACTGCTTGTCGGTTTCTGGCTTTGGGTGCATTCAAGTTGAACTAGGTAATGATGAACTTCTCTAGTTGTTCCAGCACATGTGTGATATTGGATTCAGCTTGGTCTATGGCTTGCTGGATCCAGTGACATCCAACCAAGAAGGATGAGCCTAGGCTTAGTGGAAGATTTCTGTAGACCGCTGTGGAGGGATCAAACCACATGAAGATCTTTTGAGTGTGAATTTGACATTCAGTAATCAGGAGTCCTGGTTGGCCGATCAAAGCTATCCCAGACTTGGGACCCTCTTTCACAGGGTCAGTGAAGGTAGATGCAGTGGTTAGGCAGAGGGTTAAACCAAAAAGCAGGAGGGCAATCATTCTGGCATGACACATAGAAATGAGAGGTTTTTAATATTAACTTCCCTTTTGGTTCCTTTTATCTTTACCCTCCTGAGTGGCAGATGACGATTGTTCTCAGAGGTGGAGTAACTTTTGTTAGAGTTTGGGCTCTAGACTTTGTGTTTTATCACCTTTAGTGGGATTTTGATATTATTAATTCCAGCTACTGAGAGTGGATGTGCTGTGTATACTATTTGGAAATAGTAAGTTGATGAAACTGAATGAAACTTTACAGGGTCTTTTGAGGTTAACTTTAAGGAAGTCAGTTAGTTTTGGGTTAACTCTTTCCTTTTGGAGGCCTTGGTGCAGTTAACTGGTTGGTGTAGAGAAGTGCGACCGAGTGTACCTCAGGCTAATAGTTAGCTAACAGTTATCCATTGGGCGCAGGATGGATTTTAAGCTTATTTATTGACTTACTGGGACGGTGTTGTCCCCAACAAGTCCCATGGGGATTTTATGAGATTTGATCTGATTACGATGAACCCATTTGGAGATGGAGTCCTGGTGACCTTTGCGTATCTTGATTTGGTACATGACCGGTGAGAGCTTATCTGTGATCGTGCATGGACTCGTCCACCTGGGAAGGAATTTCCAAGTGAGTTTCCCTGCCCATGAGTTGGTCTGTCCTGTTTGAGGGATGAAGGAGTAGTAGAAAACTTTGTCTCCCACTTGGAGTTCATCATGGGAGGCTTTCTGGTCAATCGATCCAACTGTTTTTGGGCAAATGCAAAAGGCTGTTGGAGATGTTTGGTCAGGTCAGTCATGTATTGGTGGGTAGTGTAGACTGTGGCAACACTGGCTTCTCCAGGTTGGTAGAGCAAATGCAGGGGCAAAGTCATTTGCCGGCCTGTCATCATTTTGAAAGGCGAGACCCCAGTAGCTTCATGGGGTGTGGCTCAGATGACCATCAAGACCAGGGGGAGTTTTACATCCCAGTTTTTTTGGTTTAGTGAAACATACTTCGTCAGTATGTTGATCACAGTTTGGTGGGCTCTTTCAACCTGTCCAAAGGATTGTGGGTGGTGGCTAATATGGAAGTTAGCTTTAATTCCCAAGGTTTTCCACAGCTGTTGCATGACTTCAGCTGTGAAATGGGTGCTGCGGTCAGAGTTGATTCAGCTTGGCAAGCCGAATCACATGGCTCATCAGCAAGTAGGCCATGGTTTCCACCATGCCATTAGGAGCAGGCAAACACTTGACCCATTTTGTTAAGGCACATGTGACCATGAGGAAGTATTTGTTACCGCTGGCTGACTGTGGAAGGGGACCTACCCAGTCGATTTGGAGTTCAGACCATGGGAATGAGATGCCTTTTTTCTGTAGGGGTGCTCAGTGAATTGGGTTGGTTGGTTGAAACTGGCAGCAGACAAGACATCCCTTGATGTCGTCCGCTACATCCCTTCACATGTATGGCCAATATGCCATTTGTTTTGAGAGCCCTGTATGTCGCTTTGACGCCTTTGTGTCCTGCAGCTGGAAGATTGTGGGCATGAACAGTCATCACCCCCCTCTGGTTGCGAGGGACCACAAGCGCAGGTGTAGGGAGTTCATCGGAAACATGAACCAGAATTCCATTGTGCAGCTGCAGGGAAGATCGTGCGGCATAAAGTGGTTTCAATCCAGCAATGTCAGCTATATCTGAGTCGGATGGTGCATGGAGTGCAGGATCCAAGAGATATTGTATCATTTTATGGATGGCGGTGTCAAGAGCCTGAAGAGAGATACAGTAAGGTCAGCATCAGAGAAAGCGGGGTCAACCACTAGAGGACCTGTGGGCTGTGGCAGGTCCTGGGCCTTGTTTGCCTGGGCCCTGGTGACCGCACAGACTGTAGGGGTGGGTGGGTGGGACTCTGCAGTCGGCACCAGAGTAGGATCAAAGGACCAGGGGTGCCTTGTATGGCTCCTTGTTTCACAAGTGAGTCCACAAGGTCATTCCATTCTTTGTCCTGACCTGGTGTACACGAGTGACCTCTGACCTTTTTCCAATACACCTGGAGGTTGTTGGAGGTGACCAGGTGATCACATGCCCTGAAAAGGTCTTGATGTTTAACTGGTTTATGGTTGTAGGTTACAAAACCTTTGGGCTTCCAGAGTGCCAGATGGCATGTGAAACTGAGGCACGCATAGTTAGAATCGGCGCAGATAACCAATGTACGAATGCCATGGTCTACAGCAAGTTGCAGTGTAATGAGCACACCTGTGATTTCTGCATATTGTGATGATTGGGGCCCCAGTTGAAAGTTGTGGGGTTCACAAGGCTGATTGTTTAACCATGCCACCCCCACTCCCGCACAAATGTGAGTTTAGTGGTGGAAAGAACAACCATCGACATAAGCGGTGAACATATCTTGACAGATGTTCTGGTCGAAGTAGTGCTGGTTAGGGTCTTTACTGACTGTAGGTGGCTCTACACAAATGGATGGTCCTAGAGCATCCTCAGAGCACCGTTGGCAGGCTGCCAAGTCCGTGCCGAGAGGGCTCCTTAATTTCTGTGGGTAGTGGACTTCAACATCAAAGTTTTGTAGAGCCGTCAACCAGGAAGCTATTCTGGCATTCATCACAACACCTTCTCTGATGCGTTGACTGTTAAGAAAAAACACTGGTTGGTGGTGAGTCTCCACCGTGATTCTCTGGCCACCCACATAGTTGGAGAAATGTTTGATTGCCCATACGGTAGCCAAAAGGGCTTTTTCGCAGTCCGAGTATTTCCGTTCCAGACCAGAAAGGGTTTTGCTGGCATAAGCCACGACTCGTTTGTCATTGTTGTAGATTTGATACAATCCAGCACTTAAGCGGTTGGCAGAGAACCCCACTTGTAGGAAGAATGGTTGGTCACAGATGGGATAGGCCAGACAGGGTGCTGTGCATAACTTTTGCTTTAAAGCTAACATAGCCTGTTCTTGAGCCTCCAACCAGATGAAAAGTGTGTCCTTTCGTAGGAGGTCTGTCAGGGGTTTCGCCAAGTCTGCATAGTTCTCAATGAACTGGCGTGAGTAGTTGCATACCCCTAGAAAGCTCCGGAGTTCAGAGATGTTAGTAGGGGTCTTGATGTTTAAAACGCCTTGGATTCGTGATGTTTGCGGTAGGACCCCGCTGGATTCCACCAAGAGACCTACATAGTTTACTTTCGTTTTGCACCATTGGCACTTGGAAAGAGAAATTTTGGCTCCTGCTCTTGTGAGCTGGCCAAGGACATGGTCGATTTTGGCTAGGTGGGCATCCAGAGTTGGACTCCGAATGAGAATGTCGTCGACATAGATGAGATTGCCTGCGCCTCTGGCATCTGGACATGCCTTATTCAAGAAGATGTTGAACTCTGCAGGAGAGTTAGCATACCCAAATGAACATTAGGTGAATGTGTATTGACGATTCGCAAACGTGAAGGACAGTTTGTGTTGGTCCTCAGCTTGGATAGGAATAGTCCAGAAACCAGAAGCAGTGTCATGCGTCGAAAAGTATTTGGTGTCTTTGACTCTAGGAATTTCTTGCCCCAATTGAGTCATACAGTGGGGTAAAAAAGTATTTAGTCAGCCACCAATTGTGCAAGTTCTCCCACTTAAAAGATGATAGAGGTCTCCAATTTTCATCATAGGTATGCCTCAACTATGAGAGACAAAATGAGAAAAAGAAAATCCAGAAAATCACATTGAAGGATTTTTAATGAATTAATTGGTAAATTCCTCAGTAAAATAAGTATTTGGTCACCTACAAGCAAGCAAGATTTCTGGCTCTCACAGACCTGTAACTTCTTTAAGAGGCTCCTCTGTCCTACATTCATTACCTGTATTAATGGCACCTGTTTGAACTCATTATCAGTATAAAAGACACCTGTCCACAACCTCAAACAGTCAGACTCCAAATTCAACTATGGCCAAGACCAAAGAGCTGTCAAAGGACACCAGAAACAAAATTGTAGACCTGCACCAGGCTGGGAAGACTGAATCTGCAATAGATAAGCAGCTTGGTGTGAAGAAATCAACTGTGGGAGCAATTATTAGAAAATGGAAGACATACAAGACCACTGATAATCTCCCTCGATCTGGGGCTCCACGCAAGATCTCACCCCATGGGGTCAAAATGATCACGAGAACGGTGAGCAAAAATCCCAGAACCACATGGGGGGACCTAGTGAATGACCTGCAGAGAGCTGGGACCAAAGTAACAAAGGCTACATCAGAAACACACTATGCTGCCAGGGACTCAAATCCTGCAGTGCCAGACGTGTCCCCCTGCTTAAGCCAGTACATGTCCAGGCCCGTCTGAAGTTTGCTATAGAGCATTTGGATGATCCAGAAGAGGATTGGGAGAATGTCATATGGTCAGATGAAACCAAAATAGAACTTTTTGGTAAAAAGTCAACTTGTCGTGATTGGAGGAGAAAGAACACCATACCTACTGTGAAGCATGGGGGTGGAAACATCATACTTTGGGGCTGTTTTTCTGCAAAGGGACCAGGACGACTGATCCGTGTAAAGGAAAGAATGAATGGGGCCATGTATCGTGAGATTTTGAGTGAAAACCTCCTTCCACCAGCAAGGGCATTGAAGATGAAACGTGGCTGGGTCTTTCAGCATGACAATGATCCCAAACACACCGCCCGGCTTCGTAAGAAGCATTTCAAGGTCCTGGAGTGGCCTAGCCAGTCTCCAGATCTCAACCCCATAGAAAATCTTTGGAGGGAGTAGAAAGTCTGTGTTGTCCAGTGACAGCCCCAAAACATCACTGCTCTAGAGGAGATGTGCATGGAGGAATGGGCCAAAATACCAGCAACAGTGTGGGAAAACCTTGTGAAAACTTACAGAAAACATTTGACCTCTGTCATTGCCAACAAAGGGTATATAACAAAGTATTGAGATGAACTTTTGTTATTGACCAAATACTTATTTTACTGAGGAATTTACCAATTAACTCATTAAAAATCCTTCAATGTGATTTTCTGGATTTTTTTTTTCTTATTTTGTCTCTCATAGTTGGGGTATACCTATGATGAAAATTGGAGACCTCTCCCATCTTTTAAGTGGGAGAACTTGCACAATTGGTGGCTGACTAAATACTTTTTTACCCCACTGTAGGCCACCTAGAAAGAGGAACTTGAGTGTTTAGTTTCCTGTAGCCAATGGTGAGCTGCCACTTACCATTGGGCTTCAGAACCGACCACAAGGGGGCGTAGTAGGTACTATTGCATGGCCTAATTATGCCATGGTCCAGTAGGTCATTGATTATTTCCTGTACTGGGCCATAGGAGGCCAAGGGAATTTTGTACTGCCTGACATAGGTGGGAGAAGCGTCAGGTTGTGTAGGAATGCGTACAGAGTGGATTGTGCTTAGCCCACAGTCCAAGGAGTCTTTGGAGAATGATGGTTCATACTTAAGAAGAACCTGACAAAGTTTTTGGTGTTCTTCATTGGAGGTTAAGGCATCAGCATCAGCTATCACCTGTGCAATCTCGTCGGCGATGGTGGTGACTGGTTTTGGCAGAGCATCACTGGGATTGTCAGGAGTTTGCTGATTGGAAGCTGATGGGAGCAGTTCAATGACTTGAACAAGCATTTGGTCATCATTGGTCAAGTCAATCCATCCCATTGACTCTTTGTCAGGGGTTAACATTGACACAAGGGCGATGGCTTTAGAAGGCTTAGTATATATGGCCGCAGGTTGAAGAGAGTCAGCCCAAAAAGAAGCAGGGAGGCCTCCTAACACTGGAATGGTCAGTTCAAAGTCATGGAAGTCAGTGGTGATGAGCCAGCTAAGGGGCGTGGTCTTGGGCAGGATGATAGTCTCAGCCATGGGATTGGTTACCGGCAACATGGTGGTTTGAGATCCTAGGCTTGGAAGGGGCATGGCCTCCAGAGTTAAGCCCAGATTGCCAAACAAAGGAGCCAGTTGGAAAAATACTTGAGGATGCATGAGTTTTTGTCCGGTCTGAATGTGTAGTTGGACTGGGAAGCGCGTGCCATTAGGAGGTATGACATAGTGTTGAGTGTTCAGTACCTGGCAGGCTTCGGGGATGGTCTGGCCTGACTTTAGGGCGTCTAGATTTGGTTTAACGTGAGCGTCTCGGACTGGGGTGAGAGACCATAAAGCATTGTTTATGGTATCAACCTGAGCTGTTGGACCAGCAGTTTGACGCGGATTGAATGAGCTGTCTGTTTTGGGCGAGTGAAATTTTTCCGGTAGCTGGACTACCAGAATGGCACTGGACAGTGTTGGGTTCTCAGGCCCTTCTGGAGCCTCAGGTGGAGGATGCTCTGTTGTGTTCACTGTCATGAACCTGGGGCATGGGTTAGAGCCGTGCCCAGTTTCCTTGCCCAGTGAGCATTTTTCTGTCTGCTCACTGTTATCTATAAGATTATTATGATTGTTTTGAGTTCTGTTGTGCTTTTATTTTTATGGTTTCCGGTTTGTTTATTTTGACAGCGCTGTGCAGCTTCCGGCTGTCAATCTCTTTGGGGCTGCACAGCTGCTGTCCATTCTGTTACTCATGAATTACACCTGTCTCTGATTATATGTTGTATTTAAGGGTCACGACAACCTCTGCCGTTGTTGTGTCCTTCTTCTACATGAATCCATCCTCTGGATCACTCTCTCAGTTTCCTGAGTGTGTTTGGGGTTGCGCTGTCGAAGTGAGTTGGAGTGCTCCGTCCAGATACATTTTTTTCCTGTTGTCTCAGCTGTCGAGCCCCACAGCTCTCGTGAGTACTCCGGCTGGGTTTTGCCCTTGGTCAGGCGTTCCCTGGCTTTCTGTTCCTCTGGATATTGAGCCCCACTGTCCTCCAGCGTTTGTGTTTGTGTTTCTTTATTGTCATCTTGCACTCCATTATTTAGTGTTTTGTATGCAACATTCTTGTTAGTGCTTTAATTAATAAATGTGTCAACCTACAATGAGCGTGTGGTGTCCTATTTGCACACATGAAACGGATGCGTTATGACAGAAGGACACGAACAGTGTGGACACCAGCTGCTGTAGGTTTTGGCGTTTTTTCTTTCGTAGCTATTTATCAGTTTTCCCTCTTGTTTTTTGACGAGCACGTGCACATTCGTCATGCCTTCAGTGCACCGGGGCCCCACTAATCAAAGGAAATTTGAAGCGGTTGGCCCCACTATTGCTGAGCAGTGGGCGGCGGATTTTGCACAAGTGTTTGTGGATGCAGCCTTCACCTCCCGTTCGCTGGGGGAGGTTCGCTGGAACGTGGAGGCAGCTACAACCATCATGGAGGCGCATCCTGGAATAGGGCACTACCCCAGGTATGCAGGGCTACTTTATTCCATCACAGACCTCCAAACACACCTCCACAGCCTGCTGGGAGATCTGCCATCACGAGCGCCCAGGGCAAAGCAGACAAGGAGATGTCCCCGGGAGCAGACTCTCCCCACCTTTCGCCGCTGTCCAGCTGCTGGTAGGACCCCTCCACCGCAGCTGCGGACCGAGCCGTCATCACCGGGTCTTCTAGGCTGGCTCCACCTGCCGTGGTGATGGTGCCCCGCCCACTGCTCTGCTTGGGGGTAGATCTTCAGGGACACTAGCAACAGGTACCAGCACAGCCCGGGAACTGAGGCAAGTAATTCCTCATTTCGTAACACCTAATGACAAGTTGCCTTGCTTAATTCCCAGTGGGGGACTCGGCTGCAGCTGCATAGTTTGGCTGAGTTCTCCTCCTCTGCTGCTGCTGAGTTGAATTCTTCTCCTTCCCCCGTCTCTCCTGCTGTGTCCAAGTTTCCATCGGTCCTGGGTGGCAGCCCCGGGATGACAGAGGAACCTGCTGCTCTGGAGATCTTTGCTTCTGCCCTGCAGCCGCACAATGGACAGGAGGAGAGTGCCACCAGGACCCCGGATCCTGAGCCAACGAATGAGTGTCCCCTGGATCCAGTTGCATGGGAGTTTGCACCATCTGTCATCACGGGTTCAGCCTCCCCTTCTCCTGAGATGGCCATGTTTGATTTGGATGCCCACGTGGAGAGGATCAAGGCTCCCCAGTCTGGATCGCCGGAGTCCTGGACGGCAGTGGAGTGAGACCTAAGGCAAGTGCTCTTTCTTATTTTTACATTCTAAGTCCTAGAGAGATCTTGCCTAGCTCTTGGTGGGGAGTTCCAGGCACAGCCGTCAGCTGCTCCTGAGCTCTCCTCACCGGGCTCCACCACTGCCGGTGACCCTGACTTGGTGCGTATGTGTGTGTCTCTATTCCTGTGCCCAAGCCACTATCCAGGGTCGCTGTGGTCTACATGGGTGCCACTCCCACTCTGGCTGATATTTCCAAGGGTGCTGCTTCCCGTCCAGTGGAGGTCATCACGGGTGTTCCGTTCCAGCCCAGAGCCTCCGAGGGTGCAGCATTGGCTCAGTCTGGGTCCACCATGGGTGTAGCCGTGGCCCAGTCCGGGTCCACTGAGGGTTCAGCTGTGGCCCAGTCTGGGTCCACCGAGGGTGCAGCTCCACACCAGTCCAGAGCCACCAAGGGTGCAGCTCTGCTCCAGCCCGGGGTCGCCGAGGGTGCAGCTCCGCTCCAGCCTGGGGCCACCACGGGTGCTGCTATGCCCCAGCCCGGGGCCGCCATGGGTGCATCCCAGGAAGTTCCTGCTGATTGGCTGCCCTTTGCTGGAGGAAGCCGCCTCCTAGCTCCCACGGCTCGTTGGCTTAGGGATGCTGGGAGGCCACCTGATGGGCTGCTCCTTCTGCTTTGTTGGTTCTGGGGCACGGGGAGGCCACCCGATGTGTTCCAGCACAAATGCCAGTGGTTGTGGGACTCGACTCGGGAAGACCGCCTGAACTGCTCTGTCCATTGATCAGTCGGGCTTAGAGTCCCGTGTTGCCACCTGGTGGACGGCATGTGGTTTATGATTGTTTTCTTTTGTTTTTTGGGTTGTTTGCTCTGGTTGCAGTCCCTCCGTGTCTGGGTTCCGCCCACCCCCCCTCCCAGGGTGGGTCATTTTTCTGTGTGTGGGAGGTTTTTTTTTTCTTATCTTTCTCTGTGATATTACCCTTGGGTGTCTGGGGTCCACTCCTTGAGGAGGGGGCTCTGTCATGAACCTGGGGCATGGGTTAGAGCCATACCCAGTTACCCTGGCCAGTGAGCATTTTTCTGTCTGTTCACTGTTATTTCTAAGATTATTATGATTGTTTTGAGTTCTGCTGTGAATTTTTATGGTTTACGGTTTGTTTATTTTGACAGCGCTGTGCAGCTTCCGGCTGTGAATCTCTTTGGGGCTGCACAGCCGCTGTCCATTCTGTTACTCATGAATTACACCTGTCTCTGATTATATGTTGTATTTAGGGGTCACAACAACCTCTGCCGTTGCCATGTCCTTCTTCTTCTATGTGAACCCATCCTCTGGATAATTATCTCTCTTTCCTGAGTGTGTCTGGGGTTCCGCTGTCGAGGTGAGTTGGAGTGCGCCGTCCAGGTATGTTTTTTTCCTGCTGTCTCAGCCGTCGAGCCCCACAGCTCTCAGGAGTGTTCCGGCTGGGTTTTGCCCCTGGTCAGGCGTTCCTCTGGACATTGAGCCCCACGCTCCTCCAGCATTTGTGTTTGTGTTTCTTTATTGTCATCTTGCACTCCATTATTTAGTATTTTGTATGCAACGTTCTTGTTAGTGCTTTAATTAATAAATGTGCCAACCTACAGTGAGCATGCGGTGTCCTATTTGCGCCTGTAAAATGGGCACGTTATGACATTCACTGTCTCTCCCACTGATGCAGTAGGGGGTTCCTCATGGTCGGGTTTTGGCAACCCTGGAGGATCGTTTTGAGTTGTCACGGTAGTTATGGTTAGGACGTCTGGCTTCTTGTCCTCCTTCTTGTTCTTCACTTCATCTAGTAGACGTCTGAGAGCTTCTATGTCTTCTTGACTGAAATTGAGGCTGTTTCTTCTCCAAGCTTCTTGAGCCAAACTTACCAGAGGGAGGTCTTGTTTCTCTTCCTGAATTTCTATGGCGGTACGAGGGAGGTGACAATTTACCGCAGTTACGTGAGTCTTGAAAACGATATCAGTCATCCCGAGCGTCCGTACCATATTCGTGTGACCTACCTGGTGGGCTTGGCCTCCAATGATAGTCAGGCATGGGTGACTTTGATTTTGAGCTGGGTGTAGAAGATTTGGCCTGGTTCTGACCTGAATTAGCTTGGCTGGAGAGCTGTCATGGTTTTACATGTGACCGTGGTGCAGGAACAGGGGCTGGCCTCGGGGCGCCCTCTAGGTCCAGAGTGTCAGAGGTGGTGTTGACAGCTAGCACTGTGGTAGGCTCGGCATGCTTATGGTTGCTTTGTCGCTGTTTTTGGAACGCATAATGTGCAAATTCTCTCAGCTGGTTTATTGAGCTTTACCTTGGGTTAGCCGTGACTCCAAGGTGGTGGCTGAGTGTGGGATGGAGATTCTAAATGAAGATAGCCTTAAAATTGTGGTCTTCTTCCATCCCTGGCGTGTTTTGAGATCCGAAATATGCGAGAAGGAGTTGCTGGTAGTAGGCCTGTGGGGGCTCTGAGCGGCCTTGTTTCACAGCAAGGGCTGTCACTAGCCCTGACTGTAAGCAGTTGTCGGAGAATTCCTTTTCGATGGCTTTGTACAGTCTCCGGTGGTTTATCTTGATATCCAATGGCTGTCTCTCTATAAATTTTGACACCGACCTGTTAGATGTTAGCTTGATCAAATAAGGACCTTTTCCACTAGTACGCTTTAGCGCGACACGGGACGGCTCAGCACGCTTTGTACGCTTTTCCACAAGCCCCAACACGGTTTAACAGCCGCGATTCTCAGCCCCGCTCCAGGGCAGGGTACAGCAGTGCTGAGCTGTGCCGTGTTGTGACGTTAACAGACTGGTCGCCGCTGATTGGTCAGGTCGTAACCGGCGCTGATTGGTCAGGTTGTAACCGCCCCTATCCTCCTCCTCATCTACCAAATCTTCACGACCTTCTCAATAAAGTTTTTGAAAAAAAAAAAAACAATCTTCACGACTGCCTATACTCAGCACGCAACCACTGTTGGCGGTTCCTTTTCAGTGTATTGCTGTGCTATTTTCATTTATTCTCTATCAAAAATGTCTTCGCGTAATAAGGGTGTTCCATGGACCAGTAAGGAGCTGCAGTGTCTACTCACTGCACTGTCAGACGAACGTATTCAGCGCGAGTTAGACGGAGCCGCCCGGAATGAAAAAATATACCGGGAGGTCTGGACATCGGAGTCCTTTAACGGTGAGTTTTAATTTTTTTTTATTGTGCATTTTTTCGCAAATATATTCGGTAAGACGCTCAGTTTATTTATGCAATAAAAAAGCTGTTCATTTGTGGATGGATCGCTGCTTTATTGCAGCACACTGCGGACTAAAGCTTTTATTTTAATTATTCATGTGAACAATACGCTGAAATAAGCTTATGTATTCTTGTTAAAAACTATTGTCTTTTCTGTATATATTGCACTTTCGTGCTGTATTTTATTGTGTGTATTTTCCTTGTAGAATCATCCCATGCGTCCGCCGTGACAGCCCGCACGGATTATTCAACCGAGCCATCCTGACCCACAGCAGGCAGAGACGGCTTCATTCAACTTGTGACCCAGTTTGGGAAGCTGGTGTAGACACTCAGTGGTCGGCGTGTATAAAATGTCGATTAACCTTCATGTTGTGTTGCAAAGTTTTTTTTTTTCTTTTAATATTTTGTATATAATAAAATGGAATTGTTTTGGAAATTGTGGTTTGTCTGTTATAACACTGAATTATAAAACAGTATAATTACATAGAAATTCCATTGCCTAGTCTGATGAAAATGATGCTGATCATCCTGTCAGGGGTCAACCATTGTAAAGGTAATGTAATTTTTAACTAGACCAAAAAACAAATGTTTTTGTAAGCTTTCTGTTCTTTTTATTGAAATATCATAAAAAAATTAGCCCCACATGATCCAGTTCTAAACTTTGGGTACATTTTTTATGTTAACTTATAAGAAGTTGCACAGTTGGACTTTAAAATGCAGCAGGAGAGACTGATCAAGCTTACAAGTCAAAGTAGGTAAAAAAAGTAAGTATATGTAAATTGAATGTTCTATCGGCATTCCAAATTCAGAGAATTACAATACTTTAGAAGGAGTGTAGCATCATCTAAACGGAAAATAATAATACTGTTGTTCCAAACGTTGACCTGAAGGTGAAAAACATGATTTTTTTTAATTCAGTACATCCAAAATGCCCTAGGATGTGGTGTTGGACAGTGTGCCACCGTCTCATTATTTAATACGAATAAAAACAAGTTTCAGCTCATTATTTCTAGGTCATTTGGCAGTTAATTCAAAACAAAAGTGACTTGTGTTGTTGCAGCTTAATTATGAGATAAAATTAATTGTGAGATAAATCCACAGAGCGAGCAAGGCAATAATCCTTGGATTCTTTTTTGTCTCGTGTAAATAAGGACTCAGTCGGGTGCATAACGTCACGGGAGTGTGGCCCCGCCTCGCTGAGAATCTGCTGCTGCCCCGCTTCTAAAACCTCCTAACACAAACCATCACAGCACAAGCACAACAGCGTGCTAATGGAGACAGAAGCATTCCGAGCCGTACTGAAGTGAATCGAGCTGTACCAAGGTGTGCTGGGCTAGTGGAAAACAGGCTATAGATGCAGTTGTTGACCGTAGCATCAGGGTATTTACACAAGTAGTAGTCAATGTCTTGTAAATAAGCCCTGGTATCAGGTGACTCACTGGTCAAGGGGTCAAATTTGGTAATGTTGCGAGCGATCTTATCGAGGTCTCCATCGGATGGGATTTGCCTACGTCTTTTGCATTGTCGTTCGGATTTGCCAAATGGGTTGGGTGACTGCACGCCGTGGGAGTCCCTGTCCGATGAGGGGATGCCTTCCTTCGTTGGGGGAACCAGCCTGTTCGCAGCTCCTGGTCTTGGTTCTCGTTGCTTACGGTATTCTTCTAGCTCTTCTTTGACGTCCTGAAGGTCTTCTTGTGCTTCTTGTAGGAGCAGTTGACATTTATTGTAGTCAGATTCCGTGTCGTTTAGTTGACCTTCAACTCTTCTGAGTTTGTTCTCTGTGTCCTGAAGGGTGGCTCCTAATGCCTCGTTTTCTCGTCGAAACGAGGTATTATCATCCTCCAGTTGTTGCTTCTCTTGCTTTACCTGGTCCAAATCTAGTAACGCATTATCAAGTTCAGCTTGGGTATCTTCATGTTCTCTGCGAGCTTGTTCCCACGTGCTCATTAGTGATTTGTTATCTTCCTGGAGAGAGGAGTAATTATTGAATAGTAATTGCTGTTTCACTAGTTCTTTCTCGGCATATAATACTTTAGCTTTGGCTACTCTTAACCTTGCAACTAATGCTAGTGTGAACTTCCCTAATACATTGGGGAGATCCTTTGCTTAAGGTGGGTTGCTAGTGCATTCATCCAAAAGTTTTTTTCAGTGATTTGCTTCAAATCTTTGGGGGGTGTCCCCTTAACATGTGTTGGGAAGCCAGGTATAAGGTCAGAAGTCAATCCTTCCAATGTTGCTTGAAGGTCATCCAGTTAGGTAAGTGGATCCGACGTGTTTTAGTGTTTGTTTAACAGTTAGTTTAAAATCAACTCGTTGACTATAGCTGAATTTGTTAGTCAAGAGTTAACCTTGAGTGTTATTTTATAGTGATGGTAGTTATAAGCTCCATTTAGAACTTGTTCCAACTTACAGGCTTGTAAGAAGGGAGGTAGAATTTTGGAATTATTGTAAAAACTTGAAAATGTGATCATTTATTTGTGGAAACTGTATCTTGGTTTGTAGCTTAAAATTTGTGTGGGCTGACTTCTTTACTTAGATTTCCAAAGCCTAGCATTGGAGTTGTCATCAATAACTAGCTTTGGAATTTTGTTGAGTGGCACTTTAAAATGATGATTTTATTTACAAAAAAAGGGAACAACAGAAATGAAAATTAAAAAAAAAATTAAATGCTTTAGAGATTTAAGTTTATAAGTTTTTACTTTCTTTTAAAGTCAAGGTTGATTTTTTTGCCTTTATTGTTAAAGCCTATTTTCATCTGAAGCTTTCAATGTTTAATATTTACAGATTAGGAAACACACGTGAATTGTTTTTGTGTATTGTGACCAAGGCCTCCTTAGGATTAAAGGTAATGGTGATTTGTTTGATTGCTGTCTACAGGTACATCTAAAAAAAAAAAAAAAATAGAATATCATGAAAAAGTTCAATATTTCTGGTCACTCATTTCAGAAAGTGAAACCCTGACTTTGTTCTTGATAAAACACAGTGGACAAACACCAGCAGATGACTTCTGTTCAGATAAAAGTAAATTTTGCAATTCATTTGGAAATCAAAGTCCCAGAGTCTGGAGAAAGAGTGGAGAGGCACAGAATCTAAGTTGCTTGAGGTTTACTGTGAAGTTTCCACAGGCAGTGATGATTTGAGGAACCATGTCATCTGCTGGTGTTAGTCCACTGTGTTTTATCAAGACCAAAGTCAGCGCAGTAGTCTACCAGGAAATTTTAGAGCACTTCAAGCTTCCCTGTGCTGACAAGACTTATGGAGAAGCTGATTTCATTTTCCAGCAGGACCCCCCCCCCCCCCACATACACACTGCCAAAAGTATCAAAACCTGGCTTAATGACCATGGCATCACTGTGCTTGATTGGCCAGCAAACTCTCCTGACCTAAACCTCATAGAGAATCTATGGAGTATTGTCAAGAGGAAGATGGGAGACACCAGACCCAACAATACAGACAAGCTGAAGATCACTATCAAAGCAACCTGGACCTTCATAATACCTCAGCAGTGCCACAGGCTGATCACCTCCATGCCACGCCACATTGATACAGTAATTAATCCAAAAAGAGCCCTGACCAAGCATTGAGTGTGTACATGGACATACTTTTCGGCCAACATTTCTGTTTAAAAAAAAAATAAAAATAAATTATTTTTATGTAATCTAATTTTTTGAGAAACTGAATTTGGGGTTTTCATGGGGTGTAAGCCATAATCATCAAAATTAGAATAAATAAACACTTGAAATATATCACTCTATGTGTAATGAATCTATATAAAATATGGGTTTCACTTTCTGAAATGAGTGACCAAAAATATTGAACTTTTTCATGATATTCTAATTTTTTGAGATGTACCTGTACAAAGTTTTTTTTTTTATTTACAGACTAATCAGTGTTTTCACCTTTTGACTTTCCTATTTTAAATCCTGGTGAGAAGTAGTGAGTTGGTTAATATTTTCCTCTTCCTGCGGAGAAAAACATGAACCAAGAATAACAATGACTTTAAATAACACCTAAAAAGTGTTAATTGATGAATGTGGTTTCCTAATTTTGAAAAATTTTGGTAAATATTCAGTGACTCACAAAAGCCTTTACCGGCATGCACAGGGTTAATACTACTTTAAGGTCACTTTTGAATTAACATTGGCATTTATTCAAATCCTTAACCCCTTGATGCCTGTCGTCATGAATTCGCATCAAACCGCTTCCGCTCCAAATGCAACCAAAATACCGTCTGTATTCCTCCACTTCCGGTTGGATCACTTCCAACACATACATTTTTGATCAGGATTTGTCCTTCAATTCACATATTAAATTTGTTTCTAAGACTGCCTTCTATCATTTGCGTAATATTGCCAAGATTAGGAGCATCTTGTCTCAGAGTGATGCTGAGAAGCTGATCCACGCTTTTGTTAGCTCGAGATTAGATTATTGTAATTCTTTATTATCAGGTTGTCCTAAAACATCTTTAAAAAGTCTTCAGCTGATCCAAAATGCTGCAGCAAGAGTTTTAACAGGTACTAGAAAGAGAGATCATATCTCTCCGGTTCTGGCCTCCCTTCATTGGCTTCCCATAGAGTTTAGAATTAAGTTTAAAATCCTTCTTCTTACTTACAAAGCTCTAAACAATCAGGCTCCTTTTTATTTAAAAGATCTGATACTACCGTATCATCCTAACAGAGCACTACGCTCCCAAAATGCAGGTTTACTTGTAATACCTAGAATCTCCAAAAGTACAATGGGAGGCAGAGCCTTCAGTTATCAAGCTCCTCTCCTGTGGAATCAGCTGCCAATCTGGATTCGGGAGTCAGACTCGATCTCTGTTTTTAAGAATAGGGCTAAAACCTACCTTTTTGATATAGCCTACAATTAGGGAGGGATCATGTGTTTTCTGAACCCTCCCTTAGTTATGCTGCTAATAGGTTTAGTCAGCCGGGGGACCTCCAGTAATGCACTGGGCCTCACTCCTTTCCTCACTCTCTATGAAATATTTTTTTTTTTTTTTGCTGGTCATTAACATTTGTTTGTTCTCTCCCATAGATTGAGTCCCCATCGTGCTGTTTGCTCTCTACATGTCTGTTCTTTTCTTCTTCTCTATCCCCTCACCCCCCAGCCAGTCGCAGCAGATGACTGCCCCTCCCTGAGCCTGGTTCTGCTGGAGGTTTCTTCCTGTTAAAAGGGAGTTTTTCCTCTCCACCGTCGCCAAGTGCTTGCTCACAGGGGATCGCCTGATTGCTGGGGTCTTTCTGCAACTGTGGGGGTCCTCCCTACAGTTGATAGTGCTATGAGATGACTGTTGTTGTGAAATGGCGCTATATAAATAAAGTTGAATTGAATTGAATTGAATACCTAGGAACCTTTTGCAAGCATTAGTTTCTCATAGGAACGGTCAGAGACGGAGCACCATCCATTTCCTGATTGCTAGGGTTAGGGTTAGGGTTATAGTTTGGCAGTTATGTGAGCTGAAAATACTGAAAATAATTTTGTTGCATAAATAAAAGACTCTTCATACTTGAGATGGGAACAGGTGCGGTTTTACCATTTTTTTTTACCATAGATGCCTGTTGTTGCTAATTTGCATCATACCTAAAATTATATCTATTTTATGTGCTATAGTCAAATTAACTTTCTCAACTTAATTTAGCATCTACTTGTAAGCAAAAACACAAGTGAAATTTTTTTTTCATAATTGGAAATAAATTCAGGTGTTAAGGGATTAAACTGAAATGGGCTTCCTGTGGAAGAAATCACACAATGCAGCATTTAAAAAAAAAAAAAGCCCACACATATAATGTATATAGCTTCAACAGTTTGCAATTTTTTCTGTAAACATTTTTACACATTCATACCCAGTGTTATGGGTACTGGAGGCAATGCGGGTGAAGTGTCTTCCCCAGGGACACAACGGCAGGATATCTGGGGAGAGCGTGATGCGAACCGCCAACCATCGGGTTATTAGACGACCTGCTCTACCTGCTGAGCCGCTGCCGCCCCACTTTTTCCTCAACTTTCCCTCTTTAGGAAAGCTATGGAGGCTTACCCTGCTCTCTTTATTTCCCTTTGATTGGAAATTACATCCAAAAGCCGCGCAATGTGGCATTTTCACTGACAAATGGCAGTAGTTAGTAGCTTCGCTTCTTGGCTTGTATAAGACAGAAAAAACGGCTGCAACCATTCTACGTCACTACCCAGAATGCATTGCGACATAAACAAAAATTGTAATAAAGTTTTTTAAAAATATATAAAACTGGGAATTATTTTCAAAAAAATTAAATTATAGTTATGTTACTAACATAAAAATAAAGCATATAGAGCTAACATGCCAATATAATCGGAGTTCCTTTTTTTTTTTTTTTTTTTATTTAAGTTTTTGTAAAGGGTATACAGGTCGTTACAGCAATGCAGTGTTTACATTTTCATCACATGTTCCCTTATTTTCTGATATCTGACAACATTGGAAGATTAATTCTTACAACACCCCTTTTTTTTTTTTGAAAGTGAAAGAAAAAGTGAAATTAAAGAGAAAAAAAAACAAGAAACAAATAACAAAAAAAAAACCAAACAAACCAGTAAAAAACAAACAAAAAGAAAAAGTAAGTAAATAAAGATAAAAGAGCATCTGAGTAGCGTTGGAACAAAGAGCGGAACCATTATTGAAATGGTATTTGTCAAAGATTAGATCTAATGGAAGACACATATGCGGTCCAGGGTTGCCAAAAGTTCATGAACACATCCATGTCCTGTCTCAGTGCGAATGTCAACTTTTCCATCGAGTAAATGTCTTGGATCACGTTAGTCCAATCTTCAGGTGTAGGACAGTCCTTCAACATCCATTTTTTAGTTAGAGCTTTTTTGCTTGCCAATATTAAAACATTGAATAAGTATTTTTCTCCTCGTCTTTCCAGTGAGTCCGGTAGTAAACCCAAATACAAAGTTACAAAAGAAAAGGGAACTGTAATTTTGAATATTTTCCCCAATATTGTCTGTACCTTGGTCCAATATTGGTGGATAACTGGGCATGACCAAAACACATGAAAATGATTTGCAGTCTTTTCACCACACAAGCGCCAACAGTTCAATCCCTTATGGGTAAATTTGTTTTGTGCAGGTGTTCTGAAAAATCTTGCCAAGTTTTTCCATCCAAATTCTCTCCACTGCAGGGATGAGGTACTTTTCCATTGCTGTTTATTTAGCTTTTCCCATATTTCCAGTTGTAAAGTGAAATTCCCCTCTTTTTCCCATCTCTCTTTTATATAAGATGTGTTGTCTCCTTTTAAGTCTTGAAGACCTTGGTATATTTTAGAAATGTATCTGATCCCTGGGATCCCTTTATATGCCATTAAGAAGACCTTCAGAACACCTGACTGGGCCCTTTCCAAAACCTCCTTTTTAAGTATATTGTTTATGTGGTGTCTAAGCTGGAAGAACCTGTAAAGGTCTTGATTTATTAGGCCTTGTTTTTTCAAATCTTCAAAACTTCTTAAGATTTGCCCTTTAAAAAAATCGTAATATTTTATCAGCCCTTTCTCCTTCCACTTTTTAAATCTGGTGTCTATTTTATTAGGAGTAAAGTCCTGATCATAGGCGATCCATTGCAGAAGTCGATAGGGCTCTTTAGTTTGATTCTCTCTGACTATCTTAAACCAAATTTTTAGCGGGGTCTCTATCCACGGGTTAGTGTTATTCAAAAGCTTAGGTAAGACATTGTTCCCTATTATCGCCTGTAGGGGGATGCCACTTGTTATTTGGCATTCGATCTCCTTCCATTGTGCAGTGTAGACTGGGTTACATATCTCTACTAAAGTTTTAATTTGTGCGGCTTTAAAGTAGTCCCTGATATTTGGCAGCGCGAGCCCACCTTTGTCTTTGTTTAGCTGTAGGGTTCTATATCTGATTCTAGGTCTCTTGCCCTGCCATATGAATCTTGAGATCCTTCTGTCCAGCTCCTGCCATGTTTTTTTGGGAGGTTCTACCGGTATTGTTTGGAAAAGGTATAGAAGACGTGGAAGTATATTCATTTTGACTGCTTCAATTCTTTGTGCAGTACCCAAGAATGGTATCATATTCCATCTTGCTAGGTCAGATTTTATTTTTGTCACCAGTGGATCATAGTTTAGTGATATAATTTTGTTGAGTTGTTTCGGGATATTGACCCCCAGATATTTCATAGATTCCGACTCCCAGTTAGTTTTGAGTTTGCTTAGTGAATAATGATTTGGGTCATAGTTGAATGTTAAAACTTGGGTTTTATGCATATTTAATTTGTACCCCGATAAATCTCCATACTCTGAAAAAACTGAGGTTAGTTCTGGTAAAGAAGTGTCCGGCTGCCCTAGGTATATTAAAATGTCATCAGCAAAGAGTGCTATTTTATGTTCCTTCTGACCAAGTGTAATACCTTGAATTTTTTGGTTTTGTCTTATCCATTGGCTCAGAGGTTCTATGAAGATTGCAAAGAGCAGTGGAGACAGGGGGCAGCCCTGACGACATCCTCTTTCCAGTTCAAAAGATGATGATAAATTACCGTTAATCCTTATTTTAGCTGTTGGTTTTTTATATAATGCCTGTATAGTTCTAATGAAGTTGTTATGAAAATTGAAACTGGATAAGATTCTATATAGAAAAGACCAGTCAACCGAATCGAATGCTTTTTCAGCATCTAATCCCAATATGACTGCATTTAAGTTATATTTTTTTATATGATGAATTATGTGTAAAGTGCGTCGAATGTTGTCTTGTGTCTGTCTTTGTCTTATAAAACCTGTTTGGTCTAAATGAATTAGGTCTGTCAGTATGTTTTCTAACCTTTTGGTAAGGATAATGGTAAAAAGCTTATAGTCCTGATTTAGTACACTGATTGGTCTGTAGTTGGAGCACTCTAGTTTATCCTTTTCAGGTTTAGGTATAACTGCAATGACCCCTTCTCTCCAGGAGGGGGGGATTTCCCCTGTGTGGAGGACATAATTAAATGTTTTCAGGAGGAGAGGAGATAGTTGCTGTTTAAAGGTTTTGTACCACTCTGCTGTATAGCCATCAGCTCCTGGGGATTTGTTAGCTTTAAGTTTCATAATTGCTTTTTCCAATTCTTTAGGATGTATTTCTGACAGTAGTGTTTTATTTTGTGACTCCGTAAGTTGGGGAAGGTTTAATGTGTTTAGGAATGCCTCGGATGCGTTTTTATGTTTTTTGTGGGAGTATAAGTTCTTATAGTAATTCTCGAAGTTTTTAAGAATATCCTGAATTCTGAATTTTATTTCCTTTGATACTGGGTCTCTGATTTTGTAGATTGCTCTTTCTGTTTGATGTTTCCTCAATTTATAGGCTAGCAATTTTGCCGATTTACTGCCTGCTTCATAGTATTTTTGTTTCAGAAATGTAAGTTTCTTCTGGATTTCTATTGTGTAGATCTCATTTATTTGGTTTTTAATTTCCTTAATCTTGAGCGAGTCAGTAGAATGAGTGTTGCCTTTGTGTTCTTTTTCTAGGTTCCTAAGTTCTGACTCTAATGTGGATAGTTTTTCTTGTCTTAGTTTCTTTTGGGTTGCCAGTTTTGCAATAATCTTTCCTCTTATTACAGCTTTACATGCATCCCACAGTATTAAAGGGGATACTTCTCCATTATCGTTATCTTCCAAATATCTGAGAATATCTGATTCCAATTCATCTTTCAATGGTCCTTTCAGGACATTTGAATTTAACCTCCAAGAAAATGTATTATTTGTGTATTTTTGGATATTTAAGTCCATGTAGATCAGACTGTGGTCGGAGAGATCCATCAGTCCTATTTTACATGTTTTTACTCTTCCAATGTCTCTATTAAACATAAAAAAATAGTCAATCCTTGAGTAAGATGAATGTGGAGTTGAGTAAAATGTATAGTCTTTTACACTGGGGTTGAGTTCCCTCCACACGTCACAGATTCCCAATTCTTTTAGTAGCATCCGAGTCTTCCTATTTTGGGTGTTATTTTGATGTGGGGAATTACCAGAAGCATCCCAGTATGGATTCAGTCTAAGATTGAAGTCCCCACCACATATCACTAAACCTTGAGCTTTAGTTATCATTAGGTCGAATACATTTTTATAAAATTTCCAGTTAGCCCCTGGGGGAGCATACACATTCAGCAGGGTGATATCTTCTCCCTCTAGCCGCCCAGTTACCAAACTGTATCTCCCTTCTTTATCTTTGTGTTCTGATTTTTTTTCAAATGTAATTTTGGTTGATATCAATGTCGCTACTCCCCTCCTCCTCCCTGATTTATATGAAGATGAAGAGATCATTTTAAACCCTTGTCTACTGAGTTTATTGTGTTCCACGTCTGTTAGGTGGGTTTCTTGTAAAAGTATTATTTCTGCTTTGTCTTTTTTCATTTTGCCTAGAATCTTGGATCTTTTAACTGGATTCAGGATTCCTTTTACATTATATGAAATTATTTTGGTTACACCCTGTTTCTCCATTGTGTTGTTTTGTTTAGTATAACTGTGTGGTGGCCCTCTTTTGTGCTACTCAGAAACTGAAAGAACATTAAAAACAAGAAAAACATTAAGAACATAGTGTAAAAAACTTTAAAACAAAAAGCTGTCATAAGAACTTCCTGAGCTGAGGTCTTTTTAAAGACCCTGTAAGAGCCTTGATGGAGTGAAGGCTCTGAGGGAAATTCCTCAAACTCTGTTACGTGTTGAGGGCCCTCTCTTACCACTGAAAGTAGTCCCATGCTTTTAACGTGAGTTTCAGAACCCAATCCAAACTTGTAATGATTTTTTTTTTTTTTCCTTTTATGCCTAAACCCTGTGAAATTGTGTGCACCCTCCCACCCCCATCACATCAAACATTCACGCAAAAACAGTATTTGTTAGTATGAGGAGAACATGTGGATTATTGTCACATTTCTATTTTAACAAGTTTTTTTTTTTTTTATTACAAAGACTTATTTGTTTCAAATAATATGATTGTTCCATGAAATGTTTTACCACATGCTGAATATGCATCTCCTTTAATGTTTGTTACCTTGTATGAGGGGGGTTGGATGTGCGGATTGATTCAAGAGAAAAAAAAAAAAAAAAAAGGTCGCTATTCCAACCTGAAAACGGATAGTTTATCCGCGACGCTCTGGTGCTGGGTTTCCCGCTGCTGGTCCGTGGATTTTGAAGGTCTTTGTGTTGTCCATGTTTGCGCTTTGATCTTCTCACTCGGGTCTGCTGGGGGTTTAAATACCGTTACCGGGAGGCCTCTTTTCGCCATGTCAGCTGTTGCTTCTTCCGCCGAATTATAGAGACACGTTTCATCGCCGTAGAAGACCCTTAACTTCGCAGGAAATGGTGTCTGAAAGCGCAATTTCTTCTCTCTTAACACCTTTTTCGCGTCATTGTATTCCCTGCGCTTTTTAAGGACCTCCGGGGCGTAATCGTGTTCCACGTAGACTTTTCTCTCCTGGTGCATAAATCCTTTTTTCTGCCAGGCCAGTCTTACAACCTCTTGTTTTATTTTGAAATTGGAAAATCTTACCAACACCGAACGTGGGGGCGCTTCCGCCGCCGGCCTAGCGGCTAATGAACGATGTGCCTTTTCTATCTTCAAGTCGGTGGTTTGTGGAATATCCAATTTCTCTCTTAGTAAGGATTCCACGCATTCTGCCATTGAGTTAAAACCATTTTCGGTTCCTTCTATCAGACCATGAATTCTTATGTTGTCTCTTCTTTGTTTTCCTTCTTGGTCGGTTAGCTTAGCCTCTATAGCTGCTTGTCTTTTGCGTAAGTCTAGCACAGAATCTTCGAGCACTTTTATTCGATCCTCTGTTTCCAAGATTCGGTTCTCGGCCTGGTCCACTCTGCTGTTTGTCCTTTTCAATTCTTCTCTGAATTCCCGAAATTCGGCCGTAACATCTTGGCGAAATCGTCGTAGCTCCTCAAATAGTGATTTCAGGCTAACCCTTTTGTTAGCTATCACCAGTTCCTCGTCTTCTGAACGGAGATCTTCCAGTTCGGATTCTCCGGCCGATACGTGTCCTGGCCTGGAGAATTTCAGTTTCTTCTGTTTTCCTTTAGACATGATGATTTTGTCTTTTGATTTTCACTCCTCCAAAAATCCGTTAAGTTTGATTTTCAAGGTGTTATCCTGGATTGGGTCTGAGAACTTCAGTGTTAAGCTGCAGTCGCCATGGCGTCCAGCATCGGAGTTCCTTTTAATCTACAGTATGTGTAAATTCATGAAAGGAATGCAATTCTTATAGTTGATCACACGATGGAGGCAGTTCCTTCTGAACTCAAGGAGGAGGAGACACAGTAATGTCGCTTAGAGGCAGTCTATCTGTCTCAACTCCATGATGGCACCCAGGATGAGTCACCCTGGTGGTTTTCAAAATGGTGTTTGCACTGCTTAATCTGTGCATGTGCTGCACCTATGCAAAGGGAAATGGTACGTGGCCGTTTAGGTCACGCGCAAATGTGAACGCGCAACGTGGCCCACGAATTTGGACGCAGCCTTCTGACCACCACCCATGCTTTGTTGGTTTTTTTTTTGTTTTTTTTTTTTGAAAAAACTGGAGAGTTAGTCTTCCTTTAATTCAGTTTTATTCATGCAAGAATAATCTTACAATTTTAACTTCGTGTACAATTCAGTGCTGTTACCTCAAACTATTTCCTCTCAGTAACTTATATTAGGCTGCATGTCCAGCATGATTCAGATTCATCACTGCACGCTTGAGGAGGAAAAAATAATAGTTAATTCAATTCACCTCACTAGGAATTTCACTGATCGAGTTGAATTAACGAAAGACGAATAGGATTTCTTCATGATCCCGCCTCTCCAGGCCTTTATATTAATTAATTCAGTATATAACGCTTTTTTGAACTTTTAGCATGCTTTAAACACAGTATTTCTCAGCTCAACTCAGGCAAGTGGGTAAATCATCACCCTCATCACCCTCATCAAAATTGGGCGCATGCGCACGCAGCGACCGGCAGCTGGTGAAATAGTACGTGTGTGCGTGTGTGTGTTTTTTGTACTTTTATACGTTTTTAGAAAATCCTCTGTGTCGTTTCTGCCTTGGAGAGGGTGTGGAATATATGGCGAAGAGCTCCCTGGTATCTACAACATGGATTTATTCTCCTTTCTCGCACTGCTGCTTTCTGTGCTGTGGCTCTTTGTCTCTGAAGCAAACGCGTTCGGCTCCATGGCGGGCAGAATACAATATTCCAGGGACGTGTTGCTGCATTTAAATACGGCTGATTCAACGGCTGGGATTGAGCCTAAGCTGCAACTGCCGGACTTTATTTTGAGAGATGGACACAGCGATGAAAAGAGAGGCGGGAGAGACGGCAGAAGGAAGCGCGGAAGGCGTGGAGGTGTGAAATTGCGCCTTAGGAGACGTCAGTTTGGTAACATTCCTCTTCCTTCAATAATTTTTGGGAATACACAGTCTGTGAGAAACAAGGTGGATGAAATTCAAGGGAATGTACGCTACCAGAAGGACTTCAAGAACTGCTGTGTCATGGCTTTCACTGAATCTTGGCTTACTGCGCATGATCGAGATGCAGACCTGTGGATTGACGGCTTTGGAGCTCCGCTGTGCTCGGATTGGCAGGAAGAGGTAACGGGGAAGCGTCAGGGGAGCGGAGTATGTTTATACATTAATAAGCAGTACTGCACATCTGTCACGGTCAGACAGCGCATGTGTACACCCGATGTGGAGCTGCTGTCTGTGTCACTACGCCCCTTTTATTTGCCTCGCGAGTTTCCCCAAATTTTCATCACAACCGTGTACATTCATCCGAGGGCAGACGCTGACCATCTTTGATGTGGTGCAGCTGACATAATGCACGGCTCAGGAGACACACACGCAGGTTCAGAGTAGCTCAAATAGCTTTATTAACAACAAGTGTGTATGGATGTGTGTCTGCGAGATGTGGATGTATTGGTGGTGGCGTCTGCGTCGGGCACGGAGGCAGGAGACCGTACAGCCGGACAACCCTATGGGAGAAGCACAAGGAGAAGGGTGACGGGCACACACCAACACAGGAGATGATAAAATAGAGATGAGCTTGCTTGGAGTTAGCAGGTGGCTGGCACAGCAAGGACGGAGTCCGGTAGACAGCGACCTGGAGAGCCCGGTGCAGCAGCGAGGGAGTGGAGACGGAGAGGAATGGTCCGCCGCCGGGAAATCCACCTGTGCACAGGGGAGCAGACTTGAAGGGGAAAAGGTAAGGGCTTCTTACCGATATAATTGCTGAAGAGGTAGAGGTTACTCACAGCAGTAGTGACGAGCGAAGTCTGACGGCTTCAGGCCAAAGCCCAGGGCGAGGCGGCTTAAATCCCTCGCCGCTGATGATGTGCAGGTGTGCGTGCAGCTGGCGCCGCTGATGAGCGGCGAGGCGTGACAGTACTCCCCCCTCTAGCAGCGCCTCCTGGCGATGGTTTCTCCGGGTGCGCTCGGTGGAACTCAGTAATGAGGGATGGGTCCAACACAAACGACGAGGGTACCCACTGCCGATGTTCAGGCCCATAACCCTCCCAGTCCACCAAGTACTGCAACCCACGACCCCGGCGCCGGGAGTCCAGGATGGAGGAGACAGGCCAGGCCGGATGGCCATCAATCATCCGGGGCGCGGGTTGCGCAGCAGGAGGAGGGCAAAGGGGGTCGGAGACTGCCAGCTTCACCTTGGATACGTGGAAGGTGGGATGGATGCGGAGGGAGGGGGGAATAGCTACACGCACAGCCACCGGGTTGATAATCCTGGTGATGGGGTATGGGCCCATAAAACGCTGTGCCAGCTTCCTCCTCTCGCCCTTTAAAATTACGTCCTGGGTTGACACATAGACATGCTGACCCACCTGGTACGCTGGGGCAGGTCTTCTGTGCCGGTCCGCCGTGGTTCTGTTGCGCTCCGCCGTGCGTAAAAGCGCACTGCGCGCTGACGCCCAGATGGAGCGGAACTGTCTGAGGTGCGCCCGAACTGAGGGGACCGTTACCTCACTCTCCTGCGCTGGAAAAAGAGGGGGGTCGTAACCCAGGGACGCCTTAAAGGGGGACATCCCTGTAGCAGAAGAGCGGGCGGTGTTGTGGGCGTACTCAACCCAGGCGAGATGGTTACTCCAGGACGTAGGTTTGGACGCAGTGACGCAGCGGAGCGCAGCCTCCAGCTCCTGGTTGGTCCGCTCGCACTGCCCATTGGTTTGGGGGTGATGGCCGGAGGAGAGGCTCACCTTGGCTCCCAGGGCGTTGCAGAATGACCTCCAAACCTCAGAGGAAAATTGGGGCCCCCGGTCCGAGACCACGTCCACCGGAATCCCGTGCAGCCTGACCACGTGTTGGACTAGGAGGTTCGCCGTCTCCAGGGCGGATGGAAGACCCCGCAGCGGGATGAAGTGTGCCGCCTTGGAGAAGCGGTCCACGATGGTCAGGACGGTGTCGAAGGTGTTTGAGACTGGGAGTCCGGTGACGAAATCCAGGGCGATATGCGACCAGGGCCTGCCAGGGACGGGCAGAGGCTGGAGCAAACCCGCTGGAGGGGCATTACCTGATTTGCTGGTGGCACATACTGGGCAGGCCCGGGCGTAGCGGGCAGCGTCCCTCCGCAGGCCCGGCCACCAGAAGGACCGTTGAAGGAGGTCGATCATCCGAGAGGAACCAGGGTGGCAGATGAGCTTGGACGTATGCAACCAGTGGATGACCTCCCCCCGAACCGTGGATGGCACGAACAGCCTCCCCTCCGGTCCGCCGCCAGGGTCAGGTTCCACTTCCTGCGCCTTCCGGATCTTGCTTTCAATGTCCCAGGTGACGGCTCCCACGACGCACGACCTGGGTAGGATGGTGTGGACCGTGTCCTCAGACTCCTCAGGGGCAAATTGCCTAGAGAGGGCGTCGGGCAGGCCGTTCTTGGAGCCAGGCCTGAAGGTGACGTTAAAGCGGAACCTGGCAAAGAACAAGGACCAGCACGCCTGGCGGGCGTTCAGACGCTTGGCAGATCTCAGGTACTCCAAGTTCTTGTGGTCCGTCAGGACCATGAACGGCAGGTCCGCCCCCTCTAGCCAGTGATGCCACTCCTGCAGCGCGAGCTTGATGGCGAGGAGCTCTCTGTCCCCCACGTCGTAATTCCGCTCCGCCGGGGACAAGCGCCGAGAGAAGAAGGCGCAGGGCCGTTTGACTCCATCACCTGGCGACCGCTGGGATAGAACCGCCCCCACTCCTGTGTCCGAAGCGTCCACCTCCACGATGCACTGCAGGGCCGGGTTGACTTGGCTAAGGACCCGGGAGGAGGAGAACTCCGCCTTCAGCGCCTGAAAAGCAGCCGCGGCCTCTTTGGTCCACCGGATCGGGACCTTAGGAGACGTGAGGCGGGTCAGCGGGCCGACGATGGTGCCAAAATTAGGGACGAAGCGGCAGTAGAAATTTGCAAACCCGATGAATTGTTGCACCTGTTTTCTCGATGCAGGTGTGGGCCATTCCACCACCGCCTTCACCTTCACTGGGTCCGGAAGCACCTGGTCGTGGGAGATGATGAACCCGAGGAAGGATGTTGTCTTAGCGTAGAATTCGCATTTTTCAGCCTTCACATACAACCGGTTCTCCAGCAGTCTTTGGAGGACCCGCCTCACATGGACCCGGTGCTCGTCCCTGGACTTGGAGAAGATGAGGATGTCATCCAGGTAGACGAACACAAAAAGGCCAATGAAATCCCGGAGGACGTCATTAATTAGGCGCTGAAAGATGGCTGGAGCGTTGGTCAACCCGAACGGCATCACCAGGTACTCGAAGTGGCCGTTCGGGGTACGGAAGGCTGTCTTCCACTCATCTCCCTCCCAGATCCGGACGAGGTGGTATGCGCTGCGTAGATCCAGCTTGGTGAACCAAGTCGCCCCCTGGAGGGAGTGGAAGGCGGTGTCCATGAGGGGCAGGGTGTAGCGATCCTTCTCCGTGATATCATTTAGGGCGCAATAGTCGATGCAAGGACGGAGGGAACCGTCCTTCTTGCCCACGAAGAAGAATCCTGCCCCCAATGGTGATGACGAGGGACGGATAATTCCGGCACTCAGCGATTCCTTGAGATAGGCGTTCATGGTCTCCTTCTCCGGCGCCGACAGGCTGTAGAGTCGCCCAGAGGGTAAGGGTGCCCCCTGACGGATGTTTATTGCACAGTCGTAGGGTCTGTGTGGAGGAAGAGACATCACCCTGGACTTGCTGAATACCATACCCAGGTCGTGAAATTCCGATGGCACCAGGGAGAGGTCCGGGGGCGCAGCGTCCGTAGGTGTTGGGGGAGAGGACGGAGAGCAGGCAGCGGACTGTAAGCAGGTGCTCATACAGAATGTGCTCCATGCCGACACCCTGGCAGACTTCCAATCCAAGATGGGGTTGTGGAGGCGTAGCCAGGGGTATCCCAGGATGACGGGCGACACAGAGTTGGGGAGGACATAGAAGGTTATTTCCTCCCGGTGGTTCCCTGAGATGATAACGGGAACAGGGACGGTCTGATGTATTACTCTCCCCAGGGAGACACGGGAGAGGTTGACCAGGGAGAGAGGAGTTCTTAGTGCTTGGCAGCGGATGCCCAATCGGGTTGCCAGGCTTTGTGAAATAAAACTGCCCTCCGCGCCTGAATCCACCAGTGCATGAGTGAGATGCCCAGTGGAGTTGTGACAAAATCGGACGGGCAGCTTCAATTGGGTGAGGGGACTTAACCAGGGGTGTCCAACCAGGTGCCATGGAGAGCCAAGACCCTGCAGGTTTTCTCTTCTACCCAGTCTCTTCAGCAGGTGTTTTCACTTATCAGCAATCAGTGGGAAGAAGTTCACAGAAATCTGCTGTTGAAGACACTGGTTGGAGGTAAAACCTGCAGGGTCTTGGCTCTCCATGGCACATGGTTGGACACCCCTGGACTTAACCGATTGATGTCCGCGAGGCCCCCTACAGTGACTGTAGTGATCTGTAAAATTTTACAGATTATCTTAAGGTCAGCATTTAATAGGCTTATTGGTCTCATATTTTCACATTTATTAGAGGTTTTACCTGGTTTTGGCAACAGTATAATTAAGGCATTATTCATGTATGATGGTAAATTACTATTTTGAAATGCTTCTAAAACCATTTCCAAAAAAGGTTTTATTAATTTATTCTTAAATTTTTTATAAAGGTCAACTGGAAGACCATCTGGTCCTGCACTTTTTCCTGATTTCATATTATCAATGGCTAGCCCAACTTCCTTCTTGACTAATTTTAGACTCCAGTATCTCCCTGTTTTCATTTGGAATACACGGTATAGATAGTTCGTTCAAAAACCCATTTAGTTTTGTTAAGTCAGATTCATTTTTGGTATCATATAATTTTTCATAGTAATCTCTAAAGGCTCTATTAATTTCTAAAGGATCTATAACTACCTGTCCGTTACTTATAATACTGGTAATTGGTGTTTTAAATTCTAATTGTTTAATCTGCCATGCCAATAATTTTCCTGATTTTTCACCTTGTTCATAAAAAGATTGTTTCAATCTTAGAAGACTCGAGGCAGCTCTATTCGCTGATTTTTTGTCATATTCAGCTCTCAAAATCAGTAATTCGTTCTTCAACCTTGGATCACTTCCTGCATACACTTTTTCTTGAAGAATTTTTATTTTATGTTCCAATTGGACTCTCTCCTCTCGAGTCTTCTTAGATTTTGAACCTGTATAACTAATAATATGTCCCCTAATAAAAGCTTTGAAAGCCTCCCACTTTACACATGCTGATGTTTGTGTAGTATTGATATCAAAGAACTCATCTATCTGTTTTTCTATGTACTTAACAAATTCCTCATCCTGAAGCCATTTATGCTGAAATTGCCACCTACCTGGTTCCTTTGTCAATTTCTTATCTACATATATTAGACAGCAGGGTGCATGATCAGAGATCACGATGTTATCATAAAAGCAGTTTTGAATCTTGGACCTTAATTCTGTGGAGATCAAAAAATAATCAATACGTGAGAATGTCTTGTAGGTATTGGAATAACAAGAGTAGGCTTTAACTTGTGGTTTCATTTCTCTCCATATATCTAGCAATCTCAATTCTTTCATAAAATGATTAATGGTCATCCTACATCCATTGTGCGTCCAGTCCAGTCCTGTTGATCTATCTATACCGGGATTCAATGTACAATTAAAATCCCCTGCTATTATATGTTGCCCTGAAAGTGATGATAAGATAAGAAATAAATTAGCAAAGAACTTTTGATCATCTATATTGGGGCCATATAAGTTCACCAAATTTATATTTTCTAATAGCAAAGATCCTTGAATGATTAAATATCTTCCAAATTTGTCTCCAATTACATTTTTCACTTGAAATGGGACTGATTTATGTATGAGAGTCATAACTCCCCTGGCTCGGGATGAAAATGATGAGGTGAAAACACTTCCTTGCCATCTACTCCTAATTCTTTTTACATCCTCCTCTATTAGATGAGTTTCTTGTAAAAACACAATTTTATTTTTATTTTATTCATAACTTGTTTAAGTTTTTTTAAATTTTGTAGACCTCTGCAATTCCATGAAGTTAAATTAAGATTAACGCTTTGGTTTATGATCAATAGGGAGTTTGGGATTACCTCGCAGTGTAAACATGCTCATACAGAGAAGCAAAAACATGAGTGGTTGAACATTCATCCTACAAACTACACACAAACAAATTCCCCCTTCCCACATTTGTGGTAATCCCCCCAAAATCAAAAGAAAAATTCCGTCTCCCAATATAGCCATCGACCGCTCCACACCCGCGAGGATCAGCCAAAGCCACTCCTTCTTCATCCTCCCAATCACCCTAACTCTACTGCTTTTAATGACGTAGCATTAACTCTCTTCTGTAGTTTTCCAACTTAACTCCAAAATTTTTAGCAACTTTGTACATCATAGAGTTTTTTTTCTTTTTTTTTAATATATAATACAATCTATATTTTGTAAACTTGCTATTTGCTTCAAATCAGTCAGATGCCTGTGCAAATGCTTAAATATTCTACCTTATATTTTGTTCATGCTTAGCTCCCACCAGTCTCTTCTTGGATCTTCTTGATGAACTCTTGCGCCTCCTCTGGGGTCTTGAAGATGTGTGTTCTGCCCCCATACGTGGTCAACAGTCTCGCAGGATAAATTACACCATGACGAATCCCAAGGTTGCGCAGCTCTTTACGTACGGGATCAAACTGCTTCCTCAATTGTTGGATTCCTGTGGCCAAATCTGGGTAGAACCGCACCTGCTGGTCCTGGTGTTTAATCTCTCCTTTGGCTCGCGCAGCGTTGAAGATCTTCATCCTGTCTCTGTTGCTGAGGAACTTCATAATAAGCGTCCTCGGTGGTCCCTTATCTCTCCGTGGGCCGATACGGTGTGCGCTTTCCAGAATGACTGCTGATTGCAGCTCCGCGCTGCCCAGCACCTCCGGAATCCACTTTTCCAAAAAGGAACATGTGTCCCGACCTTCGGTTTCCTCCGGTAGACCCACCAGCCTCAAGTTGTTCCGTCTCGACCAGGACTCCAAATCCAGGACATTATCTTCCAGACATTTATTTTTTTTTTTCCAAAGTGCGCACCTTTAATTGAAGGTCGGTGATGTCATCCTCAGCACTGGAGACACGAAGCTCCACCTGCGCCATTCGTTCTACACAGTCACCCAATTCCTTTCTCATTCCTTCCAACGCTGCCATAATCCCATCAAATTTAGCGGAAAAGTCTGCTCTCATTGAACTAATGGCAGCTAGCACTGCACCTGTGCCATTGCCCGCAGATACCGCACCGCTGCTAGCTTCCTCCGCCATATATGGAGCTTTATCTGCTGCGTCACAAACGTGAAAGTCCGTTAATTTGGACTGTTTCGGCGGCTCGCTTTTTCCTCTACCTGGTTTTCCAGCCTTAGGCTTCACCGACATATCCTCGCCCAAACGCTGGGATACGTTCTGTCCCAAATGAGAGAGTTATTTACCAATTTTTTTTCTCTAGGAGCAGAGCAGAGTGATACGTGTCCTTCTCACGTGGCAGCCATAACCGGAAGTCCATATGACAAACTGTTGATATTAGAGGTATCCAAACCGGAGAAAAAGAACACAAGATAAGTCTTTATGCTGATGATGTATTGATTTTCCTTGAAAACTCATGGAGATCTCTTCTTCAGACAGTGGTGCTCATTGATAAATTTTCATCATTATTAGACTACTCTATTAACTGGGGTAAATCAATAGTCTTACCTATAAATTGGTACTTTTTCAAATATATCCACTATTCCAATATAATCAGGCAATATTAAATATTTAGGAATAGTCAACTATTATTTTCAATGATTCCTACCCAACTATCTATGGCCTGGTTTAAGTCTCTAGACTCAAATATAAGTAAATTTTTATGGAAGGATAAACCATCACAGATCAGTTTAAAAGTTCTTCAAAAAGCAAAGGAGTGCGGAGGTTTAGATTAACCAAATTTTTTAAATTACTTCTTAGCCAAGAGACCTTAGTTTGTTTATGACATGGTATTGGTGACCCACAGAGCAGACACGACTCAGGATAGATACAGTTAACGTTGTTTATTGAAGGAGTGAGTGTGAGTGGATGCGTGTGTGCAGGGTGTGTAGTGTAGTGTATTGCGATCTGAATCTCCAGCTGGGACCGGCAGAGCACCATACAACCTGGCAACCCTGGAACGAGACAAAGGTCGTTAGTTGCAGCTTAGCACACAAAGCCCTCGGGATGTTACGGTGCTTACTGTCAGAGATGGTCATGCTAAGCCCAGGTAGCGCCGAAGCTGCAGCCAGGAAGATAGTGCCTGCTGGAGGCCGAGGAGCTGGAGGTGAGGAAGTAAGTCCTCCACCTGGAAAGGAGAGAGGACCGCCGCCACGGATCTCCGCCTGTGCACAGGGGAAGCAGACAGGGGGAAGGAAAGCGTAGAGGCTTACTTGTGATAGTTGGTCCGGGAGGCACAGGACCTGACAGGGTTCAGCAAAGGCTTGGAAGCCAATGAGTGGAAGCATAAAGCGCTGGAAAGCACGAAGGTAGGCTTAGCAGGATTCTGGGAATGGAACCAGATGACTCCGCACCGAGCACTGGTCCTGGTGGAATAAATAGGCCGCTGGAGATGACAGGCAGGTGTGTGCACAGGTGTGGTGATTGGCGGCCATGACAGTTTCTAAATTGACAAAATCAACCCCATGAGGAAACCCATGGTTAGATGCTGAACAGGCTCTCTGTGGGTCGCTAAAAATCTCTTACTTACCTTTCATGAGTCCCTGTATCAAACGTCATGACTGTTTTAAAAGCATTAACATTAGCTCCTCTCTGACAGCCTTGTGGAAATTTTTAAAAATAGCAAGGTCTCACTTCCGGTTATGGCTGCCACGTAGGACGGACGTGTCTCGCTCTGCTCTGCTCCTGGAGAAAAAAATCGGCAAATAACTCTCTCATTTGGGACAGAACGTATCCCAGCATTTGGGCGAGGATATGTCGGCGAAGCCTAAGGCTGGAAAACCAGGAAAAGGAAAAAGCGAGCCGCCGAAACAGTCCAAATTAACGGACTTTCAGGTCTGTGACGCAGCAAACAAGGCTCCATATATGGCGGAGGAGGCTGGCGGCGGTGCGATTTCTGCGGGGAATGGCGCAGATGCGCTGATGGCTGCCATGAGTTCAATGAGAGCGGACTTTTCCTCTAGATTTGATGGGATTATGACAGCGCTGGAAGGAATAAGAAAGGAATTGGGTGACTGTGTAGAACGAACGGCGCAGATGGAGCTCCGTCTCGCTAGTGCTGAAGATGACGTCACCCGTCTTCAATTAAAGGTGCGCACTTTGGAAAAAAAAAATAAATCTCTGGAAGATAATATTTTGGATTTGGAATCTCGGTCGAGACAGAATAATTTGAGGCTGGTGGGTCTTCCAGAGGAATCAGAAGGTCGGGACGTATGTTCCTTTCTGGAAAAGTGGATTCCGGAGGTGCTGGGCAGCGAGGAGTTGCAATCAGCAGTGGTTCTGGAAAAAGCACATCGTATTGGCCCACGGAGAGATAAGGGACCGCCGAGGACCTTAATTATGAAGTTTCTAAGCAACAGAGACAGGATGAAGATCTTCAACGCTGCACGTGCTAAAGGAGAGATTAAACACCAGGACCAGCAGGTGCGGTTCTACCCAGATTTGGCCACAGGAATCCAGCAATTGAGGAAGCAGTTTGATCCCGTACGTAAGGAGCTGCGCAACCTTGGGATTCGTCATGGTGTAATCTATCCTGCGAGACTGCTGACCACGTATGAGGGCAGAACCCACATTTTCAAGACCCCAGAGGAGGCGCAGGAGTTCATCAAGAAGATCAAAGAAGAAGAAGAGACTGGTGGGAGCTAAGCATGAACAAAATATAAGGTAGAATAATTAAGCATTTGCACAGGCATCTGACTGACTTGAAGTAAATAGTAAGTTTACAAAATATAGATTGTATTATATATTAAAAAAAACAAAACAAAAATAAAACAAACAAAAAAAAAAAACTATGATGTACAAAGTTGTTAAAAATTTTGGAGTTAAGTTGGAAAACTACAGAAGAGAGTTAATGTTACGTCATTAAAAGCAGTAGAGTTAGGGTGATTGGGAGGATGAAGAAGGAGTGGCTTAGGCTGTTCCCCGGGGGTGTGGAACGGTCGATGGCTATATCGGGAGACAGAATTTTTCTTTTGATTTTGGGGGGTTTGCCACAAGTGTGGGAAGGGGAAATTTGTTTGTGTGTAGTTTGTAGGATGAATGTTCAACCACTCATGTTTTTGCTTCTCTGTATGAGCATGTTTACACTGCAAGGTAATCCCAAACTCTCTATTGATCATGGACCAAAGTGTTAATCTTAATTTAACTTCATGGAATTGCAGAGGTCTACAAAATTTAAAAAAACTTAAACAAGTTATGAATAAAATAAAGGACATGGGTTCAAGAATTGTGTTTTTACAAGAAACTCATCTGATAGAGGAGGATGTTAAAAGAATTAGGAGTAGATGGCAGGGAAGTGTATTCACCTCTTCATTTTCATCCCGAGCCAGGGGAGTTATGACTCTCATACATAAATCAGTTCCTTTTCAAGTGAAAAATGTAATTGGAGACAAATTTGGAAGATATGTAATCATTCAAGGTTCTTTGCTATTAGAAAATATAAATCTTGTGAACTTATATGGTCCCAATATAGATGACCAGAAGTTCTTTGCTAATTTATTTCTCATCTTATCATCACTTACAGGGCAACATATAATAGCAGGGGATTTTAATTGTACATTGAATCCAGGTGTGGATAGATCAACAGGACTGGATTGTACGCACATTGGATGTAGGATGACTATTAATCATTTTATGAAAGAATTGAGATTGTTAGATATATGGAGAGAAATGAAACCACAAGTTAAAGCCTATTCTTGTTATTCCAGTACCTACAAGACATTCTCACGTATTGATTATTTTTTGATTTCCACAGAATTAAGGTCCAAGATTCAAAACTGCTTTTATGATAACATCGTGATCTCTGATCATGCACCCTGTTGTCTAATATATGTAGATAAAAAATTGATAAAGGAATCAGGTAGATGGCAATTTCAGCATAAATGGCTTCAGGATGAGGAATTTGTCAAGTATATAGAAAAACAGATAGACGAGTTCTTTGACATCAATACTACACAAACATCAGCATGTGTAAAGTGGGAGGCTTTCAAAGCTTTTATTAGGGGACATATTATTAGTTATACAGGATCAAAATCTAAGAAGACTCGAGAGGAGAGAGCTAAATTGGAACATAAAATAAAAAATCTTCAGGAAAAAGTGTATGCAGGAAGTGACCCAAGGTTGGAGAATGAATTACTGATTTTGAGAGCTGAATACGACAAAAAATCAGCGAATAGAGCTGCCTCGAGTCTTCTAAGATTGAAACAATCTTTTTATGAACAAGGTGAAAAATCAGGAAAATTATTAGCATGGCAGATTAAACAATTGGAAATTAAAACACCAATTACCAGTATTATAAGTAACGGACAGGTAGTTATAGATCCTTTAGAAATTAATAGAGCCTTTAGAGATTACTATGAAAAATTATATGATACCAAAAATGAACCTGATTTAACAAAACTAAATGGGTTTTTGAACGAACTATCTATACCGTGTATTCCAAATGAAAACAGGGAGATATTGGAGTCTAAAATTAGTCAAGAAGAAGTTGGGCTAGCCATTGATAATATGAAATCAGGAAAAAGTGCAGGACCAGATGGTCTTCCAGTTGACCTTTATAAAAAATTTAAGAATAAATTAATAAAACCTTTTTTGGAAATGGTTTTAGAAGCATTTCAAAATAATAATTTACCATCATACATAAATAATGCCTTAATTATACTGCTGCCAAAACCAGGTAAGCCCTCTAATAAATGTGAAAATATGAGACCAATAAGCCTATTAAACGCCGACCTTAAGATAATCTGTAAAATTTTAGCAAGACGAATACAAGAAATTTTACCAAATATTATTAATCGAGATCAGAATGGCTTTATAAAGGGTAGACAAGGCTTCCATAATGTAAGAAGACTATTTAATATTATTTATTTTAATAAAGAAGCACCGGATACAGCTCTCCTATCATTGGACGCCGAAAAGGCCTTTGATAGAGTTGAATGGCCCTTTCTTTTTGAAGTCCTACAAAGGTTTGGACTTGGAAATAATTTCATAAAATGGGTTCAAATAATATACAATAATGCTACAGCAGAAATCCTAACAAATAACAATATTTCAAAACCAATAAAAATCAATAGAGGATGTCGACAAGGCTGTCCACTTTCACCTTTACTGTTTACTATGGCAATTGAACCTTTAGCGATAGCGATACGTTTACATTCACAAATATATGGAATTAAAGTTGGACCAACAGAACATAAAATCTCCCTGTACGCCGATGACATAATTTTGTTTATGTCGAATCTAAAAAAATCAATTCCAACCTTGTTGAATTTAATAAAGAATTTTGGGGAAATATCAGGATATAAAATAAATAAAACTAAATCTTCAATATTAATGCTAAATGAGACCCAGAGAAATTACCCAGCCCCTGAGGTAAATCAATTCAATGTTGTAAATCAGTTTAAATATTTAGGAATCCAAATTATGCCTAAGCTAGAATCAGTCGCCAGTGTCAACTATGAAGCCTTAATGTCAGATATCAATGAGTTAACTCAGAGATGGATGTCACTACCAATGTCGATGATCGGGAGAATCAATATACTTAAAAGTAATATTTTACCTAAAATACTTTATTTATTTCAATACATTCCCTTATCACCACCTTTAGATCTATTCTCAAGAATAAAAAAAAAGTTAGTGGAATTTATATGGAACAACAGGAGGGCTAGATTACGTTTGTCTTTATTATATTTACCATTTGATCGTGGAGGTCTGAAATGTCCAAATTTTATGTTGTATTATTGGTCGGCACAACTGAGGTCTATGACATATTATTTTTCATCAAATGATCTCCCTCACTGGACTGAAATGGAATCATACAATTTACCTTTACCTCTTCCCATATTCATATACTCAGATTCGGCAAAAAAATTACAAAAACAAGTTAAAAATCCATTTGTAAAGCATATGATCAAAATATGGTGTGAAGCTAAAAACTATTTAAAAGAACCACAGTTATTGTCACAATTTAGTCCAATATGGGGTAATCAATATTTTAAACCAGGGAGAGCGGACGCTGTATTTAAAGTATGGAATTTAAAAGGGATACAAAAGATTCAGGATTTATATTTGCCATGTGCAGACAACATAATGTCTTTTGAAGAGCTGAGGATCAAATTTAATCTCAATAGAACACATTTTTTTAAATATCTTCAACTTAGAAACTTTATTCGATCAAATCAAAATAAAGCTCTCACTCGACCTATTTATTCATCCTTGGAAAAAATGATGATGAAAGATAGTAAAAGAAAGGGTATTATTTCAGAGTTTTATAACTCACTGACACTATCTTCAAGTGAAAATTCACTGAAAAGATTAAACTACTGGAAAGAAGATCTGCAAATTGAAATTTCAGAGGAACAATGGGAATTGGCTTGTACAGAAGCTCAAACCAAATCAATAAATGCACGCCTTAAATTGATACATTTCAAATGGTTAATGCGGATGTATGTTACACCGGAGGAGTTAAATAGATATAACAAAAATATACCAGATACATGCACAAAATGCATGGAAAGTAAAGGAACCCTATTTCATTGTTTATGGGAATGTAGATTAATAAGAATGTTTTGGGAAGAGGTGAGGGTAACAATTGAAAAAATAATCTCAAAACAAATCATATTGAATCCTAAACTGTTTTTGTTGGGTCTGTACCCAGAAAAGCATAATTTTAATAAAAGTGAAAGAACATTCATAGACCTCAGTTTGCTTAATGCCAAAAAATGTATTGCACTATTATGGAAAAAGACTCATAGACCAGATGTGACTCAGTGGTTAAGACAGATGTTAACAAACCTTCCATTAGAAAGAATAACATATATACTAAAATCAAAGGAAATTGTGTTTGAGAATATATGGAGACCTTTTATTGATTATGTAAAAAATTTAAACATAACTCTTGAAGAAGAAGGTGAATGATGTGTGTGGACCTTGTAAATTCCAAACTGGTGAACATAATATGTATACTTATGTATTGGATTGTCTAGACTAAACAGAGGAGCATTGTTGAAGACTTGATTTTGTTGGTGGTTGTTGGTGTTTTTAGTGCATTTTTTTTTTTTTGTAGTACTTTAGTGTTAGTGTTTGATTGTTTGTATCATGTTTGTTAAAAAAAAAAAAAAAAAAAAAAGGTTCAATAAAGATATTGTGGAAAAAAAAAATAGCAAGGTCTTCACTTGTCCCCCTGCAAACTCACGCCCATTTGGAATAATTCTGATATCCTGCAACAAAAGAGGATGTTAAATTTTCCACTGTGGTATGACAAAGGAATAAAAAACTTAGAACATCTTATTCGAGGTGGAAATTTGATCCAATTTCAGGAACTAGTGTCACAGTATGACATCAGTGATAAAAAGTTTCTTGAACACCAACAGCTTAAGTCCATAACAAAAGCAAGAAGATACATGGACTATTATCAAAACTGGATGAGTCAGTATCTATTCCAAAATTAAAATGGGAGACAGACCTATCAATCAATAAAGATGAAAGCTTCTGGACACATATGTTTAAACACTTTTAAGATGACTAAAAACTCTAATTTTCAACTCATACAGTACAAAGTTCTACATAGAACTCATTACACAGGACAAAGGATGTTCAAAATGGGCCTGAGTCACACAGATATCTGCTCCCACTTCACCAGCAACGTGCTGGATAGTTATGTGCATGCTTTGTGGTCCTGGCACCATTCCAAAAGTTCTGGCAGAAGACATGTGAAGACTTATCAGCATGGCTTGGGTATCATATCCCATCCTCACCCACACTTTGCATATTAGGTGATTTAAGTGAAATATAGAGGCAAGGATTTCACATATGGTTCTCACTGCCTTATGCATCACAAAGAACACTATCCTCATGAATTGGAAATCAAGAAATAATTTGTGTACAACTCACTATAATAACTTATTATCAGATTATATTAGCCAGGAGAGAATGTCTGCCTCCTCAAATAACCAACTGGATGAATTTAAATCTCTCTGGTCCCCGCTTATTAATTCTATAACCTGAGGGGTGGCAGGTGGTGACTCGCCCTCCGTGCAACCACTGGTGGCTGGCTGCACCCTGACCACAAGGGGTTTTTGTGACCAACTGGGGCCGGTGTCTGGGGAGCCTGTTCCGGGGTGGCTGTGTGTCTGGCCTGGGGGGGGGGGGGGGTTGTTGGGGGGTGCTGCAGGGTGTGCTGTGGCCCTGGGCCGGCTGGCCTTGCCTCCTGGGTGGGGCTGGGTCTGGCTCTGGGCCCCTGGCACTGGAGAAAGCATTCCCCTTCTGGGTTGGGGTCGGGTGTGTGCCAGTTGTGCCCTTCCCGGGGCCCTGGCAGCACTCTGGGGACTGGTGCCTGCGTCCTGGAAGGGGGGGGGACCCCCGGTCCGCCGGGACCTGCAGGTGTGGGTGTACATGTGTGTGTGTGTGTGTGTGTGTGTGCACATGCGTGTGTGCGTGAGTGTGGGTTTATGTGTGTGTGAGGGTGTGGATGTGGGTGCGTGTGTGTGTTGTGTGTGGGTGTAGGAGGGCATGTGTGATGGTGAGCGTGTGTGTGTGCAGATCCGGGTACCTGTGGGTGGACATGTGGGTGTGGAGGATGTTTGTGTGTGTCCGGGGACCTTGTTGGGTGGCAGGGGTGGGGCAGACCATCTGGTGGCTTGATGGTTGGCGGTTGGGGCCTGTTTTTACTGGCTGCTCTGCCATTGTGTCACGGGGCAGGGCGCTTTGTTGCATTTCCTCCAGGGTCCTTGGTGCCGGGTGTGTGTGGGTGCTCAGGGGTGGTCGGGGGGGGGGGGGGGGGGTGTCGGCGTGGGTTGGCTGCCGTGTTACTGTCAGTTTTGTCCGGGGTGGCTGTGGCTGTGGGGCGGCCTGCTGCTGTCGGTGTGTGTATGGGGTGGGTGGTTGATGGGCTTGCGGTGAGCACTCTGGGATGTCGCTTGACGTGTGGGGCACTGTATGGGTTCAGCCCATTGTTCATTATTGTGATTATTGTTGTTATGTATGTTTGTGAGTGCAAGATGTGTGGGAGCTCCATCATGCTTGTGGTGCTGGGAGTGCCGGGGAGTGACGCTGGCAGGTCCTGGGTTGTTCGGCCTGGCAGCTCTTGCCCTGGGTTGGGATCTGGGGCCAGTGGGTGGCCTCCTGAACCAGTTTGCGAGGTGGCTTCTGGGGTGGGAGGGACAGGCTCCCCTTTTGGACCGCCTCCCTACCAGTCTTACGCCCCCCTCGCCCCCACCCCGATCCTGGGTGGAACATTCATCTTCTTGGATACACTTACGGTTTTGGGGTGGGGGTGTGCCACACCGTGTCGGTGAAGGGGATACCTCTGTCTGGTGCACAGTGGGACCACCCTCACCTCAATTTTAATTGCATTTTAGACACCTGAGGGCTTGGGGGGATGGGAGTCCCACTGCCTATTGCAGTGGCTAGTGGTGCTCCAACCACCATTCCCCCAATTTTAACTGCACTCTGGTAGTTCACACACCTGCACACAATCACATCACACAACTGACACACACCCATCATGATTTGTGTATCGGGGAGGGGGATGGGGGTCTTCCCCCACCCCTGCTGTCCTCCTTCTGCTGGGGGACCTGGGGCCCGTCATGTTGTCAAAATCCCTGGGTGCTGCCGAATGAATAGATGCAAGCAAGGGAGCGAGAGAGTGATTGAATAAGAAAGTAAGCAATAGTGAAGGAGTGATGAGTGGAGATGTTGATGGTGGGGTGGTTTTGTGTCACGCTTTGCATGTCAGGTGGCATCTTGGTGTGCCTGCGGTGGTCCGCTGATCAGTGGCTCGGGTGGGCATTAGGGGTGGTGGTCTGTTTCTGTGGCCACAGCCACCTTGGGTGTGGCTGCTGGCCTGCATCGTGGTCGCCCTAAGTAAAAAGGGTGAATGAGTGTGGGTGAGTGTGTGGGGGGGGGCACAAATGGATGTGAGTAGGTCAGAGTGCCAGTGAGAGCATGTGTATGGGTGAACATGAGTGAGTGCGGATGACTGGGGTGCCACTGGGGTGGGTGGGGGTAGGCCTGCTGTGGGAGGCGCCTAGGGGGCTTCTGGGTGGGGGTGCTGGCCTCCTGGGGCCCGGATACTGGCGTTGGCCCTGTTGGGGGGTGGCCAGTCCAGGGTTGTGGGCCCGCCGTGCCGGCCGCCTGGCAGCCCAGCCTCCCTCAGCCGTCCATCCTGGGGTGGATGCCTGGCTCTCCTGGGGCTTGTTGGCCTCTGACATTTGTGCTCTGTGGGGGTTGGTGGCATTGCTCTGTTTGCTCGGGGTTTCTGGGGGGGGGGTGTTGTTGTATGTTGTATGTTTCCTGACAAACCACTCACACACTTATTTTGTGTGTGCTCTCATTCACACGCACATGGATGCGCACACACATATGTCTCTCCTTTAACAGGAGCGGATACCAGCCTCGTGTTGAGACCTCTTCAGTGAAAGAAGCAGTCTGTCTTTTGTTTGTTTCAGCTGTTGGTTTGTTTGTTTTCTTTGTCTGTTCCTCTCCCTTTTCTTTCCCCCTCCCCTTACCTCCTCTCCCCATTCCCCTCCTGTCGGGTCTTTCATGGGTAAAATAATTTAAATAAAATATTAAAAGTTATTACAAGAGGAGTTTACAATAATATACAGTACATATATATGTACTGTGCAAAGTAAATCTGCTTGGCACAATAAGGGTAGCAGATTTCTGTTCTGCTCACCTAGCTGCCTGACAGGACAAGGGGAAAAATTGGACTTTATTCCAGTAAAATTGTGATATTTTCCTTACCATTTACTAACATTCTCCAAAATTTTGCAAGGCTGCTTTTAAAAATGTGACTGTTTTTTAGTCAACATTTTAGACTTTTTTCTCTTAAATTTGCAGTATTTCATATCAGTACATAAAATTTCCTATGAATTTGCAACAATTATTTTCTTGAAAACTTAAGGGTTTTTTTTTTGTCAAAATTACATGATTATGGGCAAAGTGGCCACACTCTCTTGCAGACTCATTTTCTTACTAATCCTCAGAATCAGAAATGTGACTTTAGTGAAACTAGTGCATGCCCGTGGAAAGCAAGTATTCTTGTCTGAAAACAGGTAGCCCAATTAGTCTTTACAGGCCTAAATGTAGGCTGTGTTTGAAAGTGGAATACAAAGAGCCTATATGTAGACACTCACACGTTAGACTCTGACAAATATGAAAGGGACTGAATGGCACTAAGATTTATTTGATTGTGTGACTATTAATTACAGAATTATTGAAAATGAATGGGACATCCAATATTAGCGAGTGTTTCAGAACCCTTGTTTATTTTTTGTCAGATCACTTATTTGTCTGATCTTTTATGACATATTCATAGGTGCTGCATCTTGCACTTTGGGGAATGGGAGTTGTTTAGTCATCATTATACTGTAATTGTTTTAGTTTATATTTGTAGTTTACAGTCTATTGTCAGTAAAGTCATGCAGTACTATAACAGGGCACGTTTACAAATATGTAAGACCCATTCTAGTGCATCCTTTTATATTTTAGAAATATTGTAAGTACAAAACACCGATATACACAGCAGAATAATCTGTTTGGCTACAACTGTTGCATCAGTGTTGACCATTTGTCAGTAAATATTTAAATAAAAATGATTTATTTCATTATTTTAGCGTTTTTGTGTCAAGTTTGGTGACAGTCGTTGTTTAGTCAAACCATGCATGTGGCTGCATATGATATGCAGTTGATCTGGGCATTCTGCTCCACAGTTATGGTGGTATTATTATTAACTTTTAATTTTTAGATAGCCGTGCGAGCACACCGAGAGGAGCGCCATTGGTGATAGCGAGTCGTGGTCCTACAAAGGGGCTCCCGTCTACCGCTGACCGGGTGGGCTGGGCTCGCTTCCTGCGAAGGACCGCGTTCCGCCCGCTGCCTCTCTAATACCGCTGTTCTTTAGACAGACCCCGGGTCCCTGCTGGCATTACCCGAACTATCCTTTAGACATACGCAATCACAGCAACATTATAGTATAATTTTTTAAACATTGCATCATCACTATTCTCTTTCTTGTCAAATTTGTTGCTTTTCACTTCCTTTTTTGTTTATGAAGCATTGACTCTCTCCCTTAAATGGGATTTAGATAGATAGATAGATAGATAGATAGATAGATAGATAGATAGATAGATAGATAGATAGATGCACTTTATTGATCCGAACGGTTCAAGAGATATGCGTGGAACAGATAGACAGACAGACAGACAGACACACACACACACACAGATAGAGATTTTGTGCATTTATAGATAGATAGATGCATATGGGAATATATTCTATATGTTTATTTTATTTTTATTTTATTTTATAGGAAAGTTTATCAGTTCCTCTCCAGATTTCTCACCACGGGTTTGCGTTTCATCCTGAACAGACAGGTAGATCACATGTCTACATGTCCATCTCTGAGTCTGTCTCTGATGTCTCCTTCTGACACATCTGCATGTCCTTGGCCATGCCTCCCTCAGATCTGCCCAGCTCTCAACCATGCCGCCCTGGTTCACGTGAACTCCATGTTGAAGACAATTCCTGTGAGGACGGAATGTGACAAGTACATTGGGATCGATTATTCCCTCATTGAGGACCCGGTGGTGACATCCCAGAGTCTCGACATGCACTTCAGGGTCAGACTCAGTGATACGATTTGAAACATTTGGATACTATCAGGGTGTGAACAGGTTGTGTTTTGTGTTGTAGGGAATGTTCTTCGATCTGGCCCACCAGAATGTCTCCTTGGTGAACTACGCTGTGGAACCAGTCATCAAGGAATATGAACGGATGGTCTATCTTGCCTTGTCTGAGTTCTTCTTCGATAGTGGACTATTTGCCTACTACTCTGCTGGAATCTTCCAACTCCATATCACCAATGAAAAGGTCAGCAAACACATGAATCAGTACACCTCCTTGTGGAAATCCACCATTTGCAGCTATAATGCCTTCAACTCTTTTGAGAAGGCTTTCTACAAGGCTTAGGAGTGTGTTTATGGGAGTTTTTGACCATTCTTCCAGAAGCGCATTTGTAAGGTCAGGCACTGATGTTGGACGAGAAGGCCTGGCTCGCAGTCTCTGCTCTAATTCATCCCAAAGGTGTTGTGTCGGGTTGAGGTCAGGGCTGTGTGCAGACCGGTCAAGTTACTCCACACCAAACTCGCTAATCCATGTCTTTATGGACCTCGCTTTGTGCACTAGTTCAAATTCAAATGGGGTTTCCCAATACTTTTGGCAATATAGTGCACATCTGTTGCAAAACAGACTGATGAATTTGGTTACAATCAGGTCGTGAAGGTCTTGGGAGAGGTCTTGGCTTTTAACCATCATGAAATGCTTCTTGTATGACCTTGGTAACAAAAACCTTTTTATAGCCACTCATGATGTACTTACCTGGTGACATAATGCACGGCCCAGGAGACACACATGCAGGCTCAGGATAGATTTAACAGCTTTATTAGCACCAAGGAAGTGTATGGCTGCGTGTCTGTGGAATAAGAATGTATTGGTGGTGGCGTCTGCGTCAGGCACGGGGGCAGGAGGCCGTACAGCCGGACAACCCTGTGGGAGAGAGCAGAGGGAGAAGGGTAACGGGCACCACACCAATACAGGGAACAATGATGATAGCTGGCTTACTTGGTTATGACAGGTGGCTGGCGTCGACAAGGGCGAGGCCCGGGAGACAGCGACCTGCAGTACCTGTGGCAGCAGCGTAGAGCCAACGGCGAGATGAGGAAGTCCGCCGCCGGGAATGTCCACCTGTGCACAGGGGAAGGCTAGAGGAGAGAGGTAAGGGGAGCTTACCCAAGTTATCTTCACTAGTCGGTTTGCAATCCGTAGTAGCAAAGGGGCCGAAGTTGAGAGACGGCTTCAGGCCGAAGCCCAGGGCAGAGTGGATTAAATACCTCGCCGCTGACGAGGAGCAGGTGTGCGTGCGGCTGGCGCCGCTGATGAGCGGCAAGTCATGACAGTACTCCCCCCTCTAGCAGCGCCTCCTGGCGATGGTTTTTCCAGGTGCGCTCGATGAAACTCAGAAATGAGTGACCGGTCCAACACCAGTGAGGAAGGCACCCACTGTCTCCACTCGGGTCCATAGCCCTCCCAATCCACCAGGCACTGCAATCCGCGACCCCGGCGTCGGGCGTCCAAGATCTCAGCGACGGTCTAGGCCGGATGGCCACCAATCATCCGGGGAGCGGGGTGCGCCGCAGGTGGAGGGCAGAGGGGGTCAGAGACCACCGGTTTAATTTTGGAGACGTGGAAGGTGGGATGGATGCAGAGGGAGGAGGGAATAGCCACACGCACAGCCACCGGGTTGATGATTCTGGTTATGGGATAAGGGCCGATGAACCGTTGGGCCAGCTTTCTCCTCTCACCCTTCAGGTTAACGTCCTGTGTGGATACCCAAACTTGCTGTCCCACCTGGTAGGCAGGTGCTGGTCTCCTATGTCGGTCCGCCGTAGACTTATTGTGCTCCGCCGTGCGTAAAAGCGCATTACGCGCCGTGGACCAAAGGGAGCGACACCGCCTCAGATGTGCCTGGACAGAGGGGACAGCCAACTCGCCCTCCTGCGCGGGGAACAGAGGTGGATCATAGCCCAAGGATGCTTTAAAGGGCGACATCCCGATGGCAGTAGAGCGAGAGGTGTTGTGGGCGTACTTCACCCAGGCGAGGTGAGAACTCCAGGACGTGGGTTTGGATGAAGTGACGCAGCGGAGCGTAGCCTCCAGCTCCTGGTTAGTCCGCTCACACTGCCCGTTAGACTGGGGGTGATGGCCGGAGGAGAGGCTTACCTTGGCTCCCAGGGCGTTGCAAAATGACCTCCAGACGTCCGAAGAGAACTGGGGGCCGCAGTTGGAGACCACGTCGACCGGGATTCCATGCAGTCTGACCACGTGCTGGATGAGGAGGTCCGCCGTCTCCAAGGCTGAGGGAAGTCCACGTAGGGGCACAAAGTGGGCGGCCTTGGAAAAACGGTCAACAATGGTCAGAACTGTGTCAAAGTTGTTGGAGGCAGGGAGCCCGGTGACGAAGTCTAGGGCGATGTGCGACCAGGGCCTGCCAGGGACGGGCAGGGGCTGGAGCAGACTCGCAGGGGGAGCGTTACCTGACTTATTGGTAGCACAGACGGGGCAGGCCCGGGCGTAACGGGCAGCATCCTTCCGCAGGCCTGGCCACCAAAAGGATCACTGGAGAAGGTCAATCATCCGCGAAGCTCCAGGATGGCAGGTGAGCTTGGAGGTATGGAGCCAGTGTATAACGTCCCCCCGGACGGCAGATGGCACGAAGAGCCTCCCCTCCGGTCCGCCGCCAGGGTCCGGTTCCGACTCCTGCGCCCTCCGGATCTTGTCTTCTATGTCCCATGAAACAGCCCCCACGACGCACGACCTGGGCAAGATGGTGTGAGCAACGTCTTCTGCGGCCTCCGGGGCAAATTGCCTGGAGAGGGCGTCGGGCAGGCCGTTCTTGGAGCCAGGCCTATATGTGATGCTGAACTTAAACCTTGCAAAGAACAGGGACCAACGCGCCTGGCGGGTGTTCAGACGCTTGGCAGATCTCAGGTACTCCAGGTTCTTGTGGTCAGTGAGGACCACAAAAGGCAAGGCTGCCCCCTCCAGCCAGTGACGCCATTCTTGAAGGGCAAGCTTGATGGCAAGAAGCTCTCTGTCCCCCACGTCGTAGTTTCGTTCCGCCGGGGACAGGCGCCGAGAGAAGAAGGCGCAGGGTCGCTTGACTCGGTTGGCTGGGGACCGCTGGGACAACACCGCCCCAACCTCCGTGTCTGAAGCGTCCACCTCCACAATGCACTGCAGCGCAGGATCGACCTGGCTGAGGACCCGGGAGGAGGAGAACTCCGTCTTCAGCGCCTGGAAGGCCGTAGCGGCCTCTTCAGTCCACCGGAACGGGGTCTTAGGAGAGGTGAGGCGGGTCAGGGGCCCAACGATGGCTCCAAAGTTCAGGACAAAGCGGCGGTAGAAATTGGCGAACCCGATGAACTGCTGAACCTGTTTCCGAGAGGTAGGTGTGGGCCAATCCACCACCGCTTTGATTTTCGCTGAGTCCGGAAGCACCTGGTCATGGGAGATGACGAACCCCAGGAAGGAAGTCGTTTTGGCGTAGAATTCACATTTTTCCGCCTTGACGTACAGACGGCTCTCCAGCAGTCTCTGCAGGACCCGCCTCATGTGGACCCGGTGTTCATCCCTGGACCTGGAGAAGATGAGAATGTCGTCCAGGTAGACGAATACAAACAGGCCGATGAAGTCCCGGAGGACGTCATTGATGAGGCGCTGAAAGACGGCTGGAGCGTTGGTCAACCCAAACGGCATCACGAGGTATTCAAAATGACCGTTTGGGGTACGGAAGGCGGTTTTCCACTCATCTCCCTCCCGGATCCGGACGAGGTGGTAAGCGCTGCGGAGATCCAGCTTAGTAAACCAGGTCGCCCCCTGGAGGGAGTGAAAGGCAGTATCCATAAGGGGCAGGGTATACCGGTCCTTCTCCGTGATATCGTTGAGAGCTCGATAGTCGATACAAGGACGAAGAGATCCGTCCTTCTTTCCCACGAAGAAGAACCCTGCACCTACTGGAGAGGAGGATGGTTGGATGATCCCAGCACTGAGCGACTCCTTCAGATAGCTGTTCATTGCCTCCTTCTCCGGCGCTGACAGACTATAGAGGCGCCCTGAAGGTAAGGGCGCCCCCTGGCGGATGTTAATGGCGCAGTCGTAGGGCCGGTGAGGAGGCAGAGACATCGCCTTGGACTTACTGAAAACAGCACCCAGGTCATGGAACTCTGAGGGCACAAGGGTGAGATCCGGGGGCGCGGTGTCCTGAGCTGTGGGAGGCGAGGACGGGGCGCAGGCCGCGGATTGGAGGCAGGTGCCCATGCAGAAAGTGCTCCACGCTGACACCTTCCCAGTCTTCCAGTCCAAGGCGGGGTTGTGGAGGCGGAGCCAGGGATATCCGAGGATGACAGGAGTTACTGAGGTGGGCAGGACGTAGAAAGAGATATCCTCCCGATGGTTTCCAGAGATGATCACCGGGACGGGGGATGTTTGGTGAGTTACTTTTCCCAGGGAAACTCGGGAGAGATTAACACTAGAAGACCCAGAGAGGGGCCATTTGGCCTTTTTGGCTAGAAAACCCATAGGGGGACCATCAAGTGGCCACAAGAGGGCTAATGTCTGGGTCTTCTAGTGTTAACCAGGGCGAGAGGAGTGTCGAGGGGGTGACAATGGATGCCCAGTCGGGTTGCCAGGCTTTGTGAAATAAAGCTACCCTCCGCGCCTGAATCCACCAGTGCATGTGTGAGGTGCCCAGTGAGGTTGTGACAGAAGCGGATGGGCAGCGTCAAATGTGTGAGGGGATTTAACCGATTAGTGTCCGCGAGGCCCCCTACAGTGACTCGCGGACCACCTCGTTTGGCTTCTCCGGACAATGCTCCACCGTGTGCTGGCTACCTCCGCAATACATGCAGAGGCCCAGGTCACGACGGCGCTGTTTCTCCACCAGGGGGAGCTTTGTCCAGCCTGTCACCATTGGTTCCAACTCCTCGGAGACCTCCGGCGGCGGCAACGCCAGGTGGTGAGCTTGGGGCAGACGTGCAGAGGCGGCCCGCGAGCGAGAAGACTGCTTCCGCTCGGAGGCGCGCTCGCGCAGCCTGTTATCCAAACTGATGGTGAGAGAAATCAGCTCCGCCAGCGTCTCCGGGGTATCCCGTCCAGCCAGCTCATCCCTCAGACCAGAATTTAGGCTGCGGAGGAAGATACCGCAGCGCGCACGCTCTTCCCAGCCAACTTCCTCCGCGGTAACCCGGAAGTCGATCGCGTAGTCGGCCGCCGATCGGCTCCCCTGTTGGAGTCCGAGAAGGCGGTCGACCTGGACACTGTCCAAACGCGAAGGATCGAACACTTCCAGAAATTGTCGCACGAACTGGCCATAGGTGAGGGTGGCGTAGCTGGGCTTCACCATAATGGCGTAAGCCCAGGTAAGCGCACGACCCTCAAGGAGATTACCTATATAGCCAATTCTGCTATGGTGTGAGGGAAAATCCCCGGGAACGCGAAGAAACACGGACTCACACTGCATAATAAAACCCCGAGCTCCACCCAGCTTACCGCTAAAGCGAGCAGGAGTGGGGATTGGTGTGAGCCATGTTGGCGCACCCGGAGCGGGCTGGACGGCCACCGGAGCCGCAGGAACCGCGCCACCCGGACGAGCCGAGGGGAACGGCTGCTGGGGGTCCAAGCGGTCTAATCGGTTAGTAATGATAATTAATTGATTTAATATCACCTGTTGCTGATGGGCTATTAAATCCACCCGAGCCTCGAGGGTGGAAAGACGGCGTGCGAGCCCGCTGTCTGCCGAGCCGCTCTGCTGAAGCCGTACTGACATAATGCACGGCCCAGGAGACACACACACGCAGGCTCAGGATAGATTTAACAGCTTTATTAGCAACAAGGAAGTGTATAGCTGCGTGTCTGTGGAATAAGAATGTATTGGTGGTGGCGTCTGCGTCAGGCACGGGGGCAGAAGGCCGTACAGCCGGACAACCCTGTGGGAGAGAGCAGAGGGAGAAGGGTAACGGGCACCACACCAATACAGGGAACAATGATGATAGCTGGCTTACTTGGTTATGACAGGTGGCTGGCGTCGACAAGGGCGAGGCCCGGGAGACAGCGACCTGCAGTACCTGTGGCAGCAGCGTAGAGCCAATGGCGAGATGAGGAAGTCCGCCGCCGGGAATGTCCACCTGTGCACAGGGGAAGGCTAGAGGAGAGAGGTAAGGGGAGCTTACCCAAGTTATCTTCACTAGTCGGTTTGCGATCCGTAGTAGCAAAGGGGCCGAAGTTGAGAGACGGCTTCAGGCCGAAGCCCAGGGCAGAGTGGATTAAATACCTCGCCGCTGACGAGGAGCAGGTGTGCGTGCGGCTGGCGCCGCTGATGAGCGGCGAGTCATGACACCTGGCTGATATTAATTTTGCACAGATAGGGGGTATAACTACTTTCTAACAATTTATGGATTCCAGCTGATTCCTTGCCTTTTCATGCCTTGGTGTATTGCTTTTTCTAATGTGTTAATACTTTTTTCCTCTTTCATTCCAACTTATTACTTTATTTATGAACTTAAATGTTTTGATTTCTTTCTGTGTGTGGATTTCTTGAGTTAATACCAAAGTCTGGTGAAAATTTGGTGACTATTTCCCCCATTGTATATCTAATTGACAATTGAGTATGTCAAAACTTACTGTTTTACTTTTTCCCAAAAAATTGATGTGTATCTTTGTTGTTTAGATGCCCAAAGATCTGGAAGTGTTGTTGAGAACAACGTACTTTGGAGTCATCATGATGCTGGTAAGCGGAGACACAATGGAGTAGAATAGAAGTATGAACAAGCATGAAATGTAAAATGCCCTGAATATCTACAAGCAAATATCTCAAAGTTGTTACAGGGAGATTTGTTAAAGGACTCTGTGAACTCTTCCCATCATTGATGGTTTTGTGTAGTTTCTAGTGTGTTTGATGTTCTCCCTGTGTGTTCTGGGTAGAACCCTGCTCTGGTGGATGCTCCCCTATCTCTGCAGCTTGCCGTCAACTCACCTCCCAAAACTTCTATCAAGACCTCTGGAGCCACAGTTCTAATGACGGCCATCGTCAAGGTGATGGTGCTGCCTCCAGGTCAGCCTCCGGTCCAGCTCAGCAGCATGACCATGGTACAGAACACACACTGTAGCCTCTGAAATAACATTTACTCAATACATGTCCTCAAGTAACTTTCTCACAAAATTCTACTTTCATGAGTAGTTGTACTCAGGGCTTGACATTAATTGCTTTGCTCGCTGTCCACTGTGGCTAGTGATTTTCCAAAGTTACTAGCCACTCAGTCTTTTCACTAGCCACAATTTTGTGGTTGGAAAATTACGTTTAATATGATCAAATTTGACTATCCCTTGCTAAATGTTACTTGAACTAAATTTACAACCTTTTTAAATGTAAATGACCCTTATACATACATAAAAATAGCAAGAGAAACACTGTTGAATTACTTATTAACAACAGTAAATGCTGTAAAACAGTCAAGAAAAATATTTGCAATATGAGAGTGAAGTACAGGCAGATTTGGGGTCTGTCCCAATTCTCATTTGTATCGCGACCCCTTCTCCTTTGCCTATTCCTACCCCTTGACCCTTGAAATCAAGGGCCAAGGGGTAGGAACTGAAAATTATCCCAGTGAACTGGGACACCCATTCAGGGCTGCACGACATCATTAGTAGTTGCTGATGGATTTAATCTAAATCTACACTACCTGTTTTCACCAGAAAAAAAGAAGAAAAAGAAAACTGATGAGAAAAAAAGTCTAATCTTAAGGAGAAAAATGTCTCAAATTTACATGAACAATTCTAATCAGTAGAAAAAGTCAGAAATTTACTAGAAAGAAAGCTGTAAATTCAGAGAAAAACTTGGACCCCCGGTGAACCATTTTTGGCCCGCGGGCCACATGTTTGAAACCCCTGGATCAGCACATTAAAAATACATAATTAGAGGTTTTACTTCCATGAAATAGCTGCCAATCACAGATATCATAGATAATCACAGATACATTGAAGTTCACCTCAGAAGAAGTTTCATTTACTCTTTACAGCAAGATATCAAAGTTTAATCACTTTTTCTGTCTGTCATACGAAAACTTAAATTTGCACAACTGCGGACAGTAAAGGGGAGCTTCTTCCTCTAAAAATAATCATATTTAACCACAGAGGTAGGAGCTCTGGGCAAAAAGGTTCCTACCCCTTCCAACCTGGGGATTTTAACCTGCAACCTTCAAGCTGTTAGGCAACAGTGCTAACCACTACACCACTGTACTGCCCAGGTATGTGTATGGCCAGAGGGGGCTTCTGATGATCTGAAAGACTGCTTTAGCACTACAGACTGGGACACTTTCAAGCATCCAATCACTCACAATGAACACAAATATAGAGGAGTACATTGAGATTGTTGTAGCATACATAGCTAAATGCATTGATGATGTCACTCACTGCAAAACCATCACTATTCATGCTAATAAGAAGCCATGGATGACAGCAGAGGTTCATAGGCTCCTGAGGGTTTGGGACGCGGCCTTTAGGGCCCGTGATAGCACAGGACTAACAACAGCTAGGGCCAACCTGTCCTGTGGCATCAAGGAAGCAAAATGACAGTAATAACAAGAAAATATCTGGCCACTTCAGCAACACCAGAGATGCACAGTCACCAGCTACAAACCCCCACCTTAGACCTGTGTGAGCGACATCGCACTGCTTAGCACCCTAAATGACTTTGGCCGCTTTCAAGCACAAAACAGCACATCAGCACAGAAGACCACTCCTCCCCCAGACGAGCAGGCTATAAGTCTGGCTCCGGCCAGCGTGAAGAGGACCCTCTCCAGGATCAACCCACACAAGGTAGATGTACCAGACAACGTACCAGGTCTCGTTCTAAAGGACTACATTTCTCTGAGTCAAGCTGTTGTCCCCACGTGTTTCAGAACTGCTACCATAATACCAGCCCCAAAGAAGCTTGTTCCATCCAGCTACAATGATTACTAGCCCGTAGCACTGACCTCCATCATAATGAAGTGCTTCAAACAGCTGGTCATGCAGAACATCAAGTCCAGCCACCCATTTCAGTTTGCATACAGGTCAAACAAATCCACAGAAGATGCCATTTCTGCTGGTGTCCATCCAGCGCTCACCCACCTGGACTCAAAGAACTCATACGTGCGAATGCTGTTCTTGGACTTCGGTTCAGCATTCAACACAATCATCCCCCAGCACCTAATGCAAAAACTCAGTCACTTGGGACTCAAACCTCTCTCTGTAACTGGGTACTGGATTTTCTCACAGGGAGGCCACAGAACGTGCGGGTCGGCAGCAACCCCTCCAAGACCATCACACTGAGCACAGGGGCCCCCACAAGGGTCCGTGCTCAGCCCGCTGCTCTTCACCCTCCTGACTCATGACTACGTACCAGCCTACAGCACCAACCACATCATCAAATTTGCAGATGACACAATGCTGGTGGGCCTCATCACAAACAATGAATAGGCCAACTACAGAAATGAGGTGAGCCAACTGGTCCAGCGATGTAAAGACAATCTCTTCCTGAACATGGGAAAAACCAAGGAGATTGTGGTCAACTTCAGGAGAGGACACACAAAGCACCCCCCTCTGATCACTGATGGAGCACCTGTGGAGAGGGTGAGCAGCACCAAGTTCTGTCAGAAAAAGTGCTTTGGAAGGCAGTTGTGTTTTCTTAGGGTGACCCAAGAGTGCAGGCAGGCCTCAGCGCAGTAATGATTTATTAACAAAACAAAAATGGCCAAGCAAAAAGCAGCTCAGGGGCTATCAAACACAAATAATGCTGAAGACTCACAAACAGATGATGAAGAGGGTAAACCAACAAATGATGCCACAGCAACACAAACTCAGACTGATACAGTATATACAGTATATAGGGAACCAATAATGAACTAACATAGGACAGCTGTGACTAATTAGGAGATAACGGGGCACAGTTACAAACAGGACAGGTGGAGCTGTGCACACAATGGACACTAGGAGAAGCACAGAGGACACACAATGCAAGTAATAATGATAATGAACCAAATCAGGGAGAAAACATAATTGAACAAAGAACTGAGGATAACCCAACAAAGTAATGATAACAAAATTGTGCAAACATTTCAAAAATAACAGGAAGCAAGGATAGAATGTCCAGATCATAACAGTGCCCCCCCCTTTCCCACCAAGGGCAGATTCCAGAATTCCAAAAAACAAAACAAAAAACACCCCAATCGGGCAGGACAAGGGGGAAAAGGTATGGCGGGGCAAAAACAAGGACATAAACAACAGAAAAGTGTTCATCAGGTGGTCGGCCAAAGTCCCAAGACCACCACTAGGTGGAATATGGCACGTCTGGTGGCCTACCCAAGTCCAAGGACCACCAGACGGAGAAACATGGTGCGTCGGGTGGCCTACCAAAGTTCAAAAGCTACCTGATGGATGAACACAGTGCGTCGGGGGGCCTGCCACAGTCCATCAGCCACCAGACAGAAGAGCAAAGTACCATAGGGGCATACAGCTCAGGAGCCTTTTGCACAGAGAACAACACCACAGAGGCTTTAAATTCAGGAGATTATGGCATGAAAACTTTACCCTCTGAAAGTTTAACCTCAGGAGAAGACAACATGGAAATCTTGCATTCAGGAGAAGACATAGAACCCCTACACTCAGAGGATGACAACAGGGAATTTTTAACCTTGGGAGATAACATGAAACCTACAACCTCAGGAGGTGATAACATTGAACTTTTAGCCTCTTGGGGAAACAAGGACCCTGTAACCTCAGGAGGTGATGATACGGACACTTTGAACTCCGGAGATAATGGAAACATGGGAACTTTACACCCTGGAGATAGCAACATAGGAACTGTAAAGTCTTAATTTTCTTTTGAGCTAGAGGTAGCTCAAAAGAAAATAACATGGGCGTTTTAAACTCAGGAGATGATACTGGGGCTCTTTGCTCTGGAGACCACAAAGGAGCTTTTTGACCTGGCAACCACAAAGGAACTGTTTGCTCTGAAAATAGCCACATAGGAACTGTTTGCTCTGAAAATAACCAAGTAGAAGCTTTTTGATCTGAAAATAATCACGTAGGAACTGTTTGCTCTGAATACAACAACATAGGAGCCCTTTGCTCTGAAGGTAACAATATAGGAGCCTTTTGCTCTGAAGGTAACAATATAGGAGCCTTTTGCTCTGAAAATGACAACATAGGAGCTTTTTGCTCTGAACATAACAATATGGGAGCTCTTTGCTCTAAAGATAACAACATGAGAGCCTTTCGCTCTGCACACAACAACATGGGAGCCTTTTGCTCTCAAGATAACATGGGAGGTTTCTGCCTTGAAGATAACAACATGGGAGCTTTCTGCTCTGAAGATAACAAAGGAGCTTTTGGCTCTGAAGATAAAAGTACAGGAACTTTTAACTACGGGGACCACAACATAGGAATTTTTAGCTCTGGAGGCACCAATCTAGACCATTCTAGTTCAAGAGGTACCAATATAGGAGCTTCCCACTCAGAGGTAAACAACACAGGAGTTTTTAGTTCAGGGGATAGTATCTGAGGAGCCTTCGGCGTAGGGGCCAACAGCAGCTGAGGAGTGCCAACCCCAGGTGGTGAAGGTGGAGTGGACTGCTCTGGCAACTAAGGTGAAGCGGACTGCTCTAACGGCCCGGGTGGAGCGGACTGCTCTGGCAGCGAAGGTGGAGTGGACTGCTGTGACGGCCCAGGTGGAGCAGACTGCTCAATGCCTTGGGCAATGGGTGGAGGTCTTCTGACCTGTTGGACATCCCATGGACGTCTCATGACCTCTTGGATGAAGGGTGAAGTGAACGGCTCGCCCCCCCTGGACGACGGGGGGAGCAGATTGCTCTGATGACGGTGATGATGGAGCGGCATGCTCCAATGACGGTGATGATGGAGATGATGGAGCATGGTAATCCTACGGTTCCATCCTCGACACGGCAACCTTGGATGATGGAGGAAAACAGGAGGTCAGTGAGGTGACACCACAGTCATAAGCAGCAGAGTCTGATGGTGAGTGTGCTTGGGTCCCTCACCAGAAGCAAGGCAAGTCTTTTCAAAAATAGTGGTAAAACATACAGTGGGGCAAAAAAGTATTTAGTCAGCCACCAATTGTGCAAGTTCTCCCACTTAAAAGATGAGAGAGGTCTCCAATTTTCATCATAGGTATACCTCAACTATGAGAGACAAAATGAGAAAAAAAAATCCAGAAAATCACATTGAAGGATTTTTAATGAATTAATTGGTAAATTCCTCGGTAAAATAAGTATTTGGTCACCTACAAACGAGCAAGATTTCTGGCTCTCACAGACCTGTAACTTCTTCTTTAAGAGGCTCCTCTGTCGTCCACTCGTTACCTGTATTAATGGCACCTGTTTGAACTTGTTATCGGTATAAAAGACACCTGTCCACAACCTCAAACAGTCAGACTCCAAACTCCACTATGCCCAAGACCAAAGAGCTGTCAAAGGACACCAGAAAACAAATTGTAGACCTGCACCAGGCTGGGAAGACTGAATCTGCAATAGGTAAGCAGCTTGGTGTTAAGAAATCAACTGTGGGAGCAATTATTAGAAAATGGAAGACATACAAGACCACTGATAATCTCCCTCGATCTGGGGCTCCACGCAAGAGCTCACCCCGTGGGGTCAAAATGATCACGAGAACGGTGAGCAAAAATCCCAGAACCACACGGGGGGACCTAGTGAATGACCTGTAGAGAGCTGGGACCAAAGTAACAAAGGCTACCATCAGTAACACACTACGCCGCCAGGGACTCAAATCCTGCAGTGCCAGACGTGTCCCCCTGCTTAAGCCAGTACATGTCCAGGCCCGTCTGAAGTTTGCTAGAGAACATTTGGATGATCCAGAAGAGGATTGGGAGAATGTCATATGGTCAGATGAAACCAAAATAGAACTTTATTGTAAAAACTCAACTTGTCGTGCTTGGAGGAGAAAGAATACCATACCTACTGTGAAGCATGGGGGTGAAAACATCATGCTTTGGGGCTGTTTTTCTGCAAAGGGACCAGGACGACTGATCCGTGTAAAGGAAAGAATGAATGGGGCTATGTATTGTGAGATTTTGAGTGAAAACCTCCTTCCATCAGCAAGGGCATTGAAGATGAAACGTGGCTGGGTCTTTCAGCATGACAATGATCCCAAACACACCGCCCGGGCAATGAAGGAGTGGCTTCGTAAGAAGCATTTCAAGGACCTGGAGTGGCCTAGCCATTCTCCAGATCTCAACCCCATAGAAAATCTTTGGAGGGAGTTGAAAGTCCGTGTTGCCCAGCGACAGCCCCAAAACATCACTGCTCGAGAGGAGATCTGCATGGAGGAATGGGCCAAAATACCAGCAACAGTGTGTGAAAACCTTGTGAAGACTTACAGAAAACATTTGATCTCTGTCATTGCCAACAAAGGGTATATAACAAAGTATTGAGATGAACTTTTGTTATTGACCAAATACTTATTTTACTGAGGAATTTACCAATTAATTCATTAAAAATCTTTCAGTGTGATTTTCTGGATTTTTTTTTCTCATTTTGTCTCTCATAGTTGAAGTATACCTATGATGAAAATTGGAGACCTCTCTCATCTTTTAAGTGGGAGAACTTGCACAGTTGGTGGCTGACTAAATACTTTTTTGCCCCACTGTAAAGGAAAAGGTACTTGCATTAACTCCTGGTCTCCTGCTGCTAGGGTGAAGACCTCAGGATGTTCTGCAGGAGAGATGACTGGTGGAGCTAGTACTGGAGCTGAGGAGCGATGAGGAGCTGGTATTGGAGCCAGGAGGTGCCATGGAGCCGATACTGGAGCTGGCACTGGGGCCAGGAGGTGCCTGTCACCACAAATGAACCCGAAATGAAGAGAGAAGCAGGAACTCACACAATAATAGTGATGACAATAATGATAATGAGTCCAAAAGAAACACAAAGTGTGGACAGAGAACTGCAGCCCTGTACAGACCACCACAGAACCCCCCCCCCCCCATTTAGGGGACAGAGCCCAGATGACCCAAGGGTAACACCAACAAGAGGGGAAAAAAAGAACACCCAAAGTGTTATGGATGCCCCTTGCAGGGTCATCAGTGAGACGCTATAGGCAACCAATGAGTTTGCATTTTTATTAACACAAGACATGAATAACAAAGGATGACAAAATAATGAGCCACGACGGGCAAAACACGCACATAAACTCTGACATGAGAACTCTGACTCTGGAGATAGACTAGGGAAGGCAGCGAGGACGGAGCCTACGCTGAACAGTAAACACTTATGGGAGGATGAATAACAGAATCACAAGAGAGACTGGAGTTGGGCGTAGGAACTCCAGCCACGTATACGGTGGTGCACGATATCGTAAGGTGTAGGTTGCAGCGAGGAGTAAGCCTCAGCTGCACCCTTAAATGGAAAACAAAACCCAATCAGGAAAAGGGGAAATAATTAATGACAATACCATACAGCTGTCCTGGAGCAGCTCGGCTTTGACAGCCGGAAGTCCGCTGAGACGCTGTCAAAATAAAAGCCTTGGAAGAGGCCATAAGACAAGACCCGGAATAGGATAGAACCGGGGAAATACTGGACAACCCGAGCATGGACGGAATCATCACAGTACCCCCCAGTCAAAAGGCGCATTCCAGGCATAACTTAACATCCAAGCCCACCCTCCCCCCCCCAAACCAAAAGGCTACCAGGACCGGCCCAGGGAGGATGGAGGGGGAAACAGGCCAGGAGGGAGAGAACCAAGAAAAACAACACCATGGAGGGCACAAAGATAACCAAAATGATGAGATTAACACACAGAAAAACAAGGCAGAACATGCCACAACAATCCTCAAGCAAAGTTGAAAACAAAAAGAATATCACATTCCGACAAACAAAAATATACAGAACCCTATAACCACCAGAGGAAAAAACTCAAAGCTACTGAGCAGCAACACTACAAATAGAGTCCTGCAGAATAACAGAGATAAAGGGAGTTGCAGTGCACTGGTTATACACATGTGAATAAGGGATCTTTCCCTGAAAAAGAACGAAAGGGGTACACAGAAACACACCAACAGCAAAAAACAAAACACATTTGACAGCAAATTTGGTTTCCACAAGTCTTAGCTACAAGGCAGATATAGAAAACGCTAAATATAATATCGAACTAGAATAAGCAATGTCTTTAATCACAGTGGCATGGTCTCAGCAAAATATGTAAATAAGCACAAAACTAATGCTTAAAGAATAAATCCAGACAAATTTCTTTTCCTTCTTGCAAACATCAGTGTGAAAAAGAAGAAAAATGTGTGTGAATGACTGCATGATTTATGTTGACCAAATGAGTCGCATACAGAAAACCGTTTCTGGGAAAAAATGTATTACACATAATTGCTCGAAGTTAACTTGCAACATAGATCACATTCAGGTTAAGTCCCAAAGCATGCCCCATCACAGACGGGGTCAAGGTGATCAAGTCTCCCCAGTTACACGTGCTACTGAGTGTCCTGTAAATACAAAACAGCCAAAGTGTTGTCACTGGGTCGACTGCATAAACACAGTCAGTGTAAAGAAGGCAGACTTCATGTACAGAGAGGCCAATTCAAAAGAGAGAAGGGGCACAAACTCAAAAAAGGCGATCCAATGCATCACATTACCGTAAGTACGTACGAAAAGGCATGTCAGCGTCTCCCTCCGGTGTTCAATCAATCAGTCAATCAACCTTTATTGTCATGATGCTATGCATACAACTGTAGTGCAAGCAAGATGAAATTGTGTTTCTCTAGGCATCCATATTGTAAAAAGAACATAATTTAAAAAACACACTCACACACCCCTCACCCCCCACCCCGACAGCCATTCACATATCCCTGAGACACATTTGGATATTACAGTAATGTTAACTTATTACAGTTGCAGTTAAAATGATAATAACTGCCTATGTATATATAAAACAATTAAAATGGCTAAGTGAATCTAAGTAGCTAAGAGAAATAAATACTTAAAACTGACAAACTATAATATACATATAATATACATAATGTCCATAAAGTGCAGTAATATTTGTAAAGGATTCCGGATCAACTGTTCAGCATCCTAACAGCTTGTGGAAGGAAGCTGTTGATCAGTCTGGTGGTTCTGCTTCTGATGCTCCGGAATCGTTTGCCAGATGGCAGCAGTTCAAAGTGTTTGTGCAGAGGGTGAGAGTGGTCCTTAACAATGTTCAGTGCCCTGCTCCTACAACGTCTCTGAATAAATTCTTGAACAGAGGGGAGGGAAACTCCATTTAGCTTCTCAGCTCCCTTAACTATCGTCTGCAGAGCTTTTTTATCTGACATACTGCAACTGGAGTATCATGTTGCAATGCAGTATGTCAGAACACTCTCCACCACACCTCTGTAGAAGATCCTGAGGATGCAGATGGGGAGAGAGGCCAGTTTGAGTTTCCTCAAGAAGTGCAGTCTCTGCTGGGCCCACTTCCTGATCCCCAAGGAATTCTTGCTCCAGGTCAGGTCCTGCGAGATCTGCACTCCGAGGAACTTGATGTTCTCCACTCTCTCCACCGAATGGCCGCTGATGCAGAGAGGGACGTGTTCAGGCCGTGACCGCCGGAAGTCGATAATCATCTCCTTCATTTTGTCCACGTTGAGCACCAGATTGTTCTCCCTGCACCAGCCCTCCAGGTCTCTAACTTCTTTCCTGTACATTGATTCCTCATCCCTCTGAATAAGTCCCACCACTGTGGTGTCATCCGCAAACTTAATAATCTGGTTCCCCTCGTGTCTGGACACACAGTCATGTGTTAAAAGTGTAAACAACAGTGCACTGAATACACAGCCTTGAGGGGATCCAGTGCTTAGCGTGATGGAGTTGGAGATGTTGTTTCCAACCCGGACAGAATGAGGTCTCTCGGTCAGGAAATCCAGGATCCAGAGACATGTGGCGGTGTTCAGACCGAGAAGGTGTAATTTCTCCATCAGTCTCTGGGGAGTAATGGTGTTAAATGCTGAACTGAAATCAATGTACAGGAGTCTGGTATAGGTGTCTTTCTGATCAAGGTGGGTAATGACAGAGTGCAGGGTGGTGACTATAGTGTCCTCTGTGGAGTGATTTGAACGATACGCGAACTGGAGCGGGTCATGTGATGCAGGGAGGCAGGCTGTGATGTGTGGTTTAACAAGCCATTCAAAACACTTCATCACAATGGGTGTCAGTTCGACAGGACGATAGTCATTCAGACAGGACACAACCGCTTTCTTTGCCACCGGTACTATGATAGAGGTCTTAAAACATCTATGGACGATGGTCTGACTCAGGGAAATGTTATATACAGTATGTCAGTCAGGACATCTGCCAACTCACTTGCGCAGACTCGGAGCACACGTCCCGGGATGTTGTCCGGACCTGCAGCTTTACGTGGGTTGACCCTGATTAGGGTCCTCCGTGTGTCCGCTGTGTTGATGGTGATAGCTGGCCCCACAGATGGTGAAGATGGGCCAGCCCTCCCTCTGATTGTCAGGTTTGATGCTTCAAAACGTGCAAAGAAGTTATTGAGCCTGTCTGGAAGCAAAGCGTCATCATCATCGACCCCCTGCCTAGACTTATAATCTGTCAACGCCCGTACTTCCTGCCACATTCGTTTGGTGTTCCCTGTGTCACAGAAATGTCCCCGGATTTTCTCCGCATAGGCGCGTTTCACCGTCTTAATTCCCTTTGCGAGCGCAGACCTGGCTGAGCGTAGGGCAATCCTCTCCTTCGCTCTAAAGGCTGCATCTCTGGCTGTGAGCAGAAAGTGCACTTCTGCAGTCATCCAGGGTTTATAGTTGCCCCGTGCAGTTAAGGTCTTCAGTATAGTGACATCCTCTGTGCATTTCGTGATGTAGCTGGTGACCGTTTCAGCATACTCCTCCACATCAATCCTGTCTCCCTGAGAGGCTGCTATTTTGAAAACCTCCCAGTCTGTATGCAGAAAACAGTCCTGAAGTGCCGAGGCTGCACCCTCTGGCCAAGTCCTGAATTGTTTCTCTACTGGCCTGCTGCACTTCAGTAAGGGTTTGTAGGCAGGCACCAGCATCACGGATAGGTGGTCAGAATGGCCGAGGTGGGGATGAGGTGTTGCCCTGTATGCATTTGGGAAATTTGTGTACACCAAGTTCAACAAATTCTCTCCTCTGGTCTTAAAGTCCACACATTGTTTGAACTTGGGGAGCACAGTCTTTAGACTGGTGTGATTAAAATCCCCTGCAACCACCACAAAACTGTCCGGGTGTGAAGTTTGAAATTCACTGATAGCATCGTGCAGCTGTCCGAGTGCCTCGTTAGCATTAGTTTTAGAATTAGCCCTAGGAGCTATGTAAACAACAGTTACAAACACGTTGGTGAATTCCCTCAGCAGATAGAATGGCCGGCAGTTTACGATAAGGAACTCCGCCAACGGAGAGCAGTGTTTAGTTGCTAACGTGGCATTAACACACCAGTTCTTGTTAATATAGATACATCCCCCCCCCCCCCCCGGCTCTTACCGGAGATAGCGGCCTCCCTGTCCGCCCGGAACAATGCAATCCCTTCCAGCTGAATGGCTGCGTCAGGGATGTTGTCATGGAGCCATGTCTCCGTGAACGCAAACACACAGCAGTCCCTCCACTCTCTGCGGGTTTCTCTCAGCAGACGCAGCTCATCCAGCTTGTTGTCAAGGGAGCGGACATTGAAAAGTAGGAGCGACGGTACTGCTGGTCTGGAGGGGTTAGCCTTTAGCCTAGCATAAATTTCGGCCCTCTTTCCTCTCCTTTGTTTAAGTTCGTGCCGCTTACGCTTCCTCCTCTCCCGGGTAGCTGCCAGCCTAACCCCCGATAGTATACCATGCTGGCATAGAATGTCCAAATCGCACCCAAACACCGCAATTCTTGCAGCGTACATTACCTTGATGCTTAATAAGGTCTCTCGGTTGTAAGTTTTACGTCTGGGATGATTAAAACACTCAAAACTCTCACACTCACTGATGCCTAGAGGGGCCACAGCGTCCATGCGTGCTGCCATCCATAAAGTAGAATGCACATTCAGCTCACAATGCACATTTCTTGTACCATTTCAATGGATAATTCACATGTTCAAACTAAAGCACCCACTCAGTTAATGAGCTACTAAAATACACAAATGGAGGAACTGCCATCTACTCCATTTAATTGGTATGCATACCTGCCAACTATTCCGGTTTTGCCGTAATGGTTCCGGTTTTCAAGACCCCGTTCCGGGTTCCGGTTTTATTATTCAAAATTACGGTTTTTCACTAAAAAAATCAGTCAAAAAATTTTAAATCGTAAAAAAAACACGGAAAACACGAAAGCAATTCCAAACACGCTGTCGCTCGGAATCGTATCTAAATTTAGAACAAAAGCAACCAGCACTGCTTCATGTAGGTGTATTGCGCATGTGCGAGAGGTCTGAGCCAATTTTCCATGTGCAATCGCGAGGCAATCAGGTAAGAATTATACGTTTTCATCATGGAGTCTGCCGGAGAAAAATCACTAACGAGCGTGAAACACAAACGAAAATTACAGTCTTTTCGTGAGGAATACAGCAAAGCATTTCCGGGAGTTATTATTCGCTCAAGAAGGGGTGAAAATTACGCAAATTGCACTTTGTGTAGACAAGACTTTTTGATTGGACATGGCGGAATCAGCGATATGAAAGACCACGTAAGAACGAAAAAACACAAGGCCAGTGCGCTAGCGGCAAACTTGAAGAACATGTGCTGTGTAATTGCAAGCCTTGTCATGCTTGGTGTATCATATAAACACAAAAAATATCAGAGCGATTTTGCCGTCTTTTACGCACGTGTGTTATACAGTGCTAGTATACCCTGCTGATATCTCTAGTCTTCTAGTTACCTCCGCCAAGGAGGTTATGTGATCATCAGCGTTGGTTTGTCTGTTTCTTTGTTAGCAAGATAACTCAAAAAGTTACAGACGGATTTTCATGAAATTTTCACAGATTGTCAGAAATGGGGTATCCTACAGATGATTAGATTTTGGTGGTGATCCGGATCACCGTCTGGATCCAGGAATTTTTTAAAGGATTCTTTTTTTTTTTTTAATTTAACATTGTGAGATAGGGCCATTTTCAATATTTTATGTTGAACATAAAAAGTTCAACATAAAATAAAACATAAAACATAAAAGTTCCCCAAAACATAAAAGTTCCCCCCATACAGTGTTAAACACTGTATGGGGGGAACTGTGGCGCTTGGCGGAGGTCTGCGCTCTCCGAGTGCTTTTCTAGTATTCATAATACATCACATCTGGCCTATTCGAAGTTCTATGCAGTGTTAAGATAGTCTTTTGAATGCAAATTTAATGAATGAATGAATCTTTATTTCGGATAGATTAAAAGTAAAGATTAAAAAGAAACAGAATAATATAACAAAGGCAAAAAAATCCAACAAGGTCAAATTAAACAAGAACTCCTCTGATTATACAGTTCAACATAAGTTATCTGAAATGGGTGATGGCTGAAGCTGCAGCTTATATTGCCCACCCATATTCCATCCAAGAATTCAAAAGAAAAACAAAACAAGAGCGATTACAATTCAGAACAAAGCTAAGACAAAATGTGACAAAAAAACTAAGCAACAACACAACACAGACTGGATATGACAATCCTTATGTGATTTTACATGTCATCTTGTATATATGTTTGGAGTATTTCTTCCTTTAGTTTTTGTTTAAATTGTCCAAGCGTTGTACATGATTTTAATTCAGGTCCAAAATCGTTCCACAATCTGACTCCTTGCACTGAAACACAGTGTTGCTTGGTGGTAGTTCTCACTGAAGGCTTTTGAAATATACAGTACATGTTCCTCTGAAATGATATTGTTTCTCCCTTATTTGGAACAACTTTTGGATATTTGCGGGCAGTGACAGATTCTTAGCTTTAAACATTATTACTGCAGTTTTAAAGTCAACCAGATCTTTCAACATGAGAGCTTTTAATTTAAGAAAAAGTGGGTTTGTTGGTTCCCTGTAAGCAGCTTTGTTTATTATTCTAATAGCTCTCTTCTGAAGCATAAAGACTGGATATATGTTTGTTTTATATGTATTTCCCCATACTTCAGTACAATATGTCATGTATGGGAGTATTAATCAGAATCAGAATCAGAATCAGACTCAGATTTATTGCCATTGTTCATGTAGTACACAAACTAGGAATTTGTCTCGGTGCCATGCTGCAACATTAAAAACATGATGAGAAAAAGGGATAAACTAAAAAACTAAAGGACTAAAAACGTGCAATAAGTGTAGAAAAATAAGTAATAATAAGTAATAATGATAATAATAATAATAATAATACTAGTAATAATGAGTAGTACTAGTCAAGGCAGTTTTAAAAAATTAGCAAGTAGCAGATAATGTGAAGTACCACATAGTGCAGTCGATAATGCAACAGAAAACAGTGATGAATGACGTGAGTCTGGTTGAGCTGCTGTACATAGTGCACGAGAGTCAAAAAGTCACTTAATGTTCAGCAGTCTGATGGCAGAGGGGAAAAAGCTGTTCATGTGCCGGGAGGTTTTAGTCCGAATGGACCGAAGTCTTCTACCTGAGGGGAGGGGGGCAAACAGTACGTGACCAGGATGTGAAGGATCGGCTATGATCCGGCCAGCACGCCTCCGGGTCCTGGAGATGTACAGGTCCTGGAGAGATGGGAGCTCGCAGCCTATCACCTTCTCAGCAGTGCGCACGACGCGCTGCAGCCTTAGTCTGTCCCTGGCAGTGGCTCCTGCATACCACACAGTTATGGAGGAGGTGAGGATGGACTCGATGATGGCCGTGTAGAACTGCACTAACATCTTGGTGGGTAGCTTGAGCTTCCTCAGCTGCCGCAGAAAGAACATCCTCTGCTGGGCCTTTTTGATGAGGGAGCTGATTGTTGGCTCCCATTTGAGGTCTCGGGTGATGGTGGTGCCCAAGAAGCGGAAGGAATCTGCAATGGTGATGGGAGAGCCTGTGATGGTGAGGGGGGGCAGGGGGGTTGTGACTTTCCTGAAGTCCACAATCATCTCCGCTGTCTTCAGAGCATTCAGCTGCAGGTTGTTGTGGCTGCACCAGGACACCAGCTGGGCCACCTCTTCCCTGTAGGCGGACTTGTCGCCGTTGGAGATGAGCCCGATGAGGGTGGTGTCGTCCGCAAACTTAATCAGCTTAACAGACTGGTGGGAGGAGGTGCAGGAGTTGGTATAAAGGGAGAAGAGTAGGGGGGAAAGTACACAGCCCTGGGGTGATCCAATGCTGATGCTAACAGAGTCTGAGACAGACTTAATGAATGATACAAAGTATATAATGTGGGTTGATTCAGCAAATATTTCGCTCTGTGTAGTATTGCGTTTGATTTAGATATTTTACCTTTAATATAATTAATATGTGACTTCTATGTCAAATGCTAATATTTGTTTGACACTGCGGCCCCTGGACCCTGGCTAGCTACTAGGCTTTTCAGGTTTGAAAGTTGAAGAAATATGAGGTTGTTAGCTACATTTAACTAGATTTAATGCTAATATTTGTTTGGCAAATATTAGCATTATTATTATTAGCATTAGCATTATTAGCATTAGCATCGGCCCCTGGACCCCGGCTAGCTACTAGGCTTTTCAGGTTTGAAAAGTTGGCAGGTATGGGTATGGCAGAATGGACACTCCAGACCCTGACAACAATGCCCCCCTCATCAAAAATGCTCATGACGTCCATACATCCAGTGCATAAGATTGGAGGTCAGTGGGTCCAAAGCAAAATGAATAAGCAGATTATTTGATAATAGACCTTGATATAAGATCAATATTTGCAGAAGAGCCTCAGAAATTTTAAGAACAATTCATTCCCACAAAAGAAACTTAATCCAGAAAATAAAGATCTACAGACGTACAAGACTACAGCACCTCAAGTGAGAGTTTTCATGAGAACCCAAAGAACTGAATGAAGCATTTCCCACATATCTGACAAGACTACAGCTTCTCACTTGGGCGAAATCTCACAAGAATTGACAAAATACTGAACATTTCCCCAAAACAGATACAGTTCAAGATCAACCACCCGACAGGAACAAAAAACAAAAAAACATCCCTCCAAAATACAGAGAAAGAAAAAAGACACCCACAGGGACATCGGCAGGTAGAGACCGGAGGAGAATAAAGAGAACAGTTCAGGCAGTCTACCCGCATCCCGATTCCACCTGACAGAGAGAAAAACAAACACTTTGGGCAGCCTACCCAAGTCCCAGACCCGGGAAAAGAGTACCTCAGGCGACCGAACCAGCTCGCCGAACCAACAAGGCAGTTCTTCAGGTGGATGACCCAGAACGGAGAACCCACGAAGCAGTCTTTCAGGTGGCCAAACCAGGTCGCCGATCCAACAAGACGGTTATGCAAGTGACTGTCCCGCATCCTCAGACCACCAGGAGCAGAGAGAGAAACTCAGATACGGCTTCCCCACCGAGAGGGAGAGCGGGAGTGAGCCGACCCGAATGAGGGGAACCCCAATGGCACCCGGCGGGGAAAAATAGGAGGAAAGAGGAGGAACCAGCCCAACGTCCGGCGAAAAGGAATCCACAGCTCCCTCACCGGCCTCAAACCAAACCGGAGCGGCACCCTCTATGGACCCCATTCGGGCCGGCACAGCACCCACGATGGGCCCCGATTGGACCGGCGAAGCACCCACGATGGGCCCCGATTGGACCGGCGAAGCACCCACGATGGGCCCCGGTTGGACCGGCAAAGCATCAGGGACGACCTCTGTGCACAAACCCGGAACCCCCATAATGACAACCGGAGTGGATTCATCTCCGGTGACCCTGGGAAAAGGCTCAAAGAAACAAAAGGAACCGGGTTCAGGATCACCAGCAGCGGCAGAGCCCGGCGAGACAAGCTCGGATGCAACGGACGGCTGCACCCGGCTCGTCTCCCCGAGAGACAGGCAATAATGATCCAGAATATAAAAGAGGAAAACGAAATAGAGCACTTGCCTGATCTCGGGTTCTACCACCACCCAGGACTTCGATGCTCCAGATTCAATGCGCTGAAGGTCCACTTCTGGTTCCCACTCGACTGCGGCGGGCTCTGCAGCCGGCATGATGGTCTCCACAGTCTGGGGATTCCCTGGCGCTGACGTCCATGCCGAAGGCCCGCACGGCGTGGTGGCAGGGGATCCGTGGCCTGCTGGGCCGGACCATTCCTCCGTGAAGACCCGGGGACACTTGATCGTTAGCGCAGGCTCCAATCGCCAGTCCGCCCTCATCCTCTCCCCGTGACGTGGCTGCGGGGCTGGAACTAGGCTCTCCAAGGCCGCAGGCTCCTTCCTCGTCCAGCGGTGTAGTCCTGGCACCGGGGAACGCTCAGGGGAAGGAGACACAGAGGTTGCAGGTTCATAATTAATGACTGCAGCAGGTGGAGGGAGCTCGGAGGACTGCAAACCCCGAACTCCACCCCCAGGGATCAGACAAGGCAATTCACCCAGCGAAGGAAAAGAATGAAAAGACACTTGCCTGCTTCACTGAAGACCAATGGAAACTGCTGCAGTGGGCTTGGTTTTCTCCTCTCCCCTTTGGATGGTGATGGAGGACCCCCCGGGAGGATGAAGAGGAGCCGCTTGCACTGGATCAAGAACGGGAACAGCCGGAGTAGGACTTGTGGAGCTCACAGCAGCTGGGGAGAGCGTCGAGTTGGAGGGAAGAACAGCCGAGGGGGTCCGGGGACGAGGAGCAAATGGAACAGCAGGAACACACAACCCAGAGGAGGCTGCTGTCTTTCCCCTCTGATGTGACACAGAGGAAACAGCTGGCTGGGAGACAGAGTTCATGCGGCTACCCGGAACTGGATCAGGATGGGGTTCTCGCTGAGGCTTGTTTCAAGCATGGTGACGACATTTACTGGCAGAGGGTGAGGCAAAAGTGAGGTCTGGAAACCACCGCTGCTGCGCGGACACAGAGGCTAACAGTTCAGCGTACTCTGGATAGTCATAGAGTTCCAGACTGGTCTCCACTAATCTGACTGCCGCCGTCACATGCTCAATGATTTGGGTAGAATGGGAGGCAGAACGAACCACAGCCACACGGTCCTGGATAATCACCGCTGTCCACTGCGTCTCTTCTGGGGGAATCGCGGCTGACGTCCTCCTCTGCTGTCAACGGGAACGAGAGTTGGGCCACGTGAACTCCTGGGCTGGACGAGCAACAGGACCTGGATCCCGAGGCGAGGAACGGGGGTGCCTTACCCTCGGCTTCCTGCCAGAGTTTCCCTCCAATCCACAGACCTTCTCCAGAAGTGTCGAGATCTCAGCAATCCTCGTCGTGATTTCGGTGTGGTTAGAGTAGCGAGTATGGCGGTTAATAACTGCCTCTGCGAGGTCCAGGTACCAGCGTAAGCCGCTGGGGGTGACGCTGCCACGAGTGCTCGAGAGGATTCCATCAATCTCAATGAGGGCTAAAATTAGCTCGTAGCCCAGGCTCATGGCGTAGCCCTGGGGTGGCGACGCCATCTCCCAGCACACTGGTACGTGAAGAAAAAGAAAAAAGAAAAAAACTACAAGCCCAAATAAAGCAAACTCACAGTCACCGGCGTCTCATTTTGGCTGCGACCTACTGTTATGGATGCCCCTTGCAGGGTCATCAGTGAGATGCTATAGGCAACCAATGAGTTTGCATTTTTATTAACACAAGACATGAATAACAAAGGATGACAAAATAATGAGCCACGAGGGGCAAAACACACACATAAACACTGACACGAGAACTCTGACTCTGGAGATAGACTAGGGAAGGCAGCGAGGACGGAGCCTACGCTGAACAGTAAACACTTACGGGAGGATGAATAACAGAATCACAAGAGAGACTGGAGTTGGGCATAGGAACTCCAGCCACGTACACGGTGGTGCACGATGCCGTAAGGTGTAGGTCGCAGTGAGGAGTAAGCCTCTGCTGCACCCTTAAATGGAAAACAAAACCCAATCAGGAAAAGGGGAAAATAATTAATGACAATACCATACAGCTGTCCTGGAGCGGCTCGGCTTTGACAGCCGGTAGTCCGCCGAGACGCTGTCAAAATAAAAGCCTCAGAGGAGGCCATAAGACAAGACCCGGAATAGGATAGAACCAGGGAAATACTAGACAACCCGAGCATGGACAGAATCGGCGCTCAGACCATCACACAAAGCCCTTCCCAGGGTGGGTGGTGGGTGAAAAGGTCAGGCAGGTCGGCTCAAACTGCAACCCCCACCCCCACAGCAAAGTCCAAAACCAACACTGTTCACAGGCCAAACAAATTTCAAGGCCCTAAAACCCAAAACAAGTGGGTCGGGTGGTCTACCCAAGTCTATAGGCCACCAGACTAGAACAAACAATGAGTCAGGTGGTCTACCAAAGTCCAAAGGCTTCTTGTTGTTCTCAAATTGGAGAACAATGTGGGTCGGGGGGGTCTGCCCCAGTCCATGGGCCCCCAGACCAAGGGGCAAAATGGATTTGGTGGTCTCCCAGGGTCCCTAGGACACCAGACCATGGGATAAGGTGGTTCAGGGGTCTATCCGAGTCCACGGGTCCCCAAATCAGGAAACAGGACATGTTAGGCAGATGCTGAGGCATGCCAACCCCAGGTAATGATGATTTAAGCGTGCTGACCTCTAGATGAGACAGCTGGGGAGCGCTGACCTCTGGATCAGATGACTGAAGTGCGCCGTCCTTATGTGCTGATGGTTTGAGTGTGCTGATTCCTAAATGAGACGGCTGGAGTGCACTGACCTCAGGCTGAGATGGCAGGGGCGCATCCAGTCCAAATGCCCAGGAACCCTCCGCCACCGCCTCAGACAAGGAGGAAGAGGTACAGGTTGAAGCAGGCATCACACCAATACAGTCAGCAGAAGAGCTTGGCGGGGAGAGCTCAGAAGCAGATGGATGCTGCAACTGGGTCTCCTCACCATGAGTAAGACAAGACCTCTCTAAAACAGATAATAAGAAAACAAAGAAGAGGACTTGCCTTAACTCCTGCTCTTCTGCTGGCGAGGACTCCAGTGCAGCTGATGTTGGCATGATAGCCTTAAGAGGAGCAGTCTCTGCAGAAGCGTGCATGTGAGGGGAAACAGTCACTGCAGGAGCATGCATGTGAGGTGAGACAGTCTCTGCTGGAGCATGCACATGAGGCAGGACAGTCTCTGCTGGAGTGCGCACGTGGAGAGGAGCAGTAACTGTGCTTGAGCTCACCTCCTCTGCCATGGACCCAGCTGAGGGTGAGATGACCTTGGGGAAAGAAGGGGTTGAGGTGAGTGGTGGAATACACAAGGGGATGGCAGCAGAAAACAACATTTGAGCGCTCAGCAGCAATAAGAGGCGGCAGCTGAGTCTCCTCACTGAGGACAAGACAAGGCCTCTCACTATTAGATGTAAAAAAATTAGAAAATGGTACTTGGCTTGCCCCCAGCTTCGTTGCCGCTCCTGTAGAATCCGCCGCTGGAGAACCAGACGAATCACTCTGGGTGGCTATGGTGACCCTCTGGTGAGAAGCTGTAGCGCAGCAGGGAGAAGCTGGAGAGAAAAGCACCGGGGCCAGGGGATGCTTATCCATAGGCACAGACTTTGGCGTAGATGGTGCCCCCGTCTTCAGCCCGCGGAGCGGCTGTGGAGCTGGCGGGGCTGGCGGGGCTGGCGGGGCTGGCGGGGCTGGCGGGGCTGGCGGGGCTGGCGGGGCTGGCGGGGCTGGCGGGGCTGGGATTAGAGTGAACAGCGGAGAATGGCGAGGAGAGGAGGATGCCGGAGGCTGGGGACCCTTCTTCATTGGCACACACCTCGACGACCCAGGTGCGTTCCTCACCATTTCACAGTACATATGACAGAGGTTGGTGACTGAAATTAACAACCTGCCCAGCTCAGAATAGCTCCGCAGGCTGGGAAATGTCTTTATTATTTCGGCTGCGGGGTCCAAGGATGTCAGGGCTGCCTCCAGCGAATGGGAGGTGTAGGCGTCTGAAATAAGATCCTCAATGGTTTGAGCTACCCACACCTCATTCGCATTCAGGCCAAAATTCCAGTAGTCCGTACCTGCTGAGTCCTGTTTGCGTTGGGTCCAGCTGCAGTCCTCAGGTGATGAAGAGGAGGGTGTTGGTGGTAAAGCAGGGAGTGGGAGCCCACGTTGCCAGGGAAGAGAGCGCAGGTTTGGGTGAGCCTCCAGAATGTTAGCGGCTGCTCCCAGACAATCCTCTGCCTCCTCCGGGGAAAGTGAACTGCCAGCCATGGCAACCAAGTCCCACAGCTTACTGATGGCCCGCAGATCTTCCTCCTTCTGCCCCCTCCTTCTTCTGTTCCTTTTGCCCACTGGGTCCAGTGTTTGTAGCGATCTTCTGTCATGTTGGCCCCTTCGGGTCGAAGAAGAGGACCCACTCACCAGGCGAAAAGGAAACACTAAACGCAGCACGAGGTTGGAAAAATAACAAAGCTGCACAGCAGAATAATGGGAACAAAAACCTTAACCATGAGCAACTTGGAAATAACGCTGTGCCAAACAAAGTGGAAATGCAGCAAAAAGTAAACTTAACAGACAACTAAACAGAGATCTAAACAGTACATCACCACACCAAAAGTGAGGTGAGTGCAGAACTATAAAGGGCAGGTGGTTCAGGTTCAGGTTCAGGTTACTTTATTTGTACCCGTAGGTAGATTTGTTTTGCAGTCTGGTGATATCCATATTTACAAGCCACAAATTACATTCAACATAGACACAAACACAGGCACACATGAAACTGACTATGAACATGATAAAAATACTCAAGGCTCCATCAATCAGGGTATAAAAAGACAAAGAGATGAGAGAAAAACCAGAGGTAAGAGAGAAGAGTCATATTAAAAGTTAAAAACTAGTCAAAGAGGTTAAAAACTCAAAGGTCTAAAACCCAATAAAATATTTAGAACCCAAGTACCATCCTACAAAAATAAGTAAATATAAAATGGAGTTAATAAATAGGTACCTAAGTTATGTGCAATATATTGTTACAGCTTGTTCAACTCTTTGACAGCAGCAGGAATAAAGCTGTTTTTGTAGCGCTGGGTTCTACTTTTTGGGACAGCAAACCTCTGTCTTGAGGGAAGAAGCTGAAAGTTGCAGTGCAAAGGGTGGGAGTCATCATTTAAAATGGAGGTAGCCATCCTCTGTACTTGTCTGGTGTACAGGGATGTCAAGCTCAGCTGTGGCTCACCAAGCAAACGACTGGACCATCTAACTACCTGATCCAAGGATTTCCTCTGTTTCAGTTTTATCTGACCAAACCATGACACTAAAGAAAAGGATAAAACAGATACAATAAAAGCCCCATAAAACATTGTCATTATGGTTCGGTCAATTTGGAAGCGTGCAAGTTTTCTCAAGCAATGCAAATGTTGCTGACCCTTTTTGCACACCCTTTCACAGTTCTCCTCATACTTTAAATTACTATCAATAATCGTCCCAAGATATTTGTAGGATTGTACACATTCGGTGGTCTGGCCTTTTAGTACGCTGACTTTGTGCCTGGGAGTTTTCCTCCTAAAGTCAATAATCATGTCTTTAGTTTTTGTCGTATTCAGCTGCAGGTAGGAATCCTCACACCAGTGAACAAAATCATCAACTAAAAGGGCAGGTGGTGATTAACACAATCAGAAACAGCTGTCAATAATTAACAGAAAATGCAACTCATGAAGAGCAGAAGTAGCTAAAGGTGCTATCACCATAAATAAACCCAAAATGAAGAGAGAAGGAGGAACTCAGACAATAATAGTGATGACAATAATGATAATGAGTCCCAAAGAAACACAAAGTGTGGACAGGGAACTACAGCCCTGTCCAGACCATTACATGATCAGCATGGAACATCTTCAAGATTCAAAAGCTTTATTATCATGTGCACAGTTAAGAAATGCAACATTTCCTGAGCAATGAAACTCTTACTCTCCTCTCCAAACTAATGCCAAGGTAATAGGTACACAACAATACTAATGAGGTAATAACACAGAACCAAACCACAGAATAACTAGAGGAAACAAGAAGAATGAAATTGAAATTCCCTGGGTGACTATAGAGGGGTTGCACGTGACGTCATGGTCATGTGCCATATTGTTTTTCTGCCATTTTGGAAAGCAAATAGCCTGGAACCTGTGTTGGGAATAATAATAATTCTTGTAGCACGTACTCAGTCCGACTCGCCACGGTGTTGTTCATTTTCCATTACGACTGAATACTACCTTAAGTGTGTGAGATCTTTACAGCAAGGTGGCCCAACACTCCCATGACATCGTTTGTATGTGACAAGCAAAACACAAGATGGATATGGAGGTGATACTGCTGCTGGCTGGCTTTTTGTCAGAGTAAAGGCAAAAAAGGAAAGCCAGAGAAGGTTACAGGCGGTGAGATGAAACACTGGAAAAGTACTGGAGAGTTCAGGAAGCCATGGAGCAGTATAAGGCAGAAGACGTGAGGATACGAACTAGATCGCATATGAAGGTAAGCTAATGATTGCTAATGCTAGTTAGTACTAATAAGTCCCCTGTACTACATTGTAATCACAGCAAGTTATCGCTATAGGTACTAAAATATGTATGCTGTGTGTGTTTCAGATGGCTCTCTTGTGGCAAAATTACCACTTCAAACTGTAGGTCTGGGCTTTCAACCGAGCCTCCCAAAAGGGAGGTCATCCCATCTTCACGAACCGCAGTAATTGCACAACTTCAGAATGCCTGTAGAAATGTTTAGATTCCTGTGCTACAAATTGCTCTGATCTGTGTGAAAATCATGGCGATACTGTTGAGACATCATGGGATGTACCTGCTCCAGCCGGTGGTGTCGTGGCAAAAAGTGATCAGCTGCCAAAAATTGATCACCATGTGCCATATTGTAGTTATGGGGTTATATTAGCCATAAAATATATATTTCAACAGGTAAACAGTTCTGAGTTAGGTATAATAAAATCTATTTGACAATTATGATGCATTTTAAACCCAAAACAAACTTCATCTAGGATTAAAAGCAATTAAAATAATGTGGTCGCAAGGTTACACGGAAAATACATTGATTTACTGGATATATACTGTACATGTAGATACTGTATAAATATACACTCACCGGCCACTTTATTAGGTACACCATGCTAGTAACGGGTTGGACCCCCTTTTGCCTTCAGAACTGCCTCAATTCTTCGTGGCATAGATTCAACAAGGTGCTGGAAGCATTCCTCAGAGAGTTTGGTCCATATTGACATGATGGCATCACACAGCTGGCGCAGATTTGTCGGCTGCACATCCATGATGCGAATCTCCCGTTCCACCACATCCCAAAGATGCTCTATTGGATTGAGATCTGGTGACTGTGGAGGCCATTTGAGTACAGTGAACTCATTGTCATGTTCAAGAAACCAGTCTGAGATGATTCCAGCTTTATGACATGGCGCATTATCCTGCTGAAAGTAGCCATCAGAAGTTGGGTACATTGTGGTCATAAAGGGATGGACATGGTCAGCAACAATACTCAGGTAGGCTGTAGCGTTGCAACGATGCTCAATTGGTACCAAGGGGCCCAAAGAGTGCCAAGAAAATATTCCCCACACCATTACACCACCACCACCAGCCTGAACCATTGATACAAGGCAGGATGGATACATGCTTTCATGTTGTTGACGCCAAATTCTGACCCTACCATCCGAATGTCGCAGCAGAAATCGAGACTCATCAGACCAGGCAACGTTTTTCCAATCTTCTATTGTCCAATTTCGATGAGCTTGTGCAAATTGTAGCCTCAGTTTCCTGTTCTTAGCTGAAAGGAGTGGCACCCGGCGTGGTCTTCTGCTGCTGTAGCCCATCTGCCTCAAAGTTCGACGTACTGTGCGTTCAGAGATGCTCTTCTGCCTACCTTGGTTGTAACGGGTGGTTATTTGAGTCACTGTTGCCTTTCTATCAGCTCGAACCAGTCTGGCCATTCTCGTCTGACCTCTGGCATCAACAAGGCATTTCCGCCCACAGAACTGCCGCTCACTGGATATTTTTTCTTTTTCGGACCATTCTCTGTAAACCCTAGAGATGGTTGTGCGTGAAAATCCCAGTAGATCAGCAGTTTCTGAAATACTCAGACCAGCCCTTCTGGCACCAACAACCATGCCACGTTCAAAGTCACTCAAATCACCTTTCTTCCCCATACTGATGCTCGGTTTGAACTGCAGGAGATTGTCTTGACCATGTCTACATGCCTAAATGCACTGAGTTGCCGCCATGTGATTGGCTGATTAGAAATTAAGTGTTAACGAGCAGTTGGACAGGTGTACCTAATAAAGTGGCCGGTGAGTGTATATTCTCTGTGTGAATAATGTACTATGTACTCCTTTTGTATTGCACTAGGAATTTTTACAATAAACTTTTGTGCCTTTTGCAGATATGTCTCCACTTTTGTTTATGTTTTATTTGTGAAAGTTTCCAAGATTTAGAGACATAAATTAAATGCTAATATACTGGAAAAGCTGTTTAAATAACTCAGCAGTTTGAGAAATCACTTTTGGTTTGGTGTAAGTCCATCAACACAATTATGAACCATAAAGTAGTTTGTGTTAAAATGTGTTAAATCCCATTAAACCCTACAGTACAGTCTTCAGTAAATAAAATAATTGTTTTGGTTACTTTTCTTAAAAATGAGCCATTATTTTCAATGTCATTGATAAATGTTTGGTTTGTACTGTTGACTCTTCTCACCGGTGTCATAACAGACAAAGTAGAACATCATGATGCAAACACATAAGTCACTAAATTGTTTATTACAGTCACCAGCAAAATCCAGATTATTTAGAATGTGCAAAATTCAAACTTTAAACTGTAAAAAAAAAAAAACTCAGAATGGGTCGCACACACCGGCCACACACGCTGACTCATCGCCCTCGCAAGGTGTCCCAGCACAACAACGAATGCTTGCTTGAAGGCATCATTCTGAGCCATCTCCTCCCTTCACAAGGTAGTTTCATTGGATACAGGTCAAGTAGACCCCTGACCAAGTGAGCACTCCCAGGTGAGCACCCCAAGTGGACCCAGGGATTGAATCTGTACATGTATAAGTACATTCTTAATCCAGTGATTTGTAAACAAGACTAAGAATAATAAGAATAAGAATTTGTATAAAACTGTTGGAAAGACTTTTCCCGGTCACCAAGAAGTGTAAAAAATATATACAGGTGCATCTCACTAAATTAGAATATCATCAAAAAGTTGATTTATTTCAGTAATTCAATTCATAAAATGAAACTCATTTTATATTGATTCATTACAGAGTGATATATTTCGTGTTTTTTTTTCCTTTTAATTTTGATGGTTATGGCTTGCAGCTCATGAAAACCCAAAAATCAGTTTCTCAAAAAATTAGAATATTACATAAGCTCAATTTAAAAGAAAAAAAAAGAAAGATTTTTTTTGTAATAGAAATGTTGGCCAACTAAAAGTATTTCCATGCACACACTCACTACTTGGTCAGGGCTCCTTTTGCATGAATTAATACTGCATCACTGTGGCATGGCTTGAAAGTGATCAGTCTGTGTTACTGCTGAGGTGTTATGAAGGCCCAGGTTGCTTTGATAGCGGCCTTCAGCTCATCTGCATTGTTGGGTCTGGTGTCTCTCATCTCCCTGTTGACGATACTTCATAGATTCTGTGTGGGGTTTAGGTCAGGAGAGTTTGCTGGTCAGTAAAATATTGTGATACCATGGTCATTAAACCAGGCTTTGGTACTTCTGGCAGCAGTGTGGGCAGGTGCCAAGTCCTGCTGGAAAATGAAATCAGCATCTCCATAAACCTTGTCAGCAGAGGGAAGCATGAAGTGCTCTAAAATGTCCTGGTAGACAGCTGCATTGACTTTGGACTTGATAAAACACAGTTGACTAACACCAGCAGATGACATGACTCCCCAAATCAGGTGCCAAGTCCTGTTACTTGGAAATCAAGGTCCCAGAGTCTGGAGAAAGAGTGAACAGGCACGGAATCTGAGGCTATCTGAGTGGTCACACTGCAGGTTTTAATGTTCAATTCCGATTTTTTTTGCACAAATGTGATCCATATCTGATTTTTTAATGACTGTCTGAACAGCACATATCCGATTTTTTCACACCAGACCCAGGCCACTTTCATATGTGGTACTAATTCGGATATGTATCTGATATTTTCCAAAGCCACCTCAGTCTGAACTGTCATGTCACATTTCATCCGACTTTTTCCTCATTGAAGTGAGACAGACTCTACAATTCTGTGGTGGAGGATGCAGCAAGCATGGCAGACACAGCTGATTTTTGCTCTCTTTTAAATCAATCTTCTTCCCTTTATTACTGGATTTCAATTTTGTCAGCTCCAACTGCACAATAGCTTCAAATTTTTTTATTTTTTTTTGGGGGGGGGGCGGGGGGCTGAAACCGCGAGACAAGCAAGCACACTAACAGCACATTTACTGGATGCTGCAAATGTCTTTTTCCCTTTAAACGGCACACCGTGAGTCCTGGCTGCTGTAATATCTAAAATGTAAAGTTAATACTGACATGACTGTGGAGCAGAATAGCCAGATAGGAAGACACACAGGAGAGGGGAGTCTGACAGCTCCTCCTTCCTGCAGCAGAACTGGTGTTATGCTGCTGGTATGAGCCGTGTAGTTTGTTATTAATCTTATTTAAATAGGTAATCTCGATACACAGGGTCTCATTTTAAAGAGAACTGTTTAATCGATCATTTCTGTTGAAGCAGAGCTGATCACAGCGGTCATCTGGTGTGTAGAGGAAGGGAGCTGGTCTCATATTTATGATTTTAACATTTTATTTTGCTGCGCTCCATCAGGATGAAGAAGTTTTGTCCCCCAAACACAACGCTGTGTCTGACGTTACGTTTTCTTCTGCGCATGCCGGTCACTTCATAGCTGTAGATCATTCACACTGGAGTCTGATGGGGGTTGCATTTAAATAATAATGTGAACACCCACACAAAAAAATCGGATCTCTGCAAAAAATCGGATTTGAGCATCAAGACCTGCAGTGTGACCGTAGCCCAAGTTGCTTGAGGTCCAGTGTGAAGTTTCCACATTCAATGATGATATGTGGAGCCATGTCATCTGCTGGTGTTTTTCCACTGTGTTTAAAGTCCAATGTCAGAGCAGCCATCTAACAGGAAATTTTAGAGCACTTCATGCTTCCCCCTGCTGACAAGCTTTATGGAGATGCTGATTTAATTTTCCAGCAGGACATGGCACCTGCTTACGCTGCCAAAGGTACAAATAACTGGTTTAATGACCATGGTATCACTGTGCTTGATTAGCCAGCAAACTCTCCTGACCTAAATCCCATAGAGAATCTATGGTGTGTTGTCAAGAGGAAGATGAAATATACCAGGCCCAATAATGCAGACAAGCTGAAGGCCTCTATCAAAGCAACCTGGGCTTCCATAACACCTCAGCAGTAACATGGGCTGATCACCTCCATGCCATGCTGCATTGATGCAGCAATTAGGCAAAAGGAGCCCCGACCAAGTATTGAGTGTGTACATGGACATACTTTTCAATTGGCCAATATTTCTATTAAAAATCTTTTTTTTAATTAATTTTAAATAATATTCAATTTTTTTGAGAAACAGAATTTGGGGTTTTCATTTGCTGCAAGCCATAACCATCAAAATTAAAAGAAATAAACACTTGAAATATACTGTATCACTCTGTGTGTAATGAATCTATATATGAGTTTCACTTTTTGAATTGAATTATTGAAATAAATCAACTTTTCGATGACATTCTAATTTATTGAGATGCATCTGTATATGGAAGATGACAACTAAGCTGACCTGGAGAAGGTTTTGGCTCTGTTTCTGCTTTCAAAAGACTTTTCTTCACCGCTGCTGCTCGTCACCACTGGCGGCCCCCAGATGAAAATCCACAGAATAGGTAAGTGGGACTATGATGTTCTGAATGAGGCTTTAGAAAGCTCTGAATGAGTTTGTAAATCACTGGATTGAAAATATACTTGTACATGTACAGATTGGACCCCGGGGTCCACTGCTGCTGGTCCTGGTTCAGCAGATCTTCAGCCTGCGGTAGGACTCTAGAATGAAAATACAAACACAACTTAAGTATATGCACAGCACAAAAGTGCAGCAAAACTACTTTTTAACCAGGATTAACACTAGCTTATTTCATCAGATGTTGTCAACACAAGTGCAAAATACATGCAGAGCGTGGAGTTAGCATTGATGGCTAACTAGCTAGCTCATTGTCTGCACACAGGAGACAGTAGTGTTGTTTGTTCAAAGTGAGCTTTCCACCACTGGGATGAATAATGGCAGAGATGCATAATATCACATCACTCACCATCCTCTATCACTATTTTCAACAATGATGATGCCGTGGTCGGGTCCACGCCACTCTGCCTCTGCCGTGAATTCATTTCAGGCCACTCTGTCCAGCTCCCTCTGGATTTCTTTAATCAGCAACCAAGCACAGAAAAGTCTGCACCTCGTCATTGGGCCACGGTGTTGATTTGTATGTAGCCATTTATCTCGTTGATTACACTCACTCACGCTTGCTGTTGGTGATTTGACTGTTCGTTGTCATCCAAAATGGCACAGTAAATAAAAGACAGGTGACCTGTATGACGTTGGTGTAACCCCTCTATAGTGGACAGTGGTATATTGATATCAGAGATGATATGAACCTGAGATGGCATAAGCCTATGTACAGTGTGCAAATGAACAGTATACAAATTACAAATTAGCACCCAGTGTGCGAATTTCTCTGTCATGATAATACCAGTAGACTGTACATGATAATTAGCAGCAGGGATGATATGGACATCAGACGGGGTGAGACTATGTACACTGTCTAAATGAACAATGTGTAAATTTAGCAATCGGTGTGTGAGTTCCTATTTGCAAAGCTGTGTTGTGGAGATTTGGGAGTTTGTTATTTATTCAGGAGTCTGATGGCATTGGGAAAGAAGTTGTTTTTCAGTCTGGTTGTCCTGCATTTCACACTTCTGTACCTCTGGCCTGAGGATAGAAGTATGAACATTCTGTGCTGGGGGTGGGTGGGGTCCTGGACGATGGTGTCAGCTCTCCTTTGGTCTCTGCGGTGGTAGATGCTTTGCAGAGAGGGGAGTGGAGTCCTGATGATCTTCTCTGCTGTCTTCACCACTCTCTGCAGGCGTTGCGAGAGCATCACCTGTGCACAGCCCTCTTCAGATCACCCCACAGATGTTTGATCGGATTCAGGTCTGGACTCTGGCTGGGCCATTCCAAAACCTTAATCTTGTTCTGGTGAAGCTATTCTTTTGTTGATTTGGATGTGTGCTTTGGGTCATTGTCGTGCTGAAAGATGAAGTTCCTCTTCATCTTCAGCTTTCTAGCAGAAGCCTGAAGGTTTTGTGCCAACACTGACTGGTATTTGGAGCTGTTCATAATTCCCTCCACCTTGACTAAGGCCCCAGTTCCAGCTGAAGAAAATCGGCCTCAAAGCATGATGCTGCCACCACCATGCTTCACTGTAGGTGTGGCGTTCTTTTGGTGATGAGCAGTGTTGTTTGTGCCAAATATACCTTTTGGAATTATGGCCAGAAAGTTCAGCCTTGGTTTAACTGGACCATAACACATTTTCCCACATGCATTTGGGAGATTTCAAATGTGTTTTTGCAAAATGTAGCCGGGCTTGGATGTTCTTTGTAAGATAAGGCTTCCATCTTGCCACGCTAGACGGGAGATTGTTGTCACATGTACTAAACAGCCAGTCCTTGCCAGAAATTCCTGCAGCTCCTTCAATGTTGCTGTTGGCCTCTTGGCAGCCTCCCTGACCAGTTTTCTTCTCATCTTTTCATCAATTTTGGAGGGACGTCCAGTTCTTGGTAATGTCACTGTTATGCCATATTTTCTGTACTTGATGATGACTTTCTTCATGGTGTTCCATGGTATATTTAATGCCTTGGAAATTCTTTTGTATCCTTCTCCTGACTGATACCTTTGAAGAATGAGATTCCTCTGATGCTTTGGAAGCTCTTTGTGGACCATGGCTTGTGCTGTAAGATGTAACTACAAAAATGTCAGGAATAGTCTACTAGAACAGCTGAACTTTATTTGGGGTTAATCAGAGACACTTTAAATGGTGGCAAGTGTGTGCTGACTCCCATTTAACATGAGTTTGAATGTGATTGGTTAATTCTGAACACAGCCACATCCCCAGTTATAACAGGGTGTGCATATTTATGCAAACAGGTTATTGTAGGTTTTTTATTTTTCCCCTTAAAAGATTTCAGTTTGTTTTTCAATTGGGTTGTACAGGTTATAGGTCACATTAATGGTGGAAAAAGTTCTGAAATGATTTATCTTGGTCTCATTTTTTTACATCACAAAAACCTAGCATTTGAACGGGGGTGTGTAGACTTTTTATATCTACTGTATGAATGAGGATGGGGATGGGGGATGGCAGGGTAACAAGGGCGGACGCTTTTGTGTCATTTTGCTAATAAGTGGGATAGCATCTCTCCTCATCCCCCCTTCCCCTCAAAAAAAATCACCAACTGCATTTACTTGAGTAAAGTAACACCAACAGTGTCTTTCTTTCTGCAGGAAGCAAAGTTTAATGCCAAAGTTTCCATGAGAGAAAAACGTCTGGCTGTTCAAGCTGATCTCCGCAGGTAAACGTTTTACTTCTTACTCCTCAAAATATTCAACAATTACCCTGCTTGGTCTGATTGAGATGAAGCCTAATAATAATAATAATAATAATAATAATAATAATAATAATAATAGTGAAATAGATTTATATAGATTTAAATAGATTTATATTATATTTAGATTTATATATAATATATATTACATGTCAAGTGACATCTCAAAGTTTTACAGTGAGTCCATTATTCATTCATTCCAGACAGACATTGATAGTGAGAAGCTACTACTGTAGCCACAGCTGCCCTGAGGCAGACTGACAGAAATGTGGCTGCCAATCCACACCAATGGCCTCTCCAACCACTACCAAACATTCATACACATTCATACCCAGTGTCACCGACACTGGAGGCAAGGTGGGTAAAGTGTCTTGCCCAGGGACACAATGGCAGGATGGCTGGGGAGAGCAGGATTCAAACCCCCAACCCTCTGGTTATTGGATGACCCACTTTACCTCCTGAGCCACTGCTGCCCACATTTCCCTCCTCCATTCCATTTTTGCTGAGCACCAAGCTGGGTGGCAGAAAGTTCCATTTTTATATGGTCTTTGGCATGACCCGGCCGGGACTTGAACCCTGACCTCCCGGCTGTATGGTGGATGCTCTGCCTCTAGGCCACCACTCCAGTTCTCATAGGTAATGCCAACCTTTGACCTTTTGACCCCAAACCTATAGCCAGAGTTCAGAGTTACAGGGTGAACATGTGTATCAGGTTTGGTGGCCCTAGCTTTACTAGTTCTATTAAAGTAGTGCAAATAGAATGTGAACCTGGATCTTCGACTGTTTGACCCCAAACCCATAGTCAGGTCAGGGTGTAAGCCGTCCAAGATTTGTCTGAGAGACAACTATGGTATCGATTTGATGAAAAGTCTACATAATTTCTTTCAGTAGTTATTGTGTTTACAAGATTTAGGGAAAAATTGACCTCTCACCTTAACCTCAAGGTCTATAATTTCTGCAAAATCATCCAATCAGAGACAAATTACAGTATGCACATTATCATTGGATATCAAATCTTGGTGTCTAGTTTCAAAATAATCGGAGCAAAATTGTAGGAGGAGTTGATTCTACAAAAGTGGGACAGATAGACAGACAGACCACCCCATAACATAATCTTTGGTCTACAAACGGTAGGGGATAAAAAATGCCACAAATATAACAAAAGTTATAAACACATAAGACAAAAGTTTAAAATTTACTTGAAAAAGTTGCAATTTTACAAGAAATATGTTACAAATTTGTTGGAAAAATTCTCAAAATTACGAGAAAATCTTGTAAATTTACAAGAAAAACAAAAGAAAAAAATCACAAATTTAAAAGGCAAACTTGACTTGAGATTTTCACCAGAGATCAGTACAAACCCAAATAGTCCAGATACAACAAAATCAAGGCAATTGTGTTCACAAAAAAAGTTATATTTAATAAAGTGGAATGAAACAGGGAATAAGTATTGAACACATGAAGAAAAAGAGGTGCAAAAAGGCATAGAAAGCCAAGAAACCAGCTAAAATCCGTCAGAATTTAGGAAGCCATCCCATCCCCCATGAGTGCAAATTAATTTCAGCTGGTTAAGTCCTAACTGATAGCCTTAGTTAGTTAGTTAGCTTTATTGTCCTTTCGAAAAATTTCCTTGTGTCTGTGGCTACAGCCAGACAAATACAATCACAACATAAAGAACAAACATTTAAATACATACAGCATCCCATGACAAAACAACATTATACAGTCACCTACAATCAAATCAGACTCTGCAACACAGGCACCCGTCGCCACAGCGCAATGCCGGACCTTTAAATAGGTCTGTGAATATCAGATTGTCACACCACAAAGAACTCATGATGGGTAGAAGCAAAGAGCTCCCTCTAGACTTTTGCAACCTTATTGTTGCAAAACATAATGATGGCATTGGTTACAGGTGCATTTCTAAACTGCTGAATGTTCCAGTGAGTACTGTTGGAGCCATCATTCCGAAGTGGAAAGAACATAATTTTACCATAAACTGGCCACGACCAGGAGCTGCTCGCAAGATTTCTGACAGAAGAGTCAAATGAATTATCATAAGAGTTTTCCAAGAGCCAAAGACCACTCGTGGAGAGCTCCAGAAAGACCGAGAGTTAGCAGGTACTGCTGTTTTCAGCACATGGTACAGGCAGACTTCATATAATTGAATGAAAGATGAATATGCAAATGTACAGAGACATCCTTGAAAAGAATTTGTTGCCATCAGCCAAGATGCTGAAGATGAAATGAGGGTGGACATTTCAGCAAGACAATGATCCCAAACACACAGCCAAGGAAACTCTCAACTGGCTCCAGAGAAGGAAAGCAAAGCTGCAAGAATGGCCCAGTCAGTTACCTGACCTGAATCCAATTGAAAATCTATGGAACAAACTGAAGATCAGAGTTCATAGAAGACACCCACGGAACCTTCAAGATTTGACAGTTTGTGTGGAAGAATGGGCTAAAATCACTCCTGAGCAATGCCTGCATCTAGTTTCTCCATACAGGAGGCACCTGGAAGCTGTTATTACCAACAAAGGATTTTCTAATAAATATTAAATGAATTTCACCAAGCGTGTTCACTACCGATTCCCTGTGTCATTCCACTTTATTAAATATAACTTGTTTTGTGAACACAGTTACCTTGATTATTTTGTATGTATGGATTACTTGGGGTGTTACTGATAGCTGATGAAAATCTTAGGTCAATGGCTCCATCAGAAATATGTTGAATGAGAAAAATGTTAACGTGTTCAATACCGGTACTTATTTTCTCCACTGTATATGCTCAAAGATTGAAAAAAAAAAATCAAATTTGCAATTTTTTTCCCCTATTAAATTTCAATATCTCTTTTGTCCATTTGCAACTATACACTGACATATGTGTGAAAGTGTGAAAAAGTGTTTGCCCCTTCCTGATTTCTCATTTTTTTGTGTTTGTCACACTTAAATGTTTCAGATCATCAAACAAATTTAAATATTAGGCAAAGCTAGCACAAGTAAACAGAAAGTGCAGTTTTTAAATGGTGTTTATTATTAAGGGTAAAAAAAAAATCCAAACCTACATGGCCCTGTGTGAAAAAGTGATTCCCCCTCCCCCCCAATTAAAACATAAATTAACTGTGGTTTATTACGTCTTTGGAAAGCTGAGTTGGGCTGGGCTGCACGGTGGCGCAGTGGTTAGCACTGTGGCAGCACAGTTTACCCTCGGCCAGGGTATCGCGGGGATCGTGAGATCGTGGGTTCGATCCCTACCCCCGACCAACAGTGATCTATGTGGAGTTTGCATGTTCTCCCCGTGTTGCATGGGTTTACTCCGGGATTTCTCCGGTTTCCTCCCACATACCAAAAAAAAACCAAAACATGCAGGTTAGGGATATGGGGCGCTTGCACACGCAGTGACCGGCAGCTGGTGGCTTGTCACCAGACTGCAAAACAAATCTACCTACGGGTACAAAATAAGTAATTAAAAAAAAAAAAAAAAAGCTAGACATCATGCTGCAATCCAAATAAATTCAGGAACAACTGAGAAACAAAGTAATTGGGATCCGATGTCTGGAAAATGTTATAAAGCCATTTCTAAAGCTTTGGGAATCCAGCAAACCACAGTGAGAGCCATTATCCACAAATGGTGAAAACATGGAACAGTGGTGGACCTTCCCAGGAGTGGCCGGCTGACCAAAATTACCCCAAGAGCTCAGCAATGACTCATCCAAGAGGTCACAAAAGACCCCATGACAACATCCAAAGAACTGCAGGTCTCACTTGCCTCAGTTAAGGTGAGTGTTCATGACTCCACCATAAGAAAGAGACTGGGCAAAAATGGCCTGCATGGCAGAGTTCCAAGACGAAAACCACTGCTGAGCAAAAAGAACATAAAAGCTCATCTCAGTTTTGCCAGAAAACATCTTGATGATCCCTAAGACTTTTGGGAAAATTTTGCTGTTGACTGACGAGACAAAAGTTGAACTTTTTGGAAGGTGTGTGTCCCATTACATCCAGCGTAAAAGTAACACAGCATTTCAGAAAAGGAACATCATACCAACAGTAAAATATGGTGGTGGTAGTGTGATGGTCTGGGGCTGTTTTGCTGCTTCAGGACCTGGAATACTTGCTGTGGTAAATGGAACCATGAATTATGCTTTTTTACCAAAAATTCCTGAAGGAGAATGTCCGGCCATCTATTCATGACCTCATGCTGAAGCACACTTGGGTTCTGCAGTAGGACAATGATCCAAAACACACCAGCACCAACACCTCTGAATGGCTTAAGAAAAACAAAAGACTTTGGGATGGCCTAATCAAAGTCCTGACCTGAATCTGATTGAGATGCTGTGGCATAACCTTATAAAGGCGGTTCATGCTCAAAAACCCTCCAATGTGGCTGAATTACAACAATTCTGCAAAGATGAGTGGGCCAGAATTCCTCCACAGCACTGTAAAAGACTCATTGCCAGTTATCGCAAATGCTTGGTTGCAGTTGTTGCTGCAAAGGGTGGCCCAACCAGTTATTAGGTTTAGGGGGCAATCACTTGTTCACACAGGATCATGTAGGTTTGGATTTTTTTCCCCCTTAATAATAAACACCTTCATTTAAAAACTGCATTTTGTGTTTACTTGTGTTATCTTTGTCTAATATTTAAATTTGTTTGATGATCTGAAACATTTAAGGGTGACAAACATACAAAAAAATGAGAAATCAGGAAGGGGGCAAACAGTTTTTCCACACCACTGTATTCTGTTGTACTATCCTTGCACTCTTTATGGGGATGGCAGGTTCAAAAGAGGGGATGGTGTTTTTGTCATTTTCCGAACAAGGGGGATGGCATCCCCCATCCCCCCTCAAATCGCTTATTGCATTCATGAAATTAAACATTAAAACATGCAAAAGTAAATTGATAAAAAAAAGCTTTGGCTGATATTTATCTACTGTTGCTACACTGTATGCAGTTTTTAAAGCCTCAATGACCATTAAGACAAAGTAATTCCATACCTCAAAAATGTATTTCAATTCAATTCAACTTTACTTATTTAGCGCCATTTCACAACAACAGTCATCTCATAGCACTTTCAACTGTAGGGGAAACCCCCACAATTGCAGAAAGACCCCAGTAATCAGGCGATCCCCTGTGAGCAAGTACTTGGCAACGGTGGAGAGGAAAAACTCCCTTTTAACAGGAACAAACCTCCAGCAGAACCAGGCTCAGGGAGGGGCAGTCATCTGCTGCGACTGACTGGGGGGTGAGGAGATAGAGAAGATGAAAAGAACAGACATGTAGAGAGCAAACAGCTCGATGGGGACTCAATCTGTGGGAGAGAACAAACAGATGTTAATGACTGTCACCATGGGTTGAGATGCCGTCTCGGCACTCAGCCCTTGTTTTCCCTCATCCCTGCTTCCCATTGAGCAGCGTCTCAGCTGGCCCCCAGCTGGCAGCATTATGGACGGCTGGGGCCAATTAGTCTTCATCAGCTGGGGCGCTGCCAATGAGGATAAATAGGAGCAGCCTCGATGACTCGGGGCTGCGACATAAACACATTGCTAAGCTGAAGCCTCTTCGTCTGGTGTCAGCTTATACTCCTCTTGCAGCATTCCTGTGTTTGTATCCCGCTGTGAGTATGTACATCTTGTTACCCCCACGTCCGGTACGAGCTGCTTACCTCTGCGCTGTGCAACCTGTGAGTGTACCTCTGCATGAGTATCTGTGCTCTCCTCATCCCTTATCCCTTACCCAAAATAAACCATCACGACTCACTGGCTTGTCCCTGGCTCTGATTGCCCGGCTCCCTAGAGCCGGATATGACAGTATGTCGCAGCCAGAAGAGTTGCCGGCGGCCGTGAGTCGCTGTGGAAATGTACCTTTCTGTCCGGGTGTCAGCGCTGCTAGCATGCCGTTTCCCAGGAGTCACTTCCGGCGCCAGGGCGACGAGCTGAGGTCCATCTCGGAGGCTGTCGACGGGACATTCTTCACCCTGCACGACGCCTCCAACGCGAGACGCTGGCATCCGGGCCGTGCTGAGGAACTCCTGGACTGTCACCCTCACTCTCTGTACCATCTGGAGGACAGTGCCAGGTTAGACGCTGCAGGTACACAGCGAGAGAAGCTCCACGGGGTGGATGGAAATCCCGGCAGGGAGTCGAAGTGGGCGACGTCTTTCCCCGCTTCGGAGTCCCGTTCCTTCCGCCATTCCAGTCCGGGAGTTCGCGCCAACCAGAGGACTTCCCCCGACCTGCGCCACGTCACTCGGGATTCCCTTCAAGGAGCCGCAGCTGACAGCAGTTATGTCTGGGGTCGAGTGGCTGTCGCGAGCTCCACTGTGTTTCCTGTCACCACCTTCAGGCATGTGGCGGCGGCAGTGAGGTTGATGGAGAGGACTTCAGGGCTACGAAGCTTTCCCGTGCTCGGCGCCTTCCTCGCCTCGATCTCCAATCTGGAGCGGCGAATCCTGGGTTTCCCCCTCGCTTCGTTCCCCGGGAATAGCCGCCATCACATCGCCGAGTCACCTCTGCACGAACCTCGTCCGGATCCAGTTCTGAGCCATCGTCAGGACAGTTCCTCCCACGCAGCTGTCACCTCTTCGCCTCGTCTGTGTGGAGATTCTACAGCCCCGTTCCCTGAGCCTCATTTCCCCGCTGTCATTCCTGGACATTCGGGCTGGCTCACCCCGGCTGTTTTCCCCTCCTCCTCGACGCGCTTTCTGACTGCTGTGTGTGCCTGGAATTCCGGCCTGGTGAGCTCTCTGCTGGAGACAACGCGAGCGATCCTCAGATGAACTCCCGGGGGGTCCTCCGTTATCGCCGGGCGGGGAGAGGAAGAAGCAGAATCCACTACAGCAGGCGATACTCAACCTCCAGGGGGCAGGCAAGTCATTGTTTTTTCACACCTGCTTAATGATTTGCTCTGTCACATCCCTGGAGGAGAAGTTCAGGGTTCGCAGCTCCCTGAACTCTCCCCACCTGCTGTAACCTGTATTCCTAATCCCGCATCCTCTGTGTCTCTCTCCGCCGAGCGGTCCCCGGCTCCGGGTCAACGTGGTGGGATATGGAGAGGGCCTGTGGTTCCGCAGCTACATTGCGGACGGAGGAGGGGGACTGACTGCTGCGTGGAGTCTACGCCGACGATTGAGCGTCCCCGGGTCTCCACGGAGGAGCAGTTTGGTCCAGCGGGACGAGATTCTTCTGGCTTCACGCCGAGTGGATCGTCGGCGGGGTTACCTGAGCTGGAGGAATCTCAAGCTGCGCTGACCATCATGCTGGCTGCGGGGCCCGACGCGGCTAGATGGGAGCCTGACAACGACCTGACGACGGATCCTGGATCTTCGCAGTCCTGGACGGCGTCAGAACCCGAGATCAGGCGAGTGCTCTCCTTTCTTGTCTCTCTTTTTATCTTTGAGCACTTCAGCCTATCTCCAGGGGAGACGAGCAGGGTGCAGCCGCCCGCTGCGTCTGAGCTCGTCTCGCCGGGTTCTGGCGCTGCCGGTGATCCTGATCCCGGTTCTGTTTTCTCTTCTGAGCCTTCTTCCAGGGTCACCGGCGAGGAGTTGCTGTTCCTCGTGGTGCTGGAGGGTCCGGGTTCAACGTTGGAGGTCGGTTCTGGTGCAGTGTCCAACGTGGGTTCGCCCGAGACCCAATCGGTTCCAACGTGGGTTCGCCTGAGGCCCGATCGGGGTCCAACGTGGGTTCGCCCGAGACCCAATCGGGGTCCAACGTGGGTTCGCCTGAGGCCCGATCGGGGTCCGACGTGGGTGCTGCCCCAGTATTGTCCAGGTCCGGTGAGGAGGTGGCCGTTTCCCTGCGGCCTGACGCCCGCTGCCCTCGTCATCGGCTCTCCCCAGAGCCTCTTCCACCGGGATCCGCTCTGATCCTTCGCCCGTCTCAACGGTCCTGGTGGTTGAGTGATGCGGGTCGACGACCCGACCCACAGAACTTTCGGTTCAGTGATCTGGTTCCCCCCACTGGTCTGTTTCCCTCTGGGCAGCCTGGTTCGGCTGCCGGTGGACTGGATTCCTGGGATCTGGGTCCAGAGTTCGCCGTCCGAACACTTCTCTTCCCCTGATTCGCCAGCTGGACAATGGGCGGGGAGATCTCCGGAGCCATCTCGGCTATTTTTGGACTCTGCCTGCCATGCACCTCGGGTGTCACTTTCTTTTATCGTTATTAAGGTCACTTGGGTGTAGTATTTTGTCCTGTTGGTGGATTCGTATTTATAGTGCTGTGTGTTTTCCATCGCTCATGCTCAGCATTTTACTTTTTGTACTATGTTTTTAGTCCCGTTTTTGCATTGTAGAGTTATGTTTTGTTTTCCGTAACACCATGCTCTGCAGTTATCCATTTATTCCAGTCACTTTCATTTCTTTAGGTGACTGGGTATTTATATATTCGTGTGTGTGGGTTTTTCTTTGCCTGCACTCAGTATTTCTCTTATGTCCTGTTTGTTCATTATAGAGTCATGTGCCTTGTTTTTCGTAACACCATGCTCTGTAATTGTCTATTTGTTCCAGTCACCCTCACTTTTCTTGGTGACTGTGTGTGTATGTACTTAAATTAGCGCTGTGTATAGGTTCCCCTTTATTTAACCGTACTCAGCATTTTTGCCCTGTACCTTTTTGGTGGTTCTTTTTTCCTTGCTCTGGGTCACGCATGGTTGGTACTCTCTGGGTAGTATGTAACCGGCGTGCTGACCCAGTTCTTCTCCCCATCTGTACCTGGGTTAATTATTCTGTTTTGTCAGTATTGTATTTGGGTTTTTCTTTCCCGCTACCCTACATTGCCCCATTGGTGTTGTCCTTCCCTTGGCTTCTTCCCCTCCGGTCCGCCTCCCTTCCTCCCACCCTAGGTGGGGGGGGGGGGGCGCTGGGATGTTCCTGGTCGTTCAGGAGCCCGACCTTGAGGGGGGGGCTCTGTCACCATGGGTTGAGATGCCGTCTCGGCACTCAGCCCATGTTTTCCCTCATCCCTGCTTCCCATTGAGCAGCGTCTCAGCTGGCCCCCGGCTGGCAGCATTATGGACGGCTGGGGCCAATTAGTCTTCATCAGCTGGGGCGCTGCCAATGAGGATAAATAGGAGCAGCCTCGATGACTCGGGGCTGCGACATAAACACATTGCTAAGCTGAAGCCCCTTCGTCTGGTGTCAGCTTATACTCCTCTTGCAGCATTCCTGTGTTTGTATCCCGCTGTGAGTATGTACGTCTTGTTACCCCCACGTCCGGTACGAGCTGCTTACCTCTGCGCTGTGCAACCTGTGAGTGTACCTCTGCATGAGTATCTGTGCTCTCCTCATCCCTTATCCCTTACCCAAAATAAACCATCACGACTCACTGGCTTGTCCCTGGCTCTGATTGCCCGGCTCCCTAGAGCCGGATATGACAATGACCAGCAAAAAAAATATATTTCATTGAGAGTGAAGAAAGGAGTGAAGCCCAGTGCATTATTGGAGGTCCCCCAGCTGTCTAAACTTACTGTATTAGCAGCATAACTAAGAGAGGGTTCAGAGACACATGATCCCTCCCTAATTGTAGGCTATATCAAAAAGGAAGGTTTTAACCCTATTCTAAAAAAAACAGAGATCGAGTCTGACTCCCAAATCCAGATTAGCAGCTTGTTCCACAGGAGAGGAGCTTGATAACTGAAGGCTCTGCCTCCCATTGTACTTTTGGAGATTGTAGGTATTACAAGTAATCCAGAATTTTGAGAGTGTAATGCTCTGTTAGGATAATAGGGTAGTATCAGATCTTTTAAATAAAAAGGGGCCTGATTGTTTAGAGGACTTTAAACTTAATTCTAAACTCTATGGGAAGCCAATGAAGGGAGGCCAGAACCAGAGAGATATGATCTCTCTTTCTAGTACCTGTTAAAACTCTTGCTGCAGCATTTTGGATCAGCCAAAGACTTTTTAAAGATGTTTTAGGATAACCTGATAATAAAGAGTTACAATAATCTAATCTAGAGCTAACAAAAGCGTGGATCATTTTCTCAGCATCACTCTGAGACAAGATGCTCCTAATCTTGGCAATATTACGCAAATGATAGAAGGCAGTCTTAGAAACAAATTTAATATGTGAATTAAAAAACAGATCTTGATCAAAAATAACTCCAAGGTTCCTCACAGAGCTATTAAGAGAAAGAGTAACCGCATCTCGGCTGGGGGATCGCGGGGATCATGAGATCGTGGGTTCGATCCCAGCCCCCGACCAACAGTGAGCTGTGTGGAGTTTGCATGTTCTCCCCGTGTTGCGCGGGTTTACTCCGGGATTTCTCCAGTTTCCTCCCGCACACCAAAAACATGTAGGTTTAGGGCGCTCGCGCACGCAGCGACCAGCAGCCGGTGGCTTGTCACCAGACTGCAAACCAAGTCTACCTACGGGTACAAATAAGTAACAAAAAAAAAAAAAAATCCAGACTAAAAGTTTGATTTGGAAAGGTATTTCTTAGGGTTTTTTTGGACCAACAAGAATGACTTCTGTCTTATCTGAATTTAATAGCAGGAAATTACAAGTCATCCAAGCTTTGATTTCCTTCAGGCAGGCTTCTAACTTGGCTAATTGATTACTATTAGATTAGATTAGATTAGATTCAACTTTATTGTCATTACACATGTATGAATACAAGGTAACGAAACACAGTTTAGCATCCAATCAGAAGTGCAAAGGACAGCAGTGCAGTATATACGGTAATTAACAGTATGTGCAATTTAAGCAAATATATGCAAATATATGCAGCAGTGCAGAAAGTTAAGAGTACTGTTATGTGCAAATAATGTGCAATAAGTTAGATGTAGTTATGTAGTTATGCAGTTATGTACAGGTGAGGATGGTAAGAGATGATGGTAAGAGAGTCAGCGGGGAACTAAGTTCAATAACGTGACAGCTGTTGGAAAGAAACTGTTCCTAAACCTGCTGGTTCTAGTCTGAAGGCTTCTGAAACGTCTTCTGGAGGGGAGAAGCTGGAACAGTCCATGAGCAGGATGGTTGGAGTCCCTAAGAATGCTGCGTGCCCGGCGCAGACATCTTTTCCTGTAGACGTCCTCTATAACAGGAAGTGGAGTCCCTGTGATGCGTTGGGCGGTTTTCACCACCCGCTGCAGCGCCTTGCGGTCAGCGACAGAGCAGCTCCCATACCAGACTGTGATACAGTTGGTCAGGGTGCTCTCTATCACGCAGCGGTAGAAGTTGCCCAGGATGTCAGTTGACAGATGGTTCTTCCTCAGTGTCCTCAAGAAGAAGAGGCGCTGATGGGCCTTCTTGATCAGGCTGGTGGTGTTAACTGACCAGGACAGGTCCTCCGAGATGTGGGTCCCCAGGAATTTGAAGCTGAGGACACGTTCAACAGCTATGCCATTGATAGGGATGGGGTCATGTGTCTCTTCCCTCTCCTTCCTGTAGTCCACTATGAGCTCCTTGGTTTTGTTGGTGTTAAGGAGCAGGTTATTGTCAGTGCACCAAGTAGCCAAGTGCTCAACCTCTGCCCTGTAATCTGACTCGTCATTGTCCCTGATGAGTCCAATCACCGTGGTGTCATCCGCGAACTTTATGATGGAATTGGATCCATACATAGGCCTGCAGTCATGGGTGTAGAGGGAGTAGAGGAATGGGCTGAGCACACAGCCCTGTGGTACACCAGTGTTGAGTGTGATGACGGAAGAACGGTTGGGGCCTGACCTAACATGCTGGGGTCTGTTGGTCAGAAAATCCATGATCCAGTTGCAGGTGGAGGTACTGATTCCCAGGTCCCCAAGTTTAGTGAGCAACTTGGAGGGGATAACTGTGTTGAATGCTGAGCTGAAGTCAACAAACGGCATTCTTGCGTAGGTAGATTATTATCTACCTACGTATTATCTGGCTTCACTGACATGTATAATTGTGTGTCATCTGCATAACAATGAAAATGTATACAATGCTTTCTAATAATGTTGCCTAACAGAAGCATATATAAACTAAAAAGAGCAGGGCCTAGCACAGATCCCTCAAGAACTCCATGACTGAGCTTTGAGTTGAAAGAAAGCTCATTATTGACATGAACAAACTGCAACCTATCAGATAAATAAGATCTAAACCACTGCAACGAAGTTCCATTAAGTCCAACATAGTGTTCTAATCTATCAAGTAGAATATTGTGATTGATAGTATCAAAAGCTGCACTAAGGTCTAAAAGGACAAGTACAGAAACAAGTCCATTATCAGATACGATAAGGAGGTCATTAGTGACCTTCACTAAGGCTGTTTCAGTACTGTGATGGATTCTAAACCCAGATTGAAACTCTTCAAATAAACCATTCCCCTGCAAGTGGTCAAATAATTGCATAGCAACAACTCTTTCTTAGATTTTTGAAATGAAAGGGAGATTACAGATTGGTCTATAGTTAGCTAAAACTCCTAGATCCAGCGTTGGCTTTTTGAGTAAGGGTTTAATTACAGCAGTTTTAAAAGCCTGCAGTACATGGCCTAAAGTTAATGAAGAATTGATTATTTGAAGAATAAAGCTACCAATAAATGGGAAGACTTCTTTAAAAAACTTGGTAGGAATAGGGTCTAAAAGAAAAGTTGAATACATGGATGAGGAAATTATTTTGTCTATCTTTAAAAGGTCAATTGGAGTAAACTCATCCAAACAGATATCAATTGAAGGAGTTGTAGTAGTTACTGTATTTAAGTTAACGGTGAGAAGAATCTGATTGATTTTATCTCTGATAGATGAAATTTTATTATTGAAAAAGTTCATAAAGTCCTGACTAGTAAGCTCTAAGGGAATGCTAGGATTGACAGAGTCCTGACTCTTTGTCAGCCTGGCTACAGTGCTGAAAAGAAACCTGGGATTATTCTTGTTCTCATCTATTAATGCAGAATAATAACTCGTTCTAGCTTTTCTGAGATTTTTTTATAAATTAAAAGATGATTTCTCCAAGCTAAATAGATTTCATCTAATCTAATCACCATTTTCTGTCTAATTGATGAGTCTTCTGTTTTAAGCTACGAGTTTCTGTGTTGAACCAAGGAGTTAGAAATCTCTGATTAGACTTTTTCTTTTTTTAAAGGGGCCACCATGTCTAGAGTCTGATGCATAGAAGCTGTAACACTATCTACCATGCAATCAATTACAGAAGGAGCAAGCTCTCCATAGCTTATCTCCATTGTGTTGACACATGGCATAGAGGAAACAATTTGCATAAATTTGGAAACAGCATCATCTGAGAGGCATCTACTGTAGTAATATTTTTCTTTAGGAGCCAAATAGTCAGAAATAGTCAAATCAAAGGTTAACAGACAATGGTCTGACAGTACAGGGTTATGAGGAGACACTACCAGATTTTCTATTTCTATGTCATATGTCAGAACAAGGTCCGACGTATGGTGGAGATAATCGGTAGAATTTCCTACTTTCTGAGAAAACCCCATCGAGTCTCATATTGAATTAAATGCCATATTAAGGCAGTCACTATCTACATCTACATGTATATTAAAGTCCCCTACTATAATTATTCTATCTGATTTCAGCACTAAATCAGCTAAGAATTTGGCAAATTTGGATAAAAACTCTGAGTAGGTTGATGGAGGATGATAAACAATGGCAAATAAAAGGTTTAGCCTAAAATTGCTAAAATGCCCAACACTGAGGACCAGGCCCTCAAAGGAATTATAATGTGTTTTTTGCTTTACATTAACTAGTAATTTGGAATGGTAGATTGTTGCTACTCCTCCACGAACAGAACTTCTGGGATTTTGACAGTTTAAATAACCAGAGGGAGTTGATTCATTTAAACCAACATAATCCTTTTGCCCTAACCAAGTCTCTGTAAGGGAAATTAAATCAATCTGATGATCAATTAACAGATCATGGACTAGCAGAGACTTGGGAGTTAGAGACCTAATATATAATAAACCACATTTAATTTTTAAATTATGAGGAGGAACAGAGGCCAAATCATTCAATTTAGAGGCTTTATGTTTAATTTGAGTTTTACCAATATTTTGCTTTATCACTTTGGGATGCTTATACATTATATTTTTATTTACTTTGGGGGGAGCAGACAATGATTCTCTGATGGGGAAGACAGGGGCTAAGTTGAGGGGTGGCGGATGAAGAGGAGCTGCAGAGAGGCGTGTAAGACTGCGACTCTGCTTCCTGGTCCCAACTCTGAGTTGTCAAGGTTTTGGAAATTTGGATAAAAATGACGCCAGATTGTTAGATAAATGAGACGCACCATCTAAAGTGGGATGGATGCCGTCTCGTCTAATAAGACCAGGTTTTCCCCAAAATGAGCTCCAATTGTCTATGTAGCCCATATCGTTTGCAGAGCACCACACAGACAAATATTTACAGATTTTGATGAAATTTTCAGGATATGTTGGAAATGAAATAAGGAACCACAGGTTAAATTTTGGGGGTGATCTGAATCACTGTCAGCCTCAGAAACAACCAACCAAAAAAAAAAAAAATTAAAAGGAGGTATAAATGCAGTGTTGTGTTTTGATGCTCATCATCAGAGGGCACTGTCTGCTGACAGCTAACAGGTCGTTAGGAGAAATAAAATAGGAGGGAGAAAATTGGCTGCCTTGGTGGAGGTTTGCACTCTCTGAATGCTTTCTGTTTTTGATCAATCTGAAATAAAACATTTCCACTGTTTATTTAGATTTAAAATCTTCTCCAACCTGTCAGCTCTGGAGTCTCTTGCAGTAAGTCTGTTTTCTTTATATTCAAGGCAATACATGACATACTTTCATGAGTAGTTTTATTGTAGGATACTTTAATTCAAGTAGTATTTGAATTACTTTTGATTCAACCGATTTGAAAACTGGTTAGAAATGTTTTTATGTTTTTAATTTATGAGCAAAAGTTGCAAATTTATGAGAAAAAAGTTGCAGATTTACAAGAAAAAAGTTGCTAAATTTTGAGAAAAAAAAGTAGAAAATTTGAGAAAAAAAGTTATAAATATGCAGGAAAAACTTGCTAATTTTTGAGAAAAAAAAACCCTTGCAAATTTATGAGAAAAAGATGAAAATTTGCAAGAAAAAATGCAATTTTTTTGAGAAAAAAGTTGCCATAAATATTTTTTTCTTACTGGAAATGGCTGCATCTTTAATGATTTTAATGAATTTGTCATTTTATTTTAGTGTGTGAATGTGTGTGTGAATGGGTGGATAGCAGGATCTGTAAAGCGCTTTGGTCATCAAGAGATGAGAATAAAAGCACTATATAAGTGAATGCCATTTACCATTTTATTTAATTAATTGAAATCAGTGTTAAAATCATTGCTCTTCTATTCTGGCTCCAGAAATATTAAATCCATTACTGTTAGTCTACTGTCATCAAATGATTTGAATTATTTTAGAGGGTACATATGAATAGTTTATTCGTCTTAATTTTTTTTACTAACATAAATAATACAGTATTAAAAGGTTCCAAATTTATTATAAAAAGTCACAAATTTATAAGAATTAAAGTAGTACATTTATTAAAGCAAAAATCACAAACCTATGAGGAAAAGATAACGTTACAGGAAAATTGTTTCAGATTTATCAGCAAAACTTCATATATTTATGAGAATAAAATCTCAAATGTACAAGAAAATCTACAATGAGAAATTATAAATTTATGTGAAAAATGTTTCAGATTTACAATGAAAAAGTAGTGAATTTATGAGAAAAGAGTCACAAAAAGGCAAGAGTTGTGAAAGCTGGTACTCATTACACAAGTAACTTTTTTGGTATCTCTTACTTATACTTGAGTAACTAATATGATGAGGTTAATGATGCTTTTCTGGCTTCTCCACCCACCTCTGTGTGTGTAGCTGATTCCTCTGCAGGCTCCTCTGAAGACCATGCTGCAGATGTCTGTAGTTCCTCTGATCAACAGTAAGAATCTGATTCATATCAATCAAACTGAAAACACAGATGCCCTGCAATGACGCCACCGTGCATGTCTGTGTGTTTTCAGATTACACAAAGAGAGGTGTTCGGATCCCTCTGGCTGACGGGATGGATTTCATCGAGGAGGTGGTCGAATATCACAACGTGAGTCTGCTGCATATTTAACCTCCACCTACTCATTCGTCTTCCTCTTTCGGCTGCTCCTTTTAGTGGATCATCTGCCTCTATCTCACCCTATCCCTTGCCTCCTCTTCTCTCACACCAACCCTCGCCACGACCTCTTTCACTACATCCATGATTCTTGTCTGTGGTCTTCCTCTTTTCCCCCTTGCAAGGCAAGCATATTTTTCTGACATCATTGCTAAAAACAACAATAATGTATGCACCTTGTTCACTACTGTTGACAGGCTAACAAATCCCCCTGTGTCAGTAGCTCCTGAATTTCTATCCAACCGTGCCTGCAATGACTTTGCCTTTTTCTTTACTGACAAAATTCAGAAAATTAGACAGTCAGTCGGTGCTCCTATGCCAGGTACTGGACATGTGCTTCCTCTGTGTCCACGTAGAGAAGACGTAAACACCACGGCAAAATTTTTTCCAATCAATCATAAAATCTTGGATGACATCATACATCACCTGAAATCCAATACCTGCTACCTTGATACCCTCCCAACAGGGTTTAAAAAAAACAAAAAACAAAAACATTTCATGTTGTATGGCCTCAGATCTACTACAGATCATAAATATGTCTCTGCATTCAGGTGTCTTCCCTCAGTGGTTTAAAACAGCTGTTATCAAGCCACTTCTAAAAAAGAGCAACCTAGACACCTCACTCATGAACAGCTATAGACCCATATCAAACCTCCCCTTTTTTTGTAAAATAACAAAAAAAAAGCTGTTTTTCAACACATGTACAATTTCCTGACATTAAATAACTGTTTTGATGTCTTCCAGTCAAGTTTTTGGCCACACCACAGCCCTGAGACAGCTCTAGTTAAAGCCCTTAATAACATCCACTCCAATACAGATAATGGCAACATTTCAGTCTTGGTTCTACTGGACCTCAGTGCTGCATTCGACACGGTCGACCAAAACATCTTACTAGACCGGCTGAAAAACTGGGTGGGACTTTCTGGTACAGCACTTAGCTGGTTTGAGTCTTATTTAAAAGGCAGGGACTATTTTGTGTCTATAGGTAACTACAAATCTGAGCGAACAAAAATAACCTGTGGAGTTCCCCAAGGTTCCATTTTGGGACCTTTGCTTTTCAACATCTATATGCTTCCACTAGCTCAAACCATAAAAAAACAAGAAAATATATTACCATAATTATGCAGATGAGACACAAATCTACATAACCATTTCACCAGGAGACTATGGTCCAATTAAAACCCTGATAAAATGCATTGGTCAAATTAAAGAGTGGATGTGCCAGAATTTTCTTCAATTAAAGAAAGACAAAACCAAAATAATAGTTAATATAATAATAGAGCCAAACAAGAAAGACTCAAAGTTAGTACTCAGCTTCAATCAAAAATTCTAAAAACCAACAGCCAAGCCAGAAATCTGGGTGTGGTTCTGGACTCTGACCTGAATTTTAACAGCCACATTAAGACAGTAGTAAAGTCAGTCTATTATAACTTAAAGAACATAGCGAGGATTAAAGGTCTGATGTTTCAGCAGGATCTAGAAAAACATCCATGCATTTATTTTCAGTAAACTGGACTACTGTAATGCTGTCCTCACAGGTCTCCCTAAAAAGTCCATCAGACAGCTGCAGTTGGTTCAGAATGCTGCAGTTCAAGTTCTCACTAAGACCAAGAAAGTGGAACATAGAACTCCAGTTCTCAGATCTTTACAATGGCTTCCTGTCTGCCAGAGAATAGATTTCAAAATACTGCTGTTGGTTTATAAAGCTCTGAATTGTTTAGGGCCAAAATACATTTCAAATCTGCTGGTCCATCATGAACCACCCAGAGCTCTCAGATCTTCAGAGTCAGGCCTACTATCTGTGCCCAGAGTTAGAACCAAACATAGTGAGGAAGCATTTAGTTTTTATGCCCCTGGCATATGGAACAAACTCCCAGAAAGCATCAGGGCTGCTGAAACTGTCGGCTGCTTTACATCAAGGTTAAAAACTTTCCTATTTGCCGCGGCCTTTCAGTAGAACAATTGTTACTACAATGGACTGTAACTTTTATTTCTTTCGTATTCTATTTTAGCCTGTTTTTGCTTCTCCTTAATTTACTTTTTAGCTTGCTTTTAAATTCTTGTTTTTGTAAAATTTATAGTGGTGTGAAAAAGTGTTTGCCCCTTCCTGATTTCTCATGTTTTTCTATGTTTGTCACACTTAAATGTTTCAGATCATCAAACAAATTTAAATATTAGACAAAGATAACACAAGTAAACACAAAATGCAGTTTTTAAATGAAGGTGTTTATTATTGAGGGTAAAAACAAATCCAAACCTACATGGCCCTGTGTGGAAAAAGTGATCCCTCCCATTAAAACATAAATTAACTGTGGTTTATCACATCTTTAGAAAGCTGAGTTCAATTTCTCTAGACACACCCAGGCCTGATTACTGCCACACATGCTCTCGATCAAGAAATCACTTAAATAGGACCTGCCTGACAAAGTGAAATAGACCAAAAGATCCTCAAAAGCTAGACATCATGCTGCCATCCAAAGAAATTCAGGAACAAATGAGAAACAAAGTAATTGAGATCTATCAGTTTGAAAAAGGTTATAAAAGCATTTCTGAAGCTTTGGGATTCATTTGGACCATTATCCACAAATGGCGAAAACATGGAACATTGGTGAACCTTCCCAGGAGTGGCCGGTTGACCAAAATTACCCCAAGAGCGCAGCAATGACTCATCCAAGAGGTCACAAAAGACCCCACAACAACATCTAAAGAACTGCAGGCTTCACTTGCCTCAGTTAAGGTCAATGTTCATGACTCCACCATAAGAAAGAGACTGGGCAAAAATGGCCTGCTTGGCAGAGCTCCAAGACAAAAACCACTGCTGAGCAAAAAGAACATAAAGGTTTGTCTCAGTCTTGCCAGAAAACACCTTGATGATCCCCAAGACTTTTGGGAAAATACTCTGTGGACTGACGAGACAAAAGTTGAACTTTCTGGAAGGTGTGTGTACCATTACATCCAGCGTAAAAGTAACACAGCATTTCAGAAAAGGAACATCATACCAACAGTAAGATATGGTGGTTGTAGTGTGATGGTCTGGGACTGTTTTGCTGCTTCAGGACCTGGAAGACTTGCTGTGGTGAATGGAACCATGAATTCTGCTGTCTACCAAAAAATCCTGAAGGAGAATGTCCGGCCATCTATTCATGACCTCAAGGTGAAGCACACTTGGGTTCTGCAACAGGACAATGATTCAAAACACACCAGCAAGTCCACCTCTGAATGGCTTAAGAAAAACAAAAGGAAGACTTTGGAGTGGCTTAGTCAAAGTCCTGACCTGAATCCGAATGAGATGCTGTGGCCTGACCTTAAAAAGGCGGTTCATGCTCGAAAACCCTCTAATGTGGCTGAATTACAACAATTCTGCAAAGATGAAAGGGCCAAAATTCCTCCACAGCACTGTAAAAGACTCATTGCCAGTTATCGCAAATGCTTGATTGCAGTTGTTGCTGCTAAGGGTGGTCCAGCCAGTTATTAGGTTTAGGGGGCAATCACTTTTTCACACAGGGCCATGTAGGTTTGGATTTTTTTTTTTTACCCTTAATAAAAAAAAACACCTTCATTTAAAAACTGCATTTTGTGTTTACTTGTGTTATCTTTGTCTAATATTTAAATTTGTTTGATGATCTGAAACATTTAAGTGTGACAAACATACATAAAATGAGAAATCAGGGAGGGGCAAACAGTTTTTCCACACCATTCAATGTTTAAACTTTAAGGGAGGGTTTGAGGTCCCCCTCATAAAAGAAAAGGAGTGGGTTTGAGCCCCCCCCCCCCGATAAAAAGAGTTTGAGGCTCTTTAAAGAGATTGACAAAACCTAAAGCTATTGGATTAGTCAAATCATTGTTCATGTTTTTTTATGTATAAAAAATAAATGTAAAGGAAAGGGGGTTTGAGGCCTTCTAATATGTAGATTCCTTTTGCACCTTGCTGTAATGCTTATTGTTTTTATGTAAAGCACTTTGAATTGTCTTCTACAGTAAATGTGCTATTCAAATAAACTTGCCTTGCCTGGCAGCTCCATCTTCAACATCCTTTGTCCAATATATCCATGATCCATCTCCGTCTCCAAACCGTACATCACAGCAGGTCTCACTACAGTCTTGTAAAGCTTCCTTTTCACTCTAGCTGCTATCCTTAGTAGAATAAAATTTAGAATGAAATTAAATAACCCAGATGAAATCTAATAGCAAATAATGATTACGGTAGATTATGTGAAAATGATGTAAAATATGAAGCATATAATTATGATAAACAATTATGCTTCCTACATTAAACTGGCCTACAAATGCATAAAGTCAGACTTTGATCTGAGATAACCCACACAGAGAGCGAATACTAGGAGGGGCTGCTTACACCCATGTGCTTACTGTTGCACCTGGACAAGAAAACAGGGAGAGTAGAGGGGGCTTGGATGCCAGCCGGGATGCTGTTGCCAAGAATAGGTAGACAGAAAGTCCCCAAAATCAAGCCTGGCACTCACAGTGAGTTAATAAGATGGAGGACCACAAGGGTCAAAAGCACAAATAAGGGTGGTTCCCTCCCCCTCTTAACAAGGCTGTTCAGACAGCACTAGTCAGTTCTTCCATGCTAGTAGTGAGAACTCTGTGCATTTTGTTTTGTATTTGTCTGGCACAATACTTAATAAATGCACGTTTGGAAGGAATTCTACTACCTCTTGAAATATTCTTCAGTATATTTTTGGGAGCCTTATGTAAAGAGCTGTTGAATGATAAGTCATATGTGGATATACAGTGGTGTGAAAAAGTGTTTGTCCCCTTCCTGATTTCTCTTTTTTTTTTGTATGTTTGTCACACTTAAATGTTTCAGTTCCATGTTTTCGCCATTTGTGGATAATGGTCCAAATGAGTCCCAAAGCTTTAGAAATGCCTTTATAACCTTTTTCAGGCTGATAGATCTCAATTACTTTGTTTCTCATTTGTTATTGAATTTCTTTGGATGATGTCTAGCTTTTGAGGCTCTTTTGGTCTACTTCACTTTGTCAGGCAGGTCCTATTTAAGTGATTTCTTGATTGACAACAGGTGTGGCTGTAATCAGGCCTGGGTGTAGCTAGAGAAACTGAACTCAGCTTTCCAAAGATGTGACAAACCACAGTTAATTTATGTTTTAATTGAGGGGGGGATCACTTTTTCACACAGGGCCATGTAGGTTTGGATTTTTTTTTTTACCCTTAATAATAAACACCTTCATTTAAAAACTGCATTTTGTGTTTATCCATCCATCCATCCATCCATCCATCCATCTTCTTCCGCTTAATCCTTTTCGGGTCGCGGGGGCGCTGGAGCCTATCCCAGTATCTTTGGGCGAGAGGCAGGGTACACCCTGGACAGATCACCAGTCAATCACAGGGCCAACACAGAGAGACAGACAACCATTCACTCTCACATCCAAACCTAAGGACAATTTAGAATTCCCAGTTTGATGCCAATTAACCTAACTTGCATGTTTTTGGCATGTGGGAGGAAACCAGAGAAATCCCGGAGTAAATCCATGCAGACACGGGGAGAACATGCAAACTCCACACAGATCACTGTTGGTCGGGGGCTGGGATCGAACCCAGGATCCCCTGGCCAAGGGTGAGTTGCTGTGCTGCCGCAGTGCTAACCACTCCTCCACCGTGCTGCATTTTGTGTTTACTTGTGTTATTTTTGTCTAATACTTAAATTTGTTTGATGATCTGAAACATTTAAGTGTGACAAACATACAGAAAAATGAGAAATCAGGAAGGGAGCAAACACTTTTTCACACCACTGTAGTTCATCTGGTCCAAACTTTTTTACCACGACACCCTCTGTCACAAATCATCCGACACTCATCTCCATCCACTCCACCCTGCCTGCACTTCCTTCTCCAGGTATTTAAACTCATCTGACTTCTCTCCCTCTACTCCTTGCATTTTCACCATTTCACCTGCCTCTCTCTCATTCACACACCTGTATTCTGTCTTGCTTCAAATGACTTCCATTCCTCTTCTCTTCAGTGCATACCTCCACCTCTCCAGATTCTCTTCCACCTGCTTCCTACTCTGACTTGTCTATTTACTGTACCTGATCTATTTTGGACATGCTACCATTTGGTTTGTAATTATGAAAAAATATCCCAAACTTGCAGGGTTACATTGTGATCGGCGCAAATCTTCACTTCAGCAAAGGACTGAGAGAAATGATCGTAGGAAGTGAGGAGCCACAGACATACTCGAATGCCACCTCCGCCACCCACACCAACAGCACTGTCTAAATGTGTTTATGAGGAGTATACATGGACCTGTAAATATATAAGACAACGATGGGATGACTGATGAGTGAATATATAAACATCACAGGACAGAGATTACACCAGGAAACATTCACAAACACAGAAATCATGTATGTAAACATATAGACTAGATTCACACAGAGAGCGCAGTATACGGTATAAAGACAGAAAAATAACAAACCAAGGGTCTGCAACTGGTGGCTCCAGTGTCACATGAGGCTCTTCTACCAAAATTGCAAAATTAATTAAATGAACAAAAAGCAAATTAAATTATTGTTGCTTTTCATAATGGATGTTGCAGACCCTTGATCTATACTGTTAAAATCCCATTAGGAATACATTGCAGCTGCTTTGTCTTTTAGAATTTAAAGTCATGTTTCTGAGACTGTACAGTAGATATAAAAAGTCTACACACCCCTCTTTAAATGCCAGGTTTTTGTGACGTAAAAAATGAGACCAAGATAAGTCATTTCAAAACTTTTTTCCACCATTAACGTAACCTTTAACCTGTATAATCCAATTGAAAAACAAACAGAAATCTTTTAAGGGGAACAATAAAAAAAAACATTTAAAGTGCCTCTGATTAATCCCAAATAAAGTTCAGCTGTTCTAATAAGCTTTTCCTGACATTTTTGTAGTTACATCTTACAGCACAAGCCATGGTCCACAGAGAGCTTGCAAAGCATCAGAGGGATCTTATTGTTCAAAGGTATCAGTCAGGAGAAGGATACAAAAGAATTTCCAAGTCATTAAATATACCATGGAAAACAGTAAAGATAGTCATCATCAAGTGGAGAAAATATGGCACAACAGTGACATTACCAAGAGCTGGACATCCCTCCAAAATTGATGAAAAGATGAGATGAAAACTGGTCCGGGAGGTTGCCAAGAGGCCAACAGCAACATTGAAGGAGCTGCAGGAATTTCTGGCAAGTAATGGCTGTTTAGTACAGGTGACAATAATCTCCCATCTAGGGTGGCAAGATGGAAGCCTTATCTTACAAAGAAAAACATCCAAGGCTACATTTTGCAAAAACACATTTGAAATCTCCCAAGTGCATGTGGGAAAATGTGTTATGGGCCGACGAAACCAAGGTTGAACTTTTTGGCCATAATTTCAAAAGTGCAAACACAACACTGCTCATCGCCAAAAGAACACCATACTTATAGTGATGCGTGGTGGTTTCAGCATCATGTTTTGGGGCTGTTTTTCTTCAGCTGGAACTGGGGCCTTAGTCAAGGTGGAGGGAACCACCACATACCAGTCAGTGTTGTCACAAAACCTCCAGGCTTCTGCTAGAAAGCTGAAGCTGAATTTCATCTTTTAGCACGACAATGACCCAAAGCACACATCCAAATCAACAAAACAATGGCTCACTAGAAGAAGATTAAGATTTTGGAATGGCCCAGCCAGAGTCCAGACCTGAATCCGATCAAACATCTGTGGGGTGATCTGAAGAGGGCTGTGCACAGGAGATGCCCTCGCAATCTGACAGATTTGGAGCATTTTTGAAAAGAAGAGTGTGCAAATATTGCCACATCAAGATGTGCCACTCTGATAGATTCCTACCCAAAAAGATTGAGTGCTGTAATAAAAGCCAAAGGTGCTGCAGCAAAGTATTGGTTTTAGAGTGTGCATATTTATGCAAACAGGTTATTGTAAGTTTTTCAATTTTTTTCCCCTTAAAAAATTGTTTGTTTTTCAATTGGGTTGCACAGGTTATACGTCACATTAATGGTGGAAAAAGTTTTGAAATGATTTATCTCGGTCTCATTTTTTTACATCCCAAAAACCTGGCATTTAAACAGGGGTGTGTAGACTTTTTATATCCACTGTATTTATGCAGATGTATATTGTATATACAGTGTTGCTTTCATGACTGTGAACAATATACAGTATCTCACAAAAGTCAGTACATCCCTCACATTTTTGTAAATATTTTATTATATCTTTTCATGGGACAACACTGAAGATATGACACTTTGATACAATGTAAATTAGTCAGTGTACAGCTTGTATAACAGTGTAAATTTGCTGTCCCCTCAAAATAACTCAACACACAGCAGTCTAAACTGCTGGCAACAAAATTGAGTACACCCCTAAGTGAAAATGTCCAAATTGTGCCCAATTAGCCATTTTCCCTCCCTGGTGTCATGTGACTCATTAGTGTTACCCTGAATGGGGAGCAGGTGTATTAAATTTGGTGTTATCGCTCTCACACTCTCTTATGCTGGTCACTGGAAGTTCAACATGGCACCTCATGGCAAAGAACTCTCTGAGGATCTGAAAAAAAGAATTGTTGCTCTACATAAAGATGGCCTAGGCTATAAGAAGATTACAAACACCCTGAAACTGAGCTGCAGCATGGTGGCCAAGACTATACAGCAGTTTAACAGGACAGGTTCCACTCAGAACAGGCCTCGCCATGGTTGATCAAAGAAGTTGAGTGCGTGTGCTCAGTGTCATATCCAGAGGTTGTCTTGAAAATAGACGTATGAGTGCTGCCAGCATTGCTGCAGAGGTTGAAGGGGTGGGGGGGTCAGCCTGTCAGTGCTCAGATCATACGCTGCACACTGCATCAAATTGGTCTGCATGGCTGTCATCCCAGAAGGAAGCCCCTTTAAAAGATGATGCACAAGAAATCCCGCAATCAGTTTGCTGAAGACAAGCAGACTAAGGACATGGATTACTGGAACCACGTCCTGTGGTCTGATGAGACCAAGATAAACTTATTTGGTTCAGATGGTGTCAAGCGTGTGTGGTGGCAACCAGGTGAGGAGTGCAAAGACAAGTGTGTCTTGTCTAGAGTCAAGCATGGTGGTGGGAGTGTCATGGTTTGGGGCTGCATGAGTGCTGCCAGCACTGGGAAGCTACAGTTCATTGAGGGAACCATGAATGCCAACATGTACTGTGACATACTAAAGCAGAGCATGATCTCCTCCCTCCGGAAACTGGGCCGCAGGGCAGTATTCCAACATGATAACGCTCTCAAACACGCCTCCAAGATGACCACTGCCTTGCTAAAGAAACTGAGGGTAAAGGTGATGGACTGGCCGAGCATGTCTCCAGACCTAAACCCTATTGAGCATCTGTGGAGCATCAAACGGAAGGTGGAGGAGCGCAAGGTCTCTAACATCCACCAGATCTGTGATGTCGTCATGGTGGCGTGGAAGATTATTCCAGTGGCAACCTGTGAAGCTCTAGTGAACTCCATGCCCAAGAGAGTTAAGGCAGTGCTGGAAAATAATGGTGGCCACATAAAATATTGACACTTTGGGCACAATTTGGACATTTTCACTTAGCGGTGTATTCACTTTTCTTGCCAGCGGTTTAGACATTAATGGCTGTGTGTGGAGTTATTTTGAGGAGACAGCAAATTTACACTGTTATACAAGCTGTACACTGACTACTTTACATTGTATCAAAGTGTCATATCTTCAGTGTTGTCCCATGAAAAGATATAATAAAATATTTACAAAAATGTGAGGGGTCTACTCACTTTTGTGAGATACTGTAACTGATGCTGTAACACAACAATGAAACAATGATTTAGAGCATTGTTAGGAAGATCAACACAGTGTTAACTCAAGAGACCATCAGGAGGAAAATGAAAGTGATTATGCTGCAGCTGTTATCACCTCTCCCTTCAGACTTTTAATTTCAAAATGATTTCTAGTTTACATGCAGTTATTTTACCCTAGTTTGAAAAGTGCTGTATGGAACTTTTGTGGGTTATAGTGACACCTTGTGGTCACTAAGGGTGTTTTCACACTAGAAAGTCGGCACTAAGGTTTATATTTTTGTTACATTGTCTACATTTGGTCCAGTTAGATTTGGTTTCACACTGCTGCTTTCCCAAACAAACTCAGCAACTTTACATGATGTGTCTCCATCTTGCTGTCATGATGACGTTTGTGTTGTTAGCACAGACCGGTAGCTAGCAAACAAGCTCCAAGGTGTTTTCTGCAACTCTGGACAAGTGGTCACTGCACTTTAAGTTAAAACTGGTTCAGACTCCATCGTATTAGTTGGTGAAGTAGTGAGACTAGAATATTGTCCAGGTCTTCATTAATTAGGACATTTGGACTTCTTATCAGCTGTGATAGTTTTCAGTTGGCATTGCTCGTCCATTTTTTCCCTAAAACTGTTGCAGCCACTCTGAAAATATCTGGCACATTTCTGTGCAAATGTTTCTGTACAATTGCAAAACAGTTGTGTTTGCAAAGGGTTGTAACACATGTCACTAAGGTTCGTTTTGGTTTGCCTAGCAACTGTGACGCTTTAGGACAAAACTGCTGGAAACCATAAAAACTGTGTACAAACTGTTTTGCTATCTTTTATGAACCCTAACGAAACCTCAAAAGCGCAGCATTCGTGAACGTTCCTCAGCATTCACCCCTCTCTGAGGTACTAGCTTGATTTTTGCCAGTATTCATCAGAAAAGTTGGCAAATACAAAAATCGCTATGTTCATCAGCATTTGCCGGTCAACGAAATATTACCCTATGGGTGTTTTCAAATATAACTTGTTTTGTCTGGACTTTAAGACTTTTCAGTTTGACACAGACCTAATTTTTAGGTGTGAAACCGCTGACCTGTGATCCGAACCATCCATCTTCAACCACTTAATCCTTTTTGGATTGCGGGGTGGCTGGAGCCTATCCCAGCGTCTTTGGGTGAGAGGCAGGGTACACCCTGGACAGATTGCCAGTTCATCGCAGGGCCAACACAGAGAAACACACAACCATTCACTCTCACATTCATACCTAAGGACAATTTAGAATCCCCAGTTGATGCCAATTAACCTAACGTGCATGTCTTTGGCCTGTGGGAGGAAACCAAAGTACCCGGCAAAATCCCACACAGACATGGGGAAAATATGCAAACTCCACACAGAAAAGTCACCAGTGGCCAAGGGTGGGATTGAACCACCAACCTTCTTGCTGTGCTGCCACAGTGCTAACCACTGTTCAACTGAGCTGCCCCGACCCTGTGATATATTAATATGATGTATTATTGTATGATGAGGGTAGTGGCTCCACCTTTTCGGTTCCACAGCCACCCTGAGTATAAGAGGCTGAGGCGGAAGAGGCACAGCCTATTTTGATCTTCGCCTCTGCCTGCACAGGAGCACCTTGTCTCTGTGAGTTGCATAATAAAGTTGTTCTATTGCACCTCCAGCATCGTTACTGGAGTACAGATTATGGACATAACATTTAGCGAGGAGGATAAAAGTATGGATAAAGGTATTTCAGGCATTCGGCCATTTCTGGAGCTTCCTGGTGAGCCGCCAGTGCCGTGGGAGAGGTGCTTTGCCGCATTTGAGAATTATCTGGTGGCATTGAACCTCCGTGAGTTGGAGAAATTGCGTGCATGGGCAATATTTGTCCATAATCTTGGCATGGAGGGACAGCGATTTCTTAGCACACTGGGAGTGAGTGACAGTTTTGAGGACGTGGTTGGGATAATGGCGTGCTACTTTTATGCCCGTGAGAATGTCATAGTCCAGAGGATTCAGTTTCAACAGCGCCACCAGAAGGCTGTATAGTCGTGCAGCGGTTTGTTGCTGACTTGTGCCAACTGGCTAGATGTTGCCAGTTTGGGACTTTAGAGGAAGAAAAGGTCCGCGATCAGTTGGCGGAGCACACGTTGTGTGCAGCAGCACAGTCAAAACCTTACCCGTTCCGGTGAACTGACATTGGCCAAAGCGGTGGAGATAGCCCAACAGTTCGAAGCAATTTAATTCAATTCAATTTAACTTTACTTATATAGCGCCATTTCACAACAACAGTCATCTCATAGCACTTTCAACTGTAGGAGAAACCCCCACAACTGCAGAAAGACCCCAGCAATCAGGCGATCCCCTGTGAGCAAGCACTTGGCAACGGTGGAGAGGAAAAAAACTCCCTTTTAACAGGAACAAACCTCCAGCAGAACCAGGCTCAGGGAGGGACAGTCATCTGCTGCGACTGGCTGGGGGGTGAGGGGATGGAGAAGATGAAAAGAACAGACATGTAGAGAGCAAACAGCACGATGGGGACTCAATCTGTGGGAGAGAACAAACAGATGTTAATGACCAGCAAAAAAAAAAAAAAAAAAAAATATTTCATTGAGAGTGAAAAAAGGAGTGAAGCCCAGTGCATTATTGGAGGTCCCCCAGCTGTCTAAACCTATTAGCAGCATCACTAAGGTAGGGTTCAAAGACACATGATCCGTCCCTAATTGTAGGCTATATCAAAAAGGAAGGTTTTAACCCTATTCTTAACCCTCTGAGTGTGTATGTTGCCAAACTGCAACATACCCCCTAGTGGTCAAGAGTGGTGAATATTTTTGTCAGTAAAATAGTTCAGATTTCCAAGGCTATAACGTGAAAGTGGTAAGAGATAATGGCTTACTGTCAAGTAGAAAGATGTAAAATATGATCCAAAGTTTCAGATAGGAATAAATTTATGCATCTAATTTGCATAATGTCACGGCATCTCTTTAAATTCCATAACTCAGTCAAAACTGGACTTTGGATGTATTTACACAAAAAATGGTTCAATCTTTTGACACCGTTTTTTTGTGCAGAGGTACCTCATCATCTTATCTTCAAAGTATATGAACAAGAAACCAGTACATTTAAAAAAACAAACAAAAAAACCTCAGAAATTTCTCACTTACTTTTGACAAAGTCAGAGTGAGAAGGCAGGCACAGTGCCGTGCTCTGCCACTAGGGGCACGCAAATTCTCACACACAAAGAGTTAAAAACAGAGATCTAGTCTGACTCCTGAATCCTGATTGGCAGCTGGTTCCACAGGAGAGGAGCTTGATAACCGAAGGCTCTGCCTCCCATTGTACTTTTGGAGATTCTAGGTATTACAAGTAATCCAGCATTTTGGGAGCGTAGTGCTCTGTTAGGGTAATAAAAGGGCCCTGATTGTTTAGAGCTTTGTAAGTGAGAAGAAGGATTTTAAACTTAATTCTAAACTCTATGGGAAGCCAATGAAGGGAGGCCAGAACCAGAGAGATATGATCTCTCTTGCTAGATTTGGCGCAAGATGGCGGCACGTGCACAACGCGAGGCTCAGCGTCCTACCACATTCTGGGGACTAGCAGTGTTATTTCTGCTCATTTTGGGTATGTTCGTTCAGAACAGCTCTGCTTTTACATCTTACACCCGGGATGAGCTTTTGAATATTGGTTTACAAAACAACGATAACGACCTTTTTATCAGCAACCTACGTCTGAATCTACGTCTCATCCCGGAGCTCTGGAGAACTCCCGACGCTCGGCAGGCTTCCCGGCCGACCGGAAGTGCTCGCAGGCGGCGTAAGGACCGTAAACAAAGGAGGGGTAAACGCGGTGGGCTAAGAGCTAAGCTAAAGCTAACACCGCCCCGGCTATCGCTACCCAGTATTTTCCTTGCTAATGTACGGTCTCTGGCGAGCAAAATGAGTGAACTACGGCTTCGGATCACCAACAATAAAAAACTTATGAACTGCAATATCATGATTTTTACGGAAACATGGCTTCACAGTGGAATACCCGACAATGCTATCGAGCTAGCCGGCCTACACACGCTCCGGGCAGACAGAGCAGCAGTTGACTCCGGTAAGACAAGAGGGGGGGGGTTGTGCATTTATATTAACAAGGCTTGGTGCACGAACTCTGTCACTGTTGAGAGACACTGCTCAGCTAACCTGGAGTTTCTCATGGTTAAATGTAGACCTTTCTATCTTCCACGCGAGTTCACTTGTACCATCATAACAGCCGCTTACATTTCTCCGGATGCTAATGCTAAGCTTGCTATGAAAGAACTGCATGCAGCTATTAGCAAACAACAAACTGCACACCCAGAGGCAGCATTTATTGTGGCGGGTGATTTTAACCACTCTAACCTCAAGACAGTGCTTCCTAAATTCTACCAGCATGTCTCCTGTCACACAAGAGGGGACAAAACATTGGGCCATGTTTACACCAATATTGTGGGAGCCTACACAGCAACTCCCCTCCCCCACCTAGGTCAGTCTGATCATTTATCCTTGTTCCTTACCCCCAAGTATGTACTGCTCATCAACCGGGTGAAGCCATCAGTGAGGACCATCAAAGTGTGGCCAGAGGGGGTTGACTCTGTACTCCAGGAGAAGTTTAGGAACACAGACTGGAGTATGTTCACCTCTCAGGCTACCTGTGGCTCCCACATAAACATCAACTCTTACACCCACTCAGTCCTGGACCATATCAACACCACTATTGACAGTGTCACCACGGAAAGACAGATCACCACGTACCCAAATCAGAAGCCGTGGATGAACAGAGAAGTGCGACTTCTGCTAAAAGCACGTAACAATGCCTTTAGATCTGGTGATGCACAGGCCTACAGTTCATCCAGGGCAGATCTGAAGAGGGGCATCAAGAAGGCCAAGCACAGCTACAAGCTGAAGGTGGAGGAACATTTTGGGGACTCTGACCCCCGACGTATGTGGCAGGGCATTCAAGCTATCTCTGATTATAAGCCCAGCAACTCCATACCTATAGCCATGACTGTGCCCTTTCTCAATGAGCTAAATAACTTCTATGCTCGTTTTGACAAGGACAACAATGAAAAGAACATCAATTTCCCACTCTCTGATGACCTCCACCACCTCACACTCACCCACACCGACGTCCGTAATGCACTGAGTCATGTCAACGTACGTAAGGCTGCTGGCCCTGATGGCATTCCTGGGCGTGTGCTGAGGGCATGCGCTGAGCAGCTGGCAGGGGTCTTCACAGACATCTTCAATCTGTCCCTGGCCCAGGCCGTGGTACCAGCGTGCTTCAAGACCACTTCAATAGTACCAGTGCCGAAACATTCAACACCATCGTGCCTAAATGACTATAGCCCTGTGGCACTGACGCCCATAGTCATGAAGTGCTTTGAGCGACTGGTCTTGGCACAGCTCAAAAAAGGCCTGCCCCCTACACTGGACCCTCATCAGTTCGCCTACCGGAGCAACAGGAGTACAGAGGATGCGGTTTCTACAGCGCTGCACTATGTACTCTCACACCTGGATGACAAGAACACCTACACAAGAATGCTGTTTATTGACTTCAGCTCAGCATTCAACACAGTTATCCCCTCCAAGTTGCTCACCAAACTTGGGGACTTGGGAATCAGTATCTCCACCTGCAACTGGATCATGGATTTTCTGACCAACAGACCCCAGCATGTTAGGTCAGGCCCCAACCGTTCTTCCGTCATCACACTCAACACTGGTGTACCACAGGGCTGTGTGCTCAGCCCATTCCTCTACTCCCTCTACACCCATGACTGCAGGCCTATGTATGGATCCAATTCCATCATAAAGTTCGCAGATGACACCACGGTGATTGGACTCATCAGGGACAACGACGAGTCAGATTACAGGGCAGAGGTTGAGCACTTGGCTACTTAGTGCGCTGACAATAACCTGCTCCTTAACACCAGCAAAACCAAGGAGCTCATAGTGGACTACAGGAAGGAGAGGGAAGAGACACATGACCCCATCCATATCAATGGCATAGCTGTTGAACGTGTCCCCAGCTTCAAATTCCTGGGGACCCACATCTCGGAGGACCTGTCCTGGTCAGTTAACACCACCAGCCTGATCAAGAAGGCCCATCAGCGTCTCTTCTTCTTGAGGACATTGAAGAAGAACCATCTGTCAACTGACATCCTGGGCAACTTCTACCGCTGCGTGATAGAGAGCACCCTGACCAACTGTATCACACTCTGGTATGGGAGCTGCTCTGTAGCTGACCGCAAGGCGCTGCAGCGGGTGGTGAAAACCGCCCAACGCATCACAGGGACTCCACTTCCAGCTATAGAGGACGTCTACAGGAAAAGATGTCTGCGCCGGGCACGCAGCATTCTTAGGGACTCCAACCATCCTGCTCATGGACTGTTCCAGCTTCTCCCCTCCAGAAGACGTTTCAGAAGCCTTCGGACTAGAACCAGCAGGTTTAGGAACAGTCTCTTTCCAACAGCTGTCACGTTATTGAACTTAGTTCCCCGCTGACTCTCTTACCATCATCTCTTACCATCCTCACCTGTACATAACTGCATAACTACATAACTACATCTAACTTATTGCACATTATTTGCACATAACAGTACTTTTAACTTTCTGCACTGCTGCATATATTTGCATATATTTGCTTAAATTGCACATACTGTTAATTACCGTATATACTGCACTGCTGTCCTTTGCACTTCTGATTGGATGCTAAACTGTGTTTCGTTACCTTGTATTCATACATGTGTAATGACAATAAAGTTGAATCTAATCTAATCTAATCTAGTACCTGTTAAAACTCTTGCTGCAGCATTTTGGATCAACTGATGGCTTTTTAAAGATATTTTAGGACAACCTGATAATAAAGAGTTACAATAATCTAATCTAGAGCTAACAAAAGCTTGGATCAGTTTCTCAGCATCACTCTGAGACAAGATACTCCTAATCTTGGCAATATTACGCAAATGATACGTAGAAGGCAGTCTTAGAAACCAAATTTAATATGTGACTTGAAAAACAGATCTTAATCAAAAATAACTTCAAGGTTCCTCACAGAACTATTAAGAGAAAGAGTAACCACCTCCAAACTAAGAGTTTGATTTGGAAAGGTATTTCTAAGGTTTTTTTGGACCAACAAGAATGACTTCAGTCTTATCTGAATTTATAGCAGGAAATTACAAGTCATCCAAGCTTTGATTTCCTTAAGACAGGCTTCTAACTTGGCTAACTGATTAGTATCAGAAGCATCAAATAAACTGTCACAGGACCTTGGTGAGAGAACAGCGTTGGGGAAACCCGACTCACAATCAGCAGTGCAGGCTGTAGACCCGGATAGTGATGATAGCGTGGAAGACAGAAAAGAATACGCTACCGCTATAAAAATTTGGTCCGCCCCTGGATCACCAAAGTGTGTTGGCTGCGGGTCTACCAAGCACTGGTACAAGGCGAGAGAGAGTGTCCGGCAAAAGGCAAACGCTGTGGCAAGCTTGGACTCCTAAATCATTTTGCCTGGGTTTGTAAACAGTTTGAGCGAGGGGAACGACGACGCGAAGTGGATCCCCCTGCCACAACTCCTACAGTTATTCACACCGTATCCCTGAGCACAGAAGGCCATACATATTTAACAGTTACGTTGGATGGTGAGGACGTGCTGTTGTTGGTGGACACGGGCGCAGTGAGGTCCATGTTTAACTGGCCTACTGTGAGGAGTTTTTTCCCCTTCCATCGTGTGAGAGGTCTGTCGATGCCATTATGTGGGTATAGCGGTAATAGGCTGTCCATCATGGGTTCGCTGGAGCTGATGGTGAGGTGCAAGACAGCGGTGGAGTCCAGCATACAGTTTGTGGTGACCGCGAGTGGGTCAAATGTGATGGGCTGTAATCTGTTCTATGGACTGGGCTTCTCAATTACCAGCCGCAGCGGAGAGGAATGGTTTGGCTGTGGTCTGTGGGACCGGCTGGTTCCGCAAGTGGGTGACGAGGCGGTTTGGGACAATACATGGCCTAGTATTCTGGGAGATGGACAGGACAATTACCACCCAAGGCCATCAGGGCAGGGTTCCAGTGCCAGGGCCCATGTTACCCGTAGGTGAGGGAACTGGGCGGCATGGTGGAACGTCCGTAATGGCGGGTGAGGCTGTGAAGACGACCTCCTTTACTTCCAGGGTTCGGCCTGGAGATACCGAGAAGCATGGGGCTGCAACGGCTACGCCGGCATTCAAAATGAAAGAGAGCAGGACAGGACTGGCTAGCACGGGAAACAGACGTGCCACACAGGAACACTGCAGGCCGAGTCAGGCTTCGCGGAGGGTCGCCGGTGTGGCGCGACCTGGTGTGGAGGCCCGGTTGAGACATCATGGATATGAGAAGTCGAGTCAAGCTCCTTTGGGAGTTGGTGATGTGGTTCGATCCAGAGAGGAGGCTTGGCTGAGAGGTGTCCACGGAAAGAGGAAGCGACGGGAGGACCAGGGGTGGCTGAAGGTGGTGGCTGTTCGGGAGGACGGATACCTTCAGCTGTCAGATGACTCATGGAGACACCCCAATGAACTGCGGCACGTTATCGAGGAGAAGGAGGTGTCGGGGCCCCGACATGGCTCATCTCCCGGGACAAAGAGATGAAGGAGCTCTGGGCGGTACTTGCCAGACAAGTTCCCCGGGGGGGTGGCTTCTCCATCGAGGCTGTACGGTAGCAAGGGGTGATGGGTTGGGTTAAGTGTGAATTGCCCGGGCTACGTAGTTAATATGTTTCTCATAATAGACTGCTATAACAGGTGCCCATGTGAAGAAAAAAAATACCCATGTAATGCGTGTGTCACCATGTTTTGGGGTGTGTATTACTGTGGGGTTTGCCCGGGTTGGGGTGGTATAATTGGGAATGTTATAGCGGTGTATGAATGTTCAGGTTCAGGTTACTTTATTTGTACCCGTAGGTAGATTTGTTTTGCAGTTGGTGACATCCATATTTACAAGCCACAATTACATTCAACATAGACACAAACCCAGTCACACATCTTACAAAATAGGTAAATATAAAATATGTACAATATAATTTTTATAGCTTGTTCAACTCTTTGACAGCAGCAGGGACAAAGCTGTTTTTGTAGAGCTGGGTTCTACTTTCATGTGCATGTTAACTGATTAGTTGTTTGTTTGTTACATTGAATTTTCACCTTTATGTACATACTGTAAGTTTATGGGGTTATTTTGTGTTATATTAGGAGCACGTCAATATTTTATTTCATGGACTCTTGTTATTAAAGACGGCATAATAATCCGTCTGGCCATGTGGAGGTGGGACGGCAGCCCACCTGTCCCCCTCTAGTTTTAGTTGTTTGTGTGCATGGGTAGGTCTATTTTATTTGTTTGTCATTAGAGTGTGACTCGGGTACTAAATTTGGGAGGTGGCTACACCTTTCCGGTTCCGCCGCCACCCTGAGTATAAGAGGCTGAGGTGGAAGAGACATGATCTTTTTTGACCTTTGCCTTTGCCTGTACAGGAACGCCTTGTCTCTGTGAGTCACATAATAGAGTTGAGTTCTATTACACTTCCGGCTTCGTTACTGGAATACAGATTATGGACATAACAGACCCCAACCAAAGAGTTGAAATTTGGTCTGGTAAAAAGAGGTGGTCTCAGTTCGGATTAAACTGAACCATGGCCCATTTTTTTTAGAGTGTGAAAGCATTTTCCAGAAGGGTTTGGACTTTGGGGCTTTGGGGCTTGGACTTAACAGGAAGTTAAGGCAGCCGATAAGAGGGAGATGAGGAAGACAGTTTTTTTTGCAATATGATTCATTAGTGGCATGAAGACAATTGAAAAAAAAAAATCATAAAAATGCAGAAACGTGCCAGATGTTTTCAGAGAGGATGTGAGCAATGCCATCTAAAGATCATCACGGCTGATGAGGATGAATGTCATTTTTATTTAAGATCTGGATAATATTCTATCCTCACTAAACCAGTTCACTGACTTTGGAGTCAGAACCAGTTTTAACTTAAAGTGCAGTTACTGATGTGTCCAAAGCTGCAGAAAACATTTTGGAGGGTGAGTAGCATGTTTGTTAACTACCAATCTATGCGAGCAACACAACTGTCGTTGTGACTACAGGACACAGGGATGTAAGGTAAAGTTGTTTGGTTCACTTGGAAGAGAAGCAGTGTGAAACCAAACCTAACTGTTGTGTTCGTGTTCGTTGAGGAGAGAAGAGACTTGCAGTTGAACCAACGTAACTTTATTTTTTAGCAGCAGCTCACACAGACACTTTCACATCGGCTCCCATGTTGGCCGTTTCTCATTCTACTGAGTGCATCATTCCAACAAGCGGTAACAAGGTAGCAGCGACGCCTAGTGGTAAACACTGATCATTACATCCCCCTTTCTTTGAGGTGAATAAACATTAATAAACATTGATGCAAAACAGTGTATATGTATTCAGTATGAATGGACTAATACAAAACACAAATTTCAGTTCTCCCTGAATCAACATGCCCAAAGAAATTAACATCTGTTACATTTTTCTTATTCTTTGCTTTTTGCTTTTTTTTTTTTTTTCTTATAAGTCCAACCTATCTGGTTTCTTTATTTCTCGTTTTGATCTTCTCGGTTCATCTTTGTCAGGTGGAACATTTGCTTCACAGTTCATAAGAGGTGTGGTTGTGGGAGATTCTGGGTGAGCATTATTGGGCCCACCAGGTGCTTGTGGAGTCTTGAGGAGACTGCGGCGATTGCGCCTGAGCACCTGTCCATCCTCGGTTCTCACTGTGAATGATCTTGGAGCAACTTCCTGTAATACAACTCCTTTAGTGTTCCAGCCAGATGCATCCTCGATCCTAACTGGGTCGTTGTTGGCCAGTGGAGAGAGTGGTTTGGCTGAAGTGTCATAGAATGTCTTTTGTTTCAGTTTCTGCTTCTCAAGCTTGTTTCTGAGTTTTGTATCTTTCCTTTGTGAAGTAGCATTTGGGTAGCTGGGAAGCGTTGTACGCAGCTTTGTGTTCATTAGTAGCTCAGCAGGTGACAGTCCGCACTGAAGTGGAGAGGCGCGGTAACTGAGTAGAGCCAAGTATGGATCCGAGTTGCTGTCTGCAGCTTTCTTAAGCAGTTGCTTCAGAATGTGGACGCCTTTTTCTGCTTGTCCATTTGATTGTGCATAGTGTGGGCTTGACGTCACATGCCGAAATTCATACTGTTCTGCAAACTGCTGCCATTCCCTGCTACTGAAACATGGTCCATTATCTGTCACCACAAGGTGTGGGATGCCATGCCGAGCAAATGTGGATTTGGTATGAGTGATCACACAGGCTGATGTAGTGCTTGAGAGTAGTGCCATTTCTGGAAAGTTGGAAAAGTAGTCCATGACTACTAAGTAGTCTTTGCCTTTAAGGTGAAACAGGTCTATCCCTACTTTGTGCCAAGGGGATGCAGGACTTTCAGATATCACCATTGGCTCTTTGCTTTGTTTACTTCGGTGTTTCTGGCACGTTTCACAACTACTCACAAGCGTCTCGATGTCTTTGTTTAGTCCAGGCCAGTACACTGACTCCCTTGCTCTCCTTTTACATTTTTCAATCCCAAGGTGTCCTTCATGTATCCTGTTTAACAAATCTGGTCTTAGAGCCTCAGGGATGACTATTCTTCCTTTCTTCAGTAATAGTCCATCAACAAAACTGAGATCTCCTCTGACATGGTAATAGCGAGGGCAAGATCCTGCAGGCCATCCCTCGTCCATGTTCTGAATGACACGCTGTAGCTCGGTGTCCTGTGATGTCACCTCAGCTATTTGTTTCGACTTTGTGTCAGATACTGGCAGAGCACACAACACCATGTTGATGTGATTTTCAATATCCTCATCTGTGGAACTCAGACACTTTTCAGCAGGTGCTCTGGACAAGGCATCTGCGAGTATCAGGTGCTTTCCCGGTGTATAAACCAGTTCAAAATCGTACCTTTGCATTTTCATCATTAGGCGTTGGATCCGTGGGGACATTTTGTTAAGATTCTTCTTGATAATGGAGACGAGTGGGCGGTGGTCAGTTTCCACAGTAAAAGACGGCAGTCCATAGACATAACTGTGAAACCGCTCCAGCCCGTAGGAAACGCCTAAACACTCCTTTTCAATCTGGGCATATTTGCATTCAGACTTTGTCATAGCCCTTGACGCATAGGCTACTGGTTTCCAGTACTCTCCTTCTGCCTGTAGGAGCACTGCTCCGATGCCATCTTTGGACGCGTCAGTTGACACTTTGAGCTTTTTCCGGTGGTCATAGTAGGCTAATGCTGGTGCTCTGGTAAGAGTTTGCTTAAGTCTTTGCCACTCTTGCTCATGTTTTTCGGCCCATTTAAAGTCACAGTCGTTGTGTAAGAGCTCTCGGATGCATGACGTCTTTGCTGTGAGGTTGGGAATAAATTTGCCTATGAAATTTACCATTCCCATGATGCGTAACACGCCCGTTTTGTCTGTTGGTCTTGGCATGTTCAGTATTGCTTTCACTTTATCGCCATCTGGTTGTATGCCTTGAGCTGTGAGTTTGTCTCCGAGGAAGAGAATCTCTTGTACTGCAAACTCACACTTGGCTCTATTGAGTTTCAGCCCGTACTTCTGAATGCGCTCCATCACTTTGTTAAGTCTCTGGTTGTGCTCTTGGAGAGTCGAGCCCCATACAATAATGTCATCTATGTAAACTCTGACTCCCTCTAGGCCTTCAATGATCTGTTCCATCGCTCTGTGGAATATTTCTGGTGCAGATTTTATTCCAAATGGCAGCCTAAGAAAACAGTATCTACCGAAAGGTGTGTTAAAAGTACAGTACTTAGTGCTGCTCTCATCCAGTTTTAACTGCCAGAAACCCTGAGAAGCGTCGAGCTTTGTGAAGTAGTTAGCTCCTGCCATCTCACTGACTATTTCCTCACGTGTGGGGATTTGGTAGTACTCGCGCTTAATGTTCTCATTTAGATCTTTTGGGTCCATGCACATTCTCAACTCACCATTCTTTTTCTTTGTGACGACCATCGAGTTGACCCAGTCTGTGGGCTCCTGCACCTTTTTGATCACGCCCAAGTTGGTCATCCTGTCCAGTTCTCGTTTGAGGGCTTCACGCAGTGGAGCTGGGACCCTACGTGGTGCGTGCACAACTGGTTGGGCGCCTTCTTTTAGCTGGATTTTATATGTAAAGGGCAGTGTGCCAAAACCTTTGAACACATCAGAAAAGTTTTGCACAATAGCGTTAGTGTCACACTTGGAATCTGATTCAATGCAGTACACTCTTTTCACTAACCCTAGCTCTTCACAGCTTTTATCACCCAACAGTGATTCACATTTCTCATTCACAACAGAAAAGTTTACATTGTGCACTTTACCTTTAACAACAACATTCAGTTTACAGGTACCAAAACACTGTATGGGTTGCCCATTGTAATCTTTCAACCCTGATTTCTTTCTGTATATGTGTGGGTTAACCTGCATTTCCTTTACATCAGACATGCTAATGAGGTTAGCTTTTGCACCAGTGTCCAGTCTCATAGTGACGATAGTCCCGTTAACCAGCAGAGGAGTGATCCACTTGTCCTCATTGGTAATGCTGTTGACTTTTTCTCCTTCATTTTCACAGTTAACGATGCCCACAAAGAAAGTGTCACTTAAGTCTGTGTCTTCGACTACATTCACGTTTTTGCCTTTCTTTCCTTCCTTTCTTTTGGTGAAGCATTGCTTGGCAAAATGATTCTTTCCATGGCAGTTGGAGCATACTTTACCAAACGCTGGGCATTGCTTTGGCTTGTGCTGTAATCCGCAACGCTTGCAGAAGAACGTGGGATCCTCGGTCCGCTGTGCAGTCCCGGCCCGTGAGCGACGCCTCCCGCTCTGAGATGACACGGCGCCGACCGCTGCTCCTTCACTCGGAGGTGTGGCGCCTGGCATGCCGCAGAACGTTTTCATGTGCTTCTGGGACAGTTCGCTTGCCTGGCAGAGTTTAACAGCCAACTCCAGCGTCAACTCCGTCTCACGAAGCAGTCTCTCTCTTAACTTTTTGTCCTCAACACCAAACACAATTTGATCTCTGATCATTGAGTCCTTCAATGTCCCAAAATTGCAGGATTGTGCTTTCAAACGGAGAGCTGTCAAAAAACTGTCAAAGGGCTCACTCTGTTGCTGCATACGAGATCTAAACATGTATCTTTCATATGTCTCGTTTTTCTTAGGAGTGCAGTGAGCATCAAACTTAGCGAGCACGACATCCAGCTTATTTGGGTCTTCACCCGTTCCGAACACGAACGTGTTGTACACTTCAATGGCCTGTGGCCCCGCTAAGTTCAGCAAAAGTGCTACCTTTCTCAAGTCCGGCTTCGTGTCCAGTCCCATGGCCGTGACATACAAGTTGAACTGCTGCTTGAATGCCCGCCATTTTTCATCCACGTTACCTGCCAATTTCAGGTTTTCCGGCGGCTTCAACTCCATGACGACTTCTCACGTGGTCGCTCAGTTCATGCAGTTTACTCCTGGTACCATGTTGTGTTCGTGTTCGTTGAGGAGAGAAGAGACTTGCAGTTGAACCAACGTAACTTTATTTTTTAGCAGCAGCTCACACAGACACTTTCACATCGGCTCCCATGTTGGCCGTTTCTCATTCTACTGAGTGCATCATTCCAACAAGCGGTAACAAGGTAGCAGCGACGCCTAGTGGTAAACACTGATCATTACACTAACCAGACCAAATGTAGATAATGTGACAAAAACATGAACCTTGGTGCAGACTCTCAAATTTGAAAACCCCCATAAATGAACTGCAGCCCCATTCAGTCCATTTTTGAGAATCCCACACCAGAGAAGAGTTCTTGACCAAAAGACCCTGTGAATGTGAGTAAATGTGGCTGCATTTCACTCAGCGACCTTAGGTGTCATTAACACCTGAGTTTCCAAAGGTTTAGTACTGTGCTTTCAAGAAAGGCTTTAGTTACAATTGCCATTGTGGTTTCAAATCATACTCATTTTCAAACAGCCTTTTAAGGATTTTCTCTTTATTACTAGAAAAAAGTACTGATAATATGTAAATACTAGGGATGCATCAAATATCATCTGTTCCATCTTTAATGCCATGGAAATAAAGACATGCATTATTTTTTAAAAAAAATGGATGTTTTGAAACACTTTAAAATAGTTCAGTCCAGGACCGGAACACACCAGAACGTCAGCCACTTACCTGCTGATTTGCCAATATCATTTGGCAAGGTGAATATCGGCCAATACCAATGTCAAGAATACAGTATATGTACTGTAAGTGTATGTCTAGAAAATACACAATATGTGCAAAACACTCAAATATAGTGAAACAGCTAATCTGTTACAAGTGGTAATTATTGCAGACCTAGAAAAAGAGTTAAAGTGTAACTTTAACAATGTTCTCATGGATCTCTTGGTTGATTATAATAATTTCTTCCTGTTCATCCGTACTGTAACATGGCAGCCTTGTACAATTGTCAGTGATATCTGTGTAATAACCCAGATTCTATATTTAATTGTCACACAACTTTCTAAAACAATAAATTGCAAATTTATTGCTCAAGTTTGTGTAATTTTGTGTATAGCCTTGTTTCAACCAAGCTGTAATGTTTGAGATCAGTTTTGATTGTCAAAAGTTATGAAGGGCACCAACCAAACCGACTTGTACTGTCCCACTTTTTAGCACCATTCTGGTGGAATACAAACTACCGAGATCTGGCTCCTAAATAAATAGATCAGGGATTGTCAACCAGACCCTGCAGCTTTTCTATCCAGCCAGTCATTAAAGCAGGTGTTTTCACTGACCAGCAATCTGTGGAAAGGAATTCAGAGCAATAAAAAATAAAAAAAACTGTTTAAGAGACAGGTTGAAATAGGAAACTTGCAGGTCTTGGGTCTCCATGGCAGATGGTTGCCAATTCCTTTGTAGGTGGAATTCTTTCCCATTCTTGCTTGATGCACAACTTCAGTTGCTCCGGGGTCTTCATTGTTGTATTTTATGCTTCATAATGCACCACACATTTTCAACGGGAGACAGGTCTGGACCGCAGCGAGGGCAATTTAGTACCCCCACTATTTTACCACGAAGCCACGATGTTGTAACACATGCAGTATGTGGCTTGGCATTGTCTTTCTGAAATAAGCAGGGATGATACTGTAGTAAAATTAAAGGGTTTTATAGGTAATTTAATGTTGGTACACGTATTAGTGTAAATATGAATGTGAGTAGGAATGAAGATTTACTTTCATCACACTCAATTCCTCGTTAGGGCACCATCCACGTTTTATAGAGGTGGAAACTCATATGCACTAAGACTTAAGCTTAAGAATTTAGCAATTGGTAAGTTAAGCCTTAGTTAATAATCCTATTGAAAATATTTGATCAGTCTCATAATAAACCCTTATGTGAGTTCTTGTCTCTGATGATCAAGAAGATGGACATGAAATCAAACAATAACTCCCATATGTCTTTCAATGATTTAATAAGAAATGTCAGAATAGGTTAACATATTTGCATAGCTTTAAAACAGAGAATTTACATGTATCATGGGCATCATAGACTGTTACTGAGTTACATGTGAATCAAGCATTTGTGGAACCACATGAAGCATAGTTTAATTTGTCAGTATACTGGAAATTGGAAAACCATAAAATAGCATTGGCTGAGAAAAGTGGATGCGATTTTATGAAGAAAATGATAATTAACTTTATAAAAAAACTAGAAAATTTGTTTTACTCTGAAAAAAGAACATAGATTAATGAAAGACAACATGCATTTGGAGATTCTGATGGGTGTTTGCATAAAATTAGGTTCAAAGAACTTATATCAGGAATATTCTGAAGACAAGTGTAAATTACATAACAGACCGTCAGCCGCAGAAACTTTGCGTCCTAATGGGTAGCAGGCGGGTCCACTGGATACTGGATCAGTGGGGGTCTGTGGGGAGACTCCTTACCACTGTTATGGCCTCCTCCCGGGATCACAAAGGCTGGTCTCGAGCAGGCGGGGTGAGGTCTTCTCTGTTGCATTGAAGTAGGAATTAGTTTATGGTGCAAAGTCTCATCAGAAAATCAAATTACATCACAAGCTCATTTCTTCCAATGTTGGTGATTTAAATGAGTTGGTTTAAGCTTTAAAAAAATTAAACAAAATCTTCTTGCACGATGATTTAAAGAAAAAGAAGAATAAAATAAGAAAAATTAATTTTAAAGAAAAGAAATAGGATTTACACAGAGCATGACAGGCTATGGGCCCTTTTTTTTAAAAAAGATAGGAGAAAAATTAGAGAAGCAGAGAAAGCTGCTCACAGCTTTGGCCAACCACACCCAAGCAGACTCTGAACAAAGAGCAATAAAACTTAAGTTTTCTCTAGTGTTGCAAGGTGGTCCCAAAACTCATGAAACCTGAGGTGGCCCAATTATATTTGAGCTTCTTCCAACAAGGATCATAAACTCGACCTAAAAAGGGAAATGCAATGAAGCTTTAAACTCTATTGGTCAGTTAAAGTGCAGCTATGGTCTGCTGAAGAATGAGGAGGGGAAGAGACATTTGATCTGAGAAGTGAAGCCCCCTTTTAAGACACATGTTGCTGAAAAAAAGCATAAATTCCTTAAACTTTAGTGACTAAGATATTCTACTCAATAAAGGAGCATAAAATGAATTCACATCTACTGTAATTAACTTGTGATAATAAGCATGCAAACATTAATTTCTTCCTGAAAATAGCAGAACATATCACAATCATATCAAATCGAATCATATCAATAAAAGCATTTGAAACCCATTGTCCGTCCCAGAGTTCAATCAGGTCTTTGTTGGCAGATACTGTCTTAAGAGAAAGAATATGAGTTAGTTCATAGTCCATAAGGCATAAATTCCACTGCAAAGCAAAAAGATAAATATTCTTGATTCGCCCACCAGATGGCACAGTGAAACAGGCTGTTTACTGGAGAGTCTTGGCTTCCAAAGTTTTGACTATGTCGATCATAAAACTGTCAGAACATTCCTTTGCCAAAGAGTCTTGGAGAAAGAGATTAACTTCCACTTTATGGCTGATGGATAGGGTTACAGCTCTAGTTCTTGGGTGAGAGAAGCAGTCTCAAAAGCCAGACTTTTGAGTTGAAAAAAAAAATTCTTCAGCAAAGAATAATTTTAGAAATTAGAACTCAAGGTCACGCTACAATACTGATAAAGATGTTGCTCTAAAACCTGTATGTACCTTTCAGCATTAATGGTGCCTTCACAGATGTGCAAGTTACCCACACCATGGGCACTGACACACTCCCATACCATCAGAGATGCTGGCTTTTGAACTTTGCGCTGATAACAATCCAGATGTCCTTTTCTTCTTTCGCCTGGAGGATACGACATCCACAATTTCCAAAAACAATCTGAAATATGGACTTGTCAGACTACAGCACACTTTTCCACTTTATGTCAGTCCATCTCAGATGAGCTCAGGCCCAGAGTAGCCGGTGGCGTTTCTGGGTGTTGTTGATATACAGTATACACATGGTAGTTTTAACTTGCACTTGTAAATGTAGCAATGAACTATGTTAACTGACAATGGTTTCCCCAAGTGTTGCTGAGTCCATGTGGTAATAGCCTTTACAGAATGTTGATTTTTTTAAATGCAGTATCACCTGAGGGATCGAAGGTCAAGGGCATTCATTGTTGGTTTTCAGCCTTGCTGTTTATGTGCAGAAATTTCTCCAGATTCTCTAAATCTTTTGATGATATTATGGACTGTAGATGATGAAATCCCTAAATTCCTTGCAATTATGCATTGAGAAACATTATTCACAAAGTGGTGAACCTCGCCCCGTCTTTGCTTGTGAATGACTGAGTCTTTCGGGGATGCTCCATTTATACCACACCATGACACTGACCTGTTTCCAATTAACTTGTTCCCTTGTTGAATGTTCCAAAAAGGTGTTTTCTGAGCCTTCCTCAACTTTCCCAGTCTTTTCTTGCCCCATCCCAGCTTTTTTTGGAACGTGTTGTAGGCATCAAATTCAAAATAAGTGAATATTGGCAAAAAACATAAAGTTTATCAGTTTGAACATTAAATATCTTGTCTTTGTAGTGTAATCAGCTGCATATAGGATGAAAAGTATTTGCAAATCATTGTATTCTGTTTTTATTTATGTTTTACACAATGTCCCAACATCATTGGAACTGGGGTTTGTACTAAAGAGTGTAGTGGTTTGGGTTGCACACTGTTCTCCTTCTCTCCTAATCACTCATTCTCCACAGCTGAGCTCCACACCTGCCTGTAATCAGCTCCATTCCTTAAATAAGAGCAACACTCTGTATGCAGACTGCAGGAGCTCATCAGACTTGCTACCTGCCACCTCGGAATCAGACACCCAGTGTGCAAGCTCCAGCCTAAATGCCTTCCTCTCGTTACGCTTTGTAAGCAACAAACTCTCAACCTAACTCTCTTCTAAATATACTTTCCTAGAACTTCCTTGGCAGAGTGAACTCTCTTCCTGGCGGAACCGAGGATCCAGATTCCCCACCTTCACTCTCCACCCCTCAAGTAAGTCGACTTACCAACGTGCACTTAACCCTTTCCCTCACTTCTCCCCAAAGCACCATACTTCACTCAGTGATACCTCCTCACCTTTGCTTGACTCCTTCACCACGCCGTAGGATCACCAGGGAAGCCTGCCACCACTGGGTACCCTGGTCAAACCTGTAAGAGAAAGAACATTACTCACAATAACCAAAAACCCATTATTGCCTCAACTAACCCATTTCTCTCCTCTCTCCTCTTACAGGGTTGCCAGACTCTCCGTGCACACAATCCAGAACAATACTTTCAATAAACAATCATTATTGTATTGCAACCTTGGTCTCCTTTGCTGTCTGCTTTTAGGTCTATTACTACTTACCATGTCAGTACAAGCTCCTCCCCAAGACCCAGTACTCGCAGCAAGGGAAACCTTGGCAGCTCGTTTAAATTGGCTTGAGTGGCGTGCAGACCATCTAACGCTGTAAATGTAAACAACGTTAACCCAACTTCACAAGGTAATGAACCATCTAGGCCAGCTCACCCACCTACTAAACCATTCTTCCACTCCCATTTCAGCCGCCTCCCATCCCGGTCCCTACCTAACCATCTCTATGCCACCTCGTTTCAACGGCAGATTGGGGGATGGAGGGGGGTTTCTCCTGCAGTGTAAATTGGTCTTTCAGCGTCTCCCGGATGTCTGAGCATAGCATGATTAGCTACATTATCAACCTACTCGAAGGTAGAGTTCTCTCCTGGGCGCACACAATTGTCACAAGCACTGAGTATTCAACCTACACTTTCAACCACTTTTCAGATGAATTTATTAAAGTCTCTGATCCCTCTGACCATGAACGTAACACATCCATCCGTCTACTCAACTTGCGCCAGGGCTCTAGATCAGCGGCCGAGCACTCTGTTGATTTCCAGGTGCTCGCGACTGAGGCAAGCTGGGATGATACGGCACTACATGTGGTCTTCGTCAGTAGTCTCAGTCCTAATTTGCAGGACAAATGAGCCAGCCGTGGTGAACCGGAATCTCTTGATGCACTAATTGCTCTGGTTATCAGACTGGATAACCGTCTTCGTGAATGTGCTTGAGAATGGCAACATGGTAATCACTCATTCCACTCCGCCTCTTCTTTGTCACCCTCTCACCGGCTAGCTCCTTCTCCATCCGGTCCGTCAGAACCACCTGAGGCCATACATTTGGGACGCTCTTGGCTTCTGTTACCAGAGCGTCGGTGCCGCTCAGCCGAGGGTCTCTGCATGTACTGTGCCGCCGATAGTCACGGGGCTGACTAATGCCCAGTTAAAACCAAGAGAGGCTGCCTGCCTGCGGCAGGAGGACAGGTGGGCGCAGTCTCCAAACACCCTCTATCTAAATTATTACTCCCTGTCCGCATCCAACTAGCCTCCTCTGACCATACTGATTTTGCCTTAGTTGACTCAAGAGCAGAACAGAACTTCATTTCAGAGGCTTTGGCATCCCAGCTGGACATCCCATGCACTGCCTTCCAAAAACCACTCAGGTTAGTGTCATTATCTGGTAAACCATTATTTACTGTTTCCAAAATTACTCCTCCAGTCCCTGTGTTGGTCTCTGGTAATCATAGGGCAAGCATACATTTCCGTGTGATTCCCTCCTCCACTACCCCCATTGTGCTAGGCTACCCCTGGCTCCACCTAAACAATCCTGACATCAACTGGCAGAGAAGGGTAATTACATCATGGAGTGCTTTATGCCTCTCTACATGTATGCAGTCAGCTGCCTGTTCTCCCTCTGTTGCCTTTTCTCCTCCCACTGTTGAACCACCTGATTTGTCTAACGTGCCAGCTGAGTGTCATGACCTCGCTGCTGTTTTTAGCAAGGCCAGAGCTCTGTCCCTTCCTCCCCACAGACCTTATGACTACACTATAGAACAACAGGAGGGGGCGCCCCTTCCCACCAGCTGGCTATACAGCCTCTCCAGTCAAGAAAAGGAGGCCATGGAGAGATACTGTATGGCAAGGAGTCTCTCAACTCTGGGCTCATCTGACAGTCTTCCTCGGCGCTGGGGGCTGGATTCTTTTTTATTAAAAAGGATCGTTACGCCCTTGTATCAACTACAGGCAGCTTAACAATATCACTGTCAAGGACAGGTATGCCCTCTCACTGCTAAACTCTGCATTTAATATGTTGCAGGGCGAAACCATCTTCACCAAACTGGACTTAAAGGACACTTACTATCTCGTCAGGGGGATGAATGGAAGACCGGGTTTTGCACAGAATCGGGCACTTTGAGTACTTGGTGATGCCATTCGGCCTGACCAATGCCCTTGCTGTGTTCCAGCAACTGGTCAATGATGTTCTGCGGGACTTCCTCAACACATTCGTATTTGTGTACCTTGATGATATCCTCATCTTCTCCCATTCCCTTGCAGAGCATCGAGTCCACATCAGCATGGTCCTCCAGTGCTTGCTTGAGAATCAGCTTTACGTCAAGGGCAAAAAATGTGAGTTCCACACATCCTCCACCACATTTCACTGGTTCATCATTGCCAATGGTCAGATCCAACCAGACCCACAAAACATTAAAGCTGTTCTTGACTGGCCCGTTCCTGTGTCGAGAAAACAACTACAGCATTTCCTCGGGTTCACTAATTTCTACCGATGATTCATCGGGAACTACAGCACCATCACCATCACCCTCCCCCTCCCCCCTCACCTCCACCAAGACCCCCTTTGTTTGGTTCAGAGAGGCTGATGACGCCTTTTCCCTGCTCAAAGCTAGATTTACTGACACACCTATTCTAGCTCAGGTTGACCACAAAGCCCAGTTCATTGAGGAGGTGGACGCCTCTGACACTGGGGTGGGGGCAATGTTGTCTGAACGATTGGCCATTGACAATAAACTACACCCCTGCCTGTATTTCTCTCGGTGCTTAACACCTGCTGAGAGGAATTACGACGTTGGTGACTGAGAACTGTTGGCGGTGAAGTTGACACTCAAGGAATGGCGGCATTGGCTGGAAGAGGAGGCGGTACCATTCCTGGTTAGGACCAATTGCAAGAATCTCGAGTACCTTAGATCTACCAAACAACTGAACTCCCCACAAGCAAGGTGGGCACTGTTTTTCAGGTGGTTCAATTTCAACCTCACATACCATCCCGGGTCCAGAAACACCAAACCCGACAGTCTGTCCAGACAATTTGCCTCAGATCTCTCATCCTCAAGGAAGGAAACGATTGTTCCAGCTAAATGCATTGTAGGAGCGCTGACCTGAGACATTGAACAAAAGGTACGAGAGGCCCAGAAGACTGATCTGGATCCTGGGTGGGGGGTGGGGGTGGGGGGGTGCTGTAGGTCAGCTGTTTGTTGTTGTTGTTATGTCAATAACCCGTACTTCAATAACGAGGCCGGAGGTGCAGTAGAACGTAACTTTATTGATGCACTCACAGTGTGTCAAAGGCGCTCCCGTCTAGGCAGAGGTCTGGTTGTAAAGAGACCATGCCTCTTCCGCATCAGCCTTTTAACAATATGAAATAAATCATATTTAATACATCACTCCCCCAGTAGAAAAGTCCAAAACACACCAATTAGGCCCTCCCAAATTTGCAACCCAAATCACACACTAACAACGAATAGAATATTTAGGCCTATCCATGCACACAAAACAACTAAAACTAGAGGGGGACAGATGGACTACTGTCCCACCTCCACATGGCTAGATGGATTATTCTGCCAACTTTATCAATATATATATAGTCCATGAAAATGAAAATAAAAACTGCCGTGTTCCTAATATAACTGAAAATAATCCCATGAACTTTTATATATACAGTGGGGTAAAAAAGTATTTAGTCAGCCACCAATTGTGCAAGTTCTCCCACTTAAAAGATGAGAGAGGTCTCCAATTTTCATCATAGGTATACCTCAACTATGAGAAACAAAATAAGAAAACAAAAATCCAGAAAATCATATTGAAGGATTTTTAATGAATTAATTGGTAAATTCCTCGGTAAAATAAGTATTTGGTCAATAACAAAAGTTCATCTCAGTACTTTGTTATATGCCCTTTGTTGGCAATGACAGAGGTCAAACGTTTTCTGTAAGTTTTCACAAGGTTTTCACACACTGTTGCTGGTATTTTGACCCATTCCTCCATGCAGATCTCCTCTAGAGCAGTGATGTTTTGGGGCTGTCGCTGGGCAACACAGACTTTCAACTCCCTCCAAAGATTTTCTATGGGGTTGAGATCTGGAGACTGGCTAGGCCACTCCAGGACCTTGAAATGCTTCTTACGAAGCCACTCCTTCGTTGCCCGGGCGGTGTGTTTGGGATCATTGTCATGCTGAAAGACCCAGCCACGTTTCATCTTCAATGCCCTTGCTGATAGAAGGAGGTTTTCACTCAAAATCTCACGATACATGGCCCCATTCATTCTTTCCTTTACACGGATCAGTCGTCCTGGTCACTTTGCAGAAAAACAGCCCCAAAGTATGATGTTTCCACCCCCATGCTTCACAGTAGGTATGGTGTTCTTTCTCCTCCACACACGACAAGTTGAGTTTTTACCAAAGTTCTATTTTGGTTTCATCTGACCATATGACATTCTCCCAATCCTCTTCTGGATCATCCAGATGCTCTCTAGCAAACTTCAGACGGGCCTGGACATGTACTGGCTTAAGCAGGGGGACACGTCTGGCACTGCAGGATTTGAGTCCCTGGCGGCGTAGTGTGTTTGATGTAGCCTTTGTTACTTTGGTCCCAGCTCTCTGCAGGTCATTCACTAGGTCCCCCCATGTGGTTCTAAGATTTTTGCTCACCGTTCTCATGATAATTTTGACCCCAAGGGGTGAGATCTTGCGTGGAGCCCCAGATTGAGGGAGATTGTCAGTGGTTTTGTATGTCTTCCATTTTCTAATAATTGCTCCAACAGTTGATTTCTTCACACCAAGCTGCTTACCTATTGCAGATTCAGTCTTCCCAGCCTGGTGCAGGTCTACAATTTTGTTTCTGGTGTCCTTTGACAGCTCTTTGGTCTTGGCCATAGTGGAGTTTGGAGTCTGACTGTTTGAGGTTGTGGACAGGTGTCTTTTGTACTGATAAAGAGTTCAAACAGGTGCCATTAATACAGGTAACGAGTGGAAGACAGAGGAGCCTCTTAAAGAAGAAGTTACAGGTCTGTGAGAGCCAGAAATCTTGCTTGTTTGTAGGTGACCAAATACTTATTTTACCGAGGAATTTACCAATTAATTCATTAAAAATCCTTCAATGTGATTTTCTGGAGTTTTTTTTCTCATTTTGTCTCTCATAGTTGAGGTATACCTATGATGAAAATTGGAGACCTCTCTCATCTTTTAAGTGGGAGAACTTGCACAATTGGTGGCTGACTAAATACTTTTTTTGCCCCACTGTACAGGCAAACTCCCATTCAACAATTAACCAGTCAGTATTTACGTTCACACATTGCTATTTGCACACCCAACAAAACCACCCTCATAACCCGGGCAAACCGCACAGTACTATATACTTCAAACATCACTTGTTTTTTTTGTTTTTATTTTTGTACATGGGCAACTCACATAGCACTCAATGTAAAGAGCATATTGACTATGTAGCCTAGGCAATTCACAACGTAATATGCAGTTTAACCCATCGCCCCCTTGCTACCATACAGTCCCGATGAAGAAGCCACCCCCTGAGACCTGTCTGGTGGATCCCACCCAGAGCGTCTTCGTCTCTTCACCCCTGGAGATGAGCCCCGTTTGAGTCTCGACACCTCCTTCTCATCATAGGTGCGCTGCAGCTCGTTGGGGTGTCTCCATGAGTCATCAGACAGCTGGAGGTAACCATCCTCCTGAACAGCCACCAGCTGCAGCCGCCCCTGGTCATCCCGTCATTTTCTCTTGCCATGGACCCCCCTTAGCTGAGCCTCCTCCCTGGGTCGAACCACATCAGCGACCCACAGGGGAGCTCGACTCGGCTTCAAACGTCCATGACGTCTAGACCGGGCTTCCTCTCTGGGACGAACCGCTCCACCAACCCCATGTGAAGGGCGACTCGGCCTCCAGTGTTGCTGTGTGGCATAACTGTCCACCGTGCCAGCCGGTCCTGCCCCACTCTCTTTCATTTTAAATGCCAGCAAAGCCATTGCAGCCCCTTGCTTCTCTGTATCTCCAAGCCGAACTCTGGAAGCAGAAGGAGCTATCCTCTCAGCTCCATACGCCATCATGGGCGTTCCACCATGCCACCCAGTTCCCACATCCAGGGTAACTTGGGCCCTGGCACCGGAACCCTCCCGCAATGGCCCTGGATGGAATTGGTCCTGTCCATCTCCCAGAATACTAGGCCAATCTTTGTCCCATACCGCATCATCCACCAGACTTGGAACCAGTCGGTCCCACAAACCACAGCCCAACCACTCCTCTCCGACACCACTGGTGATCGTGAAGCCCAGGCCAAAGAACATGTTGCAGCCCATCACATTCGATCCACTGATGGTCACCACAAATTGGACGTTGGACATCACTGCTGACCTGTATCTCACCGTCAACTCCAGTGAACCCACGATGGCCAGCCTGTTACCTTCATGGCCACAATATGGCGTCGACAGTCCTCTCACTCGGTAATACAGGAACAAACTCCTCACAGTAGGCCAGTTCAACACGGAAACCGCTACGCCCATGTCCACCAACAACGGCACTTCCACGCCATCCTTCTGGAATGCAGCATTATATATTATAACCACCTTGCCCAGGGAACTGGCGGCTCGCCCGGGAGCTCCAAAAATGGCCAAATACTAGAAACTCCCATATCCATACTTTTATCCTCGTTGCCAAATGTTATGTCCATAACCCGTACTTCAATAACAAGGCTGGAGGTGCAGTAGAACATAACTTTATTGATGCACTCACAGCGTGTCAAAGGCGCTCCCGTCTAGGCAGAGGTCTGGTCGTAAAGAGACCGTGCCTCTTCCGCATCAGCCTTTTATACCCAGGGTGGCGGTGGAACTGGAAAGGTGGAGCCACCACCCACAACACACAACAATATGAAATAAATCATATTTAATACATCACATTTGTGCCCACAGCAGTTTGAGGTGATGTCATTCATTGGCTCCACACGGCTAAATTCACCTGTTACCCGAGGGTAGCCAGGATCCTGTCTCACTTCAAGTGCCTGTTCTGATGGTCCTCCATGAATGCGGATGTCCGCGACTACATTAAAGCTTGCCAGCAGTATTCCACTGTGAAATCCCTCACCATTCCTCCTGCTGGTCTGCTGCAACCACTCCCAGTCCCTAGCCGTCCATGGTCCCACATCGCATTAGACTTCATCGCTGGATTGCCCCATCTAATAGCCACATTGTCATCCTGACCACTGTCGATAGATTTTTCAAAGTTGCACACTTTGCTCTCCTACCCGAAACTTCCATCAGTGAAGGAGACAGCAGAGCTTCTGACATCACTTGTGGTGAGGTTGCATGGTATTCCATCTGATGTGGTGTCTAACCGTGGTCCCCAGTTCTCTTCTCAGGTCTGGCGCACCTTCTGTAAGGCCACTGGGGCCACCATCAGCCTGACCTCCGGCTATCACCCGCAGAGCAATGGGCAATGTGAACGGGCTAACCATGAGCTGGAGGCTGCACTGCAATGCATCACAGCATCCAACCCCATGTCTTGGAGTTCTCACCTGCCCTTGGTAGAATATGCCCATAACTCTGCCACATCTGTTGCCACGGGTATGTCTCCAATTGAAGCATCGCTGAGTTGTAATCCTCCTCTGTTTCCCATCTCGCAGGAGGAGATCACAGTTCCCTCTATCCATCACCACATCTGGAGGGAGACCAAGGTGGCGCTGCTCCGGACGGCTGAGCAAAACTCCTGGTGGGTGAACCAGCGGAGGAGTGTGGCCCCCACTTACACCATCGGGCAGAAGGTATGGCTGTCCACCAAGACCATTCAATTACAAATGACTCTAAGAAACTATCTCCCTGATTCATCAGGCCCTTCGCTATCAATCGTATCATTAACCCTTCATTTGTTCACCTCAGTCTCCCCCCTTCTCTCTGAGTACATCCCTCATTCCACATTTCTCAGATCAAACCAGTGTCCGGAGCGCTCAAACCAGTATCCTCCAGCCTGCTCTGTCCTGCTGCCAAGCCACCTTCTCTGCCAAAGGTAATTGATGGAGGTCCCATCCTCGATGCTCACCACCGAGGGCGTGGGACCCAGTTTTTGGTGGATTGGAAGGGGTATGGACTGGAGGGACGCTCCTGGATCTTGGGAACCCTCATCATTGATAAACAGCTTATCAGGGACTTTTACAAGAAGCACCCCAACAAGCCTCGGACGCCAAGGGGCACCCCTTGAGGGGGGATACTTAGTGGTTCAGGCTGCACACTGTTTTCCCTCTTTCATAATCACTCATTTGCCACAGCGGAGCTCTGCACCTGCCTGTAATCAGCTCCACTACTTAAATAGGAGCAACACTCTGCAGACTGCAGGAGCTCGTCAGACTTGCTACCTGCCATAAGCGAAGAGCTTTAAAAATACAAAAAAGTCTCCCTTTAGTAGTTGATAAGTCAGATTTTATTCATATCAAGTAAAAAAAAAATCAAAACCATTTTACCATCTTAAAAAAATAATCAAAAAATATTTTATACTTTAAACATGTGGCCAATGCCAGTACCTCAGAGTCTGTGTGAAATGTACAAGGTTGTGGCAGCATGAATTTTATCTTTGTTTTCATGCACATGTACTGTACTGTTTTGAGTATGTCTGAGAAAGGAGACAGTTTGGAAGAACCAGCTTGAACCAGATATTCTCTCATGGACAGTTTTGAGATAACAGGATGCTTAAAGACTGAAAGTTGTGTATGTGATGTAGAGCGATTTCTGGAGGCTACTCTGAGGTGTCTCTGTATTGTTCTCCATTGGCCAGTGCAAATTAAATTTGCTGAAACTTTAATCCTGCCTGATTTTTTGACTACTGGTTAAAGAGATTTTTCCAACATACAGCTGTGGACAAAATTGTTGGTACCCCTCTGTTAATGAAAGAAAAATCCACAATGGTCACAGAAATAACTTGAATCTGACAAAAGTGGTAATAAATAAAAATTCTATGAAAATTAACCAATGAAAATCAGACAATGCTTTTGAATTGTGGTTCAACAGCATTACTTTAAAAAACAAACTCATGAAACAGGCCTGGACAAAAATGATGGTACCCCTAGAAAAGATTGAAAATAATGTGACCATAGGGACATGTTCAACCAAGATGTGTCCTCTAATTAACATCACAGGTGTCTACAAACTTGTAATCAGTCAGTCGGCCTATTTAAAGGGTGACAAGTAGTCACTGTGCTGTTTGGTGACATGGTGTGTACCACACTAAACATGGACCAGAGGAAGCAAAGGAGAGAGTTGTCTCAGGAGATTAGAAAGAAAATTATAGACAAGCATGTTAAAGGTAAAGGCTATAAGACCATCTCCAAGCAGCTTGATGTTCCTGTGACTACAGTTGCACACATTATTTAGAAATTTAAGATCCACAGGACTGTAGCCAACCTCTCTGGACGTGGCCGCAGGAGGAGACGGATAATACGAATGGTAACAAAATGGCCCAGAACAACCTCTAAACACATTCATGGTGAACTCCAAGGTCAAGGTACATCAGTGTCAGATCGCACCATCTGTCGTTGTTTGAGCCAAAGTGGACTTCATGGGAGACGACCAAGGAGGACACCACTGTTGAAAACAAATCATAAAAAAGCCAGACTGGAATCTGCCAAACTGCATGTTGACAAGCCACAAAGCTTCTGGGAGAATGTCCTATGGACAGTCGAGACAAAACTGCAACTTTTTGGCAAGGCACATCAGCTCTATGTTCACAGATGCAAAAATGAAGCATACCAAGAAAAGAACACCGTCCCTACTGTGAAACATGGAGGAGGTTCTGTTATGTTCTGGGGCTGCTTTGCTGCATCTGGCACAGGGTGTCTTGAATCTGTGCAGGGTACAATGAAATCTCAAGACTATCAAGGTAAATCCAAGATGGCGCCGCGGATGGCAGACACTGGCTTCTGCTCTCTGATGTTTTTGATAATTTTGTGTGTTTTTTTGGACTTCTGCTCTTCTGTCCGAGTCACCTATTCAAGGGAGGAACTACTTTCACTCAGACTACCTCCCAATGCAACTTCTCTGCCAGTTTCTGCTGCTGATCTAAAGTTTTTTCAGTCGATCTTAGCTGTGGGAGCAGCGGCTATTGGCGCTGGCCGGAAACGAAGGCGGCGTGGTAAACGTGCCGGTGCGCTAGTCAGGCTGAAGAAACGAGGATTTCGCACGCCGCTCCCATCGATCCATCTGGCGAATATCCGCTCTTTGCCGAACAAAATGGATGAACTGCTGCTCCTGACTCACAAAAACCTGGATTTTAGCAGATCTGGCGCCCTTTGTTTCACGGAGTCTTGGCTGAGTGAACACATCCCGGACAGCGTGGTTCGCCTGGACGGATTCCAACTGTTTCGCGCTGATCGCAGCCGAGAATTCTCTGGAAAGACTAAAGGTGGTGGAATCTGCTTCTACATAAACGAAGGTTGGTGTACTGATGTCACAGTGTTAAAGAAGTTTTGTAGCCCTAACCTAGAGTCACTGTTCATAAACTGTAAACCCTTTTATTCACCGCGAGAGTTCTCCTCGTTTATTCTGGTTGGAATTTATATCCCGCCTGCTGCTTGTACAACGGAGGCCCTGCAGCACCTCGCTGACCAGATAGCAGACGTGGAGGAAAAACATCCAGACTCTCTGCTTATCATTCTGGGTGATTTCAATAGAGCTAATCTCACAAATGAGCTTCCTAAATACAGACAGCATATTAAATGTCCCACCAGGGACACAAATACACTTGACCACTGTTACACAGTTTTAAGAAACGCCTATCATGCCGTCCCCCGTGCAGCTCTGGGTTTTTCTGACCACTGTCTGCTCCATCTTATTCCAACATACAGACAGAAACTAAAAACTTCCAAGTCTGTTGTAAGGACTGTGAAGAAATGGACTGAGGAATCAAAGCTGGAGTTACAAGCCTGCTTTGACTGTACAGATTGGAGTGTTTTTGAAGATGCAGCCATTAACCTAAATGAACTCACTGACACTGTGACGTCAAACATCTGTTTCTGCAAGGACATGTGTGTGCAGACCAAGACCTTCTGCACATACAACAACAATAAACCCTGGTTCATTCCTAAATTGAAGCAGCTACGTCAGACCAAGGAGGAGGCCTACAGGACTGGTGACTGGACTCTGTACAAGCGGGCCAGAAACATGCTGACGAAGGAGATCAGGCTTGCTAAGAGGAGCTACAGTGAGAAGTTACAAAAAAACTTCTCAGCCAACAACTCTGCTTCTGTCTGGAGAGGCCTGCAGAATATCACCAACTACAGGAGACCATCCCCCCACCCTGTGGAAAACCTCCAGCTGGCTAACGACCTAAACAGCTTATAGGGGGAAATAGGGAGTATTAATAAATAATAAATATGATCAGGTATGAATTATTTAATTTATATTGATGTATTGGAATCTGAGATCAAATCTCATTTCAGATACATCAGAAAAGTTAATAACACTCGTAAGGGGCACCAGCTTCTAACTCTAAGAAGCAATTTAATCTTTAATTTCACTTTATACCTGTTTAATCACTAAATAAATTAATCAATAATCAGTCTCAAAAATTTTCCGTGAATTCGATACCTGTGCTTGAACAGACTCAGAATGAAATAAATTCTCAACAACTTCTCTCATTTTCAAATATTTATTAAATGAAATGATTAACAGACATTGCAGTAATTTCATTAATCATAAAATCAATCTTGTAAATGATAGATTAACAATGTCAATATTTTCGGAACCAGGGTTAACTTGAGAAACCAATTTCTACCAGTTTGAGTTAACAGATTATTGAAACAACGCAAACTTATGGAGAAAGTTTACTAATTATATGAAAAGTCCTTGATTGATCTTAAGAAAATAAAAATGGAATTTTAATGAAAAGAAGAGTTATGTTAAGGGCTTCTTAATTTGCATCTGATTAGATACACAAATTATTACCGAACCTCAGACGTTTAATTCAGCAGATGAATGAAGTTTTGCAGCTCACGTGATCCTCGGTGATGATGGTTCTGGCGTCGTCCTCATGAAGTTTTGAAGTGTTGTTCAGGGGCAAAACCCAGAATATGTGTCCCGCAAATATTCTCTTGACGATTAATGATATTCATGAGATCGTAAGTTGGATCTCGATGGTTGAGATGCTGCAGAAGCGCGCTGATTCCTCAGTCTGCGCGTGATGTGGAGAGCTGCGTCTTTTCTTCCTGGTAGACAAGCGCTGCAGGTCTTCGGGAATGATTAAAGATATCTGATCAGATTTCAAATTAGAAGAGAAAAAAAGAACTTTCGGACTTTAGATAAAATAATAGCTTCTGGTGGGTGCTTGGTCAAGAAAAATATAAAAATAAAGTCAAGATTCAAGTTTACATTAAAATTAAACAAACGGTGGTTTTACAGAAAGTTTAACAAAGAAAAAGAGATAAGTAAAAATTGGAGTTTAACTCCGATTAAGAATTGAGCTCAAAGAAATAGGAATTCCTAGGTATTTAAGAGAAAAAGAAAAAGGCATTAAAAATACAGAGTTACATAAACGAATTACGAGTTATCTGCTCTGTGTTCAGAAAAGCGACACGTGGTCGAGTCTTTGTTCAGACGGTCCTTTGTTCTTCCTTGCTGTGTGTAGGCCATAGAGAGACGACTGATGAAAAGAAAAGAAAAGAGAAAAAAAAAGCAGGGGTCCCTCTCCTTTATATAAGTTCTGTTGAGCTTCGTGGGCTTCCGGGATCTCAGCCAATGAGAGTCCTTCGTGGGGGGGCCCGATGAACTTTCCATCCAATGAACAAACAGTCTACAAGGGACCAATGAGATGCAGAAGGTGGGGTCTCTCTGAAGACTGGGTGAAATGTGATATCCACAGGAATACACACAATTTTAAATACATTGGAATATACTGTTACACACTTATGTTTAACTAAACTAACCTTAGTGTATCTTATAAGCAGTGCTTCTAGATCAACATGCAGGAATAAACATTCATTTAAACATTAACATGCATATATATAAAATCACAGATTAATGCATTTCACACATATTATTGATTTTCCACATTAAAACATCAGAGTCCATTGGCTTTTCATAGTTCTGAAAAGAAGAAGGTTTAGAATTGAGCTTGTAATAATGTACTTTAAAATTCACTGGTTAAATCCAGCGTGTCCCAAGGTTTAATGAAATTTTATTGAGCTGTGGATCCACGTTTGGCCAGGCCTGTTGTATGTTTATGGGGGCAATAAAAGCAAAGCCGGACATTGGGGAAATTCCTTAGGCTGGTTTTAACAAAAGGAATGGGATTTCAGCTGTGGCCTGGAGGAAGAAAATCCATTTTTTTGATAGTCTTACTCCTGGGTGAAAAATGTCTTTAAGCAGAAGAATAATTATTGCTGAGCCAAAGTGAGATGATGCTACAAGCTTTTACTGCAGGTTTGAAAAGAACCTACAGTTCTCACCTCCCACCCACACAAAAGGATTATCTGCAGCCCCAGGAACTCCATCCCTCCTCCACTCTGACCTCCCACCAGCACTAACGATCTGTGAAGAGGAGGTGCGCCGGGTCTTTCAGAGACAAAAGATCAAGAAGGCTGCAGGACCTGATGGTGTGTCTCCGTCCTGCCTGAGAGTCTGCTCCAATGAGTTGGCCCCCATCTTCACCCGGATCTTTAACAGATCACTGGAGCTGCGTGAAGTGCCTTCCTGCTTCAAACGCTCCATCATCATTCCAGTTCCCAAGAAACCCTCTGTTACAGGATTAAACGACTACAGACCTGTTGCCCTGACCTCTGTGGTCATGAAATCCTTGGAGAGATTGGTGCTGAACCACCTGAAGGTCATCACAGGCCCCCTGATGGACCCACTGCAGTTTGCTTACCGGTCAAACAGGTCAGTGGATGATGCAGTGAATATGGGACTACACTACATCCTGCAACACCTCGACTCCCCAGGGACGTACGCCAGGATCCTGTTTGTCGACTTCAGCTCAGCATTCAACACCATCATCCCAGGCATTCTTCATCAGAAACTCCTCCAGCTCAAGGTGCCCCCCTCCACCTGCCAGTGGATCTCCAGCTTTCTGACTGATAGGTGGCAACAGGTGAAGCTAGGGAGATTTACATCCAGCTCCCGAAAAATTAGTACTGGCGCCTCCCAAGGATGTGTCCTTTCCCCACTGCTCTTCTCCCTCTACTCCAACGACTGCACCTCAGAGGACCCTTCGGTGAAGCTCCTGAAGTTTGCGGACGACACCACAGTCATCGGTTTGATCCGGGATGATGATGAGTCTGCATACAGGCGGGAGGCGGAGCAGCTGATCCTCTGGTGCAGCCAGAACCATCTCGAACTTAACCCAGCCAAAATGGTGGAGATGACTGTGGATTTCAGGCGACACCTCCCTTCATTCCCCCCACTCACCATCCTCAACAGCACAGTGTCCACTGTGGACTCCTTCAAGTTTCTGGGTACCACAATCTCCCGGAACCTGAAGTGGTCCTCCCATATAGACATTGTCTGGAAAAAGGCCCAGCAGAGGTTGTTTTTTCTGCGTCAGCTCAAGAAGTTTGATTTGCCTCAGGAGCTGCTGGTTGTCTTCTACAACGCCATCATCCAATCTGTCCTCTGCTTTTCCATCACTGTCTGGTTTGGATCTGCCACTAAACAGGACAAGACCAGACTGCAGCGGATCATTAAGTCTGTGGAGAGGATCATCGGTACTGACCTACCCTCCATTGAGAACTTATATCGGTCCATAACCAGGAAACGGGCGGGAAACATCTGTGCTGACCCATCACACCCCGGCCACAAACTGTTTGAACTTCTATCTTCTGGTCGTCATTACAGATCACTGAAGGTCAAAACCACCCGTCACAGGAAGTTTCTTTCCTCAAGCCATCACTCTGATGAACTCCTAACATTCACCTAGTCCTACCTGTTGCTGTACTCATGACTTTTCATCCATTATTACATTGCACATAACTCTCACACTGCTTTTTACTTCATTCACATTATATCACTGAATCTGAGTTCACATTGAAATACTGTGTGACTGTATACTTTTTCATATATTTCTGCAAAGTGTGGTTAGTCTGAGTAAATACAGTGGGGCAAAAAAGTATTTAGTCAGCCACCAATTGTGCAAGTTCTCCCACTTAAAAGATGAGAGAGGTCTCCAATTTTCATCATAGGTATACCTCAACTATGAGAGACAAAATGAGAAAAAAAAATCCAGAAAATCACATTGAAGGATTTTTAATGAATTAATTGGTAAATTCCTCAGTAAAATAAGTATTTGGTCACCTACAAACAAGCAAGATTTCTGGCTCTCACAGACCTGTAACTTCTTCTTTAAGAGGCTCCTCTGTCCTCCACTCGTTACCTGTGTTAATGGCACCTGTTTGAACTCGTTATCAGTATAAAAGACACCTGTCCACAACCTCAAACAGTCAGACTCCAAACTCCACTATGGCCAAGACCAAAGAGCTGTCAAAGGACACCAGAAACAAAATTGTAGACCTGCACCAGGCTGGGAAGACTGAATCTGCAATAGGTAAGCAGCTTGGTGTGAAGAAATCAACTGTGGGAGCAATTATTAGAAAATGGAAGACGTACAAGACCACTGATAATCTCCCTCGATCTTGGGCTCCACACAAGATCTCACCCCGTGGGGTCAAAATTATCACGAGAACGGTGAGCAAAAATCCCAGAACCACATGGGGGGACCTAGTGAATGACCTGCAGAGAGCTGGGACCAAAGTAACAAAGGCTACATTAGAAACACACTACGCTGCCAGGGACTCAAATCCTGCAGTGCCTGACGTGTCCCCCTGCTTAAGCCAGTACATGTCCAGGCCCGTCTGAAGTTTGCTAGAGAGCATTTGGATGATCCAGAAGAGGATTGGGAGAACTCAACTTGAGACTCAACTTGTCGTGTTTGGAGGAGAAAGAACATCATACCTACTGTGAAGCATGGGGGTGGAAACATCATACTTTGGGGCTGTTTTTCTGCAAAGGGACCAGGACGACTGATCCGTGTAAAGGAAAGAATGAATGGGGCCATGTATCGTGAGATTTTGAGTGAAAACCTCCTTCCACCAGCAAGGGCATTGAAGATGAAACGTGGCTGGGTCTTTCAGCATGACAATGATCCCAAACACACCGCCCGGGCAATGAAGGAGTGGCTTCGTAAGAAGCATTTCAAGGTCCTGGAGTGGCCTAGCCAGTCTCCAGATCTCAACCCCATAGAAAATCTTTGGAGGGAGTTGAAAGTCTGTGTTGCCCAGCGACAGCCCCAAAACATCACTGCTCTAGAGGAGATCTGCATGGAGGAATGGGCCAAAATACCAGTAACAGTGTGTGAAAACCTTGTGAAAACTTACAGAAAATGTTTGACCTCTGTCATTGCCAACAAAGGGTATATAACAAAGTATTGAGATGAACTTTTGTTATTGACCAAATACTTATTTTACCGAGGAATTTACCAATTAATTCATTAAAAATCCTTCACTGTGATTTTCTGGATTTTTTTTTTCGTATTTTGTCTCTCATAGTTGAGGTATACCTATGATGGAAATTGGAAACCTCTCTCATCTTTTGAGTGGGAGAACTTCCACAATTGGTGGCTGACTAAATACTTTTTTACCCCACTGTAACTGCATATATTCCTGTATATATTTGCATCCTTTCATAGAAACGTGGACAGATTGTAATTTACTGTAATACTCTGTTGTCATTGAATCCTTATTTAAATCCTCCACCTGAACAACGAGAGCAAGTTTTTAGCCAAAGTCAAATTCCTTGTATGTGTTGTGCATACTTGGCCAATAAAGCTGATTCTGATTCTGATTCTGTATTCTAGAGAGAAATGTGTTGCCTAGTGTCAGGCAGCTTGGTCTCAGTCGCAGGTCATGGGTCTTGCAACAGGATAATGACCCAAAACACATAGCTAAAAACACCCAAGAATGGTTAAGAGCGAAACATTGGACTATTCTAAAGTGGCCTTCTATGAACCCTGATCTAAATCCTATTGAACATCTGTGGAAGGAGCTGAAACATGCCATCTGGAGAAGGCACCCTTCAAACCTGAGACAACTGGAGCAGTTTGCTCATGAGGAGTGGGCCAAAATACCTGCTGAGAGGTGCAGAAGTCTCATTGACAGTTACAGAAATCGTTTGATTGCAGTGATTGCCTCAAAAGGTTGTGCAACAAAATATTAAGTTAAGGGTACCATCATTTTTGTCCAGGCCTGTTTCATGAGTTTGTTTTTTAAAATAATTCTGTTGAACTACAATTCAAAAGCATTGTCTGATATTCATTGGTTAATTTTCGTAGATTTTTTATTTATTACCACTTTTGTCAGATTCAAGTTATTTCTGTGACCATTGTGGGCTTTTCTTTCATTAACAGAGGGGTACCAACAATTTTGTCCACGTGTGTACTTGGCGCCCGAACAGGGATTCCAGATACCCCTCTTCTCCTGGTTCCGGCATTTTTGGACCGAGACAGCCAGTGCACAGCTGCTGAGAAGACCACCCCCACCGACCCCAAAGGGTCGGCTTTGTGGAGGTGAGGCAAGGTCCGGAGATGCTGGGAGCGGACTTGAGGGTGACGGAGTTGAACTGAATGCAGATTGAAGTGAGTAAATTTAATTATTTATTAATGGTTTAGATGTCTGGCGCGGCAGGTTCAAGTCCAGTCATCGTAATAAGCGTAGAATTTGGGTTTAGACGTCTGGTGTGGCGGGTTCAAGTCCGGTCATTGTAATAAGGTACCGTCGGTTCAAGTCCAGTCGGGAAAGTACCACAGTTATATGGAACCGCTCAGTAATAAATGCATTTTTACTGAAGTTAGTTCGAGTCTAATCTGGGAAAGAGCGCGTGGAAGGCAGAAGACTACCGTGGAGTGATATTGACGGCCGAAATAAACCAGAAAAAATATATGTATAGAGAGAAAAAAATAGAAGAAAAAATAGTTATAATTACTAACTAACTAACTAACCTGCACTTATATAGCGCTTTTCTAGTCACAAAGACCACTCAAAGCGCTTTCATTAATACTAACCCTCTATTCTAAGGGCCTATAGGAAACAGATATCTAGGGACAATTTAGAACAGCCAATTAACCTAACATGCATGTTTTTGGCATGTGGGAGGAAACCGGAGAAATCCCGGAGTAAACCCACGCAACACGGGGAGAACCTGCAAACTCCACACAGATCACTGTTGGTCGGGGGCTGGGATCGAACCCACGATCCCACGATCCCCACAATCCCCCGGCCAAGGGTAAACTGTGCTGCCGCAGTGCTAACCACTGCCCCACCATGCAGCCCCATAATAAGAAATATCCTTAAAATAATAAGGAATAACTTCAACAATAACTAAAATACCATAAGATATAACTTAAAATAATAATACAGTTCCGGTTCCGCCGGACTGGCGGCGCCACATGAGTGGGCTGCCTGTTGCAACAGCCTTTTTTTTAATCTTCCTTCTTTCTACACCTTTCACTCTGTATATATATCACGGATGCACGGATCGCCCCGGGGGTCTCCCGGGTCGGCGGACGGAGCCACGGTTTGCAGCGGGAGACGTTACAGCGGGGAGGAGCTAGTGCTAGCTAGCACTTGGCCGCCGCCCGGTGCTAAAGGGAAACTCGACATACCGGGAGCTGTAGCGAAAACGAAGCGGGTGTCGGGCTGGAGTTTAGGCGGCGTGAAAGAAATATAAGACAGAATAATAAAGAGCGATGGCAAGAACCAAGCAGACCGCCCGTAAAATCTACTGGAGGAAGAAGCCCCCCAGGAGACAGCTAGCCACAGGGCTGCTCGGAGAGGCGCTCTGGCCACCGGCAGAGTGAAGAGGCCTCGCCGTCACAGGTCCGTGGCTCTGAGAGAGATCCGTCGCTACCAGAAATCCACGGAGCTGCTCATCCGTAAGCTGCCCGTCCAGCGCCTGGTGAGGGAGATCGCTCAGGACTTCAAGACCGTCCTGCGTTTCCTGCGTTTCGCCGTCATGGCTCTGCAGGAGACCAGCGAGGCCCACCTGGTGGTCTCTTCTTCGCTAAGGGGGTCACCATCATGCCCAAAGACTTCCAGCTGGCCCGCTGCATCCGCGGAGAGAGAGCTTAGACTTTCTGCTGCACATCCACCAGCCATAATGCTCTGCACTGTGTGTCTATATATATACATTTATAGTAATATGGACATATGTTTACTAGATGTTGTTTTTTCTTGCCTTCTGATTGTTGCTCTGAGTGTTGCTATCCCTGTGCTGTTGCAATCCTGGAATTTCCCCATTGTGGGACTAATAAAGGCTTATCTTATCTTATCTTAAAATGAACTTAAAATAGAATAAAATAGCCTTTTAACTTAGATAAAATAATAAATAAATTAAAATAAATAACTGCAGTTGTTTGTCTGGTCATTTGCATTTGTTTGTGTGTGTTTTTAATAAATAGCGTCTTCACGGTTTTGTTTTGATTAAAAATGGGCAGCGGCCAGAGCAGAGGGAGAGATTGCGAGAGGCAGTGTAACATTCCGCTATAAAATAGTGGTCAGACGCTCCTTTGGTTGCTCCAGTCGTCTGAGAAAGGCCTTTCCTCTTTTCCTCTCTCCTCTCCTCTCTCTTCTCGCGCGGCTTCTTCCGCCTCCCTCTTATCCTGCCGCCAGCTGCTGGAAATCAGCTGATTGCCCATCACGTGACCAGCTGACGTTTTGACAGCTTGATTATTTCTTTTTTTTTTCAACATACAAAGATGCAACCCGATAGTGAAACTTAGCTATGAAAGAGGCACAAACAATGAATGGAGCATTTAAATATTGCATCTTATCATTTCTGATAACTAGGCTTACCCTGTATGTATTTGACATTTTATCCATACAAGGGGCGATGCAATAACGTATTGTATGTGGCAGTGCTACATAGACCCGCCCCTCCAGCTGGAGGCTACTATGGTAAGACACCCTAATCTCTTTTTAGATTGGCCACATTTATATTATCTTGTTTTTCAGGTGGGTTACTCCATCCTACTTTGTAATTAACAGGCCCCAACTCTTTTTTTTTTAATTCTTGCTGGACCTTCCCACTTAGGCACTAGCTTGACCGAAAATTTGTTACTAGCTTTGGGGAGTGGGTGTGATCTGACCCAGACTTAATCACCCTGCTGAAAGTGCACCTCTTTACAGCAGGAATTATAGCACTTAGCTTGTCCAGCCTGGTGTACCCCCACCCTCCGCTTAACCTTCTCTGCCATCCTCTGCTGTCGTTCCACCATGATGTATGCTGCCTGCTGGTCAGGTGAGAGCGGTTAGTGAATGAGCCTTTCCAGTGGTCCTGTAGTTTCCTGCCCAAGGTCAATTCCGCTGGGGTTCTCCCTGTTGTTTTCAGTTGAGCAGTATTGAGTGCAAAGTGGAACTCCGGAATCCACTGGTCCCAGGTGTTGTGGTTCTGTCCCACGAACAAGGCTATCGTGGTCCTTATTGTCCTGTTAAAGCGTTCTGTGAGGTAAGTCTGTGGGTGGTAGCTCGTGGTTAATTTCTGCACTACTCCCCAGGATTTACAGAGATCTGTCAGGAGCCTGGTGGTAAATTGTGGTCCCGTCAGAAACCAAGTACCGCGGCACTCCCCAGCAGGTGAAAACTTACGTCAAACAGGTTCATTTTGTCTTCTTTCAATTATTTATCCTTTTTTTTTTTTTCCTTTGAAAGACAAAAGTAAAATAGAAAGATGTCTTTACCTTCTTTACATGTTTCAACTGCACTGCAGCCTTCATGAAGGCTGCAGTGAAGAAGGTAAAGACATCTTTCTATTTTACTTTTGTCTTTCAAAGGAAAAAAAAAAAAAAAAAAAAAAAAAGGATAAATAGGTGAAAACTTCCTCTCATAGAATCTTGCCAAGATGAGGTGTGTCACTTTCTCTTAAGGGAAACATTTCAACCCACTTTGAGAAGTAGTCTACCACCACTAGTAGGTAAGTATTGGCATTTTTGCTTCATGGAAAGGGGCTCATAAGGTCGATTCCCATCATCTTCCCCGGAGCCAAGATGTCCATGCTCTGCAGTACCCCAGCTGGCTTGGTTTTGTCTGCCTTATATTGCTGACAGGTCATGCAGGTTTTGGTATGACTCAAGACAGCTTTCCGACCACCATGTTACCTCCAAAATCTCAACAGGGTCTTCAACTGACCCAGATGCCCACCTAGGGGATTGTCATGGTAGTACCAGAGGAATTCCAGGACTAGGGACTGTGGTACTACCAACTGGTGCTTCTCTCTTTGGTCTTTTAAAGAGGCTCATTGATACAGCACCCCCTGGTGTATGACAAAACTGATGTGGTCAGGTTGTGAGTTGTTCAGCTTGTGCTGTTTAAGGTCACATACCACCTGGTCTTTCTCCTGATCTGCCGCAATTTCTGCTAAGGAGGTAGGCCACTCCTGGATGATTTGCAGGAGTTCCTCTGAGCAGTTAGTGTCATAGGTGTTAGTGTCATAGGTGGGTGAAGGCTCCATGCTTGAGGCTGGAGTCCAACAGGGTAGCGCACCTCCTGCCGGCAATGCGTGGTAAAGGCAAGTGTCCCCCTGGGTGGTGCACATGGGCGCTTTAACCTCCCCACTTGCATCCTGTGTTTGGTGGACATCTGGGGCATCACAGGCAGTGCCAACTGTAGGAAATTCTGGGTGCAATGGAAGTTTTGGATAGTAAGCGGGTACACCAGGCAGACCCAATGATGGAATGGGTGCTACAGGACTAGTATCTGTAGAGACTGAAACGGCTTTCTGTGCTTTGGGACGGCTAGCGAGACTTAACTGGCTAAGCTGCTGTTTCCATTTTTTGTCCCTCCACAACAGGCAATTTACAATACTTTTTTCCAATGTTTCAAATTTCTCATTAAATTTTTCAAAACTCTGGTCAACATACTGTCAGAAATAAGTCTCTCTGTTAACAGTGCTGTTAATAAAGTCCTTTACCATCAAACTGGATAAGCTGCTGTGTTAACATTACCACCTGATTTTTTAGCTCCTCATAATCATGTTTTGCAGGGTGTGCCACATCCTCCCTCATTTCACCATTTTTGTAATACTGTTGTTCAAAAGCAGCACATACATTTTCATTGTCACCATGACCAGTTTCAGGCTCATTGTCAGCATCTAGCAATTTATAGACCTCATCCCCATAATCATCATCTTCCAAGTACAAAGTACTCAATAAAGATGAAATTTCCTCTGGAGGATTCCTCCTTGTTACAAAAGGTCCCGCCATGAAATATGGATTAATAGGCCTTCCACCTTGAGCAGCTTCACCATTATACTTTCCCATTGCCATTATTAATTAACTCACCACAACTAAACCATAAAGCCATAAATTAGAGCTCCATACTGGCCACCATATGTAACATTCCACTATAAAACAGTGATAATTACAAAAAAAAAAATGGGGTTGAAATTATTTCTCTAGACAAGCCAATATGGTTTTTTGTGGGTTATTATTGCAACTCAAGAGAACCAGTGATATTTACACAACAAATAATTAACTTAAAAATTATCCACAAGTGTCCCATACCATATTCAGTCTTTTTTCTTTTATAACCAAAATATCGGTGGTAAACCGTCCATGACAATGTCCAAATCTTCGCCGGCACAAAACAGAAGAAAAAGTGAAGAGTCCAAATAATGTCACCCAAAAAAATAACAGGACATCACTGTTTTTTAGTCACAACAAAAACTCCTGAGCTCAGGCAAAGTATAGTTCGTAAATGAACTGTTCAAATTCAGCGCGATTTCCGGAGGCTACTCTTAGGTGTCTCTGTATTGTTCTTCACTGGCCAGTGCAAATTAAATTTGTTGAAACTTTAATCCTGTCTGATTTTTTGACTACTGGTTAAAGAGATTTTTCCAACAGTTTCTTTAGCCCTGGTAAAGGAAAAGTTGTTTCCCACTCATAATACGCCTCCACAATAATCATTAACCACAGCATTCACACACAGAACAGCACCTGATTGGATGAACATCTCAGAACACCAAACATTCGTCCATGGATTTCAAATTGGTTCCAACATGGCTGCTTCAACATAAAGTAAAATGTGTTTCTTTAATGTGAGAACTAGAGCACATAGCTGGTTACATCTCATCTGAATTATATACAGTATACAGTGTGTGTATATATACAGTATATATACTGTATATATATATATAAAATTATTAATCATGATGAGACTTCTTCATGAAGTGAATCACTACTTAATTAATTCTGTTATCATTGCCTGCAAAGCAATGAGGCTGTGTGTGACAGAAGTAATTACACTGGTCAACACCAAATTTATTGTCTAAGTTTTTTTTTTAGCTGATTTAGGACAATTTTGATGTGCTGAATCCAAAAATCCCATTGGTTTTGCTCAATCAGGTCAGCTTTTTGAATTATGGCCACATGTTGTTTTATACGTTTTTGTTTACTTGTATGGGTATTTTCGCTTTATATGATGCAAAATTCTTTTTTCTGTCTTGAAATTCTCTGAGTTTTGAACAATGATGACGTAACATTCAACGTAACAATGTAACATTTACATGTACTTACCTTTATAAAAAAGGTAAGTACATGCACAGTACTAAGTAAGTACAGGCTTTTACTTAGCACCTGATCGAGAGAAAAGGATGTCATTGCTGCTGAATTCAGCAGTGCAAAATTGTCTTAAATCAGTTGAAACAACACAGACAACTTACAAAAAAAAAAATTATTTTTGTAACCCTGTGTAATATGACCATTTACATTATTTTCATGGGTAAAAGTACAACAATAACCTCCCATAAAGGGCACACACCCCTATGGGTGGCAGTTAATTGAAACCATTCTATTTTATGTCATAAATTTTACAAATAATTGTAGCCTATAATTAAGTGTTTCAATCCATAAGGTGTTCTTGCCCACTCTCACTCAAGGAAACAGTGAATGAAGGGACCCCACTCCTAGTACATCTGTGCCCCAAACGGCATCATGTGGTAAGAAGGCATCTCTCTTCACCCTGCTCACCTGCCCTGCTGACAAGATGAGGGTATGGTCGGCCGCCAAAATGGAGTACACAACCCTGCCCAGTTTCCGGCGAGGTGTGGATATGTCCAATGACTACCTCCCCCCCGCCCCGACAATATAGATCTTTAGTATAACATATACTCGCCTCGTTGGTCAAGCAGGTAGCAGTACAGGGGAGAGACGCCCTGTAAGCCGTTGCACACTTAGAGAGTGTTAAGCTGCCCAAAGGGACATCACCGCTTCAGAAAAGAGTAATTCCCTGATGAAATTAACCTTGCCTTCGCAGTGTCATCATGTTTCTGATCAGTGGAGTGATAAGTGTTGTGACAGGTGTGATCCAAAATGATGTTTGCTGCGTTATTTCTATATATAGCCTCTCTTAAAGGCCAAATGTCACGTAATTTTTTTTTCTAAATGACAACGAATTTAGATAAAATACACATAGCTTAAACCAAATATTCATACCGGAGACCATATCACCCACCTGTATTTACATAATTGCACAAAATACACCAGGTGAAGGCCCCACCTTGCTTGCTGGCTTGTGACAGCCAGTCCAGACCACGCCCATGTTTTTGACATCACCAGTTGTACCCTGGCTGCCCTGCCTATCCACATTCACACTTATCAACATTGGACAATCATGACGGAAAGTGACAGCGATTGTGAACAAATTAGTTTAGTTTTGTCTTTTTTTTTGTCAGTGGTTCAGACAGTGACAGAGGCATAGAACCTTACCGGTTCGAGCCGTCCGAGACGGAATCAGATGCTTTGTCTGATGACAACAGTTCCAACGATGACCAGAGAGCAGAACCAGTGGAAAATGTCATTGAACTGGACATTAATCGCCTCCGAATTGCGAAGCCGAAGGGGGTCTGTCGAGGGCGCCCCATAAATATTGATTTTTCGGAAGCCATTATTATTACATTGGAGGAGAGCCGCTGCTGTCAAGAAATTGACCAGATCAATATGAAAATGGAGGCGCATACCTGTCAAGGGAGACGTTTTTGCCGTATTTTGGTGGGCGGAGTGGTGGTGGACACTTTTCTGGGAAATGTTTTAAATGTAGTTCGTGTTGTTATTGTCAAATATTTTAAGGAAAATACGGGGAAAATGCAATTTTAGCAAAAACGGGCGTATTGCCATTTCTGTACGCCCAAAAGGAAAAATATACTGGAAAAAAAATTGAGTGTTTTGCGGAGCACTCGTGTGTGTGATCAGCCACAGCTGGTGCTGGCAGATCGCTCAGCGTCAGCTATTCGCACTACCATGAGAAGTGTGGAGTCACTCATTAGTTTAATTGTTTGGGCGGGCTGATCGCTCAGCTTGAGCTGTTCTCACTACAATGAGAAGTTATTAGGACAATGGTTTAACACGTTGAGCTGTGCAGTGGTTGCGGAACAGACAGAGATCCCAGAGAGGTGTGCCTTGTTGCTCCGCCATTCCTTATAGCCGCTTTTTACGGTGTTGAAGTACGGCGAAAACGTCTCACTTGACAGGTATGAAAACATTTCCCAGAGAAGTGTCCCTTATTACCCAGCTGTCCCTGATAGTCCCGTTTTAAGGTATGGGTGAAATATCCAATTTTTTCTTTCTTGTTGCTCACTTCAACCTTCCAGTCTCCATATAAACAATCAATTGAAATACCGCAAGCATCAAACTAGGGTACAATCGATTTCGTCACTTCCGCCTTCTTCCCCAGGCGATTCCAGGGGCCGTGTCAGGCCAAGCGCGGCAGTTTTAAATTAACGAATATTCCGTTGTTACTGAAGCATATGCACCAAGACCCGAACGGATCGGTTCCCTTTTATATCTAGTTTCAAGATATTTAAAGTACCCTGTTACGTGACATTTGGCCTTTAAGAAACAAACAGCCTGTAGTAGCTGTATTATTTTAGCAGTACCAGATAATTTGTCCAGCTGTTAGTGTTATTTGATGTACAAACATAACAGTTCTCTACGGTGTATAGGCAGTGGAACAACTTAAAAATAACCAAAACAAAAGTGTTACTACGAGGATGGTGAGGATGAAAAAAGGCAACAACACCAACCGCACCTTTCTTTCTCTTACATTTTTGCCTCGCCATGATAAACAAACAGCCTGCTTTGCTATGCAAAAGCTGTTACTGGGCCAGGGGACCGTCAGCCGACACTTGCATAGAGAAACAGTTAAACAGTGACTTGTTGAGGATTTTTTTTTTTTAATGAGTATGTAATGTGTATTAAACTATCTCTTGCTGAGGGTTCCAAGTGGGGTAAACGTTAGATGCACCCAAGTGTCACGTCCTTCGCTTTTCAACAGTTATTGAACTTAGTTATTGAACTTAGTTCCCCGCTGACTCTCTTACCATCATCTTTTACCATCCTCACCTGTACATAACTGCATAACTACATAACTACATCTAACTTATTGCACATTATTTGCACATAACAGTACTCTTAACTTTCTGCACTGCTGCATATATTTGCATATATTTGCTTAAATTGCACATACTGTTAATTACCGTATATACTGCACTGCTGTCCTTTGCACTTCTGATTGGATGCTAAACTGTGTTTCGTTACCTTGTATTCATACATGTGTAATGACAATAAAGTTGAATCTAATCTAATCTAATCTAATCTTTGTTTTGTCTTTGCCAGGGAGTTTTGGTCCAGTTTTCTTTGATGACCAGATCCCCTGGTTTGGCCAAAAGATGGGTGCACCTTCCATGGTTCCTACATCACATGGTCCCTCCTGGGAAGGGTAGTATGGATAACATCCCTGTCAGTTGTCATTCTTTGCATGTAATCAACCAGAAACCTTTCCTCATCACCAAAGTTAAATGGCTTCAATAGTAAGGTTTGCCATTCATAATTTTCCTATTTTTCTTTGTGACTATTTCCCTAATCCATCTTTCTTAATCCTATTTGTGCATTATGCTGATCCTGTAGATTGTTGATGGTAAGCTAAATGGTTTCCTAGGTAAATGTTGGGTACCAACAATTTGGGTACTCTACCTAAAAGTGATATGATTTGATTTACAAAGTGTATTCCATTAAATGTATTCCATTATCTAAGTGAATCATTTCAGCTATTCTAAATCTTGATATTGTTTCGGTTAAGGGTTTCAGTATTACCATAGCAGTATTTAGATTATAGATAATTATTATAATATAATTATAATAATTATAATTATAATTATGTTATTTGTAGGATGAAGTGCCTATAAAATTATTTGTCATAAGGTACAGGAATTATTTATTTTATTTAATAGTGGGTGTGAAAGGGGGCGGAGTTGAACCATCACTTCTACACCCGCTAAATTAAATAAAAGCACTCGTGAAAGGGGCACCAGTCCTAACGGACAATAAAATTAACTTTAATTTTATTTAATTTTGTACCTTAAATTACTTAATGAATCAGTCTCAAAGTTTCAGTGAGTTTTTGTCCTGCCGTGATTAGGAAACCTGTATATGCGAAAGGAAAACGCTTCTACTGATCTTATTCACTCTTTTATTAAAATCATTCAGGTTACATGGCATGGCGTTCAAATGATGAATAAACAGATTCAGATGATGACAGTGTAAAATATCACATTAACTGATATTGGGTTCCTGAACATAAAATCCAGCTTTACACCTCTGCAGAACCAAGGAGAAACTAGACTTATGTTTCAACGGTAAATGAGGCTGGAATGTTTTAACAAAACATCGCAATTTTATGGGGAAAATTCATAAGCTAATTATCTAAAAATGACTCCTGAATTAATCTACAAAATTTAAGGGCAGTTACTTAAAAATGACTGAAAGTTTTTGTTCAGTTTACAATTCCATCCTGCGGCTGAGAGACTAATTGAGCCCTGAAATACGGGCCATATTCAATTGTAATTTAATTGTTAGGACATCACGTTTTAACCCAGAAATAGGAGAAATAAGAGTCTCACTCACACAACGGCCGTTGGTCCAAGTTCCGCGGGTCGGTACCGCTGGGTTTTGAAGTTAGGACATCGGGAGGAAACTGCTGCAAGATGCCTCCTCACGGCCGTGGAAGTGTAAACTCAGCTGGGGGCTCTCCAGACAATGGCAGCAGTGGGTGGTCTGTCACAGAGCGGCGTGAAAAGTCCTTTGAAAAAAGAGTCCAAATTTGGGGTCTCTTGTAGCGGGATCGACCCGAAAACTGAAGAAAAATCTTCTCAGTCTCTGTTCACTTTAAACTAGGCAAATTAAAGGTCCACTTTAATGGCGTGAAAAGTCATTAAAAAAATATGTTAGAAAAACATTTACTAGGATAAGAATGGCTTCTGAGGTGAAGGAAAAAATTTGAGAATTTGATTCTCTAAAAAGGGACGAGCTCTAAAGAAAAATGGTTCCTCCTCAGTTTCCAGAATATAAGAAAAGATTTGACAAACACACAGAGAATAAAATAAAACTTCACAGGGCCTTGAAACGGTGGAATAAAATCTTCTTCTGAGATCTAGATTACTATTCTGCTTCCTTAATCTTAATTTAGTTCCTAATCTTTCTCAAAATCTCTTTCTTTCTTCTTTCTGTGTTTCTAATTCTTAATTCTATTTCTAGCTAATCTTCCTGCCTGTTCTTTGTCTGATCTGTTCCTTTTTCTTTTTCTAACTCTTAACTTCTTCTGTTCTCTTAACTAAACTCAAATCTAACTCCTCTCTTTTAAAGTTACCTCACCGGGTCGTAAAACTGATGATGTAGTTGCAAGACTGACCAATCGGCTTTTTCAGAAGCAGTTTGAAATGGCTGCTATCCAATGTGAGAACACTTCTTTGTCTGAGAGCAGCCAATCAAATGAAGACACCATCCCATGAAATTTCAGAGGGAAAATCAACAGTCAGTTCTTATGAGATAAATGCTCGATATAAAATCTAACTAAATTAAATGACTTGGCTAATATATGGTGATCATGCATTTATACCATTACTCCAATAACACTCATGAATATAACATTTCTTATACATAATTATAATACATGCATTCACATTTAGATCAAGATTAGAACAGCAGAACATGCAGCAAACCATGGTTGGTGATAAGAGGGATGATTTTCAGTGTCCTTAGGATCCAGAGGATAAGCTGAAAGCGTTGGTACACACCCATGGCAGCTTCGTCTCCTTGGCAACACTTGACCTAAATACTAGGTTAAAAGGTTTTTGTGATGTCCATACACACTAGCATGCAAACAGTATCTATTACTAAGTACAGATCTTTGGCTTTGGTTTACTGGAAGGACTTCCATGAATTTCCAAAAATAATTTGAATATGGACAAATGTAGATTATATAATTGACTTGGAGTAGTAAGCTAAGGCATAGGTCTTGAAATGACTCAAAAATTCTAGCTACAAAAATAAGTGCGTAGTCTTACATACCTGAGGTAGGAATTTTGGTCTACAAGGAAATAGCTATCATAGTTGTTAAAAAAAAACATAGTTTGAATGGGTACAAAAATCAAAATGGAGTGTCAGAGCTATATATAAAAATATAGGTTTGTATACTGTATAAGCATGCATATAACTTCAAAAATTCAAAAATAAAGAAAAATAAAAGTCAAAACAAAGAATGCAAACAAAAATGTATTGCTTATCTGAGGTAGATGTTTAGGTTAAGCAATATTGAGTTAATTCAAGGAGGTTCGAACTGAATTGGTTTAGCTGGACTAAACCATGGTTCCACAGAGGTCTTACTCAGAGGGTGTTTGAGACCTTTGTTCTGGAAGACTGAGCGAGCATGGGGAGTCATCATTGTTCTTTGAGTGGCAATGAGGAATAACTTCGTGACATCTGAAACAGGGGCAAGAAGCGGTGAAGGCAGACTCATTGTCAAAGTGTTAGCTGAAAGTCTAATATTTTTAGCTACCTTTCGAAGAAACACAGGCATTAGATGTGGGTGAGCAGGGTCACCCTCTAACATGAAGAGTGACAAGTCCAAGACCTTGTTGAGTTTGAATGAGGCTTTGGAGCAAACATTCAAAACCAACACAGTATCTTGCAAAGTTTTGGTAACAGTTGGTGGTTCAACTATCTGGCATTTCAGTGTAGCGGTGTTGACTGATTTAACAGTAGACGTGCTAAGGCTAGCAAGGGGCCCTAATGATGAGGCCGTGGTTGAGAATCTACTTAAGGATTGTTGACTTCTTGTCTGGACTCTGTCCAGTTCTAACTGGGCGAAAGTAGGTGAGGGGGCTAGGTAGAGGGCTAAACTGAAAAACAGGAGGGCCATCGTCCTGGCCAACGAATAGAAGTGAGTCATTTTAATCTTGAGCTTCTTGTCAGTTTTCCTTTTCTTGAGGTACCTGAGTGGTAGGTGAAAGTTATTCTCAGAGGTGGAACAACTTTGTTAGAGGCTGAGCTCTAAGCTATTAGTGTTTATCACCTTTAGAGGGTTTTGTGATTATCGACTTAAGCTAGTGATGTTGTTGATCTTGTTTGTACTACTTTGAAATAGTAACTTGATGATACTGAATGAAATTTTGCGGGGTCTTTTAAGGTTAGATTTTAGGGAAGTCAGTTAGTTTGGGTTAACTTTCTCCTTTTGAAGGTTTAATGCAGTTACCTGATTGCGGAAGAGAAACGCGACCGAGAATGTCTGAGGCTGATAGTCAGCTAACAGTTAGCTATCGAGCGCAAACAAGATTTAGGTTTGTTTACTGACTTAATGGAACAGTGTTGTCCCCGACAAGTCCCATGGGGTTTTTGTAAGCTTTGATTTGATTACGATGGACCCATTTGGAGATGGGGTCCTGGCGACCTTTGCTTATTTTGATTTGGTAAACGACCGGAGAGAGTTTATCTGTGATCGTGTGTGGACCTGTCCACCTGGGGAGGAACTTCCGAGTGAGTTTTCCTGCTCGTGCGTTGGTCTGTCCTGTCTGAGGAATGAAAGCACAATAGAAAACCTTGTCTCCCACTTGGAGTTCATCATGTGAGGCTTTCTGATTGTAGTAGGCTTTGCGTCCTTCAGCTGATCGGTCCAAATGTTTTTGGGCAAAGGCAAAAGTCTGTCGGAGATGTTTGCTCAGGTCAGTCATGTACTGGTGAGTAGTGTAAGCTGTAGCAACACTGGCTTCTCCAGGTTGGTAGAGTAAATGCAGGGGCAAAGTCATTTGCCGGCCTGTCATCATTTCAAAAGGTGACACCCCCGTAGCTTCATGGGGTGTGGCTCGGATGGCCATTAAGACCAGCGGGAGTTTTACATCCCAGTCTTTTTGGTGTGGTGAAACATACTTCTTCAGTATGTTGATCACAGTTCGGTGGGTTCTTTCAACCTGTCCGGAGGATTGTGGGTGGTGGCTAATATGGAAGTTAGCTTTAACTCCCAAGGTTTCCCACAGTTGTCGCATGACTTCGGCGGTGAAATGAGTGCTGCTGTCAGAGTTGATTCGGCTTGGCAGACCAAACCTAGAGAGTACATGGTTCATCAACAAGTAGGCCGTGGTTTCTGCTGTGTCATTAGGAGAAGGCAGGCACTCGACCCATTTGGTGAAAGCACATGTGACTGTGAGGAAGTATTTGTTTCCTCTGGCTGACCGTGGAAGGGGACCTACCCAGTCAATTTGGAGGTCAGACCATGGGAATGAAATGCCTCTTTTCTGTAGGGGTGCTCGATGCATGGGGTTGGTTGGTTGAAACTGGCAACATACGAGACATCCCTTGATATAGTCGGCTACATCCTTTCGCATGTATGGCCAATATGCCACTTGTTTGAGGGCGTTGTACGTCGCTTTGACGCCTTTGTGTCCTGCAGTTGGGAGATCATGGGCATGAACAATCATCACCCCCCTCTGGTTACGAGGGACCACAAGCGCAGGCGTAGGGAGTTCATCGGAAATATGAACTAGAATGCCATTTCGCAGCTGCAAGGATGATCGTGCGGCAAAAAGTGGCTTCGAGTCTGGAGTTTCAGCGAGATCCGAGTCGGATGGTGCATTAAGTGCAGGATCTGAGATGTATTGTATCATTTTATGGACCGCAGGGTCAAGGGTTTGAAGAGAGATAAGGTCAGCGTCTGTGAAAACAGGGTCAACCGCAAGGGGACCTGTGGTTTGTGTCGTGTCTTGGGACCTGTTAGTCTGGGCCCTAGTGACTGCGCAGACTGTAGGGGTGGGTGGGTGGGACTGTGAAGTCGGCACCTGAGCAGAATCAAAGGACCAGGGTGTGCCTTGTATGGCTCCTTGTTTTGCAAGTGAGTCCACAAAGTCATTCCATTCTTTGTCCTGACCTGGTGTGCGCGAGTGACCTCTGACCTTTTTCCAGTACACCTGGAGGTTGTTAGAGGTGACCAGGTGATCACATGCCTTGAAAAGGTCTTGATGTTTAACCGGTTTGCAGTTGGAGGTTACAAAACCTTTGGCCTTCCAGAGTGCTAAATGACAAGTGAAACTGAGGCGTGCGTAGTTGGAGTCAGTGCAGATGACCAATGTGCGAATGCCATGGTCTACAGCAAGTTGCAGTGTAATGAGCACACCTGCGATTTCCGCATACTGAGATGATTGGGAACCCAGTTGATAGCTGTGGGGTTCACAAGGCTGATTGTTCAGCCATGCCACACCCACACCAGCACGAATGTGAGTTTCATGGTGAAAAGAACAACCATCGACATAGGCGGTGACCATATCTTGACAGATGTTCTGGTCAAAGTAGTGATGGTTTGGGTCTTCAGTGACTGTAGGTGGCTCTGCACGAATGGATGGTCCTGGAGTGTCCTCAGAGCACCGTTGGCAGGCAGCCAAGTCTGTGCCGAGAGGGCTTCTCAACTTTTGTGCGTAGCGGACCTCCACATCAAAGCTTTGTAGAGCCATCAACCAGGAGCTATTCTGGCATTTGTTACAACACCTTCTCTGATGCGTTGACTGTTGAGGAAGACCACTGGTTGGTGGTGAGTCTCAACTGTGATTCTCTGGCCTCCTACATAGTTGGAGAAATGCTTGACTGCCCATACAGTGGCCAGAAGGGCTTTTTCACAGTCCGAGTATTTCAGTTCCGGACCGGAGAGGGTTTTGCTGGCATAGGCCACGACTCGTTTGTCGTGGTCGTAGATTTGGTATAATCCAGCACTTAAGCAGTTGGCAGAGAACCCCACTTGTAAGAAGAATGGCTGGTCGCAGTTGGGATAGGCCAAACATGGTGCTGTGCATAACTTTTGCTTCAACGCTAGCATAGCCTGTTCTTGAGCCTCAGACCAAATGAAAGGGGTGTCCTTTCGTAGGAGGTCTGTAAGGGGTTTTGCCAAGTCTGCATAATCCTCCATGAACTGACGTGAGTAATTGCATACCCCTAGGAAGCTCCGGAGTTCGGAGATGTTGGTAGGGGCTTTGATGTTTAACACACCTTGAATTTGTGCCGTTTGTGGTAGTACCCCTTTGGATCCTACCAAGAGACCAACATAGTTGACTTTGGTTTTGCACCATTGGCATTTGGAGAGAGAAATTTTGGCTCCAGCTCGCGTGAGCTGGCCAAGGACATGGTCAATTTCAGTGAGGTGGGTGTCCAGAGTTGGACTCCGAATGAGAATGTCGTCAACATAGATGAGGTTACCTCTGTCTCGGGCATCTGGACATGCTTTGTTCAAGAAAATGTTGAACTCTGCAGGAGAGTTGGCATAACCGAAAGGGCATCGGGTGAATGTGTATTGGCGATTCGCGAACGTGAAGGCCAGTTTGTGTTGGTCTTCAGCTTGGACAGGAATAGTCCAAAAACCAGAAGCAATGTCCAGTGTTGAGAAGTATTTGGCATCTTTGACTCTAGGGAGTTCTTGCTCCAGTTGAGTCATAGGCCATCTAGAGAGAGGAACTTGAGTGTTCAATTTCCTGTAATCAATGGTGAGTCTCCACTTACCATTGGGCTTTAGGACAGGCCATAAGGGAGCCGAGTAGGTACTGTTGCATGGCCTGATTATGCCACGGTCCAGTAAATCATCGATTATTTCTTGTACTGGGCCGTACGAGGCCAAGGGAATCTTGTACTGCCTGACGTAGGTTGGAGGGGCGTCAGGTGGTGTAGGAATGCGTACTGAGTGGATTGTGGTCAGTCCACAGTCCAAGGAGTCTTTGGAGAAGGATTGTTCATACTTAAGAAGAACTTGGTGAAGTTTTTCACATTCTTCGTCAGAGGTTAGGGCATCAGCATCAGCTACCACCTGTGCAATCTCTTCAGCGATAGTGAGGACTGGTTTCGGCGGAGCATCGCTGGGATTGTCATTGGTTTGCTGATCGGACTCCGATGGAAGGAGTTCAATGGCTTGGACAAGCATTTGGTCATTGTTAGTCAAGTCGATTCGTCCGACTGACTCCTTGTCAGGGGTTGGTATTGACACAAGAGCGATGGCCTTAGAAGGCTTAGTGTAAATGACTGTAGGTTCAAGAGAGTCGGCCCAAAGAGAATCAGGGAGGCCGCCTAGCACAGGAACAGTCAGTTCAAAATCGTGGAAATCTGTGGTGATGAGCCAGCCAAGAGGCGTGGCCTTGGGCAGGACGATGGTCTCTGCCGTGGGATTGTTAACCGGTAATGTGGTGGTTCTGTGTTCTAGGCTTAGAAGGGGCATGGCCTCCAGAGTTAAGCCTAGATTGTCAAGCAAAGGAGCCGGTTGGAAAAATGCTTGTGGATGCATAAGTTTCTGTCCTGTTTGAATGCATAGTTGGACCGGGTAGCACGTAACATTAGCAGGTATGAGACAATGTTGAGTGTTCAGTAACTGGCAGGCCTCAGGGATGGTCTGGCCTGACTTTAGAGTGTCAAGATCTGGTTTAGAGTGAGCGTCTCGGACTGAGGTGAGAGACCATAAGACATTGTTTATGGTATCAACCTGGGTTCCAAGTCTCACAAGAAGATCACTGCCGATGTAGACTGCATGTGGCAGGTCGGGAACAACCAAGAAGGGATGCGTTAGCAGTCTGTGGTTCCACTGAAGGTGGAGGGCGCAGATACTTCTGGCGACCAATGTTTTGTTTGATTTGGTCCCAGCGGGGAAATGAAAAGACTTGTTAGTGACCATAAGGTCAGGGTATTTCTCGTGTAGAGAGTCGAAAAGTGTCTGGCTGATTGC